>HG992005.1:10000000-14832855 GCA_905220435.1 Amphipyra tragopoginis | reverse complement strand
AAAAGTAGATGGCTAAATAAAGCAGGGATTACATTTACGAAATTAAGAACGTGAAACTATAGCTTAAAAATTGTAAATTACACTCCCATGATTTTAAAACCGGCCAAGTATTTGTCGGACCATGCACAGCACAGTTTAGATTTCCGTAGTTAGTACGGGTATGGCACGTTTAAGTCAAGCATAATGTATGGTAAATAGTTCAGATTACAAGGTAAGCCATTTATTTTAAAATACAAAGTTGGTTTTGCAGTTGATTTAAGACATATTGAATGATGTTTCTATCAACTTTTTACGGACCCAACTACATTTTATAAATTGACCGGTGGAGCCTACTTGACTATTATAGAGCCCTAAAATGGAGCCAAAACAACACCTGAATAAATAAGCTGTTAAAATACAAACAGCTTATTTAGCATAAGCTGTTTATATTTTAGCCCAAAACAGAATAATATGAAATTAAAATTTTGATTTTCTTTTTTTTTGACCCTCCTTTTGCCGCCTTCTCCCCCTCACTGAAAATTATTACTATCGACTACCTATACTTACAACACCAAGAGGATTGCTGGTGCGACACAAACCTTAGAGACAAAGTTGGAAAGTCCCACGTGGTTCAACGGAAATTCATCGATTCCCAGTAATTTCACCGGCACCCTTCTAACCGGAACACAGGAATCTGTCTGGCGGTTCAAAGCAGACAAGAATTTGTCAATAATGTGTATTTTTTTAACGCAAAGTCAGATGTATGGGCTGCAGTGGCGAAGGATCCATACAACTCGATTCCTATCGGCTTCCCTTTGGAAACGAGTAGTTACTGGAATTCACGCATCACACTTGAGCAAGGTAAGCATTTTTTGGTCCGGCTTCCCTTTTAAGAAAATTCACCCTTCGCCACTGATGGGCTGCAACCTGCAACGTATTCTTATCTGCTTCAAAACATTAAACTGTGATCAACAATCCAATTGCCAAGCGTGGTAGGACGTGAACTTTTCAAAAGGGAAATTGCCATAGGTAGCTAACTTATGGCAATTTCCATTTTGAAGGGTCATTGAGAGGCTCATCTTCATGACTGGATGTATACAAGCTGATATGATATATGGTGAAGCTGTATAGCTACACCCTATAACATATTTCACGGCACAAGTTTAGTTTTGTTTTCCTTAGGACGTGGTCTGTTATAAACGTCGTATGCCGTCGCGCCCGGGTGTGACGCTGCGTTGTACGCGGCCGAGCAATCCTTTTTATGGAAATGCTATACAACGTTATTTTTACTTTATGCGAAAACCGAGACACCCCAACAAGATTTTCATCAGAACTGCCTGAATATGTGTTTTTTTTAGTAAATCTCCAAGTTACACCTTAGTTTATGTCGCGTTAAGTTCGCTAAAAAAGTGTGAAATGCCTGAGATGTGCTATGCAGGAGTTGTCTAATACACGGAAACTGACCGAGCGGACCATTTCAAGCCTCAAGGTGTCTATTCCCGTCAATTGTTATGGGTAGAAACCTACTGAAACAAAATTGAAATTTATGAAAAAATAAAAAAAACAAAAAAAAATGTGGTGTAAAAAATATGTCAATCGATTCTCCTAGTGATTCTGAACAAACTAGTTTCAGGTTTCGCATATACTAAAACTAACCTTGTATAGTGGTCACTCTAAAACGCTTGACGCTTGAAGACACGTGAGACGTATGAGAGAGACATTATATTGCATTTCCATACTAAGTATTCGTCGGCAGCGTACAGCGTCACGCCAGACGCGGCCTACAACGTTTATAACAGACCACCGCCTTAAGCACAGTTTAGACTACGCTATACTATTTAGCATATAGCAAATATTGTATAGCACAGCGATATCGCTCAGCATACATTTTATATGGACACGTTAACACAACGCTATGCTATATTGTATTGGCTTGCTGTACACGATAAACTTGAGCGATTCTCAGAGCTATATCGTACGATTCTCCGGTCCCCGCCCCGCCTCACTTCTACCCCGTCCGTCGCCCGACGGATCGCCGTGAAATAACTTGCAATACTTAATAGACCGGCTTGCGGTATAGCGTATAGTATGAACGTCGTGCTATATAGTTATAGCATAAGACGCAATGTGCTTTACTATTATAGCGAAATAGTATAGCGTAGTCTGAACTGCTTTTTACGGTACCTACCACTTTCCGCGTAAAACTCAGCAAATTAATGTTACTACTTGTGATGGTTCTAAAGTACCTACTAAATCGACTTTAAACCGGACACACCTCAACAAGTCGACTTCTGCTACATTTACGAACTAAACGAGCAATGGAGTGCTATAACTTGTGCAGTAAAACTTGCCAGTGTATATGGCGTTCAAGATTGAGCCAACCCACGTTTACGAGCTGTAGTCAATTATGGGCTACAAACGACCATTAAGAATTACGATTAAGAATACGATCGTAATCTAAACCATTTTTTAGAATCAGTGCTACATTATTTATCTACGGACCATAATGTCTAGTTGTAACCCATGAATGATAGATGTAAAGCGTAATTAGCTGGCAAATTGTGCGATCAGCTAGAAGTTCTACCAAATCGTGGCTGTAAACATCATCCATCACAATGTCTGTTCGGAATTCGGTTTTAATATACCACAAAACCCTTTTTCTATAAAAGCCCTTGCATATACAGATTGTAAGCGTCTCCTTACTCAGCATCTGTTTTGTTATTACATTGTCATGGAAAAAAATAATATACAAAATATTTCCTACATTCTTGAAGCGGTTATCAATCATATTGATACTCAATTATGGAACAAGAGAAGGAAATATTTTTACAAATATTCGGACTTGTACGAGAAAATTGGTTTTTCTCTTTGGACTTTTGTTTTCTGTTAAACGGTTTTGCATAAATCCTTTGCACAGTTCGTGTATTATTGCATCTTAAATCCTACAAGTTTCACAATATCCTATGCTAGTAGAAACTTGGAATAATTTATTAGCTTTGTGGGAGGCAAATCCACCGCCGTGCTTACAAAATTTAATATTGCACGCTGTTAACAATACCTTAGTTAATGTTCTACACCGTGTGAAGTTTAGATGAACTTCCTAACAAGATATCTACCATAATAATGATTGTTTATTCATCTTGTTATTAAGTTAAGATTTTGTTCTATTTATTGTTTTGTAAGTTAAGTCTCCCTACACTTAGTTCTTGTCGAGTAAAACTATACCTAACATTACTTTGCATCTGATTAATTGATGTTGTGCTCAAATCCGATATATTATAATAACATAATGAGCTTAGTTAAGCAGAAAGCGACTGTCGACGAAAAATGCGTTCTAAGACATGGCGTTTTAAGGTACGAGTTCGTAGCCGACTGCACACAGCAGCAGCAGACGACGCGACGTGTCGCTCCGACACTACTGGTTTATATGTATTTCTATGAAATGCCTTTCGCAACTAGCGACACGTCGCACGACCGCAGACGACGTGTCGTCTGACCGCAGATCAGTAATGCCACCGACGCTGGAATGACAACACGTTGAATCTTTATCAACAAATGAGTTTTTCCAATTCCGAGGAATAAAAACTGATAAACCAGGTGGCACAATATCCTGCACTATACGATGCACTGCGTTTCAGCATCGGACGAGTGGCTTGTCGTTTTTTCTCTTTATACTTGTATAATAAAAACAAGTCATCGTCGTATTCTTCCTCTTCTAACAAAAGATATATAATAATATAGATATAATCCCAAACAGGTCAGACATCTTGTCTCATGGAACATACAGAACTAACTGGAATACAGCGCTGCCGTATGCTGCAGCCATCTGCAGTTGGGTTCGAAATCACGACTGCAGCGACATGTCGCAACGTCACGTCGTCAGCTGCTGCTATCTGCAGTCGCCTACGAACTCGTACCTTTAAGGTATTATCACTGTAATTTTTATACCATAAAAAACATGATTGAAAAGCCACATTTTTTTTTCCTCTTTTTTTCTCTTTTTAAAAAAACGTTGCCCCACACTAACATTTCTCTTTTATCGTGGGTGCGTTTACAGACACAAATCTCACAAACAAACGCCCAGACCCGGAACAACTATCTGTAGCCCATACAAATTTTTGTTCCGTGTGGGAATCGAACCCACGACCCGTAGCGCAGAAGCCAATCGCTTAGCCACTGCACCAAACGTGTCGTCAAACATTTATATGAAAGTATACAACAAAGACTACAAAATAGGCTATTTAAAACTACTAAGATACTTTGTTTTGCTAATGAACTATCGAGTTTTTGCAATTGCTTCTAGCTTTATCATACAATTTAAAAAAAATACATTTTTTGACAAAGCTTCAACCGGGATGGTCTTACTCAGCTTATTATTGATGGAAATATTTAAAAATAATCAATGACCGTGCTAATTGCCCTATAATTGACTTTTAATTATCTTTTTCTACGAAACGCTGAGCTGGCATTTTGCCGGATTTCTATTTTAATTAAATGCGTCTTACTGGATTTATTTAACTGCAGGCTTCATGTTGTTTTTCTTAGTCTCTAACCCACTATACAGTAGCAACGTTAAAATAGTTATTTGATAAAGCAGTCTAACGAACATTTTTAGCCTCGTCTTCTGAAGATACTTAAGTACGTCCAGCGCATCTGGGCAGTTACCCCCGCTGCCAATCTTACTGGTTAGCTCATCTTTCCACCATAGCATGAGCTATTCTCGTATGGATCTTCATTGCTGGTGATAATCACGGGTACCAATATTAGGTTATTGCGAAACTTCCCCGTACGGAACAAATATTAGTATGAACTACAGATTGTTGGTCTGGGTGTGTGAGATTTGTGTCTGTAAATGCATTCACGAGATAGGAGGAATCTTAGTGCCCCACACTACGGTCTGGGTGATTACGTCATTGAGCATGATGCTTTTAGCGTGCAAGATCCATTCGTTTTTAATGTTCCATACTGTGCTACTTTAGCATCCATAATTTACCATATGTGTATATCAGTACTAGGAAAGCCCGCGGCTCAGACGGTATCACCAATAAGGTGATCAAACACTTTTCCGCCCCGCTCATAGTCCTCATGACCGCCATCTTCAATGGCGCTCTGAGTAATAACATCTTTCCGCAAGCTTGGAAACAAGCCACCGTTATCGGTATCCCCAAACCCGGCAAACCCAAGAGTGAGCCCACTAATTACCGGCCCATCAGTCTTCTCAATGTATTTGGGAAAATCTATGAGCGTCTCATTTATATCCGTTTAAAGGATTTCGCTGACTCCCGTAAACTCATCCCCGACGAACAGTTCGGTTTTCGAACCCAGCTTTGTTGCATTCGACAATTGCATCGCATAGTCGAACACATTAGCTCCCGTTTTATGCGCTCGTACAAAACGGGCATGCTCTTCTTCGACGTAGAGAAAGCCTTCGACAAGGTCTGGCACAACGGTTTATTATACAAACTGTACCAATTCAATGTGCCGGACCGTCTCGTGCTCATCATTCGAGACTTTCTGTCGGATCGCTCCTTCCGCTATCGCCTAGAAGGCACCCTCTCGTCCCCTCACCCCATTCGCGCCGGAATCCCTCAGGGCTCCGTGCTATCGCCCCTTCTGTTCACGCTGTACACCAGCGACATTCCCAAACGTGCCTTGGCCAAGTTGGCTCTCTTCGCCGACGACACGGCTATCTACTATTCCGGTAGGAGTCTCGATAGCATCTCTCGAACCCTTCAAACCGCAGCCGACGCCCTTGGGGTCTGATTCCGGAAATGGAGAATAGAGGTGAATCCTGAAAAGAGCGCAGCCGTTCTTTTCGAGAGACACGGTGATTCCCACACCCACATCCGTCCCGTCCTCATGTTCGGCAAACAGATCCCATGGGAGATGAAAGCCAAATACCTGGGGGTTATCCTAGACCATCATCTGAGTTTCCGAGACCACATCAAAGCGGTGCGCGCTCGCGCCGCTTTCGCTGTCGGTCGCCTCCACCCCATCCTTAGAGCACGCAGTAAATTGTCACTTAGAAATAAGCTGAGAATCTACGTGACGTGCATCCGCCCCATCTTGACTTACGCTAGCGTCGTGTTCGCACACGTTAAGCCTTGTCGCTTCAAATCCTTCCAAACCCTCCAGAATCGAGTGTTGCGCAGAACCGCGGCAGCCCCGTGGTTCATGCGTAACGTCCAACTCCATCTCGATCTAAAAATGCCAACCATCAGGCAATACCTCAAACGCATTTCCAAGCGTTACTTCGACACTGCCCCTCGCCATCCGAACCCACTAGTCGCCGCAGCGGCCGACTACAGTCCCTCTCTCATAAGTAAAGTTCGCCGTCCCAGGCACACACTTTTAGAACCCGATGACGAAATAACCCTCCTCCAGGAGGCGAGTAAATCGACCAGCACAATACACAACGTCCTCGCCGACGAGGCCTGTCGCGACGTCCCACCGCCGCCGGTCACGATCCACCGAGCTCTCCCGTCGTAGAGCCGGTCGTCTCTTCAGACTCCGCAGTCACACTGATAATTCAGCCCTCATCAAGCTGTCTCCCTCCCTTATGTCCACGCCAGCAACGCCCTAAGCCGAGATCCGAGTCCCACCAGGGGTCGCCCTTAATGCTGTTGTTGCAGGTAGTCATGATGTTAGTGTAGTACAAGTAGTTAGCTTAGGTTAAGTATTTTACTTCCCCCCCCCATTGGCTGGAGACCCTTCAGGTCTCGCCAATAACTGCCCGGTTACGTAGAAACCGTCCCCTAGGACGACGTACAGCAGTCAAATAGAAAAAAAAAAAAAAAAAAAAGTTTTTTTACGTTAGGTAGGTACTACTGTAGTTGCGTCACGCCAAAAATGTATGAAAATTTAGGCAGCGCCTCTAGCGGCGAATTGCGTGACTAAAAATTTGTTTGACATTTTTGGCGTGACGCAACTACAGTAGTAACGTAAAAACTCACACTTGGGGTACTGGGGGCTTAGACAAAGTAATAATTTAAAAACGATAACGAAGTTCGAAAAGACTAAAATGTATGGGATTGACATAAGCCGCGTTATGTCACGTGGTCAATCGTCATCGTTATCGCAAGTTGGTAGACAATGTTATAAATCGAAACGAAAGGATTTGTTTATCGTGGTTATCCCATACAAATGCGTAGACAAGCAGCGCTTTTAGTGTTCGCCTTCGCTTCGATCGTGATCGCCAAAAAAGATAACGAAACGAATGTTAAAACGTTGTAGTTATTGGTCGGATTTCGAATCGAACGAAAACGATCGCGACAATAGAGACGATGACGAATTTAGATATCGTTTCGCTACGAAGCGATGTTACTTTGTCTAAGGACCCTGTTCTGCTATCCAATGTCACTGACGGCCGATTTACCAATGTCAAATAACTTTATCTGAGGAAATTAAACATTTTGATAGATTTCCTATACAAAAACTGTCAAAAAGTTTAATTTATTTCTCGGATAAAGTTATTCGGATACAGACTTAGTTCTGTGAACTTATTTACACTATTTTACCTGTTGGGTATAAAATAAATAGTGATTCTACTTAGCGATTTTTCCTGTGTAAGCAGATACAGCTCCCAAGATAATTCCAGGGTGTTGTATCCTGCATCCGCTATTGATGCTTTAACTTTGGGCACATGCATATTGATAAGCATTTGCATAGATGCTTTATACTCCGTTATGTTACGGAACCTTAACGTGCAGTCTAGGCAGTAGATAGAATAAATACTGAAGTTCACGTATGTAGGTCTAAGAATACAGAAAAAAAGAAAGAAACATTTGAAGTGTTAATCAGAGAAATGTTGAAAGAGAAATGAATAAAGATAGGTGTGGCAATCGTGTGGCATCTATTGAAGTGGAAAATAGTGAAACTGAAATAACATAAAATCAGTAAGTACCTAACCTAATATTGTGAGAATTATGATCGCTTTACAATATTTCATTCTATTATAATTTCCCTAGTGTAATCTATACAATAGCGGTTTATGATAATATTGATGCAACATATACACTGATTGATGTGTTGGATAAATACACACACAGCGGATGACATAGTGCGCAAGTGAAGTGTGTTTCCTAACATAGGCTTAAGTTTTATTACTAACATAAACTGTATTATTTAACATATATGTTAGTTTGTAAGGTATGTATCTATGGGCCAAAGTAGCCTGAAAATAAATGAGTTTATTATTATTATAAATGCTTCGTTTCTTGTTTTACGCTTGCATTTTGTAATTTTTTTTAAGGTCATTTAATTTTTCACATTGTCTTGTACCCATCATCACTATAAATCAGAGGAAAAAATAAAAGAAAAGGGTAAAAATCTACGGAGCTTAGCTGTCCTTTCAACCCGTCAAAATAATGTTTAATCCCTTTGGGAAAGCAAGAGAAGAAACATAAGTTACCCCATTTATCCGCTCGGTCGGTAATAAGAAGCATTCAGGAACTAGTAAATCATAAAGTCGTCTTATTGCAACGTAACTGCGGCCAAAAACTTTAGAAATTGCAAGTTCACGCGACTTCTCTCGCCGTTTCAGAACAATTCTCTTGGCAACAACACAGGACTTTTTGTGATGCACTAGTAATTTATATGCGGGACTTACAATACTTCTTGTTAAATTCCATCAGAGTAATTGAAAACACTTATCACAAACAATGTTGGAGTCGGCTTCAATCAGTATTTGATTATCACATTAACACAATTGATCATTTATTTATTTATTTATTTAAACTTCATGTACATTGGTGGTACACAAGGCGGACTTAATGCCATAGGCATTCTCTACCAGTCAACCTTTGGGTCAAAAATATATGCTTCGAAAGTGGTACAAAAAAAGAATTTAAAAACAATCATTGGAAAGATAAATAAAAATTATACAGAATACTATATACTAACAAAATATAATATGCTTTACACATATATATAATATATATTATAATAAAAATACATATTATACCAATATACCTACTTACACATACATATACACACATCAAAAGTGTCTAGGGATCAACATATATTTTTGCAATAACTTTTCTCCTGATTGATATTAATTAAAATTTTCTTTAAGGATTCATCAAATAAAGTGTTTTCGTTTGTCACAGTAACGATAAACCAAGTCACCTTTGCATTAATAAAGAAATTTGCCATTTTCCTAATAAAGGGATTTTTGACATTTGAACCACTAACACAAAAGTTCGAAAAAAAGACTGAAATAACAGTTTTCTTTAAAATTTTATTGGGTAACTTAAACAATTAATAATCCGTGTTTCTACCGCGAACACTAACAACACAAGAACATCGGTTTGGCATACTCAAAATGAGTTCATCCAAATCACGCTGTGGAATGGCCGCCCATGTTCGTTGCAACAACAAAAAAAGGTCTTCTTGCGACTGGATACCCTCCATATTCGGCAGAGCTCTTCTCTGTAGCATATCCCATGCATGCTCAATCGGGTTCAAGTCTGGCGACTGAGCAGGCCAGGGCAGGACATTGATGTTAGCTGCGGCGAGAGTCTGTCTTACAACTCTTGCGGTGTGCGGTCGTGCATTATCATGCATTAACTGAAATAAGGGACCGATTTGCGCTTGTAGAGGAACGATGACGTCTGATACAATCGTCTCAGCATAAATTTGAGCGTTGAGGTTGCCTCTGATCCAAATCAACTCAGTTCTTCCGCCGATCCAAATACCCGCCCATACCATGATGGTTCCACCACTATAAGGATGGACTTCCTGGCAGGATTTTAATCGCTGTTGGCGTCCAGGGGTTCTCCAGTATCGTATACGTCTTGTATCCGGTCTCATACCAAAACGAGACTCATCAGAAAAGCACACGAAACGCCATTGTTCTTCTGCCCAATTTCTGTGTCCAAGAGCCCATTGATATCGAATCCTACGATTGTGCATTGCTATAGGTGGTACCCGTAGCGGTCTTCGGGAATGAAGGTTCACTTCATGCAAGCGGTTTCTGACTGTTTGGTCGCTAATTAAGTTCCCTGAAGAGTGATGAAGCCTCACGGCTAACATCATGGCGGTTATTGTTGGAGCTCTTCGAGTTAAGATTTGAATGTATCGGTCTTGTCTCCGTGTGGTGCAGCGATACCGTCCTCCATGGCGCTCAGCCACGGTACCAGTGCTTCGGTAACGTGTCCAAAGTCGACTGATAACACTCTGACTTGTATTCAGAGCTAAAGCTACAGTACGTTGCCGGGAACCAACTTCTATCATTCCCACGGCTCTGAGCATTTCTTCCCTGCTTAAATGACGTCGCCGCTCCATAATAACGTTGGTTTTAATCAGTAGTAGGGAAACAGTAGCACTAATAATGTCTTCAATGCGTTGTATGTTTTTATAGGGAAAATATTGACAGCTGATTTTCATCTTTTACTCGAATTTGATTCACAGTTCCTGATTCAAATTATGAAATGCACCAAAAAGGATCCATATAAATTTATAAAATCATAAATTTATTACAAAGCCACATCTCAATCTCAAGAAATCCGCATAAAAATGCTTGATCCCTAGACACTTTTGATGTGTGTACATACAATAACTATGATGGATAGGTACTTCAGACTAGGATTGCAGCGATTTCAAATAATGTTCTCGAACTTTACGTTTGAAAATGAATTTACTCGGAGCTTTTTTCAAATCGAGGGGAAGCGCGTTCCAGAGTTTGATTGCTGAGACAGTCAAAGAATTGGACATAAAACCTGTGCGGTGAGAAGGAATGAGAAAAATTAGATTTTCAGAGGCCCGAAGGCTACGACTGTGAGAGCCACCCAAAAGTTGGAAATATGTTTTTAGATAATCTGGAGCACAAGGATCGTTAATAATAGTGAAGAGTGAACAGAGAGACCTGAGGGATCTTCTCTGACGGATAGGAAGCCATTTCAGCTTAGAACGGTAAATAGAAATGTGGTCGTATTTTCGCAGCCCGAAAATGAAACGAATACAGTTATTGAGAAGTCGATCCAGTTTATTTAGAAGGTCTTGGGACAGATCAGAGCAACAAACATCCGCATAATCAATCACAGGAAGCACAAGGGACTGGACCAGGAGTGTTTTAGTGCTACATGGAAGGAAATGTTTGAACCTGTAGAGAGATCGCAGTATGGACGTGACGCTCTGACTTACCTGGTTTACCTGTTTGTTCCAACTTAGCCTGTCATCAATATGTAAGCCCAAATCCTTCACGTGTGACGTCAGTGGGATAGATGTGTTGTTAAATACAATCGGCATAAGGTGGCGGGTATTGACGGTTTTCAGGTAAAACGGACTGCCCAAAAGGATGGCCTGACATTTGCTGACATTAACGGCGACACCGAACTTGCAAGACCAGTCTGCAATCGCAGTTAGGTCAGTATTGAGATTTGAAATGCAAGCATCTAAATCGGCAATGTCAGTTTGAGCGTATAATTGCAGGTCATCAGCATACAGATGGTAAGAGCATTTGAAAATGTTGGTGATAGAGTTTATAAATAAAGAAAATAAGAGAGGAGAGAGTATACCGCCTTGTGGTACGCCAGTTACCAAGTTACACCAGTCAGAAAGTTTTTGGTCAACTCGTACAGCCTGTTGGCGACCACGAAGATATGATGAGAACCAATTCCGTGAAGACGACGAGACCCCTATTTGTGATAAGATGGCTAGGAGAATGTCGTGGTCAACGGTGTTAAAAGCATTAGAAAAATCAATCAAAACTAGCACCGTTAACTTCGAATTCTCCATGCCGGATCTTATGTCTTCAGTGACTTTAAGCAGTGCAGTCGATGTACTGTGTCCAGGCCGGAAACCAGATTGAAATTGGGACAGGAGGCTATTTTTGAAAATGTAGGAGGAAATTTGCTTGTGGACTACTGCTTCTAGGACCTTGGACAGGAATGGGAGTATGGAAATCGGCCTGAAGTGATTAGCTGAACTGGGGTTAGAAATTTTAGGAAGTGGGATAATGAACGCCTTTCTCCACATTGTAGGGTAAACCCCAGTAAATAGAGAGAAATTGATAATGTGAGTGAAAATAGAAATTATATTATCAGTAATCAGAGATATCATCGTTCTGCTTACTCCGTCACATCCGACAGCTTTTGACTTTATTGATTTTAGAATTTTAAGGATCTCGAGGTCAGTCACGGGCGAAAATGAAAAAGAATCAGGAGGAAATAATGGCATGGAAGAAATATATCATTCATCACATCCACGGCAAACCTACGAATCATAATAATTATTATGATGAGGAGTTCTCAAAGGGGCCTCTGCGCGTTGGACCTGTGTCGCCCGTATGCCTTCCAAAGGACTGGACATCTTCCGCACGGAAGATGAGCCGTGATTCCAAAGAGAATTATGATGAGGTAAAGTTACGAATGTTCGTTTATTTGTGATTCTTGTAAATAATTGAACATCTGTTGATTTTATCTTAAAAAGGTACCACGGTGAAAATGAAATGTACCACAATACAGACAGCCCAATTTAAAATAAAACCGGCCAAGAGCGAGTCGGACTCGCGCATGAAGGTTTTCGTACCATTATCTATAAAAATGGAAAAAAATCACGTTTGTTGTATCGGAGCCCCCTTATACAGGGTGTTAACGAATTCATGTAATTCCTTAAAACCACATGATCTACTACTGGTGTAGACAGGCCCCGAACGGGATTTAGCTTGATTAAAATAAAAATAAAAAACTTTTTTTTTCATGCGGCTTTGTTACCAATCGTATCTAAACCACCTAATAAGGATTCAGTAAAAAAATAAGGTTTTTTTTTTTCAAAAAATAATCTAATTTTTGTGAACATTTTGATGCCACGCATAAATTAATGAAAGTACGGCGACACGGCTGGCAGGAACGACTAACTCGATATCGCTCTTTGCAGTCAGATAACTCAAGGTTCTAAAAGGACTCGGAAATTGAAAACCAAAATTTTCAGAAATACATCATCTGTGAAAATTTCAACTGTCTAACTATCACGGTTCATGAGATACAGCCTGGTGAGAGACGGTCTTAGTAATAGGGTCCCGTTTTACCCTTTGGGTACGGCGGAACCCTAAAAAATAATTTCATTTAAATCTATGATTCTAAACGCTTCCGTAAGTTTTTCGTGGATGTGGTGATATTATGCGTTGTACGAATATTTGACCTGTCTCAGAATTAGGTACTTAAATTCTTTTTTCAGTTTAGGCAGTTAGCCCCGCTACCAACCTTGCTGACTGGCTAATCTTTTCACCACAGCATAATTTATTTTCGTATAGCTCGTGACGACACGAGAGAAGAAGAATTAAGGGTAATATCCGTAGCAATGAAATGTGTAAGAATCACAGTGTGCCTGAACACATTTTTATTGAAACAATGTCTGAAGTTACAATAGACCCAAATGACGCATTAAGCTTGGCAAACTTTTTTCTGCAAAGAAAACTAAACCTTAATTAAGTGCTCACAGTTTTAACAAAGTACATTAACTAGAAAAGTCTGTTTCTTTAAAACACTCAAATCTTTTCTTTTTTATTATTAATACAATGTGCGCTCAGCACGACGTTAACTTGGGTTTTATGACGTGTCTTAAATTAATTTTGTTCGTGATCTAACACTCATTAAATTTTTCTATATTTATGTAGTTTCGGCGTCATTTTAATGACATTTACTTGATAATATTTCTATATCTAATACTAGCTGACCCGGCGAACTTCGTACCGCCATATTTTACTTACGTGACGATTTTTTTTATACAGACCTTGTTCTCATAATTCTTCTTCTATCGTGTCGGCACGAGCTATACAAGAATAGCTCATGCCGTGGTGAAAAGATTAGCCAGTCAGCAAGGATGGTAGCGAGGCTGACTGCCCAGGGTGCGCCGGACGTACCAAAGTATCGTCACTCGTGGAGGCTCTTTTCATGCATACAGACCTTGTTCTCATAATAACAAATACTTACACAAAAAAAGAATTATCTAATTTGGTGCAGTCGTTCGGAAGTTATGCGCGTACATTCATTTCGGCGATTTATTTTTATTTATATAGATAGATAAACGATTCAAATAAATATGATTAACTATTGGGGTTCTACAGAGGCGCATAATTTCAATAAATTAAAAATCAAATTGATTCAATTCATTTTAATTGTAGGTACATACATCGAAATGCAAATTATACATCGAGTAATTATCAATAAATTAAGTATTTAAAGTTTAATTGATATTTACGAATATTAATTGGTAATTGCAATTAAATATAAGTATAGGTTAGAACCTAGACGTAGACGTCCAAACTTCCATGAAGCGATCACTTTTTTTTACTTCGTTACTTACCGGTATACAAATACCTACTTACTCTTCAAAAACTCTACAAACACACCGATAATTCAATATATGATTTCACGAGTGAGAGTTGGCGTGTACCTGGATTTACAGAAAAATAAGTAAAGTGCTACCGTTGCCAACAATTTCGCGGGAAAAACATCGACATTGTGTGTAACCACGATAAGAATTGTTTACGAACACAGATTTACATACGCTATGTATAAAATATCCATAATATTATATTCAACTGTGTATTTATAATACAGATTACATGAGTCTCTATCTCTATGAACAGCTGGCGTAGAAGCTGACTGAGGGATTACATCGTGTGCATAATTTCGTGTGGTTTTCGGAAAACAATACCTTTTTACCCAATAACCCTTTCCCCACACGCGAATGTCGTAAAAAGAGAGTGAAACTTTATCTCAAGAGGTTTGATAGCAGCGTCTTCCTGTCGGCTATTAACAATAATTATGCAATCACCATTCTGTGTAATAATCGTGGTGATTATGGCAATTTCGCAGTCCCTTTAAGTCTCGCCAATAACTACCCGATTACGTAGAAACGGTCTCAAAGGACCATGAAAAAGCAGTTAAAAAAACCTCATTCGGAGGTTCATGTTCAGCAGTAGACGTTTATGGGCTTTTATGATGACTAGCTTTCACCCGCAGCTTCGCTTGCGTGAAATTTTGAACCCGTTAAGTGACGATTTTCCATACAAACTTTCATCCCCTATTTAACTTCCTTAGGGGTTGAATTTCGAAAAATCCCTTCTTAGTGGATGCCTACGTTACAAAAGGAACCTACTGTCAAAATTTCAACTTTCTAACCCCAGCGGTTTAGGCTGTGCGTTGATAGATCAGTCAGTCAGTCAGCTTCTCCTTTTATATGTATAGATGATGGATGTGCACTAACATTCACCCAAATGTTAGTTGGGCATCCACCTATAACTAACATTACCTATCAGAAACATTGGGAAATACTGGTTTTCCTAGTACACAGACTAATAGCAGGCGTAACGCACTCATTCACTCTATAAATCACTCTGTGGCCTTGGCAGAATATCAGCACTGGCCTAGTATATCTAGTGCAGCACAACGCTGAGCCAAGGTCCAATTTTTCTTCTTCTGAGGCTTCGTGCAGTGCATTTTAGGTGTTCGTTTTTAATATTTGATATACATTGTATTGTGTATATTTATGTATGTTACTGTACGAGAATAAAAATAAATGTGTTTTCTTTTAAAACACATAACATAACATCACGCTTGTATTCCTAGAAGGGTAGGGCAGAGGTCTATAGTACACCATAATTTCGCCATTATATTTAAGTCCCATGTAATAGGGCGAGCCTATTGCCATCAACTAGACACAAATCCAGAGCTCGGACTGCTACTGAGAAATTCCACACGAAAAAACCCAATAACACTTTACCCGACCTAGTGCTCGGACCTCACGTTCAGCAGTCGCACTTCTTATAGATATACTGTACTCTTTGGTCGCACTTGCGACAACCAGATTATTGAAACTGTCAGTCTTTCTTTTATTTTTTCTAAACCCACCTTCCGTGTTGTTGATATAGGAACTGGTACGCCGAATAACAACATCCCAACGCACTTCCAGATCTTTAAATGTTTGAACAGCTGAAAGGAAATAACATAGTGAAAGCGTTGTCAAAGGAAGGAAAACTCGGGGACAAACAAGATTAATTTAAGGATATCGGCGCGGCTCAAACGTTAATGTTTATATTATACGACACATCAGTAAACAATGGATTTGTGAATCCACACAAAAAGTGGCTCGAGTTCAAGAGCGAAGCCCAAAGATGATTAATCAACGTCAAAGGACGAGTTTCAATGTGAAAGATGTACGTAAACAAAACTATTTTTCTACGAGTAATGATGCGAGAATGGTTCTGCAGTTTTTACTTTTACTCAACAACTGATATTAAAATAACACTCCTTTTTTGTTGATCGCCTCTTTGGCTTAGTGGTTAATCTACTTGCCGAGTTTCCTTTCATTTTGGGCGACAGACTGCAGCTTGACATCGCTTAAAGTGCAGTTTAGACTACGCTATAATATAATAATTATAGCATTTGGCAAATATTGTATAGCACAACGCTCAGCATACTACAGTTTATATGGACACGTTCACACAACGCTTAGTTTATCGCGTACAGCAACCCAATACTTTATAGCATTAGAAAGTATTGGCTTGCTGTACGCGATAAACTTGAGCGATTTTCTGATCTATGTCGCACGATTCTTCAGTCCCCGTCCCGCCTCACTTCTACCCCGTCCCGCCTCACTTCTACCCCGTCCCGCCTCACATCTACCCCGTCTGTCGTCTGATGGATCGCCGTGAAATAACTTGCCGGTCCACTATGTATAATAGTAGACCGGCTTGCAATATAGCGTATAGTGTGGGTGTCATGCTATACAGGCTGTAAGGGTAAACACCGTTTTCCTTGAAACCAGTGGTTTGGTTTCATTTATAGAACATAAAATTAATGAAAAATAACAAACTTTTTTTTTTTATAAAATTTTCATTTTTCCTCAAAAACATTTCACCCTATGCGCGGGGGCAACAAGCTACGGGAGGGGGCGCGGGGAACTCGCCGCGTGGCCCGACGCACGGCCCCGCACATTTTGCTACCCCATTCAGTCAGCTGTCTCGTTAGCGAGTATGTGTACGCCGCGTCGCAGCGCCCCGCCGCGCCGCTCATTTCTCGCGCGTTTTTTTTTTTTTTTACTCCGTCCTATATTTTTATGTTTAAGTCTACTACCCATGTTTTGAGTGATAACGGTGTTTACCCTTACATGCTGTATAGCTATAGCTTATGACGCCTGCTATAATATATAGCGAAATAGTATAGCGTAGTCTGAACTGTGCATATATTGTCTTGCATTATGACAATCGCGTTGCAGTTACGCTGCAGAAGAGCCATGACGATTTGATTTGTTGTTGTAATGCGCTGTAACCTGTCGCCCAAAGTATTGATAATCTTATTTTATTTTTTTAATCCCGTATTGATGATGATGATGATGATTCAGCCGAAAGACATCCACTGCTGGACATAGGCCTCCCCCAATAGGTATAGGGGGGCTTTGCCATAATCGTCACGCTTGGCAGGCGGGTTGGCGATCGCAGTATGTTTGTTAAAGTACTCAGAGAACGCTGCTGCCCATCCTCTAGTGAATCCCTTAGTCGCCTTTTATGACACCCACGGGAACAGATGGGGTAGTGCTATTCTTTACGTCCGGCACCACACGGAATAATCCCATATTATTTGTTGTAATCAATAATATTTACTTATATGTACTCCAATGTACTATGGTTGTACACAAGACGGACTCAATGCCATAAGGCATTCTGTACTAGTCAACCTTTGAGTTAAAAAATAGCATAGAAATAAGTACAACAAAAAAGTATTTGAATATTTTGTACTCAATAGACTTACAAATTCACAAGATGATTAATAAGATGTAACTATTGTTATCAGTAAAAAATGTATGTAAATCGAAAGCACCTTTCGATTTTTAATTGTTGTCTGCTATACAAATCTTACAAGTCAATTTCGAGTCAGTTTCTGCTATATGAACAGATTAAAATTACACATACACAGAATACACACGTCATGTAGTCCAGATGACAATACGATAATATTTACGTTTCAGTTTTATAAGGTACGAAAAATTATAAAATATAAAAGCTAGAATAAGCACTAATGGTCTCAAATCGCCAACACGCAGTGAGGAAGCGTGGTGATCAATGCTCGTTCCTTCTCTGTACGAGAAGAGGTCTTTGCCCTGCAGTGGGGCAGTTACAGGCTAAAATTTTTTTTTTTTTTTTTTTACGGTTACATGCACAGTTACTTTGATCAATTGAACCAAAGCTTATAGTTTCCGGATGTTCCAATTTTCTTCAGCATGATTGCCTCGTTTGATCACTTAAGGAATAATAAAACAAGTAGACTAGTAATTACATACACTAACAACACCTAATTAAATTCTGCAAGCTCAGCTGCTGAGGTCCTATTTACTTATCTCTCAAAGTGGGAAAAGTAAAAGGTCGTGAGGTATTCTTGCGACTTAGTCAGCCGTAGCCGTGATAAGCGACTTATGCTTATTAGTTAATTGGACAAATCCCCTTTCTAAAAATGTTCTTTGAGTTAGACGAAAAAATTAGACCATCCAGTAACAAAGCTTCTTTGAAAACAAACTTTGCTATCTCAAGGTTGCATACGTACCTACTTAAAAAGTCAAAGAACTTAAGTCTAAACTCAGATATTTTATCTGATATGGTAAGTATATAGATACGGTTATCAAACCTGATTGCAGGAGTTTCAAAATTATAATAAGTCGTCTTTCGTCATAAGAAAAACTACCTACCTAATGCATAAAAAAACACGATTTTAACTTAATTTTTTAACTAGTGAGCCAGTTCTGAAATGTATACAAGCAGTATGTTCTGAAATGTATATAAGTTTGCAAAGTTTCAAACAAATCGGACAATTTAAAGTGGGTTGAAATCGATTCGCAAATTTTATTACATTTCAGTGACAGTGACCTTCAAAGTCACAAGGGAGGGTAATAAAAGCTTGTTAATTAAAACAGGAGAGGCAAATAATTTAAAACTTCAACACTTTAAAGGGAAACATCCATTAGAATAACACTTAAATTTTCTGTCAAATATTCAAATTTCACGTATAAATTCATGCAAAATTAGTTTTGGCACTCCAGGAAAAGTGTTTGCACACGGCAGTATAAATTCAGCTTAGTTGACAGTTATTGCAAACACTCCAAACACGTAAATGAAACTATTAATGCTTCGTTCAATTTAATTTTCATGAAATATTTGGCTGACTATTAGTGTTTTGAATACAAAACTGTCAGAAACTGATGTTTGAGCCATCATCACAAAACATTACCCATGTCACGTCAAGGGTACCAAAGCATCAATTTTGGGCCTTAAACTTTAACTTTGTCTAGGGTTTGTCCTATCCTAGCGGACTAACATTTAGATAGAATAGATTGATTAAATACACTAATGGCCAATTTCTCTGATTTATCGACCGTTATTGGTAATTTTAATTAAGACTATTAAATCTTTACTAATAATGAAGCAAAGACCTCATAGCTTTGCATAGTACAGTGTTCCGCAAACTTTTTGTGATCAAGGTATACCTACAAAAACTGGTAATTTTAGAGGTACACCATATAGGACTGCTGTGTAGTGTAGGTGGGTATTATATTTTCATAATTTTCTGGCAAAACTTGCAATCTTTCCGCGGCACACCAACTAACGACCACGGTACACCAGTGTGCCGCGGCAAACACTTTGCGGAACTCTGGCATAGTAGACCCTAAAATAAATTAAGTAAAATTAGCTTACGAGTCCATTATTATACCCAGTTTGTCAATAAAAATGCTTTCATTAATAACCAAAACGTTTCGTTTTTGCCAAATAAACCGGGCTTTAGTTTTAATTAAAGCTACAGCTACTATTCCGATACCGAGAGGTATTTATCTAAATCCAGGTACAATTTAATGCCATTTGTTACTTCTAGCTAAGTGCAAGTTCGATGTTCCTTAAGCGTTTCTAAATACCTGCACAATTTACCTATTGTCCGTATAAGTTTTAACGATCGATCGACTTACACGAGTAAGCAAAGTTGCCGCGTGAACTTTGAAATATTGTGATAATGTGATATTATTGGAGGAGAGCTTGACTGTACTGGGAAATATTTTATAAGATATTATAAAGTCTACCTTTTGTATCATGGTTTTGCTCTAAGTTTTTGTAGAGGTTGAATATCTGCTATATTTATCTATTTTTAAAACTGCTGGATCTACGGTCATCAAAACCAAATCCATGACGCAGACTTTTATATCTTTGCTCATTTTAATAATTTTTTTTCATTATGCTAACATTAATCAATTAATTATTCATTTATTGAATCACGCTTTACTTATACTAAATTCAATAAATATGTAAATGTGCTCAGTTTTTCAAGAAAATTCCTTGTATAATCTACTTTGACTACTTTAAATTTTACATTACATTGAGCTGAAATATTTTATTCTCTTTTGAAGCAGGTCAATTGTCCAACTTTAATATTGAAACGTTCTGGCATCCTTTCACCTGGAGCATATTAAGTAGAATCGGGCACCTGTAGATAAAATTTTACTACATTTTTAATCAAGTGATTTTAAAGTTACGTCTTTTGAGAGGCGAATAATTTCAGATTACATTTTCGTTTTAAAGCAATAAACAAATAGCTTACTGAAAAAGTAAAATATTGTGTACAAAAAGTATCAGCAAGCATGCATTATTGCTCTTAAAATAAAAATTACTCGTGCGGCAAGTCAAGTATCGAGAAAAGTACAAAAGTTTAAATATAATGGACTTACTAGGTCGTGTAGTCACGCCGAGTGAATACAGGAAAAGTGCTTTTAAACCTGATGGGAACTGCACGATGCAACCCTTATTTTGTTTAAAAGCACTCCGGTTGTGGGGAAGGCGCAGAGTAAAGTCGCAAAGCAAAGCGGTTTACTAATTTCAAGTAAAGCTATTTACCGTTTTTAAAATACAGGTAAACACTAAGGGTGCTTCGGAAATCTCGAAATCAATTCGAAAGTTACAGACTACAGATCATAGTAGATTCAAATGCAAATTGAAGAGCACCAGGAATTTATACTTCAATTTGCAGAGTACCTTTGCACAGTTTCATTCCAAAAATACGTGATGGTTTTGCAACGCACACTAGGCCGTAAATCACCAATACATTTTAAGCCCGCAATACATGTTGGCCATAGTTCGCCGAGCGATGGAGAGTATCAACGAACGGACAGCCTTTTTGTCTCGCTTCGCCTTTTTCTGCACAAATCAAAGGCGGCTCGCCTGCAGTCGGCCAGTCATGTCCACATGTTTGTCAGCCTTGTTAGCGTGGTCTCGTTCGTACCTAATCAACACGTAGACTGTAGGATTCACCTTGTATTAATTTGCCTACGCTCGCGTTGGCTGAGGCTTGGTCAACATGTATTGCCAGCTTTAGAGCGCCACGCTAACACTCGTCTACGATTGCTCGGCACGTACCATCATATTTAACGGTACATGCTACGCTAACTAAAACTTATCTATATGCATTTTACAAACATGTCAAATAAGTTTGTGGGAAGTGCATTTGCTTGACAAGATTATGACTAAACTTCTTGTTATATGTATTATAGTCCGCATGTGAGATTTTGGCTCTAAAACAAACTAACGTAGAAATCTTAGTCTGGGACAACGATTTCCCGCGTTTATAGTCCCGTCTGGATAGTACTTTTCTTGAAGTGAGTTAGTAGCTCTTTTGAGATGTAATATTAATTTCTTATTTGTCTGTGAATGTCACCCATTGCAGTATTGTGAGCTCATGAATTCATATCAAAGTCGAACAAAAGAAGTTTCAATAACCAATAAAGCACCTGCTGGGATTAAAAACTTATATAATCTTTTTTCTCGTTGTAATGCAGATCTGCTCATATAGAGATTGAAAAAGGATTTAATGAAATTGGAACGTTCGTTCCATGAAAGAATGTTCTTGGATTTGGCTTTGTTCAGCTGACACTGGCTGTTAATAAATTGATGTTTCTATATTATTCCGTATTCTAAATTTCAAAAATCTTTTTTGGCTTATTTAATTTAGATTATATTATTATAATTATGTGCGGTGTATGTGAGGAGCTCGTGGCTAAATAATTACAGCCGCATAGACCGATCTTCCAGGTTAAGCCACGCTTGCCGAGGTTGGTCTGTGGATGGGTGACCATTTACCATAGCGAGTTTCCTCCGTGCCTCGGAAAGCACGTAAAGCCGTTGGTCCCGGCTGTCATTTGTAGATCTTTGACATTCGTAACTGTTGGTCAGAAGCCAGAAAGTCTGACAACCGGTCTTACCATGAGTATCGTATTACCCAGTTACTGGGTTGTGGAGGTCTGATAGGCAGTCGCTCCATGTAAAATACTGATATTCAGCTGCATCCGGTTCGACTGGAAGACGACCCCAACATAGTTGGGAAAAGGCTAGGCAGATGAATTATGTGCGGTGTAACTTTGAATGATAGATTGATGAATGATGTGATAAGACAAAGTTGCGTTTTAATAGATGATGTAGGGACAAAAATTGAAAGGACTATGCTTAGATGGTTTGGTCATGTTGAAAGAATGAGTGAACAGCGATTAAAAAAAGGAATTTATAAGGCGGATGACAGTGGAAACGCTAGTAGAGGACGCCCTAGAAGGACATACATCGATGTTGTTGGTGATGTTCTTCAAAAAAGACAGATGCGTAGTACTTTCAACCGGCGTGCGTGTATGACAAGATGTATGACCGTGGATGAAGCGAAAAGAGTATGCAAGAATCGTAGCATGTGGCGTTCTACAGTTTCTGCCTGATGTACCTATGTATATTTTAGAACTTCGCGTTTTTTAATCGCGTATTGCAGATTATTGCGAATTTTAGCCATGCAGCGGACCAGTTAGCTTATTTTATTGATACATATAAACCTGATTTTAAATGTTTATATGTAGTTACTGTCTCATATTTCCCCTCACGGAATGCAAATGGGCTAAGAAATAGCATACGTGAATTCTTGGAAATTATGTTTATGCAGTATGAGGGATTTTCCGCTTGTTGTTGTTGAAACTGTATCTATTACTTTATTCTGTGCTAACCTTTAGTTTGGTTTTAATTTCATCAGGTTATTTTAAGAATTTTGTTTTTTTTATTAACAAATTTGCATTGGTTGTATATCGAACAGAACAGCAGTAGGTACCTATAGCGATAGCCAAGTGGTTCCTAGTAACTAGTACCTAAAAATAATTTAGGTTACTAGCTCGTCACGTACTACATACACAACAGTACTCCACGTCCTTCAATTGAATTTACAACGTTCTCCGGTAAGAAACAGCTAATAAAACTTATATTTTTATTCTATTCCGAGAGCATGAAAACTTTAACGAAACCTCCAGTCGTCTGCTATGAAATTTATCACCTACTGAAATGTCACACAACTATATATGGCAACAAACTTGAGCGAAAGATAACTATTTACATTACCTATAAACCTCGCAGACAAAGTTGAGGACCGCTGGGAAGACTCGTGGCCATAGACGTGCATTTAAAATGTCATCTGCACTTAACGCCTGTCTGTTTAATAAATATTATTTAAATGAAATGTGAGGTTCCGTTTACATTTTTGTATGATTCTTATTTATTTTAGCGCTAGTCTTGCTACATTGTAGCTATTTTTGTGGTGTAATTTGGGAGAGGCCTATCTCCAGCTGTAAACTGCTAAAGGCAGAGTTGAGGGTAGCAACCAAAGATTTTTAAGGTTTTGGCCTCTGTTTGGGTTACGTAAATTATGTAAGTGTAATAGGTACTGTGTTCACGTTAGACTGTCCACCGCCGCCGTCACCGAGAAACGAGATTATTTCGGACCGGCGCGCGGCGTGACGGCGATCGTGTGTCCACCGCGACCGATCTCGGTGGTTCCCAACATAACAAAAATCCGTGCACCGGCGCCGTCAATCTCGGATGTAGTGGACAAGAGCAGACGCGTTTTGTATTGCCGGCATTTCGGTTCGTCATAATCTCGGTGGAGTTCTAGCGGTAGCACCGCGTCGAACTACTCACAATCTCGGTGGCCGGGATGACGGCGCTCGGATGACGGATGTGCGGTGGGTGGACACGCAGCCATTGTAATGTATGTATCGCTACTTCGGCAACGTCATCTCGTTCTCGGTGACGGCGGCGGTGGACAAACGGCCTTACTGGACCAATTTGAAAAGGGAGAAATAGAATAGAATATACTTTTTTGTACACCAAAATTGTAACACGGCCCTTATACAATATCATACATTGAAGGGTAGGGATACATTCGAGAAAGAGTCAAAATAGTAGTTTTAATGTTATATAAAGTGGATATTAGTCAATGCCTTAGATTACAGAAACAACGGTTTAAACCAACGATTTAAGGTATGAGTTCGTAGCCGACTGCAGACAGCAGCAGCAGACGACGTGTCGCTGCGACTACACGTCGCACGACCGCAGACGCCGTGTCGCCCGACCTCAGATCAGTAGTGCCACCGACTCTGGAGCGACAACACGTTGAATCTTTTTAAAAAAATGAGTTTTTCCAATTCCGAGGAAGAAAAACTGATAAACTAGGTGGCCCAATATCCTGCACTGTACGATGCTCTGTACTTCAGCATTGGACGTGTGGCTTGTCGTTTTTTCTCTCTATACTTTTATAATAAAAACAAGTCATCGTCGTCTTCTTCCTCTTCTAAAAAAAGATACAAAAGTTAATCGTGATCGCTAATCCTAAACATCTTGTCTCACGGAACATTCGGAACTAATTGAATACGGCGCTGCCGTCTGCTACAACCATCTGCAGTTGGGTTCGGAATCATGACTGCAGCGACGTGACGTTGCGACGTGTCGGTGCGACGTGTCGCAACGTCACGTCGTCAGCTGCTGCTATCTGCAGTCGCCTACGAACTCGTACCTTTAGATACCAAACAGCAATAAGTACCAGTAACATTTGTTTTTAATTAGTAGTTTGGCATGCAGGCCCACTTGATGAGAAGTGGTTACTGCTATAATAAACACATACACCTATAATTCTATCGGGAGAAAGTTGAAAAGTCCCTAGCAACTGTAATTTCACCGGCACCCATACGTTTCGAACCGGGACATGGCATTGCTGCTTAGCGGCAGAGGAAGATATGGTGGTAGTAAGGTTTTACAAGGAGCTCTACTCGTACTACTATTAAATCTTACTAAAAACATTTATACTGTTGAAGCCTTTTCATGATTATGATTTTTCACATGTTTTATAAAAAGTATTGGAGATAATATTTTTGCAAAACGATGCCTGTACGACCGAGCACTTATCGCCGGCAGTGTTTATAGCTTTGCTCAGAGCATTACATATGTTAGATTTTATGTTGCACGTAAAGTTCATTTCACGAGCCTTTTTTCAACATCGTTTGTGAATCGCTGTAGATGTTGCCCGAGGATTGGAATATTGGCAGTTGAAATGAGAATGTCAAGAGAGATGTGTGGTTTAACGAAAATGGATAGGTTAAGGAGTTAGTATGTAAGAGGAAGTTTAAAAGTAGCGACGGTAATAGAAATATGCTTGTGATATGCTTCTTTTCATTTGTTAAAACAAATTAAAACTGTCTAGGACAAATTAAAATAATAAAAAAAACTTAAAAACATTTAACAGCTAAGAAAACCTTTCACGAGTCCCTCTTACAGTACTTCTGATATACTGACAAACTTCGTCCATTCATCCACAAGCTGATCGCATATTGGATTGGAATCTAAGAGCTTATTAAATGCAGCGTATTGAGGACTTGGCACGTGCGACAGTACCTATGACATGGAGGCAAAGCAAATAGTCTGTGTTTCCTGCTGCTGTGGTTATTGTTTGCGGCAAAGAAAATTATAAATCGACCGATCAGCAGTCTAATCGCACGACACACTCGTAATCGCTATGGCTTTGATTTTGACAGGTCAACAATTTCCACAGCAACGTATGTATTAACAATCCGACTTCTCCACAACTATTTACTGTTATGATTGATGTTGATTACGATGCTTATGAACCACTTTCTTAAAAGCATGTCGTGCTATAATCAGTACCCCAAGTGTGAGTTTTTTACTTTACTACTGTAGTTGCGTTACGCCAAAAATGTCAAATATTTTTTTCAGTCACGTCAGTCGCCGCTAGAGGCTCTGCCTAAATTTTCATACATTTTTGGCGTGACGCAACTACAGTAGTAACGTAAAAAAACTCACACTTGGGGTACAGTTCCATTTAGTCACAATTTATTTAAATATGCAACTAAATTCCCGACGTTTCGTAAGAGCTTGTAAGTCCAGTGCCTATTTGAAATAAAAACCTTAGAACTTTGACTTCGATTATCTCCACTTTTACTTTGTACATCCACTAGTAATCGTTTCGGGATTAAACCGAGATGGAGTGACATTCAAGAGAGCTTTACGGAAAATCCTGGGCAAAAGATAAAGGTAAGAAAAGCATTCGAATTAAGAATTTAAGAATATTATCTACCTTCACCAACGAACAGTGGGCAAAAATAAATTATTTTGTTTCTGTGAGTGTATAAATGTACACCGCTGCCATTAATATATTAAAGGTTTGTGTTGGACCAAGTACTTTTTCCCAGGAAAGTGTGGCTATAAAGTAGTGAGGCAGACTGGCTGAAAGCCAAGCGCAGCTGACCGATTCTAACTACTGTAAAATGTACCTTGTTGAATAGTAAAGAATTGTTTTGGGGTGCACTTTTCACAGAAGTAACGGCTGTAGTAAACAATGGTATAGTCATGGCAACGCTTTCTGTAAAGGTGGTCCCACACCGGTTTTCACAAATGTTGGAAACAGTTTCAAACCGTTTTGTTTTGTGTTGTGGCAAAAGGTTACTAAATGTTTTGTTGAGAAATGATTCGTTAATAGTTATAAACTGTTTACGTATCTGAAGTATTTTCAGATGTGTTCTTCTTCTTCTCTCGTGTCAGCACGAGCTATACGAAAATAGCTCATGCTGTGGTGAAAAGATTAGCCAGTCAGCAAGGTTGGTAGCGAGGCTGACTGCCCAGGGTGCGCCGGACGTACTTAAGTATCGTCACTCGTGGAGGCTCTTTTCATGCACCCTCAATGCAGTCAAATATTTCTCAAAATTTTCTTTTAACTGCACCCAAATCGGGTGTTTCTAAATGCTGACAAACGTTTGTGAACCGGTGTTCACAAACGTTTGTCAGCATTTAGAAAAAAAGGTGCTCCCACACCGGTGTGTGGGAGCACCTTAAAATACGTTTCAGTGAAATCGTCAGTCCAGGGTACTTAATGCCTTCATTCGTTAGCTTTTGTTTTCCTGAACCATAATGTAATTCAGGTACACAATAGCTTATTTTCCCGTGGGCATCCCAAAGGCACCTTATCGAAAGCTCAGGCAGCAGCATACTCATAGGGTGCCTTTCCACCAGAGATGTGCTATGCAACGTTGCTATGGATGCGTTTGATATCCACCAATCATTTTCATTGGTTCACATAGCGTAGCACAGGTGGAAACTGATTCAACTAAGCTACGTTTTTTATATGGAAGGATGCGTGCTGTGGATCCGTGCTATGGATGGTTGCGAGTGGTGTAGCTATGCCGGCCGCTCCCCGTGCCTTCCCTATTGTCGATACGTCGCTTAGCTCGAGCTGTGCATCTTCCTCGCACAGCTACCTTGCGGCGGTGCATTTTCATAGCACATCTTACTCGCTCCGCTACATAGCGTAGCATCAGTGGAAACGGTCACATAGTTTCGTAGCTTAGCTTTTACATTCTCGCAGCATAGCTGCATAGCACATCTCTGGTGGAAAGGCACCCTCATGGGCTAATAACAACCTAGCTAGGCTATCACTGCTTCCAGCAATAACCTAACAGCTAAACTTTTGCTTTCCATGCGCGTCTGAGTTCCATCTCCGCTGCGGGCAGGGCCTGCGACGTCTGACTTTTCTTATTCTGAGAAGAGACCCCTCGTGGAGCAATAATGGGCTGATAATGCTATACAATATTTATTTCTCTTGGGTGTCATAAAAAGCGACTTATCAAGAGGATTGGCAGCAACAGGCTCTTTTGCGTTAACATAGGATTAAGTACTACGATCAAATAGTCGTTTGCCAAAGTGGTAGGTAATTGTAAAAGCAATATTGACTCACAACCGCTCATTGCGGCGGTTTGTCCGGCGAGCCGTATGCTGTTCAAAATTATCCAACATCTGACAACATGGTTCTAATACTGTGGCTGTGAGCTTGGCAGGTTCGTAACGGGTCGCGGGTTAGATTACCTCACGGAACAACTACCTACCTAATGATACGTGCTCCTCTGAATCTGTACTATTTGTGCACGTGATTTTTGATTTGTGTCTGTAAACGTACTGTTCTTCTTCACAGCAAAAACACTAGGAAGCGGTGAAGGGAGGGCGCTTTTTGGGGCTGTCTTTGATGTATCTAATTTTGACGTTCAAAAAGAACTAATTAATTCTAGTCTATTTTGAATAAATGAGATTTGAAGTTTGAAGTTTGCACCACGATACTGGGTATGTTTACAGACACAGAATGGGATACCTAATGTAAAAAGGTAATCTTAGAAAAGAGCTAAGTTTATTTAAAAACAGATTACAGATCCCTTTGTTTTTTTTTAATTATGCTTGTGCATTTGTTTGGGCGTAGGAATAAATACTTTTTCTTTCTTTCTTTCTTTGCCATATTCAGTTCAAAATTACTCAAGTTGGCATATTAAAGTTTACGGTCCATTAAAGTTCGTAATAAATCACAACACATTAAAGTGTTTTTGACCGACGGGTTTATT
Organism: Amphipyra tragopoginis; assembly: GCA_905220435.1. Lineage (NCBI taxonomy): Eukaryota > Metazoa > Arthropoda > Insecta > Lepidoptera > Noctuidae > Amphipyra > Amphipyra tragopoginis. The sequence continues at coordinate 14,804,151 of HG992005.1, read as the reverse complement.
GTATGCAGGAGCTAACAAAAAGGTTAATTCAGTTAATTAAACAAACCTATACCTAAAAATAAGATAAAAAAAACATTGCACTGTTATTTTTTAATTAGAAGGTGGTTCGTAGAAAATTAATTATTATATCAGCATTTTCAGAAATATTTAGAGATGAATTAAGTGTCCAAATAATGAAAATTAAATTATACTGAAACGTTCACATATATTCGTTCGTTGTAGATCCAATAAATTTGTAAGTTTTGGAGAAGCGATCAAAAGTTTCTTTGAAACTTCGTTTGCGGAGTGGAACTCGCACTATTTGTTTAACCGCACTTCCTTACTTCGTTTTTGTTCGGGGACACGGCTCACCAACTACATCGGTTGGAGAACCAAAGTAAAATAAAGTAGGTATAGACAGCTTAAGTTCATCGTTACGGTTTCAAAGAGGGTAGAGTGATAAAACTTAAAAGGTACCTTGTTACATTTAAAACACCCACCATAACCAGATTTGGAATTTATACAACTTCCCAGAACCGATGACTCGTATATTAAATTCTAGTCTTGTATAACACGAAAAGGAAAATTGAAATCGTTTTGGAACGAAAATCTGTAATACTTTGTTTTCATTTCAACAGCAGAATAAAACAATAGAAACCATTTTTATTCGAATCGGATCAAAGCAATAGTCGAGTAAAACATTTGTATAAATAAAATCGTATAACTATATAGTTTTTTATTTTTGTTGGCTTGTTCATAAATCCTTAGGGATGTAAGCTATACATTGTTCGGGATCACTTTGGAAATTGTGGGTTTCCTCGGACTATAGCCGTATAGGTATGTTTTCAAAGTAATATGGGTGTTACAAAAGGCAACCGATTTATGATGCCGTTATTGTGTTTAACTTTGGAGGGGGACAGATTTCCAAGCTACGAAATAATGGTTTCAATAACGAAGTTTCAACATTATTAAGGGGTGCCCGTGTTTTGGTCGAAGTATTTTATATCGAATTTCATTACGCCGACAACGATTCGCCGCCGTAATTTGCTGCGTAGTTTGCTGAAGCAATGCCTTCCTTAATTTGATTTCGCCCAATGATTATCATTAGCCACAATGATTGGTTGGCTAAAAGAACATTCGCTTTTGTTTTAGTCGAATAGGTACTTATTAGGCAAATGTTTAATTTGGCACACAACGGAATGTAATATTAATCCGACTCAGCGCACCCCGAATACACGTGGTCAGACTTTGTCCTACCCCTAGAGTGTTATTTAAAAGCGTGGAGCTAGAAGCTCGCGAAGGAGGTCCTGAGTGGAACGAGTGCATGGGGCCGAAGCGCAGCGAGTCAGCGACCTGCCGAGCTTAGCGCTGGTCGAGTGTGCGAGCGAAGCGAAGGAGTGACAAATTGAGTCTTCTGGCGTAGCAAACCCAGAAACACTTGCATGCTTGCTTGCTTTTTTGCTTGCATGATGGGAAAATGAGCCATCTTAGAAGTGTAAAATGGCCAATAATGCAGTTGACTAATGAAACAGTGCCCAGCAAGTCTGCTGCTGCGACTAGTCAGTCGGCGTAGCAAAAAGTTTCAAAATAAAATTAGGGACTTTAATCGTTCGGCGTTTTAATTATTCGGCGAAATCAAAAGTGGCGAAAGATATTCGGCCAGATAAAAATCGGCTAAACATATTTCGATAAACTAACAGAGACCATTATTACGTATAGTGAACTATTAACCGTTAAAAACATTGTTAATATCATATTTATGAGCTAAGGTAGGTAGGTTCTAAGAACTTCCGTCGTCAAAAAATGTTCATCAAAACGAGTGCCGCAAGTGATAAAGCACAGTGCTTAATTAGATTGAAATAAGAATCGGCAGGGATAATTATTACACGATTATACACACTTTCCTATTAAAACTTTCATATTATTAGGCAGTAAAGCCTACAGAAACTTCAATCTACGAAGATGCTCCACTCTTTGTCTAAATCGCTACAGTTCAAAAGTGTGAATTATAAATTGCTATTGTGTTAGTTCTATGGCCACACGATAGTTAAATGTGTGCAATGTGTGCATACATACACTAATAGAAGATAATAATAAGAAACGTGTGCATAAATACGCACCACGCGGGTACCTCTAGCAAAAAGGAGTGGGGTGCGTCTTCGTGGATTGATCGCACTGTATCGGACCTTGATGTTACCAGGTACCTAATAATAACCTAGTATGTGACGAAGGGACTGGGGATACCTCTGGGATTTCCGACTAAAGTCCCGGATCTGAAACCATTAAAGTTAAGGTCTAAACCTAACATACTTACCGGAAAACCTTTCATTTCGTTTGCTTGTTAAGGGACTGGAGGATGAAACCAATTTCCCTCCTTAGAGGGAATTAACCCGAGTATCCTCAATTAATTATGTCATTTGACAAAGGAAACGTGCGTGTAATGTTTTATGAGGGGCGTAGTTATGGAACAGGTACCCTCGGGAGGGACATTCGAAATATTTAGACAACATATTACAAGTACCTAGGTATGCTCATAGGGATCTACCCACAACGATTAAATATTCATTATTAAGGTTACGTATTATTTTATTTGGAAGGTACTTCGACGTTTTAGGCGTCCGTACCTAAAAGGTTAAAGCGGAACCCTTTTCTTTTCTTTTTTTTCCTGGGAAAATCGTCACGGGTACCGCCCGCTCGGGGAATACGGAGGGTTTATACCGGACTCTTACCGGTTAAAAACCCACGGTGTTCTTCCTCCCCCTCCTAATCTATGGACGTGGTTGTGGGATTCGCAGCTGCATGCATCGCAACACTGACAGGCCTCGGTTCGCCAGCTCCTTGCCCCACGTCTGGTCGGGCGACGAGTCAAAGCGGAACCCTTATTTATGGTGAGACTTCGGTGTCTTGTCTGTCATACTCCCTGTATGTTACGGCCCATTTTTGATTTGAAATTTGGCATAGTTACAAAAGTCATTTACCCGCACCAATTCGTGGTGAAAGAATTTCCAGTGTTTTTAATTACAATAAATATAAAAAAAACGTGTTTTTGGACTGCCTCGTTGATTTAGTGGTCGCAGGCGCGACTGTCAAGTGTGTGAGTTCCTGGGTTCGATCCCCAGGTCGGGTAAAGTGATATTGGGTTTTTGCGAATGGAATTTCTCAGTAGCAGCCCGAAATCTGGATTTGTGCCCGGTTAATGGCAATAGGCTCGCCCTATATTACAAGGGACTCAAACTCAAAACTCATTTATTCAAAATAGACTAGAATGACTTAGTTCTTTTTGAACGTCGATTTTACAATATAGACATCCCCCAAAAAGCCCTCCCTTCACCGCTTCCTAGTGTTTATGCTGTGAAGAAGAAACGGCGCAACAAACTCCCCAGCAAAACAGACTTAAAGAAATGAGGGTGTATTATACACCTCTGCCCAACCCTACGGGAAATACAGGCGTGATGTTATGTTATTTTAAGAAATGTATCTATGCCGTATCGAGTATCAATGTGTGTTATATAATAATATGGAAAGATACTCAACAGTTACACTCTTTTAAAATAAATGTTACATCGTTGATGAGTATAAGTTCAATAATACATCCTCTTCGAACGCAATTACAAATTCAGGTGTATCTACTAAACATTGAAATATGAACTGTGATGAAATTCTGATATCCTAGTTTCATTAATTATCTGCGCAATACGATAGTCATCAGGCTATGATGATTGTATGTAGATGCAATACCTATTATTAATGTAAGGTAACGGTGACCCGATGCTTCTCTGCGTGATTAATTTATAAAGTGTTAAGGTTGTAATACACTGTAATCATAAGACCTACATATTGATACTTTTTATACATGAAAGATAAAAACAATCAAATTACTGATACATTGTCAATGCATAGAGGAGTCGTAACCCTATAAAGGGTAATATATTTTAGGAAAAGTAAACAACAAACAATTTGGCAATTTTGTTTGAAAATAAAAAAAACAAAATGAAGAAAAATATTTTTTAAGTATCGTTTGCAAGTATTTTTTACTAGAAATAATTGAAAAAAATTGTAATAAAGCTAGGTTTAAAAAATAAATAACAAGAAAGCTTTCTCGACCTCTCCTAAAAAACATGGTGGCAAATATATTGCCATTGCCCTGCAAAAGACCGATGAAAGGCCGACGTAAATACTCTGTCAAGGTCCTGATTCAACTTATGCCTGGTAGGTACAGACCAACCGAACGATGGCGTACGAATGGATTTCGCCGAAAGACACCGAACTCTCGTTTGCCTTCGCTGTTGTGTTCACACGTAGCGAAACTTCGATGTTCCGACAAGCTGCGGAGAACAGCCGAACGCGGGCGAAGACCTTCGTTAGCATGTTTTCGCCTTCGGTCGGTTGCTCTGTACAAGACATAAACCTGTTGCAGTTTCCGACTGGCTTTCATCAAGTTGCGCTATAACACGAAATTCATCGAAGTCGGCTAAATTTTCTTAAAATTTCTGACTACTGACGTCTTTCGCTGTCTTTAACGGTTCCTCATCTTCGCTGCTGTCTTATGACAAGTATGTGCGCATTTGTACAAGGTTAGTCAGAAAGGGGATACTAAGGGTTGGACCTCATCTGGCAGCACGGAATCGCCTTTTTCCGTCGCCCTTTCTCTTTCTGTCGCTTAGAACCGCCATTGCCGACCATTGCATTTTGTCCGTGATGCCGATCGCCTCGAGGATTCCGCCGCGTGCTATCGCATTATGCTTTCTGTCTCGGTCTAGCAAATGGCAGTTCTAAGCGACAGAAAGAGAAAGGGCGACGGAAAAAGGCGATTCCGTGCTGCCAGATGAGGTCCAACCCTAATCCGAAAGGGTGTTAAAGTACCCACAGTAATGAGTAATCTTTGTTCTACCACTTTCCCCAAAAGTCAATAGTTTAAGAAAAATATCTGTTCAGAAATTCCATAAAAAATATGCTACAATCTACCTATCCTCAGATATGATCAGCTGTGTCATCATTTTAAGTCATATTTGTGGTCACGAATTAGAAGCTCCATTTTCTGAATTCGTAACTAAATCAGGGACGAAGAATTTTTGAAAAAAACAAAAATAAAAATTATTTTACATGGAAATAAAAACTATCGAATTTTAAAATTTTAACACTTGCTTTAAAACAGTCATCAGTAAATACTTTAAGTGGCCTGCGGATTAGTACCCCCTTTCCGACTAACCTTGTATATATGTATATGCCTATGAATATAGCTGGACAAGTTATAAATAAATAACTACTCTTGTTTTGGCGGTCCGGTTACTGGATGTATTAGGCATTTTGACAGCATGTAACACTAGCGGGCACAGATAGCTGAAACCGGCGGCCATTCCGCGGGACATTATGATGAATTGATGATGATGACCGCCGCTCCAATTTGCCACCTGTAGTCGGTATCTGAATTTTTAAAGCAATGGCTTTCTGTGAATATTAATGTTTACTTCGCTTGCAATAAGGTAAATTTTAATTATCTTTCAAAGTACCTACCCATTTTATCTTATAGTTATTTATGGTCGTGAATAAATATGATGCAAATTTTATGTTTCTTTAAAAGCATTTTTTATAGGGTTTCTTTCTCTTTTTTAACTATGCAGGCCTCATAGGTACCTTCAAATATGTTGACATCAGGGAACAGGAAAACCCTAGAAAGACAATTAATAATAATACCCGCCCAAATATTTTATCACGTAAACGCGATTAAACTTTGGTAAACTGGCCTTTCATTCTATTCCATTCCATTTAATTCCATTCCGGCGCATAACGTCTGTCTAGGAAAAAGGCTGAGTCTATGTATAAATCTTTCCATACTTCATTCTAAAAGGATCCTGTCCCAGTTGGCCGAGTATCAATGATTACGAGCTATTATGTATATGTAACTAGAGCATATGTAGCGCTTAAATATTCATTAGATGAATAATGAGCACTTATATGGAGTAGAGTTTAATATTTAGGCCAAACCTATTTTCTGAACAAAAAAGACGGTTCACGTTATGTTGGTTGATTATTTAAAAATATTTCGGAAAATTTTATAAGTAGAAAAGAAATTTTCTCGAGAGAAAAAGATGATTTCTTCAAAAAATTACACTGTTCTTTGCCCTTTAGATAACACAGAAGTACTTTTTAGCTGAAGATGTCTGGAATTGTCGCTGTTTGACGACGGTTACGGCCTGCTATTGTTTGTATTAACAGTCCCTACAGACTTGAATTTGACCTGTTCTATTCAATAAAATATATATTTCAAGATATAAATACGTGTTGTTGGCTAAAAAGGTTTTTAGACTGTTTACTTATTTTTCCCTATTTACTTAAATCCACTCAAATACAGGGTTACTTTAAATTAACTGGCAAAACTTGGTAACTACTGAGTACGAATAAAACACTTCAAATAAAAATATATCGAATATTTAGTTATTTTGAATTCAAGATTCCTAATCTAATCTAAATAATTATTAGATTTCTGAGTTCCTATTTAATAACAAGATATAGAGTTGCAAAGAGCGTGCACGAGGTGGGTACATTAACTTAATGTTTAGGTATTTTATATTTGAATGTGTTACTTGATACTTAGTAATCTTATGCCCCCTTATTACAAAAGGTGGTTTAAACTGAGACTAAGATAAACCCAGATTTAAAATATACCCATCAATTTCTAACATAATACAACAACTAGAAACCTCGGAGTAATCGGTGTACATACATAAATAAAAAAAAAATACCTACCGAATTGAGAACCTCCTCCTTAATTTGAAGTCGGTTAAAAAGAGTCGGGGCTACGCTAAAACCAGGGTTTTTCTCAGAACATCGTTTGTAATAAGGGGAAGTTTTACCAGTTATTTTGAAGTAACCCTTAATACCACAATGCCTGAAGGTTAATTCAGGTATTTTTTTGAAGTAGGAAACGTTCAGAAATCTGCAGGTTTCTTTAATCGAATTGTCGATGTGAACGTCAATAGTCAAATTGTTTCACAACAAAAACAAAACCAAACAATTAGAAAAGTTTCGTAAACGAAAACTGGCAGGCACACAGCAAGTTTCCTGTTTCAAAAAAATAAACTGAATTAGCCTACCGATGAGTTGAAATAAAAATGTTTAATTATTTTATACTGGAACAGATATTAAAATTCTTATGGAAATGTTTCAGCCTCAACAAAGCCGGAAAATATAAAGCTATTTTAAAAGATTTGTTTTAATTATTTTCTTAACGTGGCACAGGAAAACTGGTGAAAGCGCAGGGGAAATCTTGTTAAGGTGAAATTCTCTTTGATATATGGTTTTGTTCATTTATACGTACGTTTATTTTCGAATTTTTACCGTGAAGGTTTCCTAGAATTCCAGTAAGTCACGTACTACAATCCAATACAATTCCAGCTTTTACGCCGCTCCTATCGAACCCAGTATTCAGTTCCATACATATCTGAGTGTAGACAAAAATACACATAATATAGACACCTGACCGTATCCTTCGAAGATAGTATCTTCAACTTCAAAACTCATTTATTCAAAATAGGCTAGAATTACTTAATTATTTTTGAACGTCAATTTTACATAAGACAGCCCCCAAAAGCACCCTCCCTTCACCGCTTCCTAGTGTTTTTGCTGTGAAGAAGAAACCAATATGCTACAACATTATGCAAAGCACTATCTACTTTATTTAGTTCATTCAAGCGCTCTTCACAAGCAATTTAGTGTGCTAATTAAAACTGTATGGGTTGCCGACACTTTAGATCACTCTCTTTGCACTATGGGACTTAAGTGCAATGGAATTATTCAACGTTTAGGGACTCACTCAGTTAGTTTGCTTTATATTGCACAGGTAGGTAATGTAAGTAGCGCTTCACTTTTATTTAACGTAAAAGATTTTATAGTGGAATCCCATAACTTTGTGTTGAATATAACCCATTATGAAGTTCATCGGGTCGCCATTTAATGGTTCAGAAAGAACACTTTCAACGCCACCAATCTTTGAAATTGTGATAGAATAACTACGTGACACGACTCCCCACGAAAGTGATATAGCCCGAATGAAATTTCAATGAGTTTTATGGGGACGCCTATGAGCGTAAAATGGAAAACGTTTACATTAAGAGGGTAAATTACACCCATAAAGGAATCCAGATTACTTACGTATCATATACACCCACGTACCTATATGTTTTAAAGACCTACAACCTGATTGGAGTAAAAGCTGAGCGTTAGTTTATGCGCTACGGGTCGTGGTTTAACTTCCCGCTTGTAAGAAATATTTTTGACCTACAGAAATTGTTCCGGATTTGAGTGTTTATGCTTGTGGGATTTGTTTGTGTTATAAACAAAATGATGCAGGAGAAACCCTTTATTGTTTAGAAACAAAACAATAGATGATTGGGGTCGTACTACAAAAGTTTATACACTTGTTAAAAACATCAAACTCCTAAGCAAATTCCATTAAGAAGGTTTACGCCCTGTTTAGTCTAAGCAACTGTTAAACACGATTTTGTGGTAAAACAGTAGATTATTGTTATGAAAATGTAATTGTTCAGTTTAAAAATAAAGTGAAAATTGCAAGAAAATCAGGTTACCATACTATCAGCACGCTCGTATTCAGTTGTCTCTAGCTCCACATACTTCATGTAAGTAACTCATTATTTCTTCGCATTCCAGAACTTTTGATCCATTTTCTGAAATTACGTTTCTATTTAATTTCATCAGCGTTTTATCTGGTCTAGCATAACTTACTTAGCGAGGAAGTCAACTAGAGCGAGGACGTCCCATTTCTTTACATTATTTTATGATATTGAATTAACAAGGTTCTCCTCGCTAATTCAATATCATAAAGTCGCTTCTCTAGGTCTTTAAAGTACAGGATACCTTGTGTGAAAATAGTCGTGTTGCATAAACATCTCACACTCTTTTAACTCCGCCTTTCGTTGTCCACTGCTGGACATAGGCCTCTTCCAAGTTGCACAAAAATATGCTAGGCCTGAAAATTAAAACAAAATTGAATGTCTAAAACCAATGCATTCGATAAATGGTATCAATATAAAAGTAAATAGTTCCACCACCAGACATTTGACCAAGTAAGAGCTAGCGCGGACGGGTGACTTTAGTCACCGTGACTATTTCATCATACTTGTAAAATCGCGCACGGGTGGCTTTTGTCACCGTGAAAATCTTGTCACTCTTTCAAGTCCATTGTTATGTGTGTTACGACATGATAACTGAGTGCATCTCCATCGTTCATTGTTAATGACACCACCAAATGATACCCCCAGAGGTGTGGTTGCCAAAAAGGATTTGTTAATGACACCACCGTAATGTTGGAATGCCACAATTAGTAATAATATCATAATTATGAGAGTTAGTTTACACATACTTGTTGTTGCCCTGAAAGGCAACAACACTATACATTAGTGGTGTCTTTAACAAATCCTTTTTAGGAACCATACCCCTGGGGGTATCATTTGGTATTGGTATTTGATATTTCTATATGTGAAAAAATATACTAATATATTTCTACCTATGACATAAAACAAGAACCAATAGAAGAGAATCAAGATGATGTAGTGATAAAATATGAGAGAGAATGACAAAATTAATTTATAAGGCGGATGTCAGTGGTAACGCCGATAGAGGACGCCCTAGAAGAACATACATCGATGTTATTGGGATGTTTTTCATAAAGGATAGGTTAGTCGTCTCTATCGGCGTACATGTATGATAAGATGTATGAACGTGGACGAAGAGGAGTATGTAAGGATCGTAGCATGTGACGTTCTATAGTTTCTGCCTACCGCCACGGGAAAAAGGCGTGAGTTTATGTAAGTATGAATGTAATACCCATAAAAAATGTTTATGATAAAACCAAAATCATGATCATGAACAAACAGATTTACAAAACGGAAAATTTTCAATGGAACATGTGTTTCCACACAACTTTCGTTCAGTTATTTTCAGAACCATTAATCTGCCGAACTTAGTATAATACGTATGAAACACATTAATTATCTCGCAAAATTATAGAACACGGGAAAATTAATAATACTTGTATTTGCGTAGGTAATGTAATCTCGTTGTTATCAAGAGGAATGAGACGACTATTATGTTATACATAATACGATACAAAAGTTATCCTAAACGATAATTAATTTGTATTTCAACAAGCTATGCATAACCCTCTGATCAACGAATTGTTTTAAAATTATAAACAACAAACAATAACGAGAGATAATAACAGGTACTGATATTTATCGGGTCTCGTGTAGTGCCGGACTAAAGAAGTGGGTTTCGTGAAAGGCGACTTAAGGATTCTCTAGAGGATGGGCAGCAGCGTTCTCTGAGTACTTTAACAACTATACTGCGATCGACCCGCTTGCCAAGCGTGGCGATTACGACAACCCCCCCCCCCCCTCCCTTTTGGGGGAGGACTATGTCCAGCAGTGGACGTTTTTCGGCTGAATGATGATGATGATGATGTTTATCGGTAAGCTCTCGTCAGTGACATAAGTACTCGTACCTATTGTAATCTAATCAAATTCAAATTTACTTGATCTCTATCCAACTAAGCGATTGCTTAACTAAAGATGCAGAATCGGTTTGTCACGGCAAGGAACAGCTTCAAGAGGTGCCAACGGAGTCGTCATAGATTCAGTATCAATAAGTGAAATCCGGAATTCAAGAACAATGCAGCAGTACTTGGAATTTCTATAAAGGATTTTAAGGAGGAAAGAGATTTCAAGCAATATATTCCTAAGTTAGATAAGCTATAAGGGGCAGAGATAGAAGCTAAATCAAGTGGCTAATTGAAATTCACGTCACTAGTTCCTAATTAATTTGTAGACATAGAAATGACCGCTACCAGGATAACTCGAGAGCTTATACAAATGTGGGACCCCAAAAGTTTATTGTATTTGGTTAATTTTGCCCAACAATGTACAGGAGGACCCTTTCTTTTACGACTCCCATACACAATAGCCGATATTGGGCGCACGGCTCTACCTTCGTCCAATTCAATTTGCAAGAAGTAATTTAGGTACCAACCAGGATAATAGGATGACATGGAGGTGTCAAATAATGGATAGGATTTGTTAATCCTATTAGTTGCTGTAATAGGTTCTTTGTTCTGCCTAGCCATTTGCCAACTATGTTGGGGACAGCTTCCAGTCTTAGGTCGTATACATAAAGGAAGCAGGTAACCAGCGCCGACCTACCAGCGCTTATCGGTCCGTGCAGGTAACCGCTACATAAAGGAAGCGGGTAGAAGCAAGAGTTGGCATTTTTTAGCAAAAATACACAAAACTAAAAGAACTTGTCGACGCAGTTCATAGCTTGTCAGCGTTGGTTCGCCACACAGTATAGAGACTACCCGCGCCAACTAACTGCGCGGACCAGCACCGACAAGCGCTGTCAGATCGGCGCCGGCAACCCGCTTTCTACGTGTATAGGGGAAGGGGGGGCATAACGGGGACGTTAAGGGAAAACAACAATAAAAGTATCAACAAAATATATTTATTCATTGAAAGTAATTATAGCACTTTGTTTACTTATTAAATTATCATTTGGCATAGAATTTGGTGCAATAACTAATCAAATAATGTTTTAATTTTAGTTTTACGAAACCCTTATGAAAACTTCATCGTGCCCCAGGGTAGGGGCAGCATGGGGTTGATAGTTATTTTAGTCACAGTATAAGGAGATGTGAATTTCTTCTGGATTCTCGTCGTCAACACCAGCACAGGCTGTATGACTTCCACGTCCACATAACTGGCAGGCCACCCAATCCTCTAAGTATGGTTCGCGTCAAGGCAATAGGCGTAAGGTATCCTCGTCTACGTTTTCTACACCAGAGTCAGCTTCTTAGGTCTTCTGCTTTTCTGAGTTTTTCTTCAACCTAGGATCATTCGGATTGGAACACTTCTTCGTCTGTTTGAGGTGTTATCGTAATTCTAGATCTCTCTTCTCTTGTTTGGGGTACCCCATCGTGCCCCATAGCAGCGTCCCCGTTATGCCCCACACTTAACATTATTTAAAATAACGACCAATAAAAACGAATCGACAGTTAGAGTGATTTTGTTCAAATATATCAATAATGAATGTCTGTACAAAAAAACAATAAATAAACAATAGTACTAATGTAAACACTCATCTTTTTATATGTGTTTCCGTAATCACTCAAAATTACATGAAATCACGTCGAAAAAAGTTTTTTGTTGTAAAAAACAAACACGTGCAGATTGGTCGCCGGTTACTTTTAGTTTGAAGACTCATATAAAATGGTCGCCTATGAGTGACCACAACAAACGTCTAGTGCGTGTCGTTACTTGTATTTGTTGGTGGCCCCGTTGTGCCTCGCGACCCCGTTATGCCCCCCTTTCCCCTACGCACTAACGAGTTACGGCTGAATATCAGTATTCTACACGGAGTGACTGCCATCAAACCTCAGCAAACCAGTTACCTACTAGGCAATGCCGATATCCTTAATGTTAGACCGGTTTTTAGACTTTTGGACTCCTGAGTATCCGTAACGACTGTCATAGGTATTCTTATAACACCCGGGCTTAACGAGCTCTCCGAGAGCATGGAGGGGAGCTCGATGTTTAACGACGATTGTTGACGAGAGACATGTGGCGCTAGGTCTTTTCTGCACATGTGGCTTCCCTGGAAACCAATAGTATTTATGTGAATTTAGATACCATTATGATTTGTCTCAATTCATACAGAATTGATTTACTTATATACTTTTTTTAATTTTTAATGATTACCTTTTCTTTTGCATAATTTTATTACTGTAAAATAATGTTATGATTTTCTTTGTATAGATTCAATAAATTTATTCACCTGACAGACAGAACTGTGTTGCTGGGGAATTTGTTGCGCCGTTTCTTCTTTACAGCATAAACACTAGAAGCGGTGAAGGGAGGGCTTTTTTGTGGACTGTCTATTGTAACATTGACGTTCAAAAAGAACTAAGTAATTCTAGTTTATTTTGAATAACTGAGTTTTGAGTTTGAACGGACGGTCACCCATCCATGGACTGACCGCGGCAAGCGCAGATTAACCTTACAAATCGTATGATCCCCGTGGTTGTTAATTAGCCACGAGCCCCTCAGTTGCTGTAATAGGTATCTACCTATATTGAGGCAAGAGCATAAAGTGACAAGTTTAATTAATTATTGTTTTCACTCGTTCGTTTATGCGTGGTGGTTGCAGCTGCCCTTAAGGCTCCTACACACAATGCCGCCGGCATTGCCGCGCGGCTTGCCGGCGCGGCGGGTGTTTAACCAGGTCGCCGGGTATAACGCCTATTGACTTACAGCCGTGCGGCAATAAGCCGGCGGCATGTGTGTAGAAGCCATTACAATTGACATAATAACTACATAGTCTTTTGCGATACCTACAGGAAAACATAGTATACTATTTTAGATATACGACACTTTCTTACTTCCTAATGAAAGTCTCTAATTATAATTAACGATGAGATCTAATTTAATATTTAATTAGTAATTCTTTCATTTCCGGCTTGAAAGGAAAATAAGTAATGAGTCCATAGAGGATACTGTTTGAAAATTATTCTTAATATTAAACGTTATTTAAATGCCCAAATATTAAAAATAACACTTATCCTAAATATTCTGGATTATATTTACACTTATCTAAAGCAATACGTCGTCCCAGTGAAAGCATATTTAGGATTCAGAGTACGTCCAGCAGTTCTTCATATTCTTACGTGCAGCAGCATTTTAATAATGTTGGCATTCATTCAAAAGCAACGCTAGACTAGGCCATTGTGAGCGACAAACTTTACTTTCAAATTGGGTTCTATTATTCACAGACAAATTACTCGGAACCGTCATCAGGCTACACATTATTTTGAAATGAGGATAATATTTTGCGTTTGTTTATTTTGAAGGTTGGTCAAGTATAGAAGGGCGTGTTGTTATTTAAAGTTTTGACCCTTGAATCGGCCGTCGGATATATCTGACAATTTTAATAACCTTTATATGGATAGAAACGGATATACATAGTATATCCGACATGTGCAAAATGGACACGATAAATTCTGTCGGATTTATCTGACTGGGGCAGATAAAGGGTTAAAGCCTAGGTTATTATAGACTAGAACCCGCTTAGGGCATATTCATAATAGGAATGTAATTGGCTTCGCAGTAATAGACCGTGTAATAAGTTCAAATACTTGTAGTTATCTAATATTTCATGGCTGTATCCAACAAATTTTGTAAGAAGAGGCCTTTGCCCTACGGTCGAATAGTTACAGGCCTGTATTATACAAGGTTAGTCTGAAAGGAGGTACTAATCCGAAGGCCACTTAAAGTATCACTGATGACGGTTTTAAAGCAAGTGTTAAAATTTCAAAATTCGGTAATTTTTATTTCCATGTAAAATTATTTTCATTTTAGTTTTTTCAAAAATTCTTCATCCCTGCTTTAGTTACGAATTCAGAAAATGGTGCTTCTAATTCGTGACTCCAAATATGACCTAAAATGTAAACACAGCTGATCATAGCTGAGGACAGATAGAATTTAGCGTATTTTTTTGTGTAATTTTTTAACAGCTATTTCTCTTAAACTATTGACTTTTGGGGAAAGTGGTAGAACAAAAGTTACTCATTACGTGTACTTTAACACCCTTTCGGATTAGTACCCCCTTTCTGACTAACCTTGGATAAGATACTAGGGGTCGCTCGCGACTTCGCGCGCGTGGATATCGTTTATCGCGTATTCCGTGTTTTTCGGAGTAAAAGTAGCATACATCCTTCTCCGGGTTCCAGACTATATCTGTACAAAGTTTCATCAAAATCGGTTCAAAAGTTTAGTCGTGATTAGGTAACAGACAGACAGACAGAGTTACTTTCGCATATACCTATAATATTAGTACCTAAGGATCCTGCAAATCCTACAAACTTTTGTTTTTAGTCCTGATTAAAAGTGAAACAGTTTTTTGAATAATTAGTTATCTCACTGTTCAGAGATCCAAATAATATTTTGGCACGCGACACTAAGAGACCATCTGATATAATTTATCTTAGGCACTTTAGACTAATTTGAATTTCAGCTTTTCAAATCTCGACGCGACGATGTTTTATTTTTTTATTAGAGGTTTTTTATCACGTTTTCTTGTTATTAAGTAGAAGTTATTTAGAAATCGGATGCAAACAAGCATTGTAGTAACAGAATTATCTATTCGAAACAAAATAAATCAAATCTAAATAAAAGCTTTTAAAAGCAAATTGGGATAGGTACCAACAACACGGATAAAGATAATTTAATGTTTTAGTCGGGACCCTGCAGGGTACCGAAAACCTTATTACATTATAATAATAATATCATGAAATAATAGGTGCACGAGTACCTTACTACATAATGTGTACATAACATATTACTTTACGTAATTAAATAATAGGAAGGTACACGAATACCTTCTTACATAGGTAATGTGTGTTTATTTTTGATAGCGAAAATGTTTTAATTTCAGCATGTAGTGTCCCAACTTGGTTTGTCACATAGAAGATAGCTATAACTCGTAAAAAATAATAACCACCAAAAAATTTAAGAAAAAAACATCGACTTTTTTTATGTAAACCGTATAAAATCCCGACAATGTGCGAGTCGGTCTCGCGTAGCGCGTAGTGCGTAGCGCGTAACGCGTAGCGCGTAACGCGTAGCGCGTAACGCGTAGCGATAGGGTACTCTAACTGTATCACAGAGTGAAGGAGTATTTATGTAGTGTGAAGTAATAATTTGCGTTTTTCTCCAACTGAGGCGTACAGCCGCAGACTCGAAATGTTTATCAGATTTCAAATTCGATTCCTTCTCACACTGTGCGCAATAAGGTTCAAAATGTCATATCAACTTACATAAGTATTCGTTTTTAAAATTGTGAAGCGTCGATTCTAACAAAAAGGTTACTAACCACTTTTTGATGTTATTAACTCCTTTTTAAGTATGTGTGTCTAGTCAAAAGTTGTATAAAGCGAACTTGATTGAATTTATTAAAAAGGTTGATTTCTTTTTCTACGCTACCTAGTATATAGCCTCTTTAAATTAACCTTTTTATGTCAATTAAGAAAAAAATATCTTTGCCCTGTCAATTCTTTGCGAGCGACCTTATGAAAAAGTAATGTGCAAGCAATTATAGACCTTAGGGTAGTAAACATTTCAAGTCCGTGACTGTACGGTGAGAAATGAACTTTTATCAATAGATGCTCGCGTTGATATCTGACTGTCGTGACGATACAGGCTACTCAATTATGCTCGTGTAGATATACAACGGAAAGTTAAGCCTTTAAGATGAAACTTTATTTTTCATTGGTTCATTTTCGCACAGAACCCTAAAATAATAAAACATATTTTATTTTTAAATTCATATAAAGTCAGCAGCTTATTCTCATACACAACATTATTGTTAATAAAACAGCACAACGTTATTGTTAATGAGAAACTAAGATAGTTTATTATCCTTCCATCTACTCAAATACCTATTGTGAACAATGTAATGTTAAAAAAATATAATACTTTTAGCTTAAAGTTCCCCAGGGAAATAAGACAAAGTGTTCTTGGTAAGCAAAATTGTGGTCTGGCGTATTAGTCTTATGGTGCTCGTTCAGTGCAATTCTGTAAGAATCTCACCTCGATCGCGACTGTCAATTAGACACTTGTCGTGACACAGCGTGGATAACAAAACTACGCGTTATTGATTATACTGTCGATTATCTGTGTGTTATTTGCTTCTATTATTCATACTGTGACATTATGGATATCGAGCTAACCGTCGATATTGAAGTGGGTTTCTTACAGAATGACACTACTGCAATGAGGTTATAAAGAGAAATACACCGTGGGGCCCGAGGCACCTGAAAGATTTTAACCATGCCTTTCTGATGGTATTATGAGTCAATAATATTATCGCAACATAGGTGAAATTCAGTCAATTTAACTATTTGTTTTTCGGAACAAAATAAATCAATTAACTTTATTTCTTTTTCTTTCCTGTCAGCACGAGCTATACAAAAATAGCTCATGCTGTGGTGAAAAGATTAGCCAGTCAGCAAGGTTGGTAGCGAGGCTGACTGCCCAGGGTGCGCCGGACGTACTTAAGTATCGTCACTCATGGATGCTCTTTTCATGCACCCCTAATGCGTTAACTTTAGTACTTCCTTTTAAACAATACCTTAGGTCGAACTGGCAATGTTTAAATTATCGTGTGAGTGAGAGAGACATTCGACGAGGTGGGTATGGTATGACCAAGGTATGACAAAAGTCGCAACGTTGCGTTCGTAGGGCTTGTTATCATAGAGATTTTTCGACTTGTGAATTTCCATAAATAATGAATATCTCGAAAATTAAGCTTTATTCGACGAACTATAACCTAGCTTTTCTTCTCCAATTAGGCATCGGAATCGATGGTTAAAATCCTTCGGGTACTTCGGACACACGATGTATAATATTAATTGTTTTATAACAAAATAGCTGATATTCTGAAACAAAATGTAAAAGTTATAGAAATGTGTTTTTTATCGTATAATTTATAACCTCAGTGGGGGAGCACCGTTAAATAAACATCAAAGCAGTCTGGAAGTTTTATATTGTGATTTTTTAAAGAAGAATTGTACATGATATTGTTATTAAAATGAAGATAGAAGAGCAAAGTAACGTCAAACTGTATAAGAACGTACACTCACAAACAGCTTTTATGCTTTGGAGATGTATTATTTTTATAAAAAAGAATTTTGTTTATTCAGTAAAAAATGTTACGAACAACAAAATCGACTTATGTTTATTATCATAACATAAACCTTTTATAAGTCAAATTGTGAAGGACTATGACCCATAAAAGTTAATGGTGTTTTGCTAAAACGTATTGACTCTAAAAATATGAAATTCATCTTAACCATTAACGCCTCTCTCGGCTTACTGTTGTACCTAAATAATTGATCGAAAATGGCCCCGGTTTTTTTGAGCACCGACCAAAGTTTATTTATATTGCTATCCTTTACTTGCAGATACAACGAGGAAGAGATGGAAGAATATTAGATCTGTCTAATTAGGGTATTACCACACCAATTGATCAATGATGGATAGATGGTTGATCAATAATTGATCCACTTCGATCAAGATGGATCTATGGTTCATGATCACTTTATCCATGTTGATCTATGGCCTCGATCAACATTCGATCGATTGGTGTGGTAGCACCCTAGGCTGAACTAAAATTTCCATACAGATTTATAGCTGAAGCACAGTTCAGACTACGCTATACTATTCGCTATGTAAAGCATATTGCGGCATAAGCTGTAATGTAACTATACATATAGCATGACGTTCACACTATACGCTATATCGCAAGCCGGTTTACTATTTGTAGCAAGTTATTTGACGGCGATCTATCGGGCGACATACGGGGAAGAAGTGAGGCGGGGCGGGGACATGAGAATCGTGCGATATAGATCTGAAGATCGCTCAAGTTTATCGCGTGCAGCAAGCCAATACTTTATAGCAGAACGTTGTGTGAACGTGTCCATATAAAATGTATGCTGAGCGATATTGCTGTGATATACAATATTTGCTATAAGCTATATCTATATTATAGCGTAATCCAACTGCGCTTGATTCCTATGACTTGCCGAGCGTGATCGGTTAGAATTAAGACTCTTGAAACTTCACCAACATTGAAGCAAAGATACCAAAGTTTTGCACAGTAGAGTCGTTAGTACGCTAGTAGCTATCACAGGTAAAATGGGTTCAAAAGAGTCCATTCACATGCCCGGTTTGGCAATAAAAATGTTACCACAGTACCCCAAGTGTGAGTTTTTTTCGTTAACTACTGTAGTTGCGTCACGCCAAAAATGTATGAAAATTTAGGCTGCGTCTCTAGGCGCCCCGTTCACTAACTAATATTCGCGCGTTAATTGAACGGTGAAAATAATTATCTGTTCGTGTAATCGGTGTCCTAACGAAGTAAGTGAATATTTATAATAATAATTTTACCGCAGGTCACTGTTTGGTTTAGGCACCTCCTATAAATTGACAATGCACCAGTTGCTTACTCAGAAAATGGATGATGACAACATTTCAAAACTGACACGACCTTAAAACAAAAATACCGTTTCTTTATTTTCGTGTCCTGAGTTCAAATATATATTTTTTAAATTTTTACATTTCCTCATTTCTGAGAAAAAAAATGAAAATCAAAAAACATGTGATGACGTCACATAAACGGTGGAATGAGGAATTATCTTTGCCTATGCGTTCCAATGCATTAGATGAAAACATTTAATGTCAAACAAGACATGTCAATGTCACTTATGAAGTTAAACAAGACAAGTGTTATATGACAGTGACATCTAACTAACAGTTTTTTTGACGGCTCACAGTGAAGCAAAGGTTAGATCGCCATTCCACCGTATGTATGACGTCATTTGGCGCATACGTCTTTTCAGAATACGCCGAATTTCAAAATTAAAATTATGAATGAAAAGTACATAATTTCGAAAAACGGAAAAATACGGGTGCTCTGGATTTGGATTTACTTTTTTATAACGTAATAATACATGCAGGTTAAAAATATGAAATGTTGTCAATTATATTAGAGAAAAACGTTCAATTCCCAGCTTCCCCAAACGGCAACCAATAGGAGGTGCACCCTTTTACTATCTGTGCTGACTCCAACAATCAGCAATTTGGTATGTAAAGTAAAAGTTAACTTATGCTGATTCCAAAACCGTTTCGAGGTTTTAGTTTGGTAAACCTTATTTTGAAATTTTCGCTCTTAAAATTATAGAATGGTTTTTATTTTAGCAGAAATGTATGAATTCACTTGACATCTATGTATTTGACCTCTAAGTGACCATCTTACCACAGTGTCTTTTTCAACCTTGACGTTGGCGGAATCATCGAATAACGATGGAGCCATAAAATTAAATTTGAATTGAATTGACCATCTTCCTTTTTCGTGACGTAGAAAAACTCTATGGTATTATACTTGGGCGTTGACAAAGAATTGTTTGTTTTGTCTATGGTAACCCCTCCTATTGTGTGACGTCAACACTAGAAATATTTTAAAAATATGTCGCAGAATCAACACAGAAGCACAGCTATTAGAATGACTATTGATTATTGTTAATGTATTAGGACGCCATCTATTAACGTTTGTCGGAAACGTCAAGCAGTGTGCTTGGGTGAGGTCGGTGCGGGGCGTGGCATGTCTTGTTGGTCGGCTGTCGGCTGTCATTCTTTTTGACATTGGATGCATTTGATTTGAGTGAAGTCACTTTGGAGTGAGACACGACGGCGAGAGGTCGTTTTGCCAGCCTGCACCGAACTTACCGCGTTTCCGTACTTTAATCTATTTCCATCGGTTTGATCATTAGAGATTTTATTATTTTATTATCGAGAGTGAATAAATAGAGGACTATAATCAGTGTTGTGACTATTATTTCCTGCCTACACCAAGTCGAACTTGGACTCTGATGACGAGGTACCCCCAATGAGTGAACTACCCTCGTTAAATATATTAAGAATAACTACCGTGTAGAAAACAAAAATATTCAAATTAGTTTCTTTAAATAGCCTAAATCCAGAAGAAAAAAAAAAAGAAAAAAAAAACTTTTATATACCGAATTGGTAACATAACCATTGAATATACTCTGTTCAACGAAAAATGAATCCTGACATGGCGGTCATTTTTTAAATTGTAGCTGTAAGTAGACTGCTATCGAAGAAACGACATCATCTAAAACGATAGAGTACCTACTCGTACCTACATTACCCTTGTTTTGTTTTAAATAAATATTTGATACTCTTTGTATGGTATCGTTTGGTAGAGGAACGTTGGGACTCACCTTACGGTGAAAAGTATATAGTCAACCCAAACCGTAACGTCATAAAGGTAGAGGATTAATTCTGCAGTTACTTTTAGTTTAGTTTAGTTGTCCTTTGGGCAAGAATCCAGTGTTCCCTAACTACTATTGAAAGTCATAATGATACCGAGTAAGTAGAAATCTGTAGCTACGAGTACCTATTATCAATTTTAATTGAACCATCTTTAGAACTTCGATAATGGTGCTGATTCTCTTGTTCACCAACTAAACTAAAATTAGAAAGTTGCTATCTTTTACTAACAGATAGCGCGAGAAAAGGACGGTGATAGACAAGAACTAAGTAAGAGATGTCAAACTAGTTTACGCCTTAAACTTCACCATGTTTTAGTCGGCACGTTTAGGTATGTCCACATTTGTAGCATTTTGGCGTATCGTATGTCCGTCGCGTGGCACTGACGTGTATCATGATCGCTAGTTAAGGTACGTCCACATTTGTATGTGTGTTTGTCCTAACCAGCGATCATGATACACGTTGGTGCCACGCGACGGAGATACGATACGCCAAAATGCTACAAATGTGGACATACCTTTTTGAGATGTTGTCTAAATTCGTATGGAAATTTTAGTTCAACTAAATTTGACAGCTCTTATTTACGAATGTCTCTTTCTTATTTTATCAGAGTGAAAAAGATGGCAATAGTCTAAATTAAGTTTAGTTTGTGCATAACAGAATCGGCACCATTGTTTCAATCCATTTTCTTAGCTAGCAGCTGGTGTGGTGACAATTTATGGGACATGCTACTGGCTCCATCCAGCAGTGCAGTACATACAGTACGGTGATCACTATAAATATTTGTTTATTTCTGTCCTACACGAACAAATATTTTTAAAAAATTGACCTCATTTTATTATGCTCTCCCGGAGCCTAAGAAAAAAAAGATATGCATGATTGTTTAGGGCATTAAGTGAGACACATACCAATATGAGTCGTTTCGGTTGGTTCTGGGTTTCGATTACAAGAAATTTGCCCATTCTCCTTTACAGCTCTAAAAAAAATCCGTATTTTTCGTCTTTTTGCTTGTTAATAAAAGATAGCATATTTAAACTTAGTTGGTGCGCAGCAGAATCAGCACCATTGTTAAGTATTTTGCTCAGTTGATAGGTACTGTTTTCATTAATTTAGAACTAGCTGCGCCCCGCGGTGTTACCTGCTTTTTTCGGAATAAATAGTAGCCTATGTATTAATCCAGGATGTCTGCTACCTCCATACCAAATTTTATCAAAATTGGTCCATCCGTTTGAGCGTGAAGAAGTAACAAACATACAAACACACACACTCACAAACTTTCGCCTTTATAATATTAGTATGATGAAAAACAGTCGAGAAGCATGATCATGTACCGTTTTTTCTTCGTGCATGTTTCGGGATTGCCCGACTAAGTATATATTTTGGACTCGCTCGAACGGAGCGTCGAACACGCTTAACATGAGTACACTTGTCTTCTCTTAACCTTTCACGTGGCGAGGTTTAGTGCGCGATGTGGACATGAATATTTTATCACAATCGTCTTGAGAAGACTCTGAAATTGAAATTCTGTTGCTACAGTACTTACAACTTACCCCGCTACTGCAAGGTAAGCCTGCTACTGCTGCAAAGCAGTACTACTGAGCACAAAATAGTAATGTTAAAAACTTAAGAAAAAAGTAAAAAGTGACTTAAAAAAAAAAACTGAAAATGATAAAATAATTAACATATTATGAAAATAATAAATGTTTCACAAGTTAATGCCTTCAATTTGGTTCAGCAAGGATTAGCACCGAGTTTTGGAACTTAATTTTATGTTATGGTATTTATTTGCTTCTTTTCTCAGTTTTTTTAAGTCGATTTGACTTTTTTTTAAGTTTGACCGTCTGTCACCACGCTGTATCTCATGAACCGTGATAGTTAGACAGTTGAAATTTTCACAGATGATGTATTTCTGTTGCCGCTATAACAACAAATACTAAAAAACAGAATAAAATAAATATTTAAAATTTGCTCCCATACAACAAACGTAATTTTTTGCCGTTTTTATAGATAATACTACGGAATCCTTCGTGCGCGAGTCCGACTCGCACTAGGCCGGTTTTTTTTTAATTTAATACTTTTTAGGGCCACAAATTACAGTATTTTTTATTCTTTATTAATTATTATTTATTTATTATAATTAAATTCATTTTCAAACTACTAGTAATATTGTTTAAAAAATACTCAACCAAACTTAATGGAACTCATAAGGGAGCAAATCGAGAGTATAACTAAAAAAAGAATTACTGAAATCGGGCCAAGAAATCAATAAAAAAACTACATAAAAAAAATACGCGTCGAATACAGAACCTCCTATTTTTTGAAGTCGGTTAAGAACGTATACAAATGTGGGATTTTTATCTGTAAACGCGCCCACGATAATGGAGAAATACTAGCACATACTAGTGTGCGGCAACGTTTTTTACGCACAAACCGACAGTTCCATAAAACAGTTCCATAAATTCCGTAGACAATACATTCCAATGGTTTCTCGTGGCAATAGGCGGTTGCTATTACAATGGTGCAATACGGAGTTTGGCGCACACCATTCATTTTCCTACTACCTGCTCTAGCTTTTTGTTCAGTAAAAAGTTAAAAGCGATTAGTATGCTCGTAGTTTGTGGAAGATGCGTTCGTAGTTCCGAAAACACGTAAGATATAAAGAACTATTATTCGTCCATTGCATATTGGCTCTATTAATTCACGTACATAATTTACTTTTGAAACAATTTATTCCCTTTTTATTCCTTAGACTAGCACTAGCTGAACACTATCTTTATTCGCAATCCACAAAATATTAGCATAAACACAAGCATTGTGCATTAAAATCTTGAGAACAATTCGCATAATAAGATGTGGATTCACATTACAGTGAAACAATAGCAATTTGCTTCAGGAATAGCAATAATTACATTTTGGCGTGAATCCAACATGTTTATGGACGCTTTTGTATGTTTGGTTTAAATAACGGTCCAGTGAATTTAACGTCAACACATATTTTTTATGGGAAAAATGATAGTTGCCACGTTGTGTGTTTCTTTAAAAATAAAGATGCATTTATACAATACAATACTCTTTATTGTACACAAAACAAACAATAAACATTACATTATAAAAATAGAGATGCACAATAGGCAGTCTTATTGCACAAGGCGATTTCTGTCAGACAACCATTGGGTGGACATGATTTGCAAGAAAAAAGAGAGGCAGTAAATACAACCACCGGTTTTTCTCCTGCCTTTTTAACCTTTGGTCATGAACAAAATTCCTTGTGGCCTGTGATAAAAAAAGGTTTAATATACATAAAAAAGGTGAAATGACTTATGAGGATGATAACGAAAAAGTGATCCTAGTTCGCGGTGTAACAATAAATAAGGATACATTAAATTAAGTACTCTTAATAAAACTGAAACACAAATAAATAAATTAAACATTTATTTGTTGAATACATGTGTAGATAATGATGTCATATAATTGCAGTATTAATTAATTTAGTTTCAACATTATTTGCCATATAGGCGTACAAATTCATCATCTCCCTGCCCTTATCTCTTTCTAGGTGGTCGGTACAACATCCTCTTCCATTCTCCTCTTTCAGCCGTCTATCAGGCGTACAAATTATTGTGAAAAATTACATTATGATAAAACAGATAAAGAAATGACATGTAAGGCCGAAGACGCACTGCAGACGCCTAGCTTAGCGCCTAGTGTCTAGCGACTTCCATTTACAGCAGTTTGATAGCGAGGACACCGAGCGTGCAGTGCGGCCGGTCCCGTATATTTACATGCGTTTATTTTCTTAATGCGTCTTGCTAGATGCTAGGCGCCAAGCGAGACACCCGCCAGTGCGTTTTCGCCCTAATTCAATTGCAATAATCCCTACTAATAATTATTATAAATGCGAACGTAACTCTGTCTGTCTGTCTGTTACGCTTTCATGCCTAAACCGCTGAACCGATTTTGATGAAACTTGGTAACGAGATAGCCTGGAACCTGGACAAGGACATAGGCTACTTTTATCCCAAAAAATACGGAATACGCGATAAACGACCCACGCGTGCGAAGCCTCGGTTGATCTGTAGTTATAAATAAAATGTTAAAGAGATACATCAAAATATTATGTCAACTAGATAAAGTATCATTTGAAAAACATTAACACTATAATAGGCTTTCTTTAATAACATTAATCTTTAATTTTACGTCTAAATAGGTTATAATGTAAATTTTTGTAGTCATTCGGTGTTTTATTATAAACTTTAGGTGCCATGAAGAATATTCTTCCCCTTACGACAAATTTTGGCGCTGTGTACGTCTATGTTTTGTTTATAGTGTGAACAATGTTAATACAACATCAACCAGCATTTCAGATAATAATATTACTGCGATTAATGTGACCTCAGTGATTCTATCGGAAACAGCTTATAATATCACAGTTGACACAAAATAGGCAGCTGTCAAAACGATGATAGCGGGGTGTTCAGAATGTGGCGGTAAACGGAATAGTCATGAATTAATTATTTCAAAGGTCAGTCATTATGTTACAAACTTATATTTAACTTGCAACGTTCCTTGTTTTTCCGGTTCAAAGTACTCAACTTTCAACCCACTTACTATCATCTATTTGAGCTGAAATAACGTACATAATTAGTTTCTGTAGCAATAAATAGCGATGGTACCATTGAGCTGTTTGGATGATGGATATGGACGTTGGTCACAGAAAATCAGCAACGGCATATTAACCCTTCGATTTTGGGCTCATCTTGCTCAGTTAAGCAAAAACTTTCTAGGTGGCTTTATGAGTGCTTACTTAAAAATAAGCTAATTTATTTTATAAAACCTGTTTTGGAGAATGGAACAGAAATTGTATTGTATTAGAAAGAATTTAAAATCTTCGTTTAAATCATTGAGATTCACAATAGGCATATAACTATCACATGATTTTAATGTGTGCATTGATCTGACAATGGCATAGCCAGAATATAATCAGTGCTAAGCAATCAATACACTGATTGGGCTTACTAATATCATCATACCATTAGGTATTCCTCGGGCATGTAAAATTAAGAGCACTTTAATATATTTCACAGCATATTTTTCTTCGCAACGCTTAAAGAATCCCGAATATAAAAGATATGCTACGTGACGGTACAGAAAAAGTAAATAGAGTACTCATTTTACTCATCTAACGCGTTTTTATTCTGCACCACGGTACGGGCTTGGAGGGTAACTGTGATTTTTATAATGTAAGGAGTCCGGCAGCCGTGCTGGTAGTATATACGACGTATATACTATATGAACTCGCAAGGTTTCCGGGCATATATACCTCATTCTTTTTAATTAAGCCGGACCAATTACTCGCGTACACAAATTTTACGTTAGTCACGAAGTATGATTAAGCATTAAAGTTTCAGTTGCGTTGCTTTGTGTGGAGACGTCATTTATTTCGTTAACAAATTAGTACTCGTATTTACTATAATTACTACTCATAAGCACATATCTAGACAAAGGCTTTGCCTCGTGAAATCCGGACCTTTTGTTCGACAGCGTCATCCTATTGTTATTTAATTTGTGAATATCGTTCCGCCAGATCAAGATAAATAATTTGAAACAAAATTTGTTTTAGTAATATTAATTAGCAGTTATAAATATTACCGTAATTAATTACAGTAAGCTCCTAAACGATTTATCGCTTAGGGTTCAGGTAAATATTCACATTTTACCAGCATAATGAAAAAACTTTTAGGAGTTTGCTGGTTGCGTACTGGCGTACCTACTCACAATGTTTTTAACAAACAAGAGTTTCTACGGGGCTGCAAAACTTGTATTAAGCAAAGCATTATACTTATAATCCGGGCCGAGTTGGAACTCCAAATTGTTTTTTTATGTGGAGTTTGAAAAGATTTTAAGTACATCTTTTCAGTGAAGTGATCAGTTGCTAAAAAATCATTTGTTGTCGTTGAAATGCCCTATACTAGGTTTTTTTTCTGTATTATGGATGAGTTGACAGGCAGGAATCTTAAACGCTCAAACACTCAGATCCGGAACAATTATCTGTAGTTTAGCCCAGACTTGGGAAAAGGATATCTAGGCCATATTTGTTTCATTCAGGCAACCCGTGAAGGAAGATACGCTAAATCAGTACGCCGATTAGGGTGGTTAAAATAAACTTTTATTTGTTGTACTTGTATCCATGACTTTTACTTGAGTTTCATTCATATTTTTTTTCTTTTTACTGCGGTAGATGTTCCTTGGGGACCATTTCTACGTAACCACAACAACAGCACTAAAGGCGACCCTTAGTGGGACTCGGACCTCGGCTTAGGGCGTTGCTGGCGGGGACTTGGGGGGGGGGGGGGGGGGAGACAGCTTGATGAGGGCTGAATTATCGGTGTGACTGCGGAGTCTGAAGAGACGACCGACTCTACGACGGGAGAGTTCGGTGGATCGTGACCGGCGTTTCATTCATGTTTGTATTCCATTTAAGTATTCCTCTCATTGTGCGGTAAATCTATGCAAAGTGGGGATGACGATACAACAATAAATGATACGTGTTCTATATTGTGTTCTAGTACTGTACACAAAAAAACAGTTAACTACTTCCAAGCACATTTTTTGTCGCATGACTTTTCAATTTCACTCATTCATGTAGATGAAGGGACGTTGATGTGGAAACTTATGTTAACTATATCTGTTCTACACGTGTAATTTTTTTTTTTTGTTTTTTTTTTTTTTTTTTTAAAACGTTGCCCCTCACTAAGATTTCTCTTGTATCGTGGGTGCGTTTACAGACACAAATAAAGATAATTTTGGTTTAAACGGGTCATAGATTTACATAACTTTGCGTAGACATCTTGATATTCGTAAAATTACTAAATCGTACGAAAATTCCTGTGACTAAAGTATTGAATGTACATGATTGATTATTTGTGTTCGGTCCCAAATTCCCAATAAAACCCATCATAGA
This sequence comes from Amphipyra tragopoginis, assembly GCA_905220435.1. Taxonomy (NCBI): domain Eukaryota; kingdom Metazoa; phylum Arthropoda; class Insecta; order Lepidoptera; family Noctuidae; genus Amphipyra; species Amphipyra tragopoginis. The sequence goes on along the minus strand of HG992005.1, from coordinate 14,776,302 downwards.
ACACGTATTATCATTTAATGTTGTATCGTCATCCCCACTTTGTATAATGCTAGATCAGGTCATACTAGAAATGTATAGATTGATGTGTTGTAGCCGTGAGTACCTATAACTTAGTTCCGTGTATTGACGGTTCGACGGCTAGCCTGTCGCTTACGGTCGGCATAGTAACCTATTTAGCGTATACAAGGTTAGTCAGAAAGGGGGTACTAATCCGAAAGGGTGTTAAAGTACCCACAATAATGGACAACTTTTGTTCTACAACTTTCCCCAAAAATCAATTAATTTAGAGAAATAGCTGTTCAAAGATTTCACTAAAAATACGCTACAACAACCCTATCATCAGCTGTGTTTACATCTTAGGTCATATTTCGGGTCACGAAACAGTATAGGTACAAATAAAAATGGCCGACTTTTCCCCTCGCAATTGCAACTTTGTAAGATTACCTTACAAAGTTGCAATTTAAACGAACAAAAAAATTGCGCAGACACGACAGTTCGCAATAGTATTGTACCTAATAATGCTCTGCATCTCAGAGTGTTTTGTGTTAGCGCTGTTAGACTAATATTTTATCGGCTTATTATTATTAACAACTGACTAACCTGAAATTAAGGTTCCCTGTACCTACTTACTTAGAATATCTGTAATAACAGATGAAGAACCGTCAACTTGTCTATCAAAGGCTTGGATCACAAAAGCACGTAATTATTATTATGCTTTATTCTACATTAACAACTATTCCGATGCATCAGCAGCCAGTACAATAAGTAAGTTAATATCACAAACAATCCGAACAAAACAAACCTTCAAAATTGACCAATAATCTTACCGCACGATGTCGCTTCTGCAATACGTGGTCTGTAACGCCGACAAAGAGACGCCGCGGCGCCAGCGGCAAATTCAACTAGACTCTTTGTTCCGGCCGCTTGCCGCTTTAGTGTTGTGCAAAACTCAATTTTATCATTTTTTTTGGGAATGCGTACATGTTACGTACGTAGACCTGTCTGTCAGTCATTTAGTAAGACTAACAAATTAATGATTATTATCGTACGTAATAAACGTTTGTGTAGGTACTAAGAAATGTACCTATCCACTATCTTTTGAAAGCGCATGAACTCGACGAGATAGATTTATCGATTTCCGTAATTGACATTTCACATTTCATAAGTTATTTTCCTTTTTGATAAAAACTTTGCGAGCATTTAAAGTTCCATCCTCTTAAACTTAAAATAAATCAGTTTTTTCAGCATGCTATTGCTAACCTAAGATCTTAGGCTTTAAATGTGTGTTCGAATCCCATATTATTATGATGTAGTGATAGATCCCCGTGACAGAAAGACATGAAATTTAAGGAATTTAAAAAAAGTTATTGAATTTGAATCCATTGTCAAATTCTCCGGAATATCGCGGGATTAAGTTTTTGGGATAACGTTGCACATCTCTAAAAGTGTTATAGCCTAAACATTTTATCCGATATTACTCGTATTATTGTAGGTAAGATTTCTTAGTCGCTTGCAACACTTCCCGGAATACAGTCGATAATTTTGATTGTTTACGCGAGTCGTGTTTTAATTTTTGTTGTTTTTACACGGAGGTTGACGGAGTACCAAATGAGGAGTGTTATAACATGGTGATGTGTAACGATAGTTGTGATGCCGTGCTCTCAACAGGCCATGAATTGTCCGGCAAAGGTTTTCGGTCTAGTATTCGAGGATTGTGTTGTGATCCAGCTAGTACAGCGGCGCGGCGCCGGCGCTTCGCTTCTTTTCGCTCGCAGCCCTAGAGCGTACTGGGATCAGCAGTTCCCCATGTAGATCGGACGTGGCGTTCCTGTAGCCTGGCCTCCTCGCTCACCAGACCTGATTCCGCTGGACTTATTGTGGGGTCACGTGAAGTGTATGGGTTACGCTGCGGACTACAGCAATGAAAACAAGATGGGGTAAAGAGTAACATCTGCGTTTGAGAGCATGAAAGACAATCCGCAGATAGATGTTACGTAATGCGATCGCATCCGTCCGTAGGTACCTACATCGCCACGCGTCTTTGTGCATCACGCGATAAGGGCGGCAGATTGATCCTATTTTGTTTGTGATAACCAATAGTGCTTCTTGTGTTCCAATTGGAAATGAACCCTTTTCGTAGTGTCCGTGGTGATAGATTCATTTGTAGGTAACGTAAGTTCATAAAACTAACAACCGAAAGTGCTTGTTCCATTCGGAATTGAACCCTTCTTGTAGTGTCCGTGGTGATACGGGGGATACATCCATGCGTAGGTAGGTTAGGTACCTACCTACGTACTTACATAAAACATTAATGACCAAAAGTGTTTCTTGTGTTTCAATTTAAAATTAAGACGACACGTGTGTGACATTCTCGTTGGCAGAGAAAGCGTCGACATCAGAAATGGTAAGTTTCTAGGTAATAATCATAATTATGTTCAAAAACTTCCGCTACACGCACACATACACAGTATCATAGTAACCTACGATTTCGGCGGCAGTCGTAGGTACGTAGGTACAGCTGGCGCTTTGTATTTTACCGCCCGCGCCGCACCGAACCGATAGGCTTATAACAAAATTAGGGTTGCGGAGTTTTTGAAATAAATAATATTTATTTACTTTTGTATGGAAATAAAAACATACGAATTTAATTTTTTTAACACATGCTATAAAACAGTCTTCAGTGATACTATAAGTGGCTTTCGGATTAGTACCCCCTTTCTGACTAACCTTGTACATATAGCGAGAGAATGAGCAACTAATATTCAAACATTTTCGACATAATATGGAATATTGCGCTGGAAATTACCATGTAATCTCAAAATGTAATTTTCAGGGCACACCCCATCTATAATGACATGACGAACTATTTAAAGATTTTATGAAAATAAGGTCGTTCGCCTATTATTGTTAGCGTAACCTTCGAACGACACGATTTAGCTCCCAATATCAATAACTCACAAGTCACAAGGTATTAAGGTAATTTTCATATTTTTCTCAAAATTATCGTTTAAACGTTTCGTTAAATTGTTGAGAGAAACCTGATTGGAGCTGGTTTGTTTTAGTCTGGTTAATAATTATAATACTCACATTGTTATTATTATATCTTCTTTCTTAATTAAGGACTAAAGGACCTCAGGCAATTTTGTGTATAATAATGTAGAAAATACAGGGCTTATTTTAAGGCTCACATTATAATATTGGTTTTAAAATCCACTGTGATAGCATAGTACGCGGTTGGGGTTGAGCGCAAGGATATGAGAACTTCTAAGAAAATTGTTACACGTTTATTAAGGTGCATGCGATCAGACGGCAGGCGAGAATCTTTTTTTTTTCCTTGAAAACAATACTGATCTTTAAGACGTAATTTATTCCGTTTGTTCATTTTAATAAATACATGCATTTGCATTTAACTCTTTAGATGTTGATCGAGGCTCTTGGCTATTAATCGATTGGCCGTAACGACTATCGGCACAATGACTGCTGAATCAACATTCCACGTGGCGACAACCTCGTGTGTCAAGTCTTGATATTTAATTTCTTTATCTTTTTCGGCTTTCACAAGGTTCTCGTCGTGCGGAACAGTGTTATCAACAACCATTGTGAGACACTCTGATCGATCTATCACCACTATGTCAGGCTTATTGGCAACAATAGTCCTATCGGTGATGATAGATCGAGCCCAGTACAGTGTGACATGACCATTCTCAAGAACTAGGTCGGGCACATACCTACTTGTAGATTGGTACTTCTGTATTCAAAATGTTATATTTCAGAGCAAGTTGCTGGTGGATAATCGTAGCTACGAGGTTGTGCCTGTGTGCACTCGCCGTTAGAAAGACGAGAACAACCAGAGATAAATGTCGGATAGATTCACCGGGAGAGTGGCATGCCTGATAGATGTCAACAGACGTAATTTTATTATTAGTGGACACAAAATATTGCATTGTTCAATACAATCTGTAAAACTGTATCTTGATCAGTCGTTCCTATACAAGATCTGTCACAATAAATTTGATTGTAATAACCTCATAAACCAAATATACCTTCGCATACCTAGTCGTTCCCAACGTATTCGTGATACTTATACTCACAGGCTATTTGCTCCGCAAGCGGTGCAGGACCAACGCAGGAGAACGAGCTCCTTTACATCGATTAATGAAAAGTTACAACGATAATTTTGCTGATATCGACATATTTGCTTTGTCACTCAAACAATTCAAAAATTGCATTTCTGAAAAATCTGACTGTAATTCCCTATAACGTCAGTTGTATTTCTAATAACCATATTATACACTTCTGGACACATCTATTGGCCCACCTTAGAGTTTAGGTTTCGATGGCCCCTACCGAAATATGATTGCTAGATTGAACAATAACTGTTGATGCAGTTTTAAACCTGATACGTTTTACCATCTTTTTCGATCGTATTGTTTTAAATTTGAATTCAGAATACCATACGACATGGAGCTACGCCTAACAAGTCGGATATGCGCCTTGTTAAAGGCAATTGATTTTTGAATAAAAAACATGTTTTATCAAATAAAGGTTTAATTTAATAACGCGTGTTGCCTCCATGGGCATCTACCACAGCTCTCATACAATCAGGCATAGAGTTTATCAACCGCTCTATGAAATTTTGAGGGATCATCTCCCATTCCTCTTCTATGGCAGTTTTCAACTCCTGCATCGTCTGGGCAACTGGCTGACGAGCCCTAACACGTCTTTTTAGCTCGTCCCACATGTGCTCAATGGGGTTCATGTCTGGGCTTCTGGCTAGCCAGTCCATAACTGTGATGTTCACATCCCGAAGATATTCCCTGACGATGCCGGCCGCATGGGCTCTTGCATTATCATGCATAAAAAGGAAATTTGGGCCCACATAGTCCGCGTATGGTATCACGTGAGGTTCTAAGCACTCACGAATGTACCTTTCAGCATTTAATGTTGGCAGCCGTGGTCCTGTAACAACCTCAAGTTGAGTTTTGCCGCTCGCGGATATACCGCCCCAGACAGTCCATGAGCCACCGCCATAAGCAACCCTCTCTTCAAAGCAGCATTGTCCGAAACGCTCTCCCTTACGTCGGTAGACCTTCTTCCTTCCATCATTGCCATGTAACACAATTTTAGACTCATCAGAAAAGAGTACACGGCTCCAATCTTGCTGTGTCCAATTTAAATGACTGCGTGCGAAATGAAGGCGTGCTGTTCGGTGGGCTCGCGTTAGTTTGGGCCCATTAGCTGGCTTGTGTGGTACCATATCGCGTTCTTTTAACCTTCTCCGAACAGTTCGAGCGCTCACAGATACTCCGTGGAAGTCGCGAAGTTGGTTTTGTATCTCAATGGAGGTAAGGTGACGATTTCTCAAGCTGGTCGTCACGATGAATCGATCCTGCCTTTCAGTTGTGATCCGAGATCGTGGCCTTCCTTGGCGACGAACAAAACCGCCAGTCTCTAGGTACCTCCGATAAACATTTCGGACCGCAGATCGACTTAAATTAAGTTGAGCACTCACGTTTCTTTGGCTGTGTCCGGCCTGAATAAGTGCCACAGCTTGGGCGGCGACTTCAGGTGAAGTATCCATAGATTATTGATAGAACCTCACCTTAATGTTAAGAATAAGTAATGTTTGTTGCAAAACCAAAGATATCAATCACTTTTTCAAGAATTAAATCCAAGTAAACCAATAAAACCAAGTTTTCTTAGTATTTGATTGTTTGATATCAACAAACAGGCTCCAAATTTTCTTTTGTTTCTTTAAATTCTGTGTTCGAAATTCAAAACAAGACTATTGAATGAAATTGTGAATGTGCCAGGTTCAAAACTGCATAAAAACTTTTGGCTCGACCTAATATAAAATTTTAGCTAGGACCTAACGAAACTGAAAATACAAGGTGGGCCAATAGATGTGTCCAGAAGTGTATTATACCTATTATTTGTTAATACTTAGATAGACAGTTTTTTATGCAAAAGTTTGCTTGCAACTTGTTATTTTTTTTTTATTTAGCATTACTCGGTGGATAACGGTGCTGGTTGCGTGATTACTTAAGTTTTTTGTAGTATTAAGCATTATTACGCAATTGTTTGTTATCCTAAAGAAATAAAAAATAAAATAAAATACAATAAGTATGTGTATTTGTTTACCTTTTATAACGAAATTCATTCAACATCTTACTGTAATGGCATCGCTTAAAAGAAAAGTTGTTTATATCATGTTTGACGCCGTTGAAGTAAAATGTATACAAATACACAAACCAACATAAACCAACCTTTTGTCAGCGCTGATAATGAAATTACTTAAACATGTTATGTCTTAAAGATGTTCAGTTTTTACGTAAAATTAAAAAAACTCGTGTGCCGACTTTTCGCATTCACCTTAAAATTTATGTCACAACAAAATCATTCCTCGGATTCGAGGAATCCGAAGGAATGATTTTGTTATGGAAACTTTCCAACACCTATAAACGGTGGTTGGAAATAGCTGCATAAGTGTTTTGTTGTTTTTTTTATATTTTACTTTTTTTTTGTATTTTTAATTTGTTCTTCTTATTCTTATTCTTTATTGTACACAAGAAAATTACAGTAAAACATTACAATTAAGTGAAGTCATGTACAAAGGCGAGCTTAACTCAAAAATGAGTTTTCTACCAGCAAACCTTTGAGTGATAGAGAGAGATTGATAGTGTGGCTGAGGGCAAACTCGAGTGTACAACTGTCCTATTTACATTACTTATTAAAATTTATGCTATAACATAAAATATAATATACCTAAATAAATATACAACATGAAAATATATATATGAATAAATATATAATATAAAATATATACTATAATAAACCTACATAAATAATATAATACTATCAATCATTCAGAGAGGAAATGCTTCCTAATTCTACTCTTGAAGACGTTAAGAGAAGGGCTGTCGCGTAGTGAATGTGGGAGTGAGTTCCAAAGACGCACTGCACGAATAGTGAAAGAACCATCGTAACGGCTGGAAGTGTGTCGCGGAGTACGGAGCAGAAGAGAAGAAGCCGTGCGACAAGGCTTACCCCTGGGGACAAGGTACTCAAAGCGTTCTCGAAGATATAGAGGAGAGTTAGAATTGTGAAGAATAGAGAAAAGAAGAGTTAGAACATGAGTATCCCGACGCTGTCGAATTGGTAGCCACTTTAATCTGGTTCGAAATTCGGACACATGGTCATACTTTCGAAGACCAAAAATAAAACGGATACACAAGTTCTGCAGTCGTTCAAGTTTATTAAGAAGTTCCTCCGTTGCATCAAGAAAACAGACATCTGCATAGTCTAATAGTGGCAGAAGAAGAGACTGCGCAAGAGTAACCTTAGTTCGAAATGGTAAGAATTTCTGGAGACGTTTGAGAGACTGGAACGAGTAGTACACCCTCCTACTTACCTCCGCAATGTGAACATCCCAGGAGAGGTTACAATCTAAAAAGACTCCTAGATTTTTTGCACTTTTGGAATATGCTATAGGCGCAGAGTTGTACACAACTGGAGGGAGAGACTGGTTATCTAAAAGGTTAAACATGTATCTGCCACCAACAATGAGAGCTTGAGATTTAGCTGGGTTAACCAAAAGTCCAAAGGACTTAGCCCACTTGTTAATATTTTCAAGGTCATTATTAATGGCATCAACAGCTTCAGCGATGTCCCCTACCTTAAAGTGACGATATAGCTGCAAGTCGTCTGCATAGAGATGATAGCTAGAAGTCAGGACTTTAGTGATGGCGTTTATAAAAACGGAGAAGAGTAGAGGAGAGAGAACGCCACCCTGAGGGACACCCGCAGCCAGATCACACCACTCAGAGGAGACCTCATCTGAGCGAACGGACTGCGAGCGACCGTGAAGATAAGAATTGAACCACTCAATTACCTGTGAAGAGACATTAAGAGAGGATAGGATACCTAAGAGGATGTCAAAATCAACTGAGTTAAAAGCACTGCTAAAGTCCAATAAAACCAGTACCGTTACAAACTTATTTTCCATAGCCAGTCGTATGTCATCGGTAACTTTGACGAGAGTGGTTACAGTACTATGACCAGCGCGGAAACCAGATTGGTAAGGACTTAGCAGGCTATTAGAGGAGAGGTAAGAAGACAGTTGATTCTGAACAACACTCTCAAGAACTTTGGATAGGATTGGGAGGATGGATATTGTTGTGCATTGTGTATGGATCATGGGTCCGAAATAAAGATTTATTATTATTATTATTTATCCGTCTATCTCTCAAAACATACTTAGGTACAACATAGCGGGATTTAACAGCTAATGCGAAAGTATTTGTTATTTTCAGGGCAAAAAATGCATTTAATAGTTTATGTCTTATTTTCTACAAAATAAATGACACAAATACTTAATCAAAGCCTATGCGCAGACATGCCGATCTATTTCATATGTGTTTATCTTGTCTAAAAGTTACATCTCATAATAAACAATAGGTTTAGTGGTTGCATAGTACAATAAGTAATTAACTTTGAAGCGGTGGTCGCCTCCGAAATCACTCTTTGCCAGATTTAATGGCATTACGCTGTGTGGCTACCTTTCAGCAGCCGTCGGTTTTCTTATAATGAGATTTGGTATATTAAGTGCTAAATGGAAAACGTACGTTAGTATAACAACCTTAGCTATCAAAAGCTTAGTTTAAAATCGAAGTCAATACATTAATGTTTAGTAATGAGGTTTCAATGCTTTCTAAGTTGTTCGATCTTCTGTAGCAACATATTTTCTGCTATCTTTATTACAGTTTTATTGTCCTATTTATTTCCAATCATTGGAAAATCGTTGTTTAAAATTATTTACGTTCCTTTTGGAAATACTGACGTCGGAAAATAATAAATCAGTACATAACTTTATCATACTATTTTATAAACTATAAATGTTATAACATCGGTTCCTGGAAACATCTAGGTCTTTATTTATTAGATTACAAAATAATAAAATAGTGACAACACGTTTGGTGCAGTAGCTGAGTGATTGGCTTCTGCGCTACGGATGGCGGGTTCGATTCCCGCAAGGAATAAATATTTGTATGGCCTACTAATAGTACTTCCGGGTCTGGGCGTTCGTGCATGTGAGATTTGTGTCTGTAGACGCACCCATGTTAAAGGAGAAATCTTAGAGCGGGGCAACGTTTTTAAAAAAAAAGAAAGGAATGTAAAATAATTCTTATACAGGGTGTTAACTAATTCGTGTAATTCCTTCAAACCACGTGATCTACTGGTGACATAGATTAACCCTAAATGAGCATTTTTGAAAATCAACTAAAAAAAAATTCAAAAAAAATCTTGATTTTCTATTTCTGAGTCATTTTAGAGCCTTGAGTTATCTGACTGCAAAGAGCGATATCGCGTTAGTCATGCCTGCCAGCCGTGTCGCCGTGATTTCATTAATTTATGCGTGGCATCGAAATGTTGACACAAATAAAACATTTTTGTTGCAAAAAAATAAATTCTTATTTTTTTACTGAATCTTTATTAGGTGGTTTAGATACGATCGGTAACAAAGCCGCATGAAAAAATAATAATTTTATTTTTTTATTTTTAATCTAGTTAAATCCCGTGCGGGCATGTCTACATCAGTAGTAGATCATATGGTTTTAAGGAATTACACGAATTCGTTAACACCCTGTATAGCAATTTCCACGGAAATATTTGTAAAACGTCACCAACAAACAGTCACAAGTGTTGCATGGTTGTGACCTTTACTCGTAAATCAGCACTTAGTTTAGCTTTGAGCAATGTAAACGTTTAATCCCACTTCGTTCTGGAGCTTTATTCACCACATCAAAGCGTAACACGGCCGCATTAAAAACGAAATCGGAAAAATGTGGCATGAATTATTTATAAATGTGCCGTGTTTGACATATTATTATTAAATGGCATTTGTAAGCAGCACCGTCATGAATTGTAAAAATATAATTTCAGCTTGGTCGCGTTTCTTGTGTGTTTTCCTTATATTTAATAGAGAATAAAGGCCCAGTAGGCTAATTCGCGTAATTTCATGACGCACCGATCAAGTTGCAGTGACGCTGCAGTTAAGTTCACTCGAGTGTATCTGACAGCGATCGCAGATTAAGAGAATACGAAAAGCGTTGTTTTGATCGAAACTTAACTGCAACTACACTGTTATCTGTAGCGGGTAGCACTGGGCAATGTTGACAAAGGAAGGTAGTCGTCGATATGGACGCACCTGGGGGTCTACTCCCTAAGCACGAAGTCCGTGGTTTCGGCCTTAGTTACGAGCGTTTCCTACTCCCTATCACCTACGGACATACGATTATTTCGGGGCCCGAACTAAGAATGAATAACAACACGATTTGACAGTTGTCCCTACTGGGTTCCTTCTATTTGGCAGAATCTTGATACTCCGATTTTTATTTGGCATAACTCACATGGCATAATCTTATTTAATCGAATATTTTTAAGGCATAAAATTTATTTAGCATAACTTTTGTTTGGCAGAATATTTACGTGTCCGAATTTACAATGGCATACTTTTATCTTGGCAGAATTTTGTTTCGCATAATTACCTTTGCCATAATTAATATTATGCATAATTTTGTTTAGCATAACATTTATTTAGAGATACGATTATTTGGTATGGGTGCATATTTGAACATCAAACATTAAAATAGATGTATCTTCTTGTAAAAATTAGTGTTCAAAACATCAAAAACTTATAATATATGGAATAAAACTGATAATTTAAATAAAGTAAATTTATGCTGTCGAATGGTTAGATAACCTACGTGCAATGTATTTAAAATCGAATGGTCTGCAAAAGTGACATAGAATGTTCTAAATATAGCATGTATTGGTAGCATTTTCAATATTAAATTAAATTTGTGTCATAAAAAGTCAATACGTTGTGCTGCAAAATTTTGTGACAGAAACGAATCGCTGCGAAACCGACTTTACGCAGTCTTGTCTGCCCTACCCCTAGAGTGTAATTTAAACCCGCGTAGGCGCGGAGGGGTAGCGCGGCGCCGGCCAAACCCCGCAGCGCCGGAGCCGTGACAGAAACAATGCTTGCTGCATGTTGCATGCCTGCTTGCATGCTGCATGCCTGCTGCATGTTGCATGCCTGCTTGCATGCTGCATGCATGCTGCATGCATGCTGCATGCATGCTACATGCTTGCGTTAGTGTTAGTAACTATTGTTACTAACACTAACGCAAATATAAGTACTCTCAGTGCTCGAGAGTCTATGTTGGTTTTATTTACTGTATTTACCTTGCTGGCAATCCTGACATACCGATATTAGCTATAATTGTAAAGATAGAATCACCCCTAAACGATTACCTAGGTATGTTGTTGTGCCGTTTACAACACTGCAACTGAACTTCTTTAGTTAGGTGAATTAGCCCACTGTTATCTTAGAAGTTCGATTCAGTAAGAAATTAGTATATAAATCGTGACGGTCAACTCGACATAGTTAATGTTACATTATGTATAATAGAAGCACGTACGTCGAAGACTCAATAGCCCGTGGTTTTGTCAGCCTCACTGCGTCACAATAAATATCGAGTTACCCGTCGAGACCGAGGTAGGTTTCTTACAGAATCACTACAGTTTACTCAGGAAGGAAACAAACGAAACAAACAGTTTTATGTGGTAGGTGTGGTCCAGCTATTTGCCCGGTATATGAAATGGAGCAATATTAACGCCCTCGACCAGCGCTCGCTCACGTACCACTTAATCCCTTGCAAGGCCCATTTACGTTACTGTTATTGCCTATGTGAATTTAATTTAAGAGTATATTATTAATTTCATGAATGTTGTGTTCTCACTATTAATACAATCACCTAATAAGAGTGTCGTGTAATTGCTTGTTGGTAGGCACAACATTCAAACCGCAGTGGTTCTCTTAGACAAGGAGTTGATCTGTAACTGTGCCATATTTCTACAGAAAATGTTAAAAATGTGCTTGATCATCAAAAAATACATTTTCAATTCTACGGTAATTTAATAACCAAATCACTTAGAAACATTAGCGAAGGTTTGCGAATAAATCCCAAAGTGCCTCGAACGACTTCGAGAATAAGTCACCAGCGGCACGTTCGCCGCGCCGTATTTTGCCTATTATTTTTTTTGGTGGATTTTCTCACTTCGTTTTTGTCACGCGCGACACACGGGGGGAAGTAGTTTGTTTAAAAATAAGGTAAAGGCACCTAATTCCGCGGTGTTTTCACCATAACTAGAAAGAACATTAAAAATTAAGTATTTAATATACCTTTCTGTAGAATTGGCTATTTTTATCAGAAGTATTATATATCTTATTTTTGAAATATACTCACAGTTTGACAATAAAAGTTTATTAATAATGTCAAATTATTTAAAAATATGAAGAAGTCCGAAGCACCTAATTCCGATTTAAAAATCCTAATTCCGATGCATTTGGTTCCTAATTCCGAGTGTACAAAATACAAAGGAAAGGAGGTGGGGAGAATGATACATGATGTTCAAAAAATCAAGTCTATTTATTATCTTCTCTATCTGTAGGTTTTGGATCAGTCTCAGACTCTGTCTAACATGATTATTAATATGATACCACAATATGTAATTTACTTAGATAGGAATTCGGGAATATTGTACTGTCGAGAAACTTTATAAACACTACTGCCATTATGAATTGCTGTAATAGCATTTTGGAGATCCTCTCTATTTTCTTGGCTTCATTCTCCTACAATAAAACAATTATAATAATAAAACAATTTTATTAAAAGTATATAATATATAAGTATAGCTATATCTGAGTATATCGGAATATGAAAGTTATTTTAAAGGGCAAATTTATATTCTCGCAGTTACTAAAACAATAGTAAAGTTTTGAACAAGCTGCATAAGATAATGAACACTCTGTATTTAACGTGTGCCAATACCACGGAATTAGGTACTAATATAACCTTATTCCGACTTAAATACATCGGAATAGCGTTTTATAATACTAAATCAAGATTTCTAATTCCGAGTAATAAAAAGTAAAAGATTTTTTAATATTAAACAAATAAATTAATGTTCAATTGCGATATCTTTGAAAAAATATACAAAGCTCACTCAGGATTATATCAGAACACATTAATAACTTAATTTTCTGTACTTAGCTTTTCCATACAACGAATTAACAAAGTACCTAAACAGGCAATCTTTGACCTGCTATAATTAGTAAATGCGACGCCATAGTGTACCTCGGAAATAGATTTTTATATCTATTGGTTATTTAAGTAATCAGAGCTAAAATATTAAGTTCGTAATCATAAATCTGCCTTCAAAATTTGAAAAAAAGTCAACGTCTATTAAATTGCATTTCCGTGGTATACATCGGTGTTTAGGAACCAACTAAAATATTTGGCACCTAATGCCGCGGTATTTTAAAAACTTATTTTCTCCTCAATTTGTAAAGAAAATATTAAAATGTTAACTGTTTTCAATAAAAAATATAACCCTTCCAATATTTCAACCTAAACAAAAACTCACACAGTATAAAATTATCATACAAAACACTATTTAGCAAATCGTATTAATCACGTGCATAAGGTCCGAAATGTATGAAGCGCGCGTTCGAGTCAGCTGCGAGCGTCAAACTTACTGTTTATTTTAAAACGTTATGGCACCAAAGCACTCTTTTGCTGATATAAACATAAACAGATAAATTATTTATTGATTAATGTATCTTGCAAACAAAAAGAACTTGTAAATTGCTTGAAAACGCCGTTATTCTAAATACATCGGAATATGGTGCCATTTTTAGAACCCCTCGGAATTGGGTGCCTTTACCTTAGTTAAAATGAAAGTGTTTTTTTTTGGTATGCATTTGTGTTCAGTATCGGTGGTATAGTCACCTCCTTAAATATGGCCAATCAAGATCAATGCCTTGTATAATAATTAATTTATTATTGGGATCGTTTACTATTGACGTATCTGTTCCCAATCTAGCATTGAATCGAATGTGATTTGTCAATGTCATTAATTCAACCATCAAAGCCACGTTGCGCATGAAATATGTGAATGGAACCTCCTTCTCAAAACCTCATGAGAAATAATAATAATAATAATAATTTATTTATTAAATTTGACAACACTGGTCCAATGGTTAGTACAGCAATACCTTATCAACTAAGGGTTAGTAACATTAATTAATTAAATTGACTCAAATTAAAAGAATAGAAATAATCAAAAATAACATAATCAACAATAAAATAATCAAAAATAAAAACAATAATCAAAATAAAATAATCAAAAATAAAAACAATAATCAAAATAAAATAATCAAAAATAAAAACAATAATCAAAATAAAATAATCAAAAATAAAATCAATAATCAAAATAAAATAATCAATCAAATAAAAAAAATGATGAACTGTGTAGGCATAAACCTAAGAAAAAGAACATAAAATTAATACGTATTTAAAATATAATAATATCTTACTTTATTACCTACTCAGAAGCTTTAGACGAAAGTTACATAAATTTGATTTGATAAGAAGGGTTGCCCGGGTCTCTAAGTGTCACTTAATTTTCAGAGAAAAAAAGAAATATGTTTGAAGAGTCTTTTATAACTTACTTTAAGCCCATTTTATTAAGTTAAGAGGTCCTTTGGAAAGTGGTCGATACGCTTCAGTACTTCCTTAGTAGGATTGGCTTTGGTATTGAACGCGTTCAAATAAAATTATTAATAAAAAAGTTGTGGCATAAAACTCGTTTGGAGTAACTATAGGATCTTTACGTACGTGATGAATACTGGTCTTTGGTTTAGAATATATTATTCCATTTCTTTCAGTCGGTACCTAACGTAAGAAATATAGAAGTAATTTTATCTAAAGTATAGTAAGTAGTAGTATATCTTCCACAGCACGAAAGTAGTGTCTCTTAGGATAGAAGCAATGTGTGAAATTCGCTCTGTGTGAAATTGGAAACTAACACATTATACTGGATGGTAATTTGAGATGGGGTATGAAGGGCAACTACTTGAACCATTGTAGCTATATTAAAACGTTCTTAGAAGCCCACCCCTAACTTTTGGAATAATTTCTATCTGCAACAGGTTTTGTAAAAAATGTACAGTCAGCGAGAAAAAGAGCAGTTTTCACAAAACATTTTCATGGTTCCAATCGATCCTATTTCCCATAAGGATCAACAGACTCTTCCGGGCCAACTGAAGTTGGACGGTACTAGAAACGTCAGAAATCGCAAAAAACTTGTTTGAGATGCGGTAGTAATAAGGGCAGCTAGCTACTTTAATCGTTGTGGCTACAGGAAAATGTTCTTAGGCGACTGTCCATAGAAAATATTTCGAAAGGCGATTTTTAACTTTTCTTATCCTTAAAGGAATTGATCGATTCTTGCCGAATGTACAAGTTTTTTTTGATATTCGAAAACTTTGAATGCCGTTTGAAATATTTTCAAAAATTATGACCAGTTACATGGGAACATTTTCCTGTAGTCACAACGATTAAGGTAGCTGCCCTTATTACCAATCAACCCATTATAAATAAGTTAGTTAAGAAGCTGCAAGGGTTAAGGTAGCTTCCCTTCATGCCTCATTTCAAAATACCAGCCTGTATATGTATTAAAACTGGCTTTGATGATGTAAAAACCATTTCAAAGAAAACGAATCTTGGCAGAGCGCCGCGTGATCGCACAGTTGACGATAAAGAAGATTTAGTAAAATGGTCTTTTTACCGTAAAAAGAGCTTTTAGGGTAACCATATTATTATCGGGATTATCTAAATGAAACTAATCTTTGCGTCAGTAGGTACACGTTTATATTTTTTTATATTTCCTTAGCACCAAAACAAAATTAAAACTCTCTGTTTAGTAGGTACCTACCGCAATTCGATAAGAACTTTGGAATTTATTGCAAATTAATGTCTTAGATGTTTTTTTATGAAATGGATCCTAGACTGAAGTTCAGGACCGCAGACACAGTCAGTCTTAATTTGCTTTCACGACCTGACTACCAAATACTCGTAAAAAATAAAGACATTTGTCTTGTGTCTTGTACTTTGTTACTTACATTTGACATTATTTCTCCATTTCACAAGTCAGCACTGTTTACATGAGAATTACCTGAAGGAATTATATGCTCGCTTTTCTAAGACTTTTTGGTTTTAACACGTGACGCAAGCTGTATATACAGGGCTACTGGTAATTCGACGTATTCCTTGCACCACGTTATAGGGGGGCTAATATGCAACAAATTTAACCCCACATATGTTCTACGAAATTCAATGGATTTCGAGATATTGCAATTTTTATATTATTTTTAATAATACCCAGAATTCCTTCTTAAACACTATTTATCTCTAAAATATCAAATTGATCGGCTTTGATTATGATATTAGCTTGTAGCTGATACTTTTACGAAGCTTTTTGCGTATTTAACTGTTCTTAATGACCATCCAATTGAAAGTAATCATTAAAAGTTAAATAAGTGTATTAGAAAATCATCGAGGTACACGATAAAGAATGATGTTTATCTCAAAAATTTACTATGACACTAAGTGTACAAAATGCAAGACAAACATCGTTATTTAATCAGCTATCCAACGAGGTATAGACGTTCAAAAAATATTTAGAAACTAATGTATAAATGTCTTATAATACTGACAAAGGCGATTTCTGAAAAATCTCTACAGGCACGCAAGTGGCCCGTTAAGTGCAATTCATTGCATAATCCTCGCGTAAAGATTAAACAGCAGTCTGTCGGGCACCAACTGTCCTCTAAATGTCAGGATTAGATTAGGTCAGGTCGTTAGGTTATGTTTGGTCAGGGTTAGGTAGGTTAGGTTAGGACTAGGGTTTCTGTTTTCTCGACATATTTTTTTTCTCGGGTCTCGAGAATTCTCGAGCCACATTTCTCGGGTTTCTCGGGTTGTTCGAGATTTTTTTAAAACCTTAAAAAATCAGCTTTTGCCGGGTTTCTGGGGTACTCTTGAACGTAGTTTATCTGTTCAATAGCGTTATTGGTTCGATAAACTGACTCATTGCGTTTCTGGACATCCCAGTTAGAAGATAATACTAGTTCAAACTTTAGATAACTTATTTTTCCGGTTTCTGAGGTACTCCTAACCGTAGTTTATATATTCTACCGCTATTGGTTCGATAAACTAATACATTGCGTTTCTGGACACCCCAGTCAGAAGATGATCTTAGTTCAAACTTCAGTTAATTTGACTGACCAATTTGGGGCGTTTATCGGTTTCAGAATTTTATTTGTAGTTTTATATATCTTTTATATATCTTATTATAACAAGAGTATTTGGAGTTTTGTTATTAGTATTTTATTTTGGATAGTGAGTTTTGGATTCCCAGCGAAATGGACTC
This sequence comes from Amphipyra tragopoginis, assembly GCA_905220435.1. Lineage (NCBI taxonomy): Eukaryota > Metazoa > Arthropoda > Insecta > Lepidoptera > Noctuidae > Amphipyra > Amphipyra tragopoginis. The sequence goes on along the minus strand of HG992005.1, from coordinate 14,758,959 downwards.
GAGTAGTTCATCGGAGTCTGATTTAGAAGTGCTGGAGGCTATTTCAAATACATATATCAGTACCAATAAAAATGCATCGAAGAAATCCATCCGAAATGTTCACGGATGAAGAGTTTAATTAACATGAGATATCATTTTAACAAGGACACTATGATATTATACATTTGTGAAATAACCAATCCTGCCCTGGACCCATTCATTTACACCACAAATAGGTACGATAGCCTAGAAATATTTTTCTTTCAGATATAAATAAACTTTACTGCCCAATATTACAAATTACAATAAAATTTTAAAATATTTGGGTTTAATAGTTTTATTGTGTTGTTGCTATGATGAAAAATAACAAAGAGAAAATAGTGTGATTAAAATTTTATATATTATGTATGTAATGGTTCGTTTTAAAATCGTTGCATATACCATAGGCGATTTTCATTTAAACCTGGGGCCTACCTGCAAAAAGTTGTTAAGTTTAAGGGCGCTTTCAAATTGGACGGTTGCCGTCGACCTGCAGCCGTGCCGCAGCGGTACGGCTGTCGAGCTGCAAACGGGCGGTTATGTTTTTCATACAGTTGATGCGGCCTGAGAGCAGTGTGTCGTCCGTACCGCGCACGCACGGCAGCAGGTCGGGCGTCACACTGCTCTCTCGTTGCATCAACTGTATGTAAAAATACAATCGCCCGTTTGCAGCTCGACAGCAGCACCGCTGCGGCACGACTACAGTCCGACAACAACCGTCTAAATTGAAAGCGCCCTAAGGCGAGAAAAATATATTTAGCTGGGCTTTAAAAAGAGACCCATCTAGGTGGTCAATTTACGAACTTACTTATTGGTTCGATAGTTATCTAGTCGTCGATTTTGTATTCAGAAACCAGAAACCCAATAATATAGATGAACTGAGTTTATCTTACAGTTAATTTTTGACGTTTTATGTGTCTGTTTCGCTCGCCTCGCTTACTCGCGCCTCGTAAGGAGAACGATCAGAAGTCAGAATAAAAAGATTACTAACTAGATTAGATAGATTAGTAACTTTATGCCAATTTTACAGTAATAAAAGAAAATCTTTGATTTCTCGAGTTCTTGAGTTCTCGAGGTTTTTTTTCTCGTCTCGAAGTTGGCATGATTTCTCGACATTTCTCGCCTCGAGAATTCTCGAGCAGAAACCCTAGTTAGGACCTAAGTGTGCGAGGGAACACCGGGGTGGTTTTAGTCAGTAAGAGTCTGACAGACCCCTTTGCCCCCCCCCCCCCCCCAGGACGGAGGACATCAATGAGGATATCCAGTAGGCAAAAAAAATATGGTCAGGTTAGGTTAGGTCACGGTTAGGTTTAGGTTAGGTCACAACTTCGATGCCCTGGGATCTAGAGGCAAGGGCCCCCGCGTTGAGATATCTGCACCTGCGTCATCTGAAAGCTGAGGTTGCCATGCCGCCTCTCCAGCCACTCCTCCATTACGGGTCTTACCGCCACTATTGCGGCGTGCCCTGCGCTGAGTTGCGCAAGTCGTTCCCTCCACAGCCGCTAGGATCTGGCGGAGACCACTCCACTCAAGCGCCTCCTCGCTTTGGCGATATCTCAGCGTGTGGGCCCTCGCCTCCAGATCCCAGGGCATCGAAATTGTGACCTAACCTAAACCTAACCGTGACCTAATCTAACGACCTAACCTGACCATATTTTTTTGCCTACTGGATATCCTCATGGATGTCCTCCGTCCTGGGGGTGGGCAGAGGGGTCTGTCAGACTCTTACTGACTAAAACCACCCCGGTGTTCCTTCGCACACTTAGGTCCTAACTTAACCTACCTAACCCTGACCAAACATAACCTAACGACCTGACCTAATCTAATCCTGACATTTAGAGGACAGTTGGTACCCGACAGACTGCTGTTTAATCTTTACGCGAGGATTATGCAATGAATTGCACTTAACGGGCCACTTGCGTGCCTGTAGAGATTTTTCAGAAATCGCTTTTGTCAGTATTATAAGACATTATTACATTAGTTTCTAAATATTTTTTGAACGTCTACACCTCGTTGGATAGCTGATTAAATAAGGATGTTTGTCTTGTATTTTGTACATTTAGTGTCATAGTAAATTTTTGAGATAAACATCATTCTTTATCGTATACCTCGATGATTTTCTAATACACTTATTTAACTTTTAATGATTACTTTCAATTGGATGGTCATTAAGAACAGTTAAATACGCAGAAAGCTTCGTAAAAGTATCAGCTACAAGCTAATATCATAATCAAAGCCGATCAATTTGATATTTTAGAGATAAATAGTGTTTAAGAAGGAATTCTGGGTATTATTAAAAATAATATAAAAATTGCAATATCTCGAAATCCATTGAATTTCGTAGAACATATGTGGGGTTAAATTTGTTGCATATTAGCCCCCCTATAACGTGGTGCAAGGAATACGTCGAATTACCAGTAGCCCTGTATATCAATCAATACTTATTTATATTTATTTAATACTTTATTTGCTTATACACAGAAAATAAGACAAAATATTTAATAGGAGTAGTATACGACCTTTTTATTTCGTTGATTGTTAGGTACAACTTTAGCATTCACGGGAAAATAACATTCTATGGTCCCTTTTATTTAAAATTCAAATAGGTAAATCATAAATGATTTTTTATTTCTCTAAATAAATCTGTTACAGACACTTACAAGTCAGTGTGACGTTTTTTTTAAGACAAGATGGCGCCGTATTTTCCTATCTGACTACTTCTGAGAAGAAATGCCGAAACAAATTCAAGGATCAAGGTCTCTTTTAAACCTTAAAGCCCAGACGTTGTGGTTTAAAAATTATGCGAGTGTAATAATGTAGGGCAACGTCTGGAATTGCCTTTTGAGGAAAGAGCCATAGCAGGTTTGAGTTGACCTGTCCCAACTGACGGTACGCATGCATCAACCATCATGTAACTCAAATTTTATGTAATAATCTCATGTTCAAATAAAACAACCATTATTTGTTATTATTTTTTCAAATACGAAATGTCATGTTTAATTTTACACACAAATAACCCTTGTGTTCCATCTTCATACATACATTATCAAACTAATAAAAAGCATAAAAAATTTCATTACACCGTCCTAATGTCATATCGTGTTAGATAGGTAATAAACTGAAAGGAATGGAGTACTCCCAGACACGATACATCACTCTTGTTATACGACGACCCAGAAAATAACGAAATATTTCATTATACAACGTCATTTCTATTAACTAGCTCTCCTTTTGTTTATTTGTAATGTCAGTGATTGTAACGAGAATATTATTCTAAAGGTAAGAAATGAAGGGCCACTTATAAAAAATATCAAAGACAAATGATTTTAATTGAAATAAAATATAACATTTCCGTGTTACCGGGAATTATCAAAAATAGAACGTTACGTTGAAAATGGAACTGTTATTACATTTGCGGTATTTTGTTTTAAGTAATCTGTTTGAGGGTAATAATAAAATACAAACAAACAATTATGACGCCTAAATAATCATGAGACTCGACTCAATTTGAGCCTGAATGTTTTGTTGGGATAGCTTTTTTACTTTCGCTACTAAACTTACGTCAGTGCTTGTTATATTCAGTTCGCAGATTTTCTCAGAATTCTAGTTCTGAGAAAATCTGCCAAAGGAATCTGTATATACAGGCTGTAAAAGAATTCGTGTAATTTCTTAAAGCCAAATGATCCATTACTTACTGGTATAAACCTCACAAGGGATTTTGCTTAATTATTAAAAGTAAAAAAAAAAACTTTATTTTTTCTTGCAGTAGTCATAAGTGATCGTATCTAAACCACCTAATAAAGTTTCAATAAAAAAACAAGAAAAAATATGTGATATCTACCATACTTCGATGCCACGCATAATTGAATATATAGCACGGCGACACAGCCCGCCTGTACAACTAACGTTATATCGCTCCATGCAGTCAGTTAACTCGGGGCGCTAAAATGTCTGATAAAGAGCAAAAAAAAGGTTTTATTTTCAATCCTCTTTCTGTATAAAACCAGGGCTTGGTCGATCTGTGTCACTAGTAGATCACGCGGTTTGAAGGAATTACACGAATCCTTCATCATGTAAGCCCCGTAAACGTCCACTGCTAAACACTGCCCTCCCAATGACTGCTTTAATGAACGGTCAAGGGGTAAATTGCCGTAATGACCTCGCTTGGCAGACGAATTAGTACAGACGCCAGCACATAAAGCTACTGCAATCTGTCAAATTTCTGTAATAGGTTTTCATCTTTATCGCAAAAGCATTAAGTTCAAGGCTGATTGGGAAAACCTAACCACTAGTCATTCGCCACTGTTGTCTCGTCAATTCTTTGCCCGCGACCGTTGGTAAGGTCGCTACCTTAGGAAAAAGTAATGTGCAAGCAATTATAGACCTTAGGGGTGATAAACATTTCAAGTCCGCGACTGTATATGCGCGAAAGTTCGGAGAGCCTATGTTCAGAGCGGCCAAGTTAAGATGCGTGTATTGTAGATGCACTTTATAGATATTAGAAGGCACGTGGACGCTGATGCCCATCCGCTTGATGTTGCCCTTGTTGCGCTTGATGATGACCTTAATCGCCTTTTATGACACCCACGGGTGTGCAAAGGGTGGCCTATTTTTGCCGGTAACCTTTACCTTAACTTACCTAATAAATAATTTCATTCATCAAATTAGCTTTGCTCGTCGATACTTGTCTTCTTTCTTATGTCGATAGTAAATCTGTAGGTGTAGCTACATTTACGAGAGTGATTAAATTGAGTTAATCTTGGTTAATCTAAATGCCAAATATTGTTATGTTTTCACTTTTGGAGTAATTCCGGTGTATCGTGAACAAACTACTTACACTCTTAATGCCAAGTTTTGTTTGTATTATTCGATTCGATATATTATTATTTATTCTGATATAGTGAACTGACACGTTTCAATACCAGATGACCCATTTTAATGGGTCATGAAGGAAAAGTTCTTTTTACTTCATTTTAGTTTTTTTTTTTTTTTTTTAATTTTAAAAAACGTTGATGATAAAAAAATGAGTAGGTAGTTCAGTTTAAAATTGTATTGTACATAATATGTATGTATAGAAGTAAGAAATTCGATTATTTCTAGTCTACGCATTCTCTTTCTCACGTGTCAGCGCGAGCCAGTAAATACGAAAAAATACGAGTTACGAAAATAGCTCATGCTGTGGTGAAAAGATTAGCCAGTCAGCAAGGTTGGTAGCGGGGCTGACTGCCCAGGGTGCGCCGGACGTACTTAAGTATCGTCTCTCGTGGAGGCTCTCTTTATGCACCCCACGAAATAATAATATGCATTAAGAACGAACGATAAATAATATAAACTATTTTTTGAGTGGTATCAATTACTTGGAATGTACCCAAGTCAATGCTTGAATTGGTTCTCTGTTGGAATACCGAAATATGTTTAGCTGATTCTTATCTGGCCGAAAATCTTTCGCCACTTTTCATTTCGCCGAATAATTAAGACGCCGAACGATTATGTGCCTAATTTTATTGTATCAGAATAAAGCACTTTTGTTTTTTGGCCGGTACTTTCACATTTGGACCAAAATGGATGATGTCCCTTTTGCTACGCCGACTAGTCTGCTGGCCACTGTTTCATTGGTCAACTGAATTGTTGACCACTTTACACGTTAGATGGCTCATTTTATTTCTGGGTTTGCTCCGCCAGAAGACTCGCTTTGTCGCCCCTTCGCTTTGCTCGCACACTCGACCAGCGCTACGTACGGGAGGTCGCCGTCTCGCTTCACTCAACACCTCCGCACTCGCTGCGTTGCGGCCTCGTGTACTCGTTCCACTCAGAACCTCCTTCGCGATCTTTTGGCTCCACGCTTTTAAATAACACTCTAAGGGTAGGACAAAGTCTGCCCACGTGTAGTAGTCTGAGTGCGCTGAGTCGGATTAACATTACATTCCGTTGTGTGACCAAATTAAACAATAGTCAAATAAGAATTCAACTAAAAAAAATCGTGAATGATTTTTCGGCCAACCACTCATTGTGGCTAGTAAAATCATTCGCTGAAATCAAATTAAGGAAAACATTGCATCGGCAAACATTAATTCAGCGAATCGTTGTCGGCTTAATAAAATTCGACATAAAATACTTCGGTTAAACAACGGGCACCCGCTTGAATTGTATGGTCTTCCCTTAATTTAAGACACAATGTTTCTTGGATTGATTTGATCCGTATTTATTAAACTCATGGCTTGGTGGCATAAAAATACCTACGGAGTGATATTTTTTCGCGTTTGTGTTGGTTTGACAGCCCGTTCAGGCAAGAGCCGAATCAAAGTACTTCTTCCTTAAAAATAAAATGAAATATTTTTGCTTACTAGGTAGGTACCCTTCCTGATCCATTGAAATGGGTCACTTTGTATAATAACGTGATTATTAAACCACGTAAATAGAAAAAAAAAATATGCTATAAGTATTATAATATTATCAATGAGACACGAAAAAAATAAAGCTGTTTTGAACGTTTATTAAAGAGGGCAAATTCGAATATCTCTGTCAGTCTGAATAACACGTCAATCAGTTTCTTAGACGGCGTTAAATTTCATTTTGTGAAGTCTGTCTCATAAAAGATACATAACAAAGCTTGAGGACTGTTATCACGGTGTGTACAGTCCCTACGTTCATGCTAGCGACTTAATACGATACGTTTGCCAACAGACAAACGTGGTAGGTATTTATGACTAAAATCTTTCTTAACCGTTCACTGTACAATAGCAGTTTATCGGAATGATATTATAACAGTTTGATTAAAAACGGTTCATTGGTTTTCGGACAAAGATTAACCTCCGGTTTCTGAGTTGAAAATTCTAGGATGAGCAGAACTTAAGTAACATTTGAGTACGGAGTTGTCAAAAAAATTATGTACACACATCGAAAAAAGTTTGCGATCACTAGCATAATTATGTACTTATGTGAAGATTCTGAATTCAAAGTCAAACTGAAATCTGATTTATATTTATCTAGATAACTATCAATCTATATTTATCATGATAATTATCGCTTTGAATCCCGATCAGAAAATTCGGCTTCAAAAAGGCTACATAATTTTCCAAAGTGATCGCAAACTTTTTTTGATGTGTGTATGTGTACTTTAAAGCATTTTTTTTTTGACAACTCCGTACTCAAATATTACTTAAGTATTGATCATCCCGAATTCTCAAATCAGAAACCGAAGGTATATATTTAACAATATACAATCTAAATTCAAAAGCACGAAGAGAACTCGCCTGGAATCCACTGCTGTTTAAATGCTGTTAAAAATAAATTGATTAAAAAATGGATCAAAGATATTATTTTTATATGATTTTGATTTTGAAAGATTCTTATTATGATTTTGAACTATTTAGAAACCTTTTAATATTAAAGCTTTTGTATATTTTATAAAAGTTGTAAGAACGTCATCGTGGTGTGTACAGCCCTTAGGTTCATATTAGCGACCGTGTAAAGGATTCCTCTCACCGAGGACCACAAAGTACAGACTCGGAGTTCAGTTTGGCGCGAGATCCCGTTGCGAACGTACGCGGTCCTGACTCATTCCAGACATACGTATATGTACATCGGAAATCTATTGAAGTTTTAAAATATTTAACTTTAAATACCACTTTTAAATAATATTGATAAAATTGTTTTGTTGAAGTTCCTTGACATACCTATTGTTTGCGTAGTATTTGAAGTCCTGAAAGTTGGAACTTGGTTAAAGTTAATTTAAATAATCAGACATGATTGTCCTGGTATTGAGTGCCATAATGTTAATAGCGGGTAAGTTATTTTTTATGTCATACAAAATAAGGCATGTTATACCTATCATTAAAAAGTTTTACTTATAATATTATAAGGATATATGAAACACACGTTAATATACCTAATTGATCAAAACGAATGCATCATGTAGGTATACGAACCCTTGTCAGATCAATCTTCACCTCTCCTTTTGTAGCGTCTATGGCACTTAATGTTCACACAATAAGTCAATTAATATTGCTTTGTAGTTCTATTACTTGATAGTTTCCAGTAATAGAACTACAAAACGGACATATTTCTCATGATGTGGTTGTTTTTGAAAATCGGTATTAACATGAGTTGAATCATACCAACTCTTATCATCACTACTTTCCCCACTTCGTTAAACAACGATTTTTCAATTAAAATCATAATGAAAAAAAAACTCTACCTTCAATTGTAGCGATCTTTCGGGACTATGTTATTAAAAAAGTTAATTTCAAAACGGGTCATTGATTTCCGAGCAAACCCCGGGTAAATATATTTATACACACGTACACATGTATAAGCGGCTATGGTTTGGAAGACTAAAATGTAACAGGAAAAGTTATTCTGTTAAAAATAAAATTATATAAAATCGACTTCATAAAAACGAATAAAATAATTATCATATTATTTGTTTTTTCTTATTTTTGGTGGCCTTAAATAAAACATGGTTAGAGCTAATAAAGACGCTGCTTGTAACTCAATCACATTATGTGTCCTATTTGTCATTGAGGAGGTTCATTGTCTTTCTTTGAAGTTCTTCATGAGATCTTCACCAAAAAATGGGACCATCTAGTGAAAAACTTTTTCAAACTAAAGAAGATTCATCCAAGTCGGTGCATATACGTCGGAGTTATGTTCGAAAATACATAAAACTATACAGACGAATTGAGAACTTCCTCCTCTTCGAAGGAGTCTGTTAAAAAAGTTTAATATGACAGCGCGCTTAAAATATGAAAAGGTTTTCATTTTCACGTTTGCATGCTTAACAGTCTATGATGAAACTTAAGTTTATAAGTATCTATATAAAGCGCGCATAATGCAATGCAATATTCAGTGCACCCAATTTAGTTCACATCCTGAGGGACTAATAACGCCGCGTTTTGTGAAACATATTCCGTTTCATATTAGTAATCATATTGGAGGAGCTCGTGGCTAAATAATTACAGCCGCATAGACCGATCTTCCGGGTTAAGCCACGCTTGCCGAGGTTGGTCTGTGGATGGGTGACCATTTACTATAGCGAGTTTCCTCCGTGCCTCGGAAAGCACGTAAAGCCGTTGGTCCCGGCTGTCATTTGTAGATCTTTGACAGTCGTTACTGTTGGTCAGAAGCCAGAAAGTCTGACAACCAGTCTTACCAAGAGTATCGTATTACCCAGTTACTGCATGGGTTGTGGAGGTCTGATAGGCAGTCGCTCCATGTAAAATACTGATATTCAGCTGAATCCGGTTCGACTGGAAGCCGACCCCAACATAGTTGGGAAAAGGTTAGGCAGATGATGATGATGATTAGTAATCATATTAACTGCAAGCGGGCTGCACATCCAGCAACTGTAAACTATGCAACTGACAAATGCAGCTTGAAGACAATTAGGATGTAGTCAGTGCAACTGCGTGACAACTAATACCGACTGGATGTGCAACCCACTTGCAGTTATGATTTCGAATAATCAAATCAATTCAAAAAGTTTTTATTTCATATAAACCATTAAAGCTGGCGTCCACTAGGCTCGCCGAGTCGAGTCGAATCGAATCGAAGAAGTTCGGTGCAAGGTTAGTCAGAAAGGGGGTACTAATCCGAAAGGGGGTTAAAGTACCTATGATAATGAATAACTTTTGTTCTACAACTTTTTCCAAAAGTCTATAGTTTAAGAGAAATAGGTGATCGAAGATCTCAAAAAAAAAAAAGCTCTAAAATCTATCTATCTCCAGTTATGATCAGCTGTGTTTACATTTTAGGTCATATTTGGGGTCATTAATTAGAAGCACCATTTTCTGAATTTGTAACTAAAACGGATGAAGAATTTTTGAAAAAACTAAAATAAAAATAAATTTGCCTTGAAAAAAAAATACCGAATTTTGAAATGTTAACACTTGTTTTAAGACAGTCATCAGTGATACTTTAAGTGGCCTGCGGATTAGTACCCCCTTTCCGACTAACCTTGTATATTTAGTATGAAACTGCGTCCATTAGCGACGAGCCGAGACGCGCTGAGTCGCATAACTCGCCCGCATCGCTTGTCACGCGAATTTATATTGTAACGACTTGCGATTACTGACCGTTTCGCCTCACACGGAACAAATGCGACTCGACTCGATTCGACGCGTTTCGGCTGTAGTCGACGTTAGGCATTACAGGCACCTATGAACAGTCGAATTTAGGTGCACGGATCCAATTAATCGTTTCCTATGGAGAAGAGCCGACAAGAAACTCCATGGTTACTCTGTTAAAATCAACATCTTTAACAATTTTAGTAAATGCAGTAGTTACTATAATTTAGGTTAGATTATGAGAGAACAATATAGTCTTGAGCACAGACCAGTAAGTAAGTAATGAAGTACCAAGTCTTGAGTACAAGAATTAACAACAAAAAAAGCACTATTTGAATATTATTAGTAATTTACAAATTAAGTGGCTATGCATCAAGCAAGTCTACGAAGTTCTCACATTTACAAAAAGTAAAAAGGAAGCTAAACTATACACCGTGGGCCCGAGGTACCCGAAAGATTTTAACCTTCGATTCCGATGCCTAATTGGAGAAGAAATATATATATAGATATATATACAAGGTTAGTCAGAAAGGGGGTACTAATCCGAAGCCCACTTATAGTATCACTGATAACTGTTTGAAAGCAAGTGTTAAAATTTCAAAATTCGATATTTTTTTTTTCCAAATAAAATGTGTTTTATTTTAGTTTTTTCAAAAATTCTTCTTTCCTGCTTTAGTCACAAATTCGGAAAATTATGCTTCTAATTCATGACCCCAAATATGACCTAAAATGTAAACACAGCTGATCATAACTGGGGATAAATAGATTTTAGAGTTTTTTTTTTTGAGATTTTTGAACATCTGTTTCTCATAAACTATTGACTTTTGGGAAAAGTTGTAGAACAAAAGTTATTCATTATTATGTGTACTTTAACACCATTTCGGATTAGTACCCCCTTTCTGACTAACCTTGTATATAGTTTGTTGAAAAAAGCTTAATTTTCGAAATATTCATTACTAGCTTTTGCTCGCGGCTTCGCTCCCGTTAATTTACGGATCCCTAATTTTTTGATCCCAAAATATAGCCTATAGCACTCAGGGATAACGTAGCTTCCTATTGGTGAAAGAATTTTTGAAATCGGATGAGTAATTTCGGAGATTACCTCCTACATACAAACAAACAAACAAACAAACAAACAAATTCTACCTCTTTATAATATTAGTATAGATTTTATGAAATTCACAAATCGAAAAATATCTATGGTAACAAATCCCAGGTACGCGGTGTTGCGACTTTTGTCATACCATACCCCTCTCGCCGTATGTCTTATTTGACGGGGAGGGTTGTGAAGTGAGAAGTTTCTTATCCACTCACACGATAATTTATAAATGTTGCCAGTTCAACCTAAGGTATTGTTTACAAGGAAGCACTAAAGTTAATTTATTCTTATGGAAAAGAAAAACAAAAAAAAACATTTTTTTTTTCTTTTTATCTTTTGTTGTTATAACATTTGACTCTTAATCCTAGCATCAGAAAGGCGTGGTTAAAATCTTTCGGGTACCTCGGGCCCACGGTGTATAAATCAATTGACATAATTAATTGTCATCAAAATATAAAACGAAATATGTTTCACCAAACGCGGTGTTATTAGTCCCCTAGCAATGCAAAGAGCTCGCACTAAATCATACCCAATCCATACCTACAGTCTAAATTGGCATACTAAATTTCAACGTGTAGAGGAGCGCGCATCAGTTGCTATGTCTGCAGTCTTAATTAATGTTTTCTGAGCAACGACAACACTAATTAGAACATTATTTGGAGACGTAAATTCACAGTAACAGTCCATGTTTAGGTTACTAATTGCCAATATAAGGTAGTTACTAAGTCACATGATGTTTTTTATCATAAGCCTCTGTAACCTCGTACCTGAAAATAAAAGGCAGGGCAGGCAATCTCCATAAATTTAAATTTGTCAGCCACCTCGGAATTCGCGCTCCATCGGGGTGTTATTTGTTCTCATTGCCAAGTTGCAAAGAAGAAAAGTTGACAGTTAATTTGTTATTTTGTTCAAGTTTTGCCGCTTGAATGTTGTTCGAGTCAAACAGGCAGACTTTTATTTAAGTACATTGTCTTTTTCATAAGAATAGAGTTTTTCTTAAAAATAACAGCAGCGACTTCATTATACAAAGTAAAATTGTAATGACTGGCAAAAACATTATTAATTAGTTTGTATGGTGATCTTTATTTTACTAAACAATTAGTCGATTTGTTTGTAACACAGGTTATTTTCTAACGCATAAAGATTATGTATTCAATTATCAAGCAGTCAAATTAAAATTGCTACATTTGAATATTATCGATGGGTTTAAAATTTGAGTCAGTCATTGAAATGTTACCTTGTATAACTTACATAGACATAGTATATTTCTGGCAAGCACTTACCCACAATTTAGACGTTTACTCTAAGTTATCGATAAGTGCCAAGTACCTACTACGTTTGCCAGTCCAAGGAGTCCGGACCGTAACCTCCCAATTTTTATAGGACTTGGCCTATATTATTATGACAAGCAGATTTCAGATTTTCTCTCAATCCTGGCTCAGTATTTAAAACGGATTTAACCCAATAGAAAAAAAAAATGTAACGAAAGAAGATTTAATTCTACAAGCAGATACTTTCATTTACATACTCATTTTTTTTTTAAGATTTCATTTCTTTTCATGATGATCAATCACATTTTGTAGTTTTCTATTCTGGACTCAATTATCTCGGTATAGGTACCGATAATTTCAAGTTAGACCTGTGGCTAATTTCTATCTATCAGTTATGCTAGATATTAATTTGTATGACAACCGCGATGGCTTGACATTCTCTGAGAGGCACGGCAATTCATTGTAATTTTTTATGTTTGTCTAATTAATAAAATATGTCGCAGAATTGATGTAAGACAATTCGATTAACATTATTACTAATAAATCAGACCGAAACCATGAGATATACGGATACATTTAACACAATCCTGTTAGTTTTATCGTTGGCTTGCAGTAATAAAACTAATAAAGGCGTCGGTCATTAAGTTAGCTGGTACTTTCGCCAAGTTTATGACTTCGTGTGGCACCATACCGATTTTATTAAGCATCGCTAATTTTCAAACATAATTGATTAACGTAGTTGTAAGAAGTGTACAGATAATGTGCTTCAACTAGCCGGAAGAACTAAATAGGTAAACCAGACTGGAAATATCCGTAACAGTAGGATACAGTAAGTTCAGGGTACAAAACCTGTCTCTGTGTCTTGTTTACATATTGGGTTAACATGACAACAGGAAATAAAACCTCCGCTAAGCGAAGCGATGCACCGAAAGGCATTCAACAATGAAACCATCCATATTATACGATGTATGCATATTGTACGATTGTATTGTACGATGCGTGGCCCGGTTGGTGGAGAACCGGGCCACGCAGGAGCGCAGCGCAGCGCGTTGCAGCGGATGCTCGAGCACGCGCCAGTAGCCGACCGTGTCCGCCCGACGGCTACAATCTGCTGGAACCCGGGCGCATGCGCGCGCGTGCTCATGTATCCGCTATCGGAGTCAGTTTCTACCTGCGATGTGGCCGAGCGGAGCCGACCGGACGCAACGACAGCCGAGCGCCGCCGTCCACGTACGCGAGGAGCCGACCGGCTGCCGCGGCATCCGAGCGCAGCCGACCGTCTGCCGCGGTATACGCGCTGATCTAACCGAGTTCCAAGCAGTGTAAATTCCATGCAAACATGAAACTTAACTATTGCATAGAAGCCTGAATTTCCTTTAGCACAGTGTGAAATGCGCTCCGGCGCGGCCCGTTTGGTGGAAATCGTACATTGGACTATAAAACGGAAACTGAGCAATAAAACAAAGAAAAGAAGCCAAAATCAATTTGATTTGCTTAAAAAACGTTCGTTATAGCCAAAAATTCGGAATCCGATGTTTCTGGTAAAAATGTATCAATAATGTGCCAATTGCTAAAGTTTCGAACAAAAATCAAACTCCAAAAAAAAAACGTTATGTGGTAAATCAAAGAAAATGGCAAGTCAATTTGTTTTATAAATGGATGTCTGTGCAAAAGGGAAATCTTTTCACTTAGAACTTTATTGCTAAATTCCCTAGGTAACTCAAAGGTAGGTACTATCCGTAAATGCCGTAGACGCAGGTTTGGCGGTAACAATATTAGATCTCGATCTCATGGGTCACCGGGGTCTTCTAAGTGCCCTCGCCAGTGGCGCGAGGAATTGGGATGTGGAGCAGCTGGGTCATCGGTGACGATCGATGTTGACATTTATAGTTATGTTACGTATAAGTTAAAAACCCTACATATAATATTTTCATATTTTACTACATGTATAGAATCTGTTCTGCCTAACCTTTTCCTAACTATGTTGGGGTGAGCATCCAGTGTCTCTAGATGCGGCTGAATACCAGTATTTTACAAGAAGCTACTGTCATCAGACCTCCGGAACCCAGTTACCGGGTAATGCCAATTAGCGATGGGCGATTATTACTAAAACTAATCGACTTAGTCGATTGTTCAGTCCAGTCGATAAAAGTCGATAACAATTGATGTTAGTCGATTGTTATCGACTAACGGCGCGCAGCAGGCGACAATCACTGATACAGTTACCGTATCAATTTTAACTACTAATTTGTATTGAATTGTAGCGCAGTGCATATACTACTATACTCGTACTACTAAATAAGTAATTATATACTAATAGGTGGTGCGTGCGCTGCCGCTGCGCCACAATTCAATAATTAAAAGTCTGTGCGCCACTACTTACACGTACAACTGCAGTTATTATGTGATTGGCGTTTAATTGTCCTCTATTGCCTCAGTGTACATTTAGTAGTTCGTCGATTGTTATTCAAATACTTATGGTGAGGAACTACTAAATCGACAATTGAATGCGCAACAGTAGGTACAATTTTCAATTCAGTCGATTATTTTTTTGCAACAATCGCCCATCGCTAATGCCGATATCTTAAGGTTAGATCGGTTGTCAGACTTTCGAGCTTCTGACTACCCGTAACGACTGTCATAGGTATTCCTATGACACCCGGACCGAGGGTTAATGTGCTCTCCGAGGCACGGAGGGGTCTCGATGTGTCACGAATGGTTACCCATCCACGGACTGACCGCGGCAAGCGTAGCTTAACCTTGCAAATCATATGATCCGCACTGTTGTTAATTAGCCACGAGGCACACGATACAAAAATTTGTAGAGTCGTCCTCATCATCATAACATACTATTATGCATAGGTATATTATTTAATGATTTAAATTGCAATGCCTTAACAGGCAACTAAGAACCTAACTGTTTGTTAACATCTTAAAAAATTCTGTACACTTAGTTCGCAATAAAGAATTTGAATTTGAATCATATTACCCCGTAAACGTTCACTGATTAACTCGGGCCTCCCGATGACCGCCTCATAAACGGTCAAAAGGGAAGTTGACATAATTACCGCACTTCGCAAACGGATTGTTAAAAGCATTTTTAAACTGTTTATCCCCACGGATGAGGAAGGATATTCCTTGCCGAGAACGAACGTAAATTAAAAAAAAAACACATTAACAAATTAGCTACATTTTTATTTGATCATGCGCATAGGGTGGAAACGTTAATTGTCAATAGGCGATTATTTTATCAATATAACAGGTATTAAAAAACTTTTAACTAATATCAAAACTAGGTTGCCTAACGTACAAAAATTACACTAGAATCTTTTTTAAATTAAGTCGCTGTGTCCAAAAAATTGATGTTAACTACTTATACACCGTGGGTCTAACGTACCCGAAAGATTTTAACCATCGATTCCGATGCCTAATTAGAGAAGAAAAGCTAAGATATAGTTTATTGAATAAAGCTTAGAGCTCAAACACACCACGTTTTTTTCAGGCGCCGTCGTCGGCGCGCCTTTCGCTATCGCGCGCTGTCAGCGCTGTTAAACTTGAAATAGGCAGATTACTTGCGATTGCGTCGCTGCAAACTCACGAGAAACGCGCTACAGACGCGCGTGAGTAACTCTCCTTGCAAAGTAAAACGCGTGTAGAACGCGCGCGAAGGAGCATGTATCGCGCTACAAACGCGCGTGAGCAACTCTCCTTGGATTAAAACGCGCTGTATGTATGTGTTTGCAGCTAAAGAGATGCGCTGTGCCAGCGCGTCTGTATCGATGTAACACCACGCCACGAGCGCGTCGACAGCTCGGGAAAAAGTCGTCGTCTGCATACTACAATTTTATGAACGTGTGAATAGGTAAATTGGTTGCAATAACATCGCGTTTGCAGCGCGTTATAGTTGTGTGAGGCGCACGTCGACAGCGCCTGAAAAAACGTGATGTGTACTTGCCCTACATTTTCAAAATATTCATTATTTACGGAAACTGACAACTCGAAAAATGTCTATGCTAACAAGTCCTATGAACGCGGTGCGGCGTTGCGACTTTTGTCATATCATACCCCACTCGCCGTATGTCTTATCTGTCGGGGACGGTTGTGATGTGAACTGAGAAGTTTCTTATGCACTCACACGATAATTTATAAATGTCGCCATTTCAACCTAAAGTATTGTTTACAAGGAAGTCTTTTTTTATTGTCTAAATTGGACTTTTGTTGATATAACATTTGACTCATAATACCATCAGAACGGCGTGGTTAAAATCTTTCGGGTACCTCGGGTCCACGGTGTAGGTATATTCATCGTTCTGTGGGAAGAAAATAAATTTAAAAAAAAACTGGTATCGGATAACACGGATTACAGCATAACTGACATAAATATTTATTTAAAATAAAACCTTTCGTCAGATTTTAATGTTTCATCTATTTTTAGCCTGAAATGTTTTTTTATATAGTTTATTTTCCTTCCTTTTTAAAAAGCATTGATGCAATTTTATTCATTTGGTAGCCGAATATTGGAATTCAGTCAATCCTACGTTTTATGTATAATTATGGAATTCCATTTCAATTATTCATACTATTTGTATGGGTGCAGTTGTAAATCAAATTTCGAACATAATGGCGATTTAATTTCGTAATGATATTTATGTTATTTTATTCTGTAGGCAAGCTAGTTTTAATATTAGCTACCAGTTTTTCAATATCTATAAAAATAACAATGGCACATAACGTTTCCACTCTATATAAAATTGGAGATTAAACGGTTTACTAACTTCGCATGAAACGAGAGCTTTGAATAATAGGCCGCTTATACGAACAATTACAAACAACGATACCCATTGTTGACTTATCGATATATTCCGATTATTTCCGAGCAATTACAAATACACGCATGAGCGAACGTATTTGGGGATAAATCACCGTGGTTTCCCAAGAACCCTTTTGTCGTTACCAATGCCCGAATCAAACATCAATGGAAATAATTATTA
Source organism: Amphipyra tragopoginis (assembly GCA_905220435.1). NCBI lineage: Eukaryota > Metazoa > Arthropoda > Insecta > Lepidoptera > Noctuidae > Amphipyra > Amphipyra tragopoginis. Next base: position 14,741,516 of record HG992005.1, on the reverse strand, counting down.
ATCGCAATAATTCAACAGCCAGGGCTAATTTATCGGAAAAATGATACAATGCAGAGCCGAGTGATCAAGAGGGCAGTACGTGAGTGGAAAACAAAATGAGGTAACGAGAGAAAATCTTCATAATCGAGAGATTACTAATGACCTTTTGATAATAGGCAGTGTTGGTTAACATGGTGTGAAGAAACGTTAATCTACATTCTTTATTATCTACATTATTAATAATTTATATTTTAGGGATAAAAAAATCAACTAGATATACAGGGTGTAAACGAATTCGTGTAATTCCTTCAAACCACGTGATCTACTGGTGACACAGATTAACCCTAAAAGGGAATTTTTGAAAATCAACTGAAAAACAATTTCAAAATAAAATCTTAGTTTTCTATTTCTGAGTCATTTTAGAGCCCCGAGTTATTTTGCTGTAAAGAGCGATATCGCGTTAGTTGTGCCCGCCAGCCGCGTCGCCGTGCTTCATTTCGTGATTCATATATGCGTGGCATCGAAATGTTCAATCTCATAAAATTATTTTTTTGCAAAAAAAAAGTATTCTTATTTTTTTACTGTTATGGTGATTTCGATACGATCACTTACACCTACCGCATGAAAAAAAAGACTTATTTTTTATTTTTAATCAGGCTAATTCCCATGCGGGGCCAATCTACACCAGTAGTAGATCATGTGGGTTTAAGGAATTACACGAATTCGTTTACACCCTGTAGTTTTAAGGAAAGCTTATATTTCAATTAGGAGTTTATTTTATGAAGATAAAATGAAATGGACTATACAAGTGGAATTATTACACAGTTGATCCGCTTTAAGACACGAGACATACGACTATAAAAAATTGTCTGAAGATTTCTTAGAAATCATGTTCAGGTGTGTCACATACAACGCTTCCAAGAAATGTATATGCGACGGTGATATTCTTAGAAAAAAAATATAGATAACTACTTTTTTTTAATAACTAGAATTTTCTTTATAAACTTTGCCCTCACATCCACAATTCAGGAGAAATGTTAGTATTTCTCCTGTATCGTGGATACGTTCAAATTTTACAAGTATAAACACCTAGACCCGGAACAACTATCTACTTATTAGGTACTTTATCATTTTTTCATATAGGGAATATTGATAGTCAAGCTGCCAAATAACGAAAGAAAGATTTATCACTGGCAATATCTTATAGGTATATATTGCCAATACGCTGTTCGAGTGGCGGGTCTCATATTGTTTTCTTAGAGATTTAAAAGATAACATAAACTCGAAGTAACATGTGCTTACTGGAACTGGAATAGACATATTGTTTTATGAAACTATCTTGTCGTGCGATGGGATATTGATTGCGCAATCTCGAGGATGAACCGACAAATACTCTTATATGACAATGATGGACAATCATTCAATCTACTATTCAATTTTTGACGTGCCCATTATATTCGTTTGACAACGTAGGTACGTGTGGTACCCTGCTAAGAATAGACTATCTTCTCTGCACCCGTGGGCAGGGCCGTATTTAAGCATAGTTTACATAGGATGAAGAACAGGGGCACACCACAAAAAATGATATAAATATGTGTAAAATTACAGTATTGCGTTATATTCAAATTGAAATACAGATTTTTGTTAAAATCATGTTATTTAGGTACTATGAATTTTAATTCCATTCAATTTTATTGTCATCAAATCGAGAATTTACGAATTTAACCCCTAGCCAACATCACAAGTTAGCCTAGGGGTCTACAAATGGGCCCGAGACGGCGGCACGCAGTGTTCCGTACGCGTCTCTCAGGAGGACTCGGGGCTAGGCCCCACAGTAGGAGAAGTCCGCCAGAGGCTGGCGGACCGAGGCCTGCCGGGGTCGCGGTGCATGCAGCTGCGAATCCCACGACCCCGGCCAAGGGTCGGGAGAAGGAACACCGTGGGTTTTTAGGCGGTAAGAGTCCGGCATACCTACCCCTTCGTCTTCCCCGGGTGATGGGCAACCACGAAGAATAAGCCATGAAAAAATAAATAAATAAAAAAGGGGTCTGCAAATCCTAAATTTAGCTCTAACGTGTGGGTGTCCTGAAAAAGGAACTTATAGCCGATTCCTATGATTTACCCAGCGTCATAGGTTAGAATTAAGATTCTTGTATCTTTACTATTGGTATTACTATTAAGCAACGACCTTTGGCTTTGCAAAGTTGACCTTCCCATAGGTTAGTAGCTATCACAGGTAAAACTAGTTGACGAATCCAATTATATCCCCAGGTTGGCAATAAAAATGTTACCATTGTTAAGCAAAACGATTCGCTTTTGTTCTTAGAAACCAGGCATAAGGGATTGTACCAAGAAGGCTGGCAGCAGCGCCCTCCTGTCTGCTATTACCAACCCTACCGCCGAGCGTCATGGTTATGGCAATACACAAGGTGTAAAATAAATAACGCACAACCTCTTGAGGTCACTGTACTCATCATTATGAACAACTTTTACAATGGGCCAAAGATAAAATCGCGAAAAAAAATAGCTGTTCCGTACATTTATGTTCGCATAACTCGTCAAAATGTAGGGAAAAACTGTTTTTTTTTTCGTGATTTCATGTTTGGTCCCATCGTAGAAGTTGTTCGTAATGATGAGTACAGTGACCCCTTAAGAGGTTGTGCGTTATTTATGTTACACCTTGTATACTTAGATTGGTGTTCACCAACATTAATTCTCTGGGTAAACAACCGAATCGGCCTTATTTGCTGATTATCTTGTTTTAACAGTTGATGCTTACGGGATGAGGCTCAATTTGATAATTGTTACCAAACTTAAATCCAAACTAATATTGCAATTGCGGAAATAATATTTGTATGTTTGTTCCTAAACCGCTTTTGAACAGAGTATCCAGCGTCGTTGAAACTTTGAACAAGCGAAGCTTAGAGAGGAAGCCAGTACAATTTCCATAGGTAGTTGTATTGTATGTGCAGCGAACACCTAGTTGTATCTCATTCACAGCCCATTTGCTTGTTTGTATTCAGAGAATTTCGGTGCCGTAACGATATCACTACTATTAGAAACATTTTATCGTAGTTCAATGCTACAGGCATTTCAGACTTTTGAGGCCACGTTATACAAGATGTTGATCTGTAACCGTGCCATATTTCTAGAGCATCATCATCATCATTCAGCCGAAAGACGTCCACTGCTGGACATAGGCCTCCCCCATAAGGAGGGATTTGCCGTAATCGCCACGCTTGGCAGGCGGGTTGGCGATGGCAGTGTGGTTGTTAAAGTAAATTATTATTACAAAAAAAAAAAAAAAAATATTATAAATTTCTAGAACATAATTATGTATTAAAAATGTGCTTGATTTTCTAAAAATATATCTCCAATTATCAATTATTTAATAATTTTATTTTCACATAGTAACATTAGTGAGGGTCGGAGAATTAATCGCGAAGTGCTCCGAAGTTCGGAGTCCGAACGACTTCGAGAATAAGTCACTCACGCACGTTCGCTGCGCTGAATTCTGTTATTATTATTTTTTTGTGGTTTTTCTCTCTTTTCTTTTATGTCATGCGCGACATTTGGGGGGAATTTGTTTGTTTACAAATAAGTATTTAACATAAAATGTATTTTTTTGTTATTGATTCGTGTTCAGTATCGGTGGTATAGTCACCTCCTTAAATATGGCACGGGAACAGATAGAAAAAGAAATATTTTTTGCCTTTGTGTTTATCGCTACAACCTGTAATTTGACTCAACCTAAGATTAATTTTAAAATACAAGAATCGATTCAAAATGAAAATATATTTAATAAATAGCAGTGACATTAGTTTTATATTTTCATGACCATAATTAGATTCGTTCTTTGTATTGTCAAAGGAAGATAATGACTATGTTTATTAGTGACATAATTATTACCTGTATATTGTATTGTAAATTACTTGTCATCTTATCGTCCCAGTTTGATTTAATTAGACTAATTTTGGAAAGTCAATCAAATGACAACCCTGACAAATAATACAATATCCCTAATAATATTGTTAAATACCAGTTATACTCTGTTCAATGAAAGATGAGTCCTGACATAGCGATCATTTCGTAAATAGTAGCCTGGAGCGGAGACTGCTATCGAAAAAATGTGAATAACATCATCAAAAACCGTAAAATAGCTATATTATTCATGTTTCTGTTTTATATTTGATATTCTTTGTGTAGTAACGTTTTGTAGAGAAACGTTAGGACTCAACTTACGGTGAAAAGGGTATAGTAACAAAACACAAGTTTCAGTGATAATATCGGATTTCCACATTACTCTCTGACATTTCGTCAAAATTATACTGTAGCAATTCAAAGTTTTTGATTACAAAATAGGTATTTACAGATACTTAAGAAACATTATTGAATTTAGTTGCACGGTTTCAAAAGATTAATCCTATGGAGAAGAGCCGGCAAGAATCTTCATGGATACTCTTTTCATCTCATAATATGATATGAAATATATGCATGTGACTTTCAAGAATTTATCTACTGCCGGACAAATTATTTAAATACATTATGTTATTATATTTGTCATTTTTTGTTCTCTATTGTGTGAACAGTCGTCTAATACCAGTATTTTTTTGTAGTTGAATAAACAAAATGAAGAAATTTACATAGTGGATTACAAACACCAATACAAACCATCGCGCGTTTAATGATGGTATATCAGACACGGCATCTTGGTGCCATAACATACAAACAAAACAAGTATACATAACTATCTGGACATAAATAAGACATAATGTATTTCTATGACTTAAAGAGACGACTACAAATTGAATAATTATCACAATGGTCGCGTACAACTTATGCATCACATGCAATGAATATAATTCTAATGAAATTATAATTAGTGTTGATTTATTTGAATAATGTTACTACACTATTATCATGATATTAATATAAATGGCACGCTTCACACAGTATAATATGCCATTAGTTGAAACTAGACGAAGCGCGCGACGTTGCCACGTTTTCCCATGTTCACTACATGCCGTGCCAAATTACATTTGCATACCACATATTGTGACGTGAGCAATCATGTATTCGCATCGAATTTGAAGAATTTCCCAATTAATTATTTGACTATCGCATTGGACTAATCTGTAAGATTTAGTGCTTTGTAATTTACCTATTGGAACGTTGATTAATGACTATTGTTTGTTTTGTATTGTAATTTACGTATGTACTTTACAATACTAAAGGTTAACATAATAATGTTTTTTTTTTGGTATAAATCATCACCATTTTTTTATATATTCTTATTTAGGAAATAGAACAAAGTTCACGAGTTCTTCCAAAAAAAGTGCTTTCATATTTTCTCTAGCATAAAGTTATAAATTACAAGAAAAATGTAGCTCAGGCGCACGGTATCGGCACCAAAAAGGCTTCGCTTTTAACTTACAAATGAAGTGTGAAATTTGATGACACTGAAAGCTGAGTAATTATAAATAGTTTGAATATTATATAAGAGCGAGCAAAGGGCATAAGGAAGAAGGTGAAGAAAATGTCTCATAAATTATTCAACAGTATTCCAACGCCGTAAAGTTGAACTTCAAAATGATATGTAGATAACGTGATATAAATATTCATATATATAAAAGGCAAATTACTTGCCTGGTTGGCGACGGCCAAGTCTAATCTAAAAAGTTTTTGCATAAGCTGCGCTTAGGAGACCGGGTAAAAAGAGACGAGGTAATCAAAAGTAATTAGGGTATGTACAGTGTTGTTTCTATAATTATACGTTTAATACCAGCCGTGAATTGTTCAAAGTCAAAGCTTTTTATTTCAAACTAGCTGCGCCCCGCGGTGTTACTCGCGGTATTTCGGGATAAAAAGTAGCCTATGTGTTAATCCAGGATGTCAGCTACGTCCATACTAAATTTTATCAAAATTGGTCTATCCGTTTGAGCGTGAAGAAGTAACAAACATACAAACATACACACAAACTTTCGCCTGTATAATATTAGTGTGATGTGATAGACCAGATTTCAGGCACTTTTAAAACGTCAAAACTAAGTGCACGGTTCCAAAAGGTAGGTTCTATGGAGAAGAGCTGGCAAGAAACTCCATGAATTTAAAATAGTAGATCATGACAATTCCATTACAGTAGAGTGGCGAAATAGGATGAGAATAATGCAGGTTAACGTAATAAATAAACTCACATAAGAGAAACAAATAGAAAAATATGCCTTCTAGGATTGACATAGCAGTTAAGGGCTGACCAGTCCCGACAGACAGCACCCGTTCACGAGTATGACGTGCACATCCGCGTCGGCAGCTCAACCATATTGTATGAACCCAACGACCGGATATACAACGCCACCATCAGCAGGACATTTATGTGAGCATGTCTCGTACTGCCAGACAATAGGCAGTAAAATGATATGATTATAGGTGTATCATTAATTGCTGCATGATGCTCATCCTTAACAGTTTGGAATGCAAGCATTATAAAGCGATATTATTAAAATAATAATTATAAAACAAAATCAAACCATTTAGCCAGAGTATTATACAATAAATAAAGAAATTAGATGCACTAAGAAAATTAGAACTAAAAAAAACACTCCCTTCTCAATGGCATGGCAGCTATAACATTGCATCACTCCTGTATTGCCCAAAGGATTAGGCAGAAGAGTATTCCGCCCTCACTTCACCGTTATGTTTAAGTCCCATATAATAGAAGGCGAGCCAGTAACCGGGCAGAAATCCAGGCTCCGGGCTGCTACTGAGAAATTCCACACGGAAAGCCCAATAATAGGTACTTTGCCCGACTTGGAGATGGAAACCAAGACCTCGCACACAGCAGTTGCGCTTGCGACTACTAGACCAACGAGGCGGTCATTTATTTATTATTTACTAGCTTTTGCCCGCGGCTTCGCTCGCGTTAATTTAGAATTTTACCTAATACAATAATATAATTCAATCATGATTCGAAAGACACGTGGCGCCATCTATGAACGTTATTGTTGTTTTCCTCAGGAACAGTACTTTTTTTGGGATGAAAGGTTATGTCCGTTTCTGTACACCTGAAAACGTATATGCGAAATTTCAGGATGATCGGTTCAATGGTTTAGTCGTGAAAAGGTAAAAAACAAACAAACTTATTTTCGCATTTATAATATTAGTTAGGATTTATGTACACGCCATCATGTCAAGTTTCCTCCCGAATGCTAATTTATTCTTCACTTTAAGTCAGTTTTGTCTGGAATTAACTTAGGCAGTATTTATGACATTGAAAAAGTCACATTGGTACGTACGAGTACCTACATGCCAGATTTTGGTCCATAAATAAACATCGGGGCCACAACATCATTTTCTGGAGTTACTTCGTTTTGTTTCGTTAATTTTAATAAGGTTTCTGCTCAGTGGGTAGTGGTAGTTGATACTTCGCTATCTATTTCATCTAGACCCTTTGTAGTTAACATTACAACAACTTCGGTGTGCCATTCTCATTAAAAACAAACAACTACGTAGCTTAGCTTTAATTTAAATACATGGCTTCGTTTCCCTTTCGCGGGTTTACATTTCAGAGTGGCTAAAATGTTTTGAAGATCAAATTCGCGGAATTATTTTGTCTCTTACAACGCTTAAGTACTTTTGTATTTAAATCAGTTAAGGTCTTGGTGTCTTGAGATTAAAATTGCCCTTTGCGATGAATCTTGAATGAAAATATTTTATTTTTCATTTATCCTTCCTAATAATATCCTTTTAGCCTTTTTTAAGAGGTTAAGTAACAATTATACATTCTTATTATTCTTATATATAGTATTAGTAAGATAGTTTAACTTATAATATACCTATTTTCACACTGTTATCTCTTGTACCAGTAAAGTCGCGGACTTGAAATATTTACCACCCTAAGGTCTATAATTGCTTGCACATTACTTTTTCATAAGGTCGCTCGGTCGCTCGCAAAGAATTGACAGGGCAAAGATATTTTTTTCTTAATTGACGTAAAAAGATTAATTTAAAGAGGCTATATACTAGATAGCACAGAAAAAGAAGTCAACCTATTTAGTTAATTCAATCAAATTCACTCTATACAACTTTTGACTAGACACACATACATAAAAAAGAGTTCATAACATCAAAAAGTAGTTATAGCCTTTTTGCTAGAATCGACGCTTCACAATTTTAAAAACTAATACTTAGGTATTGTTGAGACATCTTGAACCTTACTGCGCACAGTGCGTTATGGAATCGAATTTGAAATTTGATAAACATTTCGAGATCGCGGCTATACGTTAAAAAAAATTGAAACAATATCTTTTTTTCGTTCTGAATTGTATTGTACCTAGATGGCAATCATCTAGTAAGCCCATTGAATCTGTTTATTATTGAATGTTTCAGCAAAAATCAAGTACAGCCAACAACTGTCTAATTTAAAATTCAGCCCGCAATCTGAATAAAGTACTCGCTTGGGAAACCCACTCTCTTAACAATAGACTTCCTTACAGGCTACAGTTCCATTCTTATGGAAAATATATCTGAAAAATGATATTATGTGTCCGCAAAAACCGAGTTTGCGTCTTACCATCAAAAACGATTTCATTTTACTACCAGTATCATATTTTCAAGGCGAAAAATAATATTTGTGTAGAGAAATTTGCACAGACCAGACAAAATGGGTTTTTTTATTCAAATATATTGTTTCGGTGCAATACGATGTTGATTGCTATTTTATAAATTACTAGCTGTAGGTACCCGGCATGAGTTGCAATGCACTTTTTCCTACTTACTATATAACGTAAATTCTAAATAGCGCTATAAGTGAGTTTGTGTTACTGCTACGGTACTAAAGCACGCCATAAGCACTAAAATTAATAATTAATGGACTAATTCGTTTTCGGTGAAATAATGGCTGCTGTTTTCTGCCATGATAGCACATTAGCAGCACGGCTGGAGCCAATGTGTACTATAGCAGCCATAGTTGGGACAAGTCCTTATTTTATTAATTAAAATTTAATTAAAACACGAAAATTATGAGGGCGCATTGTCAAATTTGAAATCAGCATAATTATTTTATCGATACAATTATTTTTGCAAGTGCAAGATATGGCAGAATTACGATCCATGAATGTTTTGAAGTTGTCCTTTTTATTACATGTTACGTTGCAAAATACGCGCTTAGACGTGGAGTTGCGGATACCAGCCCGTTATACCTTATACCTTATACATGTTACGTTAAGCAACAATTACCGATATATTTTCACAACACGAACAAAATGTGTGATAAAAAGATCACTGGAATCTTTTACGGTGCAAAATAGCACTATAAAGATGTTTTGGTTCCTTTTATAGTGCAAATTTGTGACATAAACGATGCAAAAACACTATTTTAATACTAAAAAGCGTTTCTCGACACTTTTACTTTTTAACTATAGAGCTGATTTATCACCGTGAGAGCCTGTATGTAATGTTTATAGAATAAATCAGTGATAAAACTAGGGCCTATTTGGGGTTCAGTAAACGTTTACAACACCATTATAGTACTAATCATAAACACTAATTAGCACGCTCCAAAACGTTCTCAGGACTTTTATAGTTTCAAATTTTGTTACTTGGGTACCTACCTACTACTTACCTACTACCTTACCTTCAGAAACAAAATCAAAAGTTAAAACCATTTTCATGCATGCGGTAAACAAATGAAGAATATGGACATACTGAGAAAATTTCGTTTTTTTTTTTTAAATACACACATCAAAAGTGTCTAGGGATCAACATATATTTTTGCAATAACTTTTCTCCTGATTGATATTAATTAAAATTTTCTTTAAGGATTCATCAAATAAAGTGTTTTCGTTTGTCACAGTAACGATAAACCAAGTCACCTTTGCATTAATAAAGAAATTTGCCATTTTCCTAATAAAGGGATTTTTGACATTTGAACCACTAACACAAAAGTTCGAAAAAAAGACTGAAATAACAGTTTTCTTTAAAATTTTATTGGGTAACTTAAACAATTAATAATCCGTGTTTCTACCGCGAACACTAACAACACAAGAACATCGGTTTGGCATACTCAAAATGAGTTCATCCAAATCACGCTGTGGAATGGCCGCCCATGTTCGTTGCAACAACAAAAAAAGGTCTTCTTGCGACTGGATACCCTCCATATTCGGCAGAGCTCTTCTCTGTAGCATATCCCATGCATGCTCAATCGGGTTCAAGTCTGGCGACTGAGCAGGCCAGGGCAGGACATTGATGTTAGCTGCGGCGAGAGTCTGTCTTACAACTCTTGCGGTGTGCGGTCGTGCATTATCATGCATTAACTGAAATAAGGGACCGATTTGCGCTTGTAGAGGAACGATGACGTCTGATACAATCGTCTCAGCATAAATTTGAGCGTTGAGGTTGCCTCTGATCCAAATCAACTCAGTTCTTCCGCCGATCCAAATACCCGCCCATACCATGATGGTTCCACCACTATAAGGATGGACTTCCTGGCAGGATTTTAATCGCTGTTGGCGTCCAGGGGTTCTCCAGTGTCGTATACGTCTTGTATCCGGTCTCATACCAAAACGAGACTCATCAGAAAAGCACACGAAACGCCATTGTTCTTCTGCCCAATTTCTGTGTCCAAGAGCCCATTGATATCGAATCCTACGATTGTGCATTGCTATAGGTGGTACCCGTAGCGGTCTTCGGGAATGAAGGTTCACTTCATGCAAGCGGTTTCTGACTGTTTGGTCGCTAATTAAGTTCCCTGAAGAGTGATGAAGCCTCACGGCTAACATCATGGCGGTTATTGTTGGAGCTCTTCGAGTTAAGATTTGAATGTATCGGTCTTGTCTCCGTGTGGTGCAGCGATACCGTCCTCCATGGCGCTCAGCCACGGTACCAGTGCTTCGGTAACGTGTCCAAAGTCGACTGATAACACTCTGACTTGTATTCAGAGCTAAAGCCACAGTACGTTGCCGGGAACCAGCTTCTATCATTCCCACGGCTCTGAGCATTTCTTCCCTGCTTAAATGACGTCGCCGCTCCATAATAACGTTGGTTTTAATCAGTAGTAGGGAAACAGTAGCACTAATAATGTCTTCAATGCGTTGTATGTTTTTATAGGGAAAATATTGACAGCTGATTTTCATCTTTTACTCGAATTTGATTCACAGTTCCTGATTCAAATTATGAAATGCACCAAAAAGGGTCCATATAAATTTATAAAATCATAAATTTATTACAAAGCCACATCTCAATCTCAAGAAATCCGCATAAAAATGCTTGATCCCTAGACACTTTTGATGTGTGTATCAAAATTTTTATTCATAAGAACCTTCTACTGACAATAAAGAACACAACAACAAAAAAAATAGCGAAATCAGTCCAGCCGCTCACGCGCGATGCCGCGACTAAGGGAAATAGGGATTCATTTTCATATATAAGGTTAGTCAGAAAGGGTGTACTAATCCGAAAGGGTGTCAAAGTACACATAATAATGAATAACTTTTGTTCTACAACTTTTCCCAAAACTCAATAGTTTAAGAGAAACAGTTGTTCAGAAATTTCAAAAAACAAAACTCTAAAATCTAATCTATAATCTCTCTAAAATCTATAATCTATCCCGAGTTATGATTAGCTGTGTTTACATTTTAGGTCATATTTGGGGTCATGAATTACAAGCACCATTTTCTGAATTTGTAACTAAAGCAGGGATGAAGAATTTTTGAAAAAACTAAAATAAAAATCATTTTATTTGGATTCTTTTTATCGAATTTTGAAATTTTAACTCTTGCTTTCAAAGTCATCAGCGATACTAGTGGGCTTCGGATTAGTACCCCCTTTCCGACTAACCTTGTATATAGATTAATAACTTTGGAGAAAACATGCGATATTTCAGCCAAGCTAGTTTAACTTATTTTCAATAGAACATGAAATAAAACATCAAAAAGTGAGTAAAATATAGTACAAAAGAATCGGTCTTTATAGGTTATCATTACGGGCCGCCGGCACCGAGAAATCGCGTTTCATTTTATGTTTGGTTTTAGGATTTATATAGAGATCGTCCCATGTCCCATACACATTTCTATTTTTATTAACCAGTTACCTGAAAATCGATCCCTTACTAAAATAGATTGTTGTATTATACTACGAGACTTATAGTGAAAGCGTTTAACGTTAAAGGTTTTATCGATGTAATTCCGATTATTTTACGGGCAGTGGCCGGTTGCTAAAAAGTGATTTAACACTAAACTTGTGCTCAGTTAGTAATAAATGTTAAATATATAAATGTTAATAAAAGTTAGTAAAAAAGAATAATTTAAATGTTTACTTAACATTTAAATTAGGTGCACACGCTCGGCCTTTGTAAGGATAGAATGATGTTATTCTAATTTTAAGATACTCTTTAACACGTGAACCGGCCTTACCTTGTCAAAAATTCACGTTTTCTCTAAAAACCTATTCCAGTCAGCCATTTTGAGTAGCGTGTTATGACAAGCTTTTCAAGTTGGCTACTAAATCACAATGCCATTTTAGAGATCATTTTTCACGAAAATATAATATCATTTTGGTTCTAAAATGCGAACAACAGGAAATAAGATTTTCCTTCTGGATTGTTTACGTGATGGCATCAACGGTTGGCAACTGAAAATGTATTTTGAAATCGTTAACAACAAACCGGTTACTGGTATAAAAATGAAACTTTTATGAAAAGCCTCATTGTTATTCAAAATTTAATAAAAGGAAAAATTCCGTTTTTTTGTATCAATTTCTCTAACTACATAGGTAGTTATCTAGTGAATGTTCATTTTTGTATTATAACTTTCGTGAGACACATTCATATTTATGATTAATTACGGTTTACTCACGTGCATTTTTTGGGATTGCCCGTCGCTACTAGTCGGGCAATCCCGAAAAATGCACGTGAGTAAACCGTAATTAATCATAAATATGAATGTTCATTTGTTTTTTACACGAGATGGCTATAATTCAGTGACATTAGAATTACTATGTTTGGAAATGAACTAAATATTTTTGCAAATAATGTTTTTGTTTCAATTTGACTGCTGTAGATGGTCCTTGGGGACCGTTTCTACGTAACCGGGCAGTTATTGGCGAGACCTGAAGGGTCTCCAGCTACACAAATTATGTGCGGTTTAACATTTGTATGAAATGCTGAAATAGTTTATTTTCGTGAAAAAACATAGAATCTTGTTCGCTGCAGGTAAGTGAATGACATGATAAACACAAACAATATTATTAGTAAATGTTAAATGAGTTCAAATAATACTTGCATAACATTTTGGCAATTTAAAAAAAAAACATTTCTCCAATATACGTAAATTAATTCGATGTATTGCGATAGTAATAAAACCATTCACGAAAAACTTACAAGTACTTTTTGAATTCTTTTAGTAACATCGGCTTCCTATTAACATTTAAATAAAAAGTATTACATGTTTTATTTAAACCCAATCAGGCTTCATCTGGCAATTGTAAGGATTAATACCATTGATTTCGCAAAATTAATCGTTATTTGAACTGTTACGTTTAAAAAGACAGATTTATTTTCAATCACCAGTTAATTTAATTTATTTGCCGAATTGTTAAGCTTTCCGTTTGAATTACCAATTTAATTAAAAAAATACTAAAGCAGCTATCTCAGGAATTTGTACAAATGTTTAAATACGTAGATTACAGAATAATTCCTGTTGAAATATTAATCTGTTAATCAAATGAAGGAAAAGAAAATCATATTTCAGTTGAGTACCAGTATTTTATTTGGTGCGCCTGTTATGTAAACCGAGCTCAGCATGCTGATTGCGCAAAATACTCGTAATCGCTCGTAGTGGCTTTAATTTTGACAGATCAACAATTTCCATAGCAACGTATGTATTAATAATCCGACTTCTCCACAACTATGTACCACGCAATGAATATTGTTGTATTGTCAAAATGAAAGCTATTGAAATTAGGAATGCGATACGCAATTCGGGTGCTGTTTTATTTCACTAATGGCCGATTTTTCAATCGTCGGATAACTTTTATCTGAGAGATAAATATCACGTTTTGACAGCTTTTGTATAGAAAATCTGTGAAAATATCAAAATTATTTCTAAGAAAAAAGTTACTTATCTGACGATAAAAAAATCAGCCCTTAGGCGCCATCTCCACGAGCAAGTGAATCGCGGCGATATTCTCGCTGTGGCACCAAATTCAATACTAACTATCACCGCGATGAAATCGCCGTGTGGAGACACGTTATAAGAGAGTGTATAGAAATACGTGGCACGACGATAATATCGTCGCGATTCTCTCGCTCGTGGAGACGGCTCCTTAGTGTACAATAAAGTATTTATCTCTTTATCTCCGCAACCCTATAATTGGGGGAAATGGTAATGCTGATATCCTTCATGGAACAAGTTGTCAGTTTTCGGGCTTCTGACCGCTCGCTCGCAGCGACTGTCCGTCATTGATATTTGCACACCAGTCATCTCCGAGCCACGGAGCGGGGTTGATATTGTAGTCCTTATTTGTTAATTAGTCACGAACACATCAAAATATATATTGAAATAGACCATTATTTGGAAATATGTAATAAAATAATAAATAAATAAAAATATCTCGAACATATTAATTGTCTACAGATTTGTTATTTTAAAATGTTTTACTGTGGTTTTCGGATTTCTTCGGTAATTACGCGTACCTTTAAATTGTTTAACTAGAGAATATTTTAATAGACCTAAGATACGTTGTTTAGCTATAAAATCGATGGTTTAGACTTCAAACGTGCGACGTAAATAATTTTAACTGTTTGACATTTTAATGCCAAATATCAATCTGGCCTTAAAATATCAATTTTTATTCACTTACCACGCATGTTTTCTAGACCATCGATATTATGGTATAATCTTATGTTCCTTTTTAAGAGAAAATTAATATTATTTTTTCTGAACAACATCGTTAAAGTTTCTCTTGGTTATTTTTATGCGAGACAATTTATGTGATCCTGTAATTACTTGCGAGGCAGATATAAGTTAACTAGTGCCATAAATTAATAACAAGTAACATAACAGTATAATACGACGCTTGACATGATCCACTGCGAACATTTTATGTCCGTTTTATGCAGTTAATCATCATTTTCTGAATACTGCTTTTATATACATACTTAGGTACCGTGAGATTAGATCGTTGGCTAATTAAAATCGCTATTTTAAAATAACTATTGAAGTTCACCACGAAATAAAAAAGGTACCTACTGAAAAATACACGTTCGATGGATTGTTGGTTGGATGGATGGTTCAATATTCCAAGTATCGATGAATACTTTCCATTTCGACAACTTCCCAATTAGACGACTTTTTATCTCTCAAATAAATTATGTATTTTAAGTTTATGAAATGGGATTCAGTGTAAGGAATTTAAAAAGTTGTAGATTTAGAAAGTTGTCGGAAAAGAACGTAGCCGAATCGAGGCCTCGCTTAGCGGGTATCTGCTACGACAGCGGAGCTGACGTACCGTAGCGATTACATTATTCTAACGAAAATATCGTAGCAGCAGTTTCGTAGAAAGTAACTTTACTCGTGATTTGGTCCATGCATAGAGGATTTTTGAAACGAGATATATTTCTTAAGCAAAGTCCTCAGGTGTCATGCGGCCATTTGCTTGGGCGTGGATATTACGATTATTATGTCAAAACCTATAAAATAAATGTTGTGTCTTATGTTTCTTAGAAAATTGTGCTCCTTGGGAAGTAAATGCAGGTAAACGGAACGAAGTCACTTCCAATAAATTGTGCATTATGCAATAAGACCAAGCGCAAACAAGATACTTTTAGCATTTGGCGATCCGTGACTAAAAGCATTTTTCAAAAGTCGCAATTGATCGATAGCTTAACAATTCACGTGTAAAAGTGCATCTCGTGCTAGGAATTTGGACGCGTGTGTCGTGCGTTGTGTCGTGCTTATCGTCGATGCAGTTAAGAAAACGCATTATTTAGGGTACTATGATAGTACCTACAACAAAAACAAAACAATACCCAAAAACGCTAGTCACTGATGCTTAGCTACTACAGTCTGTGCACCGGGCGTGAAATATCATAGGTTACTTATTATACCGCCCGCGCCACCTACGGTCACCGTGCACCCAATTTATTCCTTTGGCAGGGTTTGAAAATGCGGGAATCTGAACAGCGCATATATATCTCTATATTCTCAGTTCCTTTGATACCAGCACATTGAAATGGAAATCTTATCTATTCTCTTTTATTTTTTACGAAATAATAAAATCACAAGATTGAAAATAAGAACATGTAACTTTCGACTTGTGATTGTATCGTATTCCGTTTACGATATTCCGTGAAATATTCCGGGAACGAAAATCGGATGTAACATTTTTCGACTTTATCCTCCGGCAATATGTCTTTTATGTGGATCAGCAGAGGATAAGCCAAGGGTTTACACTACATGGTGGTTGAGGGATGAAAGCCGTGAAAGTATATTCAAATAGACCGAGCTCTGAGTAAGCTTGTTCGTATTTGGCAAATAACTTCTGTCTGTGAAGATTCGTGTTATTTATTTAAGATATTGGTATTATAACCAATTGAAAGGGTCAAAGAGAATTTATAAAACATAATAATATTTAATGTTATCATTAGGTACTATTATGAAAAATAAATGTTACATACAATTCACAACGTTGAATATCAGAGCGAAACCCTGGAAATTTTAAGATTAGGTACCTACCCGAGTAAAAAGTGACTGTTACATGAACAATACTAAGGACTTTAGTCTTGAAGTAGTATAGTACTCCGTTTAGTTATACTACTTGCGATACTATGTAAATATAGCTGAGCAGATACTGAAGGAAGCTGAAGGTAGCAGTAGGCAATGAAATAAAATTCCGAGCGAGAAGCGACAGAGTTTACTTGCAGTTACAAGGTAAGAAGCAGTAATGAAAAAGCATACAAAACACACAGATATTTATACTAAATTATTAAAACTAAATAACAATAATAAAGGTTTACGCTTGACCGATTTGCGCAGGAGTTGACGCCCTCTCAGTAACGCAGACAATAGACGAGTGCGCGGACATCTTGTTTCGTTAGCGCTCGAACAAAAGATGCGCGGGCGCCATGTTCCGGAAGGCGGCGCCGAGCGGCGGAGTAGGCGGAGCTTTGCCGTCTGTTATGCACACGGCACGCTCTGACGTAAAATCGTATGATCCTGTGCTGCGTTGTGTCGTGCGAGTGAACTTGCCTACTCGCTACACCACTCCCCCGGTGAGACCGTGACTACGGGCGATAGTAATCAGGAAATCTCACTGTCCTGCCGCTTCTTGTCTTTCTGACTGTGTTATCAGATTGCGCTGTATCTGGAGTTTGGGTTTGACTTAGACCTGGGTCTGGATCTTCTCTCGTCATGTATGCTGGTTTGACACGATCAATCGTCACCTTCTGTCTCTTCCCATGCATTTCAATGTCCACTGTCTTCTGGTCTCGAGCAAGGACTTTGTGAGGACCTGTATATGGGGCCTGCAGAGATCTTCGACTTGGACCTTCGCGCAAGAAGACGTGGGTTGCCGTGCTCAGGTCTTTCGGGATATAGAAGGGACGGCTGGAGCTAGTATGCCACGACGTTGGTTGTGGCGTCAGTTTGGTCATGTGTGCGCGCAACCTGCTGACCAGGTCACTCATGTCGACGACGTCTTTTGAGGCTTCTGTGAGGAACTGTCCAGGCAAGCGGAGTGGCTCGCCGTAGACTAGTTCAGCAGTTGTTGCTCCTAGGTCCTCCTTCAATGCGCTGCGAATGCCTAGCAGCACCCATGGGAGAGCCTCTGTCCAGTTTGGGTTCGCGTGGCACATGATCGCGGCCTTTAATTGGCGATGCAGTCTCTCGACGAGGCCATTAGCTGCGGGATGGTAAGACGTGGTCAAGTGATGATTAGCGCCGATGAGGGCGGCTAGGCTCTTGAAGGTGCGGGACTCAAATTGCCTCCCGCGGTCCGTGGTGATATGCTCGGGACAGCCGAACCGGGCAATCCATCCAGTGGTGAGGGCAGCGGCGCAGGTCTCTGCGGTGATGTCCTGCAGTGGGTATGCCTCAGGCCAACGTGTTGCGCGGTCGACAATCGTGAGGCAGTACCTGTAGTTAGAGGACAATGGTAAGGGACCAATTAAATCAAGGTGGATGTGGCGAAAACGTACCGATGGTGATTTGAATGCCTGTAATGGGGCTGAGGTATGTCGTGTCACCTTACTTTTCTGACACGCTTCACATTCCTTTGCCATCTGGCTACAGTCTTTTCTAACTCCTGGCCAAACAAACCTTTCAGTGACCAACCGAACACTTGCCTTTCTCCCAGGATGGCTGAGGTTATGAAGGGAAGTAAATACCTGCTTGCGGAACGATCTTGTAATAAATGGGCGTGGAGTACCCGTGACGTCGCAGTAGATCTCGACATTAGATTCGGGTAGTTTCACCTTCCTCAGCTTCAAAGATGATCCATCTCTCAGCAAGTTCTGCAGTTCGGGGTCGGTTTGCTGTTCCTTGGCCAGGGACTGGTAATCTAAGGGCAGATGAAGCTCATTAACGCGCGAAAGGGTGTCTGCGACCACATTTTCCTTACCGGCTATGTACCTGATGTCCGTCGTAAATTGGCCTATGTAATCCAGATACCTAAATTGACGGGGAGTGCAGTTTGGACGTGGGCTTGCGAATGCATACGTCAAAGGCTTGTGGTCCGTTGTGACGCGGAATATGCGTGCCTCGACCATGAAGCGAAAGTATTTGATCGCCTCGTATATTGCCAACAGCTCTCGATCGTACGGGCTGTACTTCTTCTGTGAAGGGCTGAGCTTCCTCGAAAAGAATGCCAGTGGCTGCCATTCCTTTTCGCTCCGCTGCTGCAGTACAGCTCCGATTGCTGTATCAGAAGCATCCGTCAAGATGTTTAGCTCAGCGCAAGGGTCTGGATGCACCAAGAGTGTGGCTTCTGAAAGGCTCTGTTTGCAGCTGTTGAAAGCCTCTAGCAGCTCTGGCGTCATGGTAATTGGGTGTGATCCCTTGACTTTAGGACCTGCAAGCAAACTGTTGAGGGGTGCCTGTTTGGAAGCTGCATCTGGAACAAATCGTCGATAAAAGTTCAGCATTCCAAGAAATCGCCTCAGTTCCTTGACCGTCTTAGGCACAGGGAAGTCTTGAATGGCCTGGACTTTGCAGTCAAGAGGCTGAACACCTGACGCAGAGACTTTGTATCCCAGGAACTTCACCTCCGCTTGGCCGAAAATACACTTGCTGGTATTTAACAGGACACCGTATTTGACCAGTTTCTCGAATAGTTGTCTGAGATGCTGCTGGTGCTGATGGATATCCTTGCTGAAGACCAGGATATCGTCGAGATACCCATAGCAGAAGGTCAGGTCCCGCAGAACTTCATCCATAAACCTCTGGAAGGTCTGGGCAGCATTTCTAAGTCCAAAGGTCATGAAGGGGAACTCGTACAGACCGAATGGAGTTGTTATCGCCGTCTTTGGTATATCCTCTTCAAAGACCGGAATCTGGTTATACGCCTTCACCAAATCTATCGTAGAGAAGATGGTACTGCCCGCCAACTCGTGAGTGAAGTCCTGCAGATGCCTGATAGGGTAAACATCTGGAATGGTTCGAGCGTTTAAAGATCGATAGTCTCCACAAGGACGCCACCCGTCATTCTTCTTGGGTGCTAAGTGCAGCGGCGAGGACCAGGCGCTTTCCGATGGGCGCGCTGTACCATTTTGAAGCATCTCCTCAAACTCCTGCTTCGCTATCTTGAGGCGTTGTGGGTCCAAACGACGAGGACGGCCAGAGACCGGAGGACCAGGCGTGGTGCGTATATGGTGCACCGTATTGTGCTTTTTTGGTACACCTGGTTTACCAGCGGGACGGGTGAGGTCAGGATACTCCTTCAAAATGCAATGGTAGTTGCTATCATCAGCTATGGTGCGGACAGACGATATGACTTCGGCTGATTTGAACTGTAGTGCCTGGACTGTAAGCGACGTCAGGTTATCTATGAGACGTTGGTTTCGGCAGTCGACGATCAGATTATAGTAAACTAAAAAATCGACTCCGATTATGGGCTTGGTGACATCAGCAATTATGAATCTCCAAGCGAATGCGCGGCGAAGTCCAAAGTCCAGTGTGAGAGGAAGAAAACCGTACGTGCTGATGACTGACCCGTTTGCCGCAAACAACTCGTACTTTGTCTTCATGCGTGGCTCCCGAACAGCGGATCGTGGAAATACACACAGGTCCGAACCCGTATCTATAAGATATTGTATCTTCGTTTGGCGATCCGTAATGAACAGGCGGCTCGATATTGCATGGCAGTCGTAAACCGCCCTTACTGGCTGCCTTGGAAGTTTAACGGCTTCTTTGTATAGGCACACGGTTGTGTGCATCTGCGAGCGTTATCACCAAATCGGTTATGGTAGTAGCAGTACCGGTTGTCTCTGGAGCGGGATTGCGATCGGTTACGGTTCTGACTGTATCTGCCTCTAGACCGGGAACGTGACGATCTGTGACGTAACTGTGCACTCATAGCTTCCAACTTCTGTGTCAAATTAGCCACAGTCTGCGTCAATGCTTCAATAGCGCTGCCCTGTTGATCCGTTGCAGACTGTGAGCTAGCTACTTGCCCAGGCACTGGCGTGCTAGTAGCGGCCACTTGAGTGGTTACTGGAACGATGTCATTAATGCGGTCCACCAATTCTGCTACTTCTTCTAGGCTGGACCCTGCTTGCATTGCAACTATGGTTTGGAGGTTCGCTGGCAGCCTACTAGACCAGATGGACCTGATAAAATCGTTCGGGACAGTGGGACCAGCTAGCTGCTGCAGGTGGCGGAGGAATTGTGTGGGCTTCCTGTCTCCCAACTCCTCATGCATGAGCAGCTGTTTGATCTTGCGCTCCTGTGAGGCGGACAACCGCTTGATTAACTCTGCCTTCAGTTTCTCATATTTGCCGGTGGTGGGGGGATTTACTATGAGGTCGCGTACTTCTGCTGAATGTTGGGATTCTAGCTGCGCCAGCACGTAGTAAAACTTCGTGTTGTCTGTGGTGATGTTGGAGAGAACGAACTGACCCTCCAGCTGTGCGAACCATAACAATGGGTCATCGGCATTGAAAGCTGGAGTCTTGACCCCCACTCGGTATGCCATGAAGAAATCTTTGTCCTCTTCCGTGCGGCGCTCCATAACTGTTGTTTACCAGGATTCAGATGTGTAAGCTTCAATCCGGAACGAATGTCGGTGGTCACCAGTGAAGTAGTATAGTACTCCGTTTAGTTATACTACTTGCGATACTATGTAAATATAGCTGAGCAGATACTGAAGGAAGCTGAAGGTAGCAGTAGGCAATGAAATAAAATTCCGAGCGAGAAGCGACAGAGTTTACTTGCAGTTACAAGGTAAGAAGCAGTAATGAAAAAGCATACAAAACACACAGATATTTATACTAAATTATTAAAACTAAATAACAATAATAAAGGTTTACGCTTGACCGATTTGCGCAGGAGTTGACGCCCTCTCAGTAACGCAGACAATAGACGAGTGCGCGGACATCTTGTTTCGTTAGCGCTCGAACAAAAGATGCGCGGGCGCCATGTTCCGGAAGGCGGCGCCGAGCGGCGGAGTAGGCGGAGCTTTGCCGTCTGTTATGCACACGGCACGCTCTGACGTAAAATCGTATGATCCTGTGCTGCGTTGTGTCGTGCGAGTGAACTTGCCTACTCGCTACAGTCTAATAAATTTTTTGAAGCAATGCCTCGGAAAATATACAGGGCTACTGGTAATTCGACGTATTCCTTGCACCACGTTATAGGGGGGCTAATATGCAACAAATTTAACCCCACATATGTTCTACGAAATTCAATGGATTTCGAGATATTGCAATTTTTATATTATTTTTAATAATACCCAGAATTCCTTCTTAAACACTATTTATCTCTAAAACATCAAATTGATCGGCTTTGATTATGATATTAGCTTGTAGCTGATACTTTTACGAAGCTTTCTGCGTATTTAACTGTTCTTAATGACCATCCAATTGAATGTAATCATTAAAAGTTAAATAAGGGTATTAGAAAATCATCGAGGTACACGATAAAGAATGATGTTTATCTCAAAAATTTACTATGACACTAAGTGTACAAAATGCAAGACAAACATCCTTATTTAATCAGCTATCCAACGAGGTATAAACGTTCAAAAAATATTTACAAACTAATGTAAAAATGTCTTATAATACTGACAAAGGCGATTTCTGAAAAATCTCTACAAGCACGCAGGTGGCCCGCTAAGTGCAATTCATTGCATAATCCTCGCGTAGAGATTAAACAGCAGTCTGTCGGGCACCAACTGCGCGAGGGCCCTCGCTTCCAGATCCTAGGGCATCGAAGTCGTGACCTAACCTAAACCTAACCGTGACCTAACCTAACGACCTAACCTGACCATTTTTTTTTTGTGGGGTTAAATTTGTTGCATATTAGCCCCCCTATAACGTGGTGCAAGGAATACGTCGAATTACCAGTAGCCCTGTATAAAATAATTTAGGAAAAATCCGAAAGTTGTCTTTTTGATAATCACAGAGAAACGTGAGAGGTACGGCGGTATGATAGTTAGTGGAACATCTATTTTAGCAACGTACAGTAATAATCATTCTTCTAACACGAATCACCGATTGATATTCCGCTGATCCACATTTCTGTAGATTGCAAAAACTGTATACCATTCAATACTCATGTGCATTTCATGAGCTAAAATTTATTATTGAGCCGATTTTTCAATCATCAGATAATTTTTAACAGAGGATTATTTTATAACAAAATCTTTCGAAACGTCAAAATTATTCCTATGTTAAGAGTTATCTGATTATTGACAAATTGCTCCGAAATTACAAAAAAACCATTGAAAAAGATGTTTCCACGAGCCTTTACCAACTTTAAACTGTACTAAAATAAACGTTGTCATGTAACAGCGAACCCAATCAAAGCAATGTTAAAACGAACCTCGTAAATATTTTTATTGGCGAAAAAAATACAAACTAATGTTTTGTTGCCAATATAGTGGACGTTCACACACGGTGGGTGAGTTAGGCAAACTGATATACACGGAAATCGTGCCTCGGTTACCACTCGGCTGTAGGGAGGTCGATGGTAAGCCTCAAGTTAACGCTAATACTGCCCAGCCTCCTCTACACAACAAAATATACATAGAGAAGGTCCACTAGACATTAACTTCAATTTGTGGTTAAATAGAACAGTCTTAAACTGCTGCTTTTCAGATGTTCCGTTTGTTCTGTATCGTAGCGTCTATATGGGGTGCATGAAAAGAGCCTACACGAGTGACTGGGCAGTCAGCCCCGCTAACAACCTTGCTGGCTTGGCTAATCTTTTCACCACGGCATGAGCTATTCTCGGATAGTTCGTGCCGACACGATAGAAGAAGAAGTGTCTATATTACATTTTCAGCGTAAACGGGTCCGCTGCACCAATTTTCTAACAAAACATGTTATCAAAACAAGTTAGCAAAACATGTCAGCAAAACAGCCAGTCCGCTGCGCCTTTTTAACCGACTTCAAAAAGGAGGAAATTCTCAATTCGGTTGTTTTTTTTTTATATTTGTTACCTCATATCTCCGTCATTTATGAACCGATTTGAAAAATTCTTTTTTTGTTTGAAAGGGTATACTTTCCGATTGGTCCCATGTAAATTTTGTTATGATTAGACCATGAACTTCAGAGATATGGAACGGAACTCCTCATCGGATCAAAGCAAAATTCTCAAATTACTAATATTGCTTTGTTAATATTTGTTGTTGGGAACTGACTACTGGAAAAGAGGAGGGGGTGCGTGTCCCGTCCCCCCCCCCTTCGGAATGTTTTCATTATATCGTGTAAGGTATCATTTGAAAGGACTTTTTATGCCCGACTACGTCAAAGCCAAAAAGAAGGGTTATGAAGGAGGGGGTTAAAATTATGACACTAAAACGTATTTAATAAAAAATAAACTTAAAAAAAAAGTAAAAACCGACTTCAAAGAAATACTAAAAGGACTAAAATAATGACCATAATATAAAATTAACAGTTTCAGAAGTCGGTGCAACTCTGAAGCAAATAGAAGCCACCGACTTCTGAAACTGTTAATTTTATATTATGGTAATTATTTTACTCCTTTTAGCATTTCTTTGAAGTCGGTTTTTACTTTTTTTTAAAGTTTTATCAAAACAAGTTGGCGAAACGTCTTATGTTGAACAGATATTCTGTTCAACTTAAGACGTTCAAGTTTTGGGTATTTCTTATTGCATATTTTATATAGACCTTCTGTATATTGTTGTATCGTGCCTTCACGCACACAACAGAGACACGGGTTAAAATTAGCGTGTAACCGTGTAGCAGGAACCAACACGTATGTATGTCACGTTAAATCCTCACGACTGTGTAAACCAATAAAGGCCGCCTTATTCTTTTTAGGGTCCGCTCTTTGAGCCGTTTATCGGTTTCTGGCACTCGACTTTCATTAATAATGTAAAGAACGGTCTTTTGGAAAGGAAATAAAATGACATTAGAGTTACGTAGGGTATTTTACTTCTATTGCTCCGTTCTTTGCTTCTGTTGCTCAATTCAATAATTATAATAGGTAGTTGAATATGGTTGGAGTTTTCGAAAAGCCAAACCTCAAATTTATTGAAAAGTTAAGGATGATGAGGACAATCGTCTTAAAATAAATGAAAAAGTACTTAGTATGACAGAAATAAAGGCTATGGTTAAGGTTAGAAAAAAAGTACGTTAGAGATTTAACCCTTAATCAGGCAAAGCAAAGGTCATATATTTGCCAGCAACTTTTTTGGAAGATGTCGCGAAAGTCTCATTGTTATATTTTATTATTTTTAAATCTGGCAACATTAAAACTTTTTACTATTTTCTTTAATAGAAAATAAAATGAGGTTTTTTTATCAATTATAAAAAAATACCATATTGTTTGTTACTTACTTTTCTTAAAACCTTATCTCCGATTAACGGTTAAGGTAATGATTTAACATCGAGATTGGAATAAGTACAGCAAAAAAAAAAATAGAAGAAAAACCCTGGCTATAATAAAGAAAGACAAAACATTATCATCTTTGATCTAACCATACTCGTGCTAAATGAGATTTCCAGTTGAACTTTCATACTAATTGCAACAGCTTAACCCGTCTGTGGTCATAAACATGTTGTTTTGCTTGTACATACGAATGATACGAGTTTTTTTGCGCGCCGGTACTAAATAATACACAGGGTTCGCGTTAAATCCGCATTTGCTCGTATTTATTTAATGTAGGCCATATGTACAACGGCTGATAAAAACGGATTATGTTAACGGTTCAGTCAGGGGTGTAAAACATTACCCATGAGCGTCACACTCATGCGTATCTAAATTGCTCTGTGGTAGAGGATTAATGCCTTTGTACAACATTCACTTTATTTTATTCTGATTAACCAGAACAGATTCGCCCCTTTGTGAAACATTTGTGATAAAGTGCAGAAGCTATTGTCTTACTCTAAACTAAACTAACAAACACTAAACAAAAACTGTTGTCATAAAGTAATTCCTTGATGACAACAGTTTTTGAAAGAATAATCTACGTGTAAGAATAGTCGGGGCAAGGTCCGAGGCCTGCCAGGGTTGCGGTGCATGCAGCTGCGAATCCCGCGACCCCGGCCAAGGGTCAGGAGAAGGAACACCGTGGGTTTTAGCCGGTAAGAGTCCGGCATAACCCTTCGCCTTCCCCAGGCAAAGGGTTATGCCGGAAAAAATAAGAAAAGCCACACAGGCAGGAGCTTCGCTTGGTGCCACGCTTGGTAAGTAGCGTAGAAGCACGCAGTGTAGCATGCTGAACTATACTCTGTTCAACGTAAGATGAGTCCCGACTTAAACTATACAGGGTGTAAACGAATTCGTGTCATTCGAACCGCGTGACCTACCTGGTGAAACAGATTAACCCGAAATGAGATTTTTGGAAACTTCGTTTTCTATTTCCGAGTAATTTTAGAGCCCCGAGTTAACTGACTGCAAAGAGAAATATCGCGCTAGTCGTGCCCGCCAGCTGTGTCGCCGTGCTTTCATTCATTTATACGAGGCATCGAAATATGCATGAGAAAAAAAAACATTTTTTTTGCGAACTTTTTTTGCATTCCTAATAGGTGGTTTAAATTAGATCACTTTAAAAAATATTTTTATTCACGCGATTTTTTTTTCATTTTCAATCAAGCCAAATAGCAAAAAAGCGGGTTTCTCTTATTAAAATTCAGGATCTACATGGTCAACGATAAATCTAACAATGATCTGAACTGACGTGCATTTTTACGATACGGTAACGTAAATTTGCACGTTATGTCAACGCACCGTGTCGCGTTACCGCACCGTTCCACGTTGACGACGTCGTGACGTGGAAATGTGGACAAGTCCTAAGGTATAGGTTTTAAAGCACTGGAGCACATAGACGGAGCGCGGGCGGAGGGCATATACGTGTGTGCTTGCGGCTAGAGGCGGAACGTGTTACGATACGGTAACGTAAATTTGCACGTTATTTCAACGCACTGTGCCGCGTTACCACACCGTTCCACGTTGACGACGTTGTGACGTGGAGATATGGACAGGCCCTAAGGAGACTGCTATCGAAAATACGTAAACGACATCATCAAAAACCGTAAAATAGTTAGATTAACCTTGTTTTTTTTTTATTGATAACCTTTTGATATTCTTTGTGTGTTAAATGTAGAGAAACGTCAGATATCACATTACGGTGAAAAGGGTATATAATAGGTAGGTACTTACTTAATGATTCCCCTCTCTCATAAGTAAAGTTCGCCGTCCCAGGCACACACTTTTAGAATCCGATGACGACATAACCCTCCTCCAGGAGGCGAGTAAATCGACCAGCACAATACACAACGTCCGCCGCCGTCCGGCATACCGTCCTCGCCGACGAGGCCCGTCGCGACGTCCCACCGCCGCCGGTCACGATCCACCGAGCTCTCGTAGAGCCGGTCGTCTCTTCAGACTCCGCAGTCACACCGATAATTCAGCCCTCATCAAGCTGTCTCCCCCCCCCCCCCCCCCCTATGTCCACGCCAGCAACGCCCTAAGCCGAGGTCCGAGTCCCACTAGGGGTCGCCCTTAGTGCTGTTGTTGCAGGTAGTCATGATGTTAGTGTAGTACAAGTAGTTAGCTTAGGTTAAGTATTTTACTTCCCCCCCATTGGCTGGAGACCCTTCAGGTCTCGCCAATAACTGCCCGGTTACGTAGAAACCGTTCCCTAGGACGACCTACAGCAGGCCAATAGAAAAAAAAAAAAAAAACTTCATGATTCAGTCGAAAGACGTCCACTGCTGGACATAGGCCTCCCCCAGCCATGTTGGGGGGGTTTGCCATAATCGCCACGCTTGGCAAGCGGGTTGGCGATCGCAGTACGGTAGTTATAATACTCAGAGAATGCTGCTACCCATCCTCCAGTGAATCCCTTAGTCGCCTTTTACGACACCCATGGTGAGAGATGGGATAGTGCTATTCTTTATGTCCGTGACCACACGTTAAAGGAAGGAAGGAGGTAGGTACTTGGAAAGTTCTATTGACGTACTTGGCATAGGTAGATTTTGCTATTTAAGTAGGTACTTACGAGTATTTCTGCGCTCAGCGCTGTGTACGTGAGCATTTCAATAGCAGAGCATTTTTCTTTGTGACAAGTCTTACTATTCCATATATAAAGACCCGTATTCCTTGAGCACACATTGCTGCACACATGATGAATCTATTTATAAATATACATATGCACGAGTATGTATGTACAATATCTTATACGCATCGGCCTAAAATGTAACTGATAGCAGTCATGATCAGCCGTTGGTCTTAATCATCAATTAAGCACAGATCTAATGCAGTATTTAAAGCCAGACTCAGACTGTATCATTAGTGACAGACCCTAACAGTCGCAATAATTACTTGTCCTGTTAGTTCGTTTTTCTGCTTCATTTAGTAAATGAGTTAGATCAACAAAACATGTTCTGAAAAATAAAATATACTTGGGAGCAAATAAATCGAGCCACTTCTATTTTTTCACGTATAATTTTTATTATTTTTGTACCTATTATAGTATAGATCAATTCGAAACATATATCGCCTAAAAGGTTATTTGATAACTTTCACTATGAGGGTAGTTTTTTGTCACCTTAGCATACAAGGTTAGTCGGAAAGGGGGTACTAATCCGAAAGGGTGTTAAAATTCCTATAATAATGAATAACTTTTGTTCTACAACTTTCCCCAAAAGTCAATAGTTTAAGAGAAATAGCTGTTCAAAGATTTCATAAAAGTACACTAATGTCTATCTATGCTTAGTTATGATCACATGTGTTTACATTTTAGGTGATATTTGGGGTCACGAATTAGAAGCTCCTTTTTCTGAATTCGTAACTAAGCAGGAATGACGAATTTTTGAAAAAAACTAAAATAATAATCAGTTTTTATAGAAATAAAAATTATCGAATTTTGAAATGTTAACACTTGCTTTGAAACAGTCATCAGTCAGACTTTAAGTGGCCTGCGGATTAGTACCCCTTTTCCGACTAATCTTGTATAATCCATAAAATCAAACTAATAACCAGGACACGTGAAAAAAGGAGTGGCTCGATTTATTTGCCCCCAGGTGTAGAAATATCATAAACCTTTTTAAATCTGATAAACTATTAAATAATTATCGATTTTTAAAATTTTTGTACGGTTTCAAATAACTGATTTATTATTTAAATTCCATTAAGTCGATTTAACTGGTCCCGATAATTTTGCAGACAAAACACAATATGAATTTTTAACTACATACTCTAAAATTACTCAAAGCCATTAAAAGTTATAATCGATAACCCTAAATAACATCGCTTTTTCTACACATCTAATTAAAAAACCTCGTTGAACAAACTTTTAAAATTGTAGAATTTTAGCAAACAATTACCCTGAAATTCCTCTCCGTCCCTCTGACCTCTTTCGTGTTTCCCTATATAGTTATCCAGACCTGTGACAGACTTCTTTTGTTTTGCGTTGGTAGCGGATACCCACGTTCTATGTCTTTAAAAAAAACTGAATTTAAAACAGTCAGCTTCATATTTATAATTATTAATGTTATCCGACCTCTATTCTCTGTTAAAGATGCAAAATGTGCATATTCTTGTTTATGATAGTGATATGCATTTTCTGTTTAATAGTACAAAATCTGGTTAATTGCGAATCTGGGTGAGCTGAGACTGAGAATATGGTGAATTGAGAATCTGGTAAACTGCTCCGGAGCGCTTATTTTCACGAGCTCGTGCAATTATCATTAAAATGAAAATATTCTCTCTGGTTTGACGAACAGATTTCATTTAACAGGTTTCAGGTATACCTATCTCATCATAAATTTTATTTCTATAAAGGACATCATCCATTTTGGCCCAAATGTGAAAGTGCCGGCCAAAAAACAAAAGTGCTCTATTCTGATAGAATTTGTCCGCCTGAGCATTTCTTATTAGGGCACCGAAGTTGTAGCACCGCTGTACTTGATTTTAATTGAGTTCAAAAGTCTGTCTTTTTATACATTTTCGGTTAAATGAATTAACTAAAACAAATGATATATCTTGTCAGAATATGACGTTTTGAATATATTGAAGATTTTGTGAAGCACAAGTTATTGTCCTACATTTATAAATTGCAGATACCCGAAAAAAGAATTACAAACAAAGTACAAACAATATAAGGTAATCTTAAAACTTGACTCGGCCGGCTGTTAAGCGGGTAGATAGACGCAAGAAGCTGTTATGATGAGCACATCCTGGACACGATGTGTGTGATTCACGATCGAGCTCAGCAATGATTTGCCAGACGAACACCTGGTGGAGTTGCAGGAGCAGGGAAATGATTTATGGATGTTTCGTGGGCGATTGCAACATAATTATTGTAACCAAAAAAAAAAACTAGTGATATGTTCTGCCATAAATCCCATAGCCTGTACTTTATGTTTGGGTGGCTGTAATAAGATAAAAATACTTTTTATTTTGTATGATTATTGTAAGGTATTAAAACAACGGCTTTGAAATACTATCGCTGAAATAATTACATCAAAATCATCTGGCAAAACGATAATATTATCTAATCTCAAGCTGGGGGGAATATACCTTGTAAAAGCCGAGTATAACTCATAAACTATATTATGCACATGAGAACAGCACCCAATTGTCCTTTTCCCAATGACGCACGTACAATAATAGTGTGCGATTGCTCGTCTTCCCGATAATGATTTATCCACCACAATATGTGTAATATTGTCTTGCTCTGATATGGCTGGATTGCAATTGCTCACGAAACATCCATAAATCATTTCCCTTCTCCGTTTTTTTTTGGATGTGATTTCATCATATGACTCCTTCCGCTCTGGGCGGAGCGGAAAGGAGTGTCAGACTCTTACTGACTAAATGCGTTCCATGGCCGCGGTAACTCTTTCGAACAAATTCCGCAACCCTGGCAGGCACTGGCCCTAGCGGGCCCCATCTACTTAGCTGCTCCTGCAACTCCGCCTGGTCATCGTCTGGCAAATCATTACTGAGCTCGATCGTGAAAGATCCGTTGTCTGTTCTATCTACCCGCTACCGCTTAACAGCCGGCCGAGTCAAGTTTTAAGATTACCTTATATTGTTTGTACTTTGTTTGTTATTTTTTTCGGGTTTATACGGGTTGTAAATGTAGGACAATAACTTGTGCTTCACAAAAACGTCATTATTCAAAACGTCTTATTCTGACAAGACAAATCATTTGTTTTAGTTAATTCATTTAATCGAAAGTGTATAAAAACTTCAGACAGACTTTTTGAACTCAATTAAAATCAAATACAGCGTTGCTACAACTTCGGTGCCCTAATAAGAAATGCTTAGGCGGACAAATTCTATCAGAATATAGCACTTTTATTTTTTGGCCGGCACTTTCACATTTGGACCAAAAATGTATGAATCGTGGATGATGTCCTTTCAAGTGAATGTTACCTACAGTCGATAGTTTGATGAAAATTGTGCAGTGTTGTTCTCTCAAAACTTTCCGACGTTTTTGTATCAACATTCAGTTTGTTTTTGAACAACAAATAGAAAGTAGACACTTTTGTGAAAACATTGCAATAAATATAAGTTGGTACGGTTAGGTTATATTTTCTTTGAGGTATTTTCGCAAAGAGAGTTAAAGAGAATATAAAATAAAAATCATTTAATTCAGACCTTTACGGTCCATAAAAGTTACACGCAACAAATTTAAAATAACAGAAACAACATTTGTTAGTATATGATAACTTATTTTCTATGTTAGTAGGTATACACGCACGCACTCAAGTGCAGGCTGTTCCAGTGCCTACTAAAGCGACTGTCCAGCCTGCTCGCTATCATCTCCAGGATGTTGTTAGTGCTGGCGCGGACTCTGCAGAGCGTGGCGGCGCTCCGCTTGCGCAGTATGGCGTGGAACCCGTCGACGTGCGCGTCCGCAAACATGCCTGACGCGCTGCAAGCCCGCGGCAACCGCAACAACACCCTGAATGCATTATTGTATTGGACGCGTAAGGCATTAAGCGATTTTTGCGTGTATTTCGACCACAGACTGCAGGTATACAGTGACGTACAGTAGGCTCGGAAAAGCGTCACTTTAACCTGCGCCGTGCATCGATTAAATCTGTTAGCGATCATATTAGCCCTAATCGCCAATGCCCTACGCTCCCTTTCCACGTCTGCGTCATCACACAAATCTTCTGTCACCAAGTGCCCAAGATATTTAAACATTTTTACCCTTTTGAGGGGTGTACCATTAAGTAACACTGGGGGTACACACGAAGGACACTTGGTACCAGCCTTGAAAACCATGAATTCACTTTTAGTGGCATTGTATTTTAGACCGTGACTCGCAGCATACCCTTCACACACACTTAAAAGTTTTCTAAGTCCACTGATCGACGGACTCAGCAGCACCATGTCATCCGCATAACTTAAATTGTTGACGCTGACACCATCTATATGACATCCGACATGCATGCTGCTGAGCTCGGCGATCAGCGCATCCATATACAGGTTAAAAAGCTTTGGAGATGTTACTCCACCCTGCCTTACCCCGCATTGCAGTTCATACACTCTTGACTTTGCGTCACCCCATCGGACTGTGTTCTCTTGACACGAGTACCAACTCCTAAATATGCGTATCAGGTCCTTAGGTACATTAGCATCAGCTAACTTTCTCCACAGTATTTCATAATTTACTAAATCGAAAGCCTGCGAAAGATCTAGAAAACACGCATATATAGGAGTCTTCCTAGTCGTATAATACTCGACGGTGTGCTTTAAACTTAAAATCGCACTCTCAGTCGACAGACCGGGCTGAAACCCAAACTGTGCGCCGTGCAGGTGTAAGTACTGGTCCAGTTGCAAGCCAAGCAAACCGTCGAGCACTTTAGAAATCACAGTTGCCAATGAGATAGGCCTATAGTTGGACATAACAGATATGTCCCCAGTTTTAGTTTTAACTATAGGGACGACCTCAGTTTTCGTCATCTCAGGCGGCAAGTGCGAGTGAGCAACACAAAGCTTAAAAAACATTGCCAGAACCCTAGGCAAATGAGGCCCAGCATGTTGTAGATGCTCGATGCTAAGACCATCGTGACCAGGAGATTTTCCTCGCTTCATATTCTTTATAATACTGCCAACTTGTTTTGCATTGAACTTGACTGAGTACTTTTCTCCTTCGACCATCTCAGCATCGAACACCGACTCCACGTGGCCCGGTATCGACCTCACAGAAAAATGCTGTCCAAACACATCCGCAATACCCTTGGTGTCTGTGATACCTTCAACACTCACAGACAAACCAGGCCTATTATTCAATTTCTTAGTACACTTCCAGAAATTTCGAAAATCATTTTTAGCGTGATGAGATGCAAGAGCATCCATTTTAATTTGTTCCTGATGCTGCTGGCACCACTTGAGCCTTGATTTAAATGTCTTTCGGCTCAAGAACATGTCGTCGTACACTTGACCCGAAATAGGTCTTCTACAAAGTACCCAAGTTTGAAACCTAAGCCTGGCCTCTCTGTGGGCCTCACTCACGTACTTATTCCACCCCATTATTTGCCCCTTTTTACCGCCAAAACCAACATCACAACTATACTCAGAAGCCGCACATAGGGCACTAATTATATCACAGTACATACTATTCAATATTCTCTTATGTCCCAAGTTATCACAACATTTATCACAGCATGTACTTAGTTCCATAGGAAAATCAATTTTTCTTAAAATCTCATTACATTTTTTATTATATTTTTCAATTTGGATTGCATTTTTGGTTCTCCATAAAATTCTATTTCTAATTAGATTATTATCATTTAAACATATCTTTTTTTTTTTTTTTTTTTTTTTTTTTTTTTTTTTTTTTTTTTTTCTTTTTATTAAAAACGTTGCCCCACACTAAGATTTCTCTTGTATCGTGGGTACGTTTACAGACACAAATCTCACAAACAAACGCCCAGACCCGAAACAACCATCTGTAGGCCATACAAATTTTTGTTCCGTGTGGGAATCGAACCCACGACCCGTAGCGCAGAAGCCAATCGCTTAGCCACTGCACCAACCGTGTCGTCAGTTTACTTTGGCCTTACAGCTTCTAAATTGCATTCAATAATTAAAGGATAATGATCCGACCAATATACATCATAATTAACATAGATATTAACAACATATTCCCATGCCGATTTTGTAACCACACAGTGATCTAACCAGCGTCTACTTCCGTGCGCCTCACTGACATAAGTATAAACTCCAGAGTTCAGTCCTAACATTTGAAGGTCAGCGCATACCCACTCCTGTTCAGCACAAAAGCTAAGCAATTCCTCACAAAAAGGCTCACCGGGATGCGCGTTAAAATCCCCTAACATATAGACCGCCTCTGTGTCACTATCCTCTATAATTGCATTTAAATTACTTACGCACTGTGCAAAATCCGGTAAATTCTCCACACAGTCCGTTGGCATGTACACATTAATTATCACAACCTGTTTACCACACGCATCGACTTTTATAGCACACAATCGCGGATTGTCACATTGTATAACCGAAACAGACGAGAAACAACTCTTTCTCCATAGCAATGCCGTCCCCCCGTACGGTCTTCCACGCAGCATTCCTGCAGCGGTATTCACTGCAGATGTTCCTGTGCACTCAAAGTCTTGGGAGATACCATGCAGAAATGATAAGTCATGCGGTAACAACCATGTCTCTTGAAGCGCTATTACATCAGATATATTGCATAAATCTCTGATGTTATCAACGGACCGCTTCACATTTTTGCAATTAAAACTGGTTATAGTACATAAATTGGGCTTTTTATTCATTACGCTTGATTGTGTTACCGGTATCAGAGCTCACTCTGTTCATGCCGAGGTCTAAGCCATGTTTATAGGGAACATAGCGTCGAAAAATTATACCGTCCGGCCACATATTCTCATCTAGAAACATATGAACCTTGTATGTAGATACATATAGCTTATACGCGTTATGTTCCTTCCTTTTGTCCTTTATATGTATTTGTTCGAGTTTAACGTTCTCCGTAGTCTTTTTTCGTATGTAGTTCATAATATCTACCTCCGCTACGTCCTTGTGTACGTTAGTGATAAAAATTGGTACTTTTGATTCTGCTGCCTTGAACCTTTCCTCACAGTCTGAGTTAGCACAGCCCATTTTCCCAATAAACCGGTTGTTGTTCTTAAATTTTTGTTTACGACTTTCAACGGTTTTCCATTCTCCTTCTTTGACAATATCCGCCATCGTTACATTTTTAGAATTTATTTCACTAATATTTTCGGTACTCGCTTTTGTTGACGATTCGCACAACAGCTGATTGACATCGGTCGCCTCAGAACCGGTTTGCTTACTTGATAACGACGACGTCGAAGCTTGCGCAGACTCGGTTACCGTTCTCTTTCCTACAGTGTTGTGTATTCGCTCACGCGAGTGTGAGCGAGATACCGCTGTGACTTCTTTTGTTTCAGACTGAGAAGGCACAGCTTGCACTATCAACTGCATTTCATCACCACTGTGTTGAGTCGAGGTTTCTAGAATGGATAGTCCCATTGGTCCACTGTCTAAGTACGCGCCCCTTCGGTTGTTTACATTCAAATAATCATGACTGGCGTTTTTATACGTAGATACTTTTGTGTTACGGACATTTTTTTACATCCTTTATCGATTTCTTGATGTCCTCAATGTGATCTAGAGTTGCGTAGCGTGATTTTACATCTTCAAGCCCCTTCTTAAGTACCAAAATATCCTTTAGAAGGGCTGTAACATCAACGTGATCGAAAGTTACGGGCGGTAGTTTGTTCAGATCTCGGGCGACAAACATCGGTATTATTTCAGGATCCGCCGATTTAAAGAGACAAATAACATCCTCAACATCTCTCAGCTCTTTACCATCCTTCCTTCTTGATATGTTTCGTTTATCAGTCGGTACAGACTGAAATAGTAGCTTCTTCGATTTCACAATTTCATCCGCAGAAAACGACGATATACATATTCGACACATACTCTCTTCATCCATTACTTCCATTTTGTTCTGCACGAAGCACAACATCTCGTCGATCACAATATTACAACTGTTACACTTTAAAACAGATGGCATTTTTGCGCATGCACAACTCGCGCAGGACACGTCAGTGCTCGGCGCTCGCGCGAGAAGGACTGATATACCATTAAATATGACATGAATATACCATTAAAGTATTAGCTTTAGAACAATTTATCATAAATATTATGTGAATCGTAAATCAAACGGTACTTACTATAAGGCAATACGCAATTCTTGCTAAAAGTCTTTTGCTTTTCGTAAGTTTACCTGCGCATCGATCATAGGCTGCAAAATAGTAAAGATATAGTTTGACATGACGCTTGATGACGTCGGCATAACAATGGATATCTTCACAATAGAGCAATTGTGGGCGGAGATACAGAGAGCGAACACAATGTGTATAAAATCGTTGTCAGTTACAATTTTACGACGCTTCTTCATTCTTTGTTTGCGTAGTTTTCTTACACGAACTTATTGATTTGGAAAACTTTATTTTTATTCCTGAAAGTATTATGTTAGTACCTATATTATTTCACTTCAATGTTTATTCCAAACGGTGATACTAAAGCGATAGAATAACTATTATATTTTGTTGTTCGTTGTGAAAGTTAGCTAAACAATCACAAAGGGTTTCACCACAACTTTTTAATAACATAAAATGGGTTCCCTATCCATTTGCATAAAATTTTAAGACCTAATATAACTTAGCATAATTTTGTTTGGCATAATTATATTTTCGCATAATATAATTACGCATAACAGCTTACGCATAATTTTTTTAAGCATAATTTCTCTAACCATAATAATGATTAAGCATAAAGTTCTAAAGCATAACTTTTTTAAGCATAATATCCTAAAGCATAAATTTATTTACGCATAATGATATTAAAACATATTTTTATATGTACTTAAACGGTAGACGATTAACCGTCACCTACTTTCATTTTCACAATAAAAACTTAAGGGGATGTTTGTAAGGTTGAGGCTCCAAAGCAGAGTCGACGGAGCCCCGCTGCGCGGGGCTCCTATTTCTGTCTGCAGGGTTTAAAGTAAAGTCGGGGTGCGCCTGCGACTAGATTATTAGACAATGGTAAAAACATTTCTGATTACCATAACTAACGTTATGCTAATAGTCATTAGGCCTACTAACGTTATGCGAATCAAATTTATGCCAAAACAAATTAGTCTTTAAGATGATTATGCCAACATAAAATGTATGCCTAAAAAAAATTATGCCGAAGTATTATTATGCCAAAAAAAAATGTGCCAAAATCGTTATGCCGAAGTATATTAGGACAAAGAACAATATGCGAAAAGAAGGGATCCCCATAAAATGATACACTTGGTAGAACCTGTTTAAAATAAGCTTTATGTGCACTGTCTCGTGTTTAAAAAGATTTATTGTTTTTGCAATCTGCGAGCATAGGGTTCACTGGAAACGCCTCGCGAAACAGGGACCTGATTCACCTAGCAAAAGAAGTTCAGTTGCAGTGTAGTTGAAGTTCATTTACGATCAAAACAACGCTTTTTGTATTTTCATAATAGGCGATCGCTTGATCGGCGCGTCATGAAATAACGTAAATTAGCCTCCTGAAGGCGTAATTCGGCAGGTAAAGTAAAAGTTAACCTATGCTGATTCCAAAACCGTTTCGAGGTTTTAGTTTAGTAAACCTTATTTTGCAATATTTAGCTCTTAAAATTATAAGATGGTGTTTATTTTAGCAGAAATGCATGAATTCGCTTGACATCTATTTGACCTTTAAGTGACTATCTTCCTTTTTGGTGACGTAGGAAAACTCTATGGTATTATATTTAGCGTAGACAAAGAATTGGTTTCGTTGTCTATGGTAATCTCACCTCTTTTATCGCGTGACGTCATCACTAGAAAAACTATAAAAAGTATATTAAAAATAGCTACCGTGTAGAAAACAAAAATATTCAAATTAGTTTCTTTAAATAGCCTAATCTTTAAGAAAAAAATATAAAAAAATACCAAAAAAAAAACTTTACATACCGAAATACCTCGCCACGCCATACTGCCGTGTATTACCTATGACAGTACATGACTTTGTTTTGTCGCAGGTGGAGGAGGGGCACAACTTGGGGAGACTGAAAACTGCGATGCCGCAGATCTGAATATGTGTGTAGAACTGATCCCACGCACACCTGTCGGCTTGCCTAGGAACAAACACGAGCTGGACGCCCACTGCCAGTAAGTAATAAGCATGGTCTAAATATAGAACAAGCTTTGTGTACACTGTTTGAATTCCTCATTGTTCAAGTAGTCGTAGTAAATCGCAAGCGCAACTGACGTCCTGGCTTCGATCATTAAGGACCCATTTTTCAATCGTCAGATATCTTTTATCTAGGGAATAAGTTTGATGTTTTGACAGCTTTTGTATAGAAAATTTGTCAAACCGTTTTACTCCGTATAAAAGTTATCTGACAATTGAAAAAACTGCCCTAAGTAAATGTAAGAACCTAGCTTTTAAAATAGCTCAGTGTCTTTTTGTTACATTATGAAGTCAGAAAGTAATGGGTATATTTAAATCTGGGTTCACCTTAGTCTTGGTTTAAAACATCTTTTGTAATAAGATTGAGCTATCTGCATACAAATTCGCTGATACAAGCTTAAAATTGTAAAAAAAAGCTTCATAAAGTATGATTGCCACACTATGCATTTAAGACTACTTTGTTAAGTAAAGTAAGCATTTCATACGAATATAAACTTTATTCTTTTAGAAATAATGTTCATATTCGTATGAACAAATGTGAATAAGCATTTCCTACGAATATGAACATTAATTTTGTACGAATATTGTATGTATTCGCATGAAACACTTACTTTACTAAGCAAAGTCTAATTGCGGTCTGTGAATCTCGACCTACCAGCTCACAAAAGTTAGAAGTTTTTTTTTTATGAATTTTCACATACCTACATAGTTTTTCACTTACTTTGCTTCCTGTAATATTCAAATGGTTTACAATAAATCCTTGTTTAGTATGTTACAGAATAATTTATCATACTTTACGTGTCCTACGGTAGTCAGAATAAAAGAGATATATTCATTTCAGCATAATTTGATAACAAATGGAAAAAGACACACTTTAACAATTTATTTTTAGGTAGGTAAAGTCAGAAGCAAAAATATCGCCGGTTGTAAAATCAACAACAATAGCAATCTGAATATGGATGGAACGGATAAATATGGGCTTATGTATAGAATGGATGGCCGTACTACCCAGAATCACGTATTTAATCTCTTGGCTTGAGTCAGATGACTGTTATTAGCGATTTTTTCCGTCAATAGGCAGATATTATTGCTTCTAACTGTACCTTATTATTCGATTTTAATCATTTACTTACATCCTGATTTAGAATTTCATTGAGTCATCTAATTTATATCAAATCCAAATCTCAATCTGTCTTTTGTTACGGTGGTTTAAAATAATTTCAGCCAGGATGTAATTAAAGGACATCTACAATTTGTTAAAAGCTCGAATAAACAATAC
The DNA here is from genome assembly GCA_905220435.1 of Amphipyra tragopoginis. Taxonomy (NCBI): domain Eukaryota; kingdom Metazoa; phylum Arthropoda; class Insecta; order Lepidoptera; family Noctuidae; genus Amphipyra; species Amphipyra tragopoginis. Next base: position 14,702,360 of record HG992005.1, on the reverse strand, counting down.
TTTGGGTGATTTATCATTTCATCGTAATTAATTACACAAGATGTAATCTTTAAAGACACTGGCCACGCAATTGAATTTGGGAAATTTATTTCTACGAGAGCCTGCGTAATTGATAAGAGGGTTTCAAAGATTGAATTTCAGTAAACGTCCAGTATAATCTTGTAGGTATTACTTACATCAGGTACTCGGATAACCCACATCAAAATTAATAACAAAAAACCTTTACTGCCTAAGACCCTTTGTACGCAATATGAAATGAAACGTGAGATTTGCGGAACGGTAGCGATGCGCAATTCTGAAATGTTTCATCAATCGAATGAATCGTGCAGATTTTTTCGCAGACAGGCCGAATTAATTCCTCGGTAACAATCGACTTTCCAGCAATCAATTTAGTCAATTAGGCTCGGTTTTTATTATCAACTAGCTGTACCCGGCATGCGTTGCAATGCACTTTTTCCTACTTACAACCTATCTACCTACCTTCAGAAACAAAATCAAAATAGTAACCAAAAGTTAAAACCATTTTCATGCATGCGGTAAACAAACGAAGAATATGGACATACTGCGATAATATCGTTTTTTTTTTTTCTCCTGAGAATTAGGAACACAACAAATAAAAATTGCGGATTCGGTCTAGCCGCTCACTCGTGATGCCGTGACCAAGGGAAATAGGGATTCATTTTATATATATATATAGATAGATATTCCTATTGGAGTAGTCCATTCACTTTAAAGCGATAACAGTCAATTCGACTACGAGATAAAACAATCGAATCCACTCGAGATATGTGAACAATCAAATAAATGATTCCAAAACGCGCGTCGCTACGTCACGGCCAGTCTCAACCGTTCGCGTACGTGCTCCCATCCGACTAATGTCATGTTATGTTCCTAATGGCTACACGTAAGACCGTCGGTGGTATTAATCCGCCAAGAGTGCTCCTAGGCAGGCTATTAGAGCTCAAGGGACTGTAACGAACCGTAAACATGGTTAGTGTGTAGTCCGTGCCACTCGCCCCGAATGAAAATGTTCCGGTTATGGAAAGTAAACAATCATAATGATTGGGTATTAAAATTTTGATATATCATCAGCTGTTCCATGTGGTGCCGGACGTAAAGAATAGCACTACCCCACCTGTTGCCATGGGTGTCGCGTAAAAGACTAAGCCATTCAGTAGAGGATGGGCAGCAGTGTTCTCTGAGCACTTTAACAACCATACTGCGATCGCCAACCCGCCTGCCAAGCGTTGCGATTATGGTAACCTCCCAACATGACTTGGCGATGATGATATCATCAGCCTATCGTTTCATCCAACTATGTATGTCGCTAATAGTTTTAACAGATACCGCTGAATAAATCATCGATAACACGGAGCGACATCTTCTGAGCTCTCAAACCCATTCACTGAATGCCGAAATGATGATTGATTGTCTGGTAGTGTGCCTCTCTATTTTCTGACTGTTACAGAAACAATTGAGTAACCGGCTCGATGATTTATCATGATCGCCGAACGCGGAGAGGTCTTCATATTTAGCCGCAGCTTTATGTTTAACCCTAGAGATCGGTGAAGTTGTTCGTGGCTAATTATTAACCGCACGGATATACAGCGTGTCCCAGAAAGTAGTGTCAAGCGGAAGTCCAGAGGTAGAACATCCTTTGAGGTACCCAAATCACCCCCATGTATGTTCCGCGATTTTTTGTAGTTTTCGAGTTATGAATGTTTTTCATGTTTTTTAATTAAACTCTGACTATAACGACGTTTTTGATCACAGTGACGTGAATAGTTGAGATACATGAGATTTTTTTTTTTCTAAATTAGCTGGTTAGTGACTCTTTTGAATGCATAAACATTTGTAACCATAGATGTAACGAATGCGTTACAAAAAAATATTGAATTCTCATAAAGTTAAAATCCTGCATGTCTCCTAAATCTTTATGGGTGATTTAAAAATAAATCTCCCTAAACTTTTTTCGTCAGATGTATTTCAAAAACTTATCCATTTTATCAGCTATTTATTCTGTAAATTTCATCGAGCTATCTCTACGACATCTCAATAAAAATTTCATTCAAAGCATACAATATCGAAAATTCCAGTTGTAAAAGGGTGAATGAAAAATTGATTAAAACTAACTAATAACGTCTTTCTTAGTAACCCTCGACGTAAAAAGAGGGGTGTTATAAGTTTAACGTGTGTGTCTGTGTGTCTGTCGGTGGCATCGTAGCTCCTAAACGGATTTTGATTTAGGTTTTTTCTTTTGTTTGAAAGGTGACTTTATTGAGAGTGTTCTTAGCTATGATTCAAGAAAATTTGTTCAGCCGTTTGAAGATAATCAGCTGTTTTCTGGTTGTCGAAGGGATATGAGCAACTTCTACTGGTCTGATCGTTTCGAAATTTACTATTCTGTGACATCAATGATATTGATGGCATGTGACAAGACGGAGGTCATTACAACTTATCATAAACTTAAAGAATCAATAGGCACACAATACTTCTACTGTAAGTTGGGTATCATGCTGTTTCAGATGACGCTTGAGTATCAGGTCAAGGTTACCATGTTATTGTAATATCATTGAAGTCACAAGATAGTAAATTTCGAATCGATCAAACCAGTAGAAGTTGCTCATATCCCTTCGACAACCAGAAAAGAGCTGATGATCTTCAAACGGCTGGACAAATTTTCTTGAATCATAGCTAAGAACACTCTCAATAAAGTCACCTTTCAAACAAAAGAAAAAACCTAAATCAAAATCCGTTTAGGAGCTACGATGCCACAGACAGACACACAGACACACACGTTAAACTTATAACACCCCTCTTTTTACGTCGAGGGTTACTAAAAAAGACGTTATTAGTTAGTTTTAATCAATTTTTCATTCACCCTATTACAACTGGAATTTTCGATATTGTATGCTTTGAATGAAATTTTTATTGTGATGTCGTACAGATAGCTCGATGAAATTTACAGAATAAATAGCTGATAAAATGGATAAGTTTTTAAAATACATCTGACGAAAAAAGTTTAGGGAGATTTATTTTTAAATCACCCATAAAGATTTAGGAGACATGCAGGATTTTAACTTTATGAGAATTCAATATTTTTTTGTAACGCATTCGTTACCTCTATGGTTACAAATGTTTATGCATTCGAAAGGGCCACTAATCAGCTAATTTAGAAAAAAAAATACTCATGTATCTCAACTACTCACGTCACTATGATCAAAAACGTCGTTATAGTCAGAGTTTAATTAAAAAACATGAAAAACATTCATAACTCGAAAACTACAAAAAATCGCGGAACATACATGGGGGTGATTTGGGTACCTCAAAGGATGTTCTACCTCTGGACTTTCGCTTGACACTACTTTCTGGGACACGCTGTATATGATTATGATATATTATTATGATATATATGATTTGCGAGGTTAAGCTGTGCTTGTCGAGGTCTGTTCGTGGATGGATGACAGTTTATTACTGCGAGTAAGGGCCCTCGCCCACGGGCGACTTTTTGTAGCGATGCAGTCGCGATGCTCTCGCGCGTAGCATCGATACAGACGGGAAGCAGTCGCTAGCTGTGTGCCCGCGGCCACGGGACCAGATTCAGTCGCTATGCAAACGCGATTCGGTCGCGATGCAAACGCGATTCGGTCGCGATGCAAACGGGATTCGGTCGCGATGCAAACACGATTCGGTCGCGATGCAGTTACGATACAAAAATACCTTGGATCAGTACAGTTGCAAGATGGACTCCGTTGAGGCAACATTAGTCACGTTGTCTTTGGTGCTGCTTTTACGTAAGCAGCCGAAGCGTAGGCAACGGAAGCAGCGTCAATATTGGATGCATCAATTTAATACCCAGAGATTACTTTGTGGACATCATGTAACAACATTCAAACAACTCAAAAATTATGATCTTAAATTCAAAAGTTGTCATAGAATATCATATTCGACGTTTTGTGAATTGCTTTCGTTTGTATCGATACAATCGCGATGCAGTAGCGCGTTAGTAGCGCGACGCAGTCGCGCGTTTGTATCGATACAATCGCGATGCAGTAGCGCGTTGCAAATGCGACTAACAGGCGTTAAAAGTGATGCTGTCGCGCGTTTGCTAAACGCGCGACTGCATCGCTACAAAAAGTCGCCGTGGGCGAGGGCCCTAACTTCACTGGTTGCCTCTCGAATGACGACCAAAAAAAACTTTCCTTCTTTTCTTTTTCGAGTGCTTTTCCAATTTTGAATACTTGTAAGAATCAAAAACGATGTGGCCTGTGATAAAAAAAGGTTTAATAGTAGATAGAAAGAATGTCATGTCATGTCGTGTCATGTCATACAAATACCTCTGTGACAGTCGCTACGGGTAGTTAGAAGCCCGAAAGTCTTACAACCGGTCTTACCCTTGGATATCGGCGTTGCCCAGTAACTGTATTGCAGAGTACTGATGACAGCCGCTCCGTGTAAAATACTGGTATTCAGCGGCATCTGGTTAGATTGGAAGCTTACCTCAACATAGTGCCAAGGTTAGGCAGAACATCGATCAAGTAACAACTATTTAGCCACAACCCAAAAGTAACATACATTTTGGCTGAACTATGTGTCTTCCTGGATGAGAATAATTTAACAGAGTAGAGTTTCCGCGTAATGTTCTGTAAATGGTACCTTTGGGAATAGATAGAAATATTTACCGCCTTAATTGACAATAAACTTTCCGGTTCTCGTATAACTTGAGGACAACAATTTATGGTAACATTACACCCTTGTCGATAAGCAAAGTTCCAAGTTACTTTGAGGACATGGATAGAAAGTTTTTATTATGTACGAGTATACCTAACCGATCGTCGTCTCTTACATTTGGATTTGCTGTAGTCGGGTAAAAATAATATTTCATAAGTTACAAAAACCATATCCATAGACTGGATCTATTACTTTTAAGAAGCTTAAATAACACAGTAAAACATTATAAATAAAATATTATCATAAACAAATGTGAATACATTTATACTTACATAAACATATGCCGCATATTCTTTCAAAAAAAGTTGTTGAACACCATATGTCTCTTAGTTAAAAGTTCTGAAACAATATTTACCCAACACGTAGCATTGTTGCGAATTGTGACTTCAAAAGTTAGCCAATTATAGGCATCTAACCCTCTGACGGCGGTAAACGACAAAGTTTCGTTATTATACGTCGTCTTGTTCTTTCGGTATTGTATCTAACGTATTTGTTGTTATATATGTTACCGGCCAAACCCGATTTCAGGACAAACTAGTTTTGCCTAGGCTAAACTAGTTCTCCCTATACGCGATAGGAGTAACTAGTATAGCCTAGTCCAAACTAATTTGGCCCAAGCCCGATAGGATAATCCAGTTTAGACTAGTCCAAACTAATTTGTCCTAAGCCCGATAGGATAGACCAGTTTAGCCTACGCCAAACTAGTTGATCCTGATATAAATACGCACACTCTAGGATAAACTGATATGGGCTAGTTACTCCTATCGCGTATAGGAAGAACTAGTTTAGCCTAGGCAAAACTAGTTTGTCCTGAAATCGGGTTTGGCCGGTAACATATACATTTATTGGTTTCTAACAAGTTTTGTGGTCGTTAGTGTAAAGCCTTGTACGGACTAAGCGTTCAATGTACGCGTCATCTAGGTATGTTGAATACGCGTACATGCTAATTGAGCGTTCACGTCCCCTTTGTTTACGCGTTGCTGTAGGGTACGGACTAAACGTTGCTGTGTACGCGTAACCGACTACGCGTGCATTGGAACGCTTAGTCCGTACAAGGCTTTAGTTGGCACAAAGTGAAATTTGTCTTTTCTTGTAATAAATTGTCTTTAGTGTTGTTTCTGTGCCATAATTGTTATTGAATTATTGGTGTGACGATTATTAATACAATGTTCTTTTCCCAGGGCTTACCAAACAGGCATGGTGTGCATGGACACGTGGATCAAACGCTGCTTACCCACGGATGGACAGAAGTTACTGCAGCAACAGATTGGCGGCGCTCGCGCACTTATGCGGTTCTTGTGCACAAATGATACAGCTCTACGGCGAGGTCAGATATCTACCGACAATCTTTTGTAATAGATGAGTTTAGTAAGGCGCCATCTTCACGAGCGAGTGAATCGCGGCGATATTCTCGCCGTGCCATCAAATTCAATACCAACTATCGCCGCGATAACATCGCCGTGTGTAGACACGTTCCTAAGAGAGTGTATAGAAATACGTGGCACGACGATAATATCGCCGCGATTCTTTCGCTCGTGGATACGGCCCCTAAGCGACAGAGCGTGCTATTTACAGAAAATATTATGGTTTGGAAGAAACAATTGCCACGTACCGTAGATACCTATTGTTTTATTGGGAATTTTAGTGGATTCTCATCCTATTTATATCGCATAGAAACTAAATATAAATTTTAATAAACTTAATATAAAAAAAATACCTAGCGTTCTTACTGAGTGCATATTTAGAAGGCTTCACGGTATAAGTAGCTAGATCCTAATAGAGATTGGTGTTATAAGAAAACAGCCCGGAGCTTATTTTTAAATTCCCATTAACTCTAAATTAGCGAGTGATTTCTTTAGTTTTAGATTAAACGTCTAACCACTTGAGCTTTGCAAGGATTCATTTAGAACAGCAAGTTTCAGAAAACATTCGTTATAATTTTGAGGACAAGGCACTAACTGTATCTATAACTTTGATTTTTTACGGCTATCGATAATAATGAATCAGTTATTAAAAAACTGATGACCTATCATCGGTAAATAAATGTTTTACTAAACTAAATAAACGCAAAACTGCGAATGTCGTGATTTCTGACATATAAGAGCAATTTAAAAACTAGCACCAGGATTTTAACATACCCCGTATCACTTACAAAAGTTACGTTTTTATATGCGGAACATAGGTAAATTAGAAGTATTTTCAATACTAGTAACAAAGTCTTCTAAAAACAATAATTGGTACATTTCCCAGAAATTCAAACTGAATACTTATTAGGTACGCCGTACACGCTACAAAATCAAAGACTCTCCACGAACTCCAGGAAAATATAACATTAATGATCTGTTAAGAATTAATATTTGTTCACTGGTAAAATAAATGTTATTAAATAATTATGTACCTTACTGCTTTTATATTCGAATAGCATGATCAGGACGTCACAATAAATTAATCAAAGACCAATTTCTAAGGTCTTATCAACATTTCCGGAAAATTACAAAAGATAAACAGGAAAATCTTATAAAATTATACAAACAAAACTAAAGACGACCCATCACTTGCTGTTTAATAAAAACGATGAGGTGTAATCCTCAATCAAAAGGGATTACCGATGTTGATGAAAACACTATATTTTAATCATAAAAACAGCTGCCTGCCTGCACCTATAATATTTAATGGAAACAAAAATAAGGAGGGGCCGAGTTCTCGTTCATTTGTATCGATATTGTATGAAAGTTTGTTTCAATTCAACTAAAGTTTTCACACTCTACACAATCCATCATCGTGTTGTACTGGTGTCGAAAGGTCGGTTATTGAAGCTAAATAAAACTTTGCAGTTGCTATTGGATTTAAAATTGATCAATCATGCGTTTTAGGGGAATGACCATCAGTTACGAAGGTTTATTGTATATAAAATCTGATAAAGCTACTATACCCAGGAGGTCAAAGGCAGTAAATAGTGCAGGCATTACGTGTTTATGACGAAAAACTGAACTTCTACGATTCTAAATAAAAATAATTCGAAAACTAATTAAAACTTTCGTAGGTTCTTCTATGTTGGCAACTCATTTCTAATTCTTAACAATACTTGTACAGAATTCTTGAAGGAGCCGACGTGTTGGGGTCGAGTATCCCCCGACTGGACCCGATGTGTCGATGAGTTGCAGGTCGCCGTGAGAGAAAATACCGAACGAGCTCAACAGCTTACGTATTTCAACAGGAACGCCGAGCTTTGTTGGTAATTACTTTTAACATTTATTTAATATGAATTACTTAATTTGTATGACTGCCAACGACTCGAAATATTTGTTTATTTATTGTCTTCTAGTTTGAAATTTTGAAAAAAACTCATGAATGTGGTACATTATTCTTAAGAGTCTTTGTCTGTTGACTACAATTAAAAGGCAGTAACAATAAAGGCACACTATAAAGAATTATGTGTCTACATAAGGGGCTATTACTTTATCCTCGTCTATTGTTTTATATCTCATTTCGTCCGAAGACAGAACACTTTCGCCGTAAAAACATTAATATTCTCTCCGCTTTTCATTATTGTTCTTGTATCACATTGACATCTTCCTATGTACTGATATAACACGATATTAAACTTTTGAACTTGTAATACTAGAGCGGTAATTACTACGTTTCCGTTGTGGCAGTTTGCCTTTAGTATTTGGGCAAGACTTGCTTTCAAATATACTTGGTAAACTCAGTAGTTACTGAGTAGATTTCTGAGCAGCGTGTAGTAACTTCATTATACTAAGTTTTAATGAAACTTGAATAATTTCATTGACTTCTAGTAGGTATACTGTAACTGAATATAAAGGGGCGTTGTTTACTGCACGAACTGAATAGTGAAAATACAATGCATGCATATGTATTTTTCAAACAGAACATAAAATGGAAAAATGGTTTAGCCATTATTAAACGGACTTCTTCCTGTATTTCACAAGCCTACACAAAACCATCACTGTCAAATAAAACAAAAATAAAAGGCCGTCAGTTACCGTAAGTGGTTTACACATTCTTCGGTAACAGTTTCATTTGTTATTTCCATTATTTAAGAGTAGGTAATAAAATATTATTTTCTTGCCTTTTACCCTCTGTTTCCTTTGCTGTCAAATGAATATACGAGGCCTTTTATCAGCAACTCAAAATTTCAAGGCTGTCATATTCAGTCACCCTCGTTCCGTGTATCGTGTACTGTATCAACTCTTTATCTGAGTGAAATAATTTGCTGAAGGCAGACACATAATTTATTATAGTATATCTTTTGTGTATCATACCGACTATGTTATGTGGGTTACCGTTCGTTATATGTATATCGAGACTCTACCGTGTCTCGGAGAGCACGTTAAGCCGTCGGTCCCGGTTGCCATACGAATACCTATGACAGTCGTTACGGGTAGTTAGAAGCAGTGGCGTAGCTATGTAACCAGGGGCCCTGGGGCAAAAATGAAATTGGGGCCCTGAAAAAATGAAATTGGGGCCCTGGGGCAAAAATTAAATTGGGGCCCTATTTAAACTGAATACTTTGAAGGTGCAAAACTACTTCATCATCAGCTCCTTATCGCCCACTGCAGGGCATAATAAAGCAAAGCTATTTACTAGTAATCGTTATGTATAACGCAGCAGATAATTATTTAATCGTAATTCCTAATAATATTATAACTGTGAAAGCTTGTTTGTCACGCTTTCACGTAAAAGTCGTTGCTTAGGGGCCAAAAAGTTACAGTCAAAAATTATTTATTCAACTAGGATATTATATAACTTTTTCGAACGTCGTTCACGGAAGCCGAGGGGAACTTCGAGATTGGGGGCCCCAGTGCACTGCTCCGCCTAGCCATACGGTAGCTACGCCACTGGTTAGAAGCCCGAAAGTCTGAAAGACCACTCTAACCGGCATTGCCCAGTAAATGGGTAGTTGAGGGCTGATGGCAGTCGCTCTGTTTTAAATACGGGTGTTCAGCCGCATTTGGTTAGACTGGAAGCTGATCCCAACATAGTTGGGAAAAGGCTAGGCAGAACAGAACCGCCTGTGTTACTTGATAGGTACAGACGCCAGCAGGTCAAGCCACCCGAAACTGTCAAATTTTCCCAATCAACTTTGAACTTTGCTTTCGCGATAAAGACGAAAATCTATTAAAGAAATTGGACAGATTGTAGTAGCTTGATGTGCTGGCGTCTGTACATTTGTTTGATATCTTTTCTTATAATGTATTAAATAAATAAATATTAGCCTGTAATGTCCCACTGCAGGGCAAAGGCCTCTTCTCATACAGAGAAGGAATGATCATTGATCGCCACGCTTGCTCACTGCGAATTGGCGATTTCAGCCTATTAAGTCCAGGTTTCCTCTCGATGTTTACCTTCACCGTTTGTCAGTGGCGTCTTAGATTAACTAAGAAAGTACTTATGACATTGAAAAAGTCACATTCCGGGCTCCGGGCCACCACGGCATAAAATGTATTATTGTTGATTAATTAAAACAAGCTGTAAATAAGTTTTGCATAATAATGGCCATCTTTATAGTATTTTCTAGCTATGTATGTAGAGGTCAACCCTTATGCTGTCCAGATGAGGTTGCCTCAGTAATTAACACCGACCGACTGCCATTTGACCTCCGCAACCCAATTAGTAAGGAAGATAGGAATAGCGATATTCTAAAATTACAAATTAAGATAATTAAGACTTCAAAATTTTGACTGTTCGTGGAAAATGTTATGAATTTTACGAAACTAAGGGCTTGATGTTTAGAAAAGCTTTCTCATTCAAAATTCTCATTGACCTTATAGGTATCTACTCTGTTCAACGAAAGATGAGTCTTTACTTAGCGGTCAATGCGTAAATGTTAGCCGTAAAAGGGGCTGCTATCGAAAAACCGTAAACGATATCATCAAAAACCGTAAAATAGCTGTTTAATACATGTTCTGTTATTTAAAAAAATAGATATTTGATATTCTTTGTATGGTAACGTTTTGTAGAGTAAACGTCAGGACTCACCTTACGTTGAAAAGGTTATAGTAACCCTGCGGATCCGTTTATCTACGCGGTAACTATTAGCTATGTCTACACCAATGCGCTTTCATGTTCATCTTGCTTCTTTGTCTGAAGCATGCGTGAAGCGCCATAGCGCATGCAATAGCGCATGCAATAGCGCATGCAATAGCGCATGCCTTAATACTAGTTCGACAAAAGCGCATGCCCCTAGCGCACGCTAATCCGTCTATTGTATGTCGACTGACGACTGACAGAGGCGCACCGGTGAAGACGATAAGCTGCATGCGTCTTATGGCAATCAATATTGCATACGCTTGACGCAAGAGGAATTGAAAGTTGCAAGCGTAAGATGAACATGAAAGTGCACTGGTGTAGACATACCAATTGAGCTACAACACCCCCAAATTCTACCAAGAACATTATCTCTTTACTCTAAACCGATTCTCAGTTATGAATCTCGATTTAGGATAAGATTTTGAGTAGATTTGTATGAAATAATTGAAGTTGTTATTTATATACCGGATGACTTTTTTTAGTCTGGAGTAAATGAGTATAACTGTGAACGAAGTAAAAGGATTTGGCCTATATTGTAAAAAAAATCAATAGATACCTACTATCGATATTCAAATCATACGCAAGTGTGTATGATTTGAATTTATATATTATTTAATCGATTTATTTATTTCAAAATTTCCATTTTTTTTGGTTTACTGTGAAATGTTACTTCATATTAGGAGTATTTATTGATCGATAAATTTGATGACAGGCAAATGAAAAAAAATGCCTTCGGCTTCTACTCAGTTTACCTATTAAACCCATTTTTTTCCAGACGGTAAAAAAGTCATCCGGTATTACTCGCGTATTTTAAACCTTTCTTTTAAGAATGCGGAACTAAGTGTTTTAAATATTTTCAGCTCTCGAGACGACTTCATTCAATGTGTGGCGAATGCGGGGCGCTCTTGTTCCATCGCGGCGAGCACGCTGCTCAGGCGCATGGCGTGGGTGCTCGCGCAAGACATAGCAGCCTGCAACCAACAGCCGCGAGCCTACTGCGCTGCGCCTCCACCACCCATCACAGCACCTCTCCTCACCGCCATATATGGAGTCTTATTTTACCCACCACGCTTGTAATCTCATAATTATTTGATTTTACCTAAGTAATTGTCTATATAGGGAATTTATTGTTCCAAATTGAATAATTTCTAAATAAAGACATTAACAACAATACATACCATTTTTATAACCAGTAAAGTAATTTATCAACCAATACAAAAAAAGATTGGACTGCTCTCTCTTTTTTTACATAATCTTCTGAGATAAAATAAGATTTCAAATAACAAAAACATCCTACGTTATAATGATAATAGTGTCTCCTCACAGTGTCCGTAAAAACGAAAGCTTACTATTCGTATACCGTAAATTCACAGTTTTCAATATCTTATCGAACGTTTATTTCAGTACCATGAATACAAAAATTGCAGTGGATCCTTTTTACACGGCGAAATAGGATCATTCAATTTGAGTGTATGCTCCTTGAAAAAATTTTGCGCTTCATTCAGGGGCACGTTCTAATATAAAGTATCTACATCTAGAGAAAAGTTGCTAGCTATCATCGACTACATTTTAAACAAAATATCTTTACTTATTCAATGCCATTGCCAACATTTTATCTAAAATAGGAGATGGTTCCCATTTGTTCTATGGAAAATGACGTCAACGGACAAAAAGAATCTATTTTTATTAATCTGTCACTTGCAATATTTTATTTTATACTTTTTATACAAGCGTATTATTTACATTTTTAACCTAAATTAATCTGTTCGATAGAACTGCATACTTACTAGCACTTCATCCGACTTCACTTTTTAGTGACGCCATGGAACAAAACGGGAATCTAATTTTTCCCAAATTGTTCTATGGAATATTTGACATAAAGATCTGACAATTTGTGAGTGACATCTACGAAGCTAAAAAAATTTTAGAAAAAAAAAATTACATCTTCCATAGAACAAATGGGAAAATATTATATCGTCGTTGCAAATTTAGAATCTCCTATGTGTAAAAAGTATCTTTCCCAGAAAAACGAATGTTTTGATGAACAATGTAATGGACACTAAGAATACTTTTAAAATGAGATGTACGTCTGTGAATTATGAAGATATTCACATGGGAGTTTTTTTAAACACTAACGCTATAAAACCGCTATTCGAATTTCTGAAAAACTCATTTTCTACAAAAATGTCACATAGGAGATTTTATATTTGCAACGACGCGACGATTTATGTTCTATGAAATAAAACGAGAAAAAATTGTCTCATTTTTTCCGATGACATCATGTTCCATAGAACAAATAGGAATCACCCAAAATAGGCAAATAAATAAAAACCTAGTACTTTCTCGTCATTTCTAGATTCTTAGAGCACATAAGATATCAAAACAAAATCTATATCTGGATAACGTAACATAAACATCGTAAGTAGTTTCCGAAGTACCAAGTAATATAAGAGTCCCAAAGTTTATATTAGTAACGAAATCCCTATTTATTTCAAGCTAGTCTTGAATGTGATTTTAGCTATAGTTGTTTAGTTTGTTAGTAATAGTATAGTTTTTATAGATTATGTTGATTATTAATATATATAAGCAGTGTTGTAAGCTTGTAACAGAAGTTATTAATAAATTATATTTATAGTAAAATAAATGTAAATATTAATTCAAAGAGAATGAACAGAGATAAAAATAATATTTAAGTGCATATTAATATAATACAATAACTGAAATGAAATTTTGTAATGAATATGATGAAGAGATTAAATGTTTCATGTTAATATACGGGAAATAAATGTAATATAATATTACGGCTTTTCATTTGGCACATTCCATAATTAATAAATCCGATTTTCATTGGATTTAATCATTTTACCTTCAGTACTCGTGACACTGTTAAAGCAAAAAGTTCAAAATGCAATACTGATAATTCTGAATATGTGAGAATGGTGGAAAGCAGTGGATGCCTACGGGCTGATTAAAAAAAAGAAGATGAAGTACTATCTCTATCCAATGTAGGTAGACACTGGTGCTAATTATTTTAGGCACAACCTAAACTTAAGGCGCTTCCCCCAGAGAAAGTCATTTAGGAAAAAAAGCAAAATTTCTGTCAACACACAACATGTTGAAATTTCGTACGTACAACATTTTAGTCAAGTGTTGTAGATATTTTCGAACACCAAATATCAACACTAGAGCTTCTGGATTCGAAGTTTTAGCGATAAGTACCAAAAACGGCCGTTTTTAGCTTAAATTACTAAAACTTCTAACCTAGGATGTCGAGTGTTGTTTTTTGGTGTTCTTAAATTTCTACATCACTTGAGAAAAATGATGTCCATACGAAATTTCAATATGTTGTGTGTTGACAGAAATTATGCTTTTTTTCCTAAGTGGCGCCACTTTCTCTGGGAGAATAGTCGTTTATTGTTTCCGGTATTATAGCAAAGAGTCATATCATATCGTATCAACTAAAAACATTAACTATTATTCTTTTATTACTGTCTTTAAAGACTTTTAGGACTGCCTCGTTGGTCTAGTGGTCACAAGCACGACTACTGAGCGTAATGTCCTGGGTTCGATTCCCAAGTCAGCCAAAGTGTTATTGGGTTTTTCCCTGTGGAATTTCTCATTAGCAGCCCGAAGTCTGGATTTGTGCTCGGTTGATGGCAATAGGCTCGCCTATTACATGGGACTAAAACAACGGCGAAATGAAGGTGTACTGTACACTTCTTTCTAAAACTTCGCGGAATACAGGCGTAATGGTATGTTATGATGTTATCTTATGTTAACAGGCAAAACAAGAACGAGGCAGATTTTTTTAGGGCTATCTATCTATTATAGTTTACTTGTTGAACATCACCGTGTCTAAATAGTAAGTAAGTAGTTCAGAAGAACAAAGCAGTCACACGATTTTGCATTGAAGGTACGTTCTATTTTTAGATTTTTTAATGTGGGTAGCTAATACACCGATATTGGGTATTTTATTTGAGTTTTAATAATCACAACACAACACACACATACATACATGGTGTGTCACATTATTTTATTTTATTTTGTATGAGATTTTTTATGTTATCACCTTTAAGCTATTCTCTTAAAAACGGACACACAATTTCTTATGTGTTTATTATTCTAGCGTATGGCACTCGTGGGTTGCAGCTAAAAATCAGCGTCAGGTGGTAACCTTGTATAAATATAGCAGTATTTTTAGTTAAGTCTGTCCGCAATAGAATCAGGGCTACTGTTAATTCTTTTACGCTACGTTCGATATATGCATTATAAACTCCTAATGTATTTTTAGCCCCTTACGCACGATCTAATCTTATTTCAGATAGGTACGAATCTACATCCCCAAAACTCAGCTATATCGGTACTAGATGCAAGTAAAAGGATTACTAAATGATTCTGAATCCATTCATCCAACTAGCAGGCTAAAGTAAAAGTTAAACTTAATTAACATAGTTTCGTAGCTCCTCTACGCTCGTAGCTTGTTGCTACGAAATAAAGTGACGTCAAATTGCTTTTACATGATAAAATGAAAACTTTAAAAATAATAGTTCGTACTTTAAAAAGGCTTAGCTTTAAAATGAATAGTTTGCGTTTTAATTTTAATACTTCTAAAGTACGACGTACGAACTTACAGTACGCAGTTTTTAAGTTCGTGAGCTAAAGGCCACAGCTCATTAGAGTCACCTGGCATCCGACCCGCATCGCCTCGCCTCGTGCGGTTAGTATTCTTTATATGAATTTGTCATCATTCGGCACCGGATCACCTCGGACGTATGCCGTCCACGCGCGGACAACGAGTTGACTACTCGGTGACAACTCACATGCTTGCCTTGCTTTGCTGCGCATTGCGCACGCACAAGAGCCGAGTGAACCGCGCGCTGCCATCGAGTAGACCGCGCGCATCGGTCCTCTGTTTGACCACGCGACGTTTACTGGTGATAACGCGGCGTCCACCCGTGTACCACCTGCTGACAACGAGTGGACACGAGGCGATGCGGGTCGGGTGCCGGGTGACTCTAATGAGCTGTGATCTTTACTCGGCTCGACGTCGGTGACACACGTGAAGCTTGCTCATTACTCTGATACCAAGGGGAACGCGATGTCGTCAATGGAGAAAACATTGTGTTCATCATCATCATTCAGCCGAAAGACGTCCACTGCTGGACATAGGCCTCCCCCAAGCATCTATTTATGTTGGGAGGATTTGCCATTGTTTAACATTGTGTTAAACCGGTCGCGTCTTCAGACTCCGCAGTCACACCGATAATTCAGCCTTCATCAAGCTGTCACCCCCCCCCCCCCCCCCCCATCTCCCGACAACAACGCCCTAAGCCGAGGTCCGAGTCCCACTAGGGGTCGCCCTTAGTGCTGTTGTTGCAGGTAGTCATGATGTTAGTGTAGTACAAGTAGTTAGGTTAAGTATTTTACTTCCCCCCCATTGGCTGGAGACCCTTCAGGTCTTGCCAATAACTGCCCGGTTACGTAGAAACGGTCCCCAAGGACAACCTATAGCAGTACAAGAGAAAAAAAAAAACCGTTGGGCAGTAGCCCGCCAGGCACAAGACTTCGCCTGGTTGGAGGATCCACCCTTTGTGTTGGAGAAACACCATGCCATCATCCTCCACAAATCCATCTGTAGACAGGATTACCGGTTTGATATTCTGTTTATTAAATTCAGGCATCTGACATGGCTCATTTTACCGACACATTAAACTATACTTAATATAATTATGAGCTCGATTTAATTAATATCACCCACGCGTTGTACGGTCAGCAACAAAAGTAGCTGAACATTTGAGTCTTTAATTAAACTTGGCATTAATTAGAAAACTAATTGTTTTAAAACAAAAACTTTAATAGATTCCTAGAGCTGCTAGATACAGCTCTAAGTATGTCTTAAAGTTTTTGTTTCCTATCAATTAGTTATCTAATTAATGCAAAGTTTAAAAACTCAAATGTTCAGCTACTTTTGATGCTGACCGTACAACGATAATTTTAACAGCAATGTATTTTTGGGAGCCTCATTGACATCATTAATGACTAACTTTTAGGCTATACGCAGCCGAAGTCAAAATTATATGAGTCTGGGTGTTTTGTGCTTTTAAGGGGGTCAAATATTTGAGTCGGGTCGTTGAACTCACTAAAATAAGATTGAGCTACACGATGGCTGATGCATGCGTACCGTCAGTTCGGACAGGTCGACTCAAAACTGCTATGGCTCTTTCCTCAAAAGGCCATTCAAGACGTTGCCCTACATTGTTATACTCACATAGTTTTTATACTACAATGTCTGGATTTTAATAGAGACCTTGATCTCTGAGTTTGTTTTGACTTATCTTCTCAGAGCTAGTCAGATAGGAAATGCTGGCGCCATCTAGTCATATAAAATTGACTTATAAAAGTGTCTGTAACTGATTTATTTACAAAAATAAATAGTAGATCGTATCACAAGGGAGCAAAATAATATTTTTACGGCGAGGGCGCTTTTTTGAATCCAGAGCGAAGTGAGGGATTCTTTAGTAAAATCCTGAATGTAGCGAGGGATTCAGAGTAAGCCGCCCGAGCCAAAAAAAAATTTGCGCCCATGTGATACACACTACTTTTCATCACCTTTTATGAGAAAATAAAAGGCGCCTTATATTTTATTGTAATATTATTATTTAATAAAATATAGAGTAACAACTACGTTGAAACTAAATAGGATCTAATAATAAAACAACTAAAAACTTATATTTACATTCGCAATTATGAAATTAATTTAAATACTAAGCGCGCGCTAGCGCTACGTTCTTCATTCTTTATTATTAACAGATTTTTTTTATTCAGCTGGCGGCGCGACTATGGGCCGTCGTACCAGCCAGTCTTTATTCAAACAATATTTGCGTTCGAGTTCTTTGGCGCTGAACACTAAGATGTTCCAAATTCAAAAAGTGCGTGGCAAAGATAATTGCGGCCATTGACTTTTCAAGTCAATGATTGCGGCGCACTTATAAAGAATAAAGAGGATTAAAAACTCATTACTGCCCGCTAAAAGTTTCTTATAGAAAACACCACCTTTGGGCGCACTTAAAGGCGAACCAAGTAGTCCTTTTCGAATAGATGGGATGAAAAATCATTTATCATTTAAGATTTTATAATTTGAGCTAGTAAAATGCTACCATGGATACGGGAGAAATATAAGAGAAAAGAAAATCTTTCTTAAAAAAATACAGAAGCTGCAAATCGCTTTACTCTAATGAAAATCATAGATGGGTAAAAATATGATGTTCGGTTAGATATTTTGTAGAGGACGCAGAAAACTCAATCGAATGTCAATCATTGTGATAAAGGCCTAGCTTTCGATTCACGTTCACGTCAAGCCGATGATTCATGCCCCGTGTGACAGCGGCGACAAAAACATTCGTTGTCATATTTTTCCTCAAAAGGTGTACAATTGTACACGCTACAAATACGTATTGGATTTTCACAAGCTTTATAATAAAATACTAAAGCATTCTCCTGGAAAGGTATTGGTCCCTATTGTAGCAACAATCACAGTTTTACAGTGACGATGTTAGGTCCTACGTAACTGGGGCAAACCTATTGTCGTTTTCGGGCACAATAATTCTTTATTCCAAACGGCCATTGGGTTAGAAAATGTAACGTTTTTTTGTGAAATTGTTTGGCAAACAATTTGACGGTCCACCAGATGGAAAGTGGATATCGCCACGTTTGTATATTCGACCATAAAATTGCTTTACCAGTTTCGCCAACATATTTCAGTAAATCAAAATTTCACTAAGGCTGAGACTTTTATTCACACATTTATCACCAAGAGGATAGTTGATGTGTTGCCAACCCTAGAGACAAAGTTGGAAAGTCTCATGCGCCTTTTTTTATTTTCTCCACCCTGGGAAAATCCTCATGAATCCCTCCATCCGATATTGTTTGGAATTCTGTTGTGGAATTCGTGCCGGTGGAACTGTATAGCGGTTCTCTGATGTTGACATTTAGAAGGTACCTATGAGGCTTGCATAGTCACAAAAGTGTACTAGTGCCTCGAAAAAAAAAAGAATAAAAAAAAAAAAAAACCCTCCATCCTCGGAAAATCCTCAATGTATACCCTCCACCCTGGGAAAATCCTCATGCATACATGATTATTTCCTCCACCCTGGAAAAATCCTCATGTATACCCTCCAATCCGGGGAAATCCTCATGTATATCCTCCACCCTGAGGAAATCCTCATGAATACCTTCCTCGCTCGGGAAATCCTCCATGTATACCCTCCACCCTGGGAAAATTCCCATGTATACCCTCCACCCTGGGGAAATCCTTATGTATATCCTCTAAAATGACTCAGAAACGGAACAAATATTTTATTTTTTTGTTTAAAAAAAAAAAACATTTGTGCTTAATCTCTGCCACCACTAGATCACGCGGTTTGAAGGAATTACTTACACGAATTTGTTTACACCTTGTAGACGAAAAACATATCGATAAGTACGATAACATCAAGGGTAATTTTTAGTAAATACATTTCAAGCCTCATTTACATCCACTAATTGTAATTCGAACCTAAACGAATCCTTTAGGTAACTCTATATTACATCAAGTTGTATTATAGAGTTACCTAAAGAATTCCTTCACTGCGTGCCTCAGCGGCTAAAAATTTATTTTAAATATCGGAGGCCAATTGAAGGTCGGATCATTGTTTTATTAGTTCTCCGTGTTCGGGCGTAAGTTCCGTATCATACCAACTTCGTCAGTGATAGTGAATTTTCATTCCCATAACAGAGTGGGGCTTTAGATTTCTCTGAGTAGGGCCAAGTAGTCAGTTGACACAAAACGAATAAAAACGTAAGTGCGGCCATCGCACTCCGAGGTAAGCTCATTTTTCAGACTTAATCTATTGTTTTTCTTGATAAAATTTCTAAAAGGCGGGGCAGGCGATTTATTCAATTTTCATTGGCGGGGACACTGCCGTGCACCCTTTTCTCGAAGGAACTCAAGGCACTTTTAAGCCCCTTGTATTTTTGTAACATAGAAGAGCGAAAGCCTAAAAATTATGCTACAGCTACAGCTAAATTGCCAAATTACAATATCCCTACTATAATATTATAAATGCGAAAGTAACTCTGTCTGTCCGTCTGTCTGTTACGCTTTCACGCCGAAATCGCTTAACTGATTTTGATTAAACTTGGTACAGAGATAGTCTTTTTTTCTTTTTTTTTAAAAAACGTTGCCCCACACTAAGATTTCTCTTGTATCGTGGGTGCGTTTACAGACACAAATCTCACAAACAAACGCCCAGACCCGGAACAACCATCTGTAGGCCATACAAATTTTGGTTCCGTGTGGGAATCGAACCCACGACCCGTAGCGCAGCAGCCAATCGCCTGCACCAAACGTGTCGTCCAAAAAAATATTCTGTTACCAGAAGAAGGGCATATGCTACTTTTATCTCGAAAACCGCGAAATATCTACCGATAATCGACATCCACGCGGGCGAAGCTGCGGATGACCTCTAGTTCTAAATAAAACAGATTACAAAATATCTGACATCAAATTTTCGTTATTTCTTCACACACTCACTCACTGACTGACCGATCATTAAAATTCTAAATTACTTCTAGCAGACAACTTGATCTTCTTCTCTCGTGTCAGCACGAGCTATACAAAAATAGCTCATGCTGTGGTGAAAAGATTAGCCAGTTAGCAAGGTTGGTAACGGGGCTGATTGCCCAGGGTGCGCCGGACGTACTTATGTATTGTCACTCGTGGAGGCTCTTTTCATGCACCCCATAAACTTGATATTTGGCATACAGTGATTAGGAACGAAAGGAAGGAAGAATTATAAAATCTTGGAATATTTCTCGGTTGCATAGTTTTTAGACAATTTCTTATTAAGCTAATGATTATTGTGTAGACGACATGTTAATCTTGAGGCTATGTTTCACTCACACTTGAGCGATTTTTTTGAATTAATGTCTGCCAATAATGTCTTCTTAAATTATTTTTACAAAAATGCAACTAGATGGTATTAGTAGAAAAATAGAAGTCACTTTGGTTTTATAACACGGCAAAATAGAAAGATAGAGAGTGGGATTTGCGGAAATCGGTAGCCATTCTGCAAGAAATGGAACCGCATGTTAAAAAAAGAAGTAAAACTTACAGAAAGAAATAAAAATCCCATCCCATAGTCTAGTATATTCTTACGCTGCGTGATTACCAAGTCTGAAATATATTTTTATAAATTAAATCTCAGACTTGGCTCTACATTAGATCACAGAACTTTTTACAAAAGAGTCGCGAGAGTTGGCTTTTTTTACAAGAATGTTTTTGATGGGATTCATTTATTCAGTAATGTCTTCTCACAACTGTATTGTAGGTTACAAATACTTGGGTAAGTCAGAAGCGTTAGGTATCTCAATGTGGCTAACATTAAGCAATCGTTACACCGCTTCTTTAGCCTTCTGAAGAAAATTATATATGTAAGTTTTTTGTCTGGCGGAAACAGAGTCAGGGGGGCCTACTCCCTAAGTCCGTCAACGAAGTTAGTCGCCCGAAACGGAGGAGTGAACAAAACAAGTGTCAAGTTCGGACGGGCAAAAACACATCGGTAGTAGAGACAACTGTCAAATCGTGTTGTCATTCAGTCTTAGTTCGGGCCCCGAAATAATCGTATGTCCGTAGGTGATAGGGAGTAGGAAACGCTCGTAATTAAGGTCGAAACCACGGACTTCGTGCTTAGGGAGGAGACCCCCAGGTCAGGCTTTTAACAATGGTCAAATAATCCCTATTAATATTATAAATGCGATAGTAACTCTGTCTGTCTGCGACGCTTTCACGTCTACACCGCTCAACCAATTTTGATGAAACTTGGTACAGAGATAGTCTGGAACCTGGAGAAGGACTTAGACTTCTTTTATCCCGAAAAATACGGAATACGCGATAAACGAAATTCACGCGGGCGAGACCGCGAGCGACTTCTAGTTTATTTATTATATTTGTGTTACTAACATCAGCTGACATTTTCTGTATTATCTGTGTGAATCTGTACCTAAATTAATATTTTTTGTAGCAAAATCTCTAAGTGTTTTCTGAAGAGCAGTAGATATTATTAGTTATTAGTGATAGATTGTTAATTTTACATCGTATATAATAGCAAGTCGTAAGGTTTATCTGATCAAATAAAGTTTCGTGGTTCGAACAACTGGCACAGTTTTGACAACTCCTGTCATAATCTTGATCGCAATTAATTAAGGTGATTTACGTTTGATTAATTCAATTCAGAGAGTTATTGAAAGTTAATAACGACCAATCAAAACTTTGACATTATTCAGTTGAATTCCATAATCTTATTCCGACACGATTACAATTAAAGAGACGGGAACTAAAATGGCCACTTCGCGATAATTTTATTACTCAGCGAGTTTAATTTCTTTGGGAATGGTATGATTTTACATAATTGTGTCTAATTTTATCAACATCATTTATTCTACGAACAGCAACACTCTAAGTTGATTATTGTATAAGAAAACAGATAATTCACTTTTCATTATTTTGCTCCAAAGTAGCGTTACTCGAAGTAAGTTTCTGAAATAAAATATTTATGATATTTACAAAGTATTTGCTAAAGTTTTCATGACGTTATTTAAAAATAACATGATTAGTTCATGTTATTTTTAACTAACGTTCATTATATAACATCTATAATTACCGTGCAGTATACAGTAAGTAAAATAACAGAGGGTGTTCCCTTCAACCCGTTAATCTACATCGTATATAGATTATAATTAAAATATAAAAATAAGCAAAAAATATCAGCAAAAAACCGGTCAAGTGCGAGTCGGACTCGCGCACGAAGAGCTCCGTACCATTATCTATAAAAACGGCAAAAAAAATCACGTTTGATGTATGGGAGCCCCCTTAAATATTAATTTTAGTCTGTTTTTTTTTGTAAAACTACATCATCTGTGAAAATTTAAACTGTCTAACTATCACGGTTCATGAGATACAGCCTGGTGACAGACGGACGGACAGACAGCGGAGTCTTAGTAAAAGGGTCCCGTTTTACCCTTTGGTTACAGAACCCTAAAAAAGATAACCAATTCGGAACGGCATGTTTAAAACCAAAATAGTAGCGTAGATAGGTTGCGATGATGCCGTGTTTCTCACATTGATAGATTTATTTATTTAATTTATTTATTTATTTAAAAATCAGAACGACATAAAGCCAATTACACTGATAGTTACACATAACATAAGTACTGAAATTAATTAATATAACAGATAATAGAATCTAAAATATTAACCCTTTCACTCAGTCTTCTCGCAATACACCAAGCATTCCAACAATATCACCTTCCATTCATCAGCAAATAGATCCAGTGAAGGATTCGATTCCAGGAGAGCGTTGAGTGCATTCAGCATCCTTGGAATGGGTGACATAGATCGCGCAATCGTGCGACAACGCGGCTGCGCAAACAAATTATGCCGTCTTGCCCGGCAATAGTTGTCAGGTACACACGGCTACACTTCAAGCTATGCAAAACCAGTGTAAGCTGACCGTTACTTGTGCGAAAAGTTCATACAAAGCGACGCCAAGATAAACTGGTTTTGTATAGCTTGATGTGTAGCCGTGTGTACAAAAAAGACACACAGCTCACCATGCAAACTAGGTGCGTCAATGATAAGTGCGCGTGTACGGTAAGCGTAACTATTAGGTTTTTTTTTGGTCTTTTTTTTCGTGTTGGGTTCAGAACGTCTGGATTGTAGAACGTCCATGTGGGCAAAATGTTTGGATTGAAAAAAAGTCGGTACAAATAAAATGTCCTGGTTGCAAATGGTCTTATTTATGTCATGATGGTAAAAGGTCTTGGTTGCAAATGGTCTTTGTTACAATAGTCTAGGCAGATCAAACGTCTTGGTTGTAAATAGTCTAGTTAAAAATATTCATCGTGACGAATAGTTCCAATAGTTCTAGACTGATTATAGAGTCAGCGAAGATTATTTTCTATTTAATCTTATTTTAATAAGTTATAAGGGCGTAAACGTGTAGTGATTTGTTTTTTTTTTTTTGTAAAATTTTGATTTTGTTTAGTTTTGTGATTTATTTAAATTTTTACCTAAATAAAGGACAAGCTCCAATAGAATAACTTCGAGCTCTATGTGTGACTCTCTTTTTGTCAGGAATAGCTAGAGGTATCAAGCTGAAATAAATATCAATTAAAGATAGGTAGTGCCTATTTTCCTAATACCTATTAAGGGATAAGTAATGCAGCCTTCTTGTAAAAAAGAATCGTTTATTAATTTCAATTTTATGTGCCTAGTCATTTTACAAGCAAGAAAGACATTTTGCCTATCTACAAATTTTGCAACCAGGACTTTCTACA
This sequence comes from Amphipyra tragopoginis, assembly GCA_905220435.1. Taxonomy (NCBI): domain Eukaryota; kingdom Metazoa; phylum Arthropoda; class Insecta; order Lepidoptera; family Noctuidae; genus Amphipyra; species Amphipyra tragopoginis. The sequence goes on along the minus strand of HG992005.1, from coordinate 14,678,204 downwards.
AACAAGACGTTTTACAACCGCGACGTTTTGGCAACCTAGACATTTTACAATAAATTTTTAGTCATTTTGCTACCAAGACGAGACTTTTTTCAACCCCGTCATTTGCCTACATACAAGGTTAGTCAGAAAGGGTGTACTAATCCGAAAGGGTGTTAAAGTACACATAATAATGAATAACTTTTGTTCTACAACTTTTCCCAAAAGTCAATAGTTTAGGAGAAACAGTGGTTCAAAAATCTCAAAAAAAAATCTCTAAAATCTATCTATCCCCAGTTATGATCAGCTGTGTTTACATTTTAGGTCATATTTGGGGTCATGAATTAGAAGCACCATTTTCTGAATTTGTAACTAAAGCAGGAATGAAGAATTTTTGAAAAAACTAAAATAAAAATCATTTTTTTTGGAAAAAAAATTATCGAATTTAGAAATTTTAACACTTGCTTTCAAATAGTCATTAGCGATACTATAAGTGGGCTTCGGATTAGTACCCCCTTTCCGACTAACCTTGTATATGTTTTACAAACCAGACGTTCTGAACCCAATCCGTTCTTTTGTTTTTTTTTATTATGTACGTACTGTATAGTATTGCTGGTTACGGGAACGCCTTTCGTTAGTTAACATGCTGTATACAGGGTGGAATCGTTAAGTGTCAACAGGCGATTATTCTGTCAGTTTAGAAAATATTTCAGAATTTATGGCTAATATCAAAACTAGGCCGCCTAGTAACTAAAATAACATAAATATTTTTGATAAAATAACCGCCATCTATCGAGAATTTTGATTTTACCTACTTCCGTACATTTAGTATGACATTTTTGTTCAAGAGATATTCAAGATGCTTATATTTTTTTTGCATTTTACATTCGAGCTAAATTGTTTACTGAATGATAGGATTAATAATAACTGGATATAAAAATGGATAATATTTCTTTCTTGTAATTGACAAAGGCGGCAACATTTTTTTTTAAACTTTTAATCAATTGAACTGGCTGAAAACGAAAAATAACAAGTTAGGTACTAAAAAAAACTACCGAATAAGATTTGAGATCCAAATTCAAAAAAAATGTTGTTCTTATTTTTTTATTAAATTAATAAAAAAATACACCTAATGCCTATTCCTTTAAAGCGTAGGCAGAGGAGTTCTGTTATACAGCCACAAGTTCGTCATGACGTTATTTAGCGCCATGTAATAAGGAACATTGTCATTGAACTATCAGTATTTTTATTAGTTAGACAAAATGGTTGCAATATTATTATTATTCATTAGACATGAAAATAATAGGCTATCGCATTACGTAGGCAATCTGGAACTACAAAATCTGTTTTCTGTTCGAAATCCTGAGTTAGATTTAGGTAGTGCTCAAGAATCTGGTGATATGAAGCTTTATTACAGACCGAAGTCGAGTAAGGGTAACTCCGCCGCCATATTAACAGTAAGGAAGAGAAAGATTGGGTTTGTCTCCACGGATCCCGGTATCAGATTGAATTAGCCACGGATCACGGCTAGTTGTATCCACCGATACCGTGATCCATTTCCAACAAAAAAAATAATTCATGTTTGTAGCCACAGATCACGGTATCCGTGGCTACAAGATATAAATTATATTATTTTTGGAAACTGATCTCGGTGTGCAGACACAAGAAATAGAGTAAAATATTTTTCCAACCTGATTTTATTTTTATTTAATTTCCCAAATCAAAAGAAGTTATATGTGACTCTCTTTTTGTCAGGAATGGCTAGAGGTATCAAGCTGAAATAAATATCAATTAAAGATAGGTAGTGCCTATTTTCCTAGCACCCCTTAGGAGATAAGTAATACAGCCTTCTCGTAAAAAATAATCGTTTATTAATTTCAATTGAATGTGCCTAGTCATTTTACAAGCAAGCAAGACATTTTGCCTACCTAGAAATTTTACAGTTAAAGATCAGTCATTTTGCAACCAAGACTTTCTACAAACAAGACGTTTTACAACCACGACGTTTTGCCTACCTAGACATTTTACAATAAATTTTTAGTCATTTTGCAACCAAGACGTTTTATCTATGTAGACTTTTTTCAACCCAGTCATTTTGCCTACATAGACGTTTTACAATCCAGTCGTTCTGAACCCAACCCCTCTATTTCTTGTCTCTGCACACCGAGATCAGTTTCCAAAAATAATATAATTTATATCTTGTAGCCACGGATACCGTGATCTGTGGCTACAAACATGAATTATTTTTTTTGTTGGAAACGGATCACGGTATCGGTGGATACAACTAGCCGTGATCCGTGGCTAATTCAATCTGATACCGGGATCCGTGGAGACAAACCCGAAAGATTACGTAGGAATGATTGGTATGATCAGTTGAAACAACTTCTCATACTAAATGTATGGAGGGTACGAAAAACAAAATTTTCAATATCTGGCTTTTATTTTTCCTAAAGATATTTATATTATTTTATTTTCCATGTAGCCTAATTTTGATAATAGCCTTACCTTTTTAAATATCTCTTCAATTGACGAAAAAATCGTCTGTTGACACTTAACGATTCCACCCTGTATATTTCTGAAACCCAACCCTTTCCGAATACCCGCTAAGCCCTTACAATGTAGGTTAGGTAGGTACTACTGTATACAGGGTGTAAACGAAATCCTGTAATTCCTTCAAACCGCGTGATCTATTGGTGACACAGATCAAACCGCGCGAGATCAGCCGCGTTGCCGTGCTTTCATTCATTTATGCGTGGCATCAAAATTGTCACTCACACAAAATTACAATAAAAAAAAAACTCATAATCCTTATTAGTTGGTTTATATACGACCACGTACACGTACCGCATGAAAAAAAAAAAATTTTTAGTTGCCCCCTACACCAGTAGTAGATCAAAATCAAAAATCATTTATTTCTCCAACAATATTTACAAGAACCGTTTAATGATTGAAGCCTCCGTTTAAGCAAGTAATGCCTGAGTTGGGAGACTCCGCTCTTCCATACCGATATTATTAGATAAAACATAAATATTTGTGTGAGTGTGTGAGTATGTGTGTGTGTGTGTATGTTTGTGAGTGCTTGAGTAGGTTTGTGTATGTGTACATGTGTGCATCATGTGACGCGAGGTGAGGACTTGCCATTTCACATCCACTATCCTTACAGCACTTAAAATGCAAGATCATGTCGTTTTAAGGAATTACACGAATTCGTTTACACCCTGTATATTTAACAAACATCTCTCTCTGTTTTAGTATTTTAAGAACAGCTTATTTACATTTAGAGTGCTACAAACCGGAAATACGATCTCAATGGATTGGCTCATCGATGTCAACAAATAAATTGAAGTGGTACCTACGAAAATTTGTGAACAGAATTACCTTGGAGACGATTTAGTAAAAAATCGTCAAGATTGACCCTTATACTTACCTATCAGCCCGTATACAGTTGAATATGGATCATCTTATAAATCGCTTCAAGGAAAAGTCTTAAGTACCTATCCTGTCTTAAAGTTAAACACTAGTACAAACAGTTCAATATACATTACTACAGGTCTAGCGCATAACTGAGTCAATGCCTGAGGTAGCATCGTGAGGAAACCTGGACTTTAATGGTCTCAAATTGCCAACACGCAGTGAGCAAGCGTGGCGATTAATGCCCGTTCCTTCTCTATATGAGAAGAGGCGTTCCTGCAGTGGGACAGTTACAGGCTAATGTTTATTTATTTTATTTTATGAATACTTTGTAATGTATTGTCGGCAATTTGTACTTATAGCACAAAAATCCTTTGTTATCCCAGTAAAATTAAAACAAAACACTAAGTTATTCCCAGTTCATCTACAGGTCTAGCGTATAACTGAGTCAGCGCCTGGGTGGCGCGGTGCGGGATGGTGACAGTTGTCACAAGTTGACGAATCAGTGAGTTCTCGCCTCGCGTCACCACACCCCTCCCGCACCGCGCAGCTACCCCAGTAACTGACTCAGTCATTCGCTAGACCTGTAGACGAACTGGGAATAACTAAGTGTTTTATTTTAGGTAATTGTACTGGGATAACAAAGGATTTTTGTGCAATAAGTACAAATTGCCGACAATACACTACCTACAAAGTATTCATAACATAAAATAAACAAATATTAGTCTGTAACTGTCCCACTGGGTACACGCCTCTTCTCATATAGAGAAGGAACGAGCATTAATCGCCACGCTTGCTCACTGCGTGTTGGCGGTTTCCTCACGAAGTTTTCCTTCACCGTATGTCAGTGGCGTCTTGGAAAACTAAGAAAAAGTCGCATTGGTACAATGCCTGGGTTTGAACCTGCAACCCGGTGCTTAACAAGCGGATCTGTAACCTCCGGGCCACCACGACATTGAAAGTCACGTCATGTGAATTAAAAGTTTAAGTTGATACAATCTTTACTATGCGGTTTCGACAAAACTGAACAAGTAAAGTTTCTTTCGACTTAATCTCTAAATTCATTAATAATATCAACAAGTAATACACAATTACCAAGCTTAGTGATTATTGAAATATTCCCTGATGATTATTAATCGTTCCGCGTGAGCTGATATCATAATTATTACATGAGATAAAACCCTCACACGCTTCATATCATATCTTTAATTCATCGTATTTACTGCTAATAAATAGCGCCTGTTTTTTTATATTCGTTAATGTTTACCCAAGCAACAGTCAGCTTATCATAAACAGTATAATCCAGAACGCCTTTGTTCAACTTTAAGAAAATTTCTTTTGACCCTTTGTTTTGAACTGCCGACGGCAAAATTTTAAATAAAGTGAGGCAGTCGAGGTAAAATTTTGTAACTAAATATTATATTTATCAAGTCTGGTAAGCGCACGTAAAGACTCATATGATGATCCACTTACTTACTTGTTTTGACTTGTTTCAAAACACAAAAAATTATGTAGAAGATTTAAACCCTTCATTATGTAAAAAGAAGACAAAGGAAATCGATAACCATTCTTATCAATTTGCTCTCAACGCGAGAGAAAATTGCCTATCAACTAGATACATAGATAGATTGAAAAATAACCTTGTATAATAGAAAATAAACAAGTAAATTGGCAATGTATTGAAAGAAAGTGAGTAAGGGTCCAGAGTATCGAATACCCGATGTATAGGCCAATCAGCACCATCTCAACGCCTCTCAGGTTGATTTAGTTTGCAAGACGTGAATCAAGAGGGATCTTGACATCCTCTCAGCGTAATAATGTTTCCATTTCCAATATATACCTACTAGGTATCTTCATTGTATTTAGGCAATCAAGTGAAAATATTTTAAGAAGGAAATAATATTAATTAATCATTGCAACAGCTACGTCGTCATCGCATCGTATTGAACAATCCTAATATTATAAATGCGAAAGTATGTTTGTTTGTTACCTTTTCAAGCCTAAACCACTGAACCGATCATCCTGAAATTTTGCATATACGTTGTCGGGTGTACAGAAACGGACTTATAGTATCTTTCATCCCGAAAACAAACGAATGTTCCCGAGGAAAAGAACAATAGCGCCACGTGTCTTTCGAATCACGATTGAATTATATTATTATAGAAACTTTAGTAGTGTGTTAAGAGTTTTTTTGAGCTTAATTAAGGCGAGCGAAGCCGCGGGCAAAAGCTAGTTTAGTATAAAACAAAGGAACGCTTAAAACAATTTTGGTACCCAACCAGCGAGCTTTACAGCAAATGCCAAGTAGGTACTTACAGTCAGGAAACTATCTCCGCACAGTTTTGAGGAAACACAACTCAAAACCGTATAAACCGCAACTATTAGGTACAACGTTAGCGCAAAAAGCAAACTATGTGCAACGTCGTTAAACCTAGAACAACTTCTGCGAGCCACCAATAATTTGTTTTAAATGCTCTCGTACAACAAAGTGTAATGTGATAGACCAATCTACCTACTGATATACAAAAGTAAAGAAAAATATTACTGAATGGCTACAGTACTCGTTAATACATACATCACACCAACACACACACAGCTACCCCTTCCATTGTACATACGCAGCTCTCTCAAGCAGTTAAGATGTTTTTAACATTGAGAACATAATTTTCAATACCCTAATTACTATTACTAGCTACTTTTTTAATTATCAACTGCTCTGTACCTACGAAGGAACACTGACTCCCAAAATACAGGTTTTGAACTTAGTTTGGGAAGTTTCAAGCCTAATTTAAATAGCTTATTACCCAGTTTGTCCAAAGTTATTAAGAATCAGCTGGATGTTGAAATAATTAATGCTGTCTTAATGTAAAAAATCTCAAAATAAGCATTCCGACATTTTACTCATTCATTTATTCATTTTTTAATTTGTTATTCTAACATTATAATCCTTGGGGTTTTCATTATTTTAATACAAAAAGATTTTCGTTGCTTTTTCTCTGTCAAATAATAAAATCTGTCGGAGTCACACTTCAAACTTTGCAGGGCTGGAATTTACTAGATCGACGGCCGTTTTCAATAACCTATCTATCGGCGGTTTCGCCTACTAGAGATAGAAATTTGACATAAGCTCCATAGAAGTAATGTCAAATTTCTATCTGTAGTAAGGTAAACCGCCGATAGATAGGATATTGAAAATGGCGCGGTTAGTAGTGCCAAGCGCAATATCTTCGGTTCTGTTAGAAGTTCGGGCAATGTTTAATTAGTATGTATTAAAATTACGGCTACATGTATCTACTTGTCCTTTAGATAGGAGGTAATTTGTATCGACGAACTGGAGGGTTATTAACACCGCGTTTGGTGAAACATAATTATATCGTTTCTTAAGGGGCTATTACACTATCATATATCTATCTAGGATCATACATATACGAGTTATAGATATATTATGATAATGTGTAATATAAACATATGAATATTTCGTCTTTGATCATAGATCTTTGACATGTTGTTAGGGGCCTATTACACTATCATTTAACTAGGATCTTTGAGTCATAGATATATGATAATGTAATATAGATATTTGAATCATTTCTCCATACAAAGATACGACTCTAGAGGTCAAAAAAGACACATGATCCTATATTTGATCCTAGATATATGATAGTGTAATATCCCTCTTAGATAGGATCCTATAGGATCATAGAAACAGGTATTGCCAGTTAAAATGAAAAAAAAACAAACGTTGCTGTAGGTACGTAGTACATCCATGTAATGCCATTGCCTTTTCCGCGGTAACTAAAAAAAGTTAATTATGCAAGCAGCGCGCAGCGTTGCAAACTGGCTGGTCTGAGTGTACAAATATTGTTTAAAAACCAGATTACGAAAAATAGGATCATAGAACACAGATATGACTATAATATATAGATAGATATATAATATATAATAGATAATGTAATACACATAATATATAATACACATAATATATATAATACATATAATACATAATACACATAATATATAATAAATAATGTAATACACAGATATGACTCGAGAGGTCATATAATATATAGGTTTTGAGATATGATCCTATACAGTGTGTTAACGAATTCGTGTAATTCCTTAAAACCACATGATCTACTACTGATGTAGACAGACCCAGCACGGGATTTAGCTTGATTAAAAATAAAAAAATAAAACCTTTTTTTTTTCATGCGGCTTTGTTACCGATCGTATCTAAACCACCTAATAAGGATTAAGTAAAAAAAAAGTTTTTTTTTTTTTTTGCAAGAAAATAATTTTATTTTTGTGAACATTTCGATGCCACGCATAAATTAGTGGAAGTACGGCGACACGGCTGGCAGGAACGACTAACGCGATATCGCTCTTTGCAGTCAGATAACTCAAGGCTCTAAAAAGACTCAGAATTTGAAAACCAAATTTTTTTTTAATTTTTTTTTTTTGATTGAATTTCTAAAATTCTCATTTAGGGTTAAACTGTGTTATAGATCACGTGGTTTGAAGGAATTACACGATTTCGTTAACACCCTGTATATGTTCCTAGATAATATGATGGTGTAATAGTCCCGATATTCGTAATCGTATCTGCAAGTGGGCTGCATATCCAGTCGACAGTTGTCACGTAGTTGCACTGACTGCATTCTAATTGCTGTCAAGCTACATTTTCACCGAACGCGGCGTTATTTTGCCTCCCTGTACTGTGTGTACCATTCGCAGACTTCTGCGTGACTCTTTGACAATGACAAGCGTAATTGTTAGGTAGTGTACGGTGTATGTAAGTATGCGCATAAATATTTATGCCACACCGTACAGTCCTATAAAAGTACCTTAATAAAAGACACTGTCAGCTCATTGCACACTTTAATTTACATTTATTAAATGCGAGCATACGATGATAACAAAATTAATAAAGAAGACAGCATTTGTTTGAAAATTTCACGAAACAGATTGCCTATGATATATTAATTTAATAAAGGTACTACTACCAAAATATACACGATCAAATATTTCATAATTTATTTAAATTTGGCTGGCAGCGTTGGCTTTATTAAATTGTGGGTACAATAATTTTGTGTGACGTATAATTTACTTGAAGATAATTTACTTACTTGGGCTTTTAGGCTCTTGACACGTGCCTGTACTACACACTCTACACACAGCCAGTTATGTTTTATTTATGTGGGCGCTATATTTAACAGCGGTTAGGGCTGGAGATAGATACGGGCAATTAGATTCTTAAACATAAGTTAATAGATTTTCATTGTTATCGCCTAAGCATTAGGTTCAAGGTTGATTGGGAAAATTTTACAGTTTCTGGTGCCTTGACCTGCTGGCGTATGTACTGTATTCGAAATAAAATCTTTGAATTATAACTTTCGTGAGACACATTCATATTTATGATTAGTTTCGGTTTACTCACGTGCATTTTTCGGAATTGCCCGACTAGTTTCGGACCCAAACGGAGCCCTTAATCATGAGCTGATCACGCGGCGAGTTCGCGAGTCGAACTCACGAAGTCTTTAGATGTTAAACTAGTCGGGCAATCACGAAAAATGCACATGAGTAAATTGTAACTAATCATAAAAAATCTTTGAACGTGAAGGCAAGGCATGTAAGGGCCAGCGGACGGCGAACGTTGGGTGGCTCGCTGTACGATCAGAACCAGGCCCGGGTCGACGGCGCGTTGTGTTCCACGTGCGCTTCAAAGAGATGTCAGCATAGTAGATGGGGACCGCTAGGGCCAGTGCCTACCAGGGTTGCGGAATTTGTTCGAAAGAGTTACCGCGGCTCTGGAACGCAAAGGGCATTAGGAGGAACACGGATGGGTTTTAGTCAGTAAGAGTCTGACACTCCCTTCCGCTCCGCCCAGAGCGGAAGAAGCAATTTGAAGCCTACCGATACTGAAAAAAAAAAGTCTTGTAAGGAATACAGACAGAATTCTCATAGTAATAGACTGAAATTGAGGTTTTCGCCACAATTAAGACCATCATATTCTGAGACTGTCACACACAGTGTAGATTACTATTATATCTGCGAGTATGCTCATACAACCTTTAAGCATCTGAAGGACACACGGTAAAGGTACAAAGTACCTGCAGATTTCGGTCTGTATTTTCAGATACTTATGACAATGTATAATATTATCTGACGTGCGTTCCCTTTGAGGAACCACATTTGAATTTTGAGCTTTTGAATTCGTCAGCCTTTAGTAAAAGTTCTCAAACAATTGTAAATTAAGCCTCTAGTTTGTAAAAGTAGCCACTCAAAAGTTACAATCGCTTAAAGGTGGTGCCTCAGTCGTGACTGACAGGCATACATATCTCACAACTGCTATAAATGACTACACTTAATAAAAACTTTGTAAAACTAATTTATTAAATATCAACCCTTCCTGTTCACTGAATAAAAAGAACTAGCATGCAACGGTGGTCCCTAAACCGATCACCATAAGTTCATCTTGAGTGGAGATAATGAAATTTGGAATTTGGAATTTTCGTATCGGTTTAGCGTTAGTAAAAGTACTTGAACGATTGTAAATTCAACCTCTAGTTTGTAAAAGAAGTTATTCAAAACTTTCAATCGATCCAAGGTGGTCCCTCAATTGAAACATTTATCATAATGAAAAAATATATTTACGTAGCGTTCGGAAGTCAAATAGACAAATGCATAAATACAGTCTATACTTTAGTAATTTTTTTCTAACATTTTTTTATCTTGTCAGCACCATCTATACGAGAACGGGTCACGCCGTGGCGAAAAGATTAGCCAGTCAGCAATGTTGGTAGTGAAGATGACTGCCCAGGGTGCGCCGGACGTACTGAAGTATCGTCACTCGTGGAGGCTCTTTTCATGCACCCTAAACTTACTAACGATTACTTTACTAAACAGTATCAAAAAATGTACCGTTTTATTTCAAATAATAATCGAATTCCTGCGAAGAAATACTAAGATCGAGGTGACCACACAGCAAGACCGTGTGTATTAATCCGTCCATTGATTTCTATGACGAGCATGATCGTAAGGCACCTCGCGCACTAGACGGCCACGACCACGACCAGTGGCCGCAACGATCAGATTATTGTTGCGGCTAAGTGCGCGACGTTTATATGGTTTCTTTAGTTAGTCTGATCGTTGCGGCCACTGGTCGTGGTCGTGGCCGTCTAGTGCGCGAGGTGCCTAAGACGTGCCCTCAGTTATACATATACCATTATAGCATCTACAATTCTACATCGTGTCTTTAACTTAACTGAATTCACTGAATGCGAATAGTTTTTAGTGAAACTTTAAATAAAAACGAGTTTTCCCATATAAACCCTTTTTCCTCCGGGATAGGAAGTAATATAAAAGGGCGCAGGCAACTACACAGATTACCTACTCAACGATAAAATGGAGCGAACGTTATACTTCCGTTAGTAGGATCCCTTCCGGGCACATTAGCAGATAAAATGCACGCCAATAAAAACTGCCTTTGCTTTAGTATTCACAAAGTTAACACTTGAAATAATAGTTTATAACGGAAAATCATTTTAAAGCGCTAAATCCACTAGCAAGTTTTAAAGTGCACAGATTGACTTCTGCAAGCAACTTTCACTGTGGACACACCTTCCAGCAAATCGCCTTATGAAAGTTTCACCGACTTGCCTGACTTGCCACAAGCTGCCCGTGTTACACAGGTTATTGATACTTTTGCAACCACGTGCGTCTATATTCAACCGACGAAGTTTTCCTCTCAGGCGACGATAGACGAAGTTAGTGTAGACAGACGAAGCGAAGCTATGACTTGCATACAAATTGTATGGAAAGGGTTTTGCGAATTATTGAAGCAAGCTGAAATGAAAAATCTTGCTATGTTGACCTTGCGCAATTTAACTTGCTAGAGGATTCAACGATTAACAAAACAAAATGAATATTAAATTGTTGGATGTTTAAACAACGATTTCGTTTTTGGAATATGTTCCAGCATTTGATTTATGAAATGATTCAATGGAAATTATTCGTTGGGCAAAATGTTTGAGTTCAGCGTACCTAATTTCGTAATTATTAAATTTAAATTTGGTTTCAGTGATATTGTGGTCAGCTTAAACCTAACCGACCGACCTATTCATTTTATCCGCGCATTATGCGTATCATAAATACCAATTAAATTAATTAGATAAGGTATTATTATTCCATTTTCACTAAATTAGAATGGGCCAATATAGATTATCATTCCGCGTGCGTGTCAGACGTGAAGGGATTATAACATCATATTGTGTCAGTCTGGTTTCTCTAAAGGTGCCATTCCACCAAAATAGTGTTCAGCACATTTGTTGACAAACATTTTGTGCAGAACTCCAGCAGTGCGCGTACTTGAGCTGTAGCTGTAGTTTGTCTGTCTACACCGACAAAACCACAGTTTTGTCGGTGTAGACAGACAAACAGACAAGTGACGTGGGTTCCAGCCCATTGGCGTTTTTTTCGAGTAATTTAAATTTTCTCTTTTCTACATAATTGTGCTATTTTGGTAAAATGGATTTTTCATAACTTTTCACGTCGAGTTCGCCTCGTGTCGGCTCGTCACATAACCTTAATTAAATATATTTAGATTTAAACTCATCAATCTGGTATGTGTTTCCTTTTATATACTTCATACCGGATGCAATAATAGGAGAATAGCAATAATACTAGTCGCGCGTAGAAGGTTTGCCGATGACTGCGCCCCCCACTTCACCGACCGCTACCCGCGCTCGTCTGAATCGTACCGACCATAGACGCGTGACGTCATGAGGCCATCGGCAAACCTTCTCCGCGCGACTTATACAAATAACATTAATTCTAGTTAAATTTATTATTATAGCTATAAATAATTAATGTAATATCCATGTAGCTATACCCTAAGCCTATAGGGAATAAAAGCAATTCATATATTAAAGTTTTGTTTTTATTAATTCCTCCCGCTTGAAGATTAAAAGTTCAACTTTACTCGGCAAGCTTCCGGTTACTTTGTTGTGTTAGCTCCTGGCGCCCGAAACATTTCTTTTATATTCATTTTATATTTTGGAGCACACATATTTCTATTTTGCCCTAGTCCAAGTGTTCAATTACCTCAATAAACCCCAAACTATATTTATATTTTTTTCATTACATTTTACAGACAGCACACGTCACTTTTTTAAATGTGCTGTGCAGCACATTTGTACACGAACATGTTCTCCACGGGAGCGATCTGCTTTCAGTTCAGTCGTTAACATGGACGGGCAGGAAAACGTTACTGCTTATATAAAGAAACGAAGAACAAAACCGCGTTATTAGGTGAGGCTTTTCCTGCGAAGACGTGATGAAAAGACGAAAAAAAATCTAGGCTAATTGTAAATAGAGCCGATAGGTGGATTTATGACTGCCTCGTTGGTCTAGTGGTCGCAAGCGCGACTGCTGAGCGTGAGTTCCTGGATTCGATCCCCAGGTCGGGCAAAGTATCGTCGGGTTTTTCCGTGTGGAATTTCTCAGTAGCAGCCCGGAGTCTGGATTTGTGCCCGGTTGAGGGCAATAGGCTCGCCCTCTATTACATGGGACTTAAAACATAACGGTGAAACGAGGGTGTACTATACACCTCTGCCCAACCCTTCGGGGAATACAGGCGTGATGTTATGGAAGTGAATCTAAAAATTTCACGCGAATATCATGCGAAGATTTTGAAGTACTGACCAACGAACCCCATAGTATTGGATATGTTTCGACCGCTTGTATAAATTCAACAATTTCATAATTCGTCCACTCCTTAGTGCAAGGCAATCCGTAATTAAACAAAGAAATGCACATGAAAATCCGCCAGACGCCACCGAATGCACGCGAACAAATAAATGTTTTCGCTCCGGCGGCGAAAACAAAACTGAGTGCGTGAACTCGTGTGCGTTTGCGCTGACGCGATTCCACCACTTGATCGAGTGCGCGAACAAAAGTTCACGGTTGTGCGCAAACTTTCTAACAAAATGCGCGCACACTCGCGTGAGTCCACCAAGAGAAACATTTGTGCTGTACTGGTGAAATGACACCTTTAGGAGTTGTAAGTATGAAGTCTGACAACCGAGACGAGAAACATTATATCATAATGAAGGAATTGTTCGTGTGTGAGGTGTATGATTTGGAAGCGAATCTTTCACAAAAACAGACTGTGCCAATGCTAGGAATCAATGCTATATATAAATCACTAGGATAAATATTTTAATAAGTATCATAACTAGGTATACACTTGCGTCATCGTCAGCATATTTCCAATTACTATGTTGAAGTTGGTTTATAATCGAACCCAGTTTATAATCGAAACCAAGTTTCAGAATTTTACAGAGAGGAGATTATTGAGTTAAATCGTCTGGCATATCTAGTAGAGAACGTGCGAGGATCGTCCGCTCTTTAAAAAAAACATGAATATTCATATAATATACATCAATTCACACAAAAACAGAGTATAAATATTGTTTGTATTTGCTTTAATGCTTTTTCAAACAATGAGGGATTTCACCGCTGGTCGTATGTAACAAGGACCGGTTGGTTTATTCAGCGGCGCTTTGTACTTGGTAGAAAATACACAAACACCAACATAATACAAATCAACATAATAACAGGAACGTAAACTTATCTTCAGAACCTGTTTCAAATTTGCTTTACGGTGTTAATTATGAAATGAAAGCTTTAATAACTCACTCTGAAGCGCAGTTCAGACTACGCTTTAATTTAGTATACACAGTGTGTAAACGAATTCGTGTAATTCCTTAAAACCACATGATCTACTACTGGCGTATATTAACCCAGCAAGGAATTTAGCTTGATTAAAAATTAAATTCATTTTTTTTCAGAAATTGAAAGAAAAAAAAATATTTTTCGCATTTTTTTTTAACCTTTCTATGCCACGCTTAAATGAATGAAATCACGGCGACACGGCTGGCGTGCACGACCAACACGATATCACTCTTTGCAGTCAGTTAACTCGGGGCGCTAAATTGAATCAGAAACAAAATCAGGTTATTTTTATGAAAAAATATTTTTGCTGAAACTGAAAAAAAACCAGTGCCTGGTCAATCAATAGATCACATGGCTTGAAGGAATTACATGGATTCGGTTACAGCCTGTATAGCATAAAGCAAATATTTTAAGGCACGGCGATATCGCTCAGCATTCATTTTATTTGAATATATTCACACAACGGTATGCTATAAGGTATTGGATTGCTTTACGCGATAAACTTGAGCGATTCTCAGAGCTATATCGTACGATTCTCCGGCCCCCGCCCTGCCTCACTTCTACCCCGTCTGTCGCCCGACGGATCGCCGTCAAATAACTAACTGGCTTCATCCCAACTGATCCCTAGTCCCAACTCGCCCGATTTTTTATATACCTATTAGCTGCCAGGGTATAGTTTGTCGGAAAAGTGCTACGATGTAGAAAATAAATACTTATCACGTATAAATTTCGCTCTTCATATTTTTCTATACATTTTTTAACAAAATAACCTACTTACATTCCGTTCTAATAAGTAGGTAGTTATTAGGGTACATTTTTGATCTTCGAAAATTAAAGTACCTACAATTGAAATGTCAATGTTCAAAACATCGAAAAATTAAATATCGAACGACCATAAAACCGTAAATTAAATTAACGTAAGTTTATATTGTCGAATGGTTATACAACCTACGTCCAATATATCTAAAATCTAATTATCTACAAAAGTGACATCGAAAGACCTAAATATCGAAGTACAGAGTATCGAATGGGGTACATAAACAAGCAAGCAATCAAGCATGCCAGTGTTTCTGAGCATGCTCCGCCACAAGACTCGCTTTATCGCCCCTTCGCTTCGCTCGCACACTCGACCGGGGAGCTACGCTCGGGAGGTTACCGACTCGCTTCGCTCACAACCTCCCCCTGCTCGCCACGTTTCGGCCTCGTTCCACTCAGGACCTCCTTCGCAAGCTTCTGGCTCCACGCTTTTAAATAACACTCTAGGGGTAGGACAGAATCTGACCACGTGGAGTCGGGGTGTCTTGTGTCGGATTAACATTAAATTCGACCTATTTTAATTAATGCCGTGGTAAAAGAATGTTCACCAGAACATTCTTTTACCACGGCATGAGCGGCATGAGCTGCCAAGCTCAATCATTATGATGAACTTAAGTGTATTAAATGTGATTTTTAACAGAGAGCTTTAATTATTGTAATCACCCGACTACGTAAAAAAAGGGGTCTAAAAAGGACGAAACAAGAAAACAATTCAAATAGAAATCCAAAAATGCATAGGTACAAAAATGGTCAAGGTAGAGCCGTGGTCGCACTTACTGTATACCTACTATGATTATGTGGGTGCCAGGAACACTTTCATTAAACAGACATGGTATGTATAGTATACAGTAAGTGCGACCACGGCTCTACCTTGACCATTTTTGTACCTATGCATTTTTGGATTTCTATTTGAATTGTTTTCTTGTTGTTTCGTCCTTTTTAGACCCCTTTTTTTTACGTAGTCGGGTGACAGTTTTTAACTTTTTTTTTTTTTTATATACTTTTCCGTTTCCCGATCGGGCATATAAACTAGCCGTGCAATATCTACATCGTCGCATTCTAAGAAATGTAACGTAAACGTAAATTCTAACGTAATGTTGGTTTGTTATTTACTTAAACGAGTAAATAACTGAAACGACTGGACCGCGCGAACTGTACGACCGCATTTTAAACATATGTTTTGACTTAAACAATATGATATATATACTTATTTGTAATGTGCTCGCCAAGATCTTTCTTTTGATACCAAACACGTGATGATTATCTCAGTTTAATTTTTTTCGAGGTTAGAAACTTAGGTTTATATTCCTTCATATAAAATGTTGATAAAATTTATATAGCCTATGTTACCCGGGTCATTATTACGAATCTTTTGACACCTCATTCATTAAAATCGGTTCAGTAGTTTAGGCGCTACGGTGGAACATACAAACTTACATACATACATACATAGACTGTCAAAATCATTACCCTTCCTTTTGGATTCGCCGTAGTCGGGTAAAAACTGTGATTTGCCATGACTGAATAAAAATAAATACAAACCATTCAAGCACTTTTCTTACCATCAGTACTTTTGCGCCTTTTGCTATACATGTAAGTAGATACATATGGACCGGGCGAGTTGGGACTGGGGATCAGCTGGGACGAAGCCAAATAACGGCTTTGTTAGGCTTGCGATCACTTGCGATATAGCGTATAGAGTGAATGTTATGCAATATAGTTATAACTTATGACTAGGGATCGAATATTCGGGTGCATATTTACCTAAAGTGAATTTTTAGCTCTGAAAGTATGGAAGCGGCTTCTTAAAATATATTTTTTGTAAAAAAAACCGGCTGTGCTAGGAACACCGGGAATACATAACTAATCAGGTGTATACTATGAAAGCGACTTCTTAAAATGATTTATAAAAAAACGGTATTCTTGGATTGCATAATTATTTAAAATGAATGTTTAACCCCTGATGCAAATATTTGTATATGTAGAGTGTAGGAAGAGGAGTGGTGTGTGCTAGATAAACCAAAAAGAAAACAAAAAAAAAGTAACTGTCCCGGAACCGCGGATTTTTTTCGATACAAAAGCGCATTCCATATTAGCCAACATCTCAAGTTTAGGTGAATACATACCTGTGCATCCGAATATCCGATCTCTACTTATAACCCAATGTGCTTTACTATATAGCGCAATAGTATAGCGTAGTCTGAACTGCACTTAGATGAAGTAATTTTTAGAGAAGACCGTCCTAAATGTACCGTGGTAGGTGTGTAATTGTCTCTTGCTTGTAACAATTATATAATTGTCTCTTGCTTAGGTCCCACGACATAATGTCTTATTTGTTTTCGGTATGTTTATCCTGATTGCAAAGATCCAAAGATCCAGATAACTACAACTAAGCCTGCCGCTGTAGTATATTTGAAAGTAAATTAACATGTTTGGAACATCACGTATTCCCAGAAAAATGTGCGGACTCATATTGGCAAGCAAAAAAGCATTTTCTAAATACAATGTCAGTGCTCACAGTCGACCCTAGACATGACTTGAAGAGGGTTTAATAAACATGTAACTAGTTACTAGTTTACGTCCGCGGTCGTGCTCGACTTTTTGTCTTTTGTGTTTTAGTGTGACATTGTATGACAAGGGGTGGAAGGTCTGTAAACGCACCCACGATTCAAGAGAAATCTTAGTGTGGGGCAAAGTTTTGTAAAAAAAAATTAAAAAAGGGGTCCTAAATATCGTGACGTCACATTTCAAAATCTAATATATCTAAGAACTAGCTTTTGCTCGCGGCTTCGCTCGCGTTAATTTATAATTTTTTGATCCCAAAATATAGCCTATAGCACTCAGGGATAACGTTGCTTCCTATTGGTGAAAGAATTTTTGAAATCGGATGTGTAGTTCCGGAGATTACCTCCTACATACATACAAACAAACAAACAAACAAATTCTACCTCTTTATAATATTAGTATAGATTAAATGGAAATAAAACTAATTTCAGATTTGCTGTTTTAATAATTTCTATATGTAAAATGTAAAAAATCATGAAATTAGTGTGACATAATTAATGGTCCCTTACTCGTTACATACTAAATTAGGTTTTACATAATAGCAGCTTAGCCTTACTAATATTATAAATGCGAAAGTAACTGTCTGACTTCTTCACAACTAAACTACTAAACCGATTTTGATGAAATTTGGTACAGAGATAATCTGGAACCCGTATATGGGCATAGGCTACTTTTATCCCGAAAAACGTGAAGGACGCAATAAATGACATCCACGCGGGCGAAACAGCGAGCAACCTCTAGTGGGTACTGTAAACTAGCTGGTATTTATGTTATAAACAGTGATCAGATAATCGGACGCTAAGTGCCTAAACTTCACTTTTATTCCCACGAAAGAATAATACGGACATGCCTTTCAGAATCCCGGTTCCCGAAATCGTTTGAAATTCCTGAGATTGCTAAAAATGTTACCTGCATACAAAATATAGTTAGAACTCGTTGTGAAAATGTTTTTTTTTTCTTGATATTTATTCCATTTGTTTTGAATAAAATAAAGACACTAAATCAAAATAACCACTGCTATAATTTCTTTAAGTTTGTTATAATTGTTTTTACAAAATTGTTCAATACCGGGAACCCGGGATTACTTATTTATTCAGAAAAGAATGTCCATATTATTCTATCGTGGGAAGAAGTTTAGGTATATAAAAGCGCCCGATTATCCGATCACTGGTTTTAAATCTTCAAAATAACAAATCATTTTCCGATACAAACATCAATCAATCAATCAATTATATTCAATCAGTAGTTACCACATCTACAGGGTGTAAACGAATTCGTGTAATTCCTTCAAACCACATGATTTATTAATGATATAGATAGATTAACCCCGCACGAGATTTAGATTGATTAAAAATTAAAAATAAACTTTATTTTTCCCAAATATTTTTTTAAGTGATAGAAAATTTCGATGCCTTGCACAAATGAATGGAGGCACGGCGACAAAGCTGACGGGCACGACTAGTGCGATATCGGTCCACGCAGTCAGTTAACTTGAGACACTAAAATTACTCAGATACAGAATACCATGGTTCATTTTTTGAAAACTTTTTTGTTGATTCTGTAGAAACCCTATGCAGGGTCAATCAGTGTCCAGTGACCAGTAGATCACGCGGTTTGAAGGAATTACACGAATTCGTTTACACCCTGTATGTATCAAAGCCGCATCATTATACCAAAAGTTTTTTTTTTACATACGTATTTATTTATGTAACAAAACTTTCAAAACATTCACTTGTAAATTAGTAGAAATGCTTATACATAAATGTAGGTAGTTCTTCAGCATAAAATATATAAAATTAATTGAACCAAACCTAATCGTTTAACTTTGAAACAATTTGGAATATTTGACAATTAATTTAACTAAAGTTAATGTTACAGACAGTTCTCAATTGAAACCTTGAACTTTTCATCTACATTCGTTAATTGAATTTATTTATTTATTTATTTATATACTCTTTATTGTACATAATACACCGGAAACAAAAAAAAAAAGGAATACAAATATTTACACAATATGTACAATGGGCGGTCTTATCGCACAAGGCGATCTCTTCCAGACAACCTTAGGATGGACTGAAAGAACGGAAAGAGATAACGGGCAGTCCTGGTGTATAAGTACGTATCGTACATATTACTTAGATATAATAACATAAAATACATATCAATAATTACACATATAAATAAAAAGAAGACGTAATATACACGTATTAAACAAACTAATAAATAAATATATTTTAAATAAGAAAGTAGATGAAATATGAGCAATAATCAAGAAATTGCAAATCAAAGAGAATTGCTATATTTTTAGCACTTAAAACTGTTTAGTACCTATATTTTTAGTAATAACGCATCTACGATAAAAATATTGAGCTAAAATAATAAAGCCATCATTAAACATAAATTACTTTGTTTAGTTTTTTTTTTTAATATGTACCTAAGTATCTAAAATTTAAAAAAAACACTTTATTTCATTGATATAACAATGTCGACGTCTAACAATGATTATAAAATAATAATAAACAATTATAAGTTTAATCTGTAACTACAAGTTAAAGTAAAATGTACATTAATAGAGCATCGGTTCTTTTTATTTATTTTATTTAGCGATAGGCTCGCCATTGACCACTATCTCGCTTGATGGTGTATCCCTATCTAGTCTGTGCTTGATGGTAAGCGATGATGTGGTCGACGGTGAAGCACGCTTGTCTAGATGTTCTCATTACAAAAACATGCTATAAGACAAACGATGACGTTGAAGAAAGGGACGTGTAGCGCTAGTTCTTTTCTGCATAAGTGACTTCCATGGAAACCAAAAGTAATTATTTGTCGGTATATTGTATTACGTTGAATTATCTACCTATCAGTGGCGAAGGCTCCATACAACTCGATTCCTATCGGCTTCCCTTTCGAAATGAGTAGTTACTGGAATTCTCGCATCACACTTGAGCAAGGTAAGCATTTTTTGGTCCGGCTTCCCTTTTAAGAAAGTTCACCCATCGCCACTGCTACCTATATGATTTAGATACTTAGGTATAATTTTGTCTCAATTCACTCAAAATTGTTTTATATTCTTTTTTTACCATCCTCAATTTGCAAAATTTCAGTATTGTAATTAATATTATGTTTCTTTTGAGTATACACTTAATATATTTATTCAGCTGACAGACAGAATTGTGTTGCTGGGGAGTTTGTTGCGCCGTTTCTTCTTCACAGCATAAACACTAGAAAGCGATGAAGGGCGGGCATGTTTTGGGGCTGTCTTGTAACATTGACGTTCAAAAATAACTAAGTAATTCTTGTCTATTTTGAATAAATGAGTTTTAAAGTTTGAAGCATTGTAGAGTGTACTTTAGGAACCTGGGCATCAGCATTCTTCTTTGAGCTCTTACAACATATTATCTTGCGATGACTAATCAGAGCCCTGATTCTCTAAGGCTAGTATTCACCAACGTCAATTGTCTACTTAAACAATCGTTTACCTAAAAATTTTGTAAATATTTCGAGTAAAGTTTGTTTAATCAAAGAATTTATAAAAAAACAGATAACGCGTCCGCGCACAACGTTTCTTCGCAGTTCATGGCAGCACTGCTTACAAAGGCCATTTGACAATAAATGATTTGTAAAAGTCGAAATCAGTATTCATTCAAAATTAATAGATCTAAACCCGTTTTTCGTTGGCACTTTCGGATGGCAACTCGTGGTAAGTTTAGATGCGTCATAGTGATTCAGGCCTCTTGTATGGCAATGAAGCTCAGTGATTGTCCCACTATGACGATTTTATTCAATACTTTTCATTACAGCGTGGTCTACGACGAGTTTCATGTACAGTTAAGTGGACAACCCTGCAATAAAAAAAAACTCATCAATATCAAAATATAAATATATAGGTAGGTACTTTTCTAAAACAAAAGTAAACAGTTTTACTAACTCAATTTCATTTAATAAACTCTTTAAGTTCTAATCTTGGTAAACCTTTCAGAAACAATCCGAAACTTGCTAACGAATTTAACTTCTAATAAGACGAAAAAAGAATCAAGACTTCTTAATTATTTGTATGAAAACTATATTTATGTATCTTATATATTTTCATATTTTCAAAACAATGTCTCATTAAAATTAATTATTCTTATACCGGCTCTAAAGGACAGTGTACCGAAAACTCTCTCGTCGTACTGCCACGAGCTATATTTGATATAGCTCATGCCGTGGTAAAAATATTAGCTAGTCAGCAATTTTGGTAGCTGGGCTAACTGCCCAAGGTGCGCCGGACGTACTTAAGTATCGTCACTCGTGGAGGCTCTTTCAATGCATCCCAATACTGAAAACTGAAACAGCTGAATCACCCCATTTATTTTGTATTGAAAATAAATGGAATTTTCCGATTTGTTTTTTTTTTTAACAGTTTTCATTCTCTGATGTTATAACATCTTATTCTGTTAGGTCATTTCGCAGTTTTTTTTTTTAAATTTGCCTTTGTATCTTCTAATACTGGAATCGGAGAAGTTCCATAGGAACGAAGAAATTCGTCGAAAGTGTATGGGAATGATGCAATAAATAAGATCATAGAATACAACGAACATGAACTATAATTTGTGTATCACTACAATAAATTCGATTGAATCCTACGCCATTTCGATAAAATTGATACGGACTGTTTCATAAAAGTTGTTTAAAATATTTCAAGCTTTTCGAAGGTGCATCCGAGTATGTTTCATTCTGAAGTTTATACATTATGTTGATGTAT
Organism: Amphipyra tragopoginis; assembly: GCA_905220435.1. NCBI lineage: Eukaryota > Metazoa > Arthropoda > Insecta > Lepidoptera > Noctuidae > Amphipyra > Amphipyra tragopoginis. The sequence goes on along the minus strand of HG992005.1, from coordinate 14,655,958 downwards.
TATGAAATACGTGCCGTTCACTGCTTAAACATGAAGAAATATTTTTTATAACTTACCTTTTGAGTTATGAATATAAATGTGGATGGATGGAGAGGAAGAGGGAGGCCAAAGAAAAGATGGATGGATTGTGTGAAGAATGATATGAAAGAGAAGGGAGTCAGTGATATCATGACGGTGGACAGGACGGAATGGAAGAAGAAAACATGTTGCGCCGACCCCAAGTAACATGGGGTAAGAGCAGGAAGAAGATGATGATGACCTGTTAACATGTTAGATTAATATAATATCTCTAATGGGTATGTATCCTTGTCTTAAACACGAGTTCGCATCACGTAAGCCAATCTATCAGAGCACAGATTCTCATAGCAAAGGTTTTAATTAAGATGTCCTGAATATCTTGTGGCGGCCTTACCGTGACAAGACATATGTCACAGATTTTGTCAGATCTCTCAGATTTCGATTAAAACCGCGACAAATATGTATGCCTTGTCGCTGTAGCGAGTTGGGGTGTGTAAAAACTCAGATACCAGGAGCCCAATTCTACTAACAGAAACTTTTATCAATTGCAACTGAATCGTTCATTCAGACAGTTTTCGTTTACGAAAACTGTCAAAAGGTTTGGTTTTGTTTTTTTTGTCAATAAATTTCATAGTTTTTGTCAACAAACACTGTCTGAAATAAACGATTTAGTTGCAATTTATAAAAGTTTATGATAGTAGAATTGGGCTCCTGATTATGTGTTTTCTATTTCTGGTAACCATTTTCCCTTGTAGCATTTTGTTTTTACACCCAGAAAGAGTCGTTGTAAAATAATGAATAGCAGCTGTCATATCGCTTGGAGCAAACGAAGATAAGAGCTTCAGAGTATGACACATTTGAGCTCGTGTTTTAGTGCGACTAACTGGCAGATTTTAATTTTAGATATGAATAGTTTTACCGTGTTTCAAATTCGTTTAGCAAGACCTGCGCTTAGGGTTACCATTTAGAAATTTGAAAAGTCCTGACAAAAATCCTGACATTTCAATAAAAGTCCGGACATTTTAGTCACAAAATGCAAACATACGAAGATTTACTGTTTACTTAATCTCGTTAAGTTGATTGTTCAAGAAGATTTAAGTATATCTTGTTTTTAGATGAATGAGAAGTTAATAAAGATAAATATTTATTTGATAATTATTATCTACTTATGCAAGTTTTATTACTCGGATTTTTTGGCTTACATGGAATACCATGTAAGCCAAAAAATCCGGACAAATTAAAGAGCCAGACGAAGTCCGGAGATGTCCGGACAAATCCGGAAGGATGGTAACCCTACCTGCGCTGGGCATTTTTTTATATATTTACTACACCAACATCAGACAAGAAGATAGTTGACGATCACTGTTTGCATCATTGTGCAAAGTGGGCCGAAGCGCGTAGTTAGTAGGCTAATTCAGGTTTTTTTTTGAAGCAGGAAACGTGCCGTTTCTTGGTTTCGTACAGTTTTCGTTTACGAAAGCTATCAATATGTTGTTTTGTTTTTGTTGTCAAATAATTTTACAGTTTTAAACGGCAAGTTTCCTGCTTCAAAAAAATACCTAAATTAGCGTAGGCATAGGTATCTAACGCATCCGTCACGACGTAGATGATGGCGGATGCGTTCGATTACATTATCACAATAGGTATAGCCGCTCGTATTGTAGGCAGATAAGTTGTGAGGCAGATACAGATAGGCCCGAATTACATAGAAACGGCATAAGGCGCAGGCACGGCGCAGGCGCGTCACTTTCATACATTTTTCATGCCACTTCAAATTTTTTTCGCACAAAATGTATGAAAGCGCCGCGCCTGTGCCGTAGCTGCGCCTTATGCCGTTTCTATGTAATTCACGTTATAGACGTCGCAGGCTGTCTTCTGCATCATCATATCGTACCTAATTGAAGCTTTAAGTGGACAAATATGCTAACTAGCAAATATGTAGTTCAAATGTAGGTAGGTAGGGCATTTTAAAATAGTATTTTTTTTCTATCGCAGATAATACCTTTGCTATACTTTGTAACTCCACAAATAATGAAAATATCCGTGTTTCGAGCTCATAGGACGGTTATCAGTTAGAACCTTTGTTAATGTAAAATGACATATTTTTCAATTTTGTCAGATAATACCTTTGTCCACTTAACACTTCAATTGTTTGTGTATCTTTGGAACCTTTCACATTTACACACACACAAAACATTATTTTCTTATAAGTATACCGGGTGTAATGGACAGTGTACCAAAAACTGAAACAGTGAATTCGGACCATTATTCGAAATTCAAAAAAGGTGAATTTCTTTTCTCGGAATTTTCCGAATTTACTTAAATTCACTGTTTCAGTTTTCGGTACACCAAAAATATATAAATATAGGTACCGGGTGCAAGAGTACACCCGGTAGATTTATTTATTTTTGACCTTTAATTAATTGTTAATAACATATTTATGTCACCACTTTAAGTCGCCATTGCATAAACGAGGTTGTCACTGAAAACAATGCGCTGTTGGTGCTACTTTTTGTAACATCAACGGCATAATGCTGAGTCACGTCCATTTATACATAGAATGGATGAGGAGCAAAATTCACTTTGGCAATCGCAAAGGTGTTTTACTTTTTTTTTACTGTTTTATACATCAAGCTCTTAGCATAATACATTGCTTTTATATTATGTTAGCATTAGCCAATGTTCCGTGATTGGATTGGAACCACCATATCATTGCGCGGGATATTGCCAGTCAAAAATGTTTGCTGTCATTCTAATTTTTACTGTGCAATCAACGTTTGTTCGTTTCGTATTATTTTGCAGGTAAGTACCTACCTTTTCGTATTATATGAGTCTCATATGCGTGAACATTAAAAAAAAACTTCTCTTCTTTCCAAACATTTTTTTTTTAAAGATTTACATAACATTAATAGATGAACAGTTTCCTAAAACCTAAAGTAAAACATGTTTAATAAACAATACGATTTTCTAACAATGTCAGGAGAACTCTGAACTGAAATATACAACCAACAACTATTTAATTTAAACTACACAGCAGACTACGTTGAACAAAACACAGCAAAAACAATTTCATCTATGTAATGTTATTCGGCCAAAAACGTGGTTTAAAACACCCTAAGATTGAAATTCGTTTGCACGTCATAAAACAATAAGGTCGATTTTCACTTCCAAAAATTATCTGACAATTAGGTACATGCTGTCTCTATCGTTTATTATAGTGACGTCTTGCGTTCCTAGTTTAAATTGACATGACGGAACTGCAATTTGAAGATTCAACTTCAGCAACTGGTAAACCACTTATTTGACCGACCGTACATAGTTAACACTATGGTAACGTAGGGGTTAAAAGGGTTTTTCTATGTTGTCAAAAGGATATTTTAAGAGACCACTAATGCTGAACTACGAGTACCTTCAAAAGACAGGCCTTTGGTTTACGTACACATTGTTTTAGCAGATATGCGTATAGTTGGAGAAAAACCGTCAATTACGAAAGCAAAAAATACCGCTTTCCAACAACATAGACTGAGAACAAGGAAAACACACACAGAATAGGTACAATATAACAAAAATAATGCAGACTTATTGTTATTGTAATCGCACAATAACCAAGAACAGAAATTAGAAAAATATTGTAATATAATTATTCTGATTATTTACTCTTATGGGTACCCACACTGAGGTTATAAAATAACCGAAACCTTTAAAATTTAAAGAAATGTTATAGAATTTTATGATGATATAGTAACATTAAATCAACCATTGTGGGAGCACCATTTGACTTCTAACATGTAGTTTCTGAACCTCGATGAGAATCCACTTTAGACTGGTCGGATTAAAGGCGACCCTTCTCACAGAACATTACTTTGATCAGCTCAACTTGCACTTTTTATAATTAGAAGTACTAATGCTTCTCATCACGTCCGTAGTCTGCTTGCTCTTTCTCACAAGGCTTGGCAAACAATAACGCAAAGTACTCAAGCACATACAGACAGTGCTCGTAAAAAATGTAATTTCCAGTAGAATTTGTTACGAGCCACGTAAAAGAGGTCAGATAAAAAATATTCTTATATTTTTCTCCAGATTGTTACATGAAAGAAGGAAAGAAGAAAACATAATATTTTGCGACAGAGGCCTAAACGATTAGACTGGAACGGCAATCGGGTCTCACGTTCAAATTTTTTCCGACCAACCATTGTGGTGAATAAAGTCGATCGGTGCAATAATAATACAGGTGGTAATTTTTTGCAAACACGTCAAGATTCCTGCCTAAACCAATCTTTTCCAAAAACTTTGTAAAATTGTTTAAATTCCAGCTTATGACTCTTTTAAGCAGATTTGGTATCACAGTTTCAGTGTTCGTCTTTCTCAAAATCTCCACTATTCACTCACACTACGAGGGTAAGGTGAATAGTTCTCGGCCTGACTATGAAAGCCTGAGATTTTCAGTTAAAAAATGATTTTATTTTTCTACACTTTCTCCCTTGACTTCAACACACTTGGTCAAGCGTTTCTCCAACTTCAATATTCCTTCCTGGAAGCGAGAGTCTGGAAGGCTGTGAAAACATTCATCTACGGCCTTCTCAACTTCTTCATTGGACGCGAAGCGCTTGTCAGAAACAAATTTCTTCAAGTTTGTGAACGGATGGAAGTCTGTGGATGCCAAATCAGGAGAATAGGGGGGATGACGGAGCAAATCGTACCCCAAATACCGCAGTTAATTGTCAAAATATTAGTAATGTCTTTTATCATGAAATTTTGTTTGACAAATATGTACACAAAATATGTAGCAATCGTTGAACGGCTCGTGCGCGTGAGTGCAACCTGTGGTCATTGCTTCAGAGAAAGGAACCTTTTCACAATGCGTGCTGTGTCAGGGAGTAGAGATACAGTGTGCGGGTGCACACTGTATCAAGCCTTTTTTTTTTTTTTTTTATCGTGGGAAAATCCTCATGGATACCCTTCGCCTGGGGAAGGCGAAGGGTTATGCCGGACTCTTACCGGCTAAAAACCCACGGTGTTCCTACTCCTGACCCTTGGCCGGGGTCACGGGATTCGCAGCTGCATGCGCCGCAACCCCGGCAGGCCTCGGTCCGCCAGCCCCTGGCGGACCTCTCCTTCTGTGGGGCCTTGCCCCACGTCCTCCTGAGAGGCGCGCACGGAACACATGCGCGCCGCCTTCTCGGGCCTGTTACTGGTCGGGCGACGGGTCCCCTAACCCGTCGCCCGCAGGCCACACACTAGGGTGGCCGGAGATCGTCGCGCGCCCTCCGGCGGCGCCCGGTGCGTCTGGCGCGGGAAGGGAGAGTGGCCGTCGCCTCTCTCTCCCTCTCCGCTCCCTCCTTGGTCGCCATCACCACCTCACAAAAGGAGGTGACGGCTTCCCACGCACTCTCGCTCCCGACCATGGACAGAACCACGGCCGGAAGCGAGAGGTCACCACCGATCGCCGCGACTAGTTCACGGCGCTGCGTCGCCCACGCACGGCACTCCTGCAACGTGTGCAGCGCCGTGTCTTCCGGGCAGTCGACGCAGTGGTGACATCCGGACACTGTATCAAGCCTGATCTAGCCGCCTAATGAGAGCCTCTTGCGGTGTTGATCGAAACTTTTGCCTATTAGGCCATTAGCCGTCACAACTATCAGTACAAAGACTGCAGAATCCTCGTCCTACGTATTGACAACCTCGTGTGCTAAATCAAGTTACTCGATTTATTTATATTTCTCAGGTTTCACGAGATTCTCGTCACGAGGGACAGTGATATCAACAATACAGCCCCCAGTCCGGGCCCGAGAGCCTTGAGAGCCAGAACCCATGCACGGCCAGGGGGCCAATTCTACTAACAGAAACTTTTATCAATTGCAACTGAACGTTTGACTATTTAATTAAGTATATGTGTACATACATAGGATGGGGTAGATATCAAAATAATCTGACTCTTTAGAATTTTTAGATACGATTATTCGACATGACATTGAGAAAAAAATGGACGAAGAGAGTAAAAAAATGTGTTTTTATTTAGCATGTAATATTTAATGCAATAAAGTATAATCATGTGTTTTTATTATTTTCCAAGACCCAATACTAACGTCTCATTGACAGACGGTCGTAAAAGCCAATCTCTAAACAACCTTCTAAAAACATAACTAAGATTTCTTTTACGCAGGACAATGATTGAAGTAGGCACAGATATAGATTTGTATAAAATAGTGTTGTTTAACAGCACACTGTTCGATCGTCGTTCGTCACCGTCACCAAGATATCATCCCCTCCCCTCCCCTCCCCTCCCCTCCCCTCCCCTTGCATCAACGACACGTACACAGGGACACACAAAACGTACATTCGCCAAAATATACTAACTAATAAATTAATAAGGATGGGGGTCGGGAGTTGCTCGTTGATATCTGTGAAGTAGGTACATATTTATAATGACGACATTTTTGAAATCTTCAAATGCAGTTATACCTATTTTCGATATTATTTAGGGCAAAAATAATTGAACATATGTGTAGGTACTTAACATAGCACAACAAAGTAACATTAAAATTACTGGTGACCGCTGAAAAAAAAAGTACGCCACTAGTCCATACAAAGTTACTCAAACCCCTTTAAAATTATTCACAAAATATACTTATTCAGGAATTTCCATAACGGCTAGGAAATTAAGACTATAAACCTATAGTATCTGTTCATATTGTGTGCATTGCAATATTGTAAGAAACGTTTCGGTACAAACAAATACAACCCTTATTGATAAATTGTAGAGTTCAAAATCCTGTACAAGATCATAGAGCTATAATCTGTAAGTAGAAAATTATATTATTCAGTCCTTACTGAGCATCCGCTGACTACTGATCAGGCATGCTAAATGCGACCACTCTGGGAAGAAACAATCCAACTGTCTTTTTATGTTTATTTTAACGTAAGAAATGCTATTGGTGTCACAGGAAATGTATGAAACCTAGGAATTGTTTAAAGGTAATTCCAAGGAAATGTATACAATACCAAGCCAATTTAGGAAATGTGTAAAATATTTTGTCAAAGGTTCTTTGATACATACATTTCTTAGGAAATGTAGGGTCAAGTGTTGTACCTATGGACGGCTTTACCTATGGACACTACCAATATTTCAAAAACCAAACGGCGTAAATTCATAGTTAGAACACATTCGTAAACTTTTTTTGACCAATGGCAACACTGACTAACTGTCATTATGCTGTCAGTGATAAATCTGTTGTGATATGCTGTTGAAGATTTTTATTTTAAAAGGTAAGTTTTTTTGTACATTTTCAAGGTGTTTATCTTTGAGATAACTTAAACTAGAAGTACGACTGTAGATGATTTACAGAACTTCGTTGTTTTTCATTGAAATAAGGATTATTCTGCGTTTATGTTAATGCTCTGTAGAAAGATTTAACCCTTTCTAGGTTTTGTCTTAATATTTGTACCTGTGGACGGGGGAATGAATGTACCTGTGGACTGTCCATAGGTACATAATATCGGTTGTACCTGTGGACAGTAATTTACACAGACAAATTACTACATTTGTTTTGTTTTTTTTTTCAGTGCCACGTAGTAAAATCGGAGAGAAACGGGATAAAATATGTCCAGACACTCTCTCTGAAGCAGTTATAGAGGTCAAAAGTGGATGTTTAGTTGGTAAGGTGTCTGAAAAACACAAAATACCAAAATATACGATTTTTAAACATTTTCAACTCAACAAATAAATAATGATCTCAATGAAAAATGTATAGATTAATTATTAGATAGATTTGTCGTTGTATTATTGAAGAATGACGTAAAAAAGGTGTTTCGAGAGCATAAAGAAATTATGTTACGTGAATATTTAGAAAAGGCAGCCTGCATGCATATGAGTCTAGATTCCAAACAAGTCCAGGAACTTGTCTACCAGTTTTCTGTGCAAAAAATAAATAAAATACTCTCTTAAAAGCTAGCATCAATACAAAATAGCTGGTATAGGATGGTTTCGATATTATCGACAACGTTTTCCAAAATTATCGCTACGAAAACCTGTTTTTTTTTGCAATACCAAATGCTTGTCTACAGGTACATTACCGTCCATAAGTACATTTGTGCTGTCCATAGGTACATTGGTACGTTGTACCTAGGGACAAAATAAGGGTTTTTGAAAATCTTTAATTTTCTAAGCAACTGTTTTTGCTATCGCATTTGAGACTGATAATTATTAAGAGTTGATTAGTTACTAAGCCGTACGATAAATAATTTCATGATAAAAGAATCAGGTTTTTTTAAAAAAAATAGTTTTTTGTCAAATTCTGGAAATCGTCCACAGGTTAAGCACATGCCCCTATATATTTCTTAGGTATTGAATGCAATTCCTAAATGGTACTAGGAAATGTATACAAATTAACATTTTACCAGTAATTTGGGCCACCCAGACACGGATAGGTTGGGTTCGAAGGGGATGACGGGGGCTAGAGTGAGGGAGCGAAGCGAGCGAACGAAGTCCCCGTCATCCCCTTCGTGTTAGGTTACTTTAAACCCTGCAGACAGAAATGGGAGCCCCACACAGCGGGGCTCTGTCGACTCTGCTTTGGAAATCCAAACAACCTTACAAACATCAGTGGAGGCACTCCCTTTTTTTTATAAATGCTTACACTGTATTTAATCTGAATAATCAGGTCACAATATGAAATATAAAAATCTTTAAAAAAAAAACGATTGTTGTTTAGGAAATGAATAAAATACCTAGGAAACGTGTATACTAAAATTTATTTTACACATTTCCTGTCCATTTTAGACATTTACATTTCCTAGGAATTCTATACAATGACGGATTACATACATTTCTGTTAACATATAGGTACATTATGATTGGATAGTAAGACAAACCGAATTAAAACCCAGAATTTAAATTCTGGTGTAATTTCTACGTCTCAAGAACGATTTTTTACGTACAGTGTAAGACAAATTCGAAGTCAAAAGAACTATTTTTTTTTTAAGTATTGTGGAATTCAAGTTAGTGCCTGAAGCAGGAAGCACTACAATACCTTATTACCTACGTGCTTACGTTCCGCTGTTCTCAGAGCAATAAAGTAGACGTTTTCTAATGAAACGAGTAAGTAGTTGGGCAACTTTTTTCAAATGTTTCGTTTGTGTGATAGTAATAGCTATATCTGCTAACGAAATTTAATAATTTACAAAGGTTCTTGAAATTGAGAAATTGTGGAAAGTAGGCATCCCTAACTTGATTAATAAAAAATCAGCTACCGTATGTTCGTTTCCGCAAAGCCAAAACTCGAAAAGCAGTCGATGGATTGACTTGAAATTTTGTACAGTTGTTATTGGTATTTGCGCGAAGGTTTCTTACTCTTTTTTTTTACTTTTCCCTCTCTCTCAACGACAATGTTTAGAAATATAGAACGCACGCACATATAAAACTTTTACATATCATTGAAACCATGTTTAATAATGGTTACGCACGCGTCGGCGTCGCTACGCTGCCACCCTCATATTTCAGGGGTTAATTTTATTGTTCTATGTGATTTAAACGCGCTCTAAATTACCATTATTGAATCCACAATGGGAAGTACCCATTTTGTCAACAAAAAGTACCCATTTCGTTACAAAAAGTACCCATTAGCGAGTCATAAATAAATCACTTCATAGTTTTCAGAAATAATTTTTCAAACTGTATTTATGTGGTACTAGTTTTCGCCCGCAGCTTCGCTTGCGTGAAATTTTGAACCTGTTAAGTGACGATTTTCCATAAAAACTTTCATCCCCTATTTAACTACCTTAGGGGTTGAATTTCGAAAAATTCCTTCTTAGTGGATGCCTACGTTACAAAAGGAACCTACTGTCAAAATTTCAAGTTTCTAACCCCAGCGGTTTAGGCTGTGCGTTGATAGATCAGTCAGTCAGTCAGCTTCTCCTTTTATATGTATAGATTAAATAACATTAGAAGTGCACTAGTTTTATAGTGAGCCAGCATCCCCTATTCCTATAGCTAGTATTATGACTCAACCACTGCAGAACGCGGTGGATCGAATTTCGTGGTTCAATTTGGGAAAGGCCGGTGTCCATCTTTGGACTGCGAAAAGTTTGATTGAATAACCATGTTCATTCAATAAAATATTAAAAAGTCGTAAATTAATAAGGCTGAACAAGTCACAACATTAATTAGCATAGGTTTTTACAGCAATAGGTCTATCATATTTAATGTTAGGGAAGGTCCGTGAAACTTGTCTGAAACTTAGTCGTACAATTTACAGTTAAATCCTTAATAGCTATATAGTGTTGTGAAATGCCAACAGACTAATTCATGCTATTCAAATACAAGTAGGCGCATCTATGGAATTTATCGTCAGAAGTGCCTTAATACCTTCGGGGTACATTTCGACGAGAGACGATGCTCAAGTATGTCCGGCGCACCCTGGACAGACAACGTCTCGCTACCAACCTTGCTGGCTAGCTAATCTTTTCACCACGGTATGAACAATCAATATCATGTCAATTAGCTCGGGCAACACGAGGCAAGAAGATCTTCAGAAATCTAAACTCAGAAAAATTGTCGATGTTTAAAAATGTAATCTCTATTTGTTATGTTTGTGCAGTTTACTTGCTGACCTAAAATGAATGAGATAATAATCTGGAGAAATTAGTAACTTTTCACGTAGGCATAAAAAAATCATTACCTATGGTTCGTGTAAATACAAGAAAATCAAAACTAACACATACACGTCTCAATCTTAATTAGTAGGTATCTAGTTCTTGCTCAACCTGATAGTAATATTTACGGGTACAGTCATAACTCATACCCTAATATGCGAAGTTATGCTGTTTCATATCCCACCGCATTGTCTTTGTCCTACCTTCCTTACCCTATACGAACCCTCGTAGATCAAAGTATTTATTTATATTATACTTAGTCGCATTAAATTTTGCGGATTTAATTGCGGTTAACTCTGGAATTCTCGTTTTGAAGCGGACGTGTAATAAAACTGCGTTCATAATTTTTCTGCAATTCACACAATGGGCCAGGTTGGTCATTCTTTTACATTCATCGTTCCATTACGTTACAAGAAGTTCATCAAAAAAAGTCAGAATAATAATATCAAAGTAACAATAAAAAACACCACTTTATGTGGACATCATTATTAATTATAGTGTAATTTTTATTGGATGGCATCTAGTCATAAAATTGTATAAGTCTTTAATCGTAATTTTGACATTTATTAATAACGGGTAAATTGTTTTTTTATAAATCGTGAACCATAGATACCTACAACATTATTTTAATCATAGAAGTAATATGTACTACGATTTTAATAAAAAAAAATATCCGAAAAAAGAAATAGAATTTTGAATTTAGAGCGACAAAAAAAAAAGAAGTTTGGCGCGAATTTGCTGTTTGCATATTTACAAGAATTCTGTAAAAGTTTCTAAACTTCGATTTAAAACCATCAACTTTTCATTAAATATAATATTTGAGAATTTTATATTAGCTATCAAAAATGTTTAGACCAGAAGAACAGCAAGTTGAAATTTGTTTACTCAAATCCAATTTGGAAGAAATCGAAAATGAGTTGGTTGTGCAGGTAAACTTTTACTATGCCTATATATAACATTTAACAAAAAATATGATTGTCGAAATATCTAATAATTAGTAGGTACAGAGATTTTAATGTTCCGTAACAGGAACATTAAAACCTATATGTAATGAAAGTCGTTATTATCGAAGCTCCTTTAAAAAAAACACATTGCAAATACTAATAGTGGATTTATTGATGGCAATTATTATTATGCGAGTAGATTACCTATTACACAGGCACTAACGTTTATTACCCAATCATAAGTTAAAGTGTTCTAATATCAGATAATAACTCATCTTGAATTCTGAACACAATTTCGGAGGTGGATTAGTACGCAGAGGAGGTCGTGTGAAATTGTAAGATAGTTTGCAGAAATAACGAGCAACCCTTTCATTTCTGTTATTAAACTCCTTTATTCGTTTTCTAACATATTTGATACATTTTTAAATATTAAAATACAAATAAAAACATTTAAAAATATATAATCATTTCTGTTTATTATTATGTGACGCGCTTATTTTGAAAGCAATATTATAACCTGCAGGGCAATTGCATAACGTAACCAAGGACTTTATAGTTGTACGTAGTACTTATTACTTCTATGAACGTAACCAACATCAATCATGACAGTTGATGACATGTGTCAAAAACAATATTCATTGCGTGGAACATCGTTGTGGAGAAGTCGCATTGTTAATACAAACGTTGCTATGGAAATTGTTAACCTGTCATAATCATAACCATAGCGATTACGAGCGTCTTGCGCAAAGAATGCTGCTTAACGTTGCCCGTAAAATTATAATGTTTTTAAAATAATATTTAAATCAACATAGAAGTTTTAAACCTTACAAGCATAGCATAATTAGCCCATTCGCCACTGTCTACTGCTCAGTAGGCCCAGCACGAATATTTTGACGTATAGTAACGTAAACCTATCGTTAATGTGAGTGAATTTTAAATCGAAAACACAATTATTCTATAGCATTTTAGTTTAAATATATTATGCGACAAGCATAAGTTGTATCATTCATATGATGATATGAATAAAGTTTTCATTTTAATGAAATATTATGTGCGAAACGAGTATTTTCAATTCAAAATGCACTCGCGTGTTAACGTTACGCTTACGTAACCATACGTCACAACATTCATGCTAGGCCTACTGCACGGGCCTCCTGTCAGAATGAGGCATACTCTATTATTTCACTTAGTAAAAGAATACGTCAACTTAACATTATTTATGTATTTCTTACAGTAAGTACATAATATGAGTAGATAAAATGGAAATATTTTCTAGAATTATTAATTATCTCATTAGATATTTATAATAATTCCACCACTTGGGACCATTGTCCCAATCGTGTTTCCCTCGTTAATTTCATTCATTTCAGAAGTGTAGGTATCTGATCTCTGCACCTCTACCTATTTGAAATGCAACGCAGATGCTTAATACGTGTATTTATCTACCGATAATCTATTAGAATACTATTGTCACTGGCGCTGAAAATGTCTCATCGTCTTTCAAGTATATCCTCAGTGTGTAGTCAAGAGACCTTGTAGGTCCATCGCTTTACGCTACCATCTACTTACCTAATCTTATTGTCGTAATAATGTAATCTTTAACAATTCAGCGCTCTGCTTTGCCCGCATTGGATGCGGAGAACGAGCAGAAATATCGGGAGACGATGACCGCGTTGCGAGTTACCCGTTCATTGAACACCGAAATTGAACGACTTAAACTTGAAAATGGTATGGAACTTAAGAACCTTATTAGAATTTTATAGTATATTTCACGTAGGATGATTTCTGGGACGGTTGTCATTTCGAACTTTACATTTGTCGTATAGTTACGGTCTATGAAAACGTACCAGGACATATCCTACTTCTTCTTCTTCTTCTCTCGTGTCAGCACGAGCTATACGAAAATAGCTCATACTGTGGTGAAAAGATTAGCCAGTCAGCAAGGTTGGTAGCGGGGCTGACTGCCCAGGATGCGCCGGAGTATCGTCACTCGTGAAGGCTCTTTTCATGCACCCCCTAAATATCCTCCTAAAAAATAATAGAGTATCTAAATTTCATATCTTTTTTTTACGGAACGTTAGTTACGTTATTTTGAAGATATTATGATCATAATAATGAATCAGTCATGCTGACCGCGGCTGATTTGATGCGGGTCGGTGTAGAACATTATCATTGTAATTTGCATTCATCCATGCATCATCCAAGCCTCGATGGTTCGGCACTGTTTCGCATGAATCAGCTTCTTTTACTTATATCAGACAGTAGACTTTTATAAAGACTTTTAAAAAGACTTCTCAAGAGACCACTACTGTAAATAAGTACGAGTAGAAAAGTACTACAGTGAGTAAGGGGTTATTTTTCATCATCACATTACCAATGCAATCACCAATCCATTTGCTAAACGTGGCGATTATGACAATAATCCACTGTAGAAAAGAATAAGCGTTGACTGTAACTTAAAACTATAAGAAACTCGATTGATATGAAAGTTATACTTAGTATACAATATCAACGAAAGAGTTATACATGTATTTACACGAATAGGTACTCAATCAGTCATAAAATGGGTAACTGCAATTTATGGGAGTGACTGGCGTTGATAGCGCGGCTGTGCGTTCATAATGGAGGCATATGAACACTTCTGACGTCATGTGCACTTCATTAAACAATATATTAGCTAAAGTAGACAATACGTGTTAGGCTGTTGGTAAAATTAATGCTACAAAGTGACTCTGAGCACATCAATTCATAACTTTATCATGATCTTAACAGCCCGTAGAAAATCACTGTTGAACACCCGCCTCCTATTGGACTCGTACAGTAAAACTACCATAATCACCACGCTTGGTGAATAATTCGGTGATTGCAGTGGCTATGCTAATAAGAACATTGAGAGTTGTTTCGCCGCTCTACCCCTTAGTATTACCTGGCTTTTAATAATAATTTTCTTAAACCACAAGTATAGATAGTGTTTACGAAATTCTAGTGTTTAGTGTATAGCTCAATATGGAATCTACTTTCCCTATTATGACTTTGCACGTTCGGCTTGTAGTAGCTACCTATATACTCAGCATCGCATTCAATGCAATAAGATCCACAAGTAGGTGCATAATATAAAGAGTATCTGCAAGAGTTTGTGCAATGAAATCCGATTCCAATAATTCAAGATTCATGTGAACATTTCAGCATAACCTAATAATTGATTTCGATATTTGATATAAGAATATCCAATAAACTTTGTTGCAGTCCGATTAACCGCAAAACGTATGCAGTTGAAGCGCCAGAGCGATGATATAACTAAAAGTGTGGAGCGAGCACGACAGACTCAAAACGAGCTGGCTAAATTAGTGAAGCAAGAAGCGCAGGAAACAGAACTTCTCATGTAAGTTTTAAGACGTTAATTTTTTTTGCCAATCAGTAGTTTGCATTAGTTTGGGATCCGTCGGGCGACAGACGGGGTAGAAGTGAGGTGGGTGGGGACCAGAGAATCGTACGATATAGCTCTGAGAATCGCTCAAATTTATCGCGTACAGGAAGCCAATAATATATAGTATAGCGTTGAGTGAACGTGTCCATAAAAAATGTATGCTGAGCGATATCGTTGTGCTATACAATATTTAGCTATTATAGCGTAACTGCGCTTAATTTCTCTGAAATTTAGTTATCGTAGAATTACCGTAATAATTTAAACTTATTTTGACTACTCCCGAAACCTTACATAACATTGTATCAATAAGACCAAATCTCGATCCACTGGAAATAGAGGTTCCGACCTTTTCATGATATTTATTTATCTGTTCATTAAAAGCAGAACAATAGTCTAGTTGACACCAATGTACAACAACGGTTCAGTGGTTTTCCATTGAAGTAATGCCTATTCAGGAATTTCATTGTTGCTATATTTACATTGGTTTTAATTCAAATAAAGGGTTTATTAATTGTTTCCCCACACTTTCTTTACGTAGTGTGAAACAGATTTAATCAGAAAATCGTTTAGTTGTATTTATTTAACGGTCTTTCTTTCGTTAAGTTACATTTATAGGGTACTAGCTGTACCCGGCATGCGTTGCTATGCACTTTTTCCTACTTACTACCTACCTACTACCTACCTACTACCTACCTACTACCTACCTACTACCTACCTACTACCTACCTACTACCTACCTACTACCTACCTACTACCTACCTACTACCTACCTACTACCTACCTACTACCTACCTACTACCTACCTACTACCTACCTACTACCTACCTACTACCTACCTACTACCTACCTACTACCTACCTACTACCTACCTACTACCTACCTACTACCTACCTACTACCTACCTACTACCTACCTACTACCTACCTACTACCTACCTACTACCTACCTACTACCTACCTACTACCTACCTACTACCTACCTACTACCTACCTACTACCTACCTACTACCTACCTACTACCTACCTACTACCTACCTACTACCTACCTACTACCTACCTACTACCTACCTACTACCTACCTACTACCTACCTACTACCTACCTACTACCTACCTACTACCTACCTACTACCTACCTACTACCTACCTACTACCTACCTACTACCTACCTACTACCTACCTACTACCTACCTACTACCTACCTACTACCTACCTACTACCTACCTACTACCTACCTACTACCTACCTACTACCTACCTACTACCTACCTACTACCTACCTACTACCTACCTACTACCTACCTACTACCTACCTACTACCTACCTACTACCTACCTACTACCTACCTACTACCTACCTACCTATATAATTAGTTTTTTTTTTAAATATCAAAATTTTCTTTCATAAGAACCTTCTCCTGACAATTACGAACAAAACAAAAAAAAAATTAGCGAAATCGGTCCAGCCGTTCACGCGTGATGCGATGACCAAGGGAAATAGCGATTCATTTTTATATACTATATAGAAGATTTCTATTTAGCAAAGTTTTCAGACATTTGAATTTGATGTAATTTTTGCTAAAAAGAAATCTAATTTAAAGTAAACTTGCCACCTATCTTCTTGGCCTCGACGTCATCCGCTGGGCGACACGGCATCGTCGTTAAGAAAGTAGGTACGCATCTTCCTTTCACGTTATCGCGCTGAAGTAAAAACGACACTGATGGACCTATACGTAGGTAACTACGTGATGCGTAAATGATGATAGCTATCATATACGCATAATGCTTTAAACATTTAGATAAAGCGTGACAACGAAAATACTTGATTTGTGTGGTACAATAAAATGTATTTAAGTTGGTACCTACTTACTTAGAACACGGTAGGTACTATTTCACATGAGGCCTGGCAAGAATCAATATCTGCACAATATTTTCGATGACGTAAAATTTTAGTTACGATACAGCATCCTCCTGTGCGCTGATAAAAATATGGGTACTGTGATCACCATCCGTTTGCAAAATGCGATTATTACGACAATACTTCATGACCATGTTATTCATAATAATCTAATTTTAGGCAAAATTCATACATTGTAAAGTTAATTAAAATCGTCGCTTGCTTAATAACGATTTTAATAAACTTTGTAATGAGTTCTCATTTGACCCATTTGTCAAAAATAGTGGCACGGCAAGAAGGGTGCTTAACCATATATTTTTCAATTAGTTTTACTTTGCGACTATACTATAGAATCGTTATTGTTTTGCTATCAAGTTTAGTGTTCCCTAAGTTTCTGTTTTAATGTCTGTTGCTATTAATGAAAAGTCGGCTTTATGACAGTTACTATAATTACTCATTAAATTTTTAGAGCTCTTAGTTTTCCTAAGATAATAAATAATTCGTCGCAACTTTCTTTAAGTAATTGTGTAATTTAGACCAATAACACATAGTATTTCTAAAATATACAGAACTGGCGCGGGTTAATAATATACACAAGAGATATATTAAGTATCTATATTCTGTTATTAGATTTCTTTGAAATATCTTACTACGAAGGATTTTCTGCGTCTGCTGGCGAACGGTCACAGCCTGTCGTTAATCTGTATTATCTAATATCCGATCGTACCAGAACGCATCCGAATGCCTTTGTGCAGCTCCATATAAAACCATTTTAACATTTCACACTCAGATCGTATTTTTAGTAGTCTTGTGCATTTCTTTCAGGACCTTGCAATCCCATTACGAGTTATGATGTCTTTTTTTTTTAAATGACACTTTTTTTACTCACCTTTACAGAACATCGGGTACCGTTATTTTCCAAACTGTTTCTATTTGCGATAGTATAGTAGTTTCGTTTTTGATTGAACGAGTTCAAACAAAGCCCTGGGGCGTTCCATTGCTTTTTTATTACCATTCATATTTATAGCTGGTAACAAATTGCTCTCTGAATTTAAGTTAATTTTGCAAAGGAAGCATTTTGTTTTGAGTTTAAACTACACCGTGAACTAAACTTTATGCTACTCTTAAAAATCACAAGTGATCACAGATTAAAAAAATAACGCACGAGTATTCCTAAAATTATTTGAGTAATAATCAAAATTCGATAACCAAAATTACAACAAAAGATAATTTAGAACTATCGTATTCAAAACTCTAATTACTGCAAGTGATTTAACGAATTACAAAATAATTATATGCAACCGAATAACAGCGTAAAAGTGAGGTGAGCGATGTTCAATCGTTAAGGCGGAATCAGACGGTTCACTCGTATGAATATTCACTCGAGTGAATGCTTGATTTTTCTTTCATTCCATATTCACACGACTAAGCTGGAATGACATAGAAAAGAAAATTCACCTGCTCTTTTCTTTCAATATGTCGTCGAATGAAGTTGTACGTCTTGGAATTAGTTAGGCCGACCGAATCCGAGTGAATGTTTTCTCAATGTTCAAACTGTTAATTTTCCGTTCATTCGGAGTGGGAGTGAATGATGCCGAATGCCAATATTCAACATTGTTGGATCGGTTCACTAATGAATTCATTCGGCACTTTTCTTTCATTCCTTCTTTAAACGTTTCATTTCGAGTGAAAGATGAAGAGAATGAAAGACGCAAATGAAAGAAAAATAAATTATCTGATATTACCTTTACAGACCGAAAACCGAGCGACCGTTTTGACAGGTCGTGAAGTAAATATGTCGGACTTCCGCCACGACCTCATTAAATCTCTAATACTACCTAATTGTAGAGATCTGATATTGAACTCTAGATTAATTCGGTCCAAAAAAATAATGTTGCTGTGATTTAGCAACATTATTTTACTGCAACATCACTATAACTTGATCGGCGCGTCATGAAATTACGTGAATTAATTTACTGATTGTTCTTTATTTACAGTTTTTCCGTTGAATTATCTTGAATAATTAGATATTTATTATTACTTAATGTAGATACCTATCTCGGCCTATTACCGTAACTATTTTATTTTCTTAGTACCTATGAATTAATATTACTGGTAGCAAATACTATGATGAGAGCTGTATATCAAACGGAACTGCGCCTAACATCCGGTGTTATGACAATTCCCAGAATAACTCGTACTACGGTCGGTATCTATATTTATGTCGTACCAATGTGTTTCTCTCCGGCCTTGGTCTTTGACAAGAAGTACATACAATTAGATATAGACCACACGATCCAATCAAACGTGGGCTAATATTGTGTTCTAATTTACATATTCTATTGTAATGTTGTATGTCTAACACAGTCAAATGAGCAAAGTAAACCAACATGTACACAATTAGCAAAGTTCAAGTGATATTATCCCTAAATAACGATTAAATTCATGAAATTTTGTACTTGCCAAGTATACGTAGATTTATGATGTGTTCGCACTTTGCAATACTATTTTAATAAGTCACTTTAAAACGCTACGTTTATGTACACATGTTGATGCTCATGACTACATTAGTTACATTGATTTATTTTGGATTACAGTCGCCAATATGAAGATACACTAGAAGAAATAGCAGATCGCTTCAGAAAAACACGCGGGTATTACGTATGTAACTCTTATTATAATAACTACTGTCAATCAATTCCAATACGTCCCAATGAATTAAACCACAATGACGCCTAAACACAATACACAATTATTATTCCACCCATCTTTCCTCATTGATCAGAATGAAGACGAAATTAATACGGAGACGGAAAAAGTCAGCACCACAATTATACAACTGGAAGATGAATTGGAAAAGCGACAATGCATAGTTGATGAATTAAAACGACAACTAAACCTGCTCCAACCAGAGCTACCGGAGGACCTCCTTACAATAATGTCAGTAGCTACTTCGCCTGTAATTTATTTTTGCTGAAAAGAAAGTTTAGCTTATAAAAGTTAGGGACATTTGGCCACATTTTGTTTTCCCCAAACTCCTTATAAGAAATTGCTTTACTTTCAATCCTTACACCTAAAAAAGAAATAGAAACCCACAAAGGGTCGCTTATTTTACCGGTATTTTCTTATGAATGGCTGTTGCTACTTGGCGTTATCGAACAATATTCTGAATTCTTTTCAAAACACTTTGGTTTATTTATGGTCCTACTGTTGACTGAAATATCAATAAAAAAACACATGTTTTTATTCAGTTAGCGTACAAATCACCGTTATACTCACAGATAATTCAATTGCGTAAAAATGTCGGATTGACTTAACTTGGATTTAAAAACGTTTCTTTTTTTCAAAACCTGTGTTGGAGGCCAATTCCAATGTAACAAAGAAATCACATTTAATTACGTCCTATGTTTCAGGGGCAAAATGGAATTAGATGCGAAAGTTAAGGTACTTACTGAAAAGCAAGAGGCTTTAGTTGAAAAACGTAATTTAGTTCTAAATAAGAAGAATGATGTGTGATTACCTCGATTGTGAAGAACTAATAAAACTTAAAATCTGTTCCGAATCCTCAATATTTTTAATTAATATACTTCCTCTCTTTGATTGATATTAGTTTAGAATTCTCATTAGACACTTATTTTATGTGAATTGTATGTTTTTCCTAACATTATTATTACCAATTAAACTACTCTTATTAAGTCACCCAATTCATCTTTTTATTCCGTGCCTATAAATTAAAACAGAAAATGTACCTTCTAAAACTTGAAATTAAAAAGTTTGGTAAATATTTATCTATATTTATTCATTAGGGCCGTTAA
Organism: Amphipyra tragopoginis; assembly: GCA_905220435.1. Lineage (NCBI taxonomy): Eukaryota > Metazoa > Arthropoda > Insecta > Lepidoptera > Noctuidae > Amphipyra > Amphipyra tragopoginis. Next base: position 14,635,212 of record HG992005.1, on the reverse strand, counting down.
CGAAGGTCGGACCAAAATGTTAAAAAACTTATAAAATTTCATACTCATCAGTTTTTCCTACTAACTGTTTTATTGGGTTTGAAAACATATTTATTATAGCTACATTGTGTAGGTACTATTTATTATAGAAGAAAGCATTGTTACAGAGAGATCAGCAGAGACACATCATAACATACGACTTTTGCCCATTACTGCTATGTATTTGTTTTTCTGGTATTCGTACATTCCATTGTGTGTGTATCAGATTTGTATCTAATGTGAATGTAGAAATTAATAAATGCTGAGTGACATGTTATTCATTATTAATCTTTCCTTTAACATTTCAGTTCATTTTTACAGTTATGTATTCACTTATGTTAACAAGTATATTTCTGCTTATCTGGCTCATTGTTTTTATCTGATAAAAACCTCTTTTATTTAAAATACCGTACGAAATATAGGGTGGCCAAAATATTCCGTTTGTTGTGTTTTCGTACATACCTTTCCCCCATTGTAGCTTTATTTCCACAGAATTCATTTTCCTGGACACGTAAATAAAAACGTTAAAGAATGAGAAATATGCATCTTTTTGAAAGAACCTTAGATAATGTAAACTTTTCACTTTCACAATAACTATCAAGCTATTGGCCAAATTCTCAAACGCTACTCTATTTTAAGTTGCTGTTAAGTCTCGTGCTGTTATTGTCACTTTGTCTTAGAATATAACTCGTAAAGGTTAAATGATGTTACTATAGTTTAGTTCTTTCGTAAGCGTGCTTATCTTTCTATAACTTGTCTACATCGTATCTCGTTTTAAACGTCAAAAGCGAAACGATTTTCTTATACTCTATTTTTATTATAACAACAGACAAAAGTAGCCACCAAAGCACTAATATATTTTGAACCATTTCTTCAAGTAGAGTTTCTGTTAAGGTTCATAAAACTATAAACATTTTCTTGAATCCCTGCTGGAAGCAAACGTGTTGTTTATTTCTTTCATTTTCTTGCTAAAGTGGATCTTATTTGTCTATTGTTATGTTAAATAAAGTCTAGACTACTCGCTTGCATTTAGGGTTACCAGACGGCAGGAATTTTCCTGGTATGTCCGGAATTTCAGGCTTCTGTCAGGGAAACAGGGAAAAACTGTAACTGTCAGGATTTTTTGAAATTGTCAGAAGTATTTTTTTTTCCTACCTTTTCATTTTTTATAATGTTTTTTGTTCTTCTCGCTGTTTTCACATACCTCATACAACGTTCAGACAAAATTTCAAGAAAACTGAAAAGTCAGGGACATTGCCAGGAAATCTCATTATTTGATCTGATCTGGTAACCCTACTTGCATTAGCATACGCGATAAGAATTCTTTCAAAAACTTGACCTTACCACGAAAGAAGCGACATGCGCGAATCCTTTCGACAAATCCAGTGAACCGATATTACATTCAGTTTTTCAATCGGTCAAGACGAGTTATGTACCTACTAGTTTGGAGTCCCTTCACCTTTATGTCTACATATGCGTAGACTTTCAAATACTTCATTTTTGGGTACGCCACAATCACCAATAAGTTTTTGTAGCCTTAAAAAACATTCATCATAAGTTTAAGCGGCCACGAGTAAGCGAACCATCTTATGGACACCTATTGATTGTGAACACAAAGTGCAGTGGGCGGCTTCTCGTGTCGGCTCCATTCCTTTGTTGGCTCCAGTCCAGTTGTTAGTAGACCGTCTCCTGTTTCACCAGACGCCGGGACCATGTCTTTCATAACTTGTGATATATGTCGGCGATTTAGATACAATGCGAGTGTCTTTCACTCTTGCAGATACTTTTTCATTCGTCTTTACAATAGCCGTACAAATAGGTAAATAAGGTATTTTACAGCGAATGATTTTTGCTTAAGTTCTTCGCTCTGTTGCTATTTGAAAAATTTATAACAGACCATAATTTGATTGAATTAATTTCATACGAGTAATCGGGGATAGAGTTTAGAACATAAAATAAATAGTTTTGTAAATAGTTTTATTGAACATAGGTAAAAAACGTTGGTTAACTATTGACAAAAACAATTTGTGGGACCTGATTTCATTATTTATTAAATACTCAACAGTCTAATTAAAACAATGAAAACTTGGTTTGATTAGTGCTTAAATAATTAGTTAAATCTGTTTTAATATATAAAAGTTTATAAATAATTTAATGGACGGGTTTTGCTGCAGGCACCAATGATGCTGTTGATGATGGCTTGTGTTTGTGGCTGCGTGCGTTATGGAAACCTTGCTGGACCGCACCGGCTATCGCTGCCCCTTGAAAGAATGTACCCTGAAAAAGCATAACTATTAGTTGAAGTGACACAACATGAAAAACATTCTTTCGATCTTGAGTCAAATTTCGTGTAAGCAAAAACTCTTCAGATTTCTTAGAATGTCGATAATAATAAATATCTATAGAAATCGAATAATCATGCAAGTAAATAAATCGAATAAGAAATAATGGCGATAAAAATATTTTTCCTTATTATTGTTTCCTTATAGTCAAAACAGATAACAGGAAAAATAAAGCTATCAACGTATGCTCGTACAATTTGATACAATCATACATAATGTGACCCGATTAACATGATTACATAATGATTACAGTAGCAGTTTGTTATTTATTAAATATATGCACTGTGTCAGATACGTAAGATACATACCTAGTAGATGCATAAACAATGTCGGGATTTTCTTCCGAAACACTGACAATGTATGAAATTGGTATTATATTATTGAAATTACCAAAACACAAACAGTGACAATGTTGTTATCATAATTTTCTAATACCAGAGCTAAAACGTTAAGTGAATAAATAAATGGCGTTAGTTGTTAATGGCCCCGACGTAATAAATTCTGCATTTAAGGACAGGGAAAGAAAGGTTTTTATTATTTAAAAAAATACAAATACATACCAAACCATCTTTAAATTTTTGTGTCCAAGGTTTTGCCGTGGTAGTCGTTGTAACGGTGCCAGCCAGTACACTAGTCAGTGCCGGTGCACTAGACGGAGCACACGTCACCACACAAAAGTGTGAGCTTAATGCTACTACGAAAACAATAGCTACTGCGATCTTCATCGTGCCGTCGTGTCTCAACTCGGAATCACAAGCTATTGGTACAAACAGTAAACCTAACTTGGCTTTTATAAACCCGAGAATACAGGAAAAAGTGACAAAAAAACCTTTACCTTTACAAACAAACTTGCTCCCGTCAATTCTCAGCTTAAGGAAATGTTGGCATTGTGTGTGACATTACTAAAAGTGCGTACTAACCCACCATGTGCGATGTGACACATTAACTACTTCATTTAATTGTTTATATATTAGAATTTTATCAACTGGGTTTACCAATTCATTATGGTATAGAACTCTAGAACATGCTATTAAATGGTTGTTAATCGATTTATAAAATGAAGTGTAATTGTTTAAGTAGGTATTAATTGTAGAATCCATTAGATAAATGATAGTTACATAACATTCGCATACGCCGGTATTCCCCGAAGGGTTGGGCAGAGATGAATATACAAGGTTAGTCGGAAAGGAGGTAGGTACTAATCCACAGGCCACTTTTTATTTCCAGATAAAATTAATTTTATTTTTGTTTTTTTAAAAAATATTCATCCCTGCTTTAGTTACGAATTTAGAAAATGGAACTTCTAATCCGTGACCCCAAATGTAACCTAATAAACACAGCTGATCATAGCTGAGGATAGATACATTTTAGCTTACTTTTTATGTAATTTTTGAACCTCTTAAACTATTAACTTTTGGAGAAAGTTTGAGAACAAAAGTTGTCCATTATAATGTGTACTTTAACTCCTTTTCGGATTAGTACCCCCTTTTCGACTAACCTTGTAGTACACCCTTATTTAGCCTATTGCCAGTGCTACTTACTATTTATTCTGTGCTATTGCCATCAACCGGGCACAATTCCAAACTACGGGTTGTTACTGAGAAATTCCACACGGAAAAACCCAATAACATTTTGCACAACCTCACGCTCTGCGGTCACGCTTGCGACCACTAGACCAACGAGGCAGTAGAGCCAGTGATTATTACATTATAGGGATAAATAGATACTGGGATTCAAACTAACTTTTTTACCCGAGAATTTGTACGGGTGATAAAATTTAGGCATATTTATGTTACCGGCCGAACCCGATTTCAGGCCAAACTAGTTTGTCTTAGGCCAAACCGGTTCATCCTAAGCGTGCCAGGATAACAGTTCAGCCCAGGACAATCTACTTCGGCCTAAATACTTTAGGCTTAACCAGTTTGGCCTTTCGTGTCAAATCTAGCTAACGATACATTTATGTAAGGGCCTGTCCACATCTCCACGGTCAGGACGTCGTCAACGTGGAACAGTGCGGTAACGCGGCACGGTGCGTTGACGTAACGTGCACATTAACGTTACCATATCGTAAATATGAACGTTAGTATCATTGTTAGATTTATTGTTGACCATGTAGATCTTGAATTTTAATAAGAGAAACAGTATGGTTTTAAATCATCGGAGCACATAGACGACGACTAACTCATGGGCGTGGAGAGCGCGGGTGGAGCGCATATCGACGGTGTAGTATCAATATCTAATAACAACAAAACCGTGATTTTACAGGAGGCGAAAAAAAACGTTTCATTTCTATGGTTATTAGGTATTTCTACAAGCAAATATCTCATAAATAAGAACGATTCAAGACCAATACATCATAAATATGAACAATTCAACATTGCAAACACAAGCTCTTTCATATTTTACCTACGAATATGCAATAAAGTGAAAATCGCTAAACTGTTAGTTATTAGGTATTGATACTTCATCGTCGATATGTGTACGTGTGCGCTTATGGCTAGAGGCGGAACGTGTTACGATACGGTAACGTTGCATGTTATTTCAACGCACTGTGCCGCTTTACCGCACCATTCCACGTTGACGACGTCGTGACGTGGAGATGTGGACAGGCCCTAAGAATAGATCTGTTCAACCTAAGATGATTCCTGATATAGCGTTCATTTCGTAAATTGTTTACGGCTACAATTTAGAAACTGCTATCGAAAAAACGTAATCGACATCAGCAAAAACCGTAAAATAGCTATATTATTCTAGTTTTTTTTTTATATTTGGTATTCATACATAAACTCACGTCTGTATTCCCCGAAGGTTTGGCAGAGGTGTACCTATATAGTACACCAACATTTCGCCGTTACGTTAACATCCCATGTAATAGGGGGCGAGCTTATTGCCATCGACCGGGCACAAATCCAGACTTCGGGATGCTACTGAGAAATTCCACACGGAAAAACCCAACTACACTTTGCCTGCGGTCGAACCCAGGACCTCACGCTCAGCAGCCGCGCTTGCGACCGCTAGACGAACGAGGCAGTCATTATATTTTCATTACCAATGTTTGATATTCTTTGTATGATAACGTTTTGTAGATAATAGTCAGGACTCATCTTACGGTGAAAAGGGTATACCTAGGTACTCACGACAGACGATGGCAACGATATGGATTTGAAAATATGTTTTCATAAGATACTTCGTTCGATTTCACAAATAATGTATTAAACTTTTTATACTACGTATATGCAGGTAATTTCTTAAAGCACTGCTTTGACGCGCTTGTCTATTGAGAACGACAGTAAAATCCCATGATTCAGTACCTATCACAAAGTTTGACTGAGGTACTCCCCAATCTACTCATTACAAGGAAAAAGGTAAAATTGAAAGATTGACTCAGGTTAAATATTTATTAAATAAACATAAAGAACTATTGAAGCTAGTTTTTATCCTAGGTTAATTTCATAAACTAAAATGTTTATAAGTAATGTACAAAACTTTCTTAGACATTGTACATAAAATCTTATAATATTAGATAACAGTAAAGTTTAGTTATGCAACTATAAACATATTTTATACCTAAATAATACAAATGTGCAAATATTTATGATTCTTAACAATCAAACGACAACGTCCCTTAGGTATCAAAAACTAAAATTACAGTTAATCTATTAATTCATCTTAATTAAAAAAACTAGGGTAAGGGGAGCGTGTCACAGATCTGAGCAGGACATTCCATTGGTTTGTTCATAAGATGAGCTATATTTATACTCAGCAATAAGTACATAAACGCTCAAGAAACATGACATAAAATATTGCCTATACTCGTAACATAATAATTATGTTCTGCCTAGCCTTTTCCCAACTATGTTGGGGTCGGCTTCGAGTCTAACCAGTTGCGGCTGAATACCAGTATTTTACACGGAACAACTGCCATCAGACCCCCACAACTCGGTTATCGATCAATGCCGCCGGTCAGACTTTCGGGCTTCTGACTACCCGTAACGACTGCCATAGGTATTCGTATGACACCCGGGACCGACGATTACGTTTGCGCTAAGAGTAAACCCTCGACGAGGGTTCCTGGCGTTTGGTAAAAAACCGTAAAAATACAATACTACGTCGTAAATTAGGTGTTTGCTTCTTTCATGACGGTGCATTTTCCAAGAAAAACCTACACTATTATGAGCCCTCCACGAGGGCACCCACGAGGGCATGGTGAATGCGACTACAGGATGCCCTCCTGGAGGGCACCCGGCACTGAACGTGTTAACGTGCTCTTCGAGCCACTGAGGGGTCTTGGTGTATAAGGAATGGGCACCCATCTACGGACTGACCGTGGCAAGCGCAGCTTAACCTTGCAAAACATATATGATCCGTACCGTTCATAATTAATAACAAGCACCTTGTAATATTTGTGTCTGTAAACGCACCCACGATACAAGAGAAATCTTAGTGTGGGGCAACGTTTTATTAAAAAATATATACATATATAAACGACGAAAATATTCGATAATACAGTGGATAAAGGTGTTGTCATCTTTGAAAAGATATTGTTCGAAACATTCCTTGTTGGCAGTGTCGGACTGGCCATAGAGTTTAGGGTGGCGTTTGCCAATCGGGCCCTAGCGTGCACGGGCCCCCCTCCCGGCTGGAAGCCCGCGTAGGCGAGGTGAAATATCTCCTCTTTTAGAAAAAAAATGTATGGCTTGTTTTAGTTATATTATAAGTTACAACTAATTGGAACTTTTTTCATATAAAGGTCTTTGAAAATAAACACTTCCAGAAACTCTTGCCTATTTGATTGTTATTGTCATATAGTTTGTTGGTTGACATAAAGGTGTTTTGATCTGCGCTGACTCTAGGCGAGCGGCGGGCCCAGTCATAATGCCACCCAGGCCCCTTAGACCCAGTCCGACCCTGCTTGTTGGCACTAACTTAGTATAATAAACTTAAACAAACTTAATACAATATTCTAGTCACATTTACATTCGCTACTTAGCATAACACATAAAATAAATTAACTTCATTTTGATTGATGTCTGGCCATTCAACTGGCAGAGAAATAAGGGATCAGGGTCATTAACTTACTGTCGTTTTCAATGTGGTATCAAACGGTACATTTGGCACGTACTCAAGATAAATAAAAACAAAGCTTTTAAAAAAAAAACTTGTATGGTTTCTTTGTTAATTAGATAAATGCATTTTCTCGAGCCGTGTCTAGTTTTAGGGTTCCGTACCCAAAGGGTAAAACGGGACCCTATTACTAAGACTCCGCTATCCGTCCGTCTGTCCGTCTGTCACCAGGCTGTATCTCATGAACCGTGTTACTTAGACAGTTGAAATTTTCACACATGATGTATTTCTGTTGCCGCTATAACAACAAATATTAAAAACAGAATAGATAATGGTACGGCACCCTTCGTACACGAGCCCGACTCGCACTTGGCCGGTTTTTATAAACCTTATTCTACGACTTTTAATATTTCCATACATCCATCTTTAGCGGTAAACGTTTACACACTATGAGCGTGTAAATGATGATTCATGAGGGTGCATTGAAGGAGCCTCGACTAGTGACGATACATAAGTACGTCCGGCGCAACGTCCACTGGCTAATCTTTTTACTACGGCGGCATGAGCTATCCCCGTATAGCTCGTGACACGAGAGCCAGAGGATAACGAGGATGATCCTTTTACTTTGTGTTAAATTATTTCCAGAAGTTGCTTCTTCTAATGAGTATATTCACGCCGCCTAATGAAATCAAAGCCTATAAAAAATACACTATTTTATATCGTGTTAATTAAAGAAAGGTGTTCCCGTAAACGAGCAATATAGACATACAAAATAAAACCGGCCAAGTGCGAGTCGGACTCGCGCACGACGGGTTCCGTACCCATTACCTATAAAAACGGCAAAAAAATCACGTCTGTTGTATGGGAGCCCCCTTAAATATTTATTTTATTCTATTTTTTTAGTATTTTTTGTTATAGCGGTACCAGAAATACGAGTACATCATCTGTAAACATTTCAACTGTCTAACTATCACGGTTCATGAGATACAGCCTGGTGACAGACGGACGAACGGACAGCGGAGTCTTAGTAATAGGGTCCCGTTTTATCCTTTTGGTACGGAACCCTAAAAAATATTCCCACTGAAAACAAAAAATAAAACAAAACAATAAATCACGACAAATTGATACGTAAAAGCAACGCTTACCGTAGGTACATGCGCACTTGACTAAAAATGTGGAAAACACGGTGACATCGCATTTAACCTCTACGCTACCTACTACTTATTTTAGTTTCAAACAAGCCGTAAAAAAGTTGTTTTTTTTTTTGTTTTCTATTTTTATTTTAATCTTATACCAATGACTACATCATTTTTTTATTATTTATTAACGGGTTTAAGAGAACGCTCTCTGTTATTTTACATACTGTATAATTAATTTTGCAAGCAACATTCAACTTTATGAGCGAATCTACGTCGTCATGTACAGAGAGAAACTCGCCGGTCATACTCTAAAAAAAACACTAAACAGACTCGAGTTAATTTTAAATCTACGTACGAGCTATTTTCTTGCAAATATTGTGGCCATGAATATTCTTAGTGCTTCTTCTTGTGTTTTGGCTTGAAAAAACTGGCGACATCATGCGCCGTGCTTGCTATGTTGATCGCTCGGAGCCCTTTACCCTGAAAAAGGAAATTATTTCAGTTAACTAAGATTCAAAGTAGACCATTGAACTAATGACAAGGACTTCAATGTTATACTAGACCCGCTATTCCCAACAAGACATATTTTACTGAGTTATGGTGCATGTAATGAACGAAAATAGTATGAACTATTTAAGAACTGTTTTTGACCGCACATTTAAACAAGTTTTGAACAGCAGTACATGTATAGAAAAAAAAATGATTATAGAACTATTAAGTCGATAACAGGGTATTTGACTGAAAAAAAATCTAATTATTCCGTCAGTTAGCTAAATATTTGACCCGTATTTTTTCTTTTGTTACGTAAACCAAAATTGACGAAGATACGACACTTTTAAAATTGGCAAAACGTCACAAGCAAGTACAATTTTTACTAGCTTCTGACGTCACAAGCCCCCACTCTCGAGTTTTGATGGGTTTTATCTTTCCAAATATTCATAGATTTAACAAAAGAAAAAATATGTGTCCATTATTTGACGTATTCCACATTGGGCACCCGCTTTTACGGCACCCAAGTTAATGGCACCTGAGGTATTCCATATTCGGCACCTATAGGTATTTTTCGCAGGTGCCATTAGTGGAACAGTTTATTATTTAAAATTTTATTCCACTTTCGGCACCTACGAACCAGTAGGTACTAGTGATGGGACGTTTACTTTTTAAAGGACGTTAAAATTAAAAATTTGATTAAAATCAGTAGAGTTTAATAACATGATAAAAATATAACTTCTTTATGTATTTTAATATCACAATCGGTTTCCTTAATCACATATATTGCAAAATCAGCCTTGAGTTACAATAGTTTTTTTTTTTTTTTAATGTTTTGCGGCGTTTTATCAACCATGATCATGCCAGCCTCATTGTACACAATAGAATTTAAAAACAAATACTTTTTAGGTTTACATACAATTATTTCTCTTCTTGATTAACTTTATAATTAAAATTCAACTGTCTTTATTTATTAAAACTACCAGGAAAGCAGAAATGAACTGGAACTAGGTGCTTAAGCGACTTAACATACATCATAGCTCAATAATGGTAAAAATACAGGTTTTGAAATTGAATCATTTGTTGTTTTGAAAAGTACCAGGGCGACAGAAATGAACAGAAAATAGGCGCTTAAACGATATCACTAAGTGACAGTTATAGGTAAGATATAGGACAGTTTTAAGACTTCTATCGATATAGTGAATAATAAGGAATACTTTATATTCCTTTTTGTGTTTAATCATTGGTGCACATCTTAGTGACATCGTTTAGGTTGTCACCCTGGTACTTTTCAAAACAACAAATGATTCAATTTCAAAACCTGTATTTTTACCATTATTGAGCTATGATGTATGTTAAGTCGCTTAAGCACCTAGTTCCAGTTCATTTCTGCTTTCCTGGTAGTTTTAATAAATAAAGACAGTTGAATTTTAATTACAAAGTTAATCAAGAAGAGAAATAATTGTATGTAAACCTAAAAAGTATTTGTTTTTAAATTCTATTGTGTACAATGAGGCTGGCATGATCATGTTTAATAAAACGCCGCAAAACATTAAAAAAAAAAAAAAAACTATTGTAACTCAAGGCTGATTTTGCAATATATGTGATTAAGGAAACCGATTGTGATATTAAAATACATAAAGAAGTTATATTTTTATCATGTTATTAAACTCTACTGATTTTAATCAAATTTTTAATTTTAACGTCCTATAAAAAGTAAACGTCCCATCACTAGTACCTACTGGTTCGTAGGTGCCGAAAGTGGAATAAAATTTTAAATAATAAACTGTTCCACTAATGGCACCTGCGAAAAATACCTATAGGTGCCGAATATGGAATACCTCAGGTGCCATTAACTTGGGTGCCGTAAAAGCGGGTGCCCAATGTGGAATACGTCCATTATTTTTCAAAACTCTAACTGGCGGACTAATTAGATTTGCAATTTATTAATGCTGTCAACATGCCTATTAAATGATGATAAGGTTTTTATCAAAGGGAACAAAACCGTCTGTCTGAAAACTGGCAAGATATTACCTACGAACTTTATCTTATCTTTCAAAAAAGACACTATAACCCAGCCGCACATTTATCAGAAACTAGCTTTTGCCCGCGGCATCGCTCGCGTTAATTTAGAATTTGACAATCAACTCTTAACACTACTAAAGTTTCTATAATAATATAATTCAATCATGATTCGAAAGACACGTGGCGCCATCTATTATTGTTGTTGTTGTTTTCCACGGGAACAGTACTTTTTTTCGGGATGAAAGGTACCCTATGTCCGTTTCTGTACACCTGAGTACTAAGTACATTAGTATTTTTAGAGTCTTTACTATCGATAGCTATATAGTTTCATCAGTGTGTGAGTACAGTCGACAACATGACTGATTTTGGTTCTAGAGTTGAGAAAATTCTTAGTAGGTAGATGATTTTTCATGCATACTTTGTCAGCCTTATAGCTCCGAGACCCCATGGATTTGGGGTATGTGACGTGGGTAGGGTTATTTCGCTCGTTAGAAGCAATCAATCGGCATACAGTTTGTTAGTATCGATTTCTGGGTCAATTGTGATACTGTCTCCTTCATAATGATTGTGTAGCGGAGCTGATTAGCAATGTTTTATATCACACGCTCACATAGTTTGCACGTTTTATAACTGAATAAATTAGTTTTTTTCTTTGGAACGAGGCATCCTGAATCAATCTGCTTGTTTTTAGAACTTAGGTACAAACAAATACTATTTGACTAAAAACAATGTATTATGAGTACCTATGAGTACTTCTGCCATGCGGACAAATAACATTATGCACACAAAGTTAGTCGGAAAGTGTAATAATCCGCGGGTCACTTAAAGCATCACTAATGACTGTTTTACACCAAGTATAAAAATTTCAAAATTTGATTTTAATTTCCATGCAAAATGATTTTTATTTTAGTTATTTGAAAATTTCTTCTTCCTCGTTTAGTTACGAATTTAAAAAATGGAGCTTCTAATAAGTGACCCCAAATAAGACCTAAAATATGTATAAACGCAGCTGATCATAGCTGAGGATAAGTGGATTTTAGGATATTGTTATGGAATCTTTGAACGGCCATTTCTCTTATATTATTGACTTTTGGGGAAAGTTGTAGAACAACAGTTTGTCATTGTTATGGGTACTTCAATACCCATTCGGGATAGTATAAGTACGTTATCCGACTAACCTTGTTATTGAGTGTTTTATTACATTATAAAAAAAGCATTCAATTACGAAACACAGAATTCAGGTATACTTACAATCGCTTTTCCCGCACTTTTAATTGCTTTGACCGGAATTTTTCCCGGAGCTGCCTCAGAAGGCATTAAAAGCGCAATCACAACCATTAAAATGACAAAAACTTTAGTAAACTTCATATTTTTATATGTATTTTAAAAGAATTAATACTTGATGCACGTTTATCCTACCACGGAGTACACACTAAAGTACTTAGCAGTGGCTTATGCCACAAAATAAATATTGACCCAAGTTTTTATACACAGTGATAAAATGAACCCGGGACTTTACAATTTCCTAAGCGGTGCGTGTTGAAATCGTTATGAATAACCTATATTATGTAGGTACTTATTGAGTAAAATCGTGCTAATTTCTATGAATTGCCCATCTTAGTACTGATTACGTCATTTAATATTTACGCGATAACTATACCCATTCCGATAACGCAGACTAACATCTGCTATAATTAAAACAAAGGTCATGTAAACTTACATTATTATTTTGTTTTTACAGATACACCTCCTTACCAAAATACTTACTCTAATTTCTTATTATTGGTATTGCTTTAGTCCTATAAGATATTAGAGTTAAATCTATTTATTTCCCTTAAAAAATCTCTATTACAACTAGATAATAATTCCTAATTCACGGGCATGTGTATTTTTCATGTCCTCGCCTACGGCGTTCGAACTTGATCTTTGATATCCATTCAAAAGTTCAAAACTTAAGGTCTGCCAGCGAGCCATTGACCGTAATCATCATAAGTTGAAAACTAACTGATCAAGTTCCAAACACTACACCGCTCTCCAAAATACTAAGGCTGAGATCTATAGACCCAACTTGGACTTTGCTCAGACTTTACTTTAGACTTATGACAAAGTCAGTATTTATAGAGCCGTCTTTGAATTCATCTGAGTGCGTGCTTAGCAAATGCTTAGCAAAGTCTAAGTTCACAAAATCGACGACTTAGCAAATACTTAGGCTACTATTATCCCAACAAAAAATAATGGTACAAATTTACTTTACCATCATTATATTTACACAACTTTTTAAGTGACCAGACTCAACTCAGTAATACCAGATTAGAAAAGATTTCCTTGTTATTGATAACTAATTCTGAATTAGATAAGATAAAAACAATTACGTATTATTACATCACACAAAAATGTTTTTCTGAGTTTAAAATGTATAAAAATGAATTAAAACTTACTTTTTTTCGACAAATTGCCAACACTGAATGGACAGTTTTGTTTTGACACAAACAGCGGCCATGTCAAAACGATACGATCCGTTTCAATGAATATAATATTGTGTTAGTTTAGAAAAATAAAACACTTATAGGTAAGCATGCCAATTTCTGCTTATTCTTATAATAATAATACATAGAAGGAATATGAGCATAGTTCTAGATTATTTACATATTATTATTGTTAAACTTTTATGAAGAAAAATCAAGAATGTAATGCTTGAAACGAAACATTAACCTGTATTTTGACATCGACCGTCTTAGCATAAGCTTAGCCTAAGCTCAGCATAGTCTCAACGTGATACGTCTATAAATTCCAAATCTAAGATTATGCTAAGCATACACTTAGCAAAGTATTACGTAAGTAAAGTCTGAGCAAAGTCTAAGCTAAGTCCAAGTTGGATCTATAGATCTCAGCCTTAGTCCCGAAGCTGCGAAGTAGCTTCCGCCGAATTGAAGTGCAAGTAGGCGGACTAAATCTGTCGGCAGACAACATATGACTCGAAAGCGAAATAACAACGCAATATCGTGGTGACCCAAAAAACTGATGAGACTTCGGTAAAACACGCAGAAAATTCAGCAAAGGAAATGTGACAATAGACACTTGTGGGCGAGACCGCCTCACATTCAAACAGTACTAATTTAATAATTTACTTAAACGCTCTAGGTTTTGTCTGTTTTAACATTTTAGTTTACTTTGTTCTGACATATCTTTTAAATCAATTTGCAGAAATAGCTGGACTATTGTGTACAGATTTGAAATGTTCAATACCTATTGACATTTCACTACGCGACCAAGCTCATGTGCCTCTTGTAAACGAATAACGCATTGTGTAAAGGAGATGAAACTGAATTCCAGGGATAGAGTTGACTTCAAATAAATAGTTACCTAAATTATAAAATGTATCTATCAGAAAATTCCTATGACGTCAAGTAACATGGGCCTCCTCATATAGGTACCGCTTTAACGAATGCAAGTAAAGAAATACTGCCGTTATAACCCCGATTCGTAAATAGCTTGAGAGAAACTATACGCATGTTGATGATTTTTTATTAGGTTAAGAAAACCAAAACTATGACATAAATCTACTCTAAAACTAGTATAAGTTTAACAAATTATTTCCTGTGCAATCGTAAAAATTAAAACGTTGAATGCAATGTTTGACCGAATATTAATACTTGGCAGGATTGCTGGATTGGTGGATTTTGTTTAAATATTAGCCCTTGTAACACGAAAAAATAGCCAATATGGACATATTCTTGACGTACGCATTGATAAATTACTTACATAATTGAACAAAAATTAAAACCATTTATAGGGATAGTCGTAAAAGGGGTACCTACTCATTCGACAGGGTGTGAAAGAAGCCATATTAATGAATTATTTTTGTTCTACAACTTTCCCCAATAGTTTAAGGAAAACAGGTTGAAAGATTCAATAAAAAAGACGCTAAAATCTATCTATCCTCAGCTACGATCAGCTGTGTTTACATTTTAGGGTATATATGGGTCACAGATTCGAGGATCCGTTTTCAGAATTCGTAACTAAAGAAGGGACGAAGTTTTTAAAAAAAACTAAAGTACAGATGAAGAAAGAAAAATAATTGAATTTCGAAATTTTAACACTTGCTTTAAAATCAGTGGTAGGTACATAAAGCGGCCCGCGGATTAGTAGGTGACCTCTTTCCAACTAAACCTGTAAAAAATAGTTTTTATTCATTTTATCACAAATATTTCCTGTTTGAGATCCATGAAATCGCATAATGAATAAATTTTACCAATTAGATAATATGTATATTCCTATTTCTCGACTAGTTCTATATCGTATTTTTCCTCATCCGCGGTAATTGGAAAACAATTTCTGTTTATTTTCATCATTTATCTCAATACAGAATAAGATTTCAGTTGAATGCGTCTAGTAAAGCGTGTTACTTAAGAAGACATAATATGGCAGCACTCTTAAAACGCAGTCCTGAACACAGTCTATTCAAAATACCAACTAGAGGTGCGTGGTACCTACTCGTATAGGTACTTAATTATTAAAACTAAGTCATCGGAACATAGCAGGTTATATTTTCTTACAACAGTTTTACAAATCCACACATAGCTAAAGTATTAGATATTACTATAACTATTATCCTTTATTTCCCTTGATTTGTTTAAACACCTCGTGGGCTGTGGCTGCCGCGCTCGCTGCACTAACGATATTTTTCTGAAAAATAATACCATCAATAAAATTCGTATAAAATAACCATTATTTTTAATACGAAGAGCGCTGGGAGCATGGGCGCGAACATCATTAGGCTAAACCCCTCAAAACAAGCTAGGATTTGATTTAAATTCGGGAAGGTGTTTTTTAATGTAGGTAATATGTTAGCAAACATGGTCAACGCAGAAGTGGTTACCGCCGCCTAAATATATACACCTAAAACGTCAAGCGCAGTGTTGATGGGTGGCCAACCTTAGAGACAAAGTTGAAAACTCTTATGTGCCTGCAATTTCACCGGCACTCTTACATACCCTTTAGTTTCAGAACTTGACAGCAGAAATAATATTGTGATGATACTTCGCCGGGCAAACTCTTTCACAAGGAGCTCTGCTACTACTGTAAATACTGTTTTGATTTGAGAAGATATTTTGAATTTCTTCTTCCTAACCATAGGACTATTCCGTGTGGTGTCGGACGTAAAGAATAGCACTACCCCATCTCTTTCCATGGTTGTCGTAAAATACGACTAAGCGATTCACTAGAGGATGGGCAGTAGCGCTCTCTGAGTAGGTACTTTAACAACCATACTGCGATCGCCAACCCATTTGCCAAGTGTGGCGATTATGGCACCCCCCCCCCCCCCCCTCACCCCAACAGAACTTGAGGGAGGCCTATGTCCAGCAGTGGACGTGTTTCGGCTGAATGATGATGATGAACCATAGGATATCAGTATTCAGTATGTAGGTAAGTATAATACTGATATTTGTATAGATTTCGATCCAATTAGAATCAATGCCAGCGAATATTTAGATATGATTGAACTTTGAGTCAATTTGCTTGTCAACGTTGACAAAGTTCAATGTAATCAATATCACACAATATCCCTGCTGAACAGATATTTCTGAAGTGCTGATAATAGCTATTGTGCAAAGTTACCTCGCGACAAACATTATTCAGACAAATTAAATCAGAATTTTCCAAAACAACAGATCGATCTTATACAAAAGTTCTTACGACTGCTTTTCCAGTTTTTTGGAGTGCTTTCCAGTCGACGTTGGCCGGGTGTGACGTGGCGTCTCCAGCACCAACGAGCAGCGCGAGCGCCACCATTATCATTACAAACAGTGTCGTCAGCCTCATTGTAACTACTAGTGATTATAATAGCCCACACTAACCACCACGAGCTTAGCTTTACATCGAAGCTAACTGTGAAAAAATAACGCTGACCACGGTTTATAAATGGTTACAAAAACAATTAACATTTTGAACCTGTTTTAATTGCAATAAGGTTTAATTTGCATCCTTATAGATAATTGTAAAGAATGCTGCCTGGTGCTGGACAAAGATTAATCACTTCATCACATACTGCAGGGGTCATAACAGGTGACAAGTAACGAGTATCGGTAGCAAAATGAACATCAGCATTAACTTGTGAATCTACGAGTAAATGCAGCTACATAATAATAAACCGAATTAACTATGATCCAACGATAGGTGTTCATAACTTCGTAACATGCGTTACTGGCAGATCCTCTGTTTCGATCTGACCGGCCCCGGGGGCTCACTCCGAAAAACGAATGTCGAAGTTTCGAATCGAAACGAAACAACGACGAACATCGAACCTTTATTATGGTATTTGACTGAAAAAAAAGTAATTAGTCCGTCAGTTAGATTATCAAAAAATATTTGACCCGTATTTTTTTTTGTTTCGTTATCCAAAATTGATACTTTTAAAATTGGCAAAACGTCACAAGCAAGTATAATTTTTACTTGCTTCTGACGCCACAAGCCCCCACTCTCGAGTTTTGATGCGTTTTATCTTTCCAAATATTCATAGATTTAACAAAAGAAAAAAAAATCGTGTCCATTACGTTTCAAAACTCTAATTAGCGGACTAATTAGATTTGCAATTTATTGATGCTGTCAACATGCCTATTATACGACCCAAGTATTGTCAAACAACGAACTACTAGATATCACTTTTTACTAGATATTACTAGATTCACATTTGGGACTAGGGTGAACAAAAGATAACATGTCAAATTGCGTTAATGGAATCGATCGTCGGATCCGGAAACTTTCGTGGTTGGAAAACGTGCGATCCATCAGGCGAGCTTTGTAGTTCTATTTTATCTATAAAATAACAAACGTCCCTTTAAACACTCTTTGTCATTAATTTAGCTGTCTATTTATAAGTGATTATCACTTTTATTTATAGGTATTATGTCTAAGTCTTTATTTGATTATTGATTTATGAGGAGCTCGTGGCTAAATAATTACAGCCGCAGAGACCGATCTTCCGGGTTAAGCCACGCTTGCCGAGGTTGGTCTGTGAATGGGTGACCATTTACCATAGCGAGTTTCCTCCGTGCCTCGGAAAGCACGTAAAGCCGTTGGTCCCGGCTGTCATTTGTAGATCTTTGACTGACAGTCGTTACTGTTGGTCAGAAGCCAGAAAGTCTGACAACCAGTCTTACCAAGAGTATCGTATTACCCAGTTACTGGGTTGTGGAGGTCTGATAGGCAGTCGCTCCATGTAAAATACTGATATTCAGCTGCATCCGGTTCGACTGGAAGCTGACCCCAACATAGTTGGGAAAAGGCTAGGCAGATGATGATGTCTAAGTCTTTATTTGATTTTTTTATTTGACGACACGTTTGGTGCAGTGGCTGAGTGGCTTCTGCGCTATACGGGTCGTGAGTTCAATTCCCGCACGGAACAAATATTTGTATGGCCTACAGAGAGTTGTTCCGGGTGAGCGTGTTTGTGCATGTGAAGATTTGTGTCTGTAAACACAACCACGATACAAGAGAAATCTTCATGAAGGGCAAAGTTTGAAAAAAAAAAGTTATAGTATAGTTGGCTGGTGCTACGGTTTACAGCCTGAGCTCCCGAGCATATAGGGCCTCTGAACAAAATGACATAGGGCCCCTCGAGGACTTGCTGTTTAGGGGCCCCAAAGCTTCTAATTACGACCCTATATTCAAGTTTAATCTGCAGCTAAAACAGCTTATCCACGTGTTACAAAATACGTTCCATTCGTTACCGAACTGCATGGATTATAAAATTGTGCTATGAACTGAAAGAATGTGCTGAAAAAATAGGTATATAAAACAACTTTGTTTAAACATAACAACAACAAGGTTTATTTAATTACGACAAGATAACAATATTAATTTTACATTTCTTAATTAAGTTATATCTAAACTATTCTTATTATCCTTTTTTTTTGCGGGGAGGATATCCACTTGGATGTCCTCCGCCCTGGGGTGGGCGGAGGGGTCTGTCAGACTCTTACTGACTAAAACCACCCCGATGTTCCATCTCACACCTGCGCCGGGGGTCACGGGAACTTACGATACTTCCGCAAATTCTTATCATCCTGATTTAACTTGTTTGTACAACTCGCGAGCGGTCAATGCTGCACCCGCTGCACTGATGAGTTTTTTCTGAAAAAGAATTAATTATTATTTACTGTCCATTCATTAAACGCACGTCGTAATCCCGTTGCTTAGCGTGCGTTCGCTCCTAACATCTGAAATCTTCAGCATCAGCCCAACCTTTTTTTAACCTTGTTAGGCAGCGACATTAGGACTTTTAATATTAGGATTTGTATTGCAACTTATACAGCATGTAAGGGTAAACACCGTTATGACTCAAACCATGGGTAGTTGACGTGAACACAAAAACATAGGTAGGACCGAGTAAAATAAAAATTATAAAATATACGCGCGAGAAATGAGCGGCGCGGCGCGGCGGCGCTATGACGCGGCGCGGCGGCGCTATGACGCGGCGTACAGACACTCGTTAACGAGACAGCTGACTGACTCGGGTAGCAAACTGTGCGGGGCCGTGCGTCAGGCCACGCGGCGAGTTCCCCGCGCCCCCTCCCGTAGCTTGTAGCCCCCGCGCATAGGGTGAAATGCTTTTGAGGAAAAATGAAAACTTTATGAAAAAAAAGTTTGTTATTTTTCATTGATTTTACGTTCTATAAATGAAACCAAACCACTGGTTTCAAGGATAACGGTGTTTACCCTTACAGCCTGTATTAGGCATAATAAGTAACATTAGGTATAGCAGACAATGATACGCACAGTAAATGACGATAATAATAAAAAAATCACATTAACTAAGGATTATGAGACAAAATCACGACAAAATGGATAACCGTTTTTCGACCGATTGTTCATACATACATACATAAACTCACGCCTTTTGCCCATGGGGTCTGGCAGAAACTGCAGAAAGCCGTGTACGCACGAGCGAACACGAACATCGCGAACACGAATATCGAACACATTGTTTGCACGTGCGTACCACTACCGAACAGTGTGTTCGGCGAACACCTTCATAGTAATTCATGTTCGATGTTCGTGTTCGTTCGTGTATACCCGGCTGAACGCCACATGCTACGATCCTTACATACTACTTTTGCTTCATCCACGTTCATACATCTTGTACTACGCGCACGCCAGTTGCGGGTACTACGCACCTGTCCTTTTTGAAGAACATCACCAATAACATCGATGCCCTTCTAGGGCGTCCCTCATGGCGTTTCCACTGATATCCGCCTTTTAAATTATTTTAGTTCAATCATTCTTATAACATGTGTGTCTTATATAAGTCGTGGTGGCCCGGAGGTTACAGACCCGCTTGTTAAGCACCGGGTTGCGGGTTCAAACCCAGACATGTACCAATGTGACTTTTTCAATTTCATATGTACTTTCTTAGTTAATCTAAGACGCCACTGACATACGGTGAAGGAAAACATCGTGAAGAAACCTGGACTTTAATGGTCTGAAATCGCCAACCCGCAATGAGCAAGCGTGGCGATCAATGCTCGTTCCTTCTCTGTATGAGAAGAGGCCTTTGCCCAGCAGTGGGACAGTTACAGGCTAATATTTATTTATTCTTATAACATGACCAAACCACCTAAGCATACTCTTTCAATTTTTGTCTCTACATCATCTTTTAAACCGCAATTTTGTCTTATCACATAATTCCTCAATCTATCATTCAAATCGATTATTCATTGTAACAGATTAAAACCGACAAGTGCGTGTCGGGCCACGCGCAGTAATAGGGTTCCGTAGTTGCACAATAATGCAGACTAAGATGAGGGCTTAGTAATTTTTCAATGGAATTTGTACGAAGTTTTTGCTTTTTAACCGTCTTCAAAAAAGGAGGTTCTCAATTCGGTCGGTATTTTTTTTATTTTTATTTATGTATGTACACCGATTATTCCGAGGTTTCTAGTCCGATTAGTGTGATTCTTTTTTTGTTCGATGCAGTATACTTGCCATCTGGTCCCAAAAAAAAATCATCTAATTTGGTTCAGTACTTTTTATTTTGTGAGCATTTTTTTGATTACTGCTATGTGGATGATGTAATTATTTTTATGTATGTTCGGGCATAACTCCGTCGTTTATAGACGGATTTGCAAAATCCTTTATTTTTAAAGAGTATTCTTCCGAAATGGTTCCATTTAAATTTGGTGAAGATCTGATGAAGACCCTCGGAGATTGACAATGAAACTCTTCAATGGATAACAGCCAACTACCCGAGATTGCTGTATTTTATTATTGCATGTTTGTGTATTGTTAATGCCACTAAAAATCGAATTGAAGTCGGTTTTTACTTTTTTTTAAAGTTACCCAAGTATAGGTACCATATAACCATATAAGTTGATCGACTATTACTAGTAAACTTGTAAAGCCTACTTAGCTGTGATAGCTTTTCTTTTAACATTGTTGTATATACCACTACCGTGAAGTTTTTCACATAATCTAATCGTTTAGCTGGCAGGGGGGGGGGGGGAACTTGACTCGAACAAAAATTAGCACTACAAAGCTTAATATTTTAGAAACGGATCCCTTAATCGAAAAATTGTATTCACAAACCCACAAAATTTTTTCATGTATTTATTTTACTACTTTGTCGTTGTGATTAATATGTATATACATGCCAAATTATAGCTGTCTAATACTAAGATTCTCTGAGCTAAGCTGCGGACGGGCGGACAGACGGACAAACGGACGGACATGGTGAAACTATAAGGGTCCCTTGTTGACTACGGAACCCTAAAAAGCAAATGTTTATCAGTGCACGTTTACAGACTAAAGTGATAATTTTTAATAACGTTTTAGTATTTAATAGAAATGCTGTGCCTTATTTCTTCTTCAACGACGGACTTCAGATACAAACCTGTGTTAGTGAAAGTACTTACAATTGTTTTCCCGGTTTTCGCGAGAGCCTTCCAGTTAATCTTAGGAGCAGGTTTCGGCGCGGCGTCTCCAGCGCCAGCGAAAAGCGCCAGCACCGCCATCAGCATCATAAACAACGCGATCAGCTTCATTGTAACTACAAGTGATTACTACACGCAAACTGTGAGGAGGTCAGCGTCCAAATTGACTGTGATAGGCATAACGCAGACATCGGTTTATATATACAAGAAACAAAACTCAATTTTACCTGTAACAAAACTTTGACGTAATGGGATTAACATTATGAACAATGTCATTAATTACAAATATTTACATGTTTTCTGGCACACGTCAAAAGCCTAAAAGGAAATGTGTGGTTATTTGTTTGACTTTTCATAGGTACCTATCCAAATTATGACGTTAAAGCTAGACGACAAAAACCCAATTTTCTTCCTTCTTTTATATAACACTTTGTTTACAAACGTCAGATAACTTAAAAGCCTTGTTTATGGAAACACAAAATCCGCCGCGCACTTCACCGTGTTTATCGCCGCGTACATATACTGTACGTATCATACACACAAAATCCGGGCGGAAAAATGCCCGGCCGCACATTATAAGAAAATTTCTGATGCGCGCCGGAAGGCTACTCATACATTTCGTACTGTCAGAATTTGCTGGATCCGGCAACCCGCGGGCTCTATCGCGCACGCGTCAGAAATTTTCTGACAGAATTTTTTATAGTGTGCGGCCGGGCTAGTGTCTTTATAAGCCCGACCGCACATTATCAGAAATTTCTGTTAGAAAACTTGTGATGCGTGACTCTGCTCATACATTTTTTGTACTTAACCTCGCACACTGTCTGTTTCCTGGATCCGGCAGCCTGCGGGTTTAGTATATAATGTATACTCAAACTGTCTTCGCGCACATGTCACCAATTTTCTGACAGAAATTTTGAACACGCGACTCTGCTCATATATTTTGTATTAGACCGTAGAGGGTCAGAATGTCAGAATTTGCTCTAGTAAAAAATGTATGCGTACACCCCCTGGAAATTCGCGCACACATCAGAAATTTTCTGACAAAATCTAGTAAGCTCAATTTACACCGCCGCGGAATGGAATGGAAGCGTCAGTTTCGTCTGATGACGCTAGAAGGCGCGCGAATTCGCGGGAATGCCCGAGAATTCCCGCGCATTCCAGCGAATCATCATCATAAACGCTTGGCACCGCACTACTGTGACCGTCCCGACCGACTCCCCGTTCGCGCCACTTCCCGCAGATTCCACAGACGGCGCTGACAGTAGCTAGGGGAATTGTCGAGAATGCGCGAGGATTCCCCGGAAGACGCGCGACCTTTTTTTGGCTCGTATTTAGTTTGTACTTTATACATTTTCATTCATTATGCTATGCACAATTTCGTTGCAATAAGTCGCTTCCATTCCATTCCGAGGCGGTGTAAATTGAGCTGTAATGTGCGGCCGGGCTAAACGTTAATTTTGTTTGAATTATCCGCTTTACGCCCCGTATCACGCTCCGCGCTAAGCTTGTCTCCTTACACGGGGCATAACAAAGGAATAAATTTGAAATTTTGACATGGGATATCAGTCAAAACGTGAAAATTATTCCTCAGATAAGGTTATCTAACGTTAATAAATCGGCCTCAAGTGTTTAGCATAAAATAGGTACCTACTCGTATCATAGAATGATCATAATTATTACAATCGGTGATATTATAATATACAGACAGCTACATTAACCATTGTAGGTACAGGAAAACATTCTTAAGAGACCACACTTAACTTTTGTAATAAATTCTATCTGTATTCACAGATTTTGAAAAAAATTTAGACATAAAAAAAGGGCAGTTTTCATAAAACATTTTGATGATGCCAATCGATCCTATTTCCCGTAAAGATCAAAAGACTCTTCTGGACCGACTAAGGTTGGAGTACTAGAAACGTCAGAAATCGCGATAGCATCCCTAGCGGCTACGAGACAACACCAGTCACCGTCAGCCGGAGTGACGGACTAGAACTTGACGTTAGCGCTTCCCGCCGAAATGTTTGCAATAGTATTAATTACTGTGTAATCCGAGTTGTAATAAATCTATAGTATGTTCAGTGAGTATAATTTCCAGAGAGAAGAGATCCTCCTGATAAACGTAATCCCTTATTATTTCTTTCTTCAGTAAAACGTTGACCCCACTAGAAAGACACCTTTATCGTGGATGCGTTTACAGACACAAATTTTCACACGGACAAACACCGAGACTTGGAACAATTGTCTCTAAGCCATAAAAATACTTATTTCAAATTGTCATTATGCCAAAATTACCAAATATTTCATAATTATTATACTTAAAGATGAATGTATTGTATAAATTATGCTGATTATAAGCGACAACAAGTATTTGGATAACCTCATCACGGCAAGGCTCGTATTAGTAGACCTCTCTCAACATGGCGTTCCGGGAGCAGCATCCCAAGAGGAGCTATCCTCTGAATTTGTAGTATCACCTTCATCGTCATTTTCACCGACTGGCTATATTCTACCGTCATGACTATATGCACTCCAGCCGGTCTGTTTGCTGCCGCCGGTTTCTATCAAATGGCTGTGTGGGCCATTGGCAAACACCATAACTACAAGAAGGAACTCGTTGACTAACCCAAGGGACCTAAAGCTATCCTGCCTCTTATTCTATAAGCATTTTAATATTGTTATGTACCTAGGTATTGAATGCTCTACACATTCTTTACAACTGGTGTAGCAGACGTGCTCTCAGGAGATCCTATAGGGCCGTCTGTTACATTACAAATTTCATACATCAAACATCCTAAGATCCATTTATAAAATCAGCATCTCTAGAGAATTAAAATCGACAGTTAAGATGCTACTCTTCAATGGGAATGATTTATTATTATTAATACAACTAAACAGGTAGGTAGGTGATCAGGTCAGGCCAGTCCTCTGGGACTGGTGTTACTATTCACCTCGTCATGAGACTAGCGTTACACTGGAAGGAACATTAGACTAACTTTTTAAAACCATATGATACCTCCTTTAAAATGTAATGTGTTACGAGGTCTATTAAAAAGCGTACAAACTGCAGAGGACCTATAACCATTCCAACGTAAGGTGCAATCCCGACGTATGTCTACAAAACGTTACCATACAAAGAATATCAAATATTTTTTTGAAAGCAAAACTTGGTAATATAACTATTTTACGGTTTTTGATGAAGTCGTTTAAGTTTTTTCTATAGCAGTCTCCTTACGTCTACAATTTTTGTAATGACCACTATGTCAAGACTCATCTTTCGTTGAACAGAGTATAGCGGCGAGCTGTTGGTCAGGGGCTACACTGGCTACACTGCGTACACTATTGCCTCAGAGAATCGGTCAGGGCCTGCAGTGAAGGACTCTCAACTCTGCCTTGCTTTAGTTGACTGGCCAGAGGCTGGATGCTAGAGCTAAATACTCAAGGCTGGAAGTGTCAAATGACATACCTAATAGCGGGGAAAACCACCCCAGGCCTATTAGACTCGCGACGGCGAAACCGGGGTCACACTTCTGGATACCCTAAGACGCCTACAATGGTGTTGCCCCCTTCTGCCTGAACTTGCTGAACATTTCAGAGGGCCTGCAAGCGCATGAGTGAGAGAGTCACCGTTTGCCAATATAAATCAATTTTTAAAAGATACAAAGCAGTTTCTTGTTTCTTCCGGTCAAAGAAGCTTAATCAGGCCCTCTATTTATAAGTACTGTGAATTTCATTAAGTAACCAATCATTACTATCTTAGATCAATAACTTTTGTATATATTCATGAATAAGTCGTTGAAGTGCAATAGTTAATAAATAAATCAAACACTCATATCCATAGCCCAAAATAATTTAAGTTGTGTTTTGCACAAGTCTTGCACCCCCGGGTACAGTTGCTGAATGTACTCATACAGTGCAAGCTTCAACAACAACCGTTTGGTGCCACATAGGTACCATTTTAGATTAAAGTTTTCAAAAGGGACTATGCGACTGGACCTCTGTCCCCCTGTAAGCCTTGAGTCCTTCATCACGAAAGATATTCCGTAATCAAAAACAGGGATGCAAATATTTATGATTCATACCGGTTTACTCACGTGCATTTTTCGGGATTGTGCGACTAGTTTATAACACAAACGGAGCCCTTAATCATGAGCAGAATACGCGGCGAGGTCGCGAGTCGAACTCCTAAAAACTCCTGGGATAAAAATAATAGATTAAAGTTCTCAAAGGGGCCTCTGCGCGTTGGACCTGTGTCCCCGTGTATGCCTTCCAAAGGACCGGACATCTTCCGCACGGAAGATGAGCTGTGTTTTAGAGGAGATACAGATAATAATAATACCAGTATGTAACCGTTCCACCGCAGAGCAAAGGCCTCTTCTCATACAGAGAATGAACGGATATTGATCACCAGTATCACCACGCTTGCTCACTGCGGGTTGGCGATTTCAGACCATTTAGTTTTAGGGAGTGATAGACTAGCGGTTGAGCGCTTGCCTTATATGTAGAAAAGACCGTATCCCCTGACTTTTCAAATTCATGTGCGGATCGGAATTAGATTATCACTTGCGTTAACGATGAAATACAATATCGTGAAGACAGCTGCACATCTGAGAGGGATAGAAATAAAAACGTTTTCAATAGTGTGTGTAGTCCACCAACCCGCATCAAGCCAGTGCGGTGAACTAAGGCCTAAACCCTTCTTATTCTGAGAAGAGGCCCGTTCCCAACAGTGGGCCAGTAATGTGCTGTATGTTAAGTTTCCTTCCAGCGAATAGTGAGTGTAATACAGAAGTAGTACATTACACAGAAGAATATTGATGTGTGATTTTATATAAACCCTGTATATCCGAGTGTTACTGTTCCAAACTCCATCAGATTGATATTATCTATAAGGCCTCATTATATCCTGTTAAATACCACGCTCCGCCCGCGCCCCTAAGACGACCCCCTGCCTGACCCGCTCCATTCATCTAACAGATCACACCAGAGAATTTTGTAAACGCAAAATCACTTTACTCAAAAATATAAAAAAAAAACAAGTATCACAATAAATAAATAACATTATTAATATTTAGGTCGTTCTACAGCTATCCTTGTTGTCCTTTGTTCTTAGCTTCTTTGTAGATCTCGTGGGCGGTGGCTGCTGCACTCACTGCACTGACGATTTGTTTCTGTACCTAAATTATTTTTTATTGTAATTGTGTATAGTGCGTTACCAAAACTAAAGTTGTGTGATGTAAAGGAATGAGGAAAATGTTAGGTGAAAGTATTAATTTTGAAGTTAATGTGGCTATTAGAAAACACTGATATGACAGTTGATATGAATGTGTGCGAGAAAAAGACATGCCGAATTGAATGCTGATTTGATTTATTTTTAAATAGATTATCTATTTTTATGAAACAAATTACCTACCTAATCAACCATTTTACTGAAGGAGCTTTTTTCAATCCATTCACGTTGATCTTAGCGGGTTGTGGCGCGGCGTCTCCAGTGCTAACAAACAGCGCCAGCACCGCCATCAGCATCACAAACAGCGCTGTCAGCCTCATTGTAACTACTAGCGAATACTACACGCAACAAGAGATCAGCGTCAAAAAGTCGCGTCGTTAAGTATGGACAACATATAACACTAACTGCGGTTTATATACTAGAAACAAATCTCAATTTTAGTGACGCAACGGGATTTAATGTGTCATGATATTGCGACTGCATTAGGAATGGAGAAACCATTTTTCACTTTGTATTTTTTTTTAATTCTCACGTCGTTTTTTTTTCTATATCTATTTTTTGTAAACCTTGTCCCTTTTCCGCTATTGCTCCTGTATTGTGGATGCGTTTGTAGACACCAATCACATGCACAAATATCCCAACAGACCCGGAACAACTATCTTTAGGTCTTGAAAATATTTGCTCAGTGCGATCAAACCCACGACTCGTAGCACTCCAAGCCTATCAGTCAGCCGCCGCTGCCCCAATCCTGAACTTAACTTCCGAAACTGAAAATTATATAAAGAATAGGGAGTGCCTCCGCTGCCGGCGCCGGCACCCAAAAATAACGCCATTGGGAACCGGCGGTACATTACTGCCGGCAGCCGAGATTAAAAACATCGGCTGCCGGCATCCAAAATGAACACCAGCGGCGTTAATAAGTTGTTTGGTAGGTATGTTAGTTGAAAGGTAGGTTAGATTTTAGGCCTAACACTAACTTGTCTTCCAACTGACTAAATTCAAGAGCGAGCGAAGCGAGCTCGTTATTTTGGGGTACTCCGACACAGATAGGTTAGGTTCAAAGGGGATGACGGGGGCTAGAGTGAGCGATCGAAGCGAGCGAACGAAGCCCCCGTCATCCCCTTCGTGTTAGGTTACTTTAAACCCCCTGCAGACAGAAATAGGAGACCCGCGCAGCGAGGCTCCGTCAACTTTGCTTTGTGAACCCAAACAACCTTACAAACACCCTCTTAAGTTTTTCATTTGTTTTTATTGTGAAAATGAAAGTGGGTGACGAAAAATCGTCTCATGAAGAGTTTGAGAGGCCGTGGAGGTGTATAAAAACAGAGTATGTAGTCACTCGTAATGGCAACCAGCGCCGGCAGCGGAGGCACTCCCTATTATTTATGCCAACCAAAAATTTACCAGTGGTATGTAATAGACCCGTAAGCCGTGGCTTAGCTATATTTATCTATCTAGACTTTTCCCAATTGCAATCTTTCCCCTTACGATAAATCAGTAGTCGATCAATTCGAATTGTTATCTCGTTTTATATACGAGAAAAACGGGATAACAAACTAAATCGATTGATAACTGACTTAGCGTCAAGTTTTAAATTAAGCGACGGTCCTCTGGATTCAAAACGTTTCGATGAGTCGACCGATTCGATTTGTTATCTCGTTTTGTCTATGATTCTCTTAACGAGAGAAAGCGAGATAAAGTTCTGTATCAGGGTACAGATGGAGATGTTTCCTATCATGTGTTGCAGACGCGATTCTTTTAAAACTATTCATAATGTGTACTCGAGTAGTAAAACGGTGTTAAACACACAATTAAATACCTGCATTTTTTTATTTTGAGCCTCTGAGATAAGCGGGGAAACTATAAGTATAGTATAGCAAGTATCTTTAGTGCGTCAGCTTATGGTCTTTCCACCGCTACCCACGCAGCTGATTGTTGTTTTCGTACTTTTGAGAATTTAAACAATCATTTTGTTAAATTTCATCCGGCGTAGGTACTATAACTTTATTTTACGTGTTTCTTTTACAAGTTCATGGGAGCGGCTGACGCATAAACCCCCTCCACCATGCAGCTGACGATTTTTTTTAGCTCATGATGTAAAATATTTATGAAAAAAGTTTCAGCCGGCGTACTATGACTTATTTTTTTATTTTTTTCACCACTTCCTTAACCTTTCAACCTACACCCACCGCGGGTGCGTCAGCTGACGCTCGGTTCACTTATTGAACAAGATGGCTACCGATCGGCGTAAAAACACTACCTAAAATGCAACGCTACCTCGCGGACTATTATGTAAGTACCTAATTAATAACATCCTTCATATTCCCATTACGTCAAAGTCATTTTAACAGGCAAAATTTAGATTTATTTCGTGTATTTAATAACCGTTGTCTGCATTATTTGGTCATAGTCAATTTGGACGCTAACCTCCTCGTAGTTTAAGTGTTTGTAGTAATCACTTGTATTTACAATGAAGCTGACCATGCTGTTTGTGATGCTGATGGCGGTGCTGGCGCTTTTCGCTGGTGCTGGAGACGCCGCGCCGAAACCTGCTCCTAACGTTCACTGGCAGGATGTCGCGAAAACGGGAAAAATAATTGTAAGTACCTCCATTGGTTTTTTATCATAATATCGCGCCTGTAATAAATTCTTAAAAGATTTAACAGAGGTAAGTAAAGAACTCTTCTTTCCAACTTATGTCATAACGGTCAAGATATTCAAAATAATATTTTATGTCAGCACATTCATTGTTAATTCAAAAAAATATTTAAAATCATTACATAGATTAATAAATATTATTCTAAAAAAATAATAAAATTCCGAAATAATCACTCACTTGTGACAACTATTACTATAGTCACAAGTGAGTATAATAATAATTATTGCTCGATCAGATAATTATATCATCCCTACTAATATTATAAATGCGAAAATAACTCTGTCTGTCTGTCACGCTTTCATGCCTAAACAGCTGAACCGATTTTGATGATACTTGGTACTGTGTTGGTACTTGGTACTGGAGATAGTCTGGAACACGAAGAAGGACATAGGCTACTTTTATCCCGAAAACCGCGAAATATATACGCGATAAACGAAATTCACGCGGCCGAAGCTGCGGGCGACCTCTTGTAATATACAAGTCACTGTACTCATCATTATGGACAACTTTTACTATGGGACCAAACTCAAAATCGCGAAAAGAAACAGGAGTTCCCTACATTTATGTTCGCATATCTCGTCAAAAATGTAGGGAACAGCTGTTTTTTTTTCGCGATTTCATGTTTGGTCCCATAGTAAAAGTTGTTCATAATGATGAATATAGTGACCCCTTAAGAGGT
Organism: Amphipyra tragopoginis; assembly: GCA_905220435.1. Classification (NCBI taxonomy): domain Eukaryota; kingdom Metazoa; phylum Arthropoda; class Insecta; order Lepidoptera; family Noctuidae; genus Amphipyra; species Amphipyra tragopoginis. The sequence goes on along the minus strand of HG992005.1, from coordinate 14,604,639 downwards.
TGTGCGTTATTTATGTTACACCTTGTATATACCTACTTACTTTAAATATACGTACGTATAGCCAAAAGCTCGACTAACGTTTATTTTAGTTATTTTTGAACCGGCCATCCAGCCGTTATACCAATTTTTTGGTGGCACCACGGCATGTTTTATTCTTCGATGTATATACATTTCTGTCAACTGACATCTCAGTGTATACCTAGACTTTTCATATTTCACACAGGCCATCTATTTATCTTTTGGTCTTCCTCTTTTCTAATTGCCATCCACATTACTTTATACTTAAAACTTACACGTAACACTCCTCCGCGTCACATATTATCATAAGCTAACTGCATTATACACTATACTTACATACTCGTACTATATGTAAGTATGTTGTTTAATCACAGAAAAAAATCTTCCACACATGTATACAGTTGATATCATCACTTTTTGCTAGCCATATCATTTGTCCTCATTCTCATTCATCAGCATCACATAACATACATTTTGGTAGCTTAATCATATTTTTTTTTTAAATATTTTTACAGGAAAAAGTCTTCAGTGTATTGAGTGCAGCAGCAACCGCCGAAGAGCTCTTCATTCTAGCTAAGAACAAGGTCCAACAAGGATAGCTATAGGACTAGCTTAAAACTAATAATGTTATTTATTTATTGTAAATACTTGTAAATATATATTTGTTAATATTTCAATCAAGTGGTTTTGCGTGTACAAAATTCTCTGATGTATTCTGTTAAATGAGTGCAGCCTGATATTGAACAGGATAATATACCTAATACCTTACAGCTAATAGTAATATGGTAGAATTTCGAATAGTAGCACTTGGATAAAGAGGTTTTTATTATAACATCTATCTTCAATGTGTGTGTGCACAGGTATGCCAACGAGTCACCATGTTTGTGTTTGATATTTAGTAGATTTATTGATCGACTAGTCCATAATTAAAATGATATCGAAAATGATCTCTAAGCATAATCACGTGCAAAAAGATGTAGCTATATACTTAGAAACTTTTACGCCATTATCTGCCTACCCTTCCGGTTGCTGGTCTTGACATCAACTCGATGTTCGTTTTGTCTCATCATCATCTTTAACCCTATAGACCCACTGATGGGGTAAAAACCTCCTCTCCCTTGTGCCAATCTTTTTTGGTCTGCCCCTCTCGGTATCCACTCGGTCATACATATAACTCTATACCACCTGCCATCACTGCGCCTAGCAATACCTCTAAATGCACCTTGAGAATAGGGTGAAAGGGAGACGCGAGACGTTACTAGCAACCTTGCTATTATCAAATGAAGTATATCCACTCATAGTAGGCTCACACCGATAATTCAGCCCACATCAAGCTGTCTCACCCCCTAAGTCCCCGCCAGCAACGCCCTAAGCCGAGGTCCGAGTCCCACTAGGGGTCGCCCTTAGTGCTGTTGTTGCAGGTAGTCATGATGTTAGTGTAGTACAAGTATAGTAGCTTATGGTTAAGTATTTTACTTCCCCCCCATTGGCTGGAGACCCTCAGGTCTCGCCAATAACTGCCCGGTTACGTAGAAACGGTCCCCTAGAACCATCTACAGCAGTCCAAAAAAAAAACGAAAAAAATACATGGTAGGAATAATAATGATTAATAGTACTTGCACGTGACGTACCTACACGTTTTTAGTCTCACGACAAAAAATTAACGACGTATATTCGTATTACTCAAAAGACACGAGAAATAAGCAGATTTTTTAAAAACTTTAGGTCGTTAGTCCAATACATCGCAATTTGGCAGACGTGGTCAGAATTCAATATTCGGAAATTAGTTGAATAATTAGCGCTTCATCGAGCGCTGTTAATTAGACAAAGTGTGAAACTTCGTCAGCAAACTGTCGTGTCTGTGGATGGGCAGATTGTATCTTGTCGAGAATTCTGGATTACAGCCGCGGTTGCGGCTCAAGTCGCTGACGTTCTTCAATATCAAAAAGCCGAGTGTTCACTTGGCGACAAATCTAGAATATGAATACGGGGAGATGCAGTGTACCTATAGTTTATGACACTAATGTAGCGGATTAAAGTAGACGAGGAAAACGACGAACACTAGCACACCAGCTCTACGTGGGATACAATTAGAAAGAGGGAGAGTATAAGAGGAGGACCGTGTTTAGAGGTGTACGTTAACTGCTATGATGATGATAAAGAATGAGAGCTTCAATAATATGAGTTTCTCATGAACATTTCTTAACATATTGCCTGAAATCTAAGCAATCTGTTTGGGGCGTCTGCGCGTTGGACCTGTGTCCCCGTATGCCTTCAAAAGGACCGGACATCTTCCACATGGAATATGATTCGTGATTCTAAAGAGATACAATAACAATACCAGTCTGTAACTGTCCCACTGCAGGTCAAATGTCTCTTCCCATACAGAGAAGCAACGGATATTGATCACCAGTATCACCACGCTAGCTCACTGCGGGTTGGCGATTTCAGACCAATAAGTTTAAGGCATTAAGTTTATAGACTAGCGGTTGAGCGCTTGCCTTTCATGTAGGAAAGCCAGAGTTCGATCCTGGACCATATCTGAGTTTTCGAATTCATGTGCAAATCAAAATTAGATTATCATTTGCGTTAACGATGAAATATAATATCGTGAAGAAAGCTGCACATCTGAGAGTGATAAAAATAAAAACATTTTCGATAGTGTGTGTAGTCCGCCATCCCGCACCAAGCCAGCGCGGTGGACTAAGGCCTAAACCCTTCTTATTCTAAGAAGAGGCCCGTGCCCAACAGTGGGCCAGTAATGTGCTGATTATGTTAAGTTTCCTTCCAGTGAGTGTAGTACAGAAGTAGTACATTGCACAGAAGAAATATTGTTGTATGAGTTTATATTTAAACCTCTATATTCAGGTGTTAATGTTCCAAATTCCATCAGATTATCATTACCTATAAGGCATCATAATATCCTGTTAAATATCACGCTCCACTCATCTAACAGATCACACCAGAGGATTTTGTAAACGCAAAACCACTTTATTGAAATGTATGAAAATAAATATTTATTTCCAAGTATCATAATAAATAAATAACATTATTAATATTTAGCTTGTTCTACAGCTATCCTTGTTGTCCCTTGTTCTTAGCTTCTTTGTAAATCTCGTGGGCGGTGGCTGCTGCACTCACTGCACTTACGATTTTTTTCTGTAAAACATTTGATAGGTATAGTAATTGTGTATAATTCAGTTACCAAAATTGATGTTATGTGATGCGAAGCAACATATTACGAGAAACTATTTTTGTGAAGTTAATGTGGCTATGAGAAAACACTGATATGACAGTTGATATGGATGTGTGCGAGAAAAAGACATGTCTAACCGATCCCTAAAAATGGGGCTTGGGTTAGAGGGTGATGATGACGAGTAAAAAAAAACTAAGCTGAGCGTTAGCCAAGTCTTGGTTATACATATAATTATAGCGGTCGATTAATTATAAGCACCTACAGTCGTTGTCACGATGTTATTGATTATATTATTTAGAATTTTGAATCAATTTTTGTAGGATCTTATACTAGGTTAGTCTGAAAGAGGGTATTAATCTGAAAGGGTGTTAAAGTACCTATAATAATGAATAACTTTTATTCGTCAACTTTCCCTAAAAGTCATTAGTTTAGGAGAAAAAGCAGTTCAAAGATTTCATATAAATACGCTAAAATCCTCAGTTATGATGATAACATTTTAAGTCATATATGGGGTCCCGGATTAAAAGCTCCATTTTTGAATCCGTTACTATAGAAGGAACGAAGAATTTTAAAAACAACTAAAATAAGAATAATTTTGCATGATAACAAAAATTATCTATTTTTAAAATGTTAACAATTGCTTTAATAAAACCGTCATCAGTGATGTGGCTCAGGGATTAGTACCCCTTTTCGAGTAACCTTGTATAGTTCCACTTTCTTAAAATACTAGTCATTAATTAATGTTATGATTTGATTTATTTTTAAATACCGTAGTACCTATTTTATTAAAAGCCTTCCAGTAGTTGAAAAAAACGATGGATAAGATAACAAATCAATGGAATTACTTACAACTGTTCTGCCAACTTTCTTCAGTCCTTTCACGTTGAACTTAGCGGGTTGTGGCGCGGCGTCTCCAGTGCTAACAAACAGCGCCAGCACCGCCATCAGCATCACAAACAGCGCCGTCAGCCTCATTGTAACTACTAGCGAATACTACACACAACAAGAGATCAGCGTCAAAAATTAAGTATGACAATATAACACTTAACTCCGGTTTATATACTAGAAACAAATCTCAAATTTAGTGACGCAACGGGATTTAATGCGTCACATATATTATGTCTACATCAGGAATGGAGAAACCATTACATTCCTATTTCATCACTCACCGTTGTTCCTTATTGGAAGTTTTTTTGCACAAACATCGAGACCCGGAACAACTATCTGCAGGTCTTGCAAATATTTTCTCAGTGCGATCGAACACACGACTCGAACACAGAAGTCAATTGGTCAGCTGCCGCTGACCCAATTAAGCCGCCAAACACATCCGTAACTTAAAAATATTTAATTATTCGAGATTAAAATAAAACTATGTAATAAAAGAATAAGATCCCGACGTGCTGACAATGCATGCTTGGTATGCATCGTACATCTTGTAACGATCCTCAAGTTTTTGAAACGACACAATAAGTTACCAAAGAAAATATAAAATATTGAAAATACTCGCCTCTATTTAAATAGCCTACAAGAAACGTTAGGACCGAACTGCTACTATTTCCCGACCGAACATACTCCACTTCATAATGGTATTAAAATAGACATTTTGGCAAGGTCGTCGGTTAAAAATGAAATAAATGAAAAGCATGTTTTTTTTTTTAAGTTTCTCTTTTTTATTACTTTAAACAATAACTGAGTTTTATTAAATACAAGGTAAGTCGGAAAGGGGGTATTAATCTGAAAGGGTATTAAAGGACACATAATAATGAATAACTTTTGTTCTACAACTTTCTCCAAAAGTCAATAGTTTAAGAGAAATTAGCTGTTCAAAAATTCATAAAAATACGTTAAAATCTATCTGTCTTCAGCTATGAGCAGCTGTGTATACATTTTAGGTCATATTTGAGGTCACGGTATAGACTCTTCATTTTCCGATTTCGTAACTAAAACAGGGACGAAGAATTTTTGAAAAAACTAAAATAAATATTGTACGGAAACAATAAATCGGCAAAAAATCGTCAAATTTTCGGTAGTACAACACCAAACACAATATAATTATAATTAAAATCTACCCGTATTCTGAGAATAAAAATCGTTCATTCATCTATTATTTATGCCAACCAAAAACTTACCAGTGAATATTTATACAGGGTGTTTGGTAGAAGGACCGACACACATTTTTGAGGCATTGGGGAGGTCATTGGCTAGCTAATCCTAAATTAAAAATAGCATTTAGATTTTTTTATAAATTTAGAATTTGTACCTACCTAATTTTTTTTACAACATTTTTACATTCTTTTGACTTTGGAAGCGCATATATTATGTCATTTTGTTGAAACCAATTTTATTGTATGAAATAATGATTTATTTAGAGTAAAAGTAAATAGCAGAATACATAAAAAAAATCGTTACTTAAAAGCGAGATTATGGGTAATTTAAAAAAAAACACATCTCTATTCCGGTGACACTTGGGACATGGGATCTTTGGGTAATAACTAGCTAATGACCTCCCTAAACCCCCAAAAAATGTGTCGGTCCTTCTATCAAACAGCCTGTATAATAGACTCGTAAGCCGTGGCTTAGCTATATTTAACTATCTAGACTTTACTGACTCACAATTAAATACCTGCATTTTTTTCTTTTGAGCCTCTGAGAAAGCGAGGAAACTGATGTAAGTAATTAATAACATCCTACATATTCCCATTACGTCAAAGTCATTTTAACAGGCAAAATTGAGATATATTACGTGTATTTAATAACCCCTGTCTGCGTTATTTGGTCACAGTCAATTTGGACGCTAACCTCCTCGTAGTTGAAGTGTTTGTAGTAATCACTTGTAGTTACAATGAAGCTGACCGCGCTGTTTATGATGCTGATGGCGGTGCTGGCGCTTTTCGCTGGCGCTGGAGACGCCGCGCCGAAACCTGCTGCTAAGGTTCGCTGGCAGTCTCTCGCGAAATCGGGAAAAACAGTTGTAAGTACCTCCATTGGTCTTTTATCATAACTATCGCGCCTGTAATAAAGTCTTAAAAGATTTAACGGAGGTACTAGTCGCGCGCAGAAGGTTTGCCGATGACTGCCCCTCCCACTACACCGACCGCTACCCGCGCTCGTCTGGCCTACCCACTAATCGTACCGACCATCGACGCGTGACGTCATGAGGCTATCGGCAAACCTTCTCCGCGCGACTTATAAGTACTTTTCTTTTCAACTTCTGGCACAACGGTCAAGATATTCAAAAAAATAAATTAAATCCTCACATATATGTTAGTAAATATTATTCTAAAAAAATTAATAAAATTCCGAAATAATGTAGTCAGAAGTATAATAATTATTACTCGATCAGATAATTATATCATCTCTACTAATATTATTAATGCGAAAGTAACTCTTGTCTGTTAGGCTGTCATGCCTAAACCGCTGATCCGATTTTAATAAAACTTGGTACAGAGATATAGTCTGGAACTCGAAAAAGAACATAGGCGATAGACATGGTGGCAGCGCGGCATGTTTTATTCTCCGATGTACATCCATTTCTGTCAACTGACATCTCATTATATACCTAGACTTTTCATATTTCACACAGGCCATCTATTTATCCTTTGGTCTTCCTCTATATACTTAAAACTTACACGTAACACTACTCCGCATCACATATTATTGTAAGCTAACTGCATTATACACTATACTTACATGTTATATGTAAGTATATTGTTTAATCACAGAAAAAAATCTTCCAAACATCTATACAGCTAATATCATCACTTCTTGCTAGCCATATCATTTTTACTCATTCTCGTTCATCACCATCACACAGCATACATTTTGGTAGTTGAATCATAAATAATTTTTATATAAATATTTTTACAGAAAAAAATCTTCAGTGCATTGAGTGCAGCAGCAACCGCCCACGAGCTCTTCAGTCTAGCTAAGAACAAGGTCCAAAAAGGATAGCTATAGGACTAGCTTAAAACTAATAATGTTATTAATTTATTGTAATACTTGTAAATAAATATTTGTTAATATTTCAATCAAGTGGTTTTGCGTGTACAAAATTCTCTGGTGTAATCTGTTAGATGAGTGCAGCCTGATATTGAACAGGATAATATACCTAATACCTTACAGCTAATAGTAATCTGGTAGAATTTGGAATAGTAGCACTTGGATAAAGAGGTTTTTATTATAACATCTGTCTTCAATGTGTGTGTGCATAGGTATGCCAACGAGTCACCATGTTTGTGTTTGATATTTAGTAGATTTATATTGCTCGACTAGTGCATAATTAAAATGTTATCGATAATGCTCTCTAGGCATAATCACGTGCAAAAAGATCAGTGGCGAAGGCTCCATACAACTCGATTCCTATCGGCTTCCCTTTCGAAATATGACAAATACTAGTATCTATTATTTTCAATTATCATTTAAACAAATAATTGGTCCGGCTTCCCTTTTAAGAAAATTCACCCTTCGCCACTGAAAAAGATAATATACCTACTTAGAAACTTTTACGCCATTATCTGCCTACCCTTCCAGTTGCTGGTCTTGATATCAACTCGATTTTCGTATTGTCTCATCATCATCTTTAACCCTATAGACCTACTGCTGGGATAAAAACCTCTCCCTTGTGCCAATTTTTTTTGGTCTGCCCCTCTCGGTATCCACTCGGTCATACATATATCTCTATACCACCTGCCATCACTGCGCCTAGCAATACCTCTAAATGCACCTTGAGAATAGAGTGAAAGGGAGACGCGAGACGTTACTAGCAACCTTGCTATTATCAAATGAAGTAGGTATATCCACTCATAGTAGGCTCACACCGATAATTCAGCCCTCATCAAGCTGTCTCCCCCCCTAAGTCCCCGCCAGCAACGCCCTAAGCCGAGGTCCGAGTCCCACTAGGGGTCGCCCTTAGTGCTGTTGTTGCAGGTAGTCATGATGTTAGTGTTTCCGTTACCGACGACACGTTTGGTGCAGTGGCTAAGCGATTGGCTTCTGCGCTACGGGTCGTGGGTTCGATTCCAACACGGAACAAAAATTTGTATGGCCTACAGGTGGTTGTTTCGGGTCTGGGCGTGTGTTTGTGAGATTAGTGTCTGTAACCCACGATACAAGAGAAATCTTAGCGTGGGGCAACGTTTTTTAAAAAAAAAAAGAAAAAAAGTGTAGTACAAGTATAGTAGCTTAGGGTTAAGTATTTTACTTCCCCCCCATTGGCTGGAGACCCTCAGGTCTCGCCAATAACTGCCCGGTTACGTAGAAACGGTCCCCTAGAACCATCAACAGAAGTCCAAAAAAAAAAACGAAAAAAATACGTGGTAGGAATAATAATGATTAATAGTACTTGCACGTGACGTACCTACACGTTTTTAGTCTCACGACAAAAAATTAACGACGTTTATTCGTATGACTCAAAAGACACGAGAAATAAGCTGATTTTTTAAAAACTTTAGGTCGTTAGTCCAATACGTCGCAATTTGGCAGACGTGGTCAGAATTCAATATTCGGAAATTAGTTGAATATTTAGCGCTTCACCGAGCGCTGTTAACTAGACAAAGTGTGAAACTTCGTCAGCAAACTGTCGTATCTGTGGATGGACAGATTGTATCTTGTCGAGAATTCTGGATTATAGGCGCGGTTGCGGCTGAAATCGCTGACGTTCTTCAATATCATAAAGCCGTGTGTTCACTTGGCGACAAATCTAGTGTTTGAATATGGTGAGAGGCAGTGTACCTCCTATAGTTTATGGCACTAATGTAGCGGATTAAATTACCGTACCTAGTAGAGGAAAATGACGAATACTAGCATACGAGCTCTATGTGGGACTTTTTTTCTAGGAAGAGGGAGAGTATAAGAGGAGGACCATATCAAGAAGTAGACGTTCACTGCTATTATGATGATATTATTATATTTGCTTCAATTTAAGTTTCTCACTTATGTTTCTTAACATATTGTCTGAAATAACAACAATCTATTTCCCGGTATCGCACAACGTTGCAAAAGAAGCCCAGCGATTTCTAGCAATTTTCTGTGCGGTACAAAAAATCCTCGTTAAGCCAGTTGTCAAGACCAGTTGTCAAGGTCAGTCGTGCTCCAATGTTGAATCGCCATCAAAAGAGGATTCGTACGATATCAGTAAGGAGACATCTGATGCATCGTTGTTAGAACAATTTACTTACACCCAGCAGGAAGAAGAAGAACAAGCAGAAGAAGAAGTACAAGAAGACGAACAAGAAGAAGAGGAAGCAGAATTATCAGATGATCATATTCTACAATTTTTGTCTGACCTATTTTTATCATAAAACTTACCGTTTGGCAAAAAAAAACAAAAAACCCATATTTGCGAACCTTGAATTTTTCTTGCAAGTGTGGGATCGATGGGGACTTTTTATATTTCATTTATAATGGTATTCCGAACATTCGTACCAATTTTCAGCTCTATGCGAATTTTTGCACTTTGAAATGTCTATTTTGACCGGAGTAACAATACTTTTTCACTCATCTGTTATACCAAAAAATATGGTTTTATTGCGAGATGCCATAAAGGATAGCTTAGCTTATGTCAAAACTGCCTTGCCTACGAAATAATTAAATATCTTTACGAATTAAATCGCCATTATGTTCGAAATTTGATTTACACTGCGCTCACATGTTCATATTCGTATAAGCAAATACGAATAAGCATTTAATACGAATATGAACATTAATGGTAGAATAATAAGGTTCATATTCGTATGAAACGCTTGCTTCGCAAAGTTAAGTCTAAGTGCGATATGTGAATCTCGCACTAAGTATGAAAAGCAATCTGTTTGGACGATTATTCCATAATTATATTTAGGTATACATCTATTATAAAACTTTAGACTGATCTTGAAACTTGGCTACCAAATGAATAAAACGGCATCAAAACTTTTTAAAACTGTGTGTGAAAAATTAAAATTTGGCGAAAGGATTTATTTTGAAAAAATATTTGTCAATTTATTCAGTAAGCTATATATAATGTTTCGATACCAGGAATTAATTATAAATAACTCGTTTGCTTATCTTGTATTTATCTGTCGATAATCCCATAAAAACATGTTTTATGCGTAATGTATGGGCGTAGTTAAAATAAAATTTTGGACACACAGCGATTTAATGAAAAAAAGATTAAGGTGGAATTTTATTCCTTAGGAAACCTTGTTTTGTTTTTCAGTACCTACCTATTGTATTGATAAAATAATCACCTGTTAAATCTTTAGCGATATTTGCGACACAGTTTTGTAACTAATGTAGCTATTTACGTACGCAATAAATTTATAAAATGTGTTTTGTTCCAATAAAGATTATTATTATAATCTATTCTAGGTTTCCACCTTTTATGACACAAGGTGGAAACCTAACCTACGTACAGTATGTCTGTACCCCAAGTGTGAGTTTTTTACGTTACTACTGTAGTTGCGTCACGCCAAAAAATTTCAAACAAATGTTTAGTCACGCTATTCGCCGCTAGAGGCGCTGCCTAAATTTTCATACATTTTTGGCGTGACGCAACTACAGTAGTAAAGTAAAAAAACTCACAATTGGCGTACTGGTTAGTCGCTTTAAATCCGAAAACCGAAAACTCTGCTCATCATTCTGTACAACTTTTACTACGGGACAAACTCTGAATTCGTATTCAAAATTAATAAAAATGAAAACATAAGTTAAAATATTATACGTTGTCGCATAACATAAAATAATAAAGTGTTTTGTTTTAAAATACTGCTTCGTAGTACCTGAACGCTGATGAGATTGACGGCACTCTACGTGATTATAATGGGGGCTTTCGCAATTTATACAAGCTTAGTCAGAAAGGGGGTACTAATCCGAAAGGGTGTTAAAGTACCCACAATAATGGACAACTTTTGTTCTACAACTTTCCCCAAAAATCAATTAATTTAGAGAAATAGCTGTTCAAAGATTTCACTAAAAATACGCTACAACAACCCTATCATCAGCTGTGTTTACATCTTAGGTCATATTTCGGGTCACGAAACAGTATAGGTACAAATAAAAATGGCCGACTTTTCCCCTCGCAATTGCAACTTTGTAAGATTACCTTACAAAGTTGCAATTTAAACGAACAAAAAAATTGCGCAGACACGACAGTTCGCAATAGTATTGTACCTAATAATGCTCTGCATCTCAGAGTGTTTTGTGTTAGCGCTGTTAGACTAATATTTTATCGGCTTATTATTATTAACAACTGACTAACCTGAAATTAAGGTTCCCTGTACCTACTTACTAAGAATATCTGTATCAGATGAAGAACCGTCAACTTGTCTATCAAAGGCTTGGATCACAAAAGCACGTAATTATTATTATGCTCTATTCTACATTAACAACTATTCCGATGCATCAGCAGCCAGTACAATAAGTAAGTTAATATCACAAACAATCCGAACAAAACAAACCTTCAAAATTGACCAATAATCTTACCGCACGATGTCGCTTCTGCAATACGTGGTCTGTAACGCCGACAAAGAGACGCCGCGGCGCCAGCGGCAAATTCAACTAGACTCTTTGTTCCGGCCGCTTGCCGCTTTAGTGTTGTGCAAAACTCAATTTTATAATTTTTTTTGGGAATGCGTACATGTTACGTACGTCGACCTGTCTGTCAGTCATTTAGTAAGACTAACAAATTAATGATTATTATCGTACGTAATAAACGTGTGTGTAGGTACTAAGAAATGTACCTATGCACTATCTTTTGAAAGCGCATGAACTCGACGAGATAGATTTATCGATTTCCGTAATTGACAGTAGTTCATAAGTTATTTTCTTTTTTGATAAAAACTTTGCGAGCATTTAAAGTTCCATCCTCTTAAACTTAAAATAAAACAGTTTTTTCAGCATGCTATTGCTAACCTAAGATCTTAGGCTTTAAATGTGTGTTCGAATCCCATATTATTATTATGTAGTGATAGATCCCCGTGACAGAAAGACACAAAATTTAAGGAATTTAAAAAAAGTTATTGAATTTGAATCCATTGTCAAATTCTCCGGAATATCGCGGGATTAAGTTTTTGGGATAACGTTGCACATCTCTAAAAGTGTTATAGCCTAAACATTTTATCCGATATTACTCGTAATAATGTAGGTAAGATTTCTTAGTCGCTTGCAACACTTCCCGGAATACAGTCGATAATTTTGATTGTTTACGCGAGTCGTGTTTTAATTTTTGTTGTTTTTACACGGAGGTTGACGGAGTACCAAATGAGGAGTGTTATAACATGGTGATGTGTAACGATAGTTGTGATGCCGTGCTCTCAACAGGCCATGAATTGTCCGGCAAAGGTTTTCGGTCTAGTATTCGAGGATTGTGTTGTGATCCAGCTAGTACAGCGGCGCGGCGCCGGCGCTTCGCTTCTTTTCGCTCGCAGCCCTAGAGCGTACTGGGATCAGCAGTTCCCCATGTTACATGGGCCATGTAGATCGGACGTGGCGTTCCTGTAGCCTGGCCTCCTCGCTCACCAGACCTGATTCCGCTGGACTTATTGTGGGGTCACGTGAAGTGTATGGGTTACGCTGCGGACTACAGCAATGAAAACAAGATGGGGAAAAGAGTAACATCTGCGTTTGAGAGCATGAAAGACAATCCGCAGATAGATGTTACGTAATGCGATCGCATCCGTCCGTAGGTACCTACATCGCCACGCGTCTTTGTGCATCACGCGATAAGGGCGGCAGATTGATCCTATTTTGTTTGTGATAACCAATAGTGCTTCTTGTGTTCCAATTGGAAATGAACCCTTTTTGTAGTGTCCGTGGTGATAGATTCATTTGTAGGTAACGTAAGTTCATAAAACTAACAACCGAAAGTGCTTGTTCCATTCGAAATTGAACCCTTCTTGAAGTGTCCGTGGTGATACGGGGGATACATCCATGCGTAGGTAGGTTAGGTACCTACGTACTTACATAAAACATTAATGACCAAAAGTGTTTCTTGTGTTTCAATTTAAAATTAAGACGACACGTGTGTGACATTCTCGTTGGCAGAGAAAGCGTCGACATCAGAAATGGTAAGTTTCTAGGTAATAATCATAATTATGTTCAAAAACTTCCGCTACACGCACACATACACAGTATCATAGTAACCTACGATTTCGGCGGCAGTCGTAGGTACGTAGGTACAGCTGGCGCTTTGTATTTTACCGCCCGCGCCGCACCGAACCGATAGGCTTATAACAAAATTAGGGTTGCGGAGTTTTTGAAATAAATAATATTTATTTACTTTTGTATGGAAATAAAAACATACGAATTTAATTTTTTTAACACATGCCATAAAACAGTCTTCAGTGATACTATAAGTGGCTTTCGGATTAGTACCCCCTTTCTGACTAACCTTGTATAGACATCGGTGACACTATGGACCGTGTCTACTAAAATTAAAAGATTAAGGGAGTATTTCACCAACCTAACATTAACTGATCAGTAAGCTAATTCGGTCTCTAAACTTGCCAATAGCTAAGGCGCCATCTCCACGAGCGAGTGAATCGCGGCGATATCTCACCATGCCATCAAATTCAATACTAACTATCGCCGCGATAGCATCGCCGTGTGGAGACACGTTCTAAGGGACCATCTCCACGAGCGAGTGAATCGCGGCGATATTCTCGCCGTGCCATCAAATTCAATACTAACTATCGCCGCGATAAAATCGCCGTGTGTGGAGACACGTTCTAAGAGAGTGTATAGAAATACTTGGCACGACGACAATATCGCCGCGATTCTCTCGCTCGTGGAGACGGCCCCTAACATTTGCATTTCACCACATATCAATGGTGATAATGACAAGATTATTGAACACATAAATGCTTAGAGCATATACCTATGGAGGGAGCAAGAATACGCTTACCCCTGACGTACCCCCGTGACGTATGGCCATAGACGATTATAAAAACTAGTTCTCTCGCGATATCTGGCCATTTCATATCGTACCAATGACGTATTATAAATAGACACGTCATGCATCAACATCACGGCACTCGAAATCAGCGTAAATACTATTCGGTAGCTGGATAGCTACATATACGTACGAAGAAGGAAAGAAAATTAAACGTCATCTACGGAATTCCTGTTGTTAGAGAGAGATAAATATGTATCTTAGGTTACGTTATCATTCTTTGGTGCATGCTCATTGGTCGAGCGCGTACAAAAAGAGGCATGTGGGGAAAAATTGACACTCAATTTTCTCGTGTTGATATAGGTAAAATAATATTATTCTCTATCCTTAAAATTATGAATGCAGTATTGTGCAACAGTAATTATAGTTATTTAATTAATAAAACAAAATGTAATATAAACATAAAAATCTTTATTTATATAATCAAAGAAATCAAGTAAGAATCTCTAATTTAAATGTCTGTGATGACCTAGGTATAGGTACGATTCGAGTATGATTCGAATACGATTCGAGTATTGGTCTATGATATTGATCATTAGGTTTAATAAAACATATTATTATATTCAAATAATATAATTAATCGAAATAAAAACAGTGTAGGTTTTATAAACACTGATGCAAAGTTGCCGATTTTCCTCGCAAGCCGCCATTATGCTCCATCGAAAAAAGTTAAATTAAATAAATATTTTTTCTTGATATTTACGCATGAAATGACACTTTTTTATCTTTTACAGTTGCAGTATAATTATTATGTTTTCTATACACACCGGACGGCATTTTTTTTCGCTAATAGAGAAAGTTATTACACACAAGTTATTTCAATTTCACGTACGGCCGCGGCAACGGTTGCTACGCGACTAAATGGATGTCAGGCGATTACCTTGCATTCATCTAGCCACTACAGAGCGCGGGCAACGTATCTATAGTAGTTTATATTATCATTGTATCGTACCGTGTCACGACACACACCTCGTAAAAATGGTTAATTCTTCGGTATTTTCGTGCAAAAAGCGGTCTGCTTCCTCAAACATGGAGTTTTCTGTCACTAATAAGCACTATTTCGGCAAACATGTATACATTTTGCATTATTTTCAAAAATATAATTCACGTCTTAGCTGTCATCTTTTGTGACAGAAATTGACAGAAATATTTTAAAACGAGAGGCAGTGACGGGACAATGTGAATATAATTGAATGAACGAAAATTACAAAGAGGTTTACCGCTTCTCATAATGTTCTCTGTTATTGATTTTATTTCATTTTGCCTTGTTGATACTATTTAACAAAAAATAAAAGGTTTTTTTGCCTCCAACAACAATGATAGAACTAAGTTTCAATCAAGAAATTTAACTTTAATTAATATTTAAACCCTATTACGTGTGCAGCGAACACAATCGACTGAATCGTGGTTAAAATGTTCTCTAATACATCTATACAAGATTAGTCGGAAAGGGGGTACTAATCTGAAGGGGTGTTATTGTTAAAGAACCCATAATAGTGAACTTTTGTTCTACAACTTTCCCGAAAAGTCAATATTTTATATAGAAATAGCTGTTCAAAGATTTCATGAAAAATACGCTAAAATCTATGTATCACCAGCTATGATCAGCTGTTTATCTTTTAGGTCATATTTTGGGGTCAATGTTTAAAAGCTCCATTTTCTGAACTCATAACTAAAGCAGAAATGAAGAATTAAAAAAAAACAAAATATTAATCGTTTTGCATGGAAATTAACTGATCGAATTTTGAAATTTTTCTCAATAACACTTTGCCCCAGGTCGGGCAAAGTGTTATTGGATTATTCCGTGTCGAATTTCTTAGTAGCAGCCCAGAGTCTGGATTTGTGCCTGGTTGATGGCAATAGACTCGCCCCCTATTACAAGGGAAAGGAACTAAACATAACGGCAAAACGAGGGTTTACTATACTCCTCTGCCCCACCCTTCAGGGAATACAGGTGTGATGACCATGTTAACGAGGCAGCCACGCACGGGTGTTCTTAACGTGAGGCATTTAAGCTCCTCGAATTGACAGACCACGCGTAGCGATACCGCGATAGTACTTAATATTTATTTTCACCCGGTACCTATTTAACTTTTTGTTTCTGCCGTAGTCTCTGTGACTATTCTTTATTTTATTAAAAAAAATATGAAAACACTGTAGTTCTTATCCACTTGTAAGTTAAATTGCGGAAGTTGATTGCCGTGATTTTAAAATATTTATTATTTAGTTATTATTTTAAGGTAAAGGCACCTAATTCCGCGGTGTTTTCACCATAACTAGAAAGAACATTAAAAATTAAGTATTTAATATGCCTTTCTGTAGAATTGGCTATTTTTATCAGAAGTATTATATATCTTATTTTTGAAATATACTCACAGTTTGACAATAAAAGTTTATTAATAATGCCAAATTATTTAAAAATATGAAGAAGTCCGAAGCACCTAATTCCGATTTAAAAATCCTAATTCCGATGCATTTGGTTCCTAATTCCGAGTGTACAAAATGCAAAGGAAAGGAGGCGGGGAGAATGATACATGATGTTCAAAAAATCAAGTCTATTTATCTTGTTTGTCTTTGGATCAGTCTCAGACTCTGTCTTACATGATTATTAATATGGTACCACAATATGTAATTTACTTAGATAGGAATTCGGGAATATTGTATTGTCAAGAAACTTTATAAACACTACTGCCATTATGAATTGCTGTAATAGCATTTTGGAGATCCTCTTCCGTGTATTTTTTTCTTGGCTTCATTCTCCTATAATAAAACAATTATAATAATAAAACAATTTTATTAAAAGTATATAATATATAACTATATCTGAGTATATCGGAATATGAAAGTTATTTTAAAGAGCAAATTTTTATTCTTGCAGTTACTAAAACAATAGTAAAGTTTTGAACAAGCTGCGTAAGATAAT
Organism: Amphipyra tragopoginis; assembly: GCA_905220435.1. Lineage (NCBI taxonomy): Eukaryota > Metazoa > Arthropoda > Insecta > Lepidoptera > Noctuidae > Amphipyra > Amphipyra tragopoginis. The sequence continues at coordinate 14,587,578 of HG992005.1, read as the reverse complement.
GAACACTCTGTATTTTACGTGTGCCAATACCACGGAATTAGGTACTAATATAACCTTATTCCGATTTAAATACATCGGAATAGCGTTTTATAATACTAAATCAAGATTTCTAATTCCGAGTAATAAAAAGTAAAAGATTTTTTAATATTAAACAAATAAATTAATGTTCAAATGCGATATCTTTGAAAAAATATACAAAGCTCACTCAGGATTATATCAGAACACATTAATTACTTAATTTTCTCTACTTAGTTTTTCCATACAACGAATTAATAAAGTACCTAAACAGGCAATCTTTGACCTGCTATAATTAGTAAATGCGACGACATAGTGTACCTCGGAAATAGATTTTTATATCTATTGGTTATTTAAGTAATCAGAGCTAAAATATTAAGTTCGTTATCATAAATCTGCCTTCAAAATTTGAAAAAAAGTCAACGCCTATTAAATTGCATTTCCGTGGTATACATCGGTATTTAGGAACCAACTAAAATATTTGGCACCTAATGCCGCGGTATTTTAAAAACTTATTTTCTCCTCAATTTGTAAAGAAAATATTAAAATGTTAACTGTTTTCAATAAAAAATATAACCCTTCCAATATTTCAACCTAAACAAAAACTCACACGGTATAAAATTATCATACAAAACACTATTTAACAAATCGTATTAATCACGTGCATAAGGTCCGAAATGTATGAAGCGCGCGTTCGAGTCAGCTGCTAGCGTCAAACTTACTGTTTATTTTAAAACGTTAAAGCACCAAAGCACTCTTTTGCTCATATAAACATAAACAGATAAATTATTTATTGATTAATGTATCTTGCAAACAAAAAGAACTTGTAAATTGCTTGAAAACGCCGTTATTCTAAATACATCGGAATATGGTGCCATTTTTAGAACCCCTCGGAATTGGGTGCCTTTACCTTAGTTGAGTGTTGTTTTTTTTTTAATATTTTTTAATGGTACCTAACTTTAGCGAAAATAATATAAGACTCATTTTTATTATTATATCCCTCTGTAGTCACGGATCATCTTCCGTGCGGAAGATGTCCGGTCCTTTGGAAGGCATACACGGGGACACAGGTCCAACGCGCAGAGGCCCCTTTGAGAACTTTAATCTAAAATGGGGTGGGGCACCAACCGGGGACTATCCACGGCTGCACTATTGGAGTACAGTCATGGACCGTCCCAGGTGGGTGCAAGACTATTGTAAAATATGGTGAAAAATATCTGGTCTATGGGAAGGGGTGTTAGGTGGACTAGATAACTTCTATTGCCGGAAGAAACGGCGTCTGCCTTTCAAGTTTAAATTTGAAATGCGTTGGCAGACGGTGACTCGCCAGCTCACTAGCTGGGCCCCCTGAAATGCCGCCAGTATATGTATAGGCGAAGGGGGCAACAAACGTGTGAGCGGCTAGAGGTGTAGAGAAGTGTGGCCCCGGTTTCGCCGTCGCGGGTCTAAAAGACCCGGAGTGGGTTTCCCCGCTATTACGCCATTAGACACTTCCACCTCCGAGCATATAGCTCTGGTGGCCCCCCTCTTGACGGCCGATAAAGGCAAGCCAGAGTTGAGAGTCCTGCGGGCACTCTTGGGGTTCCACTCCAGCCAGCCAATAAAGGCAAACTGAAATCGAGGCCCTGACCGACTGTCTGAGGCAATAAGGTACGCAGTGTCGCCACTCACCAACAGCTCGCCACAAGCTGCCCTGCGGTTTGTAAGCTTTTCAGTAGACCTCATGACACATGTTTTACTATATTATGGGGTTGTAGAAAGCTAGTCTAATGTTCCCTCCGGTTTTACGTTAATCTCATGGTGAGGTAACGCCTTTCCCAGAGGGTGTTTATTATTATTAGCCTGTACTGTCCCACTGCTGGGCAAAGGCCTCCCTCCATTTCTTCCACTTGTCGCGATTCTGTGCAGCTTCATGCCAAACCTCAAGAAAGGCATCCAACTCGTCCCACCATCTTCTGCGCGGTCTGCCGCGACCCCGTCTCGCTGTCTCAGGGCTCCATTCTTGTGCTATACGGGCCCACAGCTCATTTGGCATACGGCAGACATGCCCTGCCCAGTCCCACTTCAGCTGGGCGGCCTTTTCAGCCACGTCGACAGTTTGAGTTTTGGAGCGCAGTATTGTGTTTCGAACTCGATCAGTTAATTTAACACCAAGTATACTGCGCTCCATAGCTCTTTTTTTAAATAAATTATTGTTATTCTGCTTACAATTGTTTTATTTTAATTTTAAGAACAATAATTACATACAAATTGTTTTCCACGAGATGAAATTATATATTTTATTTGTTCATTCCTTTATCATTCAGTTTATCGGTCTTTTATCATACCACATCACTATATTTTGCGTTTGTGTTAAACGTCAACATAAATAAATACGACGAAGTTATTGTTAGTGTGCGTGTTTTTTGTTTGTATTCCGGCTTTTATTTTAGTGTGAGTTCATAGCTACACGATATTTATATGTGTTAAGCTGTAAATGTGTGCTGTACGTGTTTACCGCGTCCCCCCCCCAAAATTTGGCAGAATAAAATGTTTGGGAACTTGCGCATTGCTACCTCCATAGGTATATGCTCTAAGCATAAATGTCATATTTTTAGGTCAGATTTAGCTTATTTGGTCAATAGTTACGAACTACATATTGATAAACTCACGCCTGTCCCCGAACGGTTGGCAGAGGTGTATACTTAGTCTGGCCATAAATACTGTTACAGTTAAAAATAAGAGAGATATTACATTTGAATTTGGAATCTGTCATTTTTATACGATTGTTCATTGAGTTTTCTAATTTTGGCGCCAATATATTGTACAATATTTTGCGATATTAAAATGGAGTGGGGTGATAAAGAGAACCGAATCGCTGTGATTGCATTACACAAAGTTGGTATGGAGCCAAATGCAATTTTTAAAACTCTCCATAAGCTTGGTATTAGTCAAATGTTTGTGTACCGGGCTATTAATAGGTACAATGAGACCTCTTCTGTTTGTGACAGAAAAAGATCTGGCCGTCCACGTAGTGTTCGTACGAAAAAGGTGGTCGAAGCAGTAAGGGAAAGAATTCGAAGAAATCCTGTCCGAAAGCAAAAAATTTTATCTCGGGAGATGAAGATAGCACCCAGAACCATGTCGCGTATTTTAAAAGATGACTTGGGACTTGCAGCCTATAAGAAGCGCACTGGTAATTTTTTAACTGATAATTTAAAAAAGAATAGGGTGGTAAAATCGAAACTACTGAAGCGGTACGCAAAGGGAGGTCACAGAAAAATTTTGTTGACGGATGAGAAAATCCAGACAATTGAGCAACATTTTAACAAACAAAATGACCGTATTTATGCTCAAAACTCTAAGGAAGCTTCCCAATTAGTCGACAGAGTGCAACGTGGGCATTATCCGACTTCAGTGATGGTTTGGTGTGGTGTTAGCTATGAAGGAGTGACTGAGCCATATTTTTGTGAAAAAGGTATCAAAACATCGGCACAAGTGTATCAAGATACCATTCTTGGGAAGGTAGTTAAGCCCCTTAACAACACCATGTTCAATAACCAAGTATGGTCCTTCCAACAAGACTCGGCGCCGGGTCATAAAGCTCGGCCCACGCAGTCTTGGTTGGAAGTGAACGTTTCGGACTTCATCAGAGCTGAAGACTGGCCGTCGTCTAGTCCCGATCTTAATCCGTTGGATTATGATTTATGGTCAGTTTTAGAGATTATGGCTTGCTCTAAACGCCATGATAATTTGGAGTCCCTAAAACAATCCATACGATTGGCAGTGAAGAATTTTCCCATGGAAAGAGTGCGTGCTTCTATTGTTAACTGGCCTCAACGTTTAAAGGACTGTATTGCAGCCAGTGGAGACCACTTCGAATAAGCTTTTATATCTTAAATTGTTTTATATTTATGTATTAAACTAACACACTGTAAAAGTAATAAATATAATTGGCAATAAAAAAAATTTTTTTTCTTCGTGACAATATTTATGGCAAGACTAGGTAGTACACACACATTTCGCCGTTATATTTACGGCCCATGTAATAGGGGGCGAGCCTATTGTCATCAATCGGGCACAAATCTAGACTCCGGGCTGCTACTGAGAAATTCCATACGGAATAACCCAATAACACTTTGCCCGACCTGGGGATCGAACCCAGGACCTTATGCTCAGCAGTCGCGCTTGCGACCGCTAGACCAACGAGGCAGTCTACCACATATGTGTTGGTAAAATACCCCGGTAGTTAGGTACTATTAAATAATAGTAATACTAATAATAACAACAAATAAATTCCATGCAGGAAGTCGGAGTTTGATCCCTGACTCTTCTGATCTCTGACTTTTCGAATTCATGTGCGGAACAGAATTTGATTATCACTTGCGTTAACGGTGACGTAAAAAATCGAAAGCATTCCATTTAGCGCACCAATTTGAAGAGCACCAATACGAATCCCACCAACAGTATTCCTATAACTATTACTACGGGTGTGTTTCGAATTGTTCTTCACATTGGTGTGCTAAATGGAATACCTTAAACATGGTGACGAAACCTGCACACCTGAAACGGCTCCAAAATGTAATCGATGTGTCTAGTCCACCCAGTCTGCGTGGTTGACTAAGGCCCCTTCTTATTATGAGAAGAGGCCCATGCCCAGCAGTGAACAATGGGCTGATTAAGTTGATCATTCTACTTATAATAACGCACCTTTCCACGTATTGTGGTACAACTTGGATAAAGCGAAGGTATATCTATATAAATAAAAAGAAAGGTCCTGACTGATTGACTGACTCATCAACGCCCAGCCCAAACCCTTGGACCTATAAAGCTGAAATTTTGCACAGAGGTTCCCTTTATAATGTAGGCAAGGATAAAGAAGGATTTTTCGAAATTCAACCCCTAAGGGGGTTAAATAGGGGATGAAAGTTGGTATGGAAAATCGTCACTTAACGGGTTTAAAATTTCACGCAAGCGAAGCTGCGGGCAAAAGCTAGTATGAAATATTTGAATAACTTCTAAACTAACCAGTCTGGAGTTTTTAAATAAAAATGCGCCGTTTTATCGGTACATCAAGGGGTTCAAACAGACCCTAACCCACAAAATAACACGTCGAGTGACTATGGAATTGATAAAATTCGTGATACAGTTTCATAATTAAATTTTCCCACACAATTACCTTTAACAATAACAGAATTACCTAATCGAACAATATTGCTAAAATGAAAGAAACTTGAAAGAGTTTGGCCTTTTTATACAATATTATCGCATGAATAATGCTCCAATCGTGTCTTATCAATTATCTCCTGATAGATGTGGATTGAATTTCCTTGTACTGCATTTTTATCTTCGATACCTACCAGTTACTAATTACAAGTAAATGCAAAAAATAATAAGATCAAGAAAAAAACTTAACAAAAGGAAAAACCTGGATCGTGCGTGATACAGACTTGCATTACTAAGGTTCTGTGGTCAGATTATCAGCTACCAAATTTTAAAACACATTTAAAACTCATTGACAACTACATATTTTTAGGAATGACTTCTGTTCATCAATATTTCTGGGGGTTCATTTAAATAAAATTAATTTAAAACAGACATTCATAAATCCATTTTCCATAAATTGCTGTTTTATAAGGGGATGTAGGGATGTACTTTAATTACATTCAAATTAATGAAAACAACAATATCTTTTTTTTAAAGCACACTACTTAAATTTTCCTCTCCTCTACAAAATGAGTGGCTTGCACTATAAAATCAATCAAAAACCATTTGTTTCTGAATGCAAACATAAAACGAATGGTGGAACTGGAAAGTGATTGGTGAAGCGAATCGTTTCTGGTACTCAGCTTGTGTTTGTGTGTTTGTACCTAAATGCACTTGTGTCGTGCATTTAGGTGCAACAAACATCATTATGCACATACACCCAGAGACGGAAAATTTTGCTGTAGGCTGTTCCGTGCGGTTATCAGAACTGAGGCACATAGCCCCGTAGTGCAGAAGTACCTACAAGCTCTAGGCTACTACGCAAATCGAGTTAACACTCCACCCCGACTGAATCCTAGTAAGATTAGGGGCGGCTCAGTGACCACGGCAGAAATATTTCGGCAGCAATCGATCATAATTTGCATACTTCAAGTAGGGAACCTAAGAAAGCAATTATTACTGTCGGGATTCTCCCAACGTACGAACCTAGGTATTTCTATTTAATTTAATTATGCACGTGACGCAAAATTTTCCTTACAATATCTATGAACAAAGACAGAACTGAAACGTTCCGGATTTTTCGTTACGTCATCACTCATCATCTTATAATTTGCACTCGCAACAACATTGAAATCAAATAAATAGATGAACATCTGATGAAAAATATCACTTCGCCCTCTTCCTCGATCACTTCGGGTTATTTGTTCTCTGAAAGTTACTAAAATAACAAAAAATCATTATGAAGTTCATGTCTTTCTTCGTGGTAATTCTGGCGGCGTTGGCGATGCTCTTCAGCGCGGCTGAAGCTGATCCTAAAGTGAAAGCTGGGTCGGTTGCAGTAAGTATTTAATTTTTATTATATTTCCATAAATACCTCACCAATCTTCCAACTTAATTCATTTTGCTGAAAAGCACATGACTGCTCATGTTCTTGTGATTTTCGTGTACATTTTTGCTTCCCTTCGTCACGCCTTGGATCTTTTTTATGTGCAAAGTGCTACTTGGCCAAATGCTGACGGGCTGACGTTGTTTCACCAGATCGTATTCAGAATATTTATCTATCTATTTCTGCAACAATCAACAATGAATGACCGTTCTTGATTAATTGAATGGCATGAATAATAAATATGTCAGCCTGTAACTGTCCCACTGCAGGGCAAAGGCTTCTTCTCATACAGAGAAGGAACGAGCATTGATCACCACGCTTAACATTGCGGGTTGGCGAATTCAGCCCATGAGTCCAGGTTTCCTCACGATGTTTTCCTTCACCGTATGTCAGTGGCGTCTTAGATTATTTAAGAAAGTACATATGACATTGAAAAAGTCACACTGGTGCATGCCTGGGTTTGAATCCGCAACCTGGTGCTTAACAAGCGGGTTTGTAACCTCCGGACCACCACGACAATGACATGAGTGAATCCTTGTTACTCCGTTGTATGTAATCCACCTTGGATAATATGCATATGGTATGATATGGTACGGCCCTGGAGAAGAATATTCTAAGACGCTCTACTAACTAGGCAGCAATAATTAAAGTTGTCCATTTCTTTTACAGAAGAACGGTCTTCGCGCTGTCAACGCGGCTGGCACTGTCCACGACGGTTACAAAGCTATCAAAGATAAACATAATAAGGGTAAGCAGGGTTAGACCACATACCTTTCTGATTGCTCATCAACACTTTGAGTTTGTTTTACTGATAGTGAGTTCCTTATTTTTATAATTGTTATGTATGTATATGTTGAAATATAAATGATCAAATAAAATTGTTTTTTATTTTAATTATGACTTCAATTGTTCTGCTTTTTTGCACATACCATAGGCAGACCACTATTTGGGGTCATCAGCAATTGTATTGGCTTAACTCAAAAGCCTGGTACAGCTATCAGTACTGGGTTAATGACCACAATAATTGATGTCAGCAAATCGCTTAACTAGGCGGCTGTCCCATTTCAAAACCTAGTAAGGGACACTTTTTACAAAAAACGTTTTATTGCATATTCTTGCTAACCTAGAAAGTCAAAAACACCAGCGTTGAAAACGCGCATAATAAGCAAATATATTTAAGCATCGATACCTAGTAAGTGCCATTCGCTGCTTCTGATCATTTTAAAACCTAATAAGTCACTTTAATCACATGGTTTTACCTAACATAAATACTTTTCAAAGGCTGACCGATTTAACGTTTATGCGCTCTCCTGTAAAATTTCGTTTTAAGCCCTTACTAGGTTTTGAAATGGGACATCCGTAGGGTTCCTCAATCTTAAACCCCCATGTACACTATTGGATTTTACGCAAGCGAAGTAAGCGTAAGCGAAATAAGAAGCGAAGGGTTTCTAGAAACGAGAATAAAGTAATTAGGTCTGAATAAAAATAATCTATATGTTACGGTTAAAAGCCGAATGGCGGTTACACCTAGGTTTAGCCGGGTACAACTAGGTGCAACCAGTAGCAGTTGGTTAGAACTAGGTGTAGCTTAAGTCGACGGAGCCCCGCTGCGCGGGGCTCCTATTTCTGTCTGCAGGGTTTAAAGTAACCTAACACGAAGGGGATGACAGGGGCTTCGTTCGCTCGCTTCGCTCCCTCACTCTAGCCCCCGTCATCCCCTTCGAACCTAACCTATCCGTGTCGGGGTTACCCTTAACCATCGGTGTGCGGCTGCACCTAGTTCTAGCCACTATGATGAAGGCTAAACCTAGTTCTAACCGAAGATAAGTAGGATAGATTTAAGTTTAACCGCATGTGGCCGGCTGCACCTAGTTGTACCCGGCTAAAACTAGGTGTAGCCGCACTTCGGCTATTAGCCGTAACATATACTTATAAAAGGAGAAGCTGACTGACTGACTGATCTATCAACGCACAGCCCAAACCGCTGGGGTTAGAAAGTTGAAATTTTGACAGTAGGTTCCTTTTGTAACGTAGGCATCCACTAAGAAGGATTTTTTCGAAATTCAACCCCTAAGGGAGTTAAATAGGGGATGAAAGTTTGTATGGAAAATCGTCACTTAACGGGTTCAAAATTTCACGCAAGCGAAGCTGCGGGCGAAAGCTAGTGTTTTTATATAGGCTCACAAGGGAAATCTGTCACAGGTATTGAAGAGGTATCAGTAGAAATAAACCTAGTCAAATCCATAATGAAATAGGATTTCGTGCCTACCGCGCGTCTCATTGTGTATGCATTGCTTATAAGTTTTTGCCGCTATAAAGCAAATTTCCCCTTTTTAATGGTAAGTCACGATGTGGTCGACGATGAAACACACTTGCCTAGAAGCTACAGATTCACTGGCAACTTAAAGACTCCTAGATTGTAGTTATCGGGAAACAAAGACTCCGGCGAGGAATTCCACTCTTAGAAGTACATTTTAGAATGTGGAAGTGAAACGCTTCGTGCGTAATGGCATTTAATCAATATTGCAAGCTGCTGCTTGACTCCGCTTTGTGCACCCGTTGTATCCTAATTCTTCTTCACTTCAACATCTCGGTCAAACTTGATGCCACCTACTGTATTATATTTAAATAATATCAATATCTTTTCATTATTAAGTATGTGTTGAATATTCGTACGTAATAATGAATAAAATGGGATGTAGACTCAGCAGTCGTTGTTCCGATAGTCGTTACGGCGAATGGCCTAATAGCCAAGAGCCTCGATCAACATCTCAAGAGGCTCTCGTTGGGCGGCTGGATCAAGGGCTTGATGCAGAAGGCAGTACTCCTTGACACGGCACGCATAGTGAGGAGGTTCCTTTCTCTGAAGCCCTGACTGCCGACAGCTTGGACCCTGTTTCCGACGGTGGGATACTGTTTTTTATATTTTTAAATGTATACTGTTTTTTTTATTATGATATGTATTTAAAAATATAATTTATGTGTTTACAATGAATAAAGAAATAAAAAATCCTTACTTAAAATTCTTATCTTGAACATGAAATTAAACTATATTGAGAAAAAACCGCAAATCCTTTTAATATCAGAACAGGATTTCCAGATAAAAAAAAACCCTGCTTTTTATTTTAAATCATCGTCTATCAAAAAATATATTGATGAAAAACAAACAGAAGCATAGCTTTACAAGGTAGCCGTTACAAATTATAACGGCTACCTTGACGAAACGCGTAAAATATTCTTCCATCATATCAGCCGGTAAACATCCACGATTGAATGCATGGGCCTCAAAATGACTGCTACAGTGGATAGTGAATAGGAAAAATTACCTTTAATGACAAAGTTTGGGAGACGGATTGAAAAAATAATCGGGAGCAGCTCATCCTTGCCTAAATCCCTTACTCACATTTTACGACACCCACGGATGGGGTGGCCTATTCTTTGCCGAGAATCACTAAGAACATTTAAATAAAGAAAGGAGAGTGGATAAATTTCATGTATCGGAAATCAGATCCAACAGAAACGACTCGTATTGGTATTTGGTGTCCTAAACATTAAGTGTGACAAATACTGTAATAATTAGATAGTTATGTTGAATAAATAGATATAAAATAAGTACATAATATCATTTTTCATTGTACCACTATTACAACTTTGATAATGTTTTAATCCATTATCTGAGCAAGCAACTGGTGTGGTGACGATTAATAGGAGCTGCATATACCCAGCAGTGCACTGCGATGTAATGATTACAATTAATATGAAATGATTTCAATAATACACGAACAGACAATTTTTCAATCTTTGACCTCATTTTAACGGGATATAAAGGAGACGAGGAAAAAAAATGCAGGATTGTTTAGGACATTAAGTGTGACAAATATCAATACGAGTCCAGTTCTTTCTGGGATTATTTTGCCCATTCTCATTCATTTTAAAAAAGAATAGGTAATCAAAACTCCTTATTTATCTTACCCCAAGAATTATCAATTATCAGTCATGTAAATCTAAGCAGGTTCTCAGAACTGATGCAACTACCGTAGTACCTAAATACACTCTTGCTATAAACTATGCGGGGATTTAACAGAATTGTAATTCTGTCTTATTTTCTATATATTTTAAATTAGGGAAAATTCACCATCAAAATTGTTACTGTGAGCGGAGAAAAACTGGAAAGTTACGTGTTTGTACGGTAACGTACCAAAATTAGAAGAACAAAACGCTTTGAAATGACTTCGACAAATGTCTGTCACTGTTATTAAATTTCTCTCGAAGACTTGTGGATGTAGAAAGTTGAGTTGGTGCATGTAATCTTAGGAGGGTCGGTAAAGAGGTGTTTCGTGACACGCAACTTAAAGAACAACGGTAAACTCCCAAACAAAGGAGATCATTCTGGGATAAAATTGGGATTTTGGCGGCCATCAATAATAGTTACACAATTTTAAAGCACACGTGTAACGCATTATTTTTTACTATGGCATCAAAGTCGAAAACTATTTGGGTTCGGAGATATATGCCAGGTAAAAATTAAAATGACGACTTAGAATACGAGTTTTAAGAATTATTTTATTATTATTGCAGCATTGTCGCCATACAAAGAAATGTTTGTACTCCTGCTACCATTTATATAAAATATAATTCATTCCTGGCCGCCGACTTTTTTTTTATCCCAATTCATCGAACAAAATGGGTGATCTCCTTTTGTTGAAATAATCTTTTGCGTCTGCTATTGAAACAATGTAAAAGTATGGAGTTCGAATTTCTGAACAGATTTGCCCTAAAGCTTACTATTAAATGAAGTCTCGAATTAAAGATATTCTACTTTGAAGTTTTGCCTTACTAGAAATAGAAAGAACAATGGCGAACTTTCGTACATCACTTTATCTGTATAAATAAATTGTAACTTCTTCGTGTCATCGTAGGCTTTGGGTATTCGCAATTAACTTATTCATTCATAATCATACTGAAATTTTCGCGACTTATCCCTAGGATTGAGAAAATAGCTAGGAAAGTATATTCAGGTTACAATATCTATGATTATACGAAAAAAATATGTTTTTTAAAAGTAGGTAATTCAATTCATTCTATATTTCATCAGAGCAGCAGATCTCTCTATTAAAAAATCCCATGAATATCGCTTTGGTAGTCTAGCCGCCTAGCGTTATGCCTGATGCCCTAACCAACAAAACATATTTCTAAAAAATGTTGTGGATTCAATGAAGCCCAAATAAATATCTAGCCTATGCAAGCAGTTACGAGCACATCCTTCTGTTAATAAACATAGGTGTACAAATTCAGTAAAAAATCGACTTGGTAAGGTTTAGGGTGTAAATAAAAGATTTGGTGTTGATATTTATTTGTCTTTTGCTCTTCGTAATAAGTAACACAACAATTCTACTGGTGCTGCTTAATTTCTTTGATGCCTTGGCTCCATTCCATTCCACACCAACGTCAGAACAATAAACATTTTAGATAGGTACTTCCTCTATGCTGACATCCATCTTACTAAAGAAGTAGGTATCTTCACTCCCTCTAAGACTATACTTTCTCAGAGGAATTCACTTGGTCAATCACTACACAGAAAAATCCACAAAATCAATGTGCCACTTTTTACTTCTTAACTCCAAATGAAGGTATGAAATTGTAGTCCGTTAATAAATTAATTGGACTTAGGGCTGATTTTTCAATCCTCAGATTTTTTTTTTCTGAGGAATCTAAACAAACTATTATAAAGACAAAAGGCAAAAATAGAAAAGACAGGTACTGAAAACTGTCCTGCATACTTTCACAGACTTAGGCTTGTAAGCCGTACGCAATACTCGACGAGACTGCGATACTTCTAGACACTCGATAATCGTTCGGATGCCGATATGAGACTCTTTATTTAGAAGTAAATGCTAGAAACTACTTCAAAACCTGTTCCTGTAAATACGTCTCATCTCAAGCTTAATAAGACATTCACACGTTATTTTCATTCTCTAGGCTGGGCTGAAGCATTTTCCCTTCGTGTCTGGCCCAGGCGAGATAATAGGTATACCATCCCAATAATATGCGCGCAACTACCTAAAGAACATAGACTCTTTTTTTTTTTAAATTCGCGTTTCTCTTGTTATATTTTCTATCTAAGTTACACATAAAGTGTATTGTGATAAAAACATAAAATATTCGTTCTTCCTAGTCTTTTCCCAACTATGTTGGTGTCAGCTTCTAGTCTAACCCAAAGCGGCTGAATGACAGTATTTCACACGGAGCGACTGCTAGACCTCCACAACCCTAATAAAATATAATAAATACAATAATGTAATATGACATAATGAAAAAACCTTTAAACCTCAAGCACGGTAATTACAGACACAATAGATAAGACAATTAAGTGTCGTCCTGGGACGACGGGCGGTACGCAACCGGTTAATATCATATTTTACGTATTCACTAATTGAACTGTATCTCCAATACCCCATCGATTTGGCCAATGCTACTAACACAGATTACTCGTAGAATTATATACTCATTAAACTTAATATTATCTAAGTATGTATAATGAGTAAGTACTTAATTGTAATCTTCTTAATTAAATGCCAATTATGGCGTAATATTTTTCATCTTGATCGATTGATAAAAGTTTCTGTTTTTTTTTGGTATTGTCCTTTATCGTTTTGACAACTTTTCTATACAAAACCTGTCAAAGCATGATATTTATTCCTCAGTAGGCCTAGCACGAATATTTTGACGTACGTGAACGTAACGTTAATGTTTAAACACTTTGGTTTAAATGTATGCGACAAGCACAAGTTGTGTATACATAGATATGTTTTTTTTTTTCAATTCAATTAATATTATGTGCAAAACGAGTATTTCCAATTCAAAATTCACTCGCGTTAACGTTGCGTTTACGTTACCATACGTCAAACATTCGTGCTAGGCTTACAGATAAAATATATCTGTCGATTGAATAATCAGCCATTAATAAATTGAGAGGGCATTTTACCAACATATCAATAATGCAGTCCGTAACTATCCATCAGATAGGCTAAATGTGACCTACAAAATAATATGACATTTATGTGTTCAATCATCTTGTCAACACTATTGATATGTGGAGAAATGCGAATGTTATCTATTGAAAAGTTTAGAGACCGAATTGGCTTAATGAACAATTAATAATAGGTTGGTGAAATACCCCCTAAATGAATGAAAGTACTTTGACAAAACTTTTTAATTTTATTAGATATGCACGTGAATAAAGCATGACATTACGGTACTATTTTTGAGTTTATAATAATTTGAAGTAGTCATGAGTGTAGGCAGTAGTACCTAGTTTATGAATATGCATAATAAGGATTATTAAAACACGAGTGTGAGTTTAAAGTGATCGGCAAAGCGAATGGTTCCTGCCACTCGCCGGCCACTGCCGCGGCACCGCTCGCTTCGCTCGCTCGGCTCGTGCGTTGAGTGTTCACAGTTCTAACATAACCTAACCTGCGTTGCAGCTATCTGTTTGTCATTTTATTTCATTGCGGGGACTTTGAAGTTAGAAGCATTTAAATTATCGTGGAATTTTATTTTAAGACTTTTTAAGTTAAAACTATTAAAATTAACCCTTTCCCTGTCCCATGAATCACATATGAACAACGGCATTGTTAAACTATTGTGCTGATGTCTCGACAGTAAACCTGTTAAAGTGCAAACTATTCATTTTAAAGCCGCGAAGGAACCGCGGCAACCCCGTAGCGCAGTACAAGCTTTAGGCTACTGCGCAAATCGAGTAAACACTTCACGGAACAGTGACCACGGCAGAAATATTTCGGCAGCAATCGATCTTAATTTGCATACCTACTTCAAGTAGGAAACCTAAGAAAGCAATTGTTATCGTCGGGATTCTCCCAACGTACGAATCTAGGTGTTTTTATTTAATTTAATTGTGTACGTGACCTGCCCAACCAGACGTATAATTTTCCTTACAATATCTATGAACAAAGATAGAATTGAAACGTTCCGGATTTTTCGTTACGTCATCACTCATCATCTTATAATTTGCACTCGCAACAACACTGAAATCAAATAAATAGATGAACATTTGATGAAAAATATCACTTCGCCCTCTTCCTCGATCACTTCGGGTTATTGGTTCTCTGAAAGTTACAAAAACAACAAAAAATCAATATGAAGTTCATATCTTTCTTCATGGTAATTCTGGCGGCGTTGGCGATGCTCTTCAGCGCGGCTGAAGCTGCTCCTAAAGTGAAAGCTGGGTCGGTTGTTGTAAGTATTTATTTTTTATAATATTTTCATAAATACCTCACCAATCTTTCTGTATTCGATTTGTTTGATCCATACCCGAAACTTACTCATGCTGTACGAACTTAATTAATTTTGCTGAAAAGCACATGACTGCTTAAGTTCTTGTGATTTTCGTGCACACTTTTGCTTCCCTTCATCACGCCTTGGATCTTTTTTATCTGCAAAGTGCTACTTGGTCAAATGCTGATGGGCTAACGTTGTTTCGCCAGATCGTATTCAGAATATTAAGTATTCAACTTTTTTCTGCAACAATCTACAATGAATGACCGTTCTTGATTAATTTAATGGCATGAATAATAAATAAATCAGCCTGTAACTGCCCCACTGCAGGGCAAAGGCTTTTTCTCAAACAGAGAAGGAACGAGCATTGATCACCACGCTTAACATTGCGGGTTGGCGATTTCAGACCATTAAGGCCAGGTTTCCTCACGATGTTTTCCTTCACCGTATGTCAGTGGCGTCTTAGATTAATTAAGAAAGTACATATGACATTAAAAAGTCACATTGGTGCATGCCTGGGTTTGAATCCGCAACCTGGTGCTTAACAAGCGGGTTTATAACCTCCGGACCACCACGACAATGACATGAATGAATTGTCGTGTCTTGTTACTCCGCTGTACGTAATCCACCTTGGATAATATGCGTATGATATGGTACGGCCCTGGAGAAGAATATTCTTAAGACCCTGTACTGACTAGGCAGCAATAATTAAAGTTGTCCATTTCTTTTACAGAAGAACGGTATTCGCGCTGTCAACGCGGCTGGCCATGTCCACGACGGTTACAAAGCTATCAAAGATAAACATAATAAGGGTAAGCAGGGTTAAACCACATACCTTTCTGATTGCTCATCGACACTTTGAGTTTGTTTTATTGATGATGAGTTCCTTATTTTTATAATTGTTATGTAGGTAAGTATATGTTGAAATATAAATGATCAAATAAAATTGTTTTTTATTTTAATTATGACTTCAATAAAATTGTTCTGCTTGTTTGCACATACCTAAACATACCTCTATTTGCGTTCAGCGGCAATTGTTTTGGGTTAACACAAAAGCCTAATACAGCTATCCGTACTGGGTTAATGGCCACAATTGATGTCAGCAAATCGCCTAAGTAGGGTTCCTCAATCTTAAATCCCCATCTAACACTAACGAAGTTTAAGCAAGCAAAATAAGCGTAATCGAAATAAAAAGCGAAGGGGTGCTAGAAACGAAAATTAAACACATGGGTCTGAATAAAAATAATGTTCTAATATAGGCTCACAAGGGAAATCTGTCACAGGTATTGAAGAGGTATCAGTAGAAATAAACCTAGTCAAATCAATAATGAAATAGGATTTCGTGCCTACCGCGCATCTCATTGTGTATGCATTGCTTATAAGTTTTTACCGCTATAATGCAAATTTTGCTGTGTAGATAGGCTTTCGTTTGATCTATCTCACTCCCACCTAATGGTAAGTCACGATGTGGTCGACGATGAAGCACACTTGACTAGAAGCTACCGATTCACTGGTGACTTAAACACTCCTAGATTGTAGTTATCGGGAAACAAAGACTCCGAAAAGGAATTCCAGTCTTAGGAGTACATTTTAGAGTGTGGAAGTGAAACGCTTCGTGCGTAATGGCATTTAATCAATATTGCAAGCTGCTGCTTGACAAAGGTCTCAAGCCTTTTTCTCCGCTTTGTGCACCCGGTGTATATTCTTCTTCACTTCAACACCTCGGTCAAACTGGATGCCACCTACTGTGTTATATTTAAATATGTGTTGAACATTCATACATAATCTATACATAGGTATAATAAAATCGTAACGAAGTGAAATCTGTACATTAAATATTTTCCACAAAAAATAAGTGCAAATTGTTAGAAAAACGCTACAGATTTTGTAATATAACTTTCGTGAGACACATTCATATTTATGATTATTTACTGTTTACTCACGTGCATTTTTCGGGATTGCCCGACTAGTTTTCGTATCGTAGTCGGGCAATCCCGAAAAATGTACGTGAGTAAACCGTAAATAATCATAAACGCTACAGATGTCATAAAGAGCTTTTAGAATTTTTGTCTGTCTGTTTCTAATATATGTTTGAGCTTCACGCCGAAACTACTGGACAGATTTTGTTGATGTTTGGAAAACATATTTGTTGCAAGTTGAGTCAGGTTATAGGGTATGAATTATCACGCTATTTATTATGGCGGACGAGCAATATTGCATTTTGTACGCATTTTCCCTACAATTTGCCGCGGGCTATATGGAAATCGAGAAAAACGATATAGTATTATTATTTTAGCGAGAGAGCTAACTGTAGGTTTCTAAATTCTAGAATTTAAAGTGTTCAAGAAGTAAAATAACACACGCAATTCAGTTACTTGCAATGCCATCTCACGACTAAAATAGAACTAATGCTGACAGTTGAACTCCATATTCGATAGATGGCGTTGTGCACAAATAAA
Source organism: Amphipyra tragopoginis (assembly GCA_905220435.1). Classification (NCBI taxonomy): domain Eukaryota; kingdom Metazoa; phylum Arthropoda; class Insecta; order Lepidoptera; family Noctuidae; genus Amphipyra; species Amphipyra tragopoginis. The sequence goes on along the minus strand of HG992005.1, from coordinate 14,570,235 downwards.
TAATGATGAGGTTACTCCTGATGTAAATAATAATTGAACTTGCATCGAAATTAAGAAGTTTCAAAAGTTTATTTGTCTACTATCTATGAAAAAGAAAAATAGTTTTGTAGAATAAAAGTGTTTGTAAGTAAACTTTGAAAACTTTTCGGTTTTTAAGAATCTATACATTAAAATTGTAACGAAGCAAAAACTATAAATAGAATAGGTATACAGGGTGTAAGCGAATTTAAGTAATTCCTAACCTTATTGGAAATAAATGTGATTAGATTTAAAAAATGGTGAACACATCATTGTTTAGTAGTTTCGACACAGTGTTATTTTCCGACTTCCATGCGGACGAAGTCGCGGGCACAGCTAGTAATGAATAAATCCTTACTTAGATTTCTTCTCTTGAACATGAATTAAAACTATGTTGAGAAAAAACTGCAAAACCTTTTATATCAGAACAAGTTTTTCAGATAAAAACCCTGCTTTTTATTTTAAATCATCGTCTAGCAAAAAATATATTGATGAAAAACAAACAGAAGAATAGCTTAACAATTTATAGTGGCTACATTGAGGAAACGAGTGAAATATTCTTACATCATATCGGCCTGTAAACGTCCATGGTTGAATAGCATGGACCTCAAAATGATAGCTATAATGGACAGTGAATGGAAAAATTGCCTTATATCACTGTTTTGATGAATAAGTTGCACTGGGGGCTTATTATGATCTCATAGAAAACGTTCAATGCCAGCCAGTCAACTTCCGTTCAAAAGCAAGCCTGCTTCTGAATCACTAAAAATCGTACCATGACAGTACTAAAGGTGAACGACTATTGAACCAAGATGAACGGTAATGCTTGTTATGGTACGAAAAGACTATACAAAAAAAAGGTGCACGGATTTCGTAAATTACGTCAACGTAGCAGGCCTGCCGCTGGCCTGCTCTAACGATGTCATAGTACAAAAAAGCAGGGCCGTTCAACTTCCAGGCAACTTCTGTTCTGCTTTAAGAGGTCATAGTAAGTCTCCTGTTTGAATGCAGGTGATTAGCAGAAAAAAAGAAACGTCCTTTCACATTGATCGTTTTATTTGCACTGAACCACAGAACATTAATACTCCTAACGCACTGAACATATCGCCCTTCAAAAACAACAGTTTTTTAGTAAACTATTTAAACAAAGTAACTATTCTAAGTTAACTTGTTGACACAAATAAAATAGAACTAAACACATCGAGCAAAACAAGTTACACTAATTACTCAATAAGCATCCGAAACCAGTATCATTATACAATGCGGCCGAGGTATCTTGGCGAGTTTGAAGTTAGTTGTTTGGCTGCGCAATGAATCTTTTAGAAACGAAATTGTCTACTGCGCAGCTAATCAGCTAGCTTCAGACTCGCCAAGATAGGTCGGCCGTATTGTAATAATCACCATGTTTGGCAGATGGATTGAAAAAAATAATCGGGAGCAGCTCATCCTTGCCTGAATCCCTTATTCACATTTGACGACACCCACGGATGGGGTGGCCTATTCTTTACCGAGAATCACTAAGAACATTTAAATAAAGAAAATTAAAAAAAGATTGGTAATCAAAAATCCTTATTTATCTTATCTTTTTTTTTAAAAAACGTTGCCCCACACTAAGATTTCTCTTGTATCGTGGGTGCGTTTACAGACAAAAATCTCACAAACAAACGCCCAGACCCGAAACAACCATCTGTAGGCCATACAAATTTTTGTTCCGTGTGGGAATCGAACCCACGACCCGTGGCGCAGAAGCCAATCGCTTAGCCACTGCACCAAACGTGTCGTCGAATCCACAGAATCATCAATTTCAGTCATGTTAATTTAAGCAGGTTCTCCGATCTGATATAACTACCGCAGTTGGTACACTTCTGGCTAAACTATTGGGGGATTTGGCTGAATTGTAATTCTTTCGTATCTACTATTTTTAAACTAGGGAGAGTTTCAACATCAAAACTGATACCTACTGTGAGCGGAAAAAAAGTGGAAAGCTAAGTACATGTTTGTACGGTAACGTACCAAAATCAGAAGAACACAATGCTTTGAAAGGACTTCGATTTCACTGTTATTATCTCGACGACTTGTTGATGTACAAAGTTGAGTTGGTGCTTGTAGGCAGGTTAGGAGGGTCGGTAAATAAGTGTTTTGTGGTATGCAACGTTTTGAAGTCTCGGTCACATGAATCGCAATAAAGAAAGTCGTTATCTGATAAGGTATCTTCGAGCTAACTTAGGAAAACGTCAGTGACCTCCGGTCATTGCATCAAGGAATTTCCTTTATTATCCGTCAGTAATTTATGCCTATTTTCTGTCGCACTACATGTCCAAGCAAGATTGTATAGTTCATGTAACATGACTGTAACAGTTAAATATAGGTTTAATAAACCTCAACATTAAACGTGACGATATTTTGTTATCAACATTCAACAAAATATCAATAGGTATTATAGGTATTATAGGTATTCAATAGGTATCAACATTGTGTACGTATATACCCATGACTCGAGTTCCGCGTAGTAACCACAGAAAAATACCCGAAGAAGTTTCATCAATATGCTTGATAATTCTGCATTTTTTATTCAGATTCATTATCCAATATTACCAATCTTCTTAATAGCATTTGTTCAAGAAGGTAAATTGGGTCGATTTCCATTAACAGATGCAGCTGAATACCTATTACTTAGTATTTTCACGGTGAAATATCAGTTCCCGCGTGGAATTATGGTTGAAGTAACAGCTTGCTTCTTAATTAAAGTTAGGTGCTCCGATATCAGTATTGTTTTGATAAGATGTTGATCTGTATCCGTGCCATATTTAAGGAGGTGACTATAACACCAATACTGAACGCGAATCAATAAAAAAACCAACACCAAAAAATTACATTTTAATTATAAACTAGCTTTTGCCCGCAGCTTCGCTTGCGTGAAATTTTGAACCCGTTAAGTGACGATTTTCCATACAAACTTTCATCCCCTATTTAACTCCCTTAGGGGTTGAATTTCAAAAAATCCTTCCTTATTCCTGGTTTACATTTTAAAGGGAACCTCTGTGCAAAATTTCAGCTTTCTACTTCCAAGGGCTGGGCGTTGATGAGTCAGTCAGTCAGGATTTTTCTTTTTATTTATGTAGATATTTGTTGTAAACAAACAAATTGCCCCCGTGTGTCGCACTTGACACACAAATGAGACGAGCAAATCCACAAAAAAATATTGGCTGAATACGGTATTTTACTATCTACTAGGTATTTTAAAAATTTATAAAACTTTTATATTATTTTGTAAAAAGTATAGAAAGAACATTTTATATGAAAAGATATAAAATCGATGAAAAGACTGGCCATCTGTCCATCTGTCTGTCCGTCTGTCACCAGGCTGTATCTCATGAACCGTGATAGTTCGACAGTTGAAATTTTCACAGATGATGTATTTCTGTTGCCGCTATAACAACAAAAACTAAAAAATAGGATAAAATAAATATTTAAGGGGGCTCTCACACAACAAACGTGATTTTTTTTGCCGTTTTTATATACAACGTTATTTTTACTTTATACGAAAACCGAGACACCCCAACAAGATTTTCATCAGAACTGCCTGAATATGTGTTTTTTTTTAGTAAATCTCCAAGTTACACCTAAGTTTATGTCGCGTTAAGTTCCCTAAAAAAGTGTGAAATGCCTGAGATGTGCTATGCAGGGGTTGTCTAATACACGGAAACTGACCGAGCGGACCATTTCAAGCCTCAAGGTGTATATTCCCGTCAATTGTTATGGGTAGAAACCTACTGAAACAAAATTGAAATTTATGAAAAAACAAAAAAAATGTGCTGTAAAAAATATGTCAATCGATTCTCCTAGTGATTCTGAACAAACTAGTTTCAGGTTTAGTATATACTAAAACTAACCTTGTATAATGGTATGGAACCCTTCGTGCGCGCGTCCGACTCGCACATGGCCGGTTTTTTTTGTAGGTAATAGTTTCTGAAATACGAATTTTTTTTTTTTATATCCTATTGGACGAGGCGAACGTGCCGCTGGAGACTTATTCTCGAAGTCGTTCGGGGCAGTTCGGGATTTATTCTCAAACCCTTACTAATGTTCCTAACGGATTTGGTTATAAAATAACCGTAGAATTGGATATGTATTTTAAAATGATAAAGCACATTTTTAAACATTTGCTCTAGAAATATAGCACGGTTACAGATCAACACCTTGTATTTACAGAGGGCATCATCAAATGAAAAGTTGTAAATACCGCATCAAATGCAGCAATTGGTCATATAATATTCCCAAAAATACGAGTCCAAACAATGACTTATCTGAACCGTAGCATAATGATTTGACAATATCACTAATTGTACACATCGTTACACAATATGACATTAGTCAATTAATTGGAATCGTATTAATTTAACAGTTAGAGTAGTGGTTGGGTTTTTTGTTACGTCAGTTAAATGGTTAGAGACAGATGCAAACTGAATACTGTCCCAATCGGTATAAAAGATTGGACCTGAACTAACGGGAGTCAACTCGTGTGCCACAGCTCAAAGTACACACAGCTACTCATTTAAAACTTAAAAATAAACTATTTAAAAATGCATTTCCTCAAAGTGTTATTCTTCGTGTTCGTGGCTCTGACCATGATGCTGGGCGTGCAAGCAGAACCTAGAATAAAATCGAGCACGATCCTGAAAGGCGGAAAAGTGATGGTATGTAGCGACTTGAATTTACTTACTTTAAAAAAAAAACAGGAACTTAAACTAATGTAATAGTCATAGGTTAATATAATGTTGATAGCTAGATTTAATTAATCGTGGGAGTAGTGAAGGCTTAGGTGTTAGGTAGAAGTACCCAACATCAGACATACCCCAAGTATGAGAATGGGTTCTCTGTTGGCATATCGAAATATTATTTTCCGATTCTTATCTGGCCGAAAACCTTTCGCCACTTTTCATTTCGCCGAATAATTAAAACGCCGAATGACTAAAGTCCCTAATTATGTTTTGTAACTGGGCTACTGTTTCATTACTCAACTGTATTATTGGCCACTTTATACTTGTTAGATGGCTCATTTTCCCATCATGCAAGCAAGAAATCAAGCAAGCATGCAAGTGTTTCTGGGTTTACTCCGCCAGAAGACTCGCTTTGTCAAACCTTCGCTTCGCTTGCACACTCGACCAGCGCTACGCTCGGGACGTCGCCGACTCGCTTCGCTCGCCACCTCCCCCCACTCGCTGCGCTTCGGGCTCGTGCACTCGTTCCACTCAGGACCTCCATCGCGAGTTTCTGGCTCCACGCTTTTAAATAACACTCTAGGGGTAGAACAGAGTCTGACCACGTGTAGTCGGGGTGCGCTGAGTCGGATTAACATTACGTTCCGCTGTGTGAAAATAATGTTGTGCGAATACTTATTTAGCAAATTAAACAATAGCCAAATACGTGTTCGACTAAAACAAAACTAAATGATTTTTTGGCCAAAAATTATGGTGGCTAGTAATCATTCGGCGACGGATGGGCTTAATATCTTCCTGTTCAGCCAATTAACCTTAACTGCGATCAATACTTAGGGCCGTTCACTGCCGCTGTGTATCTGAAAGTCCATATTTAGTGGTGGTCGGATACAGATTGATATGGTATTCAAATCAAATCATTTATTTGCTTACTAACCTCCGGTTTCTGATTTGAGAATTCTAGGATGAGCACTGCCTCGTTGGTTCAGTGGTCGCAAGCGCGACAGCTGAGCGTGAGGTCCTGGGTTCGATCCCCGGATCGGGCAAAGTGTTATTGGGTTTTTCCGTGTGGAATTTTTCAGTAGCAGACCGGAGTCTGGATTTGTGCCCGGTTGATGGTAATAGGCTCGTCCCCTATTACATGGGACTTAAAACATAACGGCGAAATGTGGGTGTACTATACACCTCTGCCCAACCCCTCAGGGAACACAGGCGTGATGTTATCTAAATCACATATTTTGTTTTCAGAAAAGGGGATTCGGTGTTCTTGGAGCAGCTGGTACAATCCACGACGTGTATGAGCACGTACGCCACCCCGGCCAATAGGGACAGAGTTCAATTACCTACGAAGAACAAGAATTATGTGAATTTATATTATGATAAATAGTGTTCTTGAATTCTCGTAAAATTACTGCACCTTATCAATACTAAAATTAAAACAATGAGCCTCTAAAAACCGTTTTCTATTTAACTTCTTTAAAAAGTTTCTTGTTGTATTGGAATTAATACAAACCCATCTGTGTAAATTATTTTGAAAAGGATTTCAATAATAATTTATAACATTCCTGGACACGGCGGTATTGTAGATTCCTCTCTGTAAAACCCTAACGATGCTTGATCCCTGTTTCCGATGCCATGCCAGTGAGAAACTATATTTCTTTTATTATAAGGTACTTAACACATAACGGCGAAATACGGGTTTACTATACTCCTCTGCCGAACCCTTCAGATAATACAGGATTGATCTAATGTCATGGTAAAAAATTAAATAAAATGAATACATTCATTTCAAATCAATCTGCCTAGCCTTTTCCCAACTATGTTGGGGTCGGCTTCCAGTCGAACCGGATGCAGCTGAATATCAGTATTTTACATGGAGCGACTGCCTATCAGACCTCCACAACCCAGTAACTGGGTAATACGATACTCTTGGTAAGACTGGTTGTCAGACTTTCTGGCTTCTGACCAACAGTAACGACTGTCAAAGATCTACGAATGACAGCCGGGACCAACGGCTTTATGTGCTTTCCGAGGCACGGAGGAAACTCGCTATGGTAAATGGTCACCCATCCACAGACCAACTTCGGCAAGCGTGGCTTAATCCGGAAGATCGGTCTATGCGGCTGTAATTATTTAGCAACGAGCTCCTCGTGAAATGAATACATTCATTTAACGATTATAATAATACAAGTATGTACGACGGCCTGAGGTATCAAGCGTAACTTAGAATAGTCCATAATTATCTCTACATAGTATATAACAAAGTCGCTTCCCGCCGTCTGTAGGTACGATTAGATCAAGGGTGGGCAAACAACGGCCCGCGGGCCAACTTTGGCCCGCGAAGGGTTTTAAGCTGGCCCGCCAACCCTCCCTTTTAGAGCACGAGTGTTATGCTATAACATATAGATCTATTGATCTATTGATCTTGTAAATTCATACTTGTCGAATCGGGAACAAAGAGTGGCTATTGATAAAGCCACTTCTGCAGGCTCACTAGTTAAAATGGGAGTACCTCAGGGATCGATTCTGGGCCCATTTCTGTTTCTTGTTTATATAAATGACCTTCCACACACCATAAATGATAAAATGTGTAACATAGTCCTGTTTGCTGACGACACATCACTTATATTTAAAGTAAATAGGAAAGATAGGGATCTTGTAGAACCCAATCATACTCTTAATTTAATATCTAATTGGTTTTCTACTAATAATCTTCTTTTAAATGCTAAAAAAACCAAATGTATTAGGTTTTCTACACTAAATGTATCGCATGTAGGTGCAAATGTAAAACTTGATGGGAAAGTTTTAGATCTGGTTCCCTCAACGACCTTTCTGGGTGTAACAGTAGACTCTAAACTGCAATGGGGGCCCCATATACAGGCACTTGCAAGTAAACTGAGTTCTGCTGCTTATGCCGTTAGGAAAATACGACAGATGACAGATGTGCCTACGGCTAGGTTAGTGTATTTTGCTTACTTTCACAGCATTATGTCCTATGGCATTTTACTGTGGGGATCGGCTGCTGATGTTGAAACTATTTTTATATTACAGAAAAGAGCAGTCCGAGCTATTTATAATCTAGGCTGCCGTGAGTCGCTCCGGGAAATATTCAAAGAGATAAATATACTAACCTTACCATCCTTATATATATTTAGTAACATTATGTACATTCGGAAAAACATTGCCCAGTATAATAAGAAGAGTGACAACCACAACCTTAATACTCGCAATAAGGACAAGCTTGCAGTACCTGGTTTTAGACTTAGAAAAACCAGTAAGTCGTTTATGGGAAACAGTGTTAGATGCTACAATAAAATTCCACTAAGTGTCACTGATTTACCAGATACAAAGTTTAAATTATATATCAAACGCGTACTAATGTCTAAAGCATATTATAGCCTAAATCAGTACATCGAAGATAAAGATGTCTGGCATACGATTCCCTCCTGCACACTGCGACCCTCTGGCACCGTCTAACGGAACAAACGAACAGTATTCAAATGCTTACTTATTGTAATTATTTTTTGTTTTATTGACTCAATAAGTATGTCATTTTATCTTATTTTTTTTTTTGTGTGTATGTTTCCAATTTTGATTGTTTTTTTTTATTGACATTGTATTTGATTTATTTACTGCTAATATTTGCTATTAGTTTTGACATTCAATCGCAATTATTAATATTATTCTATTAATACATACGAAAGCCTGTAAAATGTGAGGACCATGCAGCATTGGTGTTACACTTTCTTTCTTAATATTTGACTGCCTATTGTCTATCGGTATGAGTCTGTCATGCTCACTGAAATGTCCTGCTGATGGTGGCGTTGTGCATCGGGTCGTTGAGTTCCCTGCAACATGGTTGAGCTGAGCGACGCCGATGTATGCGTCATGCTCGTGAACGGGTGCTGTCTGTTGGGACTGGTCAACTCGTAACTGCTATGGCAATCGTTTTAAAAGGCTAACTTTCTCATTACTTTTCACGTTGTTAACCACATGTACATTAATCTGCATTGTTCTTACATTACTACAATGAAAATTGTCAAACCATTTACTTTTTTAAAAAGAGTGTCTATGGAGTTTCTTGCCGGTTCTTCTCCAAAGGACCTACTACTTGGAACCGAGCCCCTAGTGTTGACCTTTTAAAAGCACCAGGGATCTGGTCTACTTGAAATAAAAACTATTTGACTTTGACTTTGACTTTGACTTTGACTTTGAACAAATAACCTTAATTACTAAAGCCAAACATGTTAGTTTTTTCAGAACAAATGCATAATTTTTTGGAATTCTGGCCCTCTTTAGAATTTATTGCGTTTTCCTGGCTCCTGATGAAAAAAATTTGCCCACCCCTGCCACCCCCATCTAAGCCTTAGATCTTTTACACTACGCAACGGATTTTAATGCGGTTTTCATCAATACAACAATGATTCAAGAGGTTTATACGTCATAATATGATGCTTATTATAGAAGACGAAAATGGGGAATACGCGATAAACGACATCCACACTGGCGAAGCCGCTGGTGACCTAGTCTAGTGTTGTACCTAATATAATTTGAACACATGATCTCCACTCAAACGAAGTCCCTAGCCAGTCGACGTTGTGGGAAACTCGCATAGTTATCACGAAACAGTTACTGTCAGGAATTTGTTGTGAACGCAATAAAATGCCGCAATTACACGATAGACGAGTTAAACATCCCTTTAAGATAATTAAATATGGTCCCTTTCCAACAGTTTTGGTTATTTATTATAAATTAGGTTGTTAATTAGTCTACTAGGCGCCCGTTTACATATAATTATAATACTTGTGTTTATTTAAGTTACAAGTACAATTTTAGATTGAAGTTTTACCCTCATTTTGTTTTCTATTCATTTAAGCGTTATCAGCTTGGATTTTACGAGAACAATCATTAAATGTCATCACCTATAAATATATAAATGTAAGTAATAAATCTGTAATTAGCAACTAATTCTGATGTTACTTAACAAATGGCCGAAAATAATAAACCAAACAAAATCGTATCATAAATATAAAATGAGCAACAAATATATACAATTTGATATAATTGTATCCAACAAAATTGATTCTTATGATGCGTGCAGAGGGAATCGAAATAAGCAATCTTATTCAATATAAAAACATTATGAGATGTTGATATCTGAGTAAATATGTTATAAGTTACGGGAGATATTTACTTACATAATCATTTGGTCTAACTAATCCTATTTTGTCAGATAATTATGCTCGGCAGACCATGTTTAGTAAATAGGATAGTACATATTTCAGGAAATTCTTCGTATATCGATATTTAGTCCACCGAACCGTGTTTGTTACACATATTGGTATGTAGCTTATCGTCGCCGACCAGTGAAAACCTCGTAAATAGTAATTTTGCTCAAACACATTTATGTCATATTTAACAAGAACACCTAGCAACCCATATTTACAACGGGCCTGAGTTCAATTTGAAAGCAAATTGAAGTTGATCATGATTAATGCACGTGTTTATCTGCTAAAAACCCCGTATTTAATGGCAAAAATCCCTTTTTTTTTTCAAGAAATCATCGTAATAACCATTTGACAAAATGAGGTTCTCTTAGACAAAAATATTTCAAGAATTTAAAAAATCCTTTCGAGTATTCATGTTAAAATATTAATTACATGATTTAGTAGGTTTATTAGTAGGGTAGTTCATTTATAATAAAAAAAAAAAACACGGTGAAGTTCCTTACAAAAATTTTCAAACGGTTCAGGAAACGGCTTTTTCCGTCCATTGGATTTTTTTGGTTAAGGGAATAACGAGGTTAATTATTTTTATTTCTGTAAACATAAATAAATCTATTACTGACACTTTTACAAGTCAATGTAATGTTTTTTTAAGACTAGATGGCGCTGGCATTTCCTGTTTGACTAGCTCTGAGAAGAAAAGCCGAAACAAACTCAGAGGTCAGGGTCTCTTTTAAAATCCAGACATTGTGGTATAAAACTATTCGAGTGTAGCAATGTAGGGCAACGTCTGAAATGGCTTTTTGAGGAAAGAGCCATAGCAGGTTTAAGTTGATCTGTCCCAACTGACATGCATCAGCCATCGTGTAGTTAAACCTTATTTTAGGGAGCTCAACGACCCGAGAGATTCACCACGCCCCCAATCAGCCGGACTTTTCCGTAGGTCACAAAAAATATCCCAACCGACAATCAATTATGTATTATAAGTATGTATTTACAAAAAAAAAAAGTATATAAGTATTATATCCATTGTCTAGTACCCATAGTACAGTCGAGTTCATTAATATATTGGCCCTTCCAGGCTTCAAAAATATATGAACGTTAATAAAGTTCATAATATTGTGACAACTCTAAGCATCATTAAATTGTGGTCAAGATTTAGATTCATTAATATGTGACTGCTTTTTCTCAGTCTTGTGCCTTTGGCTATACATGTTACTGAAAAAAAGCAGTCACATATTAATGAATCTAAATCTTGACCACAATTTAATGATGCTTAGAGTTGTCACAATATTATGAACTTTTTTAACGTTCATATATTTTTGAAGCCTGGAAGGGCCAATATATTAATGAACTCGACTGTACAAGCTCTGCTTAGTTTGGGACTAGATGGTGCTGTGTAGAAAAATTTCCCAAAAATATTATCTTTGTATCTCTTTTCAGTCACGGCTCATCTTCCTTGCGGAAGATGTCCAGTCCTTTGAAAGGCATACACGGGGACACAGGTCCAACGCGCAGAGGCCCCTTTGAGAACTTTAATCTAAAATGGGGTGGGGCACCAACCGGGGGCTATCCACGGCTGCACTATTGGAGTACAGTCATGGACCGTCCCAGGTGGGTGCAAGACTATTGCAAAATGTGGTGATAAATGTCTGGTCTATGGGAAGGGGTGTTAGGTGGACTGATAACCTCTATTGCCGGAAGAAAACGGCGTCTGCCTTTCAACATTTAAAATTGAAATTTATTGGCAGACGGTGACTCGCCAGCTCACTAGCTGGGCCCCCTGAAAAGCCGCCAGTACATAGGCGAAGGGGGCAACAGACGTGTGAGCGGATTATTATATGTATCGTTTGTTGCCCCCTTCGCCTATGTACTGGCGGCTTTTCAGGGGGCCCAGCTAGTGAGCTGGCGAGTCACCGTCTGCCAACACAATTCAATTTCAAACTTGAAAGGCAGACGCCGTTTTCTTCCGGCAATAGAAGTTATCTAGTCCACCTAACACCCCTTCCCATAGACCAGACATTTTTCACCATATTTTACAATAGTCTTGCACCCACTTGGGACGGTCCATGACTGTACTCCCATAGTGCAGCCGTGGATAGTCCCCGGCTCAAGTTTAAATTTGAAATGCGTTGGCAGACGGTGACTCGCCAGCTCACTAGCTGGGCCCCCTGAAGCCGCCAGTACATAGGCGAAGGGGGCAACAAACGTGTGAGCGGATTATTATTATTATTATCAGTAACGAAATTCGTGTATAAAGCTAGCCTACATGGTACTCACATTCACAATGTAATAAATAAATAAAAAAACCGGTCAAGTGCGAGTCGGACTCGCACAGGAAGGGTTCCGTATCATGGTCTATAAAAACGATAAAAAAATCACTTTTGTTGTATGGGAGCCCCCTTAAATATTTATATTATTTTATTTTTTAGTATTTGTTGTTATAGCGGCAACAGAAATACATCATCTGTGAAAATTTCAACTGTCTTACTATCACGGTTCATGAGATACAGCCTAGTGACAGACGGACGGATGGACAGCGGAGTCTTAGTAATAGGGTCCCGTTTTACCCTTTGGGTACGGAACCCTAAAAACGACGTATTAATAACAATTAAGCTGTTTGCTAAAATGTCATAGTACTGTAGTATACTGTAGGTACAGGTTGTATTATTGTATGATAATATGATTTAATTTAATTCCTTCAAACCGCGTAATCTACTGGTGACACAGATTGACCAAGCAAGTACTGTTTCTTTTTCAGAAAACGCTTTTTTTTCTAAATCCTTTTTTTATTTTTTGAATCATTTCAGCGCCCCGAGTTAACAACCTGTGCGGAGTATCGCGTTGGTCGTGCACGTCAAAACATTCTAAAAGACAAAAAAAATTGCAAATAAAGTTTTGTATGTTTTTTTTTACCGAAACCTTATTAGGTGGTTTAGGTACGATCACTTACCAGTACATCAAGAAAAAAAGAGGTTTTTTTTTTTTACTTTTAATCAAACTAAATAATAATTACTTTTAACAAAATCCCTTCCGGGTTAATCTATACTGTAAAATTTAAATACTATATTTGTATTAGTGAGTAAGTATTTCATTACAAATTAAAAGAAAACAAATTATAATAATATCAGTCCGCTGATAAACGGATAGCGATAAATAAAAAATATCAGAATAGATTCGCCGCATGTAAATGACAGCAGTTTTTATTACTTTCCACTATTGTCTTTTCATTTCACAAACACCGACAGCGTATGAATTTTATATTCACCGATAGCAAATATTGGTTTCGGCATACAAAAAAGGCAAAACCGTAATATAGATTGTAAACAAAATTATTTACTTATTCACTTACTTTAGTAAAATTGTATTGCGTACCAAAAGTTTGGGTTTTCTCATACTTCACATTTGAAGGAGGTAAAAAGCACGCACCAGGGAATACCTAAATATTCTTCTTGCTGTAAATTTTTTACCATACATACTGTGACGTGCTATGAATACGCAAAATGTTTGCAACATGTTCCAGGTTGGATTGATGGCTTAGTCCGACCACCGTGCGTGCAAAATTATTCTTAAACCTTTATTTATTTATTAGGGATAAAAAACAGTTGTACAATGACATGTTATATAATAATAATATAAATTTAAAATAAAAGCACTTATTGCTCAACTAACACCATTAATTATCCACGTGAGTACTAGTGACTACGACGTTCAATCAATATTGAAAGAAACAAAGAAAAAAACATTCTGAAAAAAAGAAACAAAATTACGAAGCCAGTATACGCTCGACTACGAATTCCCTAAATGTTTTAGCGTAGATAGAGGTTAAATATATCAATGCTCTCAAATGTATCATTATACAGGGCGTTAACGAATTCGTGTAATTCCTTCAAACCACATGATCTATTAATGGTATAGATTAACCCCGCACGGGATTTAGATTGACTTAAAATAAAATAAACTTTTTTTTCCCAAATATTTTTTTATGTGATAGAAATTTTCGATGCCACGCATAAATTAATGAAGGCAAGGCGACGCAGCTGACGGACACGATTAGCACGATATCGCTCGACGCAGTCAGTTAACTTGGGACGCTAAAATTACTCAAATACAGAGTACTATGGTTCATTTTTGTCAAACCTTTTTTTGTTGATTCTGAAAAAAAACCTATGCAGGGTCAACCAGTGTCACCAGTAGATCACGTGGTTTGAAGGAATTACACGAATTCGTTTACACCCTGTATAAGAATCCACAAGTTGACGCAGAGGAGCGCGGGAACCAGCATTAGAGTGACAGACTTGGCTGGTATTTGTAGACAGTAAACGGTATAGGCGCACTTGTCTACGCACTACTGTTCTTGGAACAAGGTAACAAAGTTTATTAGATATTTCAGAGCAATCATATTTGTTATGGACAATACCGTGAAGAAACATTGCTCCTAGAAGCAGTCTTCTGGATTCTAATGAAAGCAGGTTATAATTATTTAGCAATACATCATACGAACCCTGGCTGTGACTACATCTCCAATGCTAGGCTCGCAGGAACTTTCGTAAACCTTTAGGTATTTTAAGATCGATATCTTACTAAAATTCTAAATTAGCTATTGACTCGACGATTGTACAAAGAGCAATTGAAGCGTTCTGATAAACAATAACTTTAGTAATTCAATTAGGCAATTGCTCAAGACTCATTTTTTTTTAACTGTAGGTAATTTATTTGAAATAGCTATAGATTTGTGGCTACAATTTTTGATTCTATTGTCTCTTATTTCTTACTCCACTGGAGCCAAGTATTGTATCTTCAATTTATTTTGTTAAATTCTGTTTTGAAGGTTGTGTATACAGGGTGTCCAGTAAATTGTACGACCATACTGCGGGGGGTGATAGCTTGGTTCAATACCTACCAAAATAGCAAATTATATGTACCGTAAATGTTACTGTTTTCAAGTTATACAAAATTTTCCAAAATATCGAATATCTGATTTTTTACTCTGTTGTAAAGAAAATTTTTTTTTCTGATATTTTTTAACATCAATTTAATCTTTATTGTTACTGTACTCATTGATTTCGTTTATATCAAAAAGGAGAAATTGTTCAAGAAAAAAAAAACTTACATTATTCGACATTTTGGAAAATTTTGTTTAATTTGAAAACCGTAACTTTTTCCGGAAAAAGAAATTGTGCTATTTTGGTAGGTATTGACCTAAGCTATCACTCCCTACACTATGTCAGTACGACATACTGTACAGATTTACTGGACATCCTGTATAAAGGCTTAATTAAGGTTCCAAATAATGTTTAATTAGTTGTAACGGTGTTATATTAAGGGATGCACCTTTGCTTTCTTTGTAAGGTACATTATATTAGGAATATTTATAACATTACTGTATTACTTTACACTTCTGTTACATTAAATATTCGCGCACATTATCAACGTCTTCGAAAGTCGTTTGCGACGTGCGTCTCTCTCTACATAGCTTCCAACCAAAGGACTTAGCAATTCATGAAAACAGCGCTCTCGATATTTTCGAAGAAATTTATATAGAACCCTGCAAGCTTCCCAGTTATACGAGGGTAAGGTGAAAAGTTCTCGGCCTGACTATGAAAGACTGCGATTTTCAGTTAAAAAATGATTTTATTTTTCTACACAATCTCTCTTGACTTCAACACACTTGGTCAAGCGTTTCTCCAACTTCAATATTCCTTCCTGGAAGCGAGAGTCTGGAAGGCTGTGAAAACATTCATCTATGGCCCACTCAACTTCTTCATTGGACGCGAAGCGCTTTTCAGAAACAAATTTCTTCAAGTTTGTGAACGGATGGAAGTCTGTGGGTGCCAAATCAGGAGAATAGGGGGGATTACCGAGCAAATCGTACCCCAAATACCGCAGTTTTCCCATCGTCAATGCACCCTTGTGTGCAGGTGCGTTGGCCTGGTCAAAGGTGTTTTTTTTCTTCATCAAGCCAGGGCTCTTCTCGCGAATTTTGGCATCCACCTGGTCAAGAAGGTTGGAGTAATATTCGCCTGTAATAGTTCTGCCTTTTTCAAGGTAATCAATTAACAGGATCCCTTTCGCATCCCAAAAAACGCTGGCCTTGACCTTTCTGGCAGATACGATCGACTTGCTTTCTTTGGCGCTGAACCACCGGTTTCCACCCACTGCTTGGACTGTTTTTTCTTTTCTGGCTTGTAGTGGTGGACCCATGTCTCATCTATGATGACAAATCGCCGCACAAAATCAGTCGGATCTCTATTGAATCGGTCCAAACATTGCTGCGAAAATCGTTTGCGCATTTGATTTTGACCGGCATTCAGCAAATGCGGCACTCATGTTGCGCAGAGCTTTCGCATCCCTAATTCTGTGTGCAAGATGTTTCGCACCTTTTCTTCCGATATCCCCATAACCTCAGCTATCTCACGCACCTTCACTCGCCTATCGTCCAACACGATATCATGCACTTTTTCGATGGTTTCCGGTGTGGTGGCGGTTTTTGGCCGTCTTTCAAGTGACCATCTTCAAGGGACGCACGACAACGTTTAAATTTAGCTGTCCGCTTTTTAACGGTTAACATGGAAGGAACAGAGTTCCCGTAAACTTTTGTCAACTTCAGATGAATTTCCTTAGGGATTTATCCATCCAAAACGAAGAATTTTATGACCACACGATATTCAAGTTTATCCATTCTAACGAAAACCTCGCAAGACGTCTACTGAAAAAATTCGTGTAGACAAACTACTTGAGAGAACAAGTTGAAACTTGTCATACAAACTAATGACAAGTGCACCCAGGCAGGAAACATAATTTTTTGCTGATTGGAATGCCATCTCTGTGTCAGGCCGAGAACTTTTCACCTTACCCTAGTAAAAATAAATAGGTTAATTAGCGAACTACGGGGTACTTCTGCTCTTTTAAATAAGAATAGTTTTTCACAGAAACGAAAAATGCTTTGATTTTATTATTTACTCTATGGTATAAGGTATTGCATGTACAGCCGCGGACTCGAAATGTTTATCAGATTTCAAATTCGATTCCATGACACACTGTGCGCAATAAAGATGTCATATCAACAATACCTATGTATTAGTTTTTAAAATAGTGAAGCGTCGATTCTAGCAAAAAGACTATTATTCACTTTTTGATGTTATGAACTCCTTTTTAGGTATGTGTGTCTAGTCTAGTCAAAAGTTGTATAAAGAGAATTTGATTGAATTTACTAAATCGGTTGATTTCTTTTTCTATGCTACCTTGTATATATTTTTTTTCAACTTATATTGTCCCACTGCTGGGCAAAGGTCTCCCCCATAGCCTTCCACTCATCTCTATGCCTTACCTTCTCTGGCCAATCTCCCATAAACGAATCTAAGTCATCACGCCAGCGTTTCCTAGGCCTCCCTCGGCGACGACGCCCGTCTTCCGGCACCCACTGCGTGACGACTCTAGCCCATCTGTCTTTATGCATTCTGCATACATGACCGGCCCAATCCCACTTCAGTCATGCAGACTTATGGCCCACATCGGCGATTCCTGTTTTGGAGCGTATCGTGGTATTACGTATTCGGTCACTGAGCTTAACACCCAATACGCTACGCTCCATCGCTCTTTGGCAAACCTTGAGTTTGGACTTTTGAGACTCAGTCAGGGACCATGTTTGAGCACCGTAGGTTAGGATGGGCAGAATGCATACCTTGTATATAGCCTCTTTTAATTAACCTTTTATGTCAATTAAGAAAATAACGTCAGTGAAGTTCTAACAATGCGGAAGCCAAAAATGGTTATTTTAGAAGAGAGTTAAAAAAACTATTTAAAACGAGCGTAACCTACGCTGAACGCAATATTGTTTTAATTATCATTACAAATAAACTCTTTGATGGTTTAATAAACCTTTGAAAATCCTAATAATCTTTTTCATTTCAAGTGATATTGTGGCTTTCGCAGTGTTGTCTGTCTTTTTTTGTCACAAAATGACTTACGCACTCTTAGAACTTCAATGACGAAAATATCTTTGCCCTGTCAATTCTTTGCGAGCGACCGAGCGACCTGATGAAAAAGTAATGTGCAAGCATTTATAGACCTTCGGGTGGCAAACATTTCTAGTCCGCGACTGTACATACCTCTAATATTATAAAAGCAAACTAGGACAAAACGAGAACTTGATTTCTCTCGGAGTTTATCATCCGAACGAGGGTTAAGTGATCATAAGAGACGCAGTCCTTTTTCAGCCATCATCATTCTTCTTTTTAACCGACTTCAAAAAGGAGGAGGTTCTCAATTCGTCTGAATGTTTTTTTTTTTTTTTTTGTATGTTTGTTACGCGATATCTCCTCCAATTATGAATGGATTTTGATGATTCTTTTTTTGTTTGGTAGATCATACTTCAGAGGTGGTCCCATATAAATTTTATCGAAATAGATTCAGCGCTTTTTGAAATAATCAACAAAAACAAAAAAAAAAAATACTTAGATGACGTTTTCGTTTGTGGTTCCCTTATGCAAAAGTTTTGATAAGGACTTTCAATCTCTGTTTTAACTGTGATCACAGAAACATTAGCCAAGAACAAAGAAGTTTGTATGTGTTTGTAAGGAGCCGTCATGATAATTATACATTAATTCTTAAAGAAAACTACTTAATTGTAGGAAAGATTACGCAATCGTGTCATTTAAGTCATAAACCGTGTAATTTATGGCACTAAAAGGTATTTAATAAATAACTTTAAATAAAAGTAAAAACCGTCTTCAAAACAAAAACTAAAAAGAGTAAAATAATTACCAAGATATAAAATTAACAGTTTCAGAAGTCGGTGCAATTCTACACTGAAACAAATAAAAGCCACCGACTTCTGAAACTGTTAATTTTATATCTTGGTAATTATTTTACTCTTTTTAGTTTTTGTTTTGAAGTCGGTTTTTACTTTTATTTAATTTAGGGTTCCGCACCCAAAGGGTAAAACGGGACACTATTACTAAGACTCCGCTGTCCGTCCGTCCGTCTGTCCGTCTATCACCAGGCTGTATCTCATGAACCGTGATAGTTAAACAGTTGAAATTTTCACAGATGATGTATTTCTGTTGCCGCTATAACAACAAATACTAAAAAACAGAATAAAATAAATATTTAAGGGGGCTCCTATACAACAAACGTGTTTTTTTTAAGTTTTTATAGATAATGGTACGGAACTTGGTGCGATGGTGCGAGTCCAACTCGCACTTGGCCGGTTTTTTCTTTTTCTTTTTATATTAAATTGATTTGAATCTTAAGTTGGCTTTGATTTGAAATTTTGTAGCATGTTGTATGTCGGTGAATAAAGTCCACAACATTAATAAAAAAAGTCGCCACGAATTCACCTGGGTGATATTATACAGGTGAAATGAATCCGATGTCGTATGAGGACACCAAAAATTCCACTTTGTTCACCCAGGTCGAGGAAAAGTTGAATAAACCATGTTATTGCTCTCACGTTTGAAGGCAATAAACTATAAAATCACATGGTTGGAAAGCGTTACTCATTACTTTGATAATTATACGATAAAATATTATCCTTTACAACAGTTGCGGCAATGAAATAAATATACAAGGTTAGTCGGAAAGGGGGTACTAATCCGAAAGGGTATTAAAGAACACATAGGTAATGATGAATAAATTTTGTCATAGAACTTTCCTCAAAGGTAATATATAGGTTAAGAGAAATGGCTATTCAACATTTTTATAAAAATACGCTAAATCTATCTATCTTCAACTATGAGCAGCTGTGTAGGTATACATTTTAGGTCATATTTAAGGTCACGGATTAGACGCTTCATTTTCTGATTTCATAACTAAAGCAGGGACGAAGAATTTTTGAAAAGACTAAAATAAATATAATTTTGCATGGAAATAACAAAATAACGAATTTTGAAATTTTGACACTTGCTTCAAAATAGTCATCAGTGATACTTTATGTGGTTTGTGGATTAGTACCCCCTTTCCGACTAACCTTGTAAATATAAATACTCCGTCCGTATTTGTCACCAAAACTGTACAAAATAATGATAAGCCGCCATGCGCAAGAAATTAGTTGACCACAATAATAATTCGGTGCGTAAAGTTTTTTTTGGTATTTTTTATAAAAATATTTCTTAAAGAATGGGCTACTCTAAGAAACTAATTTGAATATTTTATTTACTACTCGGTAGTTTTTTTTTTAATACTTTTGCCATTTATTACGTCACGGAGTAGGGTAAAGAGTTTTAATGTTGATTTCTTTTACAACATCTGGATTCTGGAATTAAAGAGTTAGTTTTTAGCCAGAATAGAATAGAATAGAATAGAATAGAAATAATTTATTTGCATTGAATGTAGGTAAATACATGAGTTGTTACAATAATTTTAGTTTTTGTTCCTGGTACATTCTACCATTTGGCATGCAAAAATTTATACTTTTCAATTACAATTTAAAAACTTTCACAAAAAATCTATATTAAATTATCTTGTAACAAATAATAAAATAAAAAAATCAAAACGAATTAAAAATCATTATAATTAGTAACATAGCTATACTTTGTCTATTATGAAATCTGATACAGAATAATAACATTTTTGTATTAAAAAGGAAGAAAGCTGTTTTTTAAAAATTCTTAAAGGTTGCTCCTTGATACTACTTGGAACCTTATTATAAATTACAGGCGCCATACCTAAAACACTTTTTTTGAATAAAGATGTTTTGTGAGCACCGGTACATAACATATATTTATACTGAGACCTGATTGTTGCACTTCGGCTTGTTGTGTCTTTCAAAGTAGGGAATAAGTTACTATTACTTTTGACGAAAATGCAAAGCTCTAATATGTAAAGACAAGGAAAAGTTAGTAGTTTATTGTCAATGAAAAAAGTTTTGCAGCTGTCTGTAACTTTTAATTTAAACATTGCTCTTAGACAGCGTTTTTGGGCTTTAAAAACATTCTCTCGTTCACAACAATTGCCCCAAAATATGACACCAAACCTTAAATTCGATACCACTAAGCCATGGTAAGCAACCAGTACAGTATTGATGTTTACCTTTTTGGAAAGGTTATACAGAACATATGCTGATGAACCTAATTTTTTGCAAATAGCTTCGGCTTGTGGTTTCCATGTAAGTTTGCTATCAATTAAGATTCCTAAAAATTTGGCTACACTTGCTTTATCGACTGTTTGACCGTTGTAATTCAAATTTAATTCGTCGGCGTGTATACGTTGGTAAAAATGCATAACTTTAGTTTTCTCTATGTTTATTAACAAATTATTATTATTGAGCCAGTTGATAATTGTTTTTAAAACGTTATTAATATCAATTTCGTATTTCTCTTTATTAATACAATTAATTATTGCTGTGCTATCGTCAGCAAACAATATCATTGGATTAGAAATTTGACGTGGCAGATCGTTTATGTAGAGTAAGAAGAGAAGCGGCCCGAGCACGCTCCCCTGTGGTACGCCGAATTTGATGTATCTATAAGAAGATACATGTTTTATTTCTCGTTTAGACTTCATACAAACTCTGGAAACTTCTGTAACTTGCTTACGATCACTTAAATATGATTTTATTAAATCAAGAGCATTTCCACGTATGCCATAGGCGTTTAGTTTTTCCAAGAGCTTTTCATGATTAACATAATCGAATGCTTTTGACATGTCTGTGTATATTGCACATACAGGTGTTTTAGTATCTACATTTTTCATAACTATGTTTAACAAGTCATAAACAGCCATATTTATGTTTTTGTTCTTTCTAAACCCTTTCTGTTCGTCGCAAAGAATATTAAATTTTGTTAAAAAGTTATAAAGTGACTCATAGATCACTTTCTCCATTATTTTTGAAAATATTGGGATGAGAGCAATTGGTCTATAGTTTGCCATATTTTCTTTATCGTTCTTTTTGAAAAGTGGCTTAACTACGACGGTTTTTAGACTCTCGGGAAATACTCCAGCAGTAATACTATTTTTAATGATATGACTTAGGGGAGCAGCTATGCTACTGGATACAAATTTTATTGCTCTTGTTGAGATACCATCATAGCCGAAGCTCTTTTTATTTTTTAAATGCTTTATTATACTTATTATGTCTTGCGGGACAACAGGGGACATGAATATTGAATGGTCGTTATATTCTATAGGTAAAGTATTATCTGTTGTAATTCTAGGTACTTCTGAAATCTGATCGATAAAGAAATCGTTAAATGACTCAGCAATTTCCTTAGGGTCGGATATTAACTTATCATGTTTTTTTATTTGAGAGATGGGCTCGATTTGAGATTTGTTGTTGTTTATTATTTGCCAAGATGTTTTTGATTTATTTTTAGAATTGTTAATTAAGTAGTTGTTTTGTGCTTTTTGGGTTAATTTAATAATTTTTTTAAATCTTTGCGAGTATGTATCAAATTTTATTTTATTTTCATCTGTTGGCTTTAAACGATGTTGCCAGAGGAGATGTCGCTGTCTTTTACTACACGTACGAATACCTCTTGATATCCATTTTATCTTTTTGTTTGGTTTTATTGTTATTGATTTGTAGGGGAAGCACAAGTTGTAAAGAAGTTGAAATATCTCTAAAAAGTAATTATAAGCTTGATTAGGATCATCTGTATTGTATACATTAGAAAACGATAAAGATAGGAGATAGTTTTTAAACTTTTTGAGATTTTCATCGGATATGTCACGCCTGTTGATTCGCCAAGATTTTAATTGGCAAGTTTTATTTATTTTTATTTTTAATAACTGAGCCGTGTGATCCGATAAAGCGAAGTCAAGTACTTCATATTTACATTTTTGGTTCGTATTATGGGCAAAATTATCCAGGCAAGAAGCACTGCTGAGCCTTGTCGGTTGACTAATGACAAGTTTAATGTTGTAGCTCAACAGAAAACATTCGAAATCTAGTGTTATTTTATTCTTTTTTAATATGTCTATGTTAAAATCTCCACAAATTATTATTTTTCTGTCTTTTTTGCAACATACGATTTTTAAAATAGCCTCTAATTTTTCATAAAAAGTATTTAAGTTAGATAGTTTTGGTGGCCTATAAACACATAAAATAATTACTTTTGATTTCATCAATTCTATAGCGCAGCATTCTATTATACCAGATATTGAGTATTTCATTATATCTGGGAGTTCTCGATATTCACGACCTTTCCTAACTAAAATACAGGCTCCACCGCGTTTTTTGTTATTTCTTGAATAGCACGCCGCCAATTCGTAGTTCATTATGTGCAACAATTTTTCGTGGCCGGACATTATAAAGTGCTCAGTTATACATATAATATCTAAGATTATTCGTTTACTCACTAATCCCTCAATATGGACAGTTAAAATATCTGACTTATTAAGCAGGCCTGCAATATTTTGATGTAAGATATAAATATGATCAAAGAAGAAAAAAATTAGAATGTGTATTACAAGGGACCTGTTCAATACTGTCGTTTAATTCTAAACCTGAGGTTATATTAAATTGTGACTTATTTGATAGCAAATGTTGTAAATTGTAGAAAATATTTTTAATCCCACCGTCATTTATTTTTCCAGTGTATTTCGAAAACATAGTGTAATCACAAACTAGTTTTAAATTAGAGTCCAATAGAGTAGCATATTTATTTGTGTGTATATCTAGACATAGTGCATTGTTAAACGCTTCTACACGTATGTTGAACAAAGTAGAATAAATGCCACACTTGTAGGTTGGTAGACACAATATTATATTAGTGTGCTGTATTTGTTGTAATGAATTTCTTATGTCTGTGATTAACTTAATATAATTTTTAGTAAGTAGGAAGTCTTCTTCGCCGATTAAAATGACACAATAATCATCCGCCGAATAGCCAATTAGCTTCTGATACAAATTGCTTATTAGGTGTTGTATTCCACATTTGGGCGATAGGAAGTGGCAAATGTGAAAATTTGATAATATTCCTTCAGCGATATTCAAGATCTTATTAGTTTTATTGCCACTGACGATACATAGTTTATTTTTTGTTTTCATGTTCCCTTTGTTTTGCATATTGTACTGCATTGTATCGTTTTTAGTATTTTCAATACCAGAGTTAGGTGTGATCTGTACGTCTTTATCTTGCTTTGGTGTAGACGTCTGTGGAGTTTTTCTGGGTGTTTTAGTTTCACCTGCGGACATTTTTTTAACCATTTCTTTTTCGGACTTTAAATTGGCAATCGTTACTTTAAGTTGGTTGTTTTCTAAAGACAAGTAGTTGATCTTCTTGTGAGCAGTTTCTAAGTGTGTGGTGAGATTTTCGATTTTTTGTTTAAGTTCCTGTATTTGTACGGAACTTCCTTCACCCTCACCCGATGTATGTGGAAAGCTATCAGTGCTGCCATCTAGCTTTGAACTGTTAGCACTTACTTCGTTAACCGATGACTCTGTCACCGATCGCTTCTTCCTTAGCGTGATGTTTTCGAAGAAATTCATATTGGAATAATAATTAAACAAATTTTTAATTTAGAAAAAGAATATCTTGTCGCTGGATTTGAACTCACAACTTTGGTGAGAGTTTGTAGGGATTAAGGTACACTAGTAAGCCACTCGACCAACCGTACATTAAGTAAGCATCGTGAAATAGGTTTTCTGATTTTTTCGAACGTGTTTAGTATTTTTGAATTGACGGTTGGTTTAAAATTGTTTGGAATTTTGTTTTTTTATTGTTTATCACTGTTTTTGTTTGTTTTGAATGCGTATTATGCTACAACAACATCATAAAATGAGTTTTATTTATGTTTATGTCACAGTAGTTCACAAAACACTGTAATAACACGGTTTTTGTCCTTTTTTAAGACGATATTACACTTATGTTTTTAAACGTTTATAACTATTTAGTCAATGAACATAAACACTGGATAACAATGTCACTAGTTTATAGTGGATCACTTTCACTAATTATCTTATTTATTGCTGTCTATTTGCACCAAAACTATTTTTAAATATAAAATATTAAGGAGCTGATCTGTACTGTCAGTGAGGTGAAAAAGTTGACACATTCATTAAAACTGTCATTCAGAAACTCTTTTAAGTATATAAATTGAAAACTCTGGAACGTGTTTAGCACATTCCGCCGAATCTGTGACGAGAGGTCAAATAGATGTCAAGCGAATTCGTGTATTTATGTAAAAATAAACAACATCTTATAATTTTAACAGCTATGGAAATAGCAAAATAAGGTTTAGAATACTAAAATTTCGATATGGTTTTGCAATCAGCATAGGTTAACTTTACAAACCGAATGGTGACAATTCCAGCAGCTTGCCACGTTGCACGTAGGTGTAGTAACTAGGGCTTTCAATACCGGTATTCCGGGATCCCGTAATACCGTAATCACGGATATATATTGGTCTTTTTTTAATCACGGTATTGACGAGCCAATACCGTGATTACGGTATTACAAACATTCATATACAGGGTGTTAACGAATTCGTGTAATTCCTTCAAACCACGTGATCTACTGATGACACACATTAATCCTAAACGGCAATTTTTGAAAATCAACTAAAAAAAATTTTCAAAAAAAAAACTTGTTTTCTATTTCTGAGTCATTTTAGAGTCTTGGGTTATCTGACTGCAAAGAGCGATATCGCGTTAGTCGTGCCTAGCCAGCCGTGTCGCCGTGCTTTCATTAATTTATGCGTGGTATCGAAATGTTCACAAAAATAAAACATTTTTTTTGCAAAAAAAAAATTCTTATTTTTTTACTGAATCCTTATTATGTGGTTTAGATACGATCGGTAACAAAGCCGCATGAAAAAATAATAATTTTATTTTTTTATTTTTAATCAAGCTAAATCCCGTGCGGGGCCTGTTTACATCAGTAGTAGATCATGTGGTTTTAAGGAATTACACGAATTCGTTAACACCCTGTATATTATTGCGGTTTGTTGTAATAAGTAGTAGGAAATTGTATTATGTGGTACAATTTACGATGTGATGTCTAGTGGGACGAGCACGGGGCTTAGGGCGTTGCTGACGGGGGCTTAGGGCGTTGCTGGCGGGGGCTTAGGGGGGGAGACAGCTTGATGACGGCTGAATTATCAGCGTGACTGCGAAGTCAGAAGAGACAACCGGCTCTACGACGGGAGAGCTCGGTGGATCGTGACCGGCGGCGGTGAGACGTCGCAACGGGCCTCGTCGGCGAGGACGATAAGCTGGATGGTGGCGGACGTTGTGTAATGTGCTGGTCGATTTACTCGCCTCCCTCCTTAAGGAGGGTAATTTCGTCATCGGGCTCTAAAAGTGTGTGCCTGGGACGTTGTACTTTACTGATGAGCGAGGGACTGTAGTCGGCCGCTGCGGCGACTAGGGGGTTCGGATGGCGGGGGCAGTGTCGAAGTAACGCTTGGAAACGCGTTTGAGGTATTACCTGATGGTTGGCATTTTTAGATCAAGATGGAGTTGATCGTTACGCATGAACCACGGGGCAGCCGCGGCTCTGCGCAACACTCGACTCTGGAGGGTTTGGAAGGATTTGAAGCGGGAAGGCTTAACGTGTGCGAACACGACGCTAGCGTTAGTCAAGATGGGGCGGACGCACGTCACGTAGATTCTCAGCTTATTTCTAAGTAACAACTTACTGCGCGCTTTAAGGATGGGGTGGATGCGACCGACAGCAAAAGCGGCGCGAGCGCACACCGTTTTGAAGTGGTCTATGAATTTCAGACGGTTGTCGAGAATAACCCCCAGGTATTTAGCTTTCATCTCCCAAGGGATCTGTTTGCCGAACATGAGGACAGGACGGATGCATGTGGGAGTCACCGTATCTCTCGAAAAAAACGGCTGCGCTTTTTTCGGGATTCACCTCTATTCTCCATTACCGGAACCATACCCCGAGGGTGACGGCTGCGGTTTAGAGGGTTCGAGTGATGCTATCGATACTCCTACCGGAATAGTAGATGACCGTGTCATCGGCGAAGAGATCCAACTTGGCCAAGCCACTTTTGGGAATGTCGCTGGTGTACGGCGTGAAAAGAAGGGGCGATAGCACGGAGCCCTGAGGGACACCAGCGCGGATGGGGTGAGGGGACGAGAGGGTGTCTTCGAGGCGATAGCGGAAGGTGCGATCCGACAGAAAGTCTCGAATGATGGGCTCGAGACGGTCCGGCATGTTGAATTGGTACAGTTTGATTAATAAACCGTTGTTCCAGACCTTGTCAAAGGTTTTCGTTACATCAAAGAATATGATGCCAGTTTTGTAAGAGCACATGAAGCGGGAGCTAATGTGTTCGAATATGCGGTGCAATTGCTGAATGCATCAGTGCTTGGTTTCGAAAATCGAACCGTTCGGGGATGAGTCTACGGGAGTCAGGGAAATTCTTTAAACGGATGTATGTTTTCACCAGCGCAAGCGCTTGCTCTTATCTCTAGCTTACCCTCCCGCGCCCCAACTAAGCTGATTCCGGAAATTGTCGGACTTATATATACGTTATAAAGTCTACGTGAAATGCCTACGTGCGAAATGACTAGATTTATTTTAAGTTTTGATTACCTTCCTAATTCCTAGTCCTAAATCAATCAATACCAAATTGTTATAAGTACTACTAAGAGAGTTTTTTATTATTCTTTTCAGAAAGTAACCATAATAAAGACTGATTTGAAAATAAAAACACGTATTTTAAAGGTTTTATTAATGTCCTAATTAAACTTGTGTTCAATACCGTGATCACGTGATCACGGTATTGATCACACTAATACCGGTATTGATACCGGTATTGATAAAGTCCGGTATTTGAAAGCCCTAGTAGTAACGTATCAATGATTCTGAACCCGCGAAGTGTAGTATGTACGCAAAGCTACGTATCAAGCTGTACATTTCCTATGCTGATCTCACATTGCATTGGCTTTTCGTACAATGAGAGGTCAGCTTATATTGGAATTGTGTAGCTTCCTCAAATATTTATTTAAGACTAGCTTCTACCCGCGACTTCGTACGCGGATCCTGTTGCTTATGCCAGCGACAACGGGGTCGTCAAAATCGATGATCTGAAACGTCTGATGTCAGATGCGTAGATACGCTGAGAACTCAAGTGCAATTCTTTATTCGTGAACGTCTCCGACTCGCAAGACAATGCGTGACGTTCACGATCAGCGGTCAGTCGCGCACCATGTTCCCCACTTGTCTCTAGAGACCTAGAAGTCGATGAGTAGATACGCTTGGAACTCAAGCGCAATTCTCTATCCGTGAACGTCTCCGACTTGCTAGACAATGTGTGACGTTCACGATCAGCGGTCAGTCATGCATCACGTTCCCTACTTGTCTTTAGAGACCGCGAAGTCGATGCGTAGATACGCTTGGAACTCAAGCGCAATTCTCTATCCGTGAACGTCTTCGACTCGCGAGACAATGCGTGACGTTCACAATCAGCGGTCAGTCGCGCATCACGTTCCCCACTTGTCTCTAGAGACCTAGAAATCGATGAGTAGATACGCTTGGAACTCAAGCGCAATTCTCTATCCGTGAACGTCTCCGACTCGCGAGACAATGCGTGACGTTCACGATCAGCGGTCAGTCGCGCATCACGTTCCGCACTTGTCTCTTGTGACCTTGAAGTCGATGTGTATATACGCTGAGAACTCAAGCGTAATTTTTTTTCCGTGAACGTCTCCGACTCGTGAGACAATGCATGACGTTCACGATCAGCGGTCAGTCGCGCATCACGTTCCCCACTAGAAGTCGATGCGTAGATACGCTTGGAACTCAAGCGTAATTCTCTATCCGTGAACGTCTCCGATTCGCGAGACAATGCATGACTTGCACAATCAGCAGTCAGTCGCGCATCACGTTCCGCACTTGTCTCTAGAGACCGCGAAGTCGATGTGTATAGACGCTCAGAACTCAAGCGTAATTCTCTATCCGTGAACGTCTCAATAAGCCCGAAGACATATTTATTCGATAAAATAAAAATAAAAAACGGGAGTTTTGGCCAGTAGAGTCAAATTTTCAATGATATACCATCGTCATCGAAAATCAGTCCTAAACTACCGCCTTATAGTTACCGCCTTCACCGCGTGGAGGTACTCCCAGCTTATATTATTTTATAATTATACAGTGAAATTAGTGACAGCTTTGATTTCCACATCAGATGTTTCTGATCTTCGATTTTTATAAGTCAACAG
Source organism: Amphipyra tragopoginis (assembly GCA_905220435.1). NCBI lineage: Eukaryota > Metazoa > Arthropoda > Insecta > Lepidoptera > Noctuidae > Amphipyra > Amphipyra tragopoginis. The sequence continues at coordinate 14,541,154 of HG992005.1, read as the reverse complement.
GAAATGCCCATCAGACCGAACAACTTTTGCTATTACGTCATTCCTATATTGTGTTATGGTGTAGCTGAGCTCTTGGAGTTCCACAACAGGTGTTCCAGATCTTCGATTTTTATAAGTCAACAGAGAGTGCTCATCAGATTGAACAACTTTTGCTAAAACGTTATTCCTATATATGCTATAGTGTAGCTGGGCGCTTGGAATTCCACAACAGGTGTTTCAGATCTTCAATTTTTATTCATCAACAGAGAGTGCTCATCATGTTGAACAACTCTTGCTAAGACGTCATTCCTATATATGTTATAGTGTAGCTGGGCTCTTGGAAATCCACATCAGGTGTTCCAGATCTTCAAATTTATTCTCTCAACAGAAAATGCTCATCACCCGGAACAATTTTTGCTATGGTACCATTTTAGTATCTCTTATAGTTTAGCTGGTCTGTCGTGGTTCTGCATCAGGTGTTCAAGTTTCCAAGATAAATTATAGCCTATATGTTGCCCAGATTAAATACCTATACAACAAATAAAAAATCATTCAAATCCGTCCAGTAGTTCCGAAGATTAGCGTGTACAAACAAACAGACACACAGACAAACAGACAGAATTTTTTTTTTGGATTCGTGCTCTATTACTGTTTCTAAACACCCCTCATTTTTTTTTTAAATATATTCAATGTACAGACACAGTTTTTTTACTGTTTTATTATATGTATAGATAAATGTTGCCAGTGTTCTGAAAAATAAAAAATAACTAATAGAAATTCGATTTTCAGTTGAATGCGTCTGTATGAAACAGAAAAAAGGTAGTCTTTTGTTCCTCTGAAACCTGTTGAAGTTTTTTCAAACAAGATCGTTCCTTGAAGAAATAAATGAACAATAAAAAAAAACTTAAAGGTAACGGTACAATGTAGACTTTGTATTTAAGTAACTTGTTGCGTCAAGTCATTCGCTTTTCCCCGACTTCGTTTGAGAAACACTATGATATCAAATATCTTCCCTACTATAGGAGTTTCTTTTAATGAGAGTAAATATCGGAAATTTTATAGGTACCGTCGGCGGTGTCAACGAGTATTTGTAAACTTGGGAACTGAATTATCATTGGGACCAGCTAATTATTGCATAATAGTTTACATAACAAATAGTTTTGGCAAGTTTTCATTGATGAAACCTTTGTACATTAGCCAATACTTACTTACCAGAGTCCCTACACTAATGGCAACCGATTATCGCTAGAGAATAGAAAGATGTACTGATAAGCTTTCGACCGGTCAAGTGATCTGTTATGTCATTTCCATACATTTAATTGGCGTTTTTATTTTCTAGCTAGAAAATCTATTTTCTACAACTAGTTTGAACCACTTACATTCAAAATTTGAAATAGACTCAAGCAAGCTTTTATGTTAGGTGTAACAATAAAGATGTACCTCATGTACCCCAAGTAAATTAATCACTGATTTATATGTGGGTAATATATATCTAATAACAAATTACAAAGTAAAATAAAGTCCCCCGCCTAATCTGTTTTTGATTGATTTTAACGACGGAACGGATTTTATTCTTTTTTTTATTCATTATTCATTTAAAGATAAAAGATAAAGATATTTTATTTTGCAAATATGGGTACAGTGAATGGTCATAAAGAAAAAAAAAATAGGTTCGGCCATATTTTACCAGTAGGCATGCAAAATTACATTAAAAGATTCTAATTAAAACTATCTAACATAATAAAAACAACAAAAAAACAGAAACTTTACATTAAAAATCATCAAAAAAAAAATGTTCTTTTTCAGATAAGAACTCGCTTATGCTATAGTATGCTTTGTCTGCTAAAAAGTTAATAAGTTATAAGTTAGTTTGTCTGATAAAAGAGGAAGTTTAACAAAACAGGAATGTATACTTACATGGTAAATTATCATAATAGTTTTTACGACGCATTCGTCATTCGTATCGGAATCGTAATAACCGTGTCGCTTCATACCTAGTTTGTACATGATGCTTCCACTACTTATTATTAGCTCCGCGAGCAATATCAGACCTCTTACCTTTCAGACTTTTTATTATTACCTACGCTACTAACATCGCTGTCAAAGGATCTTTAACAATCCTTTGTATTTTATAACCAGTGAAGTGTATGATGGGTAGCAGCATACTTTGCCCTAAACACAAATCCAGCTAAGGTTGCTTTTTTTAAATAGGTATACATATAGGTATGCATATTTCATCACAGTAGGATTTCTCTTTCATCTAAAGACACCTTCTTCTTCTTCTTCTTAGCGTGTCGATGACAATCTACACCGTGTCGGCCCAGAACTCAGCAACGAGTTTAGCACTATCCGTAGCGTCCATTAGTTCTTGAGGTGTACAGGTAGTAGGGCAGGCGGGGCATGATGTTAAGTGCGCCATAGTTTGCGGAACGGCACCATATTTACACTCAAGGTTTGAGTTACCCGCAAATTTCCACCTGAGCAGGTTTTCCTTGCTTCGACCAACCTGAGTCCGAAGTCTATTTAGAGACTTCCAGGTCAGCCAAGGCAACTCATGCCCAGGTGATCCTCGGAAGGGATAAAGACACCTAAATAAAGCCTTTGTGCAAACCCCAGGCCCGAGAGCGTATTAAACTATTAAACTCACGCTCGTGTTTTAATAACCCTATTATGTAACAGTTTCACAAACTACTATTATTAAACACTTCATTATAAATAAAATGATTTCATAAAAATACAATTGACAGCCTTACAGCAAACAAACTTAGGCACCTAATTTTAACTTAGCCTAACATATAACAATACCTCTCTATTAAAACATTTCAGCACGTAGGTACTAAATTCTGTGCTACATAATCACATGGAGGTTCATAGTCCCTATAATTTTATAGCGTCGATCTGTACTCCACAATGGTTTTTGGCTAGACTATCGGTGATTTCAGCCTAAAACCATTGTGCAATACAGAATTGCCGAGCTCTATACCACACAATGGTTTCGGGAGAAATTACATTATAAAGCATTGAGTGGTACAGATCGGTCCGGTTCTGGATACCACAGTGGCTTCTTAATACGCCACCCGAGACAAAACGGGTTAGGCCTTTTAAAATGTTGTACTAGAATCGAACGCACTCGCGACTAGCACATAAAGCTAAATACACAGCAATCAGACTTGACAAGGATAACTCGTTTTATTTACATTAAATATTAATTTATAATTGTTACAAAACATTGTTCTATTTTAAATTATTAAATAGTAATATTTTAAAATACCTAGATATTAAAAGGAATAAACGATCCATAATTTTATTATGAGCTTCGTTCCATTAAGGAAAACAGCGTGCAGATTATGCTGAGCACGTGTTGTAAGCACCTGTGCCGTAAGATATGGAATAACAACAAAAAATTTATGTTTTAGATCTATGTCGCATAGTTTACTGTTATAACTTATATGACATAGGGAAAATTGTAAGGATATCTCACGCATGTATTATAATTTTACATGGGCTTGCTTACAATTTGACAGGTCACGTAAGAAAAATACTGTGCACTGAGTGTCAGACAGAGTGAGATTCTAGCTCAACCACAATTGATTGGGCGACAACGATATAAGCTCATTTGCCCAAAAAAGAGGTAAAACCTAGTGAGTCGAACCCAAATAGAAGGATAAGTAGATATCCTACTTATGACATTCGAAGCTAAGAACAACTGGATTCGCGTCGTGATCGAGTAAAGTGAAGGACACTAAAAATATTAAACAATTTATTGGATCAAAATAAATTAAATATTATCTATTTAATTAATATAAGCTAGGTGCAGGTACTTTTCTAGTTATGCGCTTCTTGGTAGATCTCGTGCCCCGCTCCAATGACGCCGATAGCACTCAGGCCATGCTTCTGAAAACCGAAAATATGGTAATTAATATATTTAATTTTATCTACCTTTGATTTAATGTTCCATCTACAAATTGATGGTATTGAAGACAAACGCGTTTAGTACAAAAAAATAGTTTTGGATATTTTAATGCTAAATTTATTACTTAACTAGCTGTGCCCGCGACTCCGTCCGCGTGGAAGTCGGAAAACAACATTGTGTCGCAGCAACTAAATAATGTTGTATTCCATTTATAATAATAATAGACAAAGGTGTCCCACTAAGGCACTTATATCTTTTGAACCATTTCTTTATGTAGAGTTTCAGCTAAAAATACTTATAGAAGACTTCATTTAATTTTAATAAGTTATAAATAGGTAGGTACTGCTTTCAAAAAGTCTGATCTGGAAATCGAACCAACACAAACGCGAAAAAACATAATCTATATTTTTATTTCATCAATCGATATGATCGATAATACGGATCAAATCGCTCCAATAAACATAGTGCCTGAAATTGATGGAAGACCATAAAAACTAACATTAAGTACCTACCTATCTAACTTAGGTAGGTACATTTCAATTCAAACACTTATTTGTTGTTACTTCTTATTTCTTGCACTTCCTTCAATTTAAGACAGTGTGTTTGTTGGAGAGATTTGATCCTTATTATTAACCTTATAGATATCTATCAACAGGTGCCATAATATAATACCGGATGGTACATAAAGCTTTGTCAATTCGATTCCCGGTTCAGGCAAAAAAATCAGTAAAGGCAATATTTCTTACATTAAAAAAAAGTAAAATGAAGTTTCCTTTGAGTGAAATTTGCTATTTTTAATATTTTAAAGTACTTTCCCTCCATGGCCATGTCTTTGGAACATTACCTAAAGCTTAAAAAAACTCAATTAAATAAACTTAATAAAACGGCGGCAACAAGCTTTGAATAGTTCTGACAATAATAAACAAAATAAAATAAAATGTAGAAAAACATTCCAAAAAGTGCATTGAGTAGATAGAATGATTACGAAATACTAAATTTCGAAGAAAGTACTGGGTGAGTGCTTTCCTTGCAAATAATCATGGCCACCGACTTCAATTTGAATTTGGACCTTATTTTCGGCATCAGCATTCCCAAAAAGTACGAACATTCAATGAATAAAAATCCTACTATTAGTCCACATCATGAATTCATTTTATTGTGAACAACAATAAAAAATTGACCTAATAAATTCTAAATAACAATATCTTCGTTTTTTTTTTGTAAAAGCTTAGTTCCTTCTTCTTAAGGATAGCATTTCATTAGACCTTTCGTAGACTGAGAATAGGTACCAATTCAACAATGAATATTAGATAATTTGTGGATTTATTCGTAGTAATATATTTCCTCACAACATGATTTGATACACGTAACGCCATCTATTGAAAATAAACTAATACATGCTAAGTTCTTCTAGAAAAATTAAAATTCGCATAACTTTTGATTGCGTGAACCGATTGCGATGAAACAAAAAACATATGTTACTTGGAGATAAGAACAATATATGTTTATAAAATTCAACAGCATTGATTCAGTTCTTTTTACGTGATGCTTGAACAAACAAACAGATAAACAGACAAACAGATAAACAGACAATCAGAAAACAAATCCAAAAATATTAAAAATGGGTTCTTTTGGTTGTCTTTTAACACCCCAACAATGCTTTTTCAAAATATTTGCTATGTACAGACACGCCAAGTCTAATATGTAGAACACATTGATTATTTGCATATCTTTTGATTGCGTGAACCGATTGCAATGAAACAAAAAAAATATGTTACTTGGAGATAAGCACAATATATGTTTATAAAAATCAACAGCATTGGGTCAGCTCTTTATACGTGATGCTTTCACAAACATGCAAACATATGTTTAATCTTTACTTCCCTAGATGGCGTTGGCGTCGAATTAGATCGCGCTATGGTTTCGTTACCACACAATTTATAAGTTCTAGACAATGACGTATTATAAATAGACACGTCATGCATCAACATCACGGCACTCGAAATCAGCGTAAATACTCTGTCGGTAGCTGGATAGCTTCATAAACGTACGAAGAAGGAAAGAAAATTAAATGTCATCTACGGAACTCCTGTTGTTAGAGAGAGATAAATATACATCTTAGGTTACGTTATTATTCTTTGGTGCATGCTCATTGGTTGAGCGCGTACAAAAAGAGGCATGTGGGGAAAAATTGACACTCAATTTTCTCGTGTTGATAGTAAGTAGGTAGGTAGTAGATTTTTGGGTAAAATAATATTATTCTCTATCCTTAAAATTATGAATGCATAATTTCGCAACAGCATTTATAGTTATTTAATTAATAAAACGAAATGTAATATAAACATAAAAATCTTTATTTACAGGTGGCATTTTAAATAAATAAAACACGTCCTATTATTTAACACTAGAGTGCACGCGCCCGTAAATACTCCTTGAGCGCACGCGCGGGCTACAGGCGTAGACCACTTACAGTTCAGTTAATTCTCCAAATAAGACAGAAAATGAATAAAACACAGTCTATATTTACTATACATCTTTATTTTTACCACAATGGCTCATACAATCAGCAAAATTTAGCTTTTTAAGTATAATTTGAAATATAAACAAAAACTTCTTAAAAATTTACTATATTTGGAAGGTTTACGATCTGTTAGGCTTATTTTCATTTAGGAACGTTATTTTTATCATAAAATTGGTTTCTAAGTATCTAATTGAACCAATAATCAAAATAATCGGTAATAAATCACTTTGTTGGTATACATTCAGGTCACACGACTGTCTGATGTTCGGTAAAAATGCGCCATTGTTTACTGAGGTCGCGAGCCCTGCTGCAAAAAGAACACCAGCCAACTCCTCCCCGAATAGGCATATTATGTTCTGGGGTTTGTTCTGCCAGTCTTAGAAGTAGTTTGATTTCAGTTTTATATCTCTGGATATATTTTGATGGGATATATGACGCTCAATAGAAATTCTTGCAAGATCGAATCCCATTTCTTCTATTTGCGTCTTGCTTCACCTATTGGGCCTACTAGACGAACTAAAATGTTGTGAGATCTGGTTCTTGAAGTGGGTGGTGGAAACTTACTCCATTTTGTACCGTTTCATAATGGTACAATGGACTGGTAGGAAGCGAAAGTCAACAAAGGAACGTCTTCATTTTCGTTCTCGTCCCACTCGCCATCTTGCTCCTTATGAGAATGGTGCGGAGATCTAAGCGGGCCACTTTATTCCGCAAATCTACCTTCTACCTCGCTTTCACTAAAAATGTCGTCGTCTACGTCATCTTCCAGCTGCCATCTTTGTACTTGTTTACACAAATCGTTCAAGTTATCCGACGTCTAAAAAAATTACCAAAACATAATTAAGCTCCATCAAAATCCATAAATACAAACAACAAATACTTAAAAAAGTAATATACAGTACGTTTTATAGTAATACTACAGCCAATTTATCATATTTACCTCAATTTCACCTACCGTACAGTAAAAAAATTACTCCCTCGAACGCTCGCGCGGGCTACAGGTGTAGCCCACCAACTTCAAGGAAGATTTGTGAAGAAGTCCGTGTGCCGTAGGAGCCGGCACGCTACTGGCGGGAGCGAGTGCTAATACTTGAGGAATACACTAGACTATTGCACTGTAGTGCGCCAAGTTAAGAAAATATACGACAGTATTACACGCTGGGTTACATATGTAGCCCGCGCGTGCGCTCTAGTGTTAATTCGTACGATTACGTCTAGCACGCTAGATCCGCGCACGATACGCGCCTTGAGCGGACGTACAGCTGGGATGGACCGTGAATAAAGCGCTTAAGAATTTCTTATGTAAATGTTCGTGATGAGATGACCTCTTGATGAGATAGGTACGATTTGAGTATTATTCGAATACGATTCGAGTACCTATTGGTCTATTATATTGATCATTAGGTTTAATAAAACATTATTAAATTCAAATAATATAATTAATCGAAATAAAAACAATGTAGGTTTTATAAACACTGATGCAAAGTTGCCGATTTTCCTCGCCAGCCGCCATTATGCTGCATCGAAAAAAATTAAATTAAATTAATAATTTTTCGTGATACTTACGCATGAAATGACACTTTTTTAGCTTTTACAGTTGCAGTATAATTATTACATTTTCTATACACACAGGACGGCATTTTTTTCGCTAATAGAGAAAGCTATTACAAACAACTTATTTCAATTTCACGTACAGCCGCGGCAACGGTTGCTACGCGACTAAATGGATGTCAGGCAATTACCTTGCATTCATCTAGCCACTACAGAGCGCGGGCAACGTATCTATAGTAGTTTATATTATCATTGGTTCTAGACACAAAAAAATTCATTGTTCCAAAAACACGATTTTATTATATGTATAGATATAGATTAAGCAAGTATCATTTGCACTCACCAGAGCGCTAATTTTTCATATCTTTTTACCCAAATCGTAGCTGCATATTTATAATAAGTGACATGAAAACAAAGACAAAAATCCAAAGTCATATAAGCACCAATAATATAAATTGTAAAATGAAATAAATAACCGTAAATGATGTCTCTTCGATTGTCACAAAAGTTGTAGTGATTTTATTACAAGTGACTATCCTGTTTTTAAATGATAAGTACCATAAGATAGATGCACAATAAGGTTACGTGAACAATTAAATACCAATTTAACACTCAAAAGTACTAAGTGATGGTTTGTTTATGATGATTCAGTTTTAATGATTACATAGATAAATAATCTAACTAGTAATGAAGGTATACCAACAATAACAATTCACAAAGTTTTATGGCAACTTGTCAAACATTAAACTGATTTCCTGAAAAATTTACCCATCCTGTAATTAGCACGTTTGTCTTCTAGACCATCGGTATACCAGTGGCGAAGGCTCCATACAACTCGATTCCTATCGGCTTCCCTTTCGAAACGAGTAGTTACTGGAATTCACGCATCACACTTGAGCAAGGTAAGCATTTTTTGGTCCGGCTTCCCTTTTAAGAAAATTCACCCTACGCCACTGCGGTATACACTATTACACTTTATCACCTGCTATGTCCTGCATGGTCCTGTTCCCAGTGACATGATGACAGATGATAATGGAACAGGACCACTCTTTTCTCATCAACCACTACTGGTCCAACTATCCTTTATAGGTAAAGTAAGTAAAACTATTTTAAACGTAACAATATACAATAATATAATTGTTCCAGAATTGGCTAAATAATTAAAAGTTCTTACTACAAACACGTGGAATGACGAATCTATAAGTTAACTAATAAAACATTACGTTATTTTAAGACAAATTTCTAGAAAGTGGCATTGTTTTCGATAAATTCTCTAGCTATTATTTCCGACTCCTAAATGAAAAGTTACATACCTATCGTGTAAAATTTATCTTTTTTTTCTGCCATTAAAATTGATTTCAGAGTCTTCGGTCAGCTGGACCCGCTCGCTACTGGACCCGCGGGTCCACTTGACCACATCATTTATTTTCTATATTTTGTTTGGGTAACTGGACCCACATTCAAATTTAAAAAAAAACATCTATTGTTTAAAGCTATCAGTGGATAAAGTCGAGTGCAAAATTGATTAGTCGAAATATAATAAAACGCAATTCAATTAGGTTTAAGCGTTTATTCTCAAGCTGACGTCAGAGTAACGCCCAAGAGCTCAAGATGGTCAGTTATCGGTAAGGACACATCTCGAAAATTGGGAGCCAGCTGGAATGGCCTCCTTTTGGCATAAAAATTAGAAAAAAAAGAAAGAGTTAGTGAATAAGAGTGGTGCGTAAGTGTAAATAACTAAATTAATACGAGTAATATTAGTATTCATAAAAATAAAACTAAAAGTTTCGGCTTTACTCCGTGACTGTACTAATAATGAAATTGAGCAGTGGGTCCAGTCGACCTATTCAAAATGTGATTGGGTTGAGTGATCCCGCGGGTCCATTTCCAGTGGGTCCGGTTGACCAAAGACTCTTCATATTTTAAGTAATATACTCACAATAACTTTGCCGCCCTTCCTGAGGGCTCCGCCAATTCCCTTAGGGTTTGCACTGGCTCCGCCCGTCATCAGTGCCAGAACAGCCATCACCAACACAATAAAACCGAACAGTTTCATGATGACGAAAAATAAAGGTTCTTGAAATAAATCAAAAAGATCTTGTTGATTCGTCTAGGACTGAATGATGATTTCTTTGCGTCACTCCTTGCTTTTATACGCGAATAGGATCGAATGGGAAAAGTCGCTCCTCGATTGTCTTCCTATACCTGTAGGGTTTTTCGTACTTCGTCCTACGTCATTGTTGTATTAGTTTCCTAGTAATCTAAATAAACATTACATGTGGTAAAGCACAATGAACTATAAATTTGTACAAGGAAGTAAATTAACACCCTCGGTACATGAATAAATATTCTATGGACAGCTGCATCAGTTTGGTACCCTAGGTTAACATGTAAAAGTCTTTTTTAATGCACCACTGTACTTCTAGTAGTTTTTTTGTGTAGATATGCATAGTAGAGGCCTGTACAGAGGCCTTTAGCCTTTATTAATCCCTATTCGCCCTACTTTTTTCCGGTTTTTCCGCGAGAAATTTCACAGTGGCAGCCCGGATTCGGGATTTGTGCCTGATTGATGGCAATAGGCTCGCCCCCTATTACATGGGACGTTAACATAATGGCAAAATGTGGGTGTAGTATACACCTCTGCCCGACCCTTCGGGGAATACAAGGCGTAATGATATATTACGTTATCCCTACTATATTTATAAAACTAAAAGTGCCAGGATACATAAAAAGAGCCTCCAAAGTCACCATACATAATATTAAGGTTTTTGGGTATGTTGAAATTCCAGAACGACAAGCACATGCTACACATACTCCATTTGCTGCTTTCGTTTTCATAAAACTAGAATATTCTTCTAAATTTAATTATTTCGTCATAATTTAATATACTCGTACTTACCCAATGAAAAAATATCCGACTTTTGCAGTTGAGGTGATCTTTTCCCATGGGTGTATAGTAAGGACAGTCACTCAATTCGAGAGGATGGCTTTATGGAACAGACTGTATTCCCTTGCTAAATGTAGAGTAAAGGTAATTAATTATGCTATTGCTCCTAGGACTGTCGGTCGGCATGATTGGCGCAGTGTCTCGGTCTACTCCGAAAATCGAACTACGAAAATTCAACTGCCGGATCGCACGTTTTCAAACCAAGAAAGTGTTTCGGATCCAACAATCGATTCGATTTTCGCGATTTGACATTTTATGTTTCGTTCACCCTACTCCCAAATGTAAATTGACAATCATAAAGTAGTTCGTTGTTTGACAATACTTTGTCGTTATCGTAAATTTATAAGTTCGATGTGCACCGTTGTTTCGTTTCGATCCGAAACTTTGACATTCGTTTTCCGGAGTAGGCCCCCAGGGTTTCTGCACTTCGGGTCGCGGGTTCAATTGTTCGATTCCCGCACGGAACAAATATTTAATGACCTACAGATAGTTCTCCCGGGCCTGGGTGTTTGTGCATGTGACATTACAATTTAAGCCGACGAACGAACATACAATTGGAAGTCGGTTAATCAATAGTTTCTAATTAACAAGTCAGATATATTACAGTATTCAAACGTCTTAGTATTCGGCGCTTGTAATTGTAAATCTACTGACAGTAACAAACCAATATTCGAACCCTTGTTAGGTTCGAATGGGTTAAGCAAAGACGGAGATCACATTAATATGTACCCAGATCTTGTGAAATGATCTTCAAGGCGCATTTAAGACGAAAACAATAGTGAAGTGATCAATTCTTTTCCTGGAGCTACACGGGCGGTATGGTAGTAAATATATGCCAATGAATTACGTGGGTAATTCATTGGCATATATTTACTACATTCTATTAAAAAGATAATATTTGTTTTTGTTTCCATAATTTGTAAGACATACACATAGTTTACTTTCAACCTTGGGGGTCCAGAGTCTATTTTAGAACTTTGACATTATTCTTGATCTCCACAGCCCTGGTACGATTCGTTTCGTAACCGTATTCTCAAATTATAGCTGTCATTCATTATTTAACAGAAATGTTATTCAATTTAATAAGCCAGAAAATTTAACATATCGAATACTGCTTGAGAACGTTGTGTTACGTAGTTACCATTTAATCTGTGGTTGTGGTCACAACATGGACTCACCGCACGTAAAAAACCAACCAAGTGCCGTGCAAGGAAACTTATAAAAGTGATTAAGTCTAGTTTCTAAAAATCTGTGCTAGTTACAGATATCCATTTTTTTTTTCTAAGTATAATATTTACATAAAGTTCTATCAACTCGAGATTTTTCGATTTGTAAACTTCGGAGATAATGGGGAATGGTAATTTTCTTCATATGTCAAAAACTAGGAGGTATAAATGTAGCCAACAATATGTATATGTTATAACATTTATAACTAATGTGCAAATTAAGTCCATTCATATGATACCAAACATGACCAAGTAACCCTATTTTAAAATTTCGGCACCCACACTTCTGCCCCTATAGCAAGGAAAACAAAAATATATTTTCAATTCTTCCATTTGCAACATCGATGGACGAGCATTATTTTAAACTATTAAGGGCGTCTAGGCGCGCTAGAGCGAAATGTGATTGTCTAACAATCTAAACTTTTGCATTCACACTGCGCGAGATCATAAGATCGCGAGAGAACCTTCAATGAAACAACTTGAACAGTTAACTGGTATTATCCTTATTCTCAAATGTGCTTTTCCATTCAAATTCTACAAAGCTCATTGTTATATGAGTAACACAAAAAACCCTGTCGTCAGGCACCGCGCTTTGCCCTTACTTCGTGAATATAAAGGGACTAGGAATTTGTAAAATCATCATTCGAAGTTTACGCTTCTTCAGTTTAACAATATTTTATTAATTTAAACTACATAACAACATGAAACTTTTCGGTCTTCTAGTCTTGGTGATGGCTGTCCTGGCCATGTTTATGGGTGAAGCCAGCGCGAGTCCTAAGGGCATCGGCGGCGCAATCAAAAAGGGCGCCAAAGTTATTGTGAGTAAATTTTTTTTTTTTGTTTTTCATTTTTCCGTCTTTTTAATTTTTAAATCTTTTTTTTCGTCCTTCCAATGATTCGGCTGTCTTCTAAAGTCTCCCTTGTCATCATTGTTTTATGTCACCACGTAATATGCGCGCTCATAGACAGAATAGAATTTCTGACATTTCTCTTTTCTTTCCCTTATTATTTTCTTTTCAAACACTAACAGTGGTCTCATATTGTTCATCAAAATGTTTTTCACTATTTATTTATTCACTTATGTTTTTTGTTACAGAAACACGGTATCGGTGTTATCGGCGCCATTGGTACAGGTCACGAGATCTACCAACAAACTCACAACTAGAGAAGAACTAACAGAATTCACCTTTTCATCACCGTCTCATTACCTTTTGCTATATCCGTGCCCATAAAGATTCTAATAATCAGGATACGTAATCTATGAAAATGTAAATAATATATTGTAAATAAACAATTTCTCCAGATACTAGCATATAATTTATATCTTGACCTGTCCATCCCGTCACTACATTATAATTATTATAGAAGTATGTGTAAAATCAAATCCCAACGGAATATCAAAAGGGAATATTGCTAAAAGTTTTCAGTTATAGCCCAGTATCGAGACTTTTGTGTGTTCTGAAAGTTACAGTATATACAAAACCGAGTAACTGTGGGATGTTTGAAAAACACATTATTTGAGGATCAGGTACTGAAGAAAACTTTGGGACAAGTACCTACCACCATAAAAAGGTACGCAGAATCCCTTGAAATTGTATATTTGTAAAATACTTATAAAAGGAAATTTTAAAGTGCAAATAAGGGCCACAAACAGGATTGTGTTAAGCGCCATCTGTTGGCGAGTAGCAAGTAGCAAAATTTCGAAAATCAAAATAATTCGTAAAATATCCGCTAGAATAGAATAGAATATAGAATAGAATAGAAATTTATTTGCGAGAAACACGGTAGGTACATGGGTCTTAAAATAATGCAGGTACAGATCAGCATGTTTCGCCGGCACAGCGGCATGCAAAATAATATAAAATAATTACAATTTTGTTAATTACCTATATACTCATAATAAAGACTAGGAAGTTTTAGATTTAATATTATGTATGACTGAATTAATTAAATTGCAATGTTTTAAACATTATGCTAAGACACAACTTTGTAGCTATTATTATTTTTATGATCTAAAAATTCGTGAATTGTGTAAAAACATCTGTCCAAGAGCCAATTACGTAAATGTTTGCTAAATTTTCTAAGAGGAAGTTCTCTGAGTGATTGAGGGATTTTATTATATATTTTTATGAGCATCATGTAACTATTTTTTTTATGAAGTGTTGAGGTACATTGCAATACAGCCAGTTTTGTTGTGTCTCTTGATAAATATTTTTTATTTTCACATGCTTTTGTAAACATTTTGTGATGTTTTTTGACAAACATAGCTATTTCAAAAATGTATATTGATGATAAAGTAAGTAATTTTAATTTTTTAAATAGTGGTCTGCAAGATTCTAGCGGGCTTACACCACAAATGGCTCTTACACACTTTTTTTGCACCAAGAACACTTTGTTAATGTCTGTGGAATTCCCCCATAGCAATATGCCATATCTTAGTACTGAGGCTACATACCCATGATATGCTGTAATGGCAGCCTTTTCTCCCGCAAGTCTCTTTAGGTTCCTTAATGCAAATATGAATTTATTTAGACGCTTACACACACTCTTTATATGGGGCTTCCAGTTACAATTTTTATCTAGAATAATACCTAAAAATTTTGTTTCTTCTACTTCTGTTATGGGTGTATCATTATTTTGAATTAATATGCTGTTGCGGTTATTATTGTAGTTATAGAATTGCATTATTTTTGTTTTTGAGAAATTGGCTGTAAGATTATTTGCATTCAGCCAGTTTGTTACTGATAAGATGGTTGATTTCAATAAATTATCATGCGTGTTATTTTTTCGATCATCCGATAAAATAACTGAAATGTCATCTGCGAATAGTACACATTTATGTTGTGTTATATTTGGTATATCATTAATATATAGAAGGAACAAGAGAGGTCCTAACACACTCCCCTGTGGAACTCCAAACTTGTTATGCTGGTAATCTGATCTAAATGCCCTGGACATTAGACCATCATCCAACTGTGTAATTTCAACGCATTGCTTACGATCACTGAGATAGCTTTGTATCCAAAGCAGAGCTTGTCCTCTAATACCATATTTTTCACATTTGTTAAGCAAAATGTCATGACGGACGACATCAAAGGCCTTGCTCATATCAAAGAATATGGCAGTGACTCGACGCCGCTCATCAATACTTTTAGTAATACTATGGACAAGGGAGAATGCAGCTAGTGTTGTCGATTTATCCTTTTGGAAACCATTTTGTTCTTCTACTATTACATTATATTTATTTAAGAAATTTATAATCCGAGTATACATTAGCTTTTCAAATATTTTTGATATGATGGGAATAAGGGTAATAGGTCTATAGTTATTTACGTCAAGTTTACAGTCCTTTTTATGAATCGGTTTAACTATCGAGAATTTCAGTAAATTAGGAAAGATGCCTTGGCAAAAAGAGAGATTGACTACATAACTTAGGATTTTACATAATTCTTTGCCACAATGCTTGATTACGTATGTTGATATTGAATCGTAACCAACAGCGTGTGTATTATTTAAGGCGTTAATAACTTTTAAAACTTCTTCTTCATTAGTAGGTGTTAGAAATATTGTAGAGGTAACTTGTTTTATTAAGCTATAGTCTGGACAAGATGTTTTTTGTATGTTAGTACTAGTGATAAAGTGGTCATTAAGCGCCGTAGCAATATCTGTAGGATTGTGAATAATTGTATTTTTTACTTTAATGCATTTCATGTAATCAGGGTATTTAACATTATCAACTTTTTCTTTAATTACTTCCCATGTTGCTTTACATTTATTTTTTGATTTTGTAATGAATTTATAATTTATACTTTTTTTTGAATTAATTATACACTTTTTAAATATCTTATCATACTTAAAGTAATTTATTTTATTTTCTTCGGTGCAGGTTTTGTAAAATTTGTATCTGAGTCTTCGTTTATTTAATGAAGATATTTTAATACCCTTGGTTATCCATTTAGGAGATTTTATATTAGAGTTTATTTTAATTTTATTTATAGGGAAACAAAGGTTGTATAATAGTAAGAAAGTTGCGTGGAAATAGTTAAATGCTTCATTACAAGATGTTTCTTTATATAGGTCATTCCATGAATATTCTGTTAAATATTTTTTAAATTTATTTAAGTTTTCTTCGCTGTAGTCACGTTTAGTAACATACCAGTGTGCGATGGTGTTTAGTTTGCATTTTATGGGAAATGTCAAGGTCTGCCCAGTGTTATGGTCTGATAGGTGTAAGTGATGAACTTTTCCTACTGTATTATTTAAGTTACTAATAATGTGATCTATACAGGCTTGACGTCGGGTAGGTTGGTTTATGTGTAATTGTAAATTGTAGTTTGATAGGATGTCTTTCAAGCCATTACATGCGCTGCTGTTCTTAAGAGTATCGATATTTAAATCCCCAGTAATTATTATCTTTTTATTGTTTTTTTGAGTTAAAGTAAATAATAGTAAGTCTAGTTTTTTTAGAAATATAGTTAAATCTGCATTAGGTATACGATATATACATAAAATATTACATTTGAGCGAAGGTACGTCAATTCCGCAGCATTCGAATTTTTTTTCAACTGATATACCTTCACAAAATTTTAGAGAATTACAAGCAATAGATTTTCTGGCTAAAATGCATACTCCACCCCTTTTTTCTTTTTTTCTGGAAAAGTGACTAGATAAATTAAAATCTTTTAGGCTAATATTGGTTTCATCACCTGATTTAATAAATGTTTCCGATATACATATGAAGTCTATAGGCTCATTTTTTTCAGAGAATTCGTTCAGGCATAGTTCTAATTGGCTTTGTTTATTAATTATACCTGCAAAATTTTGGTGGAAGAGTGTGGTCGAATATTGCCACAAATTATGAGTGGGTTCATTGTCCTCGAAAAAAAGTATTGGTTTGATTTATTTTATTACAGTAGCTTTCTTTATTTATGATTTTAAAGTAATATGGTATGGTACCCTTTAGTGGCATAGACGTGGTCACCTTTTTTCGGTTATGATTACTTATTTTTTTGTTGAAGTGCAAAAAGTGTTTATTGTAATAGTCCAAATCGATAATATAATTAATTTGTTTACATACCTGTGTGAAATAGCGATATTTGTTGTAATAATTACCTATATTACCTATATTTACAAAAGTACAATTTTTGAAATTACTACAAATATTTTGAATTAACTTGTTCAACATATTCTCATTTAGTGATCTGTTACATAGTACATTAAGAATAATGACACGACTTTTTTGTATGTGTTTTAGCATCGCTGACAACTCTATAATTATTTTATGAGGGTTTGTGTCATTTTCACCTAAGCACACTATTAAGCAATTATCTGCTAGAGGGCGTTGTTTGCAAATATGGCTCTTATATGTGCTGGTTGTAAACAAAACGTACCCAATACAGACTACTTAACCTGTTCATTATGTAACAGTGTTTATGACTTAGAGTGTGCCAATATTAATAATGAGCGCTTTAAAATAATGATAGAAACAGAGAGCATCGAAACCTGGAAATGCCTAGATTGTTACTGTAAAATACCAAAGCGAGGAAACATAAACACACCCATACGCCCACAAGAACATGACTCACACCCAATAACCTCACCACCGGAAATAAACAATGTCACAATTAGAAGAACAAAAAAACCTATGAATGATACTGCCAGTTCCTTGGACTTAAGTCTATTGGGTGACACAATATACGCGCAAGATGAAGATAAAACACCCCAATCTATTACACAAACAGAACTTACACTGCAGAACATAGGTGAAATGATAATGCTTCGTTTAAAAGAAAATAATAGGTCAATCATCACCGAATTACAGAATACTATCCAACTAGAGTTAAATAAGGCCATCTTAAAGTTAAGAGAAGATTTTGAACGCGAAACAAATTGCTTACAAAGGCAAAATGAAGAGAGGAAAATGGACATCCAACATGTAAACACGGAAATAGAGAACTTAAAAATCGAAAACGAAAAGTTAAAAACTGAAATAGAGAGCTTGAAGACGCGAAGTAACACTTGCCAAACTAATTGCACTGAAAGCTATTCAAAGAAAATAGTATTATACGGATTTGATGAATACTATAAGGAGCCTGTAAATAACTTGCACATCAGATTGATAAACTTATTTCGCGAATTTATGAACGTTGACCTGATGGGCTACATTGAGGAAACCTATAGGATTGGCAAACGAAGCTCGAAGAACCGCCCATTAGTGATAGAGATATTGAGCAAAAGGATGGTATCGTATCTCAAGGAAAATAGCAACGTATTTCGAGGAACTAGACTATCTTTATCGGAATTCTTAGATGATGAAGCACGAAGAGAAAGGAAATTGCTGCGCGAAGAAATGTTGAAAGCAAGAAGGCAAGGACTTCACGCAGTAATCCGCGATAATCAACTATTCATTGATGGAAAAATAATTAATAAAATAGATAATACACCCGACAACCAAATGAACACAAATAAATGGAATACACATCATGCAGACCTATCATCTTCTCAAAACAATAACAATTTTTTTCGCCGCTACACTGACACAGGAGACAGAAATAGAACACCTCGAAAACAAAGACCTACAATTTAGAATAATATTTCAAAATGTCCAAAGCCTCTCCAATAAACAACACTTACTGGAAGCCTTCATTCAACAAACACCAAAATATCATGCTATATGTGTATCGGAAACCTGGCTATCAAAGGAAAGACTGGAGTTAATAAATTTTAGCGGCTACAAGGTTGCGGCTTCATTCTGCCGGAAAACTCGCGCTGGTGGCGGCGTCTGTATTCTCCTACAAGAACACATAGAATGCTTAGAGAGAAGTGATTTAACAGACATGTCAATTGAATATGTGATAGAAGTGTGTGCAATAGAGTTACAAATAGAGAATTTATTATTAATAATTATTTACTGGAATAGGAGAGAGGAAGCTATATTTTATAAACAATTAAAACAAATATTAGATTATTTAAATAAGAAAGACTCCAGACTTAATATTGTTATAGGAGGAGATTTTAATATAAATGTATTAGATAGTAGCTTAAAGACAAACCAATTCTTAGATCTCATGTTAGAATTTAATTTTGTACAGCATATAAAAGTACCAACGCGAGTGACCCAAACCACCTCAACGTGTCTAGATTTAATTTTTACAAATTGCAATATAAAATCACACACCACAGTGGAAGAGTTGGGCTTCTCTGACCATAGTAGTACAATAATAAAATTGGCTGTACCCCGGCAAACTAGACAGATAGTCTGGTGTGTTGAAAAGAGGCTGTTCAATAACAAAAACACACAATGTTTCAAATCTAAACTAAAAGAAATAAAATGGAACGACATAATCAAGCCCGGTAGGGACATTGATGAAAACTATAAATCATTTAACAATACACTTACTGACATACTTAATCAATCCATACCAAAGACAAAATTAAAGCTAAAAACAAACTATAAAAAACATTGGCTAACTAAAGGCATCAAAATTTCTTGTAAAAATAAAAGGCTTGAAAAAATACTCTCCATTAAAACAAATAACCTTTTAATTAAACAACATTACAAAATATATGAAAAAACTTTAAAACAAATTGTAAAAAAAGCTAAAAAACTACAGTATATAAATAAATTAATGAAATCTAATAATAAAGTAAAGACTATGTGGAAAATTATAAACGAACGAACGAATAAAAACGTAAAAAAGGTAAAAAAAAACATAACGCTACATCTAAATGACAATGCTATCTCGGACCCAAAGCAAACAGCAAATATATTTAATAACTTCTTTGCGTCTATCGGAGAAGGATATGCGCAAACCCGCAAAGAACCGCGAAACATCTCTGTGGTCCACCGCACAGAAAATACCATGTTCCTAAGTACAGTAGGTCCCAGTGAAATAAATTTAATATTGAAAAGCCTTAAAAACAAAAACAGCTATGGAATAGACGAAATGCCACCAACCCTAGTCAAACAGTGTGCAGATGAGCTGACCCTTCCATTCTACTTGCTAGTCAATCAGTCTTTTGAGGAAGGAAGATTTCCAAACTACCTAAAAAAAGCCATAATAAAGCCAATTCACAAAAAAGACTCAAAAACTGACCCCTCTAATTACCGCCCTATTGCTCTTTTACCTGCAGCCTCGAAAGTATTCGAGAAAGCAATGTGTAATCGCGTCTATTCGTTTTGCGAAAAATATAAAATTTTTAATGAATCCCAAAATGGTTTCCGAAAAAACCACTCTACAGTTCTAGCAGTATATAATTTTATCCAGGAAGCCATTAATATAATTGATAAGAAAAAATATGCCGTAGGTATACTGTTAGACATGACAAAAGCTTACGATAAAGTGCAATTCGACATCCTACTTAATAAGTTACAAGGAATAGGGATTCGCGGAAAATCTTACGAATGGTTCAAATCATATTTGGAAAATAGAGAACACCAAGTCGAAGTAGAATACTACAACGAACACGCAAAACAAATTCAATACATTCGGTCGGATAGCAAGCAAATTAACGCCTCAATCCCCCAAGGGAGTGTTATTGGATGCCTCTTATTTATCATCTATATAAATGACCTCCCTACAATCATAAATGAGTCATGTGTTCTATTTGCCGACGATATCTCAGTACTAACTTCTTGCCACGACAATACCAACTTAACCGAAATACTTACAGGTATACTCAACAAAATAATAACTTGGATGACAGAACATAACCTTGAACTAAATTTTGATAAAACTAAAATCATGTCCTTCTATCCACATCAGAAAACTCCTATAGACATAACATTTATTTACAATGACGCAAAAATAGAAACAGTAAAAGAGTTCAACCTTCTCGGCTTATCCATAGATACACATTTAAATTGGAAATCACATATTAAAAAAATCAGGTCAAAATTGTCAAAATTTGCCTATGCCCTCCGTGAAATAAAAAAATCAACAAATTTCTCCACTGCTCTGGTTACGTATTATGCCCATGCATACGCGTGGTTAAACTACGGCATAATATTATGGGGAAATAGTACAGACGCACCAACACTTTTCATACTACAAAAACGACTGATTAGAATACTAGCCAATATAGATAGCACAGACAGCTGCAAACCCCATTTCCAAGAACATAAACTTCTAACCCTACCTTGTATATATATTTTGGAAATGTGTAAATTTGTTAAAAATAACCAAAAACTCTTCACTACACGTGAAAACATACAGACTCACTACACACTACGACACAAAAATAGATTAAATCAGCCAAGTTCTAAGCTAAAAATACACTCCACAAGCACTTTAGTAATGTCAGTTAAAATATATAATAAATTACCCGATGAAATTAAAAATGAACAAAAATTTAATATCTTTATAAATAAATTAAAACAACTTCTAATCCGTAAATGTTATTATAATGTACATGAATATTTAAATGATAAATTTAATAAATAAATAATAATACCAAAAAAAAACCGCAATAATAATCTATAATACCAATAATAATAATACATGTATAATTTAAATAAATATTAATGTATAAATCCATAATATAAGTAGTAAAAATTATATGACACAATTTATGTACCTAGTTGTAAGCCCACCTACCTTCACAAAACGAACGAGTAGATAAATATTGAAGTTGTAAACTAATATTAATTTATAATAGCCCTCCTCCTAATTTGTATTTTGTTATGCCCGACAGGGCCCACAATGCTCTAAAACTACTGTATGTATATTCCATATGTACCTACCACCTAAGTTCACATTGTGGAATGCAATAAAAGTATTGAGTATTGAGTATTTTAAATGAAGTTGAGCTTGTTATATTGGACCAGTGAGGTAACTGTGAGGTGAAAATTTTCTTCAATAATAAACCGCTGATACATTAAATATAGAGCTAATGACGAATTCACACAACATGACGATGCAGGAAAGGAACTTTGTTAATTCAATTAAGTAATTACTCACAACTCTATTTTATCACAGTAGGTAATTGATTTGAAATACCTATACATTTGTGGCTACAATTTTTGATTCCATTGTCCCTTTGTTGTTACGCCAAAGATCTTTTACCAATTGTTGTATATTCAATTTATTTTGTTAAATTCAGTTTTTTAAGTTTATTTATATAGGGCTTAAATTAAAGTCCCCAATAATGTTTAATTACTTATAACGGTACTGTAATAAGGGATGCATCTTTCCATTCTTATGTGAGGTACATTATATCAGGAATATGTTTAATATTAACCTACTTTAAACTACTGTTACATTTATTATTCGCGCACATTATCAATGTATTCGAAAGTCGTTAGCGATGTACGTCTCTCTCTACATAACTTCCAACCAAAGGACTTAGCAATTCATGAAAACAGCGCTCTCGATATTTTTGAAGAAATTTATTTAGAACCCAGCAAGCTTCTCAGTTTTGAAAATATTTGGGTTATTCAGTGCACGAGGTATTTGTGCGCTTTTAAATAAGAATAGTTTTACATGGAAACGAAAAATGCTTTGATTGTATTATTTTATTCAATGCTATTGTGGACGTACCTCTCAGATTATAAAAAGCAAAGTAGGACAAAACGAGAACATGATTTCTCTCGGGCTACAACATCCGAACGAGGGTTAAGTGATCATCTCGCGGGCCAAAATAGCAGCTCACGAGGCACTGCTAGAGACTCTGGACAGAGACCCGTGGGGGCGCCCATACCTTATGGTACGGGGCAACTGACCTAGAGTCTCAGACCTCAGCTTTTGGAGGGAGTGGTGAGCGCTCTGTTCCCTTCGAGGGCGGAACATACGCCACCGCCAATGGTTCCGCCTTCCATGGCGCCTGACGCGGACAACGACGACGACGTGCTTGAAGTGACCCAGGAAAAGGCTTCAAGCCAAGAACACCGCTCCGGGGCCCGACGGCATACCTCGTCACGCACATGACTGGTGTGGGGCCGGATCTGGCCGACAACCAGTTCGGTTTCCGCCGGGGGCGCTCCACCGTGGATGCAATCATGCGCGTTAGGGCTCAGGCGGAGGAAGCAGTCACCCGGGGTGAGGTAGTCTTGGTGGTGTCTCTCGACATCGCCAACGCCTTCAACACCTTGCCCTGGAGTTGCATAAAAGCGGCACTCGAATACCTACCTGCCTCAGACAGGGCCTACCTGACACAGAGAGCCGTCATCTACCCGGGTCGGAAAGGATGGGGTCGGCGAGAGATGTCGTGCGGTGTTCCACAGGGACCGGTACTGGGGCCGCTCCTGTGGAACATCGGATACGACTGGGTGTTTCGCGGTGCGTTCCTACGCGGCATCGGCATGACTTGCTACGCCAACGACACGCTGGTCACGGCGCGTGGGGGGACGCTCCGCGAGGCAGCCATACTGGCGACAGCTGGGGTTGCGCAGATCGTCACAAGGATCCGGCGGTTGGGTCTCGAGGTGGTCTTGCAGAAGTCCGAGGCCCTGTGTTTCCACGGGCCCCGGAAAGAACCATCCTCGGGACCTCACATCGTAGTGGCGGGCATCCGCATCGGCGTCGAGTCGACGATGAAGTACCTAGGACTTGTCCTCGACGGCCGGTGGAACTTTGGGTCTCACTTTCGGCAGCTAACGCCAAAGTTGATGGCCACCGCGTCTGCGTTGTCGCGGCTGCTGCCCAATCTGGGGGGGCCCAACGCCTCCTGCCGGAGGCTCTACGCGGGGATCGTACGGTCCATGGCCAGTATGGGGCGCCAATATGGGCGGACACCTTGACGGCCCGCAACGTCGCGATCCTGCGGAGACCGCAGCGCTCGATGGCCGTCAGGGTGATAAGGGGGTACCGGACGATCTCCTTCGAGGTGGGGAAAAATGGCAAAATTTACTAACAAACTTACTTTCGCATTTAAAATATTAGTTAGGATATTGCCAGTGTTCTGGAAAATTAAAAATATCTAATAGGAATCCGATTTTCAGTTGAATGCGTAGCGTATGTATGAAAGAAAGAAAAAAAAAATGTCTTTTGTTCCTCTGAAAGCCGGTGAAGACTTTTGAAACATGATCCTTGCCTTAAGGAATAATATTAATTATAAAAAAACTTTAAAAAAATAACATTAGGTACAACGTAGACTTTGTATCTAATAACTTCTTGCGTCAAGTCATTTACTTTTTCCCGACTTCCTTTGAGAAACACTGTGATATCAAAAAACTTCCCTACTATATATGAGAGTAAATATCGGAAATTTATAGGTACCGTCAACAGTGTCAACGAGTATTTGTAAAGTTGGGAATTGAGTTATCATTAGGGCCAACTGTTTGCTGCCGCCGGTTTCTGTCAAATGGCTGTGTGGGCCATCGGCGAGCGCCGCGACTACAGGAAGAAATCTCGCTGACTACCCCAAGGGACGTGACGCTGTCCTGCCTCTTATTCTATAACCATTTTTATTATTGTTATTTATGTACTAGGTATTGAATGCCCTACACATTCTTAACAACTGGTGTAGCAGACGTGCTCTCAGGAGATCCTAGGGCCGTCTGTTACATTACAGTTAACTAACTACTGCGTCGTAGTTTATCATATTAAATATTTTTGGCAAGTTTTCATTGATAAAACCTTTGTACATTGGCCAATGCTTACTTACCTGTGATGTTGACTATACCTACTTACGTCATTTATTCTTTATTATATTTGGCAAGCGCAAAGGTGCTATAACGCCGACGACTGCAGGCTACAGACTACAGCAGCAGACCACAACTCACATTGCGCATTGGTTTGATGAACCAGTAGTATCGCTTACAGTGCGGTCTGTTGCTGCGGTCTGCGGTTGCAGTTTGCAGTCACCGTCGAAATAGCACCTTTAGGTACATGGTAACTAAGTATTTCCATGAATACAATAGGTAATTGCACGTATCATCTCCCGCGTCGCTATTTCATAAGGTAGCTCGTGCCGTGGTAAAAAAATTAGCCAACCAGCAAGGTTGGTTGCGGAGCTGACTGCCCATGGTGAGCCGGACGTACTTTAGTACCGTCACGCACGGAGGTTCTTTTCGAAACCAATCTATACGTTTTAGTAGTGTTCCAGTTCAGCTTACGTTGAAAACTACGTCACACAGACGTAGATTTAAGTTTCTCTAGAATTTGCAACGTAATAATACTCTAGGTAAAGAATAGAACCGCCAGAGCAGAGATGTGAATTATTTGAAATACATGTATTTAAAATACAAATACAAAATACCTATTTTAATTTTGCATTTGAAATACTTTTTTTCAAAATGTATTTTCTATTTTATATGAAATACCTACTTTTTAAAAATATTTAATATTTGTAAAATGCAAAATAATTTTGTTAATTTTTTTAATTCATGTTTCATATTTTTCATTCTTAAATTCTTGTTATTTACTTTAAAGAGTATTTGTGCCAAGTTTCAAGTTTATAAATACTCGAAATAAGATTTTTCAAATAAACTTTATCACCCCTTTTCACTACCTTAGAGTGCGCTTTCGCTTTATAAAACAACTACTCTCCAAATTTCAAGTTTCTACCTTTAGCGGTTTAGGCAGGGCGACAATCTTACATTAGGACTTGTTCTTTATAAGCATTAGATGATTTTTCAAATTTTTTAATCGCTATATCTCATGAATTCGCAGATTCAACATGAAAGAGGAACTCTTTGATCAAATACTAGTGTTAAAATCAGTGAAAAAAGGTATTTTATTTGAAAAACCTATTTTGAAAATACGTATTTTGCATTTTGTATTTAAATACTTTCATTGAAAACCATTTTGTATTTTTATTTGAAATAAAAATATAACCAAGCATTTGCATTTTGAATTTAAATACTTTTAATAAACTATTTTGCACGTCTCTGCGCCAGAGACAAACGGAGTAAAGTGACAACGAAGTGTAGTGAAACCCGCTGTAACGATAATTATAATGTAAAATTGTGGTAAGTATCTATCACACCACAAATAAATACCTACCATAAATTACGAAAGGAAATCTAAAAGTTGCTGGAATGTTGCGGTTGTACTAGGGATGCAACGATAAACATGACGATAGTCGTTAATAAAAATACAATAATCGATAATCGTGTAAATATTACGATTCAATACGATTTACCAAACATTTTTTGCATGAATCGGAAAGCAAGATTGATATTGTTTCGCAAAGTAGCACTCGTCTTATTAAGTAATAAGATTTCTGTAGTGGAAACATATTATATTCATTTTCGTGGATTTGACAGAACATCTAAGTATAATGAAAGCCTATTTTCTACGGCTAGTTCGAACCACACATTCAATGACATTTGTAAGAATAAAGATGTACCATTATGTATAATTAATATAATTATACATTGTATATGTATCTAGGTAATCACTTCGTAAATGAATATAATCACAAGGTACAAAGTAAAAACAAGGTCGCTCGCCAAATCTGTTTGTGCTTGATTGTAACTACGTTATCAGTTTTTAATATTTTTCATCAAAATATAAAAGAGAAAGTTTAGCAAAACATTGTTGTATACTAACCTAGTTTATTTTAATTATATTCATTGTTTGAACAACTGAAATACTAAATTTATTATCATAATAGCTCATTACGATGCATTCGTCATTCGTATCGAGATCTTAATAACCGTGTCGCTGCGTCCCTAGTTTGTACATGATGCTTCCACTTATTTGCAACATATAGCTTAATATTAGCTCCGCCAGCAATATCAGACCTCCTACCTTTCAGACTTTTTATTATCATTACTTACGCTACTAACATCGCCGTCAAAGGATCTATTCTTTGTATTTTACTAGCGACCCGCCCCAGCTTCGCACAGGGGCCTAATTCTCCTAAAATAAATTGTTGCCAAACGCAATCGAACCACAACCGTCAGTCAGTTTTTGTTTTCGAAAACTTTCAAAATGATTGATTTTGTTTTTTGTGTCAAACAATTTGATAGCTCTTGAAATTGAGAACTGTCTGAATGAACGGTTCGGCCTCAGTTCGGTTGTGATTTATCAAGATTTATTTTAGGAGAATTGGGCCCCAGATACTATAATATGCATGTTTTATACATGTAAACCTTCCTCTTGAATCACTTTATCTATTAAAAAAAACCGTATCATCCGTTTCGTAGTTTTAAAGATCTAAGCATACCAGTGGCGAAGGCTCCATACAACTCGATTCCTATCGGCTTCCCTTTCGAAATAAGCAGTTACTGGAATTCACGCATCACGCTTGAGCACTTAGAGCATAGAGCAAGGTAAGCATTTTTCGGTCCGGCTTCACTTTTAAGAAAATTCACCCTTCGCCACTGAAGCATACATAGGGACAGACAGCGGGAAGCGACTTTGTTTTATACTATGTAGTGATAACCAGTGAAGCAACATTTTACGCATTACAACGAGATGGGTTGCAACATATTTTGCCCTGATAGCAACATCCACGAACACAAATCCAGCTATGGTTGTTTTATAAATAGGTAGAGTATTTCATCTCAGTAGGATTTCTCTTTCATCTAAAGACACCTAAAGCCTTTGTCCAAACCAGGCAATACAGGTTAGGCCTTTTCAAATTTTGTTCTAGAATCGAGCGCGCATACGACTAGCGCATAAAGCTAAGCACACAACAATCAGACTTGACAAAGATACGTCGTTTTACTCACACTAAATATTTATTTATTTCTAATACATTTTTTAAAATGAATTCTACTAATGTTTAAAAATAAAAATATGTATACCTAAATGTATATAAAAAAACCGGCCGAGTACGAGTCGGACTCGCGCACGAAGGGTTCCGTACTATTATCTATAAAAACGGCAAAAAAAAAGGGTTGGGTTCAGAATGTCTAGATTGTAAAACGCCTATGTGGGCAAAATGTCTGAATTGAAAAAAAGTCTACATAGATATAACGTCTTGGTTGCAAATGGTCTTGTTTATAAAAATGTCATGGTTGTAAATAGTCTTGAATTCAAATGGACTTTGTTGCAATTAGTCTAGGCAGGGAAAACGTCTTCGTTGTAAATAGTCTTGATTGTAAAAAGTCTTGGTTGTAAAAGGTTGGTGTAAAAACCACTGATAATTATTTGTATCAGTGTAGAATATAAGCAAGTTTGAGTTTGCTATATACATACGATCTAGTCCTTTTGGAAATTTTAAAGCGACTACTAATCTTGGTTGAGGCCGAAAATTAATTTTGGGAATCGAACCCGCGACATTCTTGTCTAAAACTGGTATGAAAGCCACTAGAACATAGAACCCATTAAAGGTATCCCATTTCAAGACCCCTTTGGAAGGTATTATACTCTTTTGATATATACTCGTAGAAAACTTCTTGTTTTATATGAGATGAATATCAATTAATGTTAAGTAGAACCCATTTTCCTAGTATCTCTTAGGCGATAAGTAATGCAGGCTTCTCACAGTCATTTTACAAGCAAGATGTTTTGCCTACCTAGACCTATCACAATTTAAGATCAGTCATTTTGCAACCAAGACTTTCTGCAAACAAGACCTTTTACAACCACGACGTTTTGCCTACCTAGACATTTTACAATAAATTTCTAGTCATTTTGCAACCAAGACGTTTTATCTATATAGACTTTTTTCAACCCAGTCATTTTGCCTACATAGACGTTTTACAATCCAGACGTTCTGAACCCAACCCAAAAAAAACACGTTTGTTGTATGGGAGCTCCCTTAAATATTTATTTTCTTCTGTTTTTTAGTATTTATTGTTATAGCGGCAACAGAAATACATCATCTGTTAAAATTTCAACTGTCTAACTATCACGGTTCATGAGAAACAGCCTGGTGACAGACGGACGGACAGCGGAGTCTTAGTAATAGGGTCCCGTTTTACACTTTGGGTACGGAACCCTAAAAAAGAACGATAATATCCATAATTTATTAAGAGTTTCGTTCCATTAAGGAAAACAGCGTTCAGAATAAATATGCTGAGCACGTGTTGTAAGCGCCTGTACCGTAGGATACGGAATAACAACAAAAAATGTATGTTGTCTATGTCGCATGATTTATTATAATAAATTATGTGACACATGGAAAATTGTAAGAATATCCCATGTATTATAAAATTTATACGTGGGCTTACTTACTTGTAAGGTACTTATTTGTAAGGTCAGAAAAAAAAATACTGTGCGTCTGAGTGTCAAACGTGACGCTATGATATCCAAAAACACAGGTAGTGGTCAGGCTTTTATAGCTCTACCACAATTTATTGGGTGACGATAGTAGCTCCTTTGAGAGATGACTCCTTGACCCGGGAGTCGAAACCAGACATGAGGATAGGTAGATATCCTACTTATGACATTCGGAGCTAAGAACAGGCTTTGCATCGAGATCAGGAAAAGTGATTAACGACTCAATATAAATCATAGTTTAAAACATTTATTAGATTAAAATAAATAACTTATTATCTATTTAATTAATATTAGCTGCAGGTAGTTTTCTAGTTATGGGCTTCCTGATATATC
This sequence comes from Amphipyra tragopoginis, assembly GCA_905220435.1. Taxonomy (NCBI): domain Eukaryota; kingdom Metazoa; phylum Arthropoda; class Insecta; order Lepidoptera; family Noctuidae; genus Amphipyra; species Amphipyra tragopoginis. Next base: position 14,511,570 of record HG992005.1, on the reverse strand, counting down.
TCGTGCCCCGCTCCAATGACGCCGATAGCACTCAGGCCATGCTTCTGAAAATCGAAAAAATAAGAATTAATATCATTTTATATACCTTTGGTTTAATGCCCAATCTACATAATTATAAACTTATACACTTTATCGCCTGCTATATCTTGCATGGTCCTGTTCCCACGGACATGATGACAGATGATAATGGGACAGGACCACTCATTTCTCATCACCAACTACTGGTTCAACTAGCCTATTTAGGCAATCCGGTATGTAACGTATTTTTTGGTATTTTTTTCCTTAAGAAAAGTTTTTTTTAAGAAACTGATTTGAATATTTTTGTTTTCTACGCGGTAGTTATTTTTTAATATTTTTTTCAAAGTTTTCCTAGTGATGACGTCACGCGATAGGAATAAGAGTTCAATTCCTTTGCCGGGTACCATAAAACATAGAAACCAATTCTTTGTCAACGCCAAGTACAAAAAAAGTAAAAGCAGTAAAAGTATAAGGTGTACCATAAATGACATTTTATACAACGTTATTTTTACTTTATACGAAAACCGAGACACCCCAACAAGATTTTCATCAGAACTGCCTGAATATGTGTTTTTTTTTAGTAAATCTCCAAGTTACACCTTAGTTTATGTCGCGTTAAGTTCGCTAAAAAAGTGTGAAATGCCTGAGATGTGCTATGCAGGAGTTGTCTAATACACGGAAACTGACCGAGCGGACCATTTCAAGCCTCAAGGTGTCTATTCCCGTCAATTGTTATGGGTAGAAACCTACTGAAACAAAATTGAAATTTATGAAAAAAAAAAAAAACAAAAAAAAAATGTGGTGTTAAAATATGTCAATCGATTCTCCTAGTGATTCTGAACAAACTAATTTCAGGTTTCGCATATACTAAAACTAACCTTGTATACAAACAAACAACAACAACTGTTCGTAACTATTTTGTGATACGTCACGAAATAGGAAGAGAGGTCAAACAGATGTCAAGCGAATTCATGCATCTTTGCTAAAATAAACACCATCTTATAATTTTAAGAGCTAAAAATTGCAAAATAAGGTTTACCAAACTAAAACCTCGAAACGGTTTTGGAATCAACATAGGTAAATTTTTAATTTACCTACATACTGAATTATTTAATAAAAAAACGTAACAATATTATTACAGCGTTGGCTAAATAAATAAGAATTGGTACCTGCTATAACTAAACACGTATGATGACAAATTTATAAGTTAACTAATAAATGTAAACGTTTTTCCGTAATTATTAGACCGATTTCTAGAAAGCGGCAACGTTTTCGATCAATTGTTTCGCTATGTCTTCCTACTTCCAACTATGGAGTTCTATCATATAAAATTAATATTTTTGTTGTTTTTTTTTTTGCCATTAAAATTATTGATTTTATATTTTAATTAAAATACTCACAATAACTTTTCCACCCTTCTTGAGAGCTCCGCCAATTCCCTTAGGGTTCGCACTGGCTCCGCCCGTCATCAGAGCCAGAACAGCCATCACCAACACAATAAAGCCGAACAGTTTCATGATGACGAAAAATAAAAGTTCTTGTAATAAATCTAAAAAGTTCCTGTTGACTCGTCTAGGACTTAGTTCGAATGATGATTTCTCTGTGTCACTCTGTACTTTTATACGCGAATAGGATCATATGGGAAGTCGCTCCTCGATTATCTTCCTATACCTGTAGGGTTTTTCGTACTTCGTCGTACGTCATTGTTGTATTATTTTCCTAGTAACCTAAATAAACATTGAACGTGGTAAAGCACAAAGAACTATATTTACAAGGAGGTTTTACACCCTCGGTACATGTGTAGGATAAATATTCTACGGACAGCTGCATCAATTTGGTACCCTTGGTTAACATGTAGAAGCCTTTTTTAATGCACTCATGTACTTCTAGTAGTTTTTTTTTTTTGTGTAGATATGCATAGAAGAGGCCTGTACCTACAGACAGAGGCATAACAGGAGCCTCCAAAGTTACCATACATAATATTAAGCTTTTTGGGTATGTAAAAATTCCAGAACGACACGTTATTCTAGCTTATTTCTGTTATTCTAACATACTCAATTTGCTTCTTTCGTTTTCATAAAACTAGAATATTTTTCTAAATTAAATATTTCAAGATAATTTAAGATACCGAAAAAACCGACTTTTGCGGTTGAGGTAATCTTTTCCCATAGGTGTAGCAAGGACAGTCACTCAATTCGAGAGGATGGCTTTAACGAACAGACTGCATTCCCTTGCTAAATGTAAAGTAAAGGTAAATTAATTATGCTATCCTTCCTAGGACTGTCGGTCGGCATGATTAGCGCAGTGACTCGAACTACGATGTTTTGGCTCACGGATCGCACGTTTTCCAACCACGAAAGTGTTTCGGATCCTATGATCGATTCGATTTTCACAGTTCACTCTACTCAAAAACGTTAATTGACATCTAACAATTCGTTGTTTGACAGTACTTTGATCGTAGGTATACTAAAATTTGTAAGTTAGGTGTGCGTCGTTGTTTCGTTCGATCCGCAACTTTGACGTTCATTTTTCAGAGTAGGTCCCCAGGGCTTCTGCAGTTCGGGTCGCGAGTTCAATTGTCTGATTCCCGCACGGAACAAATATTAATTAATATTTAATGACCTACAGATAGTTCTCCCGGGCTTGGGTGTTTGTGCATGTGAGATTACACTTCAAGCTGATAAACGAACATACAATTGGAAGTCGGTTAATCAATAGTTTCTAATTACCAAGTCAAAGTATTCAAACGTCTTAGTATTCGGCGCTTGTAATTGTAAATCTACTGACAGTAACAAACCAATATTCAAACCCTTATTGGGTTCGAATGGGTTAAGCAAAGATGTAGATCACATTAATATGTACCCAGATCTTGTGAAATGATCTTCAAGGCGCATTTAAGACGAAAAAAATCGTTAAGTGATCAATTCTTTTCCTGCAGCTACACGGGCGGTAGGGTAGTAAATATATGCCAATGAATTACCCACCATTCTATTAAAAATATAATATTTGTTTTTGTTTCCATAATTTGTAAGACTACATAGTTTACTTTCAGCCTTAGGGTCCTGAGTCGATTTTAGAATTTATACATTATTCTTGATCACCACCGCCACGATACAGTTCGGTTCGTAACCGTATTTTCAAATTATAGCTGTCATTCAATATTAAACGAAATGTAATACAATTTAATTAGCCAGGAATATATTTTTGTTAAACTTATCGAATACCTACACTTGAAAACGTTGTTACGTAGTTACTATTAATTTAATATGTGGTTGTGATGTGATCACAACGCAACGTGGTTTCGCCGCACGCATAAAACCGGCCAAGTGCGAGTCGGACTCTCGCACCAAGGGTTCCATATCAAGGAAACGTATAAAAAGTTGATTAGTATAATTTCTAAAAAAACTGTGCTAGTTTCGTCGTAAGTCTTATCGTAAGTTTTTCTGTATTATTCACATAAAGTTTTATCAACTGATTTATTCCAGATTTTTCGCTTTGCAAACTTTGGCGAAAAGGGGTAAGGGTAAAGGAGAACGGGCAAAAAACCCAGATCCAACAGAAACGGCTTGTATTGGTATTTGTCACACATAATGTTCTAAACAATTCTGCATAAATTAAAAGATGGCCCAATTAGTCAAGATTTTAAAATGGCACAACACGTGCCACTTTTCTTTCCAAAAATAATATTTTTGGGCGGCTAGGCGGCCGAGGTACTTCACGGGCAAATTTCGAGTCCCACTAGGGGTCGCCCTTAGTGCTGTTGTTGCAGGTAGTCATGATGTTAGTGTAGTACAAGTAGTTAGCTTAGGTTAAGTATTTTACTTCCCCCATTGGCTGGAGACCCTTCAGGTCTCGCCAATAACAGCCCGGTTACGTAGAAACCGTCCCCTAGGACGACCTACAGCAGTCCAATAGAAAAAAAAAAAAAAAAAAAAACGGGCAAATGTGTTGAAAAATATTATTTATCATGGTATGAGATTTTTAAATACTTAGGTCCTTTTGCAAAAAAATAAGCAAGCAAAAATATTATTTTTGGAAAGAAAAGTGGCACGTGTTGTACCATTTAAAATCTTGAGTAATTGGGCCATCTTTTAAAATAACTTGCCGGTAATAGTTTTGTACTTTTTTTTTAAAAGATGAAGTCTCAAAGTAGTACGACAATTTTTTTTCAAACCAGATCTTTTTCTTTCTTCTTTTTTTTACTGAACTAACAACGTTTATTGTTTAATTTGTGACTGCGATTAATAGCATAGTTAATAAGGATTAGGTCATAAAAAAAAACTGCAAAATTGGGAAATTTGTGATGACAGTACCTAAAGACGTGGTTAAGGGTGCCGATTTTCAACGTTTTTAAAAATATGCCTATTATCACTTAACTAAGAGACATGGGTTTTTTTTTTATTTTTCCAGTACTCTTATAACCTGGCCTCTCGCCCAGTATCCGCTTGACGTTGAGTTTCCGAACACCCTGTATACAAACGAATCTAAACTTTTGCATTGACACTGCGCAATACCACAAGATATTCAAATTGACTATCCAACTAGTCATGACGTAAAACCTTCAATGAAACAAGTTGATCAATTAACTAATATTATCCTTATTCCTAGATGTGCTTTCCCACTCAAATTCTGCAAAGCTTATTGTTAAATGAGTAACACAAAAAACCCTGTCGTCAAGCGCCACGCTGTGCCCTTACTTCGTGAATATAAAGGGACTAGGAATTCAGAAAATCATCATTCGAAGTGTACGCTTCTTCAGTTTAACAATATTTTATTACTTTAAACTACTTATCAACATGAAACTTTTCGGTCTTTTAGTCTTGGTGATGGCTGTCCTGGCCATGTTGATGGGCGGAGCCAGCGCGAATCCTAAGGGCATCGGCGGCGCAATCAAAAAGGGCGCCAAAGTTATTGTGAGTATAAATTAGAATTAAATTTTTTTTTCTTGTTATTACAATATTTTTTTATTTTTTTATCTTTTTTTCATCCGTCCAATGATTCGGCTGTCTTCTAAAGTCTCCCTTGACATCATTGTTTTACCACGTAATATGCTCGCTCATAGACAGAATTTGATAGGATAAAATGAATTTCTGATATTTCTCTTTTCTTTCCCTTATTATTTTCTTTTCTTTTCCTGGCTTACATACTTTGTATACATATGTAAACCAGTAACGGTCTCATGTTTTTCGTCAAAATGTTTTGCACTATTTAATTTACTCAGTTATGTTTTTTTGTTACAGAAACACGGTATCGGTGTTATCGGCGCCATTGGTACAGGTCACGAGATCTACCAACAAACTCACAACTAGAGAACTAACAGGATTCATCTTTTCATCACCGTCTCATTACCTATTGCTAAATCCATGCCCACCGGATCCTAATAATCAGGATACATAATCTATGAAAATGTAAATAATATTTTGTAAATAAACAGTTTCTCCAGATACTACTATATAATTTACGTCTTGACCTGTCCATCCACCTCTACCCTATATTGTAGAAGTATGTATAAAATCAAATCCCAACGAATTATCAAAAGGGAACATTGCTGAAAAGTTTTCAATTATAGCCCAGTATCGGCCCTTTTGTGTGTTCTGAAAGTTCCAGTAGGTATATACAAACCAAAGTATTTCAAATGTAGTTGTGCTTGCTATATTGGACCAGTGGGGTAACTGTGAGGTAAAAGTTTTCTTCATTTCATACATAACTGGTACCACTAGGCGTAGAATAATAAACCGCTGATACATTAAATATAGAACTGATGATGAAAAACTTAACAACATTGAATTCACACAACATGACGACATAGAAGGAACTTTAGTAATTTAATCAGGCAATTGCTCACAACTCTTTTTTTTACAGTAGGTATTATTGGTTTGAAATAGGTACCTATTATTCGATTACACAATGTATGTTATTGTATTTATTGTAGATGGCTGCAATTTTTGATTTAATTTTGTCTTAGTCTAAAGGTGCATTGCCAATTGTATTGTATTCAATTTATTTTGTTAAATTCGGTTTTTGAAGGTTATTTATAAAAGACTTAATTAACGTTCCCAATAATGTTTAATTACTTATAACGGTGTTATATTAAGGTATGCATCTTTCCTTTCTTATGTAAGCTACATAATGTTAGGAATATCTATAACAATAACCTATTTTACACTACTGTTACATTTATTATGTATTCGTGCACATTATCAACGTCATCGAAAGTCGTTTGCGATGTACCTACGTCTCTCTCTAGACAGCTTCCAACCAAAGGACTTAGCAATTCATGAAAACAGCGCTCTCGATATTTTCTAAGAAATAGAACCCTGCAAGCTTCCCAGTTATAAAAATATTTAGGTTATTCAGCGAATTACGGAGTCCGCTGACTACCTTTTGTGCTTTTCAATAAGAACAGTTTTAGACTGAAACGAGAAATGCTTTGATTGTATTATTTGTGCTATGGTATTGTGTACGTACTTTATACATACCTCTCAGTTTATAAAAAGCAAACTAGGACAAAACGAAAACTTGATTTCTCTCGGGGAACATCATCTGAACGTGGGTTAAGTGATCACAAGAGGCGTAGTCCTTCTTTTTCAACCTTCCGTCCCGAAAATAGATCAACGTACCCGAACCGAACGAATTAACGAACGGATTATGACTTTCGACAGACGATGTTTATGTCACAGCTCTTTAATACAGCAATTAGAGTGCGCGCAAGATAACTCTGCGCGCGACTGAGGGCGTGCTAAACGTTGCCGTGATCGCAAAAGTTCAAATTACCACTTTTTAAGCTTAACTTTTTTATCGCTTAACATAATTTTCCCGTTAAATATTCCTACAATCAGGTAGTTCTACTATCAAAATTGATGAAACGGCACACACTTTGGTGGACCATGATTAGTTCCGATTTCGGCCGCGCGCAGACTTATCTTGCGCGCACTCTACTGTCAATGATTTAAGCACAATCATTTAGTAGCTATCTTTTTGCCTTCACATTAATTTGACAGCAGAGGTAATAAACTATAAAAACATAACATATGGGATGGAAAACGTTGATTCATTACTCTGATATTCGTACTGTTAAATTATCTTTTATAACACCGTATTTGTCACCGAAACTGTACAGAATAATTATAAGCCGCCATACGCAAGAATTTATTTGACCACAATTGTGGCAATTGCTTAAGCTTGCCACATTGCACATAGGTATAGTAATGTATCACTGATTCTGAACCCGCAAAGAGTAGGCACGCACGGCAACATAATTATCAACCTATCAATTACCAGTATGAGCTGATCTAGCATTGTATAGGCTTCGCGTACAATGAGAGGTCAGTTTATATTAGAAATATTCCTATTGCTTGATGTAGTCGTGTGTAGGTACAGTAATTTGTGACAGTGTATAACGAAAACACCAACCAGAATTAAGCGTCGGATACCCACACAAAATTCCCATTTTGCAATAATATACTACATACTGCTATCACCAATCCAATTCAGTAATTGTTCTACTGAATAAACTTTACGATAAAACTACATTGAGGAAACTGCTGTTAATCTAGATGTTGTTAATTTTACTTACGTACACAGTACATCAATGTAGTTTCCTCAAACAAATAGGTATTTGAGATCTCTTTATACATAAATGTTGCCAGTGTTATGGAAAATAAAAAAAAAACCTAATAGAAATTCGATTTTCAGTTGAATGCGTCTGTATGAAACAAAGAAAAAAGTTAGTCGTATGTTCCTTTGAAACCTGGTTGTACGAGCTACGCTGTACATTGACCTTTGAAGTAGTTTGTATGTCGTACTCACATAATAATTATGCATATCGATATTGTTTAGGTATGCACTTCTGTAACATACATAACATGTAATTTTATAATTATATTTTAGTAGCAATAAATCCATGGCTTATGTTTAAGCAATCACCAGATATAATGAAATATAACGCCCAAAAAATCGTAAGTACTTACCAGAATTTAATCCCCATTTTAATATGAAATTATCACCAATAAACGTAAAGTCTGCTAACCTAAAAAAGGCAAGTATCTTCAGAATAATCGCTGAGCTACCCAAAAATACCACGCATGCACCAAATATGTACTCGCATTTTATTTAAAAAAATCATCCAAATATGTTACACAATTTTATCCTAATAAAGTAAATTAATATACAAAAATCATTGTTTACCCAAAAAATATAAATGAAGTTCTAAAAGTTCACCGATACTACCGTAAAATGTTTACTAAAGGTTGAGCTTCTTAGCATAATAATTCTTAAGCGAACAAATTTCGCTCACATTATTGTTGTATGTTTGTAAGGTTGTTTGGGTTTCCAAAGGAGCGTCGACGGAGCCCCGCTGCGCGGGGCTCCTATTTCTGTCTGCAGGGTTTAAAGTAACCTAACACGAAGTGGATGACGGGGGCTTCGTTCGCTCGCTTCGCTCGCTCACTCTAGCCCCCGTCATCCCCTTCGAACCTAACCTATCCGTGTCGGGGTAAAGAAATGAATATTTTCGCCCACTCAGTATTTTTTTCGCCCAAGTTAGTATTTAATTCGGACACTTGGAATTTTAGTTGCTAGCTCAGATTAACTGTTTCCCACTGCTAGTAGCTCATTTTACGAATTTTAATCATTCATTAATTATTGCCAGTTAAGTTAATTTTTCGCAAATATATTTTAATTCCGCTCGGTTTAGTATTAAAGTATCTCATTAACAGTCTTCCATATATTATTTATTCGCCCGATTAATAATTCCCCTTTTAAAATCTTAACGAATAAATCAATCTTCTTGGTTATATGCATACATTTTATGCCAAACGTAGTGATTGATATATTTGGGTAGTAATGACACAAAACTTTGCTAGTTAAAATTTGGTGCACGCGTGGCCTTTTTGGGTAATGAAAAGTTTTTGTAGTGCAGGCATGACTTAAATAGCCCAAAAGATTTTGGTACAGGTTTCATTTATTTGTACATATTATATTTTTTTTGGATGAGGCTGTTTAGGGTAACGATTGTTTTTTTGGTGGTCATTCAATTTCATCCCTAAATCCATCAAGGGAATCATTCGTCTACTCATTTCACATTAACAGAATAGACCTTACAAGTCGACATAACACTTCAGTAACTTAACACTGTTGGGCATCATACCCCAACACTGGTGAAGTTTTTTGAAATATGATCGTTCCTTTGAGAAATAATACTATTAAATTATAAAATTAGTTATTTGTTATACAAGAGTGCAAAGTTGCTTTTTAACTGTGTGCTCAATTTTGATAACCGAGCAAGCGAAGGATTCTAAAATTGAATCACGAGCGTAGCGAGTGATACAAAAATTAGAATCCTGAGCGTTAGCGAGGGAATCAAAAGAGCACGATGTGAAAAACCTTTGCACTCGAGTGCAACACGTAACTTTTCATCCCACCTCAGCGAGGAAATGACTTAGGCGATTCGCACACTGCACCGCATCACGCAGCGTAGCGCGGGAGTGCGTGTTCTTATGTTATTTGCAAGTATCTGTATTTGTATAGAAAACACGCATAGTGCAACACACTGAAAACACTGGGCATGAATGCGTTTCACTTTAAAACTCAATGATAGAACAGAGATCATCAAAGTAGAAGCTCTACGGTCCAAGTTTGATATGGAACATTTCTCCTTTTTTTTCTCGAAAACAATGCTGTTCTTTTTGTAGTTAGCCTATTTGGTTTTATGTATATCTGTTAATTCAGTTTACCTATATAAAAGATTTTTGTTGTAGCATCTAAAATCAAAAATAAATAAGATATAAATACATGAAGCTCAAAAACTAATCAAAGTATCCTCGGTTTACAGTATGTAATAACGTTCGTAAGTGAACATAATCAAGGTACAAAGTAAAACAAAGTCTTCTGCCAAAGTTTGTGCTTCATTTTAACTACGAAACGGGTTTTATTCGTTTTTTAATATTTTTCATTAAAAGATTTAAGATAAAGTTTAAAAAAACAGGGATGTATACTACCTAGTTTAATTTAATTACATTGTTGTTTGAATAACTGAAATACTTACTCAATATATTATCGTAATAGTTTATACGATGCATTTGTCATTCGTATCGGGATCGTAATAACCGTGTCGTTTCTTAGCTAGTTTGTACATGAACCACTTATTTGCAACATATTGCTTAATATTAGCTCCGCCAGCAATATCAGACCTTTTTTACCTTTCAGACTTTTTATTATTATTACTAACGCAACTAAAATCGCCGTCAAAGGATCTATTCTTTGTGTTTCATAACCAGTGAACTGCATGTAACACATTACAACGAGATGGGTTGCAGCATACTAAGGCTGAGATCTATAGACCCAACTTGGACTTTGCTCAGACTTTACTTTAGACTTTTGACAAAGTCAGTATTTATAGAGCCGTCTTTGAATTCATCTGAGTGCGTGCTTAGCAAATGCTTAGCAAAGTCTAAGTTCACAAAATCGACGACTTAGCAAATACTTAGGCTACTATTATCCTAACAAAAAATAATGGTACAAACTTTACTTCACCATCATTATATTTACACAACTTTTTAATTTTTTAGTATTATCAAGTGACCAGACTCAACTCAGTAATACCAGATTAGAAAAGATTTCCTTGATGTTGATAACTAATTCTGAATTAGTTAAGATAAAAACAATTAGGTATTATAACATCACATAAAAAAGTTTTTCTAAGTTTAAAATGTATCAAAATGAATTAAAAGTTACTTTTTTTCGACAAATTGCAGATGTCAAAACGATGCGATCCGTTTCAATGAATATAATATTGTGTTCGTTTATAAAAAAACAAAAAACACTTATAAGCATGCCAATTTCTGCTTATTCTTATAATAATAATACATAGAAGAAATATGAGCATAGTTCTAGATTATTTACATGTTATTATTGTTAAAAATTTATAAAGAAAAATCAAGAATGTAATGCTTGAAACGAAACATTAACTTGTATTTTGACATCGGCCGTCTTAGCGAATGCTTAGCCTAAGCTCAGCATTGTCTCAACGTGATACGTCTATAAACTCCAAATCTAAGATTATGCTAAGCATACACTTAGCAAAGTATTACGTAAGTAAAGTCTGAGCAAAGTCTAAGCTAAGTCCAAGTTGGATCTATAGATCTCAGCCTTAGCCCTGATAGCACGGCACCTGATAGGACGACACGTTTGGTACAGTGGCTAAGCGATTGGCTTCTGCGCCGCGGGTCGTGGGTTCGATTCCCACACGGAACAAAAATTTGTATGGCCTACAGATGGTTGTTTCGGGTCTGGGCGTTTGTTTGTGAGATTTGTGTCTGTAAACGCACCCACGATACAAGAGAAATCTTAGTGTGGGGCAAAGTTTTAAAAAAAAAAAAAAATTGCAACGCGGCTGTCCCATTTCAAAACTTAAGGGACACATTTTATAAAAATCGTTTTATTGCATAATCTTGCTAACCTAGAAAGTCTCTATCAAATACAAAAACGCCAGCGTTGAAAACTCAAATAATAAGCAGATATATTTTAAGCATCGATACCTAGTAAGTGCCATTCACTGCCTGTGATAATTTTAAAACCTAGTAAGTCACTTGAACCACATGGTTTTACCTAACAATTAAGTTTCAAAGGCTGACCGATTTAACGTTTATGCGCTCTCCTGTAAAATTTCGTTTTAAGCCCTTACTAGGTTTTGAAATGGGACAGCCGAACGTCCACGAACACAAATCCAGCTATGGTTGTTTTATAAATAGGTAGTATACTTCATCAAAGTAGGATTTCTCTTTCATCTAAAGACACCTTAAGACTGTGCAAACCCCAGACCCGAGACAATACGGGTTAGGCCTTTTCAAATTTTGTACTAGAATCGAACGCACGCACGAGGATACCTCGTATTACTCAAATAAAAAAATAATTTATTATTAAAACACTTTTTAAAATTATATTTGTAGTAATATTTAAAAATGAGAATTTATAAGTTTTTCTTCATAAGATATAAAAGGAATAAACGACAATATCCGTAATATTATTCCATTAAGGAAAACAGCGTGCAGATTATGCTGAGCACGTGTTGTACAGTCCACGAGGCCTAAGCTGAACTTTGCATTTGTGTGAGTGCACATAGAAAGTGTAGATGTGACGTCGGCCGACGCGTCCTTTACTTGGTCTAAAACGGTCTATAGTGCTTTTTGGCACATTTTTGTATGATCACTCACACAAATGCAAAGCTCAGCTTAGGCCTCGCGGACTGTAAGCGCCTGTGACGTAGAATATGGAATAACAACAAAAATATAATTATGTTATCCGTGTCGTATAATTTATTGTAATAAATTATGTGACTTTTGGATATCCCATGTATTATACTATATTATAACACATGGGATGTATACATATAAGGCACAGTATACATGTAAGCTAAAGCAGTACCTCAACTTACCATAATCGCCTGAATTGACACACTCACACAGACACGCACTGTATGCGTATACATATACTGAGTATACTGCACTCTTTGTAATGTACTCTTTGACAGCTTCTAAAGCTCACTTAGAAGTCTTGTTGGAGTACGTGTCTGTGTGAGTGTGTCAATTCAGGCTATTATAGGTAGTTGATGTACTGCTTTAGCTAATATACAAGGTTAGTCGGAAAGGGGGTACTAATCCGAAGCCCACTTATAGTATCGCTGATGACTGTTTGAAAGCAAGTGTTAAAATTACAAAATTCGATATTTTTTTTTCCAAATAAAATGATTTTTATTTTAGTTTTTTCAAAAATTCTTCATCCCTGCTTTAGTTACAAATTCAGAAAATGGTGATTCTAATTCATGACCCCAAATATGACCTAAAATGTAAACACAGCTGATCATAACTGGGGATAGATAGATTTTAGAGTTTTTTTTTTGAGATTTTTGAACTACTGTTTCTCTTAAACTATTGAGTTTTGGGAAAAGTTGTAGAACAAAACTTATTCATTATTATGTGTACTTTAACACCCTGTCACCCTGTGACATGGGCTTGCTTACAATTTGACATGTCAGATGAGAAAAATACTGTGCATCTGAGTGTCAGACGTGACACTACGATATCCAAAACAATAGGCAGTGGTAACTCTTTTCTAGCTCTACCACAATTAATTGGGCGACAACGATATTAGCTCGTTTGGGGGATGAGTCAGACGCTTGACCCGCGAGTCGATCATGAGGAACGAACATGAGGATAAGTAAATATCCTACTTATGACATTCGAAGCTAACAACGAGCTTCGCGCCAAGGTCGAATAAAGTCATTATGACACAATAGAAATCATAGTTTAAAACATTAAATAATTTATTAGATCGAAATAATTTAGTTATTATCTATTTAATTAATATTAGCTAGCTGCAGTTACTTTTCTAGTTATGCGCTTCTTGATAGATCTCGTGCCCCGCTCCAATGACGCCGATAGCACTCAGGCCATGCTTCTGAAAATGAAAAAATATTGATTAATTTCTAGTACCTAAGTAAAACCATTTTTTTAACGTAATAATAGGAACTATTACAAAATTATTTCAGCACTGGCGACGTAAACGTACGTGTTTATAGCAGTAACAGGGGCCCAATTCTCCTAAAATAAATTGTTGCCAAACGCAATCGAACCACAACCGTCAGTCAGTTTTTGTTTTCGAAAACTTTCAAAATGATTGATTTTGTTTTTTGTGTCAAACAATTTGATAGCTTTTGAAATTGAGAACTATCTGAATGAACGGTTCGGCCTTGGTTCGGTTGTGATTTATCAAGATTTATTTTAGGAGAATTAGGCCCCTGTACACAGGTACTGTTACTGCTATAAACACGTGGGATGACGAAATTATGAGTTAAAGTTTTTCCGTTATTTACATTCCTAGAAAGTGGCAACTCTTTCGATAAATTCTCTCACAATTTTTTTCGACTTCCAAATGAAGAATTCCATATTATTGAAAATTTATCCTTTTTTTCGGCCATTAATGTAATGGATTATATACTTTATGTAATATGCTACATAAATAAGAGTGCGTACAATAAACACGTGGAATGACGAAACTCTAAGTTAGCTAATAAATATATATTATAGATTTTCCGTTATTTAAATTCCTAGAAAGTGTCAACGCTTTCGTAATAAATCATATCTCACAATTTTTTCCGGCTTCCAAATGAAGAATTACTATTTTGTTTTTCGTCTTTTAATGTAATTAGTTTTATATTTTAAGTAGTATACTCACAATAACTTTTCCACCCTTCTTGAGGGCTCCGCCAATTCCCTTAGGGTTCGCACTGGCTCCGCCCGTCATCAGTGTAAGAACAGCCATCACCAACACAATAAAGCCGAATAGTTTCATGATTACGAAAAATAAAAGTTGTTGAAATAAATCTAAAAAGTTCTTGTTGACTCGTCTAGGACTTAGTTCGAATGATGATTTCTCTGTGTCACTCTGTAGTTTTATACGCGAATAGGATCATATGGGAAGTCGCTCCTCAATTATCTTCCTATACCTGTAGGGTTTTTCGTACTTCGTCGTACGTCATTGTTGTATTAGTTTCCTAGTAACCTGAATAAACATTGAACGTGGTAAAGCACAAAGAACTATATTTACAAGGAGGTAAATTTATATTTTACACCCACGGTACATGTGTAGGATAAATGTTCTACGGACAGCTGCATCAATTTGGTACCCTTGGTTAACATGTAGAAGCCTTCTTTAATGCACTCATGTACTTCTAGTAGTTTTTTTGTGTAGTTATGCATAGAAGAGGCCTGTGCCCTGTAGCCTTTATTAATCTCTATTATCGCTATAATATGTATAAAACTAAAAGTTCCAGGGTACATAAAAGAGCCTCCAAAGTTACCATACATAATATTAAGCTTTTTGGTTATGTAGAAAGTCTAGAACGCCACGAGCTACGATTTTTAATTATTTCTGTGATTCTAACAAATTCTATTTGCTTCTTCCGTTTTCATAAATCTAGAATATTATGCAGAATTTTATAATTTCCGGATTATTTAAGATAGCCAATGAAAATCATCCGACTGTTGCGGTTGAGGTGACCTTTTCCCATGAGTGTAGTAACGACAGTCACTCAATCTGAGAGGATAGCTGTAACGCACAGACTGTATTCCCTTGCTCAATGTGGTAATTATGCTATCCCTCCTAGGACCATCAGTGAGCACGATTGGTGCAGTGACTCGGCCTACTCCGAAAATCGAACTACGAAAATTGGCTGACGGATCGCACGTTTTCCAACCACGAGTTTTTCGGATCCGACGATTCGATTTTCGCGATTTGACATTTAATGTTTCGTTCACCCTACTCCCAAATGTAAATTGACATATAGTAGTTCGATGTTTGACAATAATTTTTCGTTCGTTTCGATCCGAAACTTTGACATTCATTTTCCGGAGTAGGCCCTCGGGGTTTTTGCGCTTCGGGTCGCGAGTTAAATTGTTCGATTTCCACACGGAACAAATATTTAATGACCTACAGATAGTTCTCCCGGGCCTGGGTGTTTGTGCATGTGAGATTACAATTGAAGCCGACGAACGAACATACAATTGGAAGTCGGTTAATCAATAGTTACTAATTACCAATTCAGAGTATTCAAACATCTTAGTATTCGGCGCTTGTAATTGTAAATCTACTGACAGTAACAAAACAATATTCGAACCCTTGTTGGGCTCGAAGGGGTTAAGCAAAGACGGAGATCACATTAATATGTACCCAGATCTTGTGATATGATCTTCAAGGCGCATTTAAGACGAAAAGAATCATATGAAGTGATCAATTCTTTTCCTGGAGCTACACGGGCGGCATGGTAGTAGATTGATGCCAACGAATTTCACCCCATTCAATTATAATGATAATATACTTTTATTGTTTCCATAATTTGTAAGACTATATAGTTCACATTCAGCCTGAGGGTCAAGAGTATATTTTAGAACTTAGACGCGACACGGTACAGTTACGAAACGCGTAACCGTATTTTGAAATTGTAGCTATCATTCAATATAATATACGAAGTGTAATAAGATTTAATAAGCCAGGAACACATTGTTTAACTTATCGAATACTACTTGAGAACGTTGTGTTACGTAGTTACCATTTAATCTGTGGATATGGTCACAACGTGGATTCACCGCACGTAAAAAACCAGCCAAGTGCCTTGCAAGGAAACGTAAAGTCTAGTTTCTAAAAACCTATGTTAGTTACAGATACCCTTTATTTTTTCTGTAATATTTACTTGCTCTGTCAACCCGATTTATTCGTCATAAGTCAAAAAATATGCGGTATAAATGAAAACAAAATTATATTTTATAATGTACAAATTGAGCCCATTCTGGACCAAACATGACCAAGTAACCCGATTTTAAAATTTCGGCCCTCACTTCTTCTTTTTCCTATTGCAATGACAATAACATTATTTTCTCAATTATTCTATTTGGAATATAAATTGATGAGCATTGTTTAAAACTATTAAGGGTGCCTAGGCGTGCTAGGGCGAAATGTGATTGTCTAACAATCTAAACTTTTGCATTCACACTGCGCGAGATCATAAGATATTCAAATTGACTATCAACTATTTATGACGTAAAACC
Organism: Amphipyra tragopoginis; assembly: GCA_905220435.1. NCBI lineage: Eukaryota > Metazoa > Arthropoda > Insecta > Lepidoptera > Noctuidae > Amphipyra > Amphipyra tragopoginis. Next base: position 14,494,951 of record HG992005.1, on the reverse strand, counting down.
TTCAGGGAAACAAGTTGGACAGTTAACTTATATTATCCTTATTCCTAGATGTGCTTTTCCATTCAAATTCTGCAAAGCTTATTGTTAAATGAGTAACACAAAAAACCCTGTCGTCAAGCGCCGCGCTGTGCCCTTACTTCGTGAATATAAAGGGACTAGGAATTCGGAAAATCATCATTCGAAGTTTACGCTTTTTCAGTTTAACAATATTTTATTATTTTAACTTATCATCATGAAACTTTTCGATCTTCTAGTCTTTGTGATGGCTGTCCTAGCCATGTTGATGGGCGGAGCCAACGCGAATCCTAAGGGCATCGGCGGCGCAATCAAAAAGGGCGCCAAAGTTATTGTGAGTATAACATAGTATTTTCTATTCCGTTTTCAATCTTTTTTTTAATTTTTTATATCTTTTTTTTTCGTCCTTCCAATGATTCGGCTGTCTTCTAAAGTCTCCCTTGTCATCATTGTTTTATGTCACCACATAATATGCTCGCTCATAGACAGATTTGATAGGTTAAAAAGAATTCCTGGTATTTCTCTTTTCTTTCCCTTATTATTTCCTTTTCAAAACTCTGTGATACATAACTATAGGTAAGCCAGTAACGGTATCAAGTTTTTCATCAAAATGTTTTGCACTATTTAATTTACTCACTTATGTTTTTTTGTTACAGAAACACGGTATCGGTGTTATCGGCGCCATTGGTACAGGTCACGAGATCTACCAACAAACTCACAACTAGAGAAGAACTAATAGGATTCATCTTTTCATCACCGTCCCAGTAGCCTCTTGCCAAATCCATACCCATCAGATACTAATAATCAAGATACAAAATCTATGACAATGTAAATAACATTTTGTAAATAAACAGTTTCTCTAGATACTAGCATATAATTTACGTCTTGACCTGTCCATCCGTCACTACTTTATATTGCAGAAGTTAAAATCAAATCCCAACGGAATATCAAAAGGGAATATTGCTGAAAAGTTTTCAGTTACAGGCCAGTATTGGCACTTTTGTGTGTTCTGAAAGTTACAATATATACAAAACCGAGTATTTCAAATGAACTTGTGCCTGCTATATTGGACCAGCGAGGTAAAACTTTGAGGTGAAAGTTTTCTTTATTTCATACATAACTGATTACCGTCCGCGAGGCCTAATATAAGCTGAGCTTTGTATTTGTGTGAGAATAAATGCAGATGCGTCCTTTTCTTGGTTTAAACCGGCTTGTACTGCTTTTTGGCAATCGATTCTATGTGCACTCACACAAATGCAAAGCTCAGCTTACGCTTCACCGGTTGTACACTAAGCGTAGCATAATAAACTGCTGATACATTAAATATAGATATGATACTGATAATTAATTGATGAAAAACTTGTCTAGATCGAATTCACACAACATGACGACACCGATAAGGACTAGTACCTCACAGTTTCAAATATAAGGTCCTAACAAGTTGAGAAGCAATATAATACCCAATATTGAGTAACAAACCAAACAGCATCATGCTAGCCTTCCCCGAAATGTATTAGGCTCCACTTTCAGTATCCAGATGCCGCTGAATAAGTGTTACTGCCAACTGACTGCAATCAACTACTAGAAGATTCCGTGACTTAAGCTGAGGCTAGTTGTCATGTCAAACATTGTCCAGATTTTTGACCTAACATTACTTTCCATTTCTGACTTGGTGAAGGTCGCGGGAATCCGCTGGATGCGAGAAGCACAGGATCGGTCGATGTGGCCATGCTTGGGGAGGGGGAGGCTTGACCTTTTTCCAGCAGTGGACGTCTGTCGGTTGAATGATGATGATGACTGCTTTCCAATGTACAAAGAGGCTGAAGGCCTTTACTTAGATGTCAGACTTGATGACTCAAGTCTCAAGTTTGAAGTAGACCGCGGCGAGGATTCATTATCTCCGATGATCATCATCATTCATCACAAAAGATTTGCGCAGTAGCCGTTCAGTCACGTTTCCTACCACAATCTGAACCTAAGACCTATATACATATACTAAATCAACTTGTCTTCACGACTCAATAATTTACATACTTGTTCCTGACAGGAAAAACGAGCAGATATGCTATAATAACAATCTTAATTACATAGGTATACCTACATCATCATAATCATATTAAACATTGGCACTATATAAACGCACAGTGGCAAGCAACTATTTCAATTTGAAGTTAGCCCTTCTACAACAAAGACGAAGTAAAGATAAATAAATATATTTACGATGAAGCTGCTCGGTCTGGCTGCGATCCTCGTGGCTGTCTTGGTCCTCATGTTTGGCACCGTCAGTTCGGAACCTGACAGGAAATCTGATCCGAATAGGATTAAACAATTATTACAGGGCGGGATTCAAGCAGTGAGTATAACTATAAAATAAAAACATAAATATTTTCGTTAAAAAAGTTTTTTTCCTTTGTAAGTTCTTATGTAGAGGCTTTACAGCTCTTCTGGATGTGAAAACAATTTTACATACAAAAGGTTTAAATTCGTTTTTGATGTTATTAAATACGCAGTCGGTTGCTTTGTGTTAAATACGTTTTCACCGTATGGTGAGTCCTGACTTTTTTCTACAAAACGTTACAATAAAAAGAATATCAAATATTTTTTAAAAATAAAACATTTATGTAATATAGCTATTTTATGGTTTTTGACAATGTCGTTTACATTTTTCGATAGCAGTATCGTAAGGATACTGCTATTGAAAAATGTTACTAGTGGCTACAATTTACGAAATGACCACTATGTCAGGACTCATCATATGTTGAACAGAGTATGGCTATTATACAGCCGCATCTACTTAAATTGCAAATCGATCTTAAAATAGTTGGAATAAGAAATAAGTAAAAGGCTAGGTAATTATTTTTATACAAGGTTAGTCGGAAATGGGGTACTAATCCGCGGACTACTTAAAGTATCACTGATGACTGTTTTAAAGCCAGTGTATAATTTCAAAATTCGATAAAAAGTTCAATGTAAAATAATTTTCATTTATTATAGTTTTTTCAAAAGTTCTTCATCCCTACTTTGGTTACGAATTCAGAAAATGAAGCTCAATTTTCTGAATTCGTAACTAAAGCAGGGATTAGAAAAATGAAGATTTTTTCTAATCCGTGACCCTAAATATGATGACAGCAGATCATAGCTTTGGATAGATAGATTTTAGCGTATTTTTTATTATAAAATCTTTGTACAGCTATTTTTCTTAAACTGTTGACTTTTGGAGAAAGTTGTAAAACAAAAAGTATTCATTAATATGGTTACCTTTAACACCCTTTCGGATTAGTACCCCCTTTCCAACTAACCTTGTATTAAAATTTTTGAAACATTTTTTCGATGTGAATTCCCCTTTTGGGCTTATGAATCTGCCGAACTTCTTAAATTAAACGTATTTATTCTAACTCTGCTTAATAAGGTAACGATTGATTGGTATCACATGAACTTTGAGCATGAACTTCAAAACATCGGCTACTGCTTTCTTCGACCTTGTAAACATCGAATTATTTATTTATTTTATGTAATGTTGGGTAAATAATGGCGATTATAGGATAGTCGCCTAATACCGTAACATGACATCACGGTTAATCAGCTCATGACCATCCTCTGGAGATCCTGGCCCTCCAGCAAGCCTTATAGCACTATGGCGCTATAAGTAATCTGCGTCACGTTTGGCAAATTGTTATTAAAATTTCATCTACACATTGACTTACCGACCTTTAACAATGTTTGTGTACTATGAGTAACTAAGTAGTTCTGTTATTTCATAAATGTTAATACCATATTTTTTCGTAGGCTAACAGAAGAAACCATTAACAGATGAAGAGAAAATCTTGTTATGTATTAAATATATATTAAAAGTTTTCAAATATTAAATGTTATCAAATAAATAATTGTGTAACTTTATATTTCAGTGTTTTAATTACTACCTAAATGTGTAGTGTAATTATTATCTAAAGCTCTTCACAATAACAGAATTTATATTAAAGACGATATAAATTCTGCTATTACATTGAAAGTGTACGTAACTTCATAGTAAACACTTTATCAACATAATAATGCATTTCACTAAGAGAGGAAAACGCAATCAAAAGTTTTTAATTTTCTCGTTTTATTCTGGTTCTAAGCGAACACGTGTGAATGGAAATAAAACTACTATAGACAAGCATGGCGTTCTTCTTCTTCTTAGCATGTCGACGGCAATCTAAACGATGTCCGCCCAGAACTCAGCTACGAGTATTGCTTGCTGGTTTTATTGGGATTGCCATCGTGGTGAAAGGATTACCCAATCAGCGTAAATAACTCGCTGTTTGCCCAGGGTTCGCCGGACTTACAAAGGCTCAGTAGATACGTCGCCGTCGCTCGGGGAGGCTCCTTTCATGCACCCCAGCATGGTGTTGTTCCCGGTTTTTTGCCTACGCCCTTCAAATGGTAATTTAGTATGTACAGTCATGAGCAATATTCTCAGTCACACACAGGTTTTTTTCTTATGTATTTCTATTGTATATGACACTTACATTAGTATACACTGGAACACAAGAGCCGCGTTTAAACGTATATGCTATTTACAACAATGTACGTCGATGAAAAATAAAAAAGGTTCTGGTTTGTAATATATAATTAGAACATAATTAGGTATAATAAAGTAAATATAATATAGATATAGAATAGATTTTTTTGCGAAATTTCGTTCGGTCTGTTTGGTACATATTTTTTGTTACTAAATAAATAAAACGTCGTTTCTTACAACAACTAAAATATTGTTCTTAAAGGAGAATGGGCAAAAAATACCCAGAACCAACAGAAATGACTCGTATTGGTATTTGTCACAATTATTTATCCTAAACAATCCTGCGCATCTTTTTTTTCCTAGCATCCGGGAGAACCCGGTAAAATGAGGTCAAAGTTTGAAAAACTGTCGGTTCATGTTGTCGGTGTAATACAGAACTAAATGAGTATTTATACTGATAATACTACCGTAGATCACTGTCGGTTGGGTATAGGCACCCCCTATAAATTGTCACCACACCTGGTGCTTGCTCAGAAAATGGGTTAAAACATTATCAAAGTTCTAAAGGTGATCCAATTAAAATTGATATACATATAATTACTCAACATATTCCATCTCTGTAATATGAGATGGTTCCTCTTTTATTAACCTGTATTGTACCACTACTGGGCAACGGTCTCTTAGTATAATTACGATGATATCACAGGAGAAACGTGCATTTCCCAGCTTCCCCAAAAGGCAACCGTAGGGGTGCACCCTTCTACTATCCGTGCAGACTCCAACAATCATCAATTGGTAACATAACCATTGGATTAGTCAATCCATACCCGTCATGGGCTGTAGCGTTATAAAGGTAGACATAGATATGTCTGTTTGTTTGTACACGCTAATCTTCGGAACTACTGGACAAAGGAGATCGGACATTTTTGTATGGGCTCTGGCCCAAGTGGCGTCGGAGCATGGCGTATATTTTATTTGAAAGTTCATTACCTAAGCTTACTTTTTTGTATGAGTGCAACAAAATCTATCCTGGGAGAAAAAAGTTATAGTGCATATTAAAATACTCATCTATCGAGCTATTTTCAACCTTTTATTCAATTTAATCTATTTCTTTTATCTTAATATGGTATGTTTGCTGTTATCTAACATCTATGATGACTCAGGTGCGTGGTACTTTTTGCGCCAACATTAGAAAGAGACAAAAATGTTACAAAGGCAGAGAAAACGCAACGCGTTAGTAGTTCTCGTAGTTCGTTTTCCTTCCCTCCGCTCCATGATCAGGGATCGGCTCAAGTCACTGGCAGTAACTCTCTCCGCTCGCTGTTGTTCGATGTGATTGTTTCAATTGCGTTACCTATTCTGTTATTCGTCCACTTTTTACCGCTTGTGTTTGATTGCTTTCTGACGACCTTGTGGTGTTTATTTGAACTATCCGATTTCTTTTCGATTATCCTGCATGTTAAATGGACTGAGTCTTCTTACCTGTTTTGTATTTGTTACTTTTGCAACACGATATGACCGAGTGCTGGTGTGACGTGCCTACTTTGTAATCATTCTGTTCTAAGAAAAGAGAGACTTACTGTGACCGTTCATTGAAGATTACCGCCATGGGATCTGATGGGTGATCTGATACACGGATGGGTTTTAGTCAGTAAGAGTCTGACACTCACTTCCGCTCCGCCCAGAGCGGATGAAGTCATTTGATGATTTCAAATCATTAAATAAAAAAATGGATATTCCAGAAGAATCCGACAGTTCAAGTAAACAAGCCAAGTTCGTCAGAAAGCAATCAAACACAGCCGGTAAACAGTGGACGAATAACAGAATAGGTAACTCAGTTGAAACAATCACATCGAAAAGCAGCGATCGGAGAGAGTGACTGTCAGTGACTTGAGCCGATCCCGTCATCCTGATCATGGAGCGGAGGGAAGGAAAACGAACTACTGCGCTGCGCCCGCGTTGCGTTTTCTCTGCCTTTCTATCCAACCGCACTGCGACAGACGTATCATTTTTGTTTCTTTCTACTGTTAGCGAAAAAGTACCACGCACCTGAGTCATTATAGATGTTAGATAACAGCAAACATACCATATTAAGATAAAAGAAATAGATTCAATTGAATAAATAGTTGAAAATAGCTCGATAGATGAGTATTTTAATATGCACTATAACTTTTTTCTCCCAGGATAGATTTTTTTGTACCCATACAAAAAAAGTAAGCTTAGGTAATGAACTTTCAAAAAAAATAAGCGTCATGCTCCGACGCCACTTGGGCCACACCCGTCCGATCTCCTTTGAATGATTTTTTTTTTGTTGTATAGATATTATGTCTAGGCAACATATAGGCTATAATTTATCTTGGAAACTTGAACACCTGATGCAGAACCGCAACAGACCAACTAAACTATAAGAGATACAAAAATGGTACCATAGCAAAAATTGTTCCACGTGATGAGCATTTTCTGCTGAGAGAATAAATTTGAAGATCTGGAACATCTGATGTGGAACTCCAAGAGCCCAGCTACCATATAACATATATAGGAATGACGTCTTAGCAAGAGTTGTTCAACCTGATAAGCACTCTCTGTTGACGTATAGAAATTGAAGATCTGGAACACCTGTTGTAGAATTCCAAGCGCCCAGCTACACTATAACACACAGTGGTGGACATATAATTAGAAACACCTAGTGTGACTTTTATTTTTAGGACAATTTAACTTGATAATTAATGTTTAACGTATCATAGAGGGCTTATACCTATTTATCTATAATGTATCCACATCATGAAGTATTACTATGTCAGTTTTGGAAATATCATACAACCGTTTATATAAAAACTGGTATACTTTATAAAATAAAATGAAGCAGCACAACGTACTAAGGTGGACAACTAATTAGAAACAGAAAAAAAACTTTAGCATAAATATGAACAAAGGTAACGAAACAATAAATAATGAAGTTAAATGGTACAAACGTTTTATAATAAACAATTAATGTTTGGTTGGGAAGCCACTGCTGTCGATTACAGCTCTACAACAACGTGGCATTGATTCTATTAATGTTTCATACATTTCCAGGGAATTTTTCTCCAAGCTTCTACAAATGCGTCTTAATATTGTTGTAGTATGATACTAATAGTAGTACGATATTAGTGATATGTTTATTGGACAATGTTTTCTTTACTATGTACCCCAAACTTAGATTTGATTCAAATCTGGACTATTTGTAGACCACTCTAACACCGACACTAACAGAATGCCGCTGCCCCACAACAGAATGCCGTAGGACATAATACTGTGGAAATATGCGAAGTATACTAACCTAGCTGTAGCTACATCAGTCAGCTGCCTAATTTTCCTAACTGCGTATGCAGCAGAACTTAACCTAGCTGACAGGGCAGTAATATGCGCACCCCACTGCAATTTTGAATCGAGAGTTATACCTAAAAATACGGTGTCATTAATTGTATTAAGATTATTGCCTTCAAGCATTAAATTTAAACCTACTTGGGGAACATTTGGTAGTGAAAACTTAAGGCCATTTTGTTTTGTTTGCATTAAGTAACATATTATTGGCTGCAAACCATTTAGAAAGAACAGTAAGGCTCTCGTTAACATGTAAAACGTCCCTATCTTTTCTATCTATTTTAAAAATAAGTGAAGTGTCATCGGCAAATAAAATTATGTCTGATAAGTCGGTCATCATATAGGGTAGATCATTTATATAGGTTAGAAACAGAAAAGGTCCAAGAATTGAGCCTTATTTATATATATATATGTTATATATTTTATGGTGGTCATTATATTTAACCCCTTAAATTAGCAACTTCAAACATCTCAGATTCATTGATACTTATTGGCAAGGGTGACACTGAAACAACGTAATATTGCTTTTAAATAAGATTTGAATATAACTTTAATACAGAAGAATACTTCATAAACATTCTTAAAACACCCCTCGAAGTGCAATGGTTGCTATGCTTATGTTTGATTAAATCTGGAAACCGCAAAATAAATATTACATAGGTACAATAAGCACATGACGAAAACAAAATTATATTTTGTAATGAACAAATGAAACCCATTCATATGGACCACATGTGACCTAGTAACCCGATTTTTAAATTTCGGCCCACACACTTCGGTCCTATTGCAATTAATATAATTAAAACTATTAAGGGCGCCTAGGCTAGAGCAAAATTTGATTGTCTAACAATCTAAACTTTTGCATTCACACTGCGCGAGATCATGGGATATTCAAATTGACTATCTAACTATGACGTAAAACCTTCAATGAAACAACTTGAACTGTTAACTGGTATTATCCTTATTCTCAAATGTGCTTTTCCATTCCAATTCTGCAAAGCTTATTGTTAAGTGAGTAACACAAAAAACCCTGTCGTCAAGCGCCGCGCTGTGCCCTTACTTCTATCTATACATATAATAAATCTGTAGACATGGCGTGTCTGTACATAGCAAATATTTTGAAAAAACCTGGTTGGGGTGTTAAACGATAACCAATAGAACCCATTTTTAACATTTTTGGAATTTTTGTCTGTTTGTCTGTTTATCTGTTTGTCTGTTTGTCTGTTTATCTGTTTATCTGTTTATCTGTTTATCTGTTTGTTTGTTCAAGCATCACGTAAAAACAACTGATCCAATGTTGTTGACTTTTATAAATAAATATTGTGTTTATCTCCAAGTAACATATGTTTTTTGTTTCATCGCAATCGGTTCACGCAATCAAAAGTTATGCGAATTTTAAGTTTTCTAGAAGAACTTAGCATGAATACATTGTATTTGTGTATACCATTTCTTTTCAATAGATGGCGTTACGTGTATCATATCAAGTTGTGAGGAAATATATTACAACGAATATAATTATGTTTTACTATTCTCAGTCTACGGAAGGTCTATTGAAATGCTATCCGAAGAAGGTACTAACTAAGCTTTTAAAAAAAAAACGAAGATATTGTTATTTAAAATTTATTAGGTACCTACCTATCTGTCTGAATGGCAGTGGAAGAGAAATACATTCAATTTCATAAGCGAGTGTAGGTATTCTAAATTGTTAATTGTGCAAGGCAATCCGATAGATTAATTTGAAATACTCATATATTTTATTATGAATACTTAAATCAATACTTAAATACGTATTTATAAATCTATATACTATTAATAAAATTCAAAGTGCACTTTGTCTGTAATTAAATGTTTTTCCAAAATTTCGATTCCGTGGTACTATACTATCGATACAGAAACTATAACATTTTTTTTTAGAATTATTGTGTCTGTTTGTCTTTCCGTCCGGACATCACGTAAAATCCCGTGGATGGATTTTGATAGGACTTTCGCTGATGTGTTTCGTAAAAAGCGACAATTTTGCTGGTACATAATTATATCATCACGCTATTGTTCATAGGAGCCGAGCAGCGGAACATTATTTCCACGTACTGCGAAGTATAAGCTTAATATTCGGATCGTGAAATCGCGTGAATCGATTTTGATGGGCCTGCGCTTATGCTGGTATATAAACTATCACGCTATTGCTCATAGATGCCGAGCAACGAAACATTATTTCCATATACTGCGTAGTATACGCTGTAAACAGAAGTAAGTGCTGCAGTGAACGGTCGCTGGCTCAGTGTCCTGCGTTAAAACCTCACTTTAAAAAAATACACTTTTTGTAATTTTTTTGGAATGTTTTTATTTATTTTATTTTGTTCATTGTTGTCAGAACTATTCAAAACCTGTCGTCGCCGTTTTATTAAGTTTATTTAAGCCTTAGGTAATGTCCTAAAACACATGGCCATGAAGGAAAAGTACTATAAATATAAAAAATTGCAAATTTCACTCAAAGGAGGCTTCATTTTATTTTTTAAAGTAAGAAATATTGCCTTTACTGATTTTTTTGCCTGAACCGAGAATCGAAAAGGTTTCGTTACATTATCACAATAAATATCAATATTCAATTATAAATCCATTTTAGCAAGGAAATGTATGGAAATAAGCAACGCGTTTTTAGTATTATTATATGGTTATATGAACCTTTACGGTCAATCAAGAAGAGCTGAAACTCTACCTAAAGAAATGGTTTAAAAGATATAAGTGCCTTGGTGGGACACCTTTGTCTATTATTACCTATAATAAATGGAATACATATACACTATTTAGTTACTGCGACACAATGTTGTTTTCCGAGTTCCACGCGGACGGAGTCGCGGGCACAGCTAGTCGTGAATATAAAGGGACTAGGAATTCAGAAAATCATCATTCGAAGTTTACGCTTCTTCAGTTTAACAATATTTTATTATTTTAACCTATCATCATGAAACTTTTCGGTCTTCTAGTCTTTGTGATGGCTGTCCTGGCCATGTTGATGGGTGGAGCCAGCGCGAGTCCTAAGGGCATCGGCGGCGCAATCAAAAAGGGCGCCAAAGTTATTGTGAGTATAACATAGCTTTTTTTTATTCATTTTTCAATCTTTTTAATTTTTAAATCTTTTTTTGTTCTTTCAGTGATTCGGCTGTCTTTTAAAGTCTCCCTTGTCATCATAGTTTTATGTTACCACATAATATGCTCGCTCGTAGAAAGATTTGATAGGTTAAAAAGAATTCCTGGTACCTATTTCTCTTTTCTTTCCCTCATTATTTTCTTTTCAAACACTGTGATACACCCTGTGTAAACGAATTCGTGTAATTCCTTCAAACCGCGTGATCTACTGGTGACTCTGATTGACCGTGCATAGTTTTTTTTTAAGAATCAACGAAAAAAAGTTTTCATATAACGAAACATGGCATTCTGTATTTGAGTAATTTTAGCGTCCCGAGTTAACTGACTGCGTGGAGCGATATCGCGCTAGTCGTGCCCGTCAGCTGTGTCGCCGTACTTTCATTAATTTATACATTTATCAAAAAAATATTTTGGTTTTATTTTTAATCAATCTAAATCCCGTACAGGGTTAATCTATACCATTAATAGAGCATGTGGTATGAAGGAATTACACGAATCCGTTTACACTCTGTATAGGTAAGCCAGTAACGGTCTCATGTTTTTCATCAAAATGTTTTGCACTATTTTATTGACTCACTTATTTTTTTTTTGTTACAGAATCACGGAATCGGTGTTATCGGCGCCATTGGTACAGGTCACGAGATCTACCAGCAAGCTCACAACTAGAGAAGAACTAATAGGACTCATCTTGTTATCACCGTCCCATTACCTACTGCTAAATCCATACCCAGCAGATCCTCATAATCAGAATACACAATCTATGAAAATGTAAATAATATATTGTAAATAAACAGTTTCTCCGGATACTAGCATATAATTTATGTCTTGACCTGTCCATTCGTCACTACTTTATATTATAGAAGTATGTATAAAATCAAATCCTAACAGAATATCAAAAGGGAATATTGCTGAAAAGTTTTCAGTTATAGCCCAGTATCGGGACCTTTGTGTGTTCTGAAAGTTACAATTTCTACAAAGCAAAGTGTTTCAAATGAAGTTGGATTTGCTATATTGGACTTTTCTTCATTTCATACATAGGTTACTGATTACACTAAGCGTAGATTAATAAACCGCTGATACATTAAAATATATACCTATGATACTGATATTTGATGAAAAACTGGCCGAGATCGAATTCACATAACATGACGACACCGATAAGGACTAATAAGTACCTCACAGTTTTAAATATAAGATCCTAACAAGTTGAGAAGAACTATAATACCCAATATTGGTGACGATTCTCTTGTTCACCAACTAAACTAAAATTAGAGAATTGCTATCTCTTACTAACAGACATCGCGAGAAAAGGACGGTGATAGATATGTACAATTTCCACCAACCGGGCCACGCAGGAGCGCAGCGCAGCGCATCGCAGCGGATGCTCGAACACGCGCCCGTAGCCGACCGCGTCCGCCCGTCAGCTACAATATGCTGGAAACCGGGCGCATGCGCGCGCGTGATCGTGTATCCGCTATCGCAGTCAGTTTCTACCTGCGGTGTGGCCGAACGGAGCCGACCGGACGCGACGACAGCCGAGCGCCGCCGTCCACGTACGCGAGGAGCCGACCGGCTGCCGCGGCATAGAGCGGATCTAACAGAGTTCCAAGCAGTGTAAATTCCACGCAAACATGGAACTTAATTATTGTATAGAAGCCTGAATTTCCTTTAGTGCAGTGTGAAATGCGCTCCGGTGCGGCCCGTTTGGTGGAAATCGTACATAAGTTAGAGATGTCAAAGTAGTAGTTACGCCTTGAACTTTACCGTATTTTTAGTCGACACGTTCTGCCGTGTGGTCTAAATTTGTATGGAAATTTTAGTTCAACTAAATTTTACAGTTCTTATTTCCGTCCGTCTCTTTCTTACTTTATCAGAGTGAAAAAAATGACAATAACCTAAATTAAGTTTAGTTTGTGCAAATCAAAATCGGTACCATTGAGTAACAAACCGAACAGCATCATGCTAGCTGCTAGCCTTCCCCGAAGTGTATTCGGCTCCACTTTCAGTATCCAGATGCCGCTGAATAAGTGTTACTGCTAACTGACTTGCGCAATCAATTGCTTTAGGAAATTCCGTAACTTAAGATAAAGGCTAGTTATCATGTCAACCATTGTTCAGATTTCTGACCTAACCTTGCTTTCCATTTCTGAGTGAAGGTCGCGGGAATCCGCTGGATGCGAGAAGCATAGGATCGGTCGATTATGTGGCCATGCTTGGGGAGGGGGAGGCTTGGCCTTTGTCCAGCAGTGGACGTCTGTTGATTGAATTATAACGATCACTGCTTTCCAATGCACAAAGAGGCTGAAGGCCTTTACTTTGATGTCAGACTTGATGACTCAAGTCTCAAGTTTGAAGTAGACCGCGGCGAAGATTCATTTTCTCCGAAGATCATTCAAGATTTGCGCAGTAGCCGTTCAGTCTCGAGTCCTACCACAATCTGTACCTAAGACCTATATACAGGGTGTAAAAAGACCCATCACATATCCGAAATCTACGCACTCTGTACATTAAACTAAACCCCATTAACCCAAAAATAATTTCTGGGAAACTACTTTTATTTTTTGGTCTCAAAAAAAACGTTTATTTTTTGTAGCTCGCAATGTGTGGTTGTGGCGATGCCGCGCGTTTGTGTGCGTGCAGCGGCCACACAGCTGAGCCAAGGCGGTCGTGTGCGTTCTATATTCGTTGCGTTTTTGTAACTTCAAATGCGTAATTAGTGAGGAAAAAATTAAAATTTTGATAAGGTTGTTTGGAAGAAAGTTTAGTATTGTCACTTAGAATACGTTTTTGGAAAAAACTAAAAAAAAAATGTGTACTTTGACCTTCAATATCTCCAAAACCAATGGTTTCCCAGGTATGATCTGGTAGAAAAAAATGATCCCAATGATGGGTAGAATATGTGGTTTTCGTTATCATTAAGGGTCTTTTTACACCCGATATACTAAATCAATTTGTCTTCACGACTCAATAATTTACATACTTGTTCCTGACAGGAAAAATGAGCAGATATGCTATAATTACAATCTTAATTACATAGATATACATCATCATATTAAACATTGGCACTATATAAACGTACAGTGGCAAGTAACGATTTCAATTTGAAGTTAGCCCTTCTACAACAAAGACGAAGTAAAGATAAATAAATATATTTACGATGAAGCTGCTCGGTCTGGCTGCGATCCTCATGGCTTTCTTGGTCCTCATGTTTGGCACCGTCAGTTCGGAACCTGATAACAGGAAATCTCAACCGATTAAGTTTAAACAACCAATACGCCGCGGGCCTCAAATAGTGAGTATAACTAAAAATAAATAAAAATGTTTTCGAAAAAAGTTTTTTGCCTTTGTGAGTGCATATGTAGAGGCTTGGCATCTCTTCTGGATGTGAAAACAATTTTACGTACAAAAGGTTTAAATTCATTTCTGATATGTTATTAAATACACAGCAGGTCGCTTTGTATAAAGGCCACCGTAGACACAATTCTTTTAGCATCGGAGATTTAATCGCTTTTTGGTCGCTGGATGCCGCGACTGAACATCACTCCGCACACAAACGAGTCGCCTAAACGCGATGCAAACGCAAAATCTCCGATCGCTGATGCTAAAAGCATCGTGTCTGCGGTGGCCCTAACTATAGCCTTTTCACCGTAATGGTGAGTCCTGACATTTCTCTACAAAACGTTAGCATGAAAAGAATATCAATATTTTAAAAAAACAAAACATTGTTAATTTAGCTATTTTACGGTTTGTGATAATTACGTTTACGTTTTTCGATAGCAGTCTCCTTACGGCCACAATTTACGAAATGGCCACTATGTCAGGACTCGTCTTACGTTGAACAGAGTACCTATTGATATTATACAGCCGCATCTACTTAAATTGCAAATCGATCCTTAAATAGTTTGAATAAGGAATAAGAAATAAGTAAAAGGCTAGGTAATTATTTTTATACAAGGTTAGTCGAAAAGGGGGTACTTATCTGCGGACTACTTGAAGAAACACTCCTGACTGTTTTAAAGCAAACGTTAAAATTCGATAAAAAAAAGCGTGTAAAATAATTTTTATTTTAGTTTGTTTTTAAATTCTTCATCCCTGCTTTAGTTACGAATTTAGAAAAGGAAGCTCCATTTTCAGAATTCGTAATTAAAACAAGGATGAAGAATTTTTCTAATCCGTAAACCCAAATATGACATAAAATGTGATGACAGCTGGTTATACCTTTGGATAGATAGATTTGACCGTATTTTATAAAATCTTTATACAGCTATTACTCATAAGCTATTGATTCTTGGGGAAAGTTGTGAAACAAAAAGTATTCATTAATATGGATAGGTACATTTAACAGCCTTTCGGACTAGTAGAACCCCCTTTCCGACTAACCTTGTGTATTAATTTCTGAAACGTATTGTCGATGCGAATTCCTGTTCCTGTTTTCTTTTATATTTCTTTTTAGTTTATTAGTCTCCATTATGTATATGTAAAATAGGGGAAGTAGCGAATCGGCCCCAACACAAGTATTATTAATAACTTAATGGGGCTGCCTCATAATACACTTATGTAATGATTCTGGAACAATAAACAATTTATTATCATATTAATTCCTCCTTTGGGCTTATGAATCTGCCGAACTTCTTAAAGTAAAAGTATTTATTCTAACTCTGCTTAATAAGGTAACGATTGATTGGTATCACATGAACTCGCAATTCAACTCACTGACTTCGACCTCGCAAACATCGAATTATTTATTTGTTTTATGTCATGTTGGGCAAATAATGGCGATTATAAGATAGTCGCCTAATACCGTAACATGACACCACGGTTAATAAGCTCATGACCATCCTCTGATGATCCTGGCCCTCCAACAAGCCTTAAAGCACTATGGCGCTTTAGGTAATCTGCGTCACGTTTGGCAAATTGTTATTACCGGCCTTTAACTATGTTTGTTAAATTTGTAAGACCGCTATAAGTAACTAGCTCTGTTATTTCATAAATGTTAATACCATTTATTTATTTTTTGCAGCGTCCTGCCGTCCTTCCTGCTTTCAAGGCAGGCTAAAAGAGGAAACAATTAACAGATATAGAGAAAATCTTGTTATGTATTAAATCTCTTTTAAAACTTTACAAATATGTTTTCAAATAAATAATTATGTAACTTTATATTTCAGTGTTTTGTTCCTACCTGAATGTATAGTATAATTATTTTCTAGAGCTCTTCACAATAACAGAATTTATATTAAAGACGATATAAATTCTGCTATTACATTGAAAGTGTACGTAACTTCATAGTAAACACTTTATCAACATAATAATGCATTTCACTAAGAGAGGAAAACGCAATCAAAAGTTTTTAATTTTCTCGTTTTAGGTATTCTGGTTCTAAGCGAACACGTGTGAATGGAAATAAAACTACTATATGTAGACAAGCATGGTGTTCTTCTTATCATGTCGACGGCAATCTAAACGGTGTCCGCCCAGAACTCAGCTACGAGTATTGCTTGCTGGCTTTATCGGGATTGCCATCGTGGTGAAAGGATTACCCAATCAGCGTAAATAACTCGCTGTTTGTCCAGGGTTCGCCGGACTTACAAAGGCTCAGTAGATACGTCGCCGTCGCTCGGGGAGGCTCCTTCCATGCACCCCAGCATGGTGTTGTTCCCGGTTTTTTGCCTACGCTCTTCAAATGGTAATTTAGTATGTACCGTCATGAGCAATGTTATAAAAAGTATGCACTCAGCGAAATTGAAAATGAATTAAGAGAAACATTAATGGAAACCTGCGAACACATAGGTACGAATACTTGGCATGTAACATATAATACAAATTAAGAGAGGAAAACTCAAAAATTTCGCTACTTGTATGACATTACATACATGTTGGCGCTCATGGCTGGATAAGTGTTCAGAAGTTTTTGCATACTTCAGCATGCTTCAGCCCGCTTACGCATTCTATGTGTCCCACGTCCTGTACCGACCAAATTTGGTACGTGGATTTAAACAATATGAAATAAGTGTACGGATGCGTACCTTCGCGTACCTTGATTTTCAAAAGCGTACCTCTTACCATTTACGTGAAAATGCCAATTTAATTTGGTCCGTACAGAACGAGCACGTTCTGTACGGACCATACGATTTAATAATGATTGGTCTTTTGTTATGATATAAAACGGATGTACTTAGGATGTACTCCACATAACTGCAATCGATATTTAATAACTATTTATAAAATGTATTGAAATATGCATTTGAAGTTGGCGCGTACAGGACGAGTTTCGGGTACAGAGCAAACCATGTGATACATAACAGAAATTGAGATGGAGGCTGTATGTACCTTTAATGTACTCCCCGAATCGTAACTTTTCATGCCTAAAAAATGTAAAAGTTCCATATTAAAGACATTTAATTCAAAATGTAGTTGAAAATATAGACTTAAGAAAGCCTAGAATTGGCATTATCTTATTAGAGTTTCGTAGTCAAACTAGGAACTCTTATGGTTTTCCCATGTCCGTCTGTACTGCCTGGTTATTATATATTATGGCTTTTAAAATCTCCAAAGAACGTCTTAGGTTTATGTTGGTTAAGTTACGTGTCAACTTACAAACTTTAAATCCCGGGATGACTTAAAATTTCTTTCAAATTTCAATTTCAAAATTCAACTTCAAAAATATAAGCTGATTACCTTCAAATACACAGGCAGACAAGTGAGACCCAGGTTGCTGGTTGGTGTAAATATGTGATTCTATGTTGATGCGATATGTTATATACAGGGTGTAAAAAGACCCATCACATAGCCGAAATCTACGCACTCTGTACATCAAACTAAATTACATTGACCAAAAATAATTGCTGGGAAACGACTTTTAATTTTGGCATAAAAAACGCTTTTTTTTTGTAGCGCACAATGTAATGCACGTAACCGACTGTGCATGTGTGTGTCGTGCAGCGGCTACACAGCTGAGCCAAGGCGGTCGTGTGCGCTTGATATTCATTGCGCTTTTGTAACTTCAAATGCGTAATTTGTGAGGAAATATTAAAAATTTTGATAAGGTTGTTTGGAAAAAAGTTTAGTATTATCACTTAGAATAGGTTAAAGGAAAAAAATTAAAAAAAAAAACACTTTGACCTTCAATATCTCCAAAACCAATGGTTTCCCAGGTATGGTCTAATCGAAAAAAAAAAATCCCAATGATGGGTAGAATATGTAGTTTTCGTTATCGTTAAGGGTCTTTTTACACCCGATAGATTATTCTTCCGCCTTTAGCTTGTTTTTCTGTTGAGCAATATTTTTTATTTTCGTTTTAAAAACTGCGAGATTTGCATTTTAAAAATAAAAGTGGGGGTTTTATTTCTTTTTATGATCATTCATTTTCTTTTTTTTTGTACCTCGTCTCTTATAATATTTTTTATAACATTTTATTTTGTTTCATTACTAAATTATAGATGTAATAATAGTAGATTGTTGCACCGAGCGCAAAGTGAGTCATTAATGCACGAGTGTTATGTTGGTACCTCACTGATTAATCACTCACCTGAGCAAGGTGCGTAATCTACTTTTCTTTCAACTACCAATTTACCTACCGTGATAAAATATACCTACCTACTCAAAATAAAAAATCAAGTTAATGAAAACAAGGTTATCCTGCGACTTTTGCGGCCAAAGGTTATTGACAATTTCATTTGCAGCTGTTTTTATACTTTCTGGACTGGAATTCATATCGCTATCTATTTCCATTTTTTTAAACTTTTCTTGCTAATTATGAAGTATCAAAGTTTTACAATGGTACAAAATGCGCGCCATTTGTTTTTTTTTTTCACCAAGTCGGTTTTATTCAGCCGATTTTTATTTTCAGCCAGTATCTTTTTGATCTAATGCATAAGAATGCATACATTTAATTTAATATTAAACTTAACGGGAGACATTAAACCTCTGTGGTAAATTTATATCTAAATAAAAAATAGAAAACTGCATTAATGAAAAACAGTGCAGTAATGAGATTTCATACAACATTTCTGCACTGTTTTGCTTCTAAGCAGAAGATACGTATTTTGTGATCGGTTTTGTAGCGATTAATGATAACATTACTACGTAGTTGAAAGAAAATAATATAACCTCTCTTAACTTTTTTCTACCAACTTTTACAAGGTCACTATTTATTTATTTTTTAATCTTATTTCATTCTACAGCTATTAATAATTTTCTATAATGCACGTTATCGAAAAGACTGAGTTCCAAATAACATGAAATCTCGCCATCTTTTTTATGAGATGTCACTTCTGCGACTTTTATAACTCTGTATGTAGAAGAAAAATATAAATTATTATTTATATCTGATACCATACATTTATCAGGCATGAAAAGTTACGATTCGGGGAGTACATTAAAGGTACATACAGCCTCCATCTCAATTTCTGTTATGTATCACATGGTTTGCTCTGTACCCGAAACTCGTCCTGTACGCGCCAACTTCAAATGCATATTTCAATACATTTTATAGATAGTTATTAAATATCGATTGCAGTTATGTGGAGTACATCCTAAGTACATCCGTTTTATATCATAACAAAAGACCAATCATTATTAAATCGTATGGTCCGTACAGAACGTGCTCGTTCTGTACGGACCAAATTAAATTGGCATTTTCACGTAAATGGTAAGAGGTACGCTTTTGAAAATCAAGGTACGCGAAGGTACGCATCCGTACACTTATTTCATATTGTTTAAATCCACGTACCAAATTTGGTCGGTACAGGACGTGGGACACCATTCTATAACATGCTTTCGCAGTTGAAAGCACACGATTTCCAGCATTTCTGCGAATTGATGCTGATGTAGGGAATCAGCTTCAATTCTTAATAATGATGCTGATTTTGTCAAATTTATATTTTATCTTATTTATAATCGAAGAAGGTAACCAATTAGTAACTTAAACCTTATTCACATCTTTTAAAAACAAACTTTATTTAATTAAAACACTACAATAAAATAAATTAATACAGGTAAGGAATACTAGGATTACTACTAGGAGCTACTAAGGTAAGGAACTACTAGGAGCTGCTAGGGTTGTTTTGATTGTTGATATATTTCGTGTCCAGCACCCGCGACACCAATCGCGCTCAGGCCGTGTTTCTGGAAAGAATAAATAACTTAAATGATTAAAAGTATAAACAAGACACAACGCTTTTTGAGGCTGCATATTACAACTGTTTTCTTAAACACATGTACATAATATACTAAAATATATAGCATGTATTATTTTGTTTGATCACATCAAAACCGTCGAAGCGACCTCCGAAGAGATGGAGTCAATAATAATATAGAGGATGATATTAGTTACTTTGCAATCTGTACCCCAAGTGTGAGTTTGTTTTTTCGTTAACTACTGTAGTTGCGTCACGACAAAAATGTATGAAAATTTAGGCTGCGCCTCTAGGCGCACCGTTCACTAACTGATATTCGCGCGTTAATTAAACGGTGCGCCTAGAGACGCAGCCTAAATTTTCATACATTTTTGTCGTGACGCAACTACAGTAGTTAACGAAAAAAACTCACACTTGGGGTACTGAAGGCCAATTCTCGTAATTAAAAATGTTCAAAATATAGTTTCGATCTAGTCTCAATATCATAAATATGACAAATGGTATTCTTGTTCGTTAACAAACAACGTCAAACGTGAGATTATATTGAAATGAGATTGAAAGTTGACTGAAGCCAAAAGCGTATTCTGGTTGCATTATGTATTGAGCAATTTTGGCAAGTTGATATAATGATGACATTATTATTCTGCATGACATTATATCGAGATAGACTGAGATGATACTGAAACCGGACCGAACTTAAGTGTACCTACCAGAATAC
The DNA here is from genome assembly GCA_905220435.1 of Amphipyra tragopoginis. Taxonomy (NCBI): domain Eukaryota; kingdom Metazoa; phylum Arthropoda; class Insecta; order Lepidoptera; family Noctuidae; genus Amphipyra; species Amphipyra tragopoginis. Next base: position 14,474,073 of record HG992005.1, on the reverse strand, counting down.
CATTTTTTATTCAATTTATAATTTGATCTCAGTTCGGCGAACCTTTAGTCTTACTTCAACTTAATTACGAGAATTAGGCTTCTGATACTGAGGTCTTCCATCTCACGGCTCGGCAGCCTGTCTCATCCAAAAGACGAAAACCTCATATACTCTGTTTACGCAAAGATGAGTTGACAGCCCGGTCATTTTGTAAATTGTAGACGTAAGGAGACTGCTATCGAAAAAACGTAAACAGCATCATCAAAAACTGTAAAATAGCTATATTATCCATATTTCGTTTATTTTGAATATTTGATATTCGTTGTATGGTAACGTTTTGTAGAGAAACGTCAGGAATCAACTTACGGTGAAAAGGTAATGTTTTTTATTTATAATCAATAGTAATGATACAAACTAGAGTATAAAAAATATTACGACTAATCCACCAAAAATCGTATAAGACCACATTTAAATAACAGTATGTAACAACATACAATTTAGTCTATGCATAAAACATTACGAGTGTGTGTATTACGGAGCAACAAGTAGAAATCCCTACTAATATTATAAATGCGAAAGTAACTCTGTCTGTCTGTTACGCTTTCACTCCTAAACCGCTGAACCGATTTTGATGAAACTTGGTACAGAGATAGTCTGGAACCTGAAGAAGGACATAGGCTACTTTTATCCCGAAAACCGCGGAATATCTACGAGATAAACGAGATCCTCGCGGGGGAAGCTGCGTGCGACCTCTGTTAATTAATATTTTACTGGTTTTAAGACAATGATTGAAGTTCATTATTAAAATACTCACAATAACTTTGCCGCCCTTTTTAACTGCGTTGCCGATGCCTTTAGGCTCCGCGCTGGCTCCTCCCATCATCAAGGCCAGGGTGGCCATCATCAAGACTAGAAGACCAAACAGTTTCATTGTGATTTATGATGACTTTCAACCTTTGTTACAAATGCACAATAATTTTTCTTTCCGTGTCACCGCGCTTTTATATACGTTTAATAGACAAGGAAAAAGTCTTAGACGAAGGGATAAAAATCATTTGAGGGTTTTTTGCTGTGGTCATGTTCTTAACATACCACCTCTATAAATGTTTTTATTAACATTCCATAGAGTCTGCACGTGTTATCCGCAAAGGCATTCTTTTGTCATGCACATCACGCAAAACGGTGTACAGCTACATTTGATAGCCGGGCATTGCCCATCAGTCGAGTGACGATACTCAAGTACGTCCAGCGCACCCTGGGCAGTCAGCCTCGCTACAAACCTGGCTGACTGGCTAATCTTTTCACCACGCCATGAGCTGAAAAGAAGAGTCTTATTAATAATCTCCCTCTCATTTTTCTCTCACACGTATAGCTCGTGCTGACACGAGAGAAAAATTGCCGTCTTGTCTCAATTGCTGGGAATCAGGACGTCAAAATCTGCAAACTCCGCGATATTTGAGGCATTAAATTACTTTCAAATAATTCAAATTGAATGAGATTCCCTACCTCATCTATTCTGAAAATAATGAAATTAATTTTGACATTGATTTGAAGACAAAACAAATCTTTTGCCTATTACTTCAAAGGTATTTCAGACCTCAGATTGCGAAAGTCTGAAACTCTTGTATTTAGATGATTTTGAAACCTATTCTGAATTTTGTGTTTCGTCTATTTTACTGTCAGTAGACAGACTCCTACTTTATGGGCTCAACTTGGTCTGAGCACGAGACCGAATGAAAAAACAAGTACTTAATGTTTGTATATACGTTTATTTTATTCATCATCATCATATCAGCCTTTTGCCGTCCACTGCCGAACCTAGACCTCCACCAAAGATCGCCAACCATCCCGGTCTTGGGCTAACTTTATTCAACACTTTTTATTCGAAAACATTTAAAAACGTTCAAGCGATGTAGTTCCACAGTATTCGAAAATTGAGGCATTTACGTCAAGACCAAAGTGCACAAAGGATTTCAAGAATGCAAATATCTTTTGTTGCCTGCAGTTTGCTGGCGTTAAGAATAAAATCAAATCGTACAAAAGGTACTACTACTACGAAATGGCTTCTTTAGTCGTTGTTTGCTGTTCAAGAATTGAATGACTGTTAAAACCTTAGGAAACTGCTTATAAATAAAAAATAAAACAACAAGTCTTTTGTGTTATGTCGGAATACTTAATACTTAATGCCTTTTATAAATATAGCATGAAATAGTTGAAAACACTGTTATCGCTAGTGGGTAACACTGGGCAATGTTGATAAAGGGAGGTAGTCGTCGATATGGATGAACGCACCCGAGGTTATAAAGGCGGCGGTCATTCGACGAAGCGGGGGCATTCCGTGTTGATCAGCTGAAGAAGTCTGACCTTTTATATCTGATTAGCTTGTCCTTATTTTATGATCTTGTAATAATTGTGTAAAGTAATATATTGTGATATAGTTAATGTTACTAATACTAACCCAAATACAAGTACTCTCAGTGGTGGAGAGTCTATGTTGGTTTTATTTACTGTGTTTACCTTGCTCGCAATCCTGACATACCGTTATTAGCTATAACTGTAATGATAGAATCACCCCTGAACGATTAAATTGTAGTGTCATTTACAACACTTTAATGAATACTAAAAATAAGGTATGTCATGCACAAATAATAGTTACATCCAATCAAACAGTTGTCCGAACGTAACTCGATATTTTTGTTGAAGAATCGAGTCGAGCCAGTAAGCACTATTTATCATCATAAACAATCAGTGCATTTGAACTATGGAACGATAGTTTTATAGTTAGATTTATTGGATACACGAGGGTCCTAACCCTTCTCTTCCTTTTGAAACATTAACGCAGATTAATAAAATTCTATACACGATTGATAAGTTACGGTCAGTGTGATAAATGCGACTAGAATTTTTAATTACCGGAAAGTATTAATAATAATCACAACACTTGGTTAATGCGATGAATACCAAGACAATATTTAGCACTTGTACCGGTATGGTTGGTATGGTTAAAGTAATAATACGATTAATATAGTATCTGTCACTAAATAAATCGATTATTAATCCATAGTGTGATCAGGAATCAGGTTAGCATGCAATAGGGTATTTGACTGAAAAAATCTAATTAGTCCGTCAGTTAGATTATCAAAAAATATTTGACCCCGCATTTTTTCTTTTGTTCCGTAAACCAAAATTGACGAAGATACGACACTCTTAAAATTGGCAAAACGTCACAAGCAAGTACAATTTTTACTTGCTTCTGACGTCACAAGCCTCCACTCTCGAGTTTTGATTATCTTTCCAAATATTCATAGATTTAACTTTAACAAAAGAAAAAATACGTGTCCATTATTTTTCAAACTCTAACTGGCGGACGAATTAGATTTGCAATTTATTGATGCTGTCAACATGCCTATGACAACGAGTGAAGCGAGCTCGGGACTTGGAGCAGCCCGTCTAAGGTCACCGATTTTTTTTTCTTGTGACAGTTTCCTCATCCCATTACTGTCCCACTGTTGGGCCTTTTCTCAGAATGATAAGGCTTAAGGCCTTAATCTACTACGCTGGCCTGGTGCGGGTTGGCAGACTACACACCATCGAGAACTTTATGGAGGTAACTTAGGTGTGCAGGTTTCCTCACGATGTTTTTCCTTCACCATTAACATAAGCCAAATACGCTCTCGCTGCGAACTCACGGCGAGCCCGCTGCGCTTTCGCCTCGTTTTGAATTCGCTCACGAATCACCACTATGATAAAATACTCGCAGCGCGTTCGCAGTGTGCTCGCTGCGAACTCGCGGTGAGCCCGCTGCGGTCTCGCCTCGCTCGCTAATCGCCACTGTAATAAGGCCCTAACACTAGTGATAATCAAATTCTGATCAACACATGAATTCGAAAAGTCAGAGGTGCGGGCCTGAATTGATCTCAGACCCTCCTGTATAAAAGGCAAGCGTTCAAACGCTAGGCCATCACGTTTGATACCATTTAATTGCTGCTTGTGACCATACCACTCGTAAATAGGAGCCCCGCCTAGTAAGGCTCCGTCAACTTAAACAACAAGTTACTACCTATACAATTTATCACTTTGACTTTCTAGGTTGATTATGAAATAACATGTAATTATTTTATCTAGATTATATTTAACTCAAATATTACTTAATGAATACCGAATATGTTATTATATCATTCGTATATGATGGTATGTGACTATTGACCAAAGTGTTAATTAATGACCGGTAATATTAATCATTTGAATTAATGAATTACAGTATCAGTAACAGATACACCATTATGATAAATAAGTAACTAAGTAGGTACCATGGGCTAGTCAGGTTTGTATAGCCGCTGATACGGATTTATTTAGTTAGTCTTATCGCTTTAGCCCCGGGTTAAACGATATTGAGCAAGTCGGCCTTTGTGGACAAACAGATCATGGGGTGGTCATTCCGTTTGAATTTAGTTGATTTCATGTTATATAGTATATACATATGCATATATGGCATGGTATATACATATATGGTATACAGGGTGTTAATTTGAGATGGGGCATGAAGGGCAGCTACCTTAACCATTGTAGCAAAATTTTCTGCCTTTTTTTTTGCCTTTTTTAAGTGCGGAATATATTCTCCTATAAGACAAACAAATATACCCGCATACTATTGTTGTTACATACTTGCTATTATTATATAATTTGTATACTTGTTATTACAAGTCCAACATAATACAATTATTGTTCATTGCTTTCGTTTTGACTACAAACAGACTAACAAGTTTGTCCACACTCTTGTTTACATCGTAAACAAACAACTTATCATCTGCTAAACGCGAGCTTAAGTTTAAGGAAAACGACTTATGGTTTTTCACAGCACGCAGGATTCTCCTCAAAGGTTAGTCATCAAGCGCGCTTTAAGGTATATAAGTTGGCTCAGGTGACAAAAGGATATCATTCGCTCGAGTGAAGTACCCATACACATCCATCAACATGAAACTGTTCGGTTTGGTAGTTCTGGTCCTGGCGGTGTTCGCGATGCTGATGGGCGGCGCAAGCGCAAACCCTAAAGGCACCGGTAGTGCACTCAAAAAGGGAGCTAAAGCTGTTGTACGTATTTTCTTTTAATCCAAAAGAAACATTCGGTGAAGCATTTGTATATTACCTTTGTATCTCTTTCAGTCACGGCTCATCTTCCTTGCGGAAGATGTCCGGTCCTTTGGAAGGCATACACGGGGACACAGGTCCAACGCGCAGAGGCCCCTTTGAGAACTTTAATCTAAAATGGGGTGGGGCACCAACCGGGGGCTATCCACGGCTGCACTATTGGAGTACAGTCATGGACCGTCCCAGGTGGGTGCAAGACTATTGCAAAATGTGGTGAAAAATGTCTGGTCTATGGGAAGGGGTGTTAGGTGGACTGATAACCTCTATTGCCGGAAGAAAACGGCGTCTGCCTTTCAACATTTAAAATTGAAATTTATTGGCAGACGGTGACTCGCCAGCTCACTAGCTGGGCCCCCTGAAAAGCCGCCAGTACATAGGCGAAGGGGGCAACAGACGTGTGAGCGGCTAGGGGTGTAGAGAGGTGTGGCCCCGGTTTCGCCGTCGCGGGTCTAAAAGACCCGGAGTGGGTTTCCCCGCTATTACGCCTTTAGACACTTCCACCCCCGAGCATATAGCTCTGGCGGCCCCCCTCTGGACGGCCGATAAAGGCAAGCCAGAGTTGAGAGTCCTGCGGGCACTCTTGGGGTTCCACTCCAGCCAGCCAATAAAGGCAAACTGGAGACGGGGCCCTGACCGACTCTCTGAGGCAATAAGGTACGCAGTGTCGCCACTCACCAACAGCTCGCCACAAGCTGCCCTGCGGTTTGTAAGCTTTTCAGTAGACCTCATGATACATTTTTTATTATATGATGGGGTTGTAGAAAGCTAGTCTAATGTTCCCTCCGGTTTTACGTTAATCTCATGATGAGGTAACGCTTTTCCCCGGGGGGGTTGTATATTACCTATTGTTATTAAATAATATTGCTGCTTTGTGGTTAATACATGTATCTTTCGTGCATTTTTCATCGCTGGTTATTTTGTGAAAGCCCAAATAAGACAAAGAAAAAAAAACTGTTTGTTGTATTCAAAAATGACAAAACTTCTAGGAACAATACCTACCTAAAACATTTTTTTTTAAATCGTGGTCTTATTTTTTCTTTTCTTTATTCTCGATATTATTTCACATATTTTAGAATTAATCTCTTACTTATCACTTTCTACGTGGGAAGGCACACTTAAGGTATTTTAATATCCTTACCACCGACTTTTATTTATACACATCACGTTTAATATATTCTCCGAGCGGATAGGCAGCCATGTAGGTACTTACTGTACGACCCACATTCAACCGATGACTTTTTAATATGTTTTTTTTTTGTTTTACAGAAAGCAGGAATCGGGGCGATTGGTGCCATCGGCACCGGCCACGAAGTCTACGAACACATTAAGAACAGGGGTTAATTTATTGTTGCCAAATCGTATTTTTATGTTATAATCAACCAAATGTTAAACTGTTATTAAAATTATTGTAAATATCTACACGATATCTTTACCTTAGTAAGCTATACCTACTTTAAAAAAACCCTCAATAGATCTCCTTTACAACTCCAACATAATCAACATATTTTTTTTTTTTATTAATTTCTATTTTGTTTCAGTAGGTTTCTACCCATAACAGTTGACGGGAATAAACACCTTGAGGCTTGAGATGGTCCTCTCGGTCAGTTTCCGTGTATTAGACAACCCCTGCATAGCACATCTCAGGCATTTCACACTTTATTGGGGAACTTAACGCGACATAAACTACGGTGTAACTAGGAGATTTATTAAAAAAACACATATTCAGGCAGTTCTGATGAAAATCTCGTTGGGGTGTCTCGGTTTTTGTATATGTTACGGCTAAAAGCCGAATGGCGGTTACACCTAGGTTTAACCGGATACAACTAGGTGCAACCAGTAGCAGTTGGTTAGAACTAGGTTAAGCCTTCATCATAGCGGATAGAACTAGGTGCAGCCGCACACCGGTGATTAAGAGGAACCCCGACACGTTACTTTAAACTCTGCAGACGGAAATAGGAGCCCCGCTCAGCGGGGCTCCGTCGACTTAAGCTACACCTAGTTCTAACCAACTGCTACTGGTTGCACCTAGTTGTATCCGGTTAAACCTAGGTGTAACCGCCATTTGGCTTTTAGCCGTAACATATTCAGGCAGTTCTGATGAAAATCTTGTTGGGGTGTCTCGGTTTTTGTATATGTTACGGCTAAAAGCCGAATGGCGGTTACACCTAGGTTTAACCGGATACAACTAGGTGCAACCAGTAGCAGTTGGTTAGAACTAGGTGTAGCTTAAGTCGACGATGCCCCGCTGCGCGGGGCTCCTATTTCTGTCTGCAGAGTTTAAAGTAACGTGTCGGGGTTCCTCTTAATCACCGGTGTGCGGCTGCACCTAGTTCTATCCGCTATGATGAAGGCTTAACCTAGTTCTAACCGAGGATAAATAGGATAAATCTAAGTTTAACCGCATGTGGCCAGCTGTACCTAGTTGTACCCGGCTAAAACTAGGTGTAGCCGCACTTCGGCTATTAGCCGTAACATATATACTAAAAATAACGTTGTATATTCTTCGGTTTTCTCTGGAAGTCAGAACGTAATTTAAACTGTATTTTGAAGAGACAGGTTTTTAATTTTTAATCCTCATACTATCCATAAAGCGGCAACCAGCGAGTAATGAGACCGCAAGTGAAGCGAGCAGCGTTTTTTTTCGGTTCTTTTCTTTTCTATTTCCAACGTCATTTTAAGTGCATATTTAAGGAAGTCTTGTCGCTAAATATTTTTTATTAATGTTGCAGGCTAGTTGCTTAGCATTTACATCAACAAAGTGGTAATGAAATAAATCGACAAATAGCGCAACAGCAGGGTTCGCGAAATTTTTGCGAAACCGCCGTAATTTTAAGTAGGTACAAGGATCCGACACCTAGATCAGTTGCTCCGTTCGTCCTATACTATGGCAGGCCCTGGGGGCTTAGACAAAGTAATAATTTAAAAACGATAACGAAGTTCGAAAAGACTAAAATGTATGGGATTGACATAAGCCTCGTTAAGTCACGTGGTCAATCGTCATCGTTTTCGCAAGTTGGTAGACAATGTTATACTTCGAAACGAAACGATAAAGAAACGATTTGTTTATCGTCATACAAATGCGTAGACAAGCAGCGCTTTTAGTGTTCGCCTTCGCTTCGATCGTGATCGCCAAAAAAGATAACGAAACGAATGTTAAAACGTTGTAGTTATTGATACTATATGGTCGGATTTCATTCAACAGCGGATTTTTGACACTGAGTGATTACATACTCTTAGGCCTTCCCCAGGCGAGGGTATCCATGAGGATTTTTCAACGAAAAAAAAAAATGGTATTTATTCTGTGCTAGAGGCATTATTGCAGATCGAATAAATTATAAAATGCATTCTTTACGTTTATTGTGGGCTGCACACAATGAGAACACCTGGGAGAGGCGCCAAAGGCCTTTTTTTTGTGTTGGAGTATTTTGGACTTCCAATCTACCTGACTGATCTTTATTCAATAAAGGTGGGGCCTTTATTGAATAAAGATCAGTCATAGTCATAAGTATGTTATAAGTGTAAATGAGATTAAAACGACAAAAATTTAGTAAGTACTTTTGTAATAAATTGAAAAATAAATAAACATTCGGGGCCTCTCATGTGGCCATCGGACCCCAAAGTATAGCTTGTACTATGGGTGTCAGATACTGATCATCATCATCATATCGAAAATCCCCAGTGTAGTAATAACAGAGAAGCGATTACAAGCCAACCTTCATAACCGCAAGGGTGTCTTTACTTGTCCAGACAAAACCAACACACATGAACAAACATTAATCAGATGAATGATTATCTCAGCTGGGAATCAAACACAAAACCCTTGAAAACATAGCTAGGATTGCTAGCCTCTCTTCCATTATACCAGTCTTTCCAAAAATGTTCATTAAGTCCTTATTTTTTTCCACATGTCTGTAGTCTTGCTGACACCACCAATAACAGAATTCAAAATGTTGGTAAGTTCAGTCCATAGTCGGTCTAACCTTTCCAGACCTTGTGATCCAGCAAGAGGCCTCGCCAGGTCACCATGGCTGTAACATAAACAAACAAAGATTCAAAAGTATTTCATTGATAAGATCGCGTCATTGTTTACATTACACACTCATGAATAAAACTTGGATTTACTTACGTTTCCATATACTCAAGCAGCGTTGACAATTGTTCGGGACTTGCTCGCACTCTTGATTCCATGTTTTATCACAATTATAACTAAAACAACAACTTAAAAATTCGCGGGTTTGATCCGATTTGACACTTCTTGACTGATACTGACAGCAAAATTTTCGTTTCTTAACGAATTAGCAATTCGACACAACGATCGCGACAATAGAGACGATGACGAATGTAGATATCGTTTCGCTACGAAGCGATGTTACTTTGTCTAAGGACCCTGTTTTTGTTCATGCTAAAGCGATTTTGCTATTTGAAATGTCTTTCAAAATGTTGGTTTGGCCAACGCCGCGCCGGCCGCTCGACCCTTCTCGTGGCGCCCCGCGGAACCTCGCGTCCCCAGCCTATGTAGCCTCTGAGGTTAATCAAGCCGTGAGGATGTTGACTCAACAGTAATTGTGCCGAAGTTGTTACAGCCAGTGGTCTAATAGCCAAGAGTCTCGGCCAGCATGTGAAGATCATTAAGCAACTGATTTAGAACGCGATACTCTTGGACACAGCGCGTATTGTTAGGAGGTTCCTCTCTCTTGAGCCCTGTTCCCGATGCTAGTGGACTACAATTTTTATTTTTAAATAGATCGTTTTTTATATTTTGTATTTAATATTACTATTAAATACACATATATTATTATGTTAAATCAACGAGAATAAAATAATCATCACCTGTTGATGAAGCAGAAATAACTGTTATCGGTAGCGGGTAGCACTGGGCAACGTTGAGAAAGGAAGGTAGTCGTCGATATGGATCAACGCACCCGATGTTATAAAGGCGGTGGTCATTCGACGAAGCGAGAGCATTCGGTGCTGAACAGCTGAAGAAGTCTGACCTTTTATATCTGACTAGCTTGTCCTTATTTTATGATCTTGTAATGATTGTGTGAAGTATTATATTGTGATCTAGTTCATGTTACTAACACTAACCCAAATACAAGTACTCTCAGTGGTGGAGAGTCTATGTTGGTTTTATTTACTACATTTACCTTGCTCGTAATCCTGACATATCGATATTAGCTATAACTGTAATAATAGTACCCCTGAACGATTATGTTATTTTGTCGTTTACATAACACCGCTCATTGTACAGAAGTCAGCACATAAAGCTACTACAATCCGCCAAATTTCTTTAATAGATTTTCATCTTTATCGCAAAATAATTAGGTTCATGGTTGATTGGGAAAATTTGAAAGTTTCGGGTAGCTTGATGTATGGCGTCTGTACATCTCTATATTTATAGTTATTTAATGTTTCTTGTTCGTTTTGAATACAATAAAGAGTATTGTATTGTGAGCATTGTAACAGCTACTTCTTACCGATGAGTAGTAGTAGGAATAGTTAGCTATCTATGTAAGATCTTTAGACTTCTATGAATAGCTATTCCCTAACAATACATAATAATATATAACAGCAATGCAGAATGTAGGTACCTAGTACTCGTTAAACGAGAAACTCTGTAAGTTAAATTAGTTGCATAAGCTACTTAACTGAGATAGTGTGTTTGACGACACGTTTGGAGCAATGGCTGAGTAATTGACATCTGCGCTACGACGGGTCGCGGATTCGTTTCCCGCACGAAACATATCGCTGCTTTGCATGAATAACCACACAATTCAAAGTGTTCAAACTAGATAAGGTGAAAGTGGAATCCAAGATAGCCCTATTTTTATGCGAATAAAACTCACATTCGTAGCGGCAAGAATTACGAAGTGGCATCACAAAATGTCATTTGCTATTGCTTTTGCATTTTGGCGCCATTTTCCTTCAACAATTTTAAAAGGCTCTCCTCTAAAATAAGCTTTTTTGAATTGTGTCATTATTCATCCAAAGCAACGATATATTTATATGGCCTATAGACAACAGTTCCCGGTCTGGGTGTTTGTACTTGTGAACTTTGTATCTGTAAACGCACCCACGATACAGAAGAAACTTCTCCTAGTGTGGGAAAAAGTAAAAAAAACCGGCCAAGTATCAGTCGCACTCGCGCGCCGAGGGTTAGGTACACACGGCTACACATCAAGCTATACAAAACCAGTTTATCTTGACATCGCTTTGTATAATCTTTTCCTACAAATAACGGTCAGCTTATACTGGTTTTGCGTAGCTTGAAATGTAGCCGTGTGTACGTACCTTGGAAGGAAACACATAAAAAGTTATATTTTCATTTTATTCGAACCGCACAACTACCTTGGTTTGTAAAGGATTTTAGCTCATTTCTAAAAAACTATTCTATTATAGTTACAGAAATCGTTTTACTCTTCCTATAATATTTAGATAAACCTTTATCAACTCGACTTATCCCAGATTTTTCGCTTTGCAAACTTCCGAGTTAAAGTACCAGTGGACCGAGGGAATGGTACTTTTTTTTTTTTTAATAATAATAATATTTTTTATTGGAACTAAAAAACAGGTTGACAATAAGATTGCGTACGATAATAGCTACATTAGTTATAAAACTGTGTCGCAGCCATTAACGCCCACCTCCAAGAGGTCAAAGGCGGCAGCGTTCCAATGAAATAAAAAGGTAAGTAACGACTAAACATATTATGACTAAAGTTAGGGTAAGGAACATTAAGTTAGTGTAAATGGTGTATGTCTGCATTGTGAATGTTTGTTTGTATGTGTAGTGAATGTTTGTTTGTATGTGTAGTGAATGTTTGTGTGTATGTGTAGTGAATGTAAGTTTGTGATTGAGTGCACATTTATGCGTAGGGATTTATGTCACGGGTATGTAAATTTCAACAGGTAGGATATATTTAGGATAAGAATTTTAGATTTTAATAAATGATTCTAGCTCTTCGTAGGGGAGGGTATGAAGCCAATTTCTCGTGAGCGTTTTGCATTCCCTTAACGTCCGGGGATAAATGTTAAGTTCTTTATTAACTTTGTTATATAGAATGGGGCTTAAAAAGTGAAACTGACGTCTAACTACTTCAGTTTTGACCATCTCAGTCAGACAAACTCTGTCAATCCTTTTTTTTTTTTTTTTTAATTCTTTGTTTTTTTCGAGGCACTAGTACACTTTTGTGGCTATGCAAGCCTCATAGGTACCTTCTAAATGTCAACATCAGAGAACCGCTATACAGTTCCACCGGCACGAATTCTACAACAGAATTCCAAACAATATCGGTCCCAACCAACCTCCTCCCAAAAAAGCATCAGCCACCTACAAATCCGCAGAAAGTGCGTTTCCTAGAAGGGCCGACCTTCTCAAAAAAGCACACCCTACAAACTCATAAACAGCCATCGCCTCTCTCGAAAGAGGCCGACTGAGAACAACACCAATTCCTCCATTATAAAAATCCGCACCAATGAAACCATACAATAATTCCCTAATATCGGCATACGTGCTGCACTCGACCAATAGATGATATAAATCTTCGACTTTGTTATGGCAAGTATAACAGAAAGGTGATTGATATCTACCCACTAAATGTAAAAAACTATTTAAGGGTACATGCCCAGATCTTATCCTCAACGCTAAAACTACCATTTCTCTGGAAAGACTAGCAGCATCGAACCATGGAACTCGAGGTATCTCCTTGTTAATCGTCCTGTACCACAGACCTTTCTCCGCAGTAATAATTTCAAAGTGGTTTTTCCATAGACTAAAGCAAAATCGCTTCATGCTCGGAATAAGTTCTGTGAAATAGGGTTCACACGGATTGTCAATGCCATCTGTAATAGCTTCTGTAGCAAGTCTATCAGCCATTTCATTCCCAACAATACCTACGTGAGAAGTTATCCACTGAAGCTTTATATTAACAAGTTTCATCTGTAATAGGTGTAATATCTTAAGTGCCTCGTACGCTATTGGCATACCTCGAGTTCCCGAGACGCATCGAGCCAGATGCTGAAGAGCACTCTTTGAGTCCGAAAGAATTACCACATTTTTGTATGGCAGAGATTGAACATAAGATAAAGCTTCGGTAATCGCCGTCAACTCGGCTCTCATAATACAGGCATCATGGCACAACATAAACTTCATACTAGAGTTTGTCTGCGGATCAAAAAATGCTGCTCCAACACCATGCGAGTCCTTTGATCCATCAGTAAATACATAGTAATAATTATTGTACTTAGTGGCCAACATCGTGGAAGTTAGCGTTCTTAAATTAGTTACACTAGTGTGTCGTTTTGGTACATTCAAATTATCAATAACGCAGCTAATACAATCTGTTACATTTATACTTGAAACCCAGGTACCAACACTGTACATTTCCAATAAAGGAGATTTATGCACACTATTTCCTTTGAATTTGCTATAAATATCAATCAAAATCGGTTTTTTCTTATGTCGCCAATAAATATTCTCACTCAATTCGGTCAAATTTTCCAACAGTCTAGTTGTTTCATTGTTGGAGAATGAACTCACCCTCAACCAGTACCTGCAAGCTAACCAGTGTCTTCTCACAAATAATGGGGGAAGGCAGAGTTCACTCTCCATCACACAGATAGGAGTTGTACAAACAAAACCACCACATATCCGCAAAGCTCGATTTTGCAAAACATCCAGTTTATATAAGTGTGTTTTAGCACTATTTCCATATAAAAAGCTAGCATAGTCTATCCTACTCCTAACAAGGGAAATGTACAGTCTGCGTAAATGCCTAGGATGAACACCCCAAGACTTACCGGCTAAAACTTTCAGAATATTTAGATATTTATACGCCTTTTCACATACCTCATTTATCTGTGCACCCCATCTTAGTGATGAATCTAGCCATAACCCTAAATATTTAATTTTATCAACAACTTGGACATCTTTATTATTGATCTGAAAATGAATATTGGACAGAACCCTTGATCTATTAAACAGACATATGTATGTTTTGGACTCTGATAGAAATAGGCCAATTTCCGCTAAATGTTTCACAAGTACATCTATAGCGGTGCCTAAATGGCGAAGCGCTGGATCTAAATTATGTTTGTTAGACGAAATATAGAGAACAAAATCATCTGCATACTGTGAAATTGCAACACTAGAAATAACTTTGCAAATCTCCATGGTAACAATATTGAAAAGAAGAGGGGATAAAGGGTCACCCTGAGCTAAGCCAATACTGGCTTGTCTTACGGATATCTCATTATTACCACTCTCAATCTCTAAGAACCTTTTACTTAAGAAACTCCAGAGATATTTACAAACTCTACCTCCTATCCCAATTTTCTTCAATATCTTAACCATATAGTTTACATTAACATTATTATATGCATTACTTATATCAACAAAGCACGCTATAGTAGCCATGTTTTTAGAAAATCCTATCTGAATATTTGTAATTAGTCTCGTAAGATTATCTAGACATGAATGACATCTACGAAAACCAATGGTTGATGGAGAAAACAGTTCTAACTTTTCGACATACCATTCAAGACGTTTTAACAAAATCACATGAAAAATTTTACACGGACAAGACATTAAAGATATAGGTCGCAGAGAAGAAGAGGAATTCGGATCTCGACCTGGCTTAGGAATAGGAACCACCTTTATATTCCTCCATTGCCTTGGTACAGCGCATGTTCTTAAAACTAAATTATAAATATGTAATAAAAACTTCTTACCGGAAAGAGACAGATTATAAAGCATAGAGTAAGAAATATTGTCTAAACCTGGGGCTGAGTCTTTACGCTTAAAAGAGTTCACTAATTCTGTCAACGTTATTTCCACATCAAGCTCATTTAAAATTGTTTCTTCAGTAAATAAGGGAGGCTCTTCACAGGCCAAGTCCGGGGTTAGAGATTGTAATAACTCCTTACATTTTTGGGAGTCTACACTACGGTTACAAAACCTTCCACCTTTCACCCACTTCATTTTTCTCCACATCTCTGATGCTGAAGATTCCGAATCGATACTTGTACAAAATTCTTTCCATCCTTCACAGCGAGCTTTTTTGATAAGTTTGCGAGCATTAATAGTTTTGGTCTTGAGAAGTGTAAAATTATCAGGAGTAGGATTACGTCTCAAATTTGAAAGTGCTAGGCGTCTTTCCGCTACTGCCATCGATAATTGAGAATTCCAATATGGCTTCGGTACAAATTTTGTCGAAGGGTCCTGGCAGGTTTTAATCCACGGAATAGTCTCTTCCGCCAAACGCTCAATTCTGGATACAAATAAATCATAACATTCTTGCACATTAGATGACAAATCCAAATTAGAAAAAATACATTCTGATTTCTTATGATATTCACCCCAACGAGCTTCTTTAAAATTACGACGCTTAATAAAATTATTCGTTGATTCAAATCCATACTTCATTTTGATGACGATATGATCACTACCTAAACATTCGTTTGTAGTTTGCCAGGCTACTTTTAATGCTAAATCTGTAGACACAAACGATATGTCTGGTGAAGATTGTTGTAAGGACCCATTAACAAATTTTATTCTAGTGGCATTACCATTATTTAGGCAGATGTAATCCTTATCAAAATAAGAGGTAAATATCCTTTCTCCTCGTCTATCTGTCTTATTTGACCATGTTATATGATGTGCATTAAAATCTCCGACAATAATAGTTTCTGTATCAAACATGTCAAAAACTTGATTCCAATCAGACTGGCTGGGAGTAGATGACGGAGGACAATAAATAGAAATAATATTTTTGATTCCAGGAACATTTAAAACTTGCACTACTAGAATCTCAATACTAGAATTCGAGTGAACGTGATTTTTCTGTAAAGCTTTTATTGCACAATCCTCCATACGAATCCCATCTGTCTTTTCGAATGATATTATAATTGCTTATATTGATGTTTTTTTTCTGATGACAACCATGTTTCACTGATGATGGCAATATGGAACTTTTCTTGTAATAATAGTACTTGAAATTCATTTATTTTCGGACATAAACTATTTGCATTCCACTGGCATATGTTAATGTTTCTAAGACGAGTAGTAGAATTACTATCCATTACGACATATTCCCAAGAACTCCATCAATACATCAATTTTTAGATAGCTCATAATATAAGCCTTAATTTCACATACTATATACTTAAATACCATTGCAATTTTCGACGAAATATCAACATCCAACAGTAATATATCCTTAATTTTTTCCATAAAAATGGAAAAAGAAAATTGATTTCCTTTCTGAATTTTTGGTTTCCCTTCATTATACTTTTTTGCACCTATCTCTTTTTCAGAAGAACCCACTTTATTCTCGAATCTTTCTTTATTCATAGTAAAGGACTGATTTTGTGATAATTTGGTCTGTACTTTATACCCAATCTTCTTAGGCTTACTCTTAATGCTTTTAGACTTACTAGATTTTCCTTTTATAATAGCTGTCTTACTTTGATTCAATATAGGTGACCTTCTTTCTTCATCAGAAATTTCTTCACTAATTGAACTTTCAATCAATGGAAGAGCTTTTTTAACAACTTCTGAATATCTTCTGCCTAGGTTTTCTTCAGCTAAAGATGGTTCAATCATAGAAAACAATGGCAGGCTCTCCTTAACGTTTCTCTTTTCCTTAATCTTACTCAAAGCAATTTTGTACGTACAGTTATAATTAGTCATAATATTCCTTATCTCCTTTTCTCGTAGAAACACAGGACATTTACTTTTTACCATAGACATGTGATCACCTTTACAGTTTACACATCTAAATTGCAACGTCTCACAATTCTCGTGCTCGCCGCCACATTTGGGACAAATATGTGTTTTCAATGGACAAAATGCTTTGATATGGCCAAATCTCCAACAATTAGAACATTGAGTTACAGGAAAAGTAAATGGTACTACCTTCATCCTCAATCCATATGTATATACATATGAGGGTAAAATAGGACCCTTGAAACATATGCGAATACTTTCACTCTTTACCCATTCCCCTTCCTTATTCCTCCTGCTCAAACGTTTGACAGATAAAATCTCTAAGTCACATTGTAATATATTTTTAATGCTTTCATCATCCAATTCCAAGTCAATTTCTTTAATTAGTCCGTAGGAAACGTTTACTTCGCTAGTTTTCTTACACATCCAACCTTTTTGTTTAAAATTATCAGACTGTATAATTTTTTCGGCAGCGTCATGACTCATCAGCCTTATAAGAACTTTAAAAGGACTTTTGTAGGTTACTTTCATAATTCCCGGTATCTTTTCATTCTTCAAAATTTTTGCCATTCCAATACTTTTTGGTAAGGCTTCTTTACAAATAATCGATACCTCCACATACTCATGATCACTAGTTTCATCCATCTCATTAGGCAAATCGTCCGTATCGTGAGATACTCTAGTAGATTTTGGCGCTGACAACATTAATTTAGCCTTCTTCCCACCCTTACCGACCGTAATAAAATTGTCATTTTGAATATCCTCTTCAACACTAGAATCATTCCTTACTCTTTTATTGGCATTTTTAGTAGTTTCATTATCATCCCATTCCAGATCCGAAATTTCGTTGCTATGCACATTAGCACGTAATGTTATCTCACTTGCACGACGACGGCCGAAACCGTCCTCATCATCGCTATCACTGGCCATCACGTAATTGAAAAGAAAGAAAAATAAATTGAATGTCAAATTATTCTGTCAGTTCAATATATAATTTTATTATTTTAGAAACTAAACTAAAAGAACTTTATCACCAACAATCACACACTATTGCAGCTTGAAAACGCCACAAATCATCAATTTTACATTCACAAACATAAAATTGTCTAATTAGCACACAAAAAAACATTAATTTAATAGCGCCCAAACAGAACGACCACGACTGCGTCACGATGACGTCCCGAATGCTCTGTCAATCCTCCGTTTCTGTTTACTAAAGTCAGGGTCAAATGAGATTTGAGAGTGTTTGCGAAGTATTGTGTTCAAGACATTATAGACATTTTTCATCATAAGTCAAAAAAGATGCTGCATAAATGAAAATAGCAACATATTTAATAATGTGCAAACAAAGCCCTTTCACATTATACCAAACGTGATCTAGTAACCCCATTTAAAAAAAAAAAAAAAACCAGCCAAGTGCAAGTCGGTCTCGCGCACGAACGGTTCCGTACCATTATCTATAAAAACGGCAAAAAAATCACGTTTGTTGTATGGGAGGCCCCTTCAATATTTATTTTATTCTCTTTTTTAGTATTTGTTATAGCGGCAACAGAAATACATCATCTGTGAAAATTTCAACTCTCTAAATATCACGGTTCATGAGATACAGCCTGGTGACAGACGGACGGACAGCGGAGTCTTAGAAATAGAGTCCCGTTTTACCCTTTTTGGGTACGGAACACTCAATAGATAAGATACTTATAAAAGTTTCTCTGAACAAATTGATGATACTGGCATCAACACCACACCACAACACTACAAAATCTTTTGTGTTCCTCGGGCCCACGGTGGTTTATATAAATATACACAATAGGTACCGATACATTTTATTGATGTTAATTATGATACTCATAAAGCAAGCATCCAGTAAGTACCGGTTACCGATAAATATAACCAGTATGTGATTTCCTCAATACTAATGGTTTACCTGTTGTTATAAAAACATATGAAAACTTAGGTAAAAAACCTATCATTTACATAATAACTACCAAGGACATCATAGCTAAGTGAGATTGATTGATTTTCCTGCGAATTGTCGTGCTAATTTGATGAAAACGTGCGTCGTATAATAGGGAAAACAGTATAGTTTAATCGCGGTTACAGTCTTCACCAAGTTTGAATAAAATTTAAGCTCTTATGGTAGAGCTACATAACCTTAACCTTTTGAATGCCGATGACGGATTTTTCCACGTATAGTATAAAAGTTGATAATCATATAATGTTCTTTTACTTCCAAGTCTAAAACACCTCATCTTGGCATGTTTTTGTACGTATTAATAGTATGAGTCGATAATTTAAGATCAGCACTAATTTTACTTTTAAATCTGACTGTGAAAAACTGCCTGGTACGCCTGGTAGGCAGTTTATGTATGGGCGTTTAGGGCGCGTGTCATGGTTTTGAAAACTTGGCGTTTAAAAGGTTAACTGCAGGACGCTAAATCGCGCTTATATATCACCGACAGCTTAAGCTTAAAAACGTAAGGAGATTCCAAAGCCTAAAATAATCTTATACGTGCCCCTTTTCCCTCCGTCCACTTCTATGACTTAAGGCTTAGCCACACTTGTAAGACGACCGGCCCAAAAATATATTTTTTCTCTCTCACGCACGCAACACTCTACATTCGCGTCACGTAGCATGGTGTGTTAAAAGTTTGTTTCCAGCTTTAAACTGGTTGACAAGGAGCTAATTAATTTAATTAAATAAACAGGGGAATTTTCAGTAAGTTAATTTATTGTTCTGCCTAAAGGACTTAAGTATCTAACCAAAACTAATTGGAATAATAAGTTTAGGGTGGCTTATAGTCGTCACTGTACAGTGGAGTGGACAATTTATTGAAACATACCAGATAATGATAAATGGATCTGAGCGAAAGTTCAAGGATGAGTTAACATGGGCAGGTTATAAATTAAGACTGCTTCAGAGCGCGTTCAGATGACACGCGATCGCTGAGCGCACGCCACGCACGTCAGCACCCTCGTCTAACTCACTTTGTTTGTTGCAGATAATTTGAGTCTTATAACACATCAATAGATCTCAAATTGCATTTGCCATCCTAGCTGGGAGGGTGGAGGCGGCGCGGGTGCTGCGCGATTGCGACGCGTGTACTACGGGATAGCTATTCGGGCGCTGAGCATGCTCGTGTACTTTATATGGATAAAAAATGTACGTTAACTCAAGGGACTAACTATTAAGAGCGACTCGTAAAGCGTGAATTACACAGAAAAGGCATAAGGTGCAAATACGGCGCAGGCTCACTAAAATGTCCTGCTGACGGTGGCGTCGTGCATCCGATCGTTGAGTTCCCTGCAACATGATTGAGCTGAGCGATGCGGATGTGCACGTCATGCTCGTGAACGGATGCCGTCTATCAGGACTGGTCAATGGCACTCCCAAAAGGCGTATTTTTCAATTTGCTAGGTACTCTTATACAAGTTTATTTCTTACATTAACCTGCATTATTCTCATACTATTTTTCTCACGATACTGTAGTGAAATTATCATGATCTATTATTTAAAAGAGTATCCATGGAGTTTCTTACCGGTTCTTCTCCATGAGACCTACCTTTTGGAACCGTGCACCTAGTTTTGACGTTTTAAAAGCACCGGTAATTTGGTCTACTTGAAATAAAAAACTTTGACTTAAGGCGCGTCGCTTTCATACATTTTTTACGAAAAAAAATTCAAGCGGCACTACAAAACATACGAAAGCGACGCGCCTTATGCCTTTTCTGTGTAATTCACGCTACAGAGGCGCGCGCGCGCTCTCGTGCCGCAAAAAATCGCGCATATTATGAACGCAGCCCCACACGTACAACGCCAGGTGCCCTCCGCGAGGGCATCTTCTAGTAGCATTCGCGATGCCGGGTGCCGGGCTCATGGAGGGCTCATTTTTTTTCATTAAGGGCACTCTTTGCGCAAACTTAATGTCGAGGACCATCCTGGAAAGTCCACTAGCAATAGGTATGGCGTATGAGCTCTAAAAGAGTGGAGTCAACGCACTTTTACTGCTCGGGTCAACGCGAATCTACGAAACTTATACGTAGTACCTATGTAGCAGTGGCGAAGGCTCCATACAACTCGATTCCTATCGGCTTCCCTTTCGAAACGAGTTTTTATTGGAAATCACGCATCACACATGAGCAAGGTAAGCATTTTTTGGTCCGGCTTCCCTTTTAAGAAACTTCACCCTACGCCACTGGTATGTAGGTATGTTTGAAAGATACAGGCTTACAGGTTTCAGTTTATTTACGTTTACAAAATTAAATATAATTTGTAAATTATGCACAGGAACCAACAACTGCAATACTGTGCGTTTAATTGAAGAAGATGGGACCCACTCCTTTTTTTGAAAAATAGCCGCGTGGTCCTTATGCAAGCATCTTACTAATTTGTGGCAATAGATCTCACGCAATCGCAATTTATAATTCATGTTTTGCACTGTAGCGATTTAGACAAAGAATTGGGCGCGTCTTCGTGGATTGATCTATCTGTATATACCGTCTAAGGCTTCGTTTACACGACAGGGGCTCGTGCAGCGTGGCGATAGATAGAAAATGTGTTGGAAGTTCTAACACAATAAAATAAAAAAATTATTTAATTCAGACCTTTACGGTCCATAAAAGTTACACGTAACAAATTTAAAATAACAGAAACAATAATTTGTTAGTATATGATAACTTATTTTCTATGTTAGTAGGTATACACGCACGCACTCAAGTGCAGGCTGTTCCAGTGCCTACTAAAGCGACTGTCCAGCCTGCTCGCTATCATCTCCAGGATGTTGTTAGTGCTGGCGCGGACTCTGCAGAGCGTGGCGGCGCTCCGCTTGCGCAGTATGGCGTGGAACCCGTCGACGTGCGCGTCCGCAAACATGCCTGACGCGCTGCAAGCCCGCGGCAGCCGCAACAACACCCTGAATGCATTATTGTATTGGACGCGTAGGGCATTAAGCGATTTTTGCGTGTATTTCGACCACAGACTGCAGGTCGTCACTTTAACCTGCGCCGTGCATCGACTAAATCTGTTAGCGATCATATTAGCTCTAATCGCCAATGCCCTACGCTCCGTTTCCATGTCTGCGTCATCACACAAATCTTCTGTCACCAAGTGCCCAAGATATTTAAACATTTTAGGTAACCCTTTTGAGGGGTGTACCATTAAGTAACACGGGGGGTACACACGAAGGACACTTGGTACCAGCCTTGAAAACCATGAATTCACTTTTAGTGGCCGCAGCGACAATGCCTTATTGTCGCTGCTTGCAAACGGGACAAACCACTGGTACCTAATATACATAGTTATTATTATAGTATTACCATATTAAACGAGTCAGTGGTGGATCCAGATTTGTCGTGGGATATGACCACCTCTTGAGGTAGCGCCCAGGACAATGATCAATGCCTCATTTATAAAATAATACGAGCTTAAGTTTGAGGAAAACGCCTTATGGTTTTTCACAGTGCGCAGGATTCTCCTCAAAGGTTAGTCACCAGGCACGCTTTAAGATATATAAATGGGCTTAGGTGACAAAAGGAAATCATTCGTTCGAGCGAAGTACCAAAACACATCCATCAACATGAAACTGTTCGGTTTGGTAGTTCTGGTCCTGGCGGTGTTCGCGATGCTGATGGGCGGCGCAAGCGCAAACCCTAAAGGCACCGGTAGTGCACTCAAAAAGGGAGCTAAAGCTGTTGTGAGTATTTTCATTTAATTAACCGACTTCAAAAAGGAGGAGGTTCTCAATTCGGTTGCATTTTTTTTTTTTTTTTTTTATGTTTTTTACCTCATATCTCCGTCATTTATGAACCGATTTGAAAAATTCTTTTTTTGTTCGAAAGAGTATACTTCCCGATTGGTCCCATATAAATTGTGTTATGATTAGACCATGAACTTCAGAGATATGGAACGGAACTCCTCATCGGATCAAAGCAAAATTCTCAAATTGCTAATAGTGCTTTGTTTATATTTGTTGTTGGGAACTGACTACTGGAAAAGAGGAGGGGGTGCGTGTCCCCCCTCCCCCCTTTGTAATGTTTTCATTATATCGTGTAAGGTATCATTTGAAAGGACTTTTTATGCCCGACTACGTCAAAGCCAAAAAGAAGGGTTATTGAGGAGGGGGTTAAAATTATGACACTAAAACGTATTTAATAAAAAATAAACTTTAAAAAAAGTAAAAACCGACTTCAAAGAAATACTAAAAGGAGTGAAATAATTACCACAATATAAAATTAACAGTTTCAGAAGTCGGTGCAACTCTACACTGAAGCAAATAGAAGCCACCGACTTCTGAAACTGTTAATTTTATATTGTCGTAATTATTTCACTCCTTTTAGTATTTCTTTGAAGTCGGTTTTATCCGAAAGAAACATTTGGAGAAGCATTTGTATATTACCTACTGTATCTTAGTGAATAATATTGCTGCTTTGTATTAAATACATGTATACCTATTTCGTGCATTTTTCACCGCTTGTTATACAAAAAAAAAAGATTTTTTAGTCTGTTGATTTTAAAAATGACAATACTGCTAGAAACAATACCTACCTTAAACTGTTTTGTTTAATCATGTTCTTATTTTCTATATTCTCGATATTATATCTCATATTTTTTAATTAATCTGCTACTTACTTTCTACGTGGGAAGGCACACATGACTTTTTATAATATAGTTTTTATTTTCTTTTACAGAAAGCAGGACTCGGGGCGATTGGTGCCATCGGCACCGGCCACGAAGTCTACGAATCCATTAAGAACAGGGGTTAACTTATTGTTGCTAAATCGTATTTTTATGTTATAAATATAATCAACCAAATGTTATTAAATTATTATAAATATCTACACAATATCTTTACTTTAGTAAGCTGTTACCTACCGTAAAAAAACCCTCGATAGATCTCCTTTACAACTCCAACATAATCCGTTAGTAGGTAGTAATCACTTGGTTTGTTATTTCTGTACCTCATGACATTTCCTATGGAAATTAATTTTAATACTCATTTGTCAAGAGTGCTACGATTTGTTCAGTCCAAAATTGGCTGCTAAGGATGAAAATAATATTTTGGAATGTTCAGGGCCTGATTAAAGTTGGAACAGCCCCTGTATTATTTTCATCCTTAGCAACCAATTTTGGGGTGACTAAATCGTAGAACTCTTGACAAAATGAGCCCACAGCGTCTTCTTTTTTCCCCTCGAAATTGTGTTTACAACTTTTCTATAGGTACAAAACTTGAATCAGAAGAAGAATAATTTAAAATCCAGAATTTTTAAAACTTATGTTGGTATTTACTTTCCTAAATGATCTGAACAGTTTTGCCTGGGCTCCGGTTCATTTACGATTACTTTTTTCGGTTTTCTTTGGAAGTCTAGACATAATTTAAACTGCATTTTTGCATTTTGAAACTAACACAGGATATATCCACGACAGGTGCACATGCAGTGCAGCGTGGCAATAAATAGAAAATGTGTAAGCAGTTGTAATATAATGCCACACTGTCGCTGCACATAATAACTACCGACGACATCGTAGCTAAGTGAGATTGATTGATTTTCCTGAGAGCTGTCGTGCTAATTCGTAAGAAACGTACGTCTTTTGAATAAGCGAAACAGTATTGTTTAACCGCGGTAACAGATCTGCAACAAATTTAAATAAAATCTAAGCTCATAATTATAGTAAGTACAGCTACTGAGCTTAACAGCAGAGCTTTTTATTTCAGCAGAGCTTTAAAAACGTAAGTAGGTTCCAAAACCTAACTACGTAGAGAGGTTGCTGATTGTGAATGGAGGTACCTATGAGACTTCCATGGTCAAGACAAGTGACAAAAGGCAAAAAAAAATTAAGAAAAAAGTACCTACATGTCTTCAGACTCTAAGGCCTACTTGTAAAATAATCTTATACGTGCCCCTTTTCCCTCCGTCCACTTCTACGACTTAAGGCTTAGCCACACTTGTAACGAGACCAGCCCAAAAATGTCCTCCCTCACGCACGCAGCCCTTTCTTTACATTCGCGTGACGTCGCATGGTGTGTTAAAAGTTTATTTCCAGATTTGTACTGGTTGACAAGGAGCTAATTGATTTAATTTAATTAACGGTGGTTTGTCTGTAATTTTATTAAGTTAATTTATTGTTCTGCTTAAAGGACTTAAAGTATCGAACCAAACTAATTGGAACAATAAATTTAGGTTGGCTAATTGGCTTATTGTAGTGTAGTGCAGTTGACAATTTATTGAAAGATACCAAATAATGATGATTGGATCTGAACGAAACTTCAAGGATGAGTTGAGTTTGTTAATTCTTCTAAACAGCTTGGTCAGGTTATAAATTAGATTTTGCTTAACGCATTACATGTACTCAGTTATTTTATTCATAAATTAATTAATAGGATACTGTTTGATAGATGTATTTTGTCAATTCTATTATGGAATTAGTTATTTATTTATTTAAAAATCAGAACGACATAAAGCCAATTACACTGATAGTTACACATAAAATAGGTACTGTAACATACTAAGGGTTTCACTCAGTTTTCTCGCAATACACCAAGCATTCCAACAATATCACCTTCCATTCATTCCATTCAGGATTAGATTCCAGGAGAGCGTTGAGCGCATTCAGCATCCTTGAAATGGGTGACATACATCGCGCAACCGTGCGACAACGCGGCTGCGCAAACAAATTATGCCACCTCGCCCGGCAGTAGTTGTCGGGCACAAAAAGACACACCGCTCACCGTGCAAACTACATAGGTGCGTCAATGGCTTCGTGTACAATTTTGCAAGCAATTACAAGTTGGTCGAAGGCTCGCCAGAGTTGGAGTGAATTAAAGCCTAAACAACCCAGCAAAAATCCGGTTGAATACAGGTACGGATAATACCCAAACTTACGTTTGTAGAAGTACCTTAGAAATGCTTTTTGGACTTTTTCCAACATCAGTGAGTACGATTTTTCATGAGGATTCCACAAACAAGAGCTACAATCAAGTTTACTTCTAACAAGTGTGCTAAAAAGGAGTCTGATAACTTGATGGTTAGTAAACTCACAACAATTTCTAAGAATAAATCCTAGAAGTAGTGTGCACGTGGAAGATGAGTTTGTGTTGTTATAAATAGGTATGGCTCATCTTTCGAACCATTCTTTAGTTGGACGCTCTACGCGTTGGCAAGATTATAATATTGCCAACGCGTCGCTTATGCCAATGCTTAGGTAAACCAAGTACTTATCAGTGGCGAAGGGTGAATTTTCTTAAAAGGGAAGCCGGACCAAAAAATGCTTACCTTGCTCAAGTGTGATGCGTGAATTCCAGTAACTACTCGTTTCGAAAGGGAAGCCGATAGGAATCGAGTTGTATGGAGCCTTCGCCACTGGTACTTATATGGCGTAGAGGAATGTGGATCACATTACTTTTACGACGTACGTAGTACTATTTATTATACTATTTATTTTTTTATTTATTGTACTGTGTATGAGGTAAGATATAATTATGTACTACAAATCCTAACCGTAAAACCACAAAATTCAAGCCCGAGCTGCTAGAGTTGGGGGAAACTGGCACAGGATAGAACCAACAACCACAATAGAGTGCGTTTTATTCACGAAGACACGCCCCACTCCTTTTTGTGAGATTTAGCCGCGTGGTCTGTGTGCACACATCTAACTATTTTGTGCCGATAGAACTAAAACAATAGCAATTTATAATTCACATTTTTGCACTGTAGTGATTTACACAAAGAGTTGGGCGCGTTTTTGTGGATTAAACTATCTGTACCGTCTAAGGCTGCGTTTACACGACAGGGGCTCGTGCAGCGTGGCGATAGATAGAAAATGTGTAAGCAGTTCTAATACAACGTCACACTGTCGCTGCACGGGATCACGGGACAAACCACTGTTATGTACATAGTTATTATTGTAATGTTACCGTATAAAACGAGGCAGTGGCTGATCCAAGAGATTTATCGTGAAACATGACTGACCCCTGAGGTAGCGCTCAGGACAATGACCAATGCATAATTTATAAAAGAAATGAAAGCTTAAGTTTGAGGAAAACGCCTTATGGTTTTTCACAGTGCGTAGGATTCTCCTCAAAGGTTAGTCATCAAGCGCGCTTCACGGTATATAAGTTGGCTTAGGTGACAAAAGGACATCATTCGCTCGAGTGAAGTACCCATACATATCCATCAACATGAAACTGTTCGGTTTGGTAGTTCTGGTCCTGGCGGTGTTCGCGATGCTGATGGGCGGCGCAAGCGCAAACCCTAAAGGCACCGGTAGTGCACTCAAAAAGGGAGCTAAAGCTGTTGTAAGTATTTTATTTTAATCCGAAAGAAACATTGGGTGAAGCATTTGTATATTACTGTATCTTATTGAATAATATTGCTGCTTTGCGTTAAAAGTTTGTATCTTTCGTGCATTTTTCATCGCTGGTCATTTTGTTTGAGCCCAAATAAGACCCAGATAAAAAAGTTTTTTCAGTCTGGTGAATTCAAAAATGACAAATTTTCTAGGAACAACACCTTTTCTATATTCTCGATATTATTTGTCATATTTTTTTAATTAATCTCTTACTTATGACTTTCTACGTGGGAAGGGCACACTTAACGTATTTTATATTCTTATTTCTTACCACCGACTTTAATTTATACACATCACGTTTAATATATTCTCCGAACAGGTAGGGAGTCGTGTAGGTACTTACTGTACGACCCACATATAACCGATGACTTTTAATATGGTATTTTTTTTTCTTTTACAGAAAGCCGGACTCGGGGCGCTTGGAGCCATCGGCACCGGCCACGAAGTCTACGAACACATTAAGAACAGGGGTTAACTTATTATTGTTAAAATCGTATTTATTGTTATGATCAACCAAATGTTAAACTGTTATTAAATTATTACAAACTAGCTTTTGCTCGCGGCTTCGCTCGCGTTAATTTATAATTTTTTGATCCCAAAATATAGCCTATAGCACTCAGGGATAACGCTGCTTCCTATTGGTGAAAGAATTTTTGAAATCGGATGTGTAGTTCCGGAGATTACCTCCTACATACAAACAAACAAACAAACAAATTCTACCTCTTTATAATATTAGTATAGATATCTACACAATATCTTTGCTTTAATTACCTACCGTAAAAAACCCTCGATAGATCTCCTTTACAACTTCAACATAATCCGTTAGTAAACTATAAATCAAGCTACTTTTTCATCCTATTTCTCTTGGTTTGTTATTTCTGTACCTCAGAACATTTTCTATGGAAATTAATTTTAATACTTATTTGTCTAGAGTGCTATGGTTTGCTCAGCCCAAAATTGGCTGCTAAGGATGAAAATAATAATGTGGGATGTTCAGGGCCTAATTAAAGTTGGAACCACCCCTGTATTATTTTCATCCTTAGCAGCCAATTTTGGGCTGAGCATATCGTACCACTCTTGACAAAATGAGAACACGTCGTCTACTTTTTTTCCCCCGAAATTATGTTTACAACTTTTCTATAGGTACAAAACTTGATTCAGAAGGAGAATATACATTTAAAAGCCAGAATTGACAAAAACGATATGATTTTTTTTCGGTTTTCTTTGGAAGTCTGGACATAATTTAAACTGCATTTTTGTATTTTGAAACTAGCACAGGATACAATATAACCAACAACTACGGCTTTGTTCTTTAAGCCGAATTTACATTACGAAACAAGTTTCATATATGATGAAATTAATTTCATGACACTACTTTCAGTACCTGTGAAACTAGATTCATTAAAAATAAAAGTGTCGTGAAATCCACAGTATGTCTGTGTTCATGGCTGCCAACATCAAAGCTTTATTCGCTGGTATTCATTGATAAATTTTATATTTTACGTACGTCATTTGAATAGGCAAAACAGTTTAGTTTAACCGCGGTTACAGATATGCGCACACAAAATCTAGGCTCATACTTATGGTACAGCTACTAAGCTTAAGTGCAGGACACTTAATCGCGTTTATATCCCTGACAGCTTAAGCAGAGCTTTAAAAAACGGAAGTAGGTCGCAAAACCTAACTACGTAGAGAGGTTCCTGATTGTGAATGGAGGTGCCTATGAGACTTCCAGGGTCAAGACAAAAGAAAATAGGCAAAAAAATATAAAAAAGTACCTAATACCTATATCAAGACTCTAAGGCCTATTTGTACAATAATCTTATACGTGCCCCTTTTCCCTCCGTCCATTTCTACAACTTAGCACTTGTAACAAGACCAGCCCAAAATGTCCTTCCTTCCGAACGCAGCACTTTTCATTCGCGTCACGTAGCATTGTGTATTAAAAGTTTGGTTTCCAACTTTACACTAATCGACAATAAGCTCATTAATTTAATTGAATAAACGGTGGTTTGTCTGTAATTTTATTAAGTTAATTTATTGTTCTGTCTAAAGGACTTAAGTATCTAACTAAAACGAATTGGAATAATAAGTTTAGGGTGGCTTATTGTCATCACTGGACAGTGGAATGGACAATTTATTGAAAGATGCCAGATAATGATAAATGGATCGGAGCGAAAGTTCAAGGAAGAGTTGAGTTTGTTCATTCTTCTAAACAACGTGGCAGGTTATAAATAAGACTTTGCTTAACACACTTTTACACGGCTCGAGTCACCGCGAATCTATGAAACTTGCACTGTGTAGGTTTATACCTAACTGAAAGATAAGGACTTACAGGTTTTAGATTTGTTGAGGTTTACAAAGTTAAGTATAATTTGTAAATTATGTGTATGCAAGGAAAATAAATAACTAGGGATTTTGGTCACCAAAGTCGTCACCGATGTGTAGATCATCCAACATCCAGCTTACACTGACGCAACCTCACCTGCACACGATGCACCATGACTTCCCATGGCTTCCCTGGAACCTCATTATCAACGTATGTGTATGTCTATTAACTAACCTCCTTATTTAGCTTTCTTTTCTCTTTTATTATTATCATTATTCTCAAGATATCTTTATCTTATTACCAATACAGTGATTTTCTTTAGAATGTGTTTTGATGACAATTAACTATGTCAGTTGTTTTATATAGTTTAGCGTCCTTTTACCTTTTGTAAATGTGAGAGCTTTGTAAACTTGCTAGATTCCTGGATAATTATTTAATTTGTGACCGTATTTTTCACTTTTTTTTGTGTAATTCCTTCATTTTAGTCTACTTTGCTCTCTCATAACTATTTACTGAAATTGTTAAAGATATGGATTTTAAAAGAGTAACCATGGAGTTTCTTGCCGTCTCTTCTCCATAGAAAACAACAAATTGGAACCGTACACCTAAATTCTACTTTTCATAAGCGCCTGTAATGGTTTCTGTGAAATAAAAACGTTTGATTTTGATCTCATCGACGACATATACATTAATGGCTTAACTACCCAACTTGTTGGTCCAATGGCATGTAATAAACAAATCAGCCTATAACTATCCCACTGCAATGCAAAGGCCTCTTCTCATACAGAGAAGGAACGAACATTGATCACCACGCTTGCTCACTGCGGGTTGGCGATATCAGACCATTAAGTCCAGATTTCCTCACGATGTTTTCCTTCACCGTATGTGAGTGGCGTCTTAAATAAATTAAGAAAGTACATAATTGTATACTTATACTTTCTACGCATACGTATGCATGTACCACACAAGTCACATTGGTACATGCCTGGGTTTGAAACCACAACCAGTACCCCAAGTGTGAGTTTTTTTCGTTAACTACTGTAGTTGCGTCACGACAAAAATGTATGAAAATTAAGGCTGCGTCTCTAGGCGCACCGTTCAATTAACGGGCGAATATTAGTTAGTGAACGGTGCGCCTAGAGACGCAGCCTAAATTTTCATACATTTTTGTCGTGACGCAACTACAGTAGTTAACGAAAAAACTCACACTTGGGGTACAGGTGCTTAAAAGCGGGTCTGTAATCTCCGGGCCACTACATTTTCATCATTTCATTTCATTTGAATGGCTTTTTAACATTATTCATAGAATGTTGTTTGATAGGTGTATTTTGTCAATACTATCATGGATAAGATTCGATCATCTTTCAATCCGTTTTTCAGTTGGGCGATGTGTTGGCAAGATTATAGCTTAGGTAAACCAAGTACCTACATGGCCTAGGGGAGTGTAGATCACGTTACTATTAGGACGTAGTACTATTTACTATTCTATGTATTAGGTAAAATATACCTATGTACAATGCCTATGTATTACAAATCCGGACCACAAAGTTAAAGCCCAAACTGCTCGAGTTGGGGGAAACTGGCACAGGATATATCCCACACTATACAGCGTGACTTTTAATTCATTGGCAATATTTTAACCCCGTATTCTACCTATGATACTAATGTATTTAAGCCCATAATATCGTGTATTAAAATTGTCAAATTATTAATTTTAAAAACGTGAATATCTTGTCATTTACCTACATAAAGTAAAAAATTAATAAACACGATAAAAAAAAATTTAGTAAAAATGATAATTAAAACTTTAATAAATTTAAAGTATCAAGATGCGTCCGCTAGTAATGCTAGTATACCAGTTTACTACGCGGTCTTATTACTTACGCTACAATGTAGGTACGAGTACGAGCTCTCATTCAGTAGGCATGTCCTTGAAAAGAAATGCCGCCAAACAATATTCGGCATGAACAAAGTTTACCTACATCGGGCCTCTCGATCGATCCCCGCGCTCATCTGCGGGGCCGCGGGGTGCGGCCGCCCGCCCCCTCTCGAGCAAAGAAATGCATGCGCGGCGTCGCCTGCGCCGCACTATGGAAAATCGAGGTCTGTTTCTGATCAAAAATCGATAACTTTTTTATTTCTAAACATTATGTTGTAAAATTTTGGACAAATGTAAAGTAGTGTAGAAAGCTTCAAATGGGATGTATTTTAGTATGATTTAATTTAATACCATACATTAAAAAAATAAAACAAATTGAAAAGTATCAAAAATGCCATTTTTTTTTTTTTTTTAAATCAATACGTATTGTAATGTCTAGAAAAACCAATTATCATATAGTTTATCCCAAAATATAAATCAATATATAATAAAAAAAAAAATATATAGTAAAAAAAAGTAAAAAATATTGTGATGAAAAATTGTATACAGATTAATTAATTAATTGTAAATTAATGTTTACTGTATGCTATTTTTGCTGGATTGTGACGAGTCTGTATAATATACGCACGGTCTTCCACGTTTTCCAGAAGTAGTAGATGGTGTGGAGTCGGTTGTAACGTCTTCAGAGTTCGGTAAAGTTACTGAATATTCAAATTCCAACCAATTACTGTTTATATTTAAAGATATTTTCTTTTTCCGTGAAGCTTCCGTCCATCGTTTATTAAAAGCGGGAATAATATGTCTTTGAAAATCACTGAGGATGAAACATAAGTTGTCTTCAGATACATCATAATTTTCTTTCAAAACTGTTGATAATGCCTCAAATGTTTTTCCTCCTTCGATATAGGAAAGTATTGTTTCACGTTTAGATCACTGATAAGTAGACATTTTGAAGAGTCAACAAAACACAAGTGTATAGAATTATTATTTTTTTTTTTTTTTTCTATTGGACTGCAGTAGGTCGTCCTAGGGGACGGTTTCTACGTAACCGGGCAGTTATTGGCGAGACCTGAAGGGTCTCCAGCCAAATGTATAGAATTAAATGAAACAACTGTTTATATACTATTTGAAATATTAGGGTAGGGTGCATCTTGTTGATTAAATTTTTCACACGTAACACGAGTGCAAACAAGATAAATGCCCTAATATCAATGAATTGTTAAGAGTCCGTGCACTAAATTCACTCACTAGAGTTTAGGCAAATTCATTATGATGCTATGGTTGTGTGCACCGTTCACGCACACATGCCTAAAGATCAAGCGTTGTGATCGCTTAAACAGTTTTGATCCTATGGATCATATTTTTAAGTAATTTTTTTTCGAAATTGCTCTTATTTGACAGATGCCCCTGTACGTTTTTCAAGTACTGAGGCGGCTTCTATGCTTTAGTACTTATTCTAAGATGAAAACGACACCCATGACGAAAAATTTGAAAACTGTCATAGCCGCCATCTTGAATTTTCGTTTTGACCAAATTCACACTTTAAATAAAAAGACTAGGTATGACAAATTTTAATGTTCTTCATAAACAAGCAAAGTACTTAAAATAAAATGAATACTTATCGGATCAAAATGTGGTAGTCAGCGTACAATTTCTGAAATATATTTACGTAGAACATGCGCGCACCTGCGATGCAAAGTGATACGTGTTCACGCTGGGAAGGCCCGGGAACGACTGACGGGATCGGTTTTGCGCGATCGATAATATAGCCCAGTTTACCTTTTATTTAAGAAATGAAGTTATTGTTTTTTTATAAAATAAAATTCTGATTCTATTAAATGGTTAACTTAAGATTAATACGTAATTTTTAAAATTTCTTAAAATTGATTCTAAGCTTTAAAAAAAAATGTTACTTGTCAAGAAGTTTCCCAAAAATTACGTTATTTCAACTTTTTTTTTCTTACATATTTCGTATGAAAGTTTAAAAAGTGATTCCGCCATCTGCAAGTAGACCATTTAATGATGTTATTTATATTTTTTAATGATCACAATCAAAAGTAGTTTCTAGTAAAAAGATGATCAAACGCCAGTCTCGTGTCATATTTAGAAAAACTTGTTGCGAATATTAGTGATTTTCCATGAATACTTAATTTATTTGCAAAATCCCTTTCCGCCACATGCAAAACAAAGAACTCGACTTTTCGAATCACAAATAATTTTGTTTAAATTCTTTTTCTCTTTCTCACAAACAATGAACAAAATTGCTCAAAATCAGTCGATTTCGTGCACGGCCTCTTAATAGTAAATTACAAAACATACCGCAAACTATTGACATAATCAGTCTACATTTGAAATCGCAATAGTTAGCGGTTTTCCGTTTTCTGACTTTTTTCACATTTTTACCAATTACTTCGAAAATCGCAAATATCCGCAGATGATTTTTATTGGATAATGTTTATGAATAGCCTGGCTACAAATCAACATTAAATGTAAAGCGGGGGTAGACGTGGGTAACTGTCAAAAGTCTCGATGAACTTAAGAAAAACTTTTTTTTTCACCTTATTTTATTTCGTAATTATTTTAACGTAAACGTCAACATAATATTACATACATATTAGTTGATCCAAAATCTACAGAAAATGAGCTTTGCAGAAATATATAATACTTTATATCTATTCCTACAAAGTTTAACATTAAAATCACTTTGAAAGTGATGAAGTGAACAGGCTTGACATGGACGTCCGTCAAAACTATAAAGTTTGTGCCATTGTAAAAAATTCATTTTACATATCATATATCATTTGTTGACGTTATAGTTTAATTTGATCCTTAAACTATTAAATAAAATTAAAAAAGTACGTCAGTAGCGACATTGGTAAAAACCATTTTTGATCTGCCGTTGTTCTACCATTTTCCATAGTGCGCCGCTCCAGTCACGCGTTTAATAGGTCAAGTGCATGACGTGTAATTCGCGAAAGATTCTGTGAACCGTAAACCGTAAGTAACATGCCACGACCACGTAGAACAGTGTACACGAACCAGCAATACCTGGATATGGTCTTGTTTTACGACCGAACGCACAGTTTTCCGCGAACCCGTCTGATGTTCTATCCCGATGAATCAAGAGACCGAATCCTGAGGTCAACTCAAAACTTACTGGATTTTGCATCATTCCACGTAATAACGTATGCCCAAGTGCCAAGAGACCTCCGTGGAAGAGCAGCTGCAGAACGTGCCTGAAAGCTATCAGTCCGAGCTGTACTACCAACATGACACTACCAGCGGGATGTTCGCACGTTCCTCGACCGAAGCTTCGGCGAGCGTTGGATAGGACGCGGCGGGCCTGTACCTTGGCCTGCGCGGTCGCCTGACCTAACGCCCTTAGTTTTTTTTTTGTGGGGTTAATTTAAAAGACTAGTGCACGAGCAATAAAGTGAAAGTCGCGAACAGTTAAGCGAAAGGATTGTTACGGCATTCGAAATAATAATTGTTAAATCGCGTACATTTGTTTTGCAAAACGTGAAAAGAAGCCATAGGCGCCGTGCTGAGCTGTGTGTACAAAGAACAAGTGAACACTTCAAGCACCTCTTAAAGTACACGTAGGTAAGCACCTCCTAAGTACTAAACTAAAACGTAGTAGTTAAGGTACTGTACTAAATAATTACAAACACACGCGCACGCCGGCCACGTAGTCCCAATCAGCTGTTTCACCAAAGTTCAGACGCGGTCGACGCAGTAGGTACTTTTCTAAATAACTCTAATCAGCTGTTTCATTCAATTCATTTTTAATGATATTACAGTCATTGCACATGTAATTTGAAACTTTTGCTAAGAATAAGTTTTACTTTGAACACCGAAGTAAAAGTTTAAATCACTTCCAATTTTCCAATTCTTCCTCTGTCTTTTTTTAAAATATTCCCAGCGCTTGTACTTAATTACTTTTGTAGGTAATGTGCTGGGTGCGTTTACAAACTCAACACGTACATCTTTCTATGCGGAAATCGAATTCGCGACACGTAACGCAGCAGCCACACACTCAGCCACTTTGCCAACAGTGCTGACAATTATTACGTAGCATAACTTATTATGATGTCATGTGCAAGCTGCCATAATTATTTCATTGATTGGTGCGTAGAAGTGGCCCCCATTTTTAATTTGCTTTCTCGTGTTTGTGGCTTAGACAAACGGGCGCTATTGTGCTTCAGGGCTTTCTGTCATGATTTTAATTTCTTTCGGACCTAACTAAATAATTTAATTTAAGTACGAGTTACACGTTAGTTCCGTAGGAATATCGAAGCTGCTACATCGCGATCCGCGAGTTCGCGATCGCAATCAAAGCGACGCCGGCGCGCCGCCCGCGCTCCGTCCCGCGCAAAAAATGAATGGCTCGCGTCGACGGTGATGGCGCGTGTGTGCGTACGTGTCACACACACTCACACACGGCACCCGTACATTTTAAATAGCGCGCAATCACAATTTGACCCTTTTTATTTTTTTGTTCATTTTGGGAAAACTCTGGGTTATTATTTTTGAACACTTTACTAGCTTTAGTTATTATTTGTTCCTCAATTAGATTCTTGGACTAAAATATTGCCAACGAATTCAAAGTCTTCCTGTATATATATGTTACGGGTAAAAGCCGAATGGCGGTTACACCTAGGTTTAGCCGGGTACAACTAGGTGCAACCAGTAGCAGTTGGTTAGAACTAGGCGTAGCTTAAGTCGACGGAGCCCCGCAGAGCGGGGCTCCTATTTCTGTCTGCAGGGTTTAAAGTAACCTAACACGAAGGGGATGACGGGGGCTTCGTTCGCTCGCTTCGCTCGCTCACTCTAGCCCCCGTCATCCCCTTCGAACCTAACCTATCCGTGTCGGGGTTCCCCTTAACCACCGGTGTGCGGCTGCACCTAGTTCTACCCGCTATGATGAAGGGTAAACCTAGTTCTACCCGAGGATAAGTAGGATACATCTAAGTTTAACCGCATGTGGCCGGCTGCACCTAGTTGTATCCGGCTAAAACTAGGTGTAGCCACACTTCGGCTATTAGCCGTAACATATATACTACAATACAGTACATTTCATTCACGAAGACGCGCCCCACTCCTTTTTGTGAGGGATGGCCGCGTGGTCTGTATGCACAGATGTGTGCACACTATGCACACATTTAACTTTTGTGTGGCGATAGAACTAACTTGAACTTTTTTTTTTTATTTTAATATTTCTATGTTCTAGTATTTATTATGTTTTATGTAATTGTGCTTTTGTGTGTTGTGTTTTCTGTATGTGCCAAATAAATGAAAGAAAGAAAGAAAGAAAAAGTATTTATTCCTACGCCCAAACAGACGCACAAGCATAGGTACTTAAAATTAATAACATAATTACAGTTATAACTAACAATTCCTTAATTTAAACATATAATTGCCTGGCAACCCAAACACAAAACAATAAAAAATAATAACTATGACATAATTTCTTAATTTATAATCTATGCAAATCACGTTTACATATTTAGTCTGTGGTTACCTAGACATAGACATCATAATATAACATTTTAATAAAAATACATACATCAATGAATACTTGAATTTGCGCGTCGCATGGCACATAAGAATTTAGGTCGTTGCTCAGCTTTATGCTGTGACTTTAGACAAGCCTAATGCCAACAGCGCTGATTTTCAGCAACAACCTTCGAGTGACGTAATGAAGTACCGCAAGGGAGAACCAGAAAAACAAAGTGAGTACTATTTTATTATGTACCGAACTGTGTGTAAAATAGAGTTAATAAACTGTGTAGTGTGCTGTGCCAAATATAATACAAATATTGTTATTAAATAACCAATTGCACTTCATAATAAGAACATAATAAAACACGACAGACATCAAAACAAAAACAAGCAACAAAGTTGTCGGCGGCCATTGTTGCGTAAGAGCAGTGTTGCCAGATGCCTTGAACCTTTTATCTGTAGTAAAAACTGCTAAAATCTGTATGCTATTTTAAACTTAAAATCTGTATAAAATCTGTATAATCAAAAATAAACCAAAATAGAATATTAATGGTTTTTTAGATGCTATAATGCTTTGGAATGCTTTGCCAGTTACAGTTACACGTGCGCAATCCTTGGCCACTTTCAAAAGACTCGTCAAGGATCACTACCTATCGATATCGATATAGTTAACTGTTTGCATCTTTGTATATATTTATTTATTGTCTGTTTATATTACGTATTACAGACACATTACACAATATATATGTAATTAGAACATATTTATCGTATATAGTATTTATTTATTTGTGTTTTTTTGGTTTATTTAAAGTAAGTAATTTATAGTCTCCTTATTTATTGTTGCACCGAGAACTACCCCTCTCTTTTTTCTTGCGCGTCATATCCATCCAAAGGTTGTCTGGAAGAAATCGCCTAGTGCAATAAGACCGCCCATTGTACATCTCCATTTTTATAGTAATGTTTCTTGAATATTTTTGTGTACAATAAAGAATAAAATGCCTTATCTATCTATCTAACACAATAGCAGTTTATAATTCACACTCTTGCACTGTAGCGATTTAGACGAAGAGTTGGGCGCGTCTTCGTGGATTGAACTATCTGTATGTACCGTCTAAGGCGTTTACACGACAGGGGCACGCGAGTGTCGATAGATGGAAAATGTGTAAGCAGTTCTAATACAACGCCACACTGTCGCTGCACGCAATCATGGGACAAACCACTGTTAATGTACATAGTTATTATTGTAATATTACCATATAAAAAGAGTCAGTGGCAGATCCAGGAGATTGATCGAGGGATATGATCACCTTCTGAGGTAGCGCCAATGACGCAATGCCGTATACAAGAAATGCGAGCTTAAGTTTGAGGAAAACGCTTTATGGTTTTTCACCGTGCGCAGGATTCTCCTCAAAGGTTAGTCATCAAGCGTGCTTTACGGTATATAAGTTGGCTCAGGTGACAAAAGGACATCATTCGCTCGAGTGAAGTACCCATACACATCCATCAACATGAAACTGTTCGGTTTGGTAGTTCTGGTCCTGGCGGTGTTCGCGATGCTGATGGGCGGCGCAAGCGCAAACCCTAAAGGCACCGGTAGTGCACTCAAAAAGGGAGCTAAAGCTGTTGTAAGTATTTTCTTTTAATCCGAAAGAAACATTTGGAGAAGCATTTATATATTACCTACTGAATCTTAGTGAATAATATTGCTGCTTTGTGTTAAATACCTGTGTATCTTTCATGCATTTTTCATCGCTGGTTATTTTGTGAGAGCCCAATTAAGACCCAGATAAAAAAAGTTTTTTCAGTCTGCTAAATTCAAATATAACAAAACTTCTAGGAACAATACCTACCTAAAACTGTTTTTTTTAATCGTGGTCTTATTTTTTCTTTTCTATATTTTCGATATTATTTGTCATTTTTTTAATGAATATCTTACCTACTTATCACTTTCTACGTGGAAAGGCACACTTAAGGTATTTTTATATCCTTACCACCGACTTTTATTTATACCTACACATCACGTTTAATATATTCTCCGAACGGGTAGGCAGCCGTGTAGGTACTTACTGTACGACCCACATTCAACCGGTGAATTTTTAATATGTTTTTTTTTTCCTTTTATAGAAAGCAGGACTCGGGGCGCTTGGTGCCATCGGCACTGGCCACGAAGTCTACGAACACATCAAGAACAGGGGCTAACTCATTATTGTTAAAATCGTATTTTTATGTTATAATCAACCAAATGTTAAACTGTTATTAAATTATTATAAATATCTACACAATATCTTTACTTTAGTAAGCTATTACCTACCGTAAAAAAACCCTCAACAAATCTCCTTTACAACTCCAACATAATCCGTTAGTAGGCTATAAATCAAGCAACTTCTTAATACTATTTC
The DNA here is from genome assembly GCA_905220435.1 of Amphipyra tragopoginis. Classification (NCBI taxonomy): domain Eukaryota; kingdom Metazoa; phylum Arthropoda; class Insecta; order Lepidoptera; family Noctuidae; genus Amphipyra; species Amphipyra tragopoginis. The sequence goes on along the minus strand of HG992005.1, from coordinate 14,434,770 downwards.
ACTTGGTTTGTTATTTCTGTACCTCACGACATTTCCTATGGAAATTAATTTTAATACTCATTTGTCAAGAGTGCTACGATTTGCTCAGTCCAAAATTGCCTGCTAGGGATAAAAATAATATTTTGAGATGTTCAGGGCCTAAATAAAGTTCGAACCGCCCCTATAGTATTTTCATCCTTAGCAGCCTATTTTGGGCTGAGCAAATCGTAGCACTCTTGACAAAATGAGCCCACATCATCTACTCCCCCAAAAAATAAGGTTTACAATTTTTGTATAGGCACAAAACTTGAATCAGAAGAGAAATATGCATTTACAAGCCAGACTTGATAAAAACATAATGTTGGTATTTATTTTCCTAAATGATCTGAACATTTTTCCCTCGGCTCATTCATTTACTTTTTTTTCGGTTTTCTTTGGAAATCTGGACATAATTTCAACTGCATTTTTGAGAGAGGTGTTGAATCTTAAATGCTCATAACATAGATACGCAAAGCGGCAACCACCGAGTAATATGGCTGCTAGCGAAGCGAGCTGCGTTTTTTTCGGTTCTTTTGTTTGATATTCCGACGTCATTTTAAGGTGGATCCAGACTTTGCGAGGCATGCGCCACGAACGGCGCACAACGAATGCCACGGAGTGAGGCGTGCGTGTCGAAAAAATATACCAGCGTATGCTCGGGTCGAGCCATCGCGTGCGAAGCAAATGCTTCGTTTATCTGTCTTCATGTTTATGGCGAGGCATGTGCTGCGCACAGGCACGCCCTCGCACTTGCGTAGCACATGCGTCGCCACGAATATGAAGGTACACACATTGCGAGGCATGCGTTGTGCGCCGTTCGCGGCGCTTGCCTCGCAACGTCTGGATCCACCTTTAAGTGCATATTTAAGTGCGTTTTAGTCTTTGTCGCTAAATATTTTTATTAATGTTACAAACTAGTTGCTTAAAATTTACATCAACAAAGTAGTAATGAAACAAATCGACAAATAGCGCGACCGAAGAGTGCGCGATTTTTTGCGAAACCGGCATAATTGTAAAGGCAAGAGTCCGACGACGCCTTGATCAATCGTTCCCTACGCGCCCATGCTATAACTGGCCCTGGTTTTGATTTTGCTAAAGCTGGGCTTAATTATTTGAAATGTTTGTGATTCGGATCACAAGACTACAAAGTTCAAACCCGAGCTGCCAGAGTTGGGGGAAACTGGCACAGAATATAACCAACAACTACGTACCGTCTGAGGCTGCGTTTACACGACAGGTGCACGTGGAGCGTGTCAACAGATATAAAATGTGTAAGCAATTCTAATACAATGCCACACTGTCGCTGCACGCAACCAAGGGACAAACCAGTGTTAATATACCTACATATTGTAATATTACCGTATAAAACGAGTCAGTGGCAGTTCCAGATTTGTCGTGAGATATGACCACCTCTTAAAATAAATCTTGATAACTCACAACCGAACCAAGGCCGAACCGTTCATTCAGACAGTTCTCAATTTCAAAAGCTGGGGCCTCATTCTCCTAAAATAAATTGTTGCCAAACGCAATCGAACCACAACCGTCAGTCAGTTTTTGTTTTCGAAACTTTCAAAATGATTGATTTTGTTTTTTGTGTCAAACAATTTGATAGCATTTGAAATTGAGAACTATCTGAATGAACGGTTCGGCCTTGGTTCGGTTGTGATTTATTTTAGGAGAATTGGGAATGTCGAATTGTTTGACACAAAAAACAAAATCAATCATTTTGAAAGTTTTCGAAAACAAAAACTGACTGACGGTTGTGGTTCGATTGCGTTTGGCAACAATTTATTTTAGGAGAATTGGGCCCAGGCACCAACGACAGTGACACGTACATCATTTAAAAAAACGAAAAATAAAAGGTGGCCTAGGTTGACATGCGCCAACCTAAGATCCGCCAGTAAAATGAGTGTTATTAACTCTTTTATGACAAGAAGATGAGCAGCATCCTCATGCGTCTATCCTGAAAGCAACATGTAACTGCTATCTGTTTCTCCAGTCGCGGTGATTATGACATTATTTCCGTACAACCGTCGTTCACTAAAAAGGTTCATATGTTTGAGACTTATATCGAATGTAATGTATGATAATAATAAAACTTATGAGAAAAAAGTGAAAGCAGATAGAAAAAAAATACATCGGCCTAGCTCATAAGGTAACCAGCATGGGGAAAGGGATTTAACAAGTAACTATTACTGCCGATGGTCGTGCCAATGGTTTGATAGCAAAAGGCTTCGACCAATATCTTCAGAAGCTCTCGCTGAACAGTTGGATCAAGGACCTGATACATAGTAATGCGGTAGTCTTGGACACGGCACGCATCGTGAGGTTCCTCACTCTGGATCCCTAACCACCGGTAGCTTAGGTTGCCACCTCGCTGCGTGGTAAGTACTGTTTTAACACATTCGAGTCCACCACACCATTCATAGAACTCATACGCCATGCCGCCATACATATTTGCTAGTGGACGTTCCAAGAGAGTCCTCAGCATTACATTTGCGCTAAGAATGGAACCCTCGAGGAGCGTTATTGGCATTAGGTTAAAAACCGTGAAAAATACGCTACTACGTCGTAAAATAGGTATTTGCTTGTTGCATGACGGTGTATTTTCCAAGAAAAACCTACATTAAAATGAGCCCTCCACCCGGCATCGCGAATGCGACTACAGAGTGCCCTCCTGGATGGCACCCGGCACTGAACGTGTTAAACCGACATCAAATATTTTTTTAAATAGTATGGTTTTAAAAAAAGATATGAAAATCCCTACTAATATTATAAATGCGAAAGTAACTGTCTGTTTCGCTTTCACTCCTAAACCGTTGAACCGATTTTGATGAAACTTGATACAGAGGTAGTCTGGAACCCGAAGAAGGGCTTAAGCTACTTTTATACCGAAAACCGCGAAATTTCTACGCGATAAACGACATCCACGCGGGCGAAGCTGCGGGCGACCTCTGGTATGGCATAAATATGAAAAAAAACTCGTAACACTGTTGTCATATCGTTTAATTTTTGTATTTGGTTCCAGCTCGTCACTACGTTTTAGTATTGTATAGATAGAAAATGTACCTAACAGATAACCTTACATTTGTATAGGTACCTAAGGGTCAGCTCACACCGAGACGCGACGCGACGCGACGCTGCGCGCATACTTTAAAAGAGCGACTCAAAATATAACTTTATTTTCTACCCGAAAAGATACACATTTCATTGTGAGAATTCAGAATACGTTGCACCACGCAGCGCTGCGCCTCGTGACGCCTCGCGGCGTAGCGCGATGCATCGCGACGCAGCGGTATGCGCGGCGTGGTGTTGCCGACCATTTTACGATGCGCCTCGCGACGTTGCGATGCGTATCGCGGCGGCGCGCGGCGCAGCGCGAAATCACGGGCTTCTTCCAGTATCGTCGCGTCGCGTCGCGTCTCGGTGTGAGCTGACCCTAATGGAGTGTGCGCACTGATGGCTTAAAGAAATTGATTCTAAACATTTTGTTATGCTCTCGAGTAGACAAAGCAGCAAAATAGTACCTAGTTGTAAGTTAACATATCATAGCAAAATTACCACCTGCAATAGTTTGCCATCATGTTTTTAAACCGTTTACTAACTGCAGTGCGTGCCGCAAGACATAGGTTTTGGAAAATTTATGTTGAAACAATGAATAGACTGCGTGCTTCTGAAAATTTACTTCTCCAAATACCTTCCCACCGCACAGGTTTCATTTCTAACTCCTTCGCTGTCTCAGCAATCAAACTTTGGAACGTGCTCCCCCTTGATATTAAAAAAGCTCCGAGTAAATTCTCGTTCAAACGCAAAGTTAAGGAATACTACTTGAAGTCGCTGCACTCCTAACTAATCATCTAGTTTAGTCTTCGTCATAATTGCATTTAGATTTTCTTATAGTTTTGTATTTTATATATATTATAATATATATATATTTTATTATTCGTATATGTGTATTTTATGTAATTTATATCTTACCAATTTGTTTTACATTCTGTTCAACACTGTCAACTCATTTTTATTTATTTTTTTGCTGTACCTATTTCGATGCTTTTCTTTTTAACCCAAAGGTTGACTGGTAGAGAATGCCTTATGGCATTAAGTCCGCCTTATGTACCACCATAGTGCATAGAAGTATAAATAAATAAATAAATAAATAAAATAGAGTATTGGCATTCAATAGGTACCTGTTAGCCTCTACAAGGTGTAATATAAATAACGCACAACCTCTTAAGGGATCACTGTACTCATCATTATGAACAACTTTTACTATACAAAAAACCAGCTGTTCCCTACATTTTGACGAGTTATGCGAACATAAATGTAGGGAACAGCTGATTTTTTTCACGATTTCAGGTTTGGTCTCGTAGTAAAAGATGTTCATAACGATGAGTACAGTGACCCCTTAAGAGGTTGTGCGTTATTTATATTACACCTTGTAGAGGCTAACAGGTATTTAATGCCAATACGCTATTCATTGTTTCTACATTAATTTTCCAAAGCCTATCTCATGCGGCCCGCACTGCGGTTAGTAAACGTTTAAAAACATGATGGCAATCTATTGCAGGTGGTAATTTGGTATGATATGTTAACTTACAACTAGGTACTATTTTGCTGCTTTGTCTACTCGAGAGCATAACAAAATGTTTAGAATCAATTTCTTTAAGCCATCAGTGTGCACACTCCATCCTATACAAATGTAAGCTTATCTGTTAGGTAGGGATTATCTGTTAGGGATGCGTTATTTATGTTACACCTTGTAGGTATATCTAAAAACATCAAAAAGTATCAAAATATTGCCTAACTTATTACCATGTCGTTAAGTTCGCAGATGGCCTGATAGAATTAACAAAATCTTTTAAGCATACACAATCAGCATTAGCGCCACCAAACCGTTTGGGTGCAATTCCGTCAGGGCTTTTAGATGTTGTTTCACGGAACTTCACTCTATCGCGATGGCAGCGTTTGCGATGATGGTGATTAGGGCTTGCAAGATTTGCTCCGACGTCACTCGAGGCCTCGCTTGTATAATCACTAACTGTCAAATCAGAATATTGTGATACCTGTTTAGTATCGAGTGTAGAATTTTTTTCCTGTGACTTTTTTTCCGTAGATTTATCTGAACTGAACATCGATGTAAGGGTCTCTGATTCTTCATCCTTTAAAACTCTGACTACGCCTCCACGTAGAATATTTTTAAAGAAAGAACAAATAGTTTCGCTGATGTAAGTTTCTGTGAAATTTGATTTCGTTTCAATCGAAACATTTTCAGCTTGTACTTCGATATCTTTTCTATCATTCAACTGGTCTTCGTTTTCGTACAGCGGTTCAATGTCGTAATTGCAACTGCTGCATCTACAAGATACCTCGGCCAATTGCTGTTTCAACATGCGAAGTTCAATGGGGTCTGTATATAACAGAGAATTTGAGGGCCATTCCATTTCCGGAGTGGCTATTTTGCCCTCACTACAAGTTAAATACAAAAATGCCGGTACACAGAGTCATCTTTGTTTAGATTTATTTTATGAATTATTGCATTCTGTTTTACACTGTTTTAGAAACAAAAAGACATTTTGTTCACATTTGTCATTAAAAGTTATGCTCTTTATTTGTCAGCATTTCAGCTTGCGCATTTGAGCATTACATAGAAATAATATTTACCATGGTATAAATATGCATCTGCGTATCCAAAAACTAAAATAATAAATAACTCAGAGCAATAACTAACAATGCTAACAATAAATAATTATACCAGAAAGAACTTTAGAGGTTAAAAGCCAACGACAAGATTTTCTGCTAAGAATATTTCATAATTCAGTAAGCTTTTTTCTTAAGTCAAAGAGTATTTAATTTCCATAGAAGTAAAAAGTACTCTTAGAGCATATACCTAGCTCTAAGTGATGGGCTTATTACACTTGGCTGAATTTAGTCGTCTTAATTCAGTCGATACTGAATTTAGTCAAGTATAATCGCAATTAGCAAGCTAGCATCCTAAATTCAGAAACAAAATTAGCTTGCTAATTGCGATTATACTTGACTAAGTTCAGTATCGACTGAATTAAGACGACTCACTTCTCATCAGAAAAATCGAAACACTTCCGAAATAATTTATCTGGCGACGATTAAACAAAAAAAGAGCATTAATAATGAATTAATAATGAAGAATAGAAAAAATATTAATTAATAGCTGGAAGTTTTGGCCTTAACAATGGTGTACGAAACTTCCAAATTTAATTTGTTTTTATTGATTTTTTATCCAATTAATGAATGGAACATTGTTCTGAGATGAACGTGTGTTTAGAGTTGGAGTACATTTATTCTGCAAAAAACGCAAAATAACGCATTACTTTAAAATTTTCTATTTGTAATTTGTTGATTAGGCTCTGTGACGTCTGATGAAAAGTTTTTTTCTAACACACATGGATACTTCGGCCACTGCAGCCGCCCAATTAGTAGCATTGCTGGATTCTGGGGATAGTCAGCGTGTTATGGCTGCAAGATTGCATCTAAGCCTCTCATCTGTTCATAGAGTGTATCGACGCTATCGGGAGACTGGTTTATTTACGCGCCATCCAGGATCTGGTAGGAATCGGGTCACTTCTAAGTGAGACGACCGGTTTATTGCAACCGTTTGTTTGCAAAATCGACGCCTTCGCGCATTTCAATTGCAGCAGCAGCTCCATGTTTTTCGATGAGTGACTGTAAGTGGCTCTACGATTTGAAGAAGATTGAAGGAACGTAGGCTGGTACCACACAAGCCAGCTAATGGGCCGAAATTAACAACAGACCACCTAATATTTAAAAAAAAAAAGTATAATTAGGTAACTGAAGATTAGTTTTGTAAAACATTACCACACACTTCAATATTATAGACGTCACGTGAGATGGCATTTAACGCTGAGCGCCAGGCCGGTGATAATTACGCCGCCACGAGTCCACGACACAGGGCGGCCAATTAGCCGGGCCCGCCGCCATTGACTATGTACCGGGCCATTCATGGCTCCCGCGGGAATCATTCATCCCTGTCATGACACTCGGCTAAGTCTTTGTGTTAACCAGTACCACGTCAACCGATAGGAAATAAACATCTCATCAAAAAAAAAAATTATACTACATGTACTTAACAACAACCTTCTTGTTATTTTAACTTCGGTTCAATTTCTTTATCATACATTATTCTATTCTAATCATCATTATATTTTATCAAACTGTATTTACACTGAAATATATTTTAACAACCGCGGTGTCATCGCCGATGACCTCCTTTCATCGCAACGACTCAACGAACCGCATTCATCCGCTAGCAAGCAAGGCAACCATTTGCTACCTTGTTGCGTGACGTCACGACGCCAGCGGCAAACCTGCGAACGAACCAATAGTACATCCCTACTCACATGCGCGGAGAGTTTGCCGATGAGCTCCGCTCCCGCTTCCCTCGCTTGCGCCCCTCTGTCGCCCGGCTAGTTCCGATCCGATAGCAACAAAACCGTACGTGCGGTCGCGTGATATTTTGCTCTTGCTTTGACGTGTTATTTTATTGTGTTTTGTATCTTGTTAATTATTTTAAGTATCAAAATGGCCAAAGGAAAAGCATATCCCAGTGGAGAACGTAACATTATTCTGAAAGTGCTGACGTATTTCGAAAAAGAAAAAATAAAAGGATCGCCCCTACTACCTGTTACACGTGCGTTCGACCGCGCTAGTCAGGCATTAGGAGTATCAATTCGAACGCTACGGAACATAAAGAACGAATCCAAAAAGCTTAGAAGCAGTTCTCCCCAGCCAGGTACATCGGCTGATATACTGAAAGTAAAAATTAAATCGCCACAGAAAAAGAAACCACGTAATGAAGCGTTGGAAATAGACGACCATACCGTGTGTGCTATTAGACATATAGTGGAAAATTTCTATAGCGTGAAAAAGGAAATTCCAACGCTTACTAAAATTTTTGCAGCTGTGAGAACCGACTTGAACTTTACTTTAGAAAAACAAGTATTAAAAAAAATATTAAAAGACAAGCTAGGATACAACTTCAGGAAATTCAAAAATATAAGATATTATCTTGTGCAAAAGACAGATATAGCGGCGTGGACTGCACGCTATTTGCGCCGGTTAAAGGAAAATGACGAACTCGGAAGTGATAAGAAACCTGTGACCTATGTAGATAAAACCTGGATCCATAGCCACTATAGCGTGTCCAAAACCCACGAAAGTTACAATGACGCCCAAGCATTGTTTAATGTGGAACAACGGTGCATGTTAGTTCATGCGGGGGGTGAGAATGGTTTTATAGAAAACGCCGAATTAATGTACAGGTGTAATACTTCTGCTGGTAACGACCACGCCGAGATAAATTGTACCAGTTTTCTGAAATGGTTAAACGAAAGGCTCGTCCCAAATCTACCACCAAATGGTATAGTAGTTATGGAGAACGCCCCCTATAACAGTAAAGAAATAGAAAAATCCCCGCACTCTACTGCAGAAAAAGAACACATGCAGAATTGGTTACGAGATCATCGAGTTGGCTACAGTGAAAAAATGACTAAAAGAGAATTATATAATTTAATAAAAAAGTCGATGCCAGATAAAAAGTATCAAGTTGACGAACTATTGAAAAGCTATGGACATGAAGTACTTCGATTGCCACCGTACCATTGTGACCTAAATCTGATGGAGAACATCTGGAATCTAATAAAACAAAGAGTTGCTGATAATGTAACACAGACTGAAAGAGACGTACTAAAATTAACACATAACGCTATAAACACTATAACGGTTGGCGACTGGGAAAGGGAAGTAAGTCGTGTGGATCAATTACGTGAAAAGTTATGGGAACAGGACAGACTGCAAGAAATAAATGAAAGAGAGATGATCATTTCTTCGGGGCAAGACAGTGACAGTACCTCTTCTGCGGAAGACGGAGAAAATAGTGATATTTAAAACTGAATCTATAAAATGTAATAACGAGACAATTGACCCTTTTTTCCAAATAACAAAAACAATAAATGTTTTGTTTAAAAAAAAGTTCCATTTTTTACTAATGTATTAATTAATTAAAATTAATTTTACACGTGAAAAATGTTCATCACAAAAAAGCGCAAGTACAGTTCTTTATTTTTATTTCATCGCACTATGGCACGATATATAATTTAACATTTTGAAAGCATAGAAAAATATGATTATAATAGGTATTAATATTGCTTACTGGTTTATTCGTGTATTTTTTTGTGATTAAAATAATTTAATAAATACGCTATATGACCAACCAAGGGAATTTATTTTATCTGCATTGTTCTTTTAATTGCAAGTCCATCCAAAACGCTTTGGATTAAATGTACCTATTTAGAGTGTGTATGGACACTCGCAAAACAAAATATCAAAAAAAAAAGCATTTACAAATAACCTAGAATGTTGACTGTATTCTATTAAAAACTATGAAACGGTAGCAGTCAGAATCAAAAAAACAAAAATTATAAAAAAAACACTATTTAACTGGCGCCCCACGTTGGGCGCCAGCCAGTGTGACTAATAATACGTAAAAGTGGTTATGGAGATGACTAACACACAATAAGTCTTTGTAAACAACAATAATTTATTAATAGGGTCGTGGATGTTATGCCTACCTGTCACAATTATTTTCACTTCCCAAGGGCCAGCGCATACCGAGAGCAGAGCATTTTTTGAGACCATTGAAAAAATTGCTTTAAGACTATAGCATACAGTGCTAAATCAAATAAGTACACGTCCAAACTTGATGCTCGACCGTGCTCGAGCTTGCAAGATGCGTGTTCGAGTTCGCTGAGCCTAAGGAGGGTGGCCCAGGTACTCTCCTGGCCCAGCCCCGTAGTGGATGAAAACTAGCGGCAGTGATGGGCCTGAGATAGTGATGGGCTGGATGGAAACCTCCAGGAACTGTGGGTACTCTCACCGGGACGTAACTATGGTAGGTTCCAACCGATATAAAATTATTAGTACTGCGTTGGTCCCTGGAAATTAACATGCGGCGTGTCACTAAAATGTCACACCGCTGTCTTCTCTGATTATGTCCACTGGAAGCGTTAAGCAAAGCAAGATTACGAGATGCACTAGTGATGGGGGAGTGGGATTGACAAAAGACAATTTACAAACGGAAAGTGGTAGGTAATCTACTAAATTAGAATGAATTTAAATGGAAGTTAAATAAAAACTAAGTTAAACAAATATAGCTGAAGGCTCAAAGGTGTACTTAAACCGAATAATTTACTCATTTTATGGTATCCTTTGACATAAGTTTCGTTTTGATTGATTGATGTGTTTTATTTGGGCATTTTCCTTTTAGTTTTTGGAGTCGGTGCCAAGACAAGTGAACTGCATCTCAGGTCTACGTTGTGTATTAGTTTGTATAATATAGGTAGGTATAATAGATATCGTATGATGTTGAGATACCTAAACATTATTGTGCTAATAAAATAATTCAAAAGAATTTTTTTTAGCCTATGCTTTCCCACTGCTGGGCAAAGGCCTCCCCCAAGTCCTTGCATTTAGTATAATTTAAAATTCTCAGCTCATTATTTGAATAACAATACTTTTCAAATATTATTTTTGAAAGTGGATCAAAAAATTTGCAGGAATCTTTGAATCGTCATACGATGCATTACTTACGAATCATGCGAGCTTATGTATTTGAATTTGTTTTTGTGTTTGTAACTGTTTCATTGTTTAACTACATTTTATTCGTATGTTAACTCCAAAATACTTTGAAGTATAATGTAGATATTATCTGAGCTACAATGTCATTTTATAATGTATAGTTATGTATGTTGTGGAATTTCATTGTAACTCACAAAAAGTCATAAAATATACAAGGTTAGTCAGAAAGGGGGTACTAATCCGAAGCCCACTTATAGTATCGCTGATGACTGTTTGAAAGCAAGTGTTAAAATTTCAAAATTCAATAAATTTTTTTTCCAAATGAAATGATTTTTATTTAAGTTTTTTCAAAAATTCTTCGGCCCTGCTTTAATTACAAATTCAGAAAATGGTGCTTCTAATTCAGGACCCCAAATATGACCTAAAATGTAAACACAGCTGATCATAACTGGGGATAGATAGATTTTTGAGATTTTGTTTTGAGATTTTTGAACAACTGTTTCTCTTAAACTATTGACTTTTGGGAAAAGTTGTAGAACAAAAGTTATTCATTATTATGTGTACTTTAACACCCTTTCGGATTAGTACCCCCTTTCTGACTAACCTTGTATATCCAATATAAACATATAAAACTGTAGCTCTTCCCTCGTTGATTCAAATTTTCAAGGTTGGTTGGCATTAAGAGTTAACAAAAATCTGTAAGATTTTTTAAAATCTTTGACGCGCTCTCCTTTAAAGTTACTAAAAATGAGTTGCAATGTTATTCCTTGCAAATGTCGTTATACTCTCCACCCTGGGGATGGCGGAGGTGTATGTACTCTTACCGTATAAAACCACCAAGGTGTTCCTCAGAGTACCTATCGTTGCGGGATTCGCCATTACCTCTCCAGCCACTCCTCCATTAAGGTCCTTACCGTCGTTATTGCGGGGTGTTAAAAGTGAACGTTACGAAAACTTCGTATACCTACCATACACTCAGTTGCAAGAAAGGTCCATTAAATTTTAATGCTCTCATTAGAATGTTAATGCTCCATTAAGCTCTTCTGTCCATTGCAAGAAGCTAGATTTAATGGAATGATTAACTATCCATTAAAATTAATTTTTGATGTGTCAAGCTCCCCATGATTTCAATATATGATTATTAGTAAATGAAACGACCTAATTAGTGTTCATGCAATAGCCATTAATGTAATGGAAACATTATTCTTAATGACGGATTAGTTAATGATCACCTAATGGTATCTTTCTTGCAACTCAGTGAGAGTCTATAGAAAATAATGCTATAATTTTAGTTCACCGGTTGTTCTACAGAGTTGCTAGTTTGCTATGGTTTAGTTATCGCCGATACATGAAACAAATAATATGCAATGGGGAGGCGAACGCAAAACGAAAGTAGATGGCAGCACCTCTGTTGATAGCAATTACAACCAATGAAAAGGAGTTAAATTGTCATGAGCTATAATGTCAAACAAATTTTAACCAATGAAATTGCTTTGGTACCAGCGATGGTGGCGCCATTAGTTCCCCAGTTTCCTACCCCATTGTCGCCATCGCTTTGCTTCTGCAACATACGTTATAAACATGCGGGTTTTAACGGTTACATAATTATACAATTGCAATTGCAATTATACAATTGCCCGTGTGGTTTCGGGAGTAGAATTGAACCACCCCATCTCTTCCCATGGGTGTCGTAGGAGGCGACTAAGGGAGTAAAGCCGGGGATTGTAAAAATCCCTTGTGCGATAAAAACAGCGTATCCCCAAGCTACGGTTGCCGTGCCAAGAGCTGCATGATTAGGGGCGAGCCGAATCATAAGCGTGCCTTGTTGTCTGGAATCAGGCGCCTCCAGACACTAAGAAGCCTTACCTCTACACGCGGGGCCCTGTAGAGGTGGACAAATACTTCCCTAGCTATTCGTGGGAACAAAATGAGTTCGAATTTAAATAAAAAACTCGGAGTCGGCGGTGATGCTCGCCACACACCACGTCAAATGTTCTCACGGGGCGAAAAGCGAGCTGCAGAATGTCGCTTCGCTACATTGAATGTCCAGGGAGGTATAAAAGAGAAGATAGATGAAGTATGTGACTTGGTGAATGAAAAAAGAATAGATGCACTTTGTTTGAATGAGACGAAAAGAAAGGGAGTGGACATATCCAAACACGGTTCCTTAACCACAATCTGGTCTGGTGTCCCAGAGGCACATAGGGCTTGTCAGGGTGTGGGGATTGTTCTCTCAGAACGGATGATGAGATGTGTGAAAGATTATGCGTGTGTAAGTCCCAGAATTCTATGGGTCAGAGCCATGGTGGGTTTAAACCATATTTTCGTAATATGTGTTTATGCACCTGACATGGGAACCCCGCTTTCGGAAAGAGAGGCATTCTGGGATAGTATTAGAGGTATTGTGAATGAGTGTAGAGTGAATGAAAAGATTGTTATGCTTGGTGATTTCAATGGTTGGGTAGGTGTTAAAAGGAAAGGCTATGAAAGTATACTGGGTGTGTTTGGGGATAAAAGGGTGAATGAGAACGGAATGAGTTTGTTAGAAATATGTGTGGAGAAGAATCTTTCGGTAATGAACACCATGTTTAATCACAGAGAGATTCACATGTATACTTGGGAAAGGCAAGACAGCAGAAGCATGATTGACCTTGTGGTTGTTGACGAAAGACTGAAGAGTAAAGTCACAGATGCAAGAGCGTATCGGGGTGTCAGTGTGGGGACGGATCATTATTTGGTCATGTGTCGAATACATGGTCTGTTTAAGCATTGGCGTCATCGGGTACGAGCTTCTGTGACCGCACTTGAGAGAATAAAAGTAGAAATGTTGCAAGAATTAAAAGTGAAAGAGGAATATAAGAGGGAACTAAAAGAAAAGACGAATGAGATGTTGGAAGGAATAAATGATCATAGTGTAGAAGAAGTATGGGATGTACTGAAAAACAGTATGGTCCAAGTGGCCACAAAAGTATGCGGTGTGGCGAAAAGGCAGAATGAGAGGAGAACGAATGATTGTTGGGTAGACGATGAAGTTAAAGAGGTGGTACGGAAGAAGAAAGAAGCGTGGCTAAATTTATTAGCCTTTAAAGCCATAATAAGGATGAATCAGGCAACGAATATGAATGACGATGTGGAAAGAGTGAAGAAAAGATACACCGAAATAAAGGCGGAAGTAAAAGATATAGTAAAGACGAAGAAGAATGAAAGGGAAGAAAAGTATAGTAGGAAGTTCTCCGACAACTTCAGAGTCAATGTTAAACTGTTCTGGAAACAAGTAAGATTGGCTCGTGGAGTTTCGGGATCATCAAGTATGAATATAATTAGAGGAGGAGATGGATGCTTGTTAAGTGAAGAATGTAAGGTTTTGGAACGCTGGAAGGAATATTTTAAAAGTTTATTGTGTTGGCAGGACAGTGTGCAAAGAGTGGGTAACTGGGCGGAAGCAAGTGGGTCAGACATTGATATGGAAGTAACAGATGATGAAAATATGATTCAGATGGATGAAATTGTAAAAGCGCTGAAAGGTATGAAAATTGGAAAAGCAGCTGGGTATGACAGAGTGTCTGTCGAAATGCTTAAGGGAGGTGACGGGGTGGTAGCAAGCCTGCTGTACCGGATCTTTAATATATGTTGGAGATACGGCCAAGTGCCAAGCGATTGGTGCAAAGCGGTAATCGTACCACTATATAAGGGAAAGGGTTCACAGCAAGAGTGTAAAAACTACCGCGGCATTAGCCTTTTGAGTGTAGTCGGCAAACTATATGCGAAAGTTTTAATTAATAGAGTGATAAGAATAACAGACGAGAAAGTATGGGATGTTCAGGCAGGATTTAGAGAGGGAATGGGGTGTATGGATCAGATCTTCTCCTTAAGATGCATAGCCGAGAAACATCTGGCAAAGCACAAGAAAGTGTATTGCGCTTTCGTTGATTTGGAGAAGGCTTATGATAGTGTGTGGAGGGAAGAATTGTGGTCAACACTATCTACGTATGGGGTGGACTGGCGCTTGGTGCGGGCACTGAAATCGCTGTACAGGGATTCCAGTGCTTGTATTAGGATAAATGGGGCGTTCACAGACTGGTTTGGCATCTCAAGGGGTGTTAGACAGGGTTGTGTAGCGTCACCATGGCTGTTCAACCTATACATGGATAGTTGTTTGACAGATTTAAAAGGGAGTGATTGTGGATTGAAAATGAATGAGTTGCCTGTCAAATGTCTTCTCTACGCAGATGATCAAGTTCTGCTTGCATCATCAGTGGAAGGGTTGCAAGACATGGTAACTGTGATGAACGAAGCATATAAGAGGAAAGGGATGAAAATTAATATAAGTAAGACGAAAGTAATGGTTTTTGAAAGAGATGCAGATGTATCTGGGTGTAAGGTAAAGATTGGAGATGAAAGTATTGAACAGGTGAATGAGTTTGTTTATTTGGGAAGTATGTTTACAAGAGATGGTAAGATTGATGAAGATGTGGAAAGGAGAGCAAATGCGGGAAATAAAGTGAATGGTGCTATGCATGCGGTTGTGGCTAACCAGTCGATGTCCAAAAAGGCACGGCTGGCTGTCCATAATGGTGTACTGGTACCAACGCTTATGTATGGAAGTGAATGTTGGTCTTGGAAGAAGAGTCATGAAAGTAGAATAAATGCCGTGGAAATGCGTTCCTTGCGAAATATGTGCGGTGTAACTTTGAATGATAGAGTGAGGAATGATGTGATAAGACAAAGTTGCGGTTTAAAAGATGATGTAGTGACAAAAATTGAAAGGGGTATGCTTCGGTGGTTTGGGCATGTTGAAAGATTGAGTGAACGGCGATTAACAAAAGGAATTTATAAGGCGAATGTCAGTGGAAACGCCAGTAGAGGACGCCCTAGAAGGACATACATTGATGTTATTGGTGATGTTCTTCAAAAAGGACAGGTGCGAAGTACTTTCAACCGGCGTGCGTGTATGACAAGATGTATGACCGTGGACGAAGCGAAAGGAGTATGTAAGGATCGTAGCATGTGGCGTTCTACAGTTTCTGCCTACCCCCATGGGAAAAAGGCGTGAGTGTATGTATGTATGTATGTATGTATAATTATACAAGGTTAGTCAAAAAGGGGGTTACTATAAAACTTTTTTTTTTACCATGGTTCAGCTTTGATTCATAAAATTGACAACACGGAAATAGGGATTCAAGTCCATTTTCCGTGACCCCAATTTTGACCTAAAATGTAAACACAGCTGATGATAGCATATTTTTTATGAAATCTTTATTCTCTAAAACCATTCGACTTTTGGGTAAGGCAGTTGTCCCACCGCGAGGAAGCGACTAACTGTCGGCCATTTTCTCGCTCAAGAAAGGTACAATAGATATACATTCTGTGTAAACAAAAGAGATGCATATATTAATAGTTGATCGCTGACTGTTTACACTGCCGGCGAGGAGTCGCTCCACTAGTTTGTCGCTGAGCGACAAGAGCTATCAAAGACAATACTCGCTCAGCGATACTTGCTCAGCGATGCTCGCTTGGCGGTCAGAACTCACGCCGAGAGCCAGCGGTAATTTGCGAGTGGTGCGAGTAATCGTCTGTCACACTCGCACACTCGCTTATAGCCCAGCGACAAAACTATCGGAACTACCTACACACTCGCTTCTCGCTGCTCGCCAACTAGTTATAGTTTCTAGCTCTACTCGCTTCTCGCTCATCGTTTCCGGTGGGACAAGTGCCTAAAGCTGTAAAACAAAAGTTATTCATTATTATGGATAGATACCTACTGTTAGACTCTTTTTGATTAGTACCCCTTTCCGACCAAACTTGTATACAACGTGTAACATAATCGTAAACCCTAGCCCCCTTATTACAAAAGATGGTTTAAACCAAGACTAAGGTAAACCCAGGTTTAAAGTATACCCATCACTTTCTCATGTCATATAACAAAAAAAGACGGGGCTATTTTAAAACCTAGGTTTTTCTTAGACAATCTTTTGTAATAAGGGGGTAGTAGTTTTTTTAAGAATCAGCAACTGAATCTATTTCAGCTATTATTAATGTGTATTTTTTTAAACATGCTTTTTCCCTAACAGTCTTTTAATTGAGATAAAGAAATTTGAGCCTTACAACAATGAAAAGTAAAAATATATTCTTAAATAAACAATATTTAAACATATGAAAGAAAATTTCAGTGTATGTATTATAATTATATCTGAATATTCTAATAAGGGTGCTTGGGTGTTTGCGTTATTCCTGTTACATGTTGTACACAGTACTTACTTCATTGGTTACCTACATGTTGTATAGAATTTGGATTTGGTTAGAAGTGAAATCATGGTATAGATACTAGGCTGTTTGTATCGAGGCTCCTTTGCACCGAGATTCTTTGTTATTTTGTCATCACTAATCTGTGTTATTTCTCATCACTAATCTGTGTTATTTGTCATAAAGTCCAAGTACAATAATCACTGACATTCGATAGCAAAAATTTTTTACATTAAATTATACCGTAACTTTTGAATAGGTAAAATTTATTAATGTAACGCAGAACATTAATAATTTTATCTATACGAGTATGTCCAACTTTCCTAGAGGGTGCGGCAAAACAACACATAAGGCGAAAACTTCGAGGAATCCTAATACTACCATTATAACTAATGTGGGTATGTACCTATGCTTAGAAATTAACGGTAAATCTTAAATATTTCATAGAACTAAGAAAGTATTAAAATTTTAGCCATTCTGCGACTGCAAACACTGTGAATGCTCGGAATGCCCAGACATTTTGGAAATGCTCGCCATCACTGTGACAGAAACTACATGTCGTTTTGGATCGACGATGCCTAATATATCTCTAGACAAGAATTCGAGCAGATGCACATCAATTGACGAAACCCCAACGATAACCGCTCCCAATAAATATCAGAAAAAGTGAAACTGCTCTACGAGAACCAGTGCAGCTTCTCAAATATAGAAAGATGTCATGTTGACCTTGCGGTGCTTTGTTAGACTTCGAGTCTCCAGTTTTTTTATGAATCGAACATAAACATTCTTTGAGGTCAATAAAATCGATGCATATACGGTTTTTTAAACAAAGAGGTTCAAAGAGGCCGGATATCCGAGCCCAAACAAGACAGTAGACAAGATAGATGCCCAGAATTTTTGTCATTGAGCAAGTAAACTGACATTCCACAACTAAAACAAGATCATTTGTGCTATGTGCATAAAACACTTAAATTCATCCTAAACATGATGTATCGCTTATACATACCGTGAAAACCTCCATAACCATGTCAAAATATCATAAAGAGTGCACAAAATCCGATATAGAACCTAAAAAACCCAAAGTAAGTAATATTCATCAGTGCATTATAAGCACAACGTAGAGTTACTATAACTTTCTGAGGCCTCGTTTAAGGACACGCGGGATCCAACCCGGACTTCCCCGCGTTTTCCGCCGCATACAACTAAGTGTCTAAACACATTATGCCGAAATTACGTTGCGTTATAGCGTACAGCCGAACTTCGGTCTGGCGTAAGTTCAGCGGCAATTCGGCGGCAACGTAGAATACGTCGGGGAGCAGCGGGAAGCAAGTATGCCCGCGCCCCGCGTGTCCGCCCGTTGTGTTTATCAGGCCCGGTCGTATTTGTATGGGGCGATGCGATTATACCTATTACCCCGCCCCGGCTTTTCGTCGGCAATCGAACCGAACTTAGGTCGCGTATAATGTGTGTTCTACAGAATACGTTGCCGCCGAATTTCCGCTGAACTTACGCCCGACCGAAGTTCGGCTGTACGCTATAACGCAACGTAATTTCGGCATAATGTGTCGTCATTAATTCAAATAGCATTGCAGCCGTAATCATGCCGAACTTTGGTCGCGTATCTTCGGCATGGTGTGTTTAAACACTTAACATAAAAAAATACGCGCGGGAAAAAGGACCTTTCATAAACGCTTTCGTACATTGTCACTATGTTTGAATTGTCCACTTTACGCCCCGATTATGGTCAGCGTTAAGCTCCGCTTCTCCATAAACGAGACCTACCCCGACTGGTGGTCATACTAAAAATTCATAATGCAAACATTTCTCATATTTACCTAATCATTTTATTTTATTAACATTTTAAAAATCACGGTTTATTTCTGATTGAAGCCCAAACCTGAGCCACCTAAACCTGAGCCACAACAGCTGAATGAAGATGGACAGGCCCTTCTGGGCATACTGAACCCAAACACACCATGTAGTTGTGAGGTGATGGCGCGGGCGATGCGCGCTGACGTGCCCAAGTACCTCGGCCTGTCGGACCGTCGCGCCGCGCTAGAGGAAGACTCGGACCTAGACGAACCTACAACTCCCAAAAACTCAAAACCTTCCGTCGCCCGAAAAAACGCAGACGTCCACAGAAATTGCAGACACCTCTAAAAATCCGATAATATCCGACAATCTATAAAAGACGCGAATTAAAAAAAAAATTGCATTTAATTCTTTTATTGTGATTAATTAACACTGTACAAAATGAAACACAAAATATCGATTGAACCAGTAATGAAATCGATCAAACCAGTAATAAAAACGATCGAACCAGAAATACCTGATTATATAAAAAAAGGCGCCTTTTGGATTATATTCATCAAAAAAATAAAAAAACACAAAATTAAAGTTACACTGTTTATCTTTTTAACTGTTGTACTATTTTTATCGTCCATTTCTTACGGTTTGTACAAATACAAATATTCACACAATAATGCCACAAGTGCTGATAGGGATCAAGGTAAAGATGCCACAAGTGCCAATATTGATGGTCAAGGTAAAGATGCCACAAGTGCCAATATTGATGGTCAAGATAAGAATGCCACAAGTGCTACAAGATAATAATGCCACAAGTGCCAATATTGTTCAAGATAAAAATGCCACAAGCGCCAATAGATCAACCAGACAATAATGCCACAAGTGCCAATAGATCAACTAGATAATAATGCCACAAGTGCCAATATTGATCAAGATAATAATGCCACAGGTACTAATATTGATCAACAAGATAAGAATGCCACAGAACAGATCCTTTTATAAAATTTAAAATTAAACTTCTGGATTATATTTACATTAAAATCATTCATCGATATTATTCTCCGTATCTTTATTACTTTCTTCCTGTTGCGCCTTTTTGAATTTTTCACACAAATAATTCCAGTACTTGCTACGAATTTTGTCGTATTTGCCTGCTAACGCTTGACAGAGTTCTATGGCTCTATTTGCATTATGTAGACAGTTAGATTCTTCTTTTTTAATAGCTTCATCACAAATATCTATAAGGAAAGCTAGCAAGTAAGGAGAACGACACTTGTTCTTATAAAGTTCTTCACAAAATGAAGTAACAACGGCATTCCCGCTGACTCCTCTTTTATCATGTATTAACACGCCTCTTAGATAATTCCAAGCGCTTTCATTATTCTTAATAAATTTAATCTTTTCCAATGCATAGCAGATTTCTCTTTGAACGTTCAGGTCAGACCAGCCTAGGTGGTTGTTAACGATGAAGTATCGTTGGTTCCACGCTGAGTTGTTACGCACGTCTTCTGTGATAAGGTGATCAACGAAATCCATTTCCTTTTCGTAGAGCCTGTAAAAAGATTAAAATTTTCGTAGTACAAGGGTAATTAAAAATAATTTGTTCAAGGGTCAGATTTATTCTTTGAGCAAATGTCATCTTCATCACATAAAATTATTTGCTACGAAAATCTGAAAATTATTCTGATTACTTCAAGCAGATGGACAGCTAGTATTTGATTTCGGGTTTTACTTTTACCTACCTAATTCTTTATTTAAGTTGCAAACGTGAGGAGGTTTAGTAGATATTTTGGATTTCGGGGGCAGGGATCTATATTAGTCCAGTCATTTAAGCTTAAATTAGGTAAGAATCTCGGAATTCGAGATACCCAGCTGTAAGTCTGTAAATACTTGTATATTGACACCCTAAAAGTTGTCTCAAAACCTACATATGGTAGGGTGTACGCAACTATTAAATTTCAAGGTCAAAGGTCACAAAAATCGTTTTTTTGCGCTTTTTTTGTAAATATCTCATTTCCTATGGGTTTTTTGCTATTTGTATTAATGTCAATATTGTAGAATACAAAATTCTCTACAAATTTTGTTAAGAAAAATTTTTTATACGGTGAACCGTTTTCGAGATAGAGGGCGGAGAGCGCGCGGTCACAGCATCACTTCAGGTCAACCGGTGCCTCCGGTCGAAAACGCGCCTTAATAGTTGATGAACTATCGATAAATCATTTATAAAAGTTTTTGAGAAACTGACAAATTTGGATGAACTAGCTGCAGCATTTGAGGAGGAAAATTGTTCGGCCCAGAGATTATTAGAGAGTGGAACTCAAACCTTATTGGGAGTCTATAATGCTCCGAAATCTGTGAAAAGCCTCGATCATCTTCGTTATAAGCATTACGTCAAGTCTACAATACTTAATAAACCTGTGCAGCTTTCAAATATTCCACCAATAAGTGCAGCTGCTCATCAACATTTCAAACGTGTATATTATCAAGTTCAAACTTGGTTGGTTGGTTGGAACCCCAGGTATGGGGTTGGGCAATGCGAAACGATTTTCTGGAGCCTATCATGACAATTTTACCACCTGTTCCAGAAGATTTTCTAAATACAATTTTCTGCAACTGCAAGAGTGGTTGTGGTTCGCGATGCGGATGCAGGAAAGCGGGCTTGCAATGCTCTTTAGCTTGTGGCCAATGTAATGGGCAAGATGTCTCAATGCTCTACCATACCAG
Source organism: Amphipyra tragopoginis (assembly GCA_905220435.1). NCBI lineage: Eukaryota > Metazoa > Arthropoda > Insecta > Lepidoptera > Noctuidae > Amphipyra > Amphipyra tragopoginis. The sequence goes on along the minus strand of HG992005.1, from coordinate 14,413,350 downwards.
AGCGACATTAACGAAGATGGAACCTTTGACCCCGAAATCATGGAAGAACTTGAGACAAATGTCGTTGAAGACGTTAATGAAGACCAGTTTGAAATTTACCAGCAGCCGGAAGACGACGATGAAGAGGAAGAAGATGATTAAAATTATAAATTGTAGTTTTTGTACCCTTTATTCCATTTTTTTACTTTTAATAAAAATAAATGTATTGAATGATATTTTTTAATAAAAAGATTAATTCATAATTTATTTGTTTTTTTTTTCATCATGTAAGAAGTTATTAATATTAATTAGGTTAAAATTCAAATATAATTCCTATATTTTCATTAACAATTCTGCAATTACATGGGCAGGTAAGTGTTGTTAAATAAATTAATACTGAATAAAAAGTGGATAGGTTAGGAAAAAAATGATAAAATATAATATTAAGTTAATAAAAATTGACAAACATTTATAATCATTGATTTATCTATAGTTCATCAACTATATGGCGCGTTTTCGACCGGAGGCACCGGTTGACCTGAAGTGATGCTGTGACCGCGCGCTCTCCGCCCTCTATCTCGAAAACGGTTCACCGTATAAAAAAATTTTCTTAACAAAATTTGTAGAGAATTTTGTATTCTACAATATTGACATTAATACAAATAGCAAAAAACCCATAGGAAATGAGATATTTACAAAAAAAGCGCAAAAAAACGATTTTTGTGACCTTTGACCTTGAAATTTAATAGTTGCGTACACCCTACCATATGTAGGTTTTGAGACAACTTTTAGGGTGTCAATATACAAGTATTTACAGACTTACAGCTGGGTATCTCGAATTCCGAGGTGAACTTACTATAATGACTGGACTATATTGTACACATATGTATAGAAACGTACGGTCGGGGCCATAAGTGCAGCCCCACCTTAGTGCTCGTTCACACAGAGGTCCGTTTTACAGGTCCGCTTTATCGTATACGTTTTTATTCGGCGACGACGTATGTAGTTGTATGAGCGAGTTCACACACATGACAGAATTCTAGATCCAGTAAAAATACCGATCCGACAAAATATATAGCAGTCCGCTTTACAGGGCCGTTTTATCGTGTACGTTTTTATTCGGCAATTGCGTATGTAGCTGTATGAGCGAGTTTACACACACAACAGTATTAAAATACTGATCCGTTTTATCGGACCGAAGCTACGCGGGGCGTGGCGCGTTAAAAACAGTACTGTAAATGCGGTGTGAATATCACCTCCAGTAGCGACGGATCCGTTAAAAACGATCTTGGAAATACGGATGTTCTATGTGTACGAGCCCTTACGGGCGACATTAGGTTGCGCGTTTGAGATGTAAGTAACGTGTAAGCGTATAAAGCCGGGCAAGTCGCCGCATACGATTATTTCGTTGAACTGAGACTGCACTAATGAACTCGACTTTACAAGGGAATCATAAAAATGTGACTTAAAAACTTGTATTGCTTTATTGCTTCTTATAGGACCAACTTTGGCTGGAGACCCTTCAGGTCTCGCCAATAACTGCCCGGTTACGTAGAAATGGTCCCCTAGGACCACCTACAGCAGTCCAATAGAAAATAAAATATAGGACGAACAATTTTCGTAATGGGGTTAACGCAATTTGCTGTGTAAGCGCTATCATAAGGGATACATATATTTATATAAATAAACTTTAAAAATGATTGTTTCCACTTTAAAAAGGCTTAGCTTTAAAATTAATAAGTTTTATTTCAATTTCATTTTAATCCTTCTAACTATAAGTCTCCTTTAAAAGTAACAGTTTGCACATAATTTTAATGCTTTTAACTACGAAGTCCCAATAAGAAATAAAATAACAAACGGATGTGTAGCTAAAACATAGATTAGGTCATGTTAGAACTGTGACCACTCAACGCACGAGCTGAGCAAGCAAAGCGAGCAGGGCCACAGCAGCGGCCTGCGAGTGCAAAAAACGATTCGCTTCTCCGATCACTTTCTATCATTCGTTTGATGGATGCATTCAGTGGTTTTTAATAGATTATAGTGCGAACCATTAATTTTGTAGTGGGAAAGCATTATTTTTGAAGTGACCTTTATTTTTTATTTATTTTTATTTCATTAATAATTTTTATTTGCTTTTAAATAAAATAATGTTCCTTTACTTTTCATAATATGGAATGTCAGATTTCTAAGAGGAAATGATTAAATATTGCTGATAACAGAGATTTGTTCACTGTAGCAGCGTATGTTTTAGGTCAATAATTCCTATAGTTCATTCAATTTTTCGTGATTTACAGCGGGTTAGGGGTGGCAATATTTCATAGGCCTAGGGCAGCCAACGGATCAAATCCGCCCCTGGCCCTGGTTATGATTAGTCCCTATATCTTTGTTATAATAGCTGATACCAGTACATACCCAAATGTTTTAATTGCCCATTGTCTATGCTGCCAGGCATGATAATTTTTGGGATCTTGCATCAGGGCATCTCTTGTTAACTCCAACTCCTGTGTTGGATCTTGAAGCCACTCTACAAGTACTCTGCGGTGATGCCATACCTGTTAATAGAAAGATGATAAGATAAATCACAGTTATTCAATTTTAGATAAATTATTAATTAAATTATTATTTAGATGAAATAAAGGGATCCATCTAAGCACAGAGTAAGAAAATTGTACTTTTAATTTTAAGTAGATGGTGATCCGTCAGCTCTGCTTATTTGTTTATACATACAAGGTGTAACTTATATAATGCACAACCTCTTAAGGGGTCACTGTCACTCATCATTATGAACAACTTTTACTGTAGGACCAAAAATGAAATCGTGAAAAAAAAATCTACTATTCCCTACATTTTGACGAGTTATGCGAATATAAATATATGGAACAGCTGTTTTTTTTTTCGCGATTTCAGATTTAGTCCCGTAAAAGTTGTTCTTATTGACGAGTACAGTGACCCCTTAAAGGTGGACACAGACTTTGCGAAGCATGCGCCGCGAACGGCGCACAACGAATGCCTCTGCTTGAGGCGTGCGTGTCGAAATAATATACCAACATATTGCTCGGGTCGAGCCATCGCATGCGAAGCAAATGCCTCGTTTGTCTGTCTTCATGTTTTTTCAGGCATGTGCTACGCACAGGCGCAGTTAAATTTTCTCAGTCGAGGCGTGGGTGGATATCGTATACGGCACACAACACACCTCGAACGTGCATGCGCGACTACGTCCACAACTAATGTAATGCTCGCACTGAGGCGCTTTTATCTTAGCGTTTGCCGACATACGTTGGCTCGCCCTCGCACGTGCGTAGCGCATGCCTATCCACGAATATGAAGGTACACACCTTGCGAGGCATTCGTTGTGCGCCGTTCGCGGCGCATGTCTCGCAAAGTCTGTATCCGCCTTAAGAGGTTGTGCGTTATTTAAGTTACACCTTGTATAGGACACTACATACAATTTTTTTATGGACTTGAATATGCTCACTCCAATTATTTATTATGTCTACATACTTATTAACAATCTAAGTAACCTATTGTCTTTAATCTGTAAAGGCCTGAAACTATGCTAATTTAATGCAAAACCTTCCATGAAACAGCAGTTGCATACCTGATAGTTTTTAGGCGAGTTTTTAATGACTACTTCTACATAATCCAACTCAGATCTTAAATCCGTACCCAAGGCCTTTAGAAGATCTCTCCTGAAACAATGGTATTATGTTTTATTTATTAAAAAGCAAACAAACCAAGATGTTCTTGTATGGATTAACAAAAGTGCAAATTGGAACTTAATAAACAATAATATTCATTCATTAGTGTTGTGTTTTCTGACACAGAACATTGGGCCACCTCAGCACTAACCCTGGGTGTTCTCCCTGAGTCACCTTTTACCATTCAAGGCTAACTATGTTAAGAGAACATGATTAGATTTGACTTCTTTAAAAATATACAAAGATATTCTTTTCATATGATTTTAAAGAAAGTATAGAAAGAACACAATATGTAAATTCTTTTAAGAGCAACATTTGATTACTTCAGAGTAGCTATATTTTGTCCGTGTAGTGCAAAACAGACATTGTATTATGGGTGTGGAGTTACAATGCATGCCATTAATGAGTTGTGACGTCAGCGCAGAGTATTGTTGTCTCTGTCTAGTAAACATTTTAAACACAATGTTTTCTGAAGTTTATGCGAATCATATCCATTGATGCAAACAACTTTACATGAAAATATCGCATTTCTTTTCGCATATGTTTGGATGCTGCAAGCAGGTATTTAAAATAAAGAAACGTTATGCAATATCATTCTTAAAGTTATTAGTATCAATTTAAAAATGCTTTGGCTTTGGTATTTTTTTATTTTTTCACTATTGCTTATCTTTTTGTAAAAGTATTGAGATTTATAACAAAAAAATACTGGCCAGGTGAGAGTCGGACTCGCGCAGGTTCCGGACCATTATACAGTATAAAATCGGCAAAAAAAACACCTTTGTTGTATGGGAGCCCCCTTAAATATTTATTTTATTCTGTATTTGTTGTTATAGCGGCAACAGAAATACATCATCTGTGAAAATTTCAACTGTCTAACTATCACGGTTCATGAGATACAGCCTGGTGACAGACGGACAGATGGACAGCGGAGTCTTAGTAATAGGGTCCCGTTTTACCCTTTGGGTACGGAACCCTAAAAATGACAAGCATGCATTATGAAGCTGTCTTCTTGTTTTCTAATAAGAACACATAATGGCATAATCACCAGTTTGTTTGCCAAGTAAAATTAATTATTATGGCCAAATTCCCTCCTGATCATACATTGTTGTGTGCTATTTGAAAGCCTATATTTAGCAGTCTGCAGTCTATAATAATTACGCATGCATCATCACTACATAGTATAAAACAAAGTCGCTTCCCGCTGCCTATCCCTATGTATGCTTAGATCTTTAAAACTACGCAACGGATTTTGATGTGGTTTTTTTAATAGATAGAGTGATTCAAGAGGAAGGTTTATATGTATAATACATTGCACCCGGGCGAAGCCGGGGCGGGAAGCTAGTCAAGTATAAAACTAGTAAATTATTGGATATCTCATCCTAATTTGTATGACATAGTCAACCTTCTAACAGTGTAAATATGAAACTTTATATCATTTATGGGGTCTAAAAGCAAACCAACATATCTGCCGTCCTGAGCACTTGTTTGTTACATTATATAATTCATATATCAATAGGCATAATACAAGTACAGGTTATTTTCGTGCTAATTGACTGGGTTGGCGATCATCCAGTCACAACACAATAAATTTATAGTTCATTATACTGTTTAATTTATAAATTACTTCTACCACTCAGTATAGGAAGCTAGTGGAACATTGGAGTACTATTTTAGACTGACCTGTATTGCCACACAGTATAGTTAGCTGGATTTAGTTCCACTGCATCTTTTGTCAGGTGTAATGCTCGCTCCGACCTTTCATTATTTTGAAGCACAGCCCGGAAATAATCATATACATCCACAACTGAAATAAAATAAACATTTCAATTAAAATCCATGTAATGTGCTGTAATTGCTGCTGCAATAAGGTATATCAATAATGAGGAAAAATATATTATTAACTGAATAAATACAAAATTAATCATCTTGCTATTACAAAAAATTAAACAGGTTATGGAAATTAGCACTTAAAACTTTTATGACTTATGTATGTCCTTTCTAAAGTGAAGGTTAAAAAAATATTTTAAACCAAACCAAATACACGTACAAAGTCACTTAACGTAAACAATATTACGTTTATCAAATCTAGTTGGTTCATACGTACATTTTTCAGAATGAGCAATAACGACGACTAGGTTAGGACCTTCATCTTCAGGTACAGGAGTCACGTCGTTCCATTCTGGACGATCCTTGTAGTACATCCACGCGACGTCGCTGTCCCCGCTGTCAGACATCCTCGCTGAACTTCAACACTAAAACTAAGCCTGCTAGACAATTTACTCAGGTGTATGATTAGTTGTTTACGAACGCTATCACTGGCACTAAAGATAATACATGTGCATACAGAGAAACGCGACGTGAACAAACAAGCGCAAGTATCTAGGCCGCAGGTATTAATGACTTAATTAAACGTGTTGTCCCGTATCTTTATTTATACACACAGGTAATTTTCGTTTTATTTATTGTGATTAGTTACTTGGCAAGTGGAAAATGGCAACTACGACGTCTACGACTACGACAACAAAACTCAGAATCAAAGTGAATGTCAAATTAATTCAAATTGTCAATTAATTTATGACATGTGACATGAGCAAAAATGACAAATGTAGTGACGTAACTTCAAATACGGATCGGGATTCTAGTATTTTGAGCTGAGACCGGTAGAAATGAGTCTGAACTTGTATTTGTTGTTGAATTGAGTATAGGTATAGGTAGAATTGAGTATAGGTATAGGTATAACCTTACTATCAGCAGCCGCCAGACAGGGCCGTAACTTCTGCCGGTGCCCCAAGCCCCAAGCATAGGCACCTCACCTGCCAAGCCCAGGGGAGCAGCATGAAACATAATACGAGTAACGAGTACACACATCAAAAGTATCTAGGGATCAAGCACGTTTTAGCAAATGATTGCAAGTGAGGTTCTTAAATTGTTTTTTTTTTGGACTTATTAGTTTCCTAGCTTACCTCTAAATCTTTTTCATTTACAACTGCCGTGGGCGGCTATTCAGCAAAGTGATTTGGATGAACTCATTTTGAGCATGTCGAATCGATGCAATTGTGTGATACGAATAACTGTAGAAACACAGACTACCGATTGTTAATTTTATTGAATAAAAAACCTGTAATAACTTTTATTTGTATCATATTAATATCACTTTTTAATGTCAGTATTAACTAATCCCACAATTTGCAAAAAAGTCTTAATTAATGCAAAGGCAACGGTACTTCGTAAGTCTAGAGATAGGAAAACATGTAAGGTACCTAATCAATTTTCATAGGTACCTATTTTAATTAAATTTTAATAAGTAGGATAAAAAAACATTAAGGAATAGAAAACGTGAGAAAACACCTTGATCCCTAGACACTTTTGATGTGTTTTTAATATTTCGTTTCACATTCGTAATTATCTGCAAGTGGACCTACAGAAATATTCAGTCGGCAGTGTTGTCACGTAGGCGCACTGACTGCAACCTAATTACCTATACGCTCCATTTGGCAGTTGCATAGTTTGCAGTTGCGACTGAACGTGCTGCCCTCTTGCAGTTATGTTTACGAATATGAAACAAAATTATGATTTACCAAACGTGACCTTATTAGCTAACCCTGAGCCTTCAGCTACAGCCATGCCGGCAGGTCAGAGATTCTAAGCTTTGCTTATGATCTAGACTTCTATAAACACTGCCTAGTCCTACGTGGAGCACAATATTTTTCCTGTTCAAGAACCTGGATTATTTCATTTTTTGTATTATGAGGATCAATACATTTACCCGTAACCGGTAGATAACCCAAGTAGGAAAAAAGTTGTATAATATTAGAATTATACAACTAACAGACATGTAAAGGCTTTATAACAGTTTTGCAGCAACTAAACAGTTGTAAAGTAGTATTCACTTCGACGCATTAGTTATATACAATTTAAGTCATGTTAATGTGTCTGGTAAACGTCATCTCAATGATTTTATGTGACGGTTTAATAACGTTAAGTCGAGTAAACGTTTCAGTCAGAAAATAGTGATGAGTCGCCATGTTTTGTAAATTTAGAACCTTTTATTCAACACTTAAATAACAAACTGTGATGTAATGATTTTATAGTTAACTATTATAAAACCGTCATACTACACTCGCCGGCATAATTAGCGGAACGTTTTCATTTTTTACATGTTTTTATTATATGGTACTGCTATTGCTATGACGATTTTTTTATTCAAAAGAACCTCCTATTAGGACTTGCATGTTGAAGAAAAATTTGGTTTTCCTAAGCGATTAGAGGTAAATTAGGCCCAGTTTTGATTTTACAAAGATTTTGCCCTTTTGTGTTTTTGATCGGAACTTTGTTTTATTTAAGTACTGGTGGTTTGGCCTTAGTGTATTCATTGCATTTGGAGAATAAACATTGCGTAGAGGCTGAAAGAAGTAATTTACCTGTGACAAAAGCTACGAGGGATGTTACAGTGATCGATGAAAGTCAAGCCTATCGAGCATTAAGTTAAGCACTGGGTGTATCGATATTAGTCATTCCTCGCAATGTCCATCGGTACAAGCAGACAGGATGTTTCGTTAGAAGATGAGAATAATGCAGAAATCAAGAAAAAAGCACCGCTGATGATTGGTTTATGAAAGTTTAAACCGGTTAAGGCTCTGAAAAATTGGCGCAATGCTCCTATTCGGACCTGTAGCATCTTGGAGGTGGTCTGTATTTTGCTTGTGAGTATGCGGGAAGGAAGGCGTCTCATTGAAGGTAATCTGATGTCTAACGCGACTGCTGAATGTCCAAAACGTGCTGTAGGTCATCGCGTAGTGAAATTAAGTTTTGCTCAATATCACCGAAATCGGACTAAGGAGTTAGAAAGAGATTTACTCTCAGGGGCATGCTGTTTTTTGATATACATTTTTTAGATGGGAGGCATAGAATAAGGATACGTCAAGGGAATCGCTTTGAACAGTCAAATTTTACAGGAATGTGCCTTATACTGGAGGCTCCAGTAATGGTTTGGGGTGTCATTTGTTTTGAAGCGCACACGGAGTTAGGCATTATTGAAGGAGGCTTACTGGCTGCTTATTTTTGCAGGATAGACATCCCAGAACCTCAAGCGATGCCACTTGACAAATTATCAGACGAGAAAAAAAAATATGCATGATTATGTCTGGCCGGACTGTGTAATTGTGGTCCGTAATTTCATATAAGATGTTGTAATAACCCACCAGGGTGGGTCAACGTGGACCCCAGACATGAGTCCAATGGAATATGACTTGGCCTTGACGGGAAATAGGGTTAGAGAAAAAAATCCAGCCACCCAGAAACATTAGAGGATTAAAAAGTGTTTCATGGGAGTATGGGCACGATTTGCCTTAAGAAAAGATAATGGATTAAAAAATTGGGTGGAAAAACATGTCATAATACTGATAAGAACTCTAGCAGTAGAGAAATGGTGATAAAACAAACAAAAAAGTAAAATAAATAGCAAATTAATTATTCCAAAAAATATGCGCCGAAAGTTACAAAATGGATATTTTAGCAAATACAAGATTTAAATTGCCAAATTCAATTAAATGATTATTGATTGTTCGTCCTTTTAATGCATTTAACCCTAATTATAAAATACACACATCAAAAGTGTCTAGGGATCAAGCATTTTTATGCGGATTTCTTGAGATTGAGATGTGGCTTTGTAATAAATTTATGATTTTATAAATTTATATGGATCCTTTTTGGTGCATTTCATAATTTGAATCAGGAACTGTGAATCAAATTCGAGTAAAAGATGAAAATCAGCTGTCAATATTTTCCCTATAAAAACATACAACGCATTGAAGACATTATTAGTGCTACTGTTTCCCTACTACTGATTAAAACCAACGTTATTATGGAGCGGCGACGTCATTTAAGCAGGGAAGAAATGCTCAGAGCCGTGGGAATGATAGAAGCTGGTTCCCGGCAACGTACTGTGGCTTTAGCTCTGAATACAAGTCAGAGTGTTATCAGTCGACTTTGGACACGTTACCGAAGCACTGGTACCGTGGCTGAGCGCCATGGAGGACGGTATCGCTGCACCACACGGAGACAAGACCGATACATTCAAATCTTAACTCGAAGAGCTCCAACAATAACCGCCATGATGTTAGCCGTGAGGCTTCATCACTCTTCAGGGAACTTAATTAGCGACCAAACAGTCAGAAACCGCTTGCATGAAGTGAACCTTCATTCCCGAAGACCGCTACGGGTACCACCTATAGCAATGCACAATCGTAGGATTCGATATCAATGGGCTCTTGGACACAGAAATTGGGCAGAAGAACAATGGCGTTTCGTGTGCTTTTCTGATGAGTCTCGTTTTGGTATGAGACCGGATACAAGACGTATACGACACTGGAGAACCCCTGGACGCCAACAGCGATTAAAATCCTGCCAGGAAGTCCATCCTTATAGTGGTGGAACCATCATGGTATGGGCGGGTATTTGGATCGGCGGAAGAACTGAGTTGATTTGGATCAGAGGCAACCTCAACGCTCAAATTTATGCTGAGACGATTGTATCAGACGTCATCGTTCCTCTACAAGCGCAAATCGGTCCCTTATTTCAGTTAATGCATGATAATGCACGACCGCACACCGCAAGAGTTGTAAGACAGACTCTCGCCGCAGCTAACATCAATGTCCTGCCCTGGCCTGCTCAGTCGCCAGACTTGAACCCGATTGAGCATGCATGGGATATGCTACAGAGAAGAGCTCTGCCGAATATGGAGGGTATCCAGTCGCAAGAAGACCTTTTTTTGTTGTTGCAACGAACATGGGCGGCCATTCCACAGCGTGATTTGGATGAACTCATTTTGAGTATGCCAAACCGATGTTCTTGTGTTGTTAGTGTTCGCGGTAGAAACACGGATTATTAATTGTTTAAGTTACCCAATAAAATTTTAAAGAAAACTGTTATTTCAGTCTTTTTTTCGAACTTTTGTGTTAGTGGTTCAAATGTCAAAAATCCCTTTATTAGGAAAATGGCAAATTTCTTTATTAATGCAAAGGTGACTTGGTTTATCGTTACTGTGACAAACGAAAACACTTTATTTGATGAATCCTTAAAGAAAATTTTAATTAATATCAATCAGGAGAAAAGTTATTGCAAAAATATATGTTGATCCCTAGACACTTTTGATGTGTGTATTTAAACAAAAACAATAATGTACAATACAAAATTATGGAAAAACACGGTTTTTTGTTGCGTTCCGCTAATTATGCCGGTGAGTGTAGGTCGTATACTTTCACCTTTAAGTAACTTTTAGGTTGAAACGTTATTCTAATATAACTTATATAAGTCAATTGATTATTTAAACAACAATTAGCAACTTTTATATAACTCAGTCGCCATTTTTATTAAGTAATAAAGGATTTCAAAAAGTGAAAAAGAATTAAACGAAGTGGTGTTTTTAGAAGAAAAGTAAATAAAAATCATCAATTTTTATTGTTAAATACAGCAACAATACGTAAGTACATTTAATCTGGAAGAAACTGTGCCTAGCCAAGAAGAAAGTGGTAAAAATGAAAGTGGTTCCTTACATTTTTATCTTGGCACCGCTGATAAAACTAACTTTCCCCTTTCTAAAGTTTGGCGTATAAATATATCACCATGATATCCCTGTAAAAATACAGAAGTTTTCCCATGACTATACACAAAGGTTTTTCTATTTTCCAACAGAACCCTAATTGCAACCGTCATGGCGGACGCTATAAGTCGTATAAAAACCTGTATAAGACCAACAGTTATATACATGTCTAAATGCAGTCGCCCAATGTCTATTGGCAATATGGCGGAAACTATTGATGACAATTAATGTAAGTATTTTATTTTTATAAACAATATTGAAACACCAATATTATGAAGGCCCATTAAAATATTAACAAAGATAACCATACATATCATCGAAATGTTTTAATTCCCAAGTATAAGTCACAGCTGTTCATCTTCCACCACAAGAAGCTTTCTTTACAATAAATTAATAAATAATAATGGTTATTAAAACGTTTGACTTATTTTTTACAAGTTTTATCACAACATTATAAATTGTCACAAAAGTTGTCTTATAACCACTGACCGACCACCAGCATAAAAATGTCTATACGATGATATAGTTATGTAAGAGTATTATTAGAAACTATTACAAAACTTACCAGTTACACTTACAACGTCTACGTAATTTTTACTCAACGTTATTGTCGCTGACGCGACTGCAAAACGACCCTTACACGATTTAAATGTTATATAATCTGCGCCCAAACCCGCGTTATATTTACGTCTAAAAAACTATTATAAAACTATTTCAAAAGGCTGAAAGTTAAATAAAAAACGTTATTGTACCATTTATATGACATTATTTTCCTACTTGGGAACATCAGTTAACATCACCCGTATTCCCTAAATGCTTAGGCTTACCTCAGGCAGCTAGTGTAACCAACCCTTACTCTAATTACCTTTTTTTTCACACATAGTAAATCAACAAGAGATGATTATGACTAACACTCTAAATACAATAAATCCATTGTACTATATCGTGAATGAATGGAATCACGGATTAGAAAACTCTTAACTTTTTATTTATAACAACAATTACATTGTGTCACCAAAATTCTAAATAGCTTGCATTGTACAACATTGTAAATGAATAGAATCATTGATTAGAAAAACCCTTGATCGCTCTCTACTTTTTGTAACAGTTTGATGTATTATTAAAACAAAAATACCTATTTTAAATAACTTACCACTGTATGTACTTACTATATTTTAAGTACTAAATTGTGAATGAATGAAATCATTGATTAGAAAACCTTTGACCACGCTCTGTTCTTGGCAACAGTTGATTCATTATTAAAACACAGACGTTACGTTAAATAACCACTTTATTGTATTCTAAGTTGTATATAAGCTTTACCAAATTTTAATTAAACCAGTTATTACATCAGACTCCGTGTGTTTCACTTGTGTTCCACAAGCCCCGAATCAGTACGCCTGTAACACTAGTGTGTCCTGCTTTACACGATGCGGTTTGTTAATAATAAAAATAAAAATCACATACTGTTTATTGATAGTAATATATTTAGAAAATACTATAATGTAGGTAAATAATTTATGTTAACAACTATCAGGTAACAAATATAGAGGAATCATTCTATGCAATAACAATTTTTATTTAAATATTCTAACAGTTAACTTGTCGGTTTTACCAGCCGTAGGCGAGGCCAAGTCCATTAGAATAGGTCATGTGGGACACTGTAGGTGCAGCCGAGTACGCCACTCCAAGAAGACCAGCGGTAGTAGCCACCTTGCAGAATGACAAAAATATTTAATATCAACGTCTTTTGAGTAGGTACCTAAAGTTCGTTTTTAATCCCTGAGACAGAATTGGCATGCGAGAAACGTCAAATTTGAAAAAAAAACCTATTTACAAGTTACACATTTGCGCCTGTCAATTTTGTCTCAGAGATTTTGAAACGGACAATATCGTATAACGACAGGAATCTCTGTCAAGAGAATTAGGCAGCAGTATCCTACAATGTGCCAATTTAGTGTGGTGCCAATACGTTTGCCAAACGTGTAGGTCTATAGGAAGCCCATTTTCATAATTGTGCCGATTGTATATTGAGAATAGATTGGAACATATTTTACTATTGATGTATTAACAATGCGATAAAGCCGCTTGTAGTACCATATGATGCATTAATATTAGTAGCATGACACCTAAAACTTAAAATCTAGATACAATACAATTAAATCTTTATTAAAAAGGGCCTGAGAGGTAGGTACCTACAATACAATTGTACGAATGTCAAACTATTATGGCGTTACAAACCGTAAAAGAATTAAATGTGGCTGCATGACACGGTCATTATTCAGTCAGTCATTTTCTTAAAAGTTAAGTTTTATAAAGAAGTAAATTTATAGAGCCTTTAGATAACGAATTTATTTATTACTTAAACCAGTTTTAAGTAATGAATAAATTCATTATCAAAGCCAGTTTCAGCAACTGAACTACTCAGGAACTGAACTGAAGGTTGAGTAGGTAGGTAACTGAAACGGGCTCTGTTAACTATTTTTGTTTTCTACGCTACATAGATTACGATTAACAGTCATTGTTTCTATTAGTTTTTAACTACTCAAGTAGGTCAGTACCTACTTGAGTAGTTAAAAACTAATAGAAACAATTATAGACACAATAGGTAAACAATGGCAGGTGTCGTCCTGGGATGACGGCGGGGCGTTATCGGAATGAAAATAATACATTGGTGCCGATTCTGTCATGGACAAACTAAACTTAATTTAGGCTATTGCCATCTTTTTCACTCTAATAAAATAAGAAAGAGACATAAGTAAATAAGAGCTGTCAAATTTAGTTGAGCTAAAAGTTCCATACAAATTTAGACGACATCTAAAACGTGTCAACTAAAAACACGGTGAAGTTCAAGGCGCAAACTAATTTGACATCTCTAACTTAGTTGTTATCTATCACCGTCCTTTTCTCGCGCTATCTGTTAGTAAAAGATAGCAATTCTCTAACTTTAGTTTAGTTGGTGAACAAGAGAATCGGCACCATTGTATCGGGAGCAGCGAGTTTAAGTGGTCACAATATGACCATGCAAAGCGCGTAGGTATTACCTAAGGCGACACTGGAGGAGCTCAATCGCACGTAATTCTTAACGATGGCAATTCTTGAAAACTGTGTGCAACAAACTGTGTTTGCACCTCCACCTGACCCATACGGGATGTACCTACATCACTTATGGGTCATGGGTTTTTATAAACTTACCTTGGCGACCGGGGCGACACCGACATGGGAGACTAATGGTGATGCAAAGCTCCTGTATGCAGGTGAAAAGGCCACACCGGGATTGCTCACACGCACGTCAGATTTGCGCACACTTGAGAACGGAGTGTCGATCGATTTCGAGTATGTCGATACCTATTTATTAAAATTGAAATGAAGGCAGGAATTAGTTCGTCACATTCGATATACTTTTCACTTAGCACGTGACTACGGTGAGTATGATGTCTGCCCGGATCAAGCCGTGATATACTTAGGTAGTTAAAGAAAACCGATAGGCTCAACGCCGAAGCGTTTGGCTTTCTGTCGCGAATGTGATCCGTACATCCTGCATGGCACAAACATTCGTACACCTATGGCCAGGGCCTGCCCGACTTTAAAGGCGAACAAAGCGACGGCCTAGGCCTAGGGCATTCGCATGGCGAGAGCAGGGGACGGGCAAATCAGTGCTAGCTGAACGACTGTAGCCAGCGAACTGACCAGTTCTGAGTGCTGATCAGTTTGCGCCAGTCGCGCATGAAGCGAAATTTTTGTTTCAAGGGGCGCCATTGCCGTTATTCGCCTTGTTTACTCAGGCCGGCGTGGCGGCGTCGCGTCGTGCATAAGGTCAACAGCACAGATTGCTGTTTGTAACTACACCCATGCGGGAGAAATCCTAGTGTGTACATAAAAACCATGATACTAACCTGGCCAAGATTGAACGGCGACCTCAGTATATTGGAGTGCTGAGAGGCGACTGCTGGTTGAGCGGGGTAGGAGCTGTACGGGTTCCAACCTCCATAGGCGTATGGGGAACTGTACACTGGTGCTCCTAAAAGCCCAGCGTGGGCGGCGGCTGCTAGGCACGCCAAAAATAATAACTAGAAAGAAATAAAACGTATTACAAAACACATAGAATCCGGTTCTTGCCAGATGCGGCTGATCATTATTATTTTATACAGTGTGGCTGCCTGGCTGCCTGGCTGCCATCTGACCTCAACCTAAAAACATTCAAACAAATAGCTAGATCAGTGGTCTGATTTTCGGACTACCTATTGAAGTACTGACTTCCATATAAATATGAGTTTCTGCAGTATGACAATTAGGACAGGCGGACTACGCGTTCTCCGAGACGTCGGGGTTCCCGATGTGTTTGTTTTGAATGGTCACCTATCAAAACGGTCGAGGAGAGAGTATTAAGAGTAGGTACGTTGTACCTAGGGACGAAATAAGGGTTTTTGAAGATCTATAATTTTCGAAGCAATTGTTTTTGCCATCGCATTTGAGACTAATAATTATTAAGAGTTGATTAGTTACTAAGCCGTTCAATAAATAATTTCACCTAATCTGAACTAATCTCTTTTCTGAAGACTTTAGAAAATGTTAATTTTGTTAATGCTTTTCAGTTTTTGAGAAGTCGGTTTTTCAAATATTTTACGTCTACGTTTTTTGCGACTACGTACATTACATTTCCAATAAGAAGCGCACCTATCTCAGTAATCGAAAAGCTCCATGGTAAGCAGTCTGTATAATATTGTTCGCAATAGTTACATTAATAAAATTATTCAGTAGGTAACCTAAGCGATTAATTCTTACTTCATATAACTTATCTATAAAATATAATAATCAACTTACTTTTAAAAGCATATTTCGTGTTCAACCCCTCAAAGCTCAAACCAATATGTTTAAATCGGCGGGCGCGTAAGCCTTTTATACTAGCCCAGTATGTCAACATGTTTGAGAATGAAGGGACACATGTGTGATAAGGCACTCGTAACATATTGTATGACAGCATTCATTGTATGCGTGCCCACAGAGCTTTGGAAAAAGCGCGCACGCGCAGGCGTGGCTGTATAGATAGACGCAAGGACAATACGCAGCCGGCCAGCCATTTGATCGCGTGCTGAAATATTTACAAATTACAAGTGTTGTACTCAATCGGGTATTATCGGTATTGACATAATTTAAAGGTGTTAACATTTTTCTTGGAATTAATTTTAAGGCGAACATTTACAGAAAAATTGGTTTCGCCAATCGTATTGTCATCTGACAAAAATGATAATAGCACTACTACACTCTGTGCACTCAAAGATGATTCCTGACATAACTAGGGTTGCCAACATTTTTTTGTCTAAATATAGTATTTTTTTTAAAAAGCCATAAAAAATATAGTAGGGTGGAGTGGTAGCCAATGAACCGCGTGTACCGTATGAACCATAGTACCTACCGTCCATACGCGACGTTGCTAGTTCGCGAAAAACACGTGTCAAGACTCGCTTGCCACGTCGTGCAGTTTGGTCTAGTCGCCGGGCGCTTTTCGCCACAAACGAACGCGTGCGCCGCGTACTTGTGTTTACTCAAGCAAAAACGACGAAAAAAACGTGAGTTTCTTTTTGTAGTTACTTCAATAATTTAACTCTTACTTAACTACATGTGAATTGTATGTGTAGTGTAGGTCCTTGCGCTTGTTTGAGACTATTTTTTGGAATTACTTCTCAACTGTTACTGTGTAAAACATAACCTACCATTTCCTAAGGGGAGATGGGTACGCAGTGAGCCATTTATCCTGGGTAAGCAATGAACCATGGTTCATTGTGTATCACATCTAAGTGCTTTGTGTTATGCTATCTATACAGGCGGGGAGTATTATTCCAGTCACAGTCAATCTCTAAGTGTTAATGTGAGTATAATTACTATTTGTTTATTTCAGCATGTGACGAAACACGGTAGGGAGGGAAGCCCGTATAAAAGGGCATCACACCGGAGAAGCTATCCAAAGAGGAATAGATAAACACTTGTCGGGACTGAGTATCAGAGAAGCAGCCAAAGATTGCAACCTTCCCTATCCAACATTGCGAAGATACATAGTAAAATACAGGAACAATCCGTCTTGTAGACTAGAGCCCCATTATGATGCAAGTAAAATTTTCACTGACCAGCAAGAAGACAGCATAAAGGAATATTTATAATACTAGCTGTTCCCGGCATGCGTTGCAATGCCCTTTTTCCTACTTATTACCTACCTACTACCTACCTACTACCTACCTACTACCTACCTACTACCTACCTACTACCTACCTACTACCTACCTACTACCTACCTACTACCTACCTACTACCTACCTACTACCTACCTACTACCTACCTACCTACTACCTACCTACTACCTACCTACTACCTACCTACTACCTACCTACTACCTACCTACTACCTACCTACTACCTACCTACTACCTACCTACTACCTACCTACTACCTACCTACTACCTACCTACTACCTACCTACTACCTACCTACTACCTACCTACTACCTACCTACTACCTACCTACTACCTACCTACTACCTACCTACTACCTACCTACTACCTACCTACTACCTACCTACTACCTACCTACTACCTACCTACTACCTACCTACTACCTACCTACTACCTACCTACTACCTACCTACTACCTACCTACTACCTACCTACTACCTACCTACTACCTACCTACTACCTACCTACTACCTACCTACTACCTACCTACTACCTACCTACTACCTACCTACTACCTACCTACTACCTACCTACTACCTACCTACTACCTACCTACTACCTACCTACTACCTAAACAGATTAAGAATATGGATATACTGATATAATTTTTTTTTTTTTAAATATCAAAATGTCGAACGGGATAAAAAGTATCCTATGTCCTTCTCCTGGCTCTAAACTACCTCCCTGCCAATTTTCAGCTAAATCGGTTCAGCCGTTCTTGAGTTATAAGTGAAGTAACTAACACGACTTTCTTTTATATATATAGATTTATGAAGACTGATTGTGTAGTTTTATATAGGTAACCCGAAACCCATTAAAAACTGAAACATACAAATGTTTTATTTATAGTTTTTATATTACTGTGATTCATTGTGTACCACCTGGATCATTTAGTACCACCCCCCCGGTTCATCATGTACCCTTAGGAGTACACTATGAACCATTTCACTTGTTTTAAAAAAACCTGTATTAATTAGGCAATAGTAAATATTTTCCATTTTTTTTAACGCAGTTTGGTAGCTTATTAAATCACCTATCTTCTGAGATAAAAATATTTTCTTAGACTGTAATCACGACCGTGCTAGAGCTCTTCAAACTTTTGGTGGTTCAATGGCTACCACTCCACCCTACGCTTCAAAAAAATATAGTATTTTAGTAGGGAAGAATAAAAAAAAGACATAAGTTATAGTCTAAGATCCGGCCTAACATTGACCTTCCCTCATCTGTTTTTCCAACGAGAGGTATTTTATTTGAAAGATTTTATATAAATAAACAAGTCCCGCATGGGTTGCCTAGTCAAAAGTGGTCCAGGCTACCCTTAATTAAAATTCATAAAAAATCAAAAATAATTCCTCCTTCCCTCATCTGTTTTTCAAAAAACATTATTACCAATCGAAAGGAAAACATGTAAGTTAACAGAAAAAAATAGGTTGCCTATATTTTTCTGGTCCACATTCCAAGGTTGCCAGGCACAAAGAGGTGAGTTGGTATGAGTAATTTACCCTCATCTGTTTTTTGATTGAAAAAAGGATTAAATTAAAGATAATTTTATTGTGAACACAATGGTATAGGGTTGCCTAAAAAAAAGTGGTCCAGAGTCAGGGTTGCCGCGATTTAAAGTTTCAATATTTCAGCAGGAGAGTTGAGCGCGACATAGAAGCACTACACGTAGTACTCTGTACAATAGAAAGATACAACATGGCAGCTGCTAGTGGGCCCATTGCCGAGTAAAAATGAGCGCGCATGCGCATTTTTCTGTATGTTAGAGAGTTACCACTCTACTCCCGATAGTATTTTTCGGAGTAAATTATATACAAGGTTAGTCGGAAAGGGGGTACTAATCCGAAGCCCACTTATATTATACATAGTATCGCTGATGACTGTTTGAAAGCAAGTGTTAAAATTTCAAAATTCGATATATTTTTTTTCAAATAAAATGATTTTAATTTAAGTTTTTTCAAAAATTCTTCATCCCTGCTTTAGTTACAAATTCAGAAAATGGTGCTTCTAATTCATGACCCCAAATATGACCTAAAACGTAAACACAGCTGATCATAACTGGGGATAGATAGATTTTAGAGATTTTTTTTTGAGATTTTTGAACAACTGTTTCTCTTAAACTATTGACTTTTGGGAAAAGTTGTAGAACAAAAGTTATTCATTATTATGAGTACTTTAACACCCTTTCGGATTAGTACCCCCTTTCTGACTAACCTTGTAAAAGTCATGGAAAATAAAATATTTTCCAGAAGAATTAATATACAGAGTGTATCCGAATTCGTGTAATTCCTTATAACATCGTGATTTATGTGGGAGATAGAAATATAATAATGATATTATGGTGTTCTTAACGTGAGTCATTTTAACGCCCCCAAACTATCCGCGCAGTCTGTTAACTCGGGGCGCTAAAATGACGCAAAACAGAACATAATGTTTTCTATGGGTTTTTTTTGTTGCTTCTTAAAAAATCCCACGCAATGTTAATCTGTGTCACCTTTAGATCATGTGGTTTGAATGCATTGCACAAATTCGTTTACGTCCTGTATGCAATGTGATTTATTTAACTGCGACACTACGGGAAATTCTAAACCAAAGCCCCCTTATTACAAAAGATGGTCTAAGAAAAACCTAGGTTTTAAAATAGCCCCGTCTCTTTTTGTTATATGACATAACAAAGTGATGGATATATTTTAAACCTGGGTTTACCTTAGTCTTGGTTTAAACCATCTTTTATAATAAGGCCCAAGGTGTTACAGGGAAACTTTCTTTGGGGACATTTACTCAATTTTCATGAAAACAATTCTGAAATATTTAATTTTCTAGTCAAGCGTGAACTTTCGTGAACTCAGTTTCCTGTAATGTTCAATTCGTTGTATCAGAGAAAAAAAATCTGTTCTGATGATGAACTTTTACATACATTTTACACTACGGTAGTCATCTAAGTACGCGCAGGCACTATACTCTCTTTAAAAATAAAAATATACTATTTCAACCAGTATCATCCCGCGCGACGACCCGGATCGTCAGTGCCATTGTTTATCTATTGTGTATATAATTACAGTACTACACAGGTTAATTTGTTTTAAATTGATTTTAACAGACTTCTATTCGAAATTTTGGTGTAAGTTATATGTCAGTTGGCGCCATAAAAATTGTTCCTAATCCATAATCATGTGGTTTTAAATAATGAAATGAATTTGGATACACCGTGTGTACCTATATTAAGTATTCTGGAAAATATTTTATTTTCTATGACTTTTATATAATTTACTCCGAAAAATACTATCGGGAGTAGAGTGGTAACTCTCTAACATACAGAAAAATGCGCATGCGCGCTCATTTTTACTCGGCAATGGGCCCACTAGCAGCTGCCATGTTGTATCTTTCTATTGTACAGAGTACTACGTGTAGTGCTTCTATGTCGCGCTCAACTCTCCTGCTGAAATATTGAAACTTTAAATCGCGGCAACCCTGACTCTGGACCACTTTTTTTTAGGCAACCCTATACCATTGTGTTCACAATAAAATTATCTTTAATTTAATCCTTTTTTCAATCAAAAAACAGATGAGGGTAAATTACTCATACCAACTCACCTCTTTGTGCCTGGCAACCTTGGAATGTGGACCAGAAAAATATAGGCAACCTATTTTTTTCTGTTAACTTACATGTTTTCCTTTCGATTGGTAATAATGTTTTTTGAAAAACAGATGAGGGAAGGAGGAATTATTTTTGATTTTTTATGAATTTTAATTAAGGGTAGCCTGGACCACTTTTGACTAGGCAACCCATGCGGGACTTGTTTATTTATATAAAATCTTTCAAATAAAATACCTCTCGTTGGAAAAACAGATGAGGGAAGGTCGATGTTAGGCCGGATCTCGTACTATTATATTATTTTTTTCAAACTCAAACTCAAATTCTTTATTGCATTCATGTGTCCTACATAGATGTTACAGAAGTAAATAATAAATTCTGTCGAACGAAAGACGCTTTCGAAAATTGCAGGTTTTTTTTTTATTATATTAATTTTAGTATTACATTGAGTGCTACTGAAATATAGTATTTTCGCGTACTATATATTTCTTCAACAGTATATAGTACGGAGACCCTAAATACCTACAGTACAATACTATATATTATAGTACGGTTGGCAACCCTAGACATAACGGTCATTTCGTAAAATGTAGCCGTAAGGAGACTGCTGCTGTAAAAACGTAAACAACATAATCAAAAACCGTAAAATAGCTATAGATAGATACGCTGTTATCCATGTTTTTTTTTTAAACATTTGGTATTTTTGCATGGTAACGTTTTGTAGAGAAAAGTCAGCACTCACCTTACGGTGAAAAGGGTACCTTACCTATATGCCGTATAGTTTAGTCGATCGTGTCGGCATGATTCTTTTTTGCAGAATCATAATATATATTTTATAAGTAGGTACCTACCTATTAGTCTTGATTTTTAAACTGACAAAGGCTCTGCGACTGTGTCCAATTCCAATTTACTTAATAGGTAGGTACCCAGAACACAGTCAGGTAGCTAGTTACTCAAAAGTCACATGACCACTTATTTCATTGATATTTATCTAAATAGCTGCTGCCGTATCAAAGACATATGTAGGTCTCTTTAGACCTAACCGACCCTACACAGCTCATGCATAATAATGAGTCATGTAAATTAATGGGTTACTTATAATCATTACTTAATATACAATTATCGTTAAAAATGATTAATAAGGGGTGAAAGAATATTGCATGGCATGGTACGTAACTGGCAAGTTCATTTGCTAGCTATGCATAGATAATGTAGGTAGCAGGCTAAGGCTGGCTTCCCACGGTGCGTGGTAGCGCGCACCGGCTGTGCGTGGTATCATCTGTAAAATCACACACCGTGGGAAGCCAGCCTTATGGGGGTGTGTGATGTGGATACGGCGCACCGCTCCACACGCGTCCGCGTTACCACGGACGAGTCACTTCCCATGGTGCGTCGGTGCGAGCTCGTGTCGACAGGCTTCCCACGGTGCGCGATATCACGCACCGTGGGAAGCCGGTATAAGAAGTTGCCAATCTATGCTAAGTATTACTAATTCTGTCTCCGAAAAAGGGAGCTCCTTGGCAAAGCTAAAGCTACTATTTCCTGGATACAATTCCAACCCTGAAGGTATAAATAATGTCGTAGTACCTAGTGGATGAACCATTGGCTGGAGACCCTTCAGGTGTCGCCAATAACTGCCCGGTTACGTAGAATCGGTCCGGAAGGAAAATCTACAGCAGCGAAAAAGAAAAAAAAACTGGATGAATCACATTATAACATTTCATTTTGTCCTACGTTTTAATCGAACCAATACCTTACGCTCGATTACGGGTAGGTATAGTCAGGATTTTATCCAGGGTAGGGTAAAGCAGCTCAATCAAACAACACATATTTATCTTTTCACTGAATCTGGAAGTGCACAAAGGGGCAATTTCGCCAATCTGTGGCCAAAAGAAGTATAGCCAGGCATTGATCTGCCTATTTCTGCAGACATGACATGGGTGTCGAGTTGACAGAATCTAGGCATTGTACCTATTCTTTCCTGTGCCAGGATGTGCCAACCTAACTGTCCCACCCTGGCTACGCCCATGCGCGCGACGCTCATATAAGTAGCTTTTATGCTAACCCTCTGCTGAGCTTGCCCGGTCGACAGGTGCGTACTGCTAAGGGCAACACGGGAAACGCAAACGCATACAAGCCGTCAACCATCGAAGAGGCAACAGGGGTAGCCTGGAGAATCAAGGCATCCTCTTTTGGAGTTTTCGGCGACTCAATGATGGCTCCAAAAACGGAGACGAACCCTGGTACGCTCCACTCTCTTGCGATAAGGGATAATATTAGAACTGCATCCCGCCCGAACAAGGTGTCTAACTTGTTTCGGGCTAAAGCACATGTGGGCTTGCCAGGTAACGAAATACCCGACCAGCTATCAAAAGAAGGCGCTGAAGACTTCAAAGGAGAGCCTAGCCCATTTTACATACGCGACCTTGCAAAGGCCGAAACGGTCCCTCACATTGCACCTGTATGCCCGGCCTTCGAAAAGGAGCAATTTAACGCCGAACACCTGCTTGATGCTCCACAAAATACTAAACACACACCGGGTCTAATGCCGAACGTAATAAGAGAACTGCTTCTACAATGTTATAAAATATCCCACATAGACGTAAAAATTTCTAAAAATGTACTAGTATAAATGTTTGCACAATATCATACAGCATATTGGTGACAAGCATTACAAATATGACCTTAGATAAAATAAAACTTGTAATAATGTAACAAAAATATGTAATAGATTTAAATAGTTATAAGCATAATAATAAGATAGACATAAGATCCATGTGTAAAAACCAAAAAATCCAAAAAATGTGTATTAGATATATATTAGATATTAGAAATAGACATAAGAAATTAGAAAATTGTAGTAAGAAAAATTTTTGTAAAATAAAAAGAAAAATGGCGTTGCGTTTTCCCCAAATAAAGAGAACGAAAAAGTTAGATAGATTAGAATAGGCATTAGAAGGGCGTCCCACCCTTAAGAAAGAAAGATGATTGAATGAAAGAAAGATACAGTATGAGGAATAAAAGTGCGAGAAGAATAAAAGCGAGAACTGGTATGAAAGGATATAGCTTAATACAGGCTCTGACATGACCTGATCGTCGGAGGTAGAAGTATAAAAAAAAAAAAAAAAAAAAAAAAAAAAAAAAAAAAAAAAACCCTCTGCTGAGCTACACGGCTAGTCTTAAACTTAGAGCGGTGATGAGATGCAGACGCCAAATAGTGTAGATTGAAGCCAGACATTTTTTTATTAAACCCGTTCGTACCTATAGGCGGCAAAAAACAATATGCAATTTAGTAACTTATAGATAAAAAGGCACCCTTGTAGTGGAAAAGAATAGGGTGGGTAATTATTTCGCAATTTTTGGAATAATTACGAAAAAGATCATCCTCCTATACGAACTTGTCGAGCTGAACTGTAACTTTGTTTGTGACGACGTTTTTTTATTTGTTTTTCCAAAAGTTGTAGTCCAAAAATTGTTCATCGTAACTCCTTAAAGTTTTCCTATGTATCCACTCAAAGGGCACGGTGTATTATTGCATCAGTGCCCACTTAAATGTAACACACATAGTCCAGCTAGATAGTAGATACCATATGTAATAACAATAATCTCCGTTTATAACTAGCCCAAGTTCGTCAAGTTTTATACTTAGGTGACTAGGTGAATTACTTATAATAGGACTGATAGCTGTATTGGCCTAGTGAGATACATGATTGATATATTACATGATAGATTTCGTCACTCACGGTTTAGAGATCACCAAGAACCTTAGTTTTCATTTGCAGTGGTCTTATCATCAAACAGGGGTGCGTGAAAAGAGCCTCCACGAGTGATGGTACTTAAGTACGTCCGGCGCACCCTGGGCAGTCAGCCCCGCTACCATCCTTGCTGACTGGCTAATCTTTTCACCACGGTATGAGCTATTCTCATACAGTTCGTGCCGACACGATAGAAGAAGATCATCAAACAGATCGGATTTTATTGTCATCTTTCGGCAACCTATACCTACCGTATACCTATGACCTGAACGGTCTGATAGGTACTGTGACTGTTCAATTCTTTGTAAAGTTATACGTATCATAGGTTATTTTCGTTTCTAACGATTTGCAAGTGAATATGATCAAAACTAAAGCAATCGTAGTCGTATTATAGTTACCGAGACCAAAAAGACCTCTATTTGAAAATTAACAAAATTTCGCTAATATTTCTCACAATTTCCATTATATCAGCACGTGTTAGATTGTTAGACAGGGCGCGGTTGCCTTGTTTTATTCATTACAAAATGATCTGTGTGACCTAAACCCGTCAGCCCAGACAATTATCTACCTACGATAAATTGGATAGGTAGACATGCTACAAGCCTAATAGATGTCGTCAGCCATAAAACTTACAAAACTTACCTATTTTCACAGATAGTATTAGTGAAATCAGCTCAATTGAAGAAGGTAGTGATGTTCAAACTGTTATTATTTTAGGAGACTTTAATGCGCAACCTGGCCAATTATTCTATTAAGTTACCGAGCTTAATAGCTTTTGCACGAATAGATCTTGGGTGTGCGCAGACATAGAATTTTTGAGGATTAATTCAAACACGTTTGGCTATTTTGACACGTTTCATCGTAAGGGCAGTTGGTTGGACCATTGTATTGTTTCACAAGCGGCCGGGCAATCTACTGTTAACGTCGGAATAATTGAGGATATTTTTGTTTCTGATCATCTGCCTATATTTATCGAGTGCAATTTGGGTTCAATTAGTCCTATCGCTGCGATTCAAAATACATCGCGCAGTGTTGTAATCTGGGGGGAGAGAGATGAGGCTCAAGTGAGTAAGTATCGAGATTTTTATAAAAATTAGGTATGCAGTTCAAACTAAAAAATAATTGAAGGCCATGGTACATCATGCCGATGCCGTTATCCAGCAAATGGGGCAAATTAGCAAACCAGAACGATTTCTAGGCAATAATTACATTCGTCACGCTGTCCCCACGGGGCAAGCCAAGTGCATCGTCACACTAACTGCAGTTTAGTTCTGCTTGCAGTTTACTAAGTGTCTGGTCTTTCCAATATTCGTGCGCTAAAATGTGTTCCGGTGAAATACTCGCTTTAGTTCTCTGCGCAATGGTATTGACCAAGGCAGAACGGTGGTACTCCGCCGCAATCTTTGAAAGAAGAGACTCGCATCAAAATTCATCCAATTCGGAGTTTAGAACCAACTACATCCAAGATAATGAACATAGATTCATGCCTTTAATGTTAATTGATCCCAAGAAACCTGAAACTAAACACCATGGATTCGTCCCGATGTCTAACACGTTCGATACTCGTAGGACGGAAAATGCGTCTTATTTGAATTCAGAAGATTTTATGATAAATTATAATAACACAGTAATAAATGGATTGAAGAGAATAAGACCTAAAAGAAAACATATTCGCAAGAAATGCCCTGCGGTTAGCCCGAGGCAGGCAAAGAAGTTAATTTCAAAACAGAAGTCTAAGACAAGGTTCCTGGAGGTGTTCCAAGTGGTGGAATTTGACCATGTATCTTGTACATCTAGCAGTGGTCTAGAAGGGACGTGCCTGCCGGAAGCCGAGTGCACTGACTCTGGAGGTTCTATGATGGGGACCTGTGCTGACGGATACGGCACTTGCTGCGTTAGTAAGTAAATAACCTTATCGACAATTTTTTAACTTTTTTTAACTTAATTTATTTACATTTGTAAAGCAGCACGATGCGATGACTGGTTTATTTTTCAATTAAAATGTTATGTTTCCTATTAAAGACATTCAATTAAACCAACTTAATTGATTAGTCATTAACCTACTGGTCTATGAGACTCACTGGTTCCTTTCAGGTTGTGTTGCCAGATCCTTTTTTCGAAATATCGTGACTGAAATAAAAACGGGAATAAAAAGCGGGTTTGGGGATTGACGTAGACTCTTTAATAACCGTGCCAAATTGGCTACTTAGATGAAAAAGCGGGATTTTGAGCGTCCCGATCAGATGTCCCGCCTAAAACGGGCCATCTGACAACGCTATTTTCAGGTGTAATCAAAACTGCATCCGGTAGGTGTCTACTGACAAATCAACTAAAGTTTGTTTCAAAATCCCTGAGACAAAATTGACAGGCGCAAATGTGAAACTTGTTAACTTTAGGAAATATTTTTTCAAAGACGTTTCGCGCATGTCAATTCAGTCTCAGGGATTTTGAAACGAACTTTAAATAGGTACCTACTTTTATGTCCCCCTATTTTTATAAAGCGCGTGAATGTTAATAAATGCTACAATAAGAACGGTTACGCACTGCATCCGATCTGAATCCATGAAAATACGTTCCGAAGTAGTCATAGAACTATTTGTATGGTAGTTTACGCACTAGATCCGACTTCCGTCATCCGTTTTCTCTCCGTCATCCGCGAGTCTCCAATTCGGAAGAAATATTGATGGACCGAAGTAGTCTTAGTACCTATTGTTTGTATGAACGCTTTCGCATTACCTCGGATTCAAATCGGACATATGCCAAAGATGGACCCTGAATTGCTAGGATTTGGATCAGAGATCGGATTAGTGCGTAAGCAATATTCGAATTCGGTTTGAGATTTTTGGACTCTAGATTTGTATTTTCACGAATTCGGATCGGATGCAGTGCGAAAAACTATATCCGGAATATCCGAATTCGGTCCGAGTTTTTTACATCCGTATTTTCACGGATCCGAATCGGATGCAGTGCGTAACCGCTCTAAGTCCATGTATTTCTACGATAGGTAGTCTTTATTTAATTAAATATTAGTTAACATTTTCCAGCTCAATTTCTATGTGATGACCGCTCTGCAGCGGATTCGGGCTGGTTTACGAACCCAGACTTTCCATCGCCAAGCACAGAAAGACTGTCCTGTGCTTTTGCCTTAGACAAGGCATCTGAAGATATCAAACAAATCCGTTTAGATTTCACCAATTTCGAGGTGGTTATTTTCATTAAAAAATAAGGCTTCTCTGAGCATGAGTAGGGGAATAAAATATTTGTTTTATTTTTAGCTCCTTCAACCAACAGATGGCGCGTGTCAGGACGATCAGTTCATTGTTTCAGGACAAAATGTCAATAACATTATACCGATCCTTTGCGGCATAAATTCTGGTCAACATGGTAGGTATACGCTATGCATAAATTTAATTTAGGTATGTATTATAAATAACATTTATAACTTTCGTGAGACACATTCATATTTATTATTAGTTACGGTTTTACTCACGTGCATTTTTCGGGATTGCCCGACTAGTTTCAGACCCAAACGAAGCCCTCAATTGGTAATCTTTAAGGGCTCCGTATGGGCCCGTCCCGAAAAATGCACGTGAGTAAACGTGTGATGTGTCTCCTTCATTTGATACAAGACCATTGTTTCAGTGTACATAGAAGTTGGTGATGTCGATGGACCCATTTATCTTACATTTCAAACAGTTTCGTCTGATAGTAGACTATTTTCAATGAAGGTAAAGTTTTCCAAAACAGTGATTGTTAAAGTGTAGTCTTTAGTTTTGGGTTTAAAGAATTTATTTCTCGTAAGAACATGGTTCACTTACAATGAGATACAAATAAATAAAGTAGGTATCATCATCATCTGCCTAGCCTTTTCCCAACTATGTTGGGGTCGGCTTCCAGTCGAACCGGATGCAGCTGAATATCAGTATTTTACATGGAGCGACTGCCTATCAGACCTCCACAACCCAGTAACTGGGTAATACGATACTCTTGGTAAGACTGGTTGTCAGACTTTCTGGCTTCTGACCAACAGTAACGACTGTCAAAGATCTACAAATGACAGCCGGGACCAACGGCTGTACGTGCTTTCCGAGGCACGGAGGAAACTCGCTATGGTAAATGGTCACCCATCCACAGACCAACCTCGGCAAGCGTGGCTTAACCCGGAAGATCGGTCTATGCGGCTGTAATTATTTAGCCACGAGCTCCTCCAAATAAAGTAGGTATAATAATAGTAATATCTCTAGCGTGTTGTTGTGCTTATATATTATACTACATCTGAACTTAAACTTAGTTTTCGGTCAAGTAGCCACAAGTGCGGCTGCCGAACGTACAGTCTTGGGCTCCATACCTAAGTCGGGCAGTGTTGTAGAATTTTTCTATAATGAAATCCTCAGTAGCTCGGAGTTTAATTGTTAGGTACTTTTAATTACAAGATTAATATTTTATTGATTTATTTAATTCCTTCTTAGGTAACACAATTGACGTCGTCTGATGAGTTAGCTGCACCTCCAGGTTGTCTACAATACTTCAAAGAAACCCAAGGCTATTTGGAATCTTTCAACTATCGAGACAAATCTGATATCGTTATTGCAAGAGCTCCAAGTTATTTAGTAGGTATTCATTGTATCTAAATATCTGTACAACTACCTACCTATATGGATGAAGAATTTATTGATGTAGGTCATCATAATATATTATTACCAAATTGAACAAAATAAACTACCTTAGTACTTACTTTAATTTGAACTAGCTCGGTAAAACAAGTTTGAAATGTCAGCAGTCTTTATCGGAATGCCGTCTAAATCCGTTGTTTAGTTAAGCAGACTTGCTCAACATCGTTACCCCAGGGATAAATAAACAAGGGCCTTCGGCGAAGGGTACCTATCCAGGAAGATTTTCCAACGATCCCTGTCACAGCCATACAAACTTCAGTGGGCTATCACTTTAGGCCTGGGCTAAACGACGTTGCTCAAGTAGGCCCTAACTATTATGCTCCCCTGCCAGCCCGGGCTACTTTATTACTGCACTCCCAATCTGCAATACCTGCTTTGTGTTCCGTTCCTACAGACAAACCGTGGAAACGGTTTTGTGGAGCATTGATCTTAATTAAGGTTAATGTAACGTTTTTCTAATAAATAAATAGATAATAATAACATCATTGGTTACAGATTGCAGTCCAGGAAACCTAAACTTTTCCCATTGCTTATTTTTATTACATAGGCCATTTAAAAACATTAAGTCAGGGCCGAATTTAAAGGTTTAGTGGCCCTGGGGCAACGAAAAAGTGAATGCCAGTTGTTTTTTTTTAAATCATCATCGTCTTCAGTCCATTACTGTCCCACTGCTGGGCACGAGCCTCTTCTCAGAATGAGAAGGCCTTAGTCCTCTACGATGGCCTGTGGCGGGTTGGCGGAATACACACAACCGAGAACTGTTTGACGCCCTCTCAGATGTGCAGGTTTTGTCAAAATATTTTCCTTCACCGTTAACGCAGGTCATAATCAAATTATGATCCTTACATGAACTCGAAAAGTCTGGGGTGCGGGCCGGGATCGAACTCAGACCCTCTTGCATAAAAGGTAAGCGTTCTACTGCGAGGCTAACACTGCTTTTTGTTCTCAAAATACCTCGTGAATGTGTAAACTTTTTTGTCTTTGTCAGAATTGGTGTATTTCTTTTTCTTATCCAAAAAAAAAAAACAATAAACGCATATTGTGGATGCCCGGGACTAAAGCCCCTATGTTCCCTAAATCCGGCCCAGTGTAAATAGTTACAATATTGGCACCTGATTTCGTTTCACAATATTATTTTCAGTAAAACAGTGAAACGGAACCAAAAAATCACTCAGAGCGCTGTTCCATTGCAATTAACAATAATATAAAAATCATTAAAATATAGATACATAGGTAGGTATTACTTTTCCATTTCAGAACAATCTTAATTACGCCATGTGCATAGAGCGTGCGCCAGAAACTTGCAGTGTCACATACACTAACGCCGGTAATATGCAGATAGTCAATTACGACACGGGTAAGTGCAGATAATGGACCTAGCCCACATTACCTTTATAACCCACGCTACACAGTGAATATATTATGTAGCCTTGCCTAGCTAACCATAGGCATAGGCCTAAAGACCCACGCACACAATTGAAATGTAGTTGTTACACATCAGAGGTGTACGTAGTGTTTAATTGTTTAACTGTGGAGAATAGAAACCACTTTTTAATTCTGTCAACTTTTTTGCCACAAGCAGCAGCTATAGGGTAAGCAGATTTATTTTTAAGCACTCCTAAGCGGAACTCGCCGCAGTATCTTAATCAATAAACAGCGCAAGTAGTGGAACTCCACTGTAAAGAATAAGTAGTGCACAGTGTAGAGGAAACTTCCTATGGCTATCTAGGCGAAGGAAGAATTCTGAATTCATTATAAACGCACGCGCTACAGTTATGAGGATAATCAATGATATTATATACAAAATATCATTGAGGCTATTGACACATTTTAACTGTGTAATAAACAGTCATTAGGTACTGTTAGAGCTTACCTCATGTTAGTTATTCTATCTGGCATGTGGCACAAGTCCTCTACTGACTAGGTCACCTACTAAATTAACCAATAAAAAATATTGATGTATACTATACCTACCTAGGTTTTTTTTCGCGTTAGTGTAGCATAATGTATAAAGTGAATAGCAACCAATATTGGTACTAACGGTCAAACCACTGCAAGTGCCGCGCTCGTCGCGGTTTGCTTAGAGAATCACGCTGTTGGCCTTCGTTTATCTATAGACCCGATGGTCCCAAAAGCAGTCGACCATGGTTGGGCGGAAAGGACACGACGGACGATGTTCTAAAAGGATAATGGAATTGTGGCGACGATCAATGATAGAACAGCAGCCGGTTAGTCGCACGAAAATATAGATAAGATTAGCAGGGAAATACCTCTTTGGTCTAGTGGTCACAAGCGCGACTGCTGACCCTGAGGTCCTGGGTTCGACACCCAGGTCGGGCAGTGTTATTGGGTTTTTCCGTGTGGAATTTCTCAGTAGCAGCCCTGTCTGGGTTTGAGCCCGGTTGATGGCAATAGGCTCGCCCCTGATACATAGGAATTAAATATAACGGCGAAATGAGGGTGCACTATACACCTCTGCCCAACCCTTCGGGGAAAATACCTATAGGCGTGATGTTTTGTTATGTAGTTAGGAAATTAAGGATACAGAAGTGGTGTAACAGAGGAGATATCCATAGTATAATAGGTTAACACAGAGTCCACCACACTTTTCATGCTCAACTCCATGCCGCCATATATGGTTCCAGGAGGGTCCTCGGTCTTACGTTTGCGCTAAGGCCGCAAATTGGGAGCGGCGCGGCGGCGGCGGCGTGGCGTGCAGCGGGGCGTTTTTGCGGGCGTTACTTAACAT
Organism: Amphipyra tragopoginis; assembly: GCA_905220435.1. NCBI lineage: Eukaryota > Metazoa > Arthropoda > Insecta > Lepidoptera > Noctuidae > Amphipyra > Amphipyra tragopoginis. The sequence goes on along the minus strand of HG992005.1, from coordinate 14,381,076 downwards.
ACAGACTAGTATTTTAAGTGTCTTCGCAGCAGCGTTCCTAGGGTGCAGCTAAATGTATGCATGCTCAATACAACGCTTCAACGCCCCGCTGCACGCCCCGCCGCTTTGAATTTGCGGCCTAAGAGTGAACCCTCGAGGAGGGTTCTAGATATTAGCTTTAAAACCATGAAACACGCTACTACGTAATAAAGTAGTTTATTCAGTTGGTCTTTTTGCTTTTTTATGACGGTGAATTTTCTAAGAAAAACCTACATTTGAAATACTGTTGTGCTCCACGAGGGCACCCGGCATCGCTAATGCGACTAGAGGGTGCCCTCCTGGAGGGCACCCGGCACTGAACGTGTTAATCAAGAGTTGGTGGATAACACCTGAAAATGATGGTGATGAAAATCTTGTTTGTTGCTAGATGGACTTCCGGTAATCCCGCCTGGTCAAGCTGGGGTGGAAATCTTGAACTGTCCCAGCGATTGGTTGCTGATTGCTGCGACCAGACTTTGTGGCGAACGTCTTAATGACGGTTCTGTATTTCAGGACTTCACCGTAAATGCACCTATCACAGGTATCTCTCTCTATACTTTAATTATGTAAATTATATTAACCTATTCCACCTGTTTATCAATTCACTAAATTCTCATGTCTACTTAATGCCCTGAATAACTAGTTTGGTGAGTAATCTTTTTTGTTAATTATCATAATAATACCACGTCTGGCACAAATAGGTACGATGAATTTTAAACAGGTATTCAACACAGAGTAAATAAAATATGTGTTGGCCGGTGACGAAATGGTCTAGTGGCCAGGGGGCCTACTCCTCAAGTCCGTCAACGAAGTTAGTCGCCCGTTCGAAAGTAGCCCGAAACGTAGGAGTGAACAAAACAAGTGTCAAGTTCAACTTTTCGGAGGGGCAAAAACACATCGGTAGTAGGGACAACTGTCAAATCGTGTTGTCATTCATTCTTAGTTCGGGCCCCGAAATAATCGTATATCCGTAGGTGATAGGGAGTAGGAAACGCTCGCAACTAAGGCCGAAACCACGGACTTCGTGCTTAGGGAGTAGACCCCCAGGGACATGTTACCTCTGCAATAATAATCATAATAATGCAATAGTCCACGACGGTTATCCTTGCCTTTTATTATTATTTTTCAGATACTGGTGCTGGGCCTATCGTAATTTGGTTTCGTTCTGACGAATCTTACGTTGGGTATGGCTTCAAACTGATGTATCAACAGAACACATGCAGTACTTAATTATGTTAAATTATAGAAAATAGTTTTTATTCAAAATATGCATTTATTAAATTATTAAATGATTTTTGTACTTAATACTGTTGTAAATTGAACCCTACTTAATCCAGCAAGCAATACAACTTCAGCCATAGAAAGTACTTAACAAAATATGTAATAGATTTATATTTTAACACATTATTTTTTTAAACATTTCTGCTATTGTACAGATGTAAGATTGATAAAAAAAACATATCGTCTACAACTATATATGAAATTTTACATAAATCTTTATGGAATGGATGAATCTTTGGTGCATAAATCAATGGTTTTTCTGTGCTTGTTTCTTAACAAACTACATTGTACAATAGTGTGATAGAACCAGACATACTCCGAGGCTCTATATGGTTGTTTCAAGATGAATACATTGTGTATAGAATAGACTATACAATGAACTTACAAAAAAATAATATATAAAAGCAAAAAAAAAAAATATAAGATAGACAAATTGTTATTTAAAAGATTTCATTTAGGGCCGATTTTTCAATCGTTAGATAACATTTATCCGAGGGATAAATATCACACTTTGACAACTTTTCCATTGAAAATCTGTCAAAACGTCAAAATTATTCATCAAATAAATGTTATCTGACGATTGAAAAATCAGCCCTTAGTGAACTAACTTAAAGATATACAATGTACATTTCTTTAAATAAAAGTAAGTTTAGCTACATAATCATTATAAATGCATATCAAATGCTGCTTTAATTAAGACAAATTGTTGAATCAAATAAACCTCTGTAATTAAGATATTTGCTTACATTTAATTGTTGTTTAAATATTAATTAGTTGGTGGATTTATTTATATCAAACAAAGAAGTATATTTTCAGTAATTTGTACAACAACTACAGTATATTCTTTGTAGGGGTAGCCTTTTAAGCATGATGCCCTGCTGTTCTAGCTGTATCTAGTACAATATAATGTAGGAGTGTGCACATTTATAAAGGTTAACAAATTAGTACACTTAATATGTAAATATAATAAATATTATATAAATTGTTTTAGTGTACAGACAACAGCCGGTCAAACTACCCGAAACTGTAAAATTTTCTCAATCAACCTTGAACCTAATGCTTTCGAGATAAAGATGGAAATCTATTAAAGCAATTTGACAGATTGTAGTAGCTTGATGTGCTGCCATCTGCACCTTTTGCTCTAACTAAACCAAAAGAAAATATTATTTGTTTTTAACATCAGTCTTCTTTTTGAGACCATCTCTTACAATCTTATTAAAAGAAAGCAAGATGCCAACCATGACAATCCTTAAAAATCCCATTGAAAATACTTGTAGAACCACTTGTGCACCGCTTTGGATGGACCCTCCAAACAGAGTTGTTAATAATGTTCCACTGATGCTGTATACAGAATAAGTTTTCCCCACCTGAAAGAAATAATTAATGTTCTATCAATCAAATTCGCAGTCCACTAAATTGTGTATCCACAATTGGTTACTGAGTGTTTTGTAGAATTAAGGATGTTTTACAAAACTATTATATTATTGTTTACAGCAGAGACTGGTTTTAGAAAAGACAATGTTTTTTTTTAGATTTTATAAATGATACTTTTAAATCAAAACAGTTCAAAACATTCCATTTAAGTACACACAAATTGGGATATGGGGGTGTGGAGTTCTGAGAACAGTCTATACTCTATCCTTAATTAATATTGTTTCACTAAAGTAATTCATAATATTACCAGGCAATTTAAAATTGCCAGTAAAATAATAAGTTACCTTTTCCTCAATGATTACCTATTTATTTGTTTATTACTTAACATGTTTAAGGGCTGATTTTTCAATCTTCAGATAACTTTTATTCGATGAATATTTTTGACGTTTTGACAGATTTTCTATGTAAAAGTTGTCAAAGCGTGATATTTATTCCTCAGGTAAAAGTTATTTGACAATTGAAAAATTGGCCCTTAGTGGAATTAAAGTGTAGATAACACTAGTATAAACGTACCAGAGCATCATGAATCATTTGTTTGCCAACATCATCAGCAGAGTGCAATCCAGCTGTTCCTGATATAAGTTTGGTCTCTTCAGGTTTAGTGAGCTCCTCATTCTTCAGGCCAGGGGTGTCAGTGTCAGGGGGGAAGGCCACTGTCAACCGCACTCCGGTACCCACAAGTTCCATGATCACAGACTCTGCTAGTCCACGCACAGCCCATTTACCAGCACTATAAGCACTGTACCCATATATTCCTGGAAAATGAAAATAGTTTTAGTGGCATATGTGGATGTTGTTAGAACAAGATCCAAGAATGTGCCAATGCAAAAATATGTTTGTTCTTAGCACTGGGAAAATAATATGAAACAATTAATCATACTTACCAACTAATGCAGCTTCAGAGCTCACAAATACAATCAAACCCTCATTTCTCTCCTTCATTCCTGGCAAAACATACCGTGTGGGATATGCAGTGCCAAAATAGTTCAGATCAATCATTTGTTTGATATCATCCACCTTCATTTTCTCGAACTGGCCGCATATACACATGCCAGCACAGTTTACCAACATAAATATAGGGCCCACCTTCTCTTCTAGAGACGCAAAACATCCTTCTATAGATTTGTAATCAGAAGTAACGTCTAAAGCGGCGTATTGTATTTTCTGGTTGCTTCTATCAGTGCAATTCGCTGTTATCTCAGTGACGGCTGAACTAAGTTTACTTACGTCGCGCCCTATAACCGTTACATGAGCTCCAAGTTTGGCTGCCTCCACCGCTGCGGCTTTTCCTATACCACTTGATCCTCCTGTGATGACTACATGTTTACCTTTCAAGTCTTTGTAAGTAACTTTTTTATCTAAAGAGAAATGTATAACAACGCCTAAGAAGCCTAACACCGACAGAAATAACAGGATAAATATCAACATGTTGTAAGTTTATGTACGCTTTTATCTAATTAATTTGAGACAAAGTTTGAATCTTGAATAATAACTTTAATAAGTAGTAAAATTTGAAAACAGATATGTGCAATAAAAAAAATAACCTAATTGCTTCTAAAGTGCATAAATGAGAATGACATAAAATCAGTGCTGCCAACTACAAAAAATATTTAAGCCAAATCTACGTTTAGAAAATGCCAAAAACATGCCAAAAACATGCCAAAGTTTGAAAAATGCTAAAATAATGCTCACCAACCGAAAAAAAAATTAATAATAACTGGCGGCTTTTCAGGGGGCCCAGCTAGTGAGCTGGCGAGTCACCGTCTGCCAACAGTTTTCAATTTTAAATGTTGAAAGGCAGACGCCGTTTTCTTCCGGCAATAGAAGTTATCCACTTACCACCCCTTCCCATAGACTAGATTTTTTTCACCACATTTTACATTACAATAGTCTTGCACCCACCTGAGACGGTCCATGACTGTACTCCAATAAGTGCAGCCGTGGATAGTCCCCGGTTGGTGCCCCATCCCATTTTAGATTAAAGTTCTCAAAGGGGCCTCTGCGCGTTGGACCTGTGTCCCCGTGTATGCCTTCCAAAGGACCGGACGTCTTCCGCACGCAAGATGAGCCGTGAATTTAAGCGAGATACAATTAATAATAAGTTACTGAAGGTAACTGAAACTTTCAGTAACTCCATCAGGATGGAATTTGGTGTGGACAAATGTGCAGTATGCATGTAAAGCGAGGAAGGATTATGGAATCCGTGGGAACCAAACTCTCGGATTCCATACACCTTAGATCCCTCTCCTCAACCGACACCTACAAATACTTGGGTATGTCGGAGGCGTTATGCATTAATGAGACTGACATGAAGCAATCGTTATGGGAGCGCTTCTATGGCCGCCTGAAAAAAGTACTCAAGAGTCTTTTGTCAGGCGGAAATAAGATGCGCGCCTTTAACGGTTGGGTCATGCCTTTCCTTATGTATTCCTTCGGCATACTCAAGTGAACTCGGACCGAATTTGACGCCCTGGATAGGAGGGTCCGTTGCTGACTGCATATCGAATGTATCACCCACGCTCATCGGTAACGTGACTGTACATCCCGCGTAAGTGTGGGGGTCGAGGCTTTTTAAATGCTAAGACTCTCCACAAGCGTGAGGTGTGCAGTCTCAGAGAGTACTTCTCCCAAACCAACGTGGGGATGCATCGAGATGTAGTCGCAGTGGACAAAGGATTCACCCCGCTCTGACATATCACCTAGTAGTTTGATAATATTGAACTCTGTGCTTAATACGTTTCGGCTCATTTTCGCTTGTTTTTATTAGATAATGTGTCGAAAGTTGCAAGTATTCAGGGGAATCCCTGCATGTCTATTGTGTGTGTTGCCGTTTTTAATATTTATTGAAGCCCTATCAATACACTATTTAAAAATATTATTTGCGTAATTTTACATGCATGATACAGAAAATCGGGAGATCACTACCTAATTGGGATATCGTGAGACGATAGCCAAAATCGGGAGATCTCCCGATAAATCGGAAACTTTTGCAACACTGCAGACTAGTCTATGGTACACACTGACACATAGGGGTGTGAAAAAATAATCGATTTCAGTTTTCACGAATTATTTATTTTATTAATTGATAATTATATTAGTCGATAGAATATTCGATGTTTTTGAAGTTATACTTCTTTTGGCACATTATGAGTAAAAATTTCCTTGTTATGGAAGTTAAGCCCACAGTTGTGGCGGAAATGCGATACTAAGTTTAGTTGTTGACATAAACCTCTTTTTTGCCAACCACCCACTTTTTTATTCAACTGAGCCACTCCCGAATACTAATTCGTTATTGAATCGATTGTCAAACTTTAGCATCCCTACCTATTCCCTATTTTTTTTTATTCCGTATCTGTATTCTTTTATTGATTTGATTCCTGTTCGTGTGTGTTTATTCGTCCTTCATGATTATTGTTATTTATTTTATGGTGTATCTAATGATATAATTATTCGTCAGGCTTATTTAGTTGTGCATTTCTTTCACTAAATATACACACAGTAAGAGTAAGAATCAAGTTTGCATAAGTACCTGTAGCTTATAGTTTATCATTTCAATCCGTGCAGTTGTGTTCACATTAATATAAAATGAATTATGAGACAAATAGACTTAATACATTTACCAATTGGCCTTCGTCAGCACCCGTAGATCCAATAAGGATTGCGAAAGCAGGGTTTTTCTTTACGGGTGAAGGTACAGAAGTGAAGTGCTTTTGTTGTGGCATTAAAATATCGCAGTGGAATTATGGAGACCAGGTGATGTGGAGGCATCGGCAATTGCAACCAAACTGCCCGTTCGTGGTGCATCCTGAATTCTCTGGCAATGTGCCTTTAGTCCTCGGGCCAGACTGCCCTCCATCTATATATACTCGTAGATCGTCTGTGCCTCCTGACGACGTACAGAATGACCATACGTACACTGCACCCGATTATGGACTAACAGAAGAAGATGAGACATATAAGAATGATGCTTTACGACTTCTGTCTTTTATTAATTGGGATGTAAGAACATAATTTGTCTATTTGTAATTAGGTTGTATTATATATTTAAATTCGTAGTCCCAAAAACTACTCGGCTGGTTTTATACAAAGACAATAGTTCTTTCCATGTATTTACTATCTTATTGAGACATATTGATTTGTATGTTATTCAATTCTAAAAAGTAGCAATCTGTTAATCATAGTCATATGATGTAACTAAGGTCATAAATTATACAAGATATTTCTAATTTTACAATCGGGAGGAAACCCAGTCAGATTAAATTTATGCACTTTTCTAAATTTATAAATAGGGATAGAAGTGACCCAAGGCTAGATAACAGTTAGTTACAAAGAAACTAATGATTAGCGAACATACCCATTCAATTTAATGTTATTATTCATTAATTAGCCAATCATATAAATGAAATAAAATTATTTATTTTAAACAATCCCCATAGTGGTAAATACATCATAACAATTTAAGTTCAGAACAATTACTTACTGATGGTACCTTAAAGCAATATGTAGATGACGACTGGATGAGCAATGCTATGAAGAATAAGAGCTCATATTCATTGTGAGACTGTCTGTTGCTAAAGTAGGTGCCAACCACTAAGTAATCTATCTGTACATAATCATAACATTGTCATAAATGTACATACATAAATGCACTGAATGAAGAATAATTTATAAAAACTTCATAGTCTGCTTGGCAATGCTTTTTTAATTAATATTAGTATTATTTAGTAGTCTCAATCAAAATGTGATGTTTTCTGGAAAAAAGGACCTAATTGTTATCTTTATCAGAGTCCCTATCGAAAAATACATTTAAAATGTTACTTTCATGATTAACCCTTTAACTGACCCTGTCGGACATATCTGACAATTTTATTTTCATTTATATGGATATAAATTTATTTACATATTACCCAACGCGGTTGAAATGGACATGATTTTTTTTTGTTGGATTAATCTGACTCGGGAAGTTAATGGGTTAATTCTACCTTTGTGAATTTGATCTGCCATGAACTCTGATTTGGTTATGTGCAGCTATTAGGCATGTCGCCTACTATAGTAAAGCATAGAAATTATTACAAATATTAGTTAGTCTAGATTTTTATTGACAACAAGGTTTTTTCCTAGGAAATATCACAAGTATTTACATTTAGAGGTTTTTTGAGTTTGTTTTTTGCAGAATGCATGACTTATGTGATATAATTTTTGTATAGGACACATCGGTATCCCGCCAGGCACTAGTAAATGCTGGATTCTACCACGCTGGGGAAGGTCGACTACGTTGTGCATGGTGTGGAGGAGAATTGGCTCCGTTCAACCACTTCAGCTCAGTTTCACCACTTGAAGTACACCGAATGTGAGGAACATTTACTTATTTATTATTACAACATATTTTTATATGTTTCATACATTTTATTTAATAACTGAAAGTAGTCAGAGGTCATAATTAATCATGTTGAATGAATTTATTATTCAAGTATGAAGTACCGTATGTTTGTGTTAGCGAATGAAGTTATTGTTATATTATATGTAATTTAACTGTTACTAAATATAAACGTATTGACAGAGCGTCAGACACAAAAATTCTCACGATTCTATTTGTTTAACACTTATGGTGTAATAAAATAAAATTTATCTTTCTTTTATTTATCTTTTTATGCTATGATTGTTCTGGAAAGTACTGGCTTCAATTAATAGGATTGGGTTAATAGGAATATGGGTCATAATTTGCGGGAGAGTTTAATGAATAAAAATCTTGCATTTCGGTCACGCGTGAATCTCGCGCGTGGTTTCAAACAAGACAGACCCTCTTCTAAAATAAATAAAATGATCTTAATATTACCGCCATGGTTCACTACGATGTTATTTTCTCTGGAGAGTTCACCGCTAAAGTGAGACTTAGTGAGAGTATCAAAACACTGCGAGAGTCGGACCTTAAGGCTTCATCATCATTAACCAGCCGAAAGACGTCCACTGCTGGATATAGGCCTCCCTCAAACATCACCACATCGACCGATCCCATGCTTCTCGCATTCAGCGGATTCCCCCGACCTTCACCAGGTCATCGGTCCACCTTAAGTCTTAGAAATGCTGAAATGACTGGGTTGAAAAGCTGCTATATTTCCCAGGTTGCAAAGGATTTTATAATCATTAATATGACTATGACTACTAACAAGATAAATAGATATACGACATCAACAGACACACATACTAAATATTTATTTTTAGAAATGTATCAGCTTATAAAGACAGATAAACAACACGTGATAAGAGCAAGCTGTTTCTCCTGCAGGTATTTCCCTCGGTGCCAGCACGCAGCAGGTCTGGAGGCAGCTCAGCAGGCCCAGGCGGGCAATATCTCCACATCATCTTCACCGTCGCTATCACCATCGCCGCCAAACGATACACCACGTGCGACATCGCCACCCCCGAATTTAAATAACCTGCCGCAGTCGTATGTTGTTTTTGTTTATAAATCTACTTTGGCGTTTTTATCGGGCTATTATTTGCTAGGGTTGGCCCTATATTATTTTATAGAGCAATTGTATTTTAGAACAGCTGCTGTAACGTTGTCCCTGTCTTACTGTTCATCTAATTTGTCGTTGCGAGGACTGTATCACATTGTTTTGTTCATTACAGTACGCGTAAAATAAGTTTGTCGCTGTGAAACCAGGCTTTCAGCGTTCGGTTCCTCACTTCAGAGGGGCAAATTTATTTTTCGCGTACTGTCGTTCCACTATTTAAATTATAGGACAATACGAGTGACAGTTGCAATGTTAAAGGCCTGACTAAAGAAAAAGATAAACGAAATTTTTTAGACACATCTCACAATAATACACACCTACCACAAAACTTTTACAGCATGCAAAGAACACAGAGTAGACAAAATACGGAATCCTAAAAACGAGGTCCGAATACCACGCATATCTAACGCTGACAATCTTAAGTATTTAATATGTTTCACCATAAAAGAGTTTAATGACTAACGTAACTAGTAACATCCACCAAGGCTTTTCTACGAAAAGTAAATTAAATAACGCACACAAATATAACAGTAGTAGTAGGTACAGTAGTATACTCTGTTCAACGAAAGATGAGTCCTGACATAGCGGTAATTTCGTAAATTATAGCCGTAAGGTCGTTTGTCCACCGCCGCCGTCACCGAGAACGAGATGACGTTACCGAAGTAGCGATACATACATTACTATGGCTGCGTGTCCACCGCACGTCCGTCATCCGAGCGCCGTCATCTCGGCCACCGAGATTGTCAGTAAATCGGCGCTACCGCTAGAACTCCGCCGAGATCGTGACGGACCGAAATGCCGGCAATACAAAACACATCTGCACTTGTCCACTACATCCGAGATTGACGGCGCTGGTGCACGGATTTCTATCTTGTGTTGAGAACCACCGAGATCGGTTGCGGTGGGCACACGATCGCCATCACGTCGTTTCGAACTACGGTGGACAAATGTTCTAAGGAGTCTACTATCGAAGAAATGTAAACGACATCATCAAAAACCGTAAAACTATATTATAAATGTTTATTTTTTTAAATGTTTGATATTCTTTTGTAGAGAAACGTCAGTACTCACTGTGAAAAGGGTAGTAGTAACAGCTCACAGTTGTCATTCGTACAAAACTATATTTTACAAGGTAAACTACTCGAAGGGCATACTTCTGTTAGCTGCGTAAATATCAATTCTGAATCCCAACAAAAGAACAATTACATTGAAACCTCGGTCATAAGTCGCTTCCGAATAATAGCTTATTTACATTGCCACTTAGTCATTTCGCGGTCGAATCACGAAATAATACTTCCCGAACACATAATAATTAGTAGTCAATCAGACCGATACAAGAGCGGTCGGCACCGTTTGCGCGTTTATTTAACAATATAAGTTCATTGACAATAAGTTATTTCGTTAAAGATTCTGAAATTGTGGCGTTCCCGGGACGGGTCAAAGAGTAATTGGGTTATAATTTTTGTGTTAAACATAAATAAGGCCAAAATTTTTGTGATCCATAAATGGCTATAAACTTCGACCGACAACAACAAGACTTTCGAAGGAGGGTGAACCTTGGATGTACAAATTTGTACCATATTCCTATATCCTTATCTGTAATCCTTCCTGCCATTTGGAGATTCTGAATTAGTGACGTAGTACATACCTAACTGTTTGAGGAAAACCTTAGTCTTATCATCATCTTCACTATAATCAATGATCCAAATTAGGTGAGTTGTTTTATCATTTTATGTAGGTACTTTTCGTACAGGTCTATCGCGATATTGATATCATAAGAAAAGATTTAAAAAAAGAAGTATCGAATTCGTTGTATGTAAACTATTATGTATAATTAATTATGAACAAAATTAAATTTTAATCAATGCTGTGCACGTTAATGCCTATATAGGTATATCCGTTGGTCAAATTATGATGATAACATAGGTACATAATTAGTTCATCTCTCAATAGTAAACTGTGTTTTCCTCTTGGCTCTCTCATGGTTAAGTGACTACCTCGTAGATCGAGCGACCTACGAGGTAAAGCATTGCTGTTGCGGCCAAGGACCCTTTGTTGCTTTGAAGAGCATGTTCATTTGTACACACATTGTAGTATAAAACGGATTTACATTCGTCATATCACACCTCAAGTCCAGTTGAAAACCAGCGTCAAACACTAGTTGTCTGGCATTTTTGCTGAACTGGGCCTTTTTGGCGCAGCCGTGGGGCGCACTTTCCTACTAATTTCTTTTTTTTTTGTTTCTGCTTTATGTTTTGTGTGCCTTTTAATCTGTGCTAAATAAATGTATTTTCTTTCTTTCATGACAAACTAACGTCCAGTTAGAGGCAAAAATATGACAACTATCCTCTACTACTTTGGTTGCGGAGGCTAGATGGAAGCTCATCTTCAGCCTAGCCTTTTCCTAACTATGTTTGACCCTTGCTCCGTATAAAATACTGATATGCATCCGTATATAAATGGACTTCAAGCTGACTTCAGTTTTGCAAGTCAACAAGAGATGACTATTTTATGATCTACTAGAGGTCGCGTGGATGTCGTTTATCTTGTATTCCGTATTTTTCGAGATAAAAGTAGCCTATGTCCTTCTCCAGGCTCCAGCCTATCTCTGTACCAAGTTTTATTAAAATCGGTTCAGCGGTTTAGGCGTGAAAGCTTAACAGACAGACATAGTTACTTTCGCATTTATAATATAAGTAGTTCAGTAACTCCTTTTATGTACTACACTCAAACTTTTAAGATTAAAGAAACACTTAGGCTGCAGATAAATTGAGCTGTATCTTACGGGCCTCATGTTTCGTCGCGTTGCATACAAATTCTGGGCGGCCTCACTATGCGTATTAAACGTCGCTACGCCGAGCCTAATAGAGTCTAGATGTTTCGCGCGCATCTTGCGTTCGATCAATGTTACGATACCTATATTCGGCCTATTTTCAGCGGCCACAACCTCACTTAAGCGTATTTTGCTATAAATTAATGGCCCTTGATGTACGCCACATTTTTTGCGTATCAGCTTCGCCCCAACTCGAGTCGTTCCGATGCCGATGTCTTAATCTGAAGTTACCTTTTATTTCTTTCGTGTCAACGGTTCAGTTTAGTCGAAATATTTTTAGATTAATTTGTGGTCACCTAAACAGCGGTAAGTGTCCTAGAGAATCGCCTTTCAAAAAGCTATAGGAACCTCAAGCGGTGAGGTAATGCTGTCGTCGAAGCGTTTAGTAAGCCTTTACCTTAAATGCCTTCACAGGCAAATTAATAGTTTGAGCTTATAACTACTTCAAAAAGCTAGTTGTTTATGATAATCTGGTTTTGCAGGTCCGGCGCAGCGCACAATGAGCGCGTGCTAAGCCAGGGAGGCACATGGCGCAACCTGGGCGTGGTCGGGGGAGGCGCGCGTCACCCGCAGTTCGCGTCACTGGCTGCTCGTCTCTCCAGCTTCGAGCGCTGGCCTGCCGACCGACAACAGGCTCCCCGTGCGCTCGCTGAAGCCGGGTTCTTCCACACCGGCACTGATGATCAGGTACTTGTCCTGTGCACGTAGGTTAAAGAGACATTATATCGTCCAGCGGGCCAAAACGACCAGAACATGAGATGACTGCCTACTCGCAGTGCGCGTGAACGCCACAGGTGCTCTTCAAAGCAGACTTCTTTTACATGGCACCAAGTATCATCAACTTATGGATGACACAGCACTAGACACTGTTTGGTGACCGTCTCGCCAACCCTCTCAGAATTGTATGACTTGTACCGCGCTTTGCCAGCTTACATTGGGCCTAGCTGGTCAATGAACCGCAGTAGGCACCTTGCGCTTTTTTAAGTCGGTTGCTTCTTCATCGGCACTGACGCCCATTTATTTTTTTGGCCAAAATTTTCTAAATATTTTTCCCTGAAAATATTTTTTGTCCTTGAGACAATAGATTGTTATGTGAATACTACATAACGATAGCTATTAGTAATATTGAAGCTTCCTATCATGGCATACCGATCAGTAAAATAATATTTGTGTATATGTTGAACGATACTATGTCAATGTCACGTTAGCACTACCCTTATTGGAAGATACCTAATTTACATTACAGTAATACAAAACAAATATTTGATAGTTTTGTTTGGCGACCTTGCGTATAAAAATAACATAACTAGGGTTCCTTGTCAAAATTTAGTTAATTCTTTGCTGGTAGGTTCGGTATCGTTTCTATCGCTTTGAACCTTCTATTTCGAACGCTGGAACTCAATAGCTCAATTCCCCGGGAACTCTAGACTTCGAGTTCCAGTGGTGTCAAACTGGACAGATTGGGTAGTAGTCAAAACTGGACTTGAAGACGGATTTACTTGAAAGCTAGTAATGCTTTTGACAAATGAACTTAATAACAGGTGCGTTGTTTCTACTGTGATGGCGGTCTTGGCAAGTGGGAGGCGGGAGACACTCCGTGGTCGGAGCACGCACACTGGTTCCCTCACTGCGGCTACGTGCTGCTGGTCAAAGGGCAGGACTTTGTTGAAACCTGTCGCAACCGCTTCAACGTACAACGGACTGTTAGCGTAAGTACCAAGTCACTAAACTTGATATGAACATGTTCTAATTTAGATCTAAAGAACGAATTTTGGTCCAGTTCTGGAAATAATAGTATAAATTGTACATACGGCCATATAGACTACTCACCGTGCTATTTGAAGAATGAAAGGGTCTCAATTTGTTAAAACACTTATTCAAGCAATGATCGCCGCAAGCGCGGTTTGATCTCGCTGATCGACGGATCTTCACAGTAGTCATACTGCCACAGAGTCTCTAGATTAGAAGTAAAAAAATATGTTAATAGCATATCTCGTCGGTGAAGTTCTAACAGCGCGTAAGTAATTTTGTGACGAAAACAGACGACACTGCGAAAGTGACAATATTACTTGAAATGAAAAAGATTATTAGGATTTTCAAAGGTCATCATCAAAGAGTTTATCTGTAATGATAATTAAAAACAATATTGCGTTCAGCGTAGGTTCCTCTCGTTTTAAATAGTTTTTTCACTCTCTTGTAAAGTAGCCATGTTTGACTTCCGCACTGTTAGAACTTCACTGACGATATTACTCAGCAAATGACAAAAGTAACATTTATGTATTTACTGTTTCCAGTACTCTGAAGGTGCTCGTAATGCGAGACGACGAAATAACGGTGACAACTTTCCCATCACAGAAAGTCAGGTAAATAAATTGCTGTGAAAATTTATCTAGGTGTTTACTCTACAAAGGCTATACCACCGTTGACCATCAGCCTCTCTAAAGCCTGATTTACACACATAAGTAAAGTAGCGGTTCATGTGACCGCGCAACCAAATTACTGACATACCAACATCCTTGTTTTTGTTATAAATGATGTTTTATAATTTCAGGTAGAGGAGTGTATGGAGAGTACAATGGCGGCAGCAGCGTTAGGTGCAGGACTAGACGCGGCCCGAGTGCGGCGGGCGATAGCGAATAGATTACGAACCGTTGGTATGTGTACTTACACTTTGCGTACATTTGTAGCATCTGACGCAAATCTACGTGCTTTTAATTTTAAAAAGCACCTTTTTATTGACATTGCATCAATGCCTGTTGCGATGCGTCGTTACAAGTCTGTTTCTGTTTGTATTTTACACGCTTCTGATGACCTTTGCAATAATGTATTCAAGTTATTGATCTTCCTTAAAGAAGTTGTTTATGCTAAGCCAAAAACAATAAAAAAGTTACCTTATTTGCACCCGTTACCCTTGACCGAAGTTGTTTATTTGGTCCATTTTGTTATATCTGTTGTTATATTTCGTTGGTCCACCAAACCAATGTCTTATACAAGTAGACATCAAAAACTTTTGTTATTAATATCTAAAACTTATTTCCAGGTACTCCATTCACATCGCCGGACGCGCTAATCGACGCAGTGTTAGATGATCAGCTAAACCTGGAGGAGCCTTGGGAAATGACGTCACAAAGACTTGCCCGGGACATACTCTCTGAAACATTCAGAGAGTTTGCGCCACGAGCTGGGTAACTATTAACACATAATAATAGAACTTCCTCCTTTTTGAAGACGGTTAAAAATTATGTGGTGGTCCACATTTCTGGGGAGCGTGTCAGCTCGTAGCTCCCATAACCTCCTCGTGTGGCAGATTGTTTGGTGATCGCCATAGATTAGCCCAACCTTCAGCATAACAAAATATGGTGTGCTCGTGGTGACCCGCTTCTTGAGCAACAGGTTGCGCGTCTATGGAAACCTAGCCAGCACTGATGTGAATTTTTCAATATCATATGTATTTTATAAGTTTATCCAAGATTTACTGTAAAGGAAAACATCGTGAGTAATCTGAATTTCATGTCTGTTATCGCCAACACGCCACATCCGTGTGGTGCCGGACGTAAAGAATAACACTACCCCATCTCTTCCCGTGGGTGTCGTAAAAGGCGACTAGGAGATTCACTAGAGGATGGGCAGCAGCGTTCTCTGAGTACTTTAACAACCTCACTGCGATTGCCAACCCGCCTGACAACCGTACCGATTATGGCAAACCCCCCAACATTGTTTGGGGGAGGCCTATGTCCAGCAGTGGACGTCATTCGGCTGAATGATGATGATGATGAATCGCCAACACTCAGTTAGCAATCGTGATGATCAATGTTAGTTCCTTTCGTGTATGCGAAGAGGCTTTTGCCTTGCAATGGGACAATTACAGGCTAGTATTATTATAATAAAGTAAATAATCATTATTTATTAAAAATTACCATTGCAGAATCCCTCCTCAGCATGTCGCTTTACTGACCCGGCAATATGGGAGCGATCGAGGCAGCAGCCCCGCAAGGTCGATGACACCTGATGAAGAAGAGGATGATGATCTTGAAGATGATGACGGCGATGATGAAGATGATGATCCTTATGGCAGTGACGAACAGGCCTGCAGACGATCACCTAACAGAGACACTGATAACAGTAATACGGCATCTAATGTAAAACCTGAAGTTGAGAGCGAAAGTGATAATACGAAGGACGCACCCGCGCCAGAGGGAAAGAAATTGTCGTTGGAGGAAGAAAACAGACAGTTAAAAGAGGCTAGATTATGTAAAGTGTGCATGGACTGTGAGGTTAGTGATGAATTTGTATTATTTTTGTCCCTCTTAGAGCGGTTATGCACTGCATCCTATCCGAATCCGTGAAAATATGTTCCGAAGTAGTCATCGAACTATTTGTTGGTAGTTTACGCACTAGGTCCGACTTCCGTCATCCGATTTCTCTCCGTCATCCGTGAGTCTGAAACTCGGTAGAAATGTTGACGGACCGAAGTAGCCGTAGCCGAAGTACTGTTTGTATGAACGCTTTCGCACTACCTCGGATTCAAATCGAACATATGCCAAAGATGGCCCCTGAATTGCTCAGATTTAGGTCAGAGATCGGATTAGTGCGTAAGCAATATCCGAATTCGGTCCGAGATTTTTAGACGCCAGATCCGTATTTTCATGAATTCGGATCGGATGCAGTGCGTAAAGCAATGTCCGAATTCGGTCCGAGTTTTTTATATCCGTATTTTTTCGGATCCGGATCGGATGCAGTGCGTAACCGCTCTTATGGTAATTTCTCAAATACTATGCAGAGAAATACGGTCTTTTCATACGCTTACGCTTTTAGCACGCTTATATATTACGCTGGGATATAGGTCCAAAATGAAAAGGCCCTATCTATATACATATAACCGCTTGAGCGCTAAGCACCCCGTCATAGGTATATAAAGGATTGTAATATAATGAAATAAGACAGTAACAGGGGAAAATATGTTTTCTTATGAAATCACAATATTGAAGGCTATTATGACAAGCCGAAACCCCGTTGGCACTGAATGACACCCAGTGCAGGTCAGCCAAGGTTTGGATGAGGCGAGAGAAGCTAAACATTTATAAAGTTTGGCAAGAACCAATTTGAACAATTTATTGGTGATTTATTTCAAAATAGTCACAGGTTTTAACGAAATAGCTGCAAACGTAGAATACAATTTGGAATAAATTTAATCGGATTTAAACAATATCCTAATTGTTCTTCTCTCGTGTCAGCACGAGTAATAAACAAACAGCTCATGTCGTGGTAAAAAGATTAGCTAGTCAGCAAAGTTGATAGCGAGGCTGACTGCTCAGGGTGCGCCGGACGTACTTAAGTATCGTTACTCGTGGAGGCTACTTTAATTGTTAGTAACAGTTTTAAATAAAAAGGCTCAACAAGATTGTTAACCTTTTTTCAAATTGATCCGACCTTATATTAAGTAGCTGACGCCCGCGCCGCGGCTTCGCTCGTATGGTGTGTCGATAAAAGTATCTTATGGTACTTCTTCGGGTTTCAGGCTTTCTCTGTGTCAAATGTGCAAGAATTATAAAAAAACGGATAAACAGAACAACTCAGTTTTGCATTTATAATAAAATATTAGTGGGAATTAAAATTCTCGATACAACACTGATTCAGTACAAATCAGAATAATTACGATATGACGGTTGACTACAAATACTATTTAAAATAATTTTAAATGTTGAGAAATGAATGAATATTCTAGCTATGCAAACATAGGACCCAACAAGCGGGTATTATTTTCAATTTCGAGCCAGACAGGAAACAAACAAGTAACTGGGGAAGTAATATGACACATCATAGCATATGAATCATCTGCAACTAATGTTGGCCAACGTTGATTAACGTTCAGTACATAATCATAAGTTTTGTGGTAATTAGTAGAACAAGGACTCCTTGTGAAAATGTTATCTTGTCTCACTACCAAACTGAATTTCGACAAATCGTTCTACGACAAGATTTTACTTCGACACTTCGGAACTCCGACGTTACTCTACTCTACTCTGACAATTATGGAACTTCGACACCTAATTTGGGGCACCCCTACACGGATAGGGTAGGTTCGAAGGGGATGACGGGGGCTAGAGTGAGCGAGCAAAGCGAGCGAACGAAGCCCCCGTCATCCCCTTTGTGTTAGGTTACTTTAAACCCCACTGTCGAAGTTCCATAATTGTCGGAGTAGCGTAATGTCGGAGTACCATAGTGTCGAAGAAAAATCTTGTCGTAGAACGATTTTTCGAATTTCAGTTTGGTAGTCGTCTTGTCTGTCTGAGAAACGCGTGTCCCTGGAAGTTCTGAAAGATCACCTTTAAGTCTTAAATATAACAGGCACTAGAATTTTGTGCATGTGTGATTTGTATCTGTAAACGCATCCACGATATACAGAAATCTGTAAAAGTCCCCACAATGTTTTGTAAACAAGAAAAAAATATGTGAAGTGACGATTGTTAAGTACGTCTGGCGCACCCTGGATGGTCAAGCCGGCTACCAACCTCGCTGACTGGTTATTCTTTCATCACGGCATAAGCTATTTTCAAATATTTCGAGTCGATACAAGAGAAAGGAAGAAGCGAACAGTTCGCCTGCAGGCTGCGTACACGTTTGCGATCATGTATAGACGCGTTTGTGAGCAATTGGGCATGAACTTCTGACATCGATGGTGTTTCCGGTAAGCACGCGAACTGTTCGTGAAGCGGTGGTAGTTTTTTGCTTCGTGTAAGTACGCAAGCGAAAAGTGACGCTGCCACAGCGGTTCGCTGCGAATTCAATGCATGGTCCTCGCGTGTTCTTTGCACGTACACGTTGTACAGTAATATGTTGTGGGTGCAGGTGAGCGTGGTGTTCCTGCCGTGCGGTCACCTGGTGTCGTGCGCGCGGTGCGGCGCGGCGCTGGGCGCGTGTCCGCTGTGCCGCGCCAACGTGCGAGCGCTCGTCCGCGCGTACCTCGCCTGACCACACCAGGTACATGTACACACACTCCTACCTCCTACATAATGCTTCTTTAGCACTCCTTGCACACCACCGTGCTGAGTGCCCAACATACACGATGTCTTAGCAGATTCCCTACGAATAAACTACTTTGCTTATACTTTTTATCAGAAATTTTAGTACGAAAGAATCCGTTAATTTTTCAGATCAAACGAGGTGCCATCGGAAAATGGTACTACCTACTCTCGACCATGATTACATCTAATTCCATTAGCTGTGGGTATTTAGCTCATAAATGGTATTGAATAGATTAATTTCGCATGTTGTAAATATCCGGTACTTATAATATTGGGCCTACATTAGATGTATCCATTAATTATTAATAAATAAAAATAAAAAAAATCTCATTAAATGCAAAAATATAAAAAAAGAACAATTACTTACATTATGTATATACAATAGTAACACAAAAACGAAAATACGAATGATAAATGATACTCATTCGGTAGATAAAACCTATTATAATATCTATATTTTTTTTCTTAAAGTCAAAGACTTTAAAATGTGAAAAATAATTTATTACCATGGTTAAAAAATAAGCTAAGAAGGACACAGAAATATTTTAAAAGCCCACGCTTTTAAAGTATTTTAGTCTATTACTGCTAATCCGAGATTTGTTGTTATTTTAGTGTTTAAACGTGTATAAGGGCGAAATGCATTTCAACTTGAACTCAACTGCAAAATACAGTTAGCATGTAGTCAGTACGATTTTGTCATAACTTCAACGCAGCAGCTATTTCGCTAAAAGTAGCAGTTAAAGAACTGCCACGCAGTTTGTTGTCGACCAGTTGGAACGCAGTTTAACCGATTACACACTATAATTTTCAGTTGACTTGCAATTGAAATGAAATCCTGTATGCTCTTTTAAGGGTCATAGAGCTGTTTCTGTAAATTTCAGTCAACTAAACGTAAAATTAACTGATCCCAGTGAATAATTCAACCAGTATAAAAAAAAATGGAACATTGAACTTTGTGTTTTAATTTTAACTGTTCAAAAATATTAATGATGTAAATTGATTGTCAAATAATCAAGACTTAATTATAATAATTGTTATTTATCATCCATGTATACAAAACAACTTTATTATCAAATTCGTAGTATAACTACACATTTTACTTTTGTTATATTTAATAAAACAAAAACTATCAGAAATCAAAAGCTCATACACATATGTATATCTCAGAAATATAGTTACTATGAAAATGGGTTCTTTGGATTCTGACAAATGTAAATAAGCTTACCTTTGTGTAACACTAATAATAATAATTAAATAGGTAGTTCTCAGCCCCAATTCAATATTTTATCTATTTGTGCGAGCTCTGTCTGGTTTTTGTCGGTTCCATTTTTCTCGTCTTAAATACCCTTGATATCTAGTTTGTTGGCTTTTATTTCTCATATCACCAAAACCAAAAAACACGTTTTTAGACGGCCACGAAACCTTGCTTTGGACAACGATGTCAGAACATCAACCAGTATACTTAAACTTTTTTATAATAGGCATGTTGACAGCATCAATAAATTGCAAATCTAATTAGTCCGCCAGTTAGAGTTTTGAAAAATAATGGACACGTATTTTTTCTTTTGTTTAATCTATAAATATTTGGAACGATAAAACATCAAAACTCGAGAGTGGGTGCTTGTGACGTCAGAAGCAAGTAAAAATTTTACTTGCTTGTGACGTTTTGCCAATTTTAAAAGTGTCGTATCTTCGTCAATTTTGGTTTACGTAACAAAAGAAAAAATACGTCAAATATTTTTTGATAATTTAACTGACGGACTGATTAGATTTTTTCAGTCAAATACCTTATTGGTAACATAATTTTATGTTTAAGAGGGCTATCGCATTTTCTCACCTCTCTCGCTCGCACAGGACCATATTTTTTAAGAATGTTAAATTAAAAGATGCATTTTTTAATAATGTATTCAATGGGCTCCCTTTAAAATAATATTAATTTAATAGGTATAATTATTAAAAACATTTTTATTGTGACATTTATTAAACTTATCTCAAAAACGGATCATAATAATTATTGAGCTGAGTATATTAGGGAACACGATAGTAATGTGTTTTTAATAATTACCTATCAAATTAATATTATTTTAAAGGGAGCCCATTGAATACATTATTAAAAAATGCATCTTTTAATTTAACATTCTTAAAAATATGGTCCTGTGCGAGCGAGGCAGGAGACAAAATGCGATAGCCCTCTTAATAATTTTGATTTTGTTCAAATATGAGTGGATGATTTTGTATTGAAATTCGAATGTAAATTGTAACATTATGCATGTTTTTCAATGTTAAGTAACGTTACGTTATATGGAACAAGAAATTGTAAACTACACGCAGTGAAATATATGTTGTTTGCATATATATTTATTTATTTTCCATGTGTATAGTTCTTTGTAGGCTGTGGTATAAAACAGAAGGCTGATGTCATTATTATACTGTAATTTACGTTTTGCCTTCTTAACGTAAAATATTATGTCGTATGGTAGTTTCTAGTTATATAAGATGATCTGATATACAACAATGACTTGCTTTATACCAACAAAAAGGGGTGGGATTGCATGCTTTTTCAGTTTGATAGGGAGCACTGACTAATATGTTCCCGGGACGAAAACATATTACATTTCCAGTCGGTAATGTGTACTTACTTTAAAATCACTTTCACACCAGTACTAGACTTATAGCCGCCTCCAAATTGCGCCAGAACATTTATTAATACCTTTGTTGATCCCTTAATTCTAGTGCAATTTGACCATACTGTATGTAAGTGCACTTGGAAGCAAGCCACTAAATGGTATCTATAGAACGTCGTTGCTATGGGTGAGTTTCGTAAGGTAAGGGTGATATCGAACTAAAGAGTGTCAAGCGTGAGTGCAGCGTGGACGTCGCGTGGACGCTGTTCAGTGCGATATGTCCCTAGCGGTAAACGTAAGAACTACGGCCTTTGTAAACACTGCCTATCTTAGGAATAACGTGTAAGCGCCATTTATGTTATTGTTTTACGTCAAATAAGTAATTGATATTGTTACGTTGTACCTAGGTTAGTTTGTAAAGCAGTGTCATTTTTTTTTTAATATTATGGTACTCAAATACAATGGTTTGAAACCTTACAGATGGTATAACTTGGATTTTTCTTTTGCGTAACATTATATCATTTTATTTTGCCTCACCAAGAGGTACATAGAATTTGTATCTTCACTAGGTATGTAAGACTAAAGAGAAAGCTTAATCAAAATAAAAACTTGAGAGCATGCTCAAATTCCTCAAATAGGGTATACGATCAGTAATACTCGTATAAACCAACATTCCAAACATGTAAGTACCAGATGCTCGAACAATCAGAGCGGATACGCTTCAAGCCGGATCAGTCTTTGTTTTGTTAGATCAAAGGCGAGTTTTTTTGGAATAAAGGTGAAGTGCGTGTTAAGAAGTTCGCTATGCATGATCCGGCGCCGCGGCGGGCGTCTGGCCGGGAATAGCGCGCCCGACGGCCCGACGCGCACACAAATAGCGCAGACGACGCCAAGCGACGACACGACGCATTTGGAACTATATTAATATGCGAAAGTCGCGCACCTTCACAGCATACGCTGAACGCGGTGATTCACGGGAGAGCTATGCCGGATCCTGTTGGTTCATAAGCTTTTACTAAGTTATGTGTACTTTTTCTGCTTACAATATACACGCATAGCCATAATTTCTTTGACCTTAGCTTGGGGAGACTAAATCATCACTACCTAGTAAGTAGTAGTTGTTTGCGTTGCTCCTGTAGACCGCTACAACGAATGGTCTTCGAGGATAACTAATAACTAGTGAATGATGATCTGATAGTGACGACGATGAATGATAATAAGACAATAAACAGTCGAATACTGCTAACCTATCCTCATATTGGAATACCCAGGGGCGGATTTCCCTTTATGCCAGGTAGGCCCGGGCCTAGGGCGGCAAAACTTAGGGGCGGCAAAATTTTGTGGGTTTGTTTTTTTATAGTTTCGCCTTCTGTGGACCTATCCGCCAACTCAACTCAATTTGTAAATAACGATTCATTGTTACTTACAAATAGAAATGGTAAGCATCAGTATTTGAAACACTTATATAGTAAATACTGAATAGATAATTTTATCGTTTACTTACTGACTTTCGTTGTTTTTTTTTTTATTTTAATTTAATTCCTATAGTTCATTTAATTTTTCTTGATTTACAGCGAGTAGGGGGCGGCAATTTCATAGACCTAGGGCAGCCAACGTATCAAATCCGCCCCTGGGAATACCTTAGTGCCGTTACACATGTTAAGAAAAGTTATTCCGGCCTGTACTAGACAAGGCGCATCTTACTTTGTGCACGAAAAGAATAAAGCCTGAAAAGCTGTGGCCTGTAAAGCAGGTACGTTAGAATAGCTTGAAGATGTTTAAAAACATGAAATATTATTAGAAGTATATATATGTATATATTTGTAAGGCATTTATTATATTAACGGCTGATTTTTCAATCGTCAGGACGTTATGGCAAACCACCTTATTTATTCCTCAGCTAAAAGTTATCTGACGCTTAAAAAATCTGCCCTAAATTAAATTACAATAAAACTACAAAAAAAAAATTGCCCCAAATTCTCGTAGTTTCCATAGTTATATCAATTATATCACACACAAAATGAATTTAGTGACTTATGTTTTATTGTTAGGGTTTCGCTGATAACTTATCATGTTTTTTTGACCAAATACATAATCAACGGATACTCATTTGTATCATGGAAACGTTATTCGTTATATTGTTAAGAACAGCAGTTTGTCACATTGCACATCGACGTCATTAGAAGAATGGTCAAATACATACAAGTACCTAAATAGCTACATTACCTATCTATTGTGAATTAAGATATGCGCCTCACTCCGCCTCAGAAATCCTCGTGTTTCCGAATTTGTACGAATTATGCGACAAATTAAGTGACCTATCCAGAATTGATATGAAATTACTTAGCATCCTAATTGCGTAACACTCGCAATCACAATAGCATTAATTTTGACAATACGTTAATATTCATTGTGTGGTACATCATAGTTGTCAAGAACACGGATTGTTAAAATATACGGTACAATACACATTTATGTATTTTAGTCTGTATGCACAAAATTTGTACAGAGGCGGACTTAATGCCTTAGGCATTTTCTACCATTCGACCTTAGGGTGATGCAGAGACAAAACATACTGTTAAACTGTCAGAGTCAAATCTATTGCGATTGCGAGTCTGCTACGCAATTATGGTGCCTGGGGCCCAATTCTCCTAAAATAAATATTGATAAATCACAACCGAACCAAGGCCGAACCGTTCATTCAGACAGTTCTCAATTTCAAAAGCTATCAAATTGTTTGACACAAAAAACAAAATCAATCATATTGAAAGTTTTCGAAAACAAAAACTGACTGACGGTTGTGGTTCGATTGCGTTTGGCAACAATTTATTTTAGGAGAATTGGGCCCCTGGTCGCATAAATCGTATCTACAAATTCAGACACATAAATATTGCTGAGGCTATATAACTTATGTCTCATTACTGTACTTATATATTTAAATGATATTTGTATAGCATAAACCATCCAACGATCAAAATTCCTTAGTCAAAAATAATTGGTTGTTTCTGTGAGAAATTTTCAGCGGCATCCCTGGGGGATGGAAACATGACTATGGCGATAGGCTCGTCCTAGTTTTTATTCTTACCGTCATTGGAGAACACTGGAACAGAGTACTTTTACGTACCTCTTTGGCGATGACTACAAATGAAATAATAACCTAAAACGGCTAAAGCAGTATGTTGAATACTAAAGACGTTGAGTAACTAGTTGCATAGCAATCGCTGAGTACTAGTTGACTCAACATTTCGCAGAAGCACCGTACGTGAACGATTCCTTTTGAGCTTCGACCAGGAAAACGTTATCAACATCTGTCCCCGTTATGCTGTACTAACTAGTCACCATACATTATTATTATAATAAACTGTAATTCTATGATATTTATAATAAAAAGTCCCGTCTGTTTTATAAGGAATGAACCTATTTAATCCAAAGCTTTAAGGTAATTGTCGTTATCGTGGATCAAACGACATAATGATCTCTCCTTAAGCTCAGTTTGGAAAATCCGAACATGTGGCTCAGGTATATTTCTCGGAATTGAAACCGAGCTTCCAGGGTTGAATCCGAATCGCAGTAATGAATGGCATATTATACGAAAATATTTTCAATAATTTAAACACAGATGTCGCTGTTTACATGTGGGTGTTTCATCAGTACAGATTTTAAACGTATAATATAAGTAGTGATGTTAGCGAGTGAGTCAGCGTGAAGGTGGAATTAATTAACGATAGTTGCCGGTGCATAGACGCAACGTCCTTGCAAGGCTGCTGCGCTGGCGATCACGTGCAGTGCGCCTGCGCGCCGTGCCGCTGTGCACCGTCGCCTCTCGCCCTCTTGCGCGTATAACCTGAATTAATATTTTCAACAAGTCCCTTTAGGCCGCGTTTCGAAAAAATGCGGTCCTGTTTTTCTGTTGTTCTCTTACCCAACCTGTTATTGCACACTTCTCAGGTGTTTTCTAATATTATACATATATTATTTCGCTACGCTATTATAGGTAGGTATGTACTAGATCGTCCAGCGTTAGTCTTCAACAATATTTTCCTGTTAGGTACTAACTTTAGATTATAATCACTTTTTTAATAGCTGTTTACAAAACATGATCATTTCATTCACGCGATCCGTCGGTGCACAGCTTATTGCACCATACTGTTAATTTTAATAACAAATACATTATCGTACGATATGCTATATTGAATCAAGTCGACCTAAAACCAAGATCTTTATAATTTTTTGGTCAGACAGTTGTCGAAGCAAGGTTCCCGTTCATTCACATGGTCTTGGCTTACAATTATAGAGGAGATGTGGGCGCGTAGCGAATCGCCGGCGCCGGCGCAACCATAACCGTCTTTGAATTAAGAAAGGAAACTAATACACACGGTTTATGAGGATGACTTGTTGGTGCGAGTATGAATTAGCGTGACATCGCCATAACTTGCAATCATAACTCGCTTTGCAAGTTATTAGAAAATACTAGTTTCAAGAGAAGTTACCTAAGATAAGGTAAGATATCGAGGGAATTATAGCGGTGTGCATGTTCATGCAAGTAGGTACTAGGTACAATATTATGTTCATAAAGCCCACCTACCTACATAATAAGAAGCGGTAACGCCCACATATTGACAAATTGGGAAATCCATTTGAGGCAGGACGATCATCCAGTCTTCTTTGCTACGTTTAGGAATAAGATTTGTAAGAAACTCATAGATATAATCATGACAATCAATTGCAATAATGTAGCAATAGACTGAAGTAATATGGCTCCATCTGTCTTGTAGAATTTATATAAGTTTAAGAGGCGTGGGCGCCACCGGCGTGAGTCATAGGCACTCCTTCCATGGCCTACCCGCCTTAAGTCGCGACCCACTCGCATTGTACACCGCGCCTTTCGTTACACCAAATTGAGCTTTATTTACAAAACAGTTTCTCACGCATGGAATGCTTAGATATAAAGATATGCATTCTTCCACAAGTCCCGAAGCATTCTAGTTTTTTATCTGCAGTTTTTCTATTATCTTGTAGATTTTAATACGTGCCAAATTTTATTCTGATATAAAACAAATTAACCTTGTTTAATCGAATGAATATTATTTTTATTATAAATCCATTTGATGTCGACTATAAAATAGAACAAAAGCAACGTATTTAGGACAGAGCAATTGACCTCATGTTGCCCTGACCTGAATGAGGCCATTAGTTACAACGAATGACGTGAACTAAAAATCTAGTATGTCGGTTACTCCAGTTTGATCTCCACCTTATGTAAAATGTGTCCCACGATATTAGTGACCCGTGTAGGTGTCACAGATACCTACAATCATTAATTGCAATCAACGCGGCAGCATTATTAGCATTAACATTTACTATACTCAGGACGACTGGCCAATAAGAAGCTTATGGTTCCCTTCTATAGATAGCATCAAATTATGAAAAACAGATTGCAAATAATCAAATAGCTAATAGAAGTACACATAACATTACGCCTTCATTATATTTCATTCATTTTCATTATAACAGCTGCAAGGAAGACTTGGTGTGGATGAATTGTGAAGATATGACCGTTGACTTGGAATTACCTATAACAACAACCACCCCGCAAGAGAAATGGTGTTGCCTCTGTTAGCCAAAGTAACTACCAACCGGCTTATTTCAAAGTAATGCTTCTTTAAGCAATTTGATTTTATTATCTACTGGGACAATGCAAGAGGACAAGTGTTACATGTATAAAGGAGTGAGTGATACTCGTCAACGCCGACAATCTAATCAACGCTGTTGAGATGATGCTATCAACACAACCACTTAGATTGAAGTGCTTGTTTATGTGATATTATAAAAGGAAAATAAGTAGGTAGGTACAGTAGGAAAATATGTAGGTAGGTACTTAGCAAAAATATACATCTTGCACTCTTTTTTCCGTTTTGGATCAGTAGAAATGGCACCCACACTAAGTTAGCTTGGAACAAAGAGATGTAGTAAACATCACCCTATAAACATTTGTAGGCTTATCAAAAAAGAGGCTTTAGGTATTATTTGAACATTGCACTGCAATGTGCTGTTGCCATTTGACAATTGCCCCAATCTTGATTATTTATGATTCTTGGAAAAGTTCTTTGTATCGAGGTTGCGATAATTCTGGTATAATACTTTCTTATCAAGTAAAAAAGATGATTATAATAAATGAGCAGAAATATGAATAATATTAGTTTAATATCCCTATGACTGTGAGGGTTCATGTAAAACAATGATTTAGTAACCGTACCTAGTACTTACCTACTATAAAGCCATACCATGGACACAAAGAGATATGTCTTGAACTCCTTCAGCGTGAGTTTGGCAGCCAAGCCCGCATAAGCGCGGCAGGTGTAAATTGGCTGGTAAAGTGATATGACGGACACCTGCGACCGCAGGCGCAACATGCTCGTAAAACGGAACGCCTATAATGTACCGGGATCAATATTACTTCTGTTTGTTTGTGAAACATACCCAGAAAGTATAGCTGGGAAAAGTTAGAAACGTTACTGTAATATTAATAATATAGGCGATAGATGTCGCTTACTGTCAAATAGGGCGAACCCAACGCCCATTAGAACTTGATAGATAACGCCCGTGCATATAGGTACTCTAGGGAGGGTATAAACTGTCTGTGCCAGTTAAATTTATTTTGATTTCATCGTCTGCTAGCTTATCACTTCAGCCCCTGATTCAGAACTTTCGTTTACTAAGTGGTCGACCGATTCGGTTGTCTCCTTTTCTCTTAATACGAGGATCATAGACAAAAAGAGATAGCAAACCGAATCGGACGACAATTGAGTTATCGAAACGATGTGCATCAGGGGGCAGGTCAGTTTGTCCATAAATAAGCAGTATTTTTGAGTCTGCTTATATACCAAAACAACGAGAGATTCAATATGACAGCAGTGCAGTCGCAAACTGTGTGAGACAATTGGGGAAATGTCCCTAATCCAGACACAGTATACTGTCTCAATTTTAAATCTATGATCATCATAATTTTCTATGACCGTTTGCAGGTACTAGAAGGTTCCTGGACCACCCTAGTCCACTTCAAATGATAGTGTGCCCTGTGGGTATAATCTAAGTTGGCAGTCATCGAAATGTACGTACATTATCAAAGTCAAAGTTTTTTATTTCAAGTAGACCAAATTACAGGTGCTTTTAAAACGTCAAAACTAGGTGCACGGTTCCAAAAGGTGGGTCTCATGGAGAAGAACCGGCAAGAAACTCCATGGATACTCTTTTTAAATAGATCATGACAATTTCACTACAGTATCGTAAGAAAAAGAGTATGAGAATAATGCAGGTTAATGTAAGAGATAAACTCATATATGAATACCTACCTAGGAAATAGAAAAATACGCCTTTTGGGATTGCCATAGCAGTTAAGAGCTGACCAGTCCCGACAGACGTCACCCGTTCACGAGCATGACGCGCACATCCGCATCGCTCAGCTCAACCATGTTGCAGGGAACTCAGCGATCGGATGCACGACGCCACCGTCAGCAGGACATTTTAGTGAGCATGACGAACTCATACTACATATTATGATTTTGTAACCCAAGATATACTGGGCACCCCTACTTAAGTTGATTATCTATGTCATGTTATACGAGACTATTGTTATGAGGGTACGTACGTTTGCATTCTGCAGCTATCGCCGAGTCACAGTGGGTCACTCGATAACCGCGCTACTGCGCTATCGAATGAATACATACAAGTTCCATTTGCTACATGTCATACATAACTTGTAGGTAATGGTAAAGTCCGTTGTGGTCATACCGTGTGGTATTTAATCATTTTCATTGTTTCAAAGCTTTTTTTACCCAGTATTAGTAGGTACAGCCATCATGTGGATGTTACAAATAGTTATTTATAAATAGCCTTCCTATTCTGTATTTTATTTCTGTAATATGTATCTCAATCCTTTTGTGAAGTTCGCCTACACTTCTATCTAAGCGAATAGGCCATTCTCGGGATCTCTAGAATTATGCTTTGTTCAGCCTATAAGGCTTCTACAAAGAGAAAGGTCCTTGACGCAGCAGCAGTTATAGCAGACGCTGTAAGCATCGAAAAGGTACCTACTGTCAATTTCTTAATTGACCACTACTCCCTGGGACCTGAGGCCTATTTGATTTAACTTCTCTGTAACTCTGCACTCCATACATTGGTAGGTACGGTACATAAATTAAGCTTAATTGTTCCAAAATATGAAGTGCAGACTTGCAAAGTAGTAACATCAAATAGACCCCATATCCCAGGGAGAAGCGGTTGCTGCTGCGTGGAATACATGGTTCAAATAGCGTTTTCCGAATATTTAGGCGCAGTCGAATCGATAGATCCAGAACAATTAACTAAATAAATGGGGTGATGATGAATAAGCGTAGGTAAGCGACAGACGAAGGCCAATTTACTGTACCTAATTAATCTGCGAGTCTGCATTCTAATATACTTTGAACTCTTCACAGACCCAGCCAGTTTTTAACAGATAGCGACTTTGGACTCAGCACGTCGTCTCCAAAAAACAATAAAGGATCCTGTATGTTTGCATGCCCTTAAAACGCATCACGTTATTGTATGACATCAGCCATTGTATTTTAGTTGGAACAATGTGTAGTGTTCTGCGCACAGCGCACACGCAGCGCCAGGGCAGTCACGCGCTGATTCACAAGACACGTACCAACAAGGGATGTACCAAGTCCAGCCGATTATGGACTCGACCCGACATATTACTAGTCACGACCCGCTTAACTTCATTAACATTACTTTCAATGCGTTTGTGAAGGTAAAACGATTTGTTTTTGATTTTTTGTTGCATCCAAACTGTACACAGTATACTTATGTAGCTGCTATATACTTTTTCATTGATAAACAATACACATATAATATTACAATGTACTTCACGCTATCTATCGCAGGCAGGGCAAACGCGGATGTAGGTACCTAAGTGATATCAAACATAATTATGTTAACCGGCTGCGTTTAAAATCGTTTCATTCATTATAATAATTATGATACCAGTCCATTCAATTATTATTTTAATAGTCATAGCCCTGTGGTTGAACGCTTACCTTCCACGCAAGAGGGTCTGACTTTGATCCCGGCCTGGACCTCTGACTTGTCTAATTCATGTGCGGATCAGAATTTGATTTTATCACTTGCGTTAACGGTGATGGAGAACATCGTGAGGCACACTTGAGAGGGCTCTAAATAGTCCTCAATGGTGTGTGAAGTCCGCCCAAACGCAACAGGCCAGCGTGGTGGATTAAGGCCTGATCCTTCTCATTCTGAGAAGAGGCCGTAGCCCAGTCGTGAGACTGTACTAGGCTGATTATGCTATAGATATACAAGGTGTAACTTAAATAACGCACAACCTCATAAGGGGTCACTGTACTCATCATTATGAACAACTTTTACTGTGGGACGAAAAGTGAAATCGCGAAAAAAAAAATCTGCTGTTCCCTGCATTTATGTTCGCATAACTCGTCAAAATGTAGGGAACAGCAGTTTTTTTTTCGCGATTTCTTGTTAGGTCCCATAGTAAAAGATGTTCATAATGATAGTACAGTGACCTCTGAGGTTGTGCGTTATTTAAGTTACACCTTGTATGTACCTACATAGTAGTAACGTTAATAGACGATTAGGTACTTCACCATTTATGTCTAGGGAACGTTCCAGCGTGCGCGGGGATTCCCCGAAAGATAGAACCTAACTAAATACATGGGATGGGAAACTGGAAATTTCTGGACGTTCTTGCAACACAAATCGATTATGTTGAAATATTCTCTTTCTCATAGTCTATAAAGACGCATAGACACAAACGTTGTGATATTTTGATGAAGCATCTAAATTAAGAGTCGTTGTCCGATGATCAAAATAAGAACCATTTCATGAGCAAGTACTCAGACAGATGCTAAATTGGAACGAATGGCGCCAACCAGCCAACGGTGACGTAACCGGGGTACGTGTCTACTGAGCGCATTTAATCGAAGTGAGCATTTGGCAACGAACAAGTCGGTCGGTATCGCTTCCGCGCAAACACTGGTGGTGTTGCAAGCGCACGCCACAATATGCGGCTTTCACTGTGAATAAGAACAAACAACGCGTATGGCGTATACCTACCTAATGTACTGCTATATATACCTCGGGGCTTAAAATAATATGCAATGTAACTTACTGAAAATCGCAAAAAAACATTGATAGGTATTAAAGAAAGAAACAAAACGATTATTGTACCGGACTTATCACGAAACGTGCTGCAATGCAAACAAGTATAAAAATAACTAAAAACTAATTTAGTGAGACTTCGAGATCATTTAAAAAAGACAAATAAAATACGAGTTTAGTTTTAAGCGCAGAAACAAAATTCCACGAAAGTTGAATGGAACGCTTTTGTAGTTATTTTAGATGTGTTCTTGTTCTAGAAGACGAATGTATAGTTGAACATAAATAATAGTGATTACGAATAATCGTGTACCTACATCGCAATATCCTCTTTAACTAATAAAAAACACAGCTGACTACTGTACTGTATGTTCATAATAACTTGCCTTATACTCACGTTCGTTGAGTAATTCCAAAGGAATTTTAAAGCTATATTATATTGTCTATGCCGTTGGACGTAGGTACTTACTGGCGCCAATGACATGACATTAGGGTTATCAAAACCATGTTTTTCATAAACATTTAAGATTATATTTTAATTATAAGGAGCGAGTGGCCGGAATGACGCATTACTGTAAGCAAAGCCAAATTTGGAAATAATACCTGGAGTATAGCTTGTATGAAGATGATAAGAATGTTCTAATACATATATACATTAGTGGGATATAGGTAATTAATTATCTTTTAATTAAAGACATTCAAATGATTATCGTTTCCTGAGTTAGTCGGAGTCATCTAAGGAAATGAGCTCAGACTCTGCTCAGAGTCGATGGCTAATATCCTGTCACTATTTCTGTAGCAATGCGACCTTTATACTTAAGATATGGTTATTGGTTCTCGGTATAAATATCAACATAATACATAATTATTATAAACGATAACTTGAAGCAAACGCTGGTAATGTTCAGTTGTATTAAACGATGTGCTTGTCTGAATGTTTCCTATCTTCGTTGATTTATAAGTACAAATCACCCCGAAATAATTATTAGGTACTAGCATCTTAGTCAGAATGATCAGAAGTTAATAAAAGGGACGTGCCAAAAATATCTTTCGTCTATAATAGGAATCGTATTATCGCCAAGAATAATCTGGATGATGAATCAAAAGATAGATACAAATCTAGAATTAATTTAATCAAGATTTTAGCTATATCTACCTACTTAAAGCCAGTCACCCATACATCGCGTATTAGTCAGTCGCAGGAAGCTTCAATTAAATGTGGAAGAACTAAACAAGTTGCAGTTGAATCAGCGGATCAATTTAGTAACAACTGTTACATTGTAGACTCAAATGGCATGCTTTGATGGCTTTGTTTACAAGTTAAACTTGAACAATCAAGCAATATTTTCTGTTAGGCGTTCACTATTATACGATCTACAGGACACAACTAGAAGCATCAACGTCATGCCTGTATTATACGATCTACAGGACACAACTGGAAGCATCAACGTCACGCCTGTATTATACGATCTACAGGACACAACTGGAAGCATCAACGTCATGCCTGTATTATACGATCTACAGGACACAACTGGAAGCATCAACGTCATGCCTGTATTAAACGATCTACAGGACACAACTGGAAGCTACAACGTCATGCCTGTATTATACGATCTACAGGACACAACTGGAAGCTACAACGTCATGCCTGTATTATACGATCTACAGGACACAACTGGAAGCTACAACGTCATGCCTGTATTATACGATCTACAGGACACAACTGGAAGCATCAACGTCATGCCTGTATTAAACGATCTACAGGACACAACTGGAAGCTACAACGTCATGCCTGTATTATACGATCTACAGGACACAACTGGAAGCATCAACGTCATGCCTGTATTCCTCGAAGGGTTGGGCAGAGGAGTATAGTACACCCTCATTTCGCCGTTATGTTTAAGTCCCATGTAATAGGGGGCGAACCAATTGCCATCAACTGGGCACAAATCCAGACTTCGAGCTGCTACTGTGAAATTCCACAGGGAAGACCCGGTAACACTTTGCTCGACCTGGGGATCGAACCCAGGACCACACGCTTAGCAGTTGCGGTTGCGACCACTAGACCAACGAGGTAGTCCAAGCATCATTATACCAGAAATACAGATAAAGCACCGACAGATAGAATAGAATAGAATAGAATAGAATATACTTTATTGTACACCAAAATTGTAACATAGCTCTTATACAAAATAATTTAGTCAAGGGTACAATGGCGGTCTTATCGCTGATAGCGATATCTACCAGACAACCTTATAGCCTTCTTTTGACGATAATTTTCTGAGGAGAATCCCTGGGTGTCAGCCCTTGGTATGTAAAAGTACTTGTAGCTAGCCTAACTCTTCCTTAGGTGCTTTAGCTTAGCGCTAGTGCAAGAGTAAAGCAAGGGATGAAACAAAGCAGCACACACCATCCAGCTTCCTCGACCTCAAGCTATCTTGTACGGTGTTCATCTATCCAACTTTAGCATGTTGAATGACAGTCTATAATTTTAAGCTCATGTAAGAACTTCTGGGGGCTTGCTATGACCTCTTATGAAAACGTTCAAATGCCAACCAGTCAACTTCCGCTCAAAAGCAAGCCTGCTTCTGAATCGCTAAAAATCGTACCATGTCAGTACTAAAGGTGAACGACTATTGAACCAAGTTGAACGGTAATGCTTGTTCATGGTACACACGGCTACACATCAAGCTATACAAACCCAGTTTACACTGACCTCTCATTGTAGGAAAATCCTATACAATGCGAGATCAACTTATACTGGAAATGTATAGCTTGATCTGTAGCCGAGTGTACGAAAAGTCTATACAAAAAAAAAGGTGCACGGATTTCGTAAACGTCAACGTAGCAGACCTGCCGCAGGCCTGCTCTAACGATGTCATAGTACCTACAAAAAAGCAGGGCAGTTCAACTTCCAGGCTACTTCTGTCCTGCTTTAAGAGGTCATAGTAAGCCCCCAGACCGGTGGTAACAGCAGCCAGCAACATCACCGATGCCAGGGAGATGTTTCTGTGGACTATATATCCTGTTATGGAGAAAGCAGTACAGCAGAAGACTGTTTCAAACAGTGAATTTCAGAGTGACAAGTGGCTGATGCAGTAATTGTCCAATCTTGCCACATGGGATACCTACAGCTTCAAAAACAAATTCCACAATAAATAGGTAACTGGTTTCATATTCAGAACTTTATATAAGTGACTAAATAGCTATCTTATGTGACTTGTGAACACAACTTGTAAAATCAAACCTTGTTTAAAAATATGTACTTAGTTTTTTTAATGTATTTAGGCAAATCCGGGTGGTGTATTTTATTTTTCTTTATTTGAAATCTTATTAATACTTTGTACATTTACTTACTGACCTTCTGTTGGCCCTTCGCTTTAGAACAAGAGCGCCTTGAGACGGGCCACGCGGAAATGCGACTGTGAGATAAAGACTTGCAATAACAATTCACTTTTGTCTTCGTATGGTATCCTCGAGCACAATGCAGCCATTATCTTGAAGAGCAAGCTCGAGACTGACTCAGACATTGATAACTACTACAATTTAAAAAAGAAGGTAAGATATTTGTCATATCTATGATATGAGTCATAGTAAATATCTTAAGAAAGCTTGTAGAATGCATTTGTTTGTTCAGTGAACTTCCGAAATAAGTTTTGCACAAGTCAAGTTAGTATAGTATTCTGTAGGTACCAAAGAGGTTAAAAGCTTGGCAGTATTTTAGTTTTAAATATCTCGTTCAAGTTTCTCAAGGAATTGTGACGATTGCTTCTCGAAACTATAACAATATTAGTTAGCTATTCTTTATCGATCACGTTCGAAAAATAGGTACGTATCTAGTCTTTCCTTATAATATTTCCTATTGGTTGACGTGGTACTGGTTAACACAAAGACTTAGCCGAGTGTCATGACAGGGATGAATGATTCCCGCGGGAGCCATGAATGGCCCGGTACATAGTCAATGGCGGCGGGCCCGGCTAATTGGCCGCCCTGTGTCGTGGACTCGTGGCGGCGTAATTATCACCGGCCTGGCGCTCAGCGTTAAATGCCATCTCACGTGATACACGACTGCTTTATGCTGGTTTATAATATTCAAGTGTGTGGTAATGTTACACAAAACTAATCATCAGATAATTATATTTATTTAGTAATTACTAATTAACAACAACCTTCTTGTTATTTTAACTTCGGTTCAATTTCTTTACTTTATCATAAATTATTCTATTCTAATCATCATTATATTTTATCAAACTATATTTAGACTGAAATATATTTTAACAACCGCGGTATCTTCGCCGATGACCTCCCCTCACTTCATCGCGACGATTCAACGAACCGCATTCATCCGCTAGCAAGCAAGGCAGCCATTTGCTACCTTGTTGCGTGACGTCATGACGCCAGCGGCAAACCTGCGAACGAACGAGTAGTATAACCCTACTCACATGCGCGGAGAGTTTGCCGATGAGCTCCGCTCCCGCTTCCCTCGCTTGCGCCCCTCTGTCGCCCGGTTAGTTCCGATCCGATAGCAACAAAACCGTACGTGCGGTCGCGTGATATTTTGCTCTTGCTTTGACGTGTTATTTTATTGTGTTTTGTATCTTGTTAATTATTTTAAGTATCAAAATGGCCAAAGGAAAAGCATATCCCAGTGGAGAACGTAAGATTATGTTGAAAGTGCTGACGTATTTCGAAAATGAAAAAATAAAAGGATCGCCCCTACTACCTGTTACACGTGCGTACGACCGCGCTAGTCAGGCATTAGGAGTACCAGTTCGAACGCTATGGAACATCAAGAACGAAGCCAAGAAGCTTAAAAGCAGTTCACCCCAGCCAGGTACATCAGCTGATATACTGAAAGTAAAACTTAAATTGCCAAAGAAAAAGAAACGACGTAGTGAAGCGTTGGACATAGACGACCATACCGTGTGTGCTATTAGACATATAGTCGAAAGTTTCTATAGCGTGAAAAAGGAAATTCCAACGCTTACTAAAATTTTTGCAGCTGTGAAAACCGACTTGAACTTTACTGGAGAAAAACAATTATTAAAAAAAATATTAAAAAACAAGCTAGGATACAACTTCAGGAAATTCAAAAATATCAGATATTATCTTGTGCAAAAGACAGATATAGCGGCTTGGACTGCACGCTATTTGCGCCGTTTAAAGGAAAATGACGAACTCGGAGCTGACAAGAAACCTGTGACCTATGTAGATAAAACCTGGATCCATGGCCACTATACCGTTTCCAAAACCCAGGAAAGTTCCGATGATGCCCAAACATTTTTTAATGTGGAACAACGGTGCATTTTGGTTCATGCGGGGGGTGAGAATGGTTTTATAGAGAACGCCGAATTAATGTACAGGTGTAATACTTCTGCTGGTAACGACCACGCCGAGATAAATTGTACTAGTTTTTTGAAATGGTTAAACGAAAGGCTCATCCCAAATCTACCACCAAATGGTATAGTAGTTATGGAGAACGCCCCCTATAACAGTAAAGAAATAGAAAAATCCCCGCACTCTACCGCAGAAAAAGAACACATGCAGAATTGGTTACGAGATCATCGAGTTGGCTACAGTGAAAAAATGACTAAAAGAGAATTATATAATTTAATAAAAAAGTCGATGCCAGATAAAAAGTATCAAGTTGACGAACTATTGAAAAGCTATGGACATGAAGTTCTTCGATTGCCACCGTACCATTGTGACCTAAATCTGATGGAGAACATCTGGAATCTAATAAAACAAAGAGTTGCTGATAATGTAACACAGACTGAAAGAGACGTACTAAAATTAACACAAAACGCTTTAAACACTATAACGGTTGGCGACTGGGAAAGGGAAGTAAGTCGTGTGGATCAATTACGTGAAAAGTTATGGGAACAGGACAGACTGCAAGAAATAAATGAAAGAGAGATGATCATTTCTTCGGGGCAAGACAGTGACAGTACCTCTTCTGCGGAAGACGGAGAAAGTAGTGATTGACGGAGAAATTGTGTTTATAAAACATACCGAGACAATTTCTCCTTTTTTTCTCCTCCTTGTTTAATTAATAAAAAGTTCAATTTTTGTTTTTTTACATACGAAAAATGTGCAATCACAAAAAAGCGCAATGCGCGATCATCGTACTGTAGTAGTACGATAAATATATAAACATTTTGAATGCATTACTGATAGGTACCTACTCATATATACGCATAGAAAAACATAATTTTATAATATTACTGGTTTATTCGTGTAATTTTTTTCTGATTAAAAATCTCTATATATACCAAGGCAATTTCTTTTATCTGCGTTGTTCTTCCAGTACATCCTAAACGCTTTTGGTTAATTGTATTTAGTGTGTATGAAGTGTGAATAGAGGCAAAAAAAAAACAAAACAAAATGTTACAAAGAACCGAATAGGTATTCTAAGAATTCTAAGTGTGCTTTATCAAATTTATTCATTGTTTGTTTGTATCTATTAAAAAAAAATATGAAATGGTAGCAGTCACAATAGATAAAACAATTTTAGTAACAAAAGCAATAAAAAACACTTTATTTTATTTGACAAACTGGCGCCCCACGTTGGGCGCCAGTGTAACAAATAATGTGTAAAAGAGATGATTAACACACAACAAGCCTTTGTAAACAATAATAATTTATTAATAAGGTCGTTTTTATACCCGTCACAATTATTTTTACTTCCTGAGGAGGGTGCCGCGGGTACTCTCCTGACTCAGCCCCGCCGCGCCATAGTCGATGGAGACTAGCGGTGATAATGACTAAGGGTGGTGATGAGCCTGAGGTAGTGATGGGTCGGATGTAATCCACCAGGAACTGTGGCTCGTCTCACCGGGACGTAACTATGGTAGGTACCAACATATAAAATTACTAGTAGGTACTGGCGGTACTGCGTTGGTACCAGGTGCCGTGTACGTGCAACCGGGACGTAGTACCCTGGAAATTAACATCCGGCGTATCACTAAAATGTCACACAGATGCCGCGCTGTCTCCTCTGATTGTGACCACTGGAAGCGAGCAAAGCGAGATTACGAGATGCGCGTGATGGGGGTGTGTGATTGACAAAAGACAATTTACAAACTGAAAGTGGTAAATTGGTAATCTACTACCTATTAGAATGAATGTAAATGGAAGTTATATAAAAAGCAAAAACTGAGTTAGGTACCTATACAAATTTAGCTGAAGGCTCAAAGGTAAACCTGCACCGAATAATTTACTCATTATAAGCCATAACTTGACATAAGTGTCGTTTTGATTGATTATTTATTGTCAGTTGTAGGTTGTAGGAGTTTTTTTGGGCATTTTCCTTTTATAGTTTTTGGAGTCGGTGCCAAGGCAAGTGCATCTCAAGTCTACAATACGGCCGACGTATCTTGGCGAGTCTGAAGTTAGCTGATTAGCTGCGCAGTAGAAAATTTCGTTTCTAGAAGATTCATTGCGCAGCCAAACAACTAACTTCAGACTCGCCAAGATACGTCGGCAGTATTGTACGTTGTGTATTAGTTTGTATATATAATATAGGTATATAGATATTGTATCATGTTGAGATAAACATTACTGTGCTAATAACATAATTAATAAATAATAGTCATTTAGTATCTATAATTTAAAATTCTCAGCTCATCATTTGAATAACAATACTTTAAAATATTATTATTGAACGTGGATCAAAAAATTTGAGGGCATCGTTGGCCTAATTAAATCTTCTGTACACGGATTACCATCTGTTGCAGCTCTGCAAAAAAGAGAACCTACAAAAAATGGTGGAGTCACTAGTTATAGGTAAACACAAGTAAACCTATCAGCAAAACATTGAATATCCAACAGGTTTTTTATAAGTTATACTTGCAAAATCTCAAAAAACTAGATCAAAGGGCTATAAAAACTTTGAACTCACTTGGACTCGCCGTTTTTACTCGTATCTGAATACTTTTTTGGGAGCGCATACTAGCATGCAAAGGAATCGAAACACTACTAGAGTTGGCAACGTGTTGCACACCGGTGTCGAGTAATGACGTGTGCGCAATCTTATCGCCTGCGCGATCTTACACCACCCTACCCTACATTTGACACCAGTTTGAGACACTTTAAACAGTATCGCTAGATAAACCATTGACTAAATCATCACAGAGAAAGATTAAAAATTTGTTCCTTTTATACTTTTTCTGACAAGCTATTGACCTTCTTAATCAATATTTGGACTGAACATGTGTCCAGTCCAAATAGGTAAGTAAATCTTCATCTTAGGGTTCATTTTTCAGTCGTCGGATAACTTTGGGGGTGATCCCGCTAATTAACACCGTTTGACAAATGGTACTGTTTTTATCAAGCTCGTCGTTCGATCTTAACCCAAAAAGAAATTCTAATAATAGCTAAAATGATTATTATATTAGTACCTATAGATAAATGAATATGTATCTAATTAAGGCGGTTTTTTTTAAACTAGTTTCTTTCCTGTGAAATAAATTACGTGAGTATTCAATGCAAGTTACTTATTAAATAATAATAAATGTTCTTTTAATTCGACAAGAAACTTATTTCATGGGTTTACTTGGTGATTTTTAGGCATGATACCTAGAAGGAGGAGACTTCTTCGGTGCGGCAAGTGAAACTCATCCAATTTATGGACAGCCACCGAGACCTTATCTTAGATCGTGTCCAGTCCACCCTAAAGAAGCACAAGAACTATCAGGGCGCCTGTGGGAAGAGTGTGTCGAAATTATTAACGCAATAATTATTAGGTGCAATAAGAACATTAAAGAAAGTCGAGGGTAAGTTTTAAAAATGTACATAATTAAAACAACATGTATAAATATTATATTACACTTGCAGGGCGTCTAGAGCCCTCCGCGTACTGTTAACCCACAAGCAACCAGTGTGTAGATCAATTGGCAATAAGCTTTGAAAAGAGTTGAGAGTTGATGAGAATGAATGCATGACTCTCGCTTGGTATTTAATGACAATATTTTGTTTGTTTCAGAACTATTGATGTCAGCTAGTCGCCCATTGGGCAATGAACAAGAACCTTTTATAAATATGTTAATTTTTATTAAAAGTTATAAATGAGACAGATTTTAATTAAAATACGAGCATTAACTTAAAAAGTTTAATTTCTTTGCGTAGTGCTCCATAATCGTTGTTTTTTAAACTAAGATGTTGATGAAAAAGTTATCCTACAACATTCATGAAATTCGCCTATGCAAGCAGCGCCTCCGTGAACTACCAAGATACGTACTGAGCACTCTGTACTGAGGCTTCCATTAAGTTCCTTAACTCGGATTCATAATAAATCATTTTCTGGACACACACCAGATTTCTAATCTACGTAAAGCAATTTTAAAAGATAAACATGGAGCTTGTATCAACATTGTTTGAGCAGTAAATATAGAAGTTGCGTACAAATATTCCCGGTAATTTTGAGTTAAGAGCGTGTTTGCTCATCATAGTCGTGGGTGGCTGGCTAATCCCTGGCCACAGGTGAACTCAGACAACTAAAATGGAATATACCTAGTATACACCAGAAGAGTGTGACCTTAGCTTCATAAAATGTATAAAAGTACAGATAGAGATCGAATATTTGTTATCCACGGCGCCTTTGAAAACTTTTGTTTCCAGAAACTGTCCGAGACATAATAATAATTATTTGAAAGCCAAATTGTGTTCAACTGCATTCTATTATGCAATTTTAATGTCGGTTTTTAGCGTTCCGTACCCAAAGGGTAAAACGGGACCCTATTACTAAGACTCCGCTGTCCGTCCGTCCGTCCATCTGTCACCAGGCTGTATCTCATGAACCATGATAGTTAGACAGTTGAAATTTTCACAGATGATGTATTTCTGTTGCCGCTATAACAACAAATACTAAAAAACAGAATAAAATAAATATTTAAGGGGGCTCCCATACAACAAACGTGATTTTTTTGCCGCTGTCCGTCCGTCCATCTGTCACCAGGCTGTATCTCATGAACCATGATAGTTAGACAGTTGAAATTTTCACAGATGTATTTCTGTTGCCGCTATGACAACAAATACTAATAAACAGAGTAAAATAAATATTTAAGGGGCTCCCATACAACAAACGTGATTTTTTTTTCCGTTTTTATAGATAACGATACGGAACCCTTCGTGCACGAGTCCGACTCGCACTTGGCCGGTTTTTTTATTCTTTATCTAAGGTCGGTATTTTGTTTTTTTTATCACGAAGAACATTATGATTTTCGGAAACAGAAGTGTTCCAGTGCTCTTTGGCTTAGTTTATGTTACATAAACATAAAATCCTGCTTATTACAAACTGGTATCGATCTGGGGGCTTACTATGACGTCTGTGACCTCTTACAGCAGGACAGAAGTTGCCTGGAAGTTGAACTGCCCTGCTTTTTTGTACTATGACATCGTTAGAGCAGGCCTGCGGCAGGCCTGCTACGTTGACGTTTACGAAATCCGTTCACCTTTTTTTATTGTATAGACTTTTCGTACCATGAACAAACATTACCGTTCAAATTGGTTCAATAGTCGTTCACCTTTAGTACTGTCATGGTACGATTTTTAGCGATTCAGAAGCAGGCTTGCTTTTGAACGGAAGTTGACTTGCTGGCATTTGAACGTTTTCGTAGGAGGTCATGGTAAGTCCCCTGGTCCGAAACATTTCTCGGAACTATAATAATGGGGTTGACACATGCCAAACCTAGTTCCGATTCCGAGAAATATTTCGGTAGTGTACAGTATGCATTGTTGGTTGTCATATTATTCTAGTCAAGGAAATAACAAAAAACAAAAAACCCTTTTCGTTTGTCTTCAGATTTTGTGATGTTATGAAGCAAATATTTAAAAAAGGTACCTTTTGTTTTTCTTTGCTGCAGGACTAGGGTGGAAGTGAATTATTATTATGGAATAAGTTCAGAAATTTAAATAGAGACAGAAGAGATACAACACTTGGAAAGTTGTCGAATTATCTGCAATTACCAATAGGCGATAGTCAATGGTTCAAAGTTATGTTATACGGGTATGTTTAGCATAAATATTAATATTAATGTAAAAAATATCTAAGGTGCAAGTATTTATGGAGATACTAATGAATATGTATTCGGGACAATGGAAGTTCACGCTGTAGCATAACATGCAGGCATAGTTACGAGAAAAACTACTCAAAACACGATAAACATTGACGTGTCGGTAAAAATCGCAAGACTGC
Organism: Amphipyra tragopoginis; assembly: GCA_905220435.1. NCBI lineage: Eukaryota > Metazoa > Arthropoda > Insecta > Lepidoptera > Noctuidae > Amphipyra > Amphipyra tragopoginis. The sequence continues at coordinate 14,337,976 of HG992005.1, read as the reverse complement.
AAACCGTGACCGTTTCTGAAGTTTTGACCTACTGCTTACGACGAACATTGCACGTTTTCCTTAGGTACCTACTAGTTTCATAATAGGTACGTAATTTTATAGATTTTCCCAGTCTGACGTAGGTATTTAAGGAAAAGTCAGCTCCCTGAGTTGTGAGCTAGGAAAACCCCATTTCGTAGTTATCCTAAGAGGAATACTCCGTTCCTCGAAATAGGGCTGCATGCATGCACTAAACATACTTGTTGGTTCTCGCAGTTCAGACGGCAGTCGAATTGTAAAATTTTTAATCTGATTATGAATGTAGAAATTAGTAAGTAATTAGCCAAAGGAGAATGGAAACCTTTTTTAGTATTCCACTGCTGAGCAAAGGCTGCTATCACAGGTACAATTCCCAGCTTTCCCATTTATTACTATAAATATTTATACAAGGTGTAACATAAAGTGTACAACCTCTTAAGGGGTCACTGTACTCATCATTATGAACAACTTTTACTATGGAACCAAACATGAAATCGCGAAAAATAGACCAGCTGTTCCCTACATTCATGTTTGTATAACTCGTCAAAATGTAGGGACCAGCTGATTTTTTTTTCCGCGATTTCAGCTTTGTTCCCATAGTAAAAGTTGTTCATAATGGTGAGTACAGTGACCACTTAAGAGGTTGTGCGTTATTTATGTTACACCTTGTATATCTATACTACACGATCAAATATTTTGTAGGATTGTTTATGACATTAACAAATACCAATACGAGTCGTTTCTGTTGGTTCTGGGTTTTGGTTATATTTAATTTGCTCATTCTCCTTTTGTGCACAATTAAATAATCTTATAGTAAAATTAAATCAGCAAGCTGGAATAACAACGAGGATTGAAAGGAAATTGGTAGAGCATTTTAATAAAGCAATCATACTCACACACTTCTCAGCAGTTAGAAAATATTTTTTACCCTACTTTCTACAGTAAAACTATAAAATTAACAGGCACATCTAACATGTACCTAGGTAATATACCTGGGCACACATGTTAGATGTAGCAGTAATGTAACAACAGTCGTCAAGTAGTGAAGTGCAGTTTGCGTCGTGTTAGTATCGCTCGATATTTGGGTCGTGACGAACTGCGCGTTGACAATAACACAATGTTTGCCTAGGGCTGCCACCTTTCTATTAACTTATGTACTCCTCACATCATCGCACTACTTCTAACTAGCAATGCGCGATGTCGAGATGTTAAAAATCGATTTTTTTGATTGTTCAAACAACCTCTCGGACTTGAGTCACACAATCGTGAATAGCGCTCAATTGCCGATTCTTCCGCAATCGAGTGAATCGGAACTCGGACTCCTCGAGTCATCGGTTGTCGGGGACAATCGAGAATCCTTAATATACATTCGTTCGCTGCGAGTGCAATCGCCGTCCAGTGCAAGTCCGATGATTCTCAACAATCGAAAAACATCTCGATTGTTTTCTTGGGAAGCGAATTAATTGTTGACTCGACTGAAAATTGCCACGACTGCGATTTTTTCGATTGTTGAAACATCTCTGAATCGCCCATCGCTACTTCTTACCAGTTAAGTAAATAGAAAAAGTCAAAGAATCATAACGACTGTAAATTAATAACGGGATGTCTAGATCATAAACTTCTAACAAGAACACAGGGCATTAAAAGCATAAATTAAAAATTGTAACTGCGTACTAACGAACTGATAAGTGCCCATTAAATGTTGGCTATCATTTTAATCTAAGTAGGTACATAATGATGCCGATTCTGTTGTGCACAAAGTAAACATAATTTAGGCTAGAAAGAGACTGACGTTAATAAGAGCTGTCTTTAGTTGAACTAAAATGTACATACTTTAGACGACACGTCGGAATGTGGCCACTAAAAACACGATGAAGTCGAGGCGTATAGTGCGACTCGATGTACAGACGCCAGCAGGTCAAGCTACCCGAAACTGTCAAATTTTCCCAATCAACCTTGAACCTAATGATTTCGCGATAAAGATGAAAATCTATTAAAGAAATTTGATAGATTGTAGTAGCTTGATGTGCTGGCGTCTGTACCTAATCGAACAATGACACTCACACTTTTTTAGTCAGCGTAAGAGCTATTACGTACTGCATCCGATCCGAATCCGTGAGAATACGGATATAAAAAACTCGGACCGAATTCGGATATTGCTTTACGCAATGCATCCGATCCGAATCCGTGAAAATACCGATCTAGAGTAAAATTCTCTGATTCAAATTCAAACAATTCAGGGGCCATCTTTGGCATATCCGTTTGGCGTCTGTTTTGAATCCGAGGTAATGCGAAAGCGTTCATACAAACAATACTACGGCTACTTCGGTCCGTCAATTTTTCTTCCGAATTAGAAACTCACGGATGACGGATGCCGGATGTAGTGCGTAAACTACCATACAAATAGTTAGTTCTATGGCTACTTCGGATCGTATTTTCACGGATTCGGATCGGATGCAGTGCGTAACCGCTGTAAAGATATATTTTTACTGCAGTAAAAATAAACATTCGTGGTTTTGGAGTCACACTCAGTTCGAAAATGATCGGTTTTACGAAGTTTGCCGATGCGATGTCATAGTTGTGTCGTACTGTAATCAGAATCTAGTGTCACATCAATCACAACTTAATTCTTTTTTCGCGCTGTCTGTTGTTAAAAGGTAGTAATTCTCTAATTTTAGTTTAGTTGGTGAACAAGAGAATCGGCACCGGCGTCTTAAAAGCCGGGTCCGCTGCGCCGTGTTTTCGTGTTTGCAAAACGGATAACATTGTTTGCTAACCGAATAAGGGCGTGGCTTAACAGTTTTGTTCGCAAAAACACAATAACATGTTAGAAAATTGACGCTGCGGACCCGGCTTTAGCCAAACTTATTATGTTTGTATCCTTTTATTATCGTGAAATGGGAAACACATAATTATTTAGTGTATAATAGTAATAGGTACCTACATTTATATATAATTTAATGTTGCAATTTTTCCTCTCAACTGCAAAATCAATCATAAAAAATACTTATTGCGTTACACTTAATTTTGCTTCTTCCGTTCTTAATAGCTATCTATGTATTATATTATTTTCATCCGAAGACGAGTCCAGGGGTCTACTCCCTAAGCACGAAGTCCGTGGATTCGGCCTTAGTTACGAGCGTTTCCTACTCCCTATCACCTACGTCACATACGATTATTTCGGGGCCCGAACTAAGAATGAATGACACCACGATTTGACAGTTGTCCCTACTACCGATGTGTTTTTGCCCGTCCGAAAAGTTGGACTTGACACTTGTTTTGTTCACTCCTACGTTTCGTGCTACTTTCGGACGGACGAGTAACTTCGTTGACGGACTTAGGGAGTAGGCCCCCTGACAGCTCGGTCAATTCGTAAATTGTAGCCGTAAGGACACTGCTATCGAAAAAACGTAAAAGACATTATCAAAAACAGTAAAATAGGAATATTACACATGCTTCGTTTTTTTAAATATTTGATATTCTTTCTATGGTAACGTTTTGTAGAGAAACGTCACTAATCAACTTACGGTGAAAAGGGTATAGTAGACCTATTCCCAGCAGTAGGAGTTTACGGGATGATTTTTACCCTCCATCTATCATCAAGTCGATACCTACTTATTTGATCCGTGATTTCATTAGAAATCCCACACTCGAAGAACCAGGAAGTATTATTTTTTAATCGTAATTCGGTACGCTGGTTCCAATACTAATATGACAGCGAGTGAACGCCGCCATACTTAGTGTTTCAACTTTCCAAGTGATTCCTGATATGGCAACCCTATATGCAACAAGCCCTGCAAGTGCAGCTATTGATGCACGCTGACGACGCATTTCCGTCAGCAACACTGCATATCCGGCTTCGTTGCGCCCGCGCCGCTCCGCTGCTGATAAACAAAGGGTCAAAGGAGCTTCCGCTCTAAGCAATAAACACTGGTCGTTGCTCTTATGTGCCGTTTTAAATTTAGAACATAGTGGTATAAGTAGATAAAATACCTGACGTTTGATTTTATAAAATAAAAACGTCTGTGACTGACAAAATTAGATTGATAAAATAATATAGGTACCTATACCCTTTTCAACGTAAGGTGAGCCCTACGGTTTTTCTACAAAACGTTACCATACAAAGGATAATTATCAAATATTTAAAATGGAGTTTCATGCCGGTTCTTCTCCATAAGACCTACCTTTTGGAACCGTGCACCTAGTTTTGACGTTTAAGTTTAAAAAAATAAAAAACTTTGACTATGACTTTGAAAAAAAAAACAAAAGATGGATAATATAGCCTATTTTACGGTATTTCATGATGTCTTATACGTTTTTTCGATAGCGGTTTCCTTACAAATTACGAAACGGCCGTTGAACAGAGTATAGGCAAGTTTTATGCTGTAGCAAATGTCTTGTCCAGCTTGACAACGATTATTTCGGTACTTAAACAATATAATATCACATTTAGTGGGTAGGTAGGTACTAGGGTTTTCGCGTTCCCGGCCTATTTGAGTTCCCGGGAATCGGGAATTTTTTCTTTTAATTCCCGGGAATTCCCGGGTACCCGGGAATTTCCATGTTTTTTGTGTAAATATAGTTTTTCTCGTATATTTCAACATTATACTTGTGTAAGTACTTTAAACATGATAAATTGATAACATACCAAACAACTTTTCTTATTAAAATAAAAAATCTAACACTTATTAAAAAAATTGAACTAGGAACAGTTACAGTCATTTATTGTGCGACGTCGCGAGTTTCTTTAATGAAAAAAAGTCTTCTCTGCATTATAAGTAATATGGCAAATATTACGGAATAACAATAGGGTGAATGAATATAAAGGCTGTTACCAAATTCGTGTAATACCTTAAAACCACATGATCTACTACTGGTGTAGAATGACCGAGCACGGGATTTGGTTTGATTAAAAATAAAACTTTTATTTTCTTGCGGTACCGATGTGACCGAAAGTTATCAAATAGAAAAAAAAATTGCTAATTTATTTGAATATTTCGACGCCACACATCAATGAATGAAAGCACGGTGACACAGCTGGCTAGCACGAAATTGTTCTTTGTAGTCGGTTAACTCGGGGCGCAAAAAGGGCTCGAAAACAGAACTTTTTTTTTTAAATAAACTATTTTGTATTAAAACAAAAACTATTTAGGGTTAATCTGTGACCACTAGATCGCGCTGTTTGAAGGAATTACACGAATTCGTTTACACCGTGTATATTTTCATTATAAATCTCGAAATTACACAAAAGATAAGGATTGTGAATAGTTTCTACAAATGAAATATTTACAAAAAAAAAAAAACAAGCTTTTAGAATTTGTTTACTAGACAGAGACAACAGTACTGTGTGCTGACATCACGATACATTTACCCCATTCTAAGTTCATACCACGAAGTACAATGCCCGTTTCACGCGAAAGAGACGGAAAATGCTCTAAAATCTTGGGAAGCGTGCAACACCCTTCATTTTTCATCATCATTTCTTCACTTCAAATAATTCCCGGGTACCCGGGAATCCCGCCAAATAATTCCCGGGTCCTAAAATCCCCAAATTCCCGGGAATTCCCGGTTCCGGGTACCCGGGGCGAAAACCCTAGTAGGTACCTACTCGATGGCAGACAAAAACATATTTTTTAGTAGTGTATTAATTAATAATTTTGCAGTCACAACCGGCAAGTTGTTTTTAGTTAGGTACCACTTACGCGGAAATATCTATTTATTATTTATTTTTCAAATTAGTTGTCTTGATTTCTCAGAATATTCCATTTTCATGCAATTGTCGTATATTTAACAACGTTTACTGGTAAACATCAGCTGTATACTTATGGACGATTCCATGCGTACGCTTTGACGTCATTCAGTAACCGACATTGCATCACGCAAACGCGAACAATTAATGTAACAGAAACGCTAGGTCGACGAACTGTAACAATGCCTCTGAATCCATGTACCTTGAAGGCCTATTTTTTCTAAAACCTAGACAGACTAACATAGGTAGTGTGATTGAAAATAAAAAGGGATGTATGTCATTTAAACTTGACACAAAAGAACGAAAACTTCGTAAGCTCGAGGTTTTCTATCCTTACTAATATTATAAATTAGCTTTTGCCCGCGGCTTCGCTCGCGTTAAGAAAACTCTTAACACACTACTAAAGTTTCTATAATACTTAATATAATTCAATCATGATTCGAAAGACACGTGGCGCCATTTATTATCGTTATTGTTGTTTTCCCCGGGGAACAGTACTTTTTTTTCGGGATGAAATGTACCCTATATCCGTTTCTGTACCTACACCTGACAATGTATACGAAAAATTTCAGGATGATTGGTTCCGTGGTTTAGGCGTGAAAAGGTAACAAATAAACAAACTTACTTTCGCAATTATAATATTAGTTAGGATAGTTAGGATGCGCAAGTAACTCTGTCTATCTGTCTGTTACCTAATTACGACTAAACTACTGAACCGATTTTGATGAAACTTGGTACAGAGATAGTTTAGAACTCGGAGAATCTTTACCCCGAAAAACGCGGAATACGCGATAAACGACATCCACGTGGGACGAACCCGCGAGCGATCCCTAGTAATATTATAAGTGCTTTTAAAAACAATACAAATAAAAAAACTTCTTTATTCGCCTAGTAAAATTCAAAATTAACCTAAAACTGACCCTTAAAGTTATGATACTATAAATACGTCCCTATAAAAAGTACCTGCGCATATTTTTTGTAAACAATGAAGTCTAGTTTGTACTTACATAAATTAAAATTTGCTTGTTGATATTAGGTAAACACTTGTGTGTCTAGGTTGTTTATGGTTGCATCGCACTATCCTCCGTACTAGTAAACACAGTATCACGGCAGGATAGTCCTCCTCATCCTTGTTAACCACTATTTCATTTCACAAAACTAGTTATTTGCACTACCATTTAAAATTATCTTTTTGTTCTTCTCAAAGAACAAGACAACAAGTCAAAAAGAACGAGACATTATACAAAACTGAACGTTTTACCAGCAATGTTACCTCATACCACTTTGATCAGCCGCCTCATTGTTACATTTGAGAACTGAACCTTTTTACTTACAAAGGGATCAGCCGATAATCGTTCAAATGTCCATCAGGTCATCAGTCAGAGGCGAGATGAAAGCTCCTCGGTCCGGCGGTGAATGATAATGAAAGGCTGCAGCACGTGTGACAAATGAGCCTCCGCATTGTTATATTAGCTTTGTATAATGAAGATCATGAGCAGGCCAACTATGTACACTTTATATTGCTGACCACAAATTAGTAGAAATAGGTAACTTGGTTGATCAGTGGCTGTAGACAACACCTTTAGAATTAAAGAGACCTTCTTCGAAATTTTAAGATTTCAATTTTTACTCATATACTGACCCATCTTCATCGAGTCTTATTAGAACAGAGGCCTATTGTGGCATAAAAATGTAATGCAACTGAATAATCTCCCGTTTCTACAAAATTTATAAATATACGAAACTTTATTCAACGGTTTCCAAAACCTTAGTTTTTTAGATACGTCCCTTTAATTCTAAAGGAGCGAAATGACAATCGATGATCGCTAGAGAATAGAAACGACAATGAGATTGTTCTGGATTGACATAAGCTTTCGACAGGTCAAGCTATCTATTATGTCATTTCCATACATTTCATTGGCGTTTTAATTCTCTAGCGATCATCGTTTGCCATTTGTCTAGAAGCACAGGTATTTATTAGATTAAATAACAAGTCTATAATCACTGTCACTTTATAGTCAACTAGAAGTCGCTCGCGGCTTCGCCCGCGTTTTCGCGTATTTCGTATTTTTCGGGATATAAGTAGTCTATGTCTTTCTCCAGGTTCCAGACTATCTCTGTACCTAGTTTCATCAAAATCGGTTCAGCTGTTTAGGCGTGAAAGCGTAACAGACAGATAGAGTTACTTTCACATTTATAATATTAGTGGGTGGGAGTAGGGATAAATATTATCTACGTTTTTTTTTATGTGGAAATGCATACTTGCTTTAATTCAGTCATTAACCAACTAATTTCTACGTATTAATATCGAAGTTACTTATTCATCTCTAAATTTCTTACCACAGGAAAAGTTAAGGTCGCGTTTTACTTATTAGAAATTAAAAGTTGCAATCGCAAGCCATACTCAGTGTCGTTTGGCTAGAAAATAGAACTCAATTTTAAAACTTATTACGAACAACTTTTTAAATAGGTACTTGAATTTTGGAGTTGATCAATCAAAGGATGATTATTAACATTAGATTATGGAAAAAATAGAAACAGAAATGCACTAACTCAGGCGGTTACTTCATTAGCACATCAGTATTAAACAGCAGCATCATAGGAGGTCCGGCACGATCTACCAACTAACATTTTAGCGTTAATACAAGCTGTAGTGGACCTGTATATCGGTTCTGCTTAGATATTAAAGTGTTAGTGTAGATCTTACAAGAGAGTTATAGAGTGTAATAACACCTTTATATCTTCGATTTTGGCGCAAAATTTTGCAGGTAAAGTCTGTATAAACCCTTTAGAGCGGTTCTATATAACCTTTAGTAGGTGTGTTTGAGAAGTGTTACAAGATCGTCGGTTTCCGCTTGAAACTTTATTGCACCTTTATATTGAAGTTAATTGATACCTTGAGTTACATGAAATATCTATATCGGTGTCAGATAGAATTTGGATCGGTATTTTGATACCTAATAACTCATTTCTAGCGTTTTCGGTGTGAAAAGCAAATAGTAAAAGCTTTAAAGTCTTCAAATTATTTAATTTGTCGAGTTATTATTATCAACATGAGTTATCATTTTATCTGGCGGCCATTGCAACATTTTCATCACGAAAAGTATTTTTGATTAACAGTATTCTTGAAGTGTAAAGTCAATTAGATATTAGTGCGCTTGCAAGTTTAATGTGATTGTATATTATGTTTTGCATCTCAATTTTGATGCGCCTTAAAAAAAAGCAGATTTTGTGAAAAAAAAAGGAAAAAAATTAAAAATGTTAATAACCTAAAATAGTTTTTAGACACTCATTTTCAAGTATTGGTTAGTTTTAGTGATTGTATACAAAAACTATGTAAAATAATTCAGAAAATTTAGCTATTTCGTTACTTAAAAGTGATTTTGTATTAATATATTTTTAGGTTATGTTGACAAGAAGTGACAAAAAATGGCGATTTTTTCTTAAAGCTACAGTCCTCTCTTAAGTCTATTATGACACCCGATGAACTACTACGCCGGTAGTTAAAATTATTGTGCGGCCTATGGTTGACATAAGAAACTTATTTATCTAACACCAAAACCTTTATATCAGGATCTTACGAAACTGCTATAACTATTTAACCTATCATTGCCTTTAGTCTAACAGGTGTAAGCTGTATATTAGAGTTATACAACGCATGCAGAGTTTGGTGTTATTACACTCTTAATTAACTCCGTTGTAGAACCGATGACGTTACTGAAGTTGAAATACAGCCTTACGATATATAAGCAACTCCACTAGAGCAGATTTATAGCATTAAGAATTATAGGGAGTTAATGAAGATCTATATACAGCTTTTAGCGCTGCAGGCCGGTACAAGCTTTAACGTCTTAAGTATAAAAGCAGCCACTGCTACTACACTAACTGTAAAGAAAATACTGCTTCGTTGTTTACAGTTCTAATACATTCTGAAGAGCTAAACGTATTTCATAAGTAAACTGTATCACCTTTAGTGACAACCGAATCCACTATAAATTAATAGTAGCACTCTAAGCTTTAAAATGACCTGCAACCAACGCTTAATTGTTTGTTGGGGCGAGCCCTCCCGTCGTAGAGCCGGTCGTCTCTTCATTCTCCGCAGTCACACCGATAATTCAGCCCTCATCAAGCTGTCTCCCCCCCAACCCCCCGCCAGCAACACCCTCAGCTGAGGTCCGAGTACCACTAAGGGTCGCCATTACTGCTGTTGTTGCAGGTAGTCATGATGATAGTGTAGTATAAGTAAGCTTAGTTTAAGTGTTTTACTTTCCCACCATTGGCTGGAGACCCTTATGCCTTTCCACCAGAGATGTGCTATGCAGCTATGCTGCGAGAATGTAAAAGCTAAGCTACGAAACTATGTGACCGTTTCCACTGATGCTAAGCTATGTAGCGGAGCGAGTCAGATGTGCTATGAAAATGCGCCGCTGCAAGGTAGCTGTGCGAGGAAGATGCGCAGCTCGAGCTACGCGACGAATCGACAATAGGGAAGGCACAGGGAGCGGCTCTGCACATAGCTACACCACTCGCGACCATCTATAGCTCGCATCCATAGCTCGCATCCACAGCACGCATCCTTCCATATAAAAAACGTAGCTTAGTTGAATCAGTTTCCACCAGTGCTATGCTATGTGGACCAATGAATATGATTGGTGGATATCAAACGCATCCATAGCAACGTTGCATAGCACATCTCTGGTGGAAAAGCAGCCTTAAAGTCTCTCCAATATCTACCCGTTTGCGTAGAAACGTTCCGCAAGGACAGCAGTCAAATAAAAAAAAACATACGCGCAAAAGAAAAACGTATTCTCCTGAAAGTTTGATGACAGTGTTATTTTACATGCACATAACAAACAATATGCAAAGTAATTTATTTAAGATATACAGAACGGTCAGAACTTAAATGTATTGTCTTTACAATTTATTTTCTTAATTTCCCTTACATTTATTCATTTTTTCAGCATAAATAAAGGACATGAGGGTAATGCCTGGACATTTTATACACCTCGCATACTGTAATGTCCTATTCCATGATATGATAACATTCTACATGTTGTTTTGTATTTCAAATTGACTTCTCCATGTTGTTAGAGATACAGATCAATTGAATTCGTAAAATTACAATGACACAAGAAGCCCAATTCTCTTAATTAATTTGAAGTAAAACTGAAGGTTGATCGAACTGAGATAAAATTATGAATTGAGTAAAAAAACCAGGCGTCTTTGAGTAATCGGGGAACATACATCAAAAAAGATTCCGACAAATTGAGAACCTCCCCCTTTTTTTGAAGTCGGTTAAAAAGTAAATAAAATGAAAAGGCAGAGGAAAGGTACGTAGAGAAGGCTACGTCTATGGGCAGTTCTCATTTTGCGTTTTCGGCCATAAAAAGATAGGATAGGTTCACAAATAAGTATTTTTCGGTCGTAGGTTCAATTGGAGACATCGTCGCCGAGGTCGACCGCGGCGTAGATTGCATGACGATTTGGACGTGTTTGCGGGATTAACTTGGTTAGAAAAGGCACAACATGGGACATTTGGAAGACAAAAGGGGAGGTCCTTGCTCAGTAAGTATAGGGACAGTAAAAAGGATAGGAAAAAAAGTTTAATTGCGAAATGGATATTTAAATTGCCCCTTCACACAATAGTTAGGTACTTGGTGTATAATGCCCCCATATTTGTTGTACGTGTGTAGAGCGTTTTATGTATCTTAGTTAATACGTGGATACATATTTACCATTAGTTTAGTGATAATAAACCACATGTGTCCCAGATAGTTTAAGGTAAAACTAACATTCATAAACTCGTTTATATTCTGTGTCATGGAGAGCAAACTCGTTACATTTAATAAAATGTTTCGAAGCATTTCATATAAATGTTTGCTGCTCCACAAAAATAATATTATTAAAGTTCTCCTAAGTAGGTTGCAACTATATAAATAAAAATGAATCGCCGAAATGTATGTAGGTACGCGCATAACTTCCGAACGACTGCACCAAATTGTATAATTATTTTTTTGTGTGTTTTTCAGGACAAGGTTTGTGTAAAAGAAATAAAAAAAAAAATCGAACTGATCTGAAAAAAAAGCTCATAATTTGAAAAGTGAGTGAGTGAACGAGGCAGAAGACTGTGAGAGATCTTCAATATTATGTATATTGACAAAAAATTTACAGATTGACGTTTAGTTGTTCAGACAGCAGTTGATAACTTTAAACAGTATTTTTAGAACATATATTTAGGTTGGGGAAAAAGTCTTTTCGCATTATAGTATGTATGAACTTGTTATAAAATCTCTTTGGCTATACTATTTGTATCTGGCTGGTTTTGGTATCATTGAAAGTTTAAATTTTGAAGAACATAATTCCAAATTCAAATTAGGAAAATGTGTGATTTTCATTTGTTTTTCGTACCGTCAAGATGAGTGAAACTAATGAAGAAATTCGATACATTTTAAAATTTTACTGCAAAAAAGGTAAAAATGCAACGCAAGCCGCGAAAAAAAATTGCGATGTTTATGGATCTAGTGCAGTGTCTGTGAGAGTAGCACAAATTTGGTTTAAGCGTTTTCAATCCGGAAATTTTGATGTTAAAGATGCACGTCGCTCTGGTCGCCCTATTACAGATAAAATGAATGCCATTTTTGAAAAAGTGGAGCAAGATCGGTATATCAGTAGTTACGACGTAGCTGAAGAACTGGAAATTGACCACAAAACAGTTTTGGCGCATTTGAAAAAAACTGGGTACACAAAAAAGCTCGATATTTGGGTACCTCACGAGCTCACTGAAAGAAACCTAATGAACCGTGTACTCATTTGTGATTCTTTATTACGACGTAATGAAACCGAACCATTTTTGAAGAAGCTGATAACTGGTGATGAAAAGTGGATCACGTACGACAAGAACGTGCGAAAAAGGTCGTGGTCAAAGGCCGGTCATGCTTCACAGACTGTGGCGAAACCCGGGTTAACTCGCAACAAGGTGATGCTGTGTGTGTGGTGGGATTGGAAGGGCATTATTCATTACTAGCTGTGCCCGCGACTCCGTCCGCGTGGAAGTCGGAAAACAACATTGTGTCGCAGCAAATAAATAATCCATTTATTATAATAATAGACAAAGGTGTCCCACTAAGACACTTATATCTTTTGAACCATTTCTTTATGTAGAGTTTCAGCTCCTCTTGATTGACCGTAAAGATTCATAAAACCGTAATACTAAAAACGTGTTGTTTATTTCTATACATTTCCTTGCTAAAATGGATTATTGAATATTGATACTATTATTGAAGATGTAACAAAACCATATCGCGATACAAAAATAGCTACAACGCCGTCTTGTTACAATCTGCGAACTAAATTATGATTTCATTCGAGGTGTGGTAGGTATAGAAAAGAACTTTAAATATTTAAAAAAAAACTTATAGAAGACTTCATTTAATTTTAATAAGTTATAAATAGGTAGGTACTGCTTTCAAAAAGTCTGATCTGGAAATCGAACCAACACAAACGCGAAAAAACATCTTCTATATTTTTATTTCACCAATCGATATGATCGCTCCAATAAACATAGTGCCTGAAATTGATGGAAGACCATAAAAACTAACATTAAGTACCTACCTAACTTAGGTACATTTCAATTCAAACACGTATTTGTTGTTACTTCTTATTTCTTGCACTTCCTTCAATTTAAGACAGTGTGTTTGTTGGAGAGATTTGATCCTTATTATTTATACAAAAAGTTGAGAGAAAGCGGCCGGAATTAATCAACAGAAGGGGTGTGGTTTTTCATCATGATAACGCTAGACCTCACACATCTTTAGCCACTCAGCAAAAATTAAGAGAGTTTGGCTGGGAGGTGTTAATGCATCCGCCGTATAGTCCTGACCTTGCACCTTCAGATTTCCATCTGTTTCGGTCTCTTCAGAATTCTTTAGGCAGTGTCAGGTTAACATCACGAGAGGACTGCCAAAACCACTTGTCGCGGTATTTTGATCAGAAGTCCCAAAATTTCTATAGCAATGGGATCATGTCCTTACCTACAAGATGGCAAAAAGTTATCAAACAAAATGGTACCTACATACTTTAGTTAAATGTAAATAAACTAGATTAAAAAATGGTTTGAATTTTCTCAAAAAATGCGAAGAAACTTTTTCCCCAACCTATTATTCACAAAAAAAATGGCGTTATTTAGTTCGCCGGGTCAGCTAGTAAAGTTGTAAAATCTTTAGTATAATTACAATTGTATTTAAACGTGTGTTTTCGTTTTGGAACAGGCCACATCGTCAGTTGTTCTAGGCTCTGTTACCCTTTACATGGGGAGTGTTATACCCTCACAGGCACAGCCCAATTTTCAGCATGAACTGAATATTCTTCTTTCGTGTCGGCACGAGCTGTATGAGAATAGCTGTTGCCGCTTGCCGTGGTGAAAAGATTAGCCAGTCAGCAAGACTGGTCGCAAGGCTGACCGCCCAGAGTGCGCCGAACGTACCTACCTACCTATTGGTATCGCCACTCGAGGCTCTTCATGCCCCACAACAAAATATTTAGTGATTGCTTTTTTATTAGAAGTAGAATAGGTAGTTATTATGAAAATACAGTTTTATTGGTCTTTGTCGTAATTTATGACGACCAACGATTCCGATAGTAATCCCTACTTATAATTTTAATTTATTATAAATATGCAAAAGTAATTTTGTCCGTTTGTCATTCTGTTTGCGTTAACACCGCTTAACTTACAATATGATAGAATTTGTCAGAGAAGTGTTTAAATTGAACCCTGAAAAATAGGGCACAAGAACCCTACTTTTCTTCCGGAAAACAATAGTTCCCGCACACGGACTCTTGCCATTAGATCTGGTAGCCAATTCTACTAATAAAATTGTTTATAATCGCAATCGAACCGCAGCTGAACCACGGCCGTTCGACCATTAGCTCTATAAGAAAAAAGTAGGGATGTTCCGACTAGTCGGCAAAACCGACTATCCGGCCACTTTCGTAGTCGGCGACTATTCGGCAAAAAGCGCCGACTATTCGGCTTCTTACTTTGTATGTATTTCTCAATAAAATGCATACAAGGTTAGTCGGAAAGGGGGTACTAATTTGAAAGGGTATTATAGTACCCGTAATAATAAATAACTTTTGTTCTACAACTTTTCCCAAAAGTCAATAGTTTAAGAGAAATAGCTGTTCAAAGATTTCATACGCTAAAATCTCTCTATCGTTAGCTATGATCAGCTGTGTTTACATTTTAGGTCATATTTGGGGTCAAAGATTAGAAACTCCATTTTTTGAATTCCTAACTAAGGCAGAGATGAAGAAATTTTGAAAAAACTAAACACTCAATCACTTAATCAAACACTTTTTTCATCGAAATAAAAATTATCGAATTTTGAAATTTTAGCACTTGCTTTAAAACAGTCATCAGTGATACTCTAAGTGGCTCGCTGATTTACAGTAACCCCGTTCCGACTAACCTTGTATAGGAGGAATTACATTAAATAAAAAAAAATGCGAAGTAAACAAAACATTTCCCGACACTCTTGCAGGTTGCAGGTGACGGTTGCGACTTGCGCGCGAATAAGCTGTAAACGAAGCGTCACGGAAATTGCCAAATATCCCCGAAACCGTGATCGGCTTGGCCGACTAGTCGGCCTCTTTACAACCGACTAATCGGCTAGTCGGCCAAAGTCATAGTCGGCACATCTCTAAAAAAAAGTCAATCAGCCGTGGTTCACGTACGGTTCGACAGCGATTTTTAAAACAATTTTGTTACTACATAGAATGGGCGTCCTGAGCTTCATCCTTAGGTATTCTGTATGACATTTTAAGACTGTATCACATGTTAGTAATATAACTCGGCGCTGCGGTTTAGAGCCGTCCTTGCCCTCGAGATCTAGAACCAACCGGACCTTGTAGTTCCAAGTGGTTTAGGTAAATCTAAATACTTCAATAGCTGACTTCACATCTAGCTGGTAGCCAATCAGAGACTCTGTTAAGTAATCTTGAATTTAGAATCAAATGATGTCATCGGTGACACTTGTAAACAATTAAATATCTTATGAATTAATGATCACATAACACGTGGGAGAAATCATGCTTGTATTATTAGTTCATCATAGTCTGTCATATTTCCTGGAAATAAAGAAAAAAAAACCTCTACACTGATTACGTCAATGAAGGTTTAGAGTCAACCAAATCTAAGAAGTTCCTTTTGACGTTCACATTCGACGATGACTGGTGTCTGAACGGAAGCTCGCCGAACAATTTGATTCGCTAGTGGTCAAATTCGGTGGACAATCACGGTACCGAAGACATGCCCATGCCAATCAATTTTCAAATCTGACAGCTGTCATGAGTCCAAGTGTGTTATACTCTTTAATGTGAGATTGGATTATCTGTGGTCAATCCTGACCACAGATAATCCAATCTTTCCAATCATTGGTCGGCCAGTATGCCAGGAGTGCTAGGAATAAGAGTTCATCTAATTGTCCAATTGTTTTAAATAAGATTCAACATTAAGTCTAACATCTGTCTTTATTATTTAACATGGTTGGTTGTAGGAGACCTCAAACGTGGAAATTCAGATGTCGTTTTAAGCATTTCTAAAGTGTATTTTACGTCTGTAATTTAAATGTCCTGTCGCACCTAAGTTACACAACACAGTTATCTACTGTTGATTACAATTACAACTAGCGTACGTATCTTACATACTAAAACAATGGACTTCACCTACTCCCAAGCACTAGGTACTCCTACACGCGTTATTGCGCAGCAGACAAGCTTATCAGCTAAGAACCTCTTATTTTCCAAGACTTGAGGATTTTCCTTTAATTATTACGAACAGTTACGTAAGAAATATTTGTCTCTGCATTGACTCATACTGGTTCAAATCTAAACCTACGACATACCTAGTTAATGTGCATAGGTATATACAGCTAAGTAGGTATGTTATGTTTTTCTTGACTAATAGCCGGTTCCTATATAGTGCAGAGCGCGTTATTTTTTTAAATTAAGACTTGTATCACAGTCTACCTATATCCTACTCCTTACAGTCGGTCAACGTAGAACACTGTCGCAGAGCAAGGGTTGCGGGGTGAAGGAGCGGAGGTTATGTCCCGAGTAGCCATACTGCATACGTTGGTACGTAACCTCCACTCCTACATAATTTTGACATTTCATAGGACCTGTCAAATGTATGGGCGTTGACCCACTGTATGTGGTAAGTAGGTACACTGTGCTTGTATCTTTACCAAAAATGAAGCAAAGATCTTAAGCTTTGCATAGTAGGTTCCATACGTTCCCATAGGTTAGTAGCTATCACAGGTAAAATTAGCTTACGAGTTCATTTACATAATCAGTTTGGTACTAAAAAATGCTACCATTGGAAACAAAACGAGTCGGTTTTGTTCATAGGAACCGGGCAAAAGTTGGGCTTCGTTTTGGCATCGTTCTGACGGTTTCACTGAATAATACAGAACAATATAGAAAACTGTGAAACCCTAGGGAAAAGGGAAATAGTTATTAGTCAATGGTACCTACAATAATTACTAATGCAGTGACAATTTGTAGGTATGGCCAATAACTTACTAGACTGAAAAAAAAAACTTGGTATTTGTCACGATTTTAGTCACTTTGTTGTTCTGTAAAAGTACCTATCTCAAAACATGTATTGTTGGCACACTGAAATATTAAGTTTTCCATTTTGTTGTGGACGTAATTTGCGGTAGTGGGTACAAAATTTTCCTTCAGTAGTTTTCCTGAAACCTTCAAAACGACAGGACCGGACTCGTCAAATATTTTTACTCGGTAATTTTGGTGATAACGACTTCAGATTCTCGATAGTATAGATAAGTAGTAGGTTTTAAAAAAAAGCGATTGAACAAGTATGTATATTTTTACCTTGTTTCTTGAAATTCCGTAAAGCTGCATTGTAATCAGAATGGATTATGCAGTTCTTTGAATTTATTTAAAACTAGCTTTTGCCCGCGCCTTCGCTCGCGTTAATTTATAATTAACAAAAAAACTCTTAACACACTACTAAAGTTTCTATAATAATAATAATTCAATCATGATTCGAAAGACACGTGGCGCCATCTATTAGCGTTATTGTTGTTTTCCGTGGGAACTTTTTTTCGGGATGAAAGGTACCCTATGTCCGTTTCTGTACACCTGCCAACGTATATGCAAAATTTCGGGATGATCGGTTCAGTGGTTTAGGCGTGAAAAGTTAACAAACAAACAAACTTACTTTCGCATTCATATTATTACTTAGGATTAGGAAGTTAAGAAGGTGTATCCTATACCTTCGAAGAATCAAATATTTTGTTCAGAATAACATTCACGGAACCATGTCCTATCTATTAATAAAGTACACCTGTTCAATACTTTATCGATAGTGATGTTGCCCAAAAACGAAGCACATGGCGTCCTAAATTTAGTTAATCGTTTCCTGTTTAATCCAGTCGTAAACTGAGAAGTATGTTGAACAAAACTACATATTAGCGCGTTGCTTACGGATATAAATACACTTTTAAATGCTTTCAGGATTTAAGGGTATTTCTAGGCATGAAAAATATACTATGGCATTAACTACTTATACCTTTTCACCGTAAGGCGAGTCCTAACGTTTCTCTACAAAACGTTACCATACAAAGATTATCAAATATTAAAAAAAAACAAAAGATGGATAATATAGCTATTTTTAACCGACTTCAAAAAGGAGGAGGTTGTCAATCCGGATGTTAGTATTTTATTTTCGGTCATGTCTCCCTCATACTCGTATGTAGACGGATTTGCAAAATTCTTTTTTGTTTGAAAGAGTATTCTCCTGAAATGATCCCATGGATTTAAATTTGGTGAAGATCTGATGAAGACCCTCGGAGATTGACAATGGAACTCTTCAATGGATAACAGCAAATTACCCGGGATTGCTGTAATTGCGTGTTTGTGTATTGTTTATGCCAATAAAAGTAGAAAAATAAAATAACTTTAAAAAAAAAGTTAAAATCGACTTAAAAAAAACTAAAAAGAGTAAAAAAAATACCATATTATAAAACTAACAGTTTCAGAAGTCGGTGTTTTCAATTCGGTTCAGTATAAAATTCCACCGACTTCTGAAACTGTTAGTTTTATAATATACAAATTTAAAAAAAAAAAACGAATTGAGAACCTCCTCCTTTTTGAAGTCGGTTTTTATATTGTTTTTGATGATGTCGTTTAAATTTTTTCGATAGCAGTCACGGCTACTATTTACGAAATGACCGATATGTCAGGCAGGACTCATCTCTCATTGAACAGAGTACCTACCTATAGTATTTATTACATCCACTATTGAAAAATATTCATTATTTTTACAGTTTTTCATTTTTATGTGAACGTATCTGATCTGGTATGTTGAGATCTACATTTTTTGAGCTTCTGGAAACTAATATTCCATTTTTAGGCAGGAAGAAGTACTTATGACGACTTGACGTGTGTGATTACGTAGGAATTTCGCTAATTGAAAATTTGTCATAACGATTAGTTACTTATCTAATAATTACAATAATTATCGTCAATAATGAAGGTCAGGCTCATTTCTACCTATATCCGTACCAAAAATAGCGACTTCAGCTGTAGTGATTAAACACATGTCAATTTTGTTCTGTCCTAAATACTCTTAAATGTTTTTCGAGGACCTATTTTATCAAAGCTACATAAATGTTAGAAATGCTCGTATGTTCTCGGAGTTCAAAATGAATTTATTTGAGCAAAACATTAAGTTATTGAATTATTTTGCTCGAGTATAGCTGTGTATTAAAATTCAGTTTGTATAAGAACCCTAACAGCGCTTGATCTTTCTTATTATACCTTTTTGTGACCGAATTACTTTTTCGTCGCTCTCTTTGGCAGCGGCCTTATATTGGAAAGAGCATTATAAAACGTCAGCAACGCTTCAGCGATTTCTATGGAATTGCATTAGCGCTTACTATTATGTGAACCGTATACCTAATTTTCTAGCTCGTTTGCCTCATATACTAATAAGACTACATTATACCTATATTAAGAAGAAACTAACCTCTTTGACTATAATATAGATATAAATATCAAATCAGCAATAACAGAGGCGCTTATAACCAACGTTACAGACGGTTTAACGCCGCAATAATACCTTATCTGATAATCCTATAGTTATCACTAACACACGTCAACCACTCACAGATAGGTAAATGTTTCATATGTTCAAGAGCACTCGAGACACGTGAGTGCTATTTTCAACCTTTGCTCTAGATTCTAGACCCTGTTGTAACCTACATTTGAGAAGGAATTGCAGTTTTAGAAAGCCGGCGATATTGCCACCCAAGTGGGACCACATTTTTGTATGCAAATTCTCATCTAAATCTGTAATCACTGCTAAATATGGATAAGAAACCAAATAAGGAGTTATATACCGGTTTTGAGAGAATATTAGAATAATCACCACGTCTGGCAAACCTGTTGGTGATCGCGGTACCTAATATTTTGTTATTTGTTAATATCGCACAGTAGGATAACGTATTTCCCCAGACTTTTGTTGTGTTCAAACGAAAACAGATTACAAGAAATAGCTTATCGTAACGGAATAATTCTCATAACTATTTCCGGAGTTTTAGCTCATTCATGAGTCTGGCTCTTGTTATCTCGACACATGGGGGAATTACTCTTGCGCCGATAATATTGTGAAATAGTTTTGACGTTTTCATGGTGTTCGGGCCTCGACTACGAATAACCTAACAGGCGATGACAGAAATATATTAGGAGGTAGGATGACTTGCTTACTTTTATCAATACTTACCACAAATCTATGTATCTACTATTAATCCGCCTGCCAAACGTATTAAAGCAGGGTAGATTGAAAAAACGCGTGAAAATGTAAATGAAAAAAAAACCCATTCGCAAAAGTAGCACTACTGGTGTTGCTTACTTGTCACCGTGATCAAGAAATTATAATCAACGTTATATTGGATTAGGTACATTCATGACACATAACCAACAATTACCTACGCAATTGTAAAAGTACTTAATAAGAAATTAAAGTATTTGCCTATCAGTGAATTATCAGGAATAAGTACCTATTACAAAGAATCGGTATAGAATAAACCCAAGGTATTCAATCACCGAAAACCGATAAATTTCACACTGTCGTATTATTTTCAAATTAGTTAGAATTTAATGTAATTACGGATAAAAGAGATAGTTTTTTGATAACCATTGCTCAACAACACGGCATATCACAATCATGGTATGACATCACAACGTCGGCGCCGGTCCGCGGCGCCATGCTTTGGCATTCGATAGCTAGGCTCCTTATCTACATGCATTCTATGCGTGATAAACATGATAACAAATGCCTGTTTCAGTGATACCAATACTTTAAACCGACTGTTTTTCCAGACTTTACTGATTTGTTATTGTCTGTACATAATCAGTTAATAACTCCTTTTTATACTCCTAAAAATATTTGTAATACTGAATGTCCTCAGAAGTTTACAAACGTCTAGCTATTAAACGATTATTGATGTCGGCATTCATATAAAACGTTGGAAAACTTGTCTGTGTATAAATAGCCAGTGACAACGACTGCTCACGGGTCAGCTGCCATCGATAATGCAATCTTCAAGGTGTGTCACAGATTAGGTATCATCATATTCTACCATCCATCTTAAAGGAGTGTTATCTTGACGCATCTTCATGACAATTCTGAAGGGTATCTCTGAGAATTGTTTGCGTAAAACCAGTGTGGGTGAAATAATGCCAAGGGCTCTCTTATTCTGAATTGAGAACTGAATTGATTTTCAACAGAATATGTCGATGCCTCCCACGTAAATTGTTGTAAGCCACAAATTGCAAAATAGCAAAAATATGTATAGTTTTTCGGTATTTTTATATTTGGAACAGATAAATACATAAAATTAGACACTTTTATGTGAAAAACACAAAAATGCAATTTGTGGCTTACAACAACTTACGTGGGAGGCATCGATGTACTTAATTAGGTACTTGTGGAATGTAATAATACCAATGGGATGACGTCGTTTCATCAGTGGTATATGATTTTCTAATAGACAACTTCCATTTCTTGTCTACCTAGGGATGAAAAACTAGCTTATAGCTAGCTAGATCAATTGTTATATTTACCAATAAAGATATTGAGGGAAATCGAAGTTGCAGTAGTTACTTGTACGTACACCCAAATATATTTGAGACATCTAAAACCAGGGAATTAAGTTATGTAGATAAGGTACGAAGCAGCAAAGCTGATACAATTCCACATCCCAGTACGATCAACGAAGTACGAAGACGCACTGAAAGTAGATCTTTCTACTGCTAATACAACAGACTACACACATCCGATTTGCCTAAAGCGTTATGAGCATTAGGACACATTGATCAGCAATTTATAATTATTAGTATTGTGTTGAACCTGGGAGTCCTTCAGTAACGAATACCTTGGCCCAATCAAGTAGCCTGCGACCTTGGCCGGAAAGGAGACCCTGGCCACAGACAGGGATAAAGCTAGAAGGCAAAAAAGAGTAGATTCGTTTATTTGAAGTAACTTCTGTTGGCATCGCTTACCGATTTGCTAAAGCGTGACGTACATCGACTCAATAATTACATTCAATACATGTTAATCTAGCTACTGTTATGTTGAATAAATTAATCACTTGGGGAAATACACAACCAATCGCAAAAGTCAGCACTTCATACATGGACATACTTCATACAACCATACTCATTGGGTTATCGTCAGTCAGTAAGTATTTTTTAATTCCGACATTCTGTTTACTTTTGCCCTCTACCGCTATAGTTTTGGCCTAGAAAGAAGCTCAATGGTTAGTTTGGATGGAGCCAATTCTCATAATCCATGTACGTTCGAACAGTCACTAGACAGCGCGATAAACAAACGATCTCGTCAAAACCTTAGGAAGAACATGAGTGTATCCCACCAAAGGAAATTTCCTACGGATCTCCTTCAACAGTCGTGGTCGCATGGGTGAAAAAGGGATGAAAAAAAGAAAGAAAGTCACATTGTGTTCGAATTACCGCAAAATCATAGCCGTACCTACTCCTTCTAATCTTGTGTCGATACGAACTATATGACAATAGCACATGCCGTGGTAAAAAGATTAGTACTGACTAATCTTTTTACCACGGCATGTGCTGTGCACGGCAAGTGCTGACTGCAGCAAGGTTGGTAGCGGGGTTGACTGCCCAGGGTGCGCCGAACGTACTTAAGTACTCAAACTATTTATTTGCACACTAAGGTTAAATAATACAGGTCTTATTATATAAAGTAGGTACAGCTTAGCAACCTTTTCCAGGTGTTGCAATATTTGAGGGCTCTAATTAGATAAAAGTATACATATTTATAAATTTACTTATGTGTCTACTTAGTACATAGTTCCTAATTCTTGACTATTGTTATATTTAAACACAATATTTTTAATTATGGATAGGTACTAGAACTAAAATAACATAGTTTATCGAGTAATTCGTTATCGAGTATATCGTCGGGGATAGTGCAAATCCGTTCGTATATCTATATATAGTATATATATATAGTATCGTTATTCATGGAGATTCTTTATGCATCCCAATGCCCCATGGATCCATAGTCGTACTGACTTCAAGAAAGGACCTCAAATCCTGATTTGCATCATAGAACAAGTTTCCACACACACACATTTGCCCTCCACACTTTTCCAACCACTGTAAGTTCTGTAAGCCAGAATCTTCAATAGCAACGGCGGGCAACCAGAAAAAACGCCGATACTTTGAAACTCAGCGTGACCCAGGGGAATGATTTAACTGTATTGGAACCTGCTACAATCAGAAAATAAATTAGGAAAAATAATTTTCGTGCGCACATTCTACGGGCAAGCGTTCTGCGGTCTGTGTCTGCGGTGCGCCTGTGAGTGCAAGCTTTAAATTTCTGCCTACCCCTGCAAAAATAACAGTCATGACAATATGAATGTGTGTCATACGAAAAAAGGCAAACAAACAACGCTTACTTCCTTTTTTGTATGTAAATATAAATAAATTCCAGCCTGTATGTATAACGGCA
This sequence comes from Amphipyra tragopoginis, assembly GCA_905220435.1. Taxonomy (NCBI): domain Eukaryota; kingdom Metazoa; phylum Arthropoda; class Insecta; order Lepidoptera; family Noctuidae; genus Amphipyra; species Amphipyra tragopoginis. Next base: position 14,314,133 of record HG992005.1, on the reverse strand, counting down.
TCACAAAAGCAAACATTCATCAACAATTCACATTGCCAGTTCGCTTCAATTAAGATTCATGTTCATTGAGCATGAGTCAAATAGCTCTTGGGCCAGTCATTGAGAGCAGTCGTGGAATAAGGCCGCGGGTGCACGGACGCGGGCGCAAGTTATTCCATGCAAATTGTCGTTATTTCATTAAACTAATGCCTCACGTCCGGCGAGACCCGTGTCGCCTTCGCGTGCCGACGCCGCTCATTGTAAATAATGTAAATTGATACTGTTTGTTTATAGATATGGAAGTCTTTATTGCATTTTTCCTCTAGTTATGACGCTTTAAACTTTGTATCATGAGCAACTAATTGCCGCTTTTCTTCTTGGTTTTAAATGTCTTCATGGGCTGTGTATTGATATTGCTGTCCTTAAAAAATATCTCATTTCTGTAGATGGAAATGGAAACAAAATCCACTCTACACAATAATATAACATCTAAGTAGCATATTCCCAGACGTAGGTATTCGTAATTTCTTCCTTCCTTTTGTTCAATTTCGGTAAAACGTAGCGGATTATAATCATGTCCTTGTTGTTTTTGTGATTTGACAGTAATTTATTTTCCTGTAAAAAGGTTAATACTCCGTCCAAACAAAGCCGTGCTTGAGTCAGCAGTGGCTGCGTAAATATTTTTATTTCGGCCGCGTTCTGCGTTCTTTGTTTTGCAAATGACTTGCTGTACATCCAGTGTTTACAGTGGAGTGTCTTGAGTCGATCCATATGCTCCTCTTTGACACACTGCATGTCATAAGCGCTCGAGTCACGACTACCACCAACCATTGTCTTAAACTTAAACGAAAGATGCATATGGATATCCTTGCTAATGAGATGCGTCCTTACCTACCTATTACAAACCTGGCGATCACGTTTCACACTGCCATTTTGCATAAGCTTTGTAAAAGACAACGCTTTCATTGTTAAAAAAATAAGTACTTGCAGTTTAAAATAAATAAATAAGCGTTATCGACACTATACATTCCACATTACCTATGGGTATACTAGAGATGTGCTATGCGATTCCATCGATATTGAATTCTTGACAAAGCATGAAAAAATATGAATAAGATTCTCCTCTAATGTAAAACAAAGCTGGAAGAGACCACATGTTTATTTATTTGTAGATCAGAGACCACTGGGGATGACGCACGGATGTTTACCACCAGGGAGAGCAGAAATAAAGCAAGACGGACAAAGCAGGGTTATCGCAACAAGTGTTACTCAGCGGTCAACGCTCGCATCGACATTTCACTTTGCAATAGTATGTTGATAACATCCCTATTGTTCTAGCATTGTTATCGTTTATGCTGAAACGCCCTTATTGTTTGTTGCTAACAATGACCAATCATTATCAGAAATAATATTGGATTTTGATAAGGTTTATGTGCACCAATTACAGGTATGCGGAACAATAATAAGGAAAACTTAATAGAATTAGTTCTTGGAAGGAAATGAAATACGTTTATATGGCGTAACGAAAACATTCACGTCTCACGTTGGATTGAATGCATTATACCTTTTCCTAACTGAAAGAAACTGGTTTTTGCTGCAAACTTAGTCGTCTTACACGGATCTTAGAGATGTCTATAGTAGGGCATTGGAGGTAGGTATGGTGCCTACTTCCGGAGAGAAAAGATCGGTTAATTTGTTAGGGATGCATTTAAAATTAACACAGCCGGTTGATATGATAGCTTGAATAGAAACTCAAATAAAAACGATGAACTTTCTTAATTTGATAATTATTAAAATTTGAGATTGCCATAGGGAAAAGGGACCAGCGTCTTGTGGGGCCACAACTGTAAAAATATAAATACGACGCTTCTGTACAAAGTTCGACTTGACAACAAAAAAGGCGAAACCACAATAGGTACAGAAATATGAAAATTTTCAGAATAACAACATTGAAAGTGGTGCGACATAAACTAAATATTTAGCAAAGAGCAAAACATGTTGAGCATGATGCATGAGTGCACAATGAATGTGTCGCAGACCTCCGGAGCGCGGCCGACGTGGCGGCGTTGGCTGGACGCTTGACTCTTGAGGCGGGAAATAAATTGCTGTCATTTACACATAACAAGTGCAGTCTATTCAATAAAAGATTGATACCACGATGCTGCAACGTGACCGACGGTTCTTATAACTCATCTTGTTGAAGTACCTACACAAGTACATGCCTAGGGTTTTCAAAAAAAAATGAAAAAAGGAACGTTGGATGACACTACGCGTGTAATTTTCAGGATAAATTTAGTTAAAAAATGTACTTATTACCAAATAAAATTGTTAATTCTTCGCATACAGAATTCAGGGCTGCCCCTTGAAGAGTTTATTCATATACCTACTTATTTATGCAATGTATGACGTTTTGACCTAAGTACCTATTGTCGAAAACGAACAATGTATATCATTTAAAAACACATTTGAATTGAAATTATTAATCATGACTACAGAATTTATTTGTTTATTTTATAATAATACCACGGAGTTGAGTCGAGGGTGTGAGTTTTTGTTCTCTGTTCAAATACTGGTGACAAATTGGCATGACGTTATTATGAAATCATCATATTCACTTAGGTAGGTAGGTACTGCACATGTTAAGGAAGTGACTATCCGGTTAAGTAATAGGTAATACTTAGTAATACGGATATATTCGCGTTTAGTTCTCAAAAAAAAATAATGACGAACGACAAGCAATGGATTGACAAAGTCAATAAGGTTTCGTCAATTCATTTGGCTCTAAGTAGTTACTATAAATTTAAGTAGGTAGCTTATGTAATTATATTGAGATGCTCCCAATGCAAGTCGTTTACTGATAGTTTGTCGAAAGCTCTGTTGAAATGGATGGATGATTCAACCGATCTCAACGTCGAGCGGAACAGCAATTATTTCTATTTGAGATTGCGTAGGTTTGCCAGCTTGCCACTAATATCCTAGCTGCTCGTGTGTTTGTCGAGCTAAATTTGTTCCCAATCGATTGGCCGCATTTTAGCACGTGCCGTTCAATCTGAAACCGTTACTATTTAACACAATACGTAAACAACCACGTAACAGTGTTTATGGGTGGAAAAGTTATTACTTGCGAAGTTTGTTTGATGAATACATGGTCTTGCAAACCGCAAGATTGCGGAGAGCAGGTTTATGATAAACGGGTACATTTATTGAAGTGGGTCCACATATCGTATCGCGACGTTTCAATCTACAGGATTCGACGTTACCCGCATCAGTTGTCCACATTGTACAGACCAACGAAGGCAAGGAGTTCGCATGCACTTACTTCTTTGAGCGTGTCCGAAACGCCGCAACCGGCCGCTTCGCCGTCACTTAACAACCTAAATATGTAAGTATATCTTCAGAGAATATCACGTCTGTTCTGTACGTAACATTTACATGTTTTTAAACCTAATAGGGTACACATCGAGTACTTGTATTTATTCACAGTTAGTTGACTAGGCCCATGCTCAGTGTAATGGTAAAATATTTGAGCGGTGCACCGTTAGCCGGCGGCGGGCACTGTGTGGGCCTGATACACTCTTAGATGGTCGTTCGTCGGCACCTTTGTGCATTGACCCGTACAAGGCTTGTACTCCAAAGAACTTCCTAGTTCCATGCACTTGTTAATGATACAATTTATTACTTTGATACGTGATTTATTGCAAGCATATGATATTTATAAAAAGTTGTCGTTGCATTAGGTATGCTTGACTTGTAATATTTAGCAATCAATATGAATACCTAAGTCTTTGCAAGCATTTAAAACAAATAAGTTTGAGTGTCATTTAAGTATGTAGTTGGCAAGCATGCATTCTCGCGGTTGTCGAGTCATTTTGTAATTTGGCGTAAGTGACGAGAGACAGCCCTGTCGACAAAATATTAGATTGTTTAATTCTATAAATAAAGGGATAGATACATAAATGTGTCACGATCACGAATCATAAAATGAGTCAAGGTGATGGCACAAGAGTTAATAAAAAGTATCGCAAAGGAGTGACCTGTTTGCGAAGTTACTTATTTGAGGCTTGCATGAGGTTAAAAAGTCTTGCCCCGTAGGTTTCTAAATATGAATGTGACCAAATAGGTACTCACCTTACTTACCGATTTTCAGATCTTATTAATTCACATCTTCCTCCCTGTGATATCCAAAAAAGGTAAGGGACCTTTTTCGATGAATCCTTTTGTTTTCCTTAATCTTCTTCCAAGGTCAGTGACGTCCATTTTCCTCCCTGTGTCCGCCCCTCTCTCCACTCTTCACATGTGTCACAGGCAGTGGAAGAGCAGACCACATTCCTTCGCGATCGTCCTCGCCATAAACGGTCGTCTGTCGCCGATCGCCACAAGTGGCATCGTTTGAGCACTGGGAATGTTGCGGTCGCACGTTTCGCACACACTGCTTATGGCCATGCCGGTTTTTTTAACTAAATTCTACTAACTTCAGCTGTTTAGCAGTTAGAGATCACAATTAACTATAAGATGACAGCAAAGGAATATTAATTAGGACCACGACGAATGGATATAACGGATGGTGCCATAAAACTTTGAAAGTAACCTATTCTTTTAGGGCGTGAGAACACAAATTGATGGACTTAAATGGACCTCGCTCTCAACGCCAATTGCGATAAATCTTATATTGGGTTTATGGATATTGAACTCTATTCCAATTACCAAAGAGTTCATGACATTAGAGTTCAAAATAAAGTTTAATTTGTCGGCGAGAATAGGTCTTCCAGCTTTTACCGGCAACGATTTATGTGAAACTACAAATATTCACAAGAGCTAATTAAACCACCCCAGATTTCAGAGATTTCTTCCAAAGTCTCAATTAACTAATTTCTCCAGCAGGTTAATATAATATAAGTATTCGACAAGCTTTCCTAATAGATTCTTATAAGATTTTACAGAACGGATTTGAAATAGTCCATGTCGCTATACAACAATGAGAATTTGAAACGCTGCTTATCAAAACTCAGGTGACGCAATTTCGTAGCCATTCATAATTTTATTAATGGAACACGTAATAAATATCTATATTAAATAATATACATAAATTGAACACCGGAACTTAGTGGTAGGTGCATACTAGTGCATTATATTTACATTGTTAAGAAGCAATTAGTTTGTTGACAGTGAACATAATTTCCTCATTAACATTATTTTGCATACATACACTCACTCACGCCTTTTTCCCATGGGGGTAGGCAGAAACTGTAGAACGCCACATGCTACGATCCTTACATACTCCTTTCGCTTCGTCCACGGTCATACATCTTGTCATACACGCACGCCGGTTGAAAGTACTACGCACCTGTCCTTTTTGAAGAACATCACCAATAACATCAATGTATGTCCTTCTAGGGCGTCCTCTACTGGCGTTTCCACTGACATTCGCCTTATAAATTCCTTTTGTTAATCGCCGTTCACTCAATCTTTCAACATGCCCAAACCACCGAAGCATACCCCTTTCAATTTTTGTCACTACATCATCTTTTAAACCGCAACTTTGTCTTATCACATCATTCCTCACTCTATCATTCAAAGTTACACCGCACATACTTCGCAAGGAACACATTTCCACGGCATTTATTCTACTTTCATGACTCTTCTTCCAAGACCAACATTCACTTCCATACATAAGCGTTGGTACCAGTACACCATTATTTTGCAAAAGCTGGCTATTGGGAATCCCTTAAAATTATGGAATTTTAGGTGAGAACAATCATAGAATTATCAAAAAAGGAACATTACTGGTATTGTTTCAGTTTTGTTCTAAAGGATCCTCGAGTAGCCAGATGTTTTATGTGCAAATTCGAGAATTCAGTGTTTCTTCTTTTATTTTTTAATGTTCTTGCGAAGTATTAATTTTTATGTCATCTGTTTCAGTAATATCACCATGTACGCAGAAAAATCTTATATATGGCCCTAAGATTCAGCAGTAACCTGAGTCTCGCTAATACTTAGTGTACAATTTTGATAAAAGATTTATTTTAAGCGTTAATAATCAAGATACCTACATCTACAATTCCTCTTCTTCTCTAAAATATTACGTCAGTAATTTTCACATTATAGGTACGATTATACGATAACGAACGACGGTATACGAATACGGTCAATATAAAAAACTCAGGATTACCTTGACTGTCGTAGGTACACATCTACTTTTTTAACTAATTAGTATTTTACTAGCTATTCGTGAAGTCACGGAACAAGGAACAATAGTCAATGATGTGAGTGACAATAGTTAGGTCGTGCGCACGCGCGCATAACCAGCCAGTATTATGTCCGAGCAAGACTCATTAAATCAAAGGATTTATTTCACATCATAGCACACGCAATACACAAAATAGAAGTAATCTTTTAAAAAAGGAAGAACCGACTTCAGTCTATCAACAAATACAGATCTTCGTACATGATGCAGACGACATTATTATACTCGTGAGAATGTCGTTTTTCAGGATTCCAAGAAAATTACCACCTAAAATATTAAAAAAGCATAATGGCACCAACTTGGGACCAAGCCTAGCAAAATACAATTTAAGTAGGTAAGTACCTAAGTTCTTACAAAAAAGAAACACACGTAGAACTGAGAACTTCCTCCTTCAGTTTTTTCAACGTCAGTTATTAATAATGGACATATTATTTAATAAAAACGTACCTAAAAGGTCGTAGACAATGTACGGAGATATCGAGCTTGTGTTCGGGATCTAGAAGGGAATTAAAATCTGTATCGTCTTTTAGAGAAATAAAATATGGTGTCCCGCAGGGCAGCGTCCTCGGACCTTTATTATTTTTATTATATATAAATGACCTGCCACGTCATATACTTCATCCTATGGTATTATTTGCAGATGATAGCACATCAATTGTTTCATGTATTAATAAAGAATCATATGTTAATGACATTAACAATACAGTTAGTAGTTTAATAAAGTGGCTTGACAATAATAATTTAGTTATTAATCTCCAAAAAACTAAAATCATGCACTTTTACCAACGGATATCTACGGGAGATATGGATTTAAACTACAATGGTCAAACTATAGAAAAAGTAAACAGTACAAAATTTTTAGGAATCATAATTGATAGCCAGTTAACTTGGAAGCCGCAAGCAGAGAATATATGTAAACGTTTAAGCACAGCCGCGTTTATGTTGCATAATCTATCAAAAAAAGTAAATTTACCGACAATATTAGTGGCTTATCATGGTCTAGTAATTTCCATTTTAAGATTTGGTATCATATTTTGGGGTCATTGTAGTGAACGAGAAAGTATTTTCAAAGCTCAAAAGCGCTGCCTGAGAGCTATATTCGGTCTTAAAGTAACAGACAGTTGCGTACCTATATTTAAGTCTCATAAATTATTAACCTTCCCATGCCTATATATCCTTGAATTAGCAGTATTTGTGATAACAAATCGATGTCTATTTGCAACTTTATTAGAAACCAGAAAGCGAAGTACAGCTATGAGATCTCAATACCAGAATCTATTATGCACGGGCGTATTTAAAACTAGCTTATTAAAAAAAAATGTGATTTGTATGGCTCCTGTAATCTTTAATAAAATACCTGACACAATTAAAAACTTACCGTTGCAAAAATTTAAAAAAAGTTTCACAAAATTACTTGTAGAAAAATGTTATTATTCTGTGCAGGAATTCTTAAATGATGTTTTTATATAATATCTTTACCTCTACTATGTAAATCATTTGCATGCTATATTAAGGCAGAATGTACATGGATTCTATCATATAGTTTAACAACTTATTTTATGTACCTACATTCTAAGCAAATAAAGAACTATTCTATTCTATTCTATTATAATTGCAAGAACGGCGCAGACGAGTTTTGTAGTTTTGCAGATAGGCTCTTCTTTATTAAGGACATAAAAGTGATGTTCCAATCCTTTTTATCGATAGTTCGAACCGTTTTTGGCGAAATTATATTGCTCATTTTAGCCTAAATACGTCGTTGCACGTCACTTTTATTTTTAATATAAATTGTCTGTTGTTCACTAGCTACTTTCTAAAACCACTCCAAATAAAAGTCCATAGCCAAGCGGAATCATTGTTATTATTTATTCATGGATGATATTATTTGTAAAGATCGCACCAAGTTTTTATTTAAATTTCTCAATCCAGCGCCCATCTGCGACCCAGTTCTTGCTCTAAAAAGCTTACAAAAACATTGAATTACATATGAATAGAAACTGGATTGAATACATTAATACGTAATTTTGTACGGGCCCAGTATTTAGGGTGAGAATAATGGATGGCGAAATTTTAAATAATATCCGATATTATTTGTGTGACCCCCTCTAATTGCACGTGTGTAGAACAAGTTTCAACATGATTGTAGCCAGATGCTGGCCCCTAAGATATACATCGATGTATTTTATCTAAACCTATGCAAAATATTGTGCGACATAAAAGGATTCAAGTTCTCATGCCTTGATTAATGGCAACGAAATCAATCCAAATGGAAAGTGATAGCTTAACTGGTTTTCATTTTTATGAAAATCTAAGCAATATGGATGTAGTTTTTAAAACTAGGGATATATATATATATAATTAGGTACTATACGTAAAACTATAACGTAAAAATATAATTAGGTACGATGTAGAGTTCTCCCTATTGGTGTCGTCGTAGCAAAGTCGTTTAGCTTTGCGCCAATTTTTTTCTTTTTAATATTTTTTCAGTATAGCCTGTAGCCATTTATTTTTTAAGTTTGTTCTTAAAATATTGATAAGTCATAATCTATAATTATATTGATTCTAAGCAATAAATTTCAAGTTGGTAACTCGCACGTATTTATACTGTTTGAACTGTTTTTAAATGTAGCGTTGTGCTCGCGGTGGTCTGTTTTTATAATCTGTGGGGGAATACAGTCTTAACTTAGAAAATGTGGTTACCTACTGATAATTATCGTCATAACGAGTTTTTATAAAACGAGAGACTGAGCACATTTAAAAATACAACTTCCATAACGAACGTTCCTTTTCAAATGTTTAGATTTAGAACGTAAATTAAAAAAAAGTAAAGCGATTTGACGGTTCGTTCTTTAGATTGTTTTTTTCTCGAACTCAGCTTCCCAGTTGGTCGATAATGAGAACTGGTGATCTCATGCTGGTGCTCCGTCATGTCTCGAGTCATGCGACCAAAATAAACGGCCACAGCCCTGATGCAACTCCCGAATTGGACCTGTCGATCCCGTGTGGGTGTAATGTAGGCCATTATTTCATTTGCGGCTGCTAATATGCATTACCATAAATCGATATGTTAAAAACCTTGCATCGTTGCAAGTGTGCGCATCAACTTTGAAATGTCTTGTCTATGCTTTGTCTTTAAATAAACACGTCATTTATTTATTCGGTTTTTGTTTCTAGCTGACTAAAATCGTTTAAGTAGGTAGAATATTTTTTGTTTATGCATTAATTCGTTTTATTTTAAATATTTAAATATTACACAGAACCTAAGTAGTTTGTGTTACGTTTCACACGAATTTCATACGAAACAGACTTGAAATCGGTCAACTTGTGGTCAAAAATTCGCTGGGACTTTTTGTTGCTTTACCTGAGACCTATAAGGAAAATAATTTGTGCTGAGGTCATTTCTCTGACATTAATTTATTTTATGGTCAAGTGTTTCCATGAGCGTGAATCATTGATTCCTAGATACTGTAACCGTTTGAAGGTTAACGACCGTATCGTAGACTTTGGCTAGTTTTTGGCAGTGGCAATCGAACCGCAATGAGGCCAGGCCAGTCCGTTACTTTCGAAACTCTATGATAGCGCGACGAAGTTTATTCTCGGTAAACATATACTCTAATAAAATTAGGATGTGCATCAATGATGATCAAACCAGTTAATAGTGTTCCAGGAAATGCCGAAAATGCTGCACGGCTGTTCCATTTCAAAACCTAGGGACACTTTTTATAAAATCGTTTTATTGCATAATCTTGCTAACCTAGAAAGTCTCTACCAAATACAAAAACACCAGCGTTGAAAACTCAAATAATACGCAGATATATTTAAGCATCGATACCTAGTAAGTGCCATTCACTGCCTGTGATAACTTTAAAACCTAGTAAGTCAAACCACATGGTTTTACCTAACATAAATACTTTTCAAAGGCTGACCGATTTAACGTTTATGCTCCTGTAAAATTTCGTTTTAAGCCCTTACTAGGTTTTGAAATGGGACAGTCGTGCTATAACATTAATTCAACCAAACCCAACAAAGAATCGATTCGCATATACCGATCCAGACCCAAAATCGACCCTTTGACACTTATTTCTACAGTAAGTATTTGTAGCGGAATCAAAGGCACGCAGAGTATTTTTAGCGTGGCCCACGGCACGATGTATTTATTTATGAATCGTTTCTTCAAATTTTATTAGTAAAAATATTTGCTACCAACAAGCGACAGTTACTGGCTGCACGCTTGATCTAGGTCGTGAACATGGCTGTGCTTGATACCGCAGCGGTGACCGTTGGCTCGCCACGATAGTAAGCAGCACTAGTGATAACAACAATGTATATAAATAAATAAAATAAACGACTAATATTCATAATATACCAATATAATAATAGCATTATTATTATATTAGTATAGCATTGTTCCGTATGGTGCCGGATGTAAAGAATAGCACTACCCCATCTCTTCCCATGAGTGTCGTAAAAGGCGACTAAGGGATTCACTAGAGGATGGGCAGCAGCGTTCTCTGAGTACTTTAACAACCATACTGCGATCGCCAACCTGCCTGCCAAGCGTGGCGATTATGGCGAACCCCTTCAACATGGCTTGGGGGAGGCCTATGTCGAGCAGTGGACGACTTTCGGCTTAATGATGATGATGAATAAATAGTATTCACGAAGTCTGCAAAATCTAACGTAACGTTAAACCGAAGTAGCCTTTGCCCAGCAGTGCAATGAATGGAATACGATTTACAGATTTTACAGCATGCTGCAGTATGTGCATGTTGGATGGCTCAGTCAAATACTCAGCAATTACAGAAACAAAGTGAGTGATCCACAAAATAAGACAAATTTTCTTGTATAACAAATCTCACTAATATATAACTTCGAATGTGGAATAATAGTACAATCATACAAGTTCCAGTTCCGAAAAAAAACAGGTTGTACACACTGCATGTTACGTCAAAATGGTCATCTTGCGCCTATTATAAAAATATTCAACACGAAAGATGATCAAGGTAACATTTAATTTTTCTGAATCGACCATTTATGTTTTATTCTTTTCTGTCACATATGAAAAGTCATATCTATATGCGAGCTTTGTCTATAAGAAACTGTCCTATTTTTAGGTGGTCTCTAATCTAGATGCTTTAGTAACTGATCTGATCAAATACACTTCATTATTTCAGGAACCTCAAAGTGCCATCACTAAATAAAATTGCTTAGTTTTGTGCTCAAAATGGGGATAAAGATAAGGAAATACACCGCTTTAATAACTGAACAAACACAAACAAGGAAAATTAGCATCCCAGAATATTATATTCCAAGCTAGCTCATTCAATTATGATTATTTAGCTAAAATGTAGATATGTTTAAAATCTGGAACTATAAATATACGCATTAAATTCGCCCAAAGTTACGAAAGGCAAATGCATGATTTTGCATCAAAAGCATGCAAAATCATGCGCAACGACAACATGAACACTGCTACATTTCGGCTATACGGATTAGCACTGGATCATAAAAGAAAATTTCATGCGTATACGCATGCTTGGCTTTTAGGTGGATGTAAAAGGTCACATCGAGGATTGAGGAAGTCCTGCGACGAGTTAGGTAGAAATGTGAGCAACAATCAAACAAACTGTTTGATCAGGGGCATTTCCTACGATCCGATAGATACGAGGTTCTGCAACTGAGGACCAATTCCATTAATAAAATTGTTGCCAAACGCAAATGAACCACAACGGTCAGTCAGTTTTTGTTTACGAAAACTGTGTAAATGATTGGTTTTGCTTTTAGTGTCAAACAATTTGACAGCTTTTGAAAACGAAAACTGTCTGAATGAACGTTTCGGCTTTGGTTCGGTTGCGATTGATCAATGATACTGTTAGTAGAATTGCTCCCCCCCTGATCAAGATAGACATAATTACCTCGTAGAGGCACAGAAAATTATGGATAGTTGACTGCTATTTGGTATTCAGTCACAAGTTGCAGAGGCTCTTCGAGATGAAAAATAATAAAAGTGAAATGTTCTGAAACTAGGATACTAACGGTTGCCGAGTGTATGCCGCAAAGAGATTTTGTGTTCCAATCTCAATATCAACTGAACCAGGTAAATAAGACAATCATAACTGATTATCTCACTTCATCTCTAGAACTAGAGCGATAAGTCAGCTTCTCTCTCAGCATATCAACCGAAAAATATGATAAACACTTTTCCAAAATAATCTTATCGCTACTACAACGGGAGTATATTTAGATGTTAAAAGCAAGTGTCGACGCGTGGGCGCATCAGCTCTGAGTCATAAGACCAATAACATTATTCTAATGCACCGAAGGACTGCAGCCTTCAATTAGCTTATTGCGTATCACAAGTTTATGGCATTCCATTGCTCAATCTGTTCCAGTAATAAAATATTTAGTCAAAATAGTTTTAAGATCATTAAATATTTGCCAATGAACTAGCTCTCTTGGCATTTAACCGAAGACTTCTGAACAGAACAGCTCATTTTTTTATTCTGGACTAGTTTGTTTACAACGCCTCGTCTGATGGTAAACGAAGGCGCGGTCTAAGGTGGATCAAGCTTACCTCATCATATATCCACTCATATAACATGGGCTATGCAATGACTGCTTTTTCTTCTTTTGTGTCTACGGTTAAGTTTACTGCAAATATTGCTAGAGGGGACTCAACTCACCCACGTTTGGGCATTGTGACACACCAGCAAGTGTGGCATCGACTGATATTGGTCACCGCTACAATGAACGATCAGAGATTCCGACTCTATCACCACGCTTGGTGATCGCAAAATCTCTTGTTGTTAACAAAAAGGGGGACTGTATTGCCCATCTTCTTGACATATCCCTTAGTCGCTTATATTATAACCCACCTATGGGTGCAGTTGGGGTGGCCTATTCTTCGGTGTTGTAAAGGCCTAACCATTCAGAAAAAACATTCAGAATAAAGAAGTAGGCTGCTTCGATGAAGACTGCCGGGGCTGCGGTGCATGCAGTTGCGAAGCCCGCGACCCCGCGCGGCGCGAAACGAAGCGAACGCGATCAGTTGGCTTGATATTTTCGCACGTACAGGATGCGGTGCCGTACAGTGCTACTGAATGACGGCGGCGCGCAGCGGGCGATTCACGAGCTCGCAGGACAAAGCCGCCGCTTCGCACCGCATCGCATTGAATTCGCGTGTCACCGCATCGGATCGCTTCGCAATTCGCGTCGCTTTGAACCGCCTACGTAAGACGCCGCGTTAGTTCGTAAGAACGCGTGATCAAACATATTGATGTCGCATAGGTGTCCTAATTGAAGATCGCGCGATGCGTTCGTGCGACTAAAATGTTTAAAAATTTATTCGCGCGAACTTAGTTCGTACGAACGCGCGATCAAACATATTGATGTCGAATAGGTGTCCTAATTGACGTTCGCGCAATGATCTCGTCGCGTCCACGGAGAGCGGGGTGAAGGGCAGGGCAGGAAAACCGCGTGTCTTGCCGGCCGGCCGCCATTTTAGGAATGTGTTTTGAAGACGACGCAGCGCACGCTACTTTCTTTGCCGCTCGCATCGTTTATTCGCGCGATGATCGCGTATTCGATTTCTATTAGGACATGCAGTTTTTGTCATCGGGCGAGCACGCGATGGTCGTATCGCTAACTCGCGCGATGATCGCGCATTCGCGTTCCATTAGGACGACGCCTCTGACATAACTTTACGCCTTCTCTGGGAAAAAGGTATCCATGAGAATTTTCCCAAGATAAAAAAGGCTGCTTTGATGAAGTGTTGGATGTATTATGGTGTTGAAAGTTGTCATGAAGAGCTGTTAGAAATCTACGCAATGGGATCTGCTATTCATTGCGCAGTTTTGTTCCATAGGTAGGTAAAGGTATTAAATTCAGTTTCATGGTTCAGAAAAGTTGAAAGGGAACCGATTATTTTAGTATTAGCATGTGAATAAGAGAGTGATGAATAGGTATAAATGTATATGATGAATATAATGGATGGAGAGGAAGAGAGAGACCAAAGAAAAGATGGATGGATTTTGTGAGAGATGATAAGAATAAAAAGGGAGTAAATGATATCGGGACGGCAAATAGGGAAGTATGGAAGAAGAAAACATTTTGCGCTGATTCAAAGTAACTTAGGATATAGGCAAGCAGAAGAGGTCGGTAATGGTATATTAATTCGCAACCATATTTGTACATGTTTAGTGTAAATTTAAAGGTAACAACATTTAACGCTTAAGTAATACGGTTGCATCATTTCAAAATCAATACTTTCGTATCGACAGTGACGTAATTCGTTGTGTCACGCTTAAACGTCAAAATATTGTGTTTACTGAATATATTGACTTAATATTCATTCTAACAAGTCAATAGTGATCAGTATTACATCAGCTTTTCGTGGGTATTGTACCAAATAGCCTATGAACTTTGGACTATAGACTATGGACTATAAGCTATAGTCCACTATGAACTATAGTGGACTACCTTTAACGGCCAGATATTAACGTACACAAGGGGTTAATCAAAGTGCATTAATGTACAAATAAGTTAGCAGCAGTTTGCATGATTTTACGATTAAGTTAAAACAGAACTATAAAAGCCAGTGGATTATACAATAACTGAGATATTAACTTTAATATTGTTTTAAGGCAAGTTAACTAGGAAGCGAAGGGTATAGAACATAAATACTTTAGATTAAAGCACATTATATACCGTTTAACGTTAACAACTAACTTAACTGCTTGGCTCTAACGAAACGGTAATAACATACCTCGAATCATTACAACACCGTTCTTCCGAAGATGAGGAATATATCTAAGTATAAGAATTTAACTTTGCGAGTTTTAAGTCATTTCTTTCTGTCTTTACACAAGCAATTTATAGAATCAAACACCAAAAGCTACTTAGAAATAACAGTTAAGGTAATCTAAGGTCCTTGTTTCCAATTGAGTTAACACTGGCTGGATAAAAACTTGATCTTCCCGTGCGCGAGAGCAGTTGCGCGGGCGCAGACCAAAAAGTCGACGCATTCCATTGTTGATTGGAAACAAGTCGCGGTCGCGCGCTCCAATGGGAAAAGTCGCACAGCTCTGAATTTATGAAGTGATGAACGTACTCCGTATGGACTGGGCATCTCGGAAATATTTCTGAAGTAGGTACCATTGAAATCTGATAACCCATCAAGAACTTCTAATTGTGTCCAGAATATTATCTGCTAAATAAACTTTATATCTACAGAGTTAAAAATGTTAAAAACAACATCAAAACAAGTGATATTAATCATACTCTACTATAGTTGTTTTCTTTTCGTTGCATCAGTCTGTTAATAATTTATACCTACCTAAATACTAAGTGCCGATAAAAAAGTAATCCCCTCTATCGGAAGGATAGGTATTGAGCGGAGCGCCACCGTCTACGATCTCTTTACTACGTATCTCTTACTACGCAAATACTACGACTTCTACTACGGGATACTACGACTCCTTCTACGCAAATACTACGAATGACGTAGAAGACCTTGGAGTATTGGAGTTTTGTTTTACGAATTTCTCCGTAGTAAGGTATTACGTTTTTGTAAGCAATGCAGACTTATATTGGTGACGTCAAGGTCGAGGTAACTTGAACCGTCTTCTGCTTTATTTTTAATGTTATGTTTAAAATACTGCTCGTCTACATGTCTATATGGATTAGAGAGCTTGTTATTTGAAACGCCCTTGGTTTTTTTTTGTGAGTAATGAAATCAAAAACCCAGTGATAACAATTAAGTGATTCTGGAAACTGCGAGATTCGCTGGTGTTTTCGGTATTTTCTACTGGTTACGATTTAGGGCTTTTTAGGCGTTACCATGTATAAGAGTATAAAAGAAAGCATTTCTATGTATTTTTTTAACCACTAATCAATAAATTTACCAAATGTAGGTACCACAATGTATCATCAGCACTAATTGAAATTCTGCTTAACCTATCGTATTATGTAGATATAAGAAGCAATTTCAAGTAAATAATGTATTTAGTTCTCCAATAAAATAAAGGCTCATCCGACATCGGGTGGCTGTATGTGTCGGCGGTCGTAGCGACCCAGTGCAAGGCGTAATGCGGTGCAATCACCGCGCGTTCCCGTGAGAACGCGACCGAGCCTGCGCCCGCGCCTCGCCTCGCCTCGCATGCCAACCGAAAGGTCAAATGGAATTCGCGAAAAGCTGCTTTTCACGGTAAATAGGTATTTTCTTTATAATGTTGTCTGTTTTATGTAATTTATGTTGTTACATACATACTCATATTTTTTATTATATGTTATATCGATGCGTAGTACTATTCTATTCATTAATGCTTCCTATTTGTTTGTTTCAATGATAGTAAACACATGTACTTATCACTTTTGTGAATAAGAGATAAGGAAAATAGTAAAAAAACAACAACAAGATAAAAATATTTTATGTTTGTCCACAATATTCTTTGTTAACAATCGTTTTAATTAGTAAGTTAATTATTTTTCTAGAATTCCACATTCCAATTAATAACTTCATACATTTCTTATGACGTATACCTAACTAATCACCACAAAATGTGGTTTTTGATATCTGTCAATCAACCAGGTTTTCCTAAACAATTAACTAATTCAGTTTTAATGAGTTTGAACGTGTTATGGTAATTTAGGCCGAGTCGACGTCCCATAATCGTTTGAAGGACGGACAGACCGACATTCCATAGCGAAGGGAAAGGGTTCGGTCCGTTACAGACTTTTTCATTTTGTAACTTTTATATAACATCCAGCCTTGATACACAACTTTGTAATACTTTAACTGGACTGGAATGGTAATACGATCTAAAGTTAAAATTAAGTTTATTGATTAGATAAGTGTAATTTTTATAACTGATGCGTTCCATGTGAAACGATGATATTTCCTACTACTTGCACAATTCTCGGTAACAAGTCCATGTGAAAACATCAAACAATGCAATGAAAGAGAGACGATTCTCAAAGAAACAGCTCATTGAAGACGCTTAACTCAACTCCAGCGAAGAAAGAGCTCCCTCGCCCGTCTCGAAAGATCCTAACGCTCGTTGAATGAGGGTAGCATACGTATTATTATAGATCTTTTGTAAATGGGCGACCCGTTCACATGCATCCATTGAGGTCCCTTCACACGGTCAAAGGCGACAAAAAATAATACAAAAACCGTTACGCTCCCGAAAAAATGTTCCCATAACTTGTGAATGTCTGTCATTGAGAAATCTGTATAAAGAGACCATGTGTGGCGGGAATGGTTTTAAACTGGAACATAATGTTACCAATTAATATAAAAAATACCGATAGCTACTCAGATAATATACTAATTGGTTACAATAATACGTATTGATATCAAAATATAGAGTCTGGTTGGGTGGCCTAGCAGATAGAATATATCAATGACAAAAGATAACAAAATTGTTGACTTATAATAATAACTATATCAATTACCTAGATTTTGCGTTTCAACTTTTCTATTATAGTTACACCCTACGAAAGTATTTGTGTTATAAAAGGAAACTACTGTTGCTATAATGCAAGGAGCATTTGTAGTCACACATGGATCACAAATGTGCGTGGGACCGAGTATTAAGCGCACCATGAATGGACCAAAGACATGGGACCGCAGTTCATAATCATTCTCACGGTTTATACATAGATAAAAACTTTATGACGTGACCCGACAGAAAATACTGATAATTTGTTAGATAATGAAGCTATTGACAAGAACAGACACAGACAAAACTCCAATATTTCAGATAAGAAGGCTAGAAACAACCGATATTTTCTGGGAAAATGTTTCTCGTATAACAGTGGAACGATTTTGTTTCTTTAGCATGGAATGCCAGCGAGAGCCGCGTCGTTCGATGGGAGCATTAAGCTATCATACCATCAGCGCGTCCGTCCCGTCTGGTCAGCATTCTTAAGCCGGGTCCGGTGTTCGCCTCAGGAATGTCTGCAACCAGCAACCCGAGACGGAAGGAGCAGCGGCGGAAGCGGTTCATAGAACTGAACTGCGACGTTCTAGAATGGCTCTCGAACCATATCGACGTTCAGCAAATGTAAACCTTGCGTATGGAAGATAGGGTCGAATTTTACAGTTGTAACATTCTCGAAGTTGGCGGCTACGAAATTTTATCTCAGTTAGCGGAGTTAACGCGATAAGTACCACAGAATTTACAAACGATTTTAAGTCTTCAGCTGTTATGCCAAAGTCTAATATGTTATTGCTTGAATTTCTTACATAATTTAAAGGTTCACGAACATTCTGCGCCGCAGCGCGCAACCGTTTCGCTCCACTGTACCGTGCATCCTGCCTCATATAAGTTGTAGTTTTCCAAGTATTTTACTTTACCAAAGCCTTTTCGCACAAAATTATATTTTTTCTATATAATTAAGCAACCAAAGATACTGTTGCCTTGCCCTATAGATATTATAAGGGCAACTGGTCAGGCAACGTGCAGAACGTGTTGTTAATGAACAATGTTTTGTGTCGAAACCATAGTAATCTCATTGGTTACGGTTATTGCTAACAAATATTTAAGTTTAGGATTCCAAGAGTTTGTGTTTTGACTGGCATGTCAAGGGCTGTAAATTTTCTTAGAGTGCGAGTGTTCTGGAGGTTTGTTGATCCGTGCGAAGTTTTCCTGTCCGCCTGTCGAGTTTGGGACCTCCCGCCGCGTCGCTGTGCTCGTGGAGGCTTACATTTCTCATGGCATTTTATTTTATAAACTTATAATGGCGTCACAAATTGCTGCAGTCGATTGTTGATTAAACAATTGAGCGGGCCCTGGCGGGCCCCGCATGCATCGTCTGTCTCAATTGTAAACTGTTATTGGAAATCAATTGACACGAAGTATATTGACTCAATGAGTCGGATAAGTGACATCCTCTCTCAACTGATCATCACGTTCGTTTATGTTATGTTTTTAATTATTTCCCGGTAATTATGCAAGTTTACAATATCTTGACACGTCGAGGCGAGTATTCTTATCTTTCAGTACACCATGTTATGAGAAAATAATCTTTGAACAACTACTTTACAGTGGTTAGGTAAAACTCAAGTTACCTATGTTAAAAGATCTGTCAGAAAATCGATATCCTATTCAGGCTGGCTTTGACAAACATTTTAGAAACGCAATTAAGCAATAACAGAACCAAGGTTTCTATTTCTGCTATTTCATGAAGTCAGGTAAAATGTTGAATCATAGCAATTGTTTATTAAATCATGAAAATTGTCTCTAAAGTTGAATCACATCCAGCATAACTATATAGGTTAGGTAGTCAGTACGCTTATTTACTTTTCGCTAGTTTTTCAAACATTCAAAAAGTTTCAATGAACACAACATCAATCCAGGAAGGTGTGCCATGTGCCTTGCAGGGTGACGTTAACGTTAGGTATTCATTCTGTTTTGCTAGTGCAGTGAAAGTGAGGTCGCGGCGCTTTCTATCCGCAACGCTGTGCGGGCCGCCGCGCCGTCGACGCATCGACTTGCGAAAGCTACCAACCAACACCAACCTAGCCATGTTCCTTTCAAATAGAAAGCTGGTGTGAGCAATCTGCAGATACATCTCGGACATCTCTAGAGCCATGTACACTACGATATGACGTGTTTTCCCGTCTGGTAATTTGCTTCGGCTCTGCTATCGCAAATTATAGGTAAGCTTAAATGGGATCGTCATCTTCAAAAGAGAACTACATTTCGTTAGAAAAAACATCCTATATTTTAATTATTTTTAATGTAAACACATATTTTTTTAATATTTTTATTTCTTCTAAATCTATGTACCCACGACAACAGTGAATTTGTGAAATAAAAAATGACGACAACTCGTTCGTATTACCGTTACAAAAGTAATTTGTTATATCTTATATTATTCTCGGTATTATGTATTTCATCGCTCGTGCCTGCTATTTATGTGACGTTCTACTCTAGTGTATCATGTAGCGAAAATACGCTGTCACATTTTTATTCGTTAGAAGGAAATTACTCTTATTTTACGAAGAAACATCTGCTCAGACCACCTATTACTTAAGCTGTATTTTGTGAGTGTTTTATACTATTGTTATTTTATTAACCTGTTTCGTTATTTCTTATCATTGAGTTCGAAGACTAGGCTTCCAGTCTAGCCAAATGCAGCTTAATATTAGTAGTTACCTACACACATCAAAAGTGTCTAGGGATCAACATATATTTTTGCAATAACTTTTCTCCTGATTGATATTAATTAAAATTTTCTTTAAGGATTCATCAAATAAAGTGTTTTCGTTTGTCACAGTAACGATACACCAAGTCACCTTTGCATTAATAAAGAAATTTGCCATTTTCCTAATAAAGGGATTTTTGACATTTGAACCACTAACACAAAAGTTCGAAAAAAAGACTGAAATAACAGTTTTCTTTAAAATTTTATTGGGTAACTTAAACAATTAATAATCCGTGTTTCTACCGCGAACACTAACAACACAAGAACATCGGTTTGGCATACTCAAAATGAGTTCATCCAAATCACGCTGTGGAATGGCCGCCCATGTTCGTTGCAACAACAAAAAAAGGTCTTCTTGCGACTGGATACCCTCCATATTCGGCAGAGCTCTTCTCTGTAGCATATCCCATGCATGCTCAATCGGGTTCAAGTCTGGCGACTGAGCAGGCCAGGGCAGGACATTGATGTTAGCTGCGGCGAGAGTCTGTCTTACAACTCTTGCGGTGTGCGGTCGTGCATTATCATGCATTAACTGAAATAAGGGACCGATTTGCGCTTGTAGAGGAACGATGACGTCTGATACAATCGTCTCAGCATAAATTTGAGCGTTGAGGTTGCCTCTGATCCAAATCAACTCAGTTCTTCCGCCGATCCAAATACCCGCCCATACCATGATGGTTCCACCACTATAAGGATGGACTTCCTGGCAGGATTTTAATCGCTGTTGGCGTCCAGGGGTTCTCCAGTGTCGTATACGTCTTGTATCCGGTCTCATACCAAAACGAGACTCATCAGAAAAGCACACGAAACGCCATTGTTCTTCTGCCCAATTTCTGTGTCCAAGAGCCCATTGATATCGAATCCTACGATTGTGCATTGCTATAGGTGGTACCCGTAGCGGTCTTCGGGAATGAAGGTTCACTTCATGCAAGCGGTTTCTGACTGTTTGGTCGCTAATTAAGTTCCCTGAAGAGTGATGAAGCCTCACGGCTAACATCATGGCGGTTATTGTTGGAGCTCTTCGAGTTAAGATTTGAATGTATCGGTCTTGTCTCCGTGTGGTGCAGCGATACCGTCCTCCATGGCGCTCAGCCACGGTACCAGTGCTTCGGTAACGTGTCCAAAGTCGACTGATAACACTCTGACTTGTATTCAGAGCTAAAGCCACAGTACGTTGCCGGGAACTAGCTTCTATCATTCCCACGGCTCTGAGCATTTCTTCCCTGCTTAAATGACGTCGCCGCTCCATAATAACGTTGGTTTTAATCAGTAGTAGGGAAACAGTAGCACTAATAATGTCTTCAATGCGTTGTATGTTTTTATAGGGAAAATATTGACAGCTGATTTTCATCTTTTACTCGAATTTGATTCACAGTTCCTGATTCAAATTATGAAATGCACCAAAAAGGATCCATATAAATTTATAAAATCATAAATTTATTACAAAGCCACATCTCAATCTCAAGAAATCCGCATAAAAATGCTTGATCCCTAGACACTTTATATGTGTGTATTTTATAAGAAGCTTCTGTTGTCTGTCTAACGCAACTTTGTACTAACTTATCTTATACTAAGGTGAATTAATAATAATTTTCCTGTGACGTCATGTGCCTTTGGACACTATCTGGATTAAGATCAACCCAAAGACACCTCATTTGTTGAAATCGGTTCAGTAGTTTAGGCTGTGCGAGGACACAAACTTACATACATACACACAAAGCCAGTGAGATTCATAACCCTTTCCTGCCCTAGTCGGATAAAAATAAAGTCATATAAATACCCAATTAACGTAACATTTCTACAATTTCTTCTATTTTCACCGACTTTTGTATGCCTGTCTGCGCTAGAACTAAGAATGTCTTTGACTGCTAACCAAATATAGACACAACCTAAAAAAACAGCCAGCTCACTTCCAGTAAACTGTAGTAGATCTATCTAGTTTGTACTGTCAAACAGAAAGAACTGTGTTGCTGGGGAGTTTGTTGCGCCGTTTCTTCATTGAAGTTCAATAAAAAAATCAATAAGTAATTCTAGTCTATTTTGAATAAATGAGTTTTGAGTTTTGTACTTCAGAAGCTGGCGGACGGCTGACCCCGTATGCATCAATGTGGTATAAATATCTCTCTGTTCCCTGAACATGTGCATTTCGCGCACAATGCGGTGTATCATAATATGTGCGTAAGGCATTCTTCTTTGAATACAGTGAACGAACAATGTTCATTGTGCTAGACCTAAAGTGCAACGTGAAATGGGATCCGCGACAAGCCTGTCTGATACGCTGTCTTAGCCTTGTTCTAAAACAACAGTCATGCTATGTGTATTATTGTTATAATTAATTTGATAACACAGTATGTTTGTGTCTTTCTTCTTAATATTCTATAGAAATTTTGGAATCCTTTCAATATAAAATTCCGAGAACTCGAAAGATCTTGAAGCTGCACCTGCTAAACAAGACATTTATTTAAAATCGTTATAAAATCCCCAAAAATACTGAATTAATTAAGCCGAACCTGTTTAAACTTGAATATACTAATTTTGCATCACAGAATACCTACCTCATATCATTACCATACACACTAACATAAAATTGGAGCTTGCTCACGATGTATGTCAGATATTCTTACTACTCTAAAATTAGTTTGGTACAGTTATAGGCCTCGTCTCACGTCCTTAAATTAGGCATTGTTTACAATAGTTATTTAAATTCTAATGTTTCTAACTTTCAGGTCACGAAGATACAAGCAAACTGAACAGAGAGGTGGGGGGGGGGGGGGGGTTAGAGAAACTAAACACCGGTAACGCCTCGATAGCTCAAACACGACGCAGTATAGAAGTTCACGTGATACTATAAATAATGCCTTAATTTGTATAAATAAGATATGCAAATATACAGTAACAATATACCTACTTTGTCTGTGGCGAGTGTGGTGGAATCAAATATCTACTAATTGACTACATACCTACTTAAAGAAGCTGAGTAACTTGAGCACCTCTTATTTTCCCAAGGAGACATCGACCGCTGAGTGGCAAGAGACGTGACCGTTTTTACATCGTCTTACAATCTAATGCTTGTTATTGCTCATATATGTTTGAAGTAATCTTCATAATTTTAGTACATTGCTTGTCCAACATGAACGCCGATTATGCTTTGCTCTTATTCAACAAGCGTGAGAGAGCCTGCTTAGCGATAAACATGGTCTGTTCAAAGTATCGAAAGGTGACGTCATCTGTTTAAATTTGGCAATGCCAGGCGGTCGACCTCCAGCGTGTAGTAACGTTGGCGTCGTGGCTTCTCGCTAAACTGCGCATTAGACTCTATATGTAAATACCTATGTAAGTATAATCTACGAAAACCATAGCTTTTTTATGCTCTCAAATTACATCATAGAAACTTGCCGGCTATACTGCGAATGTGAAGGTATGCATATTCGGTTTTGGGTATGCATGACAAAGACGCGGCAGAAATCACATTAACTTATATGGGATGGATGCGTGATTATCTTTGTCGTGTAAACGTTCATATAAGCTATACTCCAACAGTTTTAACACACCTAAAGCCACATCAGACATCCCATTAATGACTTAGAAGCCTGAGGATCGAACTTTGTTCGAGAGGAGCACAAGTCTCTCTTAAAAATCTGATTACTTAGGTATAACAAATTCACGGAGTAGAGGAAGGAAAGGGGGGAGTGAATATCTATTTCCTCTTCTGATATTTGAACAATGGGATGATGGGAAAACAAACGAGACCGTTGTAAGTACCTAATTAACAGCACAATCGTAGAACTGAACTCAAAGTAAAACGGTATAAATGTTTCTGGTACAAACAAAAGAAGTTGAAGATAAAGAGAATCTATTCAAGGTATTAGCTATTTCTAATTACAATAAAAAACAAAACTAGAACGCAATTATCTGACATTGTCTCAGGTCAGGTTTGTGACATGTGAACTTGATAACTGCTCCGGTAATTAATTTAAATACTTCTATGAATCAATTCATACAGGATGTACCTAGGAGTATTTATTTTTATTGTGAAACTCCAATCATTTCCTAAGAAGTACCTACTTTAATTAATTATTGACAAGGATTTCAATGGAAAGATCCATTAATGATATTACAGCCGAGGTGACGTGTCATGGGAAAACTATTGTTACAGTGACTGAGCAACAAGGTCACCAAATAATTGCAGATAAAACATGACGCCATGTATAAACACACTGATACGTAGTTATTATGTTTTTGCCTTATTGTTCACTAGCTACTCGCGCTGGCGTCGCTCGGGTACGTTTTGTAGCTTCAAAGATTCCGGAAGAAATTACCTGAATTAAAATGAAAACCGCATCAAAATCCGTTGCGTAGTTTAAAAGATCTGAACGTACAGACGGGGCGGGAAGCGACTTTGTTTTATACTATGTAGACACAGTTAAATAAAAAAGTATTCATAGTGTGCAGTATTAATAACATCATTGCTTTCTTAATTACCTTTGTTTTTGTCAGCAACCGGTTCAAAGTCCTAATTCGTAGACATTGCTTATCTAAGTACAAATGATATTAACTGTTCTCTAATTATAATTATTTACTGTAGATAGCTTTAAGATGTGTATGCGTGTGAACCGTAATAAGAACCGCAGTCGTTACTTGTAATAAACAAAAGAGAACAACGTTACTAGTACAGACAGTAACAAAAGAAATGAGACCAGGCCGTCGGGACCTGATGCGGGCATTGTGGTGAGAAACTACTTACTACATACTACTAGCGTGGCATTGATGAAAACTTGAATTTATTGTACTGCTGTGTAACTCGTTCGTGTCTAAAGAATTGTCATAAATGATGATTTATCCTTTATTTACTTCCTTTCAAGTGTTTTTTCCAGTTGGAATATTTTTCTTAGGAAAATACTTGGATATCACGGTTTTTTTAGCGTTAAAGTAATTAATGACGTAATACCATCAAAACATCTACGCAATGATGACGCAATCGCATTAAATACTCCTTTTAAGACGAATATGACGTATTGTTTGGCCCTAGACCTTAGATAAGCTTTATTAATATGAGTCATCGCATGATACAAGTCGTGGACCATCCCGATCATGACATAAGAGGTTTATGGAAATTGACCTAATGCATGCAACGTAAAAAAACAAGTTTTAAGTTTTTTTGGTCTTGTTTTTTTGTTTTAGGAAAGAACGCAATACAAATTACGTATTAAAAAACAAGCCAAGTACGAGTCGGGGCTCGGGCAATGTGAGTATCACGTACTAATTATACGTTGTTTTTTCATAGGTTACTTATAAAAAAAACTATGCAAGGTATTGCAAACCTGATAATTTTCCTTCAATTTACTCCAATGATAATGATTAATTTCAGAATTATCTGCTGAGCTGCTGAACAGAATTTTTGAGGCGACTTATAAGTGTTAAAAAAGTAAAAAAAAAATACGTTTTCAATATTTTTGAATTTGTGCATAAGTAAGCTTTCATTAGAAAGCTCACATTATTTTTTTTAATTTTTCCTACCTTGACTATTCGTTTTAACTATAGGTAAGATAGCAAAAAAAAATACAAAAAGTTTTTGAAAGCCTACTAATTAGGCATATTTTCAAAACATCTTTTCAGTTCATATGTACACGCAGTCGAGTGTTTTTTTTTTATTTACCTACCTTTTTATTGCGAGCTTCATTTTGATTATATTACGATAAAATATATAGCCTAAGACACTCCGGAGATGAAGACGAATCTAATGACACCTCGCACCTCACAATCTAAACGGTTACAATCACAGAACAGATAAAATACAATTGTAGTCACATAATAATATGGAGAAACAGACAAACATACACACATACAAAAAAAAAACATTACTCTCCGTCTGTGGTAGTCGCTGTTTAGACCTTAATATGGAATAGACAAACAAACAAACATTTTACCATACACTCGAAAAACATTACCCTACTTGTCACAAATCTACATCCACAAATGCATGGCGAATGTGGCGACAAGTTAATTGATTAGCTGAAGATGTAAGATAATTATTACTTAAATCTTTGATCATGACGATAGGTACATGATCCTATTAAAAAATTGAGGAATTCGTAAAACTCTATTTTAAGGAACATTGTAATAACGCACGGGTATTATTGTTCTGTGCCTAGCCTTGCACTAATAATATCTTTGCAACCAGAATTTGAACATGTGGTTTATTCTGGAAACAACAGAACAATCTAATGATATCAGACAATCTTACCTAAAAGACGGATTGGTTAATAGTTTCGCCTAGCTTCCACGGCACAGGGCATCCTAGTGTGGAAGTTAGTGCCAAATGTAAGTTTACTTCTACAATAGAGATTTTGTTTTATTATTTATCTACTATTAATAAATATTTACCTAAGTTTCTCCACGTTCTTAGGCTAAACAAAGTGACAGTCACTGTTGAATAATTGGCACTCGAAACCATCTGTCCATGCCTCGACTTTATTATCAACATGTGAGTTTTCTCACGATGTTTTCCTTTACAGCTTATTGATTCTATAGATACCGATCAAAGTATGTACAAGTCTTTGAAAACATAATGATTCACATGGAATAAATTTTGCCTCGTCATGATATCTCGTTTCTCTCTGTCTGATGTTTCTCGTCTCAAGATGGCGATAGTTTCTTGTAATTAGTTGAATTTGTTATACAGTGGCCGGTACATAAAAACTTGACCACGTGTGAATTTTCCGATAATTTGTATTTAAAATTAAGGCCTCGGGAAGTGTCTCTAATGTTTTTAGAACTTAGTAATTAAAAGATTACTACACTAACAATAAAATTTACAAAACCACGCACTTTCTCAGAAAGAGAAGTTTAAACGCTACAAACAGTACAAAAAGCAAAATAAGCTAACTCTCTTATCGTCAATACGTTTTAATACCGGCTATTTCCTCCTCTAGACCGATACCATGATAGCCACCTGCATTCGATCTGGCATGACTTCGATGATGATTCTGATATCAACTTGCAGTATGTTTTCCAAAGCAGCTAGTGCTTTTCGGAGCTGGTTGAGAGTTTGAGGCGGGTGATGAGATGTGTTTTATTGGTTTTAAGTGCGGGCTACGAGCTAGCCACTGCAATTTTTGAATACCAACCTCTTGGAGATTTTCTTCTAACCAACGTGCGACGTGTGGGCGTGCATTATCGTGCATTCAGAAAAATAGGTAGTGTCCAATGAACTCTGAATAAGACCTCCTCTATGTATAGAGTAGCAATTAACCGATTATGGACGATAACTAACTCCAAACGAGCATCGGAACTTATTCCTCCCCATACCATTATGGAGCCGCCTTGGAAAGTCATAGTTTGTGTGGTGATAATGGGTAGAAACCACTCTCCACTTCTTCTACACATTCGTTTCCGACCGTCTGGAGTATGTAAAGAGATTTGACACTCATCAGCACTCCTGAGAGACGATACTTATGTACGTCCGGCGTACTCTGGGCAGTCAGCCCCGCAGCCAACCTTGCTGACTGGCTAATCTTTTCTCGACAACATGAGCCATTTTTGTATAGCTCGTGCTGGCATGAGCGAAGAAGAAGCACTCCTGAAGTCGAGCTACTCGGTGCTCTCTGTTCTCTAGAGTCTAGTAGACCAGCACGTGGTCTAGACTCTAGACCACGAACGACTTTTAACACATTCGAGTCCACCACACTTTTCATAGAGCTCATATGACATCCCGCCATACATAATGCTAGCGGACTTTCCAGGAGGGTCCTCGGCATGACGTTTGCTCTAAGAGTGAACACTCGAGAAGGTTTCCTGGTACTAGGTTAGAAACCTTGAAAAATACGCTACTACGTCGTAAAATAGTCGTTTGCTTGTTTCATGACGGTGAATTTTCCAAGAAAAACCTGCATTTAAAAGAGCCCTTCACGAAGGCACCCGGCATGGCGAATGCGACTACAGGGTGCCCTCCTGGAGGGCATCCGGCACTGAACATGTTAAGCAGGACAATAAAACGGTCGTCCCGAGTCGATGTGCATGTTACGCCTCCACTGTCGGTCTGTGGGTGTACTGGCCGCAGTATCGTTTCAGGGCATACGTGCACATTGAGGAACATGGTAGGTAGGTACGTTAAGCGTGGTATCCACTTCACGCTGTGTCAGCTCTTGGTTCGACGACGACGGCTTGTGCAACCTGTGCTGGTGTTAATAGCATTTTTTTTTGTTTTAAAGAACTTGAATTATTGAGTTACAAGAAATTCAAATTAGTCGATAAAATGACCCGATTCAACTAAAACTTAAAATTAATGTTACGGTACATTCAAAATTATATTAAAAAAAATAACCTAAGAATTCCTAAGAAACATTCATAAGAAACACTTAAAGCTTTTGTTATCAGGAGATATGCGCTTTGGGCAAGATTCCGTGCCGCTGAGTGTATATCTTAGACCGAAACGCTATAATTTATCAAATTTCATTTCCTTAACATAATATAATTATATGAAATAGTTATTATATAGGCGGTAAACATGAAGCGCTGCTTTTACGGGCCTTCTAGGTACCATCAAGCGAACGAGCTACTATTGATCAAAGAAAGCGCTGCAGCAAGTTGTCGAACGGTACCCAAATTGAAGTTCAAAGTTCCGCTAAGAAAGACTAGATCATAGATCATTTCATTATAACCCAAATGATATGGTCGTTTCGACACCATAAATTGTTCGGTGATATTATATGATGAAAAAGATAAACTCAAACTCAAACTATTTACTTGCACACTAAGGTAAAATAATACAGGTCTTATTATATAGAGTAGGTACAGCTTAGCAACCTTTTCCAGGTGTTGCAACATTTGAGGGCTCTAATTATTTTTATTTACATAATATATACAATTCCTATATACATTATTCTTATAATATTTACAAAATTACAAATAAAAGTATATACAAATAAAATAAAAAAATATCCTAATAAAACTATAAACTAAAATAGTGCGTCAAAATATTCCTCCGCATCGCTGTCGACTGGTAACGTGCCCAGAAGGCTGGCAGCATTGCCACGTTGTATGGCAATGCTTATCCTTTGGCCAAGGTAGAGGCCAGCCTTCGGGTCACGGGTCGTATCGACCAGCCGCCTTGCAAGATCTTTGTATAAGATTTGGGCACTCGGACCCCACGGCCCGAGTGTTTCGACCCCAAACGGCTCGAAAATATAATTACTAATCAAGTTATTATATTTTCGCCGCTTGAGGGCCTCCGCAGCTGCAGCAGCAGCGCCAGCACAGCCTACCGAGCTAGGAAGATGAGATGGCGCAAGGGTATCGACGCACGTTGCGTCCCATACCAGAGGCCTACCCATCTTCCATGGCATCAATGACATACCATCTGGTCTCTTGCCATCGTCACGTGCCAAGCCATTTGGTTCTAATACGGCTGGAACGCCGGCGGTGACAAGAGCACGACGGATAATATCATTTAAGTTGGCGTGCCGTGCTATACGGCCTGCACTCCTGCTGCAAGACAAGCCGTGGTGTCCGAGGCTGTCGACGGCTTCACGGGCTCTAATTAGATAAAAGTATACATATTTATTTATAAATTTACTTAGGTATGTGTCTACTTGGTACGTAGTTCCTAATTCTTGACTATATCGCTAACAATCGCGTTAGCAAAGCAACTTGAATGAAATCAACCTAAGTAACATTAGAAATAAATTTAATTTCCAAC
Source organism: Amphipyra tragopoginis (assembly GCA_905220435.1). NCBI lineage: Eukaryota > Metazoa > Arthropoda > Insecta > Lepidoptera > Noctuidae > Amphipyra > Amphipyra tragopoginis. The sequence continues at coordinate 14,284,002 of HG992005.1, read as the reverse complement.
AGAATTGACAGTACACTAATTATGAGCTTCCTTTGTTTGAGAAGTTAATTAAACCTAAGTTAAATTTGACTAGAATCGGAAAGCAGCTAACTGTTAACATCCGTGCCGTTTTACTTTACTAAGATTACCTTCGCGATAGGGAAGGGACTAGATCGTTGAGTCAGCTCTGTGCCCCAAATTCCACAGCACACCATCCGTAATGCTGCCTCAATGGAATACCAACCGAACCGCTATAGTTGTAAAAACGACTTTGCTACGAAACAAAGCCTCTAAGAGACCATTGTTTCGTAGATCTAGCGACTCGCGATGTAAAATAGCATTAATGTCTAGCAGATGCTTTATGGTCACAGCGATGTTTCAAGAAACCATTGAAGTAATTTTCTCAGAGCAACTTATTTTTATAATAAGCTCTCCCAATAAAATCATGTAATTTAGTATTATGAAGGACCAACGACCAATATCTTTCAGGCAAAGGCCGGTAGAAGTCGTTTAAACTTTCATAAGATATTCAGTAACATCAGATAAATTTAACAAGGCTTTAAATTAATTATAATTTCAATCGGAGCTTGTTAAAAGAGAGCCGGTTGGGATTCGTAAAGGTACGTTCGTGTTGCCATGCAAAACGGGATCGATAAAATTTCTTTTCCAAATGTAGCATACCTACTCGTATTGTAAGATGAACAAAGTTTATGTTCGGCGCCAAGGGACAATAGCTGTTATTATTAGAGGAGGCGACCTTCAGGGCTGCCTGGTCTCGAGAATGCCTTGGGTTGTTCCAACAGTGCTATCTTCTTAGAAACGTGCTGCACGCGTGTACCACGCACATTTTTTACACGGTATTATGTAGTACATTACAGGCCGATGGAAACTGTCTTGATACTTCATTCACTATAATAATAGGAACATGGTTTTTAATTTTGATTCTAACATAAAATAGGTTATTGGTGTATAATTATCTGTCTACAAAAAATATTTATTCTCTTCCCTAATTAATATATTTTTTATCGAAGGATTTTCGATGTGAAACACTTTTTCAGCCTGTATTTAATACTTACCTTCTACTTATTAGTCTGTGTTAGATAATTTTACTTATATAGGGAAAAGTAGAAATACATCAAAAAGTTTCAGATCCACTCGTCTGCATTCACAAAAATATTCACAGACGTAAAGTGTGAAAAAATTATATTCCGAGTTCAAGTATCAAATACGAAAGCACACACTATAAATTCCTTCACCATCTTAGCGCCAGCCTACCTGTGGTGTAAAAAAAGCATTCTGGCTGCAGGGCCGCGTCGGCGCTTTTGAGATAATTTATAAGGCTCTGCCTTTCTTGGAATTTCGAAATCTCGACGAGATAGCTCCGTGCCCAACCCGCGGCTGCAGGGAATGGAATGTAACGGATTTGGATAGGAAAAAATAGTGCATTGTAAAGACATCCATTGTGATACGTTTTCGTAACGTTTTCTCATTTAAAAATGAATGGTATCATGTTCTTTTGAAGGTTGAGTTGCCTCAATTCCTATAAATTAAATTTACCTATCTACAACACCATAGAATATAGGCACCTACTGCGGGTACCTACCAATCAGTAATACATAGTAGGTACCAGTTGAGTAACAAATTACCTATGCATCGGAATAATGTAAGTTCTTTATCTTCATTTTGTAATTAATATTTGAACCTATATTATGAAGTTTGAATAATTTCATTCAAGCTACAGGAAATTCAAACAATCTACAACAAACAGAAATGCACACATTTCTGTTTTCCTAAGTAAGTATTAGAACGAGCGATGACATGGTACGAATTAATAAGGCAGTTTATTAACAGCCCTAAAACTAACTGGCAATACGGACTCTTTAAAACTGTATATGAATCGATCGTGTCAAATATGCCTATCTAGTCTGTTAAGGGTTAGTTGACATAAGGGAATGTGGAAAACGTTGAATCTTGGTAATAACAAGTATTTTATATCAGCAGCACACAATACTTGTGTTCGGCGGGCTGGCTGGGTACTTCGTGCAACTGATCCCGTCCCGCGGGCTGCGGCACGGAGCGAAGAGTTCTGGGAAAAGCAGGCCGCATACCACGCCGCGAGCTGCCATTGGACCGCTTTGCCTTGTGCCCGCCCGCACGCAAAGACAATATTTCAGAAGCGGCACGTTCTGCCCCTAGCAACTTTGTGTGTTAAAATTAAATCAAAATCGAAAAAGCTGCTTTAATATCTCTCAGGCCCGGTTTCTGAAAGGCTGATCAACGCAAGAGTCAGCTGTTAAATGTCTTGTTAACTTAAGTGATAGGTTATTTTTTTGTATTTTGGTCATCCAATCAATGTTGATATCGCAGATTAAAATGATTAGGTAACTTTCAGAACAAGGGGTCGAGTCTGGTAATTTAAACAAAATGATACAGACCAGTAGCGAAGTTTGTTTAAATGATAATTGAAAATAATAGATACGGTACTAGTATTTGCCAATTTCGAAAGTGAAGCCGATAGGAATCGAGTTTTAAGGAGCCTTCGCCACTGATACAGACACCCTATTGAGATTCCATTGCGATTGAGACAGATAAGATATTCTGCTAAAACTTCAATGTTTTCTATTGAAGTAATAGTTCAATGGCAGTTGAATGAGAGTTCAATGAAAGTCAGTGGAAAGCCACTGGTCTAAAATAACTAGCAGAAGACCAAATGTGTAAAACTATTCTATCGACAGTTTATCGAAGCGTTCGTCAATTAGCAGATTTGGGACCCAGTTCTACAAATTACTCGTACGATCCGGATCGTCAGTGCCATTGTTTATCTATTGTGTCTATAATTACAGTACTACACAGGTTAATAAAAATAAATATATGACTGGTTTAAATAATTAGGATATAAAAAGACCAGGTATTCTAAAAAAATCTTAAGTAGGTACTACCTACCTTTTCCTTGGAACATTTTGGTTCTCACGTTTTATTGTTAACTTCGGTTATGCATGGTGTACAACGTGTACATAGTACTTATCTGTAAACCTTTTACTCTGTGGTCATTGTTAAGTCACGAAGTGAATGCTGTAGGCACCACTCTCGTCGGGCCGGGTTCATTCATTAAAATATGCATTTATTATTACTAACATGCGTCTGTGGTGCATTGCCGCTGCCAGACAGACCTTTAGTGAGTTTACCCTATCCTATTACGAATATGAATTTACTAGTGTTCCTCGAAAATTCGTTAATGACTAACCTTAAGTGGTTAGGTACTTACTTAAAATCTACTTCACACTTAAACATTAATGGACGCTTCACGTTTTAGGTTCCAGCTTGTAAGGTAATTTAATAAATTCTAAGCATTTTTGAACTTGCGTAGGAGCCTGTATTATGTAAGCATCACAAAGAGAAACGCTTCACGAGCGATAGTTCAATCTTCATCAAGCAAAGATGGGAATTTTGTGGATTAAGTATATTCGGTCGAAATTCTTTTTGTTAATTTTAGGAATGAATTAAGGGGGTGCGATCGAAGTGAGGTGTAAGGGATGAGGGCGACAGCTGCGGAGCACGTGGAGCGGCAGCTGTGACGAGCTGACGCCGCGCGCCGCCCGCGCAGGCGCAAGCTGCTATCGCACCTGCCAACGTCAAATATTACCAATTTTTTTGTGGTAGGTTCCTTCACAATACAATATTATGGTAGATTGACATCTGCTCTGATTAAACTCACAGCTGTTTACGATAAACAACCTAAATACCTAGGAAAGCGGCTATTTATCCCGCATGTAGATTTCTATTTCGTCCTAAAATACTATTATGTCATCCTACATCTTGGATATTCAGTACCTAATTCAGAATTTAATTCTGATGATAATGATGACCAGTACAATTTTGTAGATAGCCTACGATACGAGCTTTATTGTAAGTAGGTACAGGGCAGCTATTAGAATTATGATTCAGAAATAGAGTTTACGATAGGATTTCAGATTGCACCAGAGCAGCCAGTGCTTGATTGAACAATGCCGTGCAATACGTATGAGCTAATCATTGGACACGTTTTGTTACGTTTTATTTACGTAGGTAACGATTTTTATCGCCGTATCTCGGCTAAGTTTAGCCGTAGCATTGAAGCGACAACTGCAGTGCTCGCTAGTTCTCAAGTGCTCGTTTACAGGTATAATACCTCATTGAATATCATTTATTTGTTTTTGTTTATCTCTGGTTCTCTGGTGACAGTTGTCATTTTGCCGAGTGTGAATAACTGATTAACTCAATAAAAAGGAACAACTGTCGGAAACATTTTGATTCAATTTTGGCATAAAACATTTTTATTTTTAGGTGAACGAAACTAAAATGGTCGTCGTAATAGTGAAAAGTGAACGTTAAAAATATTCTAACTGCTCCTGTAAACATGGAAGAAAACATATCGGAAAAGGATGTGGAAAATATAGCTCCAACTGCGTCAGTACCAGGTACCTATTATTTTTTATTTGTTATTCTCCTGAGTTTAAATTCTCTTTCATAAGCTGGACTCTGGTTTATGCTAGGTAGTCTTCTAGGGACCATAGTCAAAGTACAACATGCAGACTGACATTTTATGGCGTTTTATTAAAAAGCTATTGTTTTTTTACTGGTGAATAGATATAGATATAAGCCTATCTAAAAACAGAAAGAAATGTTTCGGAAAGTAGGTAGGAAGGTATTTATTTATATTTATTCATTGTAAACAGTAGGCACTACCGGGGTGCATAAAAAGAACCTCCTTTTTTTCTATTCCACTTCTTACAGATGGTCTTTGCTGACCATTTCTATGTCGCCAAGGAGTTATTGGCCAGACCTGAAGGATTTGCGGTCAAAAAGAGTGAGTGACGATACCTATGTAGTACGGCACAACCTGGGCAGTCAGCCCCGCTACTGCTACTGGCAACCTTGCTGACTGGCTAATCTTTTCACCAGGCATGAGGTATTCTTGTATAAGTAGTTCGTGCTGACAGAGAAGCTAGGCACTTCCTAAGTAGATAGGACACCTAGCACTAAAAGACACTTACGTAGGTAGGAGGTACCGAAACCACAGATTAACTAAAATTTCAATACGTCAATAAGGTAGATACCACGGCATAACGGTTTCGTCAAAATGACAAGATAATGTGATTACTATTACAAAATGTCGTGATGATGATGATAAATCATAAGTAGGTAGGTCTACTTGTCTAATCTTAGCGGGAAGTAGGTAGGTACCTATCTAGGCAGATGCAGATATTTAAAATAGGTAATATAAGGTAGGTACCTACTTATGTAGTCAGATTAAAGTGTATTTTTTTTTCATTTATTTCAAATTATAATGATTATCTACCAGCGTAACAAAAGAACAAAAATAACGTTGCTTAAGGCATTTTTAAGATAGAAAGTCGGCTAAAAATATTGCAAATTATTTGAAAAATACAGTCGAGCTGACTGTAAGCAAAGCCGCATAGCAATAAATGTTACCATGTTTTAAAACTCATTTCGGTCGAATAATGTCGAAGCGAAACCTGAAAATTGACTTAGTTTCATTTCTTTATTGATAAAAATATAAATTACTTCCATCAGATAATGTTAAAGAATTAAATAACGATAAAAATATTACCTATTAAAGATGTACGTTGCAACCGTACAAAGACAGAAAACTGAATAAGAGAAAAATGTGAGGTTACAACTTTTTTATTCAAATTAAATCTAAACTTATAACTTTTCAAAAATATGTATAATCTAGATTGTAGATAGTAGATTTACGTACACATACGATTTTAATCTTTTATCTGGCAACATTACTTATAAAGTCCGCTGTAGCGTGTGCGATGAATAGTTTTCGAACGACGACGAGTGACGCATGTTCCCCTTACTACTCTGGCCGGGCCGCGATCGATCGTGAACGTCACTTCATTCGTTCGTTAGTCGCGAGTTTCGCACTCATGTTGGAGAGTTGTGTTTGTTGTTTAACTATCCGTTTTACGTTTGACAAGTGAGAGTGGGACCGCTTGTAGGTACCTAGTCATAAACAATCGATTTGATGTGGTCGTGTTCCTTACCGTGTATAAATACTCAAAAATCTGGATTACAAATGGATATAACCAAAGGTAAAAGCGATTTCCTTACATAACCTTTTCATGACCATATGTTGTTAGATTTGGAACGAGGGCGACGTCACTTATCCTCGTTACCTACTACATTGGCAGTTTTATTTTGGGGCATAGTTATTGGGTTTTGGTTAAAGATAAAACATATTTGTAAACGATAGAAAAATAATTTTATCATAATGGACCAATTACACTTGGTGGTTTAGCTGAATTAGGATAAAGTCAAAGTAATTTGGAAACCCGAATTGGGGCAACAACCAAATGTAATTGCGCCATGAGTAAGAATAATATTGGCCTAGTACATAGGTCTGTAATGTTAAACAAACCCCTTAAAAACTATTAGAACAGAATTTTACTACTATCTTTGATATACACCTATGTTTTAATATTTAAGAGAAAATATTATATTTAATTTTAATATCTAAACAAAACAACAATAACATGTCTGTTGTTATGATCTTATTTACATAGGTATTTTATAAACCATTGATTGAGACTACATTACATAATAATTATTAGTAAATAATGTTACTATTTTATTATGTATTTCTCTTTGTTGCGGTAAAATTGAATATTGTATTTATAAATATTTATTGATACAAATGCACATTTATATCATGCATATTAATGTTAATTTAAAATATGGTCAGATAATGAACAATAGTATTTAACAGCAAACAATAAATAATTATTAATATTATATGTACCTGTATCGTTTTAAGTTCAATACAACGCCATCTATACAGCATATGTGTAAGCTTAAATTAAGTGCTGATGTCATAAAAGAAAAAGAACATTGTTAACAGAGTGGACTGCAATCACTAAGTGCCTCTTTAGAAGTTTACATAAAGAATATGGAATATTTCCAAGAACCTGTTGAACATCAAGATATCATTATGACTTATGTATACTTCCAAAGAATCATTAAAACTGATAAGATACACATATCACAATGAAGATAATAATTATATATTTTGTTCAATCTTTTCCTCAAATAGAATTTGTGACTGTGTATTATAAAAACTAGCTATTTTAATAAAAAAAGTAAGTACCATCAAGCAGGCTGACATTAATTTTTTGTTGCTCAATCGTTTTTTTGTGGCCTTGCCATTTGATTACACTACCCAGAGAGGCCCCTTTGCTGTTTTGGTTGGGTGTTACCAAATTTGTGAGTATGTACATAGAAGGTACAATAAAGAACAAAGATTTAGACTACAGATGGGATATACTAGTAAATTGTTTTATTCCAATACTTAATACTTCTCTCAATGACTCAAAACTTAGCAAGGTAAATACCATCTAGTTTGTAAATGTTGTTTTATTAATAGTTAGGTAAATCCATAATTATTCCCACAAGTTTCCTTTACATTTGTGCCAGTTTTAACTTTTGAACAGCTTTTCCTCTTGTATATTTTGCGATATGAAGTTTCAATTCTACTTACTAGTAGCGCCATCTGTTTGTCGTGTTGGATATTAAGTGCCTTTTTATCAAATACTTTTTTGACGCTTTATAATGTTTATCATAATGCATCTGAGATTATAAAAACAAGTAAATTATTAAAACCTAAAAATAAAATGAGCTCTGCACACCATTGTTCTGTCACATTCACGGAATTGTATTATTATCTATGAAGCTTAAAATACACCTACCAATCAAGTTTGGTACTAACTGCACCAAACTTGTCTTGTGAGTATATTTCAATAGAAAATTGTAAAATTTATTAGTTACCTACTTTTTTGCAGACTGTACGGTACAGTCAGTCACAACAATCAGTAATATACCTTTTCTTAGCCTAGAACAGAATCTATTGAAATTAGGCTAGTCGATTTATATGACAGTTGCAAAGAAATATGCAGGCTATTAATTTCAGTTTTATGATTATGTCTGCAAATTTCGGGAAAGTATAATTTCGGAATGCAGACAATGGCTTGCGGAGTAGCGTATGTCTAGTGTCCATGTTTCAAACAATCGTAGTACCTTCCAAAATTGGTGAATAGTTGGGTCACAAATTACAAAACATAGGCAGTCAGATAACGTCATACAATGTATTTAAATTTAAAAAACATTAACATTATTAGGTATTAACGACTAGCTGTACCCCGGCATGCGTTGCAATGCACTTTTTCCTACTTACCTGACCTACTACCTACCTTCAGAAACAAAATCAAAATAGTAACAAAAAGTTAAAACCATTTTCATGCATCCGGTAAACAAGTTAAGAATATGGACATACTGAGATAATTTGTTTTTTTTAAATATCAAAATTTTCTTTCACAAGAACCTTCTCCTGACAATTACGAACACAACAAAAAAAACATTTAGCGAAATCGGTCCAGCCGCTCACGCGTGATGCCGTGACCAAGGGAAATAGGGATTCATTTTTGTATACATAAGATTATATACATAGATATAGTGTACTTGGTGTTGCACTACCAAAAAAATAACGACATGTTAAACACAATAAATGTGTAATAAACACTTCTTTTGACAAAAATACCCCCTTTTGTAATTCCAATCCCCTCCTCTCTGAATGGCCGCCATTTTGATTTTTGACCTGCCCAGTACAGTGTTAATTAAAACATGTAATAGGTATCTTTGGGACTAGGCTATTAAAGGCTTAAACTCTCAATCACCGTAATTATAGACACAATAGATAAGACAATTAAGTGTCGTCCTGGGACGACGGGCGGTACGCAACCGGTTAAATTTTCAACCGACTTCTTGTCTGGACAAATAGTTTGAAATAGTCAATAAATCATTTGGCAGGGCAAGAAGTCTGTTATTATAAAGGAAATAAATGAAAAGCAAAGGTTTTTTTAATTTGCCATTTTTAATGGATATAAGAAATTACTGAGTTTTTGCAATAATTGAAAAGATGAGGGGGATTTTCAGCTTGTAAACAAAAAAAAATTGAAGCCTTTAACACCCCGGGATCCAAAGATATAACATTTTTAATGAATGCCTACATTATTGGGTCAAAAATCAAAATGGCTGCCATTCAGAGAATACCCCGGGGGTTGGTTTTAGAACAGGGGGTATTTTTATCATAGAAGTAAGTGTTTAAATTTTCGGTTGAGCAACAATACCAAACACACTGTATTTTAATGATCCTTCGTATTACGTTAGGTATCTGACTGTCTATATTACGTAATTTTTGGAATGCCTATTTTATGACAATTTTGAAAGGATCAATATCGGTCCTTTATCGGCCCCAAAAATAATATGACACTATCTAACCACTACGATATTGATTTTTACGTACTTAGTTATTCCTAATAGGATATTTTTTTCATCGGTATATTTTTTTATATTCAATGCCGTACTCTTTGATATGTATGTGCCCCATCTGGCGGATGTTCTCTTCCGTTGACACCAATTCCGGGCTATCCTTTAGTTTATTTTTCCTACTTTTATGATGAGAGAAGCCACGGTTTATTTAAACTTCGTTAAGGCAACAAGCATAAAATTCATTCATAGTCACAATCTCATTCGTATCTACGAATGGTTTAATTTTTAGATTACGATCGACTAGAAATGGGTAGACAGTTGAATTATTTTAGGAGAATTTGCTTTGATAGAACTGTACTGAAACTACGGTAGACGTATGTAGCTAAATAGATAGCAGTCTAGCGCGTAGGCGCTACAGGCGAGGCATTGGAATTCGAAAGCCGAGCGCCGACCACCCATAGGCATGAGAACATGGCCCCGTCCCCTTCCCCACGCTTGCTCTCCCGGCGCCGCCTCTCGCCGCTCTCTTGAGGCACAATGCTGAATTTCATTTGCTTTTTGCGGCGAGTGACGTGAACTTTGCACATGCACATGATATCAGTCTGCGGGACTTAACTTTAAATGTCTGTTGTTTACATATTTTTAATCTTGAGAAATTAGAATACATATAATGCTTCTTCTAAGCTTGAGAAATATTATTTGCAAATTATTGAGATCGGTTTGAATCAATAAAACGTTTCACTTATTACCGTACCTTTAGTAGATGTATTGTGCGTTACTGTCTGTAAGAAATTACAGAAAATAACGAACGAATGATGAATAGTGTGTCTGTAATATTTTTATATCTAAATAAAAATTAAATTAAGTGCTGAAACAAAAAAAAGTCTGGACAGTTTACATTCTTATTCCTACTATTTTTAGTAAACTTAAGTACTGTCCGCATTCCAAGCATCCACTTTTGTCTACTTTTATTTGGTGTTGTATTAGACCCGCCCATCAGTAAACTACTGCCACATTCCACAGGCCCTTTTTTACGCTGTGTGGTCGCGGTTTCCGCTGAAGACGGCAACGTCGCGTCTCAAATATATGAATGAAATCCGGTCGGCTGTGAACGGCACGGCAACGTCGCACCAGACGCTAGCCTGATTGAGAACTTACTATCAGTGTTGCCAGATGGAATTTGAAAGAATAAGTAGAATGTCGACAATTGTACCTACATCTTGGGGAAAAACATAGTTTTATGATGCATTAGTGATTTCACAGGCAAACGGAAAGGTTATGTTTACCCAATGTCCTTGTACAGAGGAAAAGAGACCAACATAATAAGAAACATAAATCGTCCCGAGGAATCACCAACTGCCTACTTAGTTCTTTTTTGCAGCTTTGATTTTCAAAGCTCATCATGTATGCTTAAATAATAAGAAATTCATTAGGAATATTACTGTGTCGTGCAGCGCTTCTCCTATTCATCCCTATACCCCTAGAGCCGTTCATATAATCAAAATGATCATTATCAATCGTGAAATCTCGATAATCTATACCCAAAATTAAAGATTGTCGCAAATTGATACCCTAATCTTATCTTATTAAAGGAAATGACATAAACATAAATTAAAAAAAAAAAACATTTTTAATGATTAGGTAGGTACTTAGGTGTTATAAATTATTTAGTATAAGAAGGTAGGTATTAATAGAAATATTTATTAGGTTTTTTTTTTCTCTATCTGAAGATATTCAGTAGCAAATAAAGTTGTAAGTAGTTTTGTTTACGAAAAGTAACAGCTGTGTCGGAATATAACTACAATGGCGAATTGCCGAAATGCAGCGCGCACCCCATGTGCACGACAATACTCTAGGGCGCGGAGGGTTGCAGTCAGACTATTTAAACCCTCTTTTGAAGTGCGTACGCTTGCGCAGAGGGGTGGTCGTTGTAGCACGATATCACCACCAGGCGGCACAGTATACGTACAGCCAACGATGTCCGTACTCACACGTACGATATCGCGTTATCGTTTTAATTCTACAACAATAATTTGCAAAGCTTCTAGTTTTTTTGAAATGTGTGTTTGTAGTGTTACGTGAAAAGTTCGCAGTGTACAATCGCCGCCAAAATGCCTGTTTTAGTTGATACTAAAAGTAGAAATGGTAAATATCGATCCGTGTACCACAGACGGCCATTAGCTATTTTGGAGGCCTATTGTTTTGGTAACGTTAGAACTTTGAGATAATTTTTTCTACTACCTATGTATTTTCAAACAAGACTAGGTTGTATGTTAAATGAAAATAACACATTCTTTTATTACAAATATGAAAGATTGAGGTTTCCTACGTAACTCAGTTTTTTTTTTACAAAATATGTTCTCATTACATACTTTTCACTATTTTCATTATGTATAATACTACATAGCCACCTTTATTGATGAAAAATGTATTAATGATTAATGTTACTGAGGTCAATAACAGTTGGAGAAGCTCTAGTTGTTTATGATTTTTTGCTGACCGTGGCTTTTATGAAATAACTTAACCCACCCAATGAAACCTGCCTGTACTATTTTGAGATTTACTCATATGAGAAAATAATAAAGGCAATTATAATATTCTTTTCCATAACTTAGGTCTTAGTAGGTTTTAACCAATCATCTGTTTTGGGTCTGCTGTTATACTAGGGTTAGAAATCCGATTGTGGTCATTCAGTACATGCGCACTGAGTGCACTTAGGGAGGAGTGAAGGCGGGCTGAGGGGCGGCGGCAGGCATTGGAATGTCGATGACGCAGCCAGCCGGGCCGGCCCCGGCGGCCGCGAACTTGTTGTTATGTGAAACTGTTTTTAAACGCACACTCGCACGCCGCTATCTTCATATGACTGCATCTTGTATGTTTAAGTGATATTAAATTCGCTCTAAACTCATTAAAAGCCTCGTCTGCATAAGCCATCATACCTACTCTTTTCCTTTGGGCTGAATAGTATTCCCGGCGTTTTAATCCCAAACATAATATAAGCACCCTTCCAGACCATAGAAATTCTTTGATTTAAAAAAACTGTATCTACTTACCTGTAATACCTATTCAATGCTTTATTTTAAACACAGAACGCATTTTCTTTTACCTTTGTCTGCCGATCTACTTTTGGACTTCGAAATATTTCTCACTACGATACGTTTTATGTTAATTCTAGGACATTGTAATCTGGATAGACATAAGAACGAACTTTGTTAACTAACTTTCAGTAATTAATAAAAATCCTTTCTTTCTTTACAGTGGCATCCAATGGCCCCGCCTCACCATTAACGCTATTCAAGAGCGCGCCGCGCGAGGCTAAGATACGACCTCTGGTCGGACCGCTAGTGCTACCGACGCAGAGCTACGACGCAAACGCCGGCTCTCCGGCATCGTCACCCTCCACACCTTCTTCGTCCTCCTCGTTCTCCATCGACAAGACTGACAACCACGACACCTTTGGCTTCAACCCGGACGCGGTTGATATGCGCCGGGAGGATGAAAGAATTAAAACTTTCGAAAAATGGCCCGTCTCCTTCCTATCCGGAGAGCAACTCGCTCGGAATGGCTTTTATTACCTCGGCCGTGGAGACGAAGTGCGCTGCGCCTTCTGCAAGGTGGAGATCATGAGATGGGTCGAAGGTGACGATCCCGCCAAGGACCACCAGCGATGGGCGCCGCAGTGCACATTCGTGCGCAAGCAGGGCGGCGGCGCCAGCACTGACTCGAGCACCAACGGGCGCGACGAGTGCGGCGCACGCGCGGCACCCACGAGTGCGCCCTCGCGCATGCCCGGCCCTGTGCACCCGCGCTACGCCTCCGAAGCCGCCCGCCTGCGCAGCTTCAAAGACTGGCCGCGATGCATGCGACAGAAACCCGAGGAGCTTGCCGAGGCCGGCTTCTTTTATACTGGTCAGGGAGACAAGACCAAGTGCTTTTACTGCGACGGTGGCCTAAAAGACTGGGAGAACGATGACGTGCCGTGGGAGCAGCACGCGCGCTGGTTCGACCGCTGCGCCTACGTGCAGCTGGTGAAAGGGCGCGAGTACGTGCAGAAGGTGATGACGGAGGCGTGCACGGTGCCGGCGGCGGACGCTGAGCGCGACGTGGTGCCGGCGCGTCCCGCCAGTGAGCCGAGCGCGCCGCTCGACTCGTCCGAGAACTCCTTGGACGACTCCAAGTTGTGTAAAATTTGTTATGCGGAGGAGCGCAACGTGTGCTTCGTGCCGTGTGGACACGTGGTGGCGTGCGCTAAGTGCGCGCTGGCGGCGGACAAGTGCCCGATGTGCCGCAGGACGTTTCAGAATGCAGTGCGACTGTATTTCTCGTGAGAAGAGCCGCCGAATCGAAGGCTCGATTCTAGTCTTAAGGGACGGTCCGACAGAGCTGCGTGCTGAAACCACGCTCTCCTATGTCACGTTTCCACAGGCGAGAAACCTATTAAAACTGATTGTCCGATAGTTAGATAGGAACTCGCTAGTGTAACAAAAGGCAGAGTCCTTAGAAGCACGAGAGATGTATAGTAAAATATTCTATGTTAAATAAATAGTTAACATTCTGACAAGAATAGATTGATACGCTTATACTTTGCACATGACCCCGTTTTTGGCGAGCTTTTGCAATTATTTATTTAATACATTAAAAACAGCTTTAAATAAAATAGAGTAATATTGCACATTTGCGAGAGAATAGAACGCAATTTTGGGGTAACCTCAGCCCAATTCGGTAGGGATCCCATCTTTTCGCAAATGAGCCATGTATTTGTTATTATCTTACTACAGTCCAAGTTATATTTATAATATTGGCAACATAATTACTACGAGAATTTACCTTTTAGCTAGATTTCTGACTGTGGAAGCGTGGCCTTTTATAGGGGCCGCCCCTGTGATCCAATAAATTTTAAAGCGGTGGGGCAAGTTTAAAACTCCGCGTTAAATAATAATTTATAAGACAATATAATTTTTGATGTTAAAATTATTTTAAATTATTTAAAAGATATACAGGACGTCCACATTTTGGAAAGATATTAATGTCAATGCAATCGCAATAGTAAACCTTAAATCATGTGTCTTAAGGTTTACAAAATTTCTCTCGGATTAAACTTGGTTTTACATGAAAGACTAGTCTCAATTAAGTATTAGATACAAATGCAAAAAGTGATAATATTGCAATTTTAACACAAATAAAGTATTTTGTTTTTGTCAAATCTTCCAAAAATGTGTGTACCCCTGTTGTGACATATAATGTAAATAATTTAATGTAAATATTCTAGCTTATCATTTTGTCCCACCGACAAAAGTGTACATAATGTTAAAACGTTAAGCAGCACAATAAACTACGAGAGCTCCAAAAAAGTGCATTTTGACACAAACCAGTCCTAAATTTTCTGTATTGTTTATTGTGCTGACATAATGTTAAACAGAGTAAATTTTCTTAATAATGTAAATTGAAGTTTGAAAAATAAAAATCCTACTGTCTCAAAATTTAATAAATTAAACGATTGCATTTCCATTTTGTTTTGTCGTATCCAATGCATAATGAGGATTTAACGCAGAAGTCGCATTTAAATTGTTTGTCTTAGGAAATTATTTCTATTAGTACAACTTCACGCAAACCTGAATTATATTTCTTGACATGCAATACAAATACTGAATGCGTAAGGGCGTCTATTTAAAGAGTCGCATTAACATTGTTCTTCATAGGTACCTAATTATTATCTATTTAAATTAGTGGATTCTCATAGATGTCGTCTATTTCATATAAGTTCAACTTAACACAGGCCACTGAATTATATCGTTTTTGACATAAAATATAAATAATGTATACGAGAATTCATTTAAAAGTCGCATTCAAATTGTTTTTCATATGTGATTACTATTTCATTATTAATAAAAAATTGTTAAATCATATATTTATTTATTGTTTTACTGAAATTTTCTTCGACTGCTTTGCACTACCCAAACCACAGAATAAATAGTACAAGCCCAAACGCTCGATATATCCAGTACCATTTTTGACCGCTTGGTTTTTTATCAGTTGCCGTGCCCCTAGCGCCCAGCTCATAAATTGGCAAAATAATAACTACTATGAAAAGTGTTATTATAAACATGTTATGACAATAAATGAATACATTTTAAACACAATTTTCTGTCGTATTTATCCGACATGGGCGAAATGGACACTTTTTTGTCGAATATATCCGACTTGGGCGGTTAAAGGCTTAACCAAACGTTCTGGACCCCCACTAGGCCGGAAAAGCATTCGGGAGCGTGCTCAACTGCTGTTCTCCACCATGACAGCGCAGAAGCGTGCTAAAGGCCAATGCAACCGTTTGGCATCTTTTTTTTCTTTCGCCAGTAGGTATACTTTGGTCATAATTAGGCTGAGCATCCACCAGAGCTGTGCTAAGCTGCGTAGCGAGGAATGTGTTTTGTAAGCACCAATAGAATCACTTCTATTTACCTAGCTTCGCTCTGCGCAGCTCTGGTGGATACTGGCTTAGCGGAGCGAGGTTTTTGTTCATACAAAACAACCGAAAAATGCGAGCGAGGGATGTGTGTGAGGATTTGAAAATATGCGCCTACCAGTCAGTCAAAAGATGGTGTTTGGAAGAGGTAGATGATCATTTGTACACATTAACACATTACACATACCTCGCACAGCTCTGGTGGAAAGGGTCACACCGTTTCACATCCTCGCTATACATTTTCGCACCGCACATTTTCCTCGCACAGCTCTGGTGGATGTCCAGCCTAAGGCCTGGACTCCACCAAAGCGGAGACGAGACGAGCGGAGCGGATCATATCAGCCTATTGCCGTCCACTGCTGAACGTAGGCCTCCCCCAAAGATCGCCAACCATCCCGGTCTTGGGCAGCCCGCATCCATCCGCTGCCAGCCACCTTTTTCAAATCGTCGGTCCATCGTGCCGCAGCGGAGCGGATATGTGTTTTAAAAAACCAATAGAATTTAATTATTCACACATCTCGTCTCCACTCAGCTTAAGTGGATACCACTGAGCGGAGATGTATTATATTTGTATGGCGCGATGGAAGCGGAGATGTGAGCTGTACCTACCTCGCTGAGATTGAGCCGGGCCGCGGTACAAGGCGGAAATGTGAGCTTTGCCTCGCAATCTGACGACGGCGCGCAGCGGAGACGAGATGTGTGCGGTGCCTTTCGTGTCACATCGCACTAAACTGTGCGTTCACATCCAACTCTCGCCGCACGCAGCTCAGTTCCGCTCTAGTCAGCGCACATCTCCACCCTAGCCAGCACACATCTCCGCTACAGTCTAGCCAGTAGCCTACGCATCTCCGCACAGTTTCGGTGTATACACCCAAGCTGAAAAACATCTCTTCTCGTCTCCGCTTCGGACATCTCCGCACATCTCCGCTTTGGTGGAATCCAGACTCCAGATATCGTCAGATAGCTTTTATCTGGGATATAAGTTTGACGTTTGACAGCTTTTGGATAGAAAATATGTCAATTCGTCATATTTATTTCTTTGATAAAAGTTGTCTGACGATTGAAAAATCGGCCGTTAGTCATACAATATTTACATAATTACAAATAAAAGTATATACCTACCTACAAATAAACAAAAATTTATCCTAACAAAACTATAAACTAAAATAGGGCATCAAAATATTTCTCCGCATCGCTGTCTACTGGTAACGTGCCCAGAAGGCTGGCAGCATTGCCACGTTGTATAGCAATGCTAATCTAGTCTATGGCTAATCTTTTGACCAAAGTACAGGCCAGCCTTTGGGTCACGGGACGTGTCGACTAGCCACCTTGCAACATCTCCGTATAAGAGTTGGGCACTCGGACCCCACGGCCCGGGTATTTCGACCCCAAACGGCTCGAAAACATAATTACTAATAAAGTTATTATATTTTCGTCGTTAGATAGCCTCCGCAGCTGCAGCAGTAGCGCCAGCACAGCCTGCCGAGCTAGGAAGATGGGATGCCGCAAGGGTATCAATGCACGTTGCGTCCCATACCAGAGACCTACCCATCTTCCATAGGACCAATGACATGCCATCGTCACGTGCCAAGCCATTTGGTTCTAATACAGCTGGAACGCCGTAATAATATCATGTAAGTTTGCGTGCCGTGCTATACGGTCTGCACTCCTGCTGCAAGACAAGCTTTAGTGTCCAAGGCTGTTGACGGCTTCACCGCAGTGGCAGCGATGCGGAGCACAGCAAGTAGCACCCAAACGAAGGCATGTAGCGAGCTGAAAACGGAAGTGCTTGAAGCCGACTCCCATTTACCCACAGCCAGCAAGCGAGCACGCTCAGCAGTTGTGATTGACGTGTTTACAAATTTATTCCGTATCACAGCGCAAAACGGCTCGTCCCACTGTCTCTGTGTGGATGGATCGACGGGCAATACCGTATTGGGACAAGCCATTTTCCAGGCGTACACAGCGTCGGTCAAGCACGATACCTCAAAATCAACTAGTGAGGATGGTTAGATTTTCGCCGGTAAATTGATGCTAGAAATTTTGCGGACGCCGAGACCACCCAAACAAATGGGAAGTGTAGCTTGTAACCAAGCTCGGTCGTCCAGAGCCACATTTAGGATTGACGTTAGTGTCTTACATACCTATAATTTTGTCTACTTTGTTCGAGAGTTGTGGATGTTTCCATAAACGAGAAGAACGGAGGCTATAAGTAAATTGCGGTCCAAAACAACAGTATCGGATAATGGTAAAAGCCGAATGTATGTTAATTTTGAAAAGTCTGATCGAAATATCACAAAAATATTGTATTTTTGTTTATACAGGGTGTTAACGAATTCGTGTAATTCCTTAAAACCACATGATCTACTACTGATGTAGACAGGCCCCGCACGGGATTTAGCTTGATCAAAAATAAAAAAATAAAATTATTATTTTTTCATGCGGCTTTGTTACCGATCGTATCTAAACCACCTAATAAGGATTCAGTAAAAAAATTATTTTTTTTTTTGCAAAAAAAATGTTTTATTTTTGTGAACATTTCGATGCCACGCATAAATTAATGAAAGCACGGCGACACGGCTGGCAGGCACGACTAACGCGATATCGCTCTTTGCAGTCAGATAATCGAAGACTCTAAAATGACTCAGAAATAGAAAACAAAAATTTTTTTTGGAATTTTTTTTTATTTGATTTTCAAAAATTCCCATTTAGGGTTAATCTGTGTCATCAGTAGATCACGTGGTTTGAAGGAATTACACGAATTCGTTAACACCCTGTATAAGAAGTTCATAGAAGAAAAAATTAAGTCTCCAAGCTGATAACCTACCTACAAAACCAACAGTTGTATATCTGACTGAGTAGACCCCCCGTTGTCAGATTTTCGGTCTTCTAACGACTGTTATAGATGTTCGTATAACGGCACGGAGGAGTCTTGATATGTAAGGTAGGGTCTTTGTAACCCATCTTCTGGCCGACCGCGGTTAGCGTAGCTTAACCTAAAAACCATAAACCCGTGCGGCTATTAGTTAACCACAACGTCCTCTGAGCACTGTTACAAACAAAACACTGTCGATATTCACTGTTATAAGTCAATGTGTATGTATTTTAATTTATTCCTATTAAAATAACGCCTAATGAGGACAAAAGAACAATCGTCATATCTCTGGTAGGTTACGGCTTAAAGACTTCTTTCTTTCTTTTATGGATTTCTCAGATAGTTCTCTAATTATGACCTAAGATTAGTCAATGGTGAAAGAAGAGGAGGGATGAAAAGCATGTGACCAAGTGCTATGAATATGAATGTGGATGGATGGAGAGGAAGAGGGAGGCCAAAGAAAAGATGGATGGATTGTGTGAAGAATGATATGAAAGAGAAGGGAGTCAGTGATATCATGACGGTGGACAGGACGGAATGGAAGAAGAAAATGTGTTGCGCCGACCCCAAGTAACATGAGATAAGGGCAGGAAGAAGATTAGTAAATGGTGAAAGAAAAAATATATGACACGGGTCCATACTAAAAGTTTCATTCCCCTTTGTCCGCCTCATAGACTAGGCACCTACTCGAATAAATGAGTAATCAGGGAAAATACGCTAGACTAATGGCTTGGATGGAGGATGCTACTGCACATCTTGACATAATGCCTTAGTCGCTAAGAAAGGAGTGGCATTCTTTGCCATGAACAACATGGCGTATGTGATTCAGATCCGGCTGAGAGCTGTCTAAGCCGTGCTTCGGTCAGTGTGAAGAAGGGACGCGTATAGAATAAACCATAATCACCCCATTCCTGTCCCACTGCTGGGTACAGGTCTCTTCTCTGAATGAGAAGGGTTTAGATAAGACCTAAGTCTACCACGCTGACCTGTTGCGGGTTGGCGGACTACACCACCATCGAAAAGTTTATGAGCCCTCTTAAGGTGGCTTTAGACCGGCGAGGCGAGGCGTGGATGGGATGGTCGTGAATTGAAATCACTTAAGCCCTTTTACACCGAAAGATGCACATCGCTATCCCGTGCCGTCTCGCGATGGCCAGCGCTGCCTCGCCCCGGCTCGCGATTTTACGCGCCGGTTCGCGATTTTACGCGCCGGCCAGCGCTTCCTCGCACCGGCTCGCGCTAACACATGGCACGTGACAACGCCTATATTAAGTGAGCAACAATGTGAGCCTTGTACTTTTATTTATTTCAGCTTTGTATAACACTTAATAGAATTAAAGAAAACGTGTAAGTAGCACTGGGAGCAGGAATATAGTGTACAGCGATGTCTCGCGCTGGTCGTCATTCATCATTATTTTAAAATGGATACCCTATTTTTCTGATTGCACATTCGGATGGTATCGCGCCCGTGTCATTTGTGTGTTACATTTTGATATTTTATCTGTAAGTATATTATTTCGCAAAGATATTGTAAAATCCGCTAAGTATACCGCTTTATTTCGCTATATTATTACTTTAGCGAAATTATAATAAAATGATATAAGTATTGTCATTCGATCATATATCTCACGATATAACTTACTGATTTTAGACTTTTTATTTCGCTAGACATTCTTGATGATACTTACCGTGTTCTAGTGAGCTGGGAATTCGTAAAAGTTTTTACAAATACTTAACAAATTCGTTAAAGAACATTATACAGTACGCGTAAAATAACTTTGTCTCTCTGAAGTGAGGAACAGAACGCTGAAATCCTTTTTCAGAGCGGCAGTTATTTAACGCGTACCAACTTTGTTTCTCTGAAGTAAGGAACAGAACGCTGCAATCCTGTTTCAGAGCGGCAGTTATTTTACGCGTACCAAATTACTTTGTCTCTCTGAAGTAAGGAACAGAAGGCTGAAATCCTGTTTCAGAGCGGCAGTTATTTACGCGTACCAAATTACTTTGTCTCTCTGAAGTAAGGAACAGAAGGCTGAAATCCTGTTTCAGAGCGGCAGTTATTTTACGCGTACCAAATTACTTTGTCTCTCTGAAGTGAGGAACAGAACGCTCAAAGCCTGGTTTCAGAGAGGCAAACTTGTTTTGTGCGTAGTGTACTCGCATTGATGGTATCCCTGGGCGTCAGGCCCGCTACCAACCTTGCTTACTGGCTAATCTTTTCACCACGGCATGCGCTATTCTCTAGCCCGTGCCGACAAGAGAGAAGAGTGTATCTGTACCTAGCGATTGACCATGCCCTGCGTCTTAACGAATACATTAAATAATTAGTTCTATATAGTTAAAGTAACTTAAAGTAATGATTTTTTATAAGTAAAAAGTAGATAAGTAATTAGAGTTAATGTAGAACTAATCGCCTATCTAGATTTTGTTTTTTTAAAGTGCGTAATTTAAAAGTACATCGCTGGCTAACTGTTATAGAATAAGCCATTTTTTATAAAAACTAAAACGGATCAAATTGCGTATTATGCATATTTCGATAGAACAAATATAGAACTAATTATTTAATGTATTCGTTAAGACGCAGGGCATGGTCAATCGCTAGGTACAGATACACGAGAGAAGAAGATTGATGTTATATTTTGAGATTTATGTCTGAACTGAGGGATCAAGCAATTCGACTAAAACTTTCTTAATCACGTCTTACAAATATTTGCTGTCCCATTTGATTTGAAATGTGTTTTTACTCTTTCTGCCTTTTTGTTTCGCTAGGATTTAAGATTTGGCGCCTTTTAATGCTATACGCGGCAGACGTTGATTTGTATAACCTAGTCCAAACCGAATTTGACAAAAAAGAAAACAATCTTTTTGACACTTTTTATCTCAAACTGCTATTAACCCTTTCCTTGTCCCGTGAATCACATTATGAACATCGGCATTGTTTAACTATTGTGTCTGCTATCTGAACAGTGAACCTGATAAGAATGAACGTTTTCTTTAACGGCCGATGTGAATATCGGATCTCAGTCCGAAATCTCTAAATCGGCCGTTAAGGTACAATATTCCGTGCATCGCGGCCGATCGCGGCTATTGCGTCAATAGTCGTGTCTATAATATACTGACTAATCTGTCGTTAGCCGCACGGGTCTGTCGCAGACTTCGGAAGCGGTGCCATACATTTTCATACTCTTGACTATTGACGCATTAGGCGCGCACGCGATCGATCGCGCGCGGCTGCGATGCACGGAATTGTACCTTTAAATGATGGAATCAGGCGTTACTGCGAAAATCCATGACATACAAAAATTAAAATAGAATATCTAGCTTTAATTCCGCTGAACATGTTCAGCGGAATTAAAGCTAGATATTCTACTTGCATTTTTGTATTTTTGTTATTTTTTTTGTTAAGATACGTGACTAATTTATTGTTTTTTTAAATAATTCACCAATTATTGTTCTTTTTATAAAATTCGGATTGTGCCAAACTAAAAATCAACGCCTAAGGATGTCATTAAAAACACGAATTAAAACGTAAAAAAAGAAGACATTTATTTGACACGAAAGAACAATCAGGCCATAAGAGATTCCACATACTTGTTGTTCGATTGCAACAATTCTTGCTTTAGCTTGGTTATTTCCTTCATCATAGTATCATCTGAAGCTGTATCGTTCTGTATTTGTTTACATTTGCGTAAGAAATCTACAATTAATTTTTGACCCTCCGCCGTTTCTTGCGATTTAACAGCAGCCTCCACATCGAACAGGTTGATTTCCAGTTGTGCTTGTTTAGCCTCGGCATACTGAAAAGAAATGCGCCGTTAACAATATAATTCCGAAAGCATAATGCAGGTACAGTACGAATAACATGACTTTGTCCCTCTGAAGTGAGGAACAGAGCGCTGAAAGCCTGGTTTCAGAGCGGCAAAGTTATTTTACGCTTATCAAATAACTTTGCACCTCTGAAGGGAGGTACAGAACGCTGAAACCCTGGTTTCAGAGCGGCAACGTTATTTTACGCTTACCAAATAACTTTGCCCCTCTGTGTAGGAACAGAACGCTGAAAGCCTGCTTTCAGAGCGGCAAAGTTATTTTACGCTTACCAAATAACTTTGCCCCTCTGTGTAGGAACAGAACGCTGAAAGCCTGGTTTCAGAGCGGCAATGTTATTTTACGCTTACTGTTTAATAGTTGGCAAAATTGTAATAAAGTAATGATACGGGCTGAGCTCCACTAGAGCCAGAGCCTATCGTCATATTCTAGCCAACATCCAGTTATATCTATCAAACATCAACTCTCTCTCCTCTCCCCCTCCGTGGTGGCTGTGGGTATTATTACGTGATACCACTGAGCAAATAAAAAGAGAAGTTGGCCTAAGCAACTGTGCACTGTGATACCAGCTAGGTCCTGACGTCAACACAGTGGGCGTGGCCTTTGTTAGTCTAACGGCACTCGTCCTGTGCACACTACGTTCGCTCGTCCTTGTTATTTGAAAGAAAATATGAAGTGTTGTGTGTTATCTTCCAAAAGCTACTCGGATAAACGTTCTAACGCCATGGATGGCATCAAATTTCATACGTAATGTGTGTGTTTCACAGACAGTAATTTTATACGTAATTTATTACATTTGTGATACTAGAGAAGTCTAGCGTAACATAGCTAAACCACGTGTTAGTTATCTATAAATCCGAAGCTTTCATTTTTTCCTATTCACCGATAGATGGAGAATAGGTATAGAAGTAGGCGGGATGTAACGTTTCCCTCGCCCCGTGAAATGTGATGTTTCTTATTATTGGAAAATCGCATTACAACATCTCTTTGTATTTGCTCCGTGCGTGGGACGTTTCTTTTTACGTATTCAGTGGAGGACGGATTAATAATATAATTCGCCTTCTTCGCTGGGAAGCGCGGCGAAATAGGCGACGAACCGGGCACCATAATTGTGGCCGGAAAATGGCAATACCAGAGGAGAAACGTGGGTGTACCCACTAGAGTAATAAGAGAACACATAATTATGTGCTTACCGCAGCGGAGATAACAGGTGTGTGTTTAATATATTTATGTATATTTTTAAACGGGCTACTGATGTAATTCGAAACAAAAAACTTTGAATTTGATGGTCGCACTGATTAATGCACAAGGTCTTAATTTCGTTTTGTTCCTAATTTATCTTAGTATTTCTTTCCATCCACACTTTTTTATCATTTAGTTTTAAAGTAATAACGAAAAAATCATCGCTGTACCATATCCGATGTTCCTGCAGATTTAAACGTTTTTCATGTAAACTTGACGTTTGTCCGCACGTGGACTAATCGCAGTAAATTTATCGAAGTTAAGTACAAATCCCCACCTCAATAATAGATTCGGGTAGATCCGCCAGCTTAGCGACGTGTAGTCCTAACGAGTGCAGTGCGGGTCCGGGCGCGATGCGGTGCAACAACAGCAGCTGTCCGTTAACGACCGACGCCTCCGCGTGAGAGTTGACGATCACACCCGGGTGCGCGCTCGCGAGCCGCGTCAGCTCCTGGTAGTGAGTCGCGAACAGGCAGAAACATTGGCTCTTAGTCGCTAGCTCCCTGGAAAATAATAACGTTTTTTTAAAGATTGCCAACACTAGCGGCGTTAAACCTAAGCTAAGGTAGAATTTCTTTGAGTATACCGTTTTTGTTTTATAATTCTGTTTGCTACTTACTCCGCAATAGCCCACGCAATTCCACAGCCCTCGTACGTTGAGGTGCCTCGTCCTAATTCGTCGATTAATACGAGTGAGTCGGGTGTTGACGTCTAGAAAAGAAAAAACAAAACTTAGATTTCCAAAAAGAACTTTGTATTTTTATTACTTGTTTATGGCGAAAATGGTAAAAATTTGCAAAGTGCGGCCAGGCTGCCGGGCAGTCACACTACACTACACTACACTACTCACCCTCAGTATAGCGGCGGTGTCGATCATCTCCCGCATGAAGGTGCTGTGTCCCTTGCCCTCGGCGTCGCTGGCTCCGATGCGTGCGGCGAGTGCGCGCATGCGCGGTATGCTGCCGGGCAGTCACACGTCACACTACACTACACTACACTACTCACCCTCAGTATAGCGGCGGTGTCGATCATCTCCCGCATGAAGGTGCTGTGTCCCTTGCCCTCGGCGTCGCTGGCTCCGATGCGTGCGGCGAGTGCGCGCATGCGCGGTATGCTGCCGGGCAGTCACACGTCACACTACACTACACTACTCACCCTCAGTATAGCGGCGGTGTCGATCATCTCCCGCATGAAGGTGCTGTGTCCCTTGCCCTCGGCGTCGCTGGCTCCGATGCGTGCGGCGAGTGCGCGCATGCGCGGTATGCTGCCGGGCAGTCACACGTCACACTACACTACACTACTCACCCTCAGTATAGCGGCGGTGTCGATCATCTCCCGCAT
Organism: Amphipyra tragopoginis; assembly: GCA_905220435.1. Lineage (NCBI taxonomy): Eukaryota > Metazoa > Arthropoda > Insecta > Lepidoptera > Noctuidae > Amphipyra > Amphipyra tragopoginis. The sequence continues at coordinate 14,258,947 of HG992005.1, read as the reverse complement.
GAAGGTGCTGTGTCCCTTGCCCTCGGCGTCGCTGGCTCCGATGCGTGCGGCGAGTGCGCGCATGCGCGGTATGCTGCCGGGCAGTCACACGTCACACTACACTACACTACACTACTCACCCTCAGTATAGCGGCGGTGTCGATCATCTCCCGCATGAAGGTGCTGTGTCCCTTGCCCTCGGCGTCGCTGGCTCCGATGCGTGCGGCGAGTGCGCGCATGCGCGGTATGCTGCCGGGCAGTCACACGTCACACTACACTACACTACACTACTCACCCTCAGTATAGCGGCGGTGTCGATCATCTCCCGCATGAAGGTGCTGTGTCCCTTGCCCTCGGCGTCGCTGGCTCCGATGCGTGCGGCGAGTGCGCGCATGCGCGGTATGCTGCCGGGCAGTCACACGTCACACTACACTACACTACACTACTCACCCTCAGTATAGCGGCGGTGTCGATCATCTCCCGCATAAAGGTGCTGTGTCCCTTGCCCTCGGCGTCGCTGGCTCCGATGCGTGCGGCGAGTGCGCGCATGCGCGGTATGCTGCCGGGCAGTCACACGTCACACTACACTACACTACACTACTCACCCTCAGTATAGCGGCGGTGTCGATCATCTCCCGCATGAAGGTGCTGTGTCCCTTGCCCTCGGCGTCGCTGGCTCCGATGCGTGCGGCGAGTGCGCGCATGCGCGGTATGCTGCCGGGCAGTCACACGTCACACTACACTACACTACACTACTCACCCTCAGTATAGCGGCGGTGTCGATCATCTCCCGCATGAAGGTGCTGTGTCCCTTGCCCTCGGCGTCGCTGGCTCCGATGCGTGCGGCGAGTGCGCGCATGCGCGGTATGCTGCCGGGCAGTCACACGTCACACTACACTACACTACTCACCCTCAGTATAGCGGCGGTGTCGATCATCTCCCGCATGAAGGTGCTGTGTCCCTTGCCCTCGGCGTCGCTGGCTCCGATGCGTGCGGCGAGTGCGCGCATGCGCGGTATGCTGCCGGGCAGTCACACGTCACACTACACTACACTACACTACTCACCCTCAGTATAGCGGCGGTGTCGATCATCTCCCGCATGAAGGTGCTGTGTCCCTTGCCCTCGGCGTCGCTGGCTCCGATGCGTGCGGCGAGTGCGCGCATGCGCGGTATGCTGCCGGGCAGTCACACGTCACACTACACTACACTACACTACTCACCCTCAGTATAGCGGCGGTGTCGATCATCTCCCGCATGAAGGTGCTGTGTCCCTTGCCCTCGGCGTCGCTGGCTCCGATGCGTGCGGCGAGTGCGCGCATGCGCGGTATGCTGCCGGGCAGTCACACTACACTACTGTACACTACACTACTCACCCTCAGTATAGCGGCGGTGTCGATCATCTCCCGCATGAAGGTGCTGTGTCCCTTGCCCTCGGCGTCGCTGGCTCCGATGCGTGCGGCGAGTGCGCGCATGCGCGGTATGCTGCCGGGCAGTCACACGTCACACTACACTACACTACACTACTCACCCTCAGTATAGCGGCGGTGTCGATCATCTCCCGCATGAAGGTGCTGTGTCCCTTGCCCTCGGCGTCGCTGGCTCCGATGCGTGCGGCGAGTGCGCGCATGCGCGGTATGCTGCCGGGCAGTCACACGTCACACTACACTACACTACACTACTCACCCTCAGTATAGCGGCGGTGTCGATCATCTCCCGCATGAAGGTGCTGTGTCCCTTGCCCTCGGCGTCGCTGGCTCCGATGCGTGCGGCGAGTGCGCGCATGCGCGGTATGCTGCCGGGCAGTCACACGTCACACTACACTACACTACACTACTCACCCTCAGTATAGCGGCGGTGTCGATCATCTCCCGCATGAAGGTGCTGTGTCCCTTGCCCTCGGCGTCGCTGGCTCCGATGCGTGCGGCGAGTGCGCGCATGCGCGGTATGCTGCCGGGCAGTCACACGTCACACTACACTACACTACTCACCCTCAGTATAGCGGCGGTGTCGATCATCTCCCGCATGAAGGTGCTGTGTCCCTTGCCCTCGGCGTCGCTGGCTCCGATGCGTGCGGCGAGTGCGCGCATGCGCGGTATGCTGCCGGGCAGTCACACGTCACACTACACTACACTACACTACTCACCCTCAGTATAGCGGCGGTGTCGATCATCTCCCGCATGAAGGTGCTGTGTCCCTTGCCCTCGGCGTCGCTGGCTCCGATGCGTGCGGCGAGTGCGCGCATGCGCGGTATGCTGCCGGGCAGTCACACGTCACACTACACTACACTACACTACTCACCCTCAGTATAGCGGCGGTGTCGATCATCTCCCGCATGAAGGTGCTGTGTCCCTTGCCCTCGGCGTCGCTGGCTCCGATGCGTGCGGCGAGTGCGCGCATGCGCGGTATGCTGCCGGGCAGTCACACTACACTACTGTACACTACACTACTCACCCTCAGTATAGCGGCGGTGTCGATCATCTCCCGCATGAAGGTGCTGTGTCCCTTGCCCTCGGCGTCGCTGGCTCCGATGCGTGCGGCGAGTGCGCGCATGCGCGGTATGCTGCCGGGCAGTCACACGTCACACTACACTACACTACACTACTCACCCTCAGTATAGCGGCGGTGTCGATCATCTCCCGCATGAAGGTGCTGTGTCCCTTGCCCTCGGCGTCGCTGGCTCCGATGCGTGCGGCGAGTGCGCGCATGCGCGGTATGCTGCCGGGCAGTCACACGTCACACTACACTACACTACACTACTCACCCTCAGTATAGCGGCGGTGTCGATCATCTCCCGCATGAAGGTGCTGTGTCCCTTGCCCTCGGCGTCGCTGGCTCCGATGCGTGCGGCGAGTGCGCGCATGCGCGGTATGCTGCCGGGCAGTCACACGTCACACTACACTACACTACACTACTCACCCTCAGTATAGCGGCGGTGTCGATCATCTCCCGCATGAAGGTGCTGTGTCCCTTGCCCTCAGCGTCGCTGGCTCCGATGCGTGCGGCGAGTGCGCGCATGCGCGGTATGCTGCCGGGCAGTCACACGTCACACTACACTACACTACTCACCCTCAGTATAGCGGCGGTGTCGATCATCTCCCGCATGAAGGTGCTGTGTCCCTTGCCCTCGGCGTCGCTGGCTCCGATGCGTGCGGCGAGTGCGCGCATGCGCGGTATGCTGCCGGGCAGTCACACGTCACACTACACTACACTACACTACTCACCCTCAGTATAGCGGCGGTGTCGATCATCTCCCGCATGAAGGTGCTGTGTCCCTTGCCCTCGGCGTCGCTGGCTCCGATGCGTGCGGCGAGTGCGCGCATGCGCGGTATGCTGCCGGGCAGTCACACTACACTACTGTACACTACACTACTCACCCTCAGTATAGCGGCGGTGTCGATCATCTCCCGCATGAAGGTGCTGTGTCCCTTGCCCTCGGCGTCGCTGGCTCCGATGCGTGCGGCGAGTGCGCGCATGCGCGGTATGCTGCCGGGCAGTCACACGTCACACTACACTACACTACACTACTCACCCTCAGTATAGCGGCGGTGTCGATCATCTCCCGCATGAAGGTGCTGTGTCCCTTGCCCTCGGCGTCGCTGGCTCCGATGCGTGCGGCGAGTGCGCGCATGCGCGGTATGCTGCCGGGCAGTCACACGTCACACTACACTACACTACACTACTCACCCTCAGTATAGCGGCGGTGTCGATCATCTCCCGCATGAAGGTGCTGTGTCCCTTGCCCTCGGCGTCGCTGGCTCCGATGCGTGCGGCGAGTGCGCGCATGCGCGGTATGCTGCCGGGCAGTCACACGTCACACTACACTACACTACACTACTCACCCTCAGTATAGCGGCGGTGTCGATCATCTCCCGCATGAAGGTGCTGTGTCCCTTGCCCTCGGCGTCGCTGGCTCCGATGCGTGCGGCGAGTGCGCGCATGCGCGGTATGCTGCCGGGCAGTCACACGTCACACTACACTACACTACACTACTCACCCTCAGTATAGCGGCGGTGTCGATCATCTCCCGCATGAAGGTGCTGTGTCCCTTGCCCTCGGCGTCGCTGGCTCCGATGCGTGCGGCGAGTGCGCGCATGCGCGGTATGCTGCCGGGCAGTCACACGTCACACTACACTACACTACACTACTCACCCTCAGTATAGCGGCGGTGTCGATCATCTCCCGCATGAAGGTGCTGTGTCCCTTGCCCTCGGCGTCGCTGGCTCCGATGCGTGCGGCGAGTGCGCGCATGCGCGGTATGCTGCCGGGCAGTCACACTACACTACTGTACACTACACTACTCACCCTCAGTATAGCGGCGGTGTCGATCATCTCCCGCATGAAGGTGCTGTGTCCCTTGCCCTCGGCGTCGCTGGCTCCGATGCGTGCGGCGAGTGCGCGCATGCGCGGTATGCTGCCGGGCAGTCACACGTCACACTACACTACACTACACTACTCACCCTCAGTATAGCGGCGGTGTCGATCATCTCCCGCATGAAGGTGCTGTGTCCCTTGCCCTCGGCGTCGCTGGCTCCGATGCGTGCGGCGAGTGCGCGCATGCGCGGTATGCTGCCGGGCAGTCACACTACACTACACTACACTACTCACCCTCAGTATAGCGGCGGTGTCGATCATCTCCCGCATGAAGGTGCTGTGTCCCTTGCCCTCGGCGTCGCTGGCTCCGATGCGTGCGGCGAGTGCGCGCATGCGCGGTATGCTGCCGGGCAGTCACACTACACTACTGTACACTACACTACTCACCCTCAGTATAGCGGCGGTGTCGATCATCTCCCGCATGAAGGTGCTGTGTCCCTTGCCCTCGGCGTCGCTGGCTCCGATGCGTGCGGCGAGTGCGCGCATGCGCGGTATGCTGCCGGGCAGTCACACTACACTACTGTACACTACACTACTCACCCTCAGTATAGCGGCGGTGTCGATCATCTCCCGCATAAAGGTGCTGTGTCCCTTGCCCTCGGCGTCGCTGGCTCCGATGCGTGCGGCGAGTGCGCGCATGCGCGGTATGCTGCCGGGCAGTCACACTACACTACACTACACTACTCACCCTCAGTATAGCGGCGGTGTCGATCATCTCCCGCATGAAGGTGCTGTGTCCCTTGCCCTCGGCGTCGCTGGCTCCGATGCGTGCGGCGAGTGCGCGCATGCGCGGTATGCTGCCGGGCAGTCACACTACACTACACTACACTACTCACCCTCAGTATAGCGGCGGTGTCGATCATCTCCCGCATGAAGGTGCTGTGTCCCTTGCCCTCGGCGTCGCTGGCTCCGATGCGTGCGGCGAGTGCGCGCATGCGCGGTATGCTGCCGGGCAGTCACACTACACTACTGTACACTACACTACTCACCCTCAGTATAGCGGCGGTGTCGATCATCTCCCGCATGAAGGTGCTGTGTCCCTTGCCCTCGGCGTCGCTGGCTCCGATGCGTGCGGCGAGTGCGCGCATGCGCGGTATGCTGCCGGGCAGTCACACTACACTACTGTACACTACACTACTCACCCTCAGTATAGCGGCGGTGTCGATCATCTCCCGCATGAAGGTGCTGTGTCCCTTGCCCTCGGCGTCGCTGGCTCCGATGCGTGCGGCGAGTGCGCGCATGCGCGGTATGCTGCCGGGCAGTCACACTACACTACACTACACTACTCACCCTCAGTATAGCGGCGGTGTCGATCATCTCCCGCATGAAGGTGCTGTGTCCCTTGCCCTCGGCGTCGCTGGCTCCGATGCGTGCGGCGAGTGCGCGCATGCGCGGTATGCTGCCGGGCAGTCACACTACACTACTGTACACTACACTACTCACCCTCAGTATAGCGGCGGTGTCGATCATCTCCCGCATGAAGGTGCTGTGTCCCTTGCCCTCGGCGTCGCTGGCTCCGATGCGTGCGGCGAGTGCGCGCATGCGCGGTATGCTGCCGGGCAGTCACACTACACTACTGTACACTACACTACTCACCCTCAGTATAGCGGCGGTGTCGATCATCTCCCGCATGAAGGTGCTGTGTCCCTTGCCCTCGGCGTCGCTGGCTCCGATGCGTGCGGCGAGTGCGCGCATGCGCGGTATGCTGCCGGGCAGTCACACTACACTACTGTACACTACACTACTCACCCTCAGTATAGCGGCGGTGTCGATCATCTCCCGCATGAAGGTGCTGTGTCCCTTGCCCTCGGCGTCGCTGGCTCCGATGCGTGCGGCGAGTGCGCGCATGCGCGGTATGCTGCCGGGCAGTCACACTACACTACTGTACACTACACTACTCACCCTCAGTATAGCGGCGGTGTCGATCATCTCCCGCATGAAGGTGCTGTGTCCCTTGCCCTCGGCGTCGCTGGCTCCGATGCGTGCGGCGAGTGCGCGCATGCGCGGTATGCTGCCGGGCAGTCACACGTCACACTACACTACACTACACTACTCACCCTCAGTATAGCGGCGGTGTCGATCATCTCCCGCATGAAGGTGCTGTGTCCCTTGCCCTCGGCGTCGCTGGCTCCGATGCGTGCGGCGAGTGCGCGCATGCGCGGTATGCTGCCGGGCAGTCACACGTCACACTACACTACACTACACTACTCACCCTCAGTATAGCGGCGGTGTCGATCATCTCCCGCATGAAGGTGCTGTGTCCCTTGCCCTCGGCGTCGCTGGCTCCGATGCGTGCGGCGAGTGCGCGCATGCGCGGTATGCGTGCGGCGCGTGCGGGTACGGGCGCGCCGGCGTGCGCCAGTACACACGCGACGCCGCAGGAGCGCATCCACGTGGACTTGCCGCCCATGTTGGCGCCCGTCACTATGTGCATCACGCCTGATCCTGTAATATTATACAGATACAGTTGCTATGTTAAAAAATAAATGTACGGTTCCAATACTCCAAGCAGAGAGATGTAATGTAAAATCAGGTGAACAGAACTTTTTCAGTTCACAAAACTAGCCAAGAGTTGAGAGAAGTCCTTATTGAGTTTTGGCGTTACAAAATAATCAACTTACCTCTTTTAAACACCACATCATTAGGTATATACGACACGCCTTCAGCAAGTTCGAGACAGGGATGACGTAATTCCTCCAGTACTAGTTCATCGAGCTCCTCCGTCAGTATCGGCCGGACAAAAGGCGCGGGCGCACTGGCCGCGGCAACCGCGAACGATACCAGCACGTCTAACCGTGATAGGATGTGTGATAGACAGAACAGGCATTCTGAATATCCCGCTGAAAATATCAAAAATACTTTTCTTATTTTCAGGTATAAAGTTACAAACAGGACGTAAAATCGGGAAATTATCGGTAAACCGCCGTAAGCTTGACCCTTCCTATGGTCTGCGGGACGCGGGAGGGGAATGATTCGACCAATAAGTCAGTCTGCTGTTATCATATAAAACTAAAACCACATTAAAACAGCGCAATTTTTAGCAATGAATGAATGAAATCTCACCTGCAATGCCGACGATTTCAGCGACGACTTTATCTTGCTCCTTCTCATACGTGGATTTTATTGAAGTATATTCTTCCGTAATGTTCTCCAAAGCTTTAGTTTTGAACCTAACCCCTCCCTTTATCGCATCTATTATGCTATATTTTTTGTTGCCACGCAGTGATTGCTCTTCTTTTAATGTAACTCTGCAAACATATTACTTTTTCTTACACTTTTGTATTTAATTATTTAAAATCAAAGGAGAGACGTTTAAGGTCCACGTTGACGGACGAAACTGTTCATGAAACCAGTGTGATGTGTGTGTGTGATGAAGTGCGCACACGGCGAGCTGCTGCAGCACTGCACACCAATCCACCAATTCAATCAAACCAGTTGAGCAGTCACACTGCTTAACTGGTTGCTTACTCAGCACACAAATCCGGATATTTTTTTCGATAAACCATGTCTAGTATGTAAATGTATATATTTATTCTTAAGTAAGTAATGTTGTTTATTCAAATTCAAATCTGTTTAGTTTGTTAATATTTTTTTACAGCCTTAAAATGTAACTGCTTTGGTCTTGTACCGCTAACTTATATTAAAATAAATTAATTAAAAATATATTATACCCGTCTTGTAAAAAATACTTTGATAAACTTCATCCGTCAGTGCTTTACGTGAGACGTTGCCTTCTGCCTTTGCAATCTAACTAATGGCAGTCATTCACCTTACTGCATACTTGATAAATGTTCCTTCGCTAAAATCTTGTATATTTTACATACGAGTGATGAAGATAAAGTTTATTGTGTGTGAACTGGTCGAATATACTTGTGCAAGCCTCAAGCGCAAGATTAACAAACAAATCTGTAGCAAAATTAATGGGCGCTTATATCCTAAGTCTATTATACATATACTAATAACAGGATATTTACCTAAAATAAAATCCATTCTGAGGATTATTCTCCAACTTGATAGTCTTGCCAGCATCGAGACCTAGGTCCTTGGCAGCTTTGTTTAGTTCTTTTTCAGCTGATAACTGCATTTGTTCCAATTGTTCACTTAAGCTCTGGAGTTGGTCATCGAAGGATGGCTTCACTAGAAAATCACCTGGGAATAATTAAATATTTGTTTTGTTAATTGAATATTAGTGCCGTGTGCTTTTCGACAGGGCTCCTCCATTCTTACTTTATGGCCGTATTAATAAATTGCTCTTATTTGAGAGAGCCATCTTTAGTGTTGTTCTGATATTGCCCTCGTTATATGCAATAACGATATTTTGCGCTTTATGCCATGACACAGTTTTTTTTATTATTTTCATTTTTTTACGTATAATGTCTTATGACTTGTTGTAGGCAACAAGTCAAACTTTTTTCTCCGAATACAAATACATCAAAATATTACTGATTCTTTGATGAAAACATTTTTCGGTAAGTTGGTATAGCCATATTATTCGTAAAAAAAGATTTCCCGCAATTGTCGTAAAATGTAGTACAATATTATTCCTCGTATATTTTCGTTTACTTGTAATGGGTAAAACATAGTTTATTTTTCCTTGATAACGTGATACTGAATAGATAAATAAAAAAAAAACGTTATCAAATGTAAGAAATCAAGATAATGTTTGTATTTTCGCAGTTCATCTTGGGAGGGTATTCCCAGGCCACCATGTTGAGACGGGTTTATTATAAATACGGGCAAAGGGGTTATCTCCAAAGAATGGGCAGCAGCATGCTCGCAAGCAACCTGCTCGTTGAGTATGATGATGATGGAAATATTTATTTATTTACGACAGCTCATTACAGAGGCATCAAAAAAGGCCCCGGTGTAGTTGTTCCAGTTTTGGGGCTAATATCACAATCGCATCAAAGTCCTCGAAAAGTTAATCGTGGTACATGATATACATGATAGTTGGAGTTAGGTTATTGTATCAGGCCTCATTTCACGAAGCTACATCACGATTTCAAAGTAATTTTTATATATTTTCCATAATTTACGTATCGTCTAATGATTTATGTAACGTACCTCTATCAACTGCCTCCATATCGACGGTAGTTTCAATCATCTGTAGGAACTTGCCGAGATCTTCATTCAGCTCAGATATAGGTTCAGTGATAGATGAATGAACTGTCGCATTCTCTGCTTCAGCTAAACAACGTAGCAATGATGGCAGCCGCTTGATAGCCTGAAATTCGTCATGTCACATGTATATCATTCATGCCATAATTTTCCGAAGGTGTAGGTAGGTTGGGTATAAATCGCCAATGACAGTATGAAGTCTTATGTTATAGACGGCGAGCATATTACTATTTGGTAGGCACTCTACCCGAAACTCCTGACTCCTAGTATGAGCTCATTTGCGACAAGAACGTGTTAAGTCCAAAAACGGGATCATTCAGAAAACTCCTTCGAAAGGTTCGAATAAAGACGTTTTCTGAAAAATCTGGTTTTCGGACTTAACACGTTCTTGTCGCAAATGAGCGATTAATGTGACAATATACGAAATTACCAGGCGCCTAAATAATATAACGATAGGCCAACCTACGAATTATTATTATTATTTTACTACGTGGATCAGTTTTCGTGGGATAAGAATCTGGAGATCGTTGCCAGGCACACTGGAAGATGAGACGGCTACGCGAACAACCGCTCAGATTCGTGGCATATCAATAAAATTGTAAGGAAACTGGATTCCGGCGAGATAATTGAAGGTGGCGACCGGTGTTTAGCAGTGAACCCTACGTCCCTACGTGGAAGTGCAACGTGACGTAATGTTGCTGTCAGAACAAAATAAAAGTGTTTGTCGGGATATGCTTTCCCGACGAATACATTTATTTTGTTCAGGACAATTCTGCAGTGCATCGAGTTTGTTGTGCGTCACTGGTGTACCTCCCAAAATAATATACAGGGTGGAAAAAATCAATGGGCCCTGAAGGGAAACCACTTTAAATCCTTAAGATAGATTATTTTACTTAAAGGAAACATTCCTTTATTTTTAAAAAGAAACAAAACTGCATTCACACATTTCTCGACCTGCTTACCTAAACCGGGAATCGAACCGGTTAAAAATTCAAAAAATAAACACTCGCTATTTTATTTCACTAGTCGATACAATCAATGTTAGAAATTAAATTTCCCCAAGAAACATTATGTCTTACACTCGTCTGTCGTACGAGATATTCATGAAATCTAATATTTAGTACACAAGGGCTTTAATCAACATTACCTAGACTAGAACTGTTCACTTTTAACAAGTAAAAGACACGATATAATTTTTTTAAAACTCTAACATCCAAAGACATTCTATGAAGTACAAGCTTGCTAATTTATCTTTAAGTACCTCGTTGAAGACTTAGAGCGGTTACGCACTGCGTCCGATCCGTATCCGTGAAAATACGAATAAAAAAACTTGGATCGAATTCGGATATTGCTTTTAGCACTGCATCTGATCCGAATTCGTGAAAATAAGGATCTAGAGTCTAAAAATGTCGGACCGAATTCGGATATTACTTACGCACTAATCCGATCTCTGATCCAAATCCAAGCAATTCAGGGGCCATCTTTGGCATATTATGTCCGTTTTGAATCCGAGGTAATGCGAAAGCGTTCATACAAACAGTACTACGGCTACTTCGGTTCGTCAATATTTCTTCCGAATTGGATACTCACTGATGACGGAGAGAAATCGGATGACGGAAATCGGATCTAGTGCGTAAACTACCATACAAATAGTTCTATGACTACTTCGAAACGTATTTTCACGGATTCGGATCGAAAGCAGTGCGTAACCGCTCTTAGATAAGAAAATCATTGAATTGGTAATAATAGTTCTATGCACATTTCCTTCTTCGTCAGACGAGGCGTTCTGACGAAAAGTTTAAAAATAGAACGTTCCATTTGACAATAATCCTATCGATTTAGTAGAATAAAATAGCAACTGTTTATTTTTTTGAATTTTTATCTGGTTCGATTCCCGGTTAAGGTGAGCTTGTTGAGAAATCTGTGAATGCAGTTTTGTTTCTTTTTAAAAATAAAGGAATGTTTCCTTTAAGTAAAATAATCTATCTTAAGGATTTAAAGTAGTTTCCCTTCAGGGCCCATTGATTTTTTCCACCCTGTATATTTAATATTATTGGGTCCCCCTCACCTCCCTCGCCGTCTAATGATATAACTGACATACGCTCTGTGATTAAAGGAATAATAAAAGAAGAATTTAGCGAGATGTTAGTAAAAATTAATGAAACTATTATCAGCTCAATCAACCATGAGCTAGAACCGTTACAGAAGGAAATGCAAGGAATCCGAGATTCAATGTCCTTTATGAATACTAAATTTGAAGACATAAAGAAAGAACAAGAGTTTTCAAAAGAGAGTGTCAGAAAATTAGAATTGGAAAATATAGAACTCAAGACCACTGTTGAAGACTTAAACGAGAGACTTGTCAACCTGGAGCAACAGTCCCGGTCAAATAATTTAGAAGTGCAATGTGTACCCGAAAATAAGAATGAAAACATATATAATATAATAACACAACTCGCGCGTGTGGTAAAGTGCGACATAAATGATAAAGACATCGCCCACTGCACACGCGTTGCTAAGACCAATCCATCCAGCGCTCGTCCTCGCTCAATAATAGTTCAGTTAGCATCACCAAGACTACGAGATCAACTACTGGCTGCAACTATAAAGTATAATCAATCAAACTCACAAGAAAAGCTAAACTGTACCCATCTTGGATACGCAGGACCAAAGTCTCCGGTGTACATTACGGAACATTTATCACCAACCAACAGAGCCCTTCACGCAGCTGCTAGGATCAAAGCCAAGGGGTTGAGCTACAAGTACGTGTGGGTCAGAAACGGCAGAATATTTGTGAGAAAAATCGACGGCGCTGAATGCATTCAAATCAGAAGCAAAATCAGTCTAAGTAAAATAGTATAACTAGTACCTTGTCTTCTTGATATAATTGAATGCATATAATAGGTCTAACTCGTATAAAATTCAAGAATATTTCAATATATTACCAAAATAGTAGAGGGTTGCGAACGAAAACTAAAAATTTTTACTGTAATTTGTGTTGTCAGAATTATGATATAATAATATTAACGGAAACCTGGTTAAATCAAAATAGCATCCTGAGCAGTGAGTTATTTGATGATCGATATGAGGTGTACAGGAGAGATAGGGCGACAACTGGATTTCAGGCTGGTAAGGACGGTGGTGGAGTGTTAATTGCCGTTAATAAACAGATTAACTCATCACGTATTGAACACTGGCAAAGTAGGTGTGAAGATATCTGGATTACTATTGATATATCACCATCTTATAAAATGGCTCTATGTGCGATTTACCTTCCCCCACCTGTCAGTCCAGCAACTCTTGAGCATTTTGTCGAGCATAGCAATCGAGTTATTGATTCAACAAATATTCCTATTTGTATAGTCGGAGATTTTAACTTGGGTAAAATAAATTGGGACTTAAAAACTTTAAATGATTCTTTGCCTAAAACTAGCCAAATTCTAATGGATTTCATAAATGTAAGTCAGCTAGTTCAGTGTAATCGAGTAAAAAACCATTCTGGGCGTACACTAGACCTGGTATTGTCTTCAGTGCTCTCCTGTTCAGTAAACGAATCCAACTCTTCCCTAACGGTTATCGATAAACTTCATCCCCCGCTTGATATAGGTCTGGCATTAGTAAAGGATCGTAATCTGCCGTATAACAACTCCAATTGTATACCTAACTTTTTTAAATCAAGCTATAAAGAAATTAATAATTATCTTAATGAGCAAGACTGGAATGGACTTTTTAAAAATAGTGATAACGTAAATGACATGTTACAAATACTTTACAGACACTTATATGAAGCCATTAAAAAATTTGTGCCAGAGAAAAAACAAAATAACCGTCGTTATCCGCCATGGTTTAACAAAGCACTAATTAAATCCTTAAAAGAAAAAAATAATTTGAGGTTACGCTTTAAAAAATATAAAAATCCTATGGATAAAATTGAACTGAAATTGATTTCCAAGCGATGTGAAAAATTAGCCATGAATTTATATAATGTTTATCTTCAGAATTTAGAACAAGGTATCAAAGTTAATCCTAAACTTTTCTGGAGTTATATAAAAGCTAAGCGGGGAGGATCTAGTGCTTACCCACAGACAATGACTGACGGACAGATAGTAACATCTAATGGCTCTGAAATCTGCAATCTTTTTGCCAATTACTTCTCGTCCGTATACACATCTGACAGCAATAAAGAAATAAATTGCAAGACAACGTTTCTTCAAGCTCTACATAGTTACAGTCAGTGCTTGAGTACCCCGGTAATCGATCGTGAATGTTTGCTTAAGAAACTAAAAGCAATCAATATTACCAAGGGACCAGGACCTGATGGCATCCCACCGATATTCATATCTTCCTGTGCAACAGCTCTGGTTTCCCCTTTACTGGTAATTTTTAATACTTCGCTTGCCTCAGGGACTTTTCCATCAGAATGGAAAAAAGCGAAGGTAGTTCCAGTATACAAGTCGGATAGCAAAGATGTCATTTCCAACTACAGGCCTATTTCAATACTTTCCGCTTTCGCAAAGATTTTCGAATCTATTGTTTGTCCATACATCCAGAATTACTTTAAAAAATACCTTAGCGACCATCAGCATGGTTTTGTAACTGCGAGATCTACAACAACGAACTTAGCAACTTTCACGGAGTCACTGATTCAGGCAATGGATAAAAACAAACAATTTGACGTAATATATACGGATCTCAGTAAGGCGTTTGACAAAATGTCACATCACATATTAATCTACAAACTTGCGGCTTACGGTGTTTCAGGATACTTGCTAGAATGGTTTGAATCATATCTAACTGAACGCGATTTCTATGTCGTTATGAATGGATTTAAGTCCTCAGAACACATAATAACCTCTGGCGCTCCTCAAGGTTCGCATCTAGCTCCGATATTATTTAATATATTTATTAATGACCTTCCTCAATGTTTCCATTATTCAGAACCATTTCTATATGCTGATGATCTGAAGTTTGCACGAACGATTGAATCCTCAACAGACAACGAGCTTCTACAGAACGACCTTAACAGGGTTTGAATGGTGTAAAAATAACAGAATGCAACTGAATTCTGACAAATGTTATCACGTAAAATTCACTAGAAAGCATAACTATATATGCACAGAATATTTCATAAACCAAGTTAAAGTACAGGAACTGGAAACAATCAAGGACCTAGGAGTACTCTTTGATAGAAAAGTCAGCTTTATACCTCATTTTGAATACATTACTAAAAAATCTTCTAAAATGTTAGGTTTCCTGCTTCGTAATACTAGAGGTTTTCGTAAAAGCAGTACCAAAATAATGTTGTACAACAGTCTCGTGCGAAGTGTCCTGGAATATTGTAGTGTTGTATGGAGACCCCACTACGCTACTCACATGCTGCGGTTAGAACGAGTGCAGAAGCGTTTCGTGTGGCACTTAGCTTTTCATGAAGGGAAAATCAAGCAGCTACCCTCCTACAAAACCCGTTTGCATCATTTCAGAATGCACACTGTATCCACTCGCGGTGACGTCGCCGACGCCATATTTTTGTACAAAATAATAAGAAATGTAATTGATTGCTCTAAATTATTAAGTCTTATTAGATTTCGTGCTCCATCTAGATATCCGAGAAATATCATTACACCGTTATGCCCACCACTACGTAGGTCTGTACTTGGCGCAAACTCACCTATATCTACATTATGTAAAAATCTCAATAGCTGCAGTGATTTAGTGGACATTAACCAGGATAGTATTAAGGAAATTATTAAAGTAATTGTAAATAATCCACTCGCAAAAACTTGAATCCCCATAATAATAAGCTTAGATTCCAATATTCCGTTAATTTAATGTACCAATTAATTGTAATGTAATTCAATAATATTTAATTTATTCTAATTTATGTACCCATATTTATTATATGTACTTTTTTATTTTGAATATGATCATTATCTTAATTAAGTAATGTTTGTTTTAAATATGATGATTTAATTAATGTTTGTGTCTTCTGAATGTAATAATTAATCTAACCTAATCTTAAGAATTCATTATAATTTTTTTCATCTTTCATTTTGTATAGATAAGCCGTTTCACTGTGCACGCGGTGTTAACCTTTAAGTGATTGTTACACTTGCAAATGTATATCTGGCAATCGCAATGTAATTGTTACGTGTAAACAATTGTTGGTTAACCTAAAAAATAAATAAAAAATAAATAAATAAATTATTAGTTGGCCTTTAAAGAGTCCCCATCTATATTCCACAAAAATTCAAGGAGGCAATTATTTAATAAAATCCAAAAAACAACCTAGTAGACCCGGTGATGTCATTGCGTGACCAAGACTTATGCTGGTCAATGGCCACCAACATGAGACATCGCTTGCAGCAAGTCATTGATTGCAAAGGTGGATCTTTAAAATATTAATTAATAGCAAATCAAAATGCTATGCCATAACTGTAATATTAACTGTTTGAATAATGTAAAATAGCAAAAGTATTATACAAAAAAAAAAACAAAATGCTAACTGTAAGTGATATTTATTGTTATTATCATAACATTTTCATTCACTTCACAATAACACTTCCAAAAAGTGGTTAACATTGACTTAAGGAATATAATGTTAGTCCAATGTCTATAATTGAGATTTCCTATTAAAAATAATGATAAATCACAATGAAGTACTTCACTGGGTTGTATAAATAATTAATACATTATATATTTAACTCATATTAATTAGACTTGTTGTTGTGACTAATGGTTGATATCTGGAGTAAGTTTGTTATGTTTTTACAATTAAATAAACAAAGTACTTATTCGTAAGTTTTATTTTAATTTAACAAATAGTCATAAGATGTGGCGGGGTTTGAACCACCTCTATTTCATTATCAATCATCTTCGTAGTAACACTAGTACAGATAGGTGAATCCACGAAGAGGCGCCCCACTCTTTGTGTAAATCACTACAGTGCAAAAGTGAGCATTATAAATTGCTATTGTGTAAGTTCTATCGCCACACAATAGTTAGATGCGTGCATACATACGCGCACTTATATAAGATGATAATAAGAGATGTGTGCATACGCACCACGCGGCTACCCCTCACAAGAAGTGGGGCGCGTCTTCGTGGATTGAATGCACTAATAGGGCACTTAACCGCTGCACCACGGCGAATTACTCATATTGCATGAATTTTGCTTTAGCTTGTATATTTCTCAAGCTTGAGGACTACATTTCTGTGGCAAGATTATATTGTGAATTCCACTAATGATACTCGATGCATGTCAAAAGCGAATATCCATCTAATTTGTAACTTTATATAGTTTAAAATCGCATACCAAGAATCTATCGAACGCATTTTGTGCTCAGAATCAAAAAGTCGGTTAGGTGGATACTTATCTTGGGTCACCGTTTGTACCTACGACATGTCTATTGTACCCAAAGTGGTAGATAGAACTTTTCGGTTGTGTATGCACAATATCAGTATTGTCTTCCAAGATGGAATGGAAGAAGCATTTTCAGAGCATCATGCAGCAATTAATCTTTAATTCATCTATATATATAAAAGGAGAAACTGACTGACTGATCTATCAACGCACAGCCTAAACCGCTGGGGTTAGAAACTTGAAATTTTGACAGTAGGTTCCTTTCGTAACGTAAGCATCCACTAAGAAGGGATTTTTCGAAATTCAACCCCTAACGGGGTGAAATAGGGTATTTAAATTTGTATGTAATTCCGTCATTTTTGAAGTAAGAAGCATGAAATTCAATATTAAGATTTCTGGTTAGAAATAAAGCTACGTGTTTAAGCGTTTTTGAAAATTTAATGCATATGGGGGTGAAATAAGTGTTGAAAGTTTGTATCAGAAATCTATTACTATTGAAGTGAGAAGCATGGAATTAAAAATGTAGGCTCTTGGTGAGAAATTAATATACACGTGTTTGAGGGTTTTTGGAAATTCTACCCGCAAGAGGTGAAATAGGGGATGAAAGATTTTTTTGATTTTTATCTACACTCAACAAGAGGCTTAACGAAGGCTCAAAATTTCACGCAAGCGGAGCTGCGGGCAAAAGCTATCTATACATATAAAAGGAGAAGCTGACTGACTGACTGATTGATCTATCAACGCACAGCGTAAAGCGCTGGGGTTAGAAAGTTGAAATTTTGACAGTAGGTTCCTTTTGTAACGTAGGCATCCACTAAGAAGGGATTTTTCGAAATTCAACCCCTAAAGGGGGTTAAATAGGGGATGAAAGTTTGTATGGAAAATCGTCACTTAACGGGTTCAACATTTCACGCAAGCGAAGCTGCGGGCGAAAGCTAGTTAATGATAAACCTATATTCAAATTATCTGCCTGTTGTCCGGCAGTATGAGTCTGTACATTATTAATTACAATTTCAGCAAGAAATAATTGATCCAGTACCTGATATATTTTGTAGCAATCATGTAAGTTGGCCTTCTTCCTGGTCAGTCTCCTGGCCAAGGCTTGCAGATCAGGTATCCGTCTCAGGTGGTCTTCGTGCAATTGTAGCCGTAGCTGAGAGTTGTTCATCAACAACTCTACGATATCCAGTCGCTCGTTGATCAAGTTTATGTCGCGGAGCGGCTGCCGAAGCCATTGCGCTAAGAGACTAGACGAACGATAAAAAATTGTATGGCGATTTTAAAGTGTTTCGAAAAATATGAATAATCCTGTTACCCTTCTAATTAAGACTTCTTGAGCTAGGACTGGATGAATACCAATATTAGAATGGGTTGAGTTAACTTAGGATAAGCAACGTCTAGTGGCCTGCGACAACGGGCTTTGGGGCCTGTGGCTCGACCAGTTACAGGCCCCGGAGAGTGGCGCGCCGTATTCCGTGCTGCCTCTCAGAAGGACATTGGGCAATGGGGCAGCCTGCCGGGGTTGCGGTGCATGCCACAGCGAATCCTGTGACCCCGGCCATACGTTAGGTGGAAAACTGTGGGTTTTAGCCGGTAAGAGTCCCCTTCGCCTTCCCCAGGGCGGAAGGTCTCCATGAGGAATTTCCCGCGATAAAAAAAGGATACGCAAGCTCTAGATCATCAATTGATTATCAAGCTATATTGTTGTGTTAAAAGATAATGGTCATCGTTCATTATTTAGTAACACGACACAAAATAATAATGTTAAGCTATTAATTATTTTACGAGTTAGTAATATTGTTGCAGTGACATTTCAAGTGTCTCATAGTGATGTCAGAGTGACCGAATCAACTTCTTATTAGAATGAATCATAAAAACTTTGTTAAGATGAATCATATTAATAATAAAACTATTTTGTATACTACTGATAAAGCGGGTCCAGTTCTTCTAAGTTTAACCTAGTTCCTCATGTAAAATATGGAACCCTAAAAACGAATGGAACTTTGAAGGGATGCTGCAAATGTTTGTCCTGCTGTGCGAGTTATCTATCGAGTTAGTCGTACAATCGCCGAAATGTCTCCGAGCTGTTAGTTACAGTAATATCATTAATAAAATCGGATCTTTCTAGTTCACAAGTTTACGCTTAAATGGAAAGTAAAAACCCGTGAATGCGGTGGAGGGGTGCGTCATTTTAGTTTAGTTAAACAATCCCTATAAGAAAACTCACCGCTTGCCTTGCTGTGTGCGACATCTATCGAGGAGGCCGTAAAGACTCCTCGAGGGCGCATGCGATGTGTCTCCAAGTTCAGGGAATACGTTGAGCGCCGACAGCGCGGCCGAATCCAAATGAAGGAAACAGTCAGCTTGAATTGTTGTCAAACGAAATCTAAAACAATACGTAATATTGGTATAATTCAGGAATTAAACGTAAAATGTTCCACGAATGTAGATAACTCGATTAAGTTTTTAGTTTTAAACCTTAAACTAAAATTACATGTTGAAGCTGAGGTGGTCCTTGTGACAAAAAACATTTTTTCGAAGCATTAGAAACGTTCATTTCTGATTGGGGAAATTCACATACCTTCCAAAATTAGTACTATCATTTAACAACGCTGAATATTTAATAGCGGCAGCCAAGCTGGTCATGGCAACATCTTTGCTAGTCTCCGGGAAAGCATTAGCGTCTTGTTGTTGGTTCTCCTTGAATTTCAGTAACCGGTTCAGATCTTGTATGAGGCCTTCAGTAGAAAAATCACTCTTCTTCAATTTCGTCAAAGTGACGTTTGTTCTTTCCATTACTTTTTTTAATGCTTTGTACTGAAAAGATACAATTTTTTGTCGCTATTTAATACTTACTTAATTTTTGTCAAACTCATTAGTTTATCGTTGTCTTTTGAGTGAAATGTCATAGTTAAAACCCGTTTTCAGTTGAAAGCTGTTTTAACAAGTGAAAACCTTTTCTGGCTGAACGCTTTGTCTACAATGTAGCCAAATTATGCTAACATTCAAATTAGTTGTTGCAACTGGTTTTAACTAGTCAAACGTCAAAAGTAGTTGTAACAAATTATATGAATTACGTTACTTAAATATGTATTTTTTCCTTATTTATATTTTTTATGTATGATTACTGAATATACCTACGTAGTTTATTATAATGTTATTAAGTTCGTAAGTTTGTAAATGTTATTTATGTACGTCTTTAACATAATCATAAATTGTTATAAGTATGTAAGAATTGATTATTATGTTAATCATGAGTGGAATGCAATCATTATGTACACTGTTGATGTGCCGTATTCAATAAATAAATCAACACAAGTGTTTTGTCAGAATGGGTTTTCACTAGTACACATTTTAACTGATAACGGATTTAACGGTAACATAAGATTCAAACCTATAAAAAAAATAAAAATGCTTTCAGTAAACCTACAATACAATACTCTTTATTGTACACAAAACAAACAAGAAACATTACTAAAAAATAGATGTAGGTACAATGGGCGGTCTTATCGCACTAGGCGATTTCTTCCAGACAACCTTTACTTACATCATCATGTTCACTAGTAGGTACAAGACATTCGGAAGGCGCCATCTGTACCGTGATAGTTTCTAGCTCTGTAAGTAAATCGTCATCGGTGAACTCCGTGACAGATACTTGGTAGTCACCAGCTGTGACGCATGCCACGCCTAGAAGACGACCCTAAAATTAAAAGAAGAATGTTCATACAGAGTGGTGCTTTGTTTAAATGGCTACTATACAGGCACAAACGATTCGATTAGTCGGTTGTCGAACGATTCAGCTATCTCTTTTTTCGTTACGAGAATCGTAAACGGAACGAGGTAACAAACCGAATCTGTCGACATCTGCTTATCAAAAAGGCTCTGAATCAGCCCACCGATCAAATAATCAACGAAGTTTAGCCACGTTTGACACGGTCAGTTCTGGGATAAGACCCCTTCGACTTTGTACCTCGAAAAACAAGTCACTCATTTAACCGGTCTAATCTTTGGATATTGGTATCTTCCCACTCACAGGCTTGCGAAAGTCAGATGGCAATCGCTTCATGAATAAAATACTAATATTCAGCTGCATCCATTTATAGGGGAGGAGAGAGGTGACCGTCGAAACCTAGTTCCTTTCTTGAAGATAGGTTTTTTATTTTGCAGTGTTGCTATTTATTGGTTTATTATTAGCACGATTTAATCAGTGGCCAAGTGCCACTTCGAGCAGATCGAGAATGACAATGTTATAAAAGAACGGATCGAAGATATGTTCAGCTAAGAGGGACTCGTTTAAGTTTCTAGAAGCGAGTCACCACACCTGGATGTAATATTACGCTCCACTACCAACGTACCCATGAAAGTGAGTTGCCTAATAGCTTTCGAGTAGATATTGAGTGAGACTATAAACTCAGACCTATCTGCTTCAGATATTCCTGTGGGGCTTTTTAAAGGGACGAGGGTCAAATTGGATGCATAACTTGAAATTCTTATTTAGCTTTGATATTAATTAGACATAGATCTCCTCCCAGTTGTGCCACAGTATTTGATTCTTCGCCTACTGCTTGCAGTCTTCCCCAGTGATTAGGCTGTTCGTTATATAACGGCTATGACCATCTTACTGCGACATAAACATATTTAAGAAGTAAAATTACTTTCGTTACTGCATCTGTCTTTATATTAACTGCCATCAAACAAGGCGTACTGTCATCGGAGGCTCCCAATCCTTCGCCGAGAATTTCCTCCAATTGTGACAAGTATCCAGGTGACCCTTTGTATTGGAGCGACCAATCACTGCCTTTTACTGAACCTTCAGCCACATATATTTCTACTCTATAACGTCGCACCTGTGGAATGAAAAAAATATCAAAAGTAAATCAAAGTACACTGTATCGAACCATAAAGTTTTGTTTTATTTATTTGATTTTTAACGATTTATTTCCTAATCTAAAAAGTTACGATAGCAAAATTTGTTTAATGCAGATCGGAGGCCAATGTTTCTTTTTTAACTGCAACCAAAATCTGTCAAGGTAAAGTACTGTTCTAATTTGTTTACTTTAACTTGTTTTAAATGAAAAAATATGGCAAAAGTATTCTGGAACGCCAGACATAGGCGACAGACGACTTTGAATGCGTGTAATTAGCATTTTATCTATAATACAATGTGAAATAGTAGTATAAATAAAACAATAAATACCGTTAAAACGTGTTAAAGATGATCCGTGTTTACTTACTACGAGAAATGACTGATAAATGTACGATAGCCCTGATTAAGTTCAAGGTTCACGTGGATACGCGTTCTGCGTTGCAGTTTCAAACTCGTGTTTAGATCTTACTGAAGGTGGTTCCAATTAATACTTATCGGTTAGTGGAAAATCTTATGACGGTTTCCAAAAACTAAATCTTAAAATTCATTATAAGTTATTTTGTTAAATAAAACTCATATTATATTTCTTAAAAAAATACAGACTTACCGTGATTGTTCGCATTAAAATTAGTTACTGTGTATTGTTTTAAAGAGGAAAATATTTTTTAGTTTCTGATGATTTCTAAACAAAGAATAAACTAATTAAGTACTAGCGTACCCGCATATAGCTCGTAGTTAAATAATCAATGTAACATTGACCTTATCTTTTACATATCATCAAAGTTCAATGTTCTTTAATATCTCTCAGGCATTTGACATTGAACTAATGTTTTAAAATAGTTTTGGCACAACAAAAAGGAGTTTCTTTAATTTAAGGATGTGGACTTACCAATAAAAGTTTTTTTATCAAAATTTCAAAGTTGCCTTTTGACAATACGAGATAATCGAGGCGATTCGGTTCAAGGCCCATCTTCTTGATATTCGCTACGGAGGAAAATACCTCCCTGGCAGCAGTTGTTGCGTCAGTTCCATGAACACTGTAGTAATCATTGCGGTCGAAAATCCTCACCGTGGTAGCGGGTTTCTGAAAATTTTCCGGTCTTTTATTTGATGCTATTTCCTATGAATGGACCGGACAGTTTTTTTGTAAATAACATTTGATTGATTACCCACGATGATGTATCTATAATTTTATATTAACACTAATTGATCATGTGTTATTGACCGAGTGTTATTGACCGTGTACCTGATTGGATTTCCCATAGTTCAAAAATGACGAACCTCTATACAAACTTTTATCCCCTATTAAACCGCATTAGGGGATGAATTTTCAAAAATCATTTCTATGGTCTCAGTTACGGAACTCCTGTTTCATGCTTCTAGACACACCGGTTTAAGCTGTCTGTTGTCTATCAGTCACACTGGCTGTGTCAGAGTTTTAGTAAGTAATAGAAGATGTTTCCAATCATGTGGTCTATGAGGAGGCTGATAGTGATGATTTAAGTTCTTGAATAAAACAAAACTTAAACAGTGTTTAACGTGCAAAGTTTACACTGCAAACCCCTGATTGTGAGGTTAACACGAGTATGATAATGTCAGTCTCTTAAAATTTTGTTGTCAAGAAAAAGAAAAAAACAATCAATAAATTACTCAGAAAAAATATTATAAATAAGTCAAGAACGTATGAAATATTATTCGCGATATTAAATTAAGGCTTCGCCACACCAATGTGGGGCGCGAGCGGGTTGTGTGGACGGGCGGCGCGGCGCAATGCGGGGCCGCGCTCGCATTTGGAGACATGCTTCGTAGTAAAGGCTCATTTACATGGGGATAGTTTCTCGAAGCGAGACTCATTCTGTCTTCGTCTTTCTCTACGATGAAAACAGAGATAGCATGAGACTCGCTTCGAGAAACTATCTCCGTGTAAATGAGCCTTTATCCCTTGAATACCTACTACTAACGCGAGTCCACCGACGACACACTCGCGTTTGGTTACATGCTTCATAGTAATCCCTTGAATACTACCACAGACATACATAGGTACTACTAAGGCGGGTCCGCCGACGACACGCCCCGCTCGCGCCCCGCGTTTGGTGCGGCTTGGCCTTTATTAAACGTGTCAATACTTTTACTCATCTGTTGATGTCCTATTTTTAAATAAGAGCAATGTCATTCTATACTACCTACAACACGATTAGGACTTGAGGCGAAGAAACCCCGCCTTCAAAATTTCGCATATAAAATTAGCACGGTGAAAGCGTCGTTTATGACTTAATTTTTGAATATGAACGATTGCATTTTTAATTACATAAATCATCGTTAAGTATATTATGTCATATAATTATTTCAGTTCGTCTTCTATTCACGGTTCTGCGATTCCATGATAAAAAAATAATGAATAACACGAAAGCACAGAAATGTTCTGAAATATCCGTGGACAATTTTGCCGGTTTTTCCTCCAACGGAACAACTATTTGAGAAACCTCTTTTGTAATTAAATCGTTGAACCTAGTTATACACTTACATAAAACAACAACACTGATTATGTTTATATTCCTAGAAGTGGCGTCAAACAATATTCGTTAATTCGCAGTGAAAGATAAGAGTATGCAAAAGGTCATCCTAATCATAAATAGCACGTTTGGATGCCTTATAAAAATAACACTCTTTCCTCATAATACATATTGTCTTTAATACTAGTAGAACGAGCAGATAGTGCAAAAATTTCTATTGTTCCAGGTGAAATAAGCTATGACCAGAGATGTGCAAAATAGTATATTAAAAGTATTTAAATTCAAAATGCAAATGCTTGGTTATATTTTTATTTCAAATAAAAATACAAAATGGTTTTCAATACAAGTATTTAAATACAAAATGCAAAATACGTATTTTCAAAATAGGTTTTTCAAATAAAATACCTTTTTTCACTGATTTTAACACTAGTATTTGATCAAAGAGTTCCTCTTTCATGTTGAATCTGCGAATTCATGAGATATAGCGATTTAAAGATTGGAAAAATCATCTATATACACATACATGCATATCATAAAGAATCCTAATGTAAGATTCTCGCACAGCTTAAACCGCTACAGGTAGAAACTTGAAATTTGGAGAGTAGTTGTTTTTTATAGTGAAAGCGCACTCTAAGGGAGTGAAAAGGGGTGATAAAGTTTACTTGAAAAATCTTATTTCCAGTATTTATAAACTTGAAACTTGACACAAATACTATTGAAAGTAAATAACAAGAATTTAAGAAGGAAAAATATGAAACATGAATAAAAAAAAAATTTCAAAACCATTTTGCATTTTACAAATATTAAATATTTTTAAAAAGTATTTCAAATAAAATAGAAAATACATTTTGAAAAAAAGTATTTAAATGCAAAATAAAAATAGGTATTTTGCATTTTGTATTTGTATTTTAAATACATGTATTTCAAATAATTCACATCTCTGGCTATGACCATTGCGCATTGACTTATTTCAAAGTGTATGAATGAAGTCATTAAGTCACTGAATCATAAGGACACAAACCTATACTTTGACACTCACCAATATAAATAACTGTGATCATTGGGCAACTCAAGGTTTTGTATCCGAGATACTTTAGTTTATTTGCAAGCCCGCTTCTGAGAATAAGAGATCACTCATGTTCCGGTCATGAGGTTATCTCGCAGGAGATAGAATATTAAAGCTCAATAAATTGGCGTGTCCAGATCAACCAATGTCAGTATACGACACGCGGTAGTCGTAGTGTGAAGTTGAAAATAATTGTGTTAGTGCAATTAATTAAATTTACAATAGGTAAGTTACATTGTTTATATTACTTAGAATAGTTTGTTAAAATAAAACAACGCGGGGCACCAAACCTTATTAAGATATTATATTTTTTATTTAATAATAAAAGAAAAACATCTTAGATGGTGACTTTACAAATAGTTAAAACTGAATGGCAATAGATCCTGTTAATACTACTAATTTTGAAAAACTGTTTACTAATGTCCAAGTGTGATTTATCTAAGGATAAAAAAAAAACACTAATATGTTTATTTAATTGCTTTAAGTCTTAAATCTGATTTGAACTACGTCCATACATTAGGCATGTTCATTATCAATAGGTAATATTTATAATATGTGATATTAAAAAATAAATAAATTGATATAGAAACTTGGGTTTATCTGCATAAAATTACATCAAACACTGATTTAAAAAACTATTGGATTGCACCACTTGTGGATATGAAAGTATTTAGTTTTACTACGCATGATACAAAGTTGAGGGTGGTAGAAAAAAAGTATTTAAGTAATGAAACTGTAAGTAGTGTATAAGATGGTTCTATCAAAATACCTGCCCGAACTTTAGGGGGTTGTTCAAAATATGTAAATAATGACGTACTTATTCTAAAAAACTAAACGTAAACACTGGATGCGAGAGGCAAAGGACTGGGCGATATGGCGATGGTTGGGGGAGGCCTATGTCCAGCAGTGGACGTCTTTAGGCTGAATGATGATGATGATGAAACGTAAACACAAACCAGCAACAAGACTAAAAAACAAAACATATTTTTTGTTTAAAACCGTCCTCATGAAATGAAGTCATCATAGTCGTTTGAGAATGATTCATAGTCCTCGCCGCGATCGTAGTTTTACCAAACGCAAAGAGCGTATTCGTAATAATAATTTGACTTTTTGAAATCGCGTTAAATTGTTTACAGTGTTTATTTTTCAACAGACATCCTGAACAACCCCTTAAAGTTTGAGCATGTATGTTGGCGGTACGTTATTTAGTAATTATACGTTTAGTTTCCAGCGCGCTGTTTTGTGAAGGAAAACAAGCCATATTCAAAAGTGGTGCAAAATATTTTTTTAATAATAGATTATCTATCTTAAATTATTTTTGGATCTTCTATCAGTGAGGATTTTTTTTTATATGGAGACCGCCACTGTTATTAGTTCGTTAGTAAAACATTGCATTATCATAAAGCAGTGTACACATAGATTACGGTTAAATAATTATCTGCGTTTATTTTATTGGTGATTTTTATTGATGAGTTTGCTTGGTATGTAAATATTTGTTTTATGAGATTTTGTGCCTCAATTAAATTGTTTGATTATTATCATCCAATTAAATAAACATAGTATCGTTTTGTTCCTTAGACAACCTAATTTTGATGTTTACGTAAAAATCGCCCGTCGAGTTTCCACCATGTAAACATAATAAGGTTGAATGCCTGCTATTAAACCTGGAATAATTGAATTTTTAAACCTGATGCTTTCCCAATTATAAAATAATCTAAATTGTTAAATACTTTCAAGAACTGAACACAATACACCAATTAAGTTTAACTTTTTTTAATTCCAGAGTGGACCAACACTTCACCATGAAGCGTCTTTTTATTCTGGGCGCAGTTTGGGCTCTAGCAGTGGCTAGGCCTGAGCAATACAAAGAAAAGGAAGATTTTCAATTTTCAAGGAGCTCTTCAGATGATGGCACTAAATCAGGGTTTTATGGCGCTCAGAGAGGAAACATGGGTGGCAATTACGAACGTGCTCATAATATGGATTCTTTAGCTCAGAATCAGATGAGTGGCCTTGTAAGACAGGTCGAAGGCGAATTAGGTGATGGAGCTAACACAAGGGCTGGAAGTGTATACACTGCTGCTAACTCTAGAGGTACTTTTGGATCGGGACATTATGACCTCGGTAACCTTGCAGGACGCAACTTCCAAGAAAGCACAGCTTACGACAACTCACACGCGCGATCATCGCTATCTTCATCTTCAGCGTACAATGCTGCAGGTTACGCTAACAGTCGATCACAAAGTTCACAGCACAGTGGATATCAAGCGGCAGGACACTCGGGTCTGAATCTGCAATCTGATAATCTACAGTCACTAGACAATACCCAAGGAATTGGCCAGTATGAATACGGCAGGCAATCAAGCAATAGTGCAGGATATAATGCACATTCTGGTTTCCAACAGCACAGTGTGTATGATGCTAGCAATGCAAATTCAGATTCCGGATATGGGTCAAACGTTCGTACTAGATTAATTAGTGCGACGCCAGTAAGAATTATCGTAAGGCCAGGAACGAGAGTTGCCATACCAGTATCTGCACAATCGTATGATATTACACATGGATCATCTGTAATAGATCAAAATTCTCTTAACAGCGATGCTGAAGTTTTAAGTAATGAGAACCAACGTACTGTGTATAGACCTAATAACGGCAAACATTACGAGTCATCTTACAACTATCATAAGGAATGGGAGAAACATGATACAATTCCCTCAACTGTTATTTTACCTACGCTTCCTACGGCGAACCCTTTCCCTCAAAATAGCGAATTGTTCGACAATAGTCAGGCACGCACTGCTAGCGTAGCGAACCAATACGACGCAACGAGAGTAGCTTCCCAAAGAGCACACTCAAGTAACATATATGGCGGATATAACGCTAATGTTAAATCGGCTTCTAGTCAATCTCGCTCTAATTACGATACGCAACATCTCGGCGCGGCAACACACTCTAACTCAAACGCTTATACTTTGGCGGGATACAATGCGGAATCTAGCCTCCAAGGAGCTTCATCAGACTCTAGTTTAAATGCTTATAATCAAGCTAACCAATACAATGCAGGCTCAAGATATCATGGAGCTGCGGCAGACTCTAGTTCCTTGACTCAGGCAGGATATAACACAGGACTCAATGGTGATTTAAATAGTCAAGTTGAGAATTTAAATGCAAAACCTAAAAGTTATCAATCTTCTTATTCTTACCATAAATCATGGGAACGTCAAGGAGATCCTTATGTTATCAAACCAGCATCTAGTGGATATTACGACGGCCAATCATCTCAAAGATTGACAACAGGTTCAGCAAAGAATCATCAAGATTATACAGCTTCCGGGTTACATTATCAACATTCACATCAAAGTGGAGCGGATTGTGATGAAAATGGTCAAATACGCGTGGCTCGTTCTCCTAACATGGATCAGTATCAAGACATGCAGCAACAAAGCCAAAATCTTGAAGATTTTGGTCAGCAAGCACAAGATTTAGGGCAACAAAGTCAAAATCTTGAAGATTTTGGTCAGCAAACGCAAGATTTAGGGCAACAAAGTCAAAATCTTGAAGATTTTGGTCAGCAAGCGCAAGATTTAGGACAACAAAGTCAAAATCTTGAAAATTTTGGTCAGCAAGCGGAAGATTTAGTGCAACAAACACAAGGTCAATGGGCCCAACAAGAAGCTGGACAACAGGCCCAAAGCACGTGGGATAACTTAGAAGATTTAAGTCAACAATCGCATAATAAGTGGGATGAGATACACAAAACCTGGGATAAATTCGAAAATTTGGGACAAAATACCGAAAATAACTGGAACCAAAAAGATTTAGGCCAAAAAACCCAGGACACGAATAACGAATTCGAGAATCTAGAACAAAAAACTCAAAGTAAGTGAAAAAATTAAATGACAAACCATTATATGTAAAAATCACACGACACGATATATTCATTGACACTGGTACAACTAATTTAACTAAATAACAAACTTCTAAGCATTATGTAATATTTAAACAATTGTTTCTTTTTTCAAATATTAATATGAACATTTGTATTCAATCATGTCACTAACAAAGGAATTATAGATAGATATTCTATTAAATTAACCACATGTCTTTACTCATTATTACTGTTAAAATTCTTCAAGTTAATGTTAATGTTAAATAACAAAACATACTAATCTGGTGGCTGGCTTTATCCTACGCTGTTTTATTTTAAACCTGGGTTGAGGGCGCTATTTTCAATTATTATAATACGGTAACGGCAACGTAGTTATGGCAACTAAATCAGCAATATTATTTAGTAGAATATAAGCCAATCCTTAAGTTGTTTCTATGAGATCAAAGCACTTCATCGTGTTGTTACTTAATATATTTATCACAGAAGTCAACTTGTTTTAGGTAAGCTTATTTATTAATTAAAAAGAAAAACAGTATTTAAAAAACTAATTAATTTAAGTTTCATTAATCTTCGCAACACGGCGAAGTGTCTTTCTTTTTTCGGTCAAATTATAAATGAAAGCGAAAACTTAGGGATATCAAACTTTACAAAAAACATAGTATTACATCTATTTTTCTTAGTAAAATCAATTGTGTGAAGAATGTTATTTTAAAATTTAACATGAGTTTGTATCGAAACGTTTAGTTGCCTATTGTAATAAATTTATATTATAAAACTAAACTAATGAAACTTACTTTAACTAAATAAATGAACTAAAATTCACCAATTAACTAAAAACCAACTATGTCAAGCCCAAAAATTAATAAAACCTTCTTAATTTAGATGATCTGGGACAGCACATTCAACAGGGTTCCGAAATTGAACAGGGAAATAATGCTCAGGATGCTGATCAACAAACACAGGATAAATGGGATTTTAGCAACACAAGACAACATGATCAAGAAAATGTTTATAAACAAAACCATGATCACCATTATGACCAATCCAACCAATTCAATCAGCAAGAAACCCAAACCAAAGTGGACGAACCTAACATTTTTAAATATTTGCAACCATCACAAACACAAAACGATAATAAACCAAAAAAGGAACAGTTATCAGGTAACACCCAACAAACTTACAAAACCCCAGAACCCAATGAACAAAATAAAACTGAATATTTTGGCTTAGACAGTGGATTTTTCCACTCACAGGATTATAACAATCAGAATCAATTATCCAAAAACAAAACATCTTTTCAAGAAACCAGTAAATTGTATGAAAGCAACAATTGGTATATAGACTCAAGTATTCACAGAGAAGAACAGACTACAAATACCGATAGCTACTCACATACTCTTGAAAAAAATCCACCAAACCCAGCACCTCTTTCAAACTTGTGGAATAAATTAGATACTATCGAACAACAATCATCATTGTTAACAGGTATGGGTAATGAAAATATAGGCGAAGGAAACGACTTTTTACAAGTACACACAAACTCACAGAACTCATATCACGTAAATCAAGAAAACATTAGTCAAAATAAATCAAATGAAATACAGACAGGGAAAGAGAGCCCTCACGATATAGGCCGCGGTGATATTGGCCCTGAAGATGTATCAGATGCAGTAGAAGACAAAAAGCCTAACAAATACCCATTTCAAACAATAGTCAGCGAAGAAGCAACCGAAAATAATAATAAAAATAATAATACAGAAATAGAAAAAGACTTGCGCAATAATCAATTCACCGATTTAAGTGTTTTGAGTTTTAACCAACAAAAACAGCAGGACCAAATCAGTCAAAATGAAAATAAAAACAAAACAAATATACAACATAATTACCAAGATTTTCAACAGCAAGAACACAGAATCCTAACAAATTTGCCAACTCTCGGAAAAGAAATTTCTAATGATTTTGGGCAAAACGAAAACTTGCAGCAGCAACATTCACACCATATTGGGCAACAAGATTACCTAGAGGAACATAATTTACAAAATTTTGGCCAAAATAACCTAAATCAACAAAATTTTGGCCAAAATAACCTAAATCAACAAAATTTACAAGATTTTGGGCAGCAAAATTTGCAGGATTTTGAGCATCAAGAAGACCAACAAAATATACGAGATTTTGGTCAACATGTAAACATGGAGCAACAAAATTTGCAGGATTTTGGACAACATGAAAACCTAGAGCAACACAATATACAAGATTTTGGTCAACATGTAACCTTCGAGCAACAAAATTTGCAGGATTTTGGACAACATGAAAATCTAGAGCAACACAATACACAAGATTTTGGTCAACATGTAAACCTGGAGCAACAAAATTTGCAGGATTTTGGACGACATGAAAACAACGAGCAGCAAAAAACACTAGGTCTCGGCCAACAAGAAAACCTAGAGCAACAAAAGTCACAAGATTTTGGTCAACATGAAAACCTGGAGCAACAAAATTTGCAAGTTTTCGGGCAGCATGAAAAATTTGACCAACAAAATTTACAAGATTTTGGACAACAAAATATACAAAATTTTGAACAGCACGATTTCTTAGAACAACAGAGGTTTCAAAATTTAGGGCATCATTCAAGCAAACTTGAAAATCTAGAACGAAGTGACACTTCGGACCAGAAAAATACACAAGATTTCGGAATAAGTGAAAGTTTAGATCATGTACAATCTCAAATCTACTTGCCGCATCCAGAAGAAATTGAAGAGCCCATACAAGTTAAAAAACAGAATATTGATTTACAGTCAATTCCTCCACAAAGTCAGGATACCGTAGTAATCCCTCCAATAGAGCCCGTAACTGAAAAGCCTGGGTTTTGGAAATCTGTAGGAAATAAACTTTCTACAGCAAAAAGCAAAATAGCTTCATGGTTTTAAAGCTAAACAAACTCAAGTATTGAGAGGTTAAAGATTCTTAACTAATTAGTATGTTTATTTAATTAAGTACCTAGTCATAATGATATTTTTTCATAATAATTTAAAAATTTATTACTTTAAAAATATGTGGAGTAAATGTGTGTTTGTAAAAGCCAGGACTAGTAAGTATTTCTAGAATCTATTTTGATAAATAAACTTACCTCTGGAAGAGAGTGGAAATATTTGACAAAAGCCTGCTGTTGCACAGAATCTGTAAACAATACATAATTATTTTATAAATGATATGTGAACAATTGTGAAAATGTTATGTTTGATAGTAAAATTATTATATAAATTTGTGTTCTTGATTATTTCTAGTTATCTCCAACTCTAATGGCAAATAAAATATAATGATAAAAATATTTTACCTCTTTAGGCTACATTTTATTTAAGAGCTAAAAACTTAAGAAACTAAAAACTGAAAAGACAATGCTCAACCTCCATAGGACAGGATTCCATAGCCCAATAAAACCTATCTCTGATTATCAGATGAAGTATGGGTTGAAAGAGTAATAATAATTTGATGCCTTGCGCATTGGGCTCTATAAAGGCCAGGGCCAAGACGCCCAAGACTGTATTAGTTGATAAGACCAAGTTATTAAAATAATGTGATACAAATGTACAAGGTCCGTAATAGCCAAACTCAAAGGCTAAAAAAACTAAATACTATCATTAACTTACCTTGGATAAAAACAAATACAATAAACCGGCCAAGTGCGTGTCGGGCCACGCGCACTAATAGGGTTCCGTAGTTGCATAAAAATGCGGACTAAGACGAGGGCTTAGTAACTTTGCAATGAAATTTGTACGAAATTTTTACTTTTCCAAGTACATTTTATAAGTTGGTGGACTATTACTCGTAAACTTGTAAAGCCTACTTAGCTGTGAAAGCTTTCCTTTTAACTTCGGTGTATACATATAATACTACCGTGAATTTTTTCACATATCCAAAACTGACCGTTTAGCTGGCAGAGGGGGGGAGGGGGGACACTTGGCTCTAACAAAAATTAGCACTTTAAAGCTTAATAATTCAGAATCAGATCCCTTAATCGAAAAATTGTATTCGCAAACGCGCAATATTTTTGAAATACCTATCCAACTACGCCCCACACCATGGGAGACGAGAAAAAAACCATCCCCACTTTACGTGTTCAGTAGGTATCATAAAACATTTTTCTTTTCATGATTTTATTTTACCACTTTATCGGCATGATTAATTATGTATATCCATGCAAAATTATAGCTTTCTAGTACTAAGAGTCTCTGAGCTAAGCTGCGGACGGATGGACAGACGGACGGACATGGCGAAACTATAAGGGTTCCTTGTTGACTATGGAACCCTAAAAAGAGGTTATTGCAGTAACTTAAATATCATACTTAGTTACATTGAGGAGTACTCTTTTAAGCAAGGAGTTTGTTTGTGTTAGGATATTCCGCCCTTCCTAAGTTGCATACAAATTTAAGGTATGGGATTAAAAACAAAAAGTTGTGCTTTTAAAATTAAAAAAGAATAGGATTGATGGGAAGTGCTGTTGTTTGTTTGAGGGTCTGTGTGTATGTGTGTAAGTTGATAGTGTTATGGAAATGGTAAGTGTAGTCTAGTATGGGATAGTGATAAAAAAAATGCTGAAAGTTGAGTGTTCGAGTTAACCCTACTACTTAATCTTGGAAGAGGATATGGCGCAACATCTTCCATTAGCTGTTGGAAATAAAAATCCAAGGAGGTTTTCTTGATGAAATTAAAGTTATAATTTCATTGATTGTACCATATTTTGCAGCTCATCATAGGTTTTGGACTTAAGCCATTTGGTAAAGGTTTTTTTGCTTTCATGGTGTGTTAGGGAGCAAACACTTAACTCCTTGAGAGGATAGATGGCGCTAACGTCAACAATAACATCAGCTCCGCAATCATAAATGTTTTAAAATAATTTAAATAGTCTTACTGTGCTAATAAGTAGTTAAAAAGTGACAGCGTGTACCAATAATCAAGTGACAGTGTTATCAAACGATTCTATTAAAGACGAAAAAAGTTATAAGTGTAAAACCATACCGTTGTGGTTCTGATGTAAACAACATCAAATTCTCACAAAACCACTGTGTTCATCGCAAAAAACACGTAATTTACATCAGTTATGTACCAGAATGTCATTCATGCGGCTGTTTAACTAAAAAACGGTGAAAAACTCTTGTGTAAGATTGCAAGCGAAAGTGAACTACCTAAATTTTAAAAAACAACTTTTTGAAAAATACCCGCTGATCAAAATGCGAATAACTGCGAACAACAAATCAGTCACCTATTTCACTTGTTGAATTAAATATCAATTGGTCTGGTTGCTTAGAGTGTTGCGTTTAACGTAGCTCTCTGAGGTCGAGAGTTCGAGCCTCAGAATAGGCATTCACTTTTTTCAATTATTTCCCTGATTTATCATTTACAAAAAATGGAATTCCTCGAAAATATTACGTTTCGAATGAGACCACGAGCCGTATCATTGTCAGATGATACAATAAGTGAGAGCGCTCATAATTCAAAAAATTCGACGCTAGATGGCACTACTAACAGCCTACCTAACATATCCGACGATGAGGATGACACACGGGTGCTTGAACTAAAAAACGAAATAGAGAAACTTAAATGACAACTAAATGAAGCCCATGATGAAATTAATAATTTGTCGGTAGAAAATACGGACTTAAAACAAACAATCGTAGACATCAACACAAAACATAAGATGTTAAAAAAGTCTACAAAAATATTAAATACTCCACCGAAGAAATCTAAAAATCTAACACCGCAAAAAAGATGCCTAAATAAAACGGAGAAATACACTAAAGATGTTGTTTGCACTCCAGTGACTCCGGTGGATAGTGTATCCAGCTTACCCTCCTATTCAACTGTAAAACGACCTATAAATGTTAAAGAAAAGAATAAAATATGCATAATAAGTAGTAACAAAACCAATAGAATATTATCAATAGCAGAAGATTTTTTCTATAACTATGAATTATGCCACTATCTCACACCAAACTGTGGTATAGAGAAATTACTTGACAACATACACTCAAAACTAACAAACTACACACTAGAAGATTTCTGCTTGATTTTCATAGGAGAAGAAGATTTTCATAAAACAAACAACTACTGCAATATGGTTGTCCAAATAAGAGAGACTTTAAGTAAAATAAGTCATACAAACATAATATTATGTCTTCCTACCTATAAGACCAACTCCTTAATATTCAATTGGAGGATCGAAACATTTAGTAATTTGCTATACTTAGATAATCAAACCCATTACTATGTAGAACTTCTGGACTCAAATTTGGATTTGTCCTGTGATTATAGCATGTTCTCTAAGCGCACTGGCCGCCTAAACAACAATGGAATGAGAAACATATACAAAAATTTGAGATTGTTAGTCAATGAATACCTACATGGCTGTAAGGATCAAGGCATGACTTCTGACGCACCACTTACAGATATTCGCGAAACAAATTCAACGGAAAACTCTGAGTTTTTTCGTCTTTAACAAGATTAAAGTTCTGCATCAAAATATTGCTGGCCTTTTAAATAAGACAGATTTACTAACTGTTCATCTACAAGAACTATCCAATAAACAAAAGGATATCGACGTAATCTGTATAACAGAACACTTTATAATGCTTGGTCATGAAAAACTATTAAATTTACCGAACTACAAGCTGGCCGCCTGCTATGCAAGAAAAGCAAAAAAACGCGGAGGAGCGTGTATTCTGATCAAAAAAACCTTTGAATACAAAGTATTGGACATCTCACGCTATTCAATAACAAATGCTATCGAATGTTGCGGCATTGAACTAGTCAATCAACAGTTAATTATTATATGTATATATAAGCCACCAAAGTCAAGTAACTTGAATATATTTTATGAAAATCTTGACATAATCTTAAAATCAGTACGTTCTAATAAGAAAATAATTGTATGCGGGGACTTCAACATTGACGCGTTAACAAGAAACAATATGTCTCTTGACTTCGAATACTTTCTTTTGGGCTACAATCTCAAACTAGAATTACAACAGCCTACTAGGCTATGTAGTAATAGATGTATAGACAATTTCGCACGTAGTGCTCAGTTAAAATGTAAAAGTGAAGTGATCGACTTAGCTTTGTCTGACCATACTGCACAAATATTGGAAGTTAAGGTAAACAAGTCTTGTAGAATAGGATCTTGGCGCATTAAAAAACGTGATATATCAATGCAAAGTTTAGCGAAGTTCAAAAATTATCTTCAATGTCTTTCGTTTTCAGACATATACAATACAGAAGATGCAAACGAAGCGTATGACTACTTTCTTGAACATTTTCGGTTGTTATACGATCTTTGTTTTCCTTATAAGCTAGTCACTATAAGAGCAGATAAAAAAAATCAATGGGTTTCACGTGGTATACGTGTTTGCAGTAGGAAACAACGACATTTATTATGGAAGTACAGGCATAACCCGTCGAATGAAAATGAAAATAAAAATAAATTTAAAAGCTATTCTCAAAGATTCCGAAAAATTATTAAGTTAACCCAAAAGGCACAGAATAATTACTTCATTAACACCTCTAATAACAAATCAAAGGCATCTTGGCAGATAATTAATAATAAAACACGTTGTCCTGAGCCTATATCACATATCTGTATAAAAGACAACATCATTAGTGACTCCAAAGAAATCGCAAATACTTTTAACAACTATTTCATTGACCAGATTACAAATAACACTACAGCTATAAGTGAAACTACTGGTTTAATTACTAATCCTCACTCATTGTTTATGTCGCCAGTATTGCCACAAGACGTAATGAGAGCAATACAATCATTGAAGAATAAAAATAGTTTTGGCTATGATGGAATAGCTACTAAAGTAATCAAATTTGTATCAAATAGCATTGCTTTACATCTAAGCCACATTATAAATTTATGTATTTGCTCTGGTGTATTCCCTAACGCATTAAAAACAGTCATCGTTAAACCTCTATATAAAAAAAACAACAAAGAAAATTTAGAAAATTATAGACCAATAGCTTTAATTCCCGTATTCTCTAAAGTTGTAGAAAAGATAATTTATGAATCAATTAATAATTTTTTGACTAAATATAATATTTTGTGTGATGAACAGAAGGGATTTAGGAAAAACAGAGGTATAAATACGGCTATTTATGAATTACTAAGCGTAATCATGGAAAACGTAGACAGCAGAACACCTATATGTGCAATTTACACCGATATGACCAAGGCTTTTGATTCTGTTAATCATGAAACTCTTCTTAGTAAGCTAGACGT
Source organism: Amphipyra tragopoginis (assembly GCA_905220435.1). Classification (NCBI taxonomy): domain Eukaryota; kingdom Metazoa; phylum Arthropoda; class Insecta; order Lepidoptera; family Noctuidae; genus Amphipyra; species Amphipyra tragopoginis. Next base: position 14,221,509 of record HG992005.1, on the reverse strand, counting down.
CTATGGTATCCGAGGAAATGTTCATAGTCTCATAAAATCTTACCTTAGCAACCGTAAACAATACACGGAAATTACAAGAATTTGTCTTAAAACTAAGCGCGAAAAGAAGTACTTATCTGAAAGTAGAGTTATCAGATATGGTGTACCACAGGGCAGTGTGCTTGGCCCGCTCTTATTTCTGCTCTATATAAATGACTTGCCACGCCACATTCAGCACCCAATGGTCTTATTTGCTGATGATAGTACCGCAATAATAAAATGCACTGACGTAAATAAATATGAACTTGACATAAATAGCACACTTAAGGACATAGTACATTGGCTTGACATTAACAATTTAATAATTAATTTATCAAAAACGAATTTAATGCAATTTCATCAACGTTCTCCTGTACAAAATTTAATGATAAAATACAATAGGCAAGAAATTTATCAAACAAAAGAAGCAAAATTTTTAGGAGTAGTTATAGATAGTCAGTTAACATGGAAACCTCAAGCAGAAGAGGTGTGTAAAAAACTGAGTACATCTGCGTATGTGCTATTCAACCTGTCGAAGAAAGTGAATATAGCCACAACATTGGTAGCTTACCATGGCTTAGTAGCATCGATTTTGCGATTCGGAATTATATTTTGGGGTAATTCTAGTTTGAGGGAACAAGTATTTAAGGCACAAAAGCGTTGCATAAGAGCAATGTGTGGTCTGAAAATGACTGACAGTTGTGTACCCATGTTTAGGTCCCTAAAAGTGTTGACATTCCCATCACTGTATGTTTTTGAAATGGCAGTTTTTGTGAGAACAAACAAGCATTATTTTATAGCAACCTACAAAACCTAAAAAAATATAACTTATTGCGTGTTGGCAGTTATAAAACTGCTTTACTTAAGAAAAATGTTTTTAGCATGGGCCCTATTATATATAACAAAATTCCTGACATTATAAAAAACAGCACTATCCAATTATTTAAAAAGAAACTTACAGCACTATTACTTGAAAAGTGTTATTATTCAATTAATGATTTTTTAAATGATAAATTGTAGACTTTGACATTACTCTATATTACATTACATTTAACTATTTTTCACAATATTAATAATTATCATTAATTTCAATTTGATTTAATTTATATTCTCGCTAATGTTTGCATGCCTAAATTTAAGGTAGATACTCAATACTCAATACTCAATAAGTTTATTGCATTCCACAATGTAGACTTAGGTGGTAACTTAAAAAAATATGAGATCATTATGGACCCTGTCGGGCACAGCAAAAATATTAGGAGAGAGGAAGCTTAATAAACAAATTATTAATATCAATATACCTATCTATCTAATTTAATTTCCTTACAAGGAAGTTTAGCATTTTAAAAAGTTTATGTTATAATTTATCCTTTAAATATTAATTAAATTATACATTAATATTATTTTGTTTTTTATTAATTCGGAATAACAATGAAACTTGCACTATGTATGAAGGTAGATATTTACTTACTTAATTTATTTATACTATAATTATACAATTTTGTACTGTATTTACCCTGTTTATGTTCTAATGTAATTATTTGTTTATCTATTTAAATATTAAGATTGCACGTTTATTGCGCTTAGATAATTAGATTAAATAGGTATTAATTTATGTACATTTAATTTATTTAATACTATAATTATGATACTATTACCATCATATTATTATTTATTTAATTAGGTATTCATATTGCACACTGTTTTTAAAGATTCCTGTATCTATTATTGTTTATTACATTCTACAATTAACTTTTGTACTTATTTATTATAATACTAGTAGTTACTAGGGATTTAGTAGGAACACAATTATTATACGACTAGAATTTATCATTTAAATATTCATTTATATTGTAGTAGCATTTGCTTAATAGTAGCTGTTTTACGTTTTTTACAAATATGTGTAATTTATTTTCGTTTTTTAATTTTTCGGGTAATTTATTGTAAACTTTTATGGACATTACGAATGTGCTTGAAGAGTGGATTTGAAGTCGCGAGTTTGGTAGGTTTAGCCTATTCTTATGACGTAGTGAATACTGTAATGGTTTATCTTCGCGCTTTGTAAAGAAATTTTGATGTTTTTTAACGAATTTGCAGATTTCCAGAATATAAATACAAGGTAAGGTTAGAATGTTTAGCTTTTGGAAGTGGGGTTTGCAACTGTCGGTATCTTCTATGTTTACTAATATTCTGATGAGTTTTTTTTGCATGGTGAAGAGAGTTGGTGAATCTGTGCTATTGCCCCATAATATTACGCCGTAACTAAGCCATGAGTAGGCGTATGCGTAGTAAGTAGTTAGGGCAGTTTGGAGATTGGTGGATTTTTTTACTTCCCGGAGATTGAATAGAGGAGATTGTACAAGGATCAATATTTTTTGTTAACACCTATATTTTATGTACCTACATTCTATGCAAATAAACCAATATTCTATTCTATTCTATTCTTGTTAAATAGAGAAGATTGTCTTGCATACATGGACGTACAAAAAAGATCGGACGGAACTCCCGCTAAGACAAAACTGTGTCCCGTAATGGCGGCGACTATCTAAGTGTGAATGAATTTAGGGTTGTCATGTTAGCCAAATTTACCCATTTTATATCATTTTATTTTAAGACAAATACAGGTTGGCAGACAAATTTCTTGGAAATGTAGGCAGAATTATACCGTGCCATTTGAAAAGGTTAATGGTAAGAACCAAATCTACCTATGAAAATATCTGCAAAATAAATGCCATGTTAGCTTAGATTGTTAATTTACACTTTGAGGTACTGCATATGTAACAACACACCGGAGTCCTCCTTTAGTTGTATATATATCTCGTTAGCTTCAAAATGTAGACTGCAAATGACACTGTATTTGTTTGGAATTCAATCGTTTTCACCGTTACAATTTCTCATTTTTTTAATCCAATCATTTCTCCATACTTCATTTTCTTTAGGAAATTTAGTAAAAAAATATATAAATAAAATACCTAGTAATAAATAAATTGAATTGAACAAAAAACTATAAATTTCCCATATTTAGGGTAATTTGCACACGTGAATATTGACAACACTGGCCTTGTGACGGATTCTTTTCTTCTGGTGAATACATTTATTTTATTTTATACAATTGGGAATTAAGTGATTGAATTATTCGTTGACCTATGAAACGTGATTCCTGGATTTTTTTTCTTCCGATCACTACGGTTTTTACACCATTTCACCACACAAGACATGCTATATTTTAATTTTTTTTGCCGCTTTTTGTGTCGACTCTGTTGACGTTTACGCGTGAAATGACTGACATTTTGTGAATGTGTGCGTGCCAGCCTGTACGTACAGCAAACTGACTGACTCTGAGTGACACAGTTTTTTGTTAGCGAAAATCTGTCCGATCTTTTTTGTTCGTCCATGCTTGCATATTGCCTCTTAACAAATGGTGACTTAACTGTAGTACACATAACAAGTATTGTGACAGCTAGTATTACCCCCCAATTAGTTTTTAGTTTCTTGGTAACTTATTTTCATAGTTTGTCATAGAAATGTATTTCCATGCTTTAGAAGCTTTCAAATCCTAGATTAGTCTAACTACTATTTATTTAGAACTTTCAGTTAAAATAATCATTTGATCTGTAAGCTTTAAAGATATGGTTAATGATCAGGGATTGGAAATTATGCAATTTTTAAGTAAGGTATGCTTTCAAAAATCCAGCCATCCTGGGTTTACTTGTAAATAAAATATGTAGGCACTAAACATTCTCACTTTATTGTAAAGTATTTGTTACAGTTACACTTTTTCATTAGAATAAGTTATTTATTTATTTATATGAATATGAGTATTTATATGAGTAATTGAGATTTAAGAGGCATATTTTTATAGTGAATGTGATGTCATTTGGTACTTAAAAACTCTACCTATTTTAATTCCTGTTAATGTTATAATAGTATGACAACCTGCTCTAAGCAGCTTGTAGTATACTGTTAATGAGAAGCATCACTGTCTGAGACTTATCAATCTAGTTACTATACATCAGCCTCTTTAAATATGCTTTGGCAATGAACTTGATTTTTATATCCATGGTAGTTTCAAGTGAAGTAGCAAGCAAAATAGTCAATCTTAAATCAGTTAAGGCTGGTTTCAGTCACGCTTGTGCCAGCAGGTACTAATGTATGCACACAGTTTGTAAGCATGCAAAGGCCCACATACAACTCTGAAACAAGTTAAGTTTCCTAAGGTGTGATTGGTTGCAAAGCACCAGCTACCCACGCGCGTTTTGCTGTTCACACCTAAACATGACTATGAAACAATACTCATTAACACTATATCTTGCCCAAGTCTGCTTACAACCTGCACTACAGTAAAACCAGCCTTACATGAGGACAAAGTTTGCAGTTCATTCTCATTAACCATCTTAAACTCAGAATATTATATTTATTAACGATGTATCTCTAAAAACAGAAATACATCTGTGGCTCCTCCTCCCTAACACCTATTGTTACTGAATCCTGTATGTATCAAGCCCCTTGATCCAACTGCTTATTTAAATATTTATTATCTTGAGTGCAATATTATTCTAATTCCATCAAGCATGCACATACTTATTTCAAATATGTTTAGTGCAGCTACAGACTTCAGAGGGGGCTAATAACGTCACTTTGGGTGAGACATGTTATATCGTTTCGTATTCGTTATCATAACTGCAAGTGGACTGCACTTTTAGTCGCAAAAGTAAACTTGCCAAATGCAGTTTGCAGGCAGTTATGATGGAGTCAGTGCAACGGCGTGACAACTGCTGACTGGATGTGTAGTTACTACGATACGATCATGAAAAGTTATGTTTCTCCTTACATTAAACTAGAGGAGTCATTCGTGTAAAATCCGCCCCTAAGACGACCCTCTGACCAATATAATAATTATGTTCGTTTATAAAGCCTAATAACATAGGCACGAGCACGAAACAATCACTTACCCAAACTCAATGCGTGAATTGGTTGCAACGAAGACATGACTTAATTATAGTTAAATTGACCTTATTACAATATGTAGTTAATATAATAAACAAATTAGCCAGTTTTAATTACGGTTTTCTGTCTGTCTATCTGTTTTAATTGAGGTTTTAACAAAACTTGTAACTGACAAAATATTAATTCAATTCGATTGTTTTGACAACTTCGTTGACAGTTCGTATTTTGGTAATCTCCCGCCATCTGATCTGCTTTTTATGTCATTTTATTTAGATACAAGTCTTTATGGCATAACTTAGGTATTTATTTTAATAATGAAAATATTCGTGATATACAAATTAATTGAAAAACACCGACAATCTCTTAAGGGGTCATTGTACTCATCATTATGAACAACTTTTACTATGAGATCAAATCTGAAATCGCAAAAAAAAAAACTGCTGTTCCCTATGTTTTGGCGAGCTAAGCGAACATAATAAATAACCCTGTTTAACCTAACATAATAATATTTTTTTTCCACTCATTCTGGTTATCGGGTAGTCGGCTACGAGTAGCTGCCGAAGTGTCTGTAAAATGGTGAATTAATTTGCTCGGTGCAAATAAAATTGGCTTGTGTGAACCCACTTCTTTGCTGGGGCCTTACCATGACCTCATAAAGCAGGGCAGAAGTTGCCTGGAAGTTGAACTGCCCTGCATTTTTGTAATATGACATCGTTAGAGCAGGCCTGCGGCAGGCCTGCTACGTTGACGTTTACGAAATCCTTTCACCTGTTTTTTTTGTATAGACTTTTCGTACCATGAACAAGCTTATCCGTTCAACTTGGTTGAATAGTCGTTCACCTTTTGTACTGTCATGGTACGATTTTTAGCGATTCAGAAGCAGGCCTGCTTTTGAACGGATATTGACTGGCTGGCATTTGAACGTTTTCATAAGACGTCATGGTAAGCCCCCTGTACGTAGGTACTGTAAGCCACCGGCTTAGAGCATATGCCTATAATGCTCTAAGGCCGCCAGCCGGGAACTGAGGCGACGCCGATTACCCGGCAGCCAGGATGTCTGAAGAGACATTTCATTAAGACGTAAGTATTTATTAAATTAATTTTTTGAAACAGGTCTCAAGCCCCAAAGACGTACTTATCTTCCAAAAAGATTATCAAGACAACTGAAGAAGAATTTAATTTTGACAAAAACTATTTATAATTTTAAGACAAACTTTTAGATTTACCCGTTCTTATACATTTCTGTTTAGGTTTTAGCTTATAAAAATTGTGTTTTCCTACGAATTCATAAAACAGGGTGTAAACGAATTCCTTTAAACCACATGGTCTATTAATGGTATAGATTAACCCCGCACGGGATTTAGATTGATTAAAATATAAATAAACATATTTTTCCCAAAAAAATATTTATGTGGTAGAAAATTTCGATGCCATGCATAGATTAATGAAGGCACGGCGACACAGCTGATGAGCACGACTAGTGAGATATCGCTCCACGCAGTCAGTTAACTTAGGACGCTAAAATTAATCAGCTAAAGAATACCATGGTTCATTTTTTGAAAACTTTTTTTTGTTGATTTTGATAAAAACCTATGTAGGGCCAATCGGTATATTGTTTTCACGATAAGAAGATTAAAATGACACATGTCAATAGGAGTTGCTAGACATGTGACTGTAGTCGATTCAACTATCGATAAAATTTGTAAAATTTCAGCGAGAATTTGACAAATTATTGTAATGTGATTTTATGTACATTTCAAATACTTGTGATTTAAGTAATTAGGATTAAGTCAATTAGCATGCATATCTTCAACAATAGACGATTACGTGCTGATGTGATAATGAATCCAGCAGGTATGGGATGAGTGAACATAAATGTTTATTTATCACCAATAATAAGCCCAGTAGCTGGGTCGCGAAAAAGAGGTTAATCTTGCGAAAGGTTCGTCGGTCCTGAATTTTGGATGTGTTATGTAAGGTGTTTTTTTTATGAAAAGCCCACAAACAGACACACAGGAAGAGAGAGAAATAGGCAGCCAAACAGAAAGACAGACATGGGCTTCAAACCTATAAAATACCGCTGATTTTGAGTCGGGAATGAAACATAAGAATTTAATTTTCTACAAAATTGATGTGAATAATTTTTGGCATAAAACCCTTAAGGAGTTATTTAATAAAAACTCATTTTTGGGTTCTTTAACCCAAGATGGCAGAGCGCGCCGAGGTCACTCAAGGTACAAAATTTGTAATTTTTATAAGAACACATATCCGTAGCACGTATCCAAAATTTAGGACTGACCGACCTTTTGCAAGGCAACTGGGCTATAATGAGCCTTATTTTAATTATTCAATCAACTGAGCCTATCGTCTATAATTATTACGACAGTCAAAATATTCATTCTGTTAATATAGAAATTTATCGAAATTATTTTATCGATACGCACGTCTCTGGCAACTGGTACCATCTGATGCAAGTTTGAAAACGCGTCGGGGTTTTTTCAAAATCATTTATGTAATATATAATTATGGCGTTAAACACATATAACTATATTGTTTCTATGTTTCTGATTTTAAAACAACCTTTTGGGTAAGGCTTTATTAATATTTTAAATTGATTTAATACTTTTTGAATTAAATTGTCATACACAAGCGCCATTACAATTTATTTTCATGTCATGAACTGACATCTGCCAAATTAATCAACTTACCGTGAAAGCAATATAGTGTCATTAGTAGACCACGCGGTTTGAAGGAATTACATGAATTCGTTTACACCCTGTATATTTTGTAGCATTCAATGATATTTTATTTTCATACCTATTATAGGACGTGTCCAAAAATGGTTATTTAATAATCAAATTTTTTTTTACATACAAAAATAATTTTATACCAACTTATTTGGCCGGGCCAGGGGGGCCTACAGACTGCGAAAAACGAACGTCGAAGTTTCGGATGGAAACAAAACAACGATGATCATCGAACTTATACGTTTAATAATTATGATTAAAGTATTGTCAAACAACAAATTACTAGATGTCAATTAACATTTAGGAGTAGGGTAACCAAAGGACAAAATGTCAAATGTTTTGGGGGCTTGCTATGACCTCTTAAAGCAGGACAGAAGTTGCCTGGAAGTTGAACTGCCCTGCTTTTTTGTACTATGACATCGTTAGAGGGCCTGCTACGTTGACGTTTACGAAATCCGTTCACCTTTTTTTTTGTATAGACTTTTCGTACCATGAACAAGCATTACCGTTCAACTTGGTTCAATAGTCGTTCACCTTTAATACTGTCATGGTACGATTTTTAGCGATTCAGAAGCAGACCTGCTTTTGAACGGAAGTTGACTGGCTGGCATTTGAACGTTTTCATAAGAGGACATGGTAAGCCTCCTGGGGTCCAATTCACCTAATTAAAGAAGTTAAGTTGCAGTGTAGTTGCAGTTAAGTTTCGATAAAACAACGCTTTTCGTGTTCACGTCTCATCGGCGACCACTGTCAGATACGCTCGCGTCAAGTTCGCGTCACGCGAGCGCATTAACGGCATTCTATTGCCGCGCGTCATTAGTATTTGACTTTTCAAATGACAGCTTTTGTATAGGAGTTGCATAGAAGTAATAAGTACTACGTACAACAGGAGTTGACGCGAAGTTCACGCGCAGCTTACGCGTAGCTTACGCGCAATTCAAATACTACAAGAATACCATTTAACACTAAAACTTGAACTTAACTGCAGCTTCGCTTAAACTTCATCGGCGCGTCATGACATTACGTGAATTAGCCTACTGTAGTTTCTGTCTATCCGTAGTCCATTCTTATAAAAGTATTTTATTTTCACGAGTGCGGAAAGTAACATCAAAATGCGAAAAGACTCGGTTTCAACTATATGATAATATTTAAAATCCAAAGAGTGACATTTACACAGTGTTGCCAAAACTAAATTTTAATTACTCTGTTTGATGAGCGAAATGAGTGAAATTTAAGTGTTTATTTTGTATGGAACGTGTAAAAGAAAGTAAATGAGACAAAGACATGTTTAAAAATAAAATAACATTGTTTAAAAACACAGCTAATAATTTTCTTTCAATTTTTAATTATGTACCAAACAGATGACACAATGACAATGACACAAGCCCAACTTGGCCCAAGTCAAGTCAACGTCAAATTCGAAATGTCAGCTGATTGGATTGCTTGCTTTTGCTCGTCTTTGTTGTAATTACGAATTGTTAGAGTAACTTGTATTGTCTTCGTTCTAATTTATTTTTTTAGCGTAATATGTTGATATTTAAGTGTGGCCTGATCATTCTGACATCAACATACATTGTATCGTAAGTACACTACACTGATATGTGAAATAATGTTGTTGAGTGGTAACTTGTTTTTTTTTTTGTTTTGTATTGCAATTATTCGATAAAAAAGTAAATCTATTGACTACCTGCTCAATAAATTGTGGCAACTGGGTACCACGTTGATGCTACGAGTTTGAATCAGAATACTTTAATTAGTATGTAGTTGTCAACTAAATAACATAATAAACATTCTTTCTTAGCTACTTTCACTTTCATTCGGAATGTGTTGGTTATTTATTTTTACGAGTAATAAATGTGTTTTCTATTACGTTTCAGTCTTTGTTTCCAAGTTTCGCAAGACAGAAATTCTTTGGATACTGGCCTTGCTTTTTTGTTCATAGCCAGCGGAGCAATAGGTGAGAGGGATTTATGTTTGTTATATAAAGTCTGTGTTGAAATTGTGTACTGCAGGTGCAATGATAGGAATGCATGGTGATTCATATATTTTAAGTTTGTAATGGTTTATTGAAACTAACAAATGAATTTCAATTGTTTTCAAAACATTCAATGTAATTTTTTTTCCATTGCTCTTAATTTTTTGCTCATGTTTGTCAACCATCATAATTATTGTTGGTGCGCTTCCCAAAACCCATTGTGCACGGCCAAAAAATCTGACATGTGCATGCAAAATACAAAAAAAAAAAGAAAGTATTTTGAGCATAAGAAAAAAAATATTTTTATCACAGTAGAAAGCCAAGATGTTCTTATGAATTTTTAGATTTTTCTTAAACTTATTAGTTATCAGATAAAACAGTCCGCTTCCCGAAAAGTTGATAAAATCCACATATAGGTTTTGCGCATCAACAATATAACATAAATAAACTTCTGTTGTCATCAAGTCATCATATTGGTTAAGAATGTACCTAACATAAAAGTTTAACAAAAAATGTATATGGTTGTGCAAGGTGTCAGATTTAAGTTTAAAAAAAACTTTGTACTACTATTAAAATTTTGTTGTTGATTTTTTCACGTTCAGTATTAAATATATTTTGTCACTTGTTATTTTATGGATATGAATGAGTTATAATTTTGTTAACAAAAATAGTTAAATATACTTTTATTGAGTAAAGTTTTCATAGTATTTGATAACAAGTGACAAAGTGTATGGTTAACAAATTCATGTCAGTAATTTTTATTTAAGGCTAACATGGTACTATAAAACAGGGTTTTTGACAAAGATACCTCTGTTGGAGGATTTTGACATGAAACATGAATGAAAAGTAGAATTACATTTTAACTCTTGGGATATCACCCCCAAAACTGATTGTGATGTTATGTATACATTTCCCAATATCTTTGACAAATTATTTTTATAGTGCCATAGTGAGTGCCTTTATTCACATCATCAATAATCAATGCCTTACAGCCAAAAAGGGATAATCGCCAATTTACAAACTTTACAGGAGAGTACAATGGACCTTTGTCACAGAATAAATAGTACAAGTACCTTTGTTTACATACCGCCTAAGCAACAAAAAGTTTGTCATAGAGTCATGAGACTTAGACCAATTGATGCAAAAAAAAGATGATTCCAACGATATACTTAGCCCATTTCGCAAAAAAATGGCCCCTATCCCTTCTTGCTTGTTAGGCGTCGATTATGTTTTCCGTATTTATATATTATCATGACTAATGATTTTGTGCTAACAATGTGTCTTTTTCAGCTGGCAAAATTTTATATGACAGATACCAGCAAATACATATACTTGGCTCATTAACACCAAACCCAAATGTTACTTCCTTTGCAAATAGGATAGCTTCCTTTTCAGCCTCATTCCTCTCTCTGGGCTTCCTGGTATATTTCTTCCTTTTCCTGTTTAAGGTAAGATCATAGTTTATATAAAAAAAAAAAACTTGTTAGCAAACACAATGTATTTGCTGCTAGCAGGGGTTATTAAAATATTCCATTAAAATGAAAGTTGTTCTCAGAAGGTAGTGTTCCAGTGTATTTAAAAGGTACTTGTTATAATACATTATGTAAATTAAATCATATTATTATATGTTTAATCATTTAACTAACTAGAACTAACGAAAAAATAAACTGCTCTAATAACAAAAATATCTAAACATTCATCATTGTTCTTGCATCGTAACTTTTGGGGTTTCATAATAAAACATACTTATGTGCATTTTGGAAATTCATGAACATGAAGTAAATCTTATTAACAGTCTTATCACATCTTAATCTTAGTTACACATAACTTATGTAATTTGCAGGTGGATAATCACTGCCTCACAGCATTGAATATTTTTATATGTGGATTTGGCACTTTATACATATGGATGCAGGTATGTGAATAAAATTACAATTTTTAAGTACTTTACAATTTCGCTCAGACAGATCTTAATAACTGTAATTACTTTTTTAAATTTTGCACGATTTTTAATTCAAAAATAAATAGTTGGCATAACTTATATTGTAACTCTTGCAAAATATACATATTTAGCCGCTTAACGCAAGGCGCTTGCACAAGACTGCGTGCAACCGTCTTCCATTATGATTAGCCTACACAGCGTTGGGAGCTAATCAAAACTTTGAACGTAGTTTGAGAAGAACACATGGACGCAGATTGTGTGCGCGCTCTTTTAGTGCTGTTGCACACAGAATGCGATCCGGTCCGATATCGATGTAGGCTGCCACCTGTATAAAACGTAAAAACGGGCCAAGAATTTCGAGAAACCCAGCTCGGTTCATTCTCATGTCCGGCAAACCCGCAGTCACTGCGATGCGACTTTATTTCGCATGCAGAGGGTTGCGTGATTTTTTTTACGCGTTTCCGATAGTCCGTATAATCCGAACGCTCCCCAGACGCCCTGAAAATTTGGCCTAATTCAGGAAAGCCCTGATAGACGGCAGTCTAATAGATGGAACAGTACGTTACTGGATCGCATGTTTGGTTATTTTTACCAATAAATACAAAAATAATGTGGCTACTCCAATTTTTTAATAATTATGTATATTTTTTTTGTTTCAGTGCATCCTCACAACTTATATCTCGACTCTGTTTTATGACAAAAAATTAACAGTGTTTCGACAATGCCTTGCCAATGTGAGCTTCCTTATTTTGATTTTAATGGCAATATTTGGGACCGTAACATCATTTTTGCCGAAGAGTAAGTAATAAAGTTTTTTTCGATTTACGGGAAAAGTTCGCAGTCAAAGTCCTAAAATAGCACTAGAGCAAATTCATTGACTTCGTAAAGTTGCTCTTGTGCTGGACACCATAATCACATTATGATTTTCAGAATATTTTCACTCGATTAATAAAATTGCTGCTAAAATTATTTTATTTTCTAATAATTTGATTTTCGTTTTAGGTGGTTCCAGCGTAATTTACGTCTGTTTCATCGTGACTTCCCTATGTAGCAACATATTAGCGGCAATATTTTGTCTGTTTATATTGTCTTTTGAAAAAGAATACGAATATTTTTCTGAGGTAAGAAAAATTAAATCTGTCTTGTAGGGCTTGTACATATTTCTGTAGTATTATTTTGTATTATAACTTTCGTGAGACACATTCATATTTATGATTATTTACGGTTTACTCACGTGCATTTTTCGCGATTGCCCGACTAGTTTCGGACCCAAATGGAGCCCTTATTCATGAGCTGATCACGCGGTCACTAGTTGGGCAATCCCAAAAAATGCATGTGAGTAAACAGTATATAATCATAAGTATTATTTTATTTGTTAAAACAAAATTTCAGGGTTTACGATCAGAGCTTCTGCTCGACGATGGCAGTTCCTTGGACAATGCATCATTGTCGGACATGGATAGCATATTTGGGGCCCAAGAATCAACTTCTAGTACAATCGTCATAAAGGGTAGCATCACCTGCGCCAAGATCTCCTGACCCGAGGCCGTGCCCGTCGCGGGCACGGTACTACAACATTCGACTGCCGGCACTCCCATGTCGCCTACCTATGGCAGCTTCGGCAACACTAAAATAAACGTCGATAATATTAAACAAATTAATAACAACGAAGATCGAGATGATATAGATGCTCTCGAAGATAATGACAGTGGTATGTCATCTGAGGAAACTGACGATTCTCTCAAACTTAACATAAGCCCTAACAATAATGATAAAGTAAGTAAAAACTTAAGTTCAATTGTAGACGATAATCAAGAAGTAATAACGAAGTGCCTAACTATTGAACCTCAATGTGCTGAGCGCAGGAATGAGATTCCGAGTTGTTCGACCGCTGTTAATCATGTAAGTGTTTTTATTGAAGATGATGATGCCAGGTCTCACGCGGCAGATTCTAAAGATCTGATTATTGATAGAAAAGTTTCGGATTTTATTGTGATAGATCTGACATGTGATGTCGATAATGTTCGAGCATTGTCAAAAGGCAAAAAAAAGTATGTCGGTACAAAAAAACGTAACGTTGATTGTGATTATTCAAGTATACCTAGTGTAGAATCGAGCCAAAGTTTAGTTCCTGTTGTGAACAACGAAATTGTTAATACCGAGAATCAGAAGTTGCTCAGCTTATCTCTATCAATTCTTCTCGCTGCCTTGCTGCAAGCGATGCGCTGTTTCGCCCAGTTCTTAGAAGATATTGTGATTCCTCAACGGTAATAAATAATTATATTGTGTTCCTTTTGTATTTTTGGTGCAGTATTCACTAATATATTACGATTAAGAAATATCAGTGACATTATATTTAATTACATTGTACTGTTTGTTTTATTTTAAAGGCACTAACCCGGAATACCTCAGCCTCAGCTACAAGTTTGACATAAAAGTCTTAAGGGAACAATTTTTTACAGTCGGTCTCCGTGTACAAATAAAATTATCCAAATTTCTACCAGCCAGCAGCAGTTTCCAATTCAAAATTCACTCGTGTTAACGTTACGTTTACGTTACCATACGTTACAACATTCGTGCTAGGCCTACTGTACGTTAGTTTACGGTTATTCGAAAACAAAATAATTCTATTACCAAACTTCTATTTAAAATCTGTCGGTTCATGAGGCAAGGTTTGGATCCCAATTTCTCCTATAGGTACCTACTGGCGTTTGATGGGCGTGCGTGTCTGTAGAACTTACACGCAGCGTGTAGTAGGTGCGTTCGAGATACGCACGGAAGGTCTACGTAGGTTGTGTCGTAAACTTCGAGCAGTAAATGAAAGAAATATTTAGGTGGGTATATTGCACGGTAAGATTAACATTTATTTCATTAAACATTCTATTTAATTGGTATTGGGAGATCTTGACTCGGAAACTATTTGCATTCACACACCAAACAAGCAGGTAGTGGTAAGTTTCTCGTTCATATAGCTGAAGGCAATAATAAAACAACGTTGTAATAATAATTTAATAAATTATTTTGAACAATACACAAACGCTACTATTCACACACGTCAAATAAATTAATGAGGTTATAGGTCGTACACTAACCGATTATTTCTATTTATTGTCTGAATATTATTTCACTAGTAGTTCAGAGTGACGCCTCGTTGATCACTGTAATCAGTCTATTGTTAGGGTTATGGCACTTTTTCTTCCACTTGATAGAGTTGTTGGTGTGAATGTCTGGTGAATCTGGGTCTTCAGGGATGGTGGAGGCTTGTGGCGAAGAGTTTGCCACCACGATGGACCAGCGTCGCCCACGCCGCTCGTTCAGGTTCGGCAGTTCGGCTATTAAATTGTTTTCGTATTCACTTAACATTAAATAGTTTTCGACCTGAAAACAAGAATTTGTTATGTTAGGTAAATAAATTATAATAAGTAGAAGTTGGTCAAAGGGTACTGGGCTCCTGGCTACTTAGAGGGGAGACTGAAGAATGATACCAGGAGGGTTTAAGCGCGGTAAAAATCCAACACATCTCGGCTTCCTGGGGGGGACCTCGGAAGGCTGGCAGACTACAGAAGGTAACCCTCGAAAAAAAAAAACAAAAACAGGTAGATACCTATATGAGTAGGTACTGGCTAAGTAAGTGAGGACAGTGCTTACAACATCAGGTTTTTCACACGTCAAACTTGAAGTGCACTTTGCCGCAGCCCAGTAAGGTTCGACGATTTATTATTGGCGTTGTTGTAGCTTAAACTATCGTTCAATACAGGCCCATTTTTTTAATGAAATATCTTGTCCTCTGCGCTCATCCATATTCCTATTGACCATTCGGAGTTAAATCAAACTATCGGCCTATTAAAAGGCTGTAGTTAATCTCTGGATGACCTGAATATTGAAGTTAAGAGCCGAAACGGAACTCATTACCTTATTACAACTAGTGATACAATCACCCCCGCAGTCTAAGTCCTCGAGTAGGTGTTCTGGTATATCCAGGTCGAGGTCGAGGTCTAGCCCGCCTTCCTCGCTGATGCAAGTTAGTTCGGGCGGCACGTTCGGCGGCGGAGAGCCGAGCGTGCCGGGTCGGATGCTGTCCAGCAGGAGGTCGCGCCCAGCACGGCCTGGTGCTACAAATTCTGCTCCTAGAACTGACCAAGGTTATGATTTAAACTTGGAATCTAAAAGAAGGTATATTTCTGCTACACAAAGCTCTATTTTGCTTTTAATAAAGATTGCTGAAAGTCAACAGAAGGTGCGTGAGTGAAACGATGTTGATTTGTTTTCATTGATAAAACTAGGTTGTTACTATTGGGAGTTTTTTTTTATGGCTTGCAATGAATCATCGCAGTCTAACAGAACATAGGTCTCTTCCAAGATGCGCCAGAACACTTATTGCTCCGCCTTTTGCATTCTAGGTGCACCAGCTAGGTTTCTTCTTTAAGTTACTTCACACTGCTCCAACTGACCCAAAGCTTATGCAGTAATTTTTAACTACTTCATAATTTATTAAGTACCTAAACTGTTATACATTTTTTCCCCTTCGTTCTTTGATGGTTTTGGTTGTACATTTCTGAACCGATTTGTAATATTCGAACAGAGGTAGATATACAGGGTGTTAACGAATTCGTGTAATTCCTTCAAACCACATGATCTTTAATGGTATAAATTAACCCCGCACGGGACTTAAGTAGATTGATTAAAAATAAAAAATAAAAATTTTTAACCATTTTATTTTTTTATGTGATAGAAAATTTCGATGCCTTGCATAAACGAATTAAGTCATGGCGACACAGCTGACGGGCACGACTAGCGCGATATCGCTCCTAGCAGTCAGTTAACTCAGGACGCTAAAATTACTCAGATACAGAATACCATGCATCATTTTTTTAAAACATTTTTTTGTTGATTCTGAAAAAAACCTATGCAGGATCAATCAGTATCACCAGTAGATCACGCGGTTTGAAGGAATTACACGAATTCGTTTACACCCTGTATTGTAAGTAAATATTACCTAAGGCGGTGGCTGCGCCTGCGGCTGTGCGCGGTTCACGCTCGCGACTGCGGCTGCGTCGCGACGGCTCGCACGTCGACTCGCAATTTACGGTACCACCGTTTTCTCTGTAATTAACACAAGTTAAGTATACAAGGTTAGTTTTAGTATATGCGAAACTTGAAACTAGTTTGTTCAGAATCACTAGGAGAATCGATTGACATATTTTTTACACCACATTTTTTTTTGTTTTTTTTTTTTTCATAAATTTCAATTTTGTTTCAGTAGGTTTCTACCCATAACAATTGACGGGAATAGACACCTTGAGGCTTGAAATGGTCCGCTCGGTCAGTTTCCGTGTATTAGACAACTCCTGCATAGCACATCTCAGGCATTTCACACTTTTTTAGCGAACTTAACGCGACATAAACTAAGGTGTAACTTGGAGATTTACTAAAAAAAAAACACATATTCAGGCAGTTCTGATGAAAATCTTGTTGGGGTGTCTCGGTTTTCGCATAAAGTAAAAATAACGTTGTATAACAGCATCTAAGAGTGGATAATTCAGAAGGATGCAAGAGGTCATGCGTGCATGCAGTCCTCACAGACTGTCCTAAGCTGATTTCGCGTCGATAAGTGTGGGAGACCCTTACTCATTGTGGAAGTCAGATGATAAGCAGTAGTTTTGTTTCAAATGTTGATATTTAGTCTGAAGGACGAATTATTTATCTACAAAATCAATACAGGCTCATTGGAAAAACATTAACAACCTCGTAAGGGGTTATTGTACTCATCATTATGAACAACTTTTACTGTGGAAATAAACAGGAAATCGTTAAATATAGAATTGTGTTGCCAAAAATTCCTAAGACAACGTTATTTAACAAAAGTAGCTTTGTAATGTGTGGACGTGTATTTAATGCTCTACCTAGCGATATTAAGGACCTACCCTTCCAGAGATTTGTTAAGAAATTGAAAGCTTGGTTGAGTGAAAAAAACTTTTATTCGGTGAATGACTTGTTGTGTATTAAATGTAATTGATTTTGTTGAATATTCTATAATATTAAATTTGTTAACGTCTAATTATAATGTAGTAATGCATGTAGTCTTATTTTATAAAATATATCATGATCTGTTAATAATTATGTACTACTTAATATTTGCATGTCACCACTATGACTAAGTGTTTTGGATCTAAGTATTTAATTAAGACCGAATTGTACCAATACTTATCGCAAATAAAAATTCATTCATTCGTTTAAAAACAATTAGTTGTTCCCTACATTTTGACGAGTTACGTGAACATGAATGTAGGGAACAGCTGTTTTTTTTCGCGATTTCCTGTTTGGTCTCATAGTAAAAGTTGTTTATAATGATGAGTACAAGAATCCCTTAAGAGGTTGTTAATGTTTTTCCAATGATCCTGTATAAGTAAGTAAATGATTGATACGTACTTGGTGTGTTTGTGCGCAACACTGCGCCTATGAAGATCGATACAGAAGAGAGACAGGGATCCGATGAGCGAACAAGTCGAGCTGAAGTAGTAGCCTGCCTTGCCGCCGCACCCCACGTTTATGTACCCTGAACGAAAAAATAATTATTTAGGTGTGCAGCATTTATTAAAATCACAGATTCCTTAATTCTACGTACCTACGATATCTGATAATGTAACCAGGGATGTTACGGAGTAGTTTTATCGGAACCGAAGGCGGAGTTCTTAAACTCGGTTTGTCGGATTCGGAACCGGTGTCAGAGGCTGATTCGGAGGTGTTAGCAGAAGAGAAATGTGTTAAGGACAGGCCAAATAAAATAGTACCTAAATACTTACATAATTCAGTCAGCCTCTTTAATTTCAATTAAAAATAATAAACCTACATAATATAGGTTTAATAATAAATAACTTAGAGTGATGTAGTTCACTTAGTCACACGTGTTCACTAAACATCTCTTTACACACACACACACACACACACAACACACACACACACACACACACTCACACACACATACTCACACATACAATTGATCGTAACTTTTTCTTGGTTTTTTGTACCTATTTAATTTTATATTATACGTTTATAATGTAAGGGAAGTGCGGAGCCTTCAACTACAGGCATTTTCTATGCCTAAATGGAGACTCCTCGACAAGCAATGTAAACCAAACATAATATGAAAATAAATTTATTATTATTATTTGTATCTCGTCTGAATTCACGGCTCATCTTCCTTGCGGAAGATGTCCGGTCCTTTGGAAGGCATACACGGGGACACAGGTCCAACGCGCAGAGGCCCCTTTGAGAACTTTAATCTAAAATGGGATGGGGCACCAACCGGGGACTATCCACGGCTGCACTATTGGAGTACAGTCATGGACCGTCCCAAGTGGGTGCAAGACTATTGTAAAATGTGGTGAAAAATATCTGGTCTATGGGAAGGGGTGTTTCATGGATCTGTTAACCTCTATTGCCGGAAGAAAACGGCGTCTGCCTTTCAAGTTTAAATTTGAAATTTGTTGGCAGACGGTGACTCGCCAGCCCATTAGCTGGGCCCCCTGAAAAGCCGCCAGTACATAGGCGAAGAGGGCAACAAACGTGTGGGCGGCTAGGGGTGTAGAGAGGTGTGGCCCCGGTTTCGCCGTCGCGGGTCTAAAAGACCCGGAGTGGGTTTCCCCGCTATTACGCCTTTAGACACTTCCACCCCCGAGCATATAGCTCTGGCGGCCCCCCTCTGGCCGGCCGATAAAGGCAAGCCGGAGGGGGAGCCTTATTATTATTATTATTATTATAGGCGTAGACGATAAAAAAAATGCTTCGACCTCCTATTCAAACCTCCGATTTAAAAGTATCGGAGACGAAGTCGGAACCGGAGGCGTAATATTAATCGCAAGTTCCGACTTATTGGAGTCGGCGTCGAAGCTCCGTAACATCCCTAATTGTAACCATGGAATTGAAATAGCCGGTTCTCTCCATAGAAGTGACTTTCCGATCACTCGCCTCACTAGTAGAGGGAGTCAGAAGTATCTTCCTATTCATAAATTAAAACTAATTAGAGATTTAGATTTTGGCTTTTAGTAACAGCTGCACAATGACAATCAGAGCAGTAACATCTGAACTGATCATGCAGAATACCTACTTTACAAAAGTTTTAGATGAAGCTTTGGTTTACCAGTGAATATCTACCGGATTTCGCCGCTTATCTTATCATCATAGAATAACTTTCTTTTATCTCTTGATTTGACCACCAACTCCGTTCTACGAAGAGATGCTATGAAAGAACAAATTATGTTTGGCTACTGTACCTGAAAGCGGCACCCCTATGGCGATGGGCACGGCCTGGGAGCACTGAACGAAGCCCCACGTCCGCGCAAAGTTACGCGACCGCACTCGCTCATACGTGTACATCTTTAGCGAATAGTGGTAGCCTCCGCAAAATATACCTGAAAATAATAATCATTTGAAAGTAATCACAGTAATATTATAAAAGCGAAAGTTTGTAAGTGTGTGTTTGTTACTTCTTCACGCTCAAACGGATGGACCAATTTTGATAAAATTTGGGAGGTAGCTGACATCTTGGATTAACACATAGGCTACTTTTTATCCCGAAAAAAGCGGGTAACTCAGCGGGGCGCACCTAGTAATATATAAACACATTGCAAATACAGATACAAATAGGAAGGACCCGTGATGTTTTGACATAGATTTCTACTAGGTACCTATACCAGAAATCGGTACCTATCTACATCGCATCGGTTTGAACAGTTTGCGGTAAAAACAAGTTAGATTCGTATTTCCTTAGCTTATTTAGGATTCCGCCTTGTTTTTTCATTTAATTAGCCTGTCATCTTCTGGGGTTTCCAATTCTTCTTCTCTCGTGTCAGCACGAGCTATACGAAAATAGCTCATGCTGTGGTGAAAAGATTAGCCGGTCAGCAAGGTTGGTAGCGGGGCTGACTGCCCAGGGTGCGCCGGACGTACTTAAGTATCGTCATTCGTGGAGGCTCTTTTCATGCACCCCTGGGGGTTTCCAATGACCAACACAAAGAACGGTCAAAGGGGAAATTGCCATAATCACCAGACGCTTGGCAGACGAATTGGTTGCACTTTGTTATTATTAGCAGATGCAGGAGGACGCTGCTGCCTATCCTTTTCACGTGATTACTTAGTCATTTTTACTGCTTTTAAATGCTTAGTCTCTGTCTATCGTGTCGGCACGAGTATACAAGAATAGCTCATGCCGTGGTGAAAAGATTAGCTAGTCAGCAAGGATGGTAGCGAGGCTGACTGCCCAGAGTGCGCCGGACGTACTTAAGTATCGTCACTCGTGGAGGCTTTTTTTATGAGTGCTTAATAATCAAGTGCTTAGTAATCATCGTCATCATCATTCAGCCGAAAGACGTCCACTGTTAGACATAGGCCTCCCCCAAACATCGCCACATCGACCGGTCTTGTGTTTCTCGCATGCAGCGGATTCCCATGACCTTCACCGCATCATCGATCCATCGTGATTGGTAAGCGGGTATGAATTTACCATAAACCCAAGCGAACAAAACGTATCCTCGGTAGGACCCCTCGACAGCCGTCAGCGCCATGGTCGCTAGTCCACACACGAAGACTGCCGCTTGAGTGAGGTACTGGCGGGCTATCCGGCATTCCGCCGAGTTCTGCCGCACCAATAGACCGAACGCTGCGCATCCTACTGCCCAGGCTAGGCCAAGGTACGCCTGCAGGAGTTCCACTGTGTCGCCTAGACCTGGAAAACAATTATAATTCCTGTTATAGGTCGGCTTCTTAACACGTTCAGTGACGGGTGCCCTGTAGTCGCATTCGCCATGCCGGGTGCCCTCCTGGAGGGGTCATTTTAATGTAGGTTTTTCTTGGAAAATGCACCGTCATGAAAGAAGCAAACACATATTTTACGACGTAGTAGCGTATTTTTACGGTTTTTTATCTAATGCCAGAAAGCCTCCTCGAGGGTTCACTCTTAGCGCAAACGTAATGCCGTGGATCCTCTTAGAAGGTCCACTAGCAATTGGCATATGAGCTCTATGAAAAGTGTGGTGGATGTGTTAAAGAAAACTGAATGTTTTTCATGATCAATTCCTTTTTACAACATTTAATTGTCTAGTCTATTGAAATATAGTGGAGTGTTCCTATGATACTTACATGCGTGCATGCAGAGAGATATAAGCATAAGACATCTGATGAGAATTGAGATGAAATGGATTGCATTTCATTCATTTTCATCCTGAGAAGAGGCTCGTGCTTAGCAATGGGATGGGATAGTAAACACCGTGGGCCCGAGGTACCCGAAAGATTTTAACCACGCCTTTTTGATGTTATTATGAGTCAATAATGTTATATCAACATACGTTCAATTCAGTCAATTTAACTATTTTGTTTATCGGAACAAAATAGATCAATTAACTTTAGTACCTCCTTGTAAACAATACCTTATGCCAAGCAGCCAGAGTTGAAATTATCGTGTGAGTGCATAAGAAAACTTCTCGCTTAGTGGGGAGGTTCGTGACCTCCCCGCTAAAACACGACATACGACGACGTGGGGTATGGTGTGACCAAAAGTAGTGACGCCGCGATCATAGGGCTTGTTACCCTAGAGATTTTTCGACTTGTGAATTTTCATAAATTTTATAGTAAATATCTCGAAAATTAAGCTTTATTCGACAAACTAAATCCTAGCTTTCTTCTCCAATTAGGCATCGGGATTGATGGTTAAAATCTTTCTGGTACCTCGAGCCCACGGTGTATGTATGTATGTATGTATGAATGCATTTAGTCACAAAATTTATGTGATCGATATGATCAGAGTAGGCCAATGTGACGCCTTCCTGCTATTGAGCAATAACTTAAATGTCTCCCCCTTAAATCGCATAGATAACGTTCGTATCTACTACGATAGAACATAAATAACGTGTCATAGAAATAGAATAGGTATTTAAAGTAGGTACCTTCTTCTTCAGCGTGGTAAGCTAAATAGAATATAGGCGTGTTGATTCCAAACGCCGATATCCCAGTTGACATGAGCAATATCCTCACTGTCTTTGACTTCAGTGTGGAAAAATCGAAGAAAGGTTGGCGGTCGTCGCTCTTGGTTCTGTGGTTCATCTTCCGTTTGATCTTATTCTGATTCTTAAGGTGCAGTATCGCTCTCCTCTGTGGGTGATATAGGGACGCCGATCGATAGAAGGTGCCCAATATGAATGTTGCGAATACTACTCCCGTCACAGCCTGCAGTCCTAGTCGCCAACCGATCGCTCTAAAATTGATAAAAACGTCACACATTACATCACATAGTTCGCAAACTTCTCGAATTATTGTTACAATCCACACACGTTTGGCAGTAGATTAGTGACAGCAGTATCTATGTTGTAAATAGCTTATTTAATTCATCAATGACTGAATACTACAGGCTCATTTACACGTGGATATTTTCTCGAAGCGAGACTTGTTCTTACCTTGTCTTTCTCGGCGGTGAAAACAGAGACAACATGAAACTCGCTTCGAGAAACTATCCTCGTGTAAATCAGCCTTAACGGAGGGTACCTACCTATACTATTGGAAAAAGCAGTTTCAGAAAAAAAACGATTTTTATATTATTGCATTGAAGATCACTCCGTTAGCGACACTTTGTGGCTTTTCCAAGAAGTGTTAATGTTTACCTTATGGCACCTTTGATGAAAGTGGACATAACGGCAATGCCGAGTCCGCTGCCGCTGACGATAAATATTTCGACGAGCTCTCGTCTTCGTTTGAAGTATTGCGCCACCATCAGCGTTGAACAGTCTCTTGTCAGGCCCACGCCCACACCTACCACCGTCCCTGTGGATAAAAGAATAAAATAAAACAAAACGGTATTAAGTAAGGGCTTTGAAGCGAGAAATTCTATTGAACTTATCTTTCAATAGATAGCTTTTTCACAAGAATGTTGACAGTTTCCAGTCTAGAAGGGATTTAGTATAGATACACGGATAAATCGTCAACTCAGGTACCTTCTTCGGTACTACCCAATTTAATTATAATAATGGTAATTTGCCGGAATTGGTGAAAATATCTATCCATAGATAATAAATAACTAATTATAAAAAGATTTTCGACGAGGGATTTTAACTATTAAATTTTATTATCCCAGAAAGAAATAAAAAGCATTTATTTCCACGCCCAGGCGGACGCACAATGCATTTATACTTGAGAATAAACATATTTCTTAAAACTAAAATAAATGTAGGTTACAATATAATAAACTTAATTTATACATTACCTGGTAACCCTTTCTAAAAACTAAAAAAAACATGGTCTATATACGTGAACACTTACTAACTAACTACTACTAACATTAAATAAATGAAAGAGATGTTCCAAGCATGTGTTAATTGGTCTACGCGCAGCTACGTCTACGGGCTACGAGACTACAAAAGTTAAGTAGACCGTGCCTACGTGATACGAGTAGGTATATTGAATGACAAAATTGTATTCGTATTAATATAGCAATGCATACCCTACTGCAAGTGAGGAAGCTGTTGGAGGTGCCTCATCCAGGATATCATCGCTTGTTAGAATTCACAGGGGGAGCAGTAAGCGACAAATCACTTTTTAATTCTCAAATTACGTGACTACCAACTGCATCAAGGATCGGACGTCCAATATAAAAAAAAAACTGTGATGTAGGTAAGTAGGTATCTATGGCGATAAAAAATGTTAGGTATCTTTATCGCAAGTAATTAAAGATAGATTTGTGTTTTATTAACGATTCTTCATTTATTACGCTGAATTGAATGTGAATTATTAACTTATCTTTGTGTGCAGCAAAATTTGTAAAAGATAAGGCAACTGTAAGCTCCTACATTGTCAAATATTCGACTTTACTAATTTACGAACTTGTGTACCTTATCTACATTTTACACAAGATAAAAAAATCTTTGTCTAACTTAATAGTATTGTCTCAATACTGTAGCTAATGTGAGCCAGACAGATGTTAAGAAATTAAACTCAGCTTTATTCTGATAAGGCAAGTGTAGAAAGAAGCGCAAGCCGCAAATACGTACAATACGACTTTTAGTACCTACTCGTAGTGTGTTCAATAGCATTAGACATTGCAATCATGTTTATTTAGCAAGCGTTCTTTTGTTGAGATAAAGCTGCATCGGATTGCGGTATCGAGACGTCGTACATTTTCTTTATAAAACGCTGCTATTGCTAGATCCCTCGTAGGTATTGAATACAAACCGATAAATCTTATTTATTTGTGCTGGTGATATTTCTTATAAATAATAATGAAATCTCTTTGAAATATCGCGTCTTTAATATATTGATTTACGATTATGAGTTATAGTGAACTCTAATGCTCGGCTCCTATATCTTAAAACAACAACAAGAGTTTTAGGAACTCGTGTGACTTCCCTCAAAGCGTATTTTATTTCCATATCTCTCTATACCGGAGCTAAGGCGGATTTCACACTACCACACGCCACGCTCCGTTGCATGGGATCTGCAGAAACGCGCAGATTTTTGCGAATAATGGACGAGTCCACGATGGAACTCAATTTTGATAGGTTCACCTGCGGCTCCGCACGGAGTTGCAGATCTTCTTCTCTCGTGTCAGCACAAGCTATACGAAAATAGCTCATGCTGTGGTGAAAAGATTAGCCAGTCGGCAAGGTTGGTAGCGGGGCTGACTGCCCAGGGTGCGCCGGACGTACTTAAGTATCATCACTCGTGGAGGCTCTTTTCATGCACCCCCAGGAGTTGCAGATAAAACCGCACGATGGTGCAGATCTGCGCCTCCGACGCCGCGCGCGTGGATGCCTCGCTCCGCGCGCCGTAGCATTTCGCGTGGTAGTGTTTGATCCGCCTAAGTACCTACGCAGTTACTAAGCGTTGTAGTCTGTCACCCTTAAGCAGCGTTCGTAAAATGGCATACGAGGTCAAGGAACAATTTGGCATTACCTGTGAAATACTCATTGGCAGACAAACCTATTAGTTTTTGTAGGAAAGCTACTTTCGTGAAACACATTCAAAATGATTTATTTATGGTTTACTCACGTGCATTTTTCGGGTTTGCCCGACTAGTTTCAGACCCAAGCGGATCTACATATAATCGGACGGATAATCATAAATATGAAAGCTAATAACATCAGACTTTTGGCTTCGCAATATTAGAAGGGGTTTTAACGGTCTTTAATTATTATACCTATATAATATTATTCTATGTAATACGAGTATAATGAGACACGAAATAGCGTTGAACAGATAACAAAACAAATAAGACAGCACTGTACGCATAATAAAAGTAGTAGTAACCATAAAATCCGATTATTCAGCTAATTCTATGATATTTCAGCGCTAGTTGTCTAACCTAGTTAGACAAGGATTTTATTTCGTTGTACGTAGTACTCTTACGTACATGAAAACTAACCTACATAGCGATATTACCTATCAGATCTTAGAATAATATCAGATATTAGAATAGGTATGTACAATTAGTGATTTCGCTTCACTGCTTGAGTTACGCTCTGTTTTACATAGGATGTGTCCTAGGATTCTTCTATAAAACTTAACCATATGATGATTGTCAAATATTCAAGCAGAACAAAATGCAGAAAAGTTGTATATTTCACGATTATCGTTAATAGTGTTTACCTTCATCACTTCGATGATTCTTCTTCTTCGATTGCAGTAGTTCACCACTACGATTAACGAAATGAGAACCACCCCAAGGGCCTTATTTAGTATGACACATCAAAACGTAACACGCAAATAAATAACGCGGCCATCCATGTAAACATTCAATCGGTAAAATAGCGGGAATAAAGTGACGCTAGTTAAGTACCAATCTACATCCGTTGATGTCACACCCTGGGCAGTCAGCCTCGCTACTTGCCTTGCTGTCTGGCTTATCTTTTCACCACGGCATGCGCTATTCTCGTATAGTTCGTGCCGTTTGAAGAAGTGTTTTAAATGTACTGAATTCATGTTACATTGCCTTTGCAAATACGTCACCATTAACTGCAAAAATATAATTGTTACACGGTCATGATATCTGCGTGTTTTTCTTAATGACACATAGATTAAGAGTATACTAGTACCTAACTAATAATAGTAACTAATAATTATTCCACTAACAAAATTGTTGCAAAACCGCAAACGAACCACAACCGTTAGTCAGTACTCGCATACGAAAACTGCCAAAATGTTTGGTTTTGTTTTTTATGTCAAACAATTTGACTGAGCTGAATGAACGGTTCGATTTTAAAGTAAAGCAATGTATAGTTGGGGTCATGTCCATAACCACTGCAATATCAGTTCATCTGTGATAATGTTATTGTTTGTGTTACAGTCGGTGTGAAGTGCTGTCGTTACTCGCACATTCATAGCTCGTTGCATTTGCAGTGGCCGTAGGTATCGATACCAATCGGAAGTCGGTTTATATTGTAGTGCACCGATATTGGACGATATCGGTATTTTAGGCATGTGCTAGGGTGATATCATCTCTTATATCCGCGCTTTGATTTGCCGTGTAATCCCCAGTTGAATAAGTTCTATCAACTTTGCTGTGTATCATAAAAGTTATTCCTTATATATGCTAACATCGTTAAAAGATAAAGCCTGATTTCCCTAAAGATTGCTAGTATCAACGGCATTAGAACTTTATTTTGCTAATAGCCATTGAAGGGATTATTCAACCAAAGTGTGTCACGGAATAAGCATATAGGAATGACATAATTATCTGAATGTGTGCTGTATGATGGAGAAATTTTGCGTAATTTACCCGACTGCCTATTACGTGTACTGGTCGCCTCGCAAGCGCGGCTGCCTAGCGTGAGGTCTTGGGTTCAATTACCAGGTCGTAAATTCTCAGTCGAAACCCCGGTGTTTGGAAATGTATCCGATAAATGTTAATAGGTTCGCCCCCTATAGCATGGATCTGAATACCTCTGCCTACCCTTTCGGATCGAAATAAATTTTCATGGGGGTTGAATGAATATACGTAAATTAGTCAAATTCAGTAGGTAAAGTCAGTACCAAGTACCTATAGAAGCATTTTACTGTAACGGCACGGTAGCGATAGCGTCCCAATTTAAATGCTAATGCACCGTTCTGCCGGGCGCCAACGCGTTATCCTTGAAGATAGAACTAGCTTAGTGTGTGCACTGTGTGCAGCACGCAGTTTGCTTGAAAATAATAATATTCTTTATGAAACACTTAAGAGCACGAAGATGCGACGTTGTTCGCATTCTCGAGTTCTAGTGTTTTAAAAATCGGTATTAGTTACGTAAATATGTACATCGTATAGGTACATACATCCGTGTGGTGCCGGACGTAAAGAATAGCACTACCCCATCTCTTCCTATGGGTGTCTTAAAAGGTGACTAAGGGATTCACTAGAGGATGGGTAGCAGCGTTCTCTGATTACTTTAACAACCATACTGCGATCGCCAACCCGCCTGCCAAGCGTGGCGATTTTGGCAAACCAACATGGGTAGTGGCGATGCTTGGGGGAGGCCTATGTCCAGCAGTGGACGTCTTTCGGTTCAATGATGATGATGATAGGTACATAAAATACACCACGTTGATCGAATTCGATGCTGGAGACCCTTCAGGTCTCGCCAAGAACTGCCCGGTTACGTAGAAACGGTGCTCAAGGAACATGGACAAGAAGAAAAAAAAATACATTCGATCGAGGATCGAACTCAGTGGCATGCCCTTGGAAGGGCCAGCAGTAGATTTATATTGGCTGATGACGATGATGATCCAATTCAATCTGCAGCTTATTCGGTAATAACAGTCCGCCAGCCAATACCTAAAAGCGGAGTTCGTACCATTGAATTATTTCTAAGAATGATTTACTTTTACACAGAAAATTCTGCTTTAAATTCTCCGAAACGGGACATAAATAATTCAGTTCTATTCAATCGTGTGTTAAAAAGAAAGATGTTATATTTTCAATATCTTTAAGTGGCATATATTTTATCCTGTAATAATTCATGTATGAATTTATTTTGATAGGTATGTTAGTTTTTAATATACACCCTTTGTAGCCTGTAATATGGATATTGTAGATATCGCTATCAGCGATAAGATCGCAATTGTACCCTTCAATGTATGATATTTTATAAGAGCTGTTTTATAATTTTGGTGTACAATAAAGTATATTCTGTTCTAATATATGTGTATCTATAAGTTTCAACTAGCTTCCACGACACAGGAAATCCTAGTGTGGAAGCATAGTACCAAATGTAAGATTATTACTATGCAAGTTTATTGAATAAAAGTTTTTATTTGAAGAAAATATTCAGATTCTATTTTAGGCGGTACTGCATACAGATATCCGCTTATTTACACAGAGACCCAATTAGCGGATGCCTTTGAAGTTCACTAAAACGGGTTTCGGATATGAATCTGATGAAATAAATTGAGTTGTCAGAAACAGCGCGTTGCGGTTTCAGGTGTATTAACGTTCCAATTATTTATTCTGTGTTAATGCAAGTGCACGAGCACGTCTTGAACCGGATTCCTTTCGACATTTTAGTATTATTAGGTTCATCGTTAATTTTATTCAGTTTGAGTGGTGCTGGTAACTACTACCTACGTGCAAATCCTCATCATTCAGCCGAAAGATATCAATTGCTGGATATAGGCCTCCTCCAAGTATCGCCTCATCGACCGGTCCTATGCTTCTCGCATGCAGCGGATTCCCGCGACCTTCACCAGGTCATCGGTCCGATCAGAATCTTTCGGCCCCATCGACCATCCGTTCTGTGAACCACGTATCCCGCCCACTGTAACCTCCACCCGTTTTATAGGCACCTAATAATTAGGACGGTGTCTAATAAATAAAAAACGAGTGTGTCCAATAATAAAAAAAACGTATAATACAAATAAAATAGACTATGCGGAGGCACACAAAATTTGTAAGGTCGTGGGTTTACGGCCGTCTGTTGTCACACCTGCAGTGAAAGGGACTTCCCTGCAGAAATTCGGCAGCAGTCCTCCCAGGCCGGAGATGGTGGGTGGCCGATGATGCACGATGGCGCGGCGAGATTGGCGGGAAAGTGCAGCGGGCGACTTGCTCAGCGCGCCACGGATGTTGTTTCTTCGCCGTATGCCGTGATCTTGTACGTTGATGGTTAATTGGGCAGTATTAACCTGGCCGTAGTTCCTGGAAACCACCGTTCCAGTTCATTAATATTTTTTATATTAATATTCCGTTCTGGGGTAGGTAGCACCGACGACAACAGGAAAGTACCCAATTTAATGTAGTAGCTTTGTCGCGGTGGTACTTATCAGAACGGAGTTTACATGAATAAAGCGAAGCAAGCTTGAGAAAAAGCAAGCTTGAGAAAAAAAGAAATGAAAGCCGCAAAACATTACCCTCCTTTGGGTTTGCCGCAGTCGGGTAAAAAAACTAAATTTGAAATTTAAGTTAAACATAAGCAACGTTAAGAATTTAAAAATTACTACATTATTAATTATTTTTTTTATATGAAGGTAGAAGAAAACCGAATTGCATGATGAAGCATTATTAGCAACTTCGTAAATTATTGCATCTAAATAGCGGTTCCATATTGAACTGAATGATTTAAATGCTGTTAAAAAACACAATGTGAACAAATAGAATTACACATAAAAAACACAGAAAAGTAATTAGTAAACATGAGATGATATTATGTTAGTAATTATTTGTGTGCTATTCAAAACTTACCCAGAATCGGGAATTTAAAACTTTCACTTTTAATTAAGTACTACTTAATATGTACTAATTTAACTTATTACGTCCGTCTCGGCTAGGGCGCTTCAACGGGACGCGATTTAGTGATAATTGAGACGTGCACTCAGGTTCAGCTTAGTAGCGACTGCGCCGAGCTGCGCAACGTATGACCTTATAAGGCTATGAAAAAACTCCCCACACGACTAGATGCGCCGCGCGTTCGGAAATGCATAAACCCAAAGAACGAACATTAATTTATTGTAAATGTGTTCCTTTATTTTTAAATATTGGTTTAGTTAAAACATTTATTATTTAGATTTAGTTTTAAGGATAGATTTTAATTAATTAATTTAGTTTTAAGGTTTTTGAACTACATCAATTAATAAAACATGATTAGTCATGTAACGTTTCGTTACACCACTGCCATTTAAGTTTGACAATTCTGATATGATCACATTGATCACGTAGGGAACGTTGTTAGTACCTAATGCGGGGGCGCGCGACGATCTCCGGCCACCCTAGTGTGTGGCCTGCGGGCGACGGGTTAGGGGACCCGTCGCCCGACCAGTAACAGGCCCGAGAAGGCGGCGCGCATGTGTTCCGTGCGCGCCTCTCAGGAGGACGTGGGGCAAGGCCCCACAGAAGGAGAGGTCCGCCAGAGGCTGGCGGACCGAGGCCTGCCGGGGTTGCGGTGCATGCAGCTGCGAATCCCGTGACCCTGGCCAAGGGTCAGGAGTAGGAACACCGTGGGTTTTTAGCCGGTAAGAGTCCGGCATAACCCTTCGCCTTCCCGGGGCGAAGGGTATCAATGAGGATTTTCCCACGATAAAAAAAAAGGGTTAAAGTTATGAAACTAGTTATTTTAGGAAATAGCAGAAAATTACGTCTTTGGAGAACTACAACAGGTAGTTCTCCAAAGACGTAATTTTCTGCTATCTGCTGAATCGATCGCATCTAACGGTTCACAACAACCTGCTGCAGGTCATCTGTCCATCTTGCTGTGTTCATCCCATGCTCCACTTGCTGGTTCGTGGTCGACTGTGATAATTCCAGATCTCTCCATTACTATCTATCAATCTCGTATCGACACGAGCATAGCTCATGTCGTGGTGAAAAGATTAGCCAGTCAGCAAGGTTGATAGCGGGGCTGACTGTCCAGGGTGCGCCGGACGTACTTAAGTATCGTCACTCGTGGAGGCTCTTTTAATGCACCCTCACTCATGGTCCATTACTATATAAGTGTTACTCACCATAGCTGAAGAAGAGCTGGTGGAACTGCGTGGCGAACGAGGTAAAGAGGCAGCCGAGGGCAGCGACGAGGCCGCCTACGACGGCGGTGACGCGCGTCGACTTGCGCACACACAGCGCCACCGTCACCGGCGACAGCGCGAGCGCCACCCCCGCTGACAGCGCACCCAGACATCCTGGAACATAAAATACACACAATTTAATTTACTCGGCGAGTCGTAGTCCTTCGGTGGGCATAGGTGTCCCAAAATGTGGACCGCTTAGAGCCAGCCACCGCACTATTGACGCTACCACTAGATACGGATATTTTTAATTTTAGTTTAATTATTATTATTGCTCGACATCCTTTTTCGTGCAGTCGTAGCTGTAACGAGATAGTCATGTCTTGTGTAGTGATTCCTTGCCAAAAATATACCAGTATTTCGCAAACAAACAATATCGATGGCAATATCGCCATACAACGCCTTAAATCAAATTTGTATACGTATCCACGATTTTCTCAACAAACACAATAGTCCAACTTCAGTGCTTTAGCTGTCTACGCCGCGTTTTTGCTTACCAAGTAGCGGACGGCTACAAAAAGCTTGTGATGTTTATTGTTATCCGCCGTCGTAAAGATTCGCGTGCAGGCATTCCGTCTGCCTTGTACGGACATGCTTGAACAGGGCTGTCAAGACGTACTCACGATTTATGTCAAAAATATTTATGAACACACCTTTATATGTGTTAAGCGACGGTTAAATAATTTGACATAATGTTACTGCGGCCGTTCATCTGCTATATGCATGAAGCACAGTGCCAAACAAATGTTTGTGGTATTCATGAATTATCCATTTTCATAATTTATTTTGGAGCTGAAAATTATCGTCTTGTTTCTTTTGAAAAGGTAACTGATAATGCTAATTAAGTGTCAGTTAACGTAATGAATGCTTTTGGAACTCGAAGTAACTATCCGCGATGGGTCAGTTTTGATTGTCCTATGCAAGGTGACCCAAAATGTCTTTTACTAAGCAACTAGATTATTTTATATTATAATTCTTGTTTTTTTTTATTGTGGTTTTAAATTCGTGACTCAAAATTATTGCTAAGAACAAAGGAGAATAGACAAAAATCCAGAACCAACAGAAATGACTCTTATTGATATTTGTCACACTTAGGGATGATTTTTCAATCGTCAATGATCGTCAGGTAACATTTATGAGAGGAATAATTTTAAGGTTTTGACAGATTTTCTATACAAAAACTGTCAAAGCGTGATATTTATCACTCAGATAAAAGTTATCTGACGCTTGAAAAATCGGCCCTTAATGTCCTAAACAATTCTGCATATCGTTTTTTTCCTAGGATCCACGAGAGCCAGGAGATGAGATCAAAAATTGTCTGTCTTAATGTATAAATTTTAAAAGAAACTAAACTAAATATCTTAGATGAAACGAATGATGAACGTTAGATCTTAACTAATAATTTGATAATATCATTATCATTTCACATTCGATATTCAGACGATAACATTTGTGTAGTTAAGGAGTATGATTTGGTGACATCCCTAAGCTGTGCTACGACAATGTCTACACTTTATATGAAACTTGACACGTTAGTTAAATGGAAATTATTGACATAAAAGGCGTTTTATTATTTAAATAGTCCATTAAACTAAATGATTATCGCTTGGGAGAGGTATTCATTATCGAGCATGACAACCATCTGTTATAATTTTAACGTGGGATGGTGAATGAGTGGAATTATGATTGTTTTTATAACAATACAATGTTTAATATGTGACTAAAAGACATCATTTTTAGAGTTTGTCAACAAAGATGTTATAAAGTTCAGCATGCTCTCATGTCGTTGTCAGCGCGTTCGTCTGAAATGAGTTAGGGCGTGAATTCAATGAATAAGTAAATTTTATGGAATTCAATTTCTGATGTAGAAGTCGACCGACACTGCTGAACGGACAACTTAGTTTAAAGTTTCTGCTCTAGGGTCCACCATTATGACGAGAAGTATAATTTTCTATCAAGTTGCAATTGCATCGCTTTGCTCTGATTTTCACTTCGTAATAGGTATTCTTTTAATACTTAATTTAGAGAGATATTCGTTCCAAAATGAAAACAAATTGTCTTCTTATTTTTACCAGCAGCAGACGAAATAAGCAACTGACAAAGACATGACAAAAGAAGAAGGACAATCATGCTGTTGTTGTTGTTGTTGTTGTTTAAAAAAACGTTGCCCCACACTAAGATTTCTCTTGTATCGTGGGTGCGTTTACAGACACAAATCTCACAAACAAACGCCCAGACCCGAAACAACCATCTGTAGGCCATACAAATTTTTGTTCCGTGTGGGAATCGAACCCACGACCCGTGGCGCAGAAGCCAATCGCTTAGCCACTGCACCAAACGTGTCGTCATAACGTGTTGTGATGCTTTATCGGCTTATTTTTTCTCTAGTGTCCTAAATTTAAGCGAAACCCATGTTTCTTGTTATCATTACATTGATGCAACTTGTTTCGTTTCTTCGATAGCCTTTGGAAGATTTTCTCCGTTGACGAGTGTGGTCTTGCCCTAAATAAGGCCAATAATTTGATTGAAATAAAAAACATAATTAGTAATAATTATGATTATTTCAAAGCGTTTGCTGTTGTGTGAAAAGTATGGGGGCGACGTCTACTTTAAGTTTAAAATAATCTGAGCTCGAAACAGTTATTACGTAAACTAGAAATATATTCCTTACTTACTATATCAATAAATTTATCTAGATAGTCCAAGTTTCTTGGAAGACATAATTTATTTTAAGGCTAGCAAGACAGATTGTCCTGCAACTTCAAATACTACTAATCATACAACGCTTGATAGCGTTCTCTGAGAAAAACCTTTAAGAGCTATTCGTAAAATAATACAAACGTTGAGTGTACTGTATAGTAGCGATTTTGTGCGGGCTTCGTCTGATGTCTAACAAACATTTCTATTGAAAAACTTTAGGGACGACGTCGCTTGTGAAGTTCATCGACATTTTGAGGAGCGTCACCCATCGGCCACACATCTGACGAATAAATCTAAGAGACGTTGTTTAGTCTAGATCCACGGACTGATGAGTGATTCGTGATTCTCAGCTGTCGCTTTGTTCTTAAGTTTTTAGCTACAGTTTTTGTATGTACCTATTGCAACAAATAAACAGCTTTCAACTTTAAGTTAAACTGTTGCCTTCAATCATTTTTATTTTAAATAAAAACCGGTTTTACTTTTTATGTAAAATAAAGTTGAAGCTTGAATCTTAAAATGTATCCTAGATGGTTCTAGATTTTATTTTGCGAAATGTATCCCCAGTTTTGTTCAGAATGAAACTTTATGAAAAGAGAACAGTAAAGGCGAAATATACCGCTATAAATAAGAGCTGGGCTTATTCTTTAGACGGCAACAAATGCACTGGAACATATAAAGTGAGGTTTTGGTCGCTCGTCTCAATCGAATCGAAATAAAGAAATTGCGCTGTCTCATCGTCTTGTAAATAACTGGCAAATTGACTGTTTTTAACTTATTTCGAGTCATATCGGACACTATCAGCTAATATGTGATGGCACATCCAATAAAAAGAAATCGAAAAAGTAGCTCTATTACTTCAATAATATTTTTTCTACGGCACTTACGTTTTTTTTTCGTAAATTGTTAGATCACAGACAAATAGTATTTAATGACATTAGTACGTTGTTGCTGAAATTATTGTAGTGGGTTGTTTGTGCCAAACATAGTTTACGATTTATTTAACTTTTAGAAACAACAGCAGTTGACAGCGACACGAAGCCTCCAACTTTATGATACCAAACATATGACGCTGTATGCCATCTGCAGCATTTTACGGACAGTTTCATTTTCGCTGTAGCACTGCTACTTTACTGCTGAAACTGACATAAACATTGTGTGCAACATTGACATAATAAACTTGTTGACATATATGGTATGTACGTACACTTCTTGCATTTACCTAATAAGAAGTACTTACAGAGCCTACACTGAAAAAAACTTTTTTGTTGTAACACAATGTTATGATTTTTTTTTCTTATCTTAATTTCTTTAAGTGTGAGTTTGTTGTTTTAAATTTTAAGTTTAATGTGTGTTTTTGTTTGTAAATTCTTTTTTTATTTTGTTGAATTTCGTGTGCGCGTGTAATTTATAATGTTATTTTAAGTGTCAGGGGCCAGCTGAAAATCAGTGCTGTGCACTAGCACAGCGAATACTAGCTGTTATAATTATGTGTATGTAACTTGTGTATGTGTAACAAAAATAAATGGTTTAAATATTAGTAACTTAAAAAAAGTGACTACATAACTTGTGCTAACTAACCAACTCAATAAGTTACCAATAAAAGAGCGATTTGCTAATTACCTCTAATCAAATTTTGTTTGCTAATTAGCGCATTTTATATGAAATTATTTAACCAGTTAAGTTATCCATTTTTTTAAGTGTACTTTATTACGAACTAAAATTATGAAAAGGTTAGAAATCTATAAGTAAGTATTCGCGACAGCTTTTTCGTTGTGTTACCGATCGTAAGCTTCGGGTTGAATGGATTTTTTAATCTCAGTTACTTCACAGCATTACTACTTACTCCGTAGTTAGTTAAATGTTCCCTATTGTTAGCGTAGCTGTTCAACACAAAGGGATCTAATCCTCTTAATGGCAAGCTGGGGTGCATGAAAAGAGCCTCCACGAGTGACGATACTTAAGTACGTCCGGCGCACCCTGGGCAGTCAGCCCCGCTACCAAACTTGCTGACTGGCTAATCTTTTCACTACGGCATGACCTATTCTCGTATAGCTCGTGCCGACACGATAGAAGAAGAAGAAGAATGACAAGCTGCACGAACAAAGGTATTTTTTCCATACAGAATTTTTTGAAATAGAATGGAAAAGCATAATAATATTTTGTATTTCGCAACTTAAACATAAGTACTATTTTGTTCTAAAGTTGAAAAACCCGCAGTTCCGGTGGTTTTATTGTCAGGATCTTTTATCTGTTCTGTGGTCAGGATAGCATTTTGGCAAGCCTTTTTTTTCTATAAAAGTTTTTACATATTGTTGGTAAGAGCCAGAATATATTGATTGGCACATATGTTCGTAGCCTCAACATTTTGTTAAGCCTTTTTTAGAACGGGGAGAGGTAAATTTTGACGGGACACACACCTTATTTACAAGCTCATCCACAACAAAATAGACACAAATAGAAAAACTTTCGCGACGCTACAGAGAAAGTAGGTAGACGAATATACACACAAACGAATCGATCTTAAGGCCATATGGTCGACATATATTTGGAGAGGGGAATGGTCTCGTAATGTTGCCTACTTAAAATCTAAATTAAATTGCAATTGTTATTTGTGTTTTTATTAAATACTAGCGACCCGCCCCGGCGTCGCTCGGGTTAGTTTTATAGCTTAAAACCTTCCTCTTGAATCAATCTATCTATTAAAAAAACCCCATCAAAATCCGTAGCGTAGTTTTAAAGATTTAAGCATATATAGGGACAGATAGCGGGAAGCGACTTTGTTTTAAACTATGTAGTGATTTCCAACATTACTAATAGCGTAGCGCCTTCGTAGCAAAGTGTAGCGATAAAAAACGTAGGACTCACATACGGCTGTCCTATTTCAAAACTTAAGGGCTTAAAACGAAATTTTACAAGAGAGTGCATAAACGTTCAATCGGTCAGCCGTTGAAAAGTATTTATGTTAGGTAAAACCATGTGGTTAAAGTGACTTACGAGTTTTTAAAATGATCACAGGCAGTGAGTGGCACTTACTAGGTATCGATGCTTAAATATATCTGCTTATTATGTGAGTTTTCAAGGTTTTTGTATTTGGTAGAGACTTTCTAGGTTAGCAAGATTATGCAACAAAACGATTTTTGTAAAAAGTGTCCTTTACTAGGTTTTGAAATGGGGCAGCCGCATAGTCCATAGGGGGATGGATTAAGAATATACGCCTCCGTCGCCGGGTAAGCGAGTCGAGGCGGGAACCTCGCACCATATTGTGCCTGGAAAATGGTAGTATGCTCGCACACGGGACCGAAACGTGGGTGAAAAGACTCCTGTTATAGGAGAACATCTGCTTACCTCTTCGGGGATTACAGCCGTGAGTATGTCGCTATGTACTTACATAGAAATCAAAATCAAAAGTTTTTATTTCACATAAACCAGGCGCTTATGAAAAGTTGAATTTAGGTGCACGGTTCCAATTACTCGTTTCCTATGGAGAAGAGCCGGGAAGAAACTCTATGGTTACTCTTTTAAAATCCATATCTTTAACAATTTGAGTAGGTACATTTATGATTTAGAACAGTTATGAGATAGCAATGTAGACTTAAGCATTAAATACAAAAAAAAATGAAAAATAGGTAAGGTCAAATATTAGATACCATTGGTAAGCATTTTTTGCAGGATTGTGCCCAAGTTCAACGCAACTTGATGACAAAATATTTCTGATTATGGTAGGCACTCTATAACATAATTAAAATTATAACAATAGCATGTTTACAAAGTTGTTGTTAACTACCGTCGGCGGCCAGCGAAAGCCTTGTAAAACAACGTTTCCTGAAAATTTTTGTAAGGAACTTCGCTGTGTTTTTTTTTTGTTTTATTATGAATGATCCATTACCTACTAAATCATGTAATTAATATTTGAACATGAATTCTCGAAAGGATTTGTTTAATTATCGAAAACCTGAGGCACAGTAGACATATAAGCTAAAGCAGTACCTCAACTTACTATAATCTCAAGAATTGAAACACTACGCAGACACGCTCTGTATACTGAGTAGTTTTTTGTTTTTGTATGGAACTGCATCCCGAAAATATTGTCTTGTTACAGTGCGTGTCTGTGTGAGTGTGTCAAATCGGACGATTGTAGGTAGTTGAAGTACTGCTTTAGCTTATATGTCTACTGTGCCTGAGGTTTGTCAAATGCGTATTACGAGGTTCTCTTGAAAAAAATTGGATTTTTGTTGCTAAATATTGGATTAACAGCAGATAAACAGGTTCATTAATCATAATCAACTTATTATTTGCATTCAAATTATTGAATTCAGGCCAGTCGTAAATATGGGTTGCGAGGTAGTCTTGCTTTAGCAACCAGTGAAAACCTCGTAAATAGTAATTTTGGTCAAACGCGTTTTATGTCATATAAATATGACATAAAACGCGTTTGACCAAAATTACTATCTACGAGGTTTTCACTGGTTGCCGATGACTTTGTTACCTTTTTCATTTATGTTATCCTAGTACTTCAGTAGGTAGTAGTAGTAATTTCAGACAAGCATTTGAACACAATTTGTAGCAATAAGTATAGAATATACTTGTCAACATTACTTTTGGCTGTTGAGATATTTTAACAATAGTTATATAGATTACCTACTAGAATAAGACACATTTTATCAATTTTAATTTAAAATTAACTTAGTCAACATTAATTTTAAAATCTCATTTAGAATACAAGAAAGTTATATCATTCTTGTATTCAACCAAACCGCGTTCCCAGTTGTCGGCTTTTTTTATTTGTATAATTTTATATTCTATAGTGAGTACACCGGGTCACGGATGATTTCAGTTGGAAAATTTGCAAATGAGATTTGAGAGTAAAGGTACAATTCCGAATTGAGCTGCCAACGGCAACTGCTGACAGCACGTGCAGCGACAGCATGAATTCGCACCACGCACAACACTCGCCACACCAGCGTCACCTCTAGCCGCTGCACGTGCTGTCGGCAGTTGCAGTTGGCAGCTCGATTCGGAATGGGTGTTACCACACCAATCGATCGATGCCTTCGAACGACATCGGTCGACGTTTAGTGGATCGATTGGTGTAGTAGAAACTATCCATCGACGTCGACTAATTCATTCTCATCATCTAATTCATTTCATCGATCGATAGCATCGATCGACGATCGATTGATTGGTGTGGTAACACCCTAAGTTACCCATGTTGAAATGAATAGGATGGATCCGGCGGCTAATAACGTCACAATTGGTGAATCACATACGTAATCATACATAACTGAAAATATAATGCACATCCAGTTGCAACAGCAAACTATGCAACTGCCAAATGCAGCTTGAAGGCAGTTAAGATTTAGTCAGTGGAACTGCGTGATAACTGCCGACTGGATATGCAGCCCACTTGTAGTTATGATTACGAATATAAAACGAAATATGATTCACCTAATGTAATGTTATTAGCCCCACAGTTTACTGCACTTATTAATTATAACCTACAATAATGATTTTTTATACGTTTTGATAAATCTAAGTGTCGAATCGTCGAAACACACTATGCCGAAGATACGCGACCGAAGTTCGGCATGATTACGCCTGCAATGCTTTTTAAATTACCCGCGACACACCAGGCTGAAATTACGTCGCGTTTTACCTATATAAAAAACATAGACGCCGAACTTCGGTCGCGTATCTTCGGCATAGTGTGTTTAGATACTATCATACATTATGTACCTACAGGTTGTAAACGAATTCGTGTAATTCCTTCAAACCACGTGATCTACTTACTGATGACACTGATTGACCCGGAATAGGTTCTTTTCAGAATCAACAAAAAAAAGTTTTCAAAAAATGAACCATGGTTTTCTGTATCTGAGTAATTTTAGCGTCCCGAGTTAACTGATTGCGTGGAGCGATATCGCGCTAGTCATGCCCGTCAGCTGTGTCGCCGTGCCTTCATTAATTTATGCGTGGCATCGAAATTTTGTATCACATGAAAAAAATATTTGGAAACAAAAAAGTTTTTTTTATTTTTAATCAATCTAAATCCTGTGCGGGGATAATCTATACCATCAATAGATCATGTGGTTTGAAGGAAATACACGAATTCGTTAACACCCTGTATACATATAA
Source organism: Amphipyra tragopoginis (assembly GCA_905220435.1). Lineage (NCBI taxonomy): Eukaryota > Metazoa > Arthropoda > Insecta > Lepidoptera > Noctuidae > Amphipyra > Amphipyra tragopoginis. Next base: position 14,181,041 of record HG992005.1, on the reverse strand, counting down.
ACCCACGCTTTTTTCCCATGGGGTAGGCAGAAACTGTAGAACGCCACATGCTACGATCCTTACATACTCCTTTCGCTTCGTCCACGTTCATACGTCTAACATATTGAAATTAAAAAAAGAATGTCAACATAACGACGTGTGAATTATAATCGCTCGTCGTCACCACGTTATCATGGTGGCTGTCAACCAACTGAAACATATTAAACGTCCTTTGACATGATAAATGTGCGATGAGGTCGTCAACACGTTAGGCTGTCTCGCGCCTCGCCTCGATCCTAATAAACGATTGCCGATGATTGACATTTGGGACACCCACCCTACTGTATCTCAGATATGTTGGAAAATGATTTTCAGCGTCGGAAGTTTTGCTATTTTCACCTAAAACATCTATCTAAGTACTTACAGATATTAAAACACCAGAATATTTACATGTGTGTCTAATTTGTAAGATCTAACATTCTAAATGATGTTGATTTGCCGATAATTTCGATAGGTTGGAGCCGGTATGGATTTAGGTAAGTATGATTAATTAGTTTGGTCCTATATCGCCTGCTTAATACTTTTTATATCTACATTATGTGTTACAAGATTTTTGCCATGTAGTGGGAGAATGTATTTGTGTCAAAAAGCTTTTTTTTTATTGTGAACCGGTAGCATTCGGGTAGGTATAATGTAACAATGCAAGATTAAATTTTGAGCATTACTACTGGGCGATAATACTCTAAGTCGAATCTTACATTGTTACATTACACGCGAATGCTGCCGGTGAGGGAGTGCCTTTAGACAAGCAAAAATATCTCTAATCTCAAAATAGTATTAATCGCAGTCGCTTCTCGCGTCTGTCTGTTTTTCCGCTTAAGTACTTCTTCTAAACTATTCAATTAATTTTGATGCGGTTTTCTCGATAGTTTTCATCTTAATTCAGGTAATTTCTTCCGGAACTTTTTAAACTATTAAATGTACCTGAGCGACGGCAGGACGGGTCGCTAGTTATTATAATATTTTACAGTTAGACATACAATCAAGAATATATTTATAATAAAACGTTGTAGAATGGATGAGCCAGGCCAAAATAAGCGTCATTAGACGATATATTATGTCCAAAAAGTGGCTATTACAATATCACTGGCAATGAAGCATGAAGTGATAATGTGATACCGGACATTGTCTATAGAGACACAACACAGCCGGTAGATTATAAAGATAAATAACAGCTCCATTACAGCAAGTAATCGATTCTGGACGATCTTCTACGCACATTATCTGTATTTATCGACTATTATTTTTACGACTTACTTGTGGTACTAAGAATAGACCCATAGACGGAAAATGGTAATGCGCTATATAATTTGATCGGGCTGAGTTTACTTTGGTACGAGAAGCTCAAACAAATCGTATCGCTAATAGCTATCGGTAAAAGGGTAAAAGATATCCAAAGCTCTTACTTTGTATAAACATTTTTTCATTAGGTACCGATCCATTTTAGGTTGTTCTAATTCCTGTTGTGTGAGTCCGTGCCGGTGGAATAGTATTCGGTTCCCTGATGTCAATATATTAGGAGGTACCTTTGAGGCTTACATAGTCACGATAAGTGAAATAAAGTCAAGAAAAAAATGAGAATGAGAAAAAAAACAAACGTATGGGGAGTTTTACATAATGTAAGTCTTGTCAAAGTTAATAATCATGTTTTTCTATATTTAAATTCGTTACACAATAGGCTAGTTGACAAAATTTCAATAACTGCTTAATATTTTAGCTTATTAGGCATTTTATCGAAAAAAAAGGTTTATTTATTTTTAATCGAGCGTTTACATTATAAATTTCGCGTTTTAAAAAACCAATTTCAATTTGGTTCCAAAACGCACAAGACTGTCATGGCGTCTTGAATGACGTCACGCCGTGCGAAACAAACCAAAGAGCGATCGTGTCTTCGTACGTTATAGCTAGTTTTTATCGTTTAAAAATGAATTTCTCATATTATAAGTACTGTATAGTGCCCCAGTGTGATAGCACGACTATAAAAACGCCAAACAAGTTATTTATATATGTTCCAAACAATGGAGAAATACGGAAAAAGTGGCTAAAACTTGCAAGAAGAGATGATGCTCTCATACTTTATCAACAGGTTCAAGAATGTATTTTTGTGAAGATCATTTTGATGTAAGTATTTCACACAATACAATCTATTACTTAATTCGAGCAAACTAGATGTGTTTTGTAGAATCCCTATTTTCTAAATAAGAAATACATGAGTTCAGGTTAAGTTGTTTCACTTTTAGGAGTGAACGTTTTATTTTAGTTTTCTAATTAATGTTACAAACATACTCTTTTTATTATTCTAGTTGCCAAATGATATGATTAATTATATGGAGTATCATATGAAGGGAACAGTATCACAAGTGCAATGCTATTGCGTGTTTACATCCTCCCTGTGAAGCTACGCAGTCTTGACATTGAACGGAGTTAATAATATCATCTTCTTCATCAACAACCAGTGTGCATCCGTATAATTTTGCGTGAACTTTGTGTTCAGGACATATTTTGCACTTTACAGTACAAATTTTTCCGTCACGCTTAAGCTGGACATAACTTATGGCGTCATCTCCATATGAGGCTCGTGAAGACCTGAAATTATACAAGTTTGTTACTATTTTGCATTTTTTCATACTTCGTAAATCTAACCTCAAAATCAATAAGTATCAATTATCTTGCAAAATGTACGTCAAAACATTAGTTCTTGTGTACCGAACTGAAATGTCACATAGCATTTAAGCTTATAATAAATATTTTATACTTACAAGGAAGTTTTAACATTGCGAAATTCAGATGAGCAAAAGTCACTGTTCGACGCGAAAAAATTTCCAAGCATAACGGCATCGATTCTGGGCAAATTATTACTGTCTGCTTTGCTGAATCCAGATTCCATGGTTAATTCTTTCAAATTATAATTAGCAAAAACTGTATCAACTTGATATTAATTGTTAAAAACCAACATTTTATCAAGAACCGGTAGTGATACTCGATACGGAGTTTCGCACGGCGTGACGTAACGCTTTCTGATTGGTGTTCACTGTCACGTGACTAAAGGTTTCATTTTACGAAATTTATTTTTTAAAAATATTATTAATCTTTAACGCTTTTAATAATTAAAATTGTTTGTTATTTTCTCCATAATATAATTAATCATTATAAACCCCTATCCATTATATTTATTCTTAATGGACACAAGCCTATTACCTACACGAAAAAGGGCAACAACCTTTCTCCTTTCTTACGATACAAAAGTATTTAAAGTGTGTAAAAGAACATTTATGTTATGTATGAGAACGGCGAAGCTCAATGTACTAGACTGTATATGATGCATTCATTCTGCGACGTTCGCAAATTTTCTGCTTCACTGAAACTCTCCCAAAGACTACTCGTATTTGTGATTTTACTTTAAGATTTTATATAAATCCACTTCTACACTCACAAAAGTTAGTTAAGTGAATTTTCTCATATATGAATAGAATTAGACAAGGAGAGGCATCTGCATTTTTATATTCAGTTTGCGTCACAAGTTTCAATCTCTTTGTGACATACTGGGTACCTTGCAGATAACAAATAACGATAACAAAGCCGATGCTTATGAAAAATGTAGTCATTTTTCTCCCAAGTAAAATGATCTGCGTGTTGTCAAAGTTTGAGAGGCTTCGTGATTCATTCGAGTGTATTTACATGCGTAGACAAAAATATTTGAACGTGGGAAATCGTAAAAGCGTCTACGGCGTAGGAGCATTGAACTAGGCAAGGTAGCTCTATAAGCAAATTACTGGCAATAATCACTGCTTGTAATAGTTGAAGCAGAATATAATGGGTCCCGGCTACCATCCTAACTTTCTATCTTTGTTGCTGAAGTTTTTTTAATAATTTGGGATTGCCCAGCGGCCTGGAAATATCGGATAATTTGTGTATGCAAACTATTCGCCGGCGCATAACGAGTTCACTGTTCTAAAATGTAAACTAGGGAAAATTGGATGTCATCTAGATCTATAGGCTAAAGTACGTATTCAGTGTTTAATATTCGCATATAATATAAGAACTTAGGGTGCACGTTGGTAAGTAATGTTCAACACTATAACACACTATCATGCATAATTATGTGATATATATAACATGGAAAAACAGTAAGTATATTTCAATCATATTTTTACATTTTCCGCCTTAATTAAACCGTAGGTACTTAAATGAACTCCGCTTTAGAAGTTCGCGCTCGGATCGTAGTGTAGTTCAAGTGCACAGCTTTCTATTTCGACGATTATTTCAAGCCTTTTGTTTTGCTCATTATTTTGATATAATTCCTTAGCTGGTTTCCATGGTATATTTTATCCCTGGCTGGAGGTATGATCGGCTATGGCAAAACAGCAGTCAACTATAGTTGGACTACTTTCGCCATTTTAGCGATAGAACAATTAGAGATTAATGAAATAATAACTTAATCAAATATGACAGCCCACCGCACTCGATTCTAAAACAGCTGAAAATAGAGAATACACAAAGTCTGTTCTCAACCAGTCTGCAGCGCATAGTGCGATACTTCGACCACATTGCTCGCAGAGGTGTCGATAACCAGATAAAGTCTGATAGTAACAGGAAAAATAGAGGGCAAAAGACCTAGAAGCTGAAGCCCAAAACGATGGTCAGATCAGACATCCGAACAACTAGGGATACCCATAAGCGCCGCAATCCACCAGGCGAATGATCGCAAGAGATGGAGACGGATTGAGGACAGATTGAAATGGAGTCACGATCCTCAGTAATGTGGAAGCGATTAAGAAGAAGAGAATTAATTAAGATGTATGAGAGAGTAAAATAAAAAATGCTGTCTGTATTCCTATGAAGAATTCTTAAGGATATTAACACTATGAAGCCTGCACAGTGATATTACGAGTTAAGTATAATGTATGAAAATATCTATTCTTTCGGTCAGCAAGTAAATAAACTTGTGGGTGTCTGGATCTATATGCTGACAGGGAGATGAGCTACATTATTAAGCTCGGATAAACAAACGTATAGAAATGTAATGAGATATGTTTACAACCGAGTGGGTAGAATAGTAAGCCTCGAAGGGATATTTCCGTGCCTCTGTGGGTGTTGGGTTTACAAAAGCTATTAGGAATACGTTTTAATAATGTGGTCAGCGTAGATGGAAGATCTGATAAAACTTTGACTTTGATTGTTAACTCATTAATTCTCGTACCTACTTGTGAATGTAAAACAACGAAAAGAACGTGAAAATACCAATACATGCAATTTTGTTTATACAGCTGTCAAGTAGAGAATATTTTCAATTAGAATTATTATCAAAATACGTTTCTTCCGACATCGGAGAACTAATATCATATCTTTAATATTGCTGGGCCCAATATTAAAGATACAAACATAATTAGGTACATGTTACTTTTAAAATTGCTTTCCTTCCAGGAAGGACGATTTGGAGCTGTGTGGAGATTAAATTGCGCATTTCTTTTCAATCAATTCAATTCTCAAAATATCGTCGATCAAGTACGAAATCGGTACAAAAGATAGCGCAGCTTATCCTAAAACAGTCGTTCGGAAAAGATGTGAGAGGAAAAGAATCGGCCTATTATTACCCACATGGACATCGTTAGTATCTTGACCTTTTCGATATATCATCGTTCCGGAATTACGTCCGCACACAATGATTTATTGGCTTTGTGATAGATACGTAGTAAAAGGCTAAATCGAAACATCTTTTTTGGATGATACTGTTATGGGTTTGCACCTTTTCAAGGTTCAATTAGTTTGGTACTATGAAGGATGAAAGTTTTTACTATACGCATGTGGGCTACATGGCTACATGCGTAGGCAATGTTTTTTTAAATCTGTTCATTTGTACTCTAAAAAATACTTACCAATTTTAACTTAACAATTAGATACAATTATTTTTCAGAAATATTAGATAAATTATAATCTATTTATCCTGCGGCATGATATACTAATTTAGATGTTATTTTTTCATTTCGTTTAAGTTATTCCATTCGATAGTTTTGAATTTTCTCTTGTAATAAAGCTTACATTATTAATTTGTTTCAGACGAAAATAAACACGAATGAAGAACGTTCGTGTTAACTTTATTATGAATGCGTAAATAATTGTATTCGATGTTATTGTACCTGCTTGCATGCGGGTCTCTGGACCAAACCGTTTGACGGTCTCGACGGCGAGTACAGCGGAGGCCTGATGAAGGCCGTGCGCGAGGATCTGCGCGAGAGTGGCGGCCGCAGCCACGCCCCAGCCCCAACCCCCCTCGGGGTAGTAGTGGCGGGTGAGCGTCAGCAGCTGGCGCGGGTCGAGCTTGGCCTGTCGCGTGGGCGCAGCTCCGCTTGCCGCCTCCAGCACCAGCGGCAGCGACCTCGTGCGCAGCAGCGGCGCGCCGCCCGACGACCATGACTCTTCCATCAATGCGCGCGCGCATCATGCGCCGCACGCATTACCGCCGCTCCGCACTCACACCGTCGTGCTCTCTCATGTCCGTCCACACATCACTTTGTTAAACACTTTTGAATATAAAACCGATGATATCTTTTGGTTTAGGTGAAAAAAGAATATCCTAGATAAATTATTATGAAATATTATATAACCTGGCGCCGATTTTGTCTGGAGGATCACGTTTAAGCAAATATTGAAGATGCTTTCTGATATTACTACCACCGAATCAATATTAAAAAACGTTTTATTTACGAAATTTTGTCTAAAGCAGCCGTATGTATTCAAAGTTGTGTTACAAACACACACACATAACATGCCTACACATCTAAAAGGCGATAGGCTACGGCCTACGACGAAAACGCAATAACCTTTTCGAAAAAAAGACTATTTGCTAGGCTGATGGTGAAAATGTAACGTGGTAGTAACATGATGTGTGTCGGATGGAGGTTTTTGGATAAAATCATCGAGAAGAGCGTCGTTCTAGCTAGAGCTAGACCAACGTAAATCTCCTTGGATAGAACATCAGTGTTCAGCAGACACTAAATCTGCACAAAAAATCGCAGCATTACATAGATTATATTATCGTTCCACAAATAGTCTTTAATACAGAAACTTTTGAAAAAATTATACTTAAGTGCACTTTGGTTACGTTGTTTATAATATCTCAAAACAAGAAGGATAAAATATTTGCGAATAAAATGCATAAGTATAGAAGTGTGGGCTTTATGCATACAATTTATGAGTGTTGTTAAAAATGAAATGCATATAAAAGTTGTAAAGTGAAGATATGGAAGGTTTAAACGATACGCTGAGGGTGTATGAAACACAGAATACCTACGTGTAACACTGTAATAAAATCGGATTTCTTACAGAATCATATAAAATTACGTTACATTTTGTTATAACTTAAGGATAAAGCCGTGGACGCACATCAGTGAAACAAGTTAAATAAAAGCTTGTAAAAAAATGAGTTGTGCGTCCAGTTTGGCAAAAATACTTTTGACAAAAAGTTTCATAAATGTAAACGTACCCTTTTCACTGTAAGGTGAGTCCGTAAAATAGCTATAATGACCATGTTTTGTTTCTCTACAAAAACTTACCATACAAAGAGTATCAAATATTTTTAAAAAACAATACATGGTCATTATAGCTATTTTACGGTTTTTAATGATGTCGTTTACGTTTTTTCGATAGCAGTCTCAAAAATGACCGCTATGTCAAGACTCAACTTTCGTAGAAACATCGAAATGGTAGGAATAAATAAGTTCCTAGGTATAGTTTGAAAACCAACACACAAGATAGGTTTTTCGTTTAATGTTTGCACTATAAATGCCTTTAACACAATAAAAACACTTTCTCATGCTTACGGCACCAACTTTGGACGAAGATTAAGAACGGAACATAAATAGCCAGTTAATCATTAATTGCGCATACGTCATTCAATGATGACCTTAAGGCAATTAATACATTTATGAAGATGATGATTATTATGTTGCCAAAATTCGTTTTGATTTATGTCTGTGCTACAATAAGAAAATATAGGTACTTAAAGTTTTTTTTTAAATATCATAATTACTGGCCCACAAAGAGTACCGTTCTTCTGGCGAGCCTTACTAATTACTTGTTTTCACTAGTAGGTAAATCGCTAATTAATGCTTACGAATTTCAATTTAATATCGGTTGTGACTGGTGAAACATGATGACGTACCTAACATAGTTGAGAAAAGGCGAGGCAAGCCGTGGTGAAAATAAAACCGTTTGATCAAAAGCTAAAACGCTCATCGGAAAACTCCTTCATTACACAATAAATATAACACGAAGATAATGTTCTGTGTAATAACATGACATGTGACGGTATTCATCGATTAAATGGCGTAGAAACCGTCAAAAGAGAGCTGATAGGCTTCAACTGTGGCTAAGATTCCCACCGGTACGGATAAGATAAGGCAGCTTGTTTGTTCTTCACAATTTATTGCCAAACATTACGAAGACATGGAGAAACTAAGTATTTGCTCCCACACCGTTGTTTTTGATCATTTGCTTGATGTTTTGGAACACTTATTGTGAGTTACGGGGTTGGTTATGCCCTTATTTTTCGCGCGCCATTTTAGCTAAATTCACGAGAAATTTTACTTATGCCACGATGTTAAGATTAACAGAAAATACTCTTCTCTGTAGTGTGGTGTGAAGTCTGGTTCATACGATGGCAGTGACTGGATCCAGTGATTCGGAATTTCGGATTCAGTCACTGGGTTTATGTAGACGCACTGGGTGGTAAGTGTGAGTTTTTTCGACTCACGCATGATTGCGAGCGCGTTAGAATTTTGTATGGCAAATTAGGTTTCTCCTAGTGACTACCAGGTGGCGCTATAACAAATGGCAATAGAACGTAAGGGAAAAACCTCACACTTAGCACTTTGACTTGAGTGGTGTGGCGGGGAATCTACTGGGCCCGAAAATACACGGGTAGGTTAGTTAATTGGACTGATATGAGGGCGCGAAGTCAGCACTGGACTGGATTGAAACTAATGTCTACACGAACCCAGTCGTAAGTCAGCGCTAGACTGACTTACAGTACTGTCATGTTACTGGGCTCGTATAAACCTGCCTTTAAGGATGTTGGTGTGACACTGACCTATAGATATATTACGTACAAATGACAAGTACGTACATAATGTATATAGGATTTCGGATAAACAAGCTCGTAAAACAAGAACTCGTTATATTTCCTGACGAGGGTGCGACCGTTTTCACATAGATGACCTTCAGACCCTTGATGTTTCCTGTGGCTTGTACTTTACTATCCGGTCGTATTTATATCATTTCATGGTTAGAAAATCATTAACGTGATTTTCTAACCATGAAATACATAGATATTGCCACAGCAGTCACAATATTTGTATGAAGTTCTTATGAGAAATAAAGTTCTCTAAACCTAAGTTACGGTTTCCTCACGTGCAATTTTCGGGATTGTCCGACTTGTGACCTCGCCGCGTGTTCAGCTCATGATTAAGGGCTCCGTTTGGGTCCGAAACTAGTCGGGCAATCCCGAAAAATGCACGTGAGTAAACCGTAACTAATCATAAATATTAATATGTATCACAAAACTTATAAGTTACTAGCTTTCGCCCGCAGCTTCGCTTGCGTGAAATTTTGAACCCGTTAAGTGACGATTTTCCATATAAACTTTCATCCCCTATTTAACTCCCTTAGGGGTTGAATTTCGAAAAATCCCTTTTTAGTGGATGCCTACGTTACAAAAGGAACCTACTGTCAAAATTTCAACTTTCTAACCCCAGCGGTTTAGGCTGTGCGTTGATAGATCAGTCAGTACGCTTTTGAACACGTCTTGACGACGTCTGTGGTCTAGTGGTTCGAGTGTCGGACTGCTGATCACGAGGTCGTGGGTTCGATTCCCACAGGACACAAATATTTATGTGACGAACGTGTTTGTATTGGTCTGGGTGTTTCTTAAGTATTATAAGTATGCATTTACAAAAAAAAAAGTATATTATAAGTACCTATTATATCCATTGTCTAGTACACCCATAGTACAAGCTCTGCTTAGTTTGGGACTAGATGGTGCTGTGTAAAAATGTCCCAAAAAATCATTTATTTTTTTATTTATTTTGAACAAGCATTTTGAAAATATTTTCACGAGGTCTATCGTTTGGCTCGAAAATTAATTAATTTATCTAAAGTGAATATCACTAACATGCAAATCAAGTAGAGAAACATTATGCACACTATTGATATATTGAAGATAGCATTAATCTATAAACCTCGTTGTTCGTAAGTGATGGGCCATCTGGGGTCTGCATAATTGTATTGTCTTCCCCACAGGACATAACATCATGCTATGCCTTATACATCGATACGAGAAAAGACAACACTATTAGGGTTTATTCGAATTAACTGACGAAACTTTATAGGGTTACTAGGTATCATTATATTCTTTTCATACTAAGATGTGTTCTGACAGCCAGGTCATTTCGTAAATTGTAGCCGTAAGGAGATTGCTATCGAAAAACGAAAATGACATCATCCAAAACCGTAAATTGCTATATTATCCATGTTTTGTTTAAAAAAATACATTTGATATTCTTTGTATAGTAACGTTTTGTAGATAAACGTCAGGAATCAACTAAGCCTGGTTTACACGTTCCACAACTACACCACAACAACAAAACATGGGCGAGCATTAATTTGTATGAAAATGAATAGTTTAATTCTATTTGATTGCATTTGTAAAAAAGTTCGTTTTTAAACCCCGATGCAAAGAGAGGGTCTGGATCTATCCGTCTGTGGCATCGTGGCTCCCAAACGGATGAACCGATTTAAATGCGTTTTTTTTGTTTGAGACTTGTTTTTATACTATTGGTTATAAGTATTATGTATTAGGTATCTAGCACTTATGTTACGTCACAACAAAATATAGGTACCTAGCACAGGTATATCTTTTACTTAAAAAGGAGGCCCCTATGTAAGATTTACTGTAAAAATTTGAACGAGTTTCTGCAATAAACATTTTATTTATTATTTAATTCACGCGGACCACTTTTGTCGCCAAATTCAACCGTGTGGGCGATACCGACCACAACGCAAACACAACGCAACTGCAAGAAGCTGCAACGACACTATTCACACGTAACCACTGATTGCCCAGTTTTTGTCGCTGCGATGTGGTGTGGACGTGGTACGTGTGAATTTTCCCTTACGGTGAAAAGGGTATAACAGAAAACATTCAAATAAAAGAAATACATAAGCTTTAGTTAATTGTGTTAGCACAATTTAGTTAATTTAATTTAGTGTTAGATGCAGAGATAGCCTAGCGGTTGAACAGTTGCCTTCCATGCAGGTGGGTCCGAGCCTCGGACCCACCTGCATGGAAATTGGCACTGCATGGAACAAATTCTGACCCTCGGACTCCGAGGGCCAGAATTTGATTGCACTTGCGTAAATGGTGAAGGAAAACATCGTGAGGAAACCTACACACCTGAGAGGGCTCCATAAGGTTCTCGATGGTGTGTAGTTCGCCAACCCGCACCCGGCCAGGGTGGTGGATTAAGGCTTAAACCCTATTCATGCTGAGAAGAGTCCTGTGCCCCGTAGTGGGCCAGTAATGGGCTGAGTATGTTATGTTACCTAACAAATACAGTAGTGAAGAGCGGGCTTTAGGGGAGGCAGGCGGGAGAACGCCTGTCCTCTGTTCTTTGATTACTGGTGAGGCGGCTGGGATGTAGTGAAAGTCCAGGTTGCGAATTATTAGGTGTATATTTGGGAACACTCGTGTTATGTATAAAACGGACAATGGTATCCGAGACAATATTCCTTAACTCGTGACACGACAAGCTCTTATGTGGTACACGGTAAAAATCCTAGTGAATCAAGAGAACTATGTAGTAAATACTGGAAGTTTACATAGAAGTTTCGAGCGGCGGGGAATATAGCGACTACTGTGTTACAGTGTTGCCAAATCTCGAACCATAAATAATTATAAGGTGCGTTCACAAACGCCACAGGCTTTTAGCAGGTTGAATGGTATTCTATCAATAATATCTAGTGTAGAGAGTGTGAAATTTCCCTAGTTAACGTAAAGTAGGTAATCCTACTATTATCACAGCAAACAACAGAAAAATAATGTGCCGAACTTCCTCATTTTGTTCCCATTAGGGAATCGTTTTAATTGCGTGATAATTTCTCCCAGCTGTCATGAAATTGGTACGTTTTTTAAATAAATTCCCAATAAAATTTCCATTATAAATCTTCAGGGACAACTGGCTTTATCGGAGGGATCTGACTGAGACGCGTAATAAATTAGAAAGAATTTTAAATCCCGTTTATGTAGAACGATCTGGGTTTATCAGTCGACAAATTGATTCATTGAAATGCAATAGGTTTCTTAAATGATTGCATTTGTAAAAAAGTTCGTTTTAAACCCCGACGCTAAGAGAGGGTGTGGATCTGTCCGTCTGTGGCATCGTGGCTCCCAAACGGATGAGCCGATTTAAATGCGTTTTTTTTTTTAAACTTGTTTTAATACGTTTTTATAAGTATTACCTAGCACTTATGTTACGTCACAACAAAATATAGGTGTATAGGTAGTAAGTTTATTTAGTGGTCCCCGACGATTTTAAGGGTAAAAAATCACTTGATAATTAATAAACAGGTTTCAGGCTCTTTAAGAGAATAGTTACCGAGAAGGGGGTTATTTTTTAAAATTTATGTAAATATTTATGTTACTTCTCTGAAATACTTTACCCCATATCTTTCATACACGACTAGACCCGAGCCAGTATTTTATAATGTGTTTAAATCGAGAAAGTAAAAAAAAAGTACCCATTTTAGTAAAACTAGTACCTACCACTATTCCGGGGTAAAAATATTTCTATATTTTTGTATCTAATTTGTACATTAATTAGAAAAAAGTTTGCACGACTTGAATATGACTTATTTTGAATAAGGAAACAGCGCGCTTGAAATTGGAACTAATAAACGCATCCATTCGTTTCTCGGTTTATCAAAGATTTTATAGACACTTTCATTCGAGGCATAACTTTGTTTCTTAATTAATTAAACTTAATACCATGATATTTACAAGGTGTGCGCCACTTTTTTTGAACAAAATTTGTCACAATTTTTTTGAACGTTCCTTCCAATACAAATGATACTCCTGCAAAAATGTAACATAATATTTTCTCCGTTTTGCAACAAATGAAATCTGAATAACTGCTTGAAATGGAAGCAATTGTGAAATTTTTGGCCTTTAAGCGGTTGTCAGTTATGAAGCCTGGGACAGTTTAAAAAGCTTTTTATGAGCACTAACAGCACTTCACTTGTTTTTGATTACTCCCTGTTTCGTTACGGGCCCTTATTAAGCGATCTGTCCAGACATTTTCACTGCCGCTTTTTGTTTCGGAATTTTAAATTTAATTTTTGATAACGACTCGTTTTTAATTTAATAAATTTCTTTATGGAGGAGCATCTTTATGTAATAATAATAATCGCATCGTTAAATTACATGCAAGAATAATAGCTATACTGGAATTAAATATCGTCCTACAAACTTAAGTTGACACGTTATAATTCACAACGAAATTATTATGCAATATTGGATTTTTGCTTTAATTTTATGAGACTTTATCTCCCCTGTAATCTGTGCAGCGATGTAAATTATGAAGATGTTGCGTTTATAAATAATTAATAGGCCATTAATGTCTGTTGGTGTGATTGTTACAGATTTGTACCTCATCGTAGCGACGTATAAATGAACTATTTAGTTAATTAACGCGACTATTCGAGCGAACATTAATGTCACTTTTACATCCACATAATTCTTTCCAAACCATTTCAGTCGTGTAAAATATATTTGGAACAAAAGGAAGGGAAGTTTGGTTTTGTTCATACATGAATTATGTCGTGCTCGTTTGTATGATATTAATAATTTAGTAAGATGAAAACGTCTAACACTTCGATGAAAAGAACTGTGACTAAGCATTTTAAAAATCGGTTGAATTTATGAGTCTGGTTCATTTTTAAAAAGAGGTTATTACTGCGATTTCTGTTTAATTTTGTCTGTTAATATTTTTAATTCAAATGTTACTCGTTACTTGGAAGTTTCCGTTTCAATACTAATGCATATTAAAACTTGAACAGTAATAAACTTTGGCTTAACTTATTCAACTGATGTTTAAAGGTATAAATACATTTTAACTTCAAAGTATCAAGCCAGCTGCAGTATCGTAATAGTGAAATCAAAGCAAAGACTTGAGCAATAAGTAGATGGAATCATGTGGGTATATCTTTTCGTAGCGAGAAAGGACGATTTATGGCGTCTACCAAGTATACCTACAACTTACTTACAGCTATGATGAAATACTAAACGCTGTTTACAAGTAATTTCATTGCCGGCCAAGGAAACTATAAATACATGTTTTTAGGACCAGTTAATGAACGTATGTGGGTAATTTTATGAAATTACCTTACATTCAATAGCCTATAAGCGTTTTGAGTTTATCGTGATTAATTTGGAAACCGGCTTTTCAAATGGGACTACAGAACAGTGGAGTTTCGTATTTCAATAAACATTCGATTCGATTTTAGATTATTACTTACTATTTAAAAACATTTAATTTGCAAAAAGATTTTTAATAGAGAAATGAATACATAAAACTCTTTGCTTTCTCTGAGTGTATTGTCCGTAATTTACATTTTTAAGAGGAACTGCAATTAAAATTACAGAAAGTAATGTCATATAATACGATACAAATACTCTTTATTGTACACAAAAAAAGCAGTAACTATACATTATTTACATAAAATATACTACAATGGACGATCACATCGCTCTAGGCGATTTCTGCCAGACAACCTTTGTATGGACAGCATTGGCAAGTAAAAAGGTATGGGAGTATGCAGTGAAACAATAGATTATGAGAATACTGTTATACAAATACATTTTGATGATGAAATATAATTATAAGGGATCAATACGTTGGCTCGCATAGTCATAAAGAGTGTACTGAAGTCTCTACAAAAACAAGGATTAAAAACTGGCCTAGTCCGAGTCGGACTCGTGCACCGAGAGTTCTGTAAGTACCTTGAAAATGACAATTTTATTTTTTTTGTAACCGCGCAACTTAGTTTATTTGTACAGGATTTTTGCTGATTTTTAAATAACTGCTAAGTTACAGACATCGTTTTATTTTTCCTGTAATATTTACATAAACCTGTATCTATACGATTTATTCCAGATGTTATTTGCATTTTATTTTGTAATTTTTCAAATCCTGGTACATTTTAAAAAACTGTTCCAAATTTCAAGTTGATAAAGTCAAAATCAAAGCATTTATTTCAATTAGACCATTTACAGACACTTTTGAACTGTCGAGAAAAAAAAAAGAAGTTACTGCCGCGTTCCAAAGTGTAGATTCCTATCGAGAAGAACGGGCAATAAACTCCCTGGTTACTATTTTTCATCAGATATGTACAATTTGGTTACATTGTGAATAAGAAAATAAATGTGAGAACAATACTAATAAGATATGCTATGCTAATAAGAATTGAGATAGTATTAGTGGTTCCTCAAATAAGCAGCTGTGCAGACAGACGCACGGACGGATGGACGGACGGACGGATGAAGTCGCATCATAAGGGTTCCTTTTTTACCATTTTGGTACGGAACCCTAAAAGATAACAGAAAGGTAAGCAAAGCGTTGATAAGAAAGATCCAGACCATTCTGTTGTCCTCTGTTTATTACTGATACCATCTCAGTGCCATCGAGCAAGGTCGTATTGTGGCGGATTGTTGATAAATTTTACTGCCTCATAAATATTGCAGTGTTGATGGCTTAACTTTTATCTTGCTCATCTTTGGACTCCACTGTATGGAACTTCGATGCTGTTTCGTTAATCGTTTGTCGTCTATTAGGATTTGTCTTAAACATTTTATTTATTTATTCTTTCGCACAAAATTAGTACAGAGGCGGACTTAATGCCATAGGCATTTTCTACCAGTCGACCTTAGGGTGGTACAGAGAAAACATGGTAGGTGCACTAAATAGTATTATGTGTGTGATGCGATGGGATATTTTCTAATAATATTTACACTTGTAAATATAAAAATACAAATTAAATAATCCAATAAATACTAGATAACATATTCACATGCATACCTACATAAATTGTTTTTTTTTATTTTCGTTGTTTTCTAACTGTAAATATTTTACACATAAGTAGCTTTTCATGTAGCTTGTCCCTATGGAGTTAGTGGTAACTAGAGACTGATAATTTAAATTCTAAAGCGCAGGCATACCGCTCTTATCGAGAGGTGCTTGCACCTTAAAACACAAATTTTCCAAAAACATAATCTTAAGCAAGACTCGAATTATTAAATTTGGGTTGTGGCTTTATATAGACACTAACAATAGGTACTTTTTCTATTAACAATAGGACCTAAAATTCGTCTACATTGGTTTAGTTTCATGTGTAACTGGCGACATGAATATAAATGATGATAGGGTTTGCATGTGTCATGGGCGTGGGGAGTTGATTGCCGGCGACAGGAATTGAGCAGAGATGCTCGCTGGGAGCGTAACGCATGCAACTGGGTCAGTCAGCCTAACCACGGCTGACATGACACATGGTTTTTGATGGTGCCTAATCCATTAGACACATGAGCGTTTACTAAATTGTTCTCTTCTGTTTTCCGATAAACTAAGAATATTGTTTCTGCTTTTTGTTTTTTAAACAACACGATATTTCCGAACAAGGGTATTTTCTGTTATAAACTAAAATATAATTTTGTATTAACTTTCGTTTCTTATAACATCCTCAAAAATTAACATACTCCGCGTAAACCTTAGGGGCTATTTTATACTTGCAAAAATATTTTTGATAAAAATTTCTGCGAATGTAGATTTTGTTAAAAAACTTTTGTGTCTCGGAATAACTATTACAAAAAACGTATCTGTCAAGTCGAGTTATATAAATGAAAAATGTCTGAAGAGATGCTCCCTACTGCTTCATGAATTTGGTTGGAATAATTTTCCTTTGCTGGTGTCGGTTTTCATGACCTGTCATTGTACATATTGAGAAATTGATTTAACAACGATTTAACCATACTCCTATCCAATATAGATAAAATCGAAATAAATGTCTTCGATTTAAATTACAGTGTGCTTTAGATTAAATCCTACGACATGTAATGTACTTGAATTTAAAGTTTTGATTAAGAAACCATTACTTACAAAATATACGCTCACCATTCGTAAATCTGAGTGATGATCAATGAATATGGCAAATTATTTTCTAATTGCATTAACACTTCTTCATTCGTGCTCGTGTGAGTTGTGAATAGTACTCGTGAGGCGAGTTTTAAAACAATCCGCTCGGCTCCATCAATCACAGAGCTCTTAAACGTCCAAACTTTGACGCTGCCACATTATTCACCTTCTAGACATACGATTAATGCTGTTATTACAACCAGCACTGCGACACCAAACTCAGCCATACGTTATTTTCGAAACGTTACGCGTATTTATTACGGCTTCATAATCTGCCAGATAAAAGTGCACATTCGGACAATTTATTTGGTGAAGACTAGCCGTTAAAGGCAGGCCGAGGCTAGCCTGGCGACGTCCCACGGTGCAGGACAACGAGGGATGATCAAATCATACATATTTTATTATCAGGTTTTTGTGTCAATGCGGCAATGAATACGATTCGTTGGATACGATTATAAAAAATATCGTAAATAATTGCGACATTGTCACTGATACTTTTATAAGATAAGAAGAACCTTCAGAAATCAGAGGTGTCTCTCAGGGAAGAAATAATAATCGTATAAACTGCGAAGATATAAAACGTGGAAAATTGGGTAAAATATTATGAAGTTGAAAATTATGACACGGTAGTAAAGTTTTACGAACAAAGGTGATATAAATATTTCTGTCAAGTAGTTGATTGGTTCAACGACTGTAGCACTTATACATTATTTGGTATCAGGCGATCGATCTTCAGCAAAGACAGGTTACGGTATATCACGACGAGAGCAAAAAGTGATAGAATAAGCCGTAAATACAATGGAACATTTATTACATACCAATACGATCATCATTATTAGTGTTTCTTTATCGTTGTGAAGGCTTAGATCGACAGTATATCACGTACTCTCTGGACAGAACTGGATTGTAGACCATCGAACAATACATCTACGCTGATCGTATTTTGTTCGTATAGAATCGGGTATGGGATCGATCTTAATAAAAAACAGTTACAAGTTGTCAAACATTAGTTACAAAGATTTATAGTAATATGTGTACGTAGAGCTAGTTTATGCTATTGGTTTCGTCTATGCCAGGGGTGGGCAAAATATTTTCATTAGGGGCCAGTTAAACCCAAGATATTTCAGAGGGACAGAATTTAAAAAAAAAATTGTTCTGCACAAAAATTTGGCTCAAATAATTACGGCTATTTGTTCAAATTAATTTATTTCGTGAACACAGGGTACATAACGTAGAGGTTATAATAAATAAGATCCGAGCTGTGTCCCGCCAAACAGCATACAAAATATCAAAGGTTAAAACAAATACATTTCAGAAATTCCAAGTAGGTAAAATCATAATAATTATAAATCATGTCAAATTTAGATAAAGTTATTGATAAGATGTCAAGTTAAATAAAGTAAAAGGAACCAAAAATTACAAAATAAAAATAATAATGAAACTAATTCAATAATACTAGCAATAATCAAAATAAACAAAATCATTCAGTATGTCACATAACATAAAACAGATTCATTTATTTAAAAAGGAATTAAAATTTGTTATTTAAAAATTTGAACAGATTTCTTGTAAATTCGTTAATATTAATATTTGAGATAACTTGTCCTGATAACTTAATAGATAGTTTTTGAGCCATTGCACAAAAGATTTTGCTATGAAATTGTGTTTTTGTTGCTAACACCTGCAACTTTTTTGAGCGCCGTTTACTTTCTACAAATCTATATAAATTCATGTTGTGTTTTATAAAAATACAGGCTTCATAAATATAGAGTGACGGTAACGTTAATATTTTTAGTTTATGAAAATGTGGCTTGTGCATGATTCTTTTTATTTTACAAATAGCTCGGATAAATTTATTGTTATGGCCGTACACTCTAGCTCTAAAAGGGAGGATTATAGGGCCAGATTAAAATCCTTCGCGGGCCAGAGTTTGCATTGTCAATTAAATCGTTGAAATACTATTTACTATAAGTGTTTTTGTTACATTCAAACAGGGTTAATTCAGATCAATTAAAAATCTGTGGTACCTACATCGACAAATCCGTATGAAATAAGTTGAGGGTTAACTTCTCTGAAAGTTTGCGCAGCCGTCTTCATAAGCTCCTTAACGTTGTCATTTCAAGCTTTCGGGAAGTTCACAGTTCGTGGCGTAGCTTAGTATAGAATCAAAATTATTTTCGACGTTTGGCCAGGACCCAACGTTTGGGTACTACGTGATCGGAAATGTTTCGAATTGCCTATTCATGACTATGCCGCATATGGAAAACTTTTTCACTGGGTCGCGTAGAAGTTCACGAAAAAGTAAACGGGACTTTCCGAGCCTCGTGTGTTTTCCTAGAAAAGGGACCGAGGGAAATTCCGAATGTTGATACAGCTTCACTAAAGCTAAAATAATAAAACTGTGGAGTTGATAATATTATTTTAGGACTACCTACTAGAATTTATAATTTGAAAATCTCTCCTTTGCTATCATAGATGGTTTGGCAATGATGACTATGAAATGGTATAAGTAGGCGAATAAGTAAACGTTTTTTTGATATACCGAAAAAAGGGCTGAGGTGAATCTATTCGTAACCGAGCAAGTGATTTAAAACAAGTAAAAAATAAGGTTCTTTTTATTTCAGATACAGATTCCCGTAAAGTAGTATTAGAAGTTTTTATAGCTTCTAATACTACTTTACATAGTTTATGTTCATTGAATAATTACTGGCGCACATTTTGTGGTAATTAATGAGATACGCCAAAATCAGTAAATAACATTTATTATACTTCGAAAGTTATTTATATCAGATGTGTTAACCACGGTGTCTTACCCAAGTTTATAATTAAATTTAATTACAGCGGCCTTCCCTAGAGCAGTTAGTTAAATAAATCTGTCTTTATAGAGCTCGGGCTCTAATTGTACGTAATAAATGAAGTAAATAACATTAACAACATCTTATATTGACTCAGTACGCGCCATTAAGTCGATGGTCAAATATTTCTGTTTTTAGGACGTAATTTGACGCCTATTTAAAGGTGACTAATTATCTAAATCCCTTTGTAGTGGGAGAATGGCTCAGAACTTCTACTAATTATATTCCCTCTGTCTGTTACGACTTTAAAACTATCTTTCATCTCCTTGTTTTTTCTCCTTTTTACTCAACTCTCCCTTTTGTTTTATTTTTGTGCGCAATGCTCGATTTCGTAATATATTAATGGTCAAGTTGATCTTATTTGTATACACATAAATAGCTACGTAAATACACGTCATATTATGATGAGAACGGAAATTAATTGACCTAGTAATATTTAATCAGTGTTAAGTAAGTAACTATGTACACTCGCAAAACAAGTTCTAGTTTCGCTTTTTGATTTATGTTTGTGGTATTTTGTGCAGTGAAATTAATGTAATTATATTATTGTCAAGTTTTTAAGAGTGATGCCAATGATCAATTCGATTGTTACGGATATTTTAGTCTAATCGGATCTGGGTGAGACTTTTGTGAAAAATTCTCGTCACGTCAAAGCGAGAAGTAGGAATCTGTAATTCAGAATCGATAACAGAATAACATTAAAACTTGTATAATATTATGTAAAACCTTGCGGCGGAATAGCCGGAACCATAACAAATTAATGGAAATTAGTTGTTTAGGAAGAAAAGTTCCCGCATTTCCGACACTACAAGCGGCAATAAAGATTCTGAAGGAATGTAAGGCGAAAATAAGCAAGACTGAGAGGTCACTCTCTTAAGGCAATAGATGTCAAAGGATACTCTGAAAGCAGTTAATTAAATTTAGAAGAATTCAGCGAGAAGGGTGCCCGGTTCCAAGTACCGGCTATTAAATATGAATAAGATTATATTAAAAGGTGTAATACTGGTACAGCACATAGGTAAAGTGTACGGTTTAAGTACACATACCCTAGATTTAAATAAGATGTATACAATCGCTCTGATTAAGTTACCCGAACAGTGGCAGGCAAGAAACTCCTTGCCAAATATTTTCCCAGACTGTACTGTACTTGATGTGTTCACTAAATTGTATATTTTTGTTTTGAAGCAATCAATACGAAAATATTGAAATAGATTGGTTAATCAAAAACTCTCTTAGATTTATTGAGAAATTCCCAGCAAATAAAAGTATTAATTAACAGTTATGACTCACAAGGTACATAACAAAGTGAAATCATGTCTATGTATGTGTGTTTGTATTTATTGCTGATCGTTTATATTGAATTCAAGTTTGTTAGATACCTAATTAGGCACGGTACTAATATAGTTTCTATCGATACTTTCGAAAATAAAAACAGTTCAATGCAAGTGTGAGATGACAAAATAGGTGAAGTGAATGGTGAGCCTCCAGACGCAATAGGCACACACGTGCTCGGTCGTGATTCTATCGACGAGGCGGCACGACCGATCTCAGCCTAACGACCGGACCTCGGGCCACGGCCATATGTTGTTAACTTACACACCAACTAACAATATGACACTTTTCACTTTAGATTTCCACTGGAGTACTTAGTTAATTAAGTAAATAATTAAGGATCGGGAGGTTGGACCGCCGAATACGTTTGAAAGTTGCGACTAAGTTAGTCGGAGCGGTAAGTTCGTGCGCTAGGCCGGGCACGCGGGCGAGTGGTGACGGCGAGGGCGAGCGCGCGACCGCAGCGCCTTGGTGTACAGCTTACACTGATTTTTTGTTGGAGGCATCGCCGCTGGCCCGCCGCCTGCTCCACATTCGACGACCGGTGTGATACGCGGTACGGTGCACCAGTAGGGTTGACGCTCACATGTGTACCGCATGTTGCAAACTTTGCCAAAAAGGAAAGAACTTTTCTTTATTTTTCAGAAAACTTAAGAAGTGAGAGAAATCAAAAGAATCAATCATACTTTAAGGAACACCAAGATGTCTTATTTAAGCGTGACTCTACGTATGATGATATTACCAATAATAACTTCTGCACCTATAAAACATCTTGCATCACTTTAGAAATATTTGCATCTAATTTACATTTGCGTGTGTCCTCAGGTGTAAACCCTACCACAGATTCACAACTATTACCCGGCCGGCTGCGGCTCCCCACAATAACTGGCCGCAACTTAGCACTCAGTTAACTTCTACCTCTGGTTGGATTACCTCACTTACCTGCTACGTGTCCGATACAATTACGTACTATTACGATTTTGCAACATGGATACACTCTATATTCTCTCATATTAGCTCCAATAATAAAGTAATTGGCACGCTGTATATGGAGATTAGACGCCTAAATGCTATACTCGAGCTTGCTAAGCAAACTTGTGCGAATATAGAGTAGTATTTAAAAGACGTAGTAGATAGGTATGTAATGTATTATGTAAACGATAACATGAGCTTCCGATGAAGTTGTTATATTTCTAAAACAATTCGAAAGTATCTTTATGGTGTAGTAATGGGCCTAAGTAGCACGAAAGTCTACTATTTTGTATACAAGCTTAGTTTTAGTATATACTAAACCTGAAACTAGTTTGTTCAGAATCACTAGGAGAATCGATTGACATATTTTTTTACACCACTTTTTTTTTCTTTTCGTAAATTTCAATTTTGTTTCAGTAGTTTCTATTCATAACAGTTGACGGGAATAGACACCTTGAGGCTTGAGACGGTCCTTTCGGTCAGTTTCAATGTATTAGACAACCCCTGCATAGCACATCTCAGGCATTTCACACTTTTTTAGGGAACTTGACGCAACATAAATTAAGGTGTAACTTGGAGATTTACTAAAAAAAAAACACATATTCAGGCAGTTCTGATGAAAATCTTGTTGGGGTGTCTCGGTTTTCGTATAAAGTAAAAATAAGGTTGTATAGACACTTACAAATATAATATTTTATTTATTTGCGAAAGCGCTATGGTATGTATGATCTAGTAAAAAAAAGTATTACCTATTAACTAGGTATTATGAACTATCTCGATGATCTGATGAATGTCGCGGGAATCCGCTGGATGCGAGAAGCACAGGACCGGTCGATGTGGCGATCCTTAGGGGAGGCCTATGTCCAGCAGTGGACGTCTTACGGCTAAATGATGATGATGATGAACGATCTCTGTTTAATGACCGTTCAAAGTATTCATGGTCAATTAATTTATTAGGGAAATCACCTCCATTCAATTGCAGTCGATATATCATGCTGTCTGTTAAAATCTATTTAGATATGTGATTTAGAAACTGGTAATAATAATTTCATTGCTTGTTAATTAATAACTAAGTTATTGTGAAATGTAAAATCAAATGACGAACGTCTATAAAGTTAATTAAGATCTGGCTAAACATACTTCATAGCCAGTTGTCTTAAAATAAATGTTTATGATAACGTTGAATTAGGTACCGATATCTTTTGTTTTCTTTGTTTGTTTGTTTGTAACTTTGTTTTCTCAACGGAATTAGAAATAATTCGAAGTGCCGCGTTAGCGGAAGTTTTCGGGAAGCAGATTTTTACGGAATAGTTTATTTTTATTGATCTATCGTACAATTTGGTTTTGCTGCCTGTCTTTGATACTATATTTTAGATTAATCAGCATCATAATAAGTTGATGAATATTTCGGATTTTAAATTTAATTATACTTAGGTAATTTTTTTCTTATTGACATGACATAATGTACAATTTAGTTTTACTGACATCTTTGATAGTTAATCTATTTTATACCAGTCAGCATCATTTAATTTGAGAAATATTTCGGATTTTTTAATTAAATTACAGTCTTTTTTTTAAACACAATCTTTAATGGATTGTCTATTCTTTATAATGTGTAACCCAAATAATTATTTGCAGGCATTCACATTCATAGAACACTTAAAACTTTTTGTAATGCTCACTTGTGGTTTATGTTGACTGTACCATCCGAAGTTCAGACGCTACTCATAGGTGGCTCATTTTCAGCCAAAGACCACACGGTACATAAATGGGCAATTATCTACATTGAATTTATTATCTCATAAATTATCTGCTCTACTCTAGTTATCGGTGTCGAAATAATATAAATAAAGACAATAAATTATAGAAAGCGCGCACACGAACAATTAATTGTGTAATGTCTATAATGAGAAGGCGCCGAACACATTTATTCTTGTTTGCCTACCAGTTACTGTGATTCATATCGTGTCAAAATATAAATTAAAAAATCGATCGTCGTTAGTCAAAAGTCGCGGAGTTATAATTAAGTTGCGCGTTATAAAGTAGTCATTTCCGTCGTGGAATAAGATAAAGATAATTTAATCTTGAGAGTATATATTTTTAGGTTATGCTGTTACATTTCGGAAGCTTAAGGGCGCGGGGTCGGGTGGATAATTTGAGCAAGGCGTAATCAGTAACAAACAGGTACTTACAAAATACATTACCATGTGTTTTGATAGCTAGAACTTGTTGAATGTATTCTGGATTGTCACATCATTTTCATCCTGAAAACTGCAATGAAATTCATCAACCAACAGGTCATTTAGACCACGGTAATGAAGGTTGTATGATACAAAAATATATGTAAGATGAAAGAGTAGGTAATACGTTACAAGCTTTGCTATTAGGAATTCGCATTATTGGTAACATCCACGAGTTGTAGTTTTAAAAAATACTTAAATACCTAACGTTAAATAAATATTTATTTATTTATTTCAAGTTATTTATTAAATACGTTTTAGTGCCATAAATTACACGGTTTAAGACTACAAATTTAAATGACACTGTTGCGTAATCTTTCCAACAACTAAGTAGGTAGTTTTCTTTAAGAACAGGTATTACTGTATAATTATCATGACGGCCCCTTACAATTACTACAATCTTCTTTGTTCTTGGCTAATGTTTCTGTGATGACAGTTAAAATAGAGATTAAAAGTCCTCATCAAAACTTTTGTTGAAGGAAACCACAAACCAAAAAACAACATTCAGACGAATTGTACCTGTGAACCTTTTTGAAGTTAGTTAAAACGTCATCTAAGTATTATATTTTTTGTTTTCGTTGAATTTTTCAAAAACCGCTTTATCAATTTCGATAAATATGGGACCACCTCTGAAGTATGGCCTACCAAACAAAAAAATAATAATCAAAATCCATTCATAATTGGTGGAGATATCGCGTAACAAACATTAAAAAAAAACATTCAAGCGAATTGAGAACCTGCTTCTTTTTGAAGTCGGTTAATAATGGTTAGTGAAATATAGGAATCAACACAATACAAATTCTCTTTATTGTACACGAAAAAAGACAGGATACATTATTTACATATTGGCGATTTCTGCTCTAGTCAATTATTGTTAACCATTAGTATTAATTCCATTTCACAGTCACGATGATCTTGGTGTAGCGTAAGCTAAATATTTTCGATGTTGATGTTGAAATTCAGATCAGTCAAGGGATTTGTTGTGATTTGATTTGAGAGCCGTAACAGCTAAATTTTGTGACGTTATGTCAAACAAACCGATGACTTACGAATTAACTAATCGTGTTGTATTTTGTATCTGTCTCATAATACATTTGTATGTGTCGTAAAGTTTTAAGTCTGTATAACTCAGACTGAGTTAGACTAATACAATATTCAATGGCTAGTAGCTATTCTTATGTATAGGCACGTTCCTTTCTCCATGTAGTTTATAGTAGGTGTTTATAGATGTTTAGTTTCCTTTTCACTTTCGACATTGGCAGAATTGTCGATATCGGCACTAATTGCCATTAAGAAAAATAGAATAGAATAGATGTTTAGGGTTTTTAGGTTCATTAAAGTCAAAACCTCCTTAATCAACACTAATAACATATTAAGTAATTAGATAGGCCCAGGTGGAATAAAAAGCGGACTGTATTTCTAGGTTATAATATTAGGTATTTTACAGGTCAAAATTTAATTATCGAAATCGATGCGATCGGTGTCGCTGTGTTAAAAGGAGTGTCCTCTCGAGGGCGCGCGAGTCGTCGTCGAGCCGCTGCTGCTACCACGCCGCCCGCTCCCCTCTGCTTGATGATGCAT
Organism: Amphipyra tragopoginis; assembly: GCA_905220435.1. Lineage (NCBI taxonomy): Eukaryota > Metazoa > Arthropoda > Insecta > Lepidoptera > Noctuidae > Amphipyra > Amphipyra tragopoginis. Next base: position 14,154,785 of record HG992005.1, on the reverse strand, counting down.
GTGTGTCTTGGAGGTGTTAACGTGTGCGTTAACATATTCCCGGGCCACCATGGAAAGGCCAGCCCAGCTGATGATGATGTATAAAGTATGCTTCGTGATCAGTCCGATGGTCCATCCAACAATGGGCATATTTTATGAAAAGCCCGTCTGATTGTTCCGGTCTTTATTTTGATGTCCGCTACTCGAGCTTCTCCGTCATGTCCCGGATACAGCTTCACGATACGTCCCAACGGCCACTGAGCCACCGGTAGCGCCTCGTCCTTCACGATGACCAATGAGCCCTCTGTGAGCGCGCCTTGTGAGCGCTGCCAGCGCGTCCTTTGGTGCAACTGGGAAATATATTCCTTATTAAAGCGTCTCCAAAAATGTTGTCGTAGAAGTTCGACTCGTTGATGACGCGGCAGCCGTGCCGAGTCGCAGTCGGACATCTGTGGATGAGGTAGAACAGTTAGAGTACGACCAATGAGAAAATGAAAGGGAGTGAGAGCTGAGAGATCAGATGGATCGGATGAAAGAGGTGTGAGAGGCCTTGAATTAAGAATGCCTTCTATTTGGACTAGTAATGTGTACATTTCCTCATATGTGAGGTTTGCCATCCCAAGTACTCTTTTGAGATGATGTTTCACTGATTTAACAGTGCTTTCCCATAGGCCCCCGAAGTGGGGTGAATATGGAGGAATGAAGTGGAAATTTACACCTTGTTCTGCAGCGCAACTGTAAATTGACTCACTGTGATTCCTGATAAAGTTGGTGACCACACGCGCAGCACCTACCAGATTCTTCCCGTTGTCTGAGTAAATATTATTTGGTTTACCTCTGCGAGAAATGAACCTGTTAATTGCTGCTATGTAAGACTCTGTCGTCAGATCTGTAACCAACTCCAAATGCACAGCTTTAACTACAAAACAGATGAAAATACAAATGTAAGATTTAATAAGTACACTTCCACGTCCCTTACGGTTGTTGATCATAATTGGCCCTGCGTAGTCGACACCTACGTCACTGAATACAAAGTTTGCGTGCAATCTCTGTTCAGGTAACTGTCCCATGATAGGTGTTACAGTTTTACCTTTAAACCGTTTGCATGTAACACATGATTGTGTAGTTTTTCTAGCCAGGTTTCGACCAGAAATTGGCCAGAAAGCTTGACGTATGTGAGACAATAACAGTTGTGGGCCAGCGTGTAGAAGTGTGATGTGATATGTTGAGAATATGATTTGAGTAATGTGATGAGCTGGATGCAGTAGGATAGGAAACTTTCTATCATAATTGTATGGCGATTGTGCTAACCTTCCGCCCACACGAATGAGGTGATTATCCCCTATAAAAGGATTAAGTGAATTTAATCTATGTGAAGCAGGTAACTGCTTGTTATGTAATAATAGTTGATATTCCTCAAAAAAGAAATCTAATTGTACTATCTTCGCTAATTGGTATCTAGCTGAATTAAGTTCGTTAGTAGATAAAGGCATGACGTCACCTATGCACACCTGTTGGCATTTTTTTGTATTGATGTTATTTGATTGTTTATGTTTGCAGTTATGAATGAACCGAAGTATGTAAGCTACGATTCGTGTAAGTTTGTTAAAATTAGAATATTTGTAAATAAATGAATTATTATCAATTGTATGTTTGTGCGTGAGATGTGTTTGGGAGCGGACTTCTGGAAGGTCAGATACGCTGAGATGCCCTGGTTGTTCAGGCCAGCTGTGATTATCATCATTCCTTAAGAAGTCAGGTCCAGAGAACCATAAAGGTGTACGAAGTAACTGTTGTGCATTAGTACACTTCGTGATTATGTCAGCTGGATTTTGTTTGGTTGGTACATAGTACCATGACTGTGGTTCAGTATGTTTGAGAATGTCCGTGACTTTGTGTTTGACGAATGTTTGTAATTTGTGTGTCGGTGAATTTATCCAAGATAAAACAATTATTGAGTCACTCCAATAATAACACCTACAGTTGTTTTTTTTGCGAAGTGAGTTTAAAATTTTATTACTTAAATTAACACCGGTAAACGCGGCACATAATTCAAGTCGCGGTATGGTAAGTGTTTTTAAAGGAGCCACCCGTCCTTTGGCAACTAACAGCTGAACATTGATATTGCCACCTGGTGTATATGTACGTATGTATGCGCACGCACCATACGCCTGTTGTGAGGCATCGCAAAAAATATGAAGTTCATTCTATCGCGCAATGAGTCATGGAATGCTCGCCGAGGAATAGATAAATGATTTATAAAAGATAATGATTCCACGAACTTTGCCCATTGTTGTTGTATTGAAACCGGTATTTCACCGTCCCAGCTGATGTTATTTATCCACATCTGTTGCATAATTAGTTTAGCTTCGAGTACGCAAGGGCTAATGAGCCCCAGTGGGTCGAAAATATGACCTATAGTGGAAAAAATTGTGCGTTTTGTGATTTGTTTTTGTGATACAAATTCTGAATGTACTGTGTATGAAATTGTATCTTTGTTGATGTTCCAATAAATGCCTAGTGTTTTTGATGGATCGTTTGAACTAAGATTAAATGTTGTGTTGTCTGAATCATTGAAACCTAGTTTATTTAGAACAGCGGGACAGTTAGACTGCCATTTTCTAAGTGGGAATTGATATTTTTGCAATTCGGAAAAAACTCCTTTGGCAATTTCCAATAGTACCGACTCATCATCAGTCCCGGTCAAAAGGTCATCACAGTAAAAATCATGCAAGATGATCTCGGAGACCAGTTTGTGATCATAGCTGTCCGAATGATTTTGTGTGTTTTGACAATCTAGGCCTATTTGTTTTATGCAGCGTGTTGCTAAAAACGGCGCCGATGCCGTGCCGTATGTGACAGTGTTGAGCGTGTATGTTTGCAGAGGTTCCGTAGGATTGTATCGCCATATGATTTGTTGCAGTGGGCGCTGATGTTCCGCCACTGTTATTTGGCGAAACATTTTTTCAATGTCCGCCGATATTATATACTTATGTTGACGAAATCGTATGAGTATAGAAATAAGATCGTCTTGGACGACAGGGCCTACTAACTGAATGTCGTTGAGTGCCAGTTTTGAGGATGTCTTTGCGGAACCATCGAATACTGCTCTGAATTTTGTGGTTGTGCTTGACTCGCGTATAATACCGTGATGTGGAAGATAGTATACTGGTGAGTGCTGTATGTTTGTGTTAGTGCTGTTTGCACTTGACTGTATGATTGATGTATTATGTTCTGAATGAATGTATGTATTTTTATGTGAATGTTTGTTTAAAGTCATGTGACCTAGTTGTATGTACTCTGTTATGAAGTTCGAGTACTGTTGTTTGTATGTGGGATTTGAATTCATGCGGTTTTCTATTGAATAAAACCGTTTTTTGGCTTGATAATATGAGTCACCCAAGCAATCGGGTGATTTTTTAAATGGAATAGTGACAACGAATCTGCCATCACTTTGTCTCGTAGTTGTTTGTGTAAAATTATCTCGCATGCATCTGATTCGGAGGGATCGTTTATTTGTGAATTAGATAAACTATCCAGCTCCCAAAAGCGTGATAACTGATCTGAGTTGTTGTTATTGAAAAAACAACTGTTTGTGTGTTTGTCGGTGTTTGTTGTACACCCGGAAACTAGCCAGCCTAATTCAGTTTCTTGTAGTGTAGGCTGTTGTTTACCTAACCGAATGTGACCGCTGCTAACTATTTGCCAGAATATGTCCGCGCCTAGCAATATGTCAATGGGTGCGGGTTCATAGAACTGAGGGTCGGCTAGTTTTAAATGTTTAGGTATATTTAAACCTTGTGTATTGATGCGCATGTGAGGTAATGAGTGTGCTATTGTATCAAGTACCAAACATGACAAATTGGCTGTGAATGAACCATGTAATGATTTTATCAAAACATTTGTGCGATGAAAAATTTGTGTATGTTGCTGATTTATGCCCGAAACTGTGCCGCGAATGGGTTCGAATGTGAGATTGAGCTTTTTACTCAGACTGTTAGTGATATAACAGGAGGTACTTCCACTGTCCAGCAAAACCCTCGCCAATTGTGGTGTTCCATCACTGGCGAGGACATGTACTAAGGCAGTGGAAAGTAGAACTGATGTGTGTTGTGAGCTACTGTTACTAGCGAGTGTGGTGTGCGCAGTGTCCCTGGTCGGTTCCTTATGTATGTGTAGCATTGTGTTATGTTTCTGTTGACAATATTTACATGCTCCGCCACGGCAAGACTTTGTTTCGTGACCGTTATGCAAGCAGTTAGCACAGAAGTTGGAAAACTTGGAAACCCTTTCTATCCTCTTCTCCACAGTCATTTGTTTGAATTGTGGACAAGCGAATAGAAAATGTTGACCTTTACATAAGGGACAAGGAATGCGAGATTGTTTATCTTTATTGTCTGATTTTGATGTATGTGATTTTGAATCTGTTTGTTGTATGTTTTTATGTATGTTTTTAGTGTATTCAAGATTTTGTAAAAGCATTGAACGATCACTGAGATATGATTTTAAATCTTGAAGTGTGGGCTTTTCTACTGTGTTGTTTTTGCTTGATTCTTTCCAATATCTGAGTGTTGTGAAATCTAATTTGGAGGTAATCAGATAAATTAAAATTGTGTCTACTGTGGGTTCGCCTAAATTATTAAGAGCTCTGAGATTTTTATTTACTGTGTCTAGTAATTGTCTGAGTGATATTGCGGATTCTTTTTCAATGTTTTGTATGCTGAATAATGCGTGAAGATGATTGTAAATCAGCTGATGTGTGTTATTATATCTTTCCGTTATAAGTTCCCAAGCTACCCGGTAATTGTGTGATGACATTTCTAACGAATTAATAATATCGGAAGCTTCACCTTGCAGAGATGCACGCAAATAGTGAAACTTTTGAATGTTATCTATTGATTTGTTGTTGTGTATGAGTGATTCAAAAGTGTCTCTGTATTCGAGCCAATTCTGATATTCCCCTGAGAAGTGTGGAAGGTCAATGGTGGGTAATTTTATGAATGCTTTTGTTGCTGTGTCACCTGCAATTGGAGTTGGTACAGACCCGGTGACGCAGGCAGTTTCATTTTCACGCAGCAGATGGATGCCGAGCGCAAGTTGATATTGGTATTCCATTTCAAATTGCTCCCGCTCCCTCAGCTGTTCATCTGAAACCCCAACAATGTCGTCGATGAGGGTTTGATTTTTCTCGAAATCGTTTTCAAGGGACTTGTAGGACTCTAATCGATTGCTAAGTTGTATAATATCTAAATCAGACAACGGCTTTTTAGATTTTAATAATGACTCAAGATAATTTTTAAATACCGTGACCTTTCCTTTATGACTGGATCTCCTCTTTTTGTATGTATTGAGCTGAGGAATGTCATATTCGTCGGGCTTATTTGTAGTTTGAGCTGATTTGGGATCAGTCATAATTGAAATTTAATTAAAGTAATGTACTTAATTGAAACGTTACTTAAATTGGATTGGGAATGTGGCAAGCACAGCGCGGCGATCACGTAACTTTACCAAATTACCCTCGGTGTGTTAATGAATGAACTCGGTAGGTACGCTGAGAACAAGGCGATGTAAGCTGTACAAGAGAAAAAAAAGGTATTAGAAAGTGATATAATAATGAAAAAGAAATGGTTGGTGATAGGAAAGAATCGAAATGATAAAAAAAAATTACAAGAAAATTGAGAAAAGAAATATGTAGGTAGGTGATGTCTGGAAAAAAAATCTGATGCAATAATTGCTTATAAGAATAATTGATTATAGAAAGGACTAATTTTGGATGAATTTATGCTTGAAAATGGGAATGGATGGCAATTAAGCAAGTTGACTAAATATGTGATGACTTTTAATGATTTTAAAAGAATGAATTGGTCGAACTCACGAAACCGCTGCTACCAAACCCTTTGTTCGTCCTTTGCGACTGATGTGGCCGACGCTGCTTGAGTGGCTGCTTCCAGATGCTGGTAGGTTGAGTTCACTGATGCGATGTCCTCTGTTTGACCTCCAGCTGATTTCTGACGCGCTTTGTGGTGGCGTGGCTTGCGATCGCGGCGAGATATTTAGTTAAACTTGACCGAAACCTCGAAGGACCATAGATAGGCCCAGGTGGAATAAAAAGCGGACTGTATTTCTAGGTTATAATATTAGGTATTTTACAGGTCAAAATTTAATTATCGAAATCGATGCGATCGGTGTCGCTGTGTTAAAAGGAGTGTCCTCTCGAGGGCGCGCGAGTCGTCGTCGAGCCGCTGCTGCTACCACGCCGCCCGCTCCCCTCTGCTTGATGATGCATGTGTGTCTTGGAGGTGTTAACGTGTGCGTTAACAGTAATCAATAGTTAATGAAACCCTAATAATATATTAATAAGTATAAGTGTAATTAATAAAATAAAATAAAAACGCGCCCTCTACCTTAAATAATAGCCTAATTTAATTAATCGTTATCCGTCATAACATAACACAAACACACTCATATCAGCACACCCTCACCAAAATACACTCTCTCACACATAGTACATACCAACACACACCCTTGCACGTCGTGAATGTGGCACACACATTCATACTTTTGTATTTTAGTACCTAATTTTATATGGATTCCCTATATACAGGCATGCCTAAATTGGGAATCCAGTAACTCAATATTTTTTTTACTACAGGTGTTTGAGGTAATGTTTCTAGTGAGATGATGGAGCGGCCCCTAGTGTCCGTAACACAGGTTAATTCCTAGCACGGAACTGGGTGTTGCTCCGCTGTAATATTCCTATCCGTCACTCATGATGTAGTAGGTAGGTACTTAAGTTAACATGTAGTCAAAGTTTTTTTGGAAATAAAGATTATTTATTATTATAATTTCGCCAAGTTGAGTCGTGTAGATCGCCAACCCGCCTGCCAAGCGTGGCGATTATGGCAAACCCCCCCAACATTGTTTGGGGCGGCCTATGTCCAGCAGTGGACGTCATTCGGCTGAATGATGATGATGATGATGAGTCGTGTAGAGATTTAGTTTGTTGTAACCAGAGCAATTGGAACTTTAAGCTCTACATAATTATCAGTTTTACATGACAGGTCGTTAAACCCCTGTAGTATTTTAGCTCTTTCATTAAAATACGACGAGTCTTGCTACCTTGCTTTAATTAATCATAATATCAGCCCGAATGCGTTCTATGTTTATTATGGGCCTCCAAAAGACCGTTCTGTCATGAACGGTCAAGGGGATTATTAACTGTTTTTATGTAATCAACTTTATTTAGTTAGTTAGTTTTAAGGAAATAGGAAGAAGACTGGTCGACACTTCATGTGACCAGAGGGCTGGCTTGTTTTTCGGCCAAAGAATTAGCGTTGCCATACAACGTGGCAACAATATTTTGATGCACTCTTTTGGTTTGCATTTTTAGTTTTAGTCTAGTATATAATTTTTCTTTGTTTTTACTTTAGATTTAGTTTAGATTTATATTGTATTAATGTAGGTTATGTAAACATTGTTTATAATTTATGTAACTGATTGTCATTGTCAAACTAGCCGACGGCCCACTGATCGTAAGTGGTTATCGCCGCATTTATACACCCACAACACCAAGAGGATTGCTGATGCGTTGCCATCTTTAGAGACAAAGTCGGAAAGTCTCATGTGCCTGTAATTTACCGGCACCTATACCTTTCAAACCGGAACAGAGCAATGCAAGCAGCATCAGCAGCGGCTGAAATAGTTACGGAGGAAGTACTTCCCCCGATTAACTTTTCCATAAGGAGCTCTACTACTCTTTTAAGCCTGATTTACACAGGGTAAGTAATTGACTCCAAACTCGAGACAAGTCAGTGCGGAGTCAGTACGAGTTGTCGCGATCAATTTACACTAGGTAAGTATCGGGTCAGCACTGACTTGTCTCGAGTTTGGAGTCAGTTACTTACCCTGTGTAAATCAGGCTTTAAAACTGCCATAATCACCACGCTTGGTAGACGGATTAGTGATCGCGGTATGTGATTATATGCAGAAAAAGGCTGCTGCTTCCTATCCTTTTTAAAACCTCAAGCACAATAGATAAGACAATAAAGTGTCGTCCTAGGACGACGGGCGGTACGCAACCGGTTAATTAATACATTTGTTGACTGCCTCGTTGGTCTAGTGCTCGCAAGCGCGACTGCTAAGCGTGAGGTCCTGGGCTCGATCCCCAGGATATGGAGGATCAGGAGGAATTTCTCAGTAGCAGCCCGGAGTCTAGATTTGTGCTCAGTTGATGGCAATAGGCTCGCCCCCTATTACATGGGATTTTAACATAACGGCGAAATGAGGGTCTACTATACACCTCTGCCCAACTCTTCGGGGAATATAGGCGTGATGTTATCTTTTCTCGCCTTTTACGATCCTCACGGGTGGACATGGCCTTTTCTTTGTCGGGGGCCACACTGTGCCAGTTATCAAGCACTGCTTCAATTCGAGACATTAAAATCTGTCGGATAATTCATCACGTTGTATTAGTGCTCGTTAAAAGCATTCGCGCTGGTGACAGGTGACACATGTTTTATTATATTTCAAAGCAAAGATGTTATAATATTACAGTCACACATCCGGCGTAATCCGAACATTATGTGCCACACAGAAAAAGATTCTTCGTTTTCATTCTCGGATATCTTGTTCTCAATGTTATTATTTTCACAGTTTTCAAAATGCATTTTTACAGTAGCTACATTTTCTACATGCAGCTCGCTTCTTAAACCCCAAGGCGTTACGCCATGCAGGTGCATCGTTGCATGTAATTACATCACTAAGTATGTAGGTACTTACTAGAGATGACGTGAATAGTTGATATGGCAAATAGTCGGTTAGCGATTATCCCTATGGTGAATAGTCGAATAATTCTCCAAAAATATTCGACATCAAAAACGATACATACCTACAGCATGGCTGTTTAGTCGCCATAAATTCGAAAACCTAGCCTTAGTGGTCTCGAAGCTTCAAAATTTTCGGTTTTCCTAAATAAACTATAATAATATTTTGTTGTTAATCGTACAAAATAAAACGTGTAGTTTGATTCCGTCTAACTCGTTTTTTCTTCCGAAATGACTGTCAGACAATGTATTCGCCGTTGTCGAATAATAAACACTTTTATTCGCTATTCGACGAATAATGAAAAAAATATGAATAATGGCGATTATCGAATACTAGCGGCTAACCGTCTCTCAAATCTCTAGTACTTGCTGCATAGATAATTTCCTTGCTGCTGCCAACAAAGCCAAATGTATTAAATGTAGATCATATATATCCTATCCTACAAGAAACCATAGCTACATACTGTATGACTTATTCTGTGCTTAACTTAACGATAATCATTAATTTTTATATTATAGATATTTAGGTAGGTATGAGAAAAATTAAGTAGGTACTATACTCTATTCAACGGAAGATGAGTCCTAACATAGCGATTACTTCGTAAATTGTAGCCGTAAGGAGACTACTATCGAAAAACGTAAACGACTTCATCAAAAACCGTAAAATAGCCTACACATGAAGGCTACAGGGGAAGAAGGTTCACTGTCAAACATTATGAGTTACGAAATAATAAAAAAAAAATGTTTTTCTCCATTACCTACTTTATTTCTTACAGCCGTAGTAACTTTATTTGAGTCTCATGTGCAAATTAACATATTTTAGCATCTTATGGTTTCGCAGTTCGATAGCTTTTGTAATTTTTAACTTCTTGGCATTGTTCATTAAATATTGAAAATAAATTGACTATGACTATTTCACATAAACCATTACAGGAGCTTATGAAAAGCCGAATTTTGGTGCACCGTCCCCATTAGTCGTTTCCTATGGAGAAGAGCCGGCAAGAAACTCCATGGTTACTCTTTTAAAATCCATATCTTTAACAATTTCAGTGGGTACAGTTATGACTTAGAATAGTTATGAGAGCTTCTTCCCCTGTACCCTTCACATGTTTTGTTATTTTAAAATATTTGATATTCTTTGCATGCTAACGTTTTGTACAATAAACCATGGACTCACCTTACGTTGAAAAGGGTATAGCAGTAAACTGAACTTTCCATGTGACTAATACAATAATATTATTTGTATCATTCTTTTCGCATTTCTTATCGCATTTTCTCGGGTCGCGTCTCAATTTAAATTCTTCTGCTAATCTAAAAACTTAACTAGATGATAAACAATAAAGTTCCTGTAATCTGAAAATATTTTTTCTCAGAAACTTTTAACATAAAGGGGGAGTTAAATTCTATGAAACTATATAAATAGAGTTTGTAATCTTAATACTGTCACCGACTGTCGTAAACGGGGTGAATTTACTTGCAAAACTTTGAAATGAATTCGAATCGAGTGGTTTTCATAATAAATAGTATGAGTTGAATTTAAACATTTCTTCAATTTAAAATAAACTAGAATTTTGTGAAATGATATAGCAGTCTTCGGTAGAGGCATAATGTAGTAATTTTAGTTTTGAGGGTCATACTACGCATAAATATACTACCATATTTTGTAAAATTGTATCACGAAATCATCAACTAAATTAGTCAATATGCGTGCGGCTGGACCGCCGAAACATTATAAACCATACATATGTAATTTAAATGTACCGTTTCTGACAAAATAAATGTTTCTATTTCAAGAATTAAATTTGAGAAAAAATAAAAAATCTTAACAATGTAGGTACTCAGAACATTTGCGTTCTTCACACAATTTATTTGTTGACTTTGGAGAAAAAAAGGTTGTTGCAAAGCAAATTGCATTGTTAAGCTGAACAGCAGACATCAGCGAAAGACAAAGACATTTGTTGAAACAAATAACAACAGTTTCATTAGCAAAGAAATGCGCGGTTACGAAAATTGGACGCCATTTTTCTGCGTAATTCTAGGACTGATATCTATTTAATTTGTAGACTTGGAGTAATTGTCGTGACGATCTATTCCTACAGTTTGATAAAAAAATTGTTGTAAGATTTATTCCTAAATTATTCAAATAAGCAAAGAATATGAGTTGTGCAAAATTTATATAAAAAGTTTCAGTTGTACGTAACGAGCAATGTCCGTCGAATTGGAAAAACGAATGATATCATTTGATTATTTACAATTTCTGCTTTTTAGTAATCTGGTAAAGTTCGAGATTTTTTCATAAAAAGCGATTTGGTAATCGATGAACTTATTCCACTAATCGATTTTTCGGGGTGGTCCAAAAATAAAAAGAAACACATTCGAGTATCAAAATTATTATACAGAAATTTTATTGCAAACCGCCTTAATTGCTTTGGAAAATTGATGACGAATTGTGAGATTCTCGCTAACTAATTGGTATGTTAAAATGATTTTAAATGGCCACCACCGGCAATTTTTACGTTATTTACGAGACAAAAATTGTACTTGGCGAATTTATCGGCAATTACAAATCGTGGTCGGAGGCGTACGAAGGGCGGGACTTCACGAGTGCCAGAGGGCCACTAGCCGACGATAGCATTGTGTGACGTACACTACAGATTTATTATATTTACTACTGTGGGCTACGAATGGGATTAAATTTTGGTTTCCAATACGGGGAGAGGAAGGGACTATGTTATTCAAAGATGCTTTTTCAGCCTTCGGGACTTTTAATAGCATGAGGCTTGAGAGTAATATGACTTGTGACGTGTACAAAAGGTAGAAGACGTAAGGATTAAAAAAAAAACCGGCCAAGTGCGAATCGGACTCGCGCACGAAGGGTTCCGTACCACTATCCATGAAAACGGCAAAAAAATCACGTTTATTGTATGGGAGCCCCCTTAAATATTTATTTTATTCTGTTTTTTAGTATTTGTTGGTATAGCGGCAACAGAAATACATCATCTGTGAAAATTTCAACTGTCTAACTATCACGGTTCATGAGATACAGCCTGGTGACAGACGGACAGACGGACAGCGGAGCCTTAGTAATAGGGTCCCGTTTTACCCTTTGGGTACGGAACCCTAAAAAGTAGTAAACGAAAAATATGTCAATGAAAATAACTTAGAAGTGTAATAACTAATCACATTTGAAGTCATAGATCACATTATACTAGACGAAGCGTCTGGTTCAAAAGAATTGGTGAAGTCGCACTTGCGTAGTAATTTTATTTAACGGACTGTAACGCCCCGTGTTGGATCAAAGCATTTCAATAACATTTAAGTATAGTAATAACATTGTAAGGGGTGATCCACGAAATCGCATCTTCTACTATAATAATAAAGCTAAATTTGTCGCACACGCGTGTGGAATTTAAAAAAGAGATTCTACGTGAGCAGTGTCGGTTTTATTAAATTTTGAAGCCCGAAGCCCCAAATAACATGAAACCTAACACGAGGTTTATAGGATAGAATCTGCTTAAATAAGGGTGTCGAGTTATTTGTAGTCGAAGAGACAGATTGTTGATAATATCAACACGTGAGCTTTGAATAAAATTGTATTTTCCTTATACGTTGTCACACGTACGTTTTGTTGTCATATGCTTCGAAAAGATGACTTATTTTCTTATCTTTACGTTTATTTTCTTCTTACATAATATCTTGGAAGAGATTAATTTCATTTTCGCATTAGTCAATGCACGTAATTTGGCTGAAAGGGCACCAGTTGATGACAATAATTATTGGTTTTGTAAAATTGCCGAAGAACTGTAGAAGTGTTATACTTATTGTCTATGGAAGTTTCTAATGGAAACACCAAAAAACTGATTGGACAACAGTTACGAAAATGGCTAAAGATCAAAAAATATGGGAGTAGCATTTAAAGAATAGATTACGACGCTTCTTTGGTATTCAGTCGTGCTTAATAACAAGCAACACATTGTAGATTCCTTGAAAAAACTCAATTGCTTCTAAAAAAGTAACGACTATTAAAAGTTGAAGTACGTTTAATAAAATTGCAGTATTTGGTATACCAGCGGAAGTACTAGTATCAACAGTGAACAGCGAGCAATATCTTGGCGGGACAGTTGCGACACTGCGACGGTTTACGAGGTGCAAGTACGAACAATTCTCCTCCCCGATTTATGTCCCACTTGATTTGTGTCTTTGCACCGCTCAATACAGTCACTAAGTCAATTCCGGTTATAAATCAGAGGAGTCAGGGGTTATGTCGAGGTTTACGTTTTAAAAAATATTAAGAGATATGAGTACCGGTACTGGCTCTGCGAAACCCAAACACTTGCGGTCATCGGTCCGCATCTTTACGGGATTTCACCAACCTATCATTAACTGTTCATTAAGCTAATTCGATCTCTAAACATTTCAATTGCAATAAAATTTGCATTTCACCACATACCTTAGTGATAATGACAACATTATTGAACACATAAATGTTCTATTTCTAGGTCACATTTAGCTCTGGTGAATAGTCCGGACTACTTACTCCCTTAATAAGGCAAACGGTTATTGAAAAAGGCAGTAAGCCAGATACAGTCCGCGAGGCCTAAGCTGAACTTTGAATTTGTGTGAGAATGAATGCAGACGTATTCTTTGCTTGGTTTAAACTGGTTTATACTGCTTTTTGGCAATCGATTCTATGTGCACTCACACAAATGCAAAGCTCAGCTTAGGCCTCGCGGACTGTAAGCCAGTATAGTAATTATGGGCACATACTTTGTGCTGGAGGTCTATTTTCAGCAGTGATCCCACTTGTGAGACCATTTCCAGTGATGACATTTTTCATAATCCGCCGGAATCTGAAATATGTCCGAAACAACGAGGCAAGATGAGAAAATTTCGTTGATAGTGCCATTAAAACCTTCTTCGGTCTTCGTACTGTGTAATCGTTCCACATTTCACCAGTTTCAAATCTGTTCGTTTCTCTTACAAGTGGTTTGATTATAATTTAAGATAGTACACATTTTTAAAGTCTTTTCGTGATGTGCAAACAGACTGCGCATTAAGTTAAGATAAAGAAACTAATTTAGGGACAGTCCACAAGTATCTTCTTCAGTGACTTATATTAATGAGTGAGTTTTAAAATTCTGTGCAGTAGCGGGCAGACGGAAGAATACGATTAATTTCAGGGACTGGTTCAACAATTTGTATGGACACTGTTTATTGTAAGGAGAAATGCAGCCACTGTGAATTGATTTATATAGAGATACTCCACGAAAACTTTACTGTTGTTTGTATTCATTCAAAATGTTTAAAATAAATTATTTAAGGCTTAATTATTTTTGATATAGTAATCATAAGAATGTTATCGTTGCAGTCTGTCGAGTTCAATATATATTTCTATTGTAATGTTGGTTTTATTTTTTTCAGTACCTTTATATGTTTCTACGATGGTTTATTTTTTTGTAAGTTATCCCTTGTTTTAATCTCTTGTTTATTTACGAGCTAGGCTTAAGCTTCGAATGCCTGTGTAAGATTTATAGCCAAAAAGTCGCCGGTCGTTGGTGTGTCAATATTTTTTAAGCTTTCCGCACCGTGACCTATTATTCTATGACTTTCCCTTGATTTGTTGTTTCGATGTTATTGTACAACAATATTATATACAAATTCTAAATATTTCCTTTTATATTGCCTGTTTTTTAACCGACTTCAAAAAGGAGGAGGTTCTCAATTCGGTTGTATTTTTTTTTTTTTTTTTTTTTTTTTTTTTTTTTTTTATGTTTGTTACCTCATATCTCCGTCATTTATGAACCGATTTGAAAAATTCTTTTTTTGTTCGAAAGGGTATACTTCCCGATTGGTCCCATATAAATTTTGTTATGGTTAGACCAGGAACTTCAGAGATATGGAACGGAACTCCTCATCGGATCAAAGCAAAATTCTCAAATTACTAATATTGCTTTGTTTATATTTGTTTTTGGGAACTGACTACTAGAAAAGAGGAGGGGGTGCGTGTCCCCCCCTCCCCCCTTTTGGAATGTTTTCATTATATCGTATAAGGTATCATTTGAAAGGACTTTTTATGCCCGACTACGTCAAAGCCAAAAAGAAGGGTTATGAAGGAGGGGGTTAAAATTATGACACTAAAACGTATTTAATAAAAAATAAACTTTAAAAAAAGTAAAAACCGACTTCAAAGAAATACTAAAAGGAGTAAAATAATTACCATAATATAAAATTAACAGTTTCAGAAGTCGGTGCAACTCTTCACTGAAGCAAATAGAAGCCACCGACTTCTGAAACTGTTAATTTTATATTATGGTAATTATTTTACTCCTTTTAGTATTTCTTTGAAGTCGGTTTTTACTTTTTTTAAAGTTTATTTTTTATTCTCTGCAATGTTTTTTTTATAAGTGTCTAATTCTAAGTGTATGTGATATTTTACATCAATAAATTACCTGAACATACTTCCTCATATTATGATCTTGGTACGTACGGGGAAGTGAACATGATTTATTTGTATTTGCCTTGTTTTTCATTTACCGGAACATGAAGAGAAAAACAACTTCTCAATAAGTCTTTCGGGGGGGGAAATTGATTCCGTTGCTTCTCTCCAAACGTCATAACTTTGATAATTCCGACAGATAAACTACTAACTTATTAATGCTATTTTTTGTTAATGTTATGACTAAAAGCGAAGAAGCACGGCTACTTGTCTAGTAGAGCAATAGCCTACGAAATCTACTAAAGAGATACGGCTAAAGCCTGGTACAGTCGTTAAGAACTAGGGGTATCTGGTTAAACTAGGTATCATCATCATCATAATTCAGCTGAAAGACGTCCATTGCTGTACTCGTAGTGTCATTCTGTAAGAAACCCACCTCAATATCGACGGTTAGCTCGATATCCATAATGTCACAGTATGGATAATAGAAGCAAATAACACACAGATAATCGACAGTATAATCAATAACGCGTAGTGTTGCTATCCACGCTGTGTCACGACAAGTGTCTTATTGACAGTTGCGATAGAGGTGAGACTCTTACAGAATTGCACTGCAGGACATAGGCCTCCCTCAAGCATCGCCACTACCCATGTTGGGGGGGTTTGCCATAATCGCCACGCTTAGCAGGCGGGTTGACAATCGGTGTATGCTTCTTAAACTAATCAAACGCTGCTGCTCATCCTCTAGTAAAACTAGGTACAGCTGGCTAGAACTAGGGTCCTTTTCGGTTGGGTTAGGCTTCAGCTTTCTTTCAGCCATAAATTCCACAATGCCTGGTAGCCAAACGCTGAGATTTATTTTGTTTGTATTAAGTGCATTTACTGAACCAAATATATTCTCCATATTTTAGGGGAGAAGTAAACGTCCCGGGTATAAAATATTGCGTATGCAGCCTTATCATAATTCACTGAAGGGGCATCTTACAATGTATACAGGCAAACAATTAATCTTATTGCCAAACACACGCCTGTTCGATACTGAATACAATCAACACATTGTGTGAACGTTCCTGAATTTATTACTATCCTGTGTTTTACATCTGTTAAGACAATACTTGTTTAAACGTCTTCACTTCATGAAATGTAATAAAATGTTTAAAGCGCAGTTCAGACTACGATATAATTTATAGCTTAAGTATAGCAAATATTGTATAGCACAACGATGTCGCTCGGCATACATTTTATATGAACACGTTCACACAACGCTATGCTATATTTTTGTATTATAACTTTCGTGAGACACATTCATATTTATGATTATTTACGGTTTACTCACGTGCATTTTTTCGGGATTGCCCGACTAGTTTCGGACCCAAACGGAGCCCTTAATCATGAGCTGAACACTATAATAGCTAACTATAATAGCTATGCTATATAGCATTGGCTTGCTGTACGTGACAAACTTGAGTGATTCTCAGAGCTATATCGTACGATTCTCCGGTCCCGCCTCACTTCTACCGCGTCTGTCGCCGGACAGATCGCCGTCAAATATCTTGCCATACATAGTAGACCGACTTGCGATGAAGCGTATAGCGTGAACGTCATGCCATATAGTTATAGCTTATGAAGCAATATGCTTTATTATATAGCGAAATAGTATAGCGTAGTCTGAACTGCGCTTTAAAAGCACCGCATAATGGTGGCAAAAAAAAACAATGTTACGGTAACGCTACTACATTGGAGGTCGCATAGGTCTAGCAGTGGACTACCACAGACTGAATCAGTTGATTGAAGTGACTACCAAACTGAATTTCGACAAATCGTTCTACGACAAGATTTTACTACGACACTATGTAACTCCGACATTACACTACTCCGACAATTATGGAACTTCGACACTGGGATTTAAAGTAACCTAACACGAAGGGGATGACGTCATCCCCTTCGAACCTAACCTATCCGTGTCGAGGTTCCATAATTGTCGGAGTAGCGTAATGTCGGAGTTCCATAGTCATCTGCCTAGCCTTTTCCCAACTATGTTGGGGTCGGCTTCCAGTCGAACCGGATGCAACTGAATATCAGTATTTTACATGGAGCGACTGCCTATCAGACCTCCACAACCCAGTAACTGGGTAATACGATACCCTTGGTAAGACTGGTTGTCAGACTTTCTGGCTTCTGACCAACAGTAACGACTGTCAAAGATCTACAAATGACAGCCGGGACCAACGGCTTTACGTGCTTTCCGAGGCACGGAGGAAACTAGCTATGGTAAATGGTCACCCATCCACAGACCAACCTCGGCAAGCGTGGCTTAACCCGGGAGATCGGTCTATGCGGCTGTAATTATTTAGCCACGAGCTCCTCTCGGGTGGAGTTCCATTGTGTCGAAGTAAAATCTTGTCAGACCGATTTGTCGAAATTCAGTTCGGGAGTGCATTGGGGAGGTTCATATTCATGGCTAACAGGATATGGCATCAAATGGTATAAGTTACTTTAGTTTTAACAACTGCAAGGTTAAGCTGCGCTTGTCACGGTCAGTCCGCGGATGGGTGACCGTTCGTTACACATAGAAACCCCTCCGTGCCTCGGAGAGGACGTTAAGCCGTCGGAAGAATACCGATGACAGTCGTTATGGGTTGTCAGAAGCCCGAAAGTCTGACAACCGGTCTAACTTTAGGATATCGGCATTGCCCAGTAACTGGGTTGCGGAGGCCTGATGGCAGTCGCTCCATGTAAAATACTGGTATTCGGCCGCTTCTGGTTAGACTTCTGAGACTGGAAGCTGACGCCAACACATAGTTGAGAAAAGGCTAGTTAGAACAGTTCTACAATCCGGCTGTCCCATTTCAAAATCTAGTAAGGGACACTTTTTACAAAAATCGTTTTATTGCATAATCTTGCTAACCTAGAAAGTCTCTACCGAATACAAAAACACCAGCGTTGAAAACTCACATAAGCAGATATATTTAAGCATCGATACCTAGTACGTGCCATTCACTGCCTCTGATCATTTTAAAACCTAGTAAGTCACTTTAACCACATGGTTTTACCTAACATAAACACTTTTCAAAGGCTGACCGATTTAACGGGTGGGCTCTCCCGTAAAATTTCGTTTTAAGCCCTTACTAGGTTTTGAAATGGGACAGCCGAATCGACATTGAAGTTTCCAATTTAAATATTTGCAAATAGTACGATAGATATGTACTGCATAAACATTTTCCCTTTTCAAAATAAAGAGGTCACTTTGAAATGAGAAACAATATGAATTAGGTTGATTTTATGGAGCTAAATAAAAATAAAGAGCTATTCCCGCTCTTTCTTACCGGGAAAGACCAGGACATTTTCAATTCAGAGTCATGATCCTTTTTATTATACTTGAAAATGTACGGGAACCGGAGCCGAACCGGCTTCGAAGTCCCGCCCTAAGTTTGGCCTTATTTTATTTATATTTTTCGCCGACTCAGTTCTTATCGACGTCATCGTATGTTGTGTAAACGTTGTTGATTATAACACATAGCTATCGCGGTGTCGCATCACGAACGTTGCGACGTGTTCGCGCGGAAAGATTGATGGCATGTAATGAAGCAGAACGCTGGTGTCAAAAGTTCAAAACCGTGTAAAGTGGCTACAACATCGTTGGGCCACAGTCTAACTTTATACAGGCTAATGATGTTACTGATGATGCACGGTACACGGTGCCCTTTTAGTGGTTAGTAGAACTTTCAGGGATTATACACGAATTTTTGCTCTTTTCATTAAAATAATCTGTGTCTCGTACAAAGTTACTGATGAACTGAATAAGTTTGTAGAGGAAGATAGCTTGTTTCGTATTTTTAAGTCGTAACGTCGGTGTTAACTAATAAAAACCGACTTTAAAAAGCCACCGCCTGCCTTCAATTTGTTTCAGCGTAGAATTGCACCGACTTCTGAAACTGTTAATTTTATAATAATATGGTAATTATTTTACTCTTTGCAGTTTCTTTTGAAGTCGGTTTTAACTTTTTATATACTTTTTAAGTGCCACAAATTACAATTACTATTTTGTACAAATTCGTGGACCAATACTACAACTAGAACGTCGTGTATACTTCATTTTCAAAATACTAATAATATTTTATAAAAAAAACTACTCAACCATACTTAATGAAATTCATAACGGACCAAACCGAGAGTATTCTGCATCTAGTAAAAAAATAATGACTCAAATCGATCCTCAAATCTCGGAGACATCGGTGCTCAAACAATAAAAAATAAAAGAAGATACGCTTCAAATTGATAACCAATTCCACACATTTTCGAAGTCGGTTAAAAATCCCTGAAACTTGTCAAGTCACGTTAAGGGCACCGTGTATTTTATTTATTTATCAGTCGGTTTTCACGAATGTTTTCGTAGAGCATTCGTGCGGGGGTTGTGTTTAATGTCCCAAGCTGAATTATGCAGTTCGAGACATGACTTTCAGACTAGTATGTTTAGTTCATGAATACTGTTGTGACTGTTTGTCTTCTAAATTGTTTGTATCATACGCCGGTGACCTTGTGATTGTGCTAAAAGGTTCTTCAATATTGACGATTCTGCTAAAAATATTGCTATCTTTTATTAACAGGAAAAACAAGACAGAAGCAATTTTTTTAGAGCTGTTTATCTACTTAATGTGTTGAAAATCACCGTGTTTTTAGAAGGCATATGCTGAGGTTCAAACAAATTCTAGAACATACATAGAAAGAAGAAGGGGAAAAATGATTGGTCACTTATTGCGACACGGCAGCCTTTAACCAACATCATAGAAGGCAAATTACAAGCAAAGAGAAAACTAGGTAGACCAAGAAGAAAGTACTCAGACCAATTGAAGGAAAAGACAGAAGTTACGATATACAGAGAAATAAAGGAATTGGCTCTGGATAGAAAAATATAGAGCTTGCTACACCGACAAGTGCCCAGCACTTAAATTTTGGATGGATGCTGAGGTGTCGTCTAATAGCCATTTTCAATAACGTGTCTATCTCTAGTTTTTCAAACTAGAAATAGAAATTTGACATAAGCTCCATACTAGTAATGTCAAATTTCTATCTCTAGTAGGGCAAACCGTTGATCGATAGTTTATTGAAAACGACCATAAATTTGTTTGGAAATTTTTGTTCAACCTAATTTGATGGCTCTAATATTCTTTCATCTTTTTAACCGACTTCAAAAAGGAGGAGGTTCTCAATTCGTCTGAATGTTTTTTTTTTTTTTTTTTGTGTGTTTGTTACGCGATATCTCCCCCAATTATGAATGGATTTTGATGATTCTTTTTTTGTTTGGTAGCCCATACTTCAGAGGTGGTCCCATATAAATGGCGAAATTTTATTGAAATTGGTGCAGCACTTTTTGGAAAAATCAACAAAAACTAAAAATAAAATACGCAAATCGTATGTAGACGACGTTCTAGTTGTAGTGCTGGTCCGAGAATTTGTACACTATTGTAATTGTAATTTGTGGCACTAAAAAGTATAAAATAAAATAAAAAAGTAAAAACCGACTTCAAAAAAACTAAACGGAGTAAAAATAATTATCATTTAATAAAACTACCAGTTTCAGAAGTCGGTGTTCTACGCTGAAACAAATTGAATGCACCGACTTCTGAAACTGGTAGTTTTATTAAATGATAATTATTTTACTCCGTTTAGTTTTTTTGAAGTCGGTTTTTACTTTTTTAAAGTTTATTTTATTCTTGTTGTATTTGCAAGTAAAGGATAGCAATATTTTTTGTACAGTTTAGTATTTGCTTATGAGAATCGGGATCGGGAACCGATATTAAAGTCGAGAGACAACCGTACAGAGTAAGTAGTTAATATACTGTGGTTCACTGTGGCTTCATTATATAACGGCTGCTATGTGCCGCTGGAATAAGCAACCTTTGACTCTAAAATTAACATTTTCCGGTCTAATCATCACAGGTCTGAAAACAGATGATACATTTTCCATTTGGCAATATCAGAATGTGGCGATAGCCCTATTACGTTGGTAGATATTTTATGAAATGATGGCTGATGAAATCTTTGCAGATTGATAGCTAAATATCATGGTGTTATTTATTGCAGATTTAGTAGATGGGTCAAACTCCAAAATAAAAAAAACTGTGACTTGGTGGAGAAAACCCCCTTATTATACTATTAATTTTTAATGAGAATATTTTTTGTTCAATAGTTTGGCCTGTTAGCTACCTAGAACAGTCATAATTATTTATAAAACGTTATCATAAATGTATTTAAAAAAATCTAAAACCTCGAATAATTCTTGCTCTGAGCTGTCATGTCTCCCGTTTGGTTCAGAAAATAGTTTGTAGGCTTTTTGTATTTAAACATTAAAGCGTCTTCTTTATTTATAATAATAAAAGATTTCTTTTAATAGAACTAAATTAGATTATAACAATGAATGTATAGTCTTGCTTAAATTAAAAAAAAAAGTGTTCCGGGCTTTTCGTTAATGGCTCTGGAACGACACAAATTCGTATTCTGAATCCCTAGCTCACGCTTTAGCCGACCAGTTTTCGCCGTGCACGCTGTCATCAGCTGTGCTCCTTCTACTGAAAGGGACACGCATGCTGCTTTGCCAAGCTACCGATTTATAGAGGTCGATTACTCTGGCTTTGGATTTCTAAATGTTTGATCACTATGATACAATTTTATCATTTGGTTATTCACTTTGGTTACGCTTCGATTTAATAATTAGAACGGTTTTAGTGATACACTTATTGTGTAGAAATGATGGCTTTCTATTGTTTTAAATCTCTGCAGAATCGATGAACAAGTTACTTTATTTATTGCTATGGCATTGATTACTCTGGCCAAAGAGACCAGATCAATCCAATAATTGCATTATATTTACATTTTACACGAATAAAATATTTAAAAAAAAAGCATTTTCTATGTCACGGTCATGTACTCGCGCGACTGTCTCTCGATTAAACAAAAAAATAGACTAACCAATTAATTACATTGAAGTTGACGCAAAAATAACAAATCGCTCGGTTGGGGTCAGAACACAACAATGCCTCCAAAGAAATAGACATTATAAGAAAAGCGAGAAGAAAAAGAAGTTGGCTAAGCGACGTAGAATGGCTAAAATAAGAGCAGATGCTCTGATATTGATCGCTCTGGTCTCGAAAGTTTCAAACCTAAATATATCCAAAACTACTTGGTTAAAATCGAGGCCAATATAAAAATAGGCTTATTTAGACACCAATAAAAATATGGAACACAATTTATATCAATATACAAGGTGTAACATAAATAACGCAAAACCTCTTAAGGGATCCAAACTGTACCTACTCATCATTATGAACAACTTTTACTATGGGACCAAACCGGAAATCGCGAAAAAAAACAGCTGTTCCCTACATTTTGACGAGTTATGCGAACGTAAACATAGTTCGCATAACTCGTCAAAATGTAGGGAACAGCAGATTTTTTTTCGCGATTTCCGGTTTGGTCCCATAGTAAAAGTTGTTCATAATGATGAGTAGGTACAGTGACCCCTTAAAAGAGGTTATGCGTTATTTAAGTTACACCTTGTATGAAATGCACCAGAAAAGTCAACCGAATACGCTGATTTTGAAGATCCTCCCAGATAGATAGGTTGTTACGATATTCTTAGATGTTATTATTGCTCATGCGAGGACTGCCTTGTTGTTCTAGTGGTTGCAAGCGCGACTGCTGAGCGTCAGGTTCTGGGATCCCCAGGTCGGGCAAACTGTTATTGCGTTATTCCGTGTGGAATTTCTCAATCGCAGTCCGGAGTCTGGATTTGTGCCCTGTTGATGGCAATAGACTCGCCCCCTATTACATGGGACTCAAACATAACGGCGAAATGTGGGTGTACTATACACCTCTGCCTCACCCTTCGGGGAATACAGGCTTGTTGTTATGTTATAATACCGAGCAATATTGTAGATGCTTTCGAAAAGACTTTTGTTCTTTTAGAGCCATTACGCACTGTCGACTGGTCGCCGGAGATTTGGTCTCTCGGCGACCAAAACATAAGCATAGTCGCCCGGTCGACCGGCGACCAAATGCATAAACACCTATTTAAACTATAGAAAGTCACAGTCGCCGTCGACCAAATCTCCGGCGACCAAGTCGGCAGTGCGTAATGGCTCTTAAAGCCACTAAACTTGTGAGTGAGATAGAAAATTCTAAACTATATTTTATATCTTGAGTGCCATCAAGTGCATCATCATCATGTTACGATCCATCTTCACGCCACCGCATCCATGTCAAGGATCGTTTATGATTTATAAATCGTAATTCTCTTGTGAAATTTATTGTTTATATTTCTGATTATCCTCTGTAGCCATATTTGTAGAAGATTACTACTGATGCGGGATGATTAATCGATTTGTCATCACTGAGGTTTCTCGAGGATATACCTACCTTAATTGATTTTAATATCCGTTTATGTCATAACACGTCTTAATTATTTTCCTTATCGACTTCTCAATATCAAAATGTACTTTTTTGTTCCTTAATTATTTTAATGTAACTTAATTGTTTTTAATTAAACAGCTATTTTCTTGTTAATTAAAATCATCAGTTTTTTGTCTTACCAACCGTCATTGGTTGAACCTACGACTCGTTTCGTACATCGGTTACAAATATTGCAAGCAAAGCTAACTTTTCATGTAAACTTTTTAGCAACAGTTGGAGATCTTGTTAGAAACACGATTAGTAATTGATTAAAGGATCCATAACATAACGTAACATAACACTCTAAAAACCGGCCAAGTGCGAGTCGGACTTGCGCACGAAGGGTTCCGTACCATTATCTATAAAAACGGCAAAAAAATCACGTTTGTTGTGTGGGAGCCCCTTTTAAAAAAATTTTTTTTTCTGTTTTTTAGTAACTATTTGTTGTTATAGCGGCAACAGAAATACATTATCTGTGAAATTTTCAGCTGTCTAACTATCACGGTTCATGAGATACAGCCTGGCGACAGACGGGCAGACGGACGGAGCGGAGTCTTAGTAATATGGTCCCGTTTTACCCTTTGGGTACGGAACCCTAAAAACGAATTGCTCAAGCACGTGTTCCAGGCAACTTCATTAAGATATCTTATGGCAGATTTATCACATCTTTAACCGTTATCAGATAGGCAGCATTTCTTTTTTATTTGTTTGCTATAAACTGACAGCTACTCCGCAATAATTTGCGGTACTCAGACGAACCCTAGTTACGAGGGCGCCGGGAACCGTAAAGTCTATCTGAAAACGAGCTGTTGGTTTTAGCGCCAAACACTTAATTTTAGTGATATTTAACTTTGTCCTACCCTAAAATCCTTGAATGAATTGATCCTTTGAGGTTACGATTTCGTCAGAAGACTGCAAACTTTGTAGAGGCATAGACTGATGAGCGCTTAATTAGACTAGTCGTTAATTAGGCTTTCTTAATGGCTGCCAGGGTACTAATTCGTAATAGCGTACCTTCTAACTTACGTAATTCGTACTTTTAAACTTTATGAATACATAACGTGACCATTTTTTTTTCTCAGAGCGGGACGCCTGAATGTTGGAAGATTTAATACATTAAGTATTTATTTATATAAAAAAAAGTACAAAAATAAGAACTAATCTTGTGTAGTCTGGTGGCCTGATTTCACATTATAATTTTCGGATGAGCAATTTTCTTTTAAATAGTCATCTTTGGTTTTTAGACAAGAATGAGTGATGTTTTAGCATGACTTGATGATGTTATTCTTGCTTATAATTTTTTTTTTCTGATGCGATTAATAAATACTTACGTGCCCGTTTTGTATTGAATTCATTGCCACCGGCTTTTTTTCAAAGCGGGACATTGCTTTGTTTTTGGGGACAACGGGACACATAGCTCAAAAGCGGGACTGTCCCGTTCAAAGCGGGACGTATGGTTGAGTTATGAATACAGTACATCGGTATTTTAAACTTCGAAGTTCAGTAATACAGTCTACCGAAACAATTACCTTAACTACAAAGAAAGAAAGAAAAAGTATTTATTCTCACGCCCAAACCGACGCACATGCATATTTAAAATTAATGGGTTAACTAGTGGGTTATGTCATTGTTTCGATTCATAGATTGGATTAATACCAAGAGTCATTGGTTCACTTTAGTATGACAATCACTGTTAAAGCGTTGTAGTGTAGTCTTACCCTTTGGGATAAAAAGTATGAGGATGTACAGACCAAAGAGGAATTTATGTTTAGAATATTTTTATTATAAAAATGTCGTGGTGGCCCGCAGATTACAGACCAGTTTGTTAAGGATCGGGTTGCATGCTAGGCATGTACCAATGTGACTTCTCAATGCCATATGTTTTTTTTTTTTCTATTTGACTGCTGTAGGTCGTCCTAGGGGACGGTTTCTACGTAACCGGGCAGTTATTGGCGTGACCTGAAGGGTCTCCAGCCAATGGGGGGGAAGTAAAATACTTAACCTAAGCTAACTACTTGTACTACACTAACATCATGACTACCTGCAACAACAGCACTAAGGGCGACCCCTAGTGGGACTCGGACCTCGGCTTAGGGCGTTGCTGGCGTGGACATAGGGGGAGAGACAGCTTGATGAGGGCTGAATTATCGGTGTGACTGCGGAGTCTGAAGAGACGACCGGCTCTACGACGGGAGAGCTCGGTGGATCGTGACCGGCGGCGGTGGGACGTCGCGACGGGCCTCGTCGGCGAGGACGGTATGCCGGACGGCGGCGGACGTTGTGTATTGTGCTGGTCGATTTACTCGCCTCCTGGAGGAGGGTTATTTCGTCATCGGGTTCTAAAAGTGAGTGCCTGGGACGGCGAACTTTACTTATGAGAGAGGGACTGTAGTCGGCCGCTGCGGCGACTAGGGGGTTCGGAT
Organism: Amphipyra tragopoginis; assembly: GCA_905220435.1. NCBI lineage: Eukaryota > Metazoa > Arthropoda > Insecta > Lepidoptera > Noctuidae > Amphipyra > Amphipyra tragopoginis. The sequence goes on along the minus strand of HG992005.1, from coordinate 14,128,677 downwards.
GGAGGGGGGCAGTGTCGAAGTAACGCTTGGAAATGCGTTTGAGGTATTGCCTGATGGTTGGCATTTTTAGATCGAGATGGAGTTGGACGTTACGCATGAACCACGGGGCAGCCGCGGCTCTGCGCAACACTCGATTCTGGAGGGTGATGCCATATGTACTTCTTTCGCCACTGACATACGGTGAAGGAAAACATAGCGAGGAAACCTGGACTTTAATGGTCTGAAATCGCCAACACGCAGTGAGCAAGCGTAGTGATCAATGCTTGTTCCTTCTCTACAAGGTGTAACATAAATAACGCACAACCTCTTAAGGGGTCACTGTACTAATTATCATTATGAACAACTTTTACTATGGGATCAAAACTGAAATCGCGAAAAAAAATCAGCTGTTCCCTACATTTTGACGAGACATAAATGTAGGGAACAGCTGATTTTTTTTCTCGCAATTTCTCGTTTGGTCCCATAGTAAAAGTTGTTCATAATGATGAGTACAGTGACCCCTTAAGAGGTTGTGCGTTATTTATATGAAAAGAGGCCTTCCTTTGCCCTGTCAGTGAGACAGTCATAGGAAATTATTTTTTAAGAAACTTGCTTAAGACAACAATCTGCGTACTTTTGATCCTCCATCGATGTTATTTGCACGTGAGCACCTAGTGTCAATAATGACATGCAAAGGTTAACGCAAAAGGGAGTAGCCGCGCCGGTTCCAAATTTTTGAATACGCACTTGTTAAGTACTTTCACTTTCGAAAATCTTAATTGTGGAGCAACAGTATCATGTGAATTAAGTGTCCAGCCTGTCACATTCGTTACGGATTTTATTTTATATTGTACCCAGTATATCTTGACCGGCGGCGAAAAAATGAAACTAAGTTTAAATGTATTGAATTTGACGCTTCGTAGCTTTTTTCCTTAGCAAGCAGTGCCACTATGGTATATCAGGTTATATTGGGTGCACTGTACTTGCCCTGTTGCCCTCTCGTTGCGTGTTAATCCGTCTGTCAAGTAGTCAAAGTCCATTATGACGTTATCGCCTTGTTATCTATAATATTCGAGCTCACCTCAATGCTTTTAATGTTACAGTTAATTCTTTTTTGTTTTCGGTGTTAGTTCGGACAGCGGTTAGATATATTTTTTACACTGTTCGTTTAATAGAGTGATTGATTGACCTGTTACTTTATTGCTGATAAGCAGGTACTAAACTGTAAACATGACTTTTTATTGAGTGCGACACGGTATTTTGCTCTGTATAGTTTTTTCTGTGTATGTAGTCAAAGTTTTTTATTTCAAATAGACTAGATTTCAGGCACTTTCAAAACGTCAAAACTAGGTGCATTATGCCAAAAGGTAGGTTATACGGAGAAGAGCCGGCAAGAAACTCCATGATACTCTATTTAAAATAGTAGATCATGACAATTCCATTACAGTAGTGTGAGAAATAGTATGAGAATAATGCAGGTTAATGTAAGAAATAAACTCAGACAAGAGTAACAATCAGAAAATTATGCCTTTGAGGATTGCCATAGCAGTTTACAGCTGACCAGTCCCGACAGAAAGCACCAGTTCACGAGCATGACGTGCACATCCGCGTCGCTCAGCTCAACCATACTGTGAGGAACTCAACGACCAGATATACAACGCCACCATCAGCAGGACATTTTAGTGAGCATGACAGTTACTTCATAGACATTCATAGTGCGCTATAATATTGTCTGATAAAATGCTTTAAACAGTTGAGTGGCCTCAGAAAACTAAATTACTTAGAACTAAATACATAATGAAACATATTCCTATTAGCGCTAACCTGTCCTTTCATCCGTAAGTATAATTAAGACCTTTAGGTACTTTTATACTTTGTTCCTTCTAGAAATTTATTTTCTCCAATATGATTTCCTTTTGTTACGGCTCTGCGAAGCGGAGAAAATAATGAGAAGCGGCGTCAGGAAATATACTCATAATCTTATTTCACTGCAACTTTTCTTATTAGAAGTTTGTTTGGAAATCGAGAGTTGGCGATGCAATCCTCCGATTTCACAGTCGGATGTTCTCCTGCATTGCTATTTTATTTGTAGCGAGTTGTTCCACCGTCCTGCGACAACGTTTCAAGTTTCAAAGCGTTGTCTTTTTCTCTATTAACACGGAACTAGATAGTATATTTTGCATTTGTCCCCGATTTGACTGTGGAGATGAAAATAAATCTTCTACTTCATACTTGGTTTGTATGAAATAACTATGTAGCTATGTAGGGACACACTATATAGTGTGACCTCGCAGTGTATAGTCTTTCTGTACAATGAGAGGTCAGCTTACACTGGATGCATATAGCTTGATATGTAACCGTATGAAAACGGTGTAATTTTTATAAAACTAGAAAAAAATCGAGAATAGGAATCGTAAACGTGACGATTTAGACACGTATTGAATCCACAATAAACAATTAAATTTCATAGCAATGTTATTTAACTAAAAAGTGCGTCGGCCGGGAATCGAACCCGGATCAACTGCTTGGAAGGCAACTATGCTGACCATTACACCACCAACGCCGTCAACAGTTTCATTCAAAATGCAAACACTTAAATGATCGTAGATGTTTACACAGTTGTTACAATACGTTTACAATCCAAACGACGTCATAATGTTCAGTTTTATTGGAACCAAAGTTTAAATAAATAACTAACGATTACGGCCGAATATAAAAACGTTGTGAATACAAGCTGTGACTACAGGCTTTACTTTATTTTACTTTATTTTTGGGATGGCCATGTCCAGGAGTAGACTTTGCCGATAAAAAAATATTAATTAGCGATACAAAATTGCTCTTGTTTGCAATTTATTTATTTATATAAGGTTAGTCAGAAAGGGGGTACTAATCCGGAAGGGTGTTAAAGTACCCATAATAATGAGTAACTTTTGTTCTACCACTTTCCCCAAAAGTCAATAGTTTAAGAGAAATAGCTGATCAAAAATTACATAAAAATATGCTAAAATCTATCTATCCTCAGCTATGATCAGCTGTGTTTACATTTTAGGTCATATTTGGGGTCACGAATTAGAAGCTCCATTTTCTGAATTCGTAACTAAAGTAGAGACGAAGAATTTTTGAAAAAACTAAAATCAAACATATTTTATAAGGAAATAAAAATGATCGAATTTTGAAATTTTAGCACTTGCTTTAAAACCGTCATCAGTGATACTTTAAGTGGCCTACCGATTAGTACCCCCTTTCCGACTAACCTTGTATAAGTATTCATTTATAATGTACATTTATTGTATTTTATGCATTTTATGTAAGTTTATTGTATATTTTCATTCTTGTATATATGTGATTATTTGTTTTACACAATATTGTCTACATTTCTTGTTCTAAATTCTCCTCTCATAGGTCTGCTGGAAGAGATTTCTTTTAGAAATAAGCAGTGCCTTCGTACGCTATAGTCCTGATTCATTATCTTTTATTGAGTGTTGTGTGTACATACATTATTAAATAAATACAAAACAACTGTACGGCATATGCTAATAGTAGCTTGACTAATTACTCTAATTAGTTAAGTTATATTGAACTTTTTTGGGCATGTAATTATAATAATAATTATGATATTTACGACGGCAACTAAAACTGACATTGATGTGCGAAGAAATCGTTATCATTGACAGTACACTTGTATTTATATTGTACACAATACAAACATACATATATTTACGTTCATACTCGTAGCTTAGGTATTCAAAAGCACGTATTGCCAATAAAATATATTTTTTACTTCACTCTACAAAGAGTTGCATTTATTAAATTGATTCCATAAAACCAATACAAATTGGAAGAACACTTGGATCTTGAATTTTGTTTTTGTCCAAGCTTACATGTATTTTACACGGTCTACATGATCTAAAAGTATTTTTTATTTTTATAACTTTTTTGCTTTTTCCAACCTTGACGTCACTTGACTAATTCTAGGGTTGTGACTCTTTCAGTTAAAAATGATTCTGTTTTTATTTTAAATTGATTAAAATTTTAAATGATTTACGGCTATATTTGTATTTTATTAAATTATGTCTGTTTAATTAAATTACCTACTTACTTTAGAGCAAAAACTTTTGTACACAAACAGAAAATTTTACGTGCAAGCAACCCTATTGTTAGTTTATTTTTCTTTTGTGATCTGATTGTGATCGCTATGTATAATGGGAGCGATCAAATCGTCCTTAAAGATCACGTATTGAAAAATTATATGTAATTATACCAACTTAACAAGCCGATACTTATCTTATGGCCATGTTTTGACCACACACATACATTAGATAAATTGTGATGCATGAAAATTTGGCTGGTAATAATTTTTGTTTGACATTCGTCTTACTCGTATCTCCCAAACAAGTTTATAAAACTGGAACTAAATTAGCACACCCCTGTATATCTCGTTATTCGGAGCCAGGTCTCGAAAAGCCGAAACCGAAATTCGAGCTGGTTACTTATTACATATACCTATATAAGATATTTATTTAAGCAAGAAACATAAATTTTTTAAAATTATTGACGCAGTTTTAACTATGTAATTAAGACAAGTTTTTATTGAACCATAAAATTAAGCCTTGTTAATTAATACGCGTTTAGTAAGAATGCAGTTATGTATCAATGTAAAGCTGTGTACGCACGAAAGAACACGAACATCGCGAACACGAAATCAAACACGTTGTTTGCATGTGCGTACCATTACCAAACAGTGTTTTCGGCGAACACGTTCATAGTGATTCGTGTTCGCGATGTTCATGTTCGTTCGTGCGTACACAGCTTTATTCATATTTAAACGAAAAGCGACAAAAACCTCCCGAAAGTTCGAAGTTTGAATATCGAAACCCTCTTTAGCCGTTAAGAGAAATTCGGCAATAGTGCCATTAGGACGAACTAAACACATAACAAATATATTTTACGGTATCCCGTAACGGAGGGAATGGAAGGATAAGTGATAGCTCGGAGGGAAAGGGAAGTTTATCGAACTCTAATAATGCCCGCGGGACGCATTTTATTATCACGGCTAATAAAGTTTCAATGATAACGACGATCAATGAGCTAGGAATCAATTATACAATGATTTATAGCCGGCCAATGTAAATTGGCAAACTTTTAAAAGTTTTTATTGCGTGTAGGCATTGTCACGCTCGAAGTGTTGCGAACCCATTGACACCTTCTATTTGAGTTCAGTGACTGTTAGGCTAAAAATAGATAGGTGTAAATCTATTTTATAATTTAAAATATTTAAGTTATAGGTACCTACCTCCGGTTTCTGAGTTAAGAATTCTAGGATAAGCAGTACTTACGTAACATTTGAGTACAGAGTTGTCAAAAAAATGATGGATTGTCCTCCGGTTTCTGATTTGAGAATTCGGGATAAGCAAATACTTAAGTAATATTTGAGTACTTACAAAGTTGTCAAAAAAATGCTTTAAAATCCGTCATTTTTAACCGACTTCAAAAAGGAGGAGGTTCTCAATTCGGCTGTATTTTTTTTTTTTTTTTTTTTTTTTTATGTTTGTTACCTCATATCTCCGTCATTTATGAACCGATTTGAAAAATTCTTTTTTTGTTCGAAAGGGTATACTTCCCGATTGGTCCCATATAAATTTTGTTATGATTAGACCATGAACTTAGAAGATATGGAACGGAACTCCTCTTCGGATCAAAGCAAAATTCTCAAATTACTAATATTGCTTTGTTTTATATTTGTTGTTGGGAACTGACTACTGGAAAAGAGGAGGGGGTGCGTGTCCCCCCCTCCCCCCCTTTGGAATGTTTTCATTATATCGTGTAAGGTATCATTTGAAAGGACTTTTTATGCCCGACTACGTCAAAGCCAAAAAGAAGGGTTATGAAGGAGGAGGTTAAAATTATGACACTAAAACGTATTTAATAAAAAATAAACTTTAAAAAAAGTAAAAACCGACTTCAAAGAAATACTAAAAGGAGTAAAATAATTGCCATAATATAAAATTAACAGTTTCAGAAGTCGGTGCAACTCTTCACTGAAGCAAATAGAAGCCACCGACTTCTGAAACTGTTAATTTTATATTATGGCAATTATTTTACTCCTTTTAGTATTTCTTTGAAGTCGGTTTTTACTTTTTTTAAAGTTTATTTTTTATTTTTGACAACTCCATACTCAAATGTTACTTAAGTAGGTATTTGCTTATCCCGAATTCTCAAATCAGAAACCTACAGCATTTTCTTGACAACTCCATAGGTACTCAAATATTACTTAAGTACTTATACCGGAAAATAGCCTTCCCGACAAGATCTGTTATAGTCAGTTTCAATAGAATATAATTAGAACATAATAACATAATTCACATTTTATTTGTTGATTATTGTATTCTTATAAAAATGATTTTATTTATTTTAATTAGTGCACTAATATAAAAAATAACTTCGCAAAAAGGTTAATCACTTGCATTTTGTACTGCAACTGTACTTTTATCAATAAAATCAGGTTATTTGAAGTTATTGCTATGTCCTTCGCATCATGTTCACTAAAATACCTACTTACAACTTAATTAAAATATTATCAAGTTATGTATTGACTTTATAAAGTAAGTAATGTAGACTAATATTGTAAATACGAAAGTACGTTTGTCTCTGTGTTGTGTGTGTTGTTATTTATTCACGACTAAACTTCTGAACCAATTTCATGAAACTTCGCACAGAGACAAACTACAAACCTGGATCAACTATTTTGATTTTGATCGACATACCGAAGCAAAGCTGCGTGCGTCAGCTAGTAAGTCATAAATAAGTTAGGGATGAAATTGAATGACCACCAAAAAAACAATCGTTACCCTAAACCGCCTCATCCAAAAAAAATATAATATGTACAAATAAATGAAACCTGTACCAAAATCTTTTGGGCTATTTAAGTCATGCCTGCACTACAAAAACTTTTCATAACCCAAAAAGGCCACGCGTGCACCAAATTTTAACTAGCAAAGTTTTGTGTCATTACTACCCAAATATATCACTACGTTTGCCATAAAATGTATGCATAGAACCAAGAAGACTGATTTATTCGTTAAGATAATCGGGCGAATAAATAATAATAATATGGAAGACTAGAGAATAAGTTATGGTACCAGTGTTGATTTATGTTTATCCTTTTAGGAAATTGCGTTAGGAAATCAATGAAGTCATTAATACCTATAATTTTAACGACGTTATAACTATTTTTACGACAACCACCATGGTCACGCGTAGTGAGAAGGTTCCTACCTCTAAAGCCATGACCACCGGTTGCTTGGATCGTTCCTGATGCCGCTGGGCTACTGTTTTATTATATTTTAATATGTACACTGTTTTTTTTAAGATATAACAAAACATCAAGCCTTTTTTTCCCCGAAAGGTTGTGCAGAAGTGTGTAGTACACCCTCATTTCGCAGTTATTTTTAAGTACAATATAATAGAGGGCGAGCCTATTGCCATGGAGTCTGCTCCGGGCTGCTACTGAGAAATTCCAACGGAAAAACCCAATAACACTTTGCCCGACCTTGGGGATCGAACCCTCAGATTATAAAACAAAAGGCAGATAGACCGCCAGGAACATCGTGAGTGCGGCCAAAAAAGCAAATACAAATTCAAAAGCAAATACAATCTCGAGTCAGTATGACACGAAGCGCCGCATTGTTAGGACGTCATAGATAATTTTAATATTTTTGATAATGATGCCGTCTTGCGTTTTTAAACATTGCAAAAACTGTTCCCAAAAACAAAATAAAGAAGATGGAGTATCTTTTCATAGGTTTTATTGATTATTTATCTATTTGGATATTATTTTACGTGATTATTATTAGTGACATCTTGGAACACAAAACCTTAACAAAAATCATTCGGTGTTGCTTGTTTATATTGAAACATTTACCCCCTAAGTTAGGAAATAAGTAAAGAATACAGGAATAACGATTTACAAAAATATTTATTTCGATTATAGTGTTTTATTTATCGCGTTTTTTGGTTGGTATGTTTGTAGGTATGTGTGTCCGTTTGTATGTGTCTTCGTAACTAAAACTACTTAATGTATTGTCTGTCTCTAATAATAATCATGTGCGTCAGTCGATTTGCCAACATAAAGTAAATATAGCTATCAAATACATAATTACTAGTCGCGCGCCGAAGGTTTGCCGATGACTGCCCCTCCCACTACACCGACCGCTACCCGCGCTCGTCTGGCCTACCTACTAATCGTACCGATCATCGACGCGTGACGTCATGAGGCTATCGGCAAACCTCCGCGCGACTTATACAACCATTCACGACTATACTAAATGACTGCCATAAATCCACAAAATATTTCTATTTATCATCTTCTATTCTGTAATCTGAGATTAATACATTTCTAAAGTAGGTACTTGCATTAAAATACAATCTGACTCAATGGCAGAGATTCACTTTATATACATATGTATAACTCTTATCTGCATTTTTCGGAGACAGTAAATTGTTCATTTAATATAATGAAATATTATGGGAATTTTGTCATTATCATGGCAACCGTACACGCACAAAGAGGCAACGTGTTCTTATAGTGCAGTCACGCACACATGTCTACAGACGTGCCTCACATTATAGTTCAGTGCAGTCTATCTGCCTTTTGTTTTATAATCTGAGATCGAACCTAGGACCTTACCACCACTAGACCAACAAAGTAGGTAGTCAGTATATTTTTAAAGATACATATGTGTTTAAAATTTTCTTGAAATCCGCAGACCACTTAAGGATCACTGATGACGGTTTAAAAGCAAGTGTTAAAATTTCAAAATTCGATCATGCAGATCTGATGAAACAGTACAAAATATTAAGCTTGGAGCACAGGCGTACATTGCTGATGGTTATGATGCCGTATGGCATTTGCAATAATAGGTTTAATTGTATGGAAATTTCAAATAGATTATGTTATGTGGTGCCTAGGACGGTTAATCGGCGGGAGGTGCGAGCATCCCGCTTGTTCAAGTGTAGAACAAATGCTGGGGAGCGAGCTCCTCTCCGCCGACTATTAGAAACGTACAACTCACATTTTATGGATGTAGATATTTTCGCGCACAATCAGAACTAGAAAAATGGCTATTGAATTACTTGCTAGTCATTCTTAACGATGATTGCTTCTTGCTGATGTTGTCGTTATGTTGTGATCTGATTGGTGACTGCAGACCTACTTTGGACGGTGAGCGCTGTCCAGGGTTGCTTGGTGTGACTTTTCAGGTTGTTTTTTGTTTTCTTTCTCGTCCTTTCTGTATACGCCTGTTTCCTTATTTCTTTTAAATTCCATGCCATTCCGTGGACAATAGTGTGGGTTATGTGTTTTTTTACTATTATCCTTAAACTCAATGTTAATATTGTAGCGTGTAACTGTTTTTTGTCCCTAATAAATAAAATAAAATATAATTCATTACATGATTAGGATGACTACCTACACAAAACTGTAACATTATTATTGTAATATAGTTTTATAACAAGTGTACGAGTTTGTATAAATTGCAATTATGTCTGATACTATAATTTATACAAACCCGTGCACTTATTTTCCCTCTTTGTTTTGGTCATAAAAATATTGCACGGTAAACATATTGTATATATTGGGGTTACTTTTACGACTAATAATTTTCGTGTTTACGATCGTAAGATTGTGTCATAACATAATATTATCCTTTCTGTAATAAGTTGCCAATGTTTAGGCGGAGGAGTACCTATGTGAATATCTATATCATATTAATAACAAAAAAAATCTTTATATACCTACAAGGTTAGTCGGAAAGGGGGTACGATACGAATCCGCAGACCACTTAAAGGATCACTGATGACGGTTTAAAAGCAAGTGTTAAAATTTCAAAATTCGATCATTTTTATTTCCATGTACCTACTCGTAAAATAATTAAAATTTTAGTTTTTTCAAAAATTCTTCGTCCCTACTTCAGTTACGAATTCAGAAAATGGAGCTTCTAATTCGTGACCTCAAATATGAACTAAAATGTTAACACAACTAACTGATCATAGCTGAGGATAGATAGATTTTAGCATATTTTTTTATGTAATTTTTGAACAGCTTTATCTCTTAAACTATTGACTTTTGGGGAAAGTTGTAGAACAAAAGTTACTCATTATTATGGGTACTTTAACACCCTCCCGGATTAGTACCCCCTTTCTGACTAACCTTGTATACATAGTTGTTCAGGTACCTAACTAAAATGATAACAATAACTAGAACTAATTCTTCTTTTTCTCTCATGTTAGGAGGAGCTATTAGAGAATAGCTTACGCCGCCGTGGTGAAAAGTTTAGCCAGTCAGCAAGGTTGGTAGCGGGGCTGACTGCCCAGGGTGCGCCGGACGTACTGAAGCATAGTCACTCGTAGCTCGTTTAATGACCTTTTTTATTAATTATTTAATTTAATATTATAACAGTATAAGTTGTAATAAATGCAGGAAAAGCAATAAAGAAATTTGAAAAAATTTAAATTCTTACAGAAATAACACATTTTATTCAGAACATTTCCTAAACTATTGCATATCAATAATGTGACACTAATAAAAATGTGCGTCGGCCGGGAATCGAACCCGGATCAACTGCTTGGAAGGCAACTATGCTGACCATTACACCACCAACGCCGTTGAGTGAAGGCTGTATATACAGCGCATAAGAGAAAAAAAAAGATGTTAACAACATTACTTTTGATACATAACTTTAGGTATCTAAACCAAATCATTGTATATTAAGCATTACTTAACAACTCAAATTCATTGCTACACGCACTGGGCAACAAAGATTGCATCATTTCACTTGTTTAAGTTTATTTTCATTTAGTGTTTGGTTAGGTGTTCTCTTTATGAATAGACTTTTAGATTAGATAGTTTTTTTAAAACTTTCATTATAATTAAAGCAATATGTATTAGTTACACTAAGGCTCTCTATAATTATTCTCTGGTTAAACTACTGCTCTCGAAAAACGTAACAGAATTTGAGCTAAGCGGTTGTTTAATCAGATAATTAATGTAGGTGAACCAGCCTAAGTTGCTAATAACTATTATCCACTAGATCAAAATTATTGTTATTAACTTTTAATATAAGTATTGGCCTGGGGCTGTGGGACATGATATTTCTTTCGTAAAGCGCCTAATAGGGCATGGCGAAAATCGACCGTCTAAATAACAATTCGACTAAGCCGCAAGTGACTAAAATCGCAAGCCCCAAAGTTGGGTGCCATCCGACTTTTGCCGTGCGGCGACAAGCCGCATGCGGCGGGTGACTAAAATTGACCGTGTAAATGGTCAGTTGCAGGCGATCGCACGCCGCATGAGGTGTGTTTTGCGCTGTGTTGTTCCGCTATAAATGAACAAGTCGCATACGATTTTTGTCGACCGGTGTAAGTGGGGTGGCGATTCGATTTTTACAAGCGATGCGACAGGTGACTTGCCGCACGGCTAAAATCGACCCGTGTAAATCCCCCATAATCCACTACCAAGTTTGACTGCGCTAGTTATTGCACGCCATTGCTCGCTTAATTCGCATCACTTGCAGAAGTCGACTTGCTGCGAGTGTGTCCACAGTTTGAAAGTCGGTTGCAGACGTCAACTTGCGCAGCACCTAAAACTTGCTAGTGCTTTTGGGGCTTAAAGAACGCGGTCTTGGGCTGCTTAAGTCCCCTACCGCCTGATATCATCCATTGTAACATCCTGCTGTATATGGCCTTCAAATACAAGGTTAGTCGGAAAGGAGGTACTTCTTCTTCTTCTCTCGTGTCAGCACGAGCTATACGAAAATAGCTCATGCTGTAGTGAAAAGATTAGCCAGTCAGCAAGTTTGCTAGCGGGGCTGACTGTCCAGGGTGCGCCGGACGTACTTAAGTATCGTCACTCGTGGAGGCTCTTTTCATGCACCCCAAGGAGGTACTAATCCAAAAGGGTGTTAAAGCACCCATAATAAATTAACAGTGAATAACTTTCCCCAAAAGTCAATAGTTTAAGAGAAATAGCTGTTCAAAGATTTCATAAAAATATTCTATAATCCATAGCAATGGTCAGCTGTGTTTGCATTGTAGGTTATATTTGCGGTCACGGATTAGAAAATTCGTTTTCTGAATTCGTAAATATAATGACCAGTTTAAAAAAAAAACAAAATGAAAACAATTTTCGTGTTTTTTTTCATCGAATTTTGACATTTACACTTGCTCTAAAGCAGTCATCTGTGATACTTTTACTTAAGTGGCCCTCGGATTAGTACCCCCTTGCCGACTAACATTGTTTAGGTACCGCTTTAAGAACCGGCCTATTTGTAATTCCGGTACCTTATTCGTAAATGATATCATCATCATCATAAGCAGCCCATTACTGTCCCACTGCTGGGCACGGATATCTTCTCAGAATGATAACGGTTTAGTCCTTAGTCCCACCACCTTAGACCACCTTAGACCACGCTGGCCTGGTGCGGGTTGGCGCACCCACACCATCGAAAACTTTGTGGAGCCTTCGCAGGCGTGAAGGTTTCCTCACGATGCTTTTTCTTCACCGTTAACACCAGTGATAATCATATTCTGATCCGCACATGAATTCGAAAAGTCAGAGGTGCGGGCCGGGTTCGAAATACTATGGTAAATGATGTAAAGAAAAATAAACACTATGATTATTTTTGGATTCTCAAAGAAACATGTCTCAAGAGCATATAATTTTTTTAATGAGTACCATCGTTTACCTCCAATCACCTGCATTATTCGACCAGCCCACTGATAATATTTTTATTTCTTTAAAACAGACACCAATTAATTCTGTACAGCCGCTTCGATCTTATTGAAGTAATGAGTTTATCAGTTCATTTGTATGCATGTTCCAAACCAGACTTTCTTACTCAATTTTAATTATGGCTCTCTGATATTTCTGGTTGTTGTTTATATTTTAAGATAATTTTAAACGTGCCTTGTAAAGGACATTATTTACAATTATCTGTTTTTACTTCGTGTAATGAATTTTAATTATGATAAATTACGCAGTGTTACCAAGAAAAAATAAAAATTTGAAACTTCTTATTACGACATACGTGCATCACATAATAACAAAATCAATATCGCCTAATCTAGTAGGATTTAGCTTTCTGTAAGTTAGTAGAGCCCTGCCTGTGTTTAGCTGCGGACTGCGATAGGATTTTAATTACGATGAAGTTGAAATATTTCAAATAAAAGAGCTTTTGTTCTGGTTGTGTATATTATCTAAAACTATAAACACTAATATATTACCTACGTTTTTGACCACATTTTTAGGTAACTTTATTTTTTAATATTGATTTACACTACAGCTCACCAAATCCAGCAGGATTTAATTTCACAGCATAGAAAGTTAGATGGTAATAATATTAGCTCAGCAAGTAACTAATAAATCTTGAGTTACTTACATAACTTATAACATCTATTATAAAATAAATAATATTAAATATTAGCCTGTAACTGTCCCACAGCTGGGCAAAGGCCTCTTCTCATACAGAGAAGGAACGAGCATATCTATTAAACATAATATATATTATACTAGCGATAGCGACCCGTCCCGGCGTCGGATGGGTGAAATATAGATTTGAAATTCTCGCCTTTTTTCTACTATAATATGCATGTATTATATATAAACCTTCCTCTTGAATCATTCTGTCTATTGATGAAAACCGAATCAAAATCCGTTGCGTAGTTTAAAAGATCTAGGTAAGTGTACAGACGGCGGGAAGCGATTTTGAAAACAAAGTGTTTAAACTATGTAGAGATATTGTTGGCTCAAATAAACAAATAAATTACAATCATCTTCTTTACATATTGGATACCTTTCAGTAAGTAGGCGGCAAAACAGTAGGCGTTGACACGTAACATCATATCGATGATCTAGAAGACATACGTGTTAATTACACGATTGGTATTTTTTAACAGTTCAAAGTTTACAAACAGTTCAAATATACCCATCAATAAAACATACAAAAAAAACCTAAAACATGCAAAAAGAATATCACTTAGTACTTTTGAGTTTTAAATTAGTAACATTTATTTATGTATTCACTTAACTTTATTGTGTATCTGTATTATGGCACGTATCATTTAAAAACAGGATAGTCAGTTGTAATAAAATCACTTAACACCTTTTGTGAATTGTGATAATTGCAAAGAAACGATTTAAGGTAATTTATTACATTTTGCAATTTATATTATTGCTAATTAAATAACTGCATTTTTTGTCTTTGTTTTCATATCAGTTATTATAAATATGCAGCAAGATTTGGATAGAAAGAGATAAAAAATGCGTTCTGTTAAGTGCAAAAAATGGTGCAATATGCTCATAATAAAAAAAAAACTATAACCCGACTACGTAAAATAAAGGTGTCTAAAAAGGACGAAACAAGAAAATAATTCAATTAGAAATTCAGAAATGCATAGGTGTAAAAATGGTCAAGGTAGAGCCGTGGTCGCACTAACTGTATACCTACTATTATTATGTGGGTGCCAGGAACACCTCCATTAAACAGACATGGTATGTATAGTTTATAGTGGCTGTGACCACGGCTCTACCTTGACCATTTTTGTACCTATGCATTTCTGGATTTCTATTTGAATTATTTTCTTGTTTCGTTCTTTTTAGACTCCTTTTTTTACGTAGTCGGGTTACAGTTTTTTTAACTTTATTTTTTATTTAGGTAATACTTTGTCGTTTCTCGATCGGGGCATACCTATACACTAGCCGTTTTATTTATTGTACCTATAATAAATAAAATACCGTAATTATCTAAAATTCTAACGTAAAGTTGGTTTGTTATTTACTTAAACGAGTAAACAACAGACGACTGGACCGCGCGAACTGTACGACCGCATTCTAAACATATATTTTGGCTTAAACAATGTGATATATACATATTTGTAATGTGCTTGCCAAAAACTTTCTTTTGATACCAAACACGTGATGATTATCTCAGTTTATTTTTTAGGGGTTAGAATCTTAGGTTTAAATTCCGTCATATACAATTTTGATAATATTTATATAACCCCGGGCCATTATTACAAATCTATTGACACCTCATTTATTAAAATCGGTTCAGTACTTTAGGTGCTACGGTGGAATAGACTGCCAAAATCATTGCCCTTCCTTTTGGCGTCGCCGTAGTCGGGTAAAAATACATTTGGCATTAAAATGTCTAAACTCAATTCTTTGAACTAAGCATGTTTATTTTCTAGGACATCGATATTTTGTTATTAAACGGAGGCAGATGGTAGTTACCTCTGGAAATTTCAAGAAATAACTAATTACCTTAATTAATTTAAATTGAGGTAATTAATTACCTTATTCGGCTAGAAATTTGAAGAGGTAACTAATATTTACCTTATTCAGCTAGAAACAGCTAAGTTACCAGACAGAACAACCAAAGCGCGAATATCAGGTTTCCGTTACAATTAATATAATGGCACTTCCAGATGGACTTCTTTGCCGAAGACTATCATAAGGTAACTGCAGCCTCCGTGTAAAGGCTTTAAACGATTTGGCGGTATCTATAAAATTATGTTCTTAGTTTAAAGTTATTTAGAAGAAATAAGAGGCAAGACTTAAATCGTATGGCAAAACAATTGAAAGGTGATAGAGACAGGTCATTATTTTTATCGAGTATTCAAGCTATCGATACTTTTTAGTTTTGAACTTTATTGATTAATTAACTTAACTTATCAAGTACTGTAATTATAGACACAATAGATAAACAATGGCACTGACGATCCGGATCGTCGCGCGGGACGATACCGGTTAAGAAATACTTTTAGTTTTTATTCTTCACACATTAATAAACTTTAATGACAAATAAATAATACATTGTCTCCTCCATAAAAAATCTGATACCTGCGACTCGGGAAGTTTACCCTATAGACACTATTATGATATTTGATCACTTTTGTTTACGGTACGGTAATCAACATGAAAAATGAATTACGTCATATCTATTTCAATTTGACATTTCGTGTTGATCTATTATTTTGTGTTTCTAAAAATGCCTAATATGTCAGTCCGTCCGTCTATATTCTCAGCTGTTAAAAAGTGTCGATAGGTTCAATACTCGATAAAAAATAATGACCTGCCTCTATCACCTTTCAATTGTTTTGCCATGATATTCCGCTCTCTGCTTAAAACAAATAAATAATGCAGTATCACATCCTTAATTTAAAAAATAAAATAAAATCTCCTCTAAGTGTTTTTCTTAAAGTTCTTTCCCTCTGTTACCACTTGTTGTGGAAACTCATTATAATTATAGTTTACTTATTTCGAGACGCATGCGGTCGTTCTAGTCCTAGAACGACCGCAAGCGTCTCTAGCGTACTAAATTAAATTAAAAATATCATAATATTTTTAATTTAATTTAGTAACATAGGTACGGTACTATTGTATGTAGAATTAAACCAGACTTAAACCAGAGAGGCAAAAAAGACAAAGATCTTTTCGAGGTTAACCCTTAGGCTGCTTTTTCACCAGAGATGTGCTATGCAACGTTGCTATGGATGCGTTTGATATCCACCAATCATATTCATTGGTCCACATAGCATAGGACTGATGGAAACTGATTCAACTAATCTACGTTTTTTTAAATGGAAGGATGCGTGCTGTGGATGCGTGCTATGGATGGTCGCGAGTGGTGTAGCTATGTGCAGAGCAGTGTACCTACAGTAGGCGCGCGTTTGTCACTGAGCACATCTTACTCGCTCCGCTACATAGCTTAGCACCAGTAGAAATGGTCACATAGTTTCGTAGCTTAGCTTTTACATTCTCGCAGCATAGCTGCATAGCACATCTCTGATGGAAAAGCACGGGTTTAAACGGCTAAGATGCCTCTTTACATAATTGAGTCCCACAAAAAAAAGTAAGTACTTACTTAAGAATACTACATTTTAATTATTTTAAAACATTAAGGCTTGTCGTGTATTCATTCAAAGCAAATACTAGAATGCATAATTTCCAATTTTTCATGTTAGAATAATTTTATTATTTACACACAAACAAATAGACAACATCGCAGTATCATCGTATAATATTTAAAGGCATTCGGTTATCCTTATCAAAAGCAGCCACCGTACTATGCGTGGGTTTGCGGGCGAGGAGAAGCAAAATTAAAGTCTTTGATATCAATTACAAGTCGTACTTTGACAAACACAAATAAAATGATGCACAAAGATAGACGACGTTCCACCGAGTACGTGGGGCGCGAGCGCACATGCATCCAATCCCAATCACTTTTGTTATCTTCATAATGATCACCATTAATAATCAACACCGGGGTTTTGCTCGATAGCTCTGACGTTATCTGTCTAGCTTTTCGCGGGCCGCCTCCCCAGTCCTCGGTGTTACGTCAAATTGACATTGACCGCTGTCATCTGGTAGATGTCATTCGTCCAGGAATCAATTAAGTTTGGAGTCGTCAAGCCAATTCTCTCGACGCGCCGACACGGCCACCCTGACTATCGCACGTCCTCGTGCGCTTGGTCGTCCTGATATTGCCCATCTGAAGTTCCACAGGAAACAACATTTCATTACAGTCAGCTCGTCCATTCCTGACATGCAGGAGCAACGTTTAAAATTTAGAGATCCCTCGCGATGCACTACATTGTAGCTCCGTTTGGGCTGGGCGTACTAGGTTTCATTGCCCAGCCACTAAGTCACTGCGCGGCGTAGACCGGGCATTCGAGGCCTCTACGACTAGCCACCGACTCATAACATTACCACAACCACTTACTGTGTGATGTGGGCCGTGCGTCCTAGGCCTCTTCGACCAATTACTAACTCACCATGCGGCCTAGACCGGGCGTACTGGGCCCTTCCGACCAGCCACCATCTCAACATGCGGCGTGGACCGGGCGTACTGGGCCTCTTCGACCAGCCACCGTATCACCATACGATGTGGACCGGGCGTACTGGGCCCCTTCATCCAACTTACTATACGGTGTGGACCGGGCGCACTGGGCCCCCTTCGACCAACCACCAACTCACCATGCGGTGTGGACCGGGCGCACTGGGCCCCTTCGACCAACCACCAACTCACCATGCGGTGTGGACTGGGCGCACTGGGCCCCTTCGACCAACCACCAACTCACCATGCGGTGTGGACCGGGCGCACTGGGCCCCTTCGACCAACCACCAACTCACCATGCGGTGTGGACCGGGCGCACTGGGCCCCTTCGACCAACCACCAACTCACCATGCGGTGTGGACCGGGCGCACTGGGCCCCTTCGACCAACCACCAACTCACCATGCGGTGTGGACCGGGCGCACTGGGCCCCTTCGACCAACCACCAACTCACCATGCGCTGTGGACCGGGCGCACTGGGCCCCTTCGACCAACGCTTAGCAATTCCTATTATCATGAGTAATTATCTAAAATGGGACTGGCGATGGGTGAAGAGCTTTCGCGAATGATGCCAGCATCTAAAAGAGTCTGCACTTTATCTCTGACGATTTCTTTTTCAGCAGGCGATAACCGATAAGGGCGCCTCTGAACAGTTTTACATGGGTCTATAAGATCAATTTTTAACTCACCTGTGGTCTACTATTTACAATTATTTCAGTCATTCTGCACCAATGTGTTAGTGCTCATTAACATCAGTAAGCTCATTAACACGTTCAACACTGACGGACAATGGTGGTGACACTACAAAAACATTGATTTTGCCAAATTTCATCGATAACTATAAACTGCTCTGATTTGCGGTCACCCGTGGGCGACGCGGCCAAAGTGTTGAACAGACAAATGCTTCCAATTTTATTCGCGCTCGGCTTCGCCTGACCATGACTGATCGTGCGCTCCAAGTACATTCAATTTCTTTTGCAAGAAATCAAGCCTCTCAAATAATTGCCTTTACGCGCCCAACACATATTGAACACACATATTACGGATTAGAGGATATCTCGTCCGCATCCTTCAAAATTACACACATGATCTACCTCACTACAAGTTAAAATCATTTTATGAGGGATCAGAAGAATTAGGTACAAATGGTTCAATCTTACCAGGGTTATGACATTGGTTGCAATCATAAGCTTGTCCGTTACCTCGCTCGCACTTCAGTACCTGACGGCAATACACATGGTGGCACGACGCAATCACACTTGTAGCACATCACGTCCCACTGGGCAGCACCACCGAAGAGTCCATGCGAGGTTTGACGTGTTGCAACCGGTCGGCAGATCCTCTGTCCCGTGTTGAGAGTCCCAGAATCAACTTTCAACCCATTTAAACTAACAATCACGATTAGACAGATTCGTAAACAGGAGGAACATTCACAATTTTTTTTTTTTTTTATTTTACTGCGTACGTAGGTACTCGTATTTTTTTTTTTTTTTTCAGGATAGCAATAGCGATTTATCAAGAAACAACTTGTATACTGTCTACAAATCAACACAGAAAATAAGATAGGCGATGGAGCCTATCCCACTTCTGATAAAGGCATTCGGTTATCCTTATCAAAAGCAGCCACCGTACTATGCGTGGGTTTGCGGGCGAGGAGAAGCAAAATTAAAGTCTTTGATATCAATTACAAGTCGTACTTTGACAAACACAAATAAAATGATGCACAAAGATAGACGACGTTCCACCGAGTACGTGGGGCGCGAGCGCACATGCATCCAATCCCAATCACTTTTGTTATCTTCATAATGATCACCATTAATAATCAACACCGGGGTTTTGCTCGATAGCTCTGACGTTATCTGTCTAGCTTTTCGCGGGCCGCCTCCCCAGTCCTCGGTGTTACGTCAAATTGACATTGACCGCTGTCATCTGGTAGATGTCATTCGTCCAGGAATCAATTAAGTTTGGAGTCGTCAAGCCAATTCTCTCGACGCGCCGACATATTTATTATTATTGTTTACCAACAAAGGGTCGCCGTAAATCGTCAAATGCGGCATTATTTTGAAATAAAATACGAAACTGCAGACAGATTCATTCATATTTGTAAGAAATGGTTTCAATAAATAATGCAAGTCAAGAGAAAACAACAGGGAGTTGTCCACGTCTTAATATGACTTTCTGAAGTTTAGGGATAACTTTAATAACATGCTATAGAAACTTAAAAGTAAAAGGATATTTTGTTTGTTTTGCAACACCACTTCAATTGAGTTTTAAATAATTCACGACCCGGGCCATAATGTTGAAAACCCAAGTTCTAAAAAACAACAGTTGAAATAAGAGGCTATTCTTCTTTATAAATCGATATTTCCTTTCCAACCTAAGTACTTATTTACAGAAAAATCTGAATTGTTCATTCTGCGTAGGTATTAACGCAAAATGCGGACAAAATTTTCATTTAGATTATAAACTTTTGATAAAACTTTTAATAAATACGTAACTATAACACAAACAAAACACTATACAAGGTTAGTCAGAAAGGGGGTACTAATCCGAAAGGGTGTTAAAGTACACATAATAATGAGTAACTTTTGTTCTACAACTTTTCCCAAAAGTCAATAGTTTAAGAGAAACAGTTGTTCAAAAATCTCAAAAAAAAAACTCTAAAATCTATCTATCCCCAGTTATGATCAGTTGTGTTTACATTTTAGGTCATATTTGGGGTCATGAATTAGAAGCACCATTGAAGAACTTGTAACTAAAGCAGGGATGAAGATTTTTTGAAAAAACTAAAATAAAAATCATTTTATTTGAAAAAAAATGTATCGAATTTTGAAATTTTAACACTTGCTTTCAAACAGTCATCAGCGATACTATAAGTGGGCTTCGGATTAGTACCCCCTTTCCGACTAACCTTGTATAAGTCGGCTATAAATAGGTACCTAAAATAAATAAAACTGGAAACGACAACAAAAACCAGAAATATGACCCAATCAATGACCGACTGTTATACCCATTATGTTGTTTCAGGAAAAAAACGCTTTTATTCAATATTCGGAAAACTAAATTGAAAAATTTTATATACGTTTTGAGGGCACGGCCCGCGTCCACGTAAAAATTATTTTGTTCGCTTTGTAAATTTTTATAACAGTTCTCGTCAACAGCTTTGTTATTTGGAACTATTGTAGCCTGTGTATTGGATTGCAGGTCATATTACGTCAGATATGTATTTATTTTCTCGTCCTCCGATGTTTAATAAAAGCACATTGTTGATCCACCGAGCTCTCCCGTCGTAGAGCCGGTCGTCTCTTCAGACTCCGCAGTCTCACCGATAATTCAGCCCTCATTAAGCTGTCGTGCCCAACCCCTTGCTAGCAACGTCTAAGGCTTAGGACCTAAGCTGAGGTCCGAGTCCCACTAGGGATCGCCCTTAGTGTTGTTGTTGCTAGTAGTCATGATGTTAGTGTAGTATAAGTAGTTAGCTTAGGTTAAGTATTTAACTTGCTTGCCCACTATTGGCTGGAGACCATTCAGGTCTCGTCAATAACTGACGGGTTACGTAGTAACGGTAAGCGAGGACCATCTACAGCAGTTAATAAGAAACATAAGAAAAACATCCTTTTGGCAGTAGCCCGCTTGGCATGGCCCGCCTGGTTCTAGGATCCTTCCCTTTTGGTGGAGGAATACGTTACCTCGTTTCTCCATATATTCAATGTATCAACGTATGGTCGCGGACTCGAAATGTTTATCAGATTTCAAATTCGATTCCTTATCACACTGTGCGATACGGTAACGTAAATTTGCACGTTATTTCAACGCACCGTGCTGCGTTACCGCACCGTTCCACGTTGACGACGTCGTGACGCGGAGATGTGGACAGGCCTTAGAATAAGTACTAAAGCATAGAAGGAGCGCTACTTAGCATAAACGAATCAAAATATAGCCATGCTATTTACTCATATGGCGGACTCGCTGTTGTCAGAGCGGGAAAGGTAAACTTTTGACAGGCCGTAAAAAATAATTTTGTAACCTTTTGTACAGAGACTAGGGATGAGGGTATTCACACTATCAGACTATAGCTATCGATAAAATAAAGTCATCGTATAATGTATATTACGAAATATCTGAAGTAGTATTGTAAGGCCGAAAGAAGGTGACTATGATTGTGTTAACCAAATAACAGTCATGCCGGATATTGCCATAGTACATATAAATACTTACTTCTTAGAAAGTTATAATGACAAAAGTAAAGTTATAATATCATTATTATTCAGCCGAAAGATGCCCACTGCTGGACATAGGCCTCTCCCGAGCATCATCACTTCGACTGGTCCTGTTATTATCGCTATCAATAAATAAAGTCATCGTAAATGTATAAATGTCTATTATTTAATTTGCAATTACTAAAAGCTTCACAAAAGTTAAATACATTATTATTGAGTATTCCTTGTAATGTACTTGGACATGCACGTTTTTTTCTGTCACTAGAACGGCGCCACGTGGTCTCAGGTAAGTTGTCAATTTCGAGGCGCTGGAAATTTTAAACAAAATAATGATTGTTTTATATATAACTAGCGACCCGCCCGGCTGCGCACGTGTACGTTTAATAGCTTAAAAGCCTTCCTCTTGAATCACTCTATCTATAAAAAAACGGCATCCCTAAAAATACAAGATTTTAAAGATAATTACGGTAAAGAGGTGTAAAATTTAGTGGCACCAAATGCAAACTGATTGAGAAGTAAGTTAATCATCGTTTATTTAATACCTACGTTAATTTTGTTTAGATTCACTGTTCTCCTAATCTATCAGGCTTGAAGATTACGACTGTATTAACAGCATTTATTTGAAAGATAAACAAGACAATGAAATATTATCTGAAATAGTCTATTGTATGAATGGCCGAAAGAAGATGTCGAACGTAATGTTGCAAGAAAAAAAAGATTTTTATTTTTTTATTTTCAATCAAGCTAAATCCAGTGCGGGGTTAATCTGTCCCAATTTTTTTTAAAGAAATTACTCGAATTCTTTTATTTCCTGTAGACATGCAATTCAATAAGAACTTAGGCTTTTAAATTTAGATTGAAGGTATAATGTTGGTATAGAGTCCTCCTTCAGTCTCCGCCATTTGCCAGAACGAGTAAAAGAAGATAAAGTGAAATGGCTGGAGCAAATTCTGTGGTGCTTTCTTGGAACCCAACCAATTTCGTGAGCTACCACGGCAATCAATTTATTTCGAAAATATTCGTCACAGGGAAACTTAAATGAAAAAAAAAAGTATAAATAGGTACCTAATTAATTAAACCTAACACAAAAATCACGTTGTCGATAGATTTATCGATACAATTTTCGCACCCCTTTAATAATTTCTTTGGCGAATATTCATATTGATAAATAGATAAGATTTAGATAGTTTATACTTATTTATTTTACTTCTTCTAAAAGGTAATGTCTTACTTTTACTAATTTTATGTATAATGAAATATATTTAAAGGAAAATCTATGAATAAACATAAAAATACTACGTACTTGTGGAAACTGATATTTTCACTTTGATTTTTTGTACATCCCTTGCGAGATTTACATTTTTTTACTATTCAGGACGTAGCGCACACTCTTATTTATAAGAACAATGTGCACATATACAAAACACAATTAATTAAATATAAATTCTAGACTAAAATATTTTTTCAAATCACCGCGCCACTGACACAAGTATTATACGACAAAATTTAAAATGTCGTTGCCGTCTGACAGGGGGTACTAGTGGCGGGCAATTTAATTTGGTAGCTAGGCTTTGGCTCAAAATCTCGAAATTGCTCTTATTTGACAGATGCCCCTGTACGTTTTTCAAGTACTGAGGCGCCTTCTATGCTTTAGTACTTATTCTAAGGGACAGGCCGTAAAAGATGTCATATCAACTTACATAAGTATTAGTTTTTAAAATTGTGTCGATTGTAGCAAAAAGGCTGTTAACCACATTTTGATGTTATGAACTCCTTTTTAGGTACCTATGTGTTTAGTCAAAAGTTGTATCTATAGAGCGAACTTGATTGAATTTACTAAATAGGTTGATTTCTTTTTCTATGCAGCCTCTTTGAATTAACCTTTATAGGTCAATTAAGAAAAAAAAAACTTTACCCTGTCAATTCTTTGCGAGCGACAGAGCGACCTTATGGAAATGTAATGTGCAAGCAATTATAGACCTTAGGGTGGTAAATATTTTAAATCCCTGACTGTACCTACTAGTAGATAACCACATTAATATAATGTTATGGGAACACGCAGTGTGGGACGTAATGGTTATCATACAAGCCTCAAGCCGTTTTACACCGCACAATGGCTAGCGCACGTCATTTTGTTGTCATTCATTGTTCACAATGATCTCTATATGCTAATGCACCATGTTGTTCAACGTCTCATAAGTCATAACAAAAGTTCTCAAACGATATGATCAATGAATCAAACAGTTGTTGAATAGATGAAGGTGATTTTATTGTACTAATGAATGACTTTGTATCACTAACCATGGGTGGCAACCCTACCATATGGAGACTGCTATCGAAAACGTAAACTACATCATCAAAAACCGTAAAATAACTAGGTACGTTATCCATGTTTTGTTTTCTAAAAATATTTGGTATTCTTTGTATGGTAACGTTTTGTGGAAAAACCTGGGGTTTCTACTTTGACTTACGGCCTTACGTTGGAAAGGGTATATCAGCCGATTTTACCAACGTCGCATAATTTTATCTGAGGAATTTTGACGTTTTGACAGCTTTTGGGTAGAAATTCTGTCGAAACGTCCTATTTATTCCTCAGATAAAAAATCCGACGTTATATGTTGAAGTTTGAAGTGCTACATATTATTAGCGATTCATGAAAAGAAAGTGTAAGATTGAAATTGTTTTAACTTCTCGGGTACAGATTTTACAAATATGGAATTCTTTTCAGTTACTATTGTTTAGAAGAAAATCTAGAATTCCATCCAGTTAGTAGATATATGTATTTACTTATAAACTTTACTAACTAAGAAACTTTCAATAAAATCCTAGAATATTTCTGCTCTTTTCTATACAAATTTTACATTACATTATCAGCTGTCCTATAACAATAAAGTACGCGATACACTATCTTCAGAATATCTTTAGAACGTTACCGCCATCGTAAAGAAACGCTGAATTCAGCTCGATATCTCGATGAAGACTGAGCTGTGACGTCACAAACAAACGTAACAAAAAAGAACAATATCGCGAGTGTGCGCTAAAGGGTGAGCGCAATTATGTAAAGAACAGAGATGTGACGAAGGAGGTTTTAACAGAACTAAAGATAGAGGTAAAAGTGTAGTTGATTTGCGGAACTTCAAAGTGTGATTTCAATTGGAAGTTCTGGCCTAGCGTGCGTGCAATGGCGTGCCATCTGTTGGGAGAGACCTCCAGTGAAAAGACAAAAAGCTCAGGCAAGCGAGCTCTAAAATTTATTAATTAATGTTATAGCACAGATTAGTAATTAGTTACTACGTCAGTAACGCATTGTAACGGGTGATTCATTTGGAGGTACTTTTTTCAAAACTGATTTTTTTTATAAAAAAACAAAATTATTGGGTTATCTTTATTATCATACAAAAGAATCATTCTTGACATTTATTTTTTAAAGATTATTTCTTTCAAATGTTGTCCGTAACTGCGGTTAACATGCTCCATTCTGTAATTTCAATTTTCGATGGCGTATTTTCGTTTGATTACCTATCGTGCTATGATAACGGACTATTTTTTTCTGAAATTGAAGCCCGTGATCTCCAGGACATTTGGTATCAATAGATCGGCGCCACTTGCCACGCAGCACGTGAAACCATGACTTTATTGCGAGAACAATTTGTAGAACAGTTAATTTCGCGCTTTCGGACCAGTCACTTGGCCGCCTAGATCTTGTGATACACACACCCCTAGACTTTTTCTTTTGGGGCTATATAAAGTCCAAAGTCTATATGGATAAGCCGCGTACGATTAAGCACCTGGAAGCCAACATTACTCGCGTTATTCGCCAAATACGACTCGAAATGCTCGGACGCTTCATCGAAAATTGGAACTGCAGAATGGAGCATGTTAACCGCAGTTACGGACAACATTTGAAAGAAATAATCTTTAAAAAATATATGTCAAGAATGGTTCTTTTGTATGATAATAAAGATAACCCAATTATTTTTTTCCATTTTTGAAAAAAGTACCTCCAAATGAATCACCCATTACTTGTCAAATCCTCAGTAAGCTCTACGCTACACTTCAAAATCAAAGTCGGAGTCAATTTCAAATCGAAATTCGAATCTCTTGAAATCGGACGCGGAGCTCCGTTACATCCCTAGTCAAAAAAAGCGCATATTATGTATCCAAACGGCTCGTTATCTCGCTGACGATACAAAAAGTCGGAAAAATGTATTAAAAACGCGGAGGGCGCGGTCGTCGCCCCACGTCGCCCGCCTCGCTTATTTGATAAATAACCGCCTAAACAATAAATCACCGTGCGAGAGGAGTAGAGGGGCTTGCGTATTCTGAACATGATACTATTACGAATGGAGTGAAAATACGCATATTTAGCCTAATAATCAAATAGAAGAGATAAGGACAATACACCCTTCACTTTGACGTTTGACGCCATATCGTGAGAAGGTAAGACTCCTTGTTCGTTGTGATTCCTGGCGAAGAATAGGCCACCTAAGGTTCCATACTTCCTTGGCGTCTCTGGGCGTCGTAAGGCGACTTATTTATTTTATTCTTTATGCACAAAATCAGTACAGAGGCGGACTTAATGCCTTAGGCATTTTCTACCAGTCGACCTTAGTGTGATGTAGAGAAAACATGGTAGGTGCACACATTGTTATATTACGATAATATGATATCAAAAATAAGCATAAGGATATCTATAAAACTTTTAGAAATACTAGATTAAAAATACACAATTATACATATATTCCTACAATATAAAACTTATAAATACATAAAATTTATATAACAATAAATTTTAGGATAAATCAGCGTTGAGATGATTCTCACAAAATTTATTGCGAAGGTGCTCACGTATTTTAACTTTAAAAGAGTACCGACTAGTGGCCATCCTGATTTCCGTTTACTTATGGTTTTCTCTTGTCTGCTAATCACAAATGCTATCACCAATACGTCTTCCAAGTGGGGTGCTTATAATGATGGCAACTTAGAACGTTCATTGTAACTGTCATTGGCTGTTCAGTAGCTATTGGACGTTTAAAGGTCGATATGATGAAGATTCACTAAGTTAAGAACATAACCTTCGCGGCACTTATGATTGTCACAGTGCGGTGTACTATACACCACTTCACGCCAAAGTTCGCTGACACCATTGCCATGCATATGAGTTCTCCATTTCTTTTTACTCCGTGTCTTCGCCCCATATTAAAATTTATCTCAGTTCGAGTGACCAACTGAGAGCGTCGCGACAGGAAACCTAAACGCTAGTGTTTGTCGTCTTTTTATTGCTTTTGTTTCCTTGTTTGCGTTTTTCAGTCAGTTTATATCCGTAACTTGTCGAGCAAAATAAGCGAAATAAACATTGGGGTTGTTGCATAAACTGTTTTTTGCTTACCGGGTGAAATAGTTTGAGTTTTCTTCATTTCATTCCATAAGGGGTGATTAAAGATTAGGTTACATAATAAATACCAAAGGATTGGTCATGCATTTCTTAACATTAGACTTACTTTGTAGGAAAGAAGTACTATGGTTATAATCAAAGTTCCGAATTATCCAAATATAAAAAACTGCTTAGTTTTTTATGCCCGTGGCGATGATTTCAGCGTGCTCTCGTTACAAACGAGATTCAATTTGTAAACCCATTACCTAGGTACTCCGAGTAATAGTGTAATTGCAGCGGTACGTGCTTTCTGGCGGTATCTACTAAAGTAACATGTGATAACAGTGCTATCAGCCTAATAGCCAGGTAGGTTTACCCTGCAAAAGCTAGAAAAAGAAAATTAAATTCCCTTTTGTTCTGAGCTATTTTTGGTGCAAAACCAGGAGTTATTTAATAAAAAAATCATTATTCATGAATAACCAATTATTTCAGATCATGTTTTTTTTCCATTTGACTTAAAATTACTAAACAAGGGATAAAAATAATCCGTTTTATGAAGCAGAAGCACAAAAAAGTCAGGCTTGTTTTTATCTTGTACTTATAGATTTATTTGAAAAACACAAAAATATAAAAGATACATAATGAATAATGGTAGGCCGTGTAGTTTTTGGATACAAATAGAACTACTCAATCACTACCCATTTGTGGGTACCAGGAAACGCTATGGGGTCTTAAATCCAAGATGGCGGAGCGCGCCTCACTCAAGGTCGAACATTTTAAATTTTCACAAAAACACCTTAACACAATACATCTCCAAAATTCAGGACTGTCCGATCTTTTGCAAGATAAATCCCATTTTTGCGACCTGGCGACTGGCCTATATGAGTTTTACAGGTTTTTTATGCTACATCCTATTTGTTTCATAATCTATCGTGTCGGCACGAGCAATATGAGAGTAGTTCATGCCGTGGTATTTTTTTTCAAGACAGCAAGTTTGGTAGCGGAGCTGACTGGCCAGAGTGCGCCGGGCGTACACTCGTGGAGACTCTTTGTAATTAATTCAAACTTTTAACTTCAAAACTCATTTATTCAAAATAGACTTGAAATACAAGGTTAGTCAGAAAGGGGGTACTAATCCGAAAGGGCGTTAAAATATCCATAATAATGAGTAACTTTTGTTCTACTACTTTCCCCAAAACTCAATAGTTTAAGAGAAATAGCTATTCATAAATTACAAAAAAAATATGCTAAAATCTATCTATCCTCAGCTATGATCAGCTGTGTTTCATATTTGACTACATTTTCTGAATTCGTAACTAAAGAAGGGACGAAGTTTTTTTTTAAAAACTAAAGTGAAAATTATTTTACATGGAAATAAAATGATCGAATTTTGAAGTTTTAACACTTGCTTTAAAACCGTTAACGGTTATACTTTAAGTGGCCTAAGGATTAGTACCCCCCTTCCGACTAACCTTGTATAGTTCTTTTTGAACGTCAATGTTACAATAGACAGCCCCCAAAAACGCCCGCCCTTCACCGCTTCCTAGTGTTTATGCAGAGAAGAAAAATCGGCGCAAATAACTCCCCAACAACACAGTTTTGTCTGTCTAATATAAGTAGCACAATGTAACTGACAGACTGTTTCAAAATGGAAATAACGATTGAATAGTGTAAGAGCGGTTACGCACTGCATCCGATCCGAATCCGAGAAAATACATTCCGAAGTAGTCATAGAACTGTTTGTATGGTAGTTTACGCACTAGATCCGACTTCCGTCATCCGATTTCTCTCCGTCATCCGTGAGTTTCTAATTCGGAAGAAACATTGACGGACCGAAGTAGCCGTAGTACTGTTTGTATGAACGCTTTCGCATTACCTCGGATTCAAATCGGACGCAAAATGGATATTATGCCAAAGATGGCCCTTGAATTGTTTGAATTTGGATCAGAGATCGGATAAGTGCGTAAGCGATATCCGAATCCGGTCCGAGTTTTTTAGATTAGATTCCTATTTTCACGTAATCGGATCGAATGCAGTGCGCAAAGTAATATCCGAATTCGGTCCGAGTTTTTTACATTCTTATTTTCACGGATCCGGATCGGATGCAGTGCGTAATCGCTGTAAGGGTTTATCTTGCTAAAATTGTCAAACGCAAACGAACCATACCTAACCGTCAGTCAGTTTTGGTTTACGAAAACTGTCAAAATGATTGGTTTTGTTTTTTGTGTCAAACAATTTGACAACTTTTGACAACGAAAACTGTCTGAATAAATGTTTCGATTTCGACGGTCGCCTCGCTGCCTTCACAACATGACGCTGGCAGAATAGTCGTCACAGGATCAGTTGCGACAAATAAAAAAAAAAACGATTTATCCAGTTTTTTTTATTAGAATTGAGCCCCTGATCCTTTACTGGCCACAACTGAGGCCTTTTTTTTATCGTGGGAAAATCCTCATGGATACCCTTCGCCCGGAGATGGCGAAGGGTTATGCCGCCGGACTCTTACCGGCTAAAAACCCACGGTGTTCCTTCTCCTGACCCTTGGCCGGGGTCACGGGATTCGCAGCTGCATGCGCCGCAACCCCGGCAGGCCTCGGTCCGCCAGCCCCTGGCGGACCTCTCCTTCTGTGGGGCCTTGCCCCACGTCCTCCTGAGAGGCGCGCACGGAGCATTGCGCGCCGCCTTCTCGGGCCTGTTGCTGGTCGGGCGACGGGTCCCCTAACCCGTCGCTCGCAGGCCACGTCACAACTGAGGCCTAAGATTACAAGTGAATGTTGTCCTCGGGCTATCTACAAAACAAACAAGGATTACTGCGTTGTTAATGTTATCAACGTGCACGACAAAACCGAATATCCGATTTTATCTATGCATTCGCGAACCGGCTATATTCTTGTGAAAAATCCCGAGGGAGCTGAAGCGTTTCGCTCACTCGTTTAGGTATACCAGTACCCCAAGTGTGAGTTTTTCTACGTTATTGTAGTTGCGTCACACCAAAAATGTATGAAAATTTAGGCAGCGCCTCTAGCGGCAAATAACGTGACTAAAAATTTGTTTGACATTTTTGGCGTGACGCAACTACAGAAAAAAACTCACACTTGGGGTTCTGTACAAAGACTTTCTACATCCAATTCTTCATACATGTGAGACCATGTGAACTAAATTATTCATCCTTATTATATTACAAGTTACGTGTATTTTATTTATGTGTTGTTTAGTCTAGGAAGTTTGTTGAGATCGCTATCTAATGAAAATGAATGTGAATGATAGTAGTTCTGAATACTTACTTGTGATTAATGCCGCTATTGATAACTTACGGTAGGGTTTTTTGTTCAAATATACAAGGTTAGTCAGAAAGGAGGTACCAATCCGAAAAGGTGTTAAAGTACTCATAATAATGAGTTACTTTTGTTCTACAACTTTCCCCAAAAGTCAATAGTTTAAGAGAAATAGCTGTCCAAAAATTACACAAAAAATATGCTAAAATCTATCTATCCTCAATTATGATCAGTTGTGATTACACTTTAGGTCGTATTTGGGGTCAAGAATTAGAAGCTCCATTTTTTGAATTCGTAACTAGAGAAGACACGAAGAATTTTTGAAAAAACTAAAATAAAAATGATTTTTCATGGAAATAAAAATTAGCGAATTTTGAAATTTTAACACTTGCTTTAAAACCATAATCAGTGATACTTTAAGTGGCCTGCGGATTAGTACCCCCTTTCTGACTAACCTTGTATAGGTTACAGAGTGCTTTCTGAAATTCACGCGTTTAGCATCTTGTTAAAATATCCAAAAGGGTTAAAAACAGTAGGTAGTTCCCATTTATTCTAAGGAATATGACGGCATCGGACCAAATGAGCCAATTCTTCTCTTTTTATTTCATAAAACATTCAATATTTTAATTCCTATTTGTTATACGGAACATGTTTTTTTATAACTAATTATTTATTTAAACAATGTCACTCACAAATTGTCAGATCGTTGTTTGCAATTTGCAAAAAAATACGATTCCCATTTTGTTAAGACGTCACTGAAAAGTGAAATCGGATGGAATGCTAGTATGCAGTTCTATGGAACAAATGAGTATAAAAACCGGTCAAGTGCGAGTCGGACTCGCGCACGAAGGGTTCCGTACCATTATCTATAAAAACGGCAAAAAAATCATGTTTTTTGTATGGGAGCCCCCTTAAATATTTATTATATTCTGTTTTTTAGTATTTGTTGTTATAGCGGCAACAGAAATACATCATCTGTGAAAATTTCAAGTGTCTAACTATCACGGTTCATGAGATACATCCTGGTGACAGACGGACGGATAGAGGAGTCTCAGTAATAGGGTCCCGTTGTACCCTTTGGTTACGGAACCCTAAAAATAGACTCATTTTGTCCTTTGACGTCATGTTCCATAGAACAAATGGAAACTACCCGTTAAAAGGCCTTCATTATTTTCTTTCTTTTTTTTCTCCATTCCTTTTTACACATAACATCACGCCTATGATAATACCCGAAGGGCAGATATACAGTGGTGGACATATAATTAGAAACACCAAGTGTGACTTTTATTTTTAGTACAAATTAACTTCATAATTAATGTTATACGTATCATAGAGGGCTTATACCTATTTATCTATAATGTATCCACATCACGAAATATTACTTAGTTAGTTTTGGAAATATCATACAACCGTTTATGTAAAAACTGGTATACTTTATAAAATAAAATAAAGCAGCACAACGTCTAAGGTGGACAACTAATTAGAAACAGAAAAAAAACATTAGCTTATAAATGAACAAAATTAACGAAACAATAAATAATGTAGTTAAATGGTACAAATGTTTTATAATATACAATTAATATTTAGTTGGGAAGCCTCTACGGTCGATTACAGCTCCACAACGACGTGGCATTGATTCTATCAATGTTTCATACATTTCCAGAGGAAAATTTCTCCAAGCTTCTACAAATGCGTCTTAAAGTTGTTGTAGTATGATACTAGTAGGAGTACGATGTTAGTGATATGTTTATTGGACAATATTTTATTTACAAAGTACCACAACTTTAGATTGGATTCAAATCCGGACTATTTGCAGACGACTCTGAACAATGATCCAAAGCAAACAAACAGCGTTAAAGCATTTCTAAGAGACTAATTAGTGTCGGTGTTAGAGTGGTCTGCAAATAGTCCAGATTTGAATCCAATCTAAATTTGTGGTACTTTGTAAAGAAAATATTGTCCAATAAACATATCACTAACATCGTACGACTGCTAGTATCATACTACAACAACTATAAGACGCATTTGTAGAAGCTTGGAGAAATTTTCCTCTGGAAATGTATGAAACATTGATAGAATCAATGCCACGTCGTTGTAGAGCTGTAATCGACAGCAGAGGCTTCCCAACTAAATATTAATTGTTTATTATAAAACATTTGTACCATTTAACTACATTATTTATTGTTTCGTTAATTTTGTTCATTTATTAGCTAACGTTTTTTTTCTGTTTCTAATTAGTTGTCCACCTTAGACATTGTGCTCCTTCATTTTATTTTATAAAGTATACCCGTTTTTACATAAACGGTTGTATGATATTTCCAAAACTGACATAATAATACTTCATGATGTGGATACATTATAGATAAATAGGTATAAGCCCTCTATGATACGTATAACATTAATTATCAAGTTAATTTGTACTAAAAATAAAAGTCACACTTGGTGTTTCTAATTATATGTCCACCACTGTATATCGGGTGTAAAAAGACCCTTAACGATAACGAAAACCATATATTCTACCCATCATCGGGATCATTTTTTTCGAACAAACCATACCTGGGAAATCACTGGTTTTGGAGATATTGAAGGTCGAAGTACACATTTTTTTTTTAGTTTTTTCCTTAAACGATTTCCAAGTCATAATACTAAACTTTCTTTCATACAAACATTATCAAAAATTTCAATTTTTCCTAACAATTACGCATTTGAAGTTACAAAAACGCAATGAATATCAAACGCACACGACCGCCTTGGCTCGGCTGTGTGGCCGCTGTACGCATGCAAACGCGCGGCATCGCCACAACCATAATTTGCGCGCTACAAAAAAAAGCGTTTTTTTTTCATGCCAAAAAATAAAAGTCGTTTCCCAGCAATTATTTTTGGTCAATGTAATTTAGTTTGATGTACAGAGTGCGTAGATTTCGGCTATGTGATGGGTCTTTTTACACCCTGTATGTATAGTACTTACACCCTCACTTCGCCGTTTAAGTCCCATGTTATAGTTATTAATGCACGAGCTTTGATTATTTACATGTAAATAATCAAAGCGCACGAGTGTTATGTTGGTGCCCGAGCGCAAGCGAGGCCGAGGGCACTAAATTAACACGAGTGCATTATTTACTCACCTATGCAAGGTGCGTAATCAACTTTTCTTTCAACTACCAATCTACCTACCGTGATAAAATATCTAACAAATTTTTAAACTTTTCTTGCTAATTAAGAAGTATCAAAGATAAACAATAGTACAAAATGCGCGCCATTTGTTTTTTTTTCAGCCAGTATTTTTTTGATATAATGCATACATTTTATATTATATTCTAAACTTATTAGGAGACATTAAACCTCTGCTCTTTGGTAAATTTATATCGAAATAAAAATAAAAAACAGTGCATTAATGAAAAACTGTGCAACAATGAGCACATTTCTGCACTGTTTTGATTCTAAGCAAAAAATACGTCCTTTGTGATCGGTTTTGTAGTGATTAATGATAACATTACTACGTAGTTGAAAGAAAAACCTGTTTACCTTACGAAATTAAAATAAATGTTATCCTACGACAATGACGAGACAGCTTAAAGAAGAATGCTTAGGATGTACATGTTCCATAATAATAAACTGTTATCTCCCATAAATTACGATTTAAAAAAGACGGCCCTTGGTAATCCGTGATTCTCACAATAGGGACCTAAATGCTGAAATTAGCAAAAACTGTTCAGCTATTGGAGATATCAGCATCAGTTTCAGCATGAGTGATGAATGGTGATTGATGCTGAAGTGTAGGTACCTAAGGCTGACTATTCATGCGTCCACATGCAATGTTAGGGGTGAGCATACAGAATTAATTTTTTAAATTTACAACTTGCGATGTAGGTATATTTTGCATTGTATTAATTAGATATATTAAATCATTGGACTACTTTATAATTGATATTAATTATATCGGGGAAACCCATTCCGGGTCTTTTAGACACGCGACGGTGAAACCGGGGCCACACCTCTAGCCGCTTAATCGTTGTTGCCCTCTTCGTCTATGTACTGGCGGCTTTTCAGGGGGCCCAACTAATGAGCTGGCGAGTCACCGTCTGCCAACACAGTTCAGTTTTAAATTTGAAAGGCAGACGCCGTTTTCTTCCGGCAATAGAAGTCAACCGGTCCATTTAACACCCTTTCCCACAGACCAGGTATTTTTTACCATATTTTACAATAGTTTTGTACCCATCTAGGACGGTCCATGACTGTACTCCAATAGTGCAGCCGTGGATAATCTCCGGTTTGTGCCCTACCCCATTTTAGATTAAAGTTCTCGAAGGGGCCTCTGCGCGTTGGACCTGTGTCCCCTGGATGCCTTCCACAGGACCGAACATCTTCTGCACGGAAGATGAGCCGTGAATTTAAACGAGATATTAATGAAATAATTGATATTTACTCACTAATGGCACAAAATTATTCATCTTCAACAGAGTAGCAGGTTTTATAAATAGCACAAAAAACAAAGTTTTGTAAGTTGTGTAGTCTAGTCCTGCCATCTACAGTGTGATCTACAAAATAACATGAAGACACGAAATGTGTAACCCTGCCATCTCTGTTACGTTCCAAACACTACTAAGACCACAGTTTTATTTTTAGAAGAAATAGCCAGTATCTTTCTGAAGTTGCGCTGTATTAAACTTCATTATCGTAATATAGATGGCGCTGAACTCAATGAATGAAACTTGCTGGTTTAATTATTGAGCTTTATTTATGCAGCAGCACGCCAAGATTGTCAAGCAAAAGTTACATAATAAGTAATTATTTTAACAGCCGTAGATATTTTTAAATAATAACGGTTTGTGTACAATTAAAAAGTATGCATCCAAATATGAAAATAAAGATAATATAGGTAATTGTTTGTGTGGTGCCGGGCGTAAGGAATAGCACTACCCCATCTCTTCCCATGGGTGTCGTACAAGGCGATTAAGGGATTCAATAGAAGATGGGCAGCATTCTCTGGGTACTTTAACAATCATGCGATGCTTGGGGGAAGCCTATGTCCAGCAGTGGAGGTTTTAATTAAGTACTTATATTGAAAAAAAAAAGAAAACAGAACGTTTTTTGACCAAACACTGTTTATTTTCAATTGAAACGAAAAAGGTTGAGTAAACCTGAACTTGGTTTTTTTACCTACCTAATCAAAATAAATGTAAATAAATTTTCTGTATATTGACACTTGATGAAACTGACAATTCATTATCTGAACGCCG
Source organism: Amphipyra tragopoginis (assembly GCA_905220435.1). Lineage (NCBI taxonomy): Eukaryota > Metazoa > Arthropoda > Insecta > Lepidoptera > Noctuidae > Amphipyra > Amphipyra tragopoginis. Next base: position 14,092,700 of record HG992005.1, on the reverse strand, counting down.
ATATTAATTTTGAAGGTTTTTTAGTTTTTTATCACAAAGACAAAAGGAAACTATCAGAGAATAATTTACTTTGCTGAAAGCAAGCGACAAGCTGGGTAAAAATATACTATAAAGGACGTAAGTAAGCTTTCACGCCTTTTAAAGTATTACTTAATGCTGTGTAACACTACCGAGATAACAGTAAAAGTTATAAAATATTTCATACATCATACTAAAAGAGCCCGAAACTGCAACCGCGTGAAAAATAGAATTTTCCAGAATAAAAATTAGGTTTCCTTTGTACTCCAGATAGGAAGAAACCTCTCTAGCAAAAACCTGTTTGCTACTTGACCCCTGAAAACGCAGACAGACTTACTTTTGCATATATAAGTATGGATTTAGGCTTATTCAAGTTTAGTCATCAGATTTTCAGATAGGCGCTTAGTTTTGGCACATTTACAGCAACGCTAATAAAGTAGCAAGACGCACAGAATAAATAAAACTACTACAAAAGGTAAGTGCTGTCATATTTCTAGAGAGATAGGACATTTATTTATGTCTTTCGCTACCTTTACATTGTTACCACACCGTAATACGATTTTCTCATACAAGGTGGAAAAAACGAACATTACTTACAGGAAAAGAAAATTAAAAGATTGAAGTGTTGAAGACAGCAAATTTTACCCAGAGAGGAAACTATTTTATTTTTTAAGCAAAATAAAATTGCGTTTGTAGATTTAAAAAAAGAGTCACATGCATAATATGGATGTCGAACTGACATAACTGCGACTAGGTACTTAAGCTCCATTCTGTATTTAACGATACCGATCGATGGCATCGAAAATTGGGATAAAATCTCTAAAAATAACATTGTTTTTAAAATAAAGGAGATCTATGAAAAAACCGAATGAAATATAAAATTAAATAACTACCTACTTATGGGACCTCTATCAAACCTGGTATAGCAGTTTAATTGATGCGTACTGAAGTTAATGTTATATTAACATTTTTTCTTTAATTTAAGGCACAATGTTAATGAGAGATTTGACCCTTATTTGACCCTATTCATCAACGGAATATAAATACATACAGGCTAATGTTTTTTCTTGTTGTAGTTGGTTCGAATAGTTGGTGCATTATTTCTTCCTGTTAAACATAACGAAGTGTACTTTAAATCAAATTAGCTATCTTGAATATTCGAGGTACTTTCCATCTATGAAGCAAACGACGGAACCTGGTCGTTTGCTGACTGTAATGTGATTCTGTATAGAATATTAGCATAGACATTAAAGATGTGTTTGGTTAGGTTACACTGTTTATCGTACTCTCACTTTAGCTATGGTGCTCTATCATCTGCCTAGCCTTTTCCCAACTATGTTGGGGTCGGCTTCCAGTCGAACCGGATGCAGCTGAATATCAGTATTTTACATGGAGCGACTGCCTATCAGACCTCCACAACCCAGTAACTGGGTAATACGATACTCTTGGTAAGACTGGTTGTCAGACATTCTGACTTCTGACCAACAGTAACGACTGTCAAAGATCTACAAATGACAGCCGGGACCAACGGCTTTACGTGCTTTCCGAGGCACGGAGGAAACTCGCTATGGTAAATGGTCACCCATCCACAGACCAACCTCGGCAAGCGTGGCTTAACCCGGAAGATCGGTCTATGCGGCTGTAATTATTTAGCCACGAGCTCCATATGATGTATAATTCAAGATAGTTTCAGAATGAAAAGCATTTTATGTGCTAATGGAAACATCTTCATCCATTCAGCAGTTTTTGCGTGATTGTGAATGTAACAAATATTTATCCAACTACACTCACCGGCATAATTAGCGGAACGTTTTCATTTTTTAAATTTTTTTATTATATGGTACTGCTATTGCTATGACGATTTTTTTATTCAAAAGAACATTCAATTAGGACTTGCATGTTGAAGAAAAATTTGGTTTTCCTAAGCGATTAGAGGTAAATTAGGCCCAGTTTTGATTTTACAAAGATTTTTCCCTTTTGTGTTTTTGATCGGAACTTTGTTTTATTTAAGTACTGGTGGTTTGGCTTTAGTGTATTCATTGCATTTGGAGAATAAACATTGCGTAGAGGCTGAAAGAAGTGATTTACCTGTGACAAAAGTTACGAGGGATGTTACAGTGATCGATGAAAGTGAAACCTATCGTGCAGTAAGTTAAGCACTGAGTGTATCGATATTAGTTATTCATCGCAATGTCCATCGGTACAAGCAGACAGGATGTTTCGTTAGAAGATGAGGACAATGCAGAAATCAAGGAAAAAGCGCCGCTGATGATTGGTTCATGACAGTTCAAACCGGTTAAGGCTCTGAAAAATTGGTGCAATGCTGCTATTCGGACCTGTAGCATCCTGAAGGTGGTCCGTATTTTGCTTGTGAGTATGCGGGAAGAAAGACGACGTGTCATTAAAGGTAATCTGATGTCTAACGCGACTGCTGAATGTCCGAAACATGCTGTAGGTCATCGCGTAGTGAAATTAAGTTTTGCTCAATAACACCGAGATAGGACTAAGGAGTTAGAAAGAGATTTTTTCTCAGGGGCAAGCTATTTTTTGATGTAAATTTTTTGAATGGGAGGCATAGAATATGGATACATCAAGGGAATCGCTTTAAACAGTAAAATTTTACAGGAATGTGCCTTATACTGGAGGCTCCAGTAATGGTTTGGGGTGTCATTTGCTTTGAAGCGCACATGGAGTTAGGCATTATTGAAGGAGGCTTACAGGATGCTCATTTTTGCAGGATAGACATCCCAGAAACTCATGCGATACCACTTGACGAATAATCAGACAAGAAAAAAAAAATACGCACGATTATGTGTGGCCGGACAGTATATTCGTGGTCCGCAATTTCATCTAAGATGTTGTAATAACCCACCAGAGTGGGTCAACGTGGACCCCGGACATGAGTCCAATAGAATATGACTTGGCCTTGACGGGAAATAGGGTTAGAGAAAAAAATCCAGCCACCCAGAAACATTAGAGGATTAAAAAGTGTTTCATGGGAGTATGGGGACAATTTGCCTTAAGAAAAGATAATGGATTAAAAAATTGGATGGAAAAACATGTCATAATACTTATAAGGACCCTAACAGTATAGAAACGGACGCAAAACAAACAAAAAAGTAAAATAAATAGCAAATTAATTATTCCAAAAAATATGCGCTGAAAGTTACAAAATGGATATTTTAGCAAATTAAAGATTTTAATTGCCAAATTCAATTAAATGATTATTGATTATTTGTCCTTTTAATGTATTTAACCCTAATTATAAAATATTTAAACAAAAGCATTAATGTACAATACAAAATTATGGAAAAACGGGGTTTTTTGTTGCGTTCCGCTAATTATGCCGGTGAGTGTATATTTATATCAATAAGATGAAAGATATTATTTTAGAAGGTGACCAGAAAATTCAAAAGAAATACCACTGAGTTTTAAACATAACATTCTAGAAAACGGATCATTATTCGCTTCAAGATCGCTGTGGTTATCGCCGTCACTTGAAATGTAGCGGAACGTTCGTCAGGTCAAGTCTCTCGGCACTAGCACTGGAACGAATGGTGTCATCATCTGCAGTGCAATGCCACACCGACCAAGGAGACTGCATTTCTCAAATGACCCCCACCATTCATAAAACACTGCTCTACTTTACAGTTCTTTTAATGTTGCTGAGATTTTGTTTTGTGAGAATAAAAAAACACTGTTTTACTTTTGGATGTTACGGATAAAATTACAGTCTCTGCACACAATTTGATTAATCTTCACCTCGTCACGTTTCTTCGTTGTTTTGATCGAATTTCGGGGGTTTGTAGTAAAGTTGTATCAATTGATTCACTTGAGGAAAGTAAAAAAGACAAATAATGTTTCTTGAACTTTATCTTGTGTAGGTACTTACTTTGGTTTTTATTTGTTCATTTTTCTTAGATAAGTTAGGTAAAATTCGAACGACTCAATAATCAGTTTATACACGCTGACATCTAATTGGTTGTTTTACTAGAACAAACTTTGTCCAGACCATGGTCTATTACCATTCTACAGCATAAAAAATATATTTTCATTACTCATACTTCATACTCGGAAAGTAGGTCTGAAGTTGCCTGAGGAGCGAGTTGAAAGTAATACTTTTCAGCCCTAGGGGGAATCGTTTTCAACTGACAGCTGTTAAATTGTTAAAAAAACTAGTTCTATTTTCACATTTCTATTGAACCATGTTCCAACTTTCTATACAGCCACTCAATTACAGCGCGATGTAAGATTGTAATAATAATAACATAAAGTTAAGTATTAAATAAAGAATATTTTTTTTACATGACTTTATTATAATTTAGTTTCAACTATTTCTTTAAAATAACGTAGATTTGGGCAAATTATTTACCATTTTTTCAATGATGAAAATGAAAAATAATGACTGAATAGCTGGCCGGCCGAAGAAAAAAAAAAACAAAATAGGCGGGAAAGCGGCAATCCGATCACTCACTTTTTCTTTAGCTACATAATTCATGTTTTTAGTTTTACTTTCCTTGTATTCGTAATGAAAAGCACAGTGTTTACCTCGGGTTGAAGACTTATTTAGTCCCTCGAAATATTGGCGCCCTCGCCACACTCGGGCGCCAAACCCCGTCTCGGGACTAAAAAAGTTACTTTCACCCCTAGGGTAACAATGTACTATTAAAAAAAACTACTAGGCGTTCTTAAAAAATCTTATGTTGCTCCAACGTGTTCAAATATTAACCTAACATTAAAGTACTCATCGCGGCAATCGCGGTAAAGTTCCCGGAAATTAACTTGATCCATCGTGGCGCCGACTGCGCAGGTCCTCCTCTAACTTTATTAACTTTGGCTTTTTTGTGTTTTTTTTAAAGACCAATGACGTAATTTTTTTTATTTGATTCTTTAGTATTGTAGTAGACCATAGTCTGAACAACGTTTGTACTGGCAAAACAACTAATTAAGTGTCAGCGTGTATGACTCGAATTTAATCTAAGTCAATATTTACGTATACAACGTTATTTTTAGTATATACAAAAACCGAGACAACCCCAACAAGATTTTCATCAGAACTGCCTGAATATGTGTTTTTTTTTAATAAATCTCCAAGTTACACCGTAGTTTATGTCGCGTTAAGGTCCCTAGTAAAGTGTGAAATGCCTGAGATGTGCTATGCAGGGGTTATAACTAAGCTTGTATATAGGATATTGATTATTTGTAAGCAATACGATCAGATAAAGATTAATTCAATCGTTTTCATGCCTAATGATACGTAACATTCCAGAAATCAAGTGTTTCCTGAACGAGAATATATGTATAGTCCTCAGAAATACGTTTCAAAATTGTTCTGTGTAGTTCTTTCACATGTGAATTTAGAACTTAGTATGAATACATGATGTCGGAAGCGTTTGACGTGTGACTGATCAATAGCAGTTTTGGGTAACTACCTACTGCAACTTAGACGAGATTATTAGCTGAATCTAGAACGCCAGATAGTTTCTATAATAAATTTAATAGTTTGAACGAATAGGTTTTCCAATAGACACAGGGAGATTCAGACTACCACCGTTCGTTTTGGAAGGAATTCCACAAATAGAACAGAATTTAATGGATTTTTTAATTCAGTGTGTTCACGGATTCAATGAAACTCATTAGAAAATAGATGGCGTATGGAGAGTCAGTAATGATTGTGAAGAAAATACAATTATATGCACATTGCATCTTTTTAATGAATCGACGTACCTACTTTACTTTCGGCCGACTTTGTACATTATGCGATATAACACGTAAAGGGAAGGATCAACTCCAAAGATAAGCCAGGAAAAAAATATGATTACGTTTCATTATAACACTCACGATGTGATAATGACAATGTTGAAGTTCTTGTTTGTGGCGACAAAGAAATAGGTTCAAATTAATCGTATGTCTTCGTGACTTCTCGTCTCCACTAAGTTTTCCTTGTTTTGTGTCTAGGAACTACGAACGTCTTAAAGTTGAATTTAATGAAAAGTAGTTGCACTCTAAGTTTTCCAGCTTCCTCTGCACATAAATAACTTTGTAACTTAGAAACCGCCGAAACTATTTTTATAAAACATGTGACGCGATAATGCACTGTAAAGGGCGCAGTTTAGTTTTAGGTGATAGAATTTGGGAATACCCAAAAATATGCACCTCAAGGCACCTATTATCGTAAACTGACTTTTATAACTTCAAACAGAACAAAGTTTAAGTGGAATAGACGCTACTTAAAATAGAAAAATTGTACAGTAAGTGCTGTGTTGTGGATAGTTAAGTCACTTCAGTTTCTCTAGATCTCTAGCTTTTGCGGACTCGAGCTTGCGTACTATTGCGTATATATTATTTATATTGTCGACGTCCGCGAAGGCCGTGAAGGGTAATAGTTTTCTTTTACTATCACTAACATTTGTACTTTCTATTTATAAATAATGATTCGTAAAGTGTCTCACTTTTGCACCTAGGATATATTTATTTTTATCCGGGGGCGATTTTCAGTTTAATATTTTACACTTTACTCTGTTTTCGCCACTTTTATATAATATTCAGTCAACGCTTTAAAACAGTCTATGAATGTGAGCGAAGAACTTATTCGTCGTTGGAAAACTTAGTTCGTTTTCGTCGACGTTTATTCGTTGCATCACGAGTTTACTTCCACGTGAGCGAACGCGAGGCTATGTTTACGTAAGCGTCGGTACGCCTTGTACTTGTTAGGTACGCGATTTTTTATTTGATTTAGCGAATTAAGCTAAGTAAATGGAAAACTTGACAGACATAATGAAAAGTTCTCATAATTTGAAGTATAGAAGTAATATAGATGCAAAACGGCGAGGCCTTTGTTGTGAATATCCATAGCATTGTAAATTGTGCGACACGAGAACCATATTTCACCTAGGTTTCTATTCAACTGCTTATCGAAAAGGTTCTGAATCAGGGGGCTGTTGACTTATGATACAGAAGTATCATAAGTCAACTACTACACTGACTTATGATACTACTGTATCATAAGTCAGTGGTCGACTAATTAGGTTTGTTATCTCGTTTTGTCTGCGATTCTCGTAAGGAGATAACAAATCGAACTATTCGACAACTGACTAAACAAAAAGATTTGCATCAGGAGGCTGGCATAGTGTGTTAGAGTATTATTGCTCTAATAGACAGTACCTATGCGGTAGCAAGAATGTGTTTAGTTTGATTCACTGACACCAATAAACAATTTCCCTATAGCTTGTATTGCATGTTACTTTTTCTAAAAATTTGTATCATGTTATATGAACACGGTGTTCATATTTTAAATATAGCTGTAGGTACTACTTACTCATTATCAGATCTAAGACGAGTCTTTAGACCTGTACTTACTCTTGGGAGACGAGAGGTGAAATCTACGAACATTATTTACAAATCGTAAATTCTTGGCAGCCCTAGAGACGTCGCGTGACTCTGATTCCCTGAGGCTACGAGTTACTCCACCACCTTGCTACGTGATACGTTATTTCAAGAGGTGAAAATATAAAACAATCTACGGAATGTTTTGTAAATGTTAGGTATAAATCTTAAATTATAAATAGTTTGTATATATCTTGCACGAGTTGCTATAAATCGATCAATCAACTGCGCGCATCACAGGCTTTACCAGTCAGTTGGTTTAGGGATTATGCCTTTTCAATATAGTCAATATCTGATATACCTTTCAGCGAAAACCAAAAGAAAGAAAGAAAGAAAGAAAGAAAAAATATTTATTATGGACTCACACAGGCAGTTACAGAACAAAAACAATATACAAAAAGAAAAAGGATAAAAATTTAAAACTACCTGCACGAGGCCAAAAAAGGCTCCTATCTCAGCATAATGCTGCGACATTTAAAAAAAAAACAAAATGTCGCAACGCTGGTTTTCTGACAGGACCTTAGTGATGCCACGGGCAATAACGACACAAATATATAAATACATAAATTATGTAGGTAAATATTAAAATACTAATAGATAAAAACAATAAATAGTTTATGATCAACATATTACTATGTGTTCCGTGCGTGTGTAGTAATATTCAATACTATTAAACAAAATAAATAAATAAACGTTAGCCAGAAAAATAAATAATCATAAAGCAGGTTTATGCATAATTTCCGGACGAATCCATCGCTCGGCGCATCCACATCATTTGTCTATGGGTTGTCTATGAATCCATAGACAAACGACAATGGAATCAAAAAAGCTCCCGATAGTATTTCCATCACAATAGAAAAACGGATCGAATGATCCGAATGACTAGTCAAATTGCTTTCAAATAACGCATATCAGTTTGACGGTTAGTAGTTAGTAGAACTCCTTGTCAAAGAGTTCGTCCGGGAAAGTGCTATCAGCATTGCTGTGTTCCAGTTTGAAGGGTTATAGGTGCCGGTGAAATTTAAAGTACAAGAGACTTTCCAATTTTGTCTCTAAGCTTGCCAACGCATCAGCAATTTTCCTGGTGTTGTTGGTGTATATGTCGTGGCCAGATCTTAGAATTGATCACTTCATGATGTAGCCGACCATTTCATGAAATGGAAAATACCCGTTGCTTATATCATGATATGGTCTGGCCAGATCAATGAATAACCAGCGTTTGATGATATGAACAGCTAAACGCACGGCTATTTCATGGATTATGGTCAAACATAGTTACATTATCTACTGTTAGAGGCGCTGATATCGTTTTGTTTTTGTAATGCATCATGGCGACGGACAATTATTCTGATAAAAAAGCTAATAATAATAAGTAAAGTAGGGTGACCACGCAATGAAAATTAATGGACTATTATTGGATTTCAAAATATGACTTTATGGAAATGCGGGTGAAATTTTCATAGAATTTTATTTGTTCGATTATTTATCCGGTTAACCTGTCAAACTACAGAACAAACAATCATCGAAACTTGTTTGTCAGATTTATAATTAATAAAATTGGTACGTTTTATGTAAATCCAACTCAGCGTACCCCGACTGCACGTGGTCAGACTCTGTCCTACCCCTAGAGCGTTATTTAAAAAAGTGGAGCCAGAAAACTCGCGAAGGAGGCCTGAGTGGGACGAGTGCACGAGACCAAAGCGTAGCGAGCGGGGGGAGGTGGTGAATGAAGCGAGTCGGCGACCTCCCGAGCGCAGCGCTGGTCGAGTGTGCGAGCAAAGCGAAGGGGTGACAAAGTGAGTCTTCTGGCTGAGCAAACTCAGAAATACCTGCATGCTTGCTTGCTTTTGCTTGCATGGTACATGTTTCCTTTATTTGGATTTTTTATTAAACCTTTGATATCATGGAAATCCTAGATTAATGATATGGCCAAACATGGATTGAAATATCATCAAACGTTGACGTTTAAACGATATGGTCAGTTTGAGCTGGCCATATCATGAAATACAACAATTTCATGAAATGGTCGGCCACATCATGAAGTGATCAATTCTAAGATCTGGCCACGAGTTACCAATATATTTGACATTTGTTCAACAGAGCTTCGTCGACCAACATTCTAATTGCGCAACACACTCGTAATAGCTATGGCTATGATTTCGACAGGTCAAAAATTTCCATAGCAACATTTGTATAAATAATCCGGCTTGTCCACAACTATGTACCACGCAATGAATATTGTTTTTGTGACATCAACTGTCATGATTGATGTTGGTTAGGTATTGTAATTGCCCTGCTGGTCACGTTGACGTTTGGGGAAGCTATAATAGATCTAGGGCGCTTTACCTCATTTTAAAGTTTGTTTGAACTGCTGTCGTAGAAACGTATATATTGGTATTTAATATGACAATGTAAGCCTTTATTACATACTATATTGACATGTTATCCACAAGTGTAAGTACGTATAGGTATATTTATATATCGCGTGATCCCAGGGGTCAGAAAGAAAATTGACGTAGGTTAGGTTAGGCCCGTAATTTATAGGGGACTTAAGGATTTCACGGTCACAAGACACATGGTTGCCCACAACCCTAACCTTTAGGGTCACCCCGAAATTATTCTTACATTAATTTTAATAGATTCCATACGAGGATGGTGCCGATATTTTCAATTTACACAGACATTTTCTGTCGCAAAAACACCGATATCTTATTTACATTATTGAAAATAATCTGGAAATAATTTAAGTGCCTACATACTTACTAATATTTTCACTTGCAAGGCCGGCTGCCAAGCTAGGGGCTCTCAGTCCGATTCCCAGACAGGCGTTTTAAATTTTCTGTAAGGTAATTTTCAGCAGCAGCCTTAGGTTTATGAGTCATAACTCATTAATTGTTCGAAAAACACCTTCAACATAAATTAAATTAAATACCGTATAAAGCGCTTACTCGGTTTAAACGACAATGTGACGTGTTTTACGTACATTGTCAGTTTAAACATACCATTTTCGCATTCGCATGGCTAACGACGCGGGCTTTCCATTTTCCTTTTAAGCTCAAACATTTTTTTGCAATGGCCTCTGTTTTCTTCTAGCACGATGCGATAGAGGCAGATTGATTACAATTTATTATAATTTTAACAGTTTACATAGTTTTTTGTCAATGTAAGTAATAATTAGCTCGGTAAAGACTCGTAAAGGTATCAATTAAATGATAAATGCAGAAATGTACGAACTAAGTCATTACGAGAGTGCAGTGCGTTGCGCGATCGAATACGGACGTGTTTCCACTGTGCACGGAACGAATTTTATTCGCGTGTTGCGCGGCCATAGCCGCTGCCCGTAAACACTATGAGTTCCAAACAACTCATAGTCAATGAATTGCTGGCATTCCTAGTCCATGCTATTGACTACATGGACGAGGTGAGCATCCTGCAGATATGCCGATCGAATTTCAAGGAGGACGAGATCAGTAGTGGTAAACTGTTACTGTTCCAGTCACTTGGAAAACTGGACCAGATGCCGTCTCGCCGCAGGGATGGAACGGAGAAGAGTCTTCAAGATATCATTGATATGTTGAAGAAGACTGACCCGGATGACGTGCCAGATTTCGTGGCGAAGGAGCTGAGTAAACTGCCCCCCGTCACGTTCGATCACGTCGACGTCACACGGCTGCTAAAGGACATCACTACCTTGAAAGTGGAGATGACCAAGATGCAGTCCAGAATGGAGGTTTCAGAAAAAACGAATGCTGAACTACGTACAGAAATAGCTTTGTTGCGCAACGTTAGTTCAGTAATTGGGTCACCTGAGGCCTCAAAGGTGAACACACGTCGAGGGGCGCAGAATGCATCAATCGGCAGTTATGAATCGGCGAATGCAAATGCGTCACCAGCTGCCGAAATTGCTGACCATGCGCCGCCCGCCGCCGCCGTCGCCCGCACCTCTACACCGGCTGCGGAAACGTCACACGTAGGTACGTCGACCCCTAAACGTGCCTACGCTGCTATTGTCACTACTGGCAAATTTGATGCGTCGCAACCTAAGCGACAAACCAAATTAGGGGAAAAACTGAAAAAGGGTGCTCAACCTGCCCTGTCTGCGGCCCGTAGCTCATTACCAAAAACGGGCCAAGTTGATGAAGAGGGTTTCACTAAAGTGGAAAAGAAGAAGAAGCCCTCTTCCCGTAACCAGTGCGGTACCGCACCGAGTGGACCCAACATGCTGCTGCGTCCTGCTGTGCCTACGACGCAGCTGTACATTTCGCGTCTGCATCACTCCACGAAGGTTGAAGAAGTCGTGGAGTATTTAAGAGTGAAGACCAACTGGACTCTGAGGGTCGAAAGGTTGGAATCGCGCCATAACACCAACTTTAAGTCGTTCGTGGTTCGGGTACCAACCCACCAGCTACAGACCTTCTTAAAAGAGGACTTTTGGCCGAAGGGTGTCGTATATCGACGTTTCCGAGGTCGGTTACGCGACACCACGCAGCGAAATACGACGCAGCCGACAACGCTACGTGTTTAGTTAATAAGGTTTTTTAATATGTATTAGTTTATTATTATATAAGATTATTGTGTGTATTTTTTCTATGGGCCTCAGTTGCCTGAAAATAAAATGATTATTATTATTATTAAACTGTTAGCGTAAAACAAAATATACAGGGTGTTAACGAAATCGTGTAATAATAATTCCTTCAAACCACGTGATCTACTGGTGACACACATTAACCCTAAATGGGAATTTTCGAAAATCAACAAAAAAAATAAAATGTTTTCAATTTCTGAGTCTTTTTAGAGCCTTGATTTATCTGACTGCAAAGAGCGATATCGCGTTAGTTGTTCCTGCCAGCTGTGTCACCGTACTTTCATTAATTTATTCGTGACATCGAAATGTTCACACAAATAAAATTGTTTTTTTGCAAAAAAAAAAAACTATTTTTTTTTTACTGAATCCTTATTAGGTGATTTAGATACGATCGGTAACACGCCGCATGAAAAAAAAAAGTTTTTTATTTTTAATCAAGCTATATCCCGTGCGGGGCCTGTCTACACCAGTAGTAGATCACGTGGTTTTAAGGAATTACACGAATTCGTTAACACCCTGTATAGAGTTTAAACAAATTCGTGTTATTCCTTCAAACCGCGTGTTTTAACGGTGACACAGATTGACCCTGCAGGGAAATAGTTGAGAACCAACAAAAAACAAAAAAAACTATAAGAAAACACGGTGTTCCGTTGTTGAGTTATTTTAGCGTCCCGAGTTAATTGTCTGCGCGGAGCGATGTCGTGCCTGTCAACTGTGCCGCCGTGTTTTCATAAATTTATGCGTGGCATCGAAATGTCATCACATAAAATTTTATTATAGTGCATTTTTTTTTCTTTGGAATCTTATGAGGCGTTTTAGCTAAGAACACTTTAAACATACTGCAAGAAAAAAATGTTTTATTTTTATTTTAATCAAGATTAATCCCGTGCGGATTTAATCTATACCACTGGTATAGATTAAATAGGTATAGGTAAATAGTAAATGTATTATTTTTTATTTGACGACACGTTTGGTGCAGCGGCTAAGCGATTGGCTTCTGCGCTACGGGTCGTGGGTTCGATTCCCACACGGAACAAAAATTTGTATGGCCTACAGATGGTTGTTTCGGGTCTGGGCGTTTGTTTGTGAGATTTGTGTCTGTAAACGCACCCACGATACAAGAGAAATCTTAGTGTGGGGCAACGTTTTCTAAAAATAAATAAATAAATATTATGGTAGACAAAGTGGGGTTGACATTATGACAATAAATGATACCACGTGTTCTATGATGTATTGCGTTCTAGTACCGAACACAAAAAATCAATTACTATTAGCATGATTTTTCAATTTCACTCATTCATGTAGATGAAGGGACGTTGAAGTGGAAACTTATATTAACTATATCTGTTCTACACGTGTAAATAAAGATAATTTTGGTTTAAACGGGTCATAGGTTTACATAACTTCGCGTAGAGATTTTGATATTCGTAAAATTATTAAATCGTACGAAAATTCCTGTGACTAAACTATTGAATGTACAGCATGATTGATTATTGTGTTCGGTCGTAAAACTCATCATAGAATACGTGGTATCATTTAATGTCGTAACGTCGTCATCCCCATTTTGTATAATAAAGTCTAATAAAGACCTTATTGCCTAGTTGCATTTATTTACTTTTTTATTCTTTGAAAAAACCTTTTAATATTATTTTCTTAGGCTTAATTATCTCATGTGTTTATTCCATTTTCTTTGTAACGTGTCTCGTTTGTGTCAAGTAACGTCTTTTCTTTCTTTCTTTGCTTAGTTGCACTTGATAGTAAGCATCGTCAGGCTCTAAGAAGATAGAGCACACAAATCAAGGTAACAAAGATATAGAGGGACTCCCTTTTGCCCCTCTGGCTCTCACATACACATGGCGGAAAACAGTAAACTGCTTGGAATTGGACTTTAATGTGAGAGTGGTAGCTTACATAACATAGTTCGTACCACCAAGCGTGCTTGTTTTTTTTGAAACAACAAGCGTTTATACAGGCTGTTAACGAATTCGTGTAATTCCTTCAAACCGCGTGATCTACTGGTGACACAGATTAACCCTAAAAGTGATTTTTTAAAAATCAAATGAAAATGAAATCTTAGTTTTCTATTTCTGAGTCATTTTAGAGCCCCTAGTTATCTTATTGCAAAGAGCGATATCGCGTTAGTCTTGCCCGCCAGCCGCGTCGCCGTGCTTTCTTTCATTTAAGCGTGGCATCGAAATGTTCAAGCGCATGAAATTATTACTTTTTGCAAAAAAAAAATCTTATTTTTTTTCTGAATCCTTCTTCGGTGGTTTAGATACGATCACTTACCCCTACCGCATGAAAAAAAAAGATTTTTATTTTTGAATTTTAATCAGGCTAATTCCCGTGCGGGGTCAATCTACACCAGTAGTAGATTATGTGGTTTTAAGGAATTACACGAATTCGTTAACACTCTGTATTCAGGGTGCAAATGAATTCGTGTAATTCCTTCAAACCACATAATCTACTAATGATATAGATTAAACCCGCACGTGATTTAGCTTCATTAAAAATATTATATTATATTATATAATAATTGGTCAATCTGTGTCACTACTAGTCGCGCGCAGAAGGTTTGCCGATGACTGCGCCTCCCACTTCACCGACCGCTACCCGCGCTCGTCTGAATCGTACCGACCATCGACGCGTGACGTCATGAGGCCATCGGCAAACCTTCTCCGCACGACTTATAGTAAATCACGCGGTTTGAAGGAATTACATGAATTCGTTTACACCCTGTATTTCCATCGTCTGGTGAGGAAATTTTATTTTCTAGCCCGTCCCCACACGGGATAAACCTTTACGATTTACGTACAGATTTATGTAAAATACATCCATTTGTATTAAACAGGTCTAACATAAATTTTAAAGTAAATTAGTCTTCATAAAACAAGCTAAAATAAAAATATTTATTATTTCGACGCCAAAACCGACATCAATTTGTAAACACGTAACCGAGGCAATGATGGACAGATTGGTAAATAGATGTTCATATCTGCTGCATCATCCTGCTATTACCCACATTAGAAGAGCGAGTTAATCGGGAGAATTCGGGAGTGTTCGGGGGTAATCGGGAACTGAACGATCCATCACTGTAGACCAGTCATCGGGGCGATTACACAACTCCTATCTACTTGATAGCGAACCAAATTATTTAATGACAGATGTATTTATTTCGGCGGTTATTTGAGATTTTTTATTGGACAGAAATGTAGGGAGTACATTAATTTGATGATGAGATTTAGAAACTTTAAAATCAGTTTTTTATCTTCTAAAATGTAAAAAGTTTAAATTATTATGAAACGTAATAATTTTTCTTTGCTCTCGCCCTTTTGATGTGTTTTAAAAATCTCTGAGGCTTGTTACCAAAAAACATGCAGATAAAAATTCAATTTAATGTCTTGTAAGGACTGCTGCATTAATTATTTCCCTCAAGTTTGTATGTTCGTGAATGTGTATCAATTAGTGTAGCTGTGTACTGTACATACCTACCAACATGCAACTAAAGAATAATACAATAATATTCCCAACGAATCACGTGATCCGTTGCTGTATTTAGTTTTTTTTTCCCAACCACTCATGATTAATTTAAATTGAAGTTTTTAGGGTTCCGTACCCAAAGGATAAAACGGGACCCTATTACTAAGCTCCGCTGTCCGTCTATCCGTCTGTCTGTCCGTCTGTCACCAGGCTGTATCTCATGAACCGTGATAGATAGACAGTTGAAATTTTCACAGATGATGTATTTCTGTTGCCGCTATAACAACTAATACTAAAAAACAGAATAAAATAAATGTTTAAGGGGGCACCCATACAACAAACGTGATTTTTTTTGCAGGTTTTATAGATAATAGTACGGAATCCTTCGATTCGCACTTGGCCGGTTTTTTTTTTATTATTTTTGTCTATTATAAAGATCTGAAAAATTAAGCTATGGTTCTATGATTGTTATTGTAAATATTCCTTCGTGATTCGTTGGGAATATAATTTTATTATTTTGTAGTTGCATACAATCACGTGATCAGATGGGAACCTTTTACGTAACCCACACACATCGTGGGGTCACCAATTTGTGCAGCTGTCTGTACTGTACTTACCAACATGTTCTGCTGTAACTTATTGTAAATCTACAAGTTAACATAAATGGTTAAAATTAAATATTCCATGCTTAAATAATATGTTATTCATAGTTGGGGTCATTATCAAGGACCTTATTCACTATGACATAATATCAAAACGTAACACGCAAATAACACGGCCGCGTTACCATCCGAATTTGCAATCGGAAAGATAGGGTAGGTACACTCGGCCAAAAAAGTGGTTTACTACCCTAAGATTGAAATTCGTTTGCACGTCATAAAACAATAATAGATAATTTTTGCAAGTGAAATCGACCTTCAAATCGAAGATCGATTTCACAGGAATCACTTGCAAAAATTATCTGACAACAACCTTAGCGATATTTTCATTTGATAGGAACTGTTGTCAAAACTGGTAAACCACTTATTTGGCCCACCGTACCTATTTAATTGTCAAATGGCCTTCCAAGCAGCGTGAAATGAAATGCTAAAATATTATTGTAACGGCTCGGGTAAACATGTTTTCGTTCATTAATATTCTTTTTTATTTAATTTTAATGTTATTTCTGGTATCCCTTATTTTGTAAACTCCTTTAAGGCAGGAAATTAAAGTATCTACCCACAAGAAAACGAGTTTTGTGAAGAGGCAGTGTAATAAGAAAATGGAAGTAAAGATGGCTAAAAACAACAAACGGTACACTGTCTGTAATTGTTGTGAAATAACAAAGCTTCTAAAATTGACATCATCTGCTTAGTGAAAGTACAAAGAACTGAATATTTGAATTAATTAAAGAACAATGGCGATCTCCGATAGGTACACACGGCTACACATCAAGCTATACAAAACCAGTTTATCTTGGCGTCGCTTTGTATAATCTTTTCGCACAAGTAACGGTCAGCTTATACTGGTTTTGCATAGCTTGAAGTGTAGCCGTGTGTACATGAAATTATCTCCATTGACGTAGAATACGAAGTCAATGGTTATCTCAGTAACACAGTCGCATCGTGTGGCGAGTGGAGTTAGTGCAAATTCCTGTGAAAAATAGATTATATCATTAACAAAATCCTATGAAAAATATGTTATGTAATTAACAAAATCCTATGAAAAATAGGTTATGTAGGAAATTAACAGAAAAATGGCAATGTTTATTTTAACTAGACCTCATAAACGAGAGAGAAGGGGCTTGTGGCTAATTATCAACCGCGTGGATCATACAATTTGCAAGGTTAAGCTGCGCTTGCCGCGGTCAGACATAGGACCACCAGGACTACCAGGGATGACCGTTCGTTACACAACGAGACCCCTCTATGCCTCTGAGAGCACGTTAAGCTGTCGGTCTCGGGCGTCATACGAATAACTTTGACAGTCGTTACGGGTAGTTATAAGCCCGAAAGTCTGACAACCGGTCAAACCTTAGGATATCGGCTTTGCTCAGTAACTGGGTTTGCTGAGGTCTGATGGCAGACTAGAAAATGACCTCAACGTAGTTGGGAAAATGCTAGCCAGAACAAGAACTTATAAACGAGCACAGGGCATTCATCTTTCAATAGTAACGACCTTTTTCACAAAAATGGTGTATGAAGGTTTTTGTTATAACTTAATAATGATGGTATAAAGAAAAGGAAACTTGGGAAAGGTGTCTTTAACATAATACATTAAGTAAATTTATTTCGTGTGGCTGAAATGTAGCGTATCATCCATTTAGACGGCTTTGCGAGCAGTTTGCTTATGAAGCTCCATTAGCTTTAAACTAAATACATTTGAACGTTAAAGAAATTGTTATGCCACACAATTTCCTTAATGGAAATGGTTTTGACTGCTGAAATAATATTTTCTGTTTAAATTGTTCAAGATAATTTATTTTGTTATTATACAAAAATATTTGTAAAATTAAAAGGGGCGGCTTTTCCGTCATTGTGACAAACTAAGGATAAGTACAAGTACACATGTAAGACTTTCGTCAAAAGTAATGCATGTCTGTTATAATAGGGCAGGGTTAAAAGCTTACTTACGTCGAATAATGCATTTTTTACTTTTTTCTTTTGTCCATAATTATGTACTCATTTTTCATTTAGTTGTATTTGTCTAACTTGTTTCAGGTCTTGAATCGCTGAGAGTCCGTCTTCCAATGACGTTGACTTTATGGAGTTATTCCCAACTAGTCACGTGATTCGGTGGTAGTTGTATCGGATCACGCATAAGCTTCCCATCTGATCATGTGATTAGATGTAACTACAAAATAATACAATTATATTCCCAACGAGTCACGTGATTCAGTGCTAGCTGCATCGGATCACGCAAAGCTTCCCATCTGATCATGTGATTAGATGCAACTACAAAATAATACAATTATATTCGCAACGAGTCACGTGATTCGGTGCTAGTTGCATCGGATCACGCAAAGCTTCCCATCTGATCATGTGATTAGATGCAACTACAAAATAATATAATTATGTTCCCAACGAGTCACGTGATTCCTTGGGACAACGTTACAACTACTTTTTGAGTAATTTTTTTCCCAACCACTTTTGATTCATTTAAATTTAAGTTTTTGATTAGTTTTGCTTATGAAAAATTAAGCATGGTCCTATGATTGTTATTGTAAATATTCCTACGTAATTCGTTGGGAGTATAATTGTATTATTTTGTAGTTGCATCCAATCACGTGATCAGATAGGAAGTTTTAGCGTGATCCGATGCAACTAGCAACGAATTCCGTGATTCGTTGGGAATAACTCAAAATTTCGTACACGTATCTACCTAACGCCGCTTTGACTTGAAAGGTAGGTATTGTGAATTCGCAAGTCAATAGTCACGAATCACGACATGTGTTGTATGACAAAGACTACGAAACCTAATAACATCGTTCAATGCTCTTATTAGATCCTTAACACGCCCTGCTATGGTTAAATTGGTAACTACATAATATTTTATATTACGGCGCTTTTTGTTGCATGGAACAGCTATAGAAATAGACAAATATAACTTATAAGTAGCTAATCTTATGAAACAAGATTTAATTTTTTATTGGAGAAAGTCATTAGGTATTATTTATTCAATCGGTTAGTGGCCATATTCTTGAAAACATTTTGCTCCCATCATAAAAATGTTTTGTGAAACTCTGCCCTTTTTCTCGCAGACTGTTTTTTTTTTTAAATCTGAAAATGAAGTGCGAAATTTTAAAAAAAATATGGCCAGTTTCTAAATAACGTTTCCCTGTAGCTACAACGGTTAAGGTAGCCTTACTGCTCCATTTCAAATTACCACCTTGTATATGTATGTTTATGTATCCTTATTAAAATAATAAATAAAATATGTTACACCCGTATACAGAGTGTAACATATTTTCGATTTTATAGCTTATAGCTAAAGCTAAACTCGTTGCGAGGTTAATGTAATTGTTAATAGCAATAAAACTATGATGTTCGATCGTCAACAGTAGACTCCATTTATTTACCTATCACATTGATTCAAAACTATGTAGTTGGCGCTTACAATATCATGTTTCTCACAAAAAATAAAGCGTGTTAGTTACACGTGTGATAAAATGTAAAAAATCACATTTGGGAGTGCGATCGTTTAATGTGTTAAATTGGCAAAATCATTCACAAAATTGTGCATTGCATTTCGTGAATGTTCATTGCCGTACGTTTGTCTCCGCCGCTACAACGACCAGTCTTGTGGGAATGCCATAATACCTATGTTTGACATATTGGTGACTGTAGTTAGACTTTAACACGTTCAGTGCCGGGTGCCCTCCAGGAGGGCACCCTGAAGTCGCATTCGCCTTGCCGGTGCCCTCGTGGAGGGCTCATTATAACAGTAGGTTTTTCTTGGAAAATACTCCGTCATGAAACAAGTAAACATCTATTTTACGACGTAGTAGCGTATTTTTTACGGTTTCTAACCTAATGCCAGGAACCCTCCTCGAGAGTTCACTCTTAGCGTAAATGTAATGCAGAGGACCCTCCTGGAAGGTCCACTAGTAGTATGTATGGCGTATTACCTCTATGAAAAGTGTGGTGGACTCGAATGTGTTAATAGATCGCGATTGATGTAGGGTTCGTAGCTCATTAAAAACCACGCCAATTGTACGCTCTGCGAGGTTAAGCTGCTCTTGCCGTGGTCAGTCCGTGAATGAGTGACCGTTCGTTACACTTCAAGAGCCCTTTATGCCTCGGAGAGCACGTTTGACAGTCGCTCAACGGTATCATACCTATGACTGTCGTAGTCAAAAGCTTTAGGCCTCTTGTTCACACACGTTTTTTCGCCGTAAAAACCTACGGTTAATTAGCCGTGTGTAGGCACGGTCATCAGTGTTGTACGGGCTACTATAGAAGTTTGTTGACGGACACGGCGGCCCACTCTCTTTTGCGTACGATTTGATTTACATTAGTGTTGTATGACAGTCTATGAGAGTTTGTTAACGGCACCGGACGTTTTCGCGACGGGCAATTATTACATGACAGCTTTCCAACGCTGATTTTGTGTTACAAAATGGTTTTAAATTAGTTTTGGCTGGTGGTTTGCCGTGTCGTGTACAAGCTCACACGATTTTTCTACGGCGCGGCTAATACGCCGTACGGTTAAGAAACCGTGCCGTGAACAAGAGGCCTTAGGCTTCACGTTAGGCTAGACAGACAGCTGGTATAACTTTAGGATATCGGCATTGCCCAGTAACTGGGTTGCGGAGGTCTGACGGCAGTCGCTCCGTGTAAAATACTGGTATTCAGCCGCTTATGGTTAGACTGGACACCGACTCCGATAAAGTTGGGAAAAGGCTAGGCAGAACAGGAAAAACAATGAGCTTTTATTGTTTTTCCTGTTCTGTGCAGCCTAAATGAGCAGCAATTATGTCATCCATGAATTGTATGAAATCAGTTCACATGAATATAAATATGAAGAAAATGGCTTTAAACATTTAAAAATACAATCCTTTGTAAACCGTAAGCGAAATTGTTATAAATGACCAAACTTGTCAAATAAAATGATAATGGAAGTATGTAGTTACTAGCCCGCAGGAGAACGTTGCTTCCTATGCTATTAATTTTATCGCTGAATCGCCTTTTATGAAACCCCCGGGAAGCTAGACTTCTTTGCCGGGAACTATACGGAAAAGTAGTGTGTACCTAGAGTTTTAGGGTACCGTACACAAAGGGTGCCAACTAAGCCTTTTTTTTTTTTTTTTTTTTATCGTGGGAGAATCCTCATGGATACCCTTCGCCTGGGGAAGGCGAAGGGTTATGCCGGACTCTTACCGGCTAAAATCCCACGGTGTTCCTACTCCTGACCCTTGGCCGGGGTCACGGGATTCGCAGCTGCATGCACCGCAACCCCGGCAGGCCTCGGTCCGCCAGCCCCTGGCGGACCTCTCCTTCTGTGGGGCCTTGCCCCACGTCCTCCTGAGAGGCGCGCACGGAACACATGCGCGCCGCCTTCTCGGGCCTGTTACTGGTCGGGCGACGGGTCCCCTAACCCGTCGCCCGCAGGCCACACACTAGGGTGGCCGGAGATCGTCGCGCGCCCTCCGGCGGCGCCCGGTGCGTCTGGCGCGGGAAGGGAGAGTGGCCGTCGCCTCTCTCTCCCTCTCCGCTCCCTCCTTGGTCGCCATCACCACCTCACAAAAGGAGGTGACGGCTTCCCACGCACTCTCGCTCCCGACCATGGACAGAACCACGGCCGGAAGCGAGAGGTCACCACTGATCGCCGCGACTAGTTCACGGCGCTGCGTCGCCCACGCACGGCACTCCTGCAACGTGTGCAGCGCCGTGTCTTCCGGGCAGTCGACGCAGTGGTGACATCCGGGCGTCTGCTCCCGGCCTATGCGACACAGGTACTTCCCGAAACATCCATGTCCCGAAAGCACCTGCGTCAGCCGGAAGCTGAGGGCGCCATGCCGCCTCTCCAGCCAGTGCCAACTAAGCCTACGCTGTCTGGTTGTTATAAGGGTAAATCTTATCTTTATTTTATCTCAGCAGCCACAAGAGGTAGCTAGTTGAAATTTCCACAGATAATGTTTTTTTGCGGCGTGAATAATTTGCAAATAATAAAAAATACAAAAATCGAAATCCCAAGGGTGTCCCTAAGAGTACCTTATAATGTTTTGTTCCGGCTTTATCTCAAAAATAGTGATAGATTCTTAAGATTTTCAACTTAGGCTTAATTACATTTTAAACTCTATTGATAAACAATTAATGCTAAAAAACACTTCTGTCCATATATCTGTCCACAAGGTACCGTACAAACAAATGAAAATGATACTCATGCACACAGGTGCGCGAGAATGACTCGTACTTGACCTGTTTTAAATCCACAAAGAAAAAAAAAAAAAGAGAGTATGAGAGTACGATATCGGTCTGAAAGTAGGACGTAGTGCAGAGATGCGGGTCGACGACATTAGATAGGTGTAGCCGTGAAGGCACAGACCGCGGAGTGTCATGAACAAAGATAATAAATTAAGAATTAAGGAAGAGGAAAACATCTGCATAGTAATAATGCGACGCGGATTAGAGTATACAGAGTGTTAGCAAATTCGTGTAATTTTTTAAAACCACAATATGTTCGGTGAAGATTGACCCGCACGTGACGTGATATAATAATAATAAACATTTAATTCAGACCAAATCCATATTTTGTTAGTAACAATGTACTTAAAAACTAATGTTAGAATTGGCATTGGATATAACTTGATCAAAAATAAAGAAATGAAATACTTTTATTTCTTGCGGTAGGGGTAAGTGACCGTATCTAAACCACCTAGACACTAAAAGAAATAAGACAGTAGGAATACACATGATTAAGAATAGTACAAATAGCGGTCAGGATTAAAAAAAAAGCAACAAAAAAATGGCATTTTTTTATAAGAGTTATCATTTCGATACCAAGCATAAATGAAGCACGGTGACACTGACTGGCGGGCACGACTAGCGTGATATCGCTCTTTGTAGTCAGTATAAGTACTCGGGGCTCTAAAATGACTGAGAAATAGAAATACAAGTATTCTATTTGTTTTTTTTAGGGTTCTGTACCCAAAGGGTAAAACGGGACCCTATTAATCACTAAGACTTCGCTGTCCGTCTGTCACCAAGCTGTATCTCATGAACCGTGATAGTTAGACAGTTGAAATTTTCACAGATGATGTATTTCTGTTGCCGCTATAACAAAAAATACTAAAAACAAAATAAATAAATATTTAAGGGAGCTCCCATACAACAAACGTGATTTTTTTGCCGTTATTATAGATGATAATGGTACGGAACCTTGGTGCGCGAGTCCAACTCGCACTTGGCCGGTTTTTTTATTTGGTTGACTGAGAAATAGAAATAGGTACAAGTATTCTATTTGTTTTTTTTATTTGGTTTAAAAAAAAACCCATTTACGATTAATCTGTCACCAGTAGATCTCGCGCTTTGAAGGAATTACACGAATTCGTTTACAGCCTGTAGAGAGAATTCTAAAATTGAAGAAGGTAAAGAAAAATATTGGCATATAAAAGTCGCAGCTGTAGTCACTCGGATTTATTTAGTAGCTTACATTTCTTTTCTGTCTCAAGAGTCAAGGCTGTAGAATTCGCATGTGTACCCTTAAGACTATTACGGCTGTAATTTTCCGTCGTATCAATATCTTTCAATTTAAAACAGCCAATATTAACGTTGGCATTTTGTCGTATCTATTAACTTAATTTTCATTGTTGGATTTTAAATGAAATCTATTATCTCGAATTCGCTCCGAAAGACTAATTATCTAAAATAATTTGATTATTTTATTAAGTAGAAGTTTGTTAATTTCGCACCTAGGCATTGTTTCTCTGATGAAAGGCGAATCTCTAGACATTTAAATAAATGAATTAATGAAATTATTACCCTAGAATAGTTTTGTTCATTGATCGATTTTAGTACCATGACAGAGTCTACTATTTCATTTTGAGAAAATGAAATTAATATTGTAATTAACGTCTTCAAAATACTATTATTGTACTAGCTTTCATCTTCTCTACTCGTTCACTTTAACCTAATTTTCAGCCGTAATTGAGTAAATCGTTTAAATTATTCCAAAATAGATACTTGTTTAAAATAAAGTTATAGCTAAAAGAATACTGCCGAGTTAATTCGAGGGTATAATTTAAATGATCATAATAAACAAACAACGGCTTTAAACGCAACTATACGCAGTCATTTCTTTATTAACTTGCATCTTAATTGCGCTAAACACTTTTGACAGGTCGATTTTGACAGGTCAACAATTTCCATAGCAACGTATGTATTAAAATCCGGCTTATCCACAACTATGTACTACGCAATGAATGTTGTTGTATTGTCAAAATGAAAGCTATTGAAATTACGAATGTGATACGCAATTCGGATGCTAGTGTGAAGTATATTTTAACGAAACCTGAAACTGATGGTTTAAAACAAATATTTAGATGATAATCCAGCTCTAGAATCAATATAAAATTGAAGATAAAATGAATGTATTTTTATTTATCCTAATTATGTTTCTTAGGCGAATGCTACACGCTCAATATTTATCACGATATTTTGATCGCGCCTCTGGGTCGTGATATTTAATGCGCGTTTAATCCATGAATACACTGATCCAAACGCTCAATAAATATCACGATCTAGGATCGCGATTCAAATACCGTTATAAATATTGAGCGTGTAGCATTCGCCTTACGGTCGGTAATTGCATTTTATTTTTTAAATACTAAATCTAAGAAGGTTGTTTGTCCATTATATTAGAAATACTGGCCAATACAAACAGAAAACTCAGTTCCGACGCCTTTAAGACACGAAGAAAAAATAAAAGAAAACTTTAATGGCATCACCAGATTTTTTGGCATTATTGGCCAGTTAATGTTGCATTAATTAATATTATCACAAAAGAGGTTACATACTAGTCTGTTAAAAAAATAAAAAATTACCAATGCTTGTGAAAATGCTTTGAGCTGGAAGAATTTTATTAGTTTTAGGTTTTATGATCATGTTACAGCGAGGATGGTGAAGATTTTTTTTTGTATCTATACAAGGTTAGTCGGAAAGGGGGTAGTAATCCGAAAGGGTGCTAAAGTACACATTATAATGAGTAACTCTTCTTCTACAACTTTCCCCAAACGCTAATAAATTTAAGAGAAATAGCTGCTCGAGGATTAAAAAAAAATGCGCTAAAATCTGTCTATCCCCAGTTATGATCAGCTGTGTTTACATTTAGGTCTTAATTGGGGTTACGGATTAGAAACTCCATTTTATGAATTTGTAATGAATGGGTGAAGAGTTTTTGAAAATACTAAAATAAAAATCGTTTTGTATTGAAATAAAAATGATTTAATTTTGAAATTTTAACACTTACCTTCCGACATCAGTGATACTTTAAGTGGCCCGCGGATTAGTACCCCCTTTCCGACTAACCTTGTAAAATAACAATCAATGGAAACTATTTATTTGAAATTTAAGTATTTCCTTGAGGAAGCTGCACGCTTAACACACTGTTTCGTATTTATAAGTCTAACAGCGGTTACGCACTGCATCCGATCCGAATCCGTGAAAATACGTTCCGAAGTAGCCATAGAACTATTTGTATGGTAAGTAGTTTACGCACTACATCCGGCGTTCGTCATCCGATTTCTATCCGTCATCCGTGAGTCTCCAATTCGGAAGAAATATTGACGGATCGAAGTAGTCGTAGTAATGTTTGTATGAACACTTTCGCACTACATCGGATTCAAATCGGACGCC
Source organism: Amphipyra tragopoginis (assembly GCA_905220435.1). Lineage (NCBI taxonomy): Eukaryota > Metazoa > Arthropoda > Insecta > Lepidoptera > Noctuidae > Amphipyra > Amphipyra tragopoginis. The sequence goes on along the minus strand of HG992005.1, from coordinate 14,066,897 downwards.
AAATTGATATGCCAAAGATGGCCCCTGAATTGTTTGAATTTGAATCAGAGATCGGATAAGTGCGTAAGCGATAGTTATCCGAATTTGGTCCGAGATTTTTACTCTAGATCGGTATTTTCACGGATTCGGATCGGATGCAGTGCGTAAAGCAATATCCGAATTCTGTCCGAGTTTATTATATCCGTATTTTCACGGATTCGGATCGGATGCAGTGCGTAACCGCTGTAACACCAACTGTGCTAAAACTCAAGATTTTATTAGACAACCAGTAACTATTTAAACGATTCGTACTTGAAGTAATAACATTTAGAACGAAAAGCATTCCACAATATGTTACATTTTTTATAGCACTTACCTAGAAATAATGACTATTACCTGCTCTTACGCATCTTTCACGTATGTTCTATGACGCGAAATGGTCATTTACAATTTTATTTGTTTGTGCAGTTCTCTACTACCTACTACCGTGAACCAGAGTTACAATGCTATTTTTAAATGCTGATACTATAAAATTGAAATTCCTCTCAGCGTTGCTTTTAAGTTCATTGGCTTTTTATAATATTTACGTATGTTGTTAGGGAAATGTTTTGATCTTGTACGCCTCATCTATGAAATAAATATCGGTATTGTTTGAAAATAACAAAAAAATGTTCATACGTGGCTGCTGTGTGAAAGAGTAGCATAATAAAGATTGATCCGTGGCCTTACTATGCAGGGTGAACTGGTATTCGACGTATTACTTGTAAGGCGTGATAGTGTGTCCTTTAGGCAACGAATTAGCACTTCATATACCCAAGGCCAAAGTCAGCAGATTTCGAGAAATTTCATTTTTTGTAGTTTTTTTTTAAAATACTTAGAATTAGTTATTGAATCTTATTTATCTCATAAGTATCAAATTGAATGGTTTTGATTTCCATATTATCTTGTAGCTGACATTTTAAGCAAACTTTCTATACAAAAGAATGTTTGAAAATACAAAGTATTTATCGTTAAAAATGTAATAAATATTTTATTAAATCATCCAGACACGGTTGAAAGATTGATGACTATCTCAAAAAATTACTATGACGAAGCGTAAAAAATACGAAAAAATATCCTCCTTTAATCAGCTGTCCTTACGTATTGCACCCTAATCGTATTACAGAAAGGAAAGTAACTGTGAGCACCCTTCTCGCAAGAGGCTCTACAAGCCATTGATCTCATAAAATACCAGCACATGATAAGAAGGAAAATCCTGCCGACTTCCACATCGGAGGGCACGACCTTCAGCTTGATTAAACGACTCAAAGACAAGGAAGAAAAGTTTCACAGAACAAAAAGTTTGTATGTTGTGCAAACAGCCCGTGAACTGAATGGACAGGGCCTTCTAATGACCACTACAATAAACGATTATAGGGACATTGCCGGTATCACCATTCGTAACAATCGATCAACCAATTAATTTTAATTTAATTTACTTATGTAAGCATTATGTGTCGTGTGGTGCCGGACGTAAAGAATAGCACTATCCAATCTCTTTCCATGGGTGTCGTAGAAGGCGACTAAGGGATACACTAGAGGATGGGCAGCAGCGTTCTCTGAGTACTTTAACAAACATACTGCTATCGCCAACCCGCCTGCCAAGCGTGGCGATTATGGCAAAGCCCCCCAACATGGTTTGGGGAGGCCTATGTCCAGCAGTGGACGTGTTTCGGCTGAATGACATACACAATTTTTTAAATCCTTATGAAAATTGGTTTAGTTTAAAAAAAGAAAAAATTGTACAATGCGTGTACTTCAATTAGTACAGTTAGAGTCAATATAATGGTTGTCTTACAGGGGAAAAGCCTGGAGATCTGTAATACAAGTTTTACTTACATCAGACAACAGTCTCAATGTTACGCGCAAATATATAAGGTAGGTAAGGCAATTAACGCCATCTGTTAAATAACGCCCAAAAGACAGAAAACGTACTTTTATTCGCGTAAGCTACTTGACAGCTCACGCAGACATATGATACACCAATAAGAACACACCTAGCGTGAACGAAAGTCTCTCGTGCCACAATCTTGCCAGTGATGCGTCCTGCTTCAAGGACCGCAGCCATGGACGTCGCTATTATAAAAATTGCTCTGACAAAATTTTTAGTTTTTAGTTGTTCTGTTGTATTTTTCATACACTTTTATATTTCTGTTATAATATAGGTGACTACCCTTCATATTTCGTTACTATTTTTAAGACAATAAACGTAATTTAGTGTAAAAACTTTCGAAATAACAATATCTAATACTCGGACAAGAACGCCCATTCAAATGATCATGGGGCGTTATTACCATTCATGGGCGCTATTGGCCTATGGACTTGCGTTTGACCACAGTCTCACCTGATGGTAAGTGACGACGAGATCGAAGGTGGAACGCACTTACTCAGAAAATACCTATTACTGAATACAGACGCAGGAGTATCAGACCTCATATTAAAAGGTAATTCTTGCTCAAGTATAGCCATTGTCATCAATGGTAGGTTAAGGGCGCCATTGCCCACTATCGTTTAAAAACGCCCAATGTAGGTTTAGATTATAATCTTCTTTTTTGAAATAAAACAGTTGTAATACTTTTATTTTTTATAAATTTTAATGTCAGAACTAATTTTTTTGTTAAAAATGATTATCCAAGAGTGTCATGTTACTTTACGCGTGTTAACAAGTTAGATAGTTTTTTTATGTTAAATGTTGATTTGTTACATTCCTTTTATTTCTATTATAGAAATTTATATGTGACTATTATGTTTTGTTAGATTTATAATCCCTATGAATGTATTTTTGCGTCCAGGACATTATTAAGCAAACGGGCGGTAATAAACATATTATTTTTAATAACGCCCAAGACAAGGTTTTTAAAAAGATGTTATTTACATGGAAATCATAAATATTTACACCACAAAACTAGCATCCTTAAATTATGAAAATCATGTTTAATGTTTTAATCAAATATTTTTTTCCATTTAAATAGTATTTACAGAAAAAAAAATGGTTTTAAGTTAGGTGGGCGTTAATTGCCTGGGCTACCTTATTTGACTAGCTTTTACCCGCAGCTTCGCTTGCGTGAAATTTTGAACCCGTTAAGTGACGATTTTTCATACAAACTTTCATCCTCTACTTAACTACATTAGGGGGTGAATTTTGAAAAATCCTTCCTCATTCCTTGTCAACATTATAAAGGAAACCTCTGTGCAAAATTTCAGCTTTCTAGGTCCAAGGGTTTGGGCTGGGCGTTGATGAGTCAGTCAGTCAGGACTTTTATTTTTATTGAAGTGTATAGATTCTGTAGGAACTGTATTCTGTATTGTTGTGAAAGGGTTAGTGAGTACAGTAGTTTTAGCAGACAGGAGGATGATGTTGCCCAACGCTTACACGTACAAAGTATCTGATGTTCCGCTTGAACGTGTCACAAAAAATCAGCATTTGAGGGTCATTCTCGACATTAGTATGACCTTCAATACTCACATACTCATTATCTGTTCTCGAGTCTATAAGTTATTGGTATTTATTACGAGACAATCAGCACGCTTGCAAGACAGGGGGGCAAGGATGGTCCAATATATTGCTTATATACGCAGTATCCTGGAATATAATTCAATTATTTTGGCTCCACACGAGGTAAAGTATCTGACAATGATTGAGCGAGTTCAACAAAAAGGACAATGCCCATCTTGTTAGGAGCTTTGGGCCCCTTAAAAACTTCACATGTCACGGTGGTTTTAGCTTGGTTTTGTAGACCTAAAATTACCTTTTCATAATCTGAAATCGATTTTCAATTTTTCACCCTAGTTTAAGAGAAATCTTATTTTTTCGGATGCTGAAATTGAGGTTATAAAACATTTTTTTTTTGTTTTAGGCCTATTTGAAATTAAAATAGTATTGTATAAGTAGGTATTAATATTCCATTTCTAATTCCTGAATTTAGAAAACACTATACATCTTCTTCGCTAACTAGATATTATGTAGGTTAAGTACTTGCGCTTACAAATATCCCTTGCCGTGCTATGCCGGCAGTCAGCATTAAGTGGCCTGTGCCCTCACCACTAGTAGATAGTGTTATTAAAAATAAATACTTACCTACGACGGCTACGACTAAAGTCTTAGGTTAGAGGAGCTTGTGGCTAAGTTACAACAGCCGCACGGATCCATCTCAACTTAAGCTATGTTTGCCGAAGTCAGACTGTGAATGTGTGACCATCCATTACGTACAGACTCTTCCTGTGCGTCAGCTAGCACATACAAGCTGCTGGTTCCGAGTGTCATTTGTAAATCTTAAATACTCGTTACGAGTAGCCAGAATCCCGCAAGTGTGACAACCAGTCTTACCGAGGGGTAACGTGTTATATCCCAATGTATGGGTTATGGAGGTCAGATGGACAGTCACTCCATGCGCAATACTGTATTCAGGTGCGTTGGTTAGACTGGAAGCCGACCCCAACACACCTACTTGAGAAAAGGCTAGGTAGATGATGATGACTAACACTTTAACAACATCTTCTATGCGCTATAGCAACATAGTAAGATCACTACCCCACTTGCTAGTGAGTTCACTATGCCATCTATGATTTGTAGTTTGTGTAGGAAGGGTTTAATTATAGACCAGGTTATATTAAAGTAAGATGCCCTACGGATGCTTACTTTAAAAAAAACAGCAATTCAGTAGGTAAAACATTTATTTTTCAAGGATATATGATCTAGAAAAGGCAGTGGGGCGCTTATATCATTAAAACAACCCCAGCTTAAATACCACAATATGCTGATAGTATGAGCGCAGCACCCTACTGTTCGATTTCCCACTAAGCAACTACAGTAATAAGGAATGATACTCTATATCATTGCTTATGCTATACTGCAGGAATCACAGGATCTGCAATGTTATCGTCCATGTTATCAGTCACTGGCGCAGACTCCATGGTGAGTCTGTTAACGCCACCGATGACCTGGCTCTGTATTTCTCTCGATGGAGCCTCCCAACAAGCACAACAAACTTGTTCCAAATGCAAGATCTGAAAATTAGAAAACATTATATTTATACTACTTATTTTTGTTCAATTAGTTCAATCATAGTAATTCTGCCAAGATTGAAACACTTACATGATGTGCTGGTGTCCATCTTAGTATAACATTCCTTTGAGGACAGTCTTGACTAACCCTGTGAGTTCTGCAACTTGCAATTGACATGCCACACGCAAAACATATGTTGAGGTGTCCAAGGGCAGGGGATACAAGGGACAGAGATGTGGTTGATGATGTCCAGTTTTCTAATAATACAAAACATTCAACACACAGGATGTCATCAGAGGATATCTGAAAAGATACAAGAAAAAATCAATGAATTCCTAGGTAAATAATACATACATAATTTATACATGTGCTCATTGCAATGGTCTAGGTTTTCTCACAGATCACCGTACACTGCCTAAATTCCGTTACAAAATAGTTTTAACACAAATGTTAGATTGTATAGTAAATCCATTATGATTACAAGGGAATAATTAAGAGGTATATCCAGAGAATAGGTCTAAGATGAATAATACTTTTATTTACATTTTGCTTTTAAAGAAAATGTATGATCACCAAAAGAGTTAAGTATGCAGACAATTTATTTTTCCACTACGCCATCAACATTCATTATTATTGTGTGCATAATGGCTTAATAAACTTAGGACACACATAGAAAAGCAAACTGCACACAGCACACTGTTTAAAACGAATTGGAAGTTAGCTGCCTAGATATAAGACTTAAATGTTTTGCTGGTTGTTAATTTCTGGTATAGTGGAAATAATAGAGATTTACAGTTGACAATGACCCCTTGATTGACCAAACATAGGCATCCTAATTATTCATATAAATCTTGTAAATGACACATGATAAACTTACCGGTGTAGTGTTACCCAGGATCTCAGAAGCCGTCAGAAGGATAAGCATTGGTTCATTTAATTCTTCGATTTGACGTCTCCGAAGATTAGGCGCTAAACGTCCCGGAGCAATTGACACACCGGCGAGAGAGAAGGCGGTTTACCCGACCTCTACCAGGTGTAGACATTTTTCAGGAGTAAAACAAGAGTCCAAGGCTCACTTAGACTATATAGAGTCAATTTGCGCACGTATCACTAAAACAGGAGTCCAATATCTCAAAACAAATACACTAAAGGAACGTAAACGCACAACTCGACAGCTTCAAATTGTAACGAACAGAATTAAATACGGAGGAATATTAATAAAAGTAGACGCAAAACGAACGATAACAAACAATTTCATTGATGCATTGATTTATTGATTTGACAGATAGATCTGTCTAGGTGTGACCATGTGAAATATTTTGGCAATCGATTTACCGAATCGATTTGTTATAAATAATATTTTTTACATAATTAAAAAGATAATTATAAATACTTTTTAGGTATGTATAGGCAGTACTAACCTAAGTACTAACGTCTAATGACAATAATGTCTGTAGTACTTCGCGCCTAATCAGATACATGAGACTGTTAGCGGATTGGTAAATCATCGATATTTCCAATCGATTACAATTATTTAATTGACCTATCGTCTGGCAACATTCAGTTTAAGTTTTAATGGCGGAACTGACTTAAATTCAATTAAATAAATATTAATAATGTTCTCCAATGCTAGGGTAAAAGAAATGTTGATAAAAAAAACTTGAACATGTAAAAATACAACTTAATTTTTGAGAAGTAAATAGTCTTGACACGGCACCAAAAATAAGGGGCCCACTGGTGGGCATTCTCCTTTGCTCGCTATTTTTATTAAAAACTATTTGGCTACTATCCTTTTTTGTATCATTCGCTGTTTGTGTCTGGGATGGTTGGTTTAAACACACTGTAACTAAGGTGTAAATGTGTTTTGATGATCTATTACTACCTAGTGTTAAATAGAAGCGTCAACAACCTTACAAATCTTGCCCATTGTTCTCTCTCAGCACCTGATCACTGCACACGGCTGCGTAAGCGTCGTCTGTTGGCGGTATCGCCGGTACGTACATGTACTATTCAATACGCTTCCACAAGTGCTGTATCAATGCTCAACTCCCTGATTGCTCAGCAGCCAGATGTTGATATTTTCAACAACAACCTTAAACAGTTTGTTGTTTACTGTTACGAGTTCTTGAACCAATTAATGAGAATCATGTTTATAAATGTAATAAAAACTTACATGTGTGTATTGAGTTTGCTGTACGTGTTGGGTAACTGTAAGTAGGTACAGTAATTAAATAAATTTCTTTAAATATATAAATAAAAACGATCCACTTTGCAAGTTAAATTGCGTAAGTTATAGAAAAAAAGTACTTGCTTAATCTATTTACACCGAAAGCGAGTTTTTTTAAAAACTTCACGGGCAGCTTGCGCCATGTCAGGCAGGTCGGTAAAACTTTGGAATCGACTTGCTGCAAGTTGCGCAAATTAACTTGCTAGTGAATTAGCGCTTTATACGGGCACCACAATACTGCCGTACGAGCATAAAAAGCTGTAAGTGTTTTTTTTATAATGTACTGTAATGAAATTTGATAGCCTGACTAATAAGGCGTAATATTCTATGTTAAGAAATTGCACTCACTGCACTCTTCATTAGGTACGACAACGGCAAAATAGTAGGGATTATATAAAAATGTTGACTGACATTAATGACTGATCAAGATTAAATTACTGATTATAAACAAAGATATTAGATTTGTGATACTTCCAAAAGTCAAAAGTTTCCATTGGAAACTCATCGATCATCGCAATGTTGCAAAATCATTGTTTTAAACTTCGCCATTCGGGCTTTATTCAACAAAAGTTGTTTATGGACGCGTATAAATCAACAGAAGTATACCGCGGCGTATAAATTACACCTAACAATATTTTGTAAAGAGGCTAATAATAGCTTGTAATATCCGACTATGTAGAGCCTTTGTCATTAAATAGGCCGAAGCATGAAATACTAAAATATGTTCCTGAATATGTATTTGCCGTCTGTTACTAAATATGTGTTTGTACCCTGTGAATAGAAGAAGTATTCACAGGGTTCAAACTTAGTATTATCACAGATTAAAGAAGTTAATGTATGTACTCGACTCGTATGCAAAGACAAGGAAAAGATTATTTATTTGAAAAAACACATGTTAGAAACACATGTAGTATTTTAGTAGTATTTTAATTTTAATATTGTACGTAATTTGTCTATTTATTTGTTCATTTGTGTCATTAATACCCGTGGCATCACGATGTCTTATCGCAAACAGCGTTGCGTTTTTTTTTTTTTTAAATGTAGCATTATGCTAAGATAGGAGCCTTTTTTGGCCTCGTGCAGCTAGTTTATTTTTTATCCTTTTTCTTTTTGTATATTGTTTTTGTTTCTGTAACTGCCTGTGTGAGTCCAGAATAAATATTTTTTCTTTCTTTCTTTACATGTTTTGCACAATAATAATACATAAAATGCATCATGTATTTACTATTGGTAAATGGAAAATAATCCTAATCCTAACTAATAAAGTGAAACACCCTTGTTTTAGTCCGGGTGTAAAGCCCGGACGAAAATAAGGGAATCTCACATTAAAAAAAATCTGGTGCCAAAACGATTACTTTCTGCGAACGCAACCGGCATCGATCAATCGTGAGGATGTCTCGCCATCCTCATGATCAATCCATGCCGATTGCATTGCAGAAAGTAAACGGTACCTATCGAGTCAGAAAATCTTTCATTACACAAAACCAGCTTAACATGTTTATTATGTAAATAATACTAAAATAAAACGCTAAGGCAGCTATTACTGCTATTATCGTTTGTATAAAAATATTATTTTTCAAAATAAACGTTCTACTACATTAGTTTCTACATTCGTGTAATTTGCAAATTCAGTACAAGTTGCTTATGTGCCCCTGAAGATTAAATTACATTTGATTCAATACATTGACACAAATACATATAAAATTTTACTAGGCACGTCATCACTGATCACTATATATCTTTTTATTACCTTTTAGTGCCAGAACTTATTACTCAACCGATCCCTGGTTATCTAATTGGGTCTAGGCTACTGTTTTATAGTCATCATACTAGATTAATAATAACGCAGTACTTATCTAATGGGATATCGGGTGGTACAACAAAACATTTTCGTAGCAATATTTAAGGCTTGCACACACAGAAAACGGTTGTGTAACGATTGTGGGAAGCCAGCGGTTGTAATGTAATGTATGAAGCTGCTGCCGTTCTGCACTAGCTCTGTCCTGCATTCGAAGTCAAGGTCAAAGTACTTATTTCAATTAGACCATTTACAAGCATTTTTGAATATTTTAAAAATAAAAATAAAAAATCCTGCCGCATCCAGTGTGGATTCCTATGGAGGGCAATAAACTCCATGGTTACTGTTTCTCATCAAATATTTAAAAAAAATATGGAATCATTGTGAATAAAGAAAAAAGTGAGAACAATGTAAGATATATTATGCTATGCTAATAAGACTACCTACAATTCATTCATGCTTCTGTGTGACACCTCGCACATACACTTGGGAGCAAATAAATCGAGCCACTCCTTTTTTCACGTGTCCTGGTTATTAGTTTTGGTTTCATGGATTATATACTATGTTGACAAAAAACTACCCAATTTGATGACCTTTACAATGATGTAAAGGTCATCAAATTACCTTTTAGGCGATATATATTTCGAATTGATCTGTTCCATAATAGGTACCAAAAATAATAACAATTATACGTGAAAAATAGAAGTGGCTCGATTTATTTGCTCCCAAGTATAGTTTCATTCATTACAATAGCTGTGTTTGCACATCTGTTACACACTCTTTCCACATCCGTACTCTGTCTGTGCCAACCTTAATATGATCTCGGCCATCACGGATAAAAACATCATCTAAAAATAACGAGTTATGTTACCGGAGCTTACAGTGACCAAACATCATGGAGTATCAGAAGAAGAAAAGATTAGCCAGCCTTGCTGGCTGGCTAATCTTTTCACCACGGCATCAGCTATTTTTGTATAGCTCGTGCTGACACGAGAGAAGATTATGGGGGCTGAGTCACCCTCGTCCGTGGGAAGGCACTCTTAGTTCGTAACTCCACACGTGGTCCCCGGGTGGTGCCAATCAGGTGACAACCTTTCGCTTGGTGGTAGGATCTTTACGGTCCGCCTGGCTAGCTACCACCCTCACATTAAAGTCCGGCGCCAAGCAGTTTACTGTGTTCCGTCGTGTGTATGTGAGAGCCAGAGGGGTATAGGGTAATGCCTCTATATCTCTGTTACTTGCATTCGTGTGCTTCATCTTAGACCCTGTCTGCGCTTACCATCAGGTGCGACGAGGGTCAAACGCGACCAAATCAAGTAATAAAAAAAAAACTAAAACTTTTTTTTATTCTTAAATAGAACTCTTATTTTTCGTTCAGAGGTACGTTCAACTTCTATACAAATATTATATGTTTAGACTATACCTATAAGTTTTCTTTCAGCCTCTTGAGTAATAGAATGGCCCGCGGCGATCGGAAATTCATGCTGTCACAAGATTGTTTTGAATAAGAATAAGAATAAGAATAAGAATAAATTTATTTACCAAAAAATATTTCTACAGAAAATCCTTAAATCTAACAACAGGTGTTGATGTTCTATACGATTGCTTATTAAGGACAATATTAACTGTGGCTTCCACACTAGGTCGAGCCTGTCTCGCGGAAGCCTTAGTGCTTAAAAAAAAAAAACAAAACATAGGTACAGTTTGAATTTTGCCTCGATCGTATAAAAAGTAAAAAAGAAAAAACAAATTAAATAGCCATTTCCAGCAGTAACATCGGTATCGGAGAAAATGAGTAAAAAATTAAATACAAAAATAAACTTTTTTTTTTTTTTCTGTGTAGTTTTGTCTGTGTGTGTTATGAAAAATGTAAGTATGTGTGCGTGTGTGTATGTATGTATGTGAGTGAGTGTGGGTGGAGGGGGATGATGTTCGTGTGTGGTAGTGTGTGTGGCGTGAGTCGAGTGTCGGTGAGCGAGGTTGTGTTATTTCGTATTTGTGTATAACTTGTAAGACTGTTATATTACTCTAACTAGTTTTTCAGTTTCTTTGTAGGAAAGAGTCAGTAGCCAGTTCCGGATAATTTTTTTAGCTTGTTTCGTAGTACATAATTTAATGTTACAGAATTTTACTATTCTATTATACATAAAAGGTAGCATGAATTTTTGTAGATGTTGAGCGAAGGTTGTCTTTACTCGAACTTGAGGTATTTTGTATACGCGTTGTTTTAGCAGTATTGGATAATCACTAGATAGAAGAACTGTTTTATGTTGTTTGAGAGTTGATTTTAGCATATATAGCTGGCGAACATTTAGTACAGCAGCATCAGTATATAATTGAATAGTGGGGTATCGAAAAGGCTTCCTGAGCATAACCTTCAGAACAGATCTTTGTGCACGCTCTACTTCAAGCATGGCCGTGACACCGACTCCACCCCAAACAGTAATACAGTAACTAAGTATGGATTCGCATAGAGCCACATAGACTAGATGCAGAATCTTCTCACTCGCAGCGTTACGAAGCAGTTTCATCGTATAAATGAGTTTCCTTAATCTTTTCGCAACTAAAGTGATATAGGGTTTGAAAGAGAGTCGGCTGTCGATTATTACTCCCAGATATTTTAATGAATCGAGCTTTTGAAGAGCGTCACAGGTGCAGGCTAGAGGAGAGCATGAAGCCGTATGGACCTTTAGGTTAAATGTATGAATTGGTGCCGATGCTTGAGTTTTGTGAAAGCAAATGTAATTGGTTTTCTTCGAATTTAGAGATAAGAGGTTCAGGTTTAGCCAATGTTTTATATTATTTATACCATTTTGAGCTATTTCAAAAACAGTTTTCCATGCATTACCATGAAAGAGAATCACCGTGTCATCAGCATAACAGATAATTTCAGAGTTATAAATGGGCAAGTCGTGGATGTCATTCATATAAATGATGAAGAGTGTTGGTCCGAGAACACTGCCTTGTGGAACTCCGAAATCAATCGACATTCGATTACTGATGCAATCCCCAACTCTCACGCGTTGTGATCTCTTACTTAGGTAACTTTCAAACCAATTGAGGGGAAGGCCTCGAATTCCCATCGATTCCAGCTTTTTTAAGAGAATGGGGACTGCAACAGTGTCGAATGCTTTAGCTAAGTCCAGAAAAACACCCAGACATTTCTCGTTATTATCTAGGTGGGAAGAGACAGTATTGGCGAGTAGACTGACTGCATCTTCTGTTGATTTGCCGCATCGGAAGCCAAACTGTTTATCAGATAATAATTTGTGGGTATTTAGGAAAAAGGACAGACGTTTGTTTACAATCTTTTCCAGAATTTTGGAGAAGATTCCTAATAAAGATATTGGTCTATAGTTTCTGGGCTCTTGCTTTGATCCGTTTTTATGGATAGGAACGACTGTGGCCTCTTTCCATTTGTCGGGAAATATGCCTGTGCTTAAACTAAGGTTAAAAATGTGTGTTAATGGAACTAAAATTGTGTGTTTAATTTCTTTAATTAGACCGCTTGTTAATCCGTCTCCACCAGGAGCACTGTCATTTTTTAGGTTGAGGATTATTTTATCAACTTCTTCTTCATCAGTAGGTTGCAAGAAAAAACTGGAGGTAGTGGGGCCTACTTTTATTTTTGACACAAGGGAATCTTGAGTTTCCCTTGTCTCCGACAGTAGTTTGTTTGCAAGATCTTTCCCAACTGAGGTAAAGTATTTATTGCAACTGTCCACGGACTCTTGAGCGTTATTTTTACTATTTATTAGGTCAGTAGAATCATTTTTCTTAAAAGTGTGCTCAGTAATATTTCTGATAGTTTTCCAAAGTTTTTTTGTATTATTTTTATTATTTTCTAGTTGTTTGGACTCATAATCGCGTTTTATCTTATGAAGAAGGTTGGTGAAAAAGTTTCTGTATCGAATGTATATAAGTTTTTTTATTTGGTCGTCTGGGTGTTTCCTCACAGTTAGATGTAGCTTGTCTCTATGATTCATGCATCTGACGAGTCCGGGAGTAATCCAAGGCTTATCTATGAATTTGGAACGGCTAATCTTTTTTTCTTCTGTGTGTTTTTCAACTACAGACCTGATTATGGAGTGGAACTCTTCGACGGCCACATTTACACATTTTTCATCTATAACCCTAGACCAGTCCATGTGCTCGAGTTCCTCTGCTACGGCCGTATAGTTGATTTTAGTAAACGTGAGCCTCCGACTCCTATTGCCACCAATTTCAGTGTCGCACCCCATCATAATCATTCGATGATCAGTAATATCAACATCACAGACCAGACCCACAGCTGATTGATGCTTTGATTTTAAAAAGATGTGGTCTAGACAGGAATCTTTTCTGGTCGGTTTAGATATAACAGATTGGAATCCATGCTCAGCCATTAAACAGAGATACTCTGAACAATTTCTGTCTTCACTAGCCAATATATTTATATTTATGTCACCGGCAACAACTAATGATGGGCTGGTTTTAAGGTTTGTTAATAAGCGGTCGAGTGATGTGAGGAAGTTATCAATTTGTCTAAAAGAAGGCGAACGGTAGATGGCAATCAGAGTAAAGTCTTTTGAAAGTTGCACAACTAAGGTTTCCGCATCACCAAAAGAAGGTTCCGAAACTGTTGCTTGCCAGCAATCCTTAACATATGTAACCACGCCGCCACACTGGTTCAGATTATTTGCAGTTGAATATGAAGTGTAACCTGGTATCTGCCCAATTATTGGATCACTCATCAGCCAGCACTCCGTCAAGACGATTATGTCATAAGATATTTGAATACGTTTAAGTGCAACACACAGCGAGTTAAAATTATGTTGTATACTTCTTATGTTAAAGGTCAATATTTTGATATTATAACTTGAGGTCAGGACGATATTACAGTTTATGTTTCTTGGAAATCGTTTCAGAGTGCTATAGATTACTTGAATCAATATTCAGCATTACAGTGACTACATGTGACCTTCACCAGGGCGTTGTTTATTGTACTAGGATTACGATTACGATACGTTTTAGTTTTTTTCGTGAACTCGTGACACGTGCCTCGTATTATTTATGCAGAAAGGTTTAAAGTGTTTGTTTGTTTATTCACTGCTTGTCGTTTGTGCATAGAGGTATAGTCTGTAATTGGCATAGGCCTAATCCCCTAGAGTTACATAAAATTAGGTACGTTGCACAAATTTTAATAATATTCTACCATCCGAATATTCAATATTATTCTAATTTCTATCCAATTCACAATTCTGTTTTGAATTACCGACAAATGGATGTTATTTAAACATTTCACCGTCAATATTCCATTTACAATGAAAAATCTGTTATAACTACGTTAAATCGAAATTATCAATAGGTACCTAGTAATGTTAGGTAAAGCTAACTTTTCATTATACACACATGCAAGATGACGTAGCCAACTCTGTAAAGACGTCAGTTCTGTTAAAAAATGCAAGCATATCTTTCGAAATAAAAGCTGGATCAAATGAAATGCCTCGATTATAACAGCCACCCATATCTTCTAGTACAATGCACAGAGAGGATGAGACGTGGACAAAAGACACGAACGTGGCGCGGACGTTTAATTGTCTATTTCTTGGTCTTTCATACAAATATGAACTGCTACTTCAAAGAAATAGTATTTAGAGTAACTACTAAGTCTTATGCCTAGTTCACGCAGAGACGACAGCGGACGCATACATGACGTAGACGTGTAACGGACGTAGACATTGAATCTAGGTAATTTTTATGCCAATAAGTTCACCCTTTATTGCAAGCTTGCTGTAGATACATTTCATACAACAGTACAGATATGCCAATTTCTTCAGTAAATACAGCGATCATGAAAAAAACGATGTCCATTATCTATTAATAGAGCGTGCTACTCGACAGAATCGACACAAAGACCACTAGCATTACTCAAAGTCACGAGTACCCGACCCAGTAAGTAATAGACTAAATCCCTCTATCTAACACTAACGATGCTGGCATAATGACTCGTATACACAGTGGTCCGTGATGGCCATATTTACATGGATATGGAGTACGAATAGAGCGTAATTGGAGACAGTTTTGTAAAGTTTTAATAATTCTAGCTGAGCTGCTGCTTGTATACCGGTCAATATTTGAAAGTACAAATTGATCTTTAGACGCATTGATTCTAGTACATTCATTGATAGTCGAATTTGCCATTCTAGGAAACGGTTACGTTATTGTTTAAGTAAAGGTGAAGTAGGTTGAGCCCAAACCATCAACTCAGTCATGTAGCTATGGTCAATCATAGCCGGAGTTTTTCATTCCTAAGTTGCACTAAAAACACTGCGTGCCAAAGTCGTAATAATTGTAGGTGGCGTGTTATAATAATTAGTACAATCTCCGATGGAAATAGGAAATCCAATTCGATTAAAAAAAACAGTAATTGAATGTTGTTTCATCCTCAGATCTGAACTAATCTTTCCGAAAACACACAAACTTCAACAAATACGATTTCAGGATAGATTGTCTTTCCTAAGCCGAGCTGATTCGGAGAAATCGCGTTAGTATGTTAGCTTAGACTACTCGAATCTAGTTCATCGTGTTATAAAAATCATATTCCGCAGTTACCAGACATTTTCTTAATATTTATTGCACGTAAAATTAATAAATTAATCTTGTTATGAGTGACATTCAGCGCGGATATGATTGCATCAGCTATCAGCGACAATATTTGTTTTCGGAAACAGGATGCATTGACTAAACGCTGAGTTCATCGCATGTTTTGCATCATGATGCGATTTCTAATCGCAAAACGCTGCTATCGAGAGCGTATTTCCGGCGTATTCTCTATAATATACAAGGTTAGTCAGAAAGGGGGTACTAATCCGAAAGGGTGTTAAAGTACACATAATAATGAGTAACTTTTGTTCTACAACTTTTCCCAAAAGTCAATAGTTTAAGAGAAACAGTTGTTCAAAAATCTCGAAAAAAAATCTCTAAAATCTATCTATCCCCAGTTATGATCAGCTGTGTTTACATTTTAGGTCATATTTTGAGTCATGAATTAGAAGCACCATTTTCTGAATTTGTAACTAAAGCAATGATGAAGAATTTTTGAAAAAACTAAAATAAAAATAATTTTATTTGGAAAAAAAATATATCGAATTTTGAAATTTTAACACTTGCTTTCAAATAGTCATCAGCGATACTAGAAGTGGGCTTCGGATTAGTACCCCCTTTCCGACTAACCTTGTACTATTGGACTATACTGGCGTCCGGCAGTCTCTGTCATGTGTTAATGCAAAAATGCGCGTCTTGATATTGCTTTAAAACACTGAGGTTTGCTATAACGCGAAGCAGTAAAGATGTAGGCGTTAAAATACTAGAATTAAGGTCAACCGGGGCATTTGCGTCTTCGGGGCAATTGCGTTTATTTGAAATAATTTTAAATCTATTTGAAAACCAACCTCTCCTGCCATCTAGTTTTGTTTATTTTGAATAAATTCACAACGTATAATTTAAATAGATGGCGTTGAAACGCATAAATTCAAAATATCGGCCTTAATTAAAATCACTTGTTTTTTGTAAAGTGGTGCTGCACGAGGTGAGTGATCAAAATCCTTAAGAATCCATATTTTTTCTCGGTTTTCCGTTTTTGTTATAAAATATATATAAATAATATAATATAGCCTGTCTATACCAATAGTTATTTTTATTGAAATCGTTTTACTTGTGGAGAAATGATGATTTAATTTTTTTCGGTTAGGTCTGGATGTTTGGGGTAAACGCATCTGCTGTTTAGGGGCTATTGCGTCTCTATGACGCATTTGCCCCAAAACCAGAGATCTTAAACCTTTTGTGTTGTGTTTTTTTTTGTATTTTGTAGTTAATTTTATTTCGTAATTATGTGTTTCTTAAAGCTTTGTTTAGCGATAAATTTAAATTTGCCTTTCTTTTTTTTATGAGAAATGACGCGTTTTTTTTGTTATAGTGAAGTTATCAATTTGTGTTGCAGGTAAGTAAATTAGGATACGATCACAATGGTTATATTGATATACATTGATATCGATAAATATTAAGAAAGAAATGATTTTCAATATTATATGTATAGAGCAGAAACTTATCTGGCCATGGCATAAAACACATTTTATCTGGTCACATGAATGTTTCGGATGTAGACAGCCCCGTGCCACACTGACAAGTCAAGATTGTTTTCGTAAATTACCGTATTCGACAGATTTTATAGACATCCATTGGTAGTAAAACGTTTTTATTGCAATTTAAATTTTGTAATATTCGTCTAATGTAACTTGATTTTGATTAAACTTCAAAAATGTACTGTTACTTTTATTTAGCACCCATTTAAAGGTTTTTCTAGGATAGAGTTTATTCTAATTTTGCTTTCACAAATAAAATGTTCTTAACGTCTGGATTTGACAGGGGGTAAATGCGTCTAAGAAAAAATTGACGCATTTTCCCAGTTTTTATGATATAGCTTCTGATGTAATGATTGTTTAATATTTTTATAATTTACTGAAAGATTCTTATACAAAACTTTAATCGAAGGAAAATATATTTATTTCAGCCTTCAAACGTCACAGGTTTAAAACGTATTTAATAAAGACGCGTTTGCCCCAATACGGGACAATGCGTCTAAAATGCGTCTTTACAAAAAAATGTTTATTTACTCGTATTTACTGTAACTAATGGTAGAAACAATTAATTAAGGTTGAAGACAGATAATTTCTATTTAAATTTGTATTAATGATTTTTCTCATAAGTTTATAATTAGTGTGATATGAATTTTTAAAAGCGTGTATGGGATTTATATGACGCAATTGCCCCGGTTGACCTTAGATCAAAATGGCATTAAGTTGAAGTTTGTTATAGTTGTTAAATTTTTATTATTGTTCGTATTAATTAAGTATTAAATTAAAATGTAAGTGAGTTGGTCGCAAGTACTCACTTATGTTTTTAAATAAATAAATAATAAATAACTAAGTGAGTAAGTAATAAAATAGCGGTCAATAGTACAGTTCCAGATATAAAGCTATTATTGCCAAGTAGTTTTTTGGCACGTGTCGCTCGAGTTAAATGGCCTATTGAACGTGGAGGAATCCTACAACTAGGAATAAGTATTTATAGATGCCTTAATCTTTTGGCAACTGTTCGTTAGTAGTCTATGTACGGATGGATATGCTCGAGCCGTACCTACTTATCAAACGATGTAGAGGGAAAGTAACCAAATATAGAATAGTATTCCAAATATGGAACAACAATAATAAGTGGTTACTTTCCCTCTCCTAACATTGTGAATATGAAGGACCTACATAATATTAAGTAACGATTGGTTTGTTTCGTATTCGAATTTAAAGCACATTGCTCGCAGAACGGATGGGCGATGGAGCCGAAAGGTTCTGGAGTGGCGACCGCGTACCGGAAGACGCAGCGTGGGTAGGCGGACCGATGACCTGGTGAAGGTCCCGGGAATCCGCTGGATGCGAGAAATACAGGACCGGTCGATGTAGCGATGCTTGGGTAGGCCTATGTCCAGTAGTGGACGGCTTTCGGCTGAATGATAGGTTTATACATGTATCTCAGTGATGGCGTTAATTCTATTAATGTGACTACAGGATACTTTCACCGTTTTTATAATATCTTGAATTTCTAGGATAGCAAGAATTGCTCGAAGGAGAATAATGTAAAGTTTACGTGGATCCTTTGCTTCACAGTTCTAAGAGCTACTGCGAGCAAACTATGACGAGCTATAAATAACATAAGCACAGAAGACTGAATATCATGCATTATGCAGTTCATACATCTGAGGAAAAATTCCTTGTGTTGTTACAATAATAACAAATAAAAATAATACACAATCTTGCAGCAAAGCAAAACTATACAAGGTTAGTCGGAAAGGGGTATTAAATTATCCATAATAATGAATAACTAACTAACCCCCCCAACATGGATAGCAGAAAGAAAAAACGGCCCCTAGTTCCTGGCGGCTCTGCTAGCCCTGGTCAAGGATGATCTGGTGAAGGTCGTGGGAATCCACTGGATGCGAGAAGCACAGGGCTGGTCGATGTGGCGATGCTTGGGGTAGGCCTTTGTCCAGCAATGGTCGTCTTTTTGCTGAACGATGATGATGATGAATGAATAACTTGTCCTAAAACTTTCCCCAAAAGTCAATAGTTTAAGAGAAATAGCTGTTCAAATATTTCAATAAAAATACGCTAAATCTATACATAGGTACATTCTCAGCTAAGATCAGCTGCGTTTATATTTTAGGTTGTATTTGGTGTCACGGATTAGATGCCTAATTTTCTCAGTTCTTAACTAAAGCCGGGGATGTTGATTTTTTATAAATGATAAAGTTCATTTTGTATAGTTTTGTAATTTTAACCCTTGCTTTAAAACAGTATCTGTGATACTTTAAGTGGCTTGCGGATTAGTACCCCCTTTCCGACTAACTTTGTCTACTTAATGATAAGTAAGGACTTAATGGTCTGTGTAGTTCGCATACCCGCACCAGGCCAGCGCAGCGTGGTGGACTAAGGCCTAAACACTTCTGATTCTGAGAAGAGGCCCGTGCGCAGCAGTGGACTAATGGACTGATGATGTTATGACAAGTATGTATTTGGCTCATCTACAAAATAAAATCTAAAACTCTCTCTAGTCTCTAAAATTTAAAACCAAAATAGTTCCAAAACTGCTTGGTTAAAATCGAGGCCAATATAAAATAGGCTTATTTAGACCTTTTTTAAGAAACAAAAATACGGAACACATTACAATCAATATATAAAATGCACCAGAGTGATCAACCAAATACGCTGATTTTGGAGATCATCCCATATATTGCAATTATATCGCAATTTAATCTGTAATCTAATCTAATCCTCATATAATTATTTGAACTCAAGTGTAGGCGAAAACAGATCACCTGAAAACAATTTTAACTTGCATTATTTGGTTCCACAAAGTAACATACTTATTACAAGTATCTACCAATATATTTATTCGTAGGAAACGCACAAACGTTTTTCAGAGTGAAATAAAAAAGAAAATTGAAATGCTAAACCTTCAGCCGTTCAGACCAGTGCGTGACAAAAGATGAGCCTAGGCTTTTGTACTTATCGCTTTTGAAGAATCACTATTGGTTAAAGAATATATATTTATGTAGAAACGCAGAATTTAGTGGAACAACTAGTACGTGGACCCACCATTTGGCGCGAATACGTAAAAAAAACTCGAATCACGTTCCTAATATCGCGAAACAAATAGGGTAATGCGTCGATATTGGGACTTTGATTTATTTGTTCAGACATACGAAACATATTATTTGGATACTGCTAACAGTGTAAATGGCCTAATACAATGACGTCAGCGTTGGTGACGTAATTGCAGTTTAATGTAATTTGCAGTGAATCGCATTATTGAACGTCTGTCACATCGGTATCGTATTTGAGCAAGATGTGAAACTATAATGGCCCTATTATGTAAATACGTACTTACATACATAATTATGCATGGATTTCAGAATGATTGAGAGATAATAGAGGTATAATTATTATTGTTTTATATAAATTGAGAACATTTTTTTTTGTGTTCCTCTTTAACCTCCGAGGTAGAGCAGGTGTGTTATTAGGCGGATTACACAATATCACGCGCCACGCTCCGGTGTACGGGGCGACGTATCCACGCGCGTGGTGACGGAGGCGCAGATCTGCGTCATCATGCGTTTTTATCTGCGTCTACGTGCGGGGCCGCAGATTTCGAAAATGAACCTGTCGACATCGAATTCCATCGTGGACACGTCCATTATTAGCAAAAATCTGCGCGTTACTGCAGATCCCAGTGTGCCATACCTTGCGGGAAAGCACGCGCCCCAGCGTGCGCGGTCTGCAGGCACGCGCGTTGATGCGTCGTCAGTGTGTTGCACTATGCGTGTTTTATACAAGGTTAGTCAGAAAGGGAGTACTAATCCGAAAGGGGGTTAAAGTACCCATAATAATGAGTAACTTTTGTTCTACAAATTTCCCCAAAAGTCAATAGTTTCAGAGAAATAGCTGTTCAAAAATTACATAAAAAACATGCTAAAATCTATCTATCTTCAGCTGTATTTACATTTTAACTCTTATTTGAGGTCACGAACTAGAAGCTCCATTTTCTGAATTCTGAACTAAAGTAGGGATGAAGAATTTTTAAAAAAACTGAAATAAAAATTATTTTACTTGGAAATGAAATTATCCATTTTTTAACCGACTTCAAAAAGGAGGAGGTTCTCAATTCGGTTGTTTTTTTTTTTATTTTTTTTAACATTTTTTTTAAAACCGTCATCAGTGACACTTTAAGTAGCCTGCGGATTAGTACCCCCTTTCCGACTAACCTTGTATACAAACTGAAGCGTTAAAAAAGCAGCCCCGCGCACCGGAGCGTGACGCGTGGTAGTGTGAGATTCTCCTTAGTTTTAAGTTTATTTTTGTTATAAGTAGTTGGTACTCGTATTGAAGGCAAAACTCACAGGTCTTCAATGTGATGTTTTCATTTTCACGCTGCACATAAAAACGCGTATAATGATCATACCAGTTTTAATAAAAATAAAACTAATATTTTCTTCTAAAAATTGTGTTACTAAAATGGATACCTAAAGTCTGAATTAGAAGGTGTAAACACGTAGTTGAGACTTACTAGCTGCAGCCTTCTATCTGATAAAATTTGCATGAATAATGCTATTTTGAGACAGTGAGACATAATTATGGCGTAATATAATTATGTCGTGCGACATACGTACCTATACATATTCATGTCTACAGGGTGTAAACGAATTCGTGTAATTCCTTCAAACCACATGATCTATTAATGGTATAGATTAACCCCGCACGGGATTCAGATTGATTAAAAATAAATTAAAACTTTTTTTTTCCATTTTATTTTTATTTTGTCGGAAATTTCGATGTCCTGCATAAATTAATGAAGGCACGGCGACACAGCTGACGGGCACAACTAGCACGATATCGCTCCATGCAGTCAGTTAACTTGGAACGCTAAAATTACTCAGATACCTACAGAATGCGATGGTAAATTTTTAGAAAACTTTTTTTTGTTGATTCTGAAAAAAACTTGTGCAGGGTCAATCAGTGTCACCAGTAGATCACGCGGTTTGAAGGAATTACACGAATTCGTTAACACCCTGTATAATTCCCGGAGACGAAAGCAGATGTGGCCTCCTAGTGAAAGGCATTTTTGGGGGCTGTCTTTTGTAACATTGATGTTCAAAAAGAACTAAGTAATTCTAGTCTCATCATCATCATTCACCCGAATGACGTCCACTGCTGGACATAGGCCTCTCCCAAACAAAGTTGGGGGGGAGGGGGTCTGCCATAATCGCCACGCTTGGCAGGCGGGTTGGCGATCGCAGTATGGTTGTTACGCGGCGTCTTACGTAGGCGGTTCAAAGCGATCCGATGCGGTGACACGCGAATCAATGCGATGCGGTGCGAAGCGGCGGCTTTGTCCTACGAGCTCGTTGTACTTTCATCCCCTATTTAACTCCCTCAGGGGTTGAATTTCGAAAAATCCTTCCTTATACCTTGTCTACATTATAAAGGGAACCTCTGTGCAAAATTTCAGCTTTCTAGGTCTAGGGTTTGGCCTGGGCGCTGATGAGTCAGTCAGTCAGGACTTTTCTTTTTATTAATATAGATTTATTCCTATTGTTACCTAACTATTCCAGAGAAACAATGAAGGGGGGGGGGGGAGGGGCTCGTGGCTAATTAACAACCACGCGGATTATATGTTTGCAAGGTTAAGCTGCTCTTGCCGCGGTCAATCCGTGGATGGGTGACTATTCGTTACAGATCGAGACTCCTCTGTGTCTCGGAGAGCACGTCGCTTTACGCACGACGAACATAGGAATACCTATTGGTATGTCTACACCCGTGCGCTTTCATGTTCATCTTGCGCTTTCAACTTTCAATTCCTCTTGCTTCAAGCGCATGCAATATTGATTGCCATAAGACGCATGCAGCTTATCGTCTACACCGGTGCGCCTCGGTCAGTCGTCAGTCGACATACAACAGACGGATTAGCGTGCGCTAGGGGCATGCGCTTTTGTCGAACTAGTATTAAGGCATGCGCTAAATATTGCATGCGCTATGGCGCTTCACGCATGCTTCAGACGAATACGCAAGATGAACATGAAAGCGCACTGGTGTAGACATACCATATGACAGTCGTTACAAGCCCGAATGTCTAACATAACAACCGGTCTAACCTTACGATCGGCATTGCCCAGTAACTGGGTTGTGGAGGTCTGATGGCAATCGCTCCTTGTAGGAGGTTTGATGGCAATCGCTCCTTGTAAAATAATGGTATTCAGCCGTATCTGGTTAGACTGCAAGCTGACCTCAACATAGTTAGGAAAAGGCTAGACACAACTATTTTGGAGAAACAATTATACCTAATAATTTAGAACAATTCCTAAGATAACAAAATATAATAAGAAGCTCCTGTATAATTTATCCGTGTTTAGACGAGTCTTGTCTTAGAACGGATAAAAACATTATGCAAAGTTTGAACTGTTACTGACTACGACAGCACATAAAAACACTTTAATAGCAAGAACTTCTGGCATAAAAATTCATAATGCTTATTTCCGTATCTCAGCTTCAGTTTTCTATTTCATAAAGGTACCAGAATAGTTTTCAGGAAACTAAGACGTTATACGGTCATTTTCAATAACCTGTCTATCAGTGGTTTCCCCTAATAGAGATAGAAATTTGACATTATTTCTTTGGCACTTACGTCAAATTTCTATCTCTAGTAGGGCAACCCGTCGATACATAGGTTATTGAAAATGGCCATTAGAGTTACCACGAATGACTTATGATTATGATTTAATTATAAAACGACATAAAATAACTTTAAAACGTCTTTTGATAATTTAAATTTTAATGATCATGTTAGGGAAATGTTGGTAAATAAATAAATAAATCTGAACTAACAAACAAAAAAAAGAAAGATTAAAAAAAAGTTTTTTATAACTAAATATAAAATTGAAAGTAACACATAGGTATAGGCATATTATACTGTCTTCAAGTCAAAATGGAAAATATTGATACGGAAGCCAACACTGTCCACGGAAAACAGCCAAGCTTTATCTTGCCAGCGAGAAGATAATACTTCTTTTTAGAAAGTTGATGTAGAAGATGTAATACCTACACTACTTACATAACACCAAGTGTAAACGAAATAGATCCAGTGGCTTAGTGACAGAGATGGATAGTTACTTTTAACTTTTAAAAACGAAATTCCATCCTCGGCGTTGTTTAGCATGCACAATTTTTTTTCTGATATAATTGAACGAAGTTGACTGCCTCGTTGGTCTAGTGGTCGCAAGCGCGACTGCTGAGCTTGAGTTCTTGGGTTCGATTCCCAGGTCGACCAAAGTGTTAGTGGGTTTTTCCGTGTGGAATTTTTCAGTAGCAGCTCGGAGGCTGGGTTTGTGCCCGGTTGATGGCAATAGGCTCGCCCCCTATTACATGGGACTTAAAATATAACGGCGAAACGTGGGTGTGTTACTAATAATACACCTCTGCCCAACCCTTCGGGGAATACAAGGCGTGATTTTTTGTTATGTAATTGAAAGTAAAAAAATCATGTCAATGAAATGGTGCGAAGTAAAAAAATGTGATTCAAATGCCTAGTCTTTTATTATAAAAGAACACTCTTTACCTCCAGCCTCAACAATGTTCGCCTCAGATGACAAGAAAGTAGTATAAATGATCGGCTAAGTGAAATGATCGTCAATCATGAGGACGGCGCTAAAGTTCTAGATATATATTTTATTTTGTTTACTGCGAAGGTTGACATGTGTATACTATACTGGTAAACGATAAATATGTTTTACAAAATGGAACTTACGACCGCAGTTAGTTAATGCAAAGCGGTTCCGACGAGTAAAATGAGTTAAAATTACATTAATAATAAGTTCCTACATAGAAGTTACAATTTAAAAATAGAACCTAGAAAATATGGCGCTGAGATTTACATAATTGTATTCCTGACTCAGACCAATTTCATTTTAGTTGCCATTATTCAGTGTAAATCGTTTTTATTCAATTTCCTGATATTTTCTACAGAATCCAGATTAAGAGACTGACTCTCTTGTATACTTATTTTGGTACTAAATGATTCTACGATTTTTATTTTCATATAATTAGCACAGACTAAAGACACAGTATACACAGTAAAGCAGTATTTCAACTATCTATAATCGTCCGAATTGTCACATTCACACAGAAACGCACTGCAACAAGACTTCTAAGTTATCACCGGAATACAGTCAGTCACGGCTGTCATGACAAAGAGTGCATTATACTCAGTATATGGTGCGTGTTTGTCTGAGTGTGTCAATTCAGGCATTTACAGTAAGTTGAGGTACTGCTTTAGCTTATATACAATGTGTCCAGTCATGGACTAGCGATATTCTAGGTACTTATATAACAACAATTCTAGTACACAAATACACTATACACTAGGGTCCAATTCACTTCTATTTTTTTTTGTTGAGATATTCTGTACGTGTGTACAAAAAAAGTCATATCTCTCAAAGTTTTGGTCCTACTGAGATAATAGTAGGTTTATTCGGAGGACAACAATATTGTCTATCGTTTACATTACGAAACAATGGGTTCAAGACATTCAGTTGTAGACAATATCTCAATAAAAAAGCAAAATGGCTGCCAAATAGCGGGGAAGTGGATTGGACCCTAGTGTGTAGTGTATTTGTGTACTAGAATAGTTGTTATATAAGTACCTAGAATATCGCTAGTCCATGGCCGGACACACTGTATATACTGTGCCAAAGATGAGGCCTTTGTCTAGCAATTGACTTCGACCAGCTACGAGATGATGATCATAACACAGACTATAAGTCATCTAATTTCTATACTGAGAAGTTGCACGGCGGCTGTTTGACACTTCCCGTGACCCGAAGGCTGGCCTCTACTTTGGTCAAAGGATTAGAATTGATAAACAACGTGGCAATGCTGCCAGTCTTCTAGGCACGTTACCAGTCGACTGCGATGCGGAGGAATATTTTGATGCCCTATTTTAGTTTATAGTTTTATTGGAATATATTTTCTTTGTCTGTATTTTAGTTCTAGTGAGTAAAATTTGTCAACATTGTATTCAAGATTTGGGATTACAGCTGTGTGTTAGTTTAATTAATTTATCTAATATATAAATAAAAATGAATCGCTAAATGTATGTACGTGCATAACTTCCGAACGACTGTACCAAATTGGATAATTATTTTTTTTTGTGTGTTCGTTATTGTCAGGATAAGCTATATATTTATAAGGTACATATATATTCATTTTTGTTATAAGATATTTTTTAAATATTCACGAAAAAAAATGGCGGTACGAAGTTTGCCGGGTCAGCTAGTTTAATATAAAAATATCGTAGATGTCCTTAGTCAAGTTTTCTCAATATCTAAGGTCGATTGTCCATCAAACAGACATTTGTAAAACCACTAAAACAATAACCAATTTCCCGTTTGATTTACAATGTAACCAGTAAACAAACCACTGATTGAAACTTACTTTTGTTTCATTCCTACTCCCAATAACAATCACATAAAAACCTACATAACAAAAATCAAAGCCAATATCAATTTGGTAGTGTTTGTTCTGATGTGTATTCCCAAATGTGTGTAATATTTAATATACTGCGTGTAAACGAATTCGTGTTATCCCTCTTATCTCGTGGTCACAGATTGACCCTGCATGGGATATTAATAAGATAAAAAAAACATTTTGTTCTTAAATTGAGTCAGTTCAGCGCCCCAAGTTAACTGACTGCGCGGAGTGATATGCGTTATTTGCGCCAGCCGTGTCGTCGGGCTTCCATTCACATTTCTTTTTCTTGCAAGTTTTTTTTCTTTTTTTATTTAAACCTTATCAGTTGGTTTAGACCACTTACCACTATCGCAAGACGAAAGAAAAAAACTTTAATCAAGCAAGATCAGGGTTAATCCATACCAACAGGCGAAGTTTAACCAATTCTATGTCAATTCTTCCGAGAATAGACAAAACTCTTTCTATAGATCTCGATATCTCTTCGAGCGAGTGTTGTTTGTAAATACGGGCCTTAGCGTCTACATCGAGTGGCTCTGTTTAAGTAAGTGCTTACCTGAGCAACCCACAGACATTCGTTTTAAACACTGAAGTTTATGGTGAGAGTCAGACCAAAGAGATATTTGTCAAATACGCGTTTAACAAAATATCTATGTATTGTTATTATATAGTATTGTTTGTGTATATTTATTTAGTGTATTAGTATTTCTAAAACGTTTTATAGATACTCTTAAGCTTATTTTTGATATCATATTATCGTATCATAATAATGTGTGCACCTACCTTGTTTTGTCTCTGCATCACCCTGAGGTCGACTGGTAGAAAATGCCTAAGGAATTAAGTCCACCTCTGTACTAATTTTGTGCATAAAGAATAATTAAATTAATAAAGAACCTACGTAAAATTACGTAAAATTTTGAGCTAACACAAATCACAAAATTGTGATTTGTGTTAGCTCAAAATTTTATTTTTATACGCAAAAAAAGACATTAATACCTACCACAGTCTAACTATATCTTACTCCTTACAGTCGGTCAAGATAGAACATTGTCGCAGAGCAATCGTGGGGGTTGCGGGGTGAAGGAGCGGAGGTTATGTCCCGAGTAGCCATACTGCATACTTGGGACATAACCTCCGCCCCTACATAATTTTGACATTTCATAGGACCTGTCAAATGTATGGGCGTTGACCCACTGCATGTAGTAAGTAGGTACACTGTGCTAATAAATATATTATTGGCAACTTTGGAAAAACGCATGGCACAGGTTAAAAAGAGCGGCACGCGCATGCGTTTTAGTCTGATATTTTTCCTTCTTACGTTTAAACTTTGTCGTCATAAGTTAATAACTGATTGTGATTCAGTGTCTATGTTTTTAAACAGTACCTTTTCTTCAAGGTATACTAATAGAATATTATATTTAACTAATCTGTTTGTAATTATAGTACGCTCTTGTTTGTCGAACATGTAAAATGAAAAAACGTGTTTACTTGTGGTTTTACAAGGCTTTGAATAAAGCCGTATCTTGTGATCTGCGATGTCAGGATAGGATCAAGCGGACGACGCTGTCACGATCCAGAACTTTTGTAAAGACCATTAAGAAACGTTACATGATAAATTAGCCGCTTTTTCATTAATCTTTCAGCGCGGTTTTCGTTCGGCACTGTACGTTGGAGCATATTTTAACACTCGTTTTATACATTCTTCTTAATTTTCGTCAGTCTGTCACATCTAGGGTTACCATATGACAGGCGTTTGCCGCATTTGATAGGCATTTTAAGGTTTAGACAGGCGTGCGGCCGGCATTGGTCTGAGACAGGCATTTTTAAATTTCCGTGACATTACAGAATTGATGAAAATCTGCCAGTTTGTGTTCTCTATTTTGGCACACAATGCGAATGTAGAACGTACGTTTTCTCTCGTCAACGCCCAGTGGAGTAAAGAAAGAAATCGGCTGACAATTGAATCAGTAAAAGCAATATTAATTACACAGGAAAATTGCAAAACTGTATCTTGTGAAGATTTTTACGTTTATATATTAAAAAAGAAAGAACTATTAAAAAAAATTATGTCCTCTGACAAATATCAGTAATAAATATCCTTCTTCATTATTATCTGTTGACTTTTAATTATTACCTATAGCTATAGACAGGCATTTTTCTGAAAATTCAGGCATTTTAGGTACCATGGACAGGCATTCCTCTATTTACAAATGGTAACCCTAGTCACATCGTAAATTAATCTAAATCTATTACAGTTGTATCATATCCAATAAGTCCTTACTGGCTGTACTTAGCCCTGAGACCCCATTATAACTAACACTGACCTGACGCATGCGTAGTAATAAATAGTATGATAGTATGTGTACACCGATTGGGCCAGTTCAGTACAGGCTAAGTTAAAAATAAATAAAAAATGTTTGGCGAACAAGCTGACGGCCCACCTGATGGTAAATGGTTACTGCCGCCTACATACAGACGTTACATATTAGGCCTCGTTTACGGAGACGCGGAGCGTCGCGCGTCGCGTGCTGCGTGGCGTCTCGTGGCGCGTCATACGTGTTTTCAGTTTACAGACAGGCCGCGTGACAGGGCGCGTGCAGCGGCCCGCATCATCACACGCCCAAACACAAACATATGGCAATGTACGATGTTGTTTATGAAGATGCGGGGGGGCCGCGGGCCCCGCCGCGGTTGACGCTACGTTTTACAGTGAACGGAGAATCGCAGGAATAGCTGGTCTCAACGCTGCGTGCGCCGCCGCGATATACGTCGCGCGTGACGCGTCGATGCCATCAGCGGGCTCCGCCTGCATTTCAAGCAAAGGCGTGTAAAATCGCTTCTCCATAAACGCTCTCATACAATGCCATATGTTTGAATTTAGTGCAGGCCGCGTCGCCCAACGCGACGCGTGACGCCCCGCGTCTCCGTAAATGAGGCCTTAGACGACACGTTTGGTGCTGTGGCTGAGCGATTGGCTTCTGCGCGACGGGTCGTGGGTTCGATTCCCACACGGAACAAAAATTTGTATGGCCTACAGATAGTTGTTTCGGGTCTGGGCGTTTGTGTATGTGAGATTTGTGTTTGTAAACGCACCCACGATACAGGAGAAATCCCAGTGTGGGGCAATGATACAAAAAAAATACACCTAATCCCCAAGATGATTGCTGACACGTTTCATGTGCCTGCAATTTCACCGGCACCCATACCATACGGAAAATGATGCTTGGCGGTAAAAATAAATATGGTAGTACATTCCCGAACGAACTTATTCCACTTTACTACTACTAGAACAATACTACCACTACTTTATACATGTATGCATCGTACAACTCTCAGATGTATTATTATTACAAATTCTGTGGCTTTTCCAAATTTTGGTAAGTACAAGTATGAGTAGTTTAACTGTCTCTGATAGCTTACTCATTAAATTATCGTATCTGCCCTTAAGGGTTACTGAACATGAGTATCCTAATATTATCTCCCAAGAATTGGGATAATTAGTTTTTGTAGAACATTATACTATTATTTACCTACTTTTATTAAAACCCCGCATAACTAATTAATTGACCATTACATTTTAGGAGACATCTAAAAATTACCAACAATGAAAAAGGGCACAAAGCGTACTACTATGAATAGGGTATTTTGTAAATAGGGTTACCCTTTTAAGGGCCACCTATTTGACGCAGAATGTCATTAAAAACTTTTTATATCGTGTTGACGGACCCTACGTGGGGCTTATATTTCTAGGTACAATGTCATTGGAACTGAAACCTTTCAGAATTGTTCACTTTTCTTGTTACACATTTTCTTGAAAGCGAATACCCTTTATGAATAAAATAAAAGTGCTTTTTACAGTTTAAACCTTTTGAACTATTAATGTACGTAGGATAAACAGATGTTTAATACTACGAAAATATGCGGAAAAGAGATCTTACTAAAAAAGGCCTTCTTTCCGTATGTTTTTAAATCTTGATTGCACTATACATAGTGCAATCAAGATTTAAAAACATAGATGTAACTACAAACTACAGTTTGTAGTTACATCTTTTAATTTACAATTGTAAAATACAGTATGTTAAAACCAAGAAGCAATTACTCACTCTATTCACGAAATTTTCTTAGTACAGAATTTTATTTTGAGCTAAATTAGATGGGTCTGTTTGTAAACGAGAAATAAAGTCAGAAAGGAGACATTAAAAAAAAAACATTTTCCCTCTCTGTCATTTCTCCTGTATCGTGGATGCGTTTACAGTCACAAATCTCACATGCACAAACGCCCACAACAACTATCTGTAGGCCATACAAATCATTTTTCCATGCGGGAATCGAATCCGTGACTCGTAGCGCAGAAGCCAATCGCTTAGCTACTGCACTACACATGTCATCAAACATGTCGTATCGTTTATTATAATTTACCTACGCACTGTAAAACACGCACCTATAAAATATGTAGGTACCTAAATAATAATCAGGTGAGATGGGCGCAGAACAGCGTATTTGTGGTGTCAGTCATAATATTGTGTACCGATCATTCTTCGCGATGGCTGACTTATATTAATCTTCTTGTTTTATGGTATTTTTCATTATTGTGTTATGAGTTTGGATAATTTGATGTTGTTGTTTTTTGTCGGTGTTTTAGAAAAAAACGTAACATTTGAAAACCCGATTCACAAGTTTCAGTTCAAACATAAGTTACAAATAGTTAAAATTACTACTTACCATGAGTATACAATGGCGAAACATGGTATTTGATAGCGGCTGTGCAGGCAATGGGTCCAGCGCCGCCGCCGAGCTGCAGGCCGTGTGACAACACTTGTACTAAAGTGCCGACCACGGTAATGGTCCACCCCCACCCGCCTTCAGGGTAGTAGCGACGCGCGAGCGTGAGGGCCGCGCGCGCACGCAGCGCCGCCGCCGTCTCAGCACCCACAGTCGCGCCGGCACTCGCACACCTACCGCACCAAAACACTTTAGACACCATTAACAAAACTCATCTACCACCTTCCAACCAGAACACAACTCCTTACAAACTACATTTCATACACACAGCACTAACCGACGAAACTGAGCCACTTCACGCGCCGCTTCATATCCTACACTTTTAGAACGACCCCGTTCCGGGTTTTGTTTATACTTGTTCGGAAGCTTGATTCGTTTGCCACTAACGCCACATGTGCATAACAAGTCCTCAGGACGTAATCTTGGAGCTGGCTGGTACTTTGGTGCATACTTTTCACGGTATTCACATTCTGGAGTCCTCCAGGACAATAGACGCTGCAGCAACGATCGCCGTCGATGTGCTGAGTTCTTTCCACACTCGATCGTACCCTCTTGACCTGTTTCCAAAAGAAATGACGTGCAACGATTATTTTCACGAGGTCCGATTTCGAACTGCCGGTCCGTATCATAAGAGATTTTCTTTCGACCATCTCTGCTATGGCACGCATCAGTAGGAATAAAACTTTGTGAAACGTAATCGCTGTTATCTTCGCCACAACTTAGTTGGTCGTTTTTGGGTGCGAATCCATTTTTTATTTTCTTGACATCCGTGTAAAGAGATTGCCAAGTGGCGATAACTTCTTCACGCGCCGGCGTGTCACCTAAATCTGGGGCGGTGTTAGAATCGGGTATTTTTTGCACAGACGGGACAGGCGCCGCCCGGAGTCTCGTGGGCAAGCTGTCAGATCGGCGGAGCGTCATTGTCATTTAGATTTGGAGGTCTCATTTTAAAAGCACATCTATTCATGTATTGTATGTTCACTTTAACTGCTTACACAATTGCAAAATTTACAAATTGTTATCTGTAACAAGGAAAAAAAGTTAATGAAATAGAATAAGCCTCAAGAATATTAGTGACATTAGAGTGACTTTTTGAGATATCTCAAAATTGGCAAAAATAATATGGACTCCGATGACTTTGTAGCCTTATTTTGGTGGTAAAATATATGTCAGATACAAATAAAATAATAAGCGTTTCCCATCCTAAATATCTTATATAAAAGGTTGCTTTAGTCAGAACCTGAGGTGAAATAATGCTACGATATTAATATTCTCATGAAATATTCATAAATTCACTAAATGTTATGTAAATAAGGAGATTTAGGAAATTGAAGGCAATAGGCCGATAGCTGAAAGAGATTCGGTAATGTTAAACATTTGTGTATCTAAAATAATCCCAAGATGATTAATGATGATTATCCCGCTTCAAGAAGAAGGCAATCTGTAAAAATACTGAAGACGCACTTGAGACGGCTAGATTGATTCTATTTTAATAGGTATTTAACTTTATGTGAAGGGTCAATGATTGCTAAGAACAATACATCTATTTGGGACATTTGCCAAACGCAATTAAAAGCAATAATTCGTTACTGATAGCCATCTGATGAAGAGACGTTGATTTAAACTCTTGCAATGTCTTTAAATCTTGAACTTTAATTGCTGATTCGCTCTGATGTACAACCATGGATTTATGGCCTAATGAATGTCTCTTTGTGATACTAATCACTTCGATTTGTAAGCGAATAGCTCTTAGATAAAACAGAGGCAATTAATAAAACATTCAGAAAAGTTTTGTTTTAAAGTTCGAAAGTTGTCCATGTTGAAATTTTGTAATACTGAGAAGAAACGCTTTTGTTGCAGTTTTTAAGCCTTCTTTATATTTTTAAGTTTGGAAAGTTTTCAATAAATCGGTGACCGTTTGTGGTAAAAAGTTTTAAAACTAGAGAGCAGATTGAGGCTATGATTGTTTTTACCAAAATGTTATTAAGTTTTTTGTAGTAAATGCAATGTAATGATTGTAGCAAAGTCACTTCTTTAAAATAAAAACCATCACTACTGCACGTACTCAATAATGCAGTGAAAACGTTTAGAAAGCAGTTTAAAACTTACCTAAAAACAACTGAACATTGAATGAATACTAACACTATAATGAGGGGTTGAATTGCCGAACTTTTCAGACGTCATTTCATTCTGTTGGCCATTCATAGTCGGTAATTACATGCGCAGATTCTTTTGTTGCCCCCGCTTTGGCAGACAATTGAATTTCAAATCTATTCTTTTTGGTATCCTTGGATGATCCCTAGACTGGTTTCTATTGGTGGCTTTTAAAGTAAATGCTCAACTGGCTGCTTGGTATATGGTAATGTGTCTGGCTATGAATTTTAGGAGTGATATGCATCGATCTAGTAATAGCTTTATCTTTTTAGGTACTTAGACGAACTTTTGTGTGCAATATAGTTTGGCGTAACTACCTATTTATAGTGACTTTGTAAATTTTATTGAACATCACAATGGTATCGTAATTATTTATAAGATATAAATAAAATATTTTAGTAATATTGTTAAGAAAAACAAAATTAAAGGGAATTTACCAAAGTAAACACATGATAATTTTCACGCTACAACCTGCTCTACGGTTAGTTATCGTACAAAATCTAGAAATTGAAGTAATTAATTCAATACAAAAATTGTACTCTTTTATAAGACTTATTTCGTAAAGTTTCTTTTTAAATATTTGTACAGTTTTAATAGTTTTATATAATTTCATAACAGAGCTTAAAATAAACTTAGGGGTAACTTTATGATTTCGTTTCGAAATCTGTCAAGTATTTTTTAGTTAAATTTTGCTATTGATATGTGAAAATTTTTTAAATAAATATTTTTAGACTGGTCTCATAGATTGGAGATTCCCGAAATAAAATCAAATTAAATGGAAACATTTCGTTCTCAGTAAATAGATGTGGAAACTAAATGACCTTAAATGTAAGTACTTATGTGGAAGCAGTTTGTAACTCCTTATTATTTTAAAGCTAAATTAATCCTTCTGTAATTTGTGTTGTTGCCACAACGTTTCACGATGGTTAAGATTAAATCTGGTCCTCATAAAAGTTAACTACTTCGACGAGACCAACTATAATAGAGCCGGCAACTATTTTGATCAACATTTCTTTTTCATAATTTACTTTGATAAATAAAATCATTAATCGTCTGTTCACTTAAATGGAAAGAGTGATACTAGTGAAATCGTTGCTAATTCAACTTGGGAGATAAATATTTATTATTTTGGCAAAACGAGCTATTTTCCGCAGTTGTATTCTGACTTTGATTAATTCGGATATTCAAATCACCATTTGCGACAACTGCCGACCTCATCAAGCATTCTTTCACTTAATGTTGCAAGAGTTCTGGGCAACATTATTTTTATACTCGAAATTAAATTTAGTTGTAGTAAGATTAATTTGATTATGTGCAATTTGAATTTGCACATGTTCCAAGTTTTTAATAAAAGCTCAAAAGCGCCAAAAAAAGGCTTTATTCTTTTTTTAATAAATCTGCACTGTGGGCTCCACAATTAAATCGAGTGATGTTCATCAAAAACCGTCAATCAACTGTGCGTACATTATGTTTTTGGCATTTTCAATTATCTCTGTTCTGAATCGATCTATTTTAGACTAGACAGTGAATAACGAATTCATTTAAATGGAACACGGCACATGGATTTTAAAATTAATATAGAATTTATGTTTCAAATTATCACCTCCTAAAAGATGTTGTTATTGATTCGCGATGCTGCAACGTGACTTCAGCCTGAAGGAAAGGACCAGGCAAGATTTTGCAAGTGAATTGAGTGAATTCTGTATGCAAACAGAAATTATGGAATTTCGCGTTTGATATTATTCAA
Source organism: Amphipyra tragopoginis (assembly GCA_905220435.1). Taxonomy (NCBI): domain Eukaryota; kingdom Metazoa; phylum Arthropoda; class Insecta; order Lepidoptera; family Noctuidae; genus Amphipyra; species Amphipyra tragopoginis. The sequence goes on along the minus strand of HG992005.1, from coordinate 14,031,560 downwards.
ACGGAAAGGTTCATTTGAAGGACTTCAAAAGAAAATAGATAAAATACCGGTCGACGAAACTTGTGCAATCGAATCGATTGTGTAATCGATTCTAAAATTTTGGAGGACAGTAGATAATGACGAATCAATTTTATGAAGTACGCAAGTTTCTGGTTAGTTATTGATGAAGTCTGGAAGACGGCTGCGTGGGTACGGATAAGTATCTCCTATTAATAATTTAGTAGACATCGCACCACCCACGCTTCCTGCAGATTTCTTAATTGAGAAGTTTGGACGGGAATGATTTGGATAACGTCAGCAAATTATTGGTTCTAAGTCTATTTAAAGATCTCAAAATGTATTAGATACATGACAAAAACATAAGTAAATTAAAAGCACATGCATTGTCCAGCCGACTATTACTGTAAGTCGTGTCGTAGAAAACTCGTTAATCAAATGCTTAGGTCGTTAACTTCTATTATGAAACGAGTGAAATGCTATATTTGTACGCCTAACGGCAAAATATAGAGACACTTAATTATATAAATAAAACACCTTATTGTAACCTTATATTTTACAAATAAATTAATGATTGATTGAGTGGTTGAGTAATGTTAGATTTAAACCAGAAATAGATTTTGGTCCAGCCAGAATTCTATCTTCACCTTTGTGAAACGCCGGTTCTTTACTTAGAACTATTATTATAACTGTTATTTTTAGTTCATCTTTTCTAACTAACATCAATCTTTTTTTTCTGCTGTAATATATTGTCAACAAGATCCTCATTAGGAGCTGCGGCTGAAGTTCAAGGCTGAAAAAGGAGCCATTTATCTCAGCTCTCGGCTGCCATCTTGTATTATGTCTATAAATTACTTATGGCAACTTAGCCAAAACCGAAACAAGTAATTTTATACTGATCGTTCGTAAAGGTTACACAAGTTCGTCCTTCCGAACTTCTGAATTTATTCATTTGGGACAAAGCTAAAATTTGTTGGTTTGATATTACACCTAGAGAAGTACATTACGATATTGAACGACTTGGAGTTTATTATTATAACGTTAAATACTAGGTATACAGGGTGAAGTTGTAAACAGTCGACAAACCGAAATGGGAGATTGTACTCATCACTATGAACAACTTTTACTATGAGAATAAACATGAAATCGCGAAAAAAAAATCTGCTGTTCCCTACATTTTGACGAGTTATGCGAACATAAATGTAGGGAACAGCTGTTTTTTTTCGCGATTTCAGATTTGGTCCCATAGTAAAAGTTGTTCATAGAGGAGCTCGTGGCTAAATAATTACAGCCGCATAGACCGATCTTCCGGGTTAAGCCACGCTTGCCGAGGTTGGTCTGTGGATGGGTGACCATTTACCATAGTGAGTTTCCTCCGTGCCTCGGAAAGCACGTAAAACCGTTGGTCCCGGCTGTCATTTGTACCTAGATCTTTGACAGTCGTTACTGTTGGTCAGAAGCCAGAAAGTCTGACAACCAGTCTTACCAAGAGTATCGTATTACCCAGTTACTGGGTTGTGGAGGTCTGATAGGCAGTCGCTCCATGTAAAATACTGATATTCAGCTGCATCAGGTTCGACTGGAAGCCGACCCCAACATAGTTGGGAAAAGGCTAGGCAGATGATGAGTAAAAGTTGTTCATAGTGATGAGTACAATCTCCCATTTCGGTTTGTCGACTGTTTACAATTTCACCCTGTATATTTTTTATTCTTTGCAACAAATAATACCATAATTCCCTTGTTACAGTTATTTTAAGAACAGGCAGATTGTAATGTTTTTTGCCCACGCCTATCATATAATTTTTGTGTGACCTCTTGATTTGCTAATCATTATAATTATTGATTACAAATATAATTTACATCTACGTGCAATATTGAATGATTCCCAGTAACAATCATAACAACTTCGTTCACCAGTCTCTTCCTTATAACCTTTGTGCAAAAAATGGATTTCTGGAGCAGTACCTTCACTTAAACACTGTTTCTCTAGTCTAAGCTGCGGAATCTTGTTAAGTCACCCCTTTATGTGGAAGGAACAGATCTAATTAACGTGAAGGTACCGTGAATACGTACAATTTGCCTACAGAATAACAGACTGAATTATATCTTGATCCTAATACGATTTTATTCGATTTATCAGGGGAAGTAAACACTGCCATCGGGGGTTTGCGGCCACAATTTGTGCTAGCTTATAGACGTCGCGTCGTCTTGGTGTTAAAAGTGTAATTATTTGCAGCCCACACTTGACGGAAGGTTCCTAAATTAAAGGAGTGGGTTTTATTTCGATGACTGCTATTTTTCTTGCTATTAAATAACAGAGGGCGTTCCCTTAAACCCTTTAATCTACATCATTAATATATTAAAATAAAAATACACAATAAGCAAAAAAATAATTAAATAAAAAGAAAACCAATTCGGAACGGCCTGTTAAAACCAAAACAGTTCCGTAGACAGCTTATATGCTATGTTGCCGTGTTTTCCTCATTTATAGACATAAAGATGTACAGTAAGCGTTGCTTTTAAGTCTCATTTTTTTGTAGTAGTTGCGCACTCTACAGGAACGCCTTTCGTTGGTTAACATGCTGTACCCATAACAATATCCAGATTTTCATACAAGTAAGCATTTGTATGATGAGTCAGTTAGCAACTATCTAGCAAAACTTAGATAGCTAGCACTGATCCTGAATTAATTTTAAAAATATTCGCAGTAGCTTCATCTAAATAAAATAACGTAGAAATTACGTCGTCTTGTCTCCTAAGATTCCGAAGAAATTAATAAAATGGCCGTTTAATTAGCAGAAGTCGGGTCTTAAAAGCTAATCCGAGCTAGACGGCGTTTTTTACGAGATTACGTACTATATAATAAGTTTTGGAAGTATTTTAAGATTTCAGAACTGTGACAGTTACTGATTCCGAACTCTTTATTGCATTCCCGCTAAGTAATTATGAAAGTTTTATATGGATTCAATTCCCATAGCGCTTGAACGGTTGTTGTGATTTTGAGAGTATGCCGCAGATAAAGTAACTGTTTTCATTAGAAACGATTCCGGATTGTTTAATGGTTGTTGCTGGAAACACAGTATAGTCAAACATAGGTGTCGACAGTTTTAACTCGAACGATATAAATATTTATGGCATCACAAATGTGGTATTGTGAACAAAATTCTTTATTTAACCGACTTCAAAAAGGAGGAAGTTCTCAATTCGGTTGTATTTTTTGTTACCTCCGAACTCCGTCATTTATGAACCGATTTGAAAAATTCTTTTTTTGTTTGAAAGGGTATACTTTCCGATTGGTTCCATATAAATTTTGTTATGATTAGACCATGAACTTCAGAGATATGGAACGGAACTCCTCATCGGATCAAAGCAAAATTCTCAAATTACTAATATTGCTTTGCTTATATTTGTTGTTGGAAACTGACTACTTGAAAAGAGGAGGGGATGCGTTTCGTCCCCCCCCCCCCTTTGGAATGTTTTCATTATATCGTGTAAGGTATAATTTGAAAGAACTTTTAATGCCCGACTACGTCAAAGCCAAAAAGAAGGGTTATGAAGAGGAGGGGGTTAAATTTATGGTACTAAAACGTATTTAATAAAAAATATACTTTAAAAAAAGTAACAACCGACTTCAAAGAAAAACTAAAAGGAGTAAAATAATTACCATAATATAAATTAACAGTTTCAGAAGTCGGTGGGTGCAACTCTACACTGAAACAAATAGAAGCCACCGACTTCTGAAACTGTTAATTTATGTTATGGTAATTATTTTACTCCTTTTAGTTTTTCTTTGAAGTCGGTTTTACTTTTTTTATTAGTTTATTTTTTTCTAACTATCTAACTGTTTATTCACGAAACACTTCCATCGATTAATACCTAAATGACAATTCCTGATCTAAAGAAAATTTGCTGTTGTAACCATAATCGATACATTTGGTGTTTGGTGCTATGCTGATTCTTATGTCCACCTGAAGATGTTGCTACATGCTCCTGACGTAATCACCTAGTTGCCTTCTACGATATTCCAGTTAAGCGATGAGTGGGCAACATCTAATCTAACTGAGCGGCACGACACAAAGCAAATCCAGAAGCGGATTATCAAGACAAAGCATTAACAGAAGCACTAGACACCACTACTAGGAATTTGAGCTGTTAAAACATTAGAAAAGGATGTTTTTAAAAAACAGTTATATTTGAGGTGTTAGAAAAAAAAATACCGACCGAATTGAGAACCTCCTCCTTTTTTGAAGTCGGTTAAAAATCGTAATAATTGGCCGATTTACAGCGATTACGCACTGCATCCGATCCGGATCCGTGAAAATAAGAATGTAAAAACTCGTACCGAATTCGGATATTGCTTTGCGCACTGCATCCGGTCCGAATACTTACATGAAAATACGAATCTAGAGTCTAAAAAACTCGGACCGAATTCGGATATCGTTTACGCACTTATCCGATCTCTGATCCAAATTCAAACCATTCAGGGGCCATCTTTGGCATATCCATTTGGCGTCCGATTTGAATCCGAAGTAATGCGAAAGCGTTCATACAAACAGTGCTACGGTTACTTCGGTCCGTCAATTAGAAACTCACGGATGACGGAGAGAAATCGGATCTAGTGCGTTAACTACCATACAAATAGTTCTATGACTACTTCGGAACGTATTTTCTCGGATTCGGATCGGATGTAGTGCGTAACCGCTCTTAGAGTTGAACACAACTAGGTTGAAATAAAATTTCCAAACATATTTAGACGACACCACAGAATTTTGTCCTGCCTAGCCTTTTCCCAACTTTGTTGGGGTCAGCTTCGAGTCTAACCAGATGCGGCTGAATACCAGTATTTTACACGGAGCGACTGCCATCAGACCTCCGCAACCCAGTTACAGAGCAATGCCGATATCCTACGGTTAGGCTAAGCGTATGCTGAGACGCAGGTGACGCAGCGCAGCACAGTACAGATTTTGCCGCGCAGGGCAGGCGAGGCAGACATAGACCACGACCGCATGCTGCGACGCAGCTCGAAGACACATTCGAGTTTTAACTAGTACAATGTTTAGACGCGTTCGAGTTAACGAACGTTTTTTTTAATAGTCTGGATGATTAGTATCATACAAACAAGGTTCATAACGCACTAATTCAATTAAATGTTCATTGCAATAAAATTCGAATTAGCGGTAAAAAACACATGTCGACATGAACGCGTCGCGCAGAAATCTGTGCCGGCACTACAACGAGGCGCAGGGAAGGACAGACGCATGTCTGCATCGCACGCGTCTGCGCCGCAGCGTACGCAGCTCTTAGTACATTCATACATTACAAAATCTGGTCTGCGCTGCGCTGCGTGCACCTGCGTCACCTGCGTCTCAGCATAAGCTTAGCTTTAGACCGGTTGTCAGACATTCGGGCCTCTGACTATTCGTAACGACTGTCATAGATATTCGTAGGACACCCGCGACCGACGGTTTAACGTGCGTTCCGAGGCACGGAGGGGTCTCTACGTGTTACGATATGTCACCCATCTACAGACTGACCGCGGCAAGCGTAGCTTAACCTTGCAAATTATATGATCCGCGCGGTTGATAAATAGCCCCTCTAGGGGTAAATAGGTTGATAACGAGCCCCTCTGACACCACAGAATGTACACACGGCTACACTTCAAGCTATGTAAAACCAGTATAAGCTGACCGTTACTTGTGCGAAAAGATTATAAATCGTCAGTGAAGTTCTAACAGTGCGGAAGTCAAAAATGGCTAATTTACAAGAGAGTAAAAAACTATCCAAACGAGCGTAACCAACGCTGAACGCAATATTGTTTTTAATTATTATTACAAATGAACTGTTTGATGATTTATTAAACCTTTGAAAATCCTAATAATCTTTTGCATTTCAATATTGTGACTTTCCCAGTGTTGTCCGTTTTTGTCACAAAATGACTTACACACTGTGACAGCTTCACTGACGCTATGTCCTTGTCCAGGTTCCAGACTAACTCTGTACCAAGTTTCATCAAAATCGGTTACGCGGTTTAGGCGGGAAACCGTCACAGACAGACAGACAGAGTTACTTTCGCATTCATAATATTAGTTCGGTTGTTTTTCAGTTTTTAACAATATTTTGTGTTAAATTCATAGTACGTACTCAACAGAATAGGCGCCGATGTTTTACATACTTACCCAGTTTCATATCAGTTAATATAGTACTCATAAGCGATTTACTAGCGACCTCACTCGCCGATATTACTTTTTATGGTCATGTTTAACTTTGACAGATGCAACAACAACAACTATAAGAGCTCACATACACTCAAGCGGTTATATTAATTCCGCTAGGACATTATAGTACAGTTCTAACTTGGAATTGGAATACATATTGATTGATATTAAAATACTTCGTTAATACTTTAAAACTGGAGTGTAATACAGTTTTGCGGGACAGTTTGTGGGCAGACTACCCCTTAATTGTTTTCTGTGGACTAGATATGTAAATATTTTCATACTCATGATGAGTCTCAATCAATTGCCACATTTAATATACATATATATCGTTTTTAATTAAATATTATGTTTCCTGCCCTAGATACTAAGCGGTAGTAGTTATCAAAGCAGCAGTTTTTATGGTGGTATTATCACTTAGTGAAAAATACCTTAACTCTTGACAGATGTTTGCCGAGTCATCATCTGCCTAGCCTTTTCCCAACTATGTACTGTAGTGAAATTGTCATGATCTATTTAAAAAGAGTATCCATGGAGTTTCTTGCCGGTTCTTCTCCATGAGACCCACCTTTTGGAACCGTGCACCTAGTTTTGACGTTTTAAAAGCACCTGTAATTTGGTCTACTTGAAATAAAAAACTTTGACTTTGACTTTGACTTATGTTGAGGTCGGCTTCCAGTCGAACCGGATGCCGCTGAATATCAGTATTTTACATGGAGCAACTGCCTATCAGACCTCCACAACCCAGTAGCTGGGTAATACGATACTCTTGGTAAGACTAGTTGTCAGACTTTCTGGCTTCTGACCAACAGTAACGACTGTCAAAGATCTACAAATGACAGCCGGGACCAACGGCTTTTACGTGCTTTCCGAGGCACGGAGGAAACTCGCTATGGTAAATGGTCACCCATCCACAGACCAACCTCGGCAAGCGTGGCTTAACCCGGAAGATCGGTCTATGCGGCTGTAATTATTTAGCCACGAGCTCCTCATGATGAGATGTTTGCCGAGTATGTTTCATTATTGTGTAAGAAAAATTGATGCCTATGTAATAATCTAATATTCGGGTTCTCGCAATGTACATTTCTGATGCATTGACCTGGAAGTATCGAAGATGTGAGATTCACTACACGCATTTATAAGCCTATGCATGCAATATTCCAATTTCGAACGTATGGTATTCATATGGGCTTTATATTCTTTCTGGGAAATATACAGCTGTCACTTCCAATTTTGAATGGCTTGTGTGAAAAAATATTCACTTGCAAACGTCAAAGTGAGTGATTTTGAGAAAAAAATGGCTAATGTGGCTTTTATTCGTGCGATTCAAAAATCGAGCTTCAGGTGTTGTATTTTGCAGAAAGGCAAACAAAAAAATGAATATGTGGCAGAGAAATCCTTATTTGCATAGTAAAGTTGTTCTATGGTTGTTATCGTTAAACGTGAGCGCTAGTGTTCACATTGCATTGCTATTGTGGAGGGGTTGGCCGCAAATTACATGCCTCTGGACACTCGCCACGGACGCGTGCGGAACTCGGTGGCAGCGCTTCCCACTGAAAATTTCTCATAATAGTTCTATTGTTATAGAATGACATTACGTTTCGGCGTAACGGAAGCAGCCGCTGAGTTACGCTTACCTGCACCGACAGTAGCTTAATAATTGAAAATCAATGTTTATATCACTCTAAATATATTGTATGATTATTAATATAAAAAAATTCAACAGTTATTTTTAGAGTTGGTAAGCAGGTTGGCTACCACTGAAATCTAAATAATATTTATTAGTAAACTAGCGACCCGCCCCGGCTTCGCACGTGTGCAATGTATTATACATATGAATCTTCTTTTTGAATCACTCGATCTATTAAAAAACCGCATCAAAATCCGTTGCGTAGTTTTAAAGATCTAATGCTGGCACTTTATATCGCTATTCGTGTTCGCGTATTTGTCTTATTCGCCCAAATACGACGAATCACATCGTCGTATTTGGGCGAATAAGACAAATACGCGAACACGAATAGCGATGTGAAGTGCCAGCATAAGATACATAGGGACAGACAGCGGGAAGCGACTTTGTTTTATACTATGTAGTGATACTTTACTATTTCGTTGGTGCACAGCATCAAGATGCTTGTATAAAAATTACTGCTTTTTGAAACAAATATTCTGAATGATGCTCGGTACATTTAATATTTCTTTTCAGCATAGGCTGTTTTCTAAAAATAATTGCGGTCGCTGTTGTTTAAAAATTAACTTTTGTCTTATAGTATTTTAATTAAAATTGTAATTTATAAAGTTGTTGTTATTCAAAGGCTCTACTGATTATTATTTGCGAAGGTAATGGAATTCAAGATAGTTAAAATTAATATAACATTCCACCCAATGTAACAAAAAAAAAGGAATAAGAACAAACAAGCTACATCAATCTGTAAATAGATTTAACGATGACATAAAAGAACTGACGATAGTTAGTACAGACAATATACATTAGACATGTAACTTCTCTAGTAATTATGTAGAAGTAAGAGTAATCCCGGTAACATGCGAGGAAGATACACTACCTATGAAAGTTTTAATTAAATAGTTTTGTGTATAGGTACTATGAACTAACATTTACGAGATATTACGCAGGGGAATAAATAACAACAAAGCCTATTTGTTCAATCGAGTAATGAATTTATTATGTAGCTACTCATTTATACGTAGATAATAATACAGTTCACAGGCATTATTGTAAAGAGTTAGTCAGAAATAAATCTTCGTACCATACACACGTCTATTAATTACAAAAAAACAACCAAATTATATTCAACCTTATCGCCCTTCTATTCATGTCCTAAATATTGTATACAAGATTCGTTTTAGTATATACTAAACCTGAAACTAGTTTGTTCAGAATCACTAGGAGAATCGATTGACATATTTTTTACACCACATTTTTTTTTTCTTTAGTTTCAATTTTGTTTCAGTAGGTTTCTACCCATAAAAGTTGACGGGAATAGATACCTTGAGGCTTGAGATGGTCCGCTCGGTCAGTTTCCGTGTATTAGACAACCCCCGCATAGCACATCTCTGGCATTTCACACTTTACTAGGGAACTTAACGCGACGTAAACTAAGGTGTAACTTGAAGATTTATTAAAAAAAAAAACACATTCAGGCAGTTCTGATGGAAATCTTATTAGGGTGTCTCGGTTTTTGTATATACTAAAAGTAACGTTGTATAGTTAGGCACAGCACAGTATAGTACTCGTACACGGTATGGAGTAATACAACAAACAACTATTAGACCAACAGTGTTTCATCGCTTTTGATATTGACAAACTCATTAACACGGTAATAATTTAATTATCTTCAATATCAAACACCCGACTATTGTTTCTTCCTAAATCACAACGCACATCCCCAATCATGTCCCGAGTTGCACTACGGTAGCGCGGGACCTAAGCGCTCCCATTTCTCCACCGTTCAGTGTGCGAAAACGCTTGCGTTGACTGTAGGCTAATACCACAGTAACGAAATCACTAACCTGTCACATAGTAGCCACTTTTATATTTTACTAGAGCTCGCCCGCGTTGATGTCGTTTATCGCTTATTCCGTATTTTTCGGCATAAAAGTAGCCTATGTCCTTCTCCAGGTTCCAGACTATCTCTGTACCAAGTTTCATCAAAATCGGTTCAGCGATTTAGGCGTGAAAGCGTAACAGACAGAGTTACTTTCGCATTTATAATATTACTAGCTTTTGCCCGCGGCTTCGAGTGCGTTAATTTAGATTTTGACAATTAACTCTTAGCACTCTACTAAAGTTTCTACAATAATATAACTCAATCATAATTCGAAAGACACGTGGAGCCATCTATTAACGTTATTGTTGTTTTCCTCGGGGACAGTACTTTTTTCGGGATGAAAGGTACCCTATATCCGTTTCTGTACACCTGAGAACGTATATGCAAAATTTCAGGATGATCGGTTCAGTGGTTTAGACGTGAAACAAACTTACTTTCGCATTATAATATTAGTTAGAATAGAATTATATTATACATAGAAGGGATTACTTACGTGCCAGGCATATATCTCTTATGGATAGTTTTATTTTGTAGTCAGCAAAAGACTGTTGTCTCCTCGTAAACCTTTTTCATAATTTCACAAATACGTACCTTTTTTATGAAGTGGTTTATAAAAAATGTTTTGTGCTAACAAGGTCTGGGTATGACGCCTATATTTTATTCCACTTATGTAGGATCTTTTATGGTAAACGACAAATTTAAATTTCGAAATGAGCTGGTTTTATTACCTACCTACATATAGGTGGATACTATTTTATTTTTCTATCCATCACATTATAAATTAAAAGAAAATCAGTATATTATTGGTAAAATTTGCAATTATAAATAAATTGATTAGAATTTGTTCACATGATTAGGTAGGTATAAACTCATTCAAAAGTTGTTTCTATTTGTAAAGCATAAATCTCTCAATTTAACGAGCTAAATCATTGCATAATACAAAACCATTTCTGTCTAAATAACATTGTTTTACTGCACACAATTTTGGTTCGAGTCTAAATAACACGGCGAAATATAACAGATGGTGCCATCGGGAGTTGCCTCAAACTAACTTGTTTTATTTATTCCTTAATTACTTATTTATGATACCTTCATATTTCAGTTGTAGTGCCAAACTGATTTAGTAGTTGCCTTATCTGCTAGGTGCCATTCAATTCCCAAACTCTCTAGCAATTTATGAAAAGCCATAGTGTATGGACTTTTTTTAAAAAGTTTTTAATTTTAATGCAAAACACGTATTAAATACTTGGCTGTTTTTTTTGTGGATTTACAAATGAGTTGTACTAACTTCATACGAAATCAACGTGTTAGGCCCGCCGCTGATTGTGATTTTTTGTCACGGTGACTTTTTGCTACCCAAGTTGAATCCTATCTTCTACTATACATAAGGAGAAGCTGACTGACTGACTGATCTATCTATCAACGCACAGCCTAAACCGCTGGGGTTAGAAAGTTCAAATCTTGACAGTAGGTTCCTTTTGTAACGTAGGCATCCACTAAGAAGGGATTTTTCGAAATTCAACCCCAAGGGAGTTAAATAGGGGATGAAAGTTTGTTTGGAAAATCGTCACTTAACGGGTTCAAAATTTCACGCAAGCGAAGCTGCGGGCGAAAGCTAGTGAAGATACATGGGAGTGCGCTCACTATGGTGACGTGACATTACGGTGACAAATATATGTTTTCATAGAATTCGATTTGGTAACAAAAAGTCACCGTGACAATAAATCACAATCAGCGGGTGCCCTTAAGTTATTTTAAAAAAAAAGGAAATAACAAACTATCGTATATTAATAGACTGGCCTCGTTGGCCTAGTGGTCGCAAGCGCGACTGCTGAGCGTGAGGTCCTAGGTTCGATCCGCAGGTCGGGCAAAATGTTATTGGCTTTTTAAATAGTAGTAGTAGGTTACTACACCTGGAGTCTGGATTTGTGTCCGGTTGATGGTAATAGGCTCGCCCTCTACTACATGGGTCTTAAACATAACGGCGAAATCAGGAGGTACTATACACCTCTGCCCTTCTGGGAATATAGGCATGTTGTTATGTATGTATAATATTTATAAAAAATATGGGTTTTTGTTGTATATGTCGCTTCCCGCGGATTTGGATCTTCTGTAAGGAAGAACCCATTCTTTCACTATGCTTATAGAGGGATATGGGTCCAACACGCAGAGACCTTTAGGGAATTTTAATCTAAAATATAATGAGACACCTATCGGTTATTATTATTATCACTATACCATAAATATTTATGTGTAGGTATTATAATTACATTGCAAGCATCGGGTTGCAAGTTCAAACCCAGGCACACAAATGTGACTTTTTCAATGTCATATGTACTTTCTTAGTTAATCTAAGACGCCTCTGACATACGGTGAAGGAAAAAATCGTGAGGAAACCTGGACTTAATGGTCTGATATCGCCAACCCGCAGTGAGATAGCGTGGTGATCAATGCTCATTCCTTCTCTGTGTAAGAAGAGGCCTTTACCCTACATTGGGATAGTTACAGGCTAATATTAATTTTAATTATTATATGTATATGACTAGCTTTTGCTCGCAGCTTTCGCTTGCGTGAAATGTTGAACCCGTTAAGTGACGATTTTCCATACAAACTTTCATCCCCTATGTAACTCCCTTAGGGGTTGAATTACGAAAAATTCTTCCTTATTCCTTGTTTACCTGTAAAGGAAACCTCTGTGCAAAATTTCAGCTTTCTACGTCTAAGGGTTTGGGCTGGGTGTTGATGAGTCAGTCATCAGTCAGTCAGGACCTTTCTTTTTATTTATATAGATAGATATATATTGTTTATGTGCTGTGTTACAATGTTGGTATACAATAAAGTATATTCTATTCTATTTTATTAATTACGTCGATACAATAAATCAAGCATACGCCGTTTATAGGCTCATTTACACGGAGAGAGTTTCTCGAAGCGAGACTCATTCTGTCTTCGTCTTTCTCTACGATGAAAGCAGAGATAGCATGAGACTCGCTTCGAGAAACTATTTCCGTGTAAATGAGTCTTGACACGAAGATATCAGCATATATTTTTTGTAATTCGATAAGTAGTGAAAGCTCGTGGAAAAGTGTCGAGAACATTCTCTAGTGTAAATGTTTTCCTAGTACTCGTAACTCGGAAGTTCAGTGCGGACTGTTACATAGTTGTCAGTATTAACACTTCACAGTACCAGTAACTCTGTGCTCGAGTGATAACATTTTATTGTGGTCATAACTTTTTTGTAGCGCTGTATTAGAATTGAACCGAAAGTGGATCTGAACTGCATTGACAGCTATATCTGTTTGCATTCGAAAATTTTGTAAAACTTTTTCCACGCAGTAAAGTTTTATTTTAGCGACGGATTGGAAAGGTTACTCTATCATTGTTTTATTTTGCTCTACGTTCCGGGTTTTCATAGTGTGGCAATTACAAAAAATAACAATTCTCGTGTTGAAACGCAGGCACGGCTGTTAATATAACACTGGACCTGTATTTTGTCAATGTGCATAAGCGTCGACGTTCGTTTTAAGTTAATGGTGCTGGTTGACATTTAAACTCGCTGTTCAAATGTTGACACATAAAAAGTTTTTTTTTTTGTTGTTAAGTATGATGGGGTTCATTCGGAGTGTAAAAATAATAATAAATTATTGAGCGATCGGAGCGTCTCACAATGATTGTTGATATCACGGTTCCGCATGACGAGAACCTTGTGAAAGCCGAGAAAGATAAAGAAATTAAATATCAAGACTTGGCACAAAAACGGGCACTAGGCCCTTTCCGACTACCCAAACTGCTCAACACAGAACTCCAGCTGTCCAATGAGGTTAAGTATCTCGGGGTGATCCTGGACAGCAAGCTAAAATGGAGCAATCACTTAGACAACAAACTAAACAAGGCCTGCATCACCTTCTGGCAGTGCAGAAGAATGATAGGTAAGAAATGGGGACTATCCCCCAAAATCACACTATGGCTGTACAGTGCGGTGATTCGCCCCATGATCGCCTACGGGGCTGTGGTGTGGTGGCCCAGAACCAAACTGAGCACAGCATCAAACAAACTACAGCGCATACAAAGACTTGCCTGCATGGCAACCACGGGCTGCATGAGGACTACACCGACTGCAGCACTAGAAGCCATGCTGGGACTGCCACCGCTGCACCTCTTTATACAACAGGAAGCAGCGGTGGCAGCAATACGCCTGAAAACACTGAACCTCTGGAGCAAAGGTAACACACAACACACCTCGTTGCTAGAGGAACTCGCTAGCGAGTTCCCTCTTATACGAGCTATAAACGACCGGATACCCAAACAATTCATTTTTGACAAAAAATACAAAATCCAACTGCACGAAGATCACCGATGCGAGGGTTTATGCCCCGCGGAGCTGCGGATCTTCACGGATGGATCCAAAACAGGTACAGGCACAGGTGCCGGGATCTTCTCAGAAGACCTCAACGTACACATAGCCACACCATTGGGGGCTCATAACACGGTCTTCCAGGCTGAATGTTTGGGTATCTCCCTAGCTGCGTCAGCAATCATGGCCAGGAAGGTTGAGGACCACTCAATCCGAATACTCTCGGACAGCATGGCAGTCCTGCAAGCACTAAGCAGCCAAACAGTTAATTCTGGGCTGGTACACGAGTGTCACCAAACTCTGAATCAGGTGGGTAACCTCAATAATATAACCATTCAATGGATCAAAGGACACAGCGGTTCCCGAGGCAATGATGCAGCGGATGAACTCGCCAGAAGGGGATCGAGCATGGATGCGGTGGGTCCAGAACCCATAGTACCACTCCCCTTCGGATATCTACGCACCCTGGTAAGAAAACGCACCAGAGACCAACACAACGATCTATGGATTAACCATGGCGAGTGCAGGCAGGCCAAGGAGGCGCTTCCGGCCATTGACGGTCGTCTCACTAAAAAAGCACTCCGGCTGTCAAAGCAACAACTACGTACAGTCACAGCAGCCATCACTGGCCATGGTTCTTTTAACAAACACCTCTTTGTCATTGGAGTTACAGACAGCCCACTGTGCAGAGCATGCATGGAGGAGGACGAGACGGCAGCCCACGTGCTACTAAACTGCCCTGAGGTCGCCACATACAGGGCCAAGTACTTCGGTAACCCAGGTACTCTCCGAGAGATCACCAGTAACATCAAGGGTGTGCTGGCCTTTTTCGAGGAGTTAGGGTGGATCGAGTAATTATACTTACCACCCATCACGCAAAATACGCGCTTAGACGTGGAGTTGCGGATACCAGCCCGTTATAACTTATACCTTATACCTTATAAGACTTGGCACACGGGGTTGTCGCCATGTGGGATGTTGATTCAGCAATCATTGTGCCGATAGTCGTTACGGCAAATGGTTTAATAGCCAAGAGCCTCGACCAACATCTAAAGAGGCTTTCGTTGGGCAGCTGGATCAAGGGCCTGGTGCAGAAAGCGGTACTTCTGGACACGGCGCGTATTGTTAGGAAGTTCCTCTCTTTGAAGCCCTGACCCCCGGTAGCTTGGACACTGTTCCCGATGCCGGTGGGCTACTATATTTTTATAAATGTTTTTGTTTTTTTTATATATATGTGAAAATATTTAAAAATGTTATTTTTTAAGTTTATAAATGAATAAAGGGAATTAAATGTGTTCTGCGAGATATTTTCAAACCATTCTTCAATTATGAACCAATCTAAATAAACCAGTACAAAAATGAATCGTGAATCCATAAAAGCGACCTTTTTAAAATTAATTATAATTTTATGTTTGTAAAATTTTCAAATTACGTTTTCGTAACATTCCTTTCATATAAATATATGAAAGGAATGTTACCTATCATATAAACAGAAAATGTACGTGTATACTAAGTAGCTGTAAATATATGCAAACCTACAAATCCGGAAATTATTCATCAAATGCGACGTCCTGCGACGTCATAGAAAAAATAGATGACATGTATCGGAAATGTAGCTGTGTTGATGACGAACGACCCTGCCATTCTTGTGGTGTGGATGTATTCCAGAGATGACATAGAGTAGTCAGCAAGTGGAGTAATAGGTGCGCTTGACAAGCCATCAGACGTAATAAAAAAAACCCCAAATGATTACGATGCAAAACCGGCAATCATCCTATGGTAGACCGTTTTCACTTCCACGCCCTCACAAATTCGTTATGCGTGGCTGTGTTGGTGAAGGAGTAAATGGTGACTCCATTTACTTTCCACTCCATAGCATACATGCTTGGACCTTCCGGAATGCGGCCAGGCATTCTCCACATCTCTCCAACCCCTACTTACATTGTGAAAAATACTAATGCTGAAATGCGGCTTATATGGCGACCTTTCTAGTGTAAGAAAAGTTTATTTATGTTTTATGACTTTAGGGTTTATCTTCGTACCTATAAACGCTTAATGAAAATACCAAGTTTCCTTGATACATCAAAAGTAAAAAAAAGTGAAAAGTATGATTAAAGTATCTTTTTGTGGCAGACTAGCAATATTAATTAAAACGAAACAAACACTGGAATTAAAAATCATGAAACACAAATTAAAATTGTTCAGCGTAAATAATTTAGTTTAAAAGATCTCAGATAATTATTCTTCTTAATTCTGTTCAAGCTCTTTATAATGTAAGCGTATAATATTGGCGTCTGCAGGCAAAAATACAGATCCCAACTTTAATTAAACCTCCTTATTGCCTATTACAAACTTTGTATGAACTTCTGAAGTTTTATGGATAATTTTGCATTGCATTAGGATTACTAAAGCAATTTAGTTTTGTATGATTTGATTTCTGATAAAATATAAATTGTATCCACTATTATTATTAATGCGAAAGTGAGATCTGTTTTTACGATTTCACGGCTAAACTATCAAACCGGTAAACATTATTTTTTTCGAAAAGGTAACTTGGTAACTGAAGAAGGATATAGGGTACCTTTCATCTCGGAAAATTAAAAACTACACGCAGGCAGAGCCGCGGACACAACTTGTTATTCATACTTAGAGGGCAAAACATTAATTCGTCATCAATTTTGTGCTTCGTAAGTGCTTAAAAACAAAGACGCTTGCCAAGGTGCTGACGCTATTCTACGGTTGAGCGAAGCTCTGCTCGATTGTGGTCGCAATTGTAATTTATTAAACAGAAAATTGTGTAAATTATTTTCATAAACAGATTATGGAATGCTCTGAACATGCTTGGATTTGTAAAATACATATTTTGTGAAGAGAATTATGCTACTGAAATATTATTGCTTTTATTTATTATAGAACGCTTAGTAATGAGAAGACATATTTGAGATTATGCAAGGTTAGTCAGAAAAGGGGTACTAATCCGAAAATATGTTAAAGTACCCATAATAATGAGTAACTTTTGTTCTACCACTTTCCCCAAAAGTCAATAGTTTAAGAGAAATAGCTGTTCAAAAATGACGTAAAAATATCCTTAAATCTGTATATCCTCAGCTATGATCAGCTCTGTTTTAATTTTAGGTCGTATTTGGGGTCACGAATTAGAACCTTCATTTTCTGAATTCGTAACTAGACTAGGGACGCAGAATTTTTGAAAAAACTGAAATAAAAATTATTTTACACGGAAATAAAAATTATCGAATTTTGAAATTTTAACACGCTTTAAAACCGTCATCAGTGATACTTTAAGCGGGCTGCGGATTAGTACCCCTGGATTAGTAGTATATGTTAAAAAAAAAGAATGATGACGAATAAAAACATGGATTTTTAGTAGCTTAAGACCCATGTAGATACACCCAAAAGAGTCGGTCAATAAAGTAAGCAGTTCCTCGATTAATTGTTTATAAATATTCCACTGGTGTTTATTGCTTTCGTTTATTACAAGACAAAGTATGCATTTTATTGTAAGTGTTAAAACTTGTATAGCTTTTTAATATTTGGGCTGTTAAACCGGGTGTTTCATGTAATTCTTTCAAGCCACGTGATCACAGGTGACACAGATTAACCATGAATGGGATTTTATGAAAAATACCTGAAATACAATTAAAAAAAACAACTTCGTTTTCTATTTCTGAGTCTTTTTAGAACCCCGAGTTAACTGACTGCAAAGAGCGATATTCTGCTAGTCGTGCCCGCCAGCTGTGTCGCCGTGCTTGCATTAATTTATGCTTGGAATCGAAGTGTTCACAAAGATAAATTGGCTTACCAGCAAGAAAAAATAATAATATTAATCTCTCTTATTCCCGTCCAGGAGCAATTTACACCAGTAATAGATCATGTGGTTTTAAGAAATTACACGAATTCGTTTACCCCTGTAGATTAATGAATTAATTAGTAGTTCAAAAAGGCCGACAGTCCCTCGGTATTTAAAATAATTTAATCCACTGAATCATCACTACTATCACAAACTTTTACATATAATTATGAACTACAAATAATCAAATCACGCATTGATCTAACCTCTTCAGGGAAACCACATTTATTGCTATTGCTATCAATAAAAAAAACTCCTTAGCTAAAACAATAGAGGTTACGTTACTTACCTTATAGAAAACTTTAATTCGCGATCGCGTTTACGTACACCGCGATTGTGGTAGGATCGCGGCGGGCGGTCCGCACGTGTTTCCCATGCCGAAGGCGGCCTCGCACTGCCCACTCCTGATAAAGAGCACTGATAGCGCATCCCACTACATGTACACCTACCTTTATCCCGCTGCATATTATCACGGGAATAAACCTTCGGGTGGTTGTCGCTTTGTTATCTTCATTCTGCGTTTTCATTTCAGGAAATTGAACTGCACACAATTGTTGTAAGCATTTTACAATATTTTGATAACACGTTTGTTGTTGCAGGTTATTTCCGATAACAAACACCACGTTAACGATTTCAAATGTCAATTCGGTGAACGTGTTTAGAAAAATAATATTTTTGTAGGTACCTTACGTGTCATCAATATTAATATTTTAAAACAGAGCCTCACAGATCAATCGTATTGAAGCAAGACGCTTTGACTAAAAAAATAATAAATAAGGAACCGACTGATGTGAAGAGGATAAAAGTAACTCGGTTAATGAGCGTAGAGAGATATAACGTTTCATCTGATGATGAGGCTTTGCAGCTGGGCGCCATTAAAGTACGCTGTTTTCCCCTCATTTTTATTACGTTCATATGTTTAGAAAACCCACGAGAAGATCAATCCTTTCAAGTGTTTCTATTTATGAAGATTCAATTGCAGAGCACGCATGATTGGATTGAAATAGTTCTGGTTGCATAATTTTCACTAATAGGTAAATTTATCATCCATACCACGAATACAGGTGCAGTATTTGTTTCGTAGAACGTTCGTATAGTTTATCCAACGAAAGTTGATCCTGAATATTCAAATCAAATCAAAATATTTATTTGCTTATAGTTACAGTTTGGTGTTAAAATTCAGTAACCGCGAAATTCAATATAACTGGACTCAAAAACACTCAATACCTACTATTTTTAGGGTTCCGTACCCAAAGGGTAAAACGGGACCCTATTACTAAGACTCCGTTGTCCGTCTGTCTGTCTGTCCGTCTGTCACCAGGCTGTATCTCATGAACCGTGATAGTTAGACAGTTGAAATTTTCACAGATGATGTATTTCTGTTGCCGCTATAACAACAAATACTGAAAGACAGAATAAAATAAATATTTAAGGGGGCTCCCATACAACAAACGTGATTCTTTTTTGCTCGTTTTTGCTGAGTATTGATAACGGCAATGGTAGACGCTTGAAATATTCACAGAATATTTAGTTATATATTCACTTTAAAAATAAATAATTAATTTGGGGGGCTCTCATACAACAGACATGATTTTTTTACTTCGTGCGCGAGTCCGACTCGCACTTGGCCGGTTTTTGTAAATTATTTCGTATTCATTTCTCACTATTTTTCAAATTAAACTTACTAATTTATTAAAAAAGTCAGTACTATGTGTTATGAGTGAATTTGAATCAAGTTTTTTTGAATTGCACGGTAATATTCAGGTTCAATTTTCGTTGGACAAACTCTAGCATACAAATATACAAAAACACTCATAAGCATGTAATAAAATTGGACGACACGTTTGGTGCAGTGGCTAAGCGATTGGCTGCTGCGCTACGGGTCGTGGGTTCGATTCCCACACGGAACAAAAATTTGTATGGCCTACAAATGGTTGTTTCGGGTCTGGGCGTTTGTTTGTGAGATTTGTGTCTGTAAACGCACCCACGATACAAGAGAAATCTTAGTGTGGGGCAACGTTTTTTTAAAAAAGAAAAAAAGAAAGAAAAAAGAAAAGTAACTTCAGTATTAAGTACGTTGAGGCTGTAGGTACTACAGAAATACCGATTTGACAATATTTGATTGTCAATAAACCTTACAGGTTTATGGTTAATATGTTAATATTCGGCGTCCGTGCGTCCATACAAATTTTACAGTCCTGTGACGTCTGCTGTCGAATGTGAGTGTCCCTCTGGGATTGTCAACGAATAAATTTGGCTGACGAAATCACCGCGTTTGACTGGGAAATCGTTATTTATTTTGTAATTATCCGCGAATGAAAATATCGATACTTATTTTTTAACCACATTTATGTAGATGTAGCATTCCCAAGGAGGGTTGACGTCAGGCAGGCGGCCGTTCATAAAACTTAGTCAAAACATTTGCAACATGACAAGTGAAATAAGAAGTACGTTTTGGTACAGAACGAAGAGAAATACACTTCTCATCAAAAAAATCGAAACACTTCCGAAATTATCTTTGTGGCGACGATTAAACAAAAAACAAGCATTAATTCATTATAGAAAAAACATAATTTAGTAGCTGGAAGTTTGGCCTTTACAATGGTGTACAAAACTTCCAAAAATTTTTTTTTATTTCAATTTTTATTCTTTAAATGAATGGAACATTGTTTTGAGATAAACGTGTGTTTAGAGTTGGAGTACACTTGTCGTGCAAAAAACGAAAAATAACGCATTACTTTAAAATTTTCTGTTTGTAATTTGTTGATTAGGCTCTGTGACGTCTGATAAAAAGTTTTTTTCTAACACACATGCATACTTCACCCGCAGCAGCCGCCCAAGTAGTGGCATTGCTGGATTCTGGGACTAGTCAGCGTGTTGTGGCGGCAATCTTGCATCTAAGCCACTTGTCTGTTCAAAGAGTGTACCAACGCTATCGGGAGACTGGTTTATTTACGCGCCATCCAGGATCTGATAGGAATCCGGTCACTTTTGAGTGAGACGGCCGATTTATTGCAACCGTTTGTTTGCAAAATCGACGCCTTCGCGCTTTTCAACTGCAGCAGCAGCTCCTTGTTGTTCGAAGGGTGACTGTAAGTGACTCTACGATTTGAAGAAGATTGAAGGAACGTAGACTGGTACCACAAAAGCCAGCTAATGGGGCGAAATTAACAACAGACCATCGAAGAGCGCGCCTTAACTTTGCACTTGTGCACTTAAATTGTTCAAACCTACAAATGAGCAAGGTTCTCTTTTCTGACGAGAGTAAAATTATGGAACATCAACATAAGGAATTCTAAACCTTATGCTACCTACTAGTAAAAGGCATTTAGTATTTATTTAAAAAAAAAAAAAACATGTTTTTCTAATAATCCATTCGAAACAAAAACTTGCGAGGTTTTTCGATTTTTTTTGGTGAGCTGTTCGATGGTCTGTTGTTAATTTTGACCCATAAGCTGGCTTGTGTGGTACCAGTCTACGTTCCTTCAATCTTCTTCAAATCGTAGAGTCACTTACAGTCACCCTTCGAACAACAAGGAGCTGCTGCTGCAGTTGAAAAGCGCGAAGGCGTCGATTTTGCAAACAAACGGTTGCAATAAATCGGCCGTCTCACTCAAAAGTGACCGGATTCCTATCAGATCCTGGATGGCGCGTAAATAAACCAGTCTCCTGATAGCGTTGGTACACTCTTTGAACAGACAAGTGGCTTAGATGCAAGATTGCCGCCACAACACGCTGACTAGTCCCAGAATCCAGCAATGCCACTACTTGGGCGGCTGCTGCGGGTGAAGTATGCATATGTGTTAGAAAAAAAACTTTTTATCAGACGTCACAGAGCCTAATCAACAAATTACAAACAGAAAATTTTAAAGTAATGCGTTATTTTTCGTTTTTTGCACGACAAATGTACTCCAACTCTAAACACACGTTTATCTCAAAACAATGTTCCATTCATTTAAAGGATAAAAATTGAAAAAAAAAACAAATTTTTGGAAGTTTTGTACACCATTGTAAAGGCCAAACTTCCAGCTACTAAATTATGTTTTTTCTATAATGAATTAATGCTTGTTTTTTGTTTAATTGTCGCCACAAAGATAATTTCGGAAGTGTTTCGATTTTTTTGATGAGAAGTGTATATGCTGCAGGTGTAGGCTCCACTCGCCCCTTGGATCTTGCCCCTGATTGCGTAAGTGTATCTACTCGCCCCCTTGAATATTTGATACCCCAAATCGCCCCCGATTGTAAGTAAGTTAAAAGTACAGTCAGCACTCTAAGTTTTTAAGTATTTAAATAAATATTTTTTTCTTAAAACTTCAATAGTGTCTTCTTGGGATTTAATGAAGAAGATTGAAATAAAACTGCACATGTAGTTAAAAAAGTGTAATTTGGAATCTAATCACGTAGGTATATATTACTCTTTTCAATGTTTAACACTTTTTGGTTTATATATGGATAATTAAATAAAAATCACCGATCAAAGTTATGGAATCAACACTTACATGACTAAAAAAACTGTACAAAATAACCAAAGAATAAAAGAGAGATTAAAGACTACGGTTTTGTACAAAAACTATTTATCACCAGAAACTCTAAAAAGCTATGAAATGTATCACACCAGCATTTCATTAAGTTAAGAGCCGATTTTTCAATCGTCAGATAACTTCTAGCTGAGGATTACAAATGAAGGAAATGCCGTAAATTGTTCGTCCCTAACTTTGAAACAGCTCTGCATGTCAGTTTGTAAAATTCACCAAATAATTGCAACAAGTTAAGTTTATTAAAAATGCACCAATTATGACAAAATGAAGCAAAATTCAGTAATGACAGATATTATGAAAGTGCAGTAGGTACACAGAAGTAAAAAAAAAGGCTTCGACATAAGCGTCACTAATGAGAAATTATTGACGCTTATGTCGACGCCATTTTGTTAGATTTAGATTAGATAGTTACATTACGATGATACCTTTGAAAAGATAGATACAGATATCTATCTTTTCAAAAGTACCATCGTAATCTAATGATTAAAATGATGCTACTTATAATTCTAGAGTCGGCAGACTATGGTTTAGTCTACCGAATCTAGAATTTGTTTTACTAGTACTCAAAAACTCAAATTGTATTTGTGAATAAAGCGTACTCGTACAAGGCAAGAGTAGCAAAATTGTTTTATATAATATTTGTAGCGATGTTTTAAAACTGATACCATACAGAAGTAGTAGCCAAACACAATTATTAGAATATAAGGCGTTAACTTAATATCTAATTTAACAAAAAATGGAAATTCAAGTGTAACAAAAACTTACCTTAACTTCCAATCAGGAATTACACTCACAATACACAGGAATATTTCACCTACTTAGTTACACATGGAGATAAGTACTAAATTAATTAGCAAATATTGCAAAACGCATCCCTTCCATATTATAATACGAACATAGAAAGAGAAAGCATTATATTATACAGGGTGGAATCGTTAAGTGTCAACAGACGATTTTTTCGTCAATTTAAGAGATATTTAAAAAGTTAAGGCTATTATCAAAACTAGGCTACATGGAGAGTATAAATAACTTCAGGAAAAAAAAAGCCAGACGTTGAAAATTTTATCTTTCGCTCCATCCATACATTTAGTATGAGAATTTCTTTCAACTGTTCATACCAATCATACCTACGTAATCTCTCTCTTCTTTTCTGTTAATATGGCGGCGGAGTTAGCTTTACTCGACTTCGATCTATTTTAGTCATCTCTGTAATAAAGCTTCATACCACCAGATTCCTGAGCACTACCTAAATCTAACCCAGGATTTCGAACAGAAAACAAACAGATTTTGTAGGTTCAGATTGCCTTCGTAATGCGATCGCCTATTATTTTCATGGGGATCCCTTCTTTTCGCATAATGTTCTTTGTCCTAATATACTTCGGCATAACGATTTTAGCACAATTTGTTTTGGCATAATAATACTTCGGCATAATTTTTTTAGGCATACATTTTATGTTGGCATAATCATCTTAAAGACTAATTTGTTTTGGCATAAATTTTATACGCATAACGTAAGTAGGCCTAATGACTATTAGCATAACGTTAGTTATGATAATCAGAAATGTTTTTACCATTGTCTAATAATCTAGTCGCAGGCGCACCCCGACACGGATAGGTTAGGTTCGAAGGGGATGATGGGGGCTAAAGTGAGCGAGCGAAGCGAGCGAACGAAGCTCCCGTCATCCCCTTCGTGTTAGGTTACTTTAAACCCTGCAGACAGAAATAGGAGCCCCGCGCAGCGGGGCTCCGTCGACTCTGCTTTGGAGCCTCAACCTTACAAACATCCCCTTAAGTTTTTATTGTGAAAATGAAAGTAGGTGACGAATAATCGTCTACCGTATAGGTACCTATAAAAATATGTTTTAATATCATTATGCGTAAATAAATTTATGCTTTAGGATATTATGCTTAAAAAAGTTATGCTTTAGAAATTTATGCTTAATCATTATTATGGTTAGAAAAATTATGCTTAAAAAAATTATGCGTAAGCTGTTATGCGTAATTATATTATGCGAAAAAATAATTATGCCAAACAAAATTATGCTAAGTTATATTAGGTCTTAACATTTTATGCAAATGGATAGGGAACCTTTTCATGTCTAATAAATAATAATAATATTGCAAGCAGTTTGTTTTTTATTATATGGCGCTAAATACCGTCATGACGAACTCGACTATTGGCGATTTTTTTCCAAAAATATTTATGTCATTTTAGTAATTAGACAGCCTAGTTTTGATATTAGCCATAAGTTCTGAAATATTTCATAAACTGACGGAATAATCGGTCTAAAGCATATTATAGCCTAAATCAGTACATCGAAGATAAAGATGTCTGGCATACGATTCCCTCCTGCACACTGCGAGTACCTACTGCGACCCTCTGGCACCGTCGAACAGAACAAACGGACATTATTCAAATGCTTACTTATTGTAATTACTTATTGTTTATTTTATTGACTCAATAAGTATGTCATTTTATCTTATTTTTTATTGTAATGTTTCCAATTTTGATTGTTTTTTTTCTTTGAGTTTTCATTTAATTTATTTATTGCTAATGTTTGCCTATATTAGTTTGACATTGAATTGCAATTATTAATTATCAATTATTCATATTATTCTGTTAATACCTACGCAAGGCTGTAAAATGTGAGGACCATGCAGCATTCAGTGTTACACTTTCATTCTTAATATTTGACTGCCTATTGTCTATCGGTATGAGTCTGTCATGCTCACTGAAATGTCCTGCTGATGGTGGCGTTGTGCATCGGGTCGTTGAGTTTCCTGCAACATGGTTGAGCTGAGCGACGCCGATGCATGCGTCATGCTCGTGAACGGGTGCTGTCTGTTGGGACTGGTCAGCCCGTAACTGCTATGGCAATCGTTTTAAAAGGCTAAATTTCTCATTGCATTTCATGTTGTTAACTGTATTTACTCTAATCTGCATTGTTCTTACTTTACTACAATGAAAATTGTCAAATCATTTACTTTTTTAAAAGAGTGTCTATGGAGTTTCTTGCCGGTTCTTCTCCAAACCTACTTCTTGGAACCGAGCACCTAGTGTTGACCTTTTGAAAGCACCAGTGATCTGGTCTACATGAAATAAAAACTATTTGACTTTGACTTTAATCGCCTGTTGACACTTAACGTTTCCACTCTGTATACGAATTTCTCAACGGGTACCAATTAAAAAAAAAAACGTGTGTTTATTGGACCTATAAAAAAGTTTCCTTTGTTATAATAGTTAAGCCAGGAAGCAAAAACTATCACAAGTGTCACGAGTTGGTGAAGATTACAGTTAGAGTTAGTAATCAAACATGGCGTTATTCATAATGTGTGCATTTTTCTGTCTAACTGTACCTTTTTTGGTTAAATTTCAAAGGAAATGCCGCAAGGGGCGAATCGATACACCAAAATAATTATTTAAATGTCAATTTTCCACTCGCCCCTTCGTAAGGGGCGAATCACTACATCAAAAAAATAAAATACGGGGCGAGTTGAACATTTTAATCGAAAGGGGCAAGATCTAAGGGGCGAGCGGAGCCTAAACCATGCTGCACCGCTCCAAATAAGTAGGGATAAGAGGAGGATGATGATTTATGTAGATGTAGCACAACCAGAAACATTCCAGGCCAGCTTTCACAAACAACTCACAAATTCATAAGTTATTTCAACTAAAGAGTCTTCTTACAACTATTACTCATAAACTTGTAAAGCCAATTAACTGTGATAGTTTTCCTTTTAACATATACTACTGTCGTGAATTTTGAAACGGTTCCCTTAATCGCAAAATTGTCATCACAAACCCGAAATATTTTTGAAAGACCTATCCAACAACACCACACACTATGGGGTAGACGAGAAAAAAAATATCCCCACTTTAAGTGTAAAGGAGGAAACCTAAAAACAATTTTTTTTCATGACTTTATTTTATCACTTTGTCGGCGTGATTAATATGTATATCCATCCATGCCAAATTGTAGCTTTCTAGTACTAAGAGTCTCCGAGCTAAGCTGCGGACGGACGGACAGACGGATGGACATGGCGAAACTATAAGAGTTCCTTGTTGACTACGGAACCCTAAAAATCGTGAATTAGATTATCAGTACTTTTTATTGCACCGTACATTTACATAAGAAATAAGTAAATACCGCTTGACGCTCTATTGCCTCTGTAAAAGGGCTTAATTAGTGGAGACAGGTTACTCGACCATTTCCAACAATTACGTTCACCTAGTATGGTAAGAAGCATTTAAATTCTCAAGGTCTCTCCCGAATCAGCATAGAAATGGATGAAGGTGTTCCAGATGTGGTACAAATGTCAGATAAATGTCACACTTTATTTGACCAACCGCGTTAGTTGGATGTTGTCCAGTATCTCAATGCCAGGTCCACAGTCGTGTTTGATAGGGCCACGTCATTAAATTGTTACTTAATGGCCGGTTTCTATATCAAAAAACGAATCGTTTTGCTAAACCATGGAGTATTTAGAATGATCGTAATACCATATAACGGTTCCTATAAAGACGTTAAATTTTTTACTAATTTGCCGGTAAACCGGGGTTACTTTCAAATACAGGGGCGACATTGATAGTTACTAAAAATGTCATATTTGGTCATACCTCGGTGGAAGTGGAACTTATGCATTTTAATTCACTTGTATAGGTAATATTGATAGTTTTCCTGTTTTACAATTCGGTATGGAGGTGTCTGCGATGTTACATGGCAAAGATAAAAAATATTAAACCACACCCCTGATTATGTAAAAAAAAAACATTTTTAGATTTGGCTACTTTGAAACTCAATGATAGAACAGAGATCATCAAAGTAGAAGCTCT
Source organism: Amphipyra tragopoginis (assembly GCA_905220435.1). Taxonomy (NCBI): domain Eukaryota; kingdom Metazoa; phylum Arthropoda; class Insecta; order Lepidoptera; family Noctuidae; genus Amphipyra; species Amphipyra tragopoginis. Next base: position 14,004,188 of record HG992005.1, on the reverse strand, counting down.
ATGGTCCAAGTTTGATAAAGAACATTTCTCTTTTTTTTTCTCAAAAACAATGCTTTGTTATTTTTTTAATTTAGCCTATTTGGTTTTATATATTGGTATCTGTTAATTCAGTTTATAAAAAAGATTATTGTTGTAGCATCTAAAATCAAAAATAAATTAGATATAAATACATGAAGCTCAAAAAGTAATTAAAGTATCCTCGGTTTACGGTATATGAAAATACTACGATGAATTATTTGAAAAGATACGACATTTAAGTCTTATTGTTAAACAAATAAAGATGACGCGATTGAAAATTCAGCATCCGAGTTGCGTATCACATTTTTTTTTTTTAATTTCACTATCTTATTGCAATAGCATATTGACAATACAACAATATTTATTGCGTGGTACATAGTTGTGGAGAAGTCGGATTGTTAATGCAGACGTTGCTATGGAAATTGTTGACCTGTCAAAATGTTTTGCGCAATTAGTCTCGAATTGCTTATCGATCGATCAGACATAAATGACGCAATCACGGTTGATCAATTAATTAGCAAATGGACGTGTACTGTCCAGTAATAATCCAGTGGTATATACTGGGCTGTGAAGCATACAGTTAAGTATATATTCAGGTACTTGTAACTATCAAGAGAAGCAATGGCATTCAATATACTCGTAATACCTATATTAGATACGCATGTCTATACATATCTCAGAGCCACCTCCCCTCGGCATCTCGTGTTGTGAACATGTGTAGGAACTAAACGTTTCTAGGCACCATTCGTATTTTCTAGTTAATACATTGTTTTATCCTTATTAGTTACTGGTTTTATGAAGAGAAGCATGTGCGTCCTTCTGTCCACTAATACTATGCCGGCTACGCACTCTTGCCGAGGTAGCCCGAAACGTTATCTCTATCCTTAACTTTAACATCAAATAGCAAAGGACAACATCTAATCCTCGGGCTGTTATGGCGAGAATCTGGGGACTTTTATAGATTACTGCAATCACTAATCGCCGAACATGATGATTAAGGCAATATTTAATAATATACAACGTGTAACAAAAATACCCCTAAAGCCGAACGGGGATTAGAAGGTCCCTTGTAAAGAGTCTATTGGCAATATTTTAAAGTAAAAGCAGGACGCAAAAAAAAAAAACATAAAATAAAATCATCACTGAAACGCAACCCTGAAAACATAAAAGTAAAGAGTAGACTACCCAGAAAATTATTTACATTCTGACCTAATTTCCTCCGAGAGGTAAATGACAACAACCATAAAAGACTACTTGATTAACATTTTCTTTTTTAAGGGGAATTATGTAACACGTTGTATACATTAAGAATATATTATATAAAGGAGTAGACTCACAACTGCGGATCGAATGATCTGCAAAATTGATCTGCGCTTGCCGCGGACAGTCCGTGAAAGACCGTTCGTTACACAGTAAATACTTCCGTGCCTTAGAGAGCAAGTTATGCCGTCGGTCCCAAGTGTCATACGAATACCTATGATAGTCGTTACTCGTATGTGTAGACAGAAGCCCGAAGATCTGAAAACCGGTCTAACCTTAGGATATCGGTATTACCCAGTAGCTGGGTTACGGAGGTCTGATGGCAGTCGCTTGGTGTAAACAGGTGCAACTGATTAGACTGAAAGCCGACCAGTTGGGAAAATGGTGGGCAGAACAAAGTATTTATTATAAGTTTTTAAACTGACATGGTAAAGAGCCTCCACGAGTGACGATACTTCGGTACGTCCGGCGCACCCTGGGCAGTCAGCCTCGCTACCATCCTTGCTGGCTGGCTAATCTTTTCACCACGGCTTGAGCTATTCTTGTATAGCTCGTGCCGACACGATAGAAGAGAGAACTGACATGGTCACTAACACAATCTTTAGAGGTTAAAACGGGATATTTACCGTGTTTATTATTTGATGTGAGTTTCCGATATTTCGGCACCGTTTAACCTCTAAACGTTTTAACCTCTAAAGAAAGTATTTATTAGATAATTGTTGCAGTTTTAGGAAGTCCATGTTTATTTAGCAGTGGAAGTTTAAGGAATCATCATCATCATTCAGCCGAAAGAAGTCCACTGCTGGACATAGGCCTCCCCCAGGCCATGTTGGGGGGGGGGGGGGGGGGGGGGGTCCATAATCGCCACGCTTGGCAGGCGAGTTGGCGATCGCAGTATGGTTGTTAAAGTACTCAGACAACGCTGATGCCCATCCTCTAGTGAATCCCCTAGTCACCTTTTACGACACCCATAGAAAGAGATGGGTCAGTGCTATTCTTTACGTCGGGCACCAAACACAAGGAATGATAATATATAGAATTGCTAAAGAAATATCCACGCTATTTCAGCCGCAAAATTATAATTCACTTAGTATAAAAGTAACACCAAAGTATACGATCGAATCCGATCGATACTCTTTTAACGATCAATTAATAACAGATTATACTCGAAAGCTTCAAACAACAAAGCTTACCTAAATTCAGAGTAGATGTAGTGAAAATGATCGAGTCAGTTACTAGCGCAAAGGGGTAGGTAATACGCCGTGAATAAAACCGAATGATGCGATCTAATCGAATCTTTCATGAATCATTTACAATTTTGTCCTAATTCGAACAACATTGGGCTCATGAAAAAATTCATATTCATGAATAACCAATTATTTCAGATCATGTTTTTTTCCATTTCACTTAAAATTACTAAACAAGGGATAAAAATAACCCGTTTTATAAAGCAAAAGCACAAACAAGTCAGGTTTGTATTTATCTTGTACCTATAGATTTATTTGAACAACACAAAAATATAAACATACATAATGAATAATGTTACGTTGTGTAGTTTTTGGATACAAATAGAACTACTCTATCACTACCCATTTGCGGGTACCAGGAAACGCTACTAATAGATAAACTAAGAAGGATGAGCATAATTATCCATCTGCTAATGATATCATTCTCCGATCCTCAAGTTGTCAGTCAAATGTGGTAATTATGAGCAATGTTAATCTCGTATTAAGAGCGCTCGTTATGAACGCTCCTATTCGTACTGCACAGTTGCTGTATCTAGGAACTAGATAATCTTAGCCTAGTATATACACTATATTCTAGGCTAAGATTATTTATATACAGTGTAGGATAACTTTTTCATCATCATCCTATACGTTTTTCACATTCCTTTTTTTACTATTAAACTTTTTTTTTGTCACAGGCCAACATCGTTTTGAAGATTTTATAATTCAAAATTAGAAAAAGAAGAAAAAAGGATTCTTGACGGAGCGATGAGGGATTGGAGAGGCAACCAGGAGAGTGAGCGGACAAAAAAAAAGGTTTAATATAACTAAAAAGAAGGTGAAGTGACGTATGAGGATAATGATGAAAAAGTTATCCTACAACATGTTGACTGGTAATTCGACCTATTCCTTGAAATGGGTTATACTAGAGATCGTTGGCAACAAATTAAACCCCATCAAATATGGGTCGAAAGTAAAAATAAAAAGTATTGCCCTTAAGACCTTTTATTTCTGAGACATTGTAAATTTCGGGCCGCGGCATTTTTGTCTAAAGTTATTGCTAGTTTACTTAGCTTTCAGAAAAGTATCAATTGTGGCCCAGAAATGAGTAGTTTTTTTACAAGTTCTTTTTTCGATAAGAATTCAAACTCCGATGTCTCGAAAACCGGTCATTTTTGACCCACAGTTGAATGGAGGTTAATTTATTGCCAATGATCTCTAGTATAACCCCTTTCAAGGAATAAATCGAATTACCAATCAGCCTGTATATATAAGTATAGGTAATAGTTTCTGGATATTTTCCATAGAATATAAATCTTAGAAATAATCTGCGTTGCAACAAAATTTAACAAGAAAATCAAGAATTTATAACAGGGAAATTGGTTGCTGGAATACAGGAAAATTATACTGAATAGAGTTTTCACAGAACTTCAGTATTATCAGAATAACTCCGTATTTCAAAGAGAAGTTCGATTAATCGAAGGCTAGGTAGTAGCTTTATTTACAACTAAATCATATTGTGTAGTTATTTGCACGACTAGTTCAACTAAATTGCTTGTATATTTATACAACAATTGCTTTTTCAGTATTCGTATGAGGCATTCAAGTGTCATAATGTCCAGCTTATTATCAATCACATAGCCAAGAATGGCCGAAGCCATTAATATGCTTATACTAGCTGTGCCCGCGACTCCGTCCGCGTGGAAGTCGGAAAACAACATTGTGTCGCAGCAACTAAATAATCCATTTATTATAATAATAGACAAAGGTGTCCCACTAAGACACTTATATCTTTTGAACCATTTCTTTATGTAGAGTTTCAGCTCCTCTTGATTGACCGTAAAGATTCATAAAACCGTAATACTAAAAACGTGTTGCTTATTTCTATACATTTCCTTGCTAAAATGGATTATAATTGAATATTGATACTTTTATTGAAGATGTAACAAAACCATATCGCGATACAAAAATAGCTACAACGTGTTCTTGTTACAATCTGCGAACTAAATTATGATTTCATTCGAGGTGTGGTAGGTATAGAAAAGAACTTTAAATATTAAAAAAAAAAACGTATAGAAGACTTCATTTAATTTTAATAAGTTATAAATAGGTAGGTACTGCTTTCAAAAAGTCTGATCTGGAAATCGAACCAACACAAACGCGAAAAAACATCATCTATATTTTTATTTCACCAATCGATATGATCGCTCCAATAAACATAGTGCCTGAAATTGTTGGAAGACCATAAAAACTAACATTAAGTACCTACCTAACTTAGGTACATTTCAATTCAAACACTTATTTGTTGTTACTTCTTATTTCTTGCACTTCCTTCAATTTAAGACAGTGTGTTTGTTGGAGAGATTTGATCCTTATTATTGACCTTATAGATATCTATCAACAGGTGCCATAATATAATACCGGATGGTACATAAAGCTTTGTCAGTTCGATTCCCGGTTCAGGCAAAAAAAACAGTAAAAGATAATTTCTTACTTTAAAAAAAAGTGAAATGAAGTTTCCTTTAAGTGAAATTTGCTATTTTTAATATTTAAAGTACTTTCCCTCCATGGCCACGTCTTTGGAACATTACCTAAAGCATAAAAAAACTCAATTAAATAAACTTAATAAAACGACGGCGACAGGCTTTGAATAAATCTGACAATAATGAACAAAATAAAATAAAATATAGAAAAACATTCCAAAAAGTGCACTGAGTAGATAGAATGATTACGAAATACTACATTTCAACGAAAGCACTGGATGAGCGCTTTCCTTGCAAATAATCATGGCCACCGATTTCAATTTGAATTTGGACCTTATTTTCGGCATCAGCATTCCCAAAAAGTATGAACATTCAATGAACAAAAATCCTACTGTTAGTCCACATCATGAATTAATTTTATTGTGAACAACAATAAGAAATTGACCTAATAAATTCTAAATAACAATATCTTCGTTTTTTTTTTGTAAAAGCTTAGTTCCTTCTTCATAAGGATAGCATTTCGTTAAACCTTTCGTAGACTGAGAATAGGTACCAATTCAACAATGAATATTAGGTAATTTGTGGATTTATTCGTAGTAAAATATTTCCTCGCAACATTATTTGATACACGTAACGCCATCTATTGAAAATAAACTAATACATGCTAAGTTCTTCTAGAAAACTTAAAATTCGCATAACTTTTGATTGCGTGAACCGATTGCGATTAAACAAAAAACATATGTTACTTGGAGATAAGCACAATATATGTTTATAAAAGTCAACAGCATTGGGTGAGTTGTTTTTACGTGATGCTTGAACAAACAAACAGATAAACAGATAAACAGATAAACAGACAAACCAAAAAACAGAAGAAACAAAATACAAAAATGTTAAAAATGGGTTCTTTTGGTTATTTTTTAACACCCCAGCCATGTTTTTTCAAAATATTTGCTATGTACAGATACGCAAAGTCTACAGATTTGATAAATGTATAGAAGATATTGATTATTTGCATATCTTTTGAATGCGTGAACCGATTGCGATGAAACAAAAAAAATATGTTACTCGGAGATAAGCACAATATATGTTTATAAAAGTCAACAGCATTGGGTCAGCTCTTTTTACGTGATGCTTGCATAAACATGCAAACATATGTTTAATCTTTACTTCCCTAGATGGCGTTGGCGTCGAATTAGATCGCGCTATGGTTTCGTTACCGCGCGATTTATAAGTTCTAGACAAAAATTTCCTAGTTACTTCTAAACCACGATTTTATTATATGTATAGATTATGGCTCTTTGTCCCAGTATTAATGGCGGGAGTTTCCGTAAAAGTTAATAAAGAAACAAAGCTAGTGGTCTAATTGCTAAAGCCTTGTCTGGTAATCGAGATTGCGAGGACGTGATTCAGATCCTATTCAATAAATTATTGGGTGAGACCTACTTATAGTTCTAGTCGAGCATACTAAACTTAGTTGGAGGAGTTAACAAGAACATTCTGGATCTTGCACTCAATTATACTGGTAATTGAGTGCAAGATCATGATCGGGTCGTGCGGATACCCTACAACGTCCATTGAATAGTAATTATAATAATAAATTGATTGACCTACAACACAGAGGAAGGCAAAACAACGGGGAAAATGACGTGCAAATGAGAAGGTCCATTCCGGTAATGAGGCCATGTTGATTAGAAAACTAGAAAACTGGAAACGAAGAGTTCTCATTTTAAAATCCAATGTAACTGTTGATAATGTGTTTGTTTCTTAGGGGTTGAATTTCTAGCAATCCTTTCTTAGTGGATGGCTACGTCACAAAAAGATCCTACTGTCCAAATTTCATGTTTCTAGCTTCAGTGGTTTAGGCTCTGCGTCAATGAATCAGTATGTCAGTCAGTCAGGACCGTTCTCTTTATAAGTATAGACTAGCGACCCGCCCCGGCTTCGCACGTATACGTTTTATAGCTTAAAACCTTCCTCTTGAATCACTCTATCTATTAAAAAAACCGCATGCAAATCCGTTGCGTAGTTTTAAAGATCTAAGCATACATAGGGACAGACAGCGGGAAGCGATTTTGTTTTATACTATGTAGTGATTGATTACCGATCACGTACTTACCTACATTAAAAACTTGTTATTGTACCACTAATGAAAATATTGAAACGTGTTCTGAGGAATAGTTATAATCTTCCCAAGATTGTGTACATCACAGGCGATCATAAATGTTAGCGTAAGCGGATGGCGGAGCGAGATTAATATTTATTAAATCACTGTATGTTAACAAGGTTGTGCGTGTCCTTCACTGTTAGTTTACCTTATTCACGTTGAATATGCTAAAGTTTCCTTAGTTGTCTAGTAATACAGCATATTTAAGGTTTGTGTATGTCAGTCTTTATGGCTTTGCAAGATAAGGATTTTAGTTCAACTGCGGAAACCTGAAAATTGTTTAGACCGAAAACTCTTCTTACAAAAATATAGGGTTTTTATGCTGTACTGTACATAACAGTAACATTGTTCCACTGCATACAATTACAGCTAGCTTGGTCAAAAATAAATATTGTTATGTTAATTTGTGATCCGTTTCGCTGTACGCTTTGCGCAATGTTAAATGATGTAACGCGAAGTAATAAAATTCGTAGCTCCGTGTTCGCAGTCCGCTACTGTTTTTATAAGGATGCTAGTCATGTTGAAAGTGTTTTTTGTATATTCTACACCACTATCGTACCTACTTACTCACATATTTATTGCAATCGGGTCACACACATCATTTTCATTGTCATTTTAAAATAGTTCCGCAATTATCGGATGAGGGCAATTTGACAAATTAGTTTTTAGAATTATAAATATTTGATGCATGATGAATGATAATAATCTTCGAACAGTGTTATTGGTTATTGAGATTATAAATATAATAAACTTGTGTACTACATGGAATATGTAATGTACAGTCAAATATTGAAACTCAGATTACGTCATAACTATATATAAAATGTACTTTTTCTAACTCTATTATTTTCGTGTAGCCGGCTTAAAAAGTTATAATTTATGTTTTGGCGTACGAGATTTTAATAGGTACTTCATTTCACCATCTGCGAATATTTTGGTATCAGATGATTTTATAAATAGTTACTTTAAAAAGTTATAGTTATATTTAACAGTTTTAATAACCGTAGTGAATTGTTTGCGATTTTTCATAGCTTTCGCAACATATTTAGGATATCAGTTTGACATATTTTTGGAGCGAAAAGAATTCATTTATCGTTTCGAGGTTTATTACTCTATAACAATGTATGCTATATTTGTTGAAACGAAACAGCTTGAAATATTTTAAACATTGTCCGAGGAAGTTAGTGCATATAGAATTATAAAGTTTTTGAAACATCGCCAACTTATAGGACGTATATTTTTGTAGCATAGATAGCGGATTATCGTCCTACACACAGTTAACTTAGCCAATGTGTACGTTAAATCGTACCGTGTGTCGTGTACACGGATACTGGGAGCTTGTAAAAGGGTGGCATGGAGTGGTAAGTAAATGGAATGCTTACGGGCGATTGGCTCATTGTTGTTCTCGGATCAATTAACCTGCCCCCTAGACGGGTGTTACGCTCGAGCTTAAGTAAATGTAATTTCCATACAATTTGATCTTTCCGCAGGCGTTAACGTTGCATGTAAAGGTTTTTGTCTAAGCCCTCTGCTTTAGATAGAGCCACAAGACCTCCAGAGAAAGCAGTGTGGCTCATTCTCTTCTTGCGGCTGTTTTAAGAGGTTAGAGGATGGGGAGCATCATCTTATGTTCACTACGAATAACATAACTGCGATCACCAATCCAAAACGTGGTGATTACGAAATGATAGCTTTGACATTTTACTTTGTAGAACTCTGTAAGGCAGTAGATATCGACGGGTTGATAATAATGATGATGTATGTATAACCGCGTGAAAAACATCAACCGGTGGTAAAAAATATACATATTTTATATGAAGTATCCATTTACTAACAAATTTAGGAGTATGCATAAGCCGGGCTGCGTAGTGCAACCTATACAAACGGTCGTTCATGCATATTACATTCAGTCACTCTATCCCGGATCAATAGTTTACTATGAAAACGGTTTTGGCTCGAGTTCCGTATTCCGTGCTACTTCGAAAGACTGTTGTTTTAGAAGTACCTTATAACAAATGAAGTAATTTATTCCTAAGGAATTCTACGGAAATTAACTATACAGAATGAATGGGGCATAGATGTGCGAATATTTCATGGAAATGCACTTGTGTTGTCCGTATTGCCCGGGCAATCTGTGTTGTGGGTAAAGTTGGATTGATTTATGATAGTGTAGTGTTGACATCGCCTGCACAGTGCGACATTTTACACTGCACGGTACAAACGCATTACCTAATGACAGCGATTTATTACTCCACGTTATGAATGAGACCGCTGTGCATCAATTTTGGCTTTTAATAACCTCTTGTTGGGCAGACATGATCCACTGAGAGTTACGTATACATAGTGGATTAATGAATGAGAATCAAATTCAGAACATGATGGTTTGAGAGGAATAAAACGTCGGACTCGCGCATGAAGGGTTCCGTACCATTATCTATAAAAACGGCAAAAAAATCACGTTTGTTGTATGGGAGCCCCCTTAAATATTTATTTTATTCTGTTTTTTAGTATTTGTTGTTTTAGCGGCAACAAAAATACATCATCTTTGAAAATTGCAACTATATAACTATCACGGTTCATGAGATACAGCCTGGTGACAGACGGACAGTGGAGTCTTAGTAATAGGGTCTCGTTTTACCCTTTGAGTACGGAACCCTAAAAATGGCAAAGGCAATTTATATGTTATATAAAAACAAATAGCAATCCTAAAAAAAGATGAGGATTGTGGGTCCTGCTGCAGGACAATTAAGTAACATTACCAACATCAATCATCATCAAAAAAAAAACAGTTGATGTGTCAAAAACAATATTCATTGCATGGTACTACATAGTTTTGGAAAAGTCGGATTGTTAATACAAACGTGGTTATGGAAATTGTTGATCTGCCAAAATCATAGCGATTACGAGTGTGTTGCGCAATTAGAATGCAGGTCGTTATGCTCTTACTGCATGCTCTTTTTTTGCGAAAAATGTGCTGATTGCGCATAAAACTTAAGCTCCTGCTTTTTTGTCACATATTCGGAATGAGAATCGATTCCTGGATGCCGTCTCCTATTATGTCCACCGATTTTTAATTCGTCCTGTATACAGATCTTGGATTTTATTCTAAGTTGTTTGCGCATAAGCAGTTTCTTTTGAGCAAAACTGTAAAAGGTGTTAAGCGCTACCTACGCTTCAAAACAGACGGCATTGACGACTCTAACGTGGGAGATCGAAAGATTACAAAATGTGAGAATAACTAAAGAAGGTCTAGAATCTAGATATTTTCACAGGATTCATATCTAGAGTGTAAACGAATTCGTGTAATTCCTTCAAACCTCGTGATGTACTGGTGACACTGATTGACCCTGGATAGGTTTTTTCAGAACCAACAAAAATGTAAAAAAAATGAACCATGGTTTTCTGTATCTGAGTATTTTTTGCATCCCAAGTTAACTGACTGCGTGGAGCGATATCGCGCTAGTCGTGCCCGTCAGCTGTGTCGCCGTGCCTTTATTCATTTATGCATGGCATCGAAATATTGTATCACATACAAAAAAAATTGGGAAAAAACTGTTTATTTTTATTTTAATCAATCTAAACCCCGTGTGGGATTAGTCTGTACAATTAATAGACCATGTGGTTTGAAGGAATAACACGAATTCGTTTACACCGTGTATTTTACTGTAAAACGTTGTTTCACTTTTGGGCATGTTTGAAATCTGTATTAGCTAGGCTAGGCTTCTCCCAGCTTTATAGGCATTTGCTTTAGTGAAATTAGATGTAAGTAGTAGGTATTTCACACGGAGTGACTGATAACTGAAAACCGCAACACAATTACCGGGGCACACGGACATCCTTAGGTTGAACCAATTTTCGGTCTTCTAACTGCATGTAACGATGGACATTGATTGACTATCATCAGACCAGTGTCATTTCGTGAACGTCTGGTGGAGCTATTCATAGGTAATCCGCTTAATTCATCTATGTCTCATAAAATAGTAACATCGGAAAACCGAAGGTCAGTGATGTACTCGCAATTAATGTGCCTAGCCACCAAGAACCATGAAAACATCCACCAATGCAGCGGTGAACAGTTTCGGAGAGATAACATCTCCCTACGTCACACTTCGCTGCAAAAGGATAGGTTTCGAGATCTGATCCTGTAGTCGGACTGATATGGTGGCGTTATCATACAAACATTTCAGCACCTCAATCTACTGATAGCTAATCTGGCACCGTTGAAGTGACTGCCGTACAGCCCAGGTCTTAGGCCCAGGCCAAAGAACTCGTAGTCCACAAACGCTTAGCAAAGAGGCAGGTTATTATATTCTTCGGTCTTCTGTATAAACTTTTCGCTGCATTATATACTTATGTGATCTACGGTGCTAACGCCTCTTCCGAATCCGGCTTGTTCGCGAGACGAAATCATCAAAAGCTCGCGCGAGACTGTTTGTGACGACTCTTGAAAACAGCTTGTAGACATGGCTCAGAAGTGAGATAGACCTGTAGTTCTTTAGTAGGGAATTGTCACCCTTTTTGAAGAAGAGTGCCATCACCATGCCTGTGGCGTTTTCCCCTCGAGTATGACGGAATTAAACAGCTGAAGCTTAACCTTGCTTGCTGCAAATTGTTGCTTGATGTTTGTCCTTAAGGACCGATTCTCCACCCACCTTCAGAAGTTCGCCTTGTTATTTTTAAGCTGCTTCAGGGCCATCCTAATCTGATACATGCTGAGGTCCAGAGAGTCTTCGGTATATAGCGTCGGGTCAATATAGCTCTTGGGTCGTTTGCCAGATTAGCAACAGGTTTACTTCTTGACGTGTACAACTGTCCATATAACTTCTCAACCGCTCTCAAAAGCTCTGGGTTGACGGATACGATTCTGCCACCGTCGATCTTCTGTTTCGTAAGCTGGCTCTGCCCAATAGTAAAATCTCTTGCAAAAACTCTGGAGCCCTTATTCCGCTTAATCGTGTCCTTAATATGATCAGTATCAATCAGCGTAGGTTGCATTTCAAAGACTTGTTGCCGATTCCTAATATTTACCGAGCGCTATTGGTTAAAATTAAGACTCTATATCGTTACCAATAATGAAGCAAAGATCCTACTGCTTTGCATAGTAGACCTTTCGATGCGTTAGCAGCTTTCACGGGTAAAATTTGCTCACGAATCCATTTCTGGTTTGGCAATAAAAAAATGCTACCATTGGTAAGCAAAACTATTCGTATTTTGATCCGTCTATTGAGCTGCCGGTACTTTAGCGCGTAATCTGGAGACTGAAGAATCATCTCGCGCCTTGCCTCCATACAATAGTAACGCAGGGTCGTATTTAAACCAAATTTCTATAGCCATCAACTTAGATTTTGGACTCTATTCGCAAAATGTAAAACAAATCTCGGTTCAACTCCGTTCTTTGCTCTCCTAGTTAGATTTCTGTTTCACGATGGCTATGGTAGACATACTTTCACGTTCATTGATGAATTACTTCCTACTGTAACTGACCTCTTGCATACAAGAGCGACGGACATTGTAGAATGAAGTAAGGCTTCACAATGACGTCACCCTCTGTAGCACGAAGTGGCGTTTACATTTATGCGCAGTCATACGTGTAATGGATTGTGTGTAGAATAATGCGTTTACAAAATCATGCTTTTCGATTCTTAAACAATACAAATAATCGCTTGTTAACGTTTCCATCTTGTATATGACTTTAAATGGTTTGATATTTAGGTAACAGTCATGTTCTCATCAAGTTAATTTCGCTACGATGTTAATTGATTTTTAGATAACGTTATCTATTATGCAAACTTTAATTATAATAAAAGCTTTTAAGTGTGCATAATTTAAATTAAATATAAATGTACAAACCTACATAATATATTGAAATTATGACAGGTAGATATGTCAAACAAAATGTTACGAATTGTTAATTATTCTGAACCTGACCAGAGTTTGAATATTTATCTAACCGAAAATGAATATACATGTAAAATTAAAATATTTTAATCAGTTCACAATTCCTTAGGTAGTTACTATAGAAATAACAATCTATCGAAATGCAATATTGGAGGGGTCAGACATAAAAAGGATTTTAATGCTCCCCATTGTCTCGATCGACGACAGATTCGTTCTCGTGCAAAAAATTCAATATTTTATTATAATTCGTGCATTGTCCCGACACGTTCCTACTTGTTTCAGTGTCTTTTCACATTCGTTTTATATTGAATAATTCAAAAATAGTGGGGGCATTCGTTTTATTGTAAAAGTGACGTCTCGTTAGAGTCGTGTATGACACTTATGACGATGGACAGGCGCGCTGAACTTACCGACGACGGGACGTATATTGTTTTTCATAGCATTGTTTCTATTTTTACAAATCTGTTTATGAAGACAAAATAATTATTCCTTTTTAGAATAACGTCTAACCACCAGTTTTTATTTTGCCAAAAGAGACCTTTGTCCTGACAGTTGTGAGAAAATGTTAGTACGAAAAAGGAACGCATTGTTTAAATCAAATCATTAATTTATTCATTTGCGAATAGGGCTATAAAAACTCTTACACAAACAATAGTGACCATTAGCCATATCCTACCATGAGGCATGGAAAATTACAAAATAGCTACCTATGAAACTATGAACGTATGTAACAATGATAAAAGAAAAAACAATAAAAGTAAAATTACACAAGTTTATCTTGTAAATATTCAGTGACAGAGATGCTTTTTTAAGTAACAATGTTTTAATATTCTTTTAAATATGTTTATATCAATAATGGAGAGGACTAACATTCGGTTTCTGAATTGAGAATTTGGGATAAGCAATACTTACGTATTATTTGAGTACGGAGTTGTCAAAAAAATGCGTTAAAATCCGTAATTTTTTTGACAACTCCGTAATCAAATGATACTTAAGTACTACTTATCCTAGAATCCTCAATTCAGAAACCGGAGGTAAGTTTGGTAAATGATTATAAATTATGAATGATTTCAAACAATTATAAATGACCACCAGTGTATTAATAATATTGCTTCTAAACTGAAATACGCCGTGGTAAATTTTCATGACAATTATGGGAAAGAGCCTGTTATTAGCAAAAGCCACATACAATTCGGTTCAAATGTAAAGCAAACGCAAATGCAACATTGGTTACGAGGATAAGAAATCTACAAGCAATGTTAGTAAAAAACATTACACAACCTGCAAAGAATCAGGTCATATTGTAGGAATATGTTCGGATCGTAGCGACAAAGATATACAGGGAATTCAGGCCGAGAGTCTGCATACAGCCGTTGACTAACTACGCAATGAGAATTTTAATATTGGATTCTATTTACGTCATAACTTCAAGAAAAAAAACCATCAACACACTTATTAAGCAAGGCTCCTTCACGTACCTTTGATAGAATGTGACTATTTAATTAAAATTCCAAACATGAAAAACCTAAAACTGTTGAATTAGGTTCGATAGATTTGACCAGATAAAGAATATACTGCAGAATAAGGGACCTGCTTTGTTTTCACGATGCTCTTAAATTTAATAGCGTTCGAAGTGGATTGACGCGTCTCACAAACTGAAATCATAAACTAAGCTATAGATTTTAAGGGGTCTTTAAGAAAGATAAGAGTCATAGAGTGGTGTACCGCTCTATCAAACTTTAAAGTATGCATTTTACAGACTTACAAACTTTAAAAATAAGATCAACTTCGATGTACGTCCTATCCTTCGATACGCACTCTCGTCTAAAACTGTTCACGTAGAAAAAGTAATTCAAACTAACTGATCTTCGTTTCGTACGAGTATTAGACAATATTTGTTCTAGATCGATAGCAATGCTTCAGCTTGTCCAAAGTTTGGCGAACTATACAATGCGAAAGGATCAAATCTTGCAATTACGTCACTGAACGAATTTCGTTTTACAGCTGTAGCATTAAGCGTATTTCAGTGATAGCAAGACAAAGTCTGTTTTGAAGACTCGCAGCTATGTCTAGACAAAAACATCAAGAGCACCCAGAAGATCAAGTTATGTAGGAGGTACGTTCATGACGACCTCCCTAGGTGTGTAGATAAAAGTTTTTAGTACAGTTTTTACTCTACCTGACATCCTATGTAAAATTTACAACGAGACAAGCGAAATCTCTAACTTCATAATGAAATTTTGAAAAATAAGAAACCTGGCTTCACGGTGTGACAGTTCAAATAATAATAGACTAAAAATAGTTGTAAATAAATTATAGATATTATGAAATACTCTTTATGTCGTCCTTGGCACTGTGTTCTGCGACCCTCTACGCACTTAACTAACACAAACCAATTAATGAATATACAATTGTTTAGAAGAAGTGAGTAAATAATTCCAAGGTGAGACCGGAAAACCTTAATTAATCTGAGTACAACCTCGTCTTCTGAAGAAAGCTCGAGATTTCTAGGTAATCCATTAAATTAGTTAGCACCTCATTCGCACTCCTGTTTTCAATGCAATGGTCCGTCTTTCGAGGCCGTCGGCTCCCCATCCGTTTTATATAATACCTATATAAAACACGATTTTATTATATGTATGGTTAACACCACTCTGCACTTCCACCCCATATCTTGAAATATTTTCATTCTGGTTTTTTTATATTCATGGTATTGCGTGTCCTAGACTAATGTGTAATGTGCACCTCTGGGAAATGCTGCTGTGCATGCATCGGATACAATTCCTCACTTGTCACACGCGATTTCTCGGTGAAGGAAATAAAGTCTAATTTAAATTTTCGTAGCTGTGCACACAACACAACTGTAAGTCAGTTTTCTAGATAACTAGAGGTCGCCCGCAGCTTCGCCCACTTGGATGTCGTTTATCGGTAGATAATTCGCGGTTTTCGGGATAAAAATAGCTTATGTCCTTTTTCGGGTTTCAGACTATCTCAGTACCAAGTTTCATCAAAATCAGTTCAGCGGTTTACAGAAAACAGACAGAGTTACTTTCACATTTATAATATTAGTAAGGATTATTAATTAACCACCACACAAGCACTTTGATTGAATGATTAATAATTTTGTACAGTTTAATATTTTACTAATTACAAAATGTCCATCAACCATATTTCATTAGTTAATTATAAACTGAATTGCAATCAAGCAAAAATTTAAGCGCTCTTTCTCTCTCCTACTAAAATAGGCTATGCCCAGGACCCAACAAGATCCATAATTAATCCCATAGTCTTAAACCTACCACCTATTAAAATTACATTATGAAATGCAATAAACTATTGAGTATTTTAAAGAACTCTACTTGCTCGGGATAGCTTTTCAGGTAAGACAAGCGGTATGGTTGAACAAAAATATTATGAATAATGTTTTAAAATAATGCTACATCTAATTTGGTTAAATATCCATAAATAAATATTTACATAAACAGCTCCGTGATTTATTTGTTGATATTCGGGGACCTCAGTCGAAGGTCAAAGACTTTATTTATGATCAATTTATTTCTATCTATCGTAGACTAGGATTTGCATGATCGTATAGTAAAGTGGATTATCCCTCATGATGCACTATTGATATTTGCAAGCTCCTCATAAACTTTATGCCTTCATCGAAAATCACGTCTCGCAACGCATTTTCATATTCATCGCGTGTCTACCAACTGCAGGGACAGTAACAATATAATAGCAATAAAACAGCATCTGTGATATTAAAAATGATTTTTATTTTATACTTTTAGCTGAAGAGGTTGCAAAAGTCTGGTGTAATAAAATTAAACTGTGTGCATTATGTACTATTCTGTCTGACGACTTTTATTGTGTGACTATTTAGTTGTCAGCCCAAAGCGGCCATTTCTTGGCCACGAATTTTCATGTTACTTGTTACTGCTTGGGAATCCCACAGTCATTTATTAGAGAAGGTATATATACCTCTATTTTCTTGACGATGTTTATTCTTTCTGGAGAATTTTGTATTCGATTGTTCTCACATTTAATTTTCTTATTCACAATGTAACCAACTTTTTGTAAATATTTGATGATTTAAAAAAAACTAAAAACCGAAGTTATTTTATTTTTCTATATTTAGTGGCATATACAATACACAAACATGCAATTACAGCAATCTCAGGTAATGTGCTGTTATCCATTGAAGTTCCATTGTCAATCTTCGAGGGTCTTCATCAGATCTTCTTCAAATTTAAATGGGAATGGAATTTTTGCAAATCCGTCTATATAGGGTGACTAGTAATTAGTGAACGATCCTTTAACACATGATTGTACTCATAATAACAAACAACTTTCCCAAAGAAACATTAATTTCATTTTTTTCATTTAAAATTTGTTAGTAAATCGTTACGGAATGGACGCGGCTCGGAATATGGAAATATTATTTTTTGTTTTTTATATAATGTTTCTTTGGGAAAGTTGTTTGTTATCATGAGTACAATCTTGTGTTAAAGGATCGGTCACTAATTACCAGTCACCTATGACGGACCACATATGACGGAATTACGCCCGAACATACATTAAAAAAAACATTCGAATTGAGAACCTCCTCCTTTTTGAAGTCGGTTAAAAAAAAGTAATCATGGAGTTTATTGCCCGTTCTTCTTCGTGTGAATCTACAATTTGGAACGCGGCAGTAACTTCTTTTTTTTTTTGTATCGACAATTCTAATGTCTAATTGAAATAAATGCTTTGACTTTGACTTTCCTTTGTATGCAATTCGAAAAAGTATTTTACAACCAGCTACTTTTTCAAAAGCAAAATTATGTTATCGACAGTACAGTCATTGTGATGTTGGTCCGATTATTACGTAAAGTTTCATTAATATCGCTTAATGTAGTTTGGAATAAAGTGTTGCTAGAGTGGTCCGTAGTGGGTCGTCAGCGACTGAAGCACGCGACCTGTCCGCCATATTGACTCCACTTAGGTACTGTCAGAATTGCAAGCATAGGTACTGCCCGTAGGAGCACCAAGCATATTGGTATCGCTCGTGCGGCCTCTTTTTTGTGCCGGGTGTGATTACCCGAGCCTCTTTTGGCGTGGATTTAGTAAAAGGCAACTAAGGAGCATGGACAGCATTACATCCTATGTGCGCCAATTGCAACTTACTTACCATGCGATCACCGGTTCGTTTACCAGCCTATGAAGATGCACTGTGAACGACAACGAGCCAACGAGTAATGTTTTTTTTTAAGACTAGATGGCGCCGGCTTTCCGTCTCCACCCTGAAGACCATTGTTTAATGTATAATTATCATGACGGCTCCTTACAAATACTACAATCTTCTTTGTTCTAAACTAATGTTTTTGTGATAACAGTTAAAACAGAGATTGAAAGTCTTCATCAAAACTTTTGCTGAAGGGAACAATGGGAACAAGCCAAAACGTCATCTAAGTATTATGTTTTATTGTTGATTTTTTCAAAAAGCGCTAATTTAATTTCGATAAAATTTATTGAAGTATGGCCTACCAAACAAAAAACGAACCATTAAAATCCACTCATAATTGGCGGAGATATCGCGTAACAAACACAGAAAATAATAAACAGTCGAATTGAGAACCTCCTGCTTTTTGAAGTCGGTTAAAAGATATTGAGATTTATGTTTAGAGATGATTATGAATCATTTGTTCTTTCGATGCACATATTTTTCAGTAGGTGTCCTATGAGTCAGCAAACCCGCATTAATCTGTTCGAGTTAAAAAAGTATTAATAGTATTTAATATTCTAAGAATAAGAGCAGAGTGGGTGCTTATCTGGCTGGCTATCGGGGTAGTCTGGTTAATAATTAAAACTAAAAAATAGTTATCTTTTGAGGTTTCAATTAATCTCTTCTTTAAGATTTTCAGTTTTTTTTTTTAATATTTTTCCTTGCCCTGTGCTCTCTGAACTTATTATCCGTAAGTTCGTGGTTGTTGTCTGTGGCAGAAATGGTTTAATTACGAAAGTACCAATAGTTGACCCGCTTGCCGGTAACGTGCTGTCGTGAGGAGCGGGTGTTGCCTTAATGACGTCATTCAGAAAACTTGCTCTCTCAATTTTAATGTTTATACTTTGTTGTTGGTACTTACTTTTATGATTTCAGGGTTTCATGTATGGGGTTTTTTTGAATGCCTAGAGTTTATTAAGTATTTCATTTAATTTTTTTGGTTCATTATCAATTGTTTACGATGGTATTTTGACAAAGGTAACATTTATAAAAAAGAAGATAATAGTGTAACAATCACTTAGGGGAAAACTCCGCGTGCATAACTATTAAAGTTATACAAAAAAAACACACATGTAATTCCTCAAAGATTAAACAGAAATATATTATGGGTATTATTTAGTGTTGGGACCGGGTTAGAAATTATACAAGGCAAGATTTTAGAATTAACTTAATTTTATTGCAACGAGAATACAACGATTCTTTTCGCAGCGAGTGACAGAGTGACGTGCGCTCTAAAGAGATCTTATATCACATATAAAATTTATTTCTCAACATTTAGCACTATCTCCTATTATCTAGCCGTATACTTATTCCAAACGAATATAATGCGATTTTGTATAATACGGCTAATCCGAGGCAAGTAGTAACTTGTCACAACAGTCACCACATCTAACCGTTGAGTACAACGGTTAGATGTGGTGACTGTACCGATAATACCTACATCTGTTTAATCTCACTCACTCAATCACTCACAGTTCTCCGATGATGGTATAAGATGCCATTAGCATGACGCCGATCGCCATTTACCAGGCACGGGGCTTTGAATTTGGAATTTCATATAATTTAGTTATAACATAAGCATAACCAACCCTTTGCCGTCCCAACTTTTTCCTCAAGACATTCCTTCATCGGTAACGTAAAAATAAAATTCTGATCCGCACATAAATTGTCGAAAATCGAACTCATACCTTCCTGCATGGGAAGCAAGCGTTCCACCTGGGTTGTCACTCCTGAATTTCAACATAGTGAACCCTAAATGGCCACGAATTTCTTTACTCAGCTATGACAGAATACGGATGAAATAGATAAAAATCTCAATTACCTACACTTATTTTCTGAACTCTATCTCTAATACATACTTTTATGACCACATGAACAATACTCAAAGGCGCCATCTCCACGAGCGAGTGAATCGCGGCGATATTCTCGCCGTGCCATCAAATTCAATACTAACTATCGCCGCGTGTAGACACGTTCTAAGAGAGTGTATAGAAATACGTGGCACGACGATAATATCGCCGCGATTCTCTCGCTCGTGGAGACGGCCCCAAATACTCAAAACTCATTTATTCATAATAGACTACAATTACTTAGTTCTTGACATTCTTGAACGTCGATGTTACAATAGACAGCCCCCAATAAAGCCCGCCCTTT
Organism: Amphipyra tragopoginis; assembly: GCA_905220435.1. Taxonomy (NCBI): domain Eukaryota; kingdom Metazoa; phylum Arthropoda; class Insecta; order Lepidoptera; family Noctuidae; genus Amphipyra; species Amphipyra tragopoginis. Next base: position 13,983,722 of record HG992005.1, on the reverse strand, counting down.
ACCGCGTCCTAGTGTTTATGCTGTGAAGAAGAAAGGGCGCAACAAACTCCCCAGCAACACAGACCTGTCTATCAGGTGAATAAATTAATTGAGTCTATACAAAGAAAGACATGATATTAATTACATTATGTAATATAAAACAATTCTGTATGAAGTGGGACAAAATTAAAAGTACCTAATTAATATAGTAAGAGGAAGTCTGAAAGTGGTGCCGGTGACTGAGAAATTGTGTGGAAACCGGTTATCATGGTATGGGCATGTTATGCGGAGGAATGAGGAACATGTCGTGAGGAAAGTTTTAAGTATGAATTTGGATGGTTATGATATGATGGTAGAGTAAGAACGAAAAACGATGGATGGATGGATAATGTAAAAGATGATATGACTAGAAAGAGGGTGATTACTGAGATGACGGCTAATAGAGATGTATGGAAGAAAAATACATACTGCAAAGACCCAAATAAGTTGGGATAAGGGCAGGAGGATGATATGATACATACAATGAAGCACTAGATATAAAAACGCGCCAATAATGCGCTCGGTATTGGCTGTATTTCACACTATTTGCTAATCCGAATTTATTAGCTAATCCGATGAGCCTAAAAGGTACGTGACATTACGCAGTATTATTCTATCTACCCACATTTCTATTCTCTAAGTTTCCCGTGTAGGCGAATGTATTACTTTGAGAAATAAAGATTCTTAAACCGTAGTACCCCGCTGTCTAGTGCGATATCCGACTAATGGTTGTCTAAACAGTAGTCGAGAGTCGAGTATTGAATTATTGCGCTACTCTAGCCCGAAAGGTACTTGAACCGATTAGTGGTAAGTGCCCGTCTGTAACACTCGATTTATATACGTTCTGATGGTTCTTACTATAAAAGATGACAGGTGTTAGAATTTGTGAGCCTTTTTAGCAGCGTAAAGCCTGTAGTCACCCGTGATTTTTATGTGCCTGTTTTGGCACACTGCAAAACAAAGGTATCCCATTCTTCCACTCGAGTCCAATATACAAGGTGTTAAAAAATCAACTCTAAGTATTTTATGGGGTTACTCGGTATCGGAAATCGAACAACTTTTGTTCTACAACTTTTCGAAATTCGCGTAATTTTTTTAGAACCATACAAATCAAAAAAATATTTTCATTGATTTGTATGGACAGGCATAAAAAAATTGGCGAATTTCTTAAAGTTGTAGAACAAAAGTTGTTCAATTTTCAATACCGAGTAACCCCACACAATTCTTAGAGTTGATTTTTTAACACCTTGTCCGCCATCTCCTTCGCCACCCGTGGATATCGTAAAGGTAACGGATTATGTTAGGAGTGGAATACAAAAGGCAATTCGATAAAGGGTGTAGCATATTCCTGTGCTCATGACATCTGCAATCACTAATACATCTGTCGAATTCCGGACGTGCACTTCAGAGTTTTAAATTCTAAACGTTTTAAAATCTGATAACATGATATCTCAATCAGTATAATAATAATAATATAGTAAAATAATAAAATATTTATTCAAAAAATTAAATGGTAAAATACAATAAAAATCTTAGTAATTATAAAGGTATTTACAATGTTAGGTAATATCATAGCTATGAGTAATTTTCACCAATAACACAATGGTTCTATTAATTGAAAATGAAAAGAAGTCATTATTTTACTAACATAAACCACCTGGCCGGTAAAATAAAATTACTTTTTGTCTCCATTACCGCTTTTCAATTTTCTTCTTTTCCGGCTAATGGCTACATTATTATTTTTCAAGATGGGCATGCCGATGAATAATAATTATAATTTTACTATCTTCAGGTTCTATTGTTAATTTATTTTCTAAAGGTCCTTTTTCATGCCTTCTATAAAAGAATTGTAAGCTAAGACTAGACAATTATTTTTATAAAAATGATTCACAACGGTTCTAGAAATATTGTTTTGCTGAATATTTCCTAGAATCTCTCATTTAGTCATTGGCAATGATTTTAATTAATGAGCTATTGAAGCGTAGGTTTTATTATATACCTATTGAAAAGTTTGTGTGTTTTTATTAGTTACCTACCTAATAATTATTTCCTAGAACTTTTTAGAAGATAATTCTTTGCATCGCCGTTAACGTGCAAATAGACTTAGATAAACTTGAATTTCCTCGGAAAAATATCTTTTTTAGGTTAATTTCAAAATTACAGATTACAGCAAAATTACATATAAAATAACAGCGGTGTTAATTTTAACACCGCTGTTATTTTATGTGTAATTAGAGAAATGACGGTTTAATTTTTAGGCCCTTGACGTTGTTGTTTCGTAAAATTTTAGAGTAACTCGTTTACGTTTCTAAAATGTGGATGATACAGTTAATACTTACAAACGAAATAGCTACATTAATGAAGCGTTTTGTATAACTGCGTTTTAATATCTGCCCTAATTTTAATGTAGAATATAAAAGAGATTTACCTAGATATAAATTAACGTTGTGAAAAGCTGTAAAAACCACCGAGTGTTTAAGTAGAACCGCTTCTCGAGAAACTGAATTGAATGGTTTCACGCAAGTGTTTTACTGAGTGGTCATACGTATCCTGACCTTAATACATTAATGTGCAAACCGTCAGGTATTTAATCTTGTAATTTCATGTTTTCATATATTAGGTAGGTACTTGCGAAACATTTAAAGCAATGGACCAAAAGCCTAAAATTGAAGGTAAACACTTGTATACATAATAATGTATAATGATTGTGTTTTAGCAATACTTATGAGTATAAAACTAAATTGTCTATCATTTTTATAGCTATCCAGTGCTTTTCTTTATCATCCAATAGTATTAGTCCTTTTCTGGACGTCATTCTTCTCGGTGTTTAGCTTCCCGCATTGAGTTTCCCCTCATTTTTACAATGTCATCAGCCTATCTAGCCAGCTTTCCCTTGTTCCTTAATGTCCATTCTAGAACCTTCTTGCCCCACTTGCCATAAGTTTTGCGCGAGATAAGTGGCCCGCTCTATTACTTGAACCTAGAAATTTATTTAGCATCAAGTATGTACTCGTTATAGCCAACAATTTGACATTTGTCTCATTCCTTTCTACGTTAAATGACTGTTGATTTACACACCGCACCGACGCAATTTTTCTCAAAATAAACAACTTCTTTCGTGTTGTATTAACAAATTGATTTTCTCCAAAAATACAATACAGCGTTATAAAAATAATAACAAACGTAAGTTGAGTTGGGATCTTCCAAACACTTTCAGACTGCCTATCTTGTTTACACATCAAATTGAGCGTCGGTATCTAAGGTATCGTTTTCTGATTTCCTTTAAACATTTTATATTGAGACTAGAGGTCGCTTGCGGCTTCGCCCGTATTCCGTATTTTTCGGGATACTATAATTCAATCATGATTTGAAAGACTCGTGGCGCCATCTATTATTGTTATTGAACGTTATTATTGAACGTTATTGTTGTTTTCCTCGGGAGCAGTACTTTTTTCGGGATGAAAGTTACCTATGTCCGTTTCTGTACACCTGACAACGTATATGCAAAATTTCAGGATGACAGTGGCTTTGGCGTGAAAAGGTAACAAACAAACAAACTTACTTTCGCATTTATAATATTACTAGCTTTTGCCCGCGGCTTCGCTCGCGTTCATTTAGAATTTGACAATCAACTCTTAAACACACTACTAAAGTTTCTATAATAATATAATTAAATCATGATTCAAATAACACGTGGCGCCATCTATTAACGTTATTGTTGTTTTCCTCGGAAACAGTACTTTTTTTCGGGATGAAAGGTACCCTATGTCCGTTTCTGGACACCTGACAACGTATATGCAAAATTTGAGGGTGATCAGTTCAGTGGTTTAGGCGTGAAAAGATAACAAACAAACAAACTTACTTTCGCATTTATAATATTAGTTAGGATATAAATATAATATATATATTAGTTAGGAAGTTAGGGTTAGTTAGGATATGTAGCGAACTGGTGAAAATAATGTAAATATAAGCGAGCTTAGTGCGAGTACGTTGCAGTCACTTCTAACGTGGTTCGTAAGTTCTAATTCACTGAACTGGAAGAGACGAATGAGCAACTGTTTAAAATTAATTAATTTCAGAATATGCAAACATTAAACGAACATTTTAAAGTTCAAGCGGCGCTATTTGTTTTCACTTTTCGGTCCTTGCTTCTTGTTAATAGCATTAGTTTGAATGTACGATTGTTTATAGCAATACCCAGACTGTATTTAGCAATAGGTTCTCACTCATAAACAGAGTTTCGAAATCATGCTCGTAAACATTTTATTGGGCTGCATCGATCGCACCATAGTAAATTTCCATTTGGTGTTTATTTAGGATTAATTCACACGAACGACTTTCTGCGTTGTGCGAAGAAATTAACTAACAAAGTGAATAAAATTGTGTTTATTTAGGTTTCTGAAGCTGTGATAATACATGTCTACCTTTGCTTTTATTTGGATTTGCTTTAATGGATTTGATGTCTAATTCTGGCATTTTACAAGTTTAGCACCGTTGTCACTAAGTCACTATACAAGGTTAGTCGGAAAGGGGGTACTAATCCGAAGCCCACTTATAGTATCGCTGATGATTGTTTAGAAGCAAGTGTTAAAATTTCAAAATTCGATAAAAAAAATTGCAAATAAAATGATTTTTATTTTAGTTTTTTCAAAAATTCTTCATCCCTGCTTTAGTTACAAATTCAGAAAAAGGTGCTTCTAATTCATGACCCCAAATATGACCTAAAATGTAAACACAGCTGATCATTACTGGGGATAGATAGATTTTAGAGATTTTTTTTTGAGATTTTTGAACAACTGTTTCTCTTAAACTATTGACTTTTGGGAAAAGTTGTAGAACAAAAGTTATTCATTATTATGTGTACTTTAACACCCTTTCGGATTAGTACCCCCTTTCTGACTAACCTTGTAGAATATTCAGGTTTATAGTTTTTTACATCTTGTAGGATAAAAGTTTTATTATGAAATGATCCTTCCATGTTTGTATTCCAAGTATGCCTATAATGTAGGAAGGTTTGAGTTCCATTCCGGCCTGCACCTCAGACTTTTCGAATTCATGTGCGGATCAGATTTCTTACGGTGAAGGAAAACATGTACAAAATAGAGGGCTTCAAAAAATGTTCTCTATTGCGAGTGTTGTCTGCCTTTCCGCACTACCACCACAACCGCGGAGGTGTGGTCGACTAAAGCCTAAATAAACCCTTCTCATTTTGAGAATAGAACCGTGACCAGCAGTCGAATAGTGGTGGACTAGTTATTTATGTAGGTATACTATCAATCCGGGGTCGCGGTGCATGTAGCTGCGAATCCCGCGACCCCAGCCAAGGGTCAGGAGAAGGAACACCGTGGGTTTTTAGCCGGTAAGAGTCCTTAAATAAACCTTCGCCATCCCCGGGCGAAGGGTATCCATGAGGATTTTCACACGAAAAAAAAAGATACCTATACTAGCAATTACAATTTAATTTCAGAATTTCTATTAATTAATTTCTACTGCCCACTACTTTATCAATATTTTGCTTATTAACAGTACTTCATATAATCCTGATACCTGATACGGAATTCCAATTTAAATAATTTCCGTGTTTGTCGAATCTGCAAGTTTTTTTCGAACGAAAGCGAGTTTGTGGTTCGCCTAAAGCATATACGGCACGTCGGCGAGTACTCCCTTGCATACTAACTAATCTTCACGAAATGTAGAACAATTGGATTCGGGGTTCACTTAACTGGAACCACTATGCGTTTTTCCTTATAGGCGTGTTATAGCGACCCAGTTTCAACTAAGTGCAAACCTTTTACACGTTTACCTGTCATGAGTTCAATTAAACGTTTATGTGGCGAAAGATATCTTGTTATAAAGGAACAGTTAGAATTTACAATATTGTTTTTAGGGTTCCGTACCCAAAGGGTAAAACGGGACCCTGTTACTAAGACTCCGCTGTCCGTCCGTCTGTCCGTCTGTCACCAGGCTGTATCTCATGAACCATGATAGTCAGACAGTTGAAAGTTTCACAGATGATGTATTTCTGTTGCCGCTATAACAACAAATACTAAAAAACAGAATAGATAATGGTAGGTACGGATTCCTTACTCTCGCACTTGGCCGATTTTTTTATATATTTTTGAATGTTGCGACCCACAGAAATGTAAACAAGTTTCAATCTCATCGTACGTAACAATGATTCCATTGCCTAGTCAGCGTTTCATAATAATCATGATTGTGTATGTCTTTAGGTACATTACAATTTAGATAGGATACAATACAGATACCTCTTTTCGTGAATAATCCAATCTATCTATCATTCGCAAAAGGAAACACAAAAAAAAAATGCACGTATTCAGTACAGAGGTGGACTTAATGCCTTAGGCATTTTCTACCAGTCGACCTTAGTGTGATGCAGAGACAAAACATGGTAAGTAGGTGTACACATTATTATGTTACGATAATAGGGTATCAAAAAAAAGCATAAGGGTATCTCTAATACTTTTTAGAAATACTAATATACTACATTCAAATATAAACTTCAAATATACGTCATATATTAATTATTAACTATATTTATGTACATACATAAAAATAAATAATAGGACAAATCAGCGTATTTGTGGTTTGATAATCTTTATAACTGAATTCTCTATTATTGTGTGAGAATAAACCAATTCTGGTGCTTTACGCCCACACAATAATTTTAAAACAACATTCGCTTTACCGATATTGTTTATTAATTCTCTTTGTACGCTTTTGTAAATGCCTCTCAGTCTGAAGTGTTGACGTACGGACGAACATTGTTCATAGGATAAGAGCTATCAACCTGATTGGTCATTTTCATTATAGCTTCTGTTGCATCATGAATATTCATAGTTTATTCCCTTAAGAATCTGCATGCATTATTATTTTTAACAGTGGATGTGGTTTATTCTATTTAAATTAAATTGAATATTGATCATTTCAGATCTACTCCAAGGAAAGTATTTTTTTCAAAAAGTCTCTATCTGAAATCATTACTAACACTAATGAATCGCCACAATGTACCTACGATCGTGGGAAACACAGTCATTGAACTGTCAAAATCACCACACATGGTAAACTGATTGGTGATTGGATCCCCGAGGCAAAAACTCTCAGTTCCCTTCTACGACACCCACGGTAGAGACAACGTGCCTTATTCTTTTTCGGGAACTACATGGGCGCCATGGGCGGCGTACAGATACCTTATATCGATTTATTTAAAGCAATTTAGAAATATCCAACATCGCACCACCCTAAACATGAAAGAATTCCACAAGTCTCCCGAGCTACCGTAGATCGGACACGCCTATTATTATTAGGTATTTGTTTTGTTTCCAATCTTTTTTTATAAGTGTAGGTAAAAAAACTAAGATTAGAAACTTCGTATTAGATCGCAGAAAGTCTGAAAAACACCAATACTTTTTGTCCGTAAATCGGTTTTCGCGATGTCCCCAGACCGAGACAGACGGCATCGAGATAAAGTATGTCGTTTTGTGGAAAACCCGTCCTAAATATAGGCGCGGGATTATTTCTGAAGCGTCGTGTCGCGCGCGCCGTGCGCCCGTCCAATACCAATCTAAACACATTGCCGACACACCGCCCAAACTTCCAACGTTTATTACGCCAATGTTTTAAAACATTGATTAACTGTAAAGTTTACTGTAATTACCTACAATGTTAAGATGTAAACTCATTTACTTTTACAGCTTGTGAAGTTGGTGAAAACGCGGAAATGTGAGACGATGTTACGGTGCAGTGTTGTGATTTTCGTTGATGGTGTTTATTTTAAATGATGCGGTTGTGACATATCTTATAGAAACATGTATACGTTGGTTCCATTCCTCCTGTTGTTATCATCGCAATGTGTTTTATCACAAGATGGACCTAAACTCGGTTAGTTTATACTTATTAATCTGTTAATTGGTGAATTTATTAACATAACCTATTGAATTAGCTAGACTGAATTATTGACACTTACAGACCATTATTTTTAAGCAATTTCCATTTTTAAAACATGACCCACATAAGAATAACTTGTTATTGAAATTAAAATATTAACAATACTTACAATGGTACCATTAAAGATTGTCGAGTTGTTCATGTTTCCTTCGTAAAAGTAATGTTAAAATACAATTCTGTACCTTTCAGGAGGTATATTCTACAAAGACTCCGAGGACATGAAGGTGGCATTAGAAGTGAGCGCGAAAATTTTAAACTTTACAACGTCCATAAAAGAAGTATCCATAAGAGGAGAGGTTCTGGAAATTAGCAAATATGTATGCGAACTGGCGGAGGTTAGTACAAATTACATTATATACTTGGGAGCAAATAAATCGGGCCAGTTCTATTTTTCACGTAGGTATAATTGTTATTATTTTTTGGTGTTATGGAACGGATCAATTCTAAACATATATCGCTTAAAAGGTTATTTGATAACCTTTAAAATGAGCGTAGTTTTTTGTATTTTGAATTATATAATTCATGAAACCAAAACTAATAACCAGGACACGTGAAAAAAGGAGTGGCTGGATTTCTTTGCTCCCAAGTTTGGTAATGTTAACGTGTGGTTCCCGCAAATACCTAATGGGCTACCCTTTCCCAAAGAAAAGGCGATTCAGGGTGATGGGCAGAAGCGTCCTTCTGCCTGATAATAACAATAAACTAACATCACCACTCCGTCTGCCAAGCATGGTTATTGTCGTCGCCTTAGAGTGAAAAGCTGCGGAATGCATTTTGGTCAATGCACGGTTCCTATTGGCGTTTGTGTGGCTGTGGGAAGTCGTGGGCAAAAACTAGTCAATAATAAATAATACGAATGTAAATACCTACCCAATAAAGCCTCAATTTCCTACAAAATAACTCTCTCTAGGCTAGGGTTACCATCCGTCCGGATTTGTGCGGACATGTCCGGACTTCTAGACTTTTGTTCGGTTTTGTCCGGCTCTTTAATTTGTCCGGATTTTTTGTCATGTATGGAATACGAGTAATGAAACTTACATGTGTAATAATTATCAAACTCAATCTTTATTAACTTCTCATTCATCTAAAAACAAGATATAAATCTTCTTTAACAATCAACTTAACGAGATCAAACAATAAATCTTCATATGTTTGCATTTTGTAACTAAAATGTCCGGACTTTTATTGAAATGTCAGGCTTTTTGTCAGGACTTTTCAAATTTCTAAATGGTAACCCTACTCTAGGCTCTCTTATACCTACAGGACCCATAATGACGTGATTAAATAAAAATAACCAAAATTGCATTCCCGAGCTTTTCACTCTAAGATGACGATAAGTCAATTTCCCCTTTGAACATTCATTGGGAGGACCATGTTCAGCTATGAACATTTACGAGCTGACAAAACGAGAGTTTTTTTTTTTTTATTTCTATTGTAATTTACATCAACAGACGCATGTTTACATACACAAGAATACAATAGCAGAAGTTAGAATAATAGGTTTGTTACTAGATTCTCTTGAAATCACGTAAATGGAGTAGAAAATAAGATAAAATCAAAGCTGATTATTAATTGGTACTTAAAATTTCGATTACTTTATTTGCTCATTCAATTTAAAATTATTCGAGTGAAAGAATAATGACGTGATCCTGCGATTGATATGGGTTCCATTTTCATTAAATTTTCTTTGCCTCTATCGTCTTCCATTTGTTCATTGATCTGAGTGAAAAACGCAACTTTTTTACGACTTTTATTCAATTGTTCTTTTCTTTTTCATTGCCCACCTATTTTACATGGTTCGGTATAATTTGGGTGCAAAAAGATAAACTTTCTTTGTCTTATTCTTTGTTTCTTTGACAATCTTAGATCCAAATCGAATTTCGTCTTTTAGTGATTTCATTTTGAATGTCACATTTTTGCGAAATCTTAGGGGGATCATTCTTATTTGACCTCTAGAGTATTATATTTGTATGGAGCAATGATTCATATATCTATATCACATTGTCATATATCTATGACTCATAGATCTATGATCCTAGATATATGTATGATAGTGTAATTTCCCTGATAAAAAGGTTTTGTAGCGAGTTTACGTTTTACTTACTGAGATATAAAAATTTTACTTGTATCAGTTTGCGTGTATTACTAAAACATAAATTATGTAATTATAAATAGTATGGCAGTTCTTAAGGTGGAACATTTTTTTTTCTTTTATGAAATCATCGAATGACTTCTGCCGCTCTGGGCGGAGCGGAAGGAGTGTCAGACTCTTACTGACTAAAACCCATCCGTGTTCATTCTAATGCCCTTTACGTTCCAGGGCCGCGGTAACTCTTTTAAACAAATTCCGCAACCCTGCATTACACTAGTTTTTTGACACTAACATCCATGTTGATGTTGACACAGAAATAATAGGAAAACAGAATTTCCCGTTCACTCCTAGGTTATTTTGTTCCGTCCATATTGGACGAGACAGCTAAAAGAAATAGGATTATTGCGGTACACTCGGGCCATGATTGTATTTGCAACGACGAAAAAAAACTGGTTACAATTAGTTTTCCATGTTTTTTAGGGTTCCGTAGTCAAACTAGGAACCCCACTGTTTCGCCATGACCGTGTCTTACTATTTGTCTGTTCGTCGGTAAGTCGCAGCTATTTCAATCGCAGACTAGAGCTATAAAACTGAATTGGCATGCATATACTTTCCTCTATTTTTTCATGTTTTATTTATTTTTTCAGCTATCGTGGCCTAGACCCTCGTATCAACGAAGGTTTACGGCACTATACATTTATTGAAGTTATATTAAATTCTTGGTACTTCAAAGTAGTCATGTGGCTATTCGGAAAAATCCACGAGAGTCTTCAAAAACTGACACAAAATATTCATCTATTTTTCAGGAAGGCGTGATCGGCATCATAGACGGCACGGGCGGACGTGCCAGCGAGAATATCCAGGCATTATGTGACATGCTAGAACTACCGCACGTCATCATACAGCACAACGACCTGTATACTGAGACCTGGTCCGTCTTAAACATGTACCCTAGCCCTGCCGCTTATAATAAGGTAAGGTTGTATTCACTTAACGATTTATTACAACTTTGAACTGAACACAGGGGTCTCCATATAAGTTCACTTTACTTGGAACAACTTCCTGCAGAAAGGCAATAAACAATTTGTGATGTTCGTCACAGAACTGTGGCCTGTAGCTTTAAAACTCTTACAAATAAACACATATGTAGGTACCTAATAACGCGCTTGATAGGGTTATTTTTATTTTTAACGCGTAAAGGCCATTTTTTCTATGGTTTTGGCCACCATCTATTTATAATTTTACTATTAATGATAGACAGACTTTGGTCATTCGACGCCGGCCTTAGAGCAACGCCACAACCGACGAGTCGTCGGCAGCTGCGTTGCTCTAAAGGCCACCAAACACACGCGCGCCCATCCGCCGCATTTGTCGCTGGCGACAAATCCGCGGAAAAATCTGCGTATGATTGTTATGGTTCGCGGTTAAAAGCCATAACATTCACACGCAGATTTTTCCGCAGACTTGTCGCTAGCGATAAATCCGCCGGATGGGCGCGCATGTGAATGGTGGGCTTAAGACGCCGACGGATGGTGAAAATTCTGATACCAGTCATAGTTTTTTATTTAATTAGGCAGGTTATAGAAGGTAGGTATTGCAAAATCAAAATAGCTTTTTCATATATTGCACCTTTTCGTGGTGTAGGTTTAATAAGAAGTACTTACTGGCCATTCTAAATCAGAATAATCACGTGATGCCATTAATCATTTTCTTTTTTTTTCTTTTCTTTTTCTTGATAAAATAGCTTTGATTTTTATTTTAAATATAAAGTGGCCTGTATTTTTTTTATGTAGTTTAGCCTTTTTACTTGGACGAGAATATCCGAAGGTGCATGTTCAAAAACAGTAACGGCCATTAGATTTGCTGTTTAATAATAATGAAAAGCCATATATGATTTGTTTAGTATTATGTCTATTATTATTTGTTTTTTTTTTATTAATATACCTATAGTATTTTTAAAGCCTTTTTATGTGAGAAACAATTATTTTGGACTGACATAAATTAAAACGGCAACCTTTTGTTTTAAAAAAACATACAACACACATTCATTTGTAAAGCAGAAATATAATGCCATTACAATGAAATATAACTTGTAGGCCAAAAAATAAACAATGAAAGCTAAATACAATACTGAAACATTTTACAATTGTATTTTGTAGTCGCTTTCAGAAATGAAATTAGAATAGAATTTTCCGTAGGCATATCCCCCTTACTTATAAAAAATATTGCCATTTTTAAACACATTCCTCTTTATTACAAAAGATGGTTTAAACCAAGACTAAGGTAAACCAAGGTTTAAAATATACCCATCACTTTCTTATGTCATATAACAAAAAGAGACGGGGCTATTTTAAAACCTAGGTTTTTCTTAGACCATCTTTTGTAATAAGGGGAATTAAGTTAAACCTGTCCTTGTCATTTGGTATGCCAATGAATAGAGATGGCAATAGACTTAAAAGCCGTTTTAGTTAAACAATCTTTAACCATCGTATAAGTAAGGGTAAATCATTTGTAAATTAGACAAACTAATAGTGTACTACTAATGTACCTACTTAGGTAGATAAAATAACCTACTCCATGTATATCAAAACCGAAGAGGTCTACGTATTGTATCTTTTATCGGGTAAGTAAAGTTCATTTGTGAATACTTAAATTACTTAAATCCCAGTTAACAAAAGTGGCTAAAATAATTTTTCATCCTTCTAAAATAATGTTTCGTCTTTCTTATTAATTTTTCATCCCATCTATTCGAAAAGGACGACTTGGTTCGCCTTTAAGTGCACCCAAAGGTGGTGTTTTCTATAAGAAACTTTTAGCGGGCAGTAATGAGTTTTTAATCCACTTTTTATGTGCACCGCAATTATCTTTGCCGCGCACTTTTTGAATTTGGAACATCTTAGATTTCAGCGCCAAAGAAATCGAACGCAAATATTGTTAGAATACAGACTGGCTGGTACGACGGCCCACAGCCGCGCCGCCGGCTAAATAAAAAAAAGAAATCAAATTAAAAACGCGCGAACTACAACCCGCGTTTTTGACGATTTTCACGGATTGTTAGAAATTCATGGTTTTGTTTTGAAAAATGATTTCTTCAAGTGACAGTGAAAATATAGAATTAACTCCTGAAAGTATTAGAACTGACGCAAGAAATGTGATGGATAATGTATTACCTACAAAATCCCGGGAGAAATAATGAAAGCCTATGGTAATTTTATTGAATGGAGAAATGCAAGAGGTGCCAAGAATTTAGTTGTTTTATTATTAGATACTATTTAATTTCAATTTAGTTGTTACTCTATGTTTTATTAAATAATAATATTACAATAAAATATGAGGCGCCTTTTATTTTCTCATAGTGGGTGATGAAAAAGAGAGTGTATCACTCGGGCGCAAAATTTTTGGCTCGGGCGGCGTACTTTGAATCCCTCGCTACGTTCAGGATTCTACTAAATAATCCCTCGCTACGCTCGGGATTCTACTCTAGAATCCCTCACTTCTATGTATAGCCTACAGATAGTGGTTCCAGGTTCAGGCGTTTGTGCATGTGAAGAGCTGTGTCTGTAAATGCACCCACGACAGAAGATAAATCAAAGGGAGGGGAAAAGGGAAAAACAAATGCATTTTAACCCTTTTTTTGTTAGGTATAGGCAGAAACCACAGTTTGCCGATGAAACATGCTTGGGGCAATGAGTCTGTCCCTTTTTGTTGGGCTCTGTTCATTCCATTCCATTTTCAAGTTCTACCGGACATAATCTTGGTATTTTTCAATCATGTCTGCCGACAAACTGTTATGCAGTTTGGCAGAATTTGATGTATTTTTTGTGCAGATTTAGAATAAAAAACTAAAGTTCCCGAACCTAGCAATGATTACTTAACTGAAACTCCAGTTATGTAAATACTACTATACTAGGCCATTGGGGCAATCACGTAAAACAATAACAGATTTCATTCAATAGTTCTTACATCTCGCGTGTGTTGAGAGCCAGCAGCTGTTTCATGTGTATTTAGCTCCCGGTTCTTTCGAAACCGGGAACAGACTTGGTAACAAATTTTAGTGTTACTCGGTTTGTGAGCAAAGGTGCCAGGTGTTAAAAGTGTACCTTACGTAATTTTTTTAAAAATTTACGTATTACATTTACGTATGATCACGTGCTTTACGGGTAGCTCCTACTTGTTCACATTGTCTATACAAGGTATTTATCTGTAAACGTTTATTAGCGAGGGTTTGAGAATGAATGCCGAAGTGCCCCGAACGACTTGGAGAATGAGTCTCCAGCGGCACGTTCGCCTCGTCGCCGCGTCGGAGGCTACCTATTTCTTTTGGTGGAAATGCACGCATCGTTTTTTTATTGATTCGTGTTCAGTATCGTTGGTATAATCACCTCCTTAAAAATGGCACAATTACAGATCAAGACCTTGTAATTTGTATACGAGGTTAGTCGGAAAGGGGGTACTAATCCGTAGGCCACTTAAAGTATCACTGATGACTTTTTTAAAGCAAATGTTAAAAGGACATCATCCATGATTCATACATTTTTGGTCCAAATATGAAAGTGCCGAAAAACAAAAGTGCTATATTCCGATAGAATTTGTCCGCCTGAGCATTTCTTATTATGGCACCGAAACTGTAGCATCGCTGTACGTGATTTTAATTGAGTTCAAAAACTCTGTCTTTTTATACACTTTCGATTAAATGAATTAACTAAAACAAATGATTTATCTTGTCAGAATATGACGTTTTGAATATATTGAAGTTTTTGTGAAGCACAAGTTACTGTCGTACCTACATTTATAACCTGCATATACCTACCCGAAAAAAATCGAATTCGATTTTTTATTTCAATGAAAAAATATTGATTCAACAATAGAAAATAATTCAAAAAGAAAACATTGTATTCTGTTAAGTCATTTTAGCGCCCCGAGTAAACTAACTGCGCGGAGCAATATTGCGCTTGTCGTTCGCGCTAACTGGATCGCCGTGATTTCATTCATTTAAGCGTGGCTAAGAAAGGTTTAACCAAAAAAATCTTTCACATTCGCCTAAGGCCAGTTTTTATTTTTTTATTACCTCCAAACCTTCTTCTCGTGATTTATTATTAATCTCAACCAGTGATAAACCACGTGGTTTTAAAGAATTACACGAATTTGTTAATATCCTGTTTAATATTATACACTTCTGGACACATCTATTGGCCCACCTTGTATTTTCAGTTTCGTTTGGTCCTAGCTAAAATTTAATATTAGGTAGAGCAAAAAGTTTTTATGCAGTTTTGAACCTGGCACATTCACAATTTCATTCAATAGTCTTTTTTTGAATTTCGAACCGACAATTTGGAGCCTGTTTGTTGATATCAAACAATCGAATACTAAGAAAACTTGGTTTTATTGGTTTACTTGGATTGAATTCTTGAAAAAGTGATTGATATCTTTGGTTTTGCAACAAACATTACTTATTCTTAACATTAAGGTGAGGTTCTATCAATAATCTATGGATACTTCACCTGAAGTCGCCGCCCAAGCTGTGGCACTTATTCAGGCCGGACACAGCCAAAGAAACGTGAGTGCTCAACTTAATTTAAGTCGATCTGCGGTCCGAAATGTTTATCGGAGGTACCTAGAGACTGGCGGCTTTGTTCGTCGCCAAGGAAGGCCACGATCTCGGGTCACAACTGAAAGGCAGGATCGATTCATCGTGACGACCAGCTTGAGAAATCGTCACCTTACCTCCATTGAGATACAAAACCAACTTCGCGACTTCCACGGAGTATCTGTGAGCGCTCGAACTGTTCGGAGAAGGTTAAAAGAACGCGATATGGTACCACACAAGCCAGCTAATGGGCCCAAACTAACGCGAGCCCAGCGAACAGCGCGCCTTCATTTCGCACGCAGTCATTTAAATTGGACACAGTAAGATTGGAGCCGTGTACTCTTTTCTGATGAGTCTAAAATTGTGTTACATGGCAATGATGGAAGGAAGAAGGTCTACCGACGTAAGGGAGAGCGTTTCGCACAATGCTGCTTTGAAGAGAGGGTTGCTTATGGCGGTGGCTCATGGACTGTCTGGGGCGGTATATCCGCGAGCGGCAAAACTCAACTTGAGGTTGTTACAGGACCACGGCCGCCAACATTAAATGCTGAAAGGTACATTCGTGAGTGCTTAGAACCTCACGTGATACCATACGCGGACTATGTGGGCCCAAATTTCCTTTTTATGCATGATAATGCAAGAGCCCATGCGGCCGGCATCGTCAGGGAATATCTTCGGGATGTGAACATCACAGTTATGGACTGGCCAGCCAGAAGCCCAGACATGAACCCCATTGAGCACATGTGGGACGAGCTAAAAAGACGTGTTAGGGCTCGTCAGCCAGTTGCCCAGACGATGCAGGAGTTGAAAACTGCCATAGAAGAGGAATGGGAGATGATCCCTCAAAATTTCATAGAGCGGTTGATAAACTCTATGCCTGATCGTATGAGAGCTGTGGTAGATGCCCATGGAGGCAACACGCGTTATTAAATTAAAGCTTTATTTGATAAAACATGTTTTTTATTCAAAAATCAATTGCCTTTAACAAGGCGCATATCCGACTTGTTAGGCGTAGCTCCATGTCGTATGGTATTCTGAATTCAAATTTAAAACAATACGATCGAAAAAGATGGTAAAATGTATCAGGTTTAAAACTGCATCAACAGTTTTTGTTCAATCTAGCAATCATATTTCGGTAGGGGCCATCGAAACCTAAACTCTAAGGTGGGCCAATAGATGTGTCCAGAAGTGTACTATAAAACCAACGTGTGGAGGCATTTCATAATTCGAGTTCCTTGAAATACGTAATAACTTCAGGGTGCCTTTTTATGTTTAGCCATATTTTGGATGTTACTTTTATTTCCTTACATTTCACATTTACATTTTATCACATCGGACCTCGACCTAATAGCGTCATGGGCGAACTGAAAAACCATTACATACCTCTGTAATAGCATTTCGTAGATTTGGATACCTACTACTGACATCCTGTTGTTCTAGAAAAGTTCCAAAAATCTAGCTAGATGTAGGTACAGTGCATTTCCGTCTCGTTTTGTTACAAAGAAAATTCAATTGAAAGGAAGGTCAAATTTTGTATTTCTTTCAAACCAAACAAGAATATAATTTGAGTTAGAAGACATCAACTGATTGACTGAATTGATTGAGGGACTCGTGACTAATTAACAACTGCGTGGATCATATGATTCGCAAGGTTTCAACCACATATTGTCCAGCTCCATATCCTCAATTTTTGGCCACAAAAAGGTTAATAATTATTATGCGTCAGCGTCATTAAACCGAAGTTTATTATTCACCGAAGCCGTGGCGAGCATTTGGCCGATGTTTTGTTTCACACATTATTGTCATAGATATTACTATCATAAAAAAAAATAAGATAATTCTCTGAAAACTTTTTGTTTCATTTACAATTAACATCGTGCGTTATGTTTGGACCACCCTATAATTGGGAAAAGGCGAGGCAGAACTAAGGAACAACAATTGATTCACTGTCATTTTATAATTTCAGGTTTTAGAAAAATTAATAATCCGTAAGGAATGGCGGAACTTCACGTTACTGTACGTCAGAGGGCACAGTCTGCTGCGCGTGAGTGAGTTGCTTCGGATGGGCAACGACACCACACCGTATGTCGTTACTATGAGGGAACTCAGTGGGAGCGACTACAGGTAACTTTATTATAGTTTTCGTTAAAATACGTTACTCGACAGTAAGACTAACCTGAATGATTTTATCTCCAAAAATTGTTATTAAACGTTGAGGAATTTTAGGAATTTTTAATACAAGTTCTTCTGAGCCATACCTACATTGTCTTAATATTAGCAGATTTTAATAGATTGTGTAAGTATTGCTTTATCGAAGCAAGTTTGAAAACAAGGTATTTTATCTGATTTTAAAACGTGCTAGGTATATTATACTGGATTATCATTGTATATCGCGTCTACCATTGGCTGAGTCCAATATCAATCTTCATAGTATTTAGCGTGGATTCACAAACCCCTAGGAATATTTTTATCAGTCCTATTTTTAATTAACAAGGAGAGTACGTTAATACAATATTGAAAATTCAAAAGAAAATTAGTACTGGTGGAATCTTTTAGGGACATTGGATTAAACCCTAACTTCCAACCAGTATGTGTATTTATTTGTCAGTCTCAGGGGCTATTTCACCAACATATCAAGTAGTCTGTAACTATTGACCAGATAAGCTAAATGTGACCTACAAATACGTATTGGTATATCTACACCAGCGCGCTTTCATGTTCATCTTGCGCTTTCAACTTTCAATTCGTCTTGCGTCAAGCGCATGCAATATTGATGGTCTTATGACGCATGAAGCATATCGTCTACACCGGTGCGCCTCGGTCAGTCGACATACAATAGACGGATTAGCGTGCGCTAGGGGCTTGCGCTTTTGTCGAACTAGTATTAAGGCATGCGCTATTGCATGCGCCATGGCGCTTCACGCATGCCTCAGACGAAGACGCAAGATGAACATGAAAGCGCACTGGTGTAGACATAGCTTTAGACATTTATATGTTCAATAATCTTGTCATTATCACTATTAATAATGATGGTGAAATGCAAATGTTAGCTATTGAAAAGTTTAGAGACCGAATTAGCTTATTGAATAGTTAATGATTAAGTTGGTCAAATACCTCGTTATTGTGGAAGTATAAGTAATGAAATATTGCAAATATAAAATCAAACATATCAATCAACCGTTCTGCACATGTTACTGATACCTGACATGAGACCCTTAGACGTACATTTGAAATATATTTTAATAGACATACACAGACTTTATTAGACAGTATGCGTTTGATTCGTAAAACATAAAATAATCTCTTTGTACTCGTCAAATGTCCGTAATTGTGCTTATTTTTCTTAAATAAGCGTCTCTTTGTTCTTCTACTCGTCAAACTGTAAAGAGATTCATAAAAGCAATTCCTGTTGAGAACGTAAAATATACCGAATGACTTTTTTTACCATCTGGAAAAAAAATGGGTACAATGTATGAACGGAGATATAGATATTTTTGAATTTTTCTTTATCTTAGAATGAAATAGATTCATTCAAAAGATACCTACTATCGAAATTAAAATCATAACGCAGGTAAGTATGATTTGAATTTGGATCAAATATTATTTAATCGATTTATTCGTTTCATTTGTGTTTTTATTGGTTTAGGGCTGAATTTTCAATCGTCAGATAAGTTTTATCTGGGGAATAAGTTTGAAGTTTTGACAGCTTTTGTATAGAAAATCTATCAAACCGTCATATTTATTCGTTGGATAAAATTTATCTGACTATTGAAAAATCGGCCCTTAGTATGAAAGTTTATTTCAAATTAGTAGGTAGTGTTTATTGATAGATCAATTTCAATAAAGGGTATTGAAAAAAAAAACTATGCCATGGGCCAATGGGCTTCTATTCCGTTCACCTGATATACCCATTTTTTTCCGGATGGTAAAAAAAAGTCTTCCGATATAGTAGCAGTAAAGCACCTTAGGAAAGAGTTCGCCCGGGGAAATACTACCACCATACCTATTCCTGGCGCCAAGCAGCATTGGTTGTGTCCCGGTTTGAAATAACAGGCAGATGAGACTTCCAACTTTGTCTCTAACGTTGGCAACATCAGCAATCCTTTTGGTTTTGTAAGTGTATAAGACGTGTAGTAGAAGTGTATAAGTGTATAAGAAGTGTGTGTGTGTAAGACGGTGGTTACCATTCTATATAACCTCTGGTTTGGCAAATGATTCGATCTCAATTCTAAAAATTGAATACGTGAAACTGTTGTAGACCTGCAGGGCAATTGCGTAACGTAAAGGTACTATTCCGAACCGAGCTGCCAACTGCAACTGCCGACAGCATGTGCAGCGGCTTTATGCAGTCGCTGCACGTGCTGTCGGCAGTTGCAGTTGGCAGACGGTTCGAAATAGTACCTTTACCAACATCAATCATGACAGTTGATGTGTCAAAAACAATATTCATTGCGTGGTACATAGTTGTGGAGAAGTCGGATTGTTAATACAAACGTTGCTATGGAAATTGTTGACCTGTCAAAATCATAGCCATTGCGATTACGAGTGTCTTGCGTAATTAGAATGCGGGTTTTATGGCTTGTCTCTACGAAAATACAATAATTCCTCCGAGTGTCCCAAAAATAACCAATCACCAAATATGAGGCACCAAGTTTATGCCAAGTTCAAATAGTGTCGTACTAATATGATATATCAGTACCCTACAACATTACCTAATGCAAACGTTTGGATGGATATTTACCAACTAATCAAGCCGTGACCGATTATCAGTAGTTACTACGTTGTTATGGTAAAACAGTTTTGTAAGCATTTGCGTAGATCTGCAGATTTCTGCAGATCTACCCAAGTAGCACAAAGACGCTGTAAAAAACTGATTAACAGAGTTCCCTAAATCTCTAAGCTGCTGAAGAAAGCTGTAGTAAGGCTTTAGAAACGTGTTTTACAGACCTTGTAAGTGTAATTTGGCCAAAATTATACAGGCCACGGCTATAGAATGACTGGTAAGCAGCTGTTCAAACGTTGTGTAAAGGCTATCCAAACGCTGTTTTAGGGCTGACAGCCACTCTTATTTAGTAAGATATTTCTTTTGTACAACTCATACTCAGTTTCAATAGTATTAAATCTTATAAGAACTGTTTTCACGCAGACTAATATTTTTTAATCTTTTTTGTAATTTTTATAGGGAAGTTCTAATAGATGCCAAACACAACGGCTATACGAACTTCGTGGTGGACTGTCCGTCCCGCAACTTGGAACAAATGCTGCTTCACGCCCAGCAAGTCGGAATGATGGCCGATGAACATTCGTACATATTCGTGTCGCCCGATCTATTCACAATGGATATGAGCAGGTTCAGATATGGCGGGGTTAATATGACTGGTGAGTTCTATTCTAACGAGGTAATATCGTCATCTTTCTGACCTTATCTACTAGGTGGGGTCGGCAGGGGCGGATTTGATACGTTGGTTGCCCTAGGCCTATGAAATATTGCCGCCCCCTACTCGCTGTAAATCACGAAAAATGAAATGTAATTATGTTTTTTGCGAGATGGACACATTTTTGAGTTTTTACATTTGAGTTGAGTTTATTAAGTTTGAGTTGGCAGATAGGTTCAAAGAAGGCGCGAATACTAACAAAAAAAAACAACACCAAATTTGGCGCCCCCTAAATTTTGCTGCCCTAGGCCCGGGTCTACCTGGCCTATAGTGAAAATCGCCCCTAGGGGTCGGCACAACATGTATTGCTATTCCATTCTATTCTATCAGCCGTCATCTCAGTACTAACTTCTTTCTTACCCATATCATCTTTCGTAAGGTTCCTAATAGACTTCCCTGTTTTAATTTAGAAAATCGAAGATAGGGGAAGGTTGCTATGAATGGACCACATAACTTTACGACCTCATATCTTAAAAAGTATTAGTGTTAAAATTAAAGCAGTTTATTATTTTTATTTCGTAGGACCTTTATTTATAACTAGCTTTTGCTCGCGGCTTCGCTCCCGTTAATTTACGGATCCCTAATTTTTTGATCCCAAAATATAGCCTATAGCACTCAGGGATAACGTAGCTTCCTATTGGTGAAAGAATTTTTGAAATCGGATGAGTAATTTCGGAGATTACCTCCTACATACAAACAAACAAACAAACAAACAAACAAATTCTACCTCTTTATAATATTAGTATAGATATAGATAATCAAACGCACAAACAATTCGGGCTAACACTTTTTGAAATAAACGAAGAAAACTAAATTTTGGGCTGTTGCCTTCTTTGGACCATGGGCACCTTCATTGAACCACCAAGTTGCCATCAATGGACTTCGAGGAATTTGTTGTAGAGGTCCAATCGAGGCAACTAATTATAATTAATTAGATTTATTACTAAACTATAACAAAAAGCTTTCTTTTTTTCGGCGACATTCTGGAATTTTATTTTGTAATGATTTTTCTGGTGAAGGTCGCGGGAATCCGTTGGATGCGAGAGGCACAGGACCGGTCGATGTGGCGATAAATAATAATAATAAAATTTATTGAACCATTGTTACAATTTTTACCTTAGAAATAATTTTACATAATATCAGTCAGTAACTAGTAGTAATCTACATTTTGTTATTTACGGTGGTCCCCAAACTAGGCAGTGCCTGTATCTTGGGGGCCAGAGTTGTGACGATATACACGTAGTATTATTTACCACTGGAGTTAATATTTGAATTGGTAATTAATTGTAGACAAAGTTATAAAATCTAAGTTCAATCTATAATCAGAGTAAAACTAAAACAAAAATACTTAAAATTGTGCTAAACGGGGACTCCGTTTAACACTAAAAATTAAACAAACAAAGATAACCTGTGTGTCTGTGTGCGTGCGTGTAGTGTGTTTGAATGGTCAGTGAGTGTGGTGAGTGTAAGTGTGAGTGAGTGTAGTAGTTGTGTGGGGTTCCGAGTGTAAGTTATAACGTGATAATTTTTTCGGATTCATCGTATGAAAGGCTTAGTAGCCATTTTTTTACAACTTTTTTACATGAAGAGAGGGAGAGATCTTTTGAGTCATAAGGCATACTGCTGGAAACCTTGTTATACACATAAGTGTGCAGGTAGGCGGGACAACGTCTGGCTAGGAGAGAGGTGGTTCTTTGTAGCGGGATGTAGAAGACACGTTTGGTGGTTATTGAGTGATAGTCTGGCCTGTTTTTAAGAGTTTTGTGTGTGCTTAGGTATGCATTAAGAATAAACAATTGACGGACACGTAGAACTGGAAACTCTCTGTACAAAGTATCAGTGGGGTAGAAGAAAGGTTTTTTCAAAAGGACTTTTATAACAGCTCTTTGGGCTCTTTCGAGCTCAATCATTGTCGTTTTTCCAGCTCCGCCCCAAATTGATACGCCATATTGTATAATGGACTGGCAAATGGCAAAATAAACAGTTCGGAGAATGTCTTTTGGAGTACGGTCTCTTAGTTTTTTTATTATATGTATAAGTTTCCTTACTCGGCCAGATAGAAATTGTATGTGCGCTTTAAATGAAAGATTTTGATCAATGAGTAGACCTAAATAACGGATAGACTGTGTACGGTTAATACATTCACATGAGCAGTCTTCACGTGAAGTATGCAGATGGTTCTGACATGTATGGAATTTTAATGTTAGGTTGCGGGGAGGACTAGATTTATTTGTTTTAAAAAATGTGATAAGTTTGGTTTTCTTTATATTTAGTGTTAGTAAGTTGTTGTCGAGTGCTTGCGCTACTGTTGCTAATCCTTCTTCCGCAAGGCAGTAAACTTGTTCCCAGCTATCGGCATGAAAAGTGATGACCGTGTCGTCTGCGTAAGATATTAGCTCCGCGTTTGGTAGAGTAAGGTTCAGTATGTCGTTCATGTAAATTATAAATAGTGTTGGGCCTAGTAAGCTGCCCTGTGGAACTCCAAAACTGATAGGGAGTTGACCACTAGAGTATTCGCCCGTTTTCACGTATTGTCGGCGATTCGTGAGATAGCTATGAAACCATTCAAGTGGTTTACCCTTAATCCCTGCTGCATCTAGTTTTTTGAGAAGAAGATCTGTTGAAATTGTGTCGAACGCTTTGGCTAGGTCTAAGAAGACCGCCATGCATCGTTCACCTTTTTCTATAATTGCAGATATTGAGTTTGTGAGCAGCGAAGCCGCATCTTCGGTTGATTTACCCTTTCTAAAACCAAATTGTTTTTCTGAGATAAAATTATGTTTTTCAAGGAAATTGACTAGACGGGTGTTTACTACTTTTTCTAGGATTTTAGATAGAATACTGAGAAGTGCTATTGGTCTGTAATTGTCAGGTTTGTCCTTAGGACCACTTTTGTGTATGGGGCTTACAGCTGCAACCTTCCATTGTTCAGGGAATACTCCTGTTTCCAGACTGAGGTTAATCAGGTGGGTTAAAGGTGCTATGATCAAGTTTTGTATTTTCTTTATGAGTCTTACACTGATTTTGTCAGGACCTGGGGAGCTGTCATTTTTTAGTTGGTTGATGAAATGTGTGATTTCTATTTCGTCAGTGGGGTGTAGAAAGAAGGAGAAGGGTGAAGTTTTTAGTAGTGTGTACTTGCTAGTAAGGGATGTTTGGGTTTCTGATAGTCTTGTCAGTATGGTATCGGCCAGGTTCTTGCCTACGGATGTGAAGTAGGAATTGCATTTGTCGAGAGACTCAACTGGGTCGGGTGAGCTTGTTACTAAGTTGGATGTATTGTACCTTTGGCCGCTAGGATCATATATTGATTTTAGAACTTTCCATAACTTCTGGGAGTTTTTGTTATTTTCCTGGATCTGCCGGCTGTCGTACTCGATTTTAAGTTTCCGAAGAAGATTGTTGCAGAAGTTTCTATAGCGGTGAAAGATAAGTTTTTTTGTCTCGTTTTTGGGATCAGATCTTAATGACAAATGTAGACGGTCGCGGTGACGTATACATCTCATGAGACCGGGTGTGATCCAAGGCTGAATGTTATGTTTGCTTCGGGGAATTTTTACTTTGTGTGTGTGTATATCTATTAATTTTGAAAGGATTCCCGTGAAGGAGGCTGCGGCAGAGTCCACAGTATGCTGGTTAAGGGTTTCTGTCCAATCAACGTTGGTTAAGTCTGTAGCTAAATTGTCTTCATTTAATTTAAGTTTCCAGCGATGATTAATGGACCTAGTAAAAATATTTTTGTGAGGAATGTAAGCCATTGCTATGTCGTGATCTGTGATGGAGCTTTTGCAAACTATGCCTTTGGGTTTGGTGTTGCTTTTGACAAATATATGATCAAGACATGCATTATGCCTAGTCGGTTTAGTTATGACAGGAAGTAGACCGTACGAGGCCAAAAGGCACATATAATCGTGGTGATTACTATTTGTGGTGCTACATATGTCTGTTTATGTCTCCGCTTATAATTAGAGTTGGATATTTATTTATTGAATTAAGAAATGCATCTAACGAAGAGATGAAGTTTGAGAGATTGGTAAATGATGGAGATCGATATAGCCCCAATATAGCTACTTTATTGTTTAAAATTAAGAGAAGGCTGTCTGTATCCAGTATTTTACATTCGAGCAAAGTTACGTCATGGTTAATTTTTACGTATATGACTATACCGCCATTTTTGTTGTTTTGTGAGTTCGTTCGAAATACATTATAACCTGGAAGATTGTCCAATATTGAGCCTTCGCTTAGCCAACATTCCGTTAGTATGATGGCGTCTATGTCCACATCAAGGCGGTGTAATGCTACTGAGAAGTCGTCGAAATTATGTTGATAGCTTCTAATATTAAAAGTAAGTAATTTAAAACTAGACTCGGAATTATTTATGTGTTTCCTGCATTCTTCCAAGTTTTCAAAGTCGTGACAGTCTAATTTAGTGATTTCCTCAATATTTTGGATTATATCAAATAACGCCATAGGAATAGAAACAGAGAAATGCTAAATTAGTACTGGTCATAAGAGGTTTAGTCACGACGACGTAAGGCAGTGCGAATGTATGCAGGCATATAGGTGAGTTTTTGTAAGTATGAGTGTGATAATTATGTGTTTGGTACATGAATGTAAATATGTGTAAGTTATGTGGGAGAGTTTGTACAAGCGATGAGTAGTGAGTTGAGATAGATCTTAGTTTGTTTGTGTTTCGTTGTGTGTGCATTTTTATCGTAAGATTGTGTTGTAGAAAGACTAAGTGTTTCATCGGGTAATTATAAGGACTATCAGTTAACGGCAAGGATATCGTATGTGTAAGTACTATGTTTATTTTGTGTTTGTTTAAGCTGTTAGTATGATTGTTTATTGTTTGTGTGTTCAGAGTGGATGTGCGTGTACATGATGAATTATTTGCACGGGTTGAGACATCAAATGGATAAGTAAAAAATAAAACTAAAAGTAAAGTAACAAGATAAAAAAGTGTGGCAAAAAAATTACTATAAATAACAATTAAAATGTGATATTTGTTGGCCAGGAGACTTTCAGTTAAATTGTTGTACTGATGGAGTGGCCTGACGAGGCATCGATGTCGAGGGGCCCAGGTGACGTTCCAGATCTTCGCTGTTGCGTATAAGGATAGAGGGGTTACCTTCTTGTTTCCGTATGAGTATTGCGCCGTTTTTATGCCAGCAGAACTTGTAGCCCTTTTCTTTTGCAGAAAGTTTAGTGGCGCGAAATAACTGCCGGTTTCCGTGAGTTAGGCGTTCGTTAAAGTATAGGTTTCTCGAAGGCCCAGCTATTTCCATATCTGAGGATGTCATGATCTTTCTTGTTTTGGCGGCCTTAAGGAACTCGTCACGCTTGTAGCGCCGCACAAATCTAACTACTAGAGGGCGCGTGGGAGTTTCAGCGGTATCTTTATTTTCCTGACGACGGGGACCCACTCTTGTAGCGAAGTCAATGTCCTGCTCCTCCAAGGTTACTCCAATTTTGTGGGCCATAACTTTAACAATGTGTAGCGGGTTCTCGTTTTTAAATTCATTCACACCAGAGATTTCCAACTCGTTCCGTATTGATAATTGAGCTTGCGAGTTTAGTTGCTCACGGAGATTGAGAATAGTGCTATTTAGAGAGATGATTTCTTCCTCTCGCTTTTCTAATGTCTTAATTCGTAAGTCATATTCATCGAGACGGGTATAGCAATTGGAAAGGTGGTCGTTCAATTGTTTGATGTGAAGTTTCAGATCACCCATATCTCCTCGTAGTAATTGAATTTCTGATGTCAATGTATACAGAACAACTGAGCTATCGGTAGCTGTAGCGGTTGGTGACTTCAGAAAAACAGTAGCGGGGTCACATTCGGCTGCACCAGGCGACTTTCGTAACATGTTTGGGGAATCAAATCTTTCTGCGGTAGGGACAATATTTGATTGCATTCCGGTTGCGAGTTTTTCTGGCTGTTTTTTATAACAGAATTGACATATCCAGCTACTTTTAGTTTCCTCGGATAATTTGACCTGATTTCCCCCTTTTGCACAATTGATGTGAAAAAGTTTATTACATTTCGAGCATTTAGCATTAGTTGATCTTAAAGGCTTATCGCAGGATGCGCAGTTATTTGCCGATGCTTGGGGGAGGCCTATGTCCAGCAGTGGACGTCTTTCGACTGAATGATGATGATGAATGTTTTTTCTATGGTTTCAATGAAATATAATAAGTGAAATACTTAATACATAATTAGTGAAATACTCAGGACCTATTCCCATTATTAAGACTAAAAAAATACAATAAAAAGTTGCTATGATTGGACCGGTCCAACGGTGGAACTCTCTTGAGGTCCATTGATGGCAACAAGGTACTGGTTAAGAAAAACTAAACTAAAATATAAATAGTCATGATTAGACAAAATTGAATAACAATCATGGAATCTCAATTAAACTGTCCAATATTTCATAACAGTGCACGCAGACAAATATGAATACAATGATACTTACGTCAAATTGTACTGAGTGAAAATATTACATTTTGACCGCCGCAAACACAACCACACGTGTCTCTCCTGGCCATGTGCCGCAACGTCACTGAGGTAAGAGGGGCGTGCAACTGAGTCTCCACGGACTCGTTTCAACTAGTTTGGGTGTTGCTAGCTTGCACAGTTTTGGAAATACCTTGGTGGTCCAATGAAAGAGCTAGTCCAATGATCGCAACCTTCCCCTATTTTTGTGTAGTGGAACTCTATTTTAAGGAGTATCTTTATGGGTAGACATGGCTTACGAATCATTTAAATAAAATATTACTGTCGTTACAATAAGAACCTTGGTTCTATATGTAATCGGTTTACAATAGGTACCTTCTTTGTCATCAGGATTTCGTCTAGTAGAACTACAAAATATAAACAACGTGAAACTCTGGAACTTTACGACTATGTTCAACCAAGAGACGGGGAAATCCTTAGAACCGGAGGAAGTGAAAACAAAGCTCCTGCTCATTCATGATGCCTTGGAAGTATTCGCGGCAGCCCTCAAGAAATTTAAAGTGCAAGTGAAAGCTCAACCCCTGAGCTGTGAAAATTATAATGCCTGGCAATACGGATCGACTCTTCTAAATTTTATGAAGACAGTGAGTGACCCTATACTGGCATTACCTTTTTTATGAGAAGTAGGGATCAATCAAAACCATTTATCGAACCACACAGACACACATATCGGTATCGATGAGGTTTGAAGAGAGATTAAGGTTTATATAAAGAGAATAAGGTTTACCTTTATGTAAGTGTTACACTGCTTTAAGTTTTAATGTTATTTTTAAGTGCAAGATGTTTGTTAAACAATTGTTGGTGTACCAAATAAATAAATATACCACTTGCACCTTTTGAGCCATAAGATTTTGATATGCCTCTCAGTTCCAAGTTTAAATTACGTCAATACTTATTCCGTGTTTATTCGGTCCTCTTGCTTTAGTATCAACGTACTCCACCTGTCTACATCACATGCAAATAATATAATTATGGATATTTAAGGTTATAGATTCTTTATTTATTCAGATAAAACATTCATTGTTCAATAAATACAGTGCTTAAAGTAAAGTGCAGTCCAGTAACTATAGTTTTTATTTTAATGTAATGTTCGTTTTTTTTTATTTCCGGAGACTGAATTGACAGACACAGAACGTCAAATTTGAAAATAATGTTTCCAAAATTGGCAAGTTTGACATTTGTGCCTGTCAATTTAGTCTCCGGGATTAAAAAAATGGACCAGTAGGTAACTATGTTGATTTTGTCATTACGTTAGTAATCTTGTATTGTTAGTGGCATACTGCCTAAGTTTGGCCATAAATGTGTTTAAGTGTAGCAGACGGCTCTAGGAAAGAGGTTTATAGTAAATAAAAAGAAGGTGAAATGTGTGAAGTGGAAGATGATGAAAAAGGTGATCCTACATAAGGAAGCTGAGTTCTTGATATCTGCCGGTAGATTTATAATTCAATAATACAAAAATGTTTCGTTATCGCAATGATTTATCACTACACACAGTTACGGTTTTCCATTTAAGGATTACAGGCAAGATAATGGTGTTCCAAATGTAAATAATTTTGGTTTCGTTTTTATTTCAGAACAAGGTGGAAGGAATAACAAGATCGTTAATATTTGACGGGGTTGGACAACGAACAGATGTCACTTTTGATATATTAGAATTAACTTCGGCTGGTAATCAAACAGTAAGTTCATAGAATAGGGTACCACACCGGTGAACTAATGGCGCTACCATCACTGGTACCAAAACAATTTCATTGGTTAAAGGAGATCACCCATTTTATTCGTGATTTGGGATAAAAAAAAAGTCGGCGGCCAGGAATGAATTATATTATTATTTTATTTAAATGGTGGCAGGAGTAAAAACATTTCTTTGTATGGCGGCAATGCTGTAATAATAATAAAATAATTCTTAAAACCCCTAAGTAATACAAGTCGTCGTTTTAATTTTTACTTGGTATATATCTCCGAACCCAAATAGTTTTCGACTTTGACGCCATAGTATAAAATAATGCGTTACACGTGTGCTTTATAATTGTGTAATTATTATTGATGGCCGCCAAAAATCCCAATTTTATCCCAGAATGGGTGATCTCCTTTGTTTGACATTATTGCTCGTGACAATTTAACTCATTTTGATTACCATCAGAGGTGTTGTCATCCACTTTCGTCTTGCCTTCCCCATTAGTTAGTCAGTCATCTTCCGTGTGTATTAATTTAATTTTATTGTTTTCCTGCTTCGGAACAACTATTGGTATCTATAACCTAAGTTATTTGTTATGAATCTGGAAGTTTTCGAACTTGATATGTATATTTATAATAATCACACTGGATATTCTATGACTATCGAGTACTACAGTTAAGAATTCGATACCTCTGAGGTTATAGTTTTTAGACAACACCGCACCAGACCATCGTGGTTGACTAAGACCTTAGGGCCTAAACCCACATTCTGAGAAGAGGCCCATGCCCAACAGTGGGACAGTAATGGGCTGACAATGTAATGTTAGATAACACCTGCTTGTCGCACCTTAAGTGCTTGTCCACGTACAAATCGAGGGCACGGGCGCAGTGGCGGGCGCGGTGGCGGGCGCGGTGGCGGGCGCGGTGGCGGGCGCGGTGGCGGGCGCGGTGGCGGGCGCGCTGGCGGGCGCGGTGGCGGGCGCGGTGGCGGGCGCGGTGGCGGGCGGGCTGGCGGGCGCGGTGGCGGGCTCGGTGGACTTACCCCGCACCGGCGTTTTGTACGTGAACACTTGCATATTATGCCATATGTTTGATATTTCGTGACCGCGCCCGCCACCCTGCGCTCACGAGTTAACGTGAACCAGCAATATGTGCTTGCCCACGTACAACTCGCGAGCGCGGTGGCGGGCGCGGTCACGAAATATCAAACATATGGCATAATATGCAAATGTTCACGTACAAAACGCAGGTTTTTTTTTTTTGTTTTTTTTTAAACGTTGCCCCACACTATGGTTTGTCTTGTATCGTGGGTGCGTTTACAGACAAAAATCTCACAAACAAACACCCAGACCCGAAACAAACATCTGTGCGGGGTAAGTAAGTCCACCGCGCCCGCCACCGCGCCCGCGCTTACGAGTTAACGTGGACCAGCACTAAAAGTTATGCTGGGGTCGAGAATTTGTTACCATTGTTATTTTATCGGTACATATTGAATAAAACGTAAGCAAAAGATTAGCTAATGCACATCTCTTATTTATATAATTTAGCTGTGCCCTTGCGGCTTTTTTTCCATTTTTTTTATTGATAACACTAATACTCGTCAACAGATAATAAAAAAAAAACTGTTCACACACAGAAGAGAAAATGGTATTAAACTATTTTGTCTTTGCCTATTTATATACAGGGTGAAATTGTAAACACTCGACAAACCGAAATGGGAGATTGTACTCATCACTATGAACAACTTTTACTATGGAAACAAAAGGGAAATCGCAAAAAAAAAACTGCAATAAAGTTCTTCATAGTGATGAGTATAAGTAATCTCCCATTTCGGTTTGTCAAGTGTTTACAATTTCACCCTGTATAGCTAATAATAATGTTGATTTCCATTCAGATAGGAACATGGGAACACAGTGAATTGAAAATAGAACGACCAATTGTAGCTGACGCTGAAATTACACAGGAATCGGCACTCAGGAACAAAACACTGAGAGTACTTATTTCAACGGTAAATACTGATATTATGTTAATGTAGTTATAGTTACATAATTTTACCCCACATCGTATAATATTCTTCTTATAATTTTTTTTTATGCTGCTTTTTTTTTCCAACAAAAATCTTAGGCAACTAACTTTCAGCTCATTTAACAATGTGCCGCGCTTCGTCTAAAGAATGATTGTCAAAAGAGTGCTCCTAAAATTGTACATAAAAAAATATGTTTTCTTGTGTTTAATCAGTTGGTTTAGATAAGATCACTTACGACAAAAGTAAGACAAAAAAAAAGAAAAGCAAAATCCCGTGCATCTATACAAGGTTAGTCGGAAAGGGGGTACTAATCCGCAGACCACTTAAAAGATCGCTGATGACGGTTTTAAAACAAGTGTTAAAATTTCAAAATTCGATAATTTTTATTTCCATGTTAAATAGTTTTTAATTTAGTTTTTTCAAAAATTGTTCGTCCCTACTTCAGTTACGAATTCAGAAAATAGAGCTTCTAATTCGTGACCCCAAATATGACCTAAAATGTAAACACTGCTGATCATAGCTGAGAATAGATAGATTTTAGCGATTTTTTTTTGTAATTTTTGAATAGCTGTTTCTCGTAAACTGTTGATTTCTGGGGAAAGTTGTAGAACAAAAGTTGCTCATTATTATGGGTTCTTTAACACCCTTTCGGATTAGTACCCTCTTTCTGACTAACCTTGTATAATCTATACCAGTAATAGTGGTTTTAAGTTATTACACGAACCTGTATAATGAGAAGTAATGCTTAACACTTATTTCTCAGGCTCCGCCATACGGTTTCCTAAAACTGTCACACGAAACATTAGAAGGTAACGATCGCTATGAAGGATTTACCATTGATTTAATTGACAGACTGAGTGATCTCTTAGGATTCAGTTACGAATTCGCTGTCGAGAACGATTATGGTAGTAAAGATGCAAGTGGACAGTGGACTGGAATGGCCGCTCAATTAATCGAAGAGGTAAGTTATTAAATAAATAAGGCATGAATAGTTTATTTTCTTTATTCGTCCGAAATCTTGATTGAGGTTTATTGTAATAGATGATTACTTATGTGGTTTTTATTAATTTCTCTCTTGGTAAAAAAGGAACCTTTTTGGTGCGACTTGGTCCGTTCGTCTGTCCGTTAGTTCATCCATCGTTGATTAGAGGTTTAAATATTACAGGAACAATAAAACAATGTCTGTAACTAATTCAATTTTTTTAGAAATCAACAAAAATCCTTTACAAACCAACTTAGTTGTGCGGTTCCAAAAAAATAAAAGTGAACTTTCCAAGGTACGGTATCCTCGAGGCGCGAGTCCGACTCGCAGTTGGCCAGTTTTTTTATACAGGGTGTTAACGAATTCGTGTAATTCCTTCAAACCACGTGGTCTACTGGAGACACAGATTAACCCAAAATGGGAATTTCTGAAAATGAACTAAAAAAAAAATAAAAAAAAATCTTGATTTTCTATTTCTGAGTCATTTTAGAGCCTTGAGTTATCTGACTGCAAAGAGCGATATCGTGTTAGTCGTGCCTGCCAGCCGTGCTTTCATTAATTTATGCGTGGCATCGAATTGTTCACACAAATAAAACATTTTTTTTTGCAAAATAATAAATTCTTATTTTTTACTGAATCCTTATTAGGTGGTTTAGATACGATCGGTAACAAAGCCGTATGAAAAAATAATAATTTTATTTTTTTATTTTTTATTAAGCTAAATCCCTTGCGGGGCCTGTCTACATCAGTAGTAGATAATGTGGTTTTAAGGAATTACACGAATTCGTTAATACCCTGTATACTCGTAGTTGCCTACATATGTATATGTAGGACATTAACAAATAAATAAATTATCAATAATCTTGCAAAATCTTTCGGCGTCATGATTACCAAAGCAAACAAACCTGTATTTTAGTCTTACCAACAACAAAAAGTATGTTATATTTTGTGTGGGTAGTATTCTAGTTTATGATTATTTCCGCGAGTAAAGTTATGTGCACGTTTCGGGATTTCCCGACTAGTTTCGGACTCAGATGTAGCACAGTTCGCCTCGCGACCTCGCTGATGGTTAAGGATTCGTTTGGCTTTGAAACTAGTCAGGTAGACACGAAAAGTGCGCGTGAATAGAACCATAAAAAATTAAAGGTTCTCGCGATAGTAATAAGACAAAAATTATAATATGTTTCTCTTTAAAAATACAATTTATTTCACTATATTATTATGTTATAGAAAGCCGACCTCGCCATATGCGACTTTACTATAACCGCAGTAAGACAAAGCGGTATCGATTTCTCGACGCCGTTTATGACGCTCGGTATCGGCATCCTTTACAAGCAGCCCAGTAAGCAGCCACCTGCGATGTTCTCCTTCATGGAAGTCTTCTCTAAGGAGGTATGGATTTTATAAATAAACTTTATTATATAACATATACAAGTCGTGGTGGCCCGGAGGTTACAGACCCGCGTGTTAAGCACCGGATTGCGGATTCAAACCCAAGCATGTACCAATGTGACTTTTTCGATTTCATATGTACTTTCTTAGTTAATCTAAGACGCCACTGACATACGGTGAAGGAAAACATCGTGAGGAAACCTGGACTTTAATGGTCTGAAATCGAAAACCCGCAATGAGCAAGCGTGGCGATCAGTGCTCGTTCCTTCTCTGTACGAGAAGAGGCCTTTGCCCAGCAGTGGAACAGTTACAGGCTAATATTTTTTTTATTTATTTTTTATTAGTTTAACATAACATCACGCCTGTATTCCCCGAAGGGTTGGGCAGTGGTGTATATAGTACAACACACCCTCATTTCGCCGTTATGTTTAAGTCCCATGTAATAAGGGCGAACCTAATGCCATAAACTGGAAACAAATCCAGACACCGGGCTGCTACTGAGAAATTCCACACGGAAGAACCCAATAACACTTTGCCCGACCCGGGAATCGAACCCAGGACCTCATGCTCAGCAGTCGCGCTTGCAACCACTAGACCAACGAGGCAGTCTCTGTATTTTAACTATTTTATTACTTTTTAATATCTTTACTATTATTTGTATAATCAAAGATATTTTTTTATGTCCGTTCGTAATATAATTTAAAGTCTACCATCGTAAATAGTGCAGTCTACTGCTGACATAGGACTTTGCCAAAAAGGGAACTAATGTTCGTAGTCATAAAATTAGATAACAGGATTCCTTTATCTTTCTTTCGTTAGGAAGCATAAGTCATCATTTATCGGTTGTAAGAGACTCGTTCGTTATGTAAGGTTGATGAATGATGCCCGGTTCCTATGAACAGACAGAAATCGTTTTGCTTACAATACGGCCTACGTATCTTAACGAGTCTGAAGTTAGTTGTTTGGCTGCGCAATGAATCTTTTAGAAACGAAATTGTCTACAGCGCAGCTAATCAGCTAACTTCAGACTCGCCAAGATACGTCGGCCGTATTGCACCAATGGTAACATTTTTTATTGCCAAACTGGTGATATAAATGGAGTCGTTAGCTAATTTTGCCTGTGATAGCTACTAACCTATGGGAGAGTCTACTATGCAAAGCCTCAGGTTTACTTACTTATTGGTAAAGATACATGAGTCTTCATTTTAACCAATACCGCTCGGTAAGTCATAGGAATCGGCTATGAATCGGCATCGATGTTTCTATGAGCAAGCATTATTTTCTCAAACTTTGAGTTGCTCCCATACGATAATTTGTTTATATTCATTGGAGTATTCATGGTTTATTTCACCTACTTAATTATTTATTTAATATTTCGGTTATACCTTGAATACAAGGTGTATCATAAATAACGCACAACCTCTTAAGGGGTCACTGTACTCATCATTATGAACAACTTTTACTATGGGACCAAATTTGAAAACGCGAAAAAAAAATTAGCTGTTCCCTACATTTATGTTCGCATAACTCGTCAAAATGTAGGGAACAGCAATTTTTTTTTTTCGCGATTTCTGTTTTGGTCCCAGAGTAAAAGTTGTTCATAATGATGAGTACAGTGACCCCTTAAGAGGTTATGCGTTATTTATGTTACACCTTGTATATCAAATATTCTGTCGCCAGGTATGGTATTACATGATGTTAATCCAGTTGGCTCTGGGTGTGACTATGATATTCGTGGGGCGGATCTCGAACAAGGAGTGGCAGAACCCGGTGCCGTGCATAGAATCACCGGAAGAACTCAATAATCAATTCAGTTTCGCCAACTCCGTGTGGCTTATCATAGGGTCTGTTATGCAGCAAGGTTCTGAAATTGCACCAATGTAAGTATTATTATAATTATAATAGTAAGCAAATTAAATATATCAGCATGTAAACGTCCACTGTTTATTTATTAAATAAGACATTTCATCATAAGGATTAAATAAGAATATTTTTCTTGCATTTTGTACACTTACCTCCGGTTTCTGAATTGAGAATTCGGGATAAGCAATACTTAAGTAGTATTTGAGTACGGAGTTGCCAAAAAAATGCTTTCAAATCCGTATTTTTTTTTACAACTCCGTACTCAAATGTTACTTAAGTACCTACTGCTTATCCTAAAATTCTCAATTCAGAAACCGGAGGTTAGTGTCATAGTAAATTTTTGAGATAAACATCATTCTTTAACGTATAACTCGACGATTTTCTAATAAACTTAATTAACTTTTAACGATTACTTTGAATTAGATGGTTTATTTGAACATTATACGCAGAAAGCTTTGTAAAAGATCAGCTACAAGCTAATATCATAATCAAAGCCGGACAATTTGATTTTATAGACATAAATAATGTTTAAAGAAGAATTCTGGGTATTATTCAAAATAATATAAAAATTGCAATATCTCGAAATCCATTGACTTTCGGTAGAAAATATGGGAGGTTAAATTTGTTGCATTTTAGCACAAAAGGCAACGAGAGCTACAAGTAAAGCGTTTATTTTCAGTGCGTTAGCTCCGCGTATGATCACCAGTGTGTGGTGGTTCTTCACCATGGTGATGGTAGCGTCATACGTCGGTACTTTGGTAGCCTTCCTTATCGTAGAAAAAAACGTCCTACCTTTCAATACGGTCAACGAGCTCTACAATCAAAAATCCATTTCATATGGAGCCAAGGAAAAGGGATCTACCAAACAGTTTTTCGAGGTATCTAGCTTTTGTTTAAATATCTATTTTAACGAGCAAGGCTGTATCCCAGCTATGTTAGGATCGAATTTCAGTCTAACCGAATGCAGTTGTAAAAAAGTATTATAAACGGAACGACTGTCATCAACAGAGATCGGAATAGGTAGAGTATGTTTACTTAAACTTCGAAGAAGGAAGTAACATAGAGTGGATAATACCTCCTCTAAAATCCCTGAATTATAATGACGTTTTAACCCCGGGATATAAAAATCACGAATTATTTATTGGACTTTATTTATAGTTACAAATTATTGATTTCAGTCGATGATCAATCAATATTTTACAAATATAAAGGGGTTACC
This sequence comes from Amphipyra tragopoginis, assembly GCA_905220435.1. Classification (NCBI taxonomy): domain Eukaryota; kingdom Metazoa; phylum Arthropoda; class Insecta; order Lepidoptera; family Noctuidae; genus Amphipyra; species Amphipyra tragopoginis. Next base: position 13,946,949 of record HG992005.1, on the reverse strand, counting down.
AATAACCTAAGGTTACACCAGTTGTCAGACTTCCTGGCTTCAGACTACCCTTAGCATCTGTTATGGGCATTCGTGCCCTTCGAGACATGAATATTTCAATTTAGCGTGAAGACTTCAAAGTTATTGGAACATAACCTAACTGCCTCGGCCTTATAGTAATAACAATATTATAGATATTTGATATAAACTATGAAGTAAATACATAAACTTTTCTTACAGGATTCAACAAACCCAATATACCAGGAAATGTACAAAAAGATGGTGTCAAACAAATGGCTTGTCAAAGAGAACGACAATGGAGTCGAATTGTTTGTATATTGTCTTTTTACTACGTAGTTTATGATCGAGTCTATAGAAATAATGATAAGAGATCAATATAAAAACAATGATAAAATCTAGCCTAATAATGTGCATGCTGAATTATAATATGAAATTTAATAACTGTAACACTACATATTTTCACTACACTATAATATTTTATGTTCTCAAAAAATAGTAAACATTTGTCTTCAGGGCTGAAACCACGCGGTATGCATTTTTTATGGAATCAACGTCCTTAGAATATTTTAAGGAGAGACATTGTGACTTACTGCAAGTCGGCGGGTTGCTTGACTCCAAGAGTTATGGCATCGGAATGAAGAAAAGTATGAATAATCTACATTTTATTTTCATTTATATCAATAAAATAAAGTCACCAATGGCTAATGTCAAAACGCACGGTAGTGCGCAGGACAAGTTCTCAAAACATGGACCGCAGCACGCATATTAAATCGTACACTATTTACATAAACCTTTTCCAGCCAGTTTTGTCCCAAAATTGCTTTTGTTTCATATTAACTTACTCATATACACATGTTAAATTAAAATACCTACCATCATTTGAACTTCGCATGCTATATATACAGAATGTCCGGAAACTCAACGTCAAACGGGTACTGGGCGAGAGGCCAGGTTATAAAAGTTCACGAAAAAATTAAAAAAAAAACCATGTCTCTTAGGGCTGATTTTTCAATCGTCAGATAACTTTTATCTGGGGAATAAGTTCGACGTTTTGACAGCATAGGAAATATGTCAAACCGTCATATTTATTCCTTAGATAAAAGTTATCCGACGATTGAAAAATCGGCCATTAGTTAAGTGATAAGTTAAGTGTTGCGACCACTAGACCAAAGAGGCGGCCGAGGTACTTTACGAGCAAATGTGTTGAAAAATATTATTTATCACGGTATGAGATTTTTAAATACTCAGGTCCTTTTGCAAAAAAATAAGCAAAAATATTATTTTTGGAAAGAAAAGGGGCACGTGTTGTACCATTTTAAAATCTTGACTAAATGGGCCATCTTTTAAAATAACGTGCCGATGATAGTATGGTACTTTTTTTTTTTAAAAAAATGAAGTCTCAAAGTTGTGCGACAATTTTTGCTCAAACCAGAACTTTATCTTTCTTCTTTTTTTTACTGATCTAACAACGTTTATTGTTTAATTTGTGACTGCGATTAATACCATGGTGAATAAAGATTAGGTTATAAAAAAAATACTGCAAACTTGGGAAATTTTTGATGACAGTACCTAAAGACGTGGTCAAGGGTGCCGATTTTCAACGTTTTTAAAAATATGCCTATTATCACTTAACTAAGAGACATGGTTTTTTTTAAAAAAAATCCTGAACTTTTATAACCTGGCCTCTCGCCCAGTACCCGCTTGACGTTGAGTTTCCGGACATCCTGTATATACACAAAAACATGATTATCAGTGATCGGAAAAAGGTGAGCTAATTTACCAAAACTTCAAAGAACAGAGACAAAAACTGGAGATTTCCTTACGACAACATTTTTTTTCGTGAAAATTATTCCGGGTTTCGGGACATCACTAAAGTACATTTAATATTAATGTTAATAGTACAGAAAACAATTAAATTCGTTTCCTATTTTTGTTTTCCAAAATTGTCGCAAAACCAGATGACACGTTTTTCATTGTTTTTAAAAAAGAGATTGTTTATTGTTTTCAAAAAAGGAGATTGTCTTTTATTTTTTGAAAACAAATGAAAGACAATCTCCGAGAAAATTCTCCCGAAAAAAAAAATGTTGTCATAAGGAAGTCTCCAGTTTTTGTCTCTGTTCTTTGAAGTTTAGGTAAATTAGCTCACCCTTTTCCGATCACTGATGATTATCTTCACGAAAAGCTGGCAGGTATAATTTTATATTTTATTATTTTAATTTTAGAATATTTATACAACACTAGCTGTTGCCCGAGGTTTCACTCGAATCTTAGGGGAACTACTTCATGTACCCGGATAAAAAGTTCTATGAGTTAATTCAGGACATGGTCTATCTGTTTGCCAAATTTTATCCTAATCCGTTCAGCCGTTTATGTGTGATTGAGTAAAAAACATCCATTCATTTGCACAAACTTTTGTGATTTGAAGTTGAGGAATGTCTCAGAATTTGGCTTCTTTCTCAAACTGAACTTAATGTTTTTGTTGGAACTGATCGTTACATGATTTTGTTTGTAGAATCACCATACAAGAGATATATAGACGATGCATTGCTTAAAATGAAGGAGAACGGTGAAATTGAAAAAATGAAAAATATTTGGTGGAAAGAGAAAAGAGGGGGTGGAAAGTGCGGGGTAAGTTTTTGTTGTAACAATAATAACACCAGCCTCTAGTTTTCCACTAGAGCCGGACCGTCTCGTGCTCATCATTCGAGACTTTCTGTCGGATCGCTCCTTCCGCTATCGCCTAGAAGGCACTCTCTCGTCCCCTCCCATCCCATCCGCGCCGGAGTCCCTCAGGGCTCCGTGCTATCGCCCCTTCTGTTCACGCTGTACACCAGCGACATTCCCAAACGTGGCTTGGCCAAGTTGGCTCTCTTCGCTCACGACACGGCCGTCTACTATTCCGGTAGGAGCCTCGATAGTATCACTCGAACCCTCCAAACCGCAGCCGACGCCCTCGGGGTCTGGTTCCGGAAATGGAGAATAGAGGTGAATCCCGAAAAGAGCGCAGCCGTTCTTTTCGAGAGACACGGTGATTCCCACACCCACATCCGTCCCGTCCTCATGTTCGGCAAACAGATCCCTTGGGAGATGAAAGCCAAATACCTGGGGGTTATCCTCGACCACCATCTGAGTTTCCGAGACCACATCAAAGCGGTGCGCGCTCGCGCAGCTTTCGCTGTCGGTCGCCTCCACCCCATCCTTAGAGCGCGCAGTAAATTGTCACTTAGAAATAAGCTGAGAATCTACGTGACGTGCATCCGCCCCATCTTGACTTACGCTAGCGTCGTGTTCGCACACGTTAAGCCTTGTTGCTTCAAATCCTTCCAAACCCTCCAGAATCGAGTTTTGCGCAGAGCCGCGGCTGCCCCGTGGTTCATGCGTAATGCCCAACTCCATCTCGATCTTAAAATGCCAACCATCAGGCAATACCTTAAACGCATTTCCAAGCGTTACTTCAACACTGCCCCCCTCCATCCGAACCCCCTAGTCGCCGCAGCGGCCGACTACAGTCCCTCTCTCATAAGTAAAGTTCGCCGTCTCAGGCACACACTTTTAGAACCCGATGACGAAATTACCCTCCTCGTGTTCCGTGTGTTCACCACAAAAGCGAGTTCAACGTTTGTTGTTGTTTCCTCCCCACATTACATGTTGCATTAGTAACAATATTGTTTTAATAATTATAAATGATAACAGGAGAAACGCGATGAGGATCCAAAGCAGTTGGGTATGAAGAACATGCTGGGAGCATTCGTGGTGCTCGGCGTGGGCTGCCTGATAGGACTGTTCATATCCATTATAGACATGCTCTGGGGAGTGTTCAAGAGATCCATTAAATATAGCGTGAGTAATCTAGTGGATGTTATTAATCAATTCAACCTCGCGGGTACTACTATCAATCGCGAAGCTCTACCAAAAGGTTGATAAGTATAGTAAGAATCAACAGTAAGTTATCATTGTACAACATTTCAAGAGTGGTTTATGAATGATTAAAACTAGGAAGAGCTGTCTGCTCGATTGAATAAGCTGAGTTTGTACACTGTATAGATAAACCACGATAACTTGGCATGGCATGGCCTCCATTGACACACTGCAAGTAAAATTGTGTGAGAAAGAATATTTTCAAACTTCAAACTTCAAAACTCATTTATTCAAAATAGACTAGAATTACTTAGTTCTTTTTGAACGTCAAAATTTGTTACATCAAAGACAGCCCCAAAAAGCGCCCTCCCTTCACCGCTTCCTAGTGTTTTTGCTGTGAAGAAGAAACGGCGCAACAAACTCCCCAGCAACACATATCTGTCTGTCAAGTGAATAAATTAATTGAGTCTATACAAAACAAAAGGTAATATTAATTACAACACTGAAATTATCCAAAATGCGGATTATAGACAAAGTATAAGTAATACAATTCTAGTTGAATTGAAAACAAAATTACCTAAAGTTATCTAAACAATATAGATAATTCAACATAATATAGGTACACATACTTGTATACACTCAATACATATAATTCAATACAATAGTTACAATAATGTGAGAATAATGTAGGTCATTGTCAGAAGTACAGGAATAATAATGAGAAAGTGCCTAACAGCTGCCATAGTAAGTATGAGCCGACCAGTCCCGACAGACAGCACCCGTTCACGAGCATGACGAGTGCACCAGCGTCGCTTAACTCAACCATATTGTAGGGAACTTGACGACCCGATACACAACGCCACCGTCAGCAGGACATTTTAGTGAGCATGACAGACTCAAGCCACCAGGCAACGGGCAGGTTTATGTAGGAGTAAGCACCTACAGTAAAACGTAGTAAACAATAATGGCTACATGATACTCACATTTTACATTTGATAATGCTATAAATACTAAATAGATCGTTGCCAGGGGCAATACTAAAAGTAAAACTGATAAATATCAGAAAATAATTACGTTGTAAACAATAAATGTTACATGTCCTAAAATAAAAGTTATATAATAACTATAATACAATATATAATGAGTAGGTAACAAAAATGATACCTACAGTGAAATATTAAATACATTAAGTGAAAATTTACATTTAGACTGCGTTAAGGAGTGCCAGTGGGTCGCTGTGTGCAGTTGGGAATCGTATTCCAGACATTTTTATCTTCAATGTACTGGTTTATGCTATAATATGCTCTTGACATTAAGATACGCTTTACTATGGACTTGAATTTCATGTAAGGCAATTCAGTGATACAAGGTGGAATTTTATTATAGAATCTAATACTGTTTCCCAAAAATGACTTACTAGTTTTACGAAGTCTAGAACCAGGCACCACAAGTTTGTGCTTATTTCGAGTGTTCAGGCTGTGTGTATCGCTGTTTTTACTATAGTTCGATATGTTTTTACGAATGTACAGGATATTCTGGTAAATGTACAGAGATGGTAAGGTAAGTATATTTATGTCCATATTACATTATTTACAACGCGACATTCGTTCAACGCAGACGTGTGTATTCTGCAACAGTAGGCCAAACTTAAACAAAAACATGGATCAATTGCTCGACAGATTTGACGTCGCTAATTAACAGTATGGTACCGTTTGGAGGTTTGTATGACAGGCGCATCGAGCGGTCACTTTAATTATGCACTAGTCGAGCAATAAATCTACTAAATATCAAACAAATATGGTGACTCGTTGCGTTGGCATATGTAGACGTTGAAGACAATTAGGGTGCCTTTCCACCAGAGATGTGCTATGCAACGTCACTATGGATGCGTTTGATATCCACCAATCATATTCATTGGTCCACATAGCATAGCACTGGTGGAAACTGATTCAACTAAGCTACGTTTTTTATATGGAAAAATGCGTGCTGTGGATGCGTGCTATGGATGCAAACTATGGATCGTCGCGAGTGGTGTAGCTATGTGCAGAGCAGTGTACCTACGGTGGCCACGCGTTTATCACCGAGCACATCTGACTCGCTCCGCTACATAGCTTAGCATCAGTGGAAACGGTCACATAGTTTCGTGGCTTAGCTTTTACATTCTCGCAGCATAGCTGCATAGCACATCTCTGGTGGAAAGGCACCCTTATTGGAGGGGCGTTCCATGTTACCTCTACTCTCTGTTATTATATCTGACTAGCTTTCGCCCGCAGCTTCGCTTGCGTGAAATTTTGAATCCGTTAAGTGACGATTTTCCATACAAACTTTCATCCCCTATTTAACTCCTTTAGGGGTTGAATTTCGAAAAATCCCTTCTTAGTGGATGCCTACGTTATAAAAGGAACCTACTGTCAAAATTTCAAGGTTCTAACCCCAGCGGTTTAGGCTGTGCGTTGATAGATCAGTCAGTCAGTCAGTCAGCTTCTCCTTTTATATGTATAGATAACAATTAGTCGCCTCATTACAGTCAAGAGTTTGCGGGTCTCGGTCGTAACTGCCTTGCTAAAGTGAAATTAGGTTTAGCTGTTAGGAAACTCTTACCAATCGCCCGAAGTTTTAATTGTCCACCGGCCGTTAAAGGTAATTGGATTAAACTGAAGCTTTCTGCTACTGAATAAGATGAGTAAAATATAATGTTGAGGGTCCGTTAAAGTTTTATCTGCAATAATAGAGTTAATACAATGTCAGTCAGTATTATAACGCTTAAAAACTACAAAATGTTAACATTGCAAAAAAAAAGAACCTGAAGTTTCGGCGGAATAATGGTACATTTTATACAAGGTTAGTCAGAAAGGGGGTAGTAATCCAAAAGGGTGTTAAAATACACATAATAATGAATAACTTTTGTTCTACCACTTTCCCCAAAAGTCAATATCGTAAGAGAAATAGCTGTTCAAACATTACATAAAAAAATCGCTGAAATCTATCTATCCTCAGCTATGATCAGCTGAGTTTATATTTTAGGTCATATTTAGGGTCACGAATTAGAAGCTCCATTTTCTGAATTCTTAACTAAAGAAGGCATGAAGAATTTTTGAAAAAACTAAAATAAAAATAGTTTTACATGGAAATAAAAATTATCGAATTTTGAAATTTTTACATTTCGTCGTTGCGACTTACCTCTTATGTGTAAAAATCACATTTTTGAGAAAATCGATAAAAACCGTCTATTGAAAAAAATATTATGAAATCAAAAAATAAAGGTATCAGCCAGATGATTTCCTGCTTTTTGCTTTGCTATTGTTGGTTGAAATGAAAAGTAATGTCATAGTAAAACAATTTAAAAACTGATTTTGCCAAAAGTGACACATAAGAGGTCTTAAAGTCGCAACGACGATTTGCTTTATAACTATACTATATGTGGCCTACGGATTAGTACCCCCTTTCCGACTAACCTTGTTTATTAAAGATAAAGATAAAGATAAAGATGCATTTATTTGTATGAAACATGTGTTACATTTTTACATGTGGTGTTAAAATATGAATAATGGTATCAACATGTCCTGCCGTATCAGGCGTACAAATTACTTAAAATTAATGTAAGTATAATAGTTTACATACCGCAATTTAGCTCAATAATTTTATATATTTGGCACAATGGATTTATCTAGTAAAAAATCATTTACACTATAGTACCCTTTTGTACATAGCAATTTCTTAAATTTCTTTTTGAATAAATGAACTGTTAGGGTTTTATATGCATTAGGTATTTTATTGTAAATTTTTGGCGCCATGCAGAAAATACTTCGCCACATAAGTGTAGTTCTGGACTTATGCAAGCAGAGGCTATTGCCGTCACGTCTGTTGCGTTTAATGACATCCGATTTGTGAGGAAACAATTTTAAATTTTTTCTAACAAATAAAGCTACCTCAAGAATATATAGACATGGGAGGGTCAAAATGCTATGTTTTATGAACATCGGTTTAACACATTGAATCTTAATCATTAAAATAAGGTGTTAAAAAATCAACTCTAAGAATTTGGTGCGGTTACTCGGTATCTAAAATTGAACAACTTTTATTCTACCACTTTTCGAAATTCGCCAATTTTTTATGCCTGTCCATACACATTACTTAATTAAAATATTTTTTTGATTTGTATGGAAAGTTATAAAAAAATACGCGAATTCCCGATACCGAGTAACCCCATAAAATTCTTAGAGTTGATTTTTTAACACCTTATATTTGGTCATAAAATCATTAAAAACCTCTATTTTAGTGACAGAGTTATCCGTGCAGAGTCGACATTGTTTGTTAATGAATGCTTGTTTCAGCACTTGATTAAACATAGTGTTTGCAACAAAACTGGAGTTAGGTACTCTTGATCTTGACACAGCGTGTGTTAATTGTTGTATCCTCGTAAATTGTTGAAACTGCGCTCATGTTGACACTTGCAATAAGTTCAAGATAGCGTTGGTCGTTTAATATATTGTTTTCTGTGTCTTTCAAAGCATTAAACCAGGCTCTTCAATAAATTGCCTAAAAAAGTTTAGCAATAGTTATACCGTGGAATGGGGTTACTTTGATTCACGGGGTGACTTTGATAAAAACTTAATAATTTTTTAAAACCGAAATTTCTCCTTTTCTAAACGCAAGCGTACGATTTTAATTCTTGGGTGTGCATCACTGAATGTCACTGTTTGTCAATGCCCAAGCGCTGCACGTACAAACGGATCGATATTGGAGATTTTCATAAAAAACTGTGAGTATTGCATTTCAACTATTTCAAAGGCTTAAATAACTTTACGGGTACCGGATTGGATATGAAAGGTGCTAGAAATTTGTTTAGTTTATGTTGATAAGTGTTTACTTAGCTTGAGAAAGACGTCATGCTTTGTATTCTAACCTCAAAAATTTCGTTCACTGACGGTTTTTCTTTTTTGCGGGGTGTCATTGATCATAGGCATGGGGTTTCTTTGATCATTGTTCAATCTCACCCAAACCTAGCAATTTTGCTGTTTCTGCCATTTTTAACATAAACTATCAATATGTTTTCAATGATGACTGCTTTATATACTTTTTTTTACTTTCAGCGCTCTGCCAAGTACCCATACAAAGCGTCCAGACGCTCGCGCCTATCGAAATTTTAATGATGAGATGTTGGAGCGAGCTGTAACAGCTGTTGCAGAAGATCTTATGGTTTTCAATAAGTACCATGGAGTATAATAAAGAATTTATAATAAAATTGTTTTTTTTTTGAAAAGTTATTTTTATTGCCTTGATCAATGTCACCCCCAAGCTCTTAAAAATGTAATAACTTTTTTTGCACTTGACCGATTTTTTTCGTTCTTTAGAAAAAGTGTCGCTTAAAAGGGTTACTTTTAGTTTCCGTGAAAAAAATAGGGGGTATCAAAGTAACCCCACTTACGGTTTAACATTGATCACTCACATTCATATTTTTCTTCGACATATTAGTCATTAAAAAATAAATCTAATTCATTGTATCGATTGTACAGTAAAAACCGATATTCTAATTTTTTTTTCGTTTTTTTTTCGTTTATATTTTAGAAAATATGGCCATTTGAATTTCGAAATTGATCAATGAAACCCCATTCCACGGTAACGAATCGTAGTGGTGCCAAGCTAGTCGAAAATCGAGTTATGATATAAGGGGACCACACGTAGAATATATCTCTTGGATAACGTATAAGTATTTATTTTACTAGTGTAAACCAATGTATGTATTGTTGCCATGCGTTAACGTTTGCAACCTTGGCCAACGCCAATGCACTACAATTACCTATAAGCCTTCAAAATAATTATGGACACATAACATAATAAGGTTTAAGACATTTATCTCTCAAAAGAAGAATACATTCCTTCACTTAATTAGAGAAACATAAAATATTTATAGTAAGTAAAAAAAGTAAGAAAACGCAGGTAGGACTATATAATATTGTTGGCACAACATAATCTAACTTAGTGCCTCTATTTTTCGCAGACAGACTTCAAATATGAGTTGGTAGAAGAACTCAAGTTCGCCCTAAAGTTCAGCGGCAGTGTCAAGCCAGTTAAACGACCGACGAAGACTGTGGATGATAGCATTGAAGCTCTCGCAAAGGCCGAAGGGAAGGACGAGATACGGTCTCTTCGTTCCATTCGTTCTGCCGACACGCATAGAACACATCACTCGCATAGCTCCAGACATTCGTCACGCAGTCTCAGTGTCGCGTTTGCTAAACGACGATCATATAGCTAAATTAATTCTAACCAAGGTGACACAAATAGTTGAATTTTTTAACACTACATATATGGGGCGAATTCACCAACCTATCAATATAGTCCGTATGTACGTATGTAGTCCGTAACTATTGACCAGATAAGCTAAATGTGACCTATAAATTTGACATTTATGTGTTCAATAATCTTGTCATTATCACTATTGATATGATCGTGAAATGCAAATATTAGCTATTGAAAAGTTTACAGACCGAATTAGGTTACTGAACAATTAATGATAGGGTGGTGAAACACGCCCTAGGTGCCTTAATTTCCGTTGATTGTTGAAAAATGATTTTCATTTTCATTTATATATTTTATCATATAATATTTTGTAATTAATGTTAAAGTATAAATAAATGTTGATTTTAATAGTTTTGCTACTTAAACACTCACGTTGCTTTCAAGTAACTGTTAGAATCTCTTCCGCAAGCTAACGACTTGTTTTTCCCGCATATGTCCTCGCGTTATGGAATTATTTATGTTTATTGTCTTTTGGCATAAAAAATTGGTCTCACATAACACGTCCATTATCTGAGGGCTAACATTGCCTTGATCTCGATCTCGAGCCACTGAAAACTTTATAAATGGGAGCATAGTGGCTTATTATCCCGCCTTTTACGAAACCCATGAGTAGAGTGGGTTAACATAATTTCCTTTGCTGTGAACCACATAATACAAGCGTTTTTTTTCTTTTGTATTATTTAAGATTCCTAAAGCCTTTTCTATCAAAATGACTTTCCTACGGGGAAATTTGGCTGAACATTTAAAATTTTCAGCCATAATAGAACAAGCGGTTGGACGGTTGCCTTCTATACAGAGTCTGTAGACAAATGGCAATCGATGATCGCCAGAGAATAGATACGCCAATTAAACGTATGGAAATGACATAACATATAGTGTCTGTAGACAAATGGCAATCGACGATCGCCAGAGAATAGATACGCGAATTAAATGTATGGAAATGACATAACAGATCGCTTGACCGGTCGAAAGCTTATGTCAATCCAGTACATCTCATTGTCGTATCTATTTCCTAGCGATCATCGATTGTCATTTGTCTACAGATGCAGGAGTTCGAGTTTGAATCCGGCCAGCACCTCTAACTTTTCGAACTCATGTGCGGATCAGAATTTGATTATCACTTGCGTTAACGGTGAAAGAAATCATAGTGAGGAAACCTACATGCCTGAGAGGGGGCTCCATAAAGTTCTCGATGGTGTGTGTAGTCCGCCAACGCGTCCAACCGTGGTAGACTAATGCCTAAACCCTTCTCATTCTGAGAAGAGGCTTGTGCCCAGCAGTGGGACAGTTTTGGGCTGATTATGTTATGTTATAGCACAAAGATTTTAGAATAGAATATACTTTATTGTACACCAAAATTGTAACACAGCTCAACAATATCATATTTTGAAGGATGAGGATAGCGATATCTACCAGACAACCTTTGGATGAACAGGAAGACAATGAATAAGATAGGGGGGGAGGGGTGGGTAGTCCGTGGTGTCCGTGGTCAACATCAAAAGTAAGTGATGATTGCTCAAAGTTACAAAATATTTTTATGAATGAAAACGGGCCAATAATGGTATTTTTTGAAACAGATAACGATAGAGTAGAGAATGCTATATATATATAAGAGAATAGTATTATCGCAAATTTAGATAAAGGATCTGCAGAAATAATTAATTTTGAAATTACAAAATATTCATCGACTTTTGCTGTTACTGTACTGCTGCAAAAATATATACTACCTATACGCTATACACAATACATAGACATAATACTTACATATAAAATTGCTAGCGACCCGCTCCGGCTTCGCGCAGGTGCAATGCATTATACATAATATATATTTATATTATAAACCTTCCTCTTGAATTACTCTATCTATTAAAAAAACCGCATCAAAATCCATTGGGTAGTTTTAAAGATCTAAGCATACATAGGGAACAGCGGGAAGCGACTTTGTTTTATAATATTATAAAACAAAGTTGCTATAAATATATACATATATTGTATACACACATTATGTTATATAATTATGTGATAGGAAAAACAAGGCAGGTTGATCATCTTCATAACAGCAAGATGAAGTAGGTACGCAGTTTTGATATATAAGGCCATTATAGTGTCCAGTGTGAAATGGAGACCGACCTCAGTGACCACGATCTTTCACAGCGGTTCCATTAGCTTAACAAATTGCTTGACGCCAACTTATAACTTTACACGTAGTTACCGCAGTACTGCGTGAATTATTACTGCAAGATTTGATCTTGGGCTTAATTTACAATTCGTAAGCGAGTTTCTTAAGAAAAACTTTTGATTGTTATATTCTTTTGTAGTCAAATATCCTTGTTGTCCGTGTGGTGCCGGATGTAAAGAATAGCAGTACCCCATCTCTTCCCATGGGTGTCGTAAAAGGCGACTAAGGGATTTACTAGAGGATGGGTAGCAGCGTTCTCTGAGTATTTTAAGAACCATACTGCGATCGCCAACCCGGCTGCCGTGGCGATTATGGCAAACCCGCCCCAAAATGGCTAGTGCCGATGCTTGGGGGGGGGGCTATGTCTAGCATTGGACGTCGTTCGGCTGAATGATGAGTCAAATATCATAATTTCAAAAGAAAATGTCCTGGATTACAACTGGCGAGACGTAAGCTCGGGCCCAATTCTCCGAAAATAAATTGTTGCCAAACGCAATCGAACCACAACCGTCAGTCAGTTTTTGTTTTCGAAAACTTTCAAAATGATTGATTTTGTTTTTTGTGTCAAACAATTTGATAGCTTTTGAAATTGAGAACTGTCTGAATGAACGGTTCGGCCTTGGTTCGGTTGTGATTTATCAAGATTTATTTTAAGAGAATTAGGCCCCTGAGCTTTGCATTTGTGTGAGTGCACATAGAATCGATTGCCAAAAAGCAGTATAAACCGGATTAAACCAAGCAAAGGACGCGTCTGCGTTCATTCTCACACAAATGCAAAGCTCAGCTTCGGCCTCGCGGACGGTAGTAGTTGGTAGGAATTTAAATGATGGATATTTTCTTAACATATCAATGCCTAACACCAAAAAAGGGATAACCGCCAATTTACAAACTTTACAGGAGAGTGGTTTAAAGTTCTTTTACGACGAAGAAATTAGGCTGAGGACCTTAATTTACATACCGCCTAAGCGACAAACAGTATGTCGTAGAGTCATGAAACTTAGACCAATCGACGCGGCGACGCAGAAAAAAAAGACTACTCCAAAGACCTACTGGATGACTTTTTTTACTGTCTGGGAAAAAATGGGTATAATATAGATGAACGAAGCACGAGGCTTTGGAAAAATTTGAAAATTTACTTATAAAATTAGTAGTATTTATTGATAGATAAAAATCATTATTGGTTATAGGCATTTAAAAAAAAACTATAAATAAATAAATATTTTTGGGACATTTTTACACAGCACCATCTAGTCCCAAACTAAGCAGAGCTTGTACTATGGGTACTAGACAATGGATATAATACTTATATACTTATTTTTTGTAAATACGTACTTATAATACATAAGAAACACCCAGACCAACAGAAACACTCATGTTCATCACATAAACATTTGTGTTGTGTGGGAATCGAACCCACGACCTCGTGGTCAGCAGTCCGACACTCGAACCACTAGACCACAGACGTCGTCGACTATGCCATTAGGTTCTACTCCGTTCATCTATCTATTGTACCTACAATACGGCCGACGTATCTTGGCGAGTCTGAAGTTAGTTGTTTGGCTGCGCAATGAATCTTTGAGAAACGAAATTGTCTACTGCGCAGCTAATCAGCCAACTTCAGACGCGCCAAGATACGTCAGTCGTATTGTACCCATTTTTTTTTCCAGACGGTAATAAAAGTCATCCAGTATAAGTCGCACAAAATGGCGGCTCTCTGTTTTTGGCTGTTAGGCTATATGGTTATTTTACTAAACGAAGAACTATGAAGGTACCATTTGATCAGTAATATTATAGGGCAAAAAAATTGCTTTGATTAATTTTAAAACACCTCGTTGTTCCTCAAATTCAAAGTCAAAGTATTTATTTCAATTAGACCATTTATGGGCACGTTTGAACTATCGAGACAAAAAAGAAGTTACTGCCGCATTCCAAAGTGTAGATTCTTATGGAGAAGAACGGGCAATAAACTCCATGGTTACTCTTTTCCATCAAATATTTACAAAAATTTGGTTACATTACTCGTTCATTTAGAACTTTAATTAGTTAAATAGTAATGGGTAGGCTCTAACAATAACAATTTAATGATAATTATAAAGACTCGTATTATTAAATCCTATTAGGTATTTCAATGTAGTACAGAACTGCACATAAAAGTGCGAAACAACAAGAAAATTGGACGACTTCTTTCCCTCAGCCTCGTTGTCACCAACTCTGAGTTATAAGGAGTGACCCCGAAGAGTGGCGGCTCTCAATCAAGGGCTTTCATTACCGTACCCTGCTCACAGTGACATGTTACAAGGACGGACAGCCCCACATTTCTCAAACCATGTACTAATTAACAACTTGACGTACACTATGAAGGTTTACCACTAGTTTGTAGACGAATTTGAGACTCTTTTTTCGTTGACGACAGGGATGTTTGGCATTAGTATTAGTTCCTGCACATATGGCTTCCCTGGAACCTTAACGACGTATGTTTATATCTATTAACTGTCCTCACTTATGTTTTTTTTTTTTTGCTTTCATTTCTCTCAAGATATCTTTTATCTTTTTATACAATGATTTTTTGTCTAAGTTTTGATGACATTTAATTATGTCAATTGTTTTATATAGTTTAGCTGGTTTAGCTTCATTTATTCTTTTGAAAATGTGAGAACTTCGTGGACTTGCCTGTACATAATAATTGTGTAAATTACTATTCTTCGTATTGTGTTTTTTTTTTTCTTTTTGGTTAATTATTTTTGTACTCAAGACTTGGTGTTAAATTACTCACAGGTCTGTGGTCAAGACTACATTGTTCTCTCCTAACTATCCTAAATCATGGTACTATATTTAATGAAGTTGTTAAAGATATCCTTCTTTTAAAAGAGTAACCATGGAGTTTCTTGCCGGCTCTTCTCCATAGGAAACGACTAATTAGAAGCGTGCACCTAAATTCGACTTTTCATAAGTGCCTGTATTGGTTTATGTGAAATGTTTTTTTTTTATTTGATCTTTGGTCAGTCTCTTTGGGGTCGTGGCTAATTAAAAACCGCACGAATGATACGAATACTAAGGCTAAGCTATGCTTAACGCGGTCAGTCCGTGGATGGGTGACCGTTCGTTACACATCGAAACCCCTCTGTGCCTCGGAGAGCACGTTAAGCCGTCGGTCCCGGGGGCTATACGAATACCTACCTATGACAGTCGTTACGGGTAGTCAGAAGCACGAAAGTCTGATAACCGGTCTAGCCTTAGGATATCGGCATTGCCCAGTACCTAATTTGGTTGCGGAGGTCTGATGGCAGCCGCTCCGTGTAAAAGACTGCTATTCAGCCGCATCTGGTCAGACTGAAAGCTGACCCCAACATAGTTGGGAAAAGGCTTGGCAGATAGATGGTCAGTCTTTATTTCGAACAGAATACTTTTTCGGCTACGGTCGGGCTTTAAGGTCCACAAATGGCATCTACAGAGCACGGGCCTCCAAATGACCGCTGCAATGAATGAATAACAGGGCAATTGCATAACGAAACCAACATCAATCATGACAGTTGATGTGTCAAAAACAATATTCATTACGTGGTACATAGTTGTGGAGAAGTCGGATTTTTAATATACAGGGCGTTCCACAACTTTGCCACATGGAGGGAAAGTACCTTAAATACTGTAGATAGAAAAAAATAATGAATGAAGACTTCATTTTTATTTAAAAAATAATACGAACTGCATTCAAAGAATTTTAAACAATCACCTGTCTGAACCGGGAATCGAACCCGCTAAATGTGAAAACAAAAAAAAACTGTAATTTGATAATCGAAAGGCTCGATCAGATACATTTATTTCTTATAATCATAACATAGCATCTAAAATAAAAGGAAGACCATGAAATTCGACTTTTAATTTAAAATTTTGTTCACAATAATGAATAGCATTTTTTCTATGTCGCGCTTATAACAACTGACTTTATGTACTACTTTCTGCTCTAACACTATTTCGAAGTATTATTTCAAATGTTCATGATTCATGAAAAAATAAATAAATCAACGGTAGGCGAGATTATTAAGAGTTACAATTTGTATACAATAGGAAGAGACACATTTTGAGCATTTAATCAATTAAATTGTTTGTAGGTTGCACAGTTAAACGTGTCTTATTATTTCAAATAAATGTTTAATTTCATGGTGTTCCTTTTATTTTAGATGCTATGTTAATTAGAAGAAATAAATGTATCTGATCGAGTCTTTCGATCAGTACAACAAAATTACAGTTTTTTTTTGTTTTCACATTTAGCGGGTTCGATTCCCGGTTGAGACAGGCAATTATTTAAAATTCTTTGAATGCAGTTCGTATTGTTTTTAAAATAAAAATGAAGTCTTCATTCAGTAAATTTTTCTATCTACAGTTATTAAGGTACTTTCCCTCCATGTGGCAAAGTCGTGGGACGCCCTGTATATGTTGCTATGAAAATTGTTGAGCTGTCAAAATCAAAGCTGTAGCGATTATGAGTGTGTTGCGCAATTAGAACGCTGTTATTCAGATGGATTAAGGCCTGGTTTTCACAGGCCCAGTTTTTGACCACCCAGTATTCAGCAACTGTACATTCTACTGTCTATAAAGTACTGTCACTTTCCCGACGTGTTCTCACTACTGGGTCTGCATAAGAGACAGCAGTACACAGCTACTGTGTTACTAGTTCTGGCCTGGTGTTTCTGACCCATCTAATTGCGTTCGTATGGAGCGAGTGACGACCCAGTAGCTGTCCTTGTGGGAGTGGGGGAAGGTCAGTGGATAGTAGAAACAATTTTATTTGAAGTAGCTTTCCGACAGCAACTGACCGGTCAGTACTGGCTCAACTTTGTTTTCAGGGACCCAGTAGCTGCCAGACAGTAACTGTCCTTCACTGTCCGCCAGCTACTGGGCCTGTTAAAACTAGGCTTAATTGACTGGACAACTCGGCTGCCCATCTTCTTGGCATATATCCTTTAATAGCCTTGTATACTTGTAAACCCGTGTGGAGATGAGGTGGCTCGTTCTACGCCGAGGTCCGGAGTCCATCACATTAACACGTTCAGTACCGCGTGCACTCCAGGAGGGCTCATTTTAAATGTAGGTTTTTCTTAGAAAATACGAAGTAATAAAACAAGCAATAAGACCCGCTGAAAACACTATTTTACTACGTAGTAGCGTGTTTTATGACACGGTTTTTAACCCAATACCAAGAACTTTCCTCGAGGGTTCTCTCTTAGCGCATACGTAATGCTGATGACCCTCCTGGAAGATCCACTAACCACATGTACAGCGGCATGGTGTATGAGCTCTATGAAAAGTGTGTTGGGCTCGAATGTGTTAAAAAACATTTAAATAAATTGTGTGCGAAAATTAAAACATTAGCTTAAACGATGCTTACGTTTATTTCGGTCACAAAATACAATCGAGCTAACATGTGTAATTACCAAATAATTTCCTATTCAAGGCATGCATTACAACAGAAATAATTAACTAAAATTTTAGAGTGACACGCGATAATTAGATTGCGCTTTAATTACCTGTCCCTAACATTTAGTCCACACTGAATATAAAATAAGATACAGTTTTATTTGATTTTGACATTGTTAAAAATACAACGTGCAACTGAGTTCATAATTGACCTCAAAGAGTTTATCAACTTGAAAACGTAAACTTATGCAACTATTACATAATAATATTATTATATATCACCATAATTATTAAGCCATTTAATCACCAGTAAACAATGATTAAGATACAAATTGCCAGTTGTTACTGAAACACAACTTAAATGTTTCAAAGCTTTTGCCGTCGCCATAAACACATTACGTACTACGTAGGTCTTACTACAAAAGTTTAGACACATGCTAAAACAGTGTCCAATGTCTATCTCGATACATGAAAAGGTGATTAAACCCTGAGTAATCTAAACAACTGTTTAAGGCTGGTTTTACGGTGCCGCTTTCGCCAGCGCGGTTAGTAAGCGTCGCGGGCCACGAGCTTTGAGTGTCTTCTGCATCGTTACATAGTAAAACAGCGCGGGCCATTCGCGCGGTTTGATTTTACTATGTAACGATCCAATTACTTACCGCGCTGGCAAAGGCGGCACTGTAAAACCAGCCTTAGACGATTTTGTAAAAAGTATCGCAGTAGGTATCAACTTTTCAGAAACACGTTCTTGACTAGTGCGGGGGGGGGGGCTGATTCACCTAACTAAAGAAGTTCTGTTGCAGTGTAGTTGCAGTTAACTTTCGATCACCACATGATCTATTAATGATTAACCCCGCACGGGATTTAGATTGATTAAAAATAAAAAAAAACTTTTTTTCAAAGCCATGCATAAATGAATGAAGGCACGGCGACACAGCTAACGAGCACGACTAGCGCGATATCGTTCCAACCAGTCAGTTAACTTGGGACGCTAAAATTACTCAAATACAGAATACCATGGTTAATTTTTTGAAAACTTCTTTTTGTTGATTCTGTAAAAAACCTATGCAGGGTCAATCAGTGTCACCAGTAGATCACGCGGTTTGAAGGAATTACACAAATTCGTTTACACCTTGTATATTTATTTGAGATGCATAATGACGTTGTAGCCAGAGAAAGTCGTAAGGTTCATAAATGATGTGTACCTAAACAGAAAATTCAACTGTTTTTCCAATAATGTATTCTGTACAGCAATTCGAATTTACAATAAACTGCCCGATGCATTCAAAACACTTCATTTCATAACATTCAAAAGCAAATCATATCAATTCCTATTAAGTACATAAATGTTACTACTACTCAACTTACGACTATCTGAATGAAAATTTTTATACAAAATTTTATATACTTAAACCATGATAATAATTAATTTCTTGACATTTGTATGCGGTTCAAAGCTTATTAATGACGTATTGTATTTTATGATTGACATCACGTTTCCTAAATAATGTATTCCTTTATTGTATTTTTTAAAATTTAATTAATAATGTTTGTACGTCGGAAACGGCCGAATATTATGGACATTTCTAAAATTTGTAACAACATTGTAACAATATTCTGACAAATAAATGTATTCTATTCTATTCAAAACAACGCTTTTCGTATTCTCTTAAAAGGCGATCGCTGTCAAATACGCTCGCATCAACTTAAGGTACAAGTCCGAGATGGGCTGCAAACTGCAGACTGCAACCGCAGACCGCAAGTCGCCATCGGAATAGAACCTATAAGGTGTGCACTTTAAAGGTGCTATTCCGACAGCGACTGCAACACTGCAACCGCAGACCGCAGCCGCAGATTGCACCGCAAGCGATACTACTTTTGCAGTTTGCGGTCTGCTGCAGCCCGCCTCGGACTTGTACCTTGTTGCAACGTCGCTGCAACTTGATTGGCGCGTCGTGAAATTACGTGAATCCTACAGGTCTGACTTAAGCATCTAAACTTTCGCTACTTTACCTAGACGTTTTGATAGAAGATCCTACATAACCTCCTTTATATCTTATATTCCACTTCTCAAGCTGTATTTCCGCATTCTAGCCATTTGCACCGCATTACTTTGTCTCCTGCTATGCAAAGTATGGTGAGAATGAGTTGACTTCTCAGAGCGAGGTGTTGGAGATGGGTCAGCTCTATCATCTTCCGGAGATTCAGGATCATCAACATGCTTATCTTCCGGTTCCTTAGAGCCTCCTGAACCACTACCAGTAGATTCCCGATGGCGTACAGGTTTCGTGTCTCCGCTGAAGCTTAGTATGAATTTCAATTCAGCTATCAATTCTTCTTTGAATGAGACCTGTAATTTATATCAATTGCTGACAATCCATGTTTCAAACTTACTGGGCTAAGTTAGTTCAAAACAAAAATCACATAACTAGCAAATAAGAATAGTAGTTCTAACTACATTTTGGTAGGACCCCTAAGACGCAGAATGGAACAAATATGAAGCGATAGGTGTGAGACTTACCAATGATAATAATAAGAACTACGGAGAATGACTCGAAGCGACTATATTTTGGTGGAAGGCAGGGTCTATGCATGGGTTCGATATATCAAAACGTAACTTATATCGGATATGTGTTTATTATCATACCATATCGATATCTAAATATACTTAACCGTTTTCACAAAAATTTCATCGAATTATGGTTTATCCAAAGCGCAACAACGAGAACGAACTACGAATAACGAACAAAACGCAAACTTCACATCAAGAGCAATATGACATCGACTGTTTTTATTCGCTTTGTCTCTGTCTTACCATTCAATTTTTTACTGGCGTAAAAGTGATGAAGCGAATATTACGTAACTTCAGCTAGTGATTGGTTATTTGGTTAATAATAGTGCGTGCGTAATATCTATATCTTAACGCGCTAGCAATAAGGTCTAGTTTCTATTTTTTTAGTTACAACAAAGATTCCATAAGTTAGCAACTTTCCGGCGGCTACTCGATATCAGGAAGAAATTCATTGTTTAAACTAGACCTGCGTACAATAGATATAAGGTTGAATTTATGTTGTTGGAATAAGAATTGCATCGAATGAATTTTGATTTGTATTCTTTTAGACAGTTTTGTTTTGAGTTGCACTTGACCTTGGTGACACGTGCCCTACTTAACGATAATTCTTTGCCTTTTTTTAGTTTTATAGTTTGTATTTAGGTTGCATGAAGCATGAAGGGAATTCGTCGTACTTACAAGAAGCTAAACTGATAAAAACTTTAAAAAACGAAAGTACCTATATCAATGTATTAACGATAAAAGTGTGAGTTTGCGTTTGTTATTAGTGCGTTTCGTTCGTTTCATAGTTACTTGTGCAAATCGTACTACTGATATCGATATCTGAAAACGGTTTTCGATATCGATATGAAAACTAAATATCGGTTACATATCCGTTTGCAACTAAATACGAAAACGCCCATGTCAGGGGTCACACTGGATCATGCAATTCTGGTAAAATGAAAAATCACGATTTCAAAAACGAAAAACCATATTTACATAGTAATGATAGTTGATGATGTTTTACTGAAGTCAATAGGTGTACAATATATACTACTCGTACGCAAATGTACATTTTTCCAATGGATGATGGAGTGTGAAATGGAAAGAATACATGGCGTGTGCTTACTTTATGCTCAGATAGGATTAAAAACCTCACATACAACAATCTAATCTTAATAAAGCAACTAGCTACTTTCGTAGAACCCTAAGTTTTAAATTCATAATGTCATTCTCTTTGCACTTCGTTTTCGCTTCTATATTCTACGTGTAATATATCAGTGACTGGTATAGAGAAAGCACAGCCGGTAAGACCATTAAAATTCAAAACGTATAGGACAAAACTAATGTATATTAATGAGACATTGTACCTTCATTTTGTGCGATATCATCCAAACGTCAAAGAGCATCTCAAAAAAGGCGCAGACGACAGCCATGCCGGAGCCAGCCGCGAGTACAATGAACACGCCTCCCACGTTCGCCAAGACTAAGGACTGTGCCTCACCGCCACCTGCGTCGTCATCCTAATTGATAGAACGGTGTTAATAGTTCTGGGGAACATTACTAACGATAAAATTATGTCTATCTTAAAGGTTATAAGCTTTAATGCAGTAGGTATTAATGAGGCATTGATAAATGGCTTGTGTTTAAACGCCTACCAGAAATGTATCTATTTTACTACCGAAAAATTCGAAATAGGTACCTGCCAGAATGGATAAATGCTCACCAAATTGTGTTTCATAAATTATTGTAGAAATGAACCTATTTTCCTTTTTATTCTATGCCTTTAAAAATTTATAGACGCCTTTAAAGTTAAAACTTAAGGGGATGTTTGTAAGGTTGTTTGAGTTTCCAAAACAGAGTCGACGGACTATTTCTGTCTGCAGGGTTTAAAGTAACCTAACACGCAGGAGATGACGGGGGCTTCGTTCGCCCACTACGCTCGCTCACTCTAGCCCCTGTCATCCACTTTGAACCTAACCTATCCGTGTCGGGGTTCCCAAAAGTAAAGAGCTCGCTTCGCTCGCTCTTAAAATTAGTCAGTTGGGAGACAAGTTACAGCGTTTGGTTACAAGATTTGGTGAGCATTTATCCATTTTGGTAAGCAAAAAAAATATAAATACAACACGTAGGTACAATTATTCTGATGAGTGTATATTTATTTTGGAATAAAACGTTGTTCTTTAGGCACCTCGGTATAGAGTGGGTTTATTTTATTTGAAGTTAATAATATTTTACTTGGTACTTAGTCTTAGTGTCTAAAAAATATTTTGGTAAATATTTAAATTGTACCCTTAATAAATGAGTAATTTTGAAAGTAAGTTTCCATGTTTGTTTGTTACAACTACCACGTCGATTAATTATTTGAAAGATTCGAAACCCGGAAAATAATAAGTAAGTTCAGTACTACGACACATTCACGTTTCCGAAGTTATATGAATTAGGTACTGAGCAGACGACGGATTTTTTGTCCGACGGACTGCCGCGGACAAGAATGAACGTGATTGGTAGTTGTTGCCAGTAAAGACACTAGAGTTCTAACGACAACAACGGACAAAATGACCATTGTATGCGTTGTGTCCGTGCCAAATTTCGCGATTGCAATAACTACCTACCAACTACGTTCATTCTTGACCGCGGCAGTCAGCCGGACAAAAAGTCCGTCTTCTGCTCAAGACCTAACGTGATCCGTTCAATCTTTCTTTGTGGGTCTTTATAATATTATTCATTCTGGCTTCATCCTATTTGGATCAATTTTGATGACCCATAATTGGTCACATGATTCGTACAAATTCGTAAACACGAATATTTCCGAAGCGCATAATTTATGTCGTAGTACTACGTTTTTCGGGTATTAAGGCTTTCAAGTTTTGTGCCGGAGAGGGAAAAAGTAGTTTCAGCTGAAGCTGTATGCGTAATTAGATTAGAACCTATTCATTGATATCTAATTCTATATACTAATAAATTATTGAATATAATTATTAAAATCTAAAGCGTACCGTACAAGCGCCCCCTCCTCTTTTTTCTTTCCACCATTTATCCTTCATTCTCGTTAGCTTACCTTCTTCTTGCAGTTGCAGTATAGACTCACTCATTGGTTGCCGATAAGGTGAATCTAGATAAAAAGGAACCCTGTTCAAGACATGGGCGTTTTCGTATTTAGTTGCAAACGGATATGTAACCGATATTCAGTTTTCATATCGATATCGAAAACCGTTTTCAGATATCGATATCAGTAGTACGATTTGCACAAGTAACTATGAAACGAACGAAACGCACTAATAACAAACGCAAACTCACACTTTTACCGTTAATACATTGATATAGGTAGTTGCAAACGGATATGTAACCGATATTCAGTTTTCATATCGATATCGAAAACCGTTTTCAGATATCGATATCAGTAGTACGATTTGCACAAGTAACTATGAAACGAACGAAACGCACTAATAACAAACGCAAACTCACACTTTTACCGTTAATACATTGATATAGGTACTTTCGTTTTTTAAAGTTTTTATCAGTTTAGCTTCTTGTAAGTACGACGAATTCCCTTCATGCTTCATGCAACCTAAATACAAACTATAAAACTAAAAAAAGGCAAAGAATTATCGTTAAGTAGGGCACGTGTCACCAAGGTCAAGTGCAACTCAAAACAAAACTGTCTAAAAAAATACAAATCAAAATTCATTCGATGCAATTCTTATTCCAACAACATAAATTCAACCTTAAATCTATTGTACGCAGGTCTAGTTTAAAGAATGAATTTCTTCCTGATATCGAGTAGCCGCCGGAAAGTTGCTAACTTATGGAATCTTTGTTGTAACTAAATAAATAGAAACTAGACCTTATTGCTAGCGCGTTAAGATATAGATATTACGCACGCACTATTATTAACCAAATAACCAATCACTAGCCGAAGTTACGTAATATTCGCTTCATCACTTTTACGCCAGTAAAAAATTGAATGGTAAGACAGAGACAAAGCGAATAAAAACAGTCGATGTCATATCGCTCGTGATGTGAAGTTTGCGTTTTGTTCGTTATTCGTAGTTCGTTCTCGTTGTTGCGCTTTGGAAAAACCATAACTCGATGAAGTTTTTGTGAAAACGGTTATGTATATTTAGATATCGATATGGTATGATAATAAACACATATCCGATATAAGTTACGTTTTGATATATCGAACCCATGCCTCGTTCACATGTATAATGTTTCAACTATTAGAAGAACAGTATTTTTTTTACAAATATGGTAATACTAACAGTAAGGCCTGGATGGGCATAGTTTAGGTATCACTTACATACAGGCACTATGTACAGACGCTAGCACATCAAGCTACTACAATCTGTCAAATTTCTTTAATAGATTTTCATCTTTATCGCAAAAGCATTAGGTTCAAGGTTGATTGGGAAAATTTGACAGTTTCGGGTAGCTTGACCTGCTGGCGTCTGTACCTACTACAATCTAACCTGGCCGGTATAAGTACTTATCAGGGGTCCTATTCTCCTAAAAGAAATCTTCATAAATCGTAACCGAACCAAGGCCGAACCGTTCATTCAGACAGTTTTCGTTTTCAAAAGCTTTCAAATTGTTTGACACAAAAACAAAACCAGTCATTTTGACAGTTTTCGAAAACAAAAACTGATTGACGGTTGTGGTTCGTTTGCGTTTGGCAACAATTTTGTTAGTCAAATTGGCCCCCAGGTACTTCGGGGACTTGAACCCCCTTATTACAAAAGATGGTTTAAACCAAGACTAAGGTAAACTCAGGTTTAAAATATACCCATCACTTTCTTATGTCATATACCAAAAAGAGACGGGGCTATTTTAAAAGCTAGGTTTTTCTTAGACCATCTTTTGTAATAAGGGGGTAAATGTTTACCACCTTATAGTCTATGATTGCTTGTACATTACTTTTTCATAAGGTCGTTATGACATCTTAAACCTGATTGCGCACAGTGTGTTATGGAATCGAATTTGAAATCTGATAAACATTTCGAGTCCGCGACCATACATGCTTAACCATCTTAAAGAACAGGTAGATGAAAGAAGCACGACTTACTTTTTTTCATGGCAATGCCGTATCCTTTGCTGTCCAATAACCCACCCACTTGTGCTACGTCACAGTTTCTCTCGACCATGTACTCGATTGATGTTGATTCCATTAAGAATGCATAGTTTTCTTTCTCAGATTTTACCCTGAAAGTATGGAGGAAGATTTTTTTAATCAGCAGCCGAAAGACGTCCACTGCTGGACATAGCCCTCCCCCCAAAGGGAGGGGGGGGGGAGGTTGCCGTAATTGCCACGCTTGGCGGCGGGTTGGCGATCGCAGTAAGGTTGTTAAAGTACTCAGAGAACGCTGCTGCCCATCCTCTAGAGAATCCCTTAGTCGCCTTTTACGACACCCACAAGAAGAGATGAGGTAGTACTATTCTTTAAGTCCGGCACTAAACTACTACTATAGTAGATATACAATTTTCTAATTACATCCATAAAGTTTTTTAAATAGTTATAATATTAAAAATATTATAGGTACGGCTAAAGAAAGTTTTTCAGACATTAACTCCACGAGCTTCCACGAGTGATGATACTTAATTACGTCCGGCGAACCCTGGCTAGTCAGCCTCGATACCAACCTTGCTGACTGGGTAATCGTTTCACCACGACATGCGCTATTCTCATATAGCTCGTGCTGACGCGAGAGAAGAATAAGACACTAACTTTTACGGTGTATATTTTTATGGAAATAAATTATTCTATTCTATTTCACTTACCTTTCTAATCCCACATCATTAGTAGCCGTTTGGTATTCGGGATGGTCATCCATATATCGATACATTTTTTGATAAAGTAAATTATCCGATTCCTAAACATAACATTAAAATAAAATGAAAGTGATTTTTATCATAATAAATTGAAATATCTATCTTTCAAAGATTCCGGTCGATAATAAAGTTACTATACATAAATCATTTTCATTACCTTAAAGAAACTGAAGGTGGCACCTCCGTCTTTAGCTCCATAAGTTATTCCATATGGGTTATTAGCAAGATCAGTTACACTTTTTATAGCATAAAACTTAGATTCAACTGTGAGGAAAGCGGCCAAATTTGCCGTGTAAGATGATACCATGATTAAAGTGAAAAACCACCACATACTACCAGCCATACGAGTTGAAACAGCTCTAAAATTAAAATGTAAGTTTTCATATTCACAAAAGCATAGAATAACAAATGAAATGTAATAAACTAAAAACAAATTACATAGGTGCGATTTCCGAGCCTTGAGTAAGCACACTTCCTAAGGTAAACCAGAATGAGTTGGCTAAAGTAAATTGATTATCCAGAGTTTCTGGTTCCTCAATACATGGGTAAGGGTTCTGCCATTCTTCTGGTGCCAGTCGTCCCAAAATAAATAGAAGAACAGACACACCAACAAACGCTCCAGCGAGCCATCCCCAAACCTACATGGTTAAAACAAGAATTTAATACTTAACGTAATTGTTTGTCAATGCTTTTTATAATATACTCGTATCTTACTTACTCCCATTGAAAACGGTGATATGAAAGAGAAGAGGTTTGGCGGTTGTTTCGTTGGTTTCTTATACAATATTGTTATACCTAAATTCATAAAAGGGCTAGTGAAATCAACTGCTTTTTGTCGTTCTGCTGTTATAGTCAAGTCCGTTATAGCGAAATCGGCTCTCTGTAACATAAAAAGATTTTGGCAACATACATTAAAGAGATAATCAAATTACTTAGATTTTGATAAACTCAACTACTTAATACCAGATAAGAGCTTGTCACAAATTTCGTGAAAATGGTCCAAAATAAGGCAAATGATAGTTACACCGTCCATTATTTTCTCCATCATGCCATTCCATTTTTTTGTCTTCTTATTGTATGTGCCATATACACCGTCCTCCTGTATATCGAACGTGTAATTAAATTCGTTCATTTTTGCCAACTCTTCAATAAGTTCAATACCGAAGCCTTCGTAACGATCATTACCTTCAAGTTTTTTAGGAGATTCTTTAAGCATCCCATATGGTGCACTCTAAAAAGAATAATTAAGTTTTGTTTTGTTTTTTAATATATTTTTTTATAACACAAGTTGTATTAAGTATATACCAGAGCAGTAAGGACGATGAAATGTTTGCCCTTCATTGCTTCAGAGCCTTCTTGTTCTGCTGGTAATACCTCGTCTTTAGTTTCAACAAAACCGTCTTCTAATGTCCAAGTTCCCACCTGAGTATTAGTAAGGAGAATAGTGTAATTATATTTAATACTTAACCATTCCATATAAATCGCACATTGATTAAAAGTTTACCTTATCCAACCCATAACTCATGACTTCTAGAACATCTATTTCAACTTCTGAACGGAAACCATCTTCATCAAATTTTATTAATCCCGTTAATCCATCAATTTCCATCTGAAACATGTAGGTACTTGTAACACAATAATTTGGCGGCTGAGCCAAGTCATCATCATCATCATCCTAGCCCGGGATCACCCACTGCTGGGTATAGGTCTCCTTTCGTCCTTGCCAGCATTCTCGATCTTGCGTGCCCCTCGTCCAGGTGTTTTCCACGACTTTGACGATGCCGTCAACCCAAGGCGCTTCCGGCCGACCCAGGTTTCCCGAACCCAGAACCCCTTGTAGCTTAGACCCTGTTCCCGATACCGGTGGGGTACAACTTTTAATATTTTTAAATAAAGCAAGTTTTTTTTTGCAAAAAATTATCGGGACTAATATGTATAAGTGGCAAATACTCACTGTTCTAGCATAATTTACGATACTAGAACCGAAATTCCAGCTTTCTTCGGCATCACAAGTCACATTAGAACCTTCTTCTAGTGCCATCGTATTTAAAGTGGAAACAAATAAAGTAACAGCATCGTAAACCAAAGCTAAATTTAGAGTCAAAGCGTTTTCTGCTATCGCATTTTCTATATTGTTGTCAGATAGTTCGGCTACTTTCTCATTTAAAGATTTGATAAAGTTTTGAATGGGCTCTAAGCTTGGATCGAACATGCGAATACCTGAACATGAAAAACAATGTCTTTATTGTAACAAGTCAACATGTTTACCTCTCTAAATTGTGATATGACTAACGGAATGAGTCTTCATTCATTTAGTTTATCTACCAAAACGTTACCTGTTATGCTAGAGCCACCATGTTTATATGGATCTATATCTATTGTTTGAAAATCAGGATTCATTATAACATAACTATGGTCATCGGACATTATTCCGACTTGTTGTGCTTGTTGTAATAATAATGGCAACGTTTCTCTGTAACAGTTTATGAGGTAGTTCACGGATCCCGATGATTTTATAAATTTTAATTGGGATCTAGAAAATAAATCAAGGAAAATTATAAACTTAAAACATTTGACTGATATTATATTGCAATTATGTTATAACGTATACCTGCCTAAAATCCTCACCATCAGGCAATTGGACAATATTCATTTGAATTTTTTGACCCGTATCTAGATCTTGCATTGATAAGATGTTGTCTAAAAATGGCAAAAGTTCAGCGCCTTCGTAAATAATAGTGAACTCCGTCCAACCTTTCAATTCTATAAGATCGGCGAAAACCTGCAATAAATAGAAATAAGTACCTACTCATATTTTTTAAGTGTGCTAAAACAAAACAATTAGTTTTACAGAAATTATAGAAAAATAATTGAAATTGTACCTGGGAATATGCAATGTGATGCGGAAACAAATTAACAACTGTCCAATTACGATTTTGTGTTTCAACAGGATCTGTAATTATGTGAGGTATTTCAAGGAAATCTGCTATAGATTGAATATGCTGTAGCGAGCTTTTTCTAGTTGGACCAAATACTCCGAACACGTTACTCTGAAAATACAAGGCTGATGAAAATATCGTTTATACAATATAGCCTACCTAGAAACATAAACGTTACCTCTAAAAGCGTGCACATCGCAATTTCTGCTTCTAATATATCTCCAGGAGATGTT
The DNA here is from genome assembly GCA_905220435.1 of Amphipyra tragopoginis. NCBI lineage: Eukaryota > Metazoa > Arthropoda > Insecta > Lepidoptera > Noctuidae > Amphipyra > Amphipyra tragopoginis. Next base: position 13,917,642 of record HG992005.1, on the reverse strand, counting down.
CGTATGACACTTGCTACAAATGGATTTTCTTGGTCTTCGGATGCCGCGGTAAGTGCAATGTTGAATGCGGCTTCTAATAAAAATGTGCCGTCGTCGAAAATGGCACCTAGGGCGTTAAGTACAGACAACATTTTATTTAATAGGTATTATATTTAAAAGCATAAGGTGTGAACAAACGCAAAACTATAAACAACGTTAGAAACACGAACAGCTTTATCCCAATATGATGAACAGGCTAAATATAATAATAATTCACAAAACATACCGATAGTCTTATCTCCATAAGCGTGAAGTAAACAAAAAGTTGTTGTAAGCCATTTCAACACTAACTTTGACATTTGCATCATTAATCACAAACAAACACAACATCAGCTAAGTAAGTTCTTCCTGATATTAACTTGTAGAAAACCCACTTTAATATCTACTGAATCCCGACAAGAAACGATTTTACTTGACCTAAATGTCAGCGAGAACGGATGCCCTAACTATAATTGTTTCGAATGCTATTCTACTGGCTCTAATATCCAACTGCAGTGCTAAAATTAGCGCCGCTCTCAATTTGTATTGCACGTTTATAATCTGTGCGTGTGCGAAATCAATGCGATGGGAGTTAGGTTCGTTGCATAATATTACAATATTTTGTGGTAAATTCAAATAATTACTAGCAAATATGGGTAGAAAATACATAGATGTAAGATATCTTATACAACGTACAATTTGGTATCACCATATTTAACCATTTGGCATGCAAAGTACAGATAAATGCAAAAAAAAAACTAAACTTTACACAAATCATCAAGGATAAATTACAAAATAATTAAAATAACAAAACATCATGCCTGTTTTCCCCAATGGGTTAAGCAGAGATGCTTGGTACACCCATTTAAGACACTAATTTAAAAAAAGTCTTTTACGAGATCAAAAACTATCATAATCTTGTTAATTAATTACAAAATGGTAGGTACACATTCACAAATATCTTACAACTTTCATTCATGATACAAAAATTACAACTTTTATTCCTGTAATCTCTCAATATTTTACTATTTACTTTGATTGTCAAAATTCATGTAACACGTTGAATTCATTGTTTTCTGTTTTTTACCCAGTCATGCATGCTCTGGTCTCTTATGTCAGAGGAACACACCTACTAAACCTTTGTATTTTTAATATATCATGTACATATTTGTGTACCTATCATTTTTTGAGGTCCATAATAAAGAAAAAATATAGAATTTCATTACTGTACATACTGAAATAGTAATATTAATGTGGTCAGATAAAATTATAATACTTAGTTAGTTATAAATTATGTTTTAGTATGAATTGTATGAATATGTACGTAGTATGTAATTCGAACTAAAACATTTTTTTAAAGTTGAGGGTGACCTCTGACGACTGTTTCATAGATTCTGCAGTATACCTTTTACCTTCATGATTCAAGGTTTAGTGGGTGCTGAACAATCCTTAGACTGGACCTTTCTTAACCGCTTCCCCGTTAAGACACTAGATGGCGCTATCTGTAACAAAACTTTCATTAATGAAACATTTATTGGTGAAGAAACAAAAAGGTTGAGGTACAGAAAATGTGATAAAGATAAAATAGTAGATTATACAACAAGTGAAAAAAGGGAATTTAATTCGAGGGACTAAGTTGGATCCCGAGAGCAGCGAAGGATTCTAGAGTAGAATCCCGAGCTTAGCGAGGTATTCTAGATTAGAATCCTGAGCGGAGCGAGGGATGACTGAGATGGAGATGATGAGATGGAGGACTGAGATGAATTATTTTTTTCACGAGTTGTGTGCTCTACTTTTTACCGACTGCGAGAAAATAAATAGTAGTATAGTATTTATCACACTTTATTTTATGATCGGTAATAAGAGAACAAAGGATTAATTTATAAACATTAAAAATTAATAGTGAAATTAGAACAGTTTTCGAAATTCATGTTCTCGTTTGGTTTTGAAACGGTCGTATTAGATATGACTTGGGTGTTTGGCAAAGTCGCCTTATTTTGTGGTAGCTGTACTTGCTGTTGCTGAGAAACCTGCGTCAGTGCTGCATTAATGCTTGTTAATTGCTGCTTTATTTCGAAATGATTCAGGAGTCAGTGTCTCATTTTCGTCACTGGAAGAACTCATTTTATTATAATTAAAATGTTATTAGATTTTCCAATGACTTAAAACAACCACGTTAAGAGAGAGAAAAGAGAAATGAACCTAAATTGGCGGTTTTATTTTTATTTAATTTTATAACTGTTAATTTAATGTTAATTAATTTTGTAACTGTGTGTAACTGTAAAGGGTACTGTTGGGGCTGCCATGGCGTTGTAGTGCGTCAGGGATGTTTGCTGAGGCGCGGGTTGATGGCTTTGCTGCCATCATCAGGAAAAGATGCGCCTCCCTACTCACTCGCGTTCGTGGCAGTACCAACACTATACTGGGTGTTTTTACTGATCGGTGGGAGTCCCCCATGCTGCAAAGGTGGGTGCGGCTTCATACCGTAATTTAATTATTATTATTTCCCAATCCTAACATTAGTTTTTTAAGTAAATTGTTACTAACAAAATATGGACCTGGTCTGAATTAAATGATTATTATTATTATTTTGTATCTCTCTCAGTTCACGGCTCATCTTCCTTGCGGAAGACGTCCGGTCCTTTGGAAGGCATACACGGGGACACAGGTCCAACGCGCAGAGGCCACTTTGAGAACTTTAATCTAAAATGGGGTGGGGCATCAACCGGGGACTATCCACAGCTGCACTATTGGAGTACAGTCATGGACCGTCCCAGGTGGATGCAAAACTATTGTGAAATATGGTAAAAATAAAACTGGTCTATGGGATGGGGTGTTAAATGGACTACTTAACTTCTATTGCCGGAAGAAAACGGCGTCTGCCTTTCAACATTTAAAATTGAAACCTGTTGGCAGACGGTGACTCGCCAGCTCACTAGCTGGGCCCCCTGAAAAGCCGCCAGTACATAGGCGAAGGGGGCAACAGACGTGTGAGCGGCTAGAGGTGTAGAGAGGTGTGGCCCCGGTTTCGCCGGTTATTATTATTATTATCTCCTTTATTCATTCCAACTTCTTATTAATTACATTTTTAAATACATATCAACTACAAAAACATAAAATAAAAAAATATGATATACATTTAAAAATATAAAAAATAGGGGTCCACCGGCATCGGGAGCAGGGTCCAAGCTACCGGTGGTTAGGGCTCCAGAGACAGGAACCTCCTCACAATACGCGCCGTATCAAGGAGGACTGCTTTCTGTATCAGGCCCTTGATCCAGCCACCTAACGAGAGCCTCTTGAGGTGTTGGTCGAGGCTCTTGGCCATTAGTCCATTGGCCGTTACGACTATCGGCACAATGGTTGCCGAATCCACATCCCACATGTTGACAACCTCGTGTGCTAAGTCAAGATATTTGATTTGTTTATCTTTCTCAGCTTTCACGAGGCTTTCATCATGCGGGATGGTAACATCAACAATCATTGTGCGGCGTTCTGATCGGTCTATCACCACTATATCAGGCTTATTATTATTATTATTATAACTCTATGGAATAGCTCCATTTAGCCAGCCAGTACGTACTTTCAGCACGTTTTGTTTATTTTTGTACATAATTCGTATATTCGTGCTTGTTCCATATTCAAAATGTTTTTATTCACTGATAACGATGAATAAAATGCCCTTTTTCGAGTGGCAATGGTAAAAAAAATACATAAACATTAGGTATTTATTTGCTGATTATTGTACAGTCAGTCACATTATTTTATTACGGCACCACGGCACAGATTAACTAATAGTTCCTTAACCACGGTCCTTCATTGCATAAAATATGTGTATTAGCTTAACTGCGGTACCTAGGTACATAGTAAAAAATCTGTATTCATCGCTATACACGGTGCTTTTAAATCGGCTAGGGAGCTTCCTCAGAAATTATGTGTACAGACGCCAAGCACATAAAGCTACGACAATCTGTAAAATTTCTTTAATAGATTTTCATCTTTAACGCAAAAGTATTAGGTTCAAGGTTTATTGGGAAAATTTGACAGTTTCGGGTAGTTTGATGTGCTGGAGTCTGTACATGCAATGTAACAAATACGTAATGTTTCTTGATGAAAAAAAATTCATGGGTACGTGTCAATAATTTAAGACGGCTCGGAAATTGGTTTAGGGACATTGTATCCACTCAAAACGTTTAACGTATGATAATCTTATTGCAAAAAAAAAAAAAAATTGATTTCGTTATTTTGATAGTATTTGGTATGTACCTATACCATTATCGTGTCAGCTCCCTCGCTAATAAAAAATCACAGTTCCAAGCGTAAGAATCTTATTACAGCGGTAAAAATAAATTTATTTTATAATTATAATGTTGTTATTTTATTCTAGTATTATTTACAATACTCAGCAGACTATAACATTCTACCATCTTCCTATAATTCGATACGACCGTACCAACAATTAGGGATGTGTCCCAGTATTTCAGGCGAACCAAAAGCTCTTCTCTTGGCACTACCGGATTAGGATCGCATCGTAAACTTGGAAATTGGGCGGGTTTTGTTGGTAACCGCCTAACCGCTTTCGCGCTAAGCCTAAAATTGACAAAACGTACAGGGTGAACTCAAGATGTGGCTTATTTTTTAATGAAATTGTGCATGGACATAGTTCACAATGCACGGTTATTTTCCTTGTAGAAAGAGTAGACTAACAGAAAAAAAATCAGTAATCTCACTACTTCAGTTTTCATGAGCAGTGCAACCCTCGTAATGTCGGGTGAATAAAGTTGCGTGCATACGTTTCGTAGTAAATACTATTTAATAAATCATGTTTAGAGATTACAAATTAATGCAATTGAAGAACAATATTTTATAAAAATCACAGAAGTCGGATACACATATAATGGTTTTTTTTTTCATTGGAGTACGGAATAGGTCAAATAAATACTTAACCTGTTGTTATCTAGCCAATAAAACCAAAAAAAAATGTGTTTGTATTGTTCCACTCCAGTGCAAATGCCTTTTTCAGCCTAGTTATCTCCAATTCCAATAATAATGTACGTATTATGCTGGCTAATATGTTCGATATGTTGTATGATATGGTTATTTACTTATATTTTATGACATTAGGTACATTTACAATAACTCATTACAGAGTATTTTGGGTTATGGTGAACTTGTAACTTACAATGGTGCACAGCTCAGCGTAAAACTTGCTTTTTAAAACCGTTTTTAAAATCCTATTTTAACACCCGATGTTTATAAGGCCACAGTAGCATAAACCCTTCCTACGAAAGCTACACTTTGTGCTGCAATACTATTGTAGGAACATGTTCAGCTTGCAAAAAATATCCAAGCAACATCGACGTTATAAAAGTTTTTTTTTTAATTCACCTGCAGAATAAGAAAGGAACATAATCCCAAACCCAGTAATCCTGGATTACGGAATTTTAAAACTCGGGATGAACTCGAGATTCCAAAATAAAAGAGAGAATTTCAAATGAGTTTTATTTTTTAGAACATCTTCTAATGACTTTACAGTAACGACGTAACTGTAAAAGCCCGTTTACCTACCTTCGTTCTTACAATTACTACGGTCTTAGCCAAATCTTAGGATTTACAAATTACAAGTTGTTCAATGTTATCCTTAACCAATCCGAATATTTTTTTCGGTATATTCAGATTATGGAGAATGAAAATGGAGAATAAGCAAAGATTAATAATAATTAATATGTGTCATAGTCGTCTTATTATTAATAAAGTGTTAACTTTAATACAAATTGCCAAGCTTTAACATTTTTGTTCTGGTGTTCCTACCACTATTTTACCTATTTTACTTTGGTTCAGCGCTGAATCCTAGGAATTTTTTGTCGTTTTCAATCCCGGTAGTTTCGATTACCAAAATCAAGCAACCGTCAATATGCTCGAGAAACTATTCAAATAACATATTAGACTTTCTCGCACCTGATTTTTGTAATGTTTTGTAGTGTTGCACAACAACAAGTTTGTTAAGATTAATCTTAACAAACTTGTTAATAGCAAACATCAATACTTTAGGGCGTTAGAAAACTCCAAATTTTTTTTTCATAATAATCTCTACATGTTCTTCATTTATACCTAACTTCTGTGTTTTGTTTTTTCATCGATGAACTGCAAATTAGTAAGCAAAACTTTATTGTTCCAAAATTGCACTTTCTCCAAAAGTTATTTTAATCCCATATGTCATTAGCAAAGTATTCTACCAAACGACCATTTAAAATAAAAAGCCTCTTGAAAATTAACGTTTAGAAAATATTTTAGGAAGGAGAGAGACATTTTAAACTCGGATTTAACCGAAATATTCCGTTACACCTGTGTCTATGAAACCATAAAAATAATACCATACAAAACCTTTATGTATGTATAAATCAAAAGGGTAAGTAAGGTCAACTGAAAGTCACGACAGATGTTGTCCTGGTTTACATACAAATGCCTCTGGGCGGATCGTTTGAACCCAAATATATCAGATGTTTAGCATAAATTGTGATGGAAATAAAAACAAGAGGCTTCAACAGATGCGGACAAGCTACATGTCAAGTTATTCCATTTCAACTGGGGTAAAACTGTTCGCAATATCCATTTAGGTTGTACACACACAAAATAGTGTACAATAAGTTTGCACATTTGTTTTCGGGCCTACATTTATCTTGTAGACACCGAACTACCCAGGCTCAATACCAGAGCCCGTTTTGGCTATACTTATTCATTCAGAAGAAATAATACTGCCTCACGATTTGCCAACTTGGGTTGTCCTATTAATCCTTTTAAAATAGCTAGTTTCATTTTGGTATTCAAGCGTTTGCTTACTATCAATAATAATAATAGATGTGATCACGATATAATCTTATTCTGATATAAAAGTCACTCAAAAGTATTAGAAAACTACGGTACCTAGTCCGTAGTTCCTTTTAACTAAATAAGGAACTTTATCATCATAATAATGGATATCAATCACGCTATTACAGTCTCAGGCTAGTATTAAGGTATTCAAGTTGAATTTGATTTTATAGCCACTACGCAACAAAGCTTAGCTATAAGCTAAATATTTGATGCCTGTAATTGTATTCCAACAACACCAGATGTCAGTGCATTGCCTCCCTGATAGAATGCAAATAAGGCCTCTACGAATAGCCACACTAGCCATACACCCTTAATCGATATTCCAATCAACGAGGCTGTATCGTACCGTAAACCCCATACGTCCCCGTACCGTCAACATATTGTGACCACGACATTGTTGACGCACTCGTAACTCCCGATCAACAAGCAGATTACTCAGAACGGGTAATTCATCAACTCGTCCTACATGCCTACGGCCCATTTAGGACGACTTGCAGAAAATCAAAATAAATTATATTTTCATTCTGCAACTCGTCCCACGTTTCTTTTTGTGTGGAACTTTAAGCTTTATCGACGTTTGGTACAGTTGGTAAGATAAGATTTAACAATATTTTTTAAGAATTTGTTGGTTCTACTTTCGTTTTGTTTATAGATTATTTGACGGAGTCGCACTATGGCCGCTACGCGTAACGTCGTTTATATTTATATCGGCCCTTATTCTTGAAGGTGCATTTTTTCTTGGATCAGTCGCGTTACAGCCGTTCTACCTAAACACTCAACATTAGAAGTGCCTGTGATGAGAAAAGAATCACACAGATCACATTAACATTTTGTAAAGCAAGAGACTAGGCGTGCAGACTTATCAGGAGATACTTTTTTTCGCCCACTCACACGCAATAATGTTGACATTATTGTATTGGCAATATTATTGCGAGTATAATTGCGGCTTTAGTCAGACTGCTCGCCAATCGCTGCCCGCGGTAAAATAAAATGTGGAATTAACATTTTATGAAGCATGGTACTAGGCGAGCAGACTTATCAGGAGATAGTGACAAGGGACAACATATTTTGAGGTGCTTGAGGAGTGGAGAGGTATTCCATGGATATCAGGACAATCCCGGATGTATGGTCAAGATCACTACCAGCACCTTACTGAAATACTTTCTTCTCCCGAGCACATTTGCTCTTGCGAATCTCCACTCCAACCGGCCCATGAAGGCAAGAGAGAGGTGGGAGCTCTGTTCTTCGTCAGTCCTCGTCACTCCGGCCAGCCAATGAAGGCAAGCCAGAGATGAGAAACAAGACATCTCCCGGGAGATCAGGTCCGTGGGGTCGCTACTGCCCAACAGCTCGCCACAAGCTGGCCTGTGGGTATTGGTTTATTATTATTAAATCCACATGTATGAATGTTCATTATTACCTCGTGAGTTAATTGGTGTCAAATTTGTGATGATTTAATCTTTTCTGTTTATACATGTGTCACAATGTTGTGATGATTAAATATTTTATAACATTTTTTTTTTTATTATTTACACACTAACACTTTTGCTACTGATTGTACCTTTTCTCATTTTGATAGTAATGTGGGACGAGTTGCAGAATGAAAATATAATTTATTTTGATTTTCTGTAAGTCGTCCTAAATGGGCCGTAGGCATGTAGGACGAGTTGATGAATTACCCCTCAGAACACCGTGTACACGATTCGACATTAGAGATATTCGTGTAACTGGTCACAAACAATATAACTGCGATTGGTTTGTACTATATCTCAAACAGGTAAATACCATTTTAGTTGCATCATTTACAATATAGTTATACTATCCTTAATAGTCTTTAGTAAATATTTGGTGATCTCACTGCAAATATTATCATGAAATGTTGAAGTTTGTTTGTTAAGGCAACTATTATTAATTCTGTGGTTAGAGCAAACAAATTTGGATGTTTGATAGGGAGGTAAAATCATATGTCAGTGGAAACGCCAGTAGAGGACGCCCTAGAAGGACATACATTGATGTTATTGGTGATGTTCTTCAAAAAGGACAGGTGCGTAGTACTTTCAACCGGCGTGCGTGTATGACAAGATGTATGACCGTGGACGAAGCGAAAGGAGTATGTAAGGATCGTAGCATGTGGCGTTCTACAGTTTCTGCCTACCCCCATGGGAAAAAGGCGTGAGTGTATGTATGTATGTAAAATCATATCTGGATTGTTATATTGGGTAGCCTGTTAAAACTGAAAACTTGCTACACGGCGGGCGGAGTTAATATGGTATCAAAATTAAGTCTTACCCTCGTACCAATAAACACCGAATAGAATTATGACAATCTTAAAACTGTTATGAGAAATAAATATAAAATTTAATCATTGCTCTGAATGTTAAACTGTAGTCATTCTTGACTTCATTTTATTCTAGAATTTATATGCATTTCTTATTTAGCTAATTTGTTGTTATAGCGAGTTTATCCTTTTATGTTATTGCCTATTTGCGCCATCTATCTCTAACAATATTTCACCATCTTGTACTTATGGCGAAACAAAAGTATTTGAATACATAGAGGATAAAATATTTAATACTAAGACAACGTATATCTCTTCTACTATCCTCGAGGTGGCCATTAAAATGAATTATTCGAATACGTGTTTGAGTTATACCTATGTAACTTGTTCAAATGTACAATGCACCAGTCTACGTCTTGTTTTGTTCTAGTTTTGTTATAAAGATAGTTTTCAAGCTCAATAACTCTGTTTTATTCTTTTTTTATTGTTTTGCAAAATCTTATGTTTTTTGATACCTACTGTACTTTCCAAAACTCTTGTAAAAAAAAAAAGCATAACTTTTTTTTCGTTAAATTTTTCAGTAAAGACAAAAAGGTTCATTCATAAGCATTGTCAATGTTAAAGATATAAAATCTAATTAAATTTATGTTTAGGTTGTATAAGTTATGAATGAAATTATGTACCTATTATTTTAATCTTAAATGCTTCATTACTGTAAACTATTTATAAGAATACTTAGGATAAAAAGGATGAAAATTCCAGTTATGCTATTTTTGTAAAAAAAATCCTTCTATTTATGTTTTAAGTTGGTATAGTGTTTAACTTCTACTATTTGATGCATGCTCTATCGTAAGCACGTTGTATTTTACTGAAGACTTATATTGTTAAATTCAAAAATAAATAAATGAGTTAAGAACGTTGTAGTCTTTCCCTTAAAGGAAATCGTATAATCATAATTTTTAACGCCATTAAAGAACATTGATTTGAACAGCAGGTAAGAAGCAGTATCCCATAGTCTAAGTACATCTAAATTTTGTTTTTGCCCAATATAAAAAAGAATGGTCGGCTCCCTTGTAAATTATCAACTTTTTATTCATGTTGCACGGTTCTCGCACAATTTGTCTACCTTCATCCGACATTAATGTTAAACACAATGCTTAGATAATGGATCCCTTGGCTCCTGTTTTGATTTCTGTATTCTGCTTTCATTTTTTGTTACAGTCATGTTGTTGATTTGTATATTAATGCTGGGTTTTTATATCCCACCGATTGTTATTGGTTAAAAGTATGACTCGTACATTTGTAACCAATAAATGACTAAGAGCTTCAGAATGTAGACCAGACTTTTTTGGCATTGCAGTCCTTTTTTTTGTGATGAAAGGACCAGATATTGAATAACCTGAAGAGCCCAGAAGTCTTTCTGCACCACGGCTCGTGATTCGGTCTCAGTGCCTAGTGCCTTCGGAAGAAATATTTATCTGGTCTGGAGGTATGTAATTATTTAACCAAATTAAATAAACGATTATAGTGTGTACTCAACACGTATAGTACAAAATATAGGTGAGTGCATGAAACTCTCTCGAAAAACTTATTATCGTTATACTTGTCATGTGCCCTGTGTCTGACTTGTAACTTGTATGTTAAGCTAAAAGACGACATGCGACATGCTATGAAATTAACTTTTATAATTAAAACTATTTTGAATTATATATTTAAAACTAGTTTCTGTTCTCATGGATTTAATTATATGATTTAGATCCAGGGTAAGGCTTACTGCTGTTACGGCGCTTGGTGGTAGAATCCATACCGTCTGCTTGGCTAGTTACACATTAAAGTAACTAACTAAGCAGTTTACTGTGTTCTGTTGTGTATAAATGTGAGAGCCAGAGGGTCCCTCTATATCTCTGTTACTTGGATTCGTGTGCGCCATTTTAGATCTTGTCTGCACCATAGAAGTAATAAGTACTACGTACAAAGTCCTTGGTCTGCACTTACTATCAGGTCCAAGGAGGATAAAATGCGACCAAGTAAAAAAAGGTTACTAAGTCTATACTAAGAACTTAAACACACCACGTTTTTTTCAGGTGCCGTCGACGCGCGTTTCTATATCGCGCGTTGCCAGCGCTGCTAAACTTGAAATAGGCAGATTACTTACGATTGCATCACTGGAAACTCACGAGAAACGCGCTGCAGACGCGCGTGAGCAACTCTCCTTGCAAAGTAAAACGCGTGTAGCACGCGCGCGAAGGAGCGTGTATCGCGCAACAGACGCGCGTAAGCAGCTCTCCTTGTTTGCAGCTAAAGAGACGCGCTGTGCCAGCGCGTCTGTATCGATGTAACTCCGCGCTACGAGCGCGTCGACAGCTCGCGAAAAAGTCATCGTCTGCATACTACAATTTTATGAACGTGTGAATAAGTAAATTGGTTGCGATAACATCGCGTTCGCAGCGCGTTATAAAAAAACGTGGCGTGTAAGAGCCCTAAGTGTTACTAAGTGTTTATATATTGATACTGGCCATTTATAGGTCTTTGGAAATCTTAGAGAAAACTCCAAATTAAACTTTTGGATCACTGGTTGATATTTTATGTTAAATTCAATTCCGAATACACAAACGGAATAAAATGAAACATTTTCTCCGACTATAAATTAAACAGTGTTTTGTTTCCAGTTGTTGTAAGAATTCTTCCAGTTATTCCAGTTAAAGTATTTAAATTTCCTCGGGTGTTCCTCGGAGAACCATTGCACAAACATCCGGGGAGGCAGCTGTTCTGGGGGCCGCCTACAAGTACAATTGCAAGTTCCGTTACTTGCAGCGCTACGTGACTTGCGAGCTCACTACAGCGCACCCGCTACCCCTGCACGGGTGTTTCTTGGTTCACAAGAAAATAAAAAGGAAACGTTTAGATAACGTTAACTTGATGTTGGAACAGACCTTCTAATTTGTGGTATTTAAACAATTTGTACATTCATTTATTCCTACATAGTACTTTTATAAAATGAATATAATAACCCTTGAATTTCATTTTATTAAAGTTACTCGTGTCAACGAATCCATTACCACTTCAAAATCAGAGACATCCTTTATCTACCAAAGAAAGTCGAACTTCACTGATGGCTTTTTGTCCGACAAGTAAAAATGAGTTGAGAAAATCACTACAGGACTAACGAGAAAACTTTGCCATTATTAATCAGGACAAGGAACGTAACAAAGAAATTCTTGTGCAAGTACCTTAGTTCCCCGTAACTCTTAAACATTGAAAGAACATTAAAAAGGCAAGTCATAAAACGTCCGTTTCGTCTTACTTTGTACGCGATAATGGATTGTTAAAAGGTAAAGTTCTTTTTATGTTTTAAATACAATTAAAGCACTATTTGCGCGGCTTACCATCGAATAGAACTAATTTTTGGCGTTCAGTGTTGGCCACGGTAAATTAAATGGCTTTGGCTTTCAAATTAGCGTTGCCAATCGAGTAAATGGTGCTTAAGTGATTTGGTTTTATTCTGGAAAGGACCTGTAGATTTACACAGAGTGTTGGATTTAAGCCATTTTAGTCTTTTGTACATTATTTTATCTACAAGTGTTTTTAGAATTATGTACACGAAGGTTTTTATCCTTTAAATAGCAGGTGAAGAGAGTACCTACTTACGAGTATTACCTTGAAAGAATGCAGATTTTGTTAGCTTGTAACTTTTGACAACCACGTATATTGTGATATTATTTTACACGGTTGTAATAATATCATGTTCAAATTTCTTATCTTAAGTTATTTATATATTCATTTACAAACATATTAAGTACATTTTTAAATATTCATTCATGTATATTATAATAACACATTTAAAAACATAAAAAATAGTATCCTATCGGCATCGGGAACAGGGTCCAAGCTACTGATGGTTGGGGCGACAGAGAGAGGAACTTCCTAACAATACGCACAGTGTGTAGATAGTTATTATTATATCAAATTATTAGAAATTTTCTTCATATGAGCTAAAAACTTCGACAGTTATTTGATGGATGTCTTAATGGTAAGAGAATTAAGGTGCCACAGTTGTCATCGGCATTGTCCTAAAAGTAAAGCAGTCGTTATTCGTGAAATTAAAAAATTGCTGGGTGCTGTGAACGTGACGGGAATAGCACTTAGCGTCAGTCGACGGACGCGGGACGCCCGGGGCAAATTGACTGGAGCACGACCATCGAGTGTCACACCTATTGAAACAACTCAATACGTGATACACCGAGTTCTACCACCACAAAGTTAATTATCCTTTAACACTGTCACCACTTTCGATTTTCCTGTTGAACCAAGCCAATCATAACATTACCAAATGGATAATTGCATTAGACTTTAGCGATTTGAAACCAATTTACAGCGATGTGTACGTTGACTTTTACAGTAAAATTGCTGATTTTTAACTGCCGCAAAACATGTGTATGTTTTACAAATGTGTGTGCTTTATTTACTTTTGTATAAATTAAAGAAAAACGCTGTTTATGCAGGCTCGCGGAGATCGAGCGAGTGTAGACATACAAGCGTGTTATTTATTCATTAGCGCTGAGCTCGACGCACCGTTGTTTCCGCCGTATGATGTGAAATCTCATATTAACTTGTCTACTTTCAGAGACTCGAATTTATGTAGCGAGGGAAATTGTCGCAGAGCTGTCTTGATGTACGACTTTACGGTGTTTCGTATGCATAAACTTTGTTTACTGTTACTGAGCGTAGCTCATCAACTCATGTGCTTTTACATAAATATTAATAATTGAGTTGCTCAGTATTAAGACTCATACGTCAGTATGTAACCATACTGGATTTTGTAATGGCTCATGGCTAAATAATTACAGCCGCATAGACCGATCTTCCGGGTTAAGCCACGCTTGCCGAGGTTGGTCTGTGGATGGGTGACCATTTACCATAGCGAGTTTCCTCCGTGCCTCGGAAAGCACGTAAAGCCGTTGGTCCCGGCTGTCATTTGTAGATCTTTGACAGTCGTTACTGTTGGTCAGAAGCCAGAAAGTCTGACAACCAGTCTTACCACGAGTATCGTATTACCCAGTTACTGGGTTGTGGAGGTCTGATAGGCAGTCGCTCCATGTAAAATACTGATATTCAGCTGCATCCGGTTCGACTGGAAGCCGACCCCAACATAGTTGTGAAAAGGCTAGGCAGATGATGATGATGACTGGATTTTGTAATGAATGAAAGTTTAGGGGATTAGCGGACGACTGCTACTTTTAATTTAATTACTGAACTTTTAGAAAAGCAAAGGCACTGAACCATCCTTTTGTACAGTTGCGGACTTGAAATGTTTACCACCCTAAGTGGTAATTGCTTGCACATTACTTTTTCATAAGGTCGCTCGGCCGCTCGCCTAGAATTAACAGGGCATAGATTTTTTTTTTCTTAATTTACATGAAAAGGTTCATTTAAAGAGGATATATTATACTAGGTAGCATAGAAAAAGAAATCAATCTATTTACTAAACAATCACATATCCAAAAAGGAGTTCTTATCATCAAAAAGTGATTAATAGCTTTTTGCTATGATCGATGCTTCACAATTTTAAAAAGTAAAACTTATTTAATATGATATGACATCTTAAACCTTATTGCGCACAGTGTGAGAAGGAATCGAATTTGAAATCTGATAAAAATTTCGAGTGGGCTGTGCATAGGTATTTATTTTCCCGACGTTGCAACTAGGTTGTGTTTTTTTTATGTAATAGGTTGGCAAACCAGCCGACGCCATACAAGGCGGCCAATTCGACTAAAAAAAATGTTTCTAAACGCAAACGAACGACAACCGTCAGTCAGTTTTCGTTTACGAAAACTTGCAAAATGATTGGTTTTGTTTTTGTGTCAAACAATTTGACAGCTTTTGAAATTGAAAACTGTCTTAATCTCTCAATCAATTGTGTCTCTATTTACGGCCGTAAATATAGACACAATAGTTAAACAATAGCGGTGTCGTCCTCGGACGAAGCGCGGTAGCACACCGGTTATGGAACGGTTCGGCCTTGGTTCGGTTGCGATTAATTATCAAGATTTGTTTTAGGAGAATTGGGTACCTGATGGAAAGTGGTTGACGCCGTTATGTCGCAGTAACATGGTTAAAACCATTACATGATATTTCTAGTGATATGATCATAATACTAGAAGATGTTTATAGAATTCGTTTCATAAGCATCATCATCTTCCTGCCCTTATCCCATGTTACTTGGGGTCGTCGCAACACGTTTTCTTCTTCGATTCCGTCCTGTCAAGCGTCATGATATCACTGACTCCCTTCTCTTTCATATCATTCTTCACACAATCCATCTATATTTACTTTGGCCTTCCTCTCCATCCATCCACATTTAGATTCATAACTCTCTTGGTCACATGCGTTTCAACTCTCTTCTTTACATGCCCATACCAAGACAAACGGTTCCCTTTCATCTTTTCATCAATTAATTTCATAAGCATCTCCCAAGGAAATATGATCTTAGAACACTATTAACAATACATGATCACATCGATCAATTTATACCTACGCATTTCACTATATTAAATCACGTTTAAATGATGAATCGAGATGAAACGCTTTCTAAGCATCTTCCGATATATGATCATATCGTACCGCTAGAAATATGATCATAACCGGTTGCGTACCGCCCGTCGTCCCAGGATGACACTTAATTGTCTTATCTATTGTGTCTATAATTACAGTGTTCGAGGTTTTACACATTACATCTACGACACCAAGAGTATTGCTGATGCGGTGCCACCCTTAGAGACAAAGTTTGATAATCTCATTATGCCTGTCGTTTCATCAGCATCTCTTTCAAACCGAAACAGCAATACTGCTTGGCTGCTGAAATAGGTATGGTGGCAGCACTTCCCCAGTCGAGCTCTTTCACAAAGAGGTATTAGGTACAAGTTTAGTTTTAGTATACCTACACTAAACCTGAAACTAGTTTGTTCAGAATCACTAAGAGAGTCGATTGACATAGTTTTTACACCACAGTATATTTTGCCTTTTTTTCATACATTTCAATTCTGTTTCAATAGGTTTCTATGCGTAACAGTGGACGGGAATAGACACCTTGATGCTTGAGACGATCCTTTCGGTCAGTCTCTGTGTATTAGACAACCACATGCATAGCACATCTCAGGCATTTCACACTTTACTAGGGAACTTAACGCGACATAAACTAAGGTATAACTTGGAGACTTATTAAAAAAAAGCACACATTCAGGCAGTTCTGATGAAAATCTAGTTGGGGTGTCTCGGTTTTTGTAGATACCTACTAAAAATAAAGTTGTATATTAGGTGCTAACTTGCTAAGACTATTGAATCGGGTTTTTTTGTGATCGTTATACATATTTGTGCTTTGATCTCACCAATCGGAAACTTAAAATAAAGAAAGGTTTCTTCTTTTACACAGCTTAGCTCATCCATCGTACTCGGTCTGAAATTTAATCCTACTAACTGACATAAAAACACAATGAAACTATTTCATCCCTACGTACATAACGGTCTCTTAAATACAGGCAGAGAAAGTTAGGCGGGGGTCAAGCCTCCATTAATTAAACAGAAGGGCGGATGCCTAATACCCTCATCTTGCAAACCACCGGGGCGACCTCACCGGAACTTTCAAAAGGTCAACACTACGCTCGCCGCCATCGAACATTATACATTATTGATCTTGTTGTTTCACTTAATAACCCCAATGTGCCTCTCAAGTAGGATTCGAGGCATCTAGGCCGTCTTAGATCAGACCTTCTGCCGGTTAATGTCTTGATGTTAAGTGGTTCGTGTATTCCCGAGCCAATTTTATTCATAACGGAACCTTAAAGTTATCCAACCGTTATTATCCAAATTTCCCAATTTCTGGGCAATCCATTTTATAGACGACAGGCCAACTCGGTTTTATATTATGGATGATACTTAAATCTTTAAATGTTGAAGGCGGTCTCGCTGAAACCTGTTTTATATTCAGTACCTACTCCTGCAACTGCTGGACAAAATAAATTAGGTCATTATTTTACTGACATTGTTCCTTCTTTTAGACACGGGCTTCTTTATATTTTGCATTTATTTCACTGTGTTGCTATTTTTTTTATACAAGGTTAGTCGGAAAGGGGGTACTAGTCCGAAAGGGTGTTAGAGTACCCATAATAATGAATAACTTTTGTTCTACAACTTTCCCCAAAAGTCACAGTGTAAGAGAAATAGCTGTTCAAAAACGTCATAAAAAATACGCTAAAATCTATCCATCCTCAGCTACGATCAGCTGTGTTTACATTTTAGGTTATATTAGGGGTCACGAATTAGAAGCGCCATTTTTTGAATTCGTAACTAAAGGAGTGACGAAGATTTTTTGAAAAAACTAAAATAAAAATAATTTTGCATGGAAATAAAAATTATCGAATTTTGTTAACACTTGCTTTGAAACAGTCATCAGTGATACTATAAGTGGCCCGCGGACCTGTATATTGTTTTATATCGCATAAAAACTGTAAACTTCTGCCGTATCTCGTATATCGTGGACATTATGTTAAAATGTTTCTTATTTTGGTTTGAATTAGTCTAATCTACAAGAGGGACACAAGGTACAGTTACATCTACATCATTATCTAAAACGTACAAAGCAAGCAGCCGAGGTAATGAAATGGAATTACAACCAGTAACTAGTACGTACTCTGGGCGAAGAGCTTTCTGATTAAATATTGAGCTATCAGTTAATGGGGGCAGATATTCTGGAATTATTGAAGGCACTTAAAGGCTTGCTTTAACAGCGAACTAAATCCTCTGCAATGATGAGTTTTAGAATTTAAATAATGATTAGTAAATAAGTAAATTACAACAATGAATTATTATAAACCTATTTAACTAAAAAGAAAAGTCCTGACTGACTGATTGACTGACTCATCAACGCCCAGCCCAAACCATTGGACCTAGAAAGCTGAAATTTTGCACAGAGGTTTCCTTTATAATGTAGACAAGGAATAAGAAAAGATTTTTCGAAATTCAACCCCTTTAGGGAGTTAAATAGGGGATGAAAGTTTGTATGGAAAATCGTCACTTAACGGGTTCAAAATTTCACGCAAGCGAAGCTGCGGGCAAAAGCTAGTATCTACATAAAGACATATTTTTTTGTCTTTAAAACGTTAGTTCTGCGTAACCTTTTCCCCTTCGTCCGGCATACCGTCCTCGCCGACGAGGCCCGTCGCGACGTCCCACCGCCGCCGGTCACGATCCACCGAGCTCTCCCGTCGTAGAGCCGGTCGTCTCTTCAGACTCCGTAGTCACACCGATAATTCAGCTCTCATCAAGCTGTCTCCCCGCCAGCAACGCCCTAAGCCGAGGTCTGAGTCCCACTAGGGGTCGCCCTTAGTGCTGTTGTTGCAGGTAGTCATGATGTTAGTGTAGTACAAGTAGTTAGCTTAGGTTAAGTATTTTACTTCCCCCCCTCCCCATTGGCTGGAGACCCTTCAGGTCTCGCCAATGACTGCCCGGTTACGTAGAAACGGTCCCCTAGGACCACCTACAGCAGTGCAATAGAAAAAAAAAAACATTTCCCATCTATGTTAGGGTCAGCTTCCAGTTTAACCAGATGCGGCTGAATACCAGTATTTTACACGGAGTGACTGCCATCAGACCTCCGCAACCCAGTTACTGGTCTAATATTAGGATATCGGCATTGCCCAGTGGCAATGCCGATATCCTAAGGTTAGACCAGTTGTCAGACTTTCGGGCTTCTGACTACCAGTAACGACTGTCATAAGTACTCGTATGCGTATGACACCCGGGACCGATGGTTTAACTTGCTCTCCGAGGCACGGAGGGGTCTTAATGTATAACGAACGGTCACCCATCCACAGACTGACCGCGGCAAGCGCAGCTTAACCTTGCAAATCATATGATCCGCGCAGTTGTTATTTAGCCACGAGCCCCTCTTTGTCTTTAAAATGTATTTAATAGAAAAAAGGTAGGTGTCACAAGATAAAACTGACTGACTTGCTTAACACTGTTAGCCCGAGGCTGACCAAATAAACCCGTGTCACAGCCATACAAACTTCACTGGGCTATCGCTTTATATCGATATATTATTTATATATAAGGCTATTTTTAGTATACCTACTCTAAACCTGAAACAAGTTCGTTTAGAATCACCAAGAGAATCGATTGGTATAGTTTTTAGACCACGTTATATTTTTATTTTTTTTTCATAAATAAGTTAACATTTCAAATTGTATTCAATAGGTTTCTACGTATATCAGTGGACCGAGAATAGATTACCTTGAGGCTTCAAACGGTCGGCTCGGTAAGACAATTTTAGACAACCCACAGTGAGTATTTAAAAATGGCTTATGTTTAACTTACCACCAGATATAGTAACATAAAATAGACAAAAATAGTAAATGATCACCAAAATTAAACCCGCATTTTAATATAAAATTACAACCAAAGTTTTAACATCTCGCTATCCTATTAAAGCAAAACGACTCCAAATAAATCATTGTTAATCCAAAAGTAGTAAATGTTGTAGTTAATGAACATCAAATTGTCACTTCGTTGGGTTTCCAAAGTAGAGTCGAACTACTAAAATTTATATAATAATATAATTCAAACATGATTCGAAAGACACGTGGTGCCATCTATTATCATAAGAACGTTATTGTTGTTTTCCTCGGAAACAGTACTTTTTTCGAGATAAAAGGTACCCTATATCTGTTTCTGTACACCGGACAACGTATATGCAAAATTTCAGGATGATCGTTTCTGTGGTTTAGGCGTGAAAAGGTAACAAACAAACAAACTTACTTTCCCATTTATATTATTAGTTAGGATTGTATTGTTATTCTGAAGTTCTGCCTGCTAGCTGCCTGCTGAAATCTTGATACTGAATTTGAGATAAGTATAAGCATGACGACTTGAGTATCATTGCTATAAGTCACCACAGCACTCGTTACATCTACTATTCATTCATAGGGTCAGAATCACCATATTCATGAGCGGTGGTACCTTGGAAGCCCATTTAGCCTAGCAGGATAGGGATACATATATTCTTCCCGCGGGTGTCATAAGAGATTGTCATATTTCATACCGATAACGTCACAGTAAGGAAAGGTCAAAGGCCATTGCAGTAGCTCTGTGGAAAACCAGGAGCAACATTTTTGGTAAAAGGAGCACTTTTCCGTTTTATTTAATACAAACCTTAACCTGATAACAGGACGGAGAAGTATTAGGATAAAAAAAATAGAGAGTGGTAATTTTAGATGGGGCAGGAAAGGCTTACCTTAACCATTGTAGTACGGGAAAACGTGCTTGTGAGACCGGACATACTTTTTGAAAATATTTTGCTCTGCATTTACAGATTTTGTAAAAAAATACAGTCACTGAGTATATGGGCAGTTTTCACAAATTCCAATCGATCCGATTGGGGAATCGGATCGATTGGGATAAGGATCAAAAACTCTTGCGGACCCACTGAGATTGGAGTACCTACTTACTTACTAGAAACGTCAGAAATCGCAAAAAACTTATTTTAGCACTTTTAGCATGACTCTCGTACATCTAGATCATTTGTTTTGAATTACTGAAAATTGCCTCACTTTTTTTTGTGAGTTTTTAATACACAACTTCATAATAATACTACTACAACATATTGATTCAATAAACTTACTTTAAACCCTCTCGGATTAGCATTTTAGTACCCCACTCCGACTAAGTGCGTATACACGTAGAAAGCGGGTTGCCAGCGCCGATCTGCCAGTGCTTATCGGTGCTGGTCCGCGCAGTTAGTCGGCGCAGTTAGTCTTTATACTGTGTGCACATTGGGTTGGGGTGAATGAAAAGACCCTCCAAGAGTGACGATACAAGTACGTCCGGTGCACCCTGGGCAGTCAGCCCCGCTACCAACCTTGATGACTGGCTAATCTTTTCACCACAGCATGAGCTATTTCCGTATAGCTCGTGCTGACCCGAGAGAAGAAGACGTGGCGAATCAGCGCCGACAAGCTCCGAACGTCGCCGACAAGTTCCGACCTGGGGGGCTACTCTCTAAGCACGAAGTCCGTGGTTTCGGCCTTAGTTACGAGCGTTTCCCTATCACCTACGGACATACGATTATTTCGGGGCCCGAACTAAGAATGAATGACAACACGATTTGACAGTTGTCCCTACTACCGATGTGTTTTTGCCCGTCCGAAAAGTTGAACTTGACACTTGTTTTGTTCACTCCTACGTTTCGGGCTACTTTCGGACGGGCGACTTACTTCGTTGACGGAGTTAGGGAGTAGGCCCCCTGCTTCGATCAACGCTGATAGACAGTCATTCGTAATTGCTGTATTTACAAGAGATCAACGCGTAATTTTGTTTATACAGCCGGCCCCTGCTTCTTCTACCCGCTTCCTTTATGTAGCGGTTACCTGCACGGACCAGCAGACAATTGCTGTCGTTTTATCTATATCTTATGTCAAATTTGACGTTTAGAATAGATAAATGTCTCGAATCGACTCGATAAAAAGATCCGTGCTCGCACCGCTGTACCGATAAGCGCTGGTAGGTCGGCGCTGGTTACCTGCTTCCTTCATGTATATGCCCTAAGAGCTCTTACACACGAGCGGCATGTTCCCAACGGCAGAGGTAACTGCAGCCATCGACGCGCATCGGCGGCAACCGTCGACGCGTCGACGGCAGCAGTCGACCTATAGCGACACTTGCAGTTGTTGCCGCTGCCGCTGATCTTCGAAGTGGAAATGTCGACGGTTGCCGCCGACGCGCGTCGACGGCTGCAGTTAACCTCTGCCGTTGCTCGTGTGTAAGCGCTCTTACATCGCGGCATCTTATTAAACTTAGGGATAGAAAAAACAATTTCTTGGTAATAAACGGATGATTCTTATCAATACGTATTGATTTATTTGGAACAGTTTACTTTCATCAGTTCAGCTTATAGCCGTCCACTGATGGACAAGGGCCCCTTTCAAGTTGCTATAGCAATAATTAAGTGTTAAAACCAGCTCTTGACCTAATAAATGTTTTTTTAAATGTTTCTAAAGAAATATTCAACGAAACTGTCAAAGAGCTTTCTGTGTAAGGAGGAAAATTTACAAAAATTAATTAAGATGTTTTAAACATTTATAAGAGAAAATTTTACATACTTAGATTCCGGTTTTTGGGAAACCATCACGAATTTTTATTATATTAAACTAACTCGAGGCGACTCAGTCTACAAAGTAAATGTAATAAAGCGGGCCTTAAAAATTAAAGTCTAAAAAATAAAGTCAAAAGTCGTTCTATTTTTAATTATTTTTTTAGTTCCTGATGGGTTATTTACACGGGTCGATTTTAGCTATGCGGCAAGTCACCAGTCGCATCAGTTGTCACTTGCGGCCTAGTCGAATTACACGGTCGATTTTCGCCGTGCGGCCTAACCGTGCGGCGAAAATCGACCCGTGTAAATGCCCTATTACCATAACCGTCCCGTCAGTTTTTAGGATTAGGCGGAACATACAGAAACACCCTATTTTATAATTCAATTACTTTTATATTGATGTGGTTTCAGGAAATAATAACACATCCTCTCTTCATCAATGGGTAACCAGTGGCGTACCTAGGGTGAGGCAATTAGGGCTCGTGCCGTGGGCGTCATTTAAAGGGCGGCGCAAAATTCGCAAATTAAACCAACAATACAGGGTGTTAACGAATTCGTGTAATTCCTTCAAACCACATGATTTATTAATGGCATAGATTAACTCCGCACGGGATTTAGATTAATTGATAATAAAAATAAACTTATTTTTCATGCTTAAATGAATGAAGGCTGCACAGCTGACGGGCACTTCGGACTAGCGCGATATCGCTCCACGCAGTCTGGGATGCTAAAATTACTCAGATACAAAACACCATGGTTCATATTTTTTTTGTTATTTCCGAAAAAACCTATGCAGGGTCAATCAGTGTCACCATTAGATCACGCGGTTTGAAGGAATTACACGAATTCGTTTACATCCTTTATAATTTATATTATATTATTCAAATTATCAAGCGATTTCTACGATATCGTGACATTAAAAAAGAAAAGCCTTCCGAGACTATTTTTAATAGTGTATCTGTTTATTTTACAAGGTTAGTCGGAAAGGGGGTACTAATCCACAGGCCACTTGAAGTATCACTGATGACTGTTTTAAAGCAAGTGTTAAAATTTCAAAATTCGATCTTTTTTATTTTCATGCAAAATTATATTTATTATGGTTTTTTCAAAAATTCTTCATTCCTGCTTTAGTTACGAAATCAGAAAATGGAGCATCCCTCATCTCAAATATGACCTAAAATGTAAACACCGCTGCTTATAGCTGAAGATAGATCGATACTAGCGTATTTTTATGAAATTTTTGAACAGTTATTTGTTTTAAACTGTTGACTTTTGGGCAAAGTTGTAGACCAAAAGTTATTCATTATTAAGTGTATTTTAACACTCTTTCGGATTAGTACTCCCTTTCCGACTAACCTTGCATATTTAGATAATTTATGAAAGAGCGCTATTTGTACGTTTGCCCTGGGCGCCATTTTCCATTAGTACACCCCTGAAAGTAACTCAGGGATTAGATAATGTATGTCAAGAGGATCAGCAGCAACGTCCTCCGATATACTAATAACAACATACTACAATCACTAATGCGTCTACCAAGTGTGATAATTATGGCTGTGGCTGTTACTTGTAGCGATCATTTAGAGCCCCAAGATCAGCACCTGATCTTTACGACTTTATATGATGATGACACCGAGACAATGTAACGGAAAGACCTTTTGTTAGTCACCCCTATCTATTCAATAACGTTCCAATAATGTCGATAGCATGGGGAAAATGGAGATGTATTCACGTAACGGTTACCTAATTGAATTCCTGACCGAGAAACAGCATCCCTCCTAATGGTTCATTTCAATTTTAGATGCCAATAACAGTTCTCACGAATGCCTCCCAAGACTACGTCGTTTAAGACACTAAAGAACTAGGATAGTGGTACTTTCTTTTATAGGGAGGCAATGTGTTTTGTTAGAGACGTTACAATATTGTGTAACAAAAAAAATTATGGTTACTAAAATTCGTTTCTATTTTTGCTATTTAAAAAATAGAACATTAACGGTTCTTTTATTATTAGATGATAAATTAACAATCGTTTTCTGTTTGTAATATAACTTTCGTGAGACACATTCATATTTATGATTAGTTACGGTTCACTCACTCGCGTCCTCGCCGCGTTTTCAGCTTATGATTAAGGGCCCAGTTTGGGTCCGAAACTAGTCAGGCAATCCCGAAAAATGCACGTGAGTAAACCGTAAAAACCGTAAAGGTAAGAGTTCGTAAGCGACTGCATACAGCAGCAGCAGACGACGTGTTGTCCGACGGCAGATCAGTAATGCCACCGACACGGGAGCGACGACACGTTGAATCTTTCTCAAATAATGAGTTTTTCCAATTCCGAAGAAGAAAAACTGATAAACCAGATGGCCTAATATCCTGTACGATGCATCTAACAAAAATAAAAGATACAAAAGTAAATCGCGACCGCTAATCCTAAACAGGTCAGACATCTTGTGTCACGGAACATTCAGAACTAACTGGAATACGATGTGTCGTCTGCTACAGCCATCTGCAGTTGGGTTCGGAATCATGACTGCAGTGACATGACGCTCCGATATGTCGTATCGACACGTTGTCTGCTGCTGCTGTATGCGGTCAGCTTCGCACTCGTACCTTTACTAATCAGATTAAAATGTTATGTATTTTTGAAGTCAATAATTATAAGTATGTTTGGGTAGGTACTATAATATAAATTCACCCCAAAACAGAACCAGGGAGCCGGAAAGTATCAAATTCCTGCCGGAAGGATAACTGTACTACCACATTGTGTAGGGTCATAAATAAACTATCCGAGAGCCAGGCTCAACCTAGATTAAGCGTTGTATAGGACCACTAATCTTACCATCCATAGAGTAAAAAGTAAAAGCACACAAAACAAAGGGAGGCGCATTGCGCGATCGTAACTTTGGGCACGGAGACAATGCTAGCCACAGTGCAGTGTTCCTGTTTACGAGTTAGCACATTATTAGATATGCTCTAGTAAGATATTCTCTGGAAATTAACTATATGTGTATTCTGCAGGCATGTGTTCAGGATTAAAGTAATGTAATGCCAAGCGATGCAATTATAACTTTACCGAGATATAATAACTTCCCTACATGTTACAGGTACTATTAAAGTTTTAAAATGTGTTCTGAAAAGTCTTCCCCTATGGGTATGAAGATTTTCTTGCGAATAGGGTATTTAATTTGACTACTATTAAAAATGTACAACAATTTAGTATTAATTTATAGAAAGAACAAAGTGAAAAAATAAATGGAATCGATACAAAAATAGAGATACACGCTTTCGAAGTTCGCCGTTGTTGCATTTTCTGTCCTTGTCACGCGAAACGGATTTTATAGAGAGTGATGTCAAGTCACTATTGAGTTTTTAAGGTATGACGTCATATGTTAGTAGTGTTGTCTCTGTCTTGTGAACAATTTTAAATCGTTCATAACTTGGGCATTTATCAAATATTTCATTGGTATTTTTACTGTTGCTTATTGTTTTTGCTCTCGTTTCGATATTTGTAATAAAACATATATATTGGGAAATACCTCGTCATCAGAACGATTAGATATGGTGGCTAGCCGAAATAATAGTCACAACTGTTAATCCAGACGTCTATTAATACACTGAGGTTAAACATAATTTACAATATCACGTGATTAGGCTGATGGAACCGAATTACAACATGGAAACGCGGTGAATTCAATACAGGACGGCAGAACTCCTCGCACCCGTGTCTCCATCGAAAAGTCCAGTCTGACGTTAAGAAAGCTCCACTTCGTCGAATGACCACCGCCTTTGTAACATCGGGTGCGTTGATTCATATCGACGACTAACTTCCTTTGTCAACATTGCCCAGTGTTACCCGCTAGCGATAACAAACGGGACAAAGACAGATAAAAATTTTTTTTTTTAAAAATCTTTCGTTTAAAGATAAAGAATCATTTATTTGGACACAGCACAAAGAGACACAACATGTGAAAATGTGATATAAATAAAATAAAAACTGATCGTACTAAAAACACCTCATAAGATTTCAATAAAAAAACGAGTGACGATACTTAAGTACGTCCGGCGCACACTGGGCAGTCAGCCTCGCTATCAACCTTGCTGACTGGCTAATCTTTTCACTACAGCATGAACTATTTTCGTATAGCTCGTGCTGAGACGAGAGAAGAAGAGAATATAAAAAAAGACTTTTTTTTTTTTGATAGTACATTTCGATGAAATTAATGAAAACATGGCGAGACCGCTGACGGGTACGACTACTGCGATATCACTTCACGCAGTTAGGGTCGGTACATATCTGACGGAAAATACGTCGCCGATCTTCCGCCGATGCACATAATTTCATACAAACATCTCACACCGTACACATCTGACCGAAGATGCGTTACTAAAATTCCTCGTGTAAATTACGCGACGGAAGATCGGCGACGTATCTTCCGTCAGATATGAACCTTCCCTTAGTTGACTCCGGGCGCTAAAATCACTGAAAAACGGAACACCATGTTTTCATCTTGAAATATTTTTGTTGTTGAAACAGTAAAAATCCCATGCAGGTTAAATCTGTGTCACGAGTAGATCACGCGGTTTGAAATAATTACACGAATTCGTTTACATCCTGTATGTAAACAATATTACATAAAAGCCTCAATTACAGAGTAAATATCAAATTCTAATAACAATATAACAGTAAACATCGAATAACGCTGAGAAACTAGCAATTTTCTGAATCGTAACATAAAAAACGTGAACGTAACATCCACGTATCTTCCTCGGTCGTTCTCTTTGAAATACAGTCACTGCTTGTTAGTGAGCCCCTCGAAATACAACTCCTACTCTCTCCTGCTCCCTTTGTACTGTTTAAAGGCTCGAAAGTTTTGCTCCTCCAACTTTAATATGAAAGAAAAATAAACAAATCTAGAACGTCTGCGGTATGAGGATCAAGTTCCGGAACGATTCCAATTGTTATTTATGTACCTACAATATCTACCTGCGGGGATCGTGCCAATTCATAGTATCTTTGTATTTGAAACCTCCATTTCTATCGTTATAATTATTATTCTTTAGCTGCTTATTGTATTTTAGTTGTGGTTCTGTGTGTTTGTGCATATGAGATTTCCATTCATGTGTGATGGATGAGAAATCACAGTGCAGCGAATTTTGAGGACAATATAGTGGATAGGAATTTTGGAATACGTGCTTAATATGGAATACTCAGCACCTAGAACATTCCAAAATACATCTGTGATTATCCCTCCCGCTACGGGTCGGCGACTAGTGAACGTGGGGAGTTCAGCGGTACAAGAACTGAGCTAGATTGCGGGGAAGTATTTACGCTAATCGATTGATTGGATGGACCTACCTAAGTTACATTATTTATTATCTTTCTAATCTTACACGGATATTTAATAATGATTTTATAAATTTCTAGCCAATATTTTTAATTTTAAAGTTTTGTAATTTTAGAATCCGTTAATAATTTGAGGGGCTCGTGGCTAATACACAACCGCGCGGATCATACGATTTGCAAGGTTAAGATGCGCTTGCCGCGGTTAGACCGTGGATGGGTGACCATTCTTTACACGTCGAAACTACTCTATGCCTCGGAAAGCACGTTAAACTGTTGGTCCCGGCTATCAAACAAATATCTATGACAGTCGTTACGGGTAGTCAGAAACCCCAAAGTCTGATAACCGGTCTAACATTCTTTTTTATTTATTTTTATCCTGGAAAAATCCTCGTGAATACCCTTTGCCCGGGGAAGGCGAAGGGTTATATGCCAGACTCTTAACGGCTAAAAACCCACGGTGTTCCTTCTGACCCTAGACCGGTGTCGCGGGATTCGCAGCTGCATGCACCGTGACCCCGGCAGGCCTCGGTCCGCCATCCCCTGGCGGACCTCTCCTACTATGGGGCCTAGCCCCACATACTCCTGAAAAGCGCGCGCGGGGCGCTGTGCGCCGCCTTCTCGGGCTTGTTACTGGTCGGGCGACGGGTCCCCTAATCCGCCGCCCGCAGGCCACACACTACGGTGGCCGGAGATCGTCGCGCGTCCTCTGGCACCCGGTGCGTCTGGCGCGGAAAGTGAGAGTGGCAATCGCCTCTCTCTCCCTCTCTGCTTCGTCCATGGTCGCCATCACCTCCTCGCAAAGGGAGGTGACGGCTTCCCAGGCACTCTCACCCCCGACCATGGACAGAATCACGGCCGGAAGCGAGAGGTCACCACCTAGTTCACGGCGTTGCGTCGCCCACGCAGGGCACGCCTGTAGCAAGTCCAGCGCCGTGTCCTCAGGGCAGTTGACGCAGTGGTGACATCCGGGCGTCTGCTCTCTGCCTATGCGACACAGGTATTTCCCGAAACATCCATGTCCCGAGAGCACCTGCGTCAGCCGGAAGCTGAGGGCGGCATGCCGCCTCTCCAGCCACTGCTCCATCACGGGTCTTACCGCCGCTACCGCGGCGTGCCCTAACCGGTCTAACCTTAGGATATCGATATTTCCAAGTAAGTGGGTTGCGGAGGTCTGATGGCAGTCGCTCCGTGTACAATACTGGTATCTAACCCTTTTTTTTTTTTTTTTTTTTATCCTGGGAAAATCCTCATGGATACCCTTCGCCTGGGGAAGGCGAAGGGTTATGCCGGACTCTTACCGGCTAAAAACCCACGGTGTTCCTACTCCTGACCCTTGGCCGGGGTCACGGGATTCGCAGCTGCATGCACCGCAACCCCGGCAGGCCTCGGTCCGCCATCCCCTGGCGGACCTCTCCTTCTGTGGGGCCTTGCCCCACGTCCTCCTGAGAGGCGCGCACGGAACACATGCGCGCCGCCTTCTCGGGCCTGTTACTGGTCGGGCGACGGGTCCCCTAACCCGTCGCCCGCAGGCCACACACTAGGGTGGCCGGAGATCGTCGCGCGCCCTCCGGCGGCGCCCGGTGCGTCTGGCGCGGGAAGGGAGAGTGGCCGTCGCCTCTCTCTCCCTCTCCGCTCCCTCCTTGGTCGCCATCACCACCTCGCAAAAGGAGGTGACGGCTTCCCACGCACTCTCGCTCCCGACCATGGACAGAACCACGGCCGGAAGCGAGAGGTCACCACCGATCGCCGCGACTAGTTCACGGCGCTGCGTCGCCCACGCACGGCACTCCTGCAACGTGTGCAGCGCCGTGTCTTCCGGGCAGTCGACGCAGTGGTGACATCCGGGCGTCTGCTCCCGGCCTATGCGACACAGGTACTTCCCGAAACATCCATGTCCCGAAAGCACCTGCGTCAGCCGGAAGCTAAGGGCGCCATGCCGCCTCTCCAGCCACTCCTCCATAACGGGTCTTACCGCCGCTATTGCGGCGTGCCCTGCGCTGGGTTGCGCAAGTCGTTCTCTCCACTCGGCCACTAGGATCTGGCGGAGCTCACTCCGCTCAGGCGCCTCCTCGCGCTGACGATATCTCAGCGCGAGGGCCCTCGCCTCCAGATCCCAGGGCATCGATCCGGCTAGGAGGCTCGCCGCCTCGAAGGAGATCGTACGGTACCCCCTTATCACCCTGACGGCCATCGCGCGCTGCGGTCTGCGCAGGATTGCGACGTTGCGCGCCGTCAAGGTGTCCGCCCATATTGGCGCCCCATATAGGGCCATGGACCGTACGATCCCCGCGTAGAGCCTCCGGCAGGAGGTGTTGGGGCCCCCCAGATTGGGCAGCAGCCGCGACAATGCAGCCGCTGTGCCCATCAACTTTGGCGTCAGTTGCCGAAAGTGAGGCCCAAAGTTCCACCGGCCGTCGAGGACAAGTCCTAGGTACTTCATCGTCGACTCGACGCCGATGCGAACACCTCCCACTGTGATGTGGGATCCCGAGGGTGGTCCCTTCCGGGGCCCGTGGAAACACAGGGCCTCGGACTTCTGCAAGGCCACCTCGAGACCCAACCGCCGGATCCTTGTGACGACCTGCGCAACCCCAGCTGTCGCCAGTATGGCTGCCTCGCGGTGCGTCCTCCCCCGCGCCGTGACTAGCGTGTCATCGGCGTAGCAAGTCACGCCGACGCCGCGGAGGAACGCACCGCGAAGCACCCAGTCGTATCCGATGTTCCACAGGAGCGGGCCCAGAACCGATCCCTGCGGAACACCGCACGACATCTCTCGTCGACTCCATCCTCCCCGACCCGGGTAGATGACGGCTCTCTGCGTCAGGTAGGCCCCGACAATGCGGCGGAGGTAAGTCGGCACCCGATGGTGTTCGAGTGCCGCTCTAATGCAACTCCAGGGCAAGGTGTTGAAGGCGTTGGCGATGTCTAGAGACACCGCCAAGACGACCTCGCCCCGGGTAACTGCCTCCTCCGCCTGAGCCCTCACGCGCATGATTGCGTCCACGGTGGAGCGCCCTCGGCGGAAACCGAACTGGCTGTCCGCCAGATCCGGCCCCACCCCAGTCATGTGCGTGACGAGGCGGTCTGCAATTACTCTTTCGAAGAGCTTGCCCACCTCGTCCAGCAACACGATGGGGCGGTACGCAGACGGTGAGTCTGCGGGGCGCCCCTCCTTCTTGAGCAGGACCAGCTTGCCAGTTTTCCACCGGAGTGGAAACTGGCCCTGCTCACAACATGCGCTCAAGAGCCCCCTCAGTCGGGGCCCGAGAGCCTTGAGAGCCAGGACCCATGCACGGCCAGGTATGCCGTCGGGCCCCGGGGCGGTGTTCTTGGCCTGAAGCCTTTTCACCGCCGCTCTCAGCTCTACCCGGGTCACTTCAGGCACGTCGTCGTCGTCGTCCGCGTCAGGCGCCAATGAAGGCGGAACCATTGGCGGTGGCGTATGCTCCGCCCTCGAAGGGAACAGAGCGCTCACCACTCCCTCCAGAAGCTGAGGTCGGAGACTCTGGGTCAGTGGGGGGGCCCACGGACGAAGTTTGCCCCGTACCATAAGGTATGGGCGCCCCCACGGGTTTCGGTCCAGAGTCTCTAGCAATGCCTCGTGAGCCGCAATTTTGGCCCGCGAGATAGCATTCTGGAGGGCGATCTTCGCCTCTCTGTACCCCTCGTACAGCTCCGCCTCCTGGGTTGCCGTATCCGGGCCGCGAAGACGCTGGTATCTAACCCTAACATAGTTGGGAAAAAGCTAGACAGAACGGTTAAATTTTAAAAAGTTATAATTATTTTGCTTTCACTACCACTTTGTTTTTAATTATGGAATACGGAATTCCGTCCTACAAGGCTTGTAATATGGAATACTATTCTATATTAGGGACAAGGTTTTTTGATATGATCACTCTACTATTTAATCTTTTTACAGAACAATTTGTTACATAATTCCCCTTAAAAAAGAAAATGTCTTAAAATAAAATCATCACTGAAAAGCAATCCTGAAAACATAAAACTAAAGAGTAGACTACTCAGAAAGTTATTTACATTCTTACCTAATTTCCTGAGAGAGGTAAATGACAACAACCATAAAAGACTACTTGATTCATATTTTCTTTTTTAAGGGGAATTAAGTAACACGTTGTACTTGTAAGCTGGGAGCTGAAATTGCAGCCTTTATTAGGGTCAATTTAAGTCTTTGTTTTTTATGTAAGTATCCACTATTCTATAATACGGTCACTTTTTTAGAAATGAAAATTTTGTTGTTATCATATACAAGGTTAGCTTTAGTATATACTAAACCTGAAACTAGTTTGTTCAGAATCACTAGGAGAATCGATTGACATATTTTTTACACCAAATTTTTATTTCATTTTTATTTTTTTTCATAAATTTCAATTTTGTTTCAATACTTTTCTACCCATAACAGTTGATGGAAATAGACACCTTGAGGCTTGAGACGATCCGGTCGGTCAGTTTCCGTGTATTAGACATCCCCTGAATAGCGCATTTCAAACTTTACTAGGGAACTTAACGCGACATAAACTAAGGTGTAACTTGGAAATGTATTAAAAAAAAACACATATTCAGGCAGTTCTGATGAAAATCTTGTTGGGGTGTCTCGGTTTTTGTATATACTAAAAACAACGTTGTATAAGCCTATAAATTAATAATAATCGTTAATTGTTGATTTACTTGTTATTTTTTTAAGAGTGATTATTTGCATTTGATTGTAACCCATGAGACTAATGAAAAACTAAATGACTTACAGACTTTTTTATAACTTTCTTAATGTATTCCGTCATTTTCGTTTACTGTTCATAATTAGGCTCACAAACACAGTTAGGTATTAAAATTTTAATTTGAATTTCATTTAGTCACAGAGCATAATCTGGTAGTCCTGCTCCAAGTATGATTTATATCAAACGTGGGCAGGAAATTGATAAAATGCTATGCTGTGTACGTTTGCCACGGTTGACTTGACTTTTATCTCTTGGATAAGAGCCAGAGTCGGATTGGTACTCAACTTGTCGGGCAAGTTTAGTACGCTCGCGGTGCTATTGAAAAGTCCCACTAAAAGCATACTTTAACGGTTACTTACCTACTAGATTTCCAATCAAGATAGGTAGGTACTACTTGTCACGAGAACTACGAATCTACATTGCTGAATAGTGTGTAGGGATTTAATGTTTCAAAGACATAGAACGCACAAAAAACAATGTAATTAGTTTAGATTATGTTTCGAAAAAGTTATCTTATGTACTGTTAACATTTTGATCCTAAAAAATACAAGAAAAACGATTATCAAACCCGTGAAAGCCGGCGTTCTTTCCCGATTATTTTCTGCCTTCACAACTTTCGCCCTTTTCCTTAAAAAAATGTTCAACACCGAAACATCGTCAAGTTTTCGCTTTTATCAGAAAATCTAATAATAAAACCCTTATAAATTCGTCACGTCGTAACGGCGTAATCTGATTTTGTCTCCTAATAAACTTAAGAAGCTTTGTCCACTTTTGGATTTTTTTATATGTTTTCAGTGCAAACGTCGCGTCGCTAGGTAATGTTATCGTCATTGGCCGCAGTCCAACATGGAAATGACAGTGACACGGCTTGTGTCCATCGCATTTTATAAATCCTGGTGCCTACAATAAATCTATCTCTAAAAGGTTGAAATGATTAAGCGAAATAAACCTATTGATTTTCTGGCTGATGAAGAGACTCCCTGTAAACAAGCTACTTACAATCTCTGCAGTTTATCAAAGTCTGCTCTGGGAAATTGGTTGTAACTTGTAACCAAGAACTGAACAAGCGTTTGTGCCGAGTAGCGGATACATCAACTCTAACAACACTTTACAATCTCGTCTACTTTGCTCTCAGTTAGGTACTGTTAATAACGCTAAAAAGACTTATTGAAATGAAAAATTTAATGGAACAATAAAAAATGATTGGATTTTGGAACAAAAAAAAAAGTGAACGAAAATTGAGATCGTTAAATGCCATTCAACATCGTTAGATTCTCAATTCTTTTTGAATTTATATCTAAAGTTAATTAAGTATAAATAAAATCGATAACCAATTAGAAGATTTTAGCAAACATGAATTAATTTGATGAATTAAACAAGTACATACCTAATTATTTAATAAACTTTCCCATACTCGTTTTCCGGTTATTGATTTAATGTTAAATGTGAAGTGGTTTCCTTCTCAAAAGTTACCCCAAAAGGTCGTATATATTAATATGAAACAGAAACTAAAACGAAACAGACAAATCGTATTTTTTCTATCTCACTCTGTTCTATGCAGGCGGATTTTGGCGGTCTCCATGATGGCACCGCTTTTATTCTTGTGCACAAACTTTTATTGTCTACTGTCAAAGGGCGAAATAATCGCGGTGTGAATAATGAAAAGACAATTTGCGTTGACGATGCGAATCCTCGACGCAAGTTCAACGGACGATGGCGGGATGCGTATGAGCCAGATAAACTAGTCGGCCGCGGACTTCCATCTAGTGTTTGTTTCACTTTTATCTTGAATCTGAGTCTAAACAAATAGAAATTATTTTTAGAATTATTGATTATTTCGTCTTTGTTTTTGTTAAAATTAAAATACAATTGAAAACAAAGCATACCTAACTGTTTTTATGTAAATAATTGCATTTCATTCCATTAGCATAACTTTACCTATATCATTCTTTTTGCAAAGTTATGATGATGCCAATCTAAATACCATACTTTACAATTCATATGCCATGCATTTAAAATAATTTCGATTTAGTATACAATCTTAGTGGATGTCGACCATCAGCAGGGTGTCGGCACGCAGGCGCGGTGAGGCTTCTGCGCTCCTGCCCGCGGCCGTCAGCTCGACGACGCCACGGGCGCGGGCGGACGCCGCACCCTCTGCCGGCCTAGGTACTCACATGACTCGATTCTCCTCTCGAATACAAATCGATACGTATCCGATTAATCAAGACGAATAACGTGCCAAACGAATCCTAAGCTCAAAACGCAACAAATGACAGTTTTACTTACTACATAATTGTACTGCCGCGCTAATTACAACGTAAAAATGTTATCTGTGATTGGTGTTAGTGAATGGTTAGTGTGTACTCATGTAGTAGTAAATTAATTGGTGACGATGTGTACATAACACAGGTGTTCGTGTGTGAGTGACATTAAGTAGTTTTACAGGTATGTACCGTAATAATATTGTCATTAACATAAACGGCATTTATGTAAAACAACAAAGCAATGTGTTCATAGTTTCAAGTCCTATTGTGATTATAATTTTGTAACGCCTTTAATATCAAATTGCTATACATTTAGTTCTACAAAACCTTCATATTTCTAAGGTTATGATATACTAAGGTAATACAGAATATTCTGTAGCACATTACACAACAACAGAACCGTCTAATAAAATAAATAAAAGCAATTTACATAAATAGCCACAGTTCCCATTACATTCTTTTGTGTTTTTTTTTTTCATAACAGTACGTGGAATCAAATTCTATTTGATTAGAAATATATTCTTAAATAAGGTTCCCATTTCTTGTATAAATACGTGTCATGTTCCGTATACATGTCAGCTTCATACGGGGCACGAATTTAATCGTACCCTAAATAGCCTGAAACTTGATAAAGCCTGTTTTCGTGTCAAAATGTGACATGTCTGACGGCATTAGCAAATGGTACGGTGAGAAGAATTGGAGAGAAAATAAAACGAATGCTTCTTTGTGTCTGAATTTTCTTTATATAATAGATTTTCTCATAAAGGTTTTCCATTCCTAAGATCTTGTATGTAAATATGTAAGTTTTTTAATTGTGTTTATATTTTAGTAGATTCTAATTTAATTCTGTTATTATTTCCTCCGTCTGTTTTATAGAGATTTGAATTTTTCCTCATGGTGTAATTGAAAATTAAATATTACTGCTGCCCTTGCAGTATAAATTCATTATGAGGTCAGTTTAATGTTCCGTAAGAGGAAAGATTAGTATCAGTAAAGCCCATTTTCGGTATCATAATTATAATTACCCGTTCAGTTACAATATACAGACTTTACCTAATGGATCCTGACAAAGAATAGACCACCTTGTATGGAGAATGTGGTGTAGTAAACATTTAGAACCCCGTGGGGTAAACCCCTGGGGGTTCACCCCACGGGGGCTTCAATTAGCTACTAGTGGATCACGTCAAAAGGATGGGCAGTAGCCTAACTGCGATCTGGAGTGCAATTCTGTAAGAATCTCACCTGTCAATTAGACACTTGTCGTGACACAGCGTGGATAACAAAACTACGCGTTCTTGATTATACTGTCGATTATCTGTGTGTTATTTGCTTCTATTATCCATACTGTGACATTCTGGATATCGAGTTAACCGTCGATATTGAGATGGGTTTCTTACAGAATGACACTACAGTAATCCTTATGCCATTCATCGTAGTGGTTATTGAGAATTCCATTTTCAGCAGAAGATGTTTAGGGTTGATAAAATGAGGACAAGGTGATGATATAAGAGTAATAGACGCAGTTAGTTCGCGAATCCTTGAGACGGTAGAGCTCTTAGTCAAGTGCTAATTCGCGTAACAAAAAGGATAATTCCTGCTCATTGTTAGAATATTGTAGTGTCTCATCGTGACGGGCGTCTTACATGTTTCGTATAATAAGGTCGGAGGGATGAAGATTATGAGTACTAAGTAAAGTGTACCGTTGTTGATGACATGTTGTTGTTTTATTTGAGTAAATATACGTACTTTACATAACAAAGAAGAATTGTGTTTCAGGAAAGTATTGTTACCGTTTTTAGTAACAAAGACTGAATGGTATTGTCATATATTCAATAAGGAAAGAAAATGATCCCTTTGTCAACATGCATTTAACTTTTATATTCCAACTAGGGTTCGCTCGCGGCTTCGCCCGCCTTGTTGTCGTTTATCGCGTATTCCGCGTTTTTCGGGTTAAAAGTAGCCTATATCCTTTTCCGGGTTCCAGACTATCTCTGTACCAAGTTTCATCATAATCGGTTCAGAAGTTTAGTCGTGATTAGGTAACAGACAGACAGAGTTACTTTCGCATTTATAATATTATTAAGGATTATTATTTTTGATATTTTAATTATTACGTTCTTAATTCTTATGGTATAAACACTTTTCTATCGTAAAATAGCAATGTTACCAGCAAAACATTGTTTTAAATAAACCAGTTTCTGCTACTGATTTAATATAGTTTCTTCTAATTCCATCAGTGATGGTTTTTAACAATGAAAACAGTACATGATTATAATGACTTATTTTCTTGATACGACGCTATTGGAACTAGGTACATACATTAATTCTTCTCATAATAGATCATAACAATGTGTTATCAACACACATAAATATTTAAAATATTATTGGAAACAATATTTAAAATACAGCTACGTTGTTTAAGATTTAAAACTTAGATCAATTTGATGATGATGAGCATTTATCACTAGGATGTCAAGCAGAACTACGAGATTTGAGCTGGAAATCTTGAACTAAACTTGGATAATACGAGAGTTATAGTAAAGTTGTTAGCCTACTCGACGTTGGTCTTAGCTGTCTTACGAATATAAATGACAGTCGGGAAGCCAGTCGCTCGAAGTCACTACCTACAACTAAATATCTAAAATTCAGAGTATCGGCAGGTTATTCCACTGGGTTTAGTTGGTCAGATGACAATCGCTCTGTACGTAACAACATATACAACGAGCTCGAACATCGCGAACACGAATTTCGAACACTAATTTCTATATGAACGTGTTTGACGAACACAGTTTGGGAATAGTACGCACATACAAACAACGTGTTCGCAATGGTCGTGTTCGTTCGTGCGTACACGGCTTTACGTAGAAAAAGGATAGAACGACAAATAAAGATGCACTTTTTTTTTTAACTGTAGCTTTCCTTTACCATGTCAGATTTTAAAACTTTGTGGATCTATTTTGCGAGTTTTAGCAACATTTATCTGTTCTTGGACGACAAGCAGAACTTTCAAGGTGTCACATGAACCTTGGAATGAACAATGGATGCAAACTTTTTAATTACTGGCTGTACACTGCAGTTCTAAGTAAACTTTTAGAGCGGTTACGTACTGCATCCGATCCGAATCCGAGAAAATACGTTCCGAAGTACTCATAGAACTATTTGAATGGTAGTTTACGCACTAGATCCGAGTTCCATCATCCGATTTCTCTCCTTCATGCGTGAGTTTCCAATTCGGAAGAAAAATTTACGGACCGAAGTAGCCGTAGTACTGTTTGTATGAACGCTTTCGCATTACCTCGGATTCAAATCGGACGCCAAATGGATATGCCAAAGATGGCCCCTGAATTGTTTGAATTTGGATCAGAGATCAGATAAGTGTGTAAGCGATATCCGAATTCGGTCCGAGTTTTTTAGACTCCTGATTCGTATTTTCACGTATTCGGATCGGATGCAGTGCGCAAAGCAATATCCGAATTTGGTCCGAGTTTTTTACATTCCTATTTTCACGCATCCGGATCGGATGCAGTGCGTAATCGCTGTTATAGTGAGACTTATAAGGCGCATCTGATTTAATTGGTAACCGACTCCAATAGAGATGGAAAAGGTTAGGCTGATGATGAAAGGGACAATGTAACACTGTTTTCATCTTTGTCGTATACAGCTAAACATAAAGGATTCGTTTTTCACCACTTAGATTGCAGTCGACAGATGGTAGTCATCATTCAGCCGAAAGACGCCCACTGCCAGATATAAGCCTCCCACCAAGCCATATTGGGGGGGTTTGCACTAATCGCCACGCTTGGCAGGCGGGTTCCCGATCGCAGTATGGTTCTTAAAGTAGTCAGAAAACACTGCTGCCCATCCTCTAGAGCAGTCTTTCTCAAAGTGGACGATAACGCCCCTTTGTGGGTGCTAGAGGCCTACAGGGGGGCCGTAAAGGACGGTAAAGGGCGGTAAAGGTAATGACTGCAACTGTGATTTTAAGATGTGTTTGAGTTAAAAAATTTAGGGAGCGCTAGAAAATAATTGATTCTCAAAGTGGGCGGTAGACGAAATAAGATTGAGAACCTCTGCCTAGTGAATCGCTTAGTCGCCTTTTACGACACCCATGGGAAGAGATGAGGTAGTGCTATTCTTTACGTCCGACACCACACGGAAGATAAGACACACTATTATACAAGATGATAGTGTCTCCCTGTGAAATACTGGATTTCAGCCAGATCAGTAGATAAGATAGATTAGAACTATATTAATTAACTGTATTGAGGTTGGGTACAATGATCATAATCGTAACATAATCAACCCATTGCTGTCTCATTGTTGGGTACGAGCCTCTTCTCAAAATGAGAAGGGTTTGGGCCTTACTCCGCCACGCTGGCCTGGTGCGATAGCAGATGTAGCAGAATATATATATACACTTCTCATCAAAAAAATCGAAACACTTCCGAAATTATCTTTGTGGCGACAATTAAACAAAAAACAAGCATTAATTCATTATAGAAAAAACATAATTTAGTAGCTGGAAGTTTGGCCTTTACAATGGTGTACGAAACTTCCAAAAATTTGTTTTTTTTTTCAATTTTTATCCTATAAATGAATGGAACATTGTTTTGAGATGAACGTGTGTTTAGAGTTGGAGTACATTTGTCGTGCAAAAAACGCAAAAAAGCGCATGACTTTAAAATTTTCTGTTTGTAATTTGTTGATTAGGCTCTGTAACGTCTGTTAAAAAGTTTTTTTTCTAACACACATGCATACTTCACCCGCAGCAGCCGCCCAAGAAGTGGCATTGCTGGATTCTGGGACTAGTCAGCGTGTTGTGGCTGCAATCTTGCATCTAAGCCTCTTGTCTGTTCATAGAGTGTACCAACGCTATCGGGAGACTGGTTTATTTACGCGCCATCCAGGATCTGGTAGGAATCGGGTCACTTCTGCGTGAGACGGCCGGTTTATTGCAACCGTTTGTTTGCGAAATCGACGCCTTCGCGCTTTTCAACTGCAGCAGCAGTACCGAGTAGTTCGAAGGGTGACTGTAAGTGGCTCTACGATTTGAAAAAGATTGAAGGAACGTAGACTGGTACCACACAAGCCAGCTAATGGGTCAAAATTAACAACAGACCATCGAAGAGCGCGCCTTAACTTTGCACTTGTGCACTTAAATTGTTCAAACCTACAAATGAGCAAGGATCTCTTTTCTGACGAGAGTAAAATTATGGAACACCAACATAAGGAATTCTAAACCTTATGCTACCTACTATTAAATGGCATTTAGTACTTATTTAAAAAAAAAAACATGTTTTTCTAATAATCCATTCAAAACAAAAACTTGCGAGGTGTTTCGATTTTTTTTGGTGAGCTCTTCGATGGTCTGTTGTTAATTTTGACCCATTAGCTGGCTTGTGTGGTACCAGTCTACGTTCCTTCATTCTTTTTCAAATCGTAAAGCCACTTACAGTCACCCTTCGAACTACTCGGAACTGCTGCTGCAGTTGAAAAGCGCGAAGGCGTCGATTTCGCAAACAAACGGTTGCAATAAACCGGCCGTCTCACGCAGAAGTGACCCGATTCCTACCAGATCCTGGATGGCGCGTAAATAAACCAGTCTCCCGATAGCGTTGGTACACTCTATGAACAGACAAGAGGCTTAGATGCAAGATTGCAGCCACAACACGCTGACTAGTCCCAGAATCCAGCAATGCCACTTCTTGGGCGGCTGCTGCGGGTGAAGTATGCATGTGTGTTAGAAAAAAAAACTTTTTAACAGACGTCACAGAGCCTAATCAACAAATTACAAACAGAAAATTTTAAAGTAATGCGTTATTTTGCGTTTTTTGCACGACAAATGTACTCCAACTCTAAACACACGTTTATCTCAAAGCAATGTTCCATTCATCTATAGGATAAAAATTGAAAAAAAAAAAATTTGGATGTTTCGTACACAATTGTAAAGGCCAAACTTCCAGCTACTAAATTATGTTTTTTCTATAATGAATTAATGCTTGTTTTTTGTTTAATTGTCGCCACAAAGATAATTTCAGAAGTGTTTCGATTTTTTTGATGAGAAGTGTATATATATACAAAACAGAGCGATTCTTTGCAATCCCATAACTGAGCATTCTGATACTCTAAGGCAGCGATTCCTGAAAGGTGGTCCGCGGAACCCTGGGTTTCCATCAAATGGTCACAGGGGTTCCGCGGTCTGTCCGAGAGATAAATAAAACATTCGCAGAAAAGACTCATAACCGCGCCAAAACTCCATTCAGAAGAGTCTAATCTGAATGACTTTTGGATACCGATGCGAGACTGTTTTTTTAGCTTACGCTACATTGTATTTCTTTGTTACAATAAAAAAATGTTTTGCAACACTTAATGATTATAATTCCTTGCTTCATTTTTCAGATATGATTCTAACACCGTAGTTTTACTTACTCGGTAACTCCGCACATTCTTTAGAGATTAAATTATTAATCGAATGACATAAGTACTTCCTGTATGTCCACCCCTACTATGCGGCTTGACGTTAGCTCATTCCTTTTTCGTGCGCGGTAACGTTCGCACGCGCCCTTCAAGCAATATGCCAAAAAGAAGCGCGCAATCAAAAATTGATTACTACGCAAGTAAAATTAGAAAAATTGAAGAAAAACAAAGACGACGAATTAAACCGTTACAAATATCGTCATCAGAAGATGAAGGTACGTAGTTATTCGTTGGTTATCTAAAAGTGAATATGAAGTGAATTTATCGAACAGTTTTGTAAATGCTCTGGGATTGACTGCGAGTCATTAACTTTGACATTTCACAAAACTGTAAGTTTAAAAAAAAAAAAAAAAAATTGCATCGGGGCTGACTGCGAGTCTTCAACGATGACAAACAAGCAGAAAATACGTACAATCTAAAATAGATGTAACGTTCCTCTGCAAAATCAAAGAAAAAACTATGTAGTTGTTTCTTTTTTTTCGAATATTTATCAGTTACCCTCAAAATTGTGATATTCACAAATATTAATTACAAATCGTAATTTTTAGGTAACGATGATCCTGATCTGACCCGAGTCAACGATGACACTATATCGGAGCCAGCACCCGATATATCACAGAACGTGGAACCGGAATCCGGTGTTAACCCCGACCACTGCGAGGATCAGGCGGAACCCAGTCCCCAAGAGGAGCCCAACGACAGTGTAGAACCTGATTTAGACCCCGATCTACTGTCAGCACTCGGTGAATCCACGTCCGACTCGCCCGACTATGGCGACAACATACTCAGTAATTTATCACAACTGTGGCTTCCTTTACTAAGAAAAGGAATGTCTAAAGAAAATAAAGACAAGTTACTGAAAGAGTACCTCGTACCAGACAATTGTAGACTCTTACAAGCGCCAAAATTGAATGCTGAAATCTCAGCGGCGGTACCTGACATGGTTCGCAATCGTGATAAGACACTAACAGCGTCTCAACAACAGCTGGGCTCGGCTATCACCGCTATCAACCGAGGCATGGATCTGCTTTTAAAAAGCGATAACAAGGTCCAGTCTACGAAACACTTGAGTAATGGTTGCCGTTTACTGTGCGATTCGCATTTCTTAGCAACGCAGGCTCGAGTGAAATTAATTACACCTAGCTTGGACAAAGCCTTCCTAAATATTATCAGCGAGTCTGAACGAGACGCGTCACTGTTCGGCTCTTCCCTATCGGAGAAAATTAAAGCCGCCAAGACCATTGAAAAACAAGGCCTCTCTATAAAAAAGGTTGCGAAAATCCCGAAACCACCGCCACAACCAAGCACCCGTCCTTCCTATCAGGGAAACTGGAACCCGCCTCCTCGATACCCGGCGATGAGGGGGGGGCGGGGTGGATACAGGAGACCGCCGACGACAGCAGGGAATCGCCGCCCGTACACGTCGTCAGCACCGCCGTCACAGCAACGC
Source organism: Amphipyra tragopoginis (assembly GCA_905220435.1). Classification (NCBI taxonomy): domain Eukaryota; kingdom Metazoa; phylum Arthropoda; class Insecta; order Lepidoptera; family Noctuidae; genus Amphipyra; species Amphipyra tragopoginis. The sequence goes on along the minus strand of HG992005.1, from coordinate 13,875,067 downwards.
CCTGCGACGCAGGACAAGCCCCGAAAATCGGAGAGTCACCGTTAATGCAGGTACATGCCGGAAGACTTACTGACTTTTATAAACGTTGGTTACATGTAACCAACAACATTGTTATTCTTGATTGGTTGAAAAACCGTTACCCTATACCTTTTCATAAGCCTGTAAGTCAGTCGATAATACCTAAGAATAACTTATCAAATACTGATAAATCAGATATGTTGAAAGCCATTAATAAACTAAAATCATTAGGTGCTATATCAGAGTGCAATATGACTAAGAATCAATTTATATCTAAAATATTCCTTACTCCTAAACCTAACGGCGATAAACGCTTTATATTAAATTTAAAACCCTTGAACAGACTAATCAAGAATGAACACTTTAAAATGGAGGACTACCGAACAGCATGCAAACTTATACCACGTGATGGATACCTCGCCACCATCGACTTGAAAGATGCATATTTCCTTCTAGCCATTCGATCGGCTGACCGTAAATATCTAAAATTTCAATTTCAGCCTAATAATTCGGCAAAAAATATTACATACGGCTTTAATTGCATGCCGTTCGGCTTATCCGTAGCCCCACGGGTGTTCACTAAGGTTATGAAGGAAGTCATGGCTTACTTAAGAAATCGCGGTTTTCAGTCAGTATCTTATTTAGATGATATTTTATGTATCGGAAACACTTATAAAGAATGTCTTAATAATGTGAACGAAACGTTAAAAGTACTTGAATATCTAGGATTTATTGTCAATTACGATAAGAGTGTGTTAAAACCGCGACAATCCTGCAAGTATTTAGGATTTTGTTATGATACCAAAAACCTTAGCATAAATTTACCCGTTGATAAGCGACGTAATATTTCTGAGTTGGTCACTAAGTTTACGAAATTACAGCCATGTTCCATTCGCCAACTTGCTCGTCTTATCGGCGTACTAGTTGCCGCTTGCCCAGCCGCTAAGTACGCATGGATGTACACAAAAATTCTAGAACGACAAAATTTTTTAGCGTTACTTAAACATAATAATAATTATGAAACTAAAATTATTCTACCTAATGTTATACTAGATGATTTGTACTGGTGGTTGTCAAATATTGATACAACATGCAATTTCATGCGTCATCCAAACTTCTATATCGAGATCTATACCGATGCATCGAATTCTGGCTGGGGTGCGGTTTGTAAGAACACTGAAGCACATGGTTATTGGAAGACCTCAGAAAAAGCATGTCATATCAATTACCTAGAGTTAATGGCGGCCTTTTTGGGCCTAAAATCATTTGCTAGCGATGTACAAAGCTGTGCAATATTACTTCGCATGGACAACACTACTGCAATTAGTTATATTAACCGTATGGGGGGTATTCAGTACCCCCACTTAAACAACTTGGCTAGGTCTATCTGGAAATGGTGTGAACAGCGCGACCTTTGGGTATATGCTTCATATGTTAATACCAAAGAAAACCGCGCAGACGCCGCGTCTAGAATAGTAAATCCGGATACTGAATGGTCTCTTTCCGATGAGGCTTTTCAAAACATCGTAAGGTATTTTGGCCAGCCTGAAATAGACTTATTCGCATCTCGTGATAACTCGAAGTGTTCGAGATTCATCTCATGGAAACAAGACCCTGACGCAGTATCCGTAGACGCATTTACGGTAGACTGGCATACCTATTACTTTTACGCCTTTCCACCTTTTTCCCTAATATTAAAGTGCCTTAGGAAAGTTGTAGATGACAATGCATACGGTATATTAGTGTATCCTCACTGGCCATCACAACCATGGTTCCCATTATTGCAAAGTCTTATAGTCTCTGACATTATTTATTTAAATCCCAATAAAAACCTATTGCAATCTGATTTCAGGGAGTGTCACCCCTTACACAAGAACCTTACCCTGGGTGTCGCGAAGCTTTCCGGCAGTCCTTCAGCCGGCGGGGAGCCTGCCCAGACTCGGCTACACTGATGCTGTCATCCTTTTCTAACAGTACAATTAACCAAAACAATACTTCCCTTAAGCTTTGGTGGCAATATTGTACAATTAACAATATTAACGTATTCAAACCCTCGAAGACGTCTTTACTTACGTTCTTGACATCTCAGTTTAATAACGGTTGTGCCTACGGTAGCCTAAACTCCCACCGTTCTGCATTGTCAGCCTTTATAGGCGATAATATCGGTTCAAACGAATGTGTAAAGCGTCTCCTTAAAGGTGCGTATAAATTGAGACCCATAAGACCCAAGTACTCCACTACTTGGGACCCCCAAATAGTATTAAACTTTATTTCGACATGGTTCCCCAATAGCGAACTCTCACTAGAAAAAATTACAAAAAAACTTGTGGTCTTATTAGCAATTTGTACCGCTCACAGGGTACAGACGCTTTCTCTGATAAAACTCGATACTATACTTTTTTCCGCTAATGGCATTAATATTATGATAACGGACATTATCAAAACATCTGCACCTGGCAGAGACCAACCAGTCTTGTTCTTGCCATATTTTAGGGAAAATACATGTATTTGCCCAGCTACAGTTCTCTCAGATTATATTTCTATTACTAAAAACATAAGACCTGAGAGTACAAACCATCTGTTGTTAACGTACAAACGCCCACATAAACCTGCCACCACGCAAACCATCAGCAGATGGATAAAACAAATGCTGTCAGAGAGCGGCGTCGATACCAGCGTATTCGGCGCGCATAGTACTCGACACGCATCCACCTCGGCTGCAAGCTTGGCCGGGGTCAATATAGAGACTATTCGCAAAACCGCAGGGTGGACTAGTTCATCCAATTCATTTGCTCGTTTTTATAATAGATGTGTTATAAACAATAGTGAATTTGCCAGATCCATTTGTCTAGCATCAGAAATAACATAATTTATATATTACCAATACTGTGTTACAGAAATGATTGTTTATAATATTAAGTTCGTTGTACCTAATAGAAGTTTATTAGACATGAATGTATATCATTAAGAATATAAGACTGATTTGTTGATAAATAAAACTAATGTTTTCAACCTTATCTTTTATTTTCTCAAATCCCAAATTTTCCGACTCTTAACATCTACGGTGTTAGAATCATATCTGAAAAATGAAGCAAGGAATTATAATATATGATCAAACGAACTTGCAAGTGAAGTTCGATCATTATTATGATGAGTTGCTTCATTTGAAGATATGATCACCCTCCCCCCCAGACGCTTGGCGATTCCCAAATATGAGAAAGTTTTGATTATGTTTACTTTACTCTAAAAAATGAGCTAACGTCAAGCCGCATAGTAGGGGTGGACATACAGGAAGTACTTATGTCATTCGATTAATAATTTAATCTCTAAAGAATGTGCGGAGTTACCGAGTAAGTAGGGAAACTACGGTGTTAGAATCATATCTTCAAATGAAGCAACTCATCATAATAATGATCGAACTTCACTTGCAAGTTCGTTTGATCATATATTATTATTCATTTATAATTTGTTCTTTCTTCGAGTCTAACATGAATATAATCAGACTACAAGGTAAAACACTTTAGTTTTCAAAATAGCCAGCTAGGGTTCCGCCAAAAAAAGTATGATTAATTTAGGGTTCCATGGCCAAATAAAATTGGGAACCTCTCTTCTAAGGTAACGCCATAAGCTGTATAGGTACACCGGGAGAACGGTTAGTCAGGGCCATCTCTACCCGGGGGTGCAGAGGTGCAGGGCACCCGACGCCGAAGCACCGCGCCGGCCTCTGAAGGCGGGTGCTGAGGCTTTGAAGGCGCCAAAGCCGAGAATTTTTTAACTCAGCAGTCAGCTAAAGCACAGTGCTGATCGGGTAGGGGGAATGCTGAAGTGGCTAGGGGGAATGCTGAAATGGCTAGGGGGTGCCAAAGCTGAGTTCGCACCCCAGTCAGATAACCTAGAGAGGGCAGTTTTTTGTCTTCACAAAATCGTCATGGTTACCCTCCGCCTGGGGAAGACGGAGCGTTATGCCGGACTCTTACCAGCTAAAAACCCACGATGTTCCTTCTTCTGGCCTATGGCTGGGGCCGCGGGATTCCCAGATGCATGCTCCACAACCCCGGCAGGCCTCGGTCCATCAGCCCCTGGCGAACCTCTCCTTCTGTGGGGCCTTGTGTCACGTCCTCCTGAGTGGCGCGTACGGAACACGGCGCGCGTCTTTCTCGGGCCTGTTACAGGTCGGGCGACGGATACCTAGAGACGGCCCTGCGGTTATCCAATACAAGCTTTAAAACCTTCCCCTTTATAATAAAATAAGTAGATAAGTATTAAACTTAAAACGATTAAAGAGTAGATATTCATACTTTTCTATATTCTCATCAGCGCCACTAATTAAAATAGCTTCGAGCTATTATACCACTAATGGAGTTAACAGTTCGTTTAGTTGCACCGACCGTGTATGAACTTCACTACAACAATGTCGCTTCATGTCGAAACGTGACTCTAACTTACTCGACAGACTTCTGTGACCTTTGAAAGGTAACAACGTAATGAGTTTTAAAGGTTGGCATTTAAACAGATAGACGGACGCTACTTTTAAAAGCTTTATGTATGTAGATATTCATGTCTAGGGCATCCAATCCCGCATGTTATTTGTAATCTCGAAATTTGCAGGATCAATGATTTTTGATCCCGCGAGATCTCGGTATTTGCGGGATCCCGTATGTATAAATGCTACATGTGAGTGTGTTGTAAAGACGATTTAATACGGTAAAAATAAAATCGAAATACGTTTATTATTTTTATTTATGAGAAAATATTAAATACAAATCTAATTTAGTAAAACTAAGTCATCTTTTGCTGGAAATAATTTCGGAGAAAACATAACATCGTCGATCTAGACATAATTTACATTTAGCCGTTTAAGTGTTTTGATTATTAGTCTTGAAACTTGATTATTAGTCGAAAAACTTCTGTACTGCACTACACGTGAGAATTTTTGAATTGTCTTTTATCGTCAACTTTGCAAAGAAACTCATACAAAGTCCAAAAATGCGCGAAAACTAATTAAATCGAGTATTCGCGAGCGTAATAAGATGCATGCAGCATCTAACTGTCACCAAATCAATGTTTACGATGCTCACGGGCATGCTTGCTTATGCTGTTCCTTAATCCCGCAAATCCCGCGGATACCGCACACGTAATCTCGCTCCTTGCGAGATTATACAATCATGCGGGATCTCAGTATACCGAGATTGGATGCCCTAATTATGTCTGAGTTGCATAATTATTTTAAGTGAACATAAGCTAGCGGTCTAAATGTAAGCTTATCATCCTCACCTCAATAGTTTTTCGTGTACCAAATCTTTTTTTTTTCGCCCCTATTGTTTTTGTGCCAAAGCCATTACACACTATTTTAAATAGTCTATTTGTTTAGGTACTAATACTACCCTCTTTTGCACCCCTTTATTAGGGGATGAGATAAGTTACACAAAGTAAGTGGTCATTTAAAAACAGGTAAAAGTTTATTATATTTGGTTACATAAGTAAACAAATGCAATTCATTACAACTTTTGGAAAGTGACAAGCATCTCTGATGCTATAAATACGTTCTACCTTATTGTTTTGTGTTTTCCGAGTAAAGAAGTAAATAATTACGTTGTTTATTGACATTTCAATTTGAATACAAACATTACTACTTAGGAAAAGTAAATTGTTTGTTTTTCTTTTCAAATTGAAAGAGCAATTAATTGGAGTAAAATAAACAACGGAAAACCGTTGCGCTAGCATTAAGTATTACGATTATAGAAATACCAATTAAATTTTCCGAATAGTAAGCATTTAATTGCTGTAACCTATTTCGGGATATTATGAAATGATGTACCTGCTAAGTATTTAAGTACATACAAATAGATAAATGATGGAATCGGGCGTTACTTTGCGGAAATCCATGACATATAAATATGCAAATACAATATTTAGTTTTAATTCCGCCAAACTAGATCGCTAGTTTGGATGTAGTACGCAGCACCACCCTCCCGCCCGTAAATATATATGCACACGCAGGAGTGAAAAAAATGCTAATGCAACGAAATAGATACGACACGTGTTTCGCCCCTCCACGGGGCATCCTAAGGAGATGTTGACTTGTCGATCTGCGTCGATCGCTTGAACGCGAATATAAAACTAAATGTTGTATTTGTATATTTGTACATACAAATCTCAAATTCCCTGCATGAAAGCCCTGTAGGTAAGTAAGTCACTTAGGACAACGTTCCACTACTGAGCTCGTAACCGCTGGGGGTAACATGTCGGTACATACGCTAGGGGTTGTTGTGGGACACGGGGCTGGCCAGCAGAGATGCACGGGTAAAATTAATTTATGTTGCATAAAACCTTATTTATTTTTTATTTATTTTATCATTTATGTACACAAAACACTTAATATAAGAGAATTAATCAGGACCATAGCGAACAAAAGCACTGCTTATTTCTAGAAGAAATCTCTTCCAGCAGACCTGTGAGAGGAGAATTTAGAACAAGAAATGTAGACAATAGTGTGTAAAAACAAAAGAAACAAATATACAGACACAAAGAACTACAAAAAGAATAAAAATATGCAATAAACTTACATAAAATACAATAAACATACACAGATAAAAGAATATATATATACAAATATAAATATTACATACAGGAGCAACTAAGGAGAGATAGTGTGTGTTTACTCGTTTAAAAAAAATGTATATTAAATGTTTTTCAGGATAATAGTTATGTAATTGCTACGTTAAACTTATACGGGTAAAAGCCCATCTTTTAATAAATGGTACTAAGTACCCAAATATAAACCACGCATACACCGCTTGACAACCCACACGTGTCATACATAGTTGAAGATTCAACGGGGAAAACGTTTCACTATTGCACCCGTAACCGATATGGTAGCATGTCGATACATACATTAAAGACTAGTGTAGTACCAGGGATTGGCCCGCAGAGTTGCACATTTCCTAATGAAATATCGATAAACTTTACTATAACATTATTTTTCATAATAATTAAAAAAAAGATACTACAGACATGAAGTTTAGATTTTTGTTTTACAATGTAATTACTTTAATTATAAAATCCATCACGCCTTTTCACATTTCACCTTCGTGTTCAACATAAAGTTTAAATAAAAACCTCGATAAAACTACATATTATGAAGATGTTGAACTCGCATAAAAAACATGACTTCAAAATTCATCCATCTTCATATCTCCATGTCAATAAAAATGACGTCATTTTCTTTGTTACAGAATGAGAGGAGCGAAGGCAATTTTCCTTATTTTATTTTTCGGCCATCTATCAGCTCTGCCCGACACCATCCGAATAGGTAAGGATAAAATTACCGAGTTAATTATAATAATTAATTAGTTACAGCGAAATCTGCAATTAACGTTGATTTATGTTTAATCGCAGGTAGTATTTCAAAAACCTATATTAAAGCAATGATCTGGATATAATCAGAATGAAGAGAATAAAGACTTAACCGTTTTGAATGTTAATTTAGGTATTCATTTTCTGTCAGCATTAGTTGTGTTTATTTTAAATATTATGTTTAATTCGCCGTGTAATTTTCTTTTACATGTGTTCACTATTGAAGCAGAAATTGTTAAAGAAAACATAATTAGACGCCCTTTATGTTAGCCTTGCGTAGGCGTTCTGTGTAAGAATATATTTAATTATACGGTTCTATGGTGTTTTACACACAATTCATTAGCAAATTATCATTTCACAAGCAACATTTGTCAACGTTTCATTTCACAAATTATGCTTTAACAATGACATCAAAACACACACACTCATATGACAAGCAGTCATCTTGAAAATGCATTGTTTTATTTTATTTTTAAAGACAAATTGACAAGTCAACATATCACAGAAAGCAAAACTATTGTTTGACAAATAATTAGTTAGACCAAAATACAACACATTACATTTACAACAAAAAAAAAATCTTCAGGATACGATTATTCGTCACCCACTTTCAGTTGCACAATAAAAACAAAATGAAAAACTTAAGGCGTGTTTGTAAGGTTGTTTGGGTTTCCAAAGCAGAGTCGTCGGAGCCCCGCTGAGCGGGGCTCCTATTTCTGTCTGCAGGGTTTAAAGAAACCTAACACGAAGGGTATGACGGGGGCGTCGCACGCTCGCTACGCTCGCTCACTCTAGCCCCCGTCATCCCCTTCGAACCTAACTTATCCGTGTCGGGGTGCCCCAAATTACGGAGCTTGCTTCGCTCGCTCGTGAAATTAGTAAGTTGGAAGACAAGTTCCCAATGGCGTTATTTTGGGGTGCCGGCGCCAGCAGCGGAGGCACTGTCAAGAAATAATGATCAATAGATCTTTGTCGATTTAACGTATTTGTGTTACGAAAAATTTACTAATGTTCTGTTGTAAAGTGACAATGTATGAAGAACAACTTTTTGAGATGTAAAGTTTGTGAAACATTATTATGTGGAATGTTGATTTGTGAAATGATAATTTGGCTTACGTTGCTTGTTGCCTGAAAATTGGTTAATTAAGTGTCGAACTTTCGACAGGGGACCAATTATACAGATGTCAAGTTAGAAATGATACTAAAAGTGAACTAGTAGGAAAATAATGTTTTTCTTGGAACGAAAGGAAAACGCTTCATCTGTCAAGTAGTTATCAAGCGCATAATCCTACAAGTTAAATCCTACAGTTTAAAAATACACCGATCGTTCCTCCCATGGGTGTCGTTAAAGGTCACTTACGGTCTAAACACGCTTATCCGCATCGATTCGCATTTCACTCGTAAAAATGGACATTTTGTATTTTCGCATCGATTCAGCTTACGCATGCGTCAGCTCGATTACCGGTCCATGCATACGCATGCTGTAGAATGCTTTTGCAGCTGAAACGATTACAACACAGGGAAGCTAAGAATGTCTAAAACATTCAGCTTTTTACGAATTGATGCTTATGAATGAAACTAAAAACATACAATAATAAAAAGGACTGCCTCATGTGTCTGCCCGGAGTCTGGATTTGTGCCCGGTTGATGGCAATGGGCTCGCCCCCTATTACATGGGACTTAAACATAACGGCGAAATGAGGGTGTACTTTACACCTCTGCCCAACCCTTCGGGGAATACAGGCATGATGTTATATTATTAAAAAAAATTACACCCCTTCTAACAAAGAGAAAAAAGTTTACAATCACAAGGTACCATTTTTTTTTTAATATTGCAACGGCCATCCATTTTGTTTTTTTGCCCCAGGGCCTCCAAACCTGGCCCGGCCCTGATAAAAGCGCCTCAAGGCACACCAAAGTCCTCTTGTTACCAACATAACGCAATTGCCTATGCGTTTGTTTGTGCAATCGTGTTGACTATAACAACATGGCTTGGCAACAGTTTATTTTAGCGGTCGAAAAGTAAAACTAGGTCCTACAGGCCAATACGACACATCGTCGGCGACCATTGAAAACCTTGCAAATAGTAATTTTGGCCAAGCAAGTTTTATGTCATATTTAGCTAGAAAACTTCGCTACCAATATTTACGACTGCCCTGAGTTCAATTTGAATGCAAATCAGAAGTTGATTATGATTATTTGCTGATAACCCCATATTTAACGACAAAATCCAATTTTTTTCCAAGAAAACCTCGTAATTCGCATTTGACTAAATGAGGTTCTCTTGGAAAAAAATGTTTCGGGAATTAAAAAAATCCATTCGATAATTCAAATATTAATTACATGATTTAGTATATTATCATTCGTTTATAATGAAACAAAAAAAAACGGTGAAGTTCCTGACAAGATTTTTCAGGAAACGGTTTTTACCGTCTCCTGTAAAATTTTGTTTTTGGCAATAACGAGGTTTTCACTGGTCGCTTACGATACGTAACATTTTCTTCGTTACTGCGTTTTTTTTTAGATAAAACGTTGCCTAACACTAGGATTTCTCCTTTATCGTGAGTGCGTTTACAGACACAAATCTCACATACACAAACGCCCAGACCCGAAACAACTATCTGTAGGCCGAAACGACTATCTGTAAATTTTTGTTCCGTGTGGGAATCTAAACCACAACACGTAGCGCAGAATCCAATTTTATTTTTCATTATAGGTGGTCTCTTCCACCCGGAGGACGACAAACAAGAGGTCGCGTTTCGCTACGCAGTGGAACGAGTGAATGCTGATAGGGCTGTGCTGCCGAGAGCCAAGCTACTGGCGCAAGTGGAAACCATCTCGCCGCAAGACAGCTTTCATGCGTCCAAACGAGGTTCGTATCTTTTGTAGGTGGAACTCCCGCGGAGAGCTAATTGTTTCACCAACTAAACTGTTTAGTTGCATTGGCAGAGACGAATATTGGTAAAGTTAGCGTTAAAGAGCGCCAACTTTTCTGCGATCCAATCGTTTATTGGTGAGACGCGCAAACGTACATATACTATTCTCTTCTATACATTAAGTAAAATAACAGAGGATGTTCCCTTAAACCCGTTAATCTACATCATTAATAGATAAAAATACAAAACCAAGCAAAAAAAATATACGAAAACAAAAATGAGATACATTTCGGAACGGCCTGTTTAAAATCAAAATAGTAGCGTAGACAGGTTAAATGCCGTGTTTTCACATTGATAGACTGGTGCGCATGTACAGTAAGCGTTGCTTTTACTTATTTTTTTTTTATTTTTTGTGAAAATTTAATTATTTTATTTTTTGTTTTGGTTGAGAACATACTCTTTTGTATTACGGACGCTATAGTATTGCTGGTTAATCGGAACGCCTCTCGTTAGTTAACATGCTGTAGGTATATAAATAGGCAAAGACAAAATAGTTAAGTATCGTTTTCTCTTCTGTTTATCAACCGATTTTCCTATTTTTTTTTAGTCGCTATTGAAGAGCAAAGTGTTATCAATAAAAAAAATGAAAATGAAATCATGATTTAATGATTATGGTCGAATCTCGAGCACTGTGGGTGAACGCTAGTTATAATAATTTGTTGTATCGTAGACAATAGTAATGAAGATGACCCAAATTAAAAGTAGCCACCCGATCAAACGACTGTCAGTGCCAGATTGTCTGCCGCGATCGTCGCCGATTGAATATGTAGTTTGTGTACACAGTACTTATTTATTAAAGTTTTTAATTATGTCTACGAACGCCTTTGGGAGAAGGCTAGACTAGAAATTCAAATTAAAACAAAGCCAGCGAAATTTTTAACAGTACAGTAACATTCAAACAATCAAATTTAAAATTCTTATTGCTGTGTAATTGGTTTTTACGATTTTTTATAGTTCCCATTTGTACTATTTGTACCTACAATATATTTTAACTTTTTCGTACTCAACTCCATCCACAAGTTTGCTCAAAAACTTGGTAGGTAGTTGTAAATGAAAGCAAATTTCAACTTGGGCTGTCGCTAACGCGTGGACGTTATCGCCCCGTCACCGGCGTCGCCTCAAAGCCATAATCTTTTCGCCATAATGTATCACCGAGGTTTCTTTATGTCCCTCTCACCCTTTATTTAATGAAAATAGATGGAGGATCGTCTATATAACACTTTACAGACGACGAAGAAACTGACCATACTTGGCTGCAACTTCGATAATAAAATATCACTGATGTCATTGTAGGTATGTGGTTACATAATTAAACAAGTATCCAAATAAAAATCATGTCTTAGAATACATAAGTAAGTAGTCTTGTCATTGTCTGGCCAGCTGTAATGACCCTCTGTAAAGCGTATTCATCTATTAAGGTCATTTCATTTACCGCAGCAATAAAAACTAAAATATTTGACACTTTTGGTTAATACCTATTATGAGTCCTAGGACTGACATAAAAACACTAACCTCCGGTTTCTGAATTGAGAATTCGGGATGAAAAAAGTCTGTAAGTCATTTGGTTTTTCATTAGTCTCATGGGTTACAATCAAATGCAAAATTATAATCACTCTTAAAAAATAACAATTAAATCAACAATGAACGATTATTATTCATTTATAGACTTATAAATGATAACAACAAAATTTTCATTTCTATAAAAGTGACCGTATTATAGAATAGTGGGTACATAAAAAACAAAAGACTTAAATTAATGCAATACTTAAGTAGTATTTGTGTACGGAGTTGTCAAAAAAATGCTTTAAAATCCGTCACTTTTTTGACAACTCCTTACTCAAATGTTACCTAACTACTTCTTATCCTAGAATTCTCAATTCAGAAACCTGAGGTAAGACTCTTAAACTAGTTGTGTTAACTAAGCACATAGTCTGCCTGAGTGGAATGAAAGATTGATAGCGACTCTTCATTGTAAAGCCGCGTATTCAATAAGAGATTCATGTACAGCGACATGTGTCGCTAGCGACATAGCGCGTCCTTGCTGGAAATCACGTGTCTAGCAACATAGCGCGGCTAGTCGTTGCACGAAAATGTCGCGAAAACAGATGTCTGGCGACGTTGAGCGATGTCTGTCAGTCTCATGATATCGCAGGCGATAAATGTCTCGCACATACACACGTTGTCCCCTACTGAATACGTTTTATTCAAACACCTTGTTTTTGCTGAATAATAAGTGGCAGCCATACACATATTTTATTTATGAATAATATAAACACAATTTACACAATGATGTATGAATGATGAATTGTATAAATGCAATGCAAATGAATAAATTATTTGATTTGATTTGTGTTTAGTTAGTAAGTTCTTTTTAGTTTTTAAACTTTAGCGCAGAATCTAACCTTTAGAATCAGAATACGTGAATATCAGAAGAATTCACTCGCTGAAATGCGAGTCGTAGCCTGTATATAAATGACAAAAAAACCTAAACTTTGTAGGCAGTATTACAAAAAATCCCGACAGAATACCTTTTCACTGTTATGTTAGGTTACGTTAGGTGAAAAACTAATGTCCTCGTTATAATAATGTTCGTAGTGGTACTCGTTTTATAGGAGCAGGGTTTTGTCCGGTTATCCGGGCTTCGCACGGATACAATCAGTTCTGAACGGGATGTGTGACGTTATAGTTTTTCCCTACGGTCACGTCCCACACAATGTCGTGACAACGTGACCGTACGTGATACTTTTCTTTCTTTTATGTGTGTTTTTTATAAGATTATTGTAATATTTTTCGTGTAATCACTTTCCTACACGTAAGTAGGTACATGAAACTAATGCATATATTAATATACAGTGTTTTCACAATAAAATTAAGCGAAAAAAACTTAAATATTTGTTTTTAATTACTAAATTATTTAGGTATAGCAGTACGGGCAAAATCAGTGCATTGGCGCATAATTTTAGTTTATTTATTTAGAAGATCCCCTCATTATACAAGGTTAGTCGAAAAGGAGGTACTAATCCGAAAGGGTGTTAGAGTACCCAAATTAATGAATAACTTTTGTTGTACAACCTTTCCCAAAAGTCAATAGTGTAAGAGAAATAGCTCTTTAAAAATTTCATAGAAATACGCTAAAATCTATCTATCGTAAGCTACGATCAGCTGTGTTTACATTTTAGGTCATATTAGGGGTCATGGATTACAGGCGCCATTTTCTGAACTCGTAACTAAAGCAGGGATGAAGAATTTTTGAAAAAACTAAAATCACAATGTTTGCATCAAAATATCGAATTTTGCAATTTTAACACTTTCTTTGAAACAGTCATCAGTGATAATATAAGTGGCCCGCGGGTTAGTACCCCCTTTCCGACTAACCTTGTATATAAACTCTATATTTGATATACATTATGCTGACTTCTTCGCGCAGTGTGTCACCTGCTACGAAGTGGCGTAGCGGCCATCTTTGGGCCCCAGTCGGCCCCGGCTGCGGCCCATGTCCAGTCAATATGTGACACAATGGAGCTGCCACATTTGGAGACCAGGTGGGATTACCGCACGCGGAGAGAATCCTGCCTCGTCAACCTTTATCCACATCCAGCTGCGTTGAGCCGAGTAAGTCTTTAAATTGTATAAATTTTTGATTATTTATTTAATAATAGGGATTTAACCTTTGACAAGAAGCTTTAGGTATAAGCCTGGATATTTCATGAAACAGTATTTATTTCCTGATAAAAATTATGACTGGAAACGTAGCAGAGAACTTTTTAAGTGTACAAAGATAAAAACAATTCAACTCTTACTCCAATTGCTATCGTCTGGAAATCAGGAATATTTGTATTTTGAGTATTTTAAATCCCCGATTTACGCATAATGTATATGGATACCTAACAGCCAAAAAGGGATAAGCGCCATTCTTTGCGAAATGGACTTTAATATATAGTTGGAAAAGTATTTTTTTTCTGCATCGATTGATCTAAGTCTCATGACTCTGCGACATACTTTTTGTCGCTTAGGCGGTATGTAAATAAAGGCCTTTACCCTCTTTATTTCTTCCTCGTAAACGAACCTTAAAACCTCAAGCACGGTAATTATAGTCACAATAGATAAGACAATTAAGTGTCGTCCTGGGACGACGGGCGGTACGCAACCGGTTAAACCAATCTCCTGTAAAGTTTGTAAATTGGCGGTTATCCCCTTTTGTCTGTAATACATCGTTAGGAATTAAGTAAAAACTATTAATTAAAGCCAAAATCACATTTTAGCGTTGTATTCACAAAACTCACTACTCGCAACGCATGGATATGAATTTGTAAGATGTAAAAGGGCATGTAAAGATCTTAAGCAATGTAGGTACTATTGCTTAGGATCTTTGCTCTCTGGTTTCTGCCAACTCCAAAACGCATTATACTGTGGATGGTTCGTATTCGTATAAGCTCGCTGAGTAATAAACATATTACAACAAAATATGTTCATGAACGAATTTAATTCAGGTACTAGCTGGATAATTATCAAAATGTTTACCCAAATATACTATGACTAGAATATGTTACGTATCAGTTTAATGAAACGAAACTGTTAAATGAAAATGTAAGTAGATATTTCTATCTGATTTTTTAGTATGGAATCAGAAAGTAATCGAATAAAATTGTGGCGTAACACATCAGTTTTGTGGTAAACATTGACCACTCGCCAAGTAATGAAAGCGTACATTGTAGAGCTTATGAAACTGTCGCAGAAAACTTTGTTAATTAATTATCTTAATTGCGGGAAGTGGCGTTGGTATGCGAGACTTAGTCGACCCTATCGCGAGACGTTGTGTACACATTGAAATGTTTTCCTTGTGGAGCCGACAATACTCCCAAAAGGGGTGCCTCGGCTTCTGGATACGACTATATCGAGTATCTATAGGAGCTATACTCGACGAGATATTGAATACAGGACCTACAAATAAAGAAAACAAACAGTGCTTTGTTTTGATGAAACAAAATCGTTTTCTTGTGGCATAGCAATACCTATAGCTGGTCTCTTTCACGTGGAGTTGCTTTTGATCTACATAGTAGGATAACATAAAGCTTAATAAAAGTATTACCTTTTGACCGCCACGGACGTCTATGGATGTCAAACTTTTGAACTGTAAAAAAATGGTGTTTTCGACGTGCCAAGACGTCGGAGGCGTCGTGAGCACGGTTTAATTTGACGTCCATAGACGTCCTTTGTTTTATAAAACGTGGCCCAAAAATGAAATTGATTCTTTCTGAACAATTAATTGTAAAGTATTATCAAGACTTTAATGATTGTTTATTTGTAAAAGCTTGACGTAAATAAGTTGTCCCTGTATTTTCGGGAAACAAACGATCGCCCCATCTCTCCCATGGGAACAATGGTGGCTATGACGGGCTATATCAACAGAATGACTTGTAGTATCAAACTGTGCGCTTACAGCAACTTTCTGTGATAACCAATTCGTTTGCCATGGGTAGTGTCTGCTTGTGTATTTTTGCGTTTTATAAAAAAAGCGAAGAAAATTTCAAAAATGTCGATAGTGAAAATAATGTTTAGAAATGTTGTTAGAGGTAAGCGCGGTGTCGCCGCCGATTCGAGTGACGGAATAAAACAAAAAAAAAACTAGATGCTGTGGTAGATCAAAAATAAATAATTTCTCACCGTCAATAATTTCGACGCAGAGACGTGATTTGCAGGAACTTATGTCTTTACCCTTTTCACCGTAAGTTGATTTCTGACGTTTCTCTACAAAACGTTTTCATACAAAGAATATCAAATATTTTTAAAAAACAAAACATGGATAATATAGCTATTTTACGGTTTTTGATGATGTCGTTTACGTTTTTTCGATAGCAATCTCCTTACGGCTACAATTTACGAAATAACCGAGCTGTCAGGACTCATCTTTAGGCCAGCCATACACGGGCAGCTTGAAGCAGTCAGGGTCGACTGCTTGAAGCTGCAACTGCATAGTAAACTACAGCCTTCTACGTACGTACATACACGGACAGCTCGAGCAGTTGCAACTGCTTCGGGCGGTTGGCGGCACGGCGTGCGGTCAAGCAGTCCACTGACTGCTCGAGCTGTCCGTGTATGTTTATCACTGGCTAACTGCTCGAGCTGCCCGTGTATGGCTGGCCTTAGGTGAACAGAATATAGCTAAACAAAATATGTAGGCGCCGCCGCACCAGGTAGTTAAAGCGACATTCCCATTTAACTGCGACCAATTCATACGAATTATGTTCAGTAGTTCGTACTACAATAAGAAATAAGTTGCCATCTTTCTAAAACAGGACTCATAAAATTGAATACTACACCGATACGGCCATTGAACGCAAATGTGGCCACGGTTCCGTCGTTGGTAAAAATGAAATTGTCCACCCAGCCGGAAGATTGGACATCCGCAATTAGGTCGTGGGCCCGATTGTTTAGAATTGACCCGCACAATACAAAAAACATTCGCACGTAGCGAGAACATTTAAGTCACATTATGAAGAAAAAAAAACTATTTTCCAGCTTTCCAGACAGTTTTCCGTCTTGTTTTAATCTAAATGTAAAAACCAATATCTTCAGTAGGTTATATAATTATGTATTATTGATATGCAGTGCCTCCGCTGCCGACGCCGGTTGCCGTTACGAGTGCCGGCGCCGGCTTCCAAAGTGGCTGCCGGCGCCGCACCGACTACATACACAGATTTTTTTACACCTTCAATTCATTTTCAAACTCTTCATACACGATTATTCGTCACCCAATTTCATATTCACAATTTTTGGGTGCCGCCGCCGGCAGCGGAGGCACTCCCATTATTGATAAACTGAAAACAAGTTTAATTAATATAAATTACACATACCTAATAGTAATTATGAATAGTGAACATGTGAAATTAACTCCAATTTAAACTGTTATCCTATTTTTTTTGATATCCTACTTTGTGGTTAATCATTTTCAGGCGTTCCAATTAGTAGATAAATGCATAATAACATTATAATCATCGGTTTCAATATAAATTAATTGTGTAGGGTATACATTTGACGCACTACACAATTTTGTGTTGTGTGTTATGCTTCGGTTAAGGATACACCTATCCTTAACCGTAACTAATTTCAAAGTGTTTTAAAATACATCCCATTATTTATGAGATAAAACAACATTAGCCAAAGATCAAATCTAAACCTAACACTAACCGCTAATCTTAAGTTTAATTTCACACCTATCTTTAACGTAACATATCCACACTTATGAAGTTAACATCAAATTAATTAATTCTATTAATTTCAAAGGTTTTATAGGGTGACTGGTAATTAGTGACCGATACTTTAACACATGATTGTACTCATGATAAAAAACAACTTTCCCAAAGAAACATAATTTATATCTTATTTTTTTCATTTAAAACTTATTCATAAACTGTTACGGAATGGACGCGGCTCGTAATTATGATGACTTTTTTTTTGTTTTATAAATAATGTTTCTTTAAATTTAAATTTTTATACTTAAATAATAAATCCAGTAATAACGTGTCTATTCAAAAAATACATTTTTGATACCTATAAATCGATTTCGCTTAAAATATGCCAAAATGTAATAATCAAATTATTTTAGGCCTACGTGGATTTAGTGAGAGCATGGGGATGGAGATCATTCACAATAGTTTACGAAAACAGTGACGGTTTAGTCCGCCTTCAAGAGCTGCTCAAAGCTCACGGCCCGTCAGAACTGCCTGTTGCCGTGAGACAGCTGCCAGATTCTCATGATTACAGGTACGTTTTGATTTACAATATTAATGTGCCCCTCACTTGTCAGGTAACTCGTTTGAGTTCCTCAAAATGAAAAATGAGGGAGTTACTCGTATTTGAATTTTGAACTTTGAACCACCTCATCTAATTCCTCAATTTATTACATGTATAAGCGCGAGTGTGTATCTGACTGAGCGAGTGAGTGCGTAAGTGATAGGGATGCAAATATTTGATGAGGAGTGTACGTTCGGTCGCGCATTCGGCGCCCTTTCTCTGTCCTTCCTTCACCCAGCGAAGCGGCACGCGGTAACGTACAAGCGAGCCCGCCGCCGCTCACCAGCCTCTTTCACCTATCCTCTCCTCGACTCGAGAGAGGTGTAGGGCTGCTCGTGCGCGAAGTCATGTATCTGTGGTGTAACACGCACCAGAATGGAGAGAAGTGGAAGTAGAGGGGACAGGAACAAGAGCTATTGGAGTTTACAACACCGCTCTGGTAGAGTCTAAAGACATACGTAGCAACGCAAGTACCAGAGTACATCTCCACAACAGAGTCCGTATGCCGCAAGGCGGGTAGGACCAACAGAGGAGGGTGGTGGGATTTATCTTCTCCTCGAATGAGGGGTACCTCATGAGAACTTTACGAGGTAAAAGGAGGTCCTCCGTTTAAAAAAGATGAGTTACCCATCACTAATTTACAGACACTTTTTAATTCTAAGCTGGCAGTACTAAAGCTCATTGTCCTTTTCAGGCCACTTTTGAAACAAATAAAGAACTCGGCAGAGTCACACATTGTTTTAGATTGTGCCACAGAAAGGATAAGAGATGTGCTTCAACAAGCACAGCAAATAGGAATGATGTCTGACTACCATAGTTATTTAATCACTTCATTGGTAAGTCTTCCAAGAAAGAGTTGGCTGATTTATGCTAGATCGTGCCAAATCCGAGCCGAGGAACGGTCAAGGCACAGATGCATAGCGCTATATATATTTTATACAGACAAGCTCCGAATACTAACCTTACCACGATTTGTTGCTCGGTCGACTCGGAATCGGCTCGGATTCGGCACGGTATAGCATAAATCATCCTTTATACGATGACACCACAATTATTCTGGGTATCGAAAATTTGAATTGTTAACAGGACCTTCATAGCGTAGATTTAGAAGAATTCAAATATGGCGGCACAAATATTACAGCTTTAAGATTACTTGACCCTGAACGGACTGATGTCCAAAGAGTCGTACGGGATTGGGTTTACGACGAAGCCCGAAAAGGACGTAAACTTCAACTGGGACACACAACGGCTAAGGTAATCACCCATCTATATGTAGGCCAATGATAAAGTTATTTGTACAAGTAAACATGGACAGAGCTGTATTAAAATTCATTGTTTGTTCACAGGAGAATATGACCTTTATTAAGGTGAGATGAATTACTTATATAAACATTTTACTTGGCGATAAGGCATCACATACTAAATCCCTTTCATTTTATAGCTTTCTGTACAATTTCCGCCTATTTTGGTTATTCTTTTTAACTCGACTCCTTAGAATTAGATCCCATTTGTATTAAACATTTTCCTCGACCCTCGTTACTGGAAACTTTCTTTTTATTTAATTTTCTTTGAGATAAATCCTTTGTTGGTGTACAGACGGAAACGGCTCTGATGTACGACGCAGTACATTTGTTCGCTAAAGCTTTACATGATCTTGATACTTCACAACAAATCGACGTGAGACCTCTTTCGTGTGAAGCTGAAGACACATGGCCTCATGGGTACAGCCTCATCAATTACATGAAAATCGTAAGTTGCATCTCTTTCTTACATTTTATTATATTTGTATATCTGTCTCTATCAGAACAAGTAAAATCTGAGGATTTTTACCTAATCCTTTTAGATAAATAGCCGTCCGTTGTTTAGGTAAATTTCTACGATTATAACGGACGATTGACGGTTTGGTTATATTACAAAAATGCTAGATTAAGTACCTGTTTTTATCCTATTTTCTTGATATTAGTACAATTATTTCGATTTTAAAAGCTATTTACTAACATATTACTCTTCTTGTTCAAAACGTACTAAAGTCCCGCAATAAAGAGAGAAGTTTAGTGGTCATTGAACAAAGCTGCCACCAACATAGTGGGATTAAGTGCTGGAACGTGAGACTTGACGGATTAACTGCTACAGCAATGTTCAGTTTAAGCAAAGATTTCGCTTTTTATGTGAATCTGTGTGGTTCTTTGTTGTAGTAACCATTCAGTCACACATTCAACACATGAAGCACACCTAGCTTCATGTATTGATTAGCCAATTACGTCATTTTAATGATCTCCATAATCAGCGTATTTGGTTGACCTCTGTGGTGAATTTTATGTATTGATATTAATTTGTGTTCAGTATTTTATTTCGAAAAGAAGATGTCTAAATAAGCCTATTTTTATATTGGCCTCAAATTTAACCAAGTTTTGGAAATATTTAGGATTTAAATTTTAGAGACAAGAGCGATCAATTTTTATTTTGGAGATTGAGTCATTTTTTGAAAGATACACGTAACGTCAACAGCATGGAGGTAACACACAGTGCAATGATTGGGTGTTAAACTACAACATTGCGATTCAATAACGATAAATTTGGTACAAAGACAGAAATAAATTTCAGAAAATATTATGTTTGGTACCTATCCTAACGTTTTCATCATCTTGATTGTGTAAAATAAAATATAATACCTATAAATGATTTTACATCCGTGAGTGTAATTGAATCCGTTTTCAATTAATAACAATATCCAATAAGTGACGTTACACTTCAAATAAACGACGAAAGATAACCTACCAATAACTGTTACGCTCATTTGACCCTAAAGTTTTCATCCATAACTAAATTATTATAGATCTCAGAACTTGATAACTAAAATTACTTTCACAATACTCAACTCGTTAATTCAATGAACAGGTCGAAATGAAAGGCTTAACCGGAGTGATAAAGTTTGACCATCAAGGATTCAGAAGCGATTTCACTCTAGATATAATTGAATTAACAAGGGACGGACTACAAAAAGCCGGAACTTGGAACTCTTCCGAAGGCGTCAACTACACGAGGTCTTACGGCGAGAACCAAAAGCAGATAGTGGAAATACTGCAGAATAAAACGCTCACCGTAACAACCATTTTGGTAAGCAATAAATAACATTCAAGATATAGGCATTATTCCACCGGAAACATTTTACGGCTCTCCCGTGTCCCACAAAAGCAAAATTAGCGTATCGCACATATATATGAATGTTCTCTCGAGAAGCGAACAGGGGATTTATGTAGACTAGCACACAGTAAAAATATATTCGCAGAGAGAAAACATTCATGTGAGAAATATGTATCCGTATTCATGACTTGATACATACAAAGCTCTAAACGGAAACAGAGAAGACAGACAAACCTGTATTTAAATAAAAAAATCACTCGAGCATTTCTCCGCGCTCGCTGTTTACAAATTCATTTCACGTGTATTCCCCAAGTATGTAAACTCTCTTTACTGATGTAGTAATTCTTTTTTAACATATTTACATGTAATCTGTTCTGTTAATTCCCTAGAGTTCGCCGTATTGTATGAGAAGAGAGGCCAGTGAAAAGCTAACGGGCAACGCACAGTTCGAGGGATACGCCATTGATCTAATTCACGAGATATCTAAAATTCTGGGCTTCAATTATACATTCAAGCTGGCGCCTGACGGTCGATACGGGTCCTACAACCGTGAGACCAAAGAGTGGGACGGCATGATAAGGGAATTGTTGGAACAACGAGCCGACCTCGCCATCGCTGATCTCACCATTACATACGACAGGTACTCACGAAAATATTATACACATACAGATTCAATACATATAATAGTCTTCTTCATTTTCAGTAAATGATACCGCTTATTCCGATTCTGTTAAGAGAAACGATTGCACAAAACCATTATTAAATCAAAGTAAATGTTACTTGTCGCACGGTAACCTTTTGTGGCGCGTTGAAGCGCATTGTGTTTACCCTATTCATTGTGTTATTTTTGTTTACTAGGGAGCAAGTGGTTGACTTCACAATGCCGTTTATGAATCTCGGCATTTCCGTGCTTTACCGCAAGCCCATTAAGCAACCGCCGAACTTGTTCTCCTTCTTATCGCCGCTCTCACTCGACGTGTGGATTTATATGGCCACCGCGTATCTCGGCGTGTCTGTACTGCTTTTCATACTTGCCAGGTACGTAGAGATTGACAAACACCTATCTAATGTGGATAAACATAGATATTGGACGTTCACATTGATCGATATTACTGTTTGTCGATTTTGGCACACTGAACGAATATATGTATGCGTGCACACCATTTAGCATATATCATACCGTATGTTCCGCGGTTTTTGGATTCAACATGAAGTATTTCTTTATTCTTCAGTAAAAGATCGTCATAATTTAGTTGGAAAAGTGCCGACTGTATCTAGGTTGCTAAATGTATTTATCCGATAGGTTCACTCCATACGAATGGCATCAAACGCACTCTCCTGAAGGCGAGAAAATGGAGAACATTTTCTCTCTGGCAAACTGTTTATGGTTTGCCATCGGATCCCTAATGCAGCAAAGCTGTGATTTTTTGCCCAAGTAAGAAAATATAGAAAGACCCCTAATATTAACTTTTATTAGTACCAGACTGCCAATGAGCAGTTCCTTACCGGAAATGAAATTAAGCATGTTTTCGCTTAAAACTTTATGAAAGAGAAGAAACTAATAAAATCTTGGTTCGTATTCTAAGCACGCGTTTCATTTCTGGTGATAAAAATAGTGAACTCAGCGAAGTCCACAAGAAGAACATAAAAGAGGGGGGTTGTTCAATCATTCGCCAACTTACTCCGAGGTGAAATTCAATTCCGGAACCGTTCCTTTGAAATGTATAACTTCTTGCCCTACATCAAATTAATTACCCACACTTTTTTTACGTTCATACATGTTATGTATAAAAGATGACGTAGAGCCGAGAAAGAATAAGAACGCTACCAGAGACGGTAGTTACGTAACGGGATATAAAATAATTAATAAAGTACTACACACTGTGTGTAATTTATACTTATACGCAAACTGTTTGACTTATTGTCATAGAAAATGTTTTAATATTTACGCCAAACCAGAATAGTTGGCTACGATTCCGGGCGCTGAAATTTCACTTAAAGTAGGTTGGCAAACAATTGTCAGATATAACATGATAAATAAATGACGGGCAGTATTTGGGCGCAGGTTCAGCCCGTACGAGTGGGACTCCCCCAGGAACTGCCTAGACGAGCCGCCGGTGCTGGAGAATCAGTTCACTCTGTTGAACTCGCTGTGGTTCACTATCGGCTCCTTGATGCAGCAAGGTTCGGATATCGCGCCGAAGTAAGTCCCTTATGTCTCTGATGGTTACAATTCCGCTTCTTTCAACCCCACAACAAAATGGCATGTCAACATACAGAACCAAATTGATTAAAATTGACTAAAATTAGGACCAAAGAGAGGTCGCCAGTTAACGCAATCAGAAATAATAAGAATGGGTAAAATTGAGTCGAAGAGCAATCTCGCGGTAATTACAAAACGGAAATGTAGCCTTCAGTTGCAGAGCTTGGATGAAGAACTCCCTTTTACTAATTAGTTTCAAAGCGACCACTGCCCTTTGTGAATTTCAAGCATCGGTAGTCGCCTAGAGCGTCCAATTTAAAGAGAGACGTGTCGGCTATTTCGACTAGCCTTGGTGTCCATTTCACAGTACTTAGCTAAATACCCACAGTTGATTTAGTAGCTAAATAAACAACTAGTTTCGACAACGTAACTGATATCGCATCCGTGTCTTCTGTGCTTGTGCAGTATCCACAGCTTGCTGCATCAAAGTTTGTTAGATAATAATGAAACATGGATATTGATTTCACATTGGCATTACGTCATTTTACTCGCAGACAATGCTTGAATGTGAAATGAATGTCTAGTTTGAAGTCATAAAATACACATTTATTGATTTTTTACACATTAAAAGTCACACAATATAGATATTGGAACTGCACGAAAACCTTTATTTTGATTGTACATTTTAAACACAGTTTTCTCGATAAATTAGTTTATTTATCATAACAGTTTCAGCGTGGACCAAGGAATGATTTTTAACTCGAAACATTTAAATTCAAAATAACTTAACGTTGGAAGTAACATAATTGAGACTGATATACCTATAGCCAACGTCACAGCGACGGCGTCTAAGCTAGGTCTAAAACAAAAAGATGGCCGCTTTTAAATTTTTGATTCAAAGTGTATATTGATGCTTATAGTATAAACGGTATCGGTCTACAACCCTTTTCTTCCTCTTCCATGAAGTGTCACCCAGTATTTGATGTCAACTTTTAGACTTATTCACGAAAAAACATATTGACTGTGTTTAATTTCTCATTCAAAGTGAGTTTATAATCTATTGATAAGTAAAGATCTTAAATTAACACAGTTTTATCCGTCGACCTCAAAACGACGTCCAAATTATTGTTCGAGTAAGTATTTATTCCAAATAATTAATACATTCATTAAAATATATTGTAGTGTGTAAATAAATAAATATATATATAACTTTCATAATTCTACATTTTTAACCGCGTAAGTATTTTCCGAAAAACATTTAAAACTTTTTTTCTGCATTTCCAGCAGTTTATTTCAAATAAAGGTCCAAAGATGTCCTTGAAATTTCTACTATTCGTGGCTGTCGCTCTTTGCCGTAAATGCTTCCAATATAAAACAAACGCGGTAAGTCACTTGCGTCATACCGGCGGATAATTATCACCGATTGTTTTACAAAATTTAAAGAGATGAGGAAACAAAACTAAAAAAAAAAAAAAAACGAACAAAAAATGTCGAAAACTTTAATGATTCAAACATGACGAGCATATTGTATGGCTTTAATTTTATCTTAGTCATTCAATTTATCGTTGAATATTTATTGAATTAAGAAAATATAACAATATTATTATTTCGTTTATTCATTTAACAATCTTATCTTTTAAATTTTTAAATATTTCAATACAAGTATAAAAAAAACATTTAAAAATATAAAAAATAGTAGCTCACCGGCATCGGGAACAGGGTCCAAGCTACCGGCGGTCAGGGCCTCAGAGAGAGGAACTTCCTAACAATACGCGCCGTGTCAAGAAGTACAGCTTTCTGTATCAGGCCCTTGATCCAGCCGCCCAACGAGAGCCTCTTTAGGTGTTGGTCGAGGCTCTTGGCTATTAAGCCATTCGCCGTAACTACTATCGGCACAATTACTGCTGAATCAACAATATTATTGTTATCTTTTTAAATTCACGGCTCATCTTCCGTGCGGAAGATGTTCGGTCCTTTGGAAGGCATACAGGGGACACAGGTCCAACGCGCAGAGGCCCCTTTGAGAACTTTAATCTAAAATGGGCTGGGGCACCAACCGGGGACTATACACGGCTGCACTATTGGAGTACAGTCATGGACCGTCCCAGGTGGGTGCAAGACTTTTGTAAAATATGGTGAAAAATATCTGGTCTATGGGAAAGGGTTAGGGTTTCTGCTCGAGAATTCTCGAGACGAGAAATGTCGAGAAATCATGCCAACTTCGAGACAAGAAAAAACACCTCGAGAACTCAAGAACTCGAGAAATCAAAGACTTTATTTTATTACTGTAAAATTGCCATAAAAGTTGCGCAATCTTTGCATTCTGGCTTTATTGTTCACCTTACGAGGCGCGAGGAAGCTAGGCAAGCGAAACAGACACCTAATATACCTCTAAATCCGATTACTCTTATTATAATATTATAACATAAAACGTTAAATAAAATTTACTATAAGATAAACTCCGTTCATCTATTATTGGGTTTCTGAATACAAAATCAACAATTACCCAAACAATAGGTAAGTTCGTAAATTGACTACTAGATGGGATCTCTTTGTTATAGCCCAGCTAAATATGTTTTTCTCGCTTTAATCTTTACAACTTTTTGCAGGTAGGCACCAGGTTTAAATGAACATCTCCTCTGGTATAATACAATGATTTTAAAACGAACCATTGTATAATACATAAAATATAAAATTTAAATCACAATATTTTTTCTTTGTTATTTTTCATTATAGCAACAACACAATAAAACTATGAATCCAAAATATTTTAAATTTTTATTGTAATTTATAATATTGGGTAGTAAAGTTTACTTATATTTGAAAGTAAAATATTTCTAGGCTACCGGCTATTTGTGGTGTGTGAATGGGTTATAGGGCAGGATTGGTTATTTCACAAAGATATATATCCTAGTGCCCGTGTTAAAATGATATCTCATGTTAAACTCTTCATCCGTGAACATTTCGAATGGATTTCTTCGATGCCTTTTTACTATTACTGATATTTCTGAAATAGGCTCCAGCACTTCCAAATCAGACTTCTATGAACTACTCGAGTTTATTTCACTGGGAATCCAAAACTCACAAACTCAAATAAAATACTAATAATAAAACTCCAAATACTCTTGTATTTGGAGTTTTAACATATGATAATAAAACGACAAATAAAGTTCTAGAAGCGATAAATGCCCCAAATTGGTCAGTTAAGTTAACTGAAGTTTGAATAAATTAAGATCATCTTCTGACTGGGGTGCCCAGAAACACAATGTGTCAGTTTATCGGACCAATAGCTGAAGAATAGATAAACTACGGTTAGGAGTACCTCCGAAACCGGAAAAATAAATTATCTGAAGTTTGAACTAGGATTATCTTTTGACTGGGATGTCCAGAAACGCAATGTGTCAGTTTATCGAACCAATAGCGCTATCGGACTGATAAACTACGTTCAAGAGTACCCCAAAAAGCAGATTTTTTAAGGTTTTTAAACATTTCTCGAAAGACCCGAGAAACCCGAGAAATCGGTCTCGAGAATTCTCGAAACCCGAGAAAAAAAATATGTCGGGAAAACAGAAACCCTAGAAAGGGTGTTAAGTAGACTGGATAACTTCTGTTGCCGGAAGAAAACGGCGTCTGTCTTTCAAGATTAAAATTGAAAAGTGTTGGCAGTCGGTGACTTACCAGCTCACTAGCTGGTTATTGTTATAACTATTAATATCTCGTACTATGGTCGTCCTTCTGACGCGCACTGCAGATCGCTTACCTTAGATCCCTTCTTAAATGTTATACCCATAAGACAGACTATTATTCCTACTCCTTCACTGTCTATGCAGTAAGATTGTGGAATTCACTTCCGATTCTAAATACTATTCATAATATGAGTAAAAGAGCTCTCCTCTTAATTGTTAGTAGTTATATACAGAGTGTAAACGAATTTATGTAATTCTTTAAAACCACAATTATGACCACTATTACTGGTAGGTACAAATGAAGTAAGTACGGCTTCTTGCTTGATTAAAAATCAAACCTATTTTTTGTCTTGCAATTGTGGTAAGTGATCGTATCGAAACCACCTGACATGGTTTAAATAAAAAAAAAAAACATAAACTTTTTGATGCAAAATAGTAGTTTTGTTTGTTAGAAGATTTAGATGCCGTGCTAAATGAAGGGAACCATGACGACACAGCTGGCGAGCACGACTAACGCGATATCAGTCCGCGCAGTCTGGAGGCGCTAAAATGACTCACGTTAAAAACACAAAGTCTTTTTTTTTATTTGTTGTTTTCCTTGTAGGATAAAAACCTGTGTCACTAGCAGATCACGAGGTGTGAAGGAATTACGCGAATTCGGATACACCATGTAGATACACATAAATATTTATACATATAATATACAGCGGAAGTCCAGAGGTACAGCACCCTTAAGCGTGAATTACATAGATGCGGCGCAGGCGCGTCGCTTTCGTACGTTTTGTCGTGCCGCTTCAAATCTTTTTCGCATAAAATGTATGAAAGCGACGCGTCTGCGCCGGGTCTGCACCTTACGCCGCTTCTGTGTAATTCACGCCTTAGAGGTACCAGAATCACCCCTATGTATGTTGTAGTTTTAGAGTTATGATTTATTTTCATGTTTTAACCAAACTCTGACTTTAATGACATTTTTGATCATAGTGACGACTACATGGACGTACCTCTGGACTTCCGTTAGACACAACTTATTAGAACACCCATTTTAGTTATTTATGTATGTACAATAAAGAATATTCTATTCTATTAAGATAATTTGAATTTACTTTCTACAAATGCGTTTTCCCATAAAATTTTGATTTCTTCATTTTAATAAATTAAGCTGTACACTTTATATAAACTTCACACTACTTCCCAAAGAAAACACATTAATAATATCAGTACAATTATGTTACGTAACAGATTTTTGACCTGATTTTCGAGTCAACGATCATTCCTAGGATCTCACGGTACCATAGTTTTTTTTAAATGTTTGTCTAACCTGTTGTAAGTATTAAAATTTCTGTTATTAACACAATGTTGTTTACACCAGAGCGGTATCGACTCGCATGGTAGCAGGAATGTGGTGGTTTTTTACCCTGATCATGATATCCTCGTACACGGCGAACCTGGCCGCTTTCCTGACCGTTGAGCGAATGGACTCGCCCATTGAGAGCGCCGAAGATCTCGCTAAACAGACCAAAATTAAGTATGGCGCACTGAAGGGTGGATCTACTGCTGCGTTTTTCAGGGTAAGTTTAGATAATTAGGTAATTTACTGGTATTTCTAAAATAAAATATGAAAATTGCACATAAGGAAGATTTGATTTAGGTCAAATAATATGTAGGAGATGCGTCGTAGTTGCTTGTTACCAGAAACAAAATAGGTACATAAATGTTTTATATAACACTAGAGGTCGCGTGGATGTCGTTTATCGCGTATTCCGCGTTTTTCTCTACCATATTATGCATGTATTATACAATATAAACCTTCCTCTATCTATTAAAAAAACCGCATCAAAATCCGTTGCGTAGTTTTAAAAATCTAAGCATACATAGGGACAGACAGATAGCGGGAAGCGACTTTGTTTCATACTACTCGTATGTAGTGATATTCCTTTGTTTTTATTTTTAAAACGGAGTTTCGTTTAAAAACTTCATGTCATCTGAAACAATTGTAAAATTGGTTTCATTTCAAACAGAGTTAAATAACAATGGTAATTTGTTATGCTAAAATGTAAGCCACCCCATTATTTGTCTCGTTTTCTATCAGACTGTGGTGACTTTAAATGAAACAAATCCCACTCAAGTAATTTGCCTTTGGTAGATTCGCAAGCCGCAAAGTAACCGAAAGATAGGAAGTATCTCTCGGTTGCTTTGAATCTAAAGAGTAATAATTAATCTTATCACTTCTCGACAAAATTCCACAAAACGTAGTTTGCGGTTATACGACCTTAAACAGGGTGTGTCGTAAATCAACGTTAAGGGGTCGATACGCGATATATTCAGCTATCACACCACAATTTGTTTTTTTTACCATAGGTCTCAGAATAAAACACTTTTTTTTTTCGAAAAATTTAACTGAAATTTTAAAATTACTTGCACGTATATTCAGCAGTTATAAACAAAATAGGAGAATAATGTATTGGGTTGAAATTACTTACAGCTAAATTAGTAACACGAGAAGTTAATTTAAAAAAAGTAATAATTCTGAGACTTATGGTAAAAAATGGTTCAAATTGTGGTATGTGATAGCTGAACACACGGTGTGTCGACTCCTTAACTTTGAACCACTATTTACGACACATCCTGTATGTATAACATATTAGAGGTCGCCCGCAGCTTCGCCCGCGTGGTTGTCGTTTATCGCATAGATATTTCGTGGTTTTCAGGATAAAAGTAGCCTATATCCTTCTTCAGATTCCAGACTATCTCTGTACCAAGTTTCATTAAAATCGGTTCAGTGGTTTAGACGTGAAAGCGTAACAGACAGACAGTCGCATTTATAATATTAGTAGGGATTTTTGTCTCATCGAATAAATAATGTGTTATATCACCTCTTTCGTACCTTATGAATATAAGTACGGCACAAGTTGGTACCTTATAAATATGAAACGTTCCTGAAATATGTTGTAAGGCGGTGGTGTTAAAGATTTATGGCGTGTTATCGTGTACCATATTTGACAAAGTTGACGTAACTATTGATGTTATGAAAACAAAGCTATGCGAGTCTACTAAAGTCTTTTTAAAGGTAGTGGAGATCGCAGAATGTTTCTATAGTTTTTGTGAGCATAATCTATTGCAATCTGTCTGTCTGTGTAAATGACGACACGTTTGGTGCAGTGGCTAAGCGATTGGCTTCTGCGCTACGGGTCGTGGGTTCGATTCCCACACGGAACAAAAATTTGTATGGCCTACAGATGGTTGTTTCGGGTCTGGGCGTTTGTTTGTGAGATTTGTGTCTGTCAACGCACCCACGATACAAGAGAAATATTAGTGTGGGGCAACGTTTTTAAAAAAAAGAATAAAAAAAGCAAGATTTTTTCTTAAAGTGGGCGATAACGCCCCCTTGTGGGCGCTAGAAGCCTACAGGAGGGCGGTAAGAGTAATTATTGCGGTTGTGATTTTTAAGATGTGGTACAGTTAAACATTTTAGGGGGCGCTAGAAAATAATTGATTCTTAAAGTGGGCGGTAGACGAAATAAGTTTGAGAACGTCTGATCTATTGCGATAAAAATATTGGGATATTTTTTTAGGTATTAAAATTCTACTTGTTAAGCACTAATGAGATGAGCTGAACAGTTAACTCTTTTCATGATCTTTTAGCGCTTTTCTTTATTTGAAAGGTTACTTGAGATGAATTGTTCATTAAACAGGACTCAAACTTCTCCACTTACCAACGGATGTGGTCCTTCATGGAGTCTGCCCGGCCGTCAGTCTTCGCGACAAGTAACAAAGAGGGAGAAGAGAGAGTGGTGCGGGGTAAAGGCGCGTATGCCTACCTTATGGAGTCTACCACCATCGAATATGTAGTTGAGAGGAACTGTGACCTCACCCAAGTCGGAGGCATGCTCGACTCTAAGGGATATGGGATTGCTATGCCGCCTAGTGAGTGGAACACATAATGACAATTTTGTACCATTTTTTACGTTTAACCGCTTGGATTTGTATTAGTTGCCGTGCCCATAGTTCATAAATCGGTAAAGCAATATCTACAATGAATAGAGAAGTTATATCGATGATGAATAAATTTAAAACACAAGTTTCCGACGGAGAAATGCGATGGGCGCTGGGGACACGGTAATGTGTGTCGGAAAAATCCGACTGGGGCGGTAAAAAATGTACCTGTACATAGGAAATATTTTTGAAAAAAGTTCTACTGGTTTCTTAATTTTTCAATAGATAATATTTTTATCTCGATAAATTCTACAAAATATAAATCAAGAAGTAATTTTTCCATTAATTTGTACAAAACTACTAAAACAGTCAAAAGTCGGTATAATTTAAACAGTACTCACTTATTTATGACTGGAATAATGAGAAAACTTTCATAACTGTATCGGCAAAAACGTACCCAGTTTTATACCAGTATAAACTTTTATGGACGTGGTTCGTCAACATGTGAAAAAGTATTGTTATACGAGTACATAGGTATATAGGTTCAGAAGTATGTCGGCGTTTTATTAAAAGTGTGGTAGTACACTACCTATCTACTGACTTTATGATGAATTTAAATTAAACTCTTGTATAATTTTTAGACTCGCCGTATCGTACGGCAATAAGCGGGGCCGTTCTCAAACTGCAAGAGGAAGGAAAACTGCACATTCTGAAAACAAAATGGTGGAAAGAGAAACGTGGCGGAGGGTCTTGTAGGGTAAGTAAAAGAAAATGACGTCATTAGCTACTCTTAGTATCCGTAGAGATGTTCTCTGCGGTGTTACACGACGATTCCGGATTCCTACCCACTTTTGTTTTCACAAAACATTTTGAAACGAATATATTTTGTTTATTCACATGAATCTACAATTAAAATCGACAAATAATTAATTTGGAGCACACAGTAAAATATTATTTACATTAATTATTACAAGCTTATAAAGATTATGGGGGTATTTCACTAACCTATCATTAACTGTTCACTAAACTAATTCGGTCTGTAAACTTTTCAATAGCTACATTTTGCATTTCACCACCATTATCAATAGTGATAATGACAAGTTTATTGAACACATAAATGTCATATATGTAGGTCACATTTAGCTTATCTGATCAATAGGTACGGACTACTTATTGATAGGTTGGTGAAATACCCCCTAAGGATAATATATACTTGGGAGCAAAGAAATCGACCCACTTCTTTTTTCACGTGTCCTGGTTATTAGTTTTGGTTTCATGAATTATATAATTCAAAATACAAAAAACTACCTTCATTGTAAAGGTTATTAAATAACCTTTTAGGCGATATATATGTTTAGAATTGATCTGTTCCATAATACCAAAAATAATAACAATTATACCTACGTGAAAAATAGAAGTGGCTCGATTTATTTGCTCCCAAGTATATTTACCTAATTCTAACTTATTCGCGAGCACTACTGTACTGTACTGAGAGCAACCTCAAAGGAAGAATTTTCATTAAAAAGCCATCGTGTTAATTCATGGCATCCAAACAACTCGAATATTTTCTTTGTATCTCGCATTTTTATTTGGGAAATGTCAGAGCCGTCACTTAACGTTCATGGAGTATTATAGGGGGATATAAAAGGGTAAGGGTGTGTCACGTCACGTAATATTCAACAATGTATCAATCATGGCCGAATAAAACAGGGCTCTTTACACGATGGCCCAAAACTACGTTACGGTTTGTAATAATATTGTAGTAAATCCATTAATAACAACAAAGAGTCGGAACCTTTTCGTTATTTTCCCCTATAACGTAGTCTTGAACTAGCCATCTGACCTCTGCTAGGGTTCCGCTGAATGCACTAGTGAATTCCGCGATCCCGGCATTAGGTCCTCGTAGGAACACTGTGGTGGTTTTAGTCTGCAAGGATCCGACGTAACCCTCTATCTTCACCAGGGCGTATGGTATCCATGAGGATTTCTGACCTAGTAGTGACGTGAAGAGTCAGAAGTCAGTGACAAGACATGTGTCAAAGATTTTTTATGAGAGATTAGATAAAAACGGAAGTGCATGCTAATAGGCCGTCTCATGCAGTAATATTATTATTGTATTGGATCATCTAATCTAAATTGTCGCGCCCCTCCACGGCCTTCACGCATAAATGCCATATAAAAATACGCACAAGTGAGGTGGAGGGCCACCTCATTTTACTTTGGTCGATCCCTACTCTGGTTTCAATAATACAGGACGAGACATCAAAGGCATCGTCAACGGCGAACGAGTTAGGATTGGCAAACGTCGGCGGCGTGTTTGTGGTACTAATGGGCGGTATGGGCGTTGCGTGCGTCATCGCCGTCTGCGAATTCGTCTGGAAGTCACGCAAAGTTGCGGTCGACGAACGAGTGAGTTGATTTCTCATTATTTGGACATATACATAGACATCCTATTGGAGTCCACTGCAGCTGTATCCTGCAGTGGACTCCAATGGCCTCTTACAAAATGGAGACATTACCTGTTCTTCTTCTCTCATGATGGCAACCTTTATGAGAATAGCTCATGCGGTGCTGAACAGATTAGCCAGTCAACAAGGTTAATCGTGGGGCTGACTGTTCATGTTCAGGGTGTGCCGGACGTACCTACTTAAAGTATCATCACTCGGGGAGGCTTTTTAACGTCACTAACTGTGGTCAACGTGCTGGCTCTCGCAGCGGTGACAGTGCTGTCCATCACCGGCTTGGATTATTTGGGCTGGCAGTATGAATGGTTATCTATAGATCGTCAGAGCTTCTTTGGATAGCACCGCATGCAGGTGATTGTCATTTGGTAAAGCTGAATGTTTTCATCTACCCCAATAATTTCCAATATAGAGAAATTGCAATCAGCTCATATTTTTCGGTCGACAACGATGTTCGATATTAATTATTATCAATTTTTCATCATTAATTTTGATATACGTGAGTTTTCGGTAAATGCATGTGGTTTTCATTAATTTTATTTTTGATGATTAATTATATTTTTGTTTTGTTCTAGGTTTATTTTTAAAATATGTAGGTTACATTATTTTGCAGTGAGTCATTAACAGTACATATTTAAGTAGACGCTAGCGAGTTATACAAGTAGATGATAGAAAAACTGAGTTAATTGTTTGTTAATTTGTTTTCTCAGCTCAGGCACTTTTAGTTAGATATTATTTATTATAGAAAATGAGTTTCTGTTGATTACTTGATAAGGTAAGTATCGGAGTTATAAAAATTCTCGGAATGTTCTACACTTAATTCTGTGAAAATGTTACGGCTAAAAGACGAATTGCGGCTATACCTAGGTTTAGCCGGCTACAACTAGACACGGCCGGTGGCAGTTGGTTAGAACTAAGTGTTAGGTCTAGGTTAGGATTTAATGCCGACTAAAATTAGTTGTAGTCGGTTGCTTTCGGCTAAAATTGAGTCTAACCTGAGAATTTAGCCTGAGATTCGAAGGTCCCGATAGCGATCACTTTTCACTGTAGTGGTTATTTCTTTTTAAACAAAGCAATTATCGAAAAACTGACACAGTAGCGTTAAAACTAAACCGTCCTTTTAAACCTCTTTCAATAAATAAGCTCCTAGTTTTAAACAACTGCCAAAGGCTGCACCTAGGTGTGACTCCACTACGGCTTATAGCCGTAACTTATACTACAATGACTTCTTTGATATTAACTCGCTGTAATTGTATTTTCTGCTGCTTCTCGTATCACAGAAGGAGGAGGTACGTAATAAATACCTACGATAGGTATTGATAAGTCCGGGCATGCTGTACGGTGTTGATGTATGTGCAGGCCTCGCTGTGTTCGGAGATGGCGTCGGAGCTGCGGTCGGCGCTAAAGTGCCCAGGTGGTGGCGCTGGAGGCGGCGGGGGCGGGCCTGGCGGCGCGCGCGACGGCGCCGGTTCTCCCTACCTGCACTACGGATTCAGCACTAAGAGCCAGCTGCACTAGCGGCCGGAGCCCGCCGCCTCGCCCCCCAGCGACGTGTAGGCACCGCGCGGCGGACGCTCCATACCTCCCCCTCGCTGCTACCGACTGGTGACGACCAGTGATACCGGCCGCGGCCCGCTGTGAATGTTCAAACTAGCAGAAGGTTCGTTTGTCGACTCGAAGTAGCTTAGATGTTTACGATATATTATTGTAAATAAATTCATATCTTATTTGTATAGAATAAGTGCTGTTGTAACGTAAGCGACCTAAACTTACGGAATTTGATATTGTTCTGAACGAGTTCTTTGATAATAATTCATGATTTGTAGCGTCCCCTTGCCAAAGATACATGTGCCAAATTTTACGATTTACTATAAGTCTTACGAGTGTGTAAGTTACACACTTGTCACGTCTGAAGTTATTTTCTAGTCCATCTTTTTTTAACTCTTGTATACCTACCTTTATATCGGTTTGAGAGATAGGTCCGTTACGAAATTAGTAGGTATGTCGATTTTTTATATCTATAAATCGATTAGAATAAATCGACATTTCATTAAAATAGAATAAGAGAATGTTAATATTTCCAGTTAAATGAGTCTGTAAATAAATCGATACAATGGTACTGCCAAAGTAGAATTAATAATTAGGAAAATTTACAACGGATAAATAAGTTTATTAATATGTTTTTCGCTATAACGATGGATCAAAAGTAAATTGACTCTTGTGGAAAATTTAAATGAGAATTAAATATATTTACGTTATAGTTAATTGGGTGTAAACTTAATGTAAATTTGAATAACTATGAAACTTAACGAACCAGTCATAATGTGAGAACATTATCATTTTGATTCACATAAATATTCTCTGTAATATACTTGTAATTGGTATCGGAATCGTTTCGACAGGGCTCAAATTGTGCCAAATATCCTGTTCACTGTCTGTACTATATTTTGTAAGTTTACATTGCCGAGTTTAAATAAATAAATTGTTTTATTAACATCCATGTTGTTATTGATATTTATGCGAGGTATTAAATATCTTGTTTGCACTGTCGCTTGGTAATGAAGCACCAGGCACCCGTGCACGCAGATTCGCTTGCGTAAAATTTTGAACCCGTTAAGTGACGATTTTCCATACAAACTTTCATCCCCTAATTAACTCCCTTAGAGGTTGAATTTCGAAAAATCTATCCTTATTCCTTGTCTACATTATAAAGAGAACCTCTGTTTAAAATGTCAGCTTTCTAGGTCCAAGGGTTTGGGCTGGGCGTTGATGAGTCAGTCAATCAGTCAGTCAGTACCTTTCTTTTTATTTATATAGATATGATATATCAGTTTCCAGTCAGCTATTATAAGTAAATCTCAAATCATCATCGACTAAGGTAAACATCAATTTAAGTATTTAAACGTAAACGTTCAAAGAATTCATAACAAAGGTAAGTATCTTAATATCTTTATTATCAAAACAAGATAATGTAATGTTATTTCAGGTGTAGAACGTAAAACTAGGAATAAAATAAATAGATAGGAGACAGGTAAATGAGTCAGGCTTAGTTCACGACCGTTTTACAGCTTTTATACGAGCTAGCTACGGAGTAACGTTCTCCCGGCGTTATACGAGCCGCCCCGGTAGTAAACCAAAACACCTATCAAATATTGCTTTGTCACCGACAAAGTGTTTTTTATATTTTATTACACACAAAAATATTATTGTATTTCCTATTGCAGTATTTACTAGGTATGTTTGTAACAGCTGTCGTAAAGTTTCCGAAATATATTTTTATAGATCTGATTTCTTAAAGCGAAGGAATCAATTTCTTTGAATACCATAAAACTTACCTATACCTACTACAACTAACTACTTGTTACAGATCTGCCCCTGATTCAGAACGATTCGAGTAGTCAGTTGTCGAAGCGTATTTCTAGAATATACAAGGCTACAACGCATCCATATGAAATTAGCCGCGTATATTTTAGAATGTTGTAAATTAAAACTTCGTTTCTAAAATATACACGGATTTTGCGTACTGATCGCGTATACTTTAGAATGTTCCGGGTGAAAAAACGGATTGAAAACTATATAGTGTCAGTTACATTTAAGAAGTGACTTAACTTTTTCAAACGGCATTGTTAGGAAACAACACTGAAAATATGACTTAACTTATGGAATATTAAATTAATGACCTTTAAAAATAATATTTAGTTCTCACTTTAAAAAGGCTTAGCTTTAAAATTAATAGTTTACTTTAATTTTAATAATCCTAACTTTAAAAGTTTACTTTCAACTTCAAAGTCACCCGCGATAAAATATAAAGTGGCAAACAGATAGCTGAAAGGTAGGTTAGATTAGGTTAAAACTGTGGCCACTCAACGCATGAGCCGAGCGAGCGAAGCGAGTGGTGCCGCGGCAGCAGCCGGCGAGTGCATATTTTTCCACAACTCTCTTATCCATTGACTTTTCTGGCCAAAGACGACCAAATCGTCACGTGACAATATTCTACGTTTATTAGTTAGGTATTGTCAGAAATTGGAACCAGACGACTGGGTGGATAACTGTCAGCAGAAAAGAAGAAAATAAAAATCGGCTTAAAGAATAATGTTAGAACCAAGTTCGAAACCCCAATATCCTTTCATCTGTCATGGCCATTTGCGCGTTATCATTATGACTATTTTGATAACTAATTACGAATTGAACTTCTCTTCAATTAGCTAAAAGACTTTTCTTAATTTACTTTTCTCCATAAAAAGCCTGATAACTCGCGAACAAAATTCCTAATAACTTGAAATACCTGTAAGTAGAAATAAGAAAAGGCAAAAACTTACATTAAATAGTTGTTTATGAAACTGTTAATTATGGGTTATTAAATCACGAACATGTAAGTTTAAAAACCGAGCCGAAGACAAGGTTTATAATAGTGTCACACGAGTGTTTTAATACATAGATATGTGAAGTGTCATACTTACACTACTTTATCTAAACTCGTGTAAAAGGTAGGCACCTATTGTAGGAAGACCAAATTATTATGGCGCCGAAACCCAGCAGCCCACCGCGCATGCGCGTGGACGAACGCGCATGCGCCCTAGCGCGCGCCACGATATACAACTTGCAGCCGCTAAATAAATTGAATTGAAAACTCCGTGGTCTGTTCGAAGTGTGCCTTAATGGAAAAATAATTACTATAAAGCATTATTTTGTTAAGAAAACTGTACCATAATAAAATTAGAGATGACCGTGAATAAATTATGTTATTGTAGTTATTATTTTTAAAGTCATAAGTAGGTAGTAGGTACCTACTTTACAATATGAGTGTAGACAAAATGATTTTTTGTTACGTTGCACAAACACTTCCTATTTTCTTATACATATAATAAGCCATTTAATTCGATACAGCAAAATGTTCGTCATTTGATTTTTAAACTCTTGTGACGACTGTGCATAATACTAAATACCCCCAAAACGGCCATGAAGAAATTGTGTAATTGCTTGTGTGACCCCTTGTGCCCTTGTTCAATGTGTTAAGTAACTTATAAGTTGTCGCCAGAATTTGGTGATACTTTACATGTTATACAGCGTGGCGCTTTATTGGTGACATTAATTTAGCACACGGGTAGGGCTAGTGGTCAGTCAATCGAAAATAATAATAAAAAAGAAAAAAACCGTAAATTAGAAATTTTATAGCGTTATCCCAACTATGTTGGGGTCAACTTCCAGTCTAACCAGAAGCGGCTGAATACCAGTATTTTACACGGAGCGACTGTAATCAGACCTCCGCAACCCAGTTACTGGGCAATGCCGATATCCTAAGGTTAGACTTGTCAGACTTTCGGGCCTCTGACTACCCGTAACGAGTGTCATAGGTATTCGTATAATACCCGGGACCGACGGCTTAACGTGCTCTTCATAATTTTCAAACAATCTAAGTAATAAATAAAATAACCAACTA
Organism: Amphipyra tragopoginis; assembly: GCA_905220435.1. NCBI lineage: Eukaryota > Metazoa > Arthropoda > Insecta > Lepidoptera > Noctuidae > Amphipyra > Amphipyra tragopoginis. Next base: position 13,836,095 of record HG992005.1, on the reverse strand, counting down.
CCTACCAACGGATTGGTGTTCTACACGCAGCCGCAGTCAACTGGTAAGTAGCTGCATTAATGAATCTGTTGCCAACGTGAAACTAATTTGGTTACTTACTTTATTTGTTAGTAAGTATGCTTATTTATTTATTTTCTATTTATGTTCTGTTTTATTTCATTTATGATTACCAGCCCTACCCGTGTGTTTAATTAATATCACCGTTGTAGCGCCACGCTGTATACAACGTGTTACAAAAATACCCCTAAAGCTGAAAGGGGATTAAAAAGTCTCTTAGAAAGAGTCCATTAGAAATATAAAAAAAAATAAAGACACAAACTAAAAATTGGACAAATCATGAATTAAAATCGTCTAAAATCGTCACTGAAACACAACCCTGAAAACATAAAAGTAAAGAGTAGACTACTCAGAAAGTTATTTACATTCTTACCTAATTTCCTCTGAAAAGTAAATGACAACAACCACAAAAGACTACTTCATTAACATTTTCGGCGGATTTTTAAGCGGAAATTAACACGTTGTATACAAATTAAGACAAAAAATTCCATTACAGACAACGGGATAGGTGAAACTAAATAAAATCTCGTAAAAAAACTGCTTGGGCCCCGCTATCTTTCCTTACCCCAGCAACGCCTGTACGCCAGGATCTGTAAAATACTGAAGCTGCGGCATTTCGCGGGGAAATGATTGAACTGTCTTGGAACCCGCGACGAAGTTAATCAGAAAAGCAAAAAGAACAAGTAGGAAAAAAGAGAGCCTAACATATACATATAACGTCACGCCTGTACCTCCAAAGGGTGAGGCTGAGATGTACTTTGCACACTCATAATTCTTCAGTGACGGTTTTGGGTCCCATATAATGGGGAGCGAGCCTATTATCATCCCAAACTGGGTTACTATTGAGAATTTCCTTAAAGAAAAACCCGATATCACATTATCGGATCTGAAAATCGAACCAAGGAGCACACGATTAGCAGCCGCGTTTACAACCACTACTACACCAGTAATACAGTCTTACGAGACTTATTATTATAAAAGGGATGATTTATAACATCGTATATCAAGCTAAGAATTTTTATACCGAGAATAAAAGTTATATTACTGTGATCACGTTTTGTGGTGAAAGGGAAAAAATGTTTAACAGTCTCACTTAAATTTGTTATAGCGCAAATCTCGCTGAGCTTCATAAAAACAGCAGGTACTGCTAAATAAAATATTTCAATATAAACAAATGTCGCAGTCTAAGTTAAGATAATTTTAGTGTCTAAGTATACTATGCCGAAGATACGCGACCAAAGTTCGGCATGATTACGTCTGTAATGCTATTTGAATTACTGACGACACATTATGACGAAATTATGTCGCGTTAGTGTGGCGCCACACCATGTCGAAATTACGCGACCGAACTTCGGCGTCTATGTTTTTTATATAGGTAAACGCGACGTAATTTCAGCCTGGTGTGTCGCAGGTAATTTAAAAAGCATTGCAGGCGTAATCATGCCGAACTTCGGTCGCGTATCTTCGGCATAGTGTGTTTAGACACTTATAGCGTACAGCCGAACTTCGGTCGGGCGTAAGTTCAGCGACAATTCGGCAGCAACGTATTCTGTAGAGCACACATTATAGGTACGCGACCGAAGTTCGGTTAGATTGCCGACGAAGATCCGGGGCGGGTGGCAGCGGCAGGCATGCTCGCGCCCAGTAAGTCATCTCTCGTAAGTTCGGCAACGGTGTGTCATATCAGCCGAATACGTCGGAACCTAAAATCAGCCGCGGAACTTCGGTCGCGTATCTTCGGCATAGTGTTTTTGGACACTTAAGGTTCAACTAGATAACAACTTGAAAAAAGCTATTAAGTTATTACCAGTTGCACGAGCTACGCTGTACATTGACCTCTTGACTAATAACTTCATTCTAACAATGAATCATTGCAATTATTGATGTTAACATTCATTACATTATTACATTACAATATTTCATATTAATATGGTAAATAGCAATAAAACCTTTACAGTAGTTGGTCGTCTACTCATTCAACATAAACATTACAATAACATAACATTCTTCACTGTTCGGCATCATACCCCAACACCAGTGTTAAAATCCAACCAGCATTCTAATTGCGCAACACACTCGTAACCGCTATGGCTATGATTATGACAGGTCAACAATTTCCATATCAACGTTTGTATTAACAATCCGACTTCTCCACAACTATGTACCACGCAATGAATATTGTTTTTGACACATCAACTGTCATGATTGGTGTTGGTTACGTCACGCAATTGCCCTGCTGTAATAACAGAATTAATAAAATTAATAAATTTAAAGCATTTTTTTACGTTAATAGGTACCTACCATGCTAAATGCAACATCGTGAAAGGTCAATTAAAGGTTCTAACGTATATCTAGAGGATAATGTATGATTTCCACCAATCGGGCCACGCAGGAGCGCAGCGCAGCGCGTCGCAGCGGATGCTCGAGCACGCGCCAGTAACCGATGCGCGCGCGTGCTCGTGTATCCGCTATCGCAGTCAGTGTCTACCTGCGATGTGGCCGAGCGGAGCCGACCGGACGCGACGACAGCTGAGCGCCGCCGTCCACGTACGCGAGGAGTCGTCCGGCTGCCGCGGCGTACGCGCAGATCTAACCGAGTTCAAAGCAATGTAAATTCCACGCAAACATGAAACTATTGTAACCAAAACTATTGTATAGAAGCCTGAATTTCCTTTAGCACAATGTGAAATGCGCTCCGGCGCGGCCCCTTTTTTTGGAAACCGTACATAAAGGTCTTAGTTTATTTTAAATTAACTTATTTTATATTCAAACTTATTAACAAATGTTATTGTTAATTGCTTCATTTTTAGATGTTGTTTTCCAAATTCCATTTTGACTCTCAGGAGTGCTCTCTCCTCTTTGCTCGAAACTAACCAAAATCTGCCACTAACAACAAATAAAACAAGGAAAAATTTACTAAAAAAAAATATATAAAAAATTTCGACAGCAATATTAATTTAGCTGTACTAGACGTTCTGTACAACACATGGTACATTAACAAGGTCCCCGGGGGACTGTGACAATCCAACGTTAATTAGCTAAAACAAAATGGCGCGATGTTGCGCGGTCGAGGCGTGCATGCCTCGGATAACTTGTGTGTTTACGTTGTTTACTCTTTATAACGAACGGCCCGCTGTGGCTGCGTAACACTATGCCAGTTAATAACATTTTGTATGCTTGCGGCATGGACGGTGACATATTTTATGTGGATTATTTTTTACAGAAATAAACCTAAAAACTAACAAAAAGTATGTACCGAAAAAAACAATTATACAAGCTGTTCCAAAAAGTGGAGTCAAGCGGAAGTCCAGAGGTAGAGCACCCTTAAGGCTAATTTACACGAGGATAGTTTCTCGAAGCGAGACTCGTTCTGTCGTTTTCTTTTTCTACGATAAAAACGGAGATAGCATGAAACTCGCTTCGAGAAACTATCTCCGTGTAAATGAGCCTTTAGGCTGCAAATTCGGAGCGACGTGGCGGTCAGCGAGGCGTTTTTGTAAGCGTTACTTAACATACAGATTAGTAGTTGAAATGTCTTCGTAATAGCGTTGCCAGCGTGCAGCTAAATGTATGCACGCTCAATACAATGTTCGAACGCCCCGCTGCACGCCCCGCCGCTCTGAATATGCGGCCTTAGAGCGATTACGCACTGCATCCGATCCGAATCCGTGAAAATACGGATATAAAAAATTCGGACCGAATTCGAATATTGCTTCACGCACTGCATCCGATCCGAATCCGTGAAAATAGCAATCTAGAGTAAAAATCTCGGACCGAATTCGGATGTTGCTTACGCACTATTCCGATCTCTGATTCAAATTCAAACAATTCGTCAATTGTTCTTCCGAATTAGAAACTCACGGATGACGGATAGAAATTGGATGACGGATGCCGGATGTAGTGCGTAAGCTACCATACAAATAGTTCTATGGCTACTTCGGTCCGTCAATTGTTCTTCCGAATTAGAAACTCACGGATGACGGATAGAAATCGGATGACGGATGCCGGATGTAGTGGGTAAACTACCATACAAATAGTTCTATGGCTACTTCGGAACGTATTTTCACGGATTCGGATCGGATGCAGTGCGTAAACCAATATCCGCATTCGGTCCGAGTTTTTTATATCCGTATTTTCACGGATTCGGATCGGATGCAGTGCGTAAACGCTCTAACCGCTGTTAGTGTGCGTCCTGAGTGACGGCGCACGGGCGTATTGTGGATTGCGGAGCGGCTTTACCGTGGCTTTACCGTCGATACCTGTCCTTAGTGCACGCGGGAAAGTTAACGCGTATGCGCGTGTGTTTATTTTACTTTGGTTTTAATAATGTCGATATCAAAATTCAAACTTTTCGAACATTTATTCAATGCGCCGTTCATTCCGCCTGCGCGGTGCGCCGCGCCGTCACTCAGGACACACACTTAGAGGTACCCGAATCACCCCCATGTATGTTCTACGATTTTTTGTAGTTTTCAAGTTATGATTACTTTTCTTGTTTTAACCAAACTCTGACTTCCATGACATTTTGATCTACTACTCGCCGTATGTCGTGTTTTGTCGGGGAGGTTCCTGAAGTGAGAAGTTTTTTATCCACTCATAGGGGATTTACACAGGTCGATTTTCGCCGCACGGCTAGGCCGCACGGTGAAAATCGATCGTTTAAATGACAATTCGACTAGGCCGCAAGTGACTAAAATCGCAAGCCCCAAAGTTGGGTGTCATCCGACTTTTGCCGTGCGGCGACAAGCCGCATGCGGCAGGTGACTAGAATCGACCATGTAAATGGTCAGTTGCAGGCGATCGCCCGCCGCATGAGGTGTGTTTTGCGCTGTGTTGTTCCGCTAGAAATAAACAAGTCGCATGCGATTTTTGTCGACCGATGTAAATGGGGTGGCGATTCGATCTTTACAAGCGATGTGACTGGTGACTTGCCGAACGGCTAAAATCGACCCGTGTAAATCCCCCATAATTTATAAACGTTGCCAGTTCAACTTAAGGTATTGTTTACAAGGAAGTACTAAAGTTAATTGATTAATTTTTTTCCAAAAATCAAAACAGATTGAAGGAATTGGACTTATGTTGAAATGACCTTATTGACTCATGATACCGTCAGAAAGACGTGCTTAAAATCTTTCGGGTACCTCGGGCCCACGGTGTATAAAGAATCTGCTGTACCTACTCTTTATATTATGTTTGATAATGTTGATAAATCTTCATCGAAGTTCTTAAGCTAAACATGCTAAAAAAATACAATGCAATTCATCATCAATCGTTTTTTTATCTCAAAAGCACTCGCGCGATGAATTGTAAAATACGAGGTGTAAAACTCAACGCTTTCCAAATCACAATTTCGTACGATAACCCATTGAATGCGGGTTTTCCGGTTAGTCGGTTAAAAGGAAAAGGGTTTTTGGGACGGAACCCGCGCGCGGATAATAACGCCAGTGTTCACGCTTCGTAGCACCTGCTACGAGTGCTACGCAATTTATGTTTTTATAACTTATGTTTTTATTATCTCCAATATAGCTCTCTTACTATTAAAGACCTCACTGAATCGTATTTACGATCTTATACAGGCAGTAAACCAACAAGGTAGAATTCTGATTACGTAAATGTATAATTCCCCAAAACTATTATTTAGCTTTCACGTAATAGTACGAAACATCAATAATACGATACAAAACAATGCTAATACTTAATATCTTGTTAGCTAAGCAAATTGAATGGAAGTATCATACGAGTAATAATCACGTACGGAAGTGAGAAGCTGTGGGTCGTCGCCTAAGGGCCCTTGTTTCTGTATGAGGACAAAGCAAACTTATTGGATGCTTCAAACGTGCCCAACGTACGACGTTGAATCGAAATCTTTCGAGCTTGTCGAACCATCGTAAATATTACTCACGTACGGACGTAACTTGGACGCATGTTGTACGTAAATTTTGCACACGATATACGGTCATTGGGACGCATCGGACACGCTGACGTATACAGGTAGAAATAGGTAAAGTATTCGGATAGTGTAAAGTACCTATAATGTAATGGGATACTAATTTTAGTACTTATAGGTACCTACTTGTAATGAATTCATTGCCCAGTAACTGTATTGTGGAGGTCTGGGGCCCAATTCTACTAAAATAAATCTTGATAAATCACAACCGAACCAAGGCTGAACCGTTCATTCAGATAGTTCTCAATTTCAAAAGCTGTCGAATCGTTTGACACAAAAAACAAAATCAATCATTTTGAAAGTTTTCGAAAACAAAAACTGACTGACGGTTGTGGTTCGATTGCGTTTGGCAATATATTATTTTAGGAGAATTAGGCGTGATGGCAGTCGCTCCGTGTAAAATACTGGTATCCTGCCGCATCTGGTTAACGGGAAGCTGATCCTAACATAGTTGGGAAATAGCTATACAGAACAGGTACTTATAATCAGTTATTATAAAATAAGCTAAAGAGCACCACGTTGCGTTGTCATAAAGTTACTCAAACTAAGGGGCGATTTCGCCAACCTATCAATAACTACGTAACTATTGACCGTGTAGTGCCGGGCGTAAAGAATAGCACTACCCCATCTCTTCCCGTGGGTGTCGTAAAAGGTGACTAAGGGATTCTCTAGAGGATGGGCAGCAGCGTTCTCTGAGTACTTTAACAACCATACTGCGATCGCCAACCCGCCTGCCAAGCGTGGCGATTATGGCATAACCTCCCTAACATGGCTTGGGGGAGGCCTATGTCCAGCAGTGGACGTCTTTCGGCTGAATGATGAACTATTGACCAGATAAGCTAAATGTGACCTACAAATATGACATTTACTTAACTAAACTCACGCGTTTTTCCCATGGGGATAGGCAGAAACTGTAGAACGCCACATGCTACGATCCTTACATATTTCTTTCGCTTCGTCCACGGTCATACATCTTGTCATACACGCACGCCGGTTGAAAGTACTACGCACCTGCCCTTTTTGAAGAACATCACCACAAACATCAATGTATGACATTTATGTGTTCAATAATCTTGTCATTAAAACTATTGATATGACATTGAAATGCAAACCGTTAGCTTTTGAAAAGTTTTGCGACCGAATTAGCTTTATTGATAGTTAATGATAGGTTGGTGAAATACCCCCTTAGTAAAACATCTAAGTATGATAATAAAATTGTAAATCTATGTCAATGATGGACTACTTATAGTGTGTAAATGGCGAACTGCAAACTCTACGTTGTCACAAACAATGTCGATAGTAACAGCATATCTATACAGATAGGATATGTCGCAGTAACATGGTTACAGCCGTTATATGATCATAATTACATAACATAACATAACTTGACGTCTTATTCCCCGAAGGGTTGGCAGAGGTGTAGAGTAGGTAACACCCACGTTTCGCCGTTATGTTTAAGTCGCATGTAATAGGGGGCGAGCCGATTGCCATCAACCGGGCACAAATCCAGACTCCGAGCTGCTACTGAGAAATTCCACACGGAAAAACCCAATAACACTTTGCCCGACCTGGGGATCGAACCCAAGACCTCACGCTCAGCAGTCGCGCTTGCGACCACTAGACCAAAGAGGCAGTCATGAATGATCATAATTATTCCTAGTGATATGATCATATATCGGAAGATGCTTATAGAAAGCATTTCATCAAACTTAAAGGGGATGTTTAGAGAAATGGAAAACTTTTGTAAGGTTGTTTGGGTTTCCAAAGCAGAGTCGAGTCGTAGCGGGGTTCTCATTTCTGTCTGCAGGGTTTTAAAGTAACCTAACACGAACGGGATGACTGTTATCCCCTTCGAACCTAACCTATACGTGTCGGGGTGCCCCAAATTACCGAGCCCGCTTCGCTCGCTCTTGAAATTAGTCAGTTGGAAGACAAGTTACAGTGTTTGGCTCAAAATCTAACTTTATATACCTAGGAAGATGCTTATGAAACGCTTTCTTATAAGCATCTTCCGGTTTGTGATCATATCGCTAGTAATATGATCAAATAACGGCTAAAACTGCGACAGATACAGTATGTACTGAAACGAATTTATAGATATTTGACCGAAGAATTGTCGCCATGATGCATTTTATCGCCTCAAGAGAAGTATTTTGCAACAGAAAACTACTATGGTATTGAATACATTTTACACGTGGACATATCTAATACTCGTATAATAATATGGTTCCATTTACACAATGTTTTTTTTTACTTTCAAGCAGTTAGCAAAGTTGTGATACCACAAATCGCACATGTACGATGCAAAAATAAAAATTATTTTGCTTTTGAAAATGATGCCTGGGGCTGCAATATGCTGCCTGCAGCATCGTATGAACGGAAACTACATAACCTTTATGAACTCTCTCTACTTGTTTTATTATTCAGATTTCTGTGCTCTCTACTAAAAATCTGTTTGGCAAAGTAAAGATTGAACCGGAAAGTGGTTGATAGAAGCTAGGGTTACCACGGCAGAGAGGAAACGAAAAACATAGTCCCTCTTATTTATTACTAGCTATGCCCGCGACTCCGTCCGCGTGGAAGTCGGAAAACAACATTGTTTCGCAACAATTAAACAATGTTCATGTACTCTATAAAACACTTTTGGTAATTCTTCTCTCGTGTCACCACGAGCTATACAAAAATAGCTCATGCTGTGGTGAAAAGATTAAGCCAGTCAGCAAGGTTGGTAGCGGGGCTGACTGCCCAGGGTGCGCCGGACGTACTTAAGTATCGACATTCGTGGAGGCTCTTTTCATGCACTTTTGGTAATAGAAAATCATTACATTTTAAGAGTCCTTGTTTAATTTTGAACAAATTTGTACCACGGTAAACAAGTAGTCTAGCAGCAGAGTACCAGTGGCGAAGGCTCCATACAACTCGATTCCTATCGGCTTCCCTTTCGAAATATGGCAAATACTAGTATCTATTATTTTCAATTATCATTTAATCAAATAATTGGTCCGGCTTCCCTTTTAAGAAAATTCACCCTTCGCCACTGCAGAGTACCAATATCTATTGTAAATTACGATGCGCGATTTACATAAAACCCACTTGTACACACATTATATATCATACAAATCATTTAGCTTTTATACAAACCCTCTTCACACTGCTACATTTAAATTCAACCTTGAATCGCAAAATGTACACGTATGTATTACAACGGTACGAAAAAAAGCAGCGTGAATGGCAAAAAGTTCAAATTTACATTTAAATTCTATCCTCAATGCATCGGGCGGCATTATGTTTACACGAGCGTCGGGTTATACCGCCAGCATTTAGCATAAATTAATGGCTACTGGGCATGGAGCACGATGAAATGGAATACTAACCTGCGGGTGAAAGATATTAGCTGGTGTTGGTACCTACCTATACGTATGGTTCGCCGTTCCACCTCATCTGATTGTGACAGTTCTCTACAGTTTTGAGGATAATTTGACGACACGTTTGGTGCAGTGGCTAAGCGATTGGCTTCTGCGCTACGGGTCGTGGGTTCGATTCCCACACGGAACAAAAAATTGTATGGCCTACAGATACTTGTTTCGGGTCTGGTCGTTTGTGTATGTGGGATTTGTGTCTGTAAACGCACCCACGATACAAGAGAAATCTAAGGGAGGGGAAATGTTTTAAAAAAAAAAATTGGTTTTCGTACCCAAAGGGTACAACGGGACCCTATTACTAAGACGCCGCTGTCCGTTCGTCCGTCTGTCACCAGGCTGTATCTCAGGAACTGTGATAGTTAGACAGTTGAAATTTTCACAGATGATGTATTTCTGTTGCCGCTATAACAACAAATACTAAAAAACAGAATAAAATAAATATTTAAGGGGGCTCACGGAATCCTCACCCTAGACCCTTACTCTAGACTCGCACTTGGCCGGTTTTTTATTCTATATTATTAGCCTATCACACACCACATATGACAAAGTTCTCTCCCTGGTTGCACCACAACACTCGGTTATCGCCTTGCGCATCAAATCTACTAATGGATACTTGAAATCTACTAATTTATCTTCCTTACTAACAATATGACGCGACGGCGATCGTCTAATAAAAGCTGTTTCGTCTCTATAACGTGTTACATCATTTGGAAAACTGTTTGGAAAAATATAGATATTAGCCCTCCATTTTATAACTCCATGCTGCCGCATAATCACATTACCCGTTGGGTCAGTCAACAGCAAAAAGTGATGCCACAAGACCTCCGTTTTAATTAAACTACCGCTTGATGAATGTCTGCTGAAACAAACCGTTTTAATGATGACAGGGAGATTTCAATAATTTAAGCTAAGCTAGGGGTTATTTTGCTAATGTTATGCTCTTCATCTTGTTTATGTTTAAGTCTTACACCCGTTTACCGGGCCTATAGCTGTCAAGAGAGAATTTACCTACAGTTACTGCTAACATAATATTATATTTCAGTATTATAACTTTCGTGAGACACATTCATATTTATGATTAGTTACGGTTAATCATGAGCTGATCACGCGGCGAGATCGCGAGTCGAACTGGTTCGACTCGCGACCTCGCCGCGTGATCAGCTCATGATTAAGGACTCCGTTTGGGTCCGAAACTAGTCGGGCAATCCCGAAAAATGCACGTGAGTAAACCGTAACTAATCATAAATAATATTATATGTTACGGTTAAAGTAAATGTGAATATAAACTTATGACTAGCCGATTTATTTAGATTTGATCATTAACGAAGTTTAGATTTGATCGTTGAGTTTATTAATAAAGTCAACGATCAACGATAATAATGTTTTATCTCATTTAAATCATTAGTTTCGGCTAATGTTAAGTAGAACCAGTTAAACATGAAATCATTTATCGCAAAAGAACATTGACTCGAACATTAACCAACGATCAAATCTAAACTTAACTTTAACCGATTAATCTTAAGTTTATAATCACACCTTTAACCGTAACATATTTATATACATCACTACATAGTATAAAACAAAGTCACTTCCCGCTGTCTGTCCCTATGCATGCTTAGATCTTTTAAACTACGCAACGGATTTTGATGCGGTTTTTTTAATAGATAGAGTGATTCAAGAGGAAGGTTTTAAGCTGTAAAAGTACACGTGCAAAGCCATGGCGGGTTGCTAGTCAACTATAAGATGATTCCTCTCTTAAAAAAGTATATAGCAAAACTTAAGTTTGAAGCTCTACACAGATATTATATAACGTAAAATCCTTCTTTGCGGTATAAGCAAAGTCACTATTAGTACCAAACATAGTTAACTAATGGAACAACACTTAAGATAGTCATTTTTTTAATAAATTCTTCTTCTCTCGTGTCAGCAAGAGCTATACGAAAACAGCTCATGCTGTGGTGAAAAGATTAGCCAGTCAGCAAGGTTGGTAGCGGGGCTGACTGTCCAGAGTGCGCCAGACGTACTTAAGTATCGTCACTCGTGGAGGCTCTTTTCATGCACCCCAAAATTTTAATAAATTGAAATAGTTATACAGATTTTTACTTGCAACCTGATTATAATCGATTATCTACTCTAATGTTTCTAGAAATAACGAGGCAGTAAATGTTCCCACGAGGTTTAACTGCTTACAATGGTGCACCTAATATTATATCTATTTATGTATTTGCGATCGAAATCCTCCATATACGTGTCCCCTGCCCACAAACCGCTATCCCTGAAAGGTGCTTTAAATGCAAATCACTATTAAGTTCCGACCGTGCAGTCTGCCAGCCCGCTTATATGTAGGCAAATATCAATTTATGTACGACGGAATGATTTTTGATTTTAGTAGAAAGATCTTGAACCAAATCCAATGTAATAGCTATACAGTTGGGGCAGCAGTTGTCCTACAACAAAAACTGCCTTTGAATATTGAATAAAGCTGCTTTTGAATATTAAAGGAGTCTTGTACTAAGAGGTGAGACGGATCATATTATGATATCGAACACGGATTAATAGAATCCAGAAGCTACAACTCGTATTTATTTTGCACTTTCCACAACATTTCGCAGTTTAACCCTTAACCACTGACGTACGTCTGAGAGACGTAGGGACGCACTTTAAACCATTATAACTTTTAGTGTCGTACGCGCACAAACTTGGCCTTCCCTGTACCTTTCTAGGATCCTGTGAGGCACGCGAAGCGGGGGCGAGGGCATGTGTGGTGCGCCTCTATCAGGTAAATATTGACTTCATAACGTCTGTGAGACGTAGCGTCAGTGTTAATGTCAGTTTTTATGTTTTGGGTTAGTTTTTGTTTTAGGGCTTAAAAGGCGTAAAATGGCTTCTAATAAACGCCGTTCAACTGTTGGATGCTTTTCATCAAAGAAACAGCCTCGAATCAAGTTCACCAGTCAAAATTTTTAGAGTTTTGTAATGGAAAACTGTACTTTTTCGGAGTCCAACGATTTATCAGCTGTGAGCATGAGATGAGAAGCACCAGAGTCTGCAATTAATCTGAAGAGTTATTAGAGATTTTGGATTTGTATTTTTGATACTTCTTAATACAAATTCATATTCTAGAGATAATTTCATTTTATAATTCTCCGAAAGGCAGCGTTGTTTTCAGTGTTCAAAACCTGCTTATAACACATGCCGTCAAAAAGGCGTTTATAATATTATAAAGTGCCATTTTCCCATTATAATTTTATGATCATTATATATATTTTAAAGTGTTATCAGTTTTGTATTAAAAATAGACTGATAAGTTTAGTTTATAAGTCATAAGAAGAGAGGCTATTTTTGTTACAGTTGATTTTTTGAAGTTTTTGATTTTGATATAAAAATAAATACTTAAAGTGCCGGTATTGCTTTATCTATGTTTATTAGATACCCAAGATATTAAACTAACAATTTATAAACAAAAAAAAAACTATATCATAATCCAATAACTGATTAGGGGCATTTAATTAAAGCATACGTCTCATAGACGTATGTCAGTGTTAATGTAAGTAAATACACGTCAGTGGTTAAGGGTTAATGCAATAGTCAGGAGTAACATTTTTTGATGTTGAATCTTGTCAACTCATTTAGGCTTCATTTATGGACACGCAGAATCCACCGTACTCTCTGGCGCGGTTCCCGCCCGGTACTATCAAACGTACAATATTCTAGTACTCAAAAACTAGGCACAGAAAAATACGTCGCCGTAAACGCTATGGATATGTATGAACTTTACGCCCCGCATCACGCTCCGCGCTAAGCGCCGCGTCTCTATAAACATGGCCTTAGTTGATGGAATAAATCCTTACTAATATTATGAATGCGAAAGTAAACTCTGTCTGTCTGTTTGTAACGCTTTCACGCCTCAACCGCTGAACCGATTTTGATGAAACTTGGTACAGACATAGTCTGGAACTTGGACAAGGACATAGGTTATTTTTATCCTGATACGATATACGCGATAAACGATATCCACGCGGGCGAGGTCACGACCGACTTCTAGTATTAATATATTTTTCAAAGTGATCGTAACTTAAAATTATTCAAATTATCATCCATAGTTGAATACCTACATATTTCACGACACCATCTAAGGGTTCACTCCACTTTACCCACTAAAGTAACATCCATAATATGAATTCCATGAATGACAATAATAAATTATTTATTAGACTATCGACCGGTTCATAAGGCTGAAAACGAATCGTTTTGCTTATAATTTTTCATTGCCAAACTTTGCCTATGTATAAAATAGACTCGTAAACAAATTATACCTGTGATGTGATAGCTACTAACATGTGGGAGGATCTGATATGCAAAGATATGGGTTTTTTTCTTCATTATTGGTAAAGATACAAGAGTTTTAATTTTAACCAATAACGCTCCGTAAATCATAGGAACCCGCCATTTGTAGTTTACCTGATACCTGTTATAATTCTATTCCGGTTTGACAACGATTTTGTTAGTAGAGTTCGACTCCTGATTTGGCCGGTTTTTTAAAATATTAAGCCTGATTTACACAGGGTAAGTAACTGACTCCAAACTCGAGACAAGTCAGTGCTGACCCGATATTTACCTAGTGTAAATTGATCGCGACAGCGCTGTACTGACTCCAAATCAATTTACACTAGGTAAATATGACTTGTCTCGAGTTTTGAGTCAGTTACTTACCCTGTGTAAATCAGGTCTTATGTGTCAAGCAGTGATTGCCTAGCGGTTGAACTTATGCCTTCCATGCAGGAGGATTTGAGTAATCGATCCTGGCCTCTGACTTTCATACTTTTGTGCTACACTTATAAATGGCCATACTTTTCTCAAAGCCATTGGCGGCCCTTTCACCCCCCCCCCCCCCCCCTGTATCTTCGCTGTGGACAAAGCTACCTGTTTGAACTTCGAAATATGCCGTTTTATATTTGTTTCTTCTTGTACTCATTGCCAAGTCACTATAATTATAATAGAAATAAAAACTATTGAGACAGTCACTAGATAGATAACTAACTACAAAATAAATTGAATAGGACTTGGTTTCTATGAGATCTCAAAACTTTTTACGGTAGAAAGATTGCATATAGAGACTTGGCATTTTTTACATTTAATTTTTTTGGTGGGATTTGCTTTATTGTACGGATCCCTCGATTGGCGAGTCTGACTCACACTTGCCCGGTTTTCATTTATCTAGTAGGTAATGAGTTTCGTGAAATTTAAGGTTTATATTACCGAATCATCTCGAAAAGAGTCACTATTAATAAGCAGATCTGGATTCGATTCACAGATTAGATAAAGAAAATGAATTTCTTTGTCAGGGAATTTTCAGTAACAGTTCCGGGGAAGATATTGCGTCTGTTATATTACGATAGGCTTGACCCTTTTACGTGGGACCTTAATACTGTCGTGCGATTATTGATTGTTGGTGCCCCATAGAATAATACTGACTAACTCCTTGGGGGTTACACGTACATACACACATCAAAAAAAGTTTGCGATCACTAGCATAAGCTAATATAATTTTTTAAAATGAACTTTATAAGAAAAAATCTTTGTTGTGTGTTTTCTTTAAATAAAAATACCCAGTTTTAAGAATCTAAAAAGAAGAAGAGATCATAATATAATGTACCGTAACAAAAAAGATTTCGATTTTTCAAAGTGATCGCAAACTTTTTTTGATGTGTGTACGTATATTCACGCCTATAATCCCAGAACGCGTAGGCAGAGGTGATCTCCTATAACATGAGTCTGTACTCCCACGTTTTGCCTCTTGTATTTACTCATATGTAGGGTAGGGTAGGTGGTAGGGAGCCTTCAGGTATTCATTTGTCAGACAAACATAGTACCATACTTGTACCCGTATGGCACTATGTTTATCTTACGACTCGCGTTCCCGACGACTGATGGGAATTTTATCCTTAATCCCCCCCACACACACTGGTACAGATTAAGTTATAGATACAAGTATTTTCACCGGTATTTCTTCCGAGGCCGTTGTCATCTCCGCATCAAGAAAATGTATTGGATAATAACCAATATCATCGTCATTTGAAGAATAACTATTCTCGCATGAGACATTGGAACTTTTGTGATGTTACGGATGCTTTAGTTTGAAAATACAACCTTTGTTCTCGTATATTGCTTAAAGCTTAAAGGAGGAGCTCGTGGCTAAATAATTACAGCCGCATAGACAGATCTTCCGGGTTAAGCCACGCTTGCCGAGGTTGGTCTGTGGATGGGTGACCATTTATCATAGCGAGTTTCCTCTGTGCATCGGAAAGCACGTAAAGCCGTTGGTCCCGGCTGTCATTTGTAGATCTTTGACAGTCGTTACTGTTGGTCAGAAGCCAGAAAGTCTGACAACTAGACCAAGAGTATCGTATTATCCAGTTACTGGGTTGTGGAGGTCTGATAGGCAGTCGCTCCATGTAAAATACTGATATTCAGCTGCATCCGGTTCGACTGGAAGCCGACCCCAACATAGTTGGGAAAAGGCTAGGCAGATGATGATGTTCTCGTATATTACTTATGGAAAGGACGGGTGCGTAGTACTCTCAACCAGCGTGCGTCTATGATAAGATGTATGAACGTGGACGAAACGAAAGGAGTATTTAAGGATCGTAGCATATGGCGTTCTACAGTTTCTGCCTACCCTATGGGAAAAAGGCGTGAGTTAGGTAGGGTTATTTTATGTATAAAAGGTTATTGATGAAATGTTTTTTTAGGATGTGAGCCAAAAACTACAGTTATCAGCGTCCTCCATCCTTAGTTTTGTTATAATTTTGAATACTGTACATACATGTAGGTTGCATAGACTGAATCATATACAACACTATTTTTAGTATATACAAAAACCGAGACACCCCAACAAGATTTTCATCAGAATTACCGAAGTATGTATTTTTTTTAATAAATCTCCAAGTGACACGTTAGTTTATGTTGCGTTAAGTTCCCCAGTAGAGTGTGAAATGTGCTATGCAGGGGTTGTCTAATACACGGAAACTGACCGAGCGGACCGTCTCAAGCCTCAAGATGTCTATTCCCGTCCACTGTTATGCATAGAAATCTATTGAAACAAAACTGAAATTTATGAAAAAAAAAACAAGATTGAACGAAGTATAAAAACTATGCCAATCGATTCTCCTAGTGATTCTGAACAAACTAGTTTCTGGTTTAGTGTATACTAAAACTAAACTTGTATACATATAAATCATCGCCAGTCGTTGAAAAATAACCTAGTATTAGGTAACAAATGATAGCCTACATACGTGAATCTACTCCTGCCATTAGGTTCCGTCTCTAACTGTTAGAGCGACTATGTCAAACACTTGGGCGACTAATTGCTAACCACATCGTTATCACCCACCCTAACGTTCTCAACAAAAGGCACTGTCTATGGCAATTACTTATGGAAATTGTAAGCTAACATAATCTTGAATGTCCAACATCTATGTAGGTATCATTCTTAGAACTATTCGCATTAGGTTGAAATATGGATAATAAAACTTGTGTGCTCCATCAGGATCTATTCAAAAATAGAATATAGAGAAAGTAACCAAATATGGAATAGTAGGTATCCCTTATACGGAATAACAGTAATAATTAATTGTTATTCCATATTAGTTGTAAGTACCTACTATTCCATATTTACTTACTTTCCCTCTAAAGTAGTTCATAACCATCACAATCTAAATTAAAACGGTATAATAGGCATGTTGACAGCGTCAATAAATTGCAAATCTAATTAGTCCGCCAGTTAGAATTTTGAAAAGTAATGGACACGTATTTTTTCTTTTGTTAAATCTATGAATATTTGGAAAGATGAAACGCATCAAAACTCAAGAGTGGGGGCTTGTGACATCAGAAGCAAGTAAAAATTGTACTTGCTTGTGACGTTTTGTCAATTTTAAAAGTGTCGTATCTACGTCAATTTTCGTTTACGTAACAAAAGAAAAAATACTGATCAAATATTTTTTGATAATTTATCTGACGGACTAATTAGATTTTCTCAGTCAAATACCCATTATTATGACGATATATTTATTGTTATTTTCATACTGACCAGCTTATAGATAGGCTAGAATAGGCTTTGCCGTAATTACATCACAGTACGATAGGCAAACATTGAACTAAAAATCCAAGCTAGCTAGCATAAAAGTAAACGAAATTTAATCCCTGCCCGACAAGTCGCTAGTACCTACACCTCTTAAAGACAATAGTGACACAAAAGTGTGTCAGGCAGTACGTCGCACCCTTAGGGATGCGATCGCATAACGCTGAAAATACAAGTTTGTACGATTTGACGAGCCGGAGGGATGAAGCGGGATTGACGACGCACAGAATACGCCCCGGGGAACACATTCTACTCACAAATAAGTTAAGACATGTGATATCGGAGCTGAGATATCGTTACTGAACAATAACTTATATAATACCGTCTATTCAGCACGCAGAACCCGTACAGTCGCCCGGATGTTTTTCATTTCACAAAAAGATACTCGAAACAAAAAAAAACTTACGCTAAAATGTTCACCGCTGCCGCTGCTGCTGCTGTGATCCGGTTAAAAGATCCGCCTGTTTACAAATGGCCGTTTGGATACGCCCAGGGGACTTGTTTTTAGAGTTAAATTGAGCTCGGCTTAAAATAATGACGGAATTTTTCCTAAGAAAACATCGCAAAACGGTTTTAAGGAATTCAACGTTGAGTGAAATTTGTTGCTTTAAGTTCAGACTGTACTAACGCTGATAAAATGTTAGTCCGAAACTTAGTAACTCTCAACGATTAAAGTAAAAGAAAATATAGGAAGGCTAAATACTTTCTAAAAGTTGAAGAACCGTGTTTGGCACTGACTTCTAAAATCAAATTTAAAAATCACTGCATATCCAACAACTACTTCAACTTTCTACATCAAAATGTCTCCGAGTTCTGTCTGTTGTCAAAGTGCGGGACGAACGGACAGGCATAACAGACTGGCACCGAGGTTATGCATCATATTTAGTTTTGTCAATTCCACCTCTTTTGAACTCATAGTATGGAACAGAAATATTGAGCAATATTATAAGTATAAACAATACAAGGAATTTGACGGTTCTTCGTTGAAATATCGAAATATGTTTAGCCCATTCCTTTCTGGCCGAAAATGCGTCGCCACTTTTCATTTCGTCGATTAATTAAAACGACGAACGATTAAAGTCCCTAATTATATTTTGTAACTTTTTGTTATGCCGACTAGTCTGCTGGCCACTGTTTCATTAGTCAAGTGCATTATTGGCCACTTTACACTTGTTACATGGCTCATTTTCCCACCATGCTAGCAAGAAAGCAAGCAAGCATGTAAGTGTTTCTGGGTTTGCTCCGCCAGAAGACTCGCTTTGTTGCCCCTTCGCTTCGCTCGCACCTACGCTCGGGAGGTCGCTGACTCGCTTCGCTCGCCACCTCCCACCATTCAATGCGCTTCGGCCTCGTGCACTCGTTCCGATCATGATCTCCTACGTGAGCTTCTGGCTCCACGCTTTTAAATAACACTCTAGGGTAAGGACAGAGTCTGACAACGTGTAGTCGGGGTGTGCTGAGCCGGATTAGCATTACATTCCGTTTGTGTGACCAAATTAAACATTTGCCCAATATGTATTCAACTAAAACAAAATGTCTGAATGATTTTTTGTCCAACCAATCAACATTGTGGCTAATAACCATTCGGCGGTATCAAATTAGGGAAAACAGTACTTCGGCAAACATTACTACGGCGAATCGTTGTCGGCGTAATGAAATTCGTTATAAAATACTTCAGCCAAAACTCGGGCACCCGAATTTGACATATAGGTGACCAAGAAAACTGCTTATCTGGTTTCAAAATCAGTCGTACCCTTAATAATAACTTGTAATAAAATCGGAATTTATGTGAGCATTACAACAAAACGAACAACAAAATCTATTATTACGATTCCATTATCGTTCTCAGACTTGAAGCAGTATTGTGGGAACACATATTAGATATTTATTTAATCGTGTTAGCCCGCACAGTACATAGTCAGATAATTAGACCATTGCGGCTTAAGGCTCGGCGGGGACGCGTCATGTAGGGACAGGAATAACATAACACTATGTCAAACATAAAGAAAGCTGAATCAAAATGATCTACTATTTTATTTACTGGTTACACTTACCTTTACCTACATGTAAAAATCTTCCATATTGTTGAAAGACAACGTGAAACATCTTCAAAACAACTTATTGAAGTATAAACATATTCTCGTTTCCTCTTCCATGTAAATTTTCTGTTAGCGAGTGTCAGAGAGCAAAGCGTGTGTTATTTAGCCGTCACAACATCGATGATGCGAGGACGCGAGGCGTGACGTATGCATAATTTATCAAAGGAAAGGTCGCGGGTGTCATATTGGCTATACGGGATACAAGGTCTCACTAATTACAGCTTCTGCTACATAGAAGGAAGGGCGAGAGCGGTATGAGCAACGCGCAGAATTTACGACTAAATACGTAATATAAAGAAGAAAGAAAGAAAAATGCGTTTATTGGCATTACAGCAAAAATACACCTTAAAACTAAAAAAAAACTGATAATAATTATTGTAATGCTAAAAGGGCCTCAGCTCAGCATAATGTCAGATGATAACACTAGGTGTACCACCTGACGCTGATTTTCAGCTGCAACCCACGAGTGCCATACGCTAGAATAATAAACATAAGAAATTGTGTGTCCGTTTTTAATATTAAGAGAATAACTTAAAGGTGATAGATAACTGTTAACGATAACATGAAAAGCTCATACAAAATAAAAATAAAATATTGTGACATACATGTGTGTGTGTGTGTGTGTGTGTGTGTGTTGTGTTGTGATTATTAACACTCAAATAAAATACGTCACATTGAATGTATTGGCTGGAAACCCGGTTACGTAGAAGCGTATCAACGGCAGTAAAAGAGAGAGAAAATAAGTCCTAGAATGCAGTACGGTCGCGGGTCCTTTCCCACCGCCACACTTGCTGTGTGACATCGTCCATAGTAGCCCATAGACTAGCGCATCGGTCCCGTCCCGCTATGTATGTAACGTAGCCTTTATAGTTTGAAGACGCTGAACCGCGCTTCACTCGCAAATGTGGACGGGACTGCTCGTTAGCATCCCCGCCGCAACCTATTAGTTGGCACACAAATTATTTAGAACGAGTGTTTACACGTATTTGCGTATCAAACTCGGCTCCGAAGTAACTGGGTAATATAGACGCATCTCATTAACTTGTTACGTATTCATGAAGTGCTGCATAATTTATTTATTTATAATTTCGCACAAAATTTGTACGGACGTGGACTTAATGCCTTTGGCATAATGTGTGTGGGTAACGTATCTTTGAGACAATATTATTTTGAAACATAAGTAGTTGTTGGCAGGAGAACTCATTCATTGACGTGTCTTTTTGCTAAACCTTATTTCCTAAATAATTAAGAAGCAGGCCTGACTGAAACTCGGAGCAACCGACCACAATCTTGCTGACTAGATTGACATGTACAGGTAAAGCAATATAATATGGTATGGTAACTAATAGCGCACAATAATGATGCACGATACTTGTATTTGTAAATTAGCAGGTATCTGCATTTTTCCTAGTTATTCTGCGTATTAACGTATACTTAATGGTTTGCACTATAATCAATTAAAAACCATTCGGTTCTGAACGCACCCATTGAACGAATGAGTGAAACTGATCAGCGAAGCGAATCGATTCTGGCAGTTGTGTGGGCACAGTTCTAACCTAACCTACCTTTCAGCTATCTGTTGGGGTGCATGAAAAGAGCCTCCATGAGTGACGATACTTAAGTACTGGGCAGTCAGCCCCGCTACCAACCTTGCTGACTGGCTAATCTTTTCACCACAGCATGAGCTATTTTCGTGTAGCTCGTGCTACCATGAGAGAAGAAGAAGATTATACTGCGTAAAAGTTTGTGCAAAATGTATGATATAGATATAGGATATAGAACAATTTGTAAAATGTAGTTTCAATGAAGTTTTACTAAAATATCTAACTTATCTTTTTTGCTCTCATTTTCAGTTTATTGTTTAAAAACCTACTGTTTTATTTATTTATTAAAAAACATAAGTTAACAGCCGACTTACAACCAAATTACATATATTTTGATTTAATACTTAATGAATAAGTACTAACAATAATGAAAATTTAACAAAGTCGCCCCTTCGCTTCGCTCGCACACTCGACTTTGCGCTCGGGAGCGTAGCGCTGGTCATTCATGGACCCCAGACGCAGTATAATAACATATTATTGCTTATTAAATTGATCTGACGTGTTTAATTGTGATAATATTGCTGAGTTTTGGTTCTTCGCGTTTTGAACATTGTCCTTTTGTCTTGAAAATGACCCTGCACTATTTCAGAAGGATTGGTTAAAACAGTCACATCATAGTATGTTGCCTTTAGCAAAAAAAAGAAGTGTCGCCAACCCAAAAGATATTAATAGTTTAGTCGCTTTTTTCTTAGCCGGGAACCATGTAGCTCGGAATACATGATAAACAGAAAATAAAGCCACAATTTTCGTTTTCCAATTTAAAGCGTACCTATTCTTATTATTGCTTTTAACCCAATTAGTTTAAGTATCTTATTTCCTAATGCTACTCTTCCCGGCAAGAATATTGAACATGAGTCGTAACGCACAGATATTATAGCCACAATTTTAATTTTCAATTTCCCAGAGAAGCTATGGAATTTAATTTCACACAATTTAATCTCGCTCCGTATGACACCCCGATTTTTCGAAGACTTGTCTTTCTTCATAATAAATTATATCGGTAGGTACGCTAAAGTCGCGATAACGCTCGTCATCGCCTAATATCGTGTGATACAATATTAGCGGTAGAGTAAGCTTTTAGACAAAAATCATTGACAACAAAATATTTATTTGGTTTCACTGAGGATTCACGTTTGAATGCAAAAACTTAACCGTTCAGCTGTAAGGAATCGTGTCTACGGTCCTATTTATTTTGATTATTTTATCCCGTTTACGTAAGTGAATCTTACTATTAATGGAATTATAATTAATCGACTGCCTCGTTGGTCTAGTGGTCGCAAGCGCGACTGCTGAGCGTGAGGTCTTGGGTTCGATCCCCAGGTCGGGCAATGTGTTATTGGGTTTTTCCGTGTGGAATTTCTCAGTAGCAGCTCGGAGTCTGGATTTGTGCCCGGTTGATGGCAATAGGCTCGCCCCCTATTACATGGGACTTAAACATAACGGCGAAAAGTGGGTGTACTATACACCTCTGCCAACCCTTCGGGGAATAAGGCGTGAAGTTATGTATGTATGTATGTATAATTAATCGAAGACACGTTTGGTGCTAAGCGATTGATTGCTGCGCTGCGTGTCGCGGGTTCGATTCCCGCACGGAACAAAAATTTGTATGGCCTACAGATGGTTGTTTCGGGTCTGGGCGTTTGTGTATGTGAGATTTGTGTCTGTAAACGCACCCACGATACAGGAGAAATATGGGTGAGGGGCAAAAAAATAAAAAATGTCTTGTAAAATAAGTATAATAATGTCTGAAATTAACTTTTAGTTAACACACCACAATGTGAAAATATGACTCGCGCACAAAAACCACTGCTGGTTTAGAGCGAGATGTAATTCACACTAAGTGCCTAAGCACACCAACATGAACAAATGAACGAAATAAACGTTAAAACCGCAACCACGAAACCTCTAACATCAGTAGAGAAGTTCGATCAACGACGTTGACCCCTCTAGCTCGAGCAGATCATACAACGAACCAAGAAAACAAACAAACTTCGTAGGTCAAAACAAACTGGTGTTTATAGCGACGGTAGTACGCTCCTGTTTCCTACTAATCAGGATATTTCATGACAGGATGTTGTTTATCCGGCGGTGAAGACAGAATCAATCAATTCATCACACTTTGGCTTTGGAGATTAACGCTCATGAGTAACCCTTTATGAACTTCGTCAATCATTGTTTGCTAAGTCTTTAAGCCTTTGGGCTTCCGTATTTTGCTTGTACGAATAATATCTTATCTTAATAATTCATTCGACAGACGTTTTGGTGGATTTTGAAGTCAAGACGACTTCGAAATCCACCAAAACGAGTGGTTATTGAAATGATTGACTATTGACTCAAAATCACACTAAGAAGTTAACCGTAAGTACTTCAGTTTATGTTTCGATTTCGAATTTCTAGCATTTATTTAGATCAATTATTTATAGTGGTGTTTTTAAAAATTGACTGTCTTTATACGATTGTTATTAATATACAACTCAGAGCTGCAGTAACTTTAAAACTTTGTGTTGTACACAGTGTGTCGGACGAGTCATAAATGTTTACACCACCATTGTTTCCTACATAACGTCTCCTTAGAGTGAAAACCTCGGAAATGCAATGTGGTAATTTTTATTTTATCACGATGTATCGGTACTATAATTTTAAGAGAGCCGCTCTATACGAAATTGGTTTGTAGGCACTGAAATTAGCCTTTATTGGGTACATAACATTTGTGATACATACTAGCTTTTGCCCGCAACTTCTTCCGCGTGAAAGCCCACAGGAACCGTGTAATACCGAATGCATTCCCGAGGTTTTCAGGCGATGATAAACAATTTTCCTGTATAGAACCTCCCCCATATTAATACAATACTTCGAACTGACACCTGAGAAAATAATCCCGTAGTTACCTACGTAGTTTTTGTTGCGACGACCTCGCGGTTATAATTTTACCAAGTGACTGACAGCTGTGTTCCATTCTCTTTTATTTTTTTTATTTATTCTTCAACACAGCTGTGTTGTTACCAGCAGAGAATGGAACACCACCTCTTTTCGCATGGGTCTCGTAAAGGCGACCAAGTTATGTCAGGGGGGAGGGAGTAGCGTTCAAGTCCTGTTTTGAGCGATATACTGCGATTACAGTTTACTCAAGTGCATTTCTCAGTATTGCCCGACTAGTTCCGGACATAAATGAAGCCCTTAATCATGAGCTGATCACGCGGAGAGGTCGCGCGTTGAACTGAAAGTCGAGCTGAATGGCTCCGTTTCGGTCCGAAACTAGTCGGGCAATCTCGAAAAAGTACGTCAGTAAACCTTAACTAATCATAAATATGAATGCGTTTCACGAAAGTTATAAACTTATAACACAAAGACATACTGCGATCGGTTTGCAAAGTGTATTGATAGGACCATTATTCTCTCCCGACCATTCACAAGTCTCGTACTCAACACAATAATGAGCTAATATCGTCACCCTCCCCGCTGTCATAACTAATTTTTCAGAGAAATTCTCACCGGGTGACGTATCTGCTTCAAATGAATAGAAATAAATAAATAGATAGATACCTTAGGGTTTTAGGGCAACTACTAACTTAAAGAGTAAGCCAAGAGCAATATAAAAAAGTTATTAAGCCACAGCTAACGCAACTACAGAAAAATTATCAATTGCTAGTTATGACAGTTAGCGCGGAGGGTGATGATATGATGAAATAACTCTCAATATTTATCGAGTACTTATTATACTTTTGAAATACTCTCACTTCTTTTTATTATCTGGCTTAATCGCGTATGACCCTAGTCAATTAAGCGCAGACAGGGTCTAAGATGGAGCACATAAATCCAAGTAACAGAGATATAGAAGGTTTCCCCTGCCTTATACCCCTCTGGCTCTCACATACACACGACGGAACACAGTAAACTGTTAGGCTGACTTTAATGTGAGGGTGGTAGCTAGCCAGGCGGACCGTATAGATCCTACGACCAAGCGGTTTTGTTGAATCTTAAACACGCGTTTATTCCTAGCGTGCGGTAAGAAAGTATTATATTCTAGCCAGTTCCCATGCGGGATAATATGATAATCACTGAAACATAACGGCGCGCGAAATCGCAATTTGAATCTACTGAATAAGAAACAAATATTTTCCGGGACATTTAACAAGAAGCTGTTTCAAGTCAGACGAATTTCACTTAAATCTAATTTATTATGAGAATGAAAAGACAAATTAATGTAGGCTAACACCTTTACACTAAGTTTAGTATCAATTAAGTATAGTAGAAATCGACACGCTAAGAAGAAGAAGTATCAATTTGAACTTAGATCTCTTAACCCTTAGGGTGCTTTTCCACCAGAGATGTGCTATGTAACGTTGCTATGGATGCGTTTGATATCCATCAATCATATTCATTCGTCCACATAGCATAGCACTGAAACTGATTCAACTAAGCTACGTTTTTTATATGGAAGGATGTACGATGTGGATGCGTGCTATGGATGCGAGCTATGGATGGTCGCGAGTGGTGTAGCTATGCCCGCCGCTCCCCGTGCCTTCCCTATTGTCGATACGTCGCATAGCTCGAGATGCGCATCTTCCTCGCACAGCTACATAGCTTAGCATCAGTGGAAACGGTCACATAGTTTCGTAGCTTAGCTTTTACATTCCCGCAGCATAGCTACATAGCACATTTCTAGTGGAAAGGCACCCTTATGGTGCGACTTCGTCCGTCTGTCTGTCACAGCTGCTTATTTCAGGGACTAGATACTAATGCTATCGACTTGAAATTTGGAATAGTTTTAAATAATGCTTGTCCGTCCATCTATATTGCAAATGAAACAAATGTTTTTTTTAATATTCTTTGCAATGGGTACCGAAGTGGGAAGTCGAAATTTTAAAATGGTGTTACTAGGTCAAATGTGGTAGGTATCATATGAAAGGGCTTCATTTGCATATTATAATTTTTTATTTTTTTATTTTCATTTATTCCTCACAGTTTTTGATTGATGATGAAGAATTTCTGTAAAAATACCAAACCCCTCCCCCTATCTCCGAAGTCTGCAAGAGTTCATAGAGGTTTATATAAATATTACAGGAAAAATAAAACAATTTATGTAACAAGTACATTTTTTAAAAAACAGCAATGATATCGCATCATTTTGTACAGTGTGCCTACTAATAAATAATACCTATACTGATACAAGTAATACCTATATGTTATTATAGTTTTCAAGTCGTACGTGTTCAAAATTGAACCAATAACGATCAATAGGATACCGAAATCGATTAGTCCAAAACGAAGATCTTTGTGTAAGAAAAAAAACTATTCTAAATAAATAGATCACTACACTACACAAGATTTTTCGCAAAAATTTTAATATCTTGCGGAACTCTGATGGATATTTCCTTTGACATACAAACAAAGAATATTCTTTCGTATGTTCCCAAAGTAGTTTGCGGAAGATAGGGAACATGCTTGACATCCCATGAGAGGCCTCTGAAATGCTCTTGAAACGGTAAAAGCGATAATACAGATAGACATTTACAGATCCTAACTAATATTATAAATGCGAAAGTAAATTTGTTTGTTTGTTACCTTTTCACACCTAAACCACTGAACCGATCATCCTAAAATTTTGCATATACGTTGTCAGTTGTACAGAAACGGACATAGAGTACCTTTTATCCCGAAAAAAAGTACTGTTCCCAAGGAAAACATCAAAAACATTCATAGATGGCGCCACGTGTCTTTCGAATCTCGATTGAATTATATTATTATAGAAACTTTAGTAGTGTGTTATATTAACGCGAGCGAAGCCGCGGGCAAAAGCTAGTACTTTTCTATAGATCCTTCTTGTTTATTTCGTACAAATTAGGCTTCTATTTTACAAATTCTATGATATAGATAAAATAGGGAGCTAGAATGATAAATTGACTTGATGCCCCGAGGCAGATAGGATGCGGAAGGCGAATGAACTAGTTTCGGGGCTGACCTAGGAAAGACCTATGTACTCGTATACGATATTCGATTCGACTGTTCATTAATTGGTTGCTATAATATTTGAATACACATAACCTACCTACCTACCTAACCTACATACATGCAGTAATTTAAATCATCCCATAACATAACTACCCAAAGTGATAGCCCGCCGTCGACCAACAAACGACTTAAACTAAACTCAAATTAAATTATAGTACTACAAGTGTAATTAACGTTGTAACTTTCAGGTTAATGGTAAAATTAAATGTCCTCGTGCTACGCATTTAAACCAAATACGGAACTACGTAGATTCAAGTAAGCTATCTGAATCTAGTTTGTATTTTCGAGAATGAAATAAAAAACAATTTATAAAGTGAGCTAAAAGCAGGAATGCAACTCAAACATCAAAAAGTGGAGGTTCCTAAAAACCGCAAAAACTCGTTCGTCCATTCATAAAAGTCATATTTCAACCCTACTGCTGGTCTGAGCACGTAGATATAAAGAGTTGCTCCAGTATAACTACCTAGGCAGAGTTGCACACGCCGCGAATCGTTCAAACAAAACTAGTGTAAAAATGGGCGAAAAATTCGTATCTGTGCCTGGCCGCAATCCAAGCGGTCAGCACCACTCGGCTGTCAACAGTAAAATCCTTTAAATTCCATTTTTGCTACTTTTTAAGTGACATTTTATTAAAATGTTTCTGGAAAGAACTTGACATTGTTCCTTCCCAACGGAAACAAGCTGTATTATAAAAATACCAAACTGTTTTATATTCAGCACAATTTTCAGTTGTTTATATCAAGAACAAGAAAATGTAATTATATTCATTCACTGCGAACAACGATTGTGTCAAAAAAACGCGTTTTTTTCTTCTTTGAATTTCGGAAGTCATTATTAAAAGTAATAATGCGCCTCGGCTTTATGCAAAAAGTCTGTCTGGAGTACCATTAAGTAAAACTTCAATATTAATTCGTCAAAAGAGCAGTTTACCTAAAGTTTTGTTTGAGAACTTATTATGAAAACAACTTAGCCTGCTCTCTCATCAAGCATCTGCATTATATTCAACAGTTTCAGGGAAAACCAATATATTCATTGCGTATGTTTGTGATACATGTATAATGTTTGTGATACATGTCTAAACACAAAGTTGTTAAGCAGGTTACATTAGAACACTACTAAGTATAGGTAAAGTAAATAAAAGTTACTTTAACATATTCCTAGATTTTCCGAATCAATAAGGAATATGCATGTAATTCAAAACTCTTTAATTATTTAAATATACATTGTACAGGAGTCAAGCTACAAATTTCATTTTTTTTTAACGCGTTTCTTATTTTACAATTCATTATTTTATGTTACGTTTTTTTTTTTGTGGAACGGAACGCAATCTCGAAACGCGTCGTCTTCGAAAATGCCGGAAGTGACATCAAAATCCATGTGAATAAATTTTTAAATAATCTGTTCTTAGCAAACTGTTTGATTTCTCACCGAAGTAAGTAAGTGCGATTTCTGCTTGAATAAAGCACAAGAAATAATTTAATTTATATGATTTGTGGCTAAAAAAGAGATCGAACAAAGCAGTATTGTGTATTATGACGTCACATTATGGTCGCGACAATAAAGAATGTTTGAACTGTAGGAGAAAATTGTTAAAGTTTAATAATTGTTTTGAGCAACAAACAATAGTAACACCTGACTTTTAATACTTTTCTTGGGTTTATATTAATGTCTTTTATGATTAAGAGAGAAAAAATATCAAATGCATATTCCCTATTATTTAAATTACCTAGGGGAATAATTACCCTTACTAGAATATAGACATACTTTGTATGTAGCATTTATGAAGCGTTAATCGTTTCGTACCGCCAGCTACAATTACAAACGAGTGTGGTAACAGGACGACAAGGGTGCAGTAATATCTTCGACAAGAATAATAAATGAACCGCGGATGAGGTTAATGGAGAGGATACGTCTAAATGCCGTTTCAGTTTCCGCCACCAAAATGCTGTAACTCTCTAAAGTATACAAGGTTAGTCGGAAAGGGGGTACTAATCCACAGACCACTTAAAATATCACTGATGACGGTTTTAAAGCAAGTGTTAAAATTTCAAAATTCGATAATTTTTATTTCCACGAAAAAATATTTTTCTTTTACTTTTTTCAAAAAATCTTCATCCGTGCTTTAGTTACGAATGCAGCAATTCTAATTCGTGACCCCAAATATTACCTAAAATCTAAACACAGCTGATCATAGCTGAGGATAGATAGATTTTAGCGTATTTTTTTATGAAATCTTTGAACAGCTATTTCTCTTAAACTATTGAGTTTTGGGGAAAGTTGTAGAACAAAAGTTATTCATTCTTATGGGTACTTTAACACCCTTTCGGATTAGTACCCCCTTTCCGACTAACCTTGTAGATGTGTGTAAGATTAAACATAGGTACATAACGGTACATTCATACATGTATGTTTAATAAAATCGATATGGAATGACGAAATCTAGTCTATGAAAAATGGGCAAGTGTTCCTCTTCTTCCTTCTGTTTTCCAAGTCTGTACGACGACATTATGGTTATGATGGGATAAATTGGTTTTATGTGAAGCCACTCGCTTCACATAAAACTAATTGATCCTTTTTTTATTGCTTTTGATTTTCAAGGGACACCGCAGATTGTCTCCCGTGGATTTTGCTGCGAATTTATGCCAAAATTACATACAATCTTTTAATTATCTTCTGTGATACTTCAAAGCATGGCTACAAGTTGTTATTTAATGTCCTCTGTCCTTCAGTACGTGACATAAGTTGGTTGACTCATGTTTGTCCTACACAAAACTTCCAAATTACCAATAATAGATGTACAAAAATATCATGCATGTATGTAATTTTCACGTAATTAAATTGGTATTGCACACCTGCACATAACTTGATCCACCGCACTCCACTCACGGGTAATTTCAATAACTTCCTTATCGTACTTTTTCTGTTATACAAGGTTAGTCAGAAAGGGGGTACTAATCCAAAAAGGTGTTAAAGTACACATAATAATGAATAACTTTTGTTCTACGACTTTTCCCAAAACTCAATAGTTTAAGAGAAACAGTTGTTCAAAAATCTCAAAATAAAACTCTAAAATCTATCTATCCCCAGTTATGATCAGCTGTGTTTATATTTTAGGTCATATTTGGGGTCATGAATTAGAAGCACCATTTTTTAAATCTGTAACTAAAGCAGGGATGAAGAATTTTTGAAAAAACTAAAATTAAAATCATTTTATTTGGAAAAAAAAAATTCAAATTTGAAATTTTAACACTTGCTTTCAAACAGTCATCAGTGATACTATAAGTGGGCTTCGGATTAGTACCCCCTTTCCGACTAACCTTGTATAAAAGGTTCGGTTCGTTTCGTTTATTTTTTATACTATGCATTTAAATTACCTATCCAACCCACTCAATTGTTTTTCCTTTTGGACGTAAAATTAAGTCAAATTAGTAAAGCTTTTTTGTTTTTGTTTCTCCTTTGTGCCAAGTTGGCCATTGTAAGTAGTTCCCAACAGAAACTGAAGATATTCAACAACATGTTATCGCAAGTTTTATTTCGTGACTAGGTCGTTACTAGCCTGTCGCTTTGTCCATTTTTCTTATAGTTAGACTTGTACGTTTTTGCCCTAATAATCGTAGGCCTCGCTGAAAATGTGCGTATAAGTATGATCCAAGCATTTTTATTCTTTGTTTATTACGACAAGCTTTATTCTCAAAAGATAAATGTATTTCATTTCTTATCAAAAGCACTCAGAAATAAACAAAAGTCATTTGTAGAGTTTCCAAATATTTTTATATTTTAAGAAAGCAGGATAACGTATACTTTCTTAGATTAAAATATTCTGCATTTGTGTTTGTACCATACATATACCTACTTATAGAATGAGGCTCAGTAAAGGAGAATCTTCCCCTTGCTTCTAATTTTAGAAGCAGGTAAGCCGGGTATGCGAAATGAAGGCTTTAATGGAATGGTAAACGTTTTCGTTTCGGAAGAACCCTTGAACCATAAATCGGTTGGAACTTGTCTTCTGCGAGAAGTGCCCCGACATCGCCGACAGCTAACAAACTCCACTATTAAAACATTTTTTTTCTTATTTCTGCTCCGCCCATTGCAGTGCTTCCTTCCATCAAAACTTTTAATTATTTTTTTAAAACCCTCCCCATTTCCTTTCGAAACTTACTCAACTTCTTTTGTTAGGTTAGGTTATTTAAACATGTCAGTTTGATCACTTGTAGTTGCTTATTCACACTTTCCTATCTATCTTAGACACAACGAAGCATCTCTAAGATAACCCGGCACCCCTACGTCTTTACATACCCATACAACAACGTATATCATTAACTTCCGCTACATTTGGACGTACAACCTACGCAGCTTATTTAAAAGCAGAGGTACAATAAGAAACAAAATAGGATCGTTAAAGGTTTTCACGACATAGTAAAAACATATTCCGGGAATGGGCGATCCAAGACAATATATTATTTCTTTAGCATCGACCGGCGGGTGTTGACTAATGTCCTCGCTCGGTGACCTTATATTTAGGCGGGACCTTTGTCTTCAATATGTCGCCATTTATCTTACGGTCTGTTAGGGCTAGTGGCGACTGTAAAATGGAATTGGGTGCAAAGTTTCAGCTTGGGTTCTTACCCAAGCTGAAACAATGTTTGATAATTTGAATTTCTATTAACATCGGATTTTGTATCGTCCATGCCCATAAACAACGTGTTACAAAAATACCCCTAAAGCCGAAAGGGGATTAAAAGGTCCCTTATAAAGAGTCTATTGGCAATATTTTAAAATAAAAGAAGGACCCAAAAAAAATATTTGGACAAATCATAAAATAAAATTCATCACTGAAACGCAACCCTGAAAACATAAAAGTAAAGAGCAGACCAGAAAGTTATTTACATTCTTACCTAATTTCCTCCGAGAGGTAAATGACAACAACCATAAAAGACTACTTGATTAACATTTTCTTTTTTAAGGGGAATTATGTAACACGTTGTTTATGTATGTATGGTGTTTATAAAAAGACGGCTCGGTTGGCGCTGCGGCGAAGCAATTGGCTTCTGCGGTATGGGTCACAGGTTCGATTCCCACACGAGACAAATAATTGTATGATCTATGGGTAGATTCGAGTCAGGGTGAGATATTAAATTAAATATCTGAGATATTAAACGTAACTTCCTACAATACAGGAAAAATCCAAGTGTGGAGCAACGTTTACTTTTTTTATTGATTGGTTGACATTTTCTAACCGTTTGGTCAAAATAATGTGACATGAAAGCGAATGCGATACGTGAACTCTAGACTTCTAAACGGGTTTTAAACCCCTGGATCCAAAAAAAAAGTCTTGTTGGAACCATTTCACGGTTCATCGTCTTGCTTGCATACAAAAGATACAACAAAGAATTAAGTAATGTTTCAATGCAACTCGAAGTGACGCCTACGCAGACCGCATTATGTACAGCCATAATAGAGGCTTAAATGCATACGACACCCGACACCCCTTCCTTGTATCATAATTATTTTATAATATTTCATATGCTTAATTTTTTTTTCGAACTTACCACTTGATATACTATGAAAATTGTTACGCGTAGCTAGGCGTGGGCGAAGCGGCCCCTCGCCCACGGCCTCGCACTCGAGGGACCCTTGTGGTCGCGGGTGCTGATCTGAGGCCAAACGCCATGAACTACGCTAAATACGACGAAAAGTAACCTTCTAAAATTTTACCACAATACATAATTTGTTTGATTTTACATACAATTTTGTAAAAAAGAGATTATAAATTAAATAAATAAATATTAACCTGTACCTGTCCCACTGCTGGGCAAAGGCCTCTTCTCGTACAGAGAAGGAACAAGCATTGATCGCCACGCTTGCTCATTGCGGGTTGGCGATTTCAGACCATTAAAGTCCAGGTTTCCTCACGATGTTTTCCTTCACCGTATGTCAGTGGCGTCTTAGATTACCTAAAAAAGTACATATGAAATTGAAAAAGTCACATTGGTACATGCCTGGGTTTGAGCCCGCAACCCGGTGCTTAACAAGCGGGTCTGTAACCTCCGGCCCACCACGACATTCATTCAAAAAAGAGATTGGAATAATAAAATTGGCAGTTCGACTCGCGACCTCGCCGCGTGTTCAGCTCATGATTAAGGGCTCCGTTTGGGTCCGAAACTAGTCGGGCAATCCCGAAAAATGCACGTGAGTAAACCGTAACTAATCATAAATAAGATTGGAATAAATTGGGAATAGGCACTGAAGGAAAAGGGGCTCGCTGATGCAACTTCTCCCACGTCTAGATTGGTCCACGCTACTCCACGGCGCGTGGTATCCTTTAAGAATAGGCAGATGTGTAAAGTATTAGGTAACTGTTCACTTATTTTGGTATTGACAGGCTCCTATAAAGGGGAATCCAGCCATTCATCGGTCACAATTATTAGACATTCTTATGCAGGGCGGGCGGACACTGAGAATTTCCCAACATGTGAAAAAATCAACCTACCGTGTTTCCAAAATGGAAGAAATCATCATCGTCATTAAGCCAAAAGACGTCCACTGCTGGACATAGGCCTCCCCTAAAAGGGGGGGGGGTTGCCGCAATCGCAGTAGTGTTGTTAAAGTACTCAGAGAACGCTGCTGCCCATCATCTGTAGAATGGAAAAAAAATGGAAGAAATACCTAAATTCAAACGAAACAGAGCAGACATACAAGCAAACAAGTCTCTTCATAAGTCTTTGATTTTCTTCAGATACACTTACGGAACCCTAGAAGAAGGCGTGATTCGGCCAAACAAGTACAATAAGAATGTAATCTAGTTCCATTAGTCCTGTATTGCACAATAACCTACGAACGAAGAAAGAATAGATATGAACAATGTAAGAAGTCTAATGGATTGGCTAGACTGGACGACGTTACACTCTATACAAAGTGCGAACTAATTTTATGGCGTTATTGGGATCGTTCGATTTAGTTATAGACATGAATATCTGCTTCTTGTGAAGCACAGTTCAGACTACACTATTATAATTATATAGCAAATATTGTTTAGCACAACGACATCGCTGGGTATACATTTTATAAGGACACATTCACACAACACTATGCTATAAAGTATTGACTTGCTGTACGCGATAAACTTGAGCGATTCTCAGAGCTATATGGTACGACTCTCCGGTCCCCGCCCCGCCTCACTTCTACCGCATCCGTCGCCCGGCGGATCGCCGTCAAATAACTTGCTACACATAGTAGACCGGCTTGCAATATACCGTATAGTGTGAACGTCATGCTATATAGTTATAGCTTATTACGCAATATGCTTTACTATATAGCGAAATAGAATAGCGTCCGAACCCCGCTATATAGTGTTAAATTTTAATAGTGTAACATGTGGAGTATCTGACAGTGTCTCAATTAAAATGTCCTTGCTACACTCTCGCCAGGTGAGACGAGGAAAGACACACATGAGCACGCTCGGCTTGCATAGTGATTCTGTGCATTATTTTCATCTACATTCTTTGCCTCGCACAAATAAAACCACGTAACAAAGCGGAACAGGCGAGGTGAGACACGGTGAGATGTCGTTGCAAGTGCAGAGCAATTACCCTTTCACTCTCGCGTTGTCTTGAGTTGCCCCGGCGAGACTGTAGTTGTAGGGCTAGCTAGGTGAGATGGTAGTAGCTTGACTAGCTGGTGTACACAATGGTTGATATGACATATACGTCTTCAATGACATTTTTATTGACCACTCTGGAACTCGCATTCGTATAAGCTTACATGTGCCTATTTGTGATTGGGATTATATGAAGATTAGAATGGTAGGAATGATTTAATGAAAAAAACGCGTATATTGCCATAGGGCCCTATCTCACTAGGACACCAGCATGGTGGCGGCCACCGGTTGCGCCACCTCCAAAATGTATGCATAATGTTGCCGGCAACAAATTTGTTGCGCAACCAAGCTGATACCAGGTGAGGTATCCTATATACAACTACATATGCCGCCACCATGGTGTCCTAGTGAGATAGGGCCCATAGTTTTATTGTTTTCTAAATAACTTAACATTGTCATTACTCAGTTGTATTTGTTTCTATCCTCCGGTTTCTGATTTGAGAACTCGGGATAAGCAATTACTTACTTAAGTAATATTTGAGTACTAAGTTGTCAAAAAAATTCTTTAAATTCCGTCATTTTTTTGACAACTCTATACTCAAATGCTACTTAAGTATTTGCTTATCCCGAATTCTCAAATCAGAAACCGGAGGTATAACTCACATACATTGAGCAGAGTTTATTTTAGCATCGCTAGACTTTTGAGATTTCTGCAATACATAAAATATATCGTCCTAAATCTACTAGACAATATAATACAACTTATTAATTTTAAACAGACAGTGTGTTTCTATCTTTATTACTTTCCTGACTAGACTAGAATACACGGTCATTACTAGATCCCGCAATGCTATTGGTTCATAATAACTACCTTTTTTCACAACTATACAGGGTGGAAAAAATCAATGGGCCCTGAAGGAAAACTACTTTAAATTCTTAAGATAGATTATTTTACTTCAAGGAAACATTCCTTTATTTTTAGAAAGAAACAAAACTGCGTTCACAGATTTCTCGATATGCTTACCTAAACCGGGAATCGAATAAGTTAAAAATTCAAAAAATAAACACTCGCTATTTTATATCACTAGTCGATACAGTCAATGTTAGGGATAAAATTTCTCCAAGAAACATTAGGTCTCACACTCGTCTATCGTACAAGATATCCATGAAATCTAATATTTAGTACACAATGGCTTTAATTCCTAGACCGGAACTGTTCACTTTTAACAAGTAGGTAAAGGACACGATATAATTTTCTTAAAACTCTAACATTCAAAGACATTCTATGAAGTACAAAGCTTGCTAATTTATCTCTAAGTACCTTTTTGAAGACTTAGATAAGAAAATCATTTAATTGGTAATACTAGTTCTATGCACATTTCCTTTTTAGACGAGGCGTTCTGACGAAAAGTTTAAAAATAGAACGTTCGACATTTGACATTAATCCTATCGATTAGTAGAATAAAATAGCGAGTGTTTATTTTTTGATTTTTTAGCTGGTTCGATTCCCGGTTAAGGTAAGCTTATCGAAAAATCTGTGAATGCAGTTTTGTTTCTTTTTAAAAATAAAGGAATGTTTCCTTTAAGTAAAATAATCTATCTGAAGGATTTAAAGTAGTTTTCCTTCAGGGCCCATTGATTTTTTCCACCCTGTATATATAGACCTTTCTATAAACGATTATAAATAGGTTTTACCTATGTTACTGAGTAACGTAGAAAGCGCAAATCATCCAGCTTACCCAAAAATCTATATTACTTGTAAACACGCAAGTACATCTTGCCGCTAACAGACAAAGCGCTGATGGCAGATAAAGAGATAACCAAGATCTCATACCAGGTCGCATCTGAGCAGCAACGACACCGGTGCGAGAAGCTTTGCAGTATCATACTGCGTGCCCAGCATAATGACCATCGGCCATATTTCTTTTTCCGATACGCCTTTTTTTCTTTCCTTTTTATCGTCGGGAAATCCTTCTGGGTTTCCTCCGCCCAGGGAAGACGGAGGGTTATGCCGAACTCTTACCGGCTAAAAACTCACGGTGTTCCTTCTCCTGGCTTATGGCCGGGGTCACGGGATTCGCAGCTGCATGCACCGCAACTCCAGCAGTTCCAGATATGCCTGCAGATATGCATGTGCATTTATATTTTTATTAGTTAGTAGCCGAGCTGCTTTGAAATATTTTTTCAAGGGAATTACTATTTCTGCCACCAAATCGCGTTATTGTTCTGTCTTGGAGGTTATGGCTGGAGGAAAAACAGGTACATGAGCCTTTACAACTTCGTGTCTAATGACGGCAAAGTATCGACAATCCTCTCGGTTGGCATGTGTCCATTGGCGCCGGTAATTACTTCCATCAGGTGGGCCATCGGCTTATTTGTTAAAGTATAAGATAAAAAAAGTAGGGCGATTACAATAGACAACTAACCAATAAAAATACATTTCAAAAGTCCATTATCATTATAAGAAATGTACAGATACAGAATGTGAACAAATTCATGTAACTCCTCCAAGCCGCGTGAGCTACTTACTGGTGGCACAGATTGACACCGCATGTGATTTTTTCTGATTCAACAAAAAAAAAACATGAAGGAATCACAATTTTCTGTTTTTGAACTATTTTAGCGCCCTGAGTCAACTAACTGTGCGGAGCGATATCGCGCTAGTCTACCCCGCCAGCTGTCGCCTTGCTTTCATTCGGTTATGCGTGGCATCGAAATTTTCTATCACGTACTTTGAGTTTATTTTGCAAAAACTATTTTGCTCATTTATTTATTGAATCCTTATTAGGAGGTTAACATACGATCACTTACCCCTACGGCAAGAAAAAAAAGTTTTTTATGCGGTTTGAAGGAATTATACGAGTTCGTTTACACCCTCTAAATATACCGAATGGTGTCCCACCGACAGATGTTCCTGAATCACTCTGTTACTCTCGATTATTCCAAAAGAATGGTTTGACAGATGTGCTCGGTGACGCGGCTGAATTTAATCAATCTTCTGCCCAATTTAATTTCGTGGTCATAAATCAAAGTCTATTATAATCAAGATAATTAGTCGGTACGGTACCTACATCCCTTCAAGTACTCCGCTACAACCCGTTGATGGGTCCTGAAGTATTATTAAATATAGGTAATGCCCACAACATTACAATAAATTCTTTATATCGATAGCTGCATTTTCTCAATAATAATGTTGATAATGAAGCTCTACTTATGAAAATCTGGTTTAGAATTAATAATGCTTTTGCGGTCCACGGTGTGCTTATGTATTCTGCTTCTTCCTTTGCCTTGTCCCATTATCTGGGGTCAGCTCTCTTTGTCTGCCTTCTCCATTTACATCAATCCAGAACGGTTTCGGCGGCTATTTCGCTCTCCTTCAGATTGTTTTTCTCGCTAAAAATAATTACAGTACATACATGTACAATATGCATGCCCAATATTTAGATACCTACTCCATCTAAATATCTCCATCCTGGACATGACTAGTCTTTTCTAACCTGGAAATCTTTAATCATACTCTGAACTCAGGTTGGCCCATCCGAGAAGAACCAGATCAGAACCAGATAACTTTAGCCGGGACAGCAAATGAGGGGCTGTTCCGCAGAAGATGTGACAATTAACATCTTAGCTGATTCCTTTTTTTTGTCTCATCCTCATGGATGCCCTCCGCCCGGGGAAGGCGAAGGGTTATGACTCTTACCGGCTAAAAACCCACGGTGTTCCTTCTCCTGACCCATGGCCGGGGTCGCGGAATTCGCAGCTGCATGCACCGCAACCTCGGCAGGCCTCGCGTGCCCTAATACCAGCACAATGGAGGAACTAATGGACGCTACTGATAATGTAGTACTCGTAGCTAAGTTCTGGGCTAACACAATTTAAATTGTCATGGACTCCCTAAGAAGAATATCCTATTCTACATAATATGTTTGCCATCCAAAAAAATTTGGCTTCCCGTTTAATAGACCGGGAAAAGGTTTACAATCCTTCATTTTGCATCATTGCAAATACGTGTTCATTTTCTTTAGTCCTCAATTTTCAGAAGTCACATGATGAAAAAAAATAACGTTATATGTATAGGTACAAAAAAGATCTGACCACGCTATTGATTTTCATTAAAAAAATAAACTTTAAAAAAAAGCAAAAACCGACTTCAAAGAAATACTAAAAGGAGTAAAATAATTACCATAATATAAAATTAACAGTTTCAGAAGTCGGTGGCTTCTATTTGCTTCAGTGTAGAGTTGCACCGACTTCTGAAACTGTTAATTTTATATTATGGTAATTATTTTACTCCTTTTAGTATTTCTTTGAAGTCGGTTTTTGCTTTTTTTTAAAGTTTATTTTTTATTAAATACGTTTTAGTGTCATAATTTTAACCCCCTCCTTCATAACCCTTCTTTTTGGCTTTGACGTAGTCGGGCATAAAAAGTCCTTTCAAATGATACCTTACACGATATAATGAAAACATTCCAAAGGGGGGAGGGGGGGACACGCACCCCCTCCTCTTTTCAAGTAGTCAGTTCCCAACAACAAATATAAACAAAGCAATATTAGTAATTTGAGAATTTTGCTTTGATCCGACGAGGAGTTCCGTTCCATATCTCTGAAGTTCATGGTCTAATCATAACAAAATTTAAATGGGACCAATCGGGAAGTATACCCTTTCGAACAAAAAAAGAATTTTTCAAATCGGTTCATAAATTACGGAGATATGAGGTAACAAACATAAAAAATAAAAAAAATAAAAAAAAATACATCCGAATTGAGAACCTCCTCCTTTTTGAAGTCGGTTAAAAATAACTCGAATGTTTTTGTATCAAACATTGCGAAATTATAAAATTTTATCGCCACCCCCATTACGCGACCATATTTTGCCGCTTCCACAAACGAGACGCTATTACTGCATTGAAAATTTATTTTATTTATAATTACGTACTTCAGTCGACAGCAGTTTTACGAGTGTAATTACCTTATAATTATACGGAGGACTGTAAAGCGTAAACAAATTTGCATAGCACAAGTGCTTCATGATACGGAAATGAGTAATGCCCCCGATCCGCAGCCCACACCCCTTCGACCGGGAAACCGTTTGAGTGCTAGGAAATTGAGTTGAGTCGAGTTACGTAGGTACGGCACCAGGCGGGATGCAAATGTGTATGTGTGTAATGAACGCATTATATATTCATACTTACGAGTTGTCACGTTTACTTGAGCGCCCAGCTTTCTGTCACGTCACGACACGCTGTCTGCGCGAAACAGGGGACTTAGACTAGAATTAAACAGCTCAGCTCTGCAACCTTTTCAGTCTTAGCTTCCATTAGGAACAGAATAGTAAATGTAACTCGTAATCCGTGTCTTTACTCTCATGTCGATGCTTCTGAA
The DNA here is from genome assembly GCA_905220435.1 of Amphipyra tragopoginis. Taxonomy (NCBI): domain Eukaryota; kingdom Metazoa; phylum Arthropoda; class Insecta; order Lepidoptera; family Noctuidae; genus Amphipyra; species Amphipyra tragopoginis. Next base: position 13,795,835 of record HG992005.1, on the reverse strand, counting down.
GGTACACGGTGACACTGAAATTCGACACAAGGCAGTCGCGACACTGAAATTAAACCCGAAACCATGCGCAACCGATTTACACACTACGACACTCGGTGTCGACATTGAGTGTCTAGTGTAAAGTGTCGCTGTGTATCCTGACCTTAACATTCACCAAAGGCAGCAAGTAATGTACGATTTCCACCAAACGGGCCGCGCCGGAGCGCATTTCACACTGTGCTAAAGGAAATTCAGGCTTCTATACAATAGTTAAGTTTCATGTTTGAGTGGAATTTACACGCCCGGGTTCCAGCAGATCGTAGCCGTCGGGCGGACGCGGCCGACTACGGGCGCGTGCTCGAGCATCCGTTGCGACGCGCTGCGCTGCGCTCCTGCGTGGCCCGGTTGGTGAATATCGTACGTAAGAATTTAACGAAGTATAATATATTTAATTTAATATAAACTATTAGGTATTGAGATGATTCCGAGACTAAACAGGAAATAACAGAAAACTGACGATTATCATACGGTTGAAAACTACGAAACACTTGTCAAAAACGTAAATTCAATAATTCGAATAAATTACCCATTTGCAGTTAATGGAAAACGTTCTCTCATTTTATTTTTCTGACCAGTTTAGTTAGAACAAACTTTTCTTTAGTTAGAATTAACTTTAATTTTACTAGAAAGCTCGAGAATGAAGATGAAAATTTTTAATCTGGTTAGTTTTCACGAAACAAAGAAAGAACTCTGGCACAAAGAGATTACTTTCAAATGATGATATCTAAAGCACATACTAAATCAATTTCACTTCAAAACTTTAGGAAAATTAATCAACTTTGAGTCTAAAACGTTTTCCATTTAACTCGTTCCTTTTTTAAATGTAGTTTTATTTAAATAACTGACAACGATAATTTTTCTTGCTTCTGTTTTCATAATCCCCATCATCAATCTAATCTGTTTTCATTCAACTTTATAGCGATACCCAAAATACTTTTGAAATAGGAATTAAATTAAATATCCACATGAGGCATGTCTTGTAAGCATGTACAGCTCATTATGAAACAGTTCGTTCGGGGGAGGTACTACCATACATGTTTCTGTCAAAATTGGATTTTTAAATTACGCGAATATAATATACAAAACCTACAGTAGGTACATACCTACACAGTAAGTATTTTTTTATTGATCACAGCAATTCACTTAAGCTGCAATTAAACTACTACAAGCAAATCGGATTCATACTTACACGTCATCAGCCTGTAACTAATTACAAATAAACAGACTATCTTACAGAAACTTAGTTAACATCCGATACCAACGTAGTAAGAAGTACCCAGATTTCCATAAGATATATAACATAAGAGAACATGTTTGATGTTTCTTTGTCTATGTAATTTATTACGTCGTTCTTCTATATAAGAAGTTTTACAATGTAGGAAACAGGCATCGTTTTCCTTTCTAAAGATATTGAACATTCGAGCCATTGAAATAATAGAGCTTCGCTGTACATAAATAAACCATCTATTTATTTATTTCATTAATAACAACTAGACAAAAAGTGCGTTCAAAAATAAAATTGTAATTTCGACACCAAGCGATAAACGATGGGCTTAATTTATAAGCTCCATTATTATTTCAAGTTATTAAAACATAATTCAAATAAAACAAACAATTTATAGAAAACGACGAAATCACTCGCCCCTATAAATAACTATTCCAATCAATTCCAATATTGGCAATCACGAGCGATTTCGACCCACCGCGTATTGTCGTAAACATAATTAAATACGATTCAAATAAGGAATAGGTAAACTAGATTCGGGGAAGCATTGAGAGGAATAAATACGTAGGACCATCCATTATTCAACAGGTAAGGGATTATTGGAGGGTGTACATCGTAGATTGATTTCGATAGCTCTTGTGTCCCTGCTGAAGACTGGCTGGATGCCAAGCTACGAACATCACGCGGTGAGCACGGAGACGTTTTGCTCTTAGACATGCTTGAGGAATGCATAATGATATTGGAATTTACGTCAATAATAGATGAAATTATATTGTGAAATACGTGACGTAATATTTTAGACCAAAAAATCGGTCGATCTATAAGTGACTGAAAGATTTTAGTATCATGAAGACGTGCAGCAATATCCACCAGTGCTACAACTTACCGTGCTAGTAAAGCTTTTCATTAAATGAGTTATTATTCATTAAAGGAATTAAATCCACTGCAGAGGATACAGTCAATGCAAATGTTGATTGTACGAGCATTAAGTACCTAAATAATATTAATCCTTTTATTCATTTAACATAACTTGTTAAATACGTTTATAAACATTTATATAAAAAAATATATATATAAGTATACAGGGTGGAAAAAATCAATGGGCCCCGAAGGGAAACCACTTTAATTCCTTAAGATAGATTATTTTACTTGAAGGAAACATTCCTTTATTTTTAAAAAGAAACAAAACTGCATTCACAGATTTCTCGACAAGTTTACCTAAACCGGGAATCGAACCAGCTAAAAATTGCAAAAATAAATACTCGCTATTTTATTTCACTAGTCGATACAGTCAATGTTAAAGATAAAATTTCTCCAAGAAACATTAGGTCTTACACTCGGCTGTCGTACAAGATATCCATTAAATCTAACATTTAGTACACAAGGGCTTTAATCAACTTTACCTAGACTCTAGAACTGTTCACTTTTAATAAGTAAAAGACACTTTTTTGTTTAACTCTTACCTTTATAGACATTCTATGAAGTACAAGCTTGCTAATTTATCTTTAAGTATCTTGTTGAAGACTTAGATAAGAAAATCGTTTAACTGGTAATAATAATTCTATGCACATTTCCCTCTTAAAGCTGGCGTCCACTAGGCTCGCCGAGTCGAGTCGAATAGAACCGCAATAGTTCGCCTCCTATACATTTACTATGAAACTGCGTCGATCAGCGACGAGCCGAGTCGCGCCGAGTCGCATAACTCGCGCGCATCGCTTGTCACGCGAATTTATGTTTTAACGACTTGCCATTACTGACCGTTTCGCCTCACACGGAACAAATGCGACTCGACTCGATTCGACGCGTTTCGGCTGTAGTCGACGCCAGGCTTTAGACGAGGCGTTCTGACGAAAAGTTTAAAAATCGAACGTTCCTTTTGACAATAATCCTACCGATTAGTAGAATAAAATAGAGAGTGTTTAATTTTTGAATTTTTAGATGATTCGATTCCCGGTTTAGGTAAGGTTGTCGAGAAATCTGTGAATGCAGTTTGGTTTCTTTTTAAAAATAAAGGAATGTTTCCTTCAGGTGAAATAATCTATCTTAAGGATTTAAAGTGGTTTCCCTTCAGGGCCCATTGATTTTTTCCACCCTGTATATAAAAAATAGTAGCACACTCACACATCGGGCACAGGGTCCAAGCTGCCGATGGTCAGGGCCTCAGAGAGAGAGGAACCTCCTAACAATACGCGCCGTGTCTAGGAGTACCGCTTTCTGTATCAAGCCCTTTATCCAGCTGTCTAACGAGAGCCTCATCAGATGTTGGTCGAGGCTCTTGGCTATTATTATTATTAGGGGAACAAACAAACAAACGAACAAACACGTACAAAGGAGAGCCTAAACATTTGTCTACTTCACGGGCATGTACCTATCTTATTAAGATAAAACATTGCCACTGTGACTAAAATAGATTACTTACGTAGTGTACATACGTTCTGTGGTACGTAGGTGTTACATACCATGAATAATATTCTAGTTACAGATATAAATTCCCTTGTAGCGTACATCCACCTTCGTTTGAATCTAAATGGCACATTGCGATGTGTTCAGGAATATTCAGGGTTATATTTCTTATAATAGAAGCCGCAAATACAGGTTGTCCCAATAAGTAGGGACAAGTGGAAGTCCAGAGGTAGAGCATCCTTAGTGTGCGTTCTAGTGACGGCGCACGGACGTATTGCGGATTGCGGAGCGACTTTTTATAGTTTTCGAGTTATCATTTATTTTATTTTCATGTTTTAAACAAACTCTGACTTTAATGATTTTTGATCATAGTGACGTGAATAGTTTTTTTTTTCTAAATAAGATGAATAGGGAATCTAAGTTCAAAAAACACGCATTTTTCTCAATTGTTCGTGACATTGACTAAAACGTCATGTCATCAAAAAAAAACTAACTCGAAAACTATAAAAAGTCGCACAACATACATTGGGGTGATTCCTTTAGACTTCCTTTTGACACTGTTTTTGGGACACCTTGTATATGGTATTATAGTGGAAGAAAGGAACCTCGTAAAAATACGCGCCGTATACAGGAGTATTTCTATCTATGTAAAGCCGTCTAACAAACAATTAACAATTAGACCATATTAAACTATCGGCACAATTAATGCTTTTTTATAGATGGGAAATCATTATATGACTCCTTCCGCTCTGGGCGGAGCGGAAGGGAGTGTCAGACTCTTACTGAATAAAACCCATCCGTGTTACTCCTAATGCCCTTTGCGTTCCAGGGCCGCAGCAAATTCTGCAACCCTGGCAGAATAACAGGCAGCTAGAGTCAACAACGCAGATGTCAACAATGCGCCAAGTCAAGATATTTGATTTCTCTATCCATATCGGCCTTCACGAAATTCTCGTCATGCGGACAGTAATATCAACAATCATTGGGCTGCTCTCTGATCAATCTACCATCAATATGTCAGGCTTATTGGCAATAATAGTTCTATCAGTGGTAAAAGGATCGATACCTGTATAGTCGCGGACTTGAAATGTTTACCACCCTAAGGTCTATAATTGCTTGCACATTACTTTTTCACAAGGTCGCTCTGTCGTGCGCCAAGAATTGACAGAGCAAAGATATTTTTTTCTTAATTGTATGCTAGGTAACGTAGAAAAAGAAATCAATCTATTTAGTAAGTTCAATCAAATTCACTCTATACAACTTTTAACTAGACAAGACACACATACCTAAAAAGGTTCATAACATCAAAAAGTGGTTAATAGCCTTTGCTAGAATCGACGTTTCACAAATTTAAAAACAAATATTTATGTAAGTTGAAATATGACATCTTGAACCTTAGTGCGCACAGTGTGAGAAGGAATCGAAATTGAAATTTATCTGATAAACATTTCAAGTCCGCAGCTATAGGTACATACTACTACATATAAAGCTATATATTCCAGTATAAGCTGACCTCTCATTTTACGGAAAGTCTATACAATACGAGGTCAGCTCATCCTGGTAAAGTATAGCTTGATGTGTTGCCGTGCGTACAATGCGACATAACTATTCTCAAGAACTGGGTTGAGCACGTACTTGTAGTACGGTACTTCCGATTCCCCAAGATTTTAATTCAGAGTAAGTTGCTGGTGATTAATCCTAGCCAACAGGTTGTGAACAGTCCTGGCCACCAAGTTGTGTCAATGCCTTGCCATTATAATATCAAGACGAGAACAACCAGAAATAATGTGTCGCAAAAGAGTTCAAGGGATGATCTCCAAAATCAGCGTATTTGGCTGACCTCATTAGTGCGTTTTATATACAGAGTGTAAACGAATTCATGTAATTCCTTCAAACCGCGTGATCTACTAGTGACACAGATTGACCGAGTACTGGTTTTTTTCAGTTTCAGCAAAAACATTTTTTCTTAAAAATAACCAGATTTTCTGTTTCCGAGTCATTTTTGCGCTCCAAGTTAACTGACTGCACGGAGCGATATCGCGCTAGTTGTGCCTGCCGTGTGCTTTCATTCATTTGTACGTGGCATCGAAATGTTCACATAAAATTATTTTTTTGCAAAATATATTTTTGCTTTTTTTTTATTGAAACCTTATAAAGTGGTTTAGATACGATGACTTAACACTACCGCAAGAAAAAAAAGCTTAATTTTTTTATTTTCAATCATGCTAAATCCCTTGCGTGTTTAATCTATAGGTATATCATTAATAGATCATGTGGTTTGAAGGAATTACACGAATTCGTGTCTCGACCTAGATAAGGTTCGTACATAATAAAAGAAAAAAAAGTATTATTAACTTTGTAGAAAACAAAAATAATAGAAATGTATGAAAAACTGTTCATTTGGTAGCGGAAAATCTATTTTTACAAACGCTTTTACAAACCTAAATGTCAAGGGATCTATATGAATAAATTGAACTCGTAATATTAATTTTAATATCCGCCACAGAGTATTTTGTTAGCAAAAACTTGTCCAATATTGTAGAAGGGCATTATTTCAATTACTGGAAGAGCTAGTTCGCAGTCTCAGCTGGCTAGTTTTCATCAGGTTTTCAGGAGTTAGAAGTTTTCCGTTGGTAATGAAGCTGTTAAGGAACGCTCAAGTTCCGTCCAGCCGGCGCGCTGCTTTCCCAGACTGTTCTGCCAGACCAAGTTAGTGGGGCCACACAACTTTGTTAGTGAACACTGTAGCATGTCTATTGGAAAACCTGAGTTATTGGTTCCGTAAATACGCAAAATACACATACACAAATTAACCAACCAACGCAAGCAAATTCGGTATCAATGTAAGTATTGAATTACGTACCGATACCCTTTTCACCGTAAGATGATTCCTGAGGTTTCTCTAAAAAACGTTACTTTATAAAGAATAACAAATATTTAAAAAAAAAACAAAACATTGCTCGGCTATCCCATTTCAAAACCTAGTAAGGGACACTTTTTATAAAAATCCTTTTATTGCATAATCTTGCTAACCTAGAGTCTCTACCAAACACAAAAACACCAGCGTTGAAAACTCAAATAATAATCAGATTTTAAGCATCGATACCTAGTAAGTACCATTCACTGCCTGTGATAATTTTAAAACCTAGTAAGTCACTTTAACCACATGGTTTTATCTAACATAAATACTTTTCAAAGACTTATGAAAGAAACGTTTATGCGCTCTCCTGTAAAATTTAGTTTTAAGCCCTTATTAGGTTTTAAAATGGGATATCTATTTGACGGTTTTTTATGATGTCGTTTACCTCTTCTCACGGCTACAATTTAGAAAATGACCGCTATATCAGGACTCATCTTTGGGTGAACAGAAAGTAGGTAGGTACATAATAATTACTGATGTGAAGTACCTACATATAAATGTACGTCAGATTATTTGAACGAGATTGTTTACTTTATTTGTTATTTAAGTCTCAACCACCGAACAGCTTTACGTTAATATAAAGTTCCATTATCATTTCCTATTCTATTGAGAGGAACCCTGAAAACGCCGCGCGGTGCCATTACCACTTTTCCAACTTGAACAAGCCCGAGTTTACACAAGTCTATAAAATTTTATGCCACAATATCTGGGCTAGGCATTGAAAACAAGTAGGTGCTGGACCCGCAAATGTGCAAACGACCGCTGGTGACTTCTATTCTTCAATTATTTACTACTAACCATTTTTTTACCTACTATCTTTTTAGGTACCTACCTTTTTTTTCTTTTTTTTATGTATGGGAAATCATCATATGACTCCTTCCGCTCTGGGCGGAGCGGAAGGGAGTGTCAGACTCTTACTGACTAAAACCCATCCGTGTTCCTCCTAATGCCCTTTGCGTTCCAGGGCCGCGGTAACTTTTTCGAACAAATTCCACAACCCTGGTAGTTAGGTAAGTACCTAGTATAACCTTTTTGACGTTTGAGCAAATAGTGTATACTAAATAAACAGAGTACAATTTAGTTTCGGCACTTCCCGGTCCGGAAATAAATAAAGGTACCTACTTATCTACGTAATTACCTAAGTTTGAACCAATACACTCTCATCCAAACCAATCCACCTACGCAATTCAAGTTAATTCACGTCGTATGTCAATGTTAAGGAAAAATCTATGGCGTAACCGCGTAACAAACGACTTGGCTGTTGCAATTTGTCATGTTCGCAAAAAGAACAGAAGAATTCTTAATCCGTATGTAACCTACGTGAACGTTGAATTCAAACAGTCAGTCTGGTTTACATTACTTATATATGTTACGGGTAAATCCCGAATGGCGGTTACACCTAGGTTTAACCCGGGTACAACTAGGTGCAACCAGTAGCAGTTGGGTAGAACTAGGTGTAGCTTAAGTCGACGGAGACACGCTGTGCGGGGCTCCTATATCTGTCTGCAGGGTTTAAAGTAACCTAACACGAAGGGGATAACGGGGGGTTCGTTCGCTCGCTTCGCTCGCTCACTCTGGCCCCCGTCATCCCCTTCGAACCTAACCTGTCCGTGTCGGGGTTCCCCTTAACCACCGGTGTGCGGGTACACCTAGTTCTACCCGCTATGATAAAGGGTAAACCTAGATCTAACCGAAGACAAGTAGGATACATCTAAGTTCAACCGCATGTGGCCGGCTGCACCTAGTTGTACCCGGATAAACCTAGGTGTAACCGCCATTCGGCCTTTACCCGTAACATATATATTTTTAAATCGTTGCCCCTCCCTACCTCTTCTTCTGTATCGTGGATGCGATTACAGGCAAAAATCATCACATGCGCAAACACACGGACCGGAACAATTATCTATCTATACATACATTACATATAAAAGGAGAAGCTGACTGACTGACTGATCTATCAACGCACAGCCTAAACCGCTGGGGTTAGAAACTTGAAATTTTGACAGTAGGTTCCTTTTGTAACGTAGACATCCACTAAGAAGGGATTTTTCGAAATTCAACCCCTAAGGGAGTTAAATAGGGGATGAAAGTTTGTATGGAAAATCGTCACTTTACGGGTTCAACATTTCACGCAAGCGAAGCGGCGGGCGAAAGCTAGTAGGCCATACAAATATTTGTTCCGTGCCGCAGAAAACCAATCGCTCAGCCACTGCGCCAAACGTGTCGTCATCGAAATCGAATTAAAATATTTGTGGATTATAGGGAAATCAAGATAATTAGGTATATTGAATGCAACTCAACGGAAAAATCACGGATCGATTCTACTTGTGAAGTCAGTAAATTAGAGCTACGTATATATTACTGACTTTTCTGTGTTAATAAACCGCTTTTAACGCAGGTTTTTTGAATGATATCATACATCAAAATGTCGTTTGAACTTCACAAACGTATCAAGTTAAGATACCGTATCTTATTGTTGAAATGAGTATCTTAAGAGTTTTACATTTCACACTGAACAACGGTTTAATTATACTGACTTAGACATGTTTCAAAACGTTATAACATGTTGTCCATTGTGTTAGCGCTAGATGAACGTATAAAAGGGATATTAACACACACAAAGCACAAAGCGTAGAAAACTCCAAAAAATTAACACAATTCATTACTAAAGCCCTAAATTCCATACAAGTTTGGAAACTACTCTTGTTTGATGTCGGACGCGCGTCGCGTCGGGTTGCGAACAATTACGAACTCGTGTGGTCGCCTTTTATTCTACACACGAGAAGTTAACTGCCGTTTGTGAAGGAGCCCGTAGGCCCGTACCAACCAATCCGTAATAATTAAGTTCTTGACTCGCACAGGACTTTAGGGAGTTCACGGAAATTCAGAAGCTTCCCACGGTACTTTAAAATGGAAATTGCCGAGAATTAGAAATGATTCAGTCTCAACTCTAAAGTCGATCCGATTTATGTGAACGTGACGACAATTTAAATACTTCACTTCGTAGCGGTTCTTTTTTTGTTAACCCATTAAAGGGCAGATTTTACATTAACACATTCGAGTCCACCACACTTTTCATAGAGCTCGTACACCATGCCACCATACATATTGCTAGTGGACCTTCCAGGAGGGTCCTCGGCATTACATTTGCGCTAAGAGTCAACCCTCGATAAAGGTTCTTGGCATTAAGTTAAAAACTGTGTCATAAACTCATAAAACACGCTACTAGGCTTAGGGGGTCTTGCTGCTTGTTTTATGATAGTGTAGGTACTTATTTTCTAAGAAAAAGCTACATTTTAAATGAACCCACCACGGGGGCACCCGGCATCGCGATTGCGACTAGAGGGTGCTCTCGCGGAGGGCACCTGGCTCCGAACGTGTTATGGCACATGTGAAACCACAATTACTTAGCATCACTGGCGATCATGTTGGTTAAATTCATGTTGGTGGTCGCGTTTGTGCGCTGTGCTCGTTTAATGTTGACACGTTTTTAACATAAGGGTGATCTTTCTTACAATAGTTACAATAAAATCGGCATTAAAGTCAGACTAGTGGGGTGGTAGCCTAGGTCCGGACAAAAAGGTCTACATAACCAATAACAACCACACAATGTAGTTAGTAGGTCACAGCGATTTGAAATGAGCCGCTATAGTAGATATTGCAGTATATGAAAATACCGGTCTAATGACATATGTGTGGTTGTTATGGGTTCCTAGACAAGCTTCCATACATTTTTGTCCATTGTCCTTTCGTTCTTATAAAGGGTTTAAGTTTTAATTTTTTGGCCCATGACGTTACCGGTAAGGAATAAGCTACCCCTCTCAACCCGTGATGTTTTAAAAGGCGACTTAGTAGGTATGTCAGGAGGATGGGCAGCAGTGTCTACCTGTGTACTACTTACAATATACCGCAAACGCCAATCTGTTTGTCATATGTGGTGATTTTGATACTCTTAGGACCGTAATTTATAGCGATCATAAGAAGCCAACGATAATCATGAAGCCTTTGTCTTGATTCCCTTTAGCAAGGATTTTATAGTTGTACGTAGTACGTAGTACATATTACTTCTATTCGTTTTAGTTAATAGCATTTTAAAATAAATTATACAAGCATGATAATAATATGCCAACATTAAATATCTTGGTCTAGAACATGAGGTTGTTGTATGTGGAATGTGGACTCAGCAGTCATTGTCCCGATAGTCGTTACGGCGAATGACCTAAAACCTCATGAGGCTCACTTTGGGCGGCTGAATCAAGGACTTGATACAAAAAGCAGTATACTCCTTGACACAGCACGCATAGTGAGGAGGTTCTTTTCTCTGGAGCCCTGACTGCCGGCAGCTTGGACCTATTCCCGACGCCTGCCGGTGGGCTACTATTTTATATCTTTTCAAATGTTTTTATCTTTTAATATAAATAATCAATAATGTATATTTTCAAATAAATAAACGAATGCTAACAAATAAATGGATTTTATTGAAATATTTGTCTTGGGTATCCAATCTACATTTTAATTTATGTTAAGACACGATCACACAAATATTTACCAGCAAACTATAATTGTTGCTACATTATTAACCTTCTCAAATCAATTTGCTAGTTAGTTACATCCGTAACAAAGGGTACTCAAAAGGATAGATCTAAGCAAATCTGAGTCCTAAAAAACATCGGTGACTGTCGGTAGGTGAGATAATATTCTGCAAAAAAAAAACCAGATAGGTACGTAGTAGGGTTTTCGCCCCGGGTACCCGGAACCGGGAATTCCCGGGAATTTGGGGATTTTAGGACCCGGGAATTATTTGGCGGAATTCCCGGGTACCCGGGAATTATTTGAAATGAAGAAATGATGATGAAAAATGAAGGGTCTGCATGCTTCCGAAGATTTTAGAGTATTTTCTGTCTCTCTCGCGTGAAACGGACATTGTACTGCGTGGTGTGAACTTAGAATGGGGTAAATGTATCGTGATGTCAGCAAACAGTGCTGTCGTAAACAAATTCTAAATGCTTGATTTTTTTTGTAAATGTTTCATTTGTAGAAACTATTCACAATGCTTATCTTTTGTGTAGGTAATTTCGAGATTTTTAATGATGATGATACAGGGTGTAAACGAATTCTTGTAATTCCTTTGAACAGCGTGATCTAGGTCACGGATTAACCCTAAATGGTTTTTATTTTAAATACAAAATTGTTTATTTTCAACAAAAAAATAGTTCTGTTTTCGAGCCCTTTTTGCGCCCCGAGTTAACCGACTGCAAAGAACGATTTCGTGCTAGTCGTGCTAGCCAGCTGTGTCACCATGCTTTCATTCATTGATGAGTGGCATCGAAATGTTCAAACGAATATTTTTTTTATTTTACCATTTTTTTTATTTGTGCCTTATTAGCTAGTTATGTTTCGATCACATATCGCTACCGCAAGAAAAAAAAGCTTTATTTTTATTCAAGCTAAATCCCGTGCTCGGTCATTCTACACCAGTGATCATGGTGGTTTTAAGGTATTACACGAATTTGGTAACACCCTTTATAGTCATTCACCCTATTGTTATTCCGTAATATTTTGCCATATTAAATGAAGAGAAGACTTTTTTTTTCAATAAAGAAACTCGCAACGTCGCACAAGAAATGACTGTAACTGTTCCTAGTTCAATTTTAAAATAAGTGTATGATTTATTATTTTAATAAAAAAAGTCGATTGGTATGTTAGACAATTTATCATGTTTAAAGTACTTACACAAGTTTCATGTTGAAATATACGAGAAAAACTGTATTTATACAAAAAACATCAAAATTCCCGGGTACCCGGGAATTCCCGGGAATTGAAAGAAAATATTCCCGATTCCCGGGAACTCAAATAGGCCGGGAACGCGCAAACCCTAGTACGTAGTACTTGCAAACGGTATTTAAAAAAACAAAAAACCAGGAAAGTGCAAATCGGACTCACGCACGAAGGGTTCCGTACCATCTATACAAACGGCAAAAAAATCACGTTTGTTGTTTGGGAACCCCCTTAAATATTTATTTTATTCTGTTCTTTAGTATTTTTTGTTATAGCGGCAACAGAAATACATCATCTGTGAAAATTTCAACTGTCTAATTATCACGGTTCATGAGATACAGCCTGGTGAGAGACGGACGGACGGACAGCGGAGTCTTAGTAATAGGGTCCCGTTTTACCCTTTGGGTACGGAACCCTGAAAAGCTGTAAGAATGTTGAAGAAGCTTTAAACGAAAATGTAAGGATCGATCGTAGCACGTGGCATTCTGTAATTTCTGCGTACACCAGAGGAAAATATATGTGCGCGTAGGCTTTACCATTTCGAAATTTGAAAACTCCGGACAAAAAGCCGGACATTTACCAAAAAGTCCGGACATTTCAAAAAAAGTCGCGACATTTTAGTCACTAAAAGAAATAATTGATTGTTTTAAATTGAGATGAAACTGATAAACTAGTTGTACTCGTAGGTATGTAGTTTAATAAAGATTGAAGACTGATTTAATACTCGTTTTATTTTTAAGTAATTTAATGCGAAAACTAAACATTAATTCATTTTTTTCCATCTAACCTAAAAATCCGGACAAATTAAAAAGCCGGACAAAGTCCGGATGAAAGGCTGAAAGTCCGGACATGTCCGGATAAATCCGGACGGATGGTATATACGCGATATTATGCAAGCATAAATGAACTACACACACCTAGACATACTTTTAACTATGCAAGGTTAGTTAGAAAGGGGTTACTAATCCTGATGACTGTTTTAAAGTAAGTATTTATATTTCAAAATACAATAATTTATACAGGATGACTAGTGAGACACTAACGATCTCTTAAGGGGTCATTGTACTCATCATTATGAACAACTTTTACTACGGGACCAAAACGGAAATCGCGAAAAAAAAATCTGCTGTTCCCTACATTTATGTTCGCATTACCTACTCGTCAAAATGTACGGAACAGCTGTTTTTTTCTCGATTTCAGATTTGGTCCCATCCATAGTAAAAGTTGTTCATAATGATGAGTATAATGACCCCTTAAGATATCGTTAGTGTTTCACCAGTCATTCTGTATAGGGTACAAAACGATTTTAATTTTAGTTTTTTCAAAAAATCTTCATACCTGCTTTAGTTACGAATTCAGAAAATGGAGCTTCTAATCCGTAACCCTATAGATAACCTAAAATGTCAATACAGCTGATCATAGACTTAGAGCCCAAATACACGTCCGATACTTGCCTCCGATAGTCGGTTCCAATAGTCTGATCAAACTTTCTGAAGGCCTCCGCGTCATACATTTGTTTGAACATGAATTACACGTACGATCAGACTATCGTTACGGATGTCAGAATCGTAAGCATCGTCAGGGCGTCGTCGTCGTCCAGAAAAAATCGGACACGACAATCGTACCTACGTGTATTTCATGAATCCGATCAGATAGTCGGATCCGGCTCCCGGAAGCAACTATCGGACGTGTATTTTGACCCTTAAGCGTGTCTTTTATGACATCGTTGAACAGCTGTTTCTCTGAAACTATTCCTTTTGAGGAAAGTTGTTGAACAAAAGTTATTCATTATTATGCGTAGGTACTTTAACACTCGCGCGCTAAGAATAACCTTGTATAATTTATTATTCATCTAATCGAAAATTTTCACGCAGCGGTTGTAACAAAAATACAATTTTAAAATATTACCAGCGATAAATGATATCCACGATCGACGCCGACGTTTATGACATTGTTTAAATGTAAAATTTTATTTGGTCGTCTGTCCGGCGTCACTTTTCGCGTATGGAAAATTACTTTATGATGATGCGTGAAATTTCAGAAATCCACAATGATAAATAGGATGCGTGAAATTTCAGAAATTCAAAATGATAAATATATTGCCCGAAATTCTCAATTTAAATTTGAATATTCATTGTCTTCATTCCCTAGGTATGTTATAGAACTAATTTATTTGGGGAAATATACAGAATATTTGTTGTGCTGCAGTTATGTGACCTTTTCATTATAGAGTTTTGCATTTCATTATACCGGATGACTTTTTTCACCATCTGGTAAAAAAATGGGTATTAATAGGTGAACGGAGAACGGAGGCTTTGGCATAGCTTTTCTTATATTATTTTTTTCGTTAACTTTTTATGATATTGATTTATCTATAGACATGTCAATGTCATAAAAAGTTGATCTATAGATCGATACCTACTAGAGAAACTGAATTGGGATATTAATTATTCGATTTATTTACTTCAAAATGTATGTTTTTATTGATATAGTATGAAAATTTACTTCAAATTAGTAGTATTTATTGATAAATTATAAAAAAGACAATTAAAAAAATTTGGCCATGGGGTTCTATTCTACTTCTTAAAAAAGGTAAAAAAAGTCAACCGGTATTGTTTTTTTTTTTTAAAAAAAAAACGTTGCCCCACACTAAGATTTCTCTTGTATCGTGAGTGCGTTTACAGACACAAATCTCACAAACAAACGCCCAGACCCGGAACAACCATCTGTAGGCCATACAAATTTTTGTTCCGTGTGGGAATCGAACCCACGACCCGTAGCGCAGAAGCCAATTGCTTAGCCACTGCACCAAACGTGTCGTCAAGTTTTTTTTTCATTATTAAGTCTTTACATTTGCTGCTCTATGTGAACTTGTACATAATTTTTATTGTTGATATTATTTTTATACGTATTTGTATTTATTGTAAAAACTTACGTCAACACAAGTATACCTCGTTCAATTAATTTTAATGGTGGATCCGTATTCGTTAGTTACAAGTTTGACGAAAATTGTGGAATATACCGCGCGATCATTACCGAGTCACTTTCAGATCTCGTTAAATTACGATGAAAGGGTGGATGAAAGGGATTCCGCTGTTCCACAACTTTGGTTGTTTTTTAATCATTTTGGCAAAGTAATTCAAGTGAATCAGAATTAAAGGCGTGATTTTGTAAATGGACTCTACCAATCTAGAAGACACTTTGTTATTACCGCTCGTATATAAATATAGACCTTGAGTTTTATGCAACGAAACTAAATATTATGCTTTTACCCATTTTACCCCTTTTACCAATAATAGCATAAAGATACTCCCAACCTCTAACCTTACCTACCATTTCAACCGGAAAATAACCCGAAATACTAGGAACTAAAGTTGGTCGGTTAGTTCTAAAACGTCACCAATGATAATAGTAACCGTGATAGTGTGTCGGTACACTGGAGCACGGCCAAGTTGTCTGACCATGGCGTATTCAGTTCACCTGTTTCGCTCTACTCACTGACACATACGAGTATGTTCGATGATATAAAATAGCATGCTCAAAACTAGTAGAGAAACAATGTTGTTATGAAATAGAAACGTGATAAAAAGAAAAAATAAATCGCAAACAGAACGTAAAGCTAAAATTTTCTGCAAGCATAGAGGTTTAACTTCTCAACCCTAGTTTAAAGAGAACATTCTAGAAGAACAATGTCCAAATGCTTATTTTTTAGATCAACATTTTGGTGTAGACATGTTTGCAACTAATTGTAATCACATAACTAACCTGAAAGTGGGACTATGCACTACTATACTAGTTAGTGATGTCTAATAATAGACCCAAATTCAGTTGGCAAAATACCGATAATGCATCAAAGCGCTGGGAACGTTTCGCGGTGCAACCCGCACAGTGTACCTCGGTGTGCATCCTTCTGCATCCGGTGTTTGTCATGTGTCGAATAAACACCCACTGACGACCGGCAAACTTGTAATGCGACAGCTGTGCCGCGCTGAATCTCATTGTTCCAATTCGCTACTTTTATTCCGGAAAATCACATCTCGAAAATGTTACACCGGGGCGAGTATCGACTTTTGCATCATAGATTCTTGTAGTACAAATCAAGTTTTAATTTGGTGACATATAAATTAGTTTTCAGTTGATATCGTAACAAAGTTCTCTGCTACAATAAGTTGTTTGCTACAATATTGCTTTTGCAGGAGTGAACGTGACGGTTGTGTTAATTATATTAATTCTCGGGAACGCTGGAGCCGTATTTCGGAAATTTGAAACTTTGAAGACGACTGTTAACATCGGTAAGCGGGTTTACGACTGAAAACTTAGTGCGAATATAAGTAGAAAGCTTTGTGAAAAAAAGTTACATACTTTGCAGCTAAAACATCCTACTGGTTTAACTAGGATTGTTTGGTTTTATTTGTCGTTGAACCGGAAAAGAAATTAAGCCTGAGCAAAAGTTTAGTACGAAATAACAATGAACTTGTCCAGAATGTCTGTTTTTATACAGGGTACTGGTAATTCAACCTATTCCTTGAAAGCAGTTATACTAGAGATCAATGGCAACAAATTAACCCCAAGCAAAAGAGGGTTGAAAAAAAAAACGTCTTTTCTCTTGAAACTTTTTATTTCTGAGACTGAGAATTTTGGGCTGTCATTTTTATCTAAAGTGATTGCTAGTTTACCAGCTTTTAGAAAAGTATCAAATGAGTGGTGAGAAATGAGTAGTTATTTACGTCTTTTTTTTTATAAGAATAAAAAAAAAACTCTATATCTCGGATACCGCTCATTTCCGACCCAAATTTGATGGAGGTTAATTTATTGCCAATGATTTCTAGTATAACCTCTTTCAAGGAATAAGTCGAAATACCAGTCACCTGTATATTAAAAGTATGTGGGTAAAATAACTTTTCCGTTGAAATAACACTTGTCATTGGACCCTAATTTGTGCCTTCTTCTCCAGGAGCAATATTTCCCCCGAATACCGTGGCGGAAGTGGCCTTTGCTTCGGCTTTGGCGCGAGCCTCGATGGAAAGCGAGAAATACCATTTTGTCATGAAAGCTGTCTACGCTCCGTTTGGTGATAGTTTTACAGCTTCGAAAGCAGGTCAGAGAACCGCCTACTCTTCATTTCTTATAGAAATCATAATTCTTCTTCTAAGCGTGTCGATAACAATCTACACCGTGTCGGCCCAGAACTCAGCAATGAGTTTAACACTATCCGTAGCGCCCATTAGTTCCTGTGGCGTACAGGTAACAGGGCAGGCGGGGCATGATGTTAAGTGCGCCATAGTTTGCGGAACGGCACCACATTTACACTCCAGGTTTGAGTTACCCGCAAATTTCCACCTAAGCAGGTTTTTCTTGCTTCGACCAACCTGAGTCTGAAGTCTATTTAGAGACTTCCAAGTTAGCCAAGGCAACTCATGCCCAGGTGGGAGATCCTCGGAAGGGGCAACAAACGGAGTGGGAAGAGAAGCCTTATCTCGCAATCCAAAGAAATCATAATTAAGGTACATATTTAAAGCACTGTTATAAATAAATCTGTTAGTTCAATTGATTCATTTGTTAAATACGTTTTGATCTAAAATATTGAAGTTTAAATAAACAGCCTCTCTAAATTCTATGATCAACTAATTACATATTTCAGCAGTATTTAGTAGAGCTTCCCGTTACAAACAATGTGCTTCCACATTATTATTTGGCGCCATTGATTTCGGATTAATTTGCACAATAGACACAAAATAAACAGCACAGAGTGTTTGATCAATTTTACATTCAACCATCACAATACATTTACCACAACAGTTTAAATTGTTATCAAATCCACATTTATGGTACTTAACGCGTGTATATCTAATTCATTTGCAAATTGCTTTCATATTAATGAAAGCTTATTGGCCACACCAATGTGGTCCAGAATGGCTTCCAATGATGATGATGATTGCTCTATTGTATAAATTACAGTTTAAGGCATTATTACAATTCTCCAATTGGTAAAGCTTAAAACATATGACTTTACACCTTTAGTCAAACATGTACTGTAATTTTAAGCATTTTAAATGTCACTTGCCATCGATGCTTACCATCAAATGCCCAGCATTTGACTTTCCCTTATACTATTAACGAAACCTTGACTTGTAGGCGCCAGCAATAGGCATGTTGACAGCATCAATAAATTGCAAATCTAATTAGTCCGCTAGTTCGAGTTTTGAAAAATAATGGACACGTATTTTTTCTTTTGTTAAATCTATCAATATTTTTGAAAAGGAAACTCGAGAGTGGGGGGCTTGTGACGTCAGAAGCAAGTAAAAATTGTACTTGCTAGAAACGTTTTGCCAATTTTAAAAGTGTCGTATCTTCGTCAATTTTGGTATACGTAACAAAAGAAAAAACACGGGTCAAATATTTTTTGATAATCTAACTGACGGAGTAATTAATTTTTTTCAGTCAACCTATTGCCAATTTATCTACGTGGTTTGTTCTTTCATAAAGTCGTATTTAAGAGTATGTACATAATATGGCTAAAAATAATTTGTACAACGTTGCAATTCCATGTATTCACAGCTTGTGAGCTCCTCTCCACCGGCGTGATCGCAGTATTCGGGCCCACTGACCCGGTCTCTGCATCGGCAGTCGAAGCACATTGCCGGGCTGCCAGAGTGCCTCACATACAAGTACGTGTACAATTAGTTATACATATGTACTTTGTAAAGACAGATAAAGATATATATACTTGGTAAAGATAGTAACACATAAACTCACCCCTTTATCCCATGTGGGTATGCAGAAACTACAGAACGCCACATGATACGATCTGTAGGTACATACCTACTCTTTTCGCTTCATTTCATCCACGTTCATACATCTTATCAGATTATTGTAGTAACAAACTGCAATAAGCTTTTTTGTGGCCCCTTAAACGACACAGCAATTGGAAAGTACCTATTAATTAAATTAAAGTCATAAATATACTCGTAGCAAAGACAGTCAGGAGCAGCAAATCGGAGCACAACTCTGTAGGACTGTGAGCTGAGGGT
Source organism: Amphipyra tragopoginis (assembly GCA_905220435.1). NCBI lineage: Eukaryota > Metazoa > Arthropoda > Insecta > Lepidoptera > Noctuidae > Amphipyra > Amphipyra tragopoginis. The sequence continues at coordinate 13,776,439 of HG992005.1, read as the reverse complement.
GCTTCCTTGTCAGTCAAAACGGGGAGCGCACAACCTCCAGCTTTCCCAAGAGTCAACCCGCATTCTAATTGTGCAACACACTCGTAATCGCTATGGCTTTGATTTTGACAATACAACAATATATATTGCGTTGTACACAATTGTGGAGAAGTCGGATTGTTAATACATACGTTGCTATGGAAATTGTTGATCTGTCAAAATCCAAGCCATAGCGATTACGAGTGTGTTGCGCAATTAGAATGCTGACTCATACGTGGTGCAGCGTACTGCTGACCAACACTTTCTCTAACTGTTGACCAAAGGGAGGGCCGAGACCCATCCAACTTAACCCTGAAATGGCCAGTAAATCCCATGTGCGGCTGTACAAAAGCTGGCTCTGCTCAAACTCAGTGAGTACTGGCATGAATATGTCAAGGAGAGGCCTACCTCTAGCAGGAGACTGTGATAGGTAGTTACAGTTGTACAAGTTTTTTTTTAAATTGTAGGCGGTTTGGAGACCGCCCCCGATTCGAGGACTACAACAACCAAGTCCACCTGGCATCAACTTGTATCCTGAAGCCGTGGCTCTCTCCAAAGCGGTGGCACTTTTCATCGCAGACAGCGACTGGAGATCCTACACCCTGTTATATGATGATGATCATGGTAGATCTTTTATTTTATTAAGTTACCGATTTCAGAGAAGTAAAGGAGGACGATCAAAATGTCCTCACCCAGCAATAACAACAAGACTTACGTCGTTAGAAAGCTCTCTTCATGACTATCATTTATTACTATGGCATTTAGTCCAAAACACTGTGAAAAAAGTAACAGCTAAAAAAAAAATTATGATTTTATGTAAAAATACCTAAATAACTTCGATAATATGGTACCCAGGATACGCAAGGCATGCCCCTTTCGTTGCTCCAGCAGCGTTTGAATGATGTCACTATTGATGGCCCCTTAAGTCTGTGATTTATGTGCTATACAGCGTGTTTTATTAAAAGTCCTACTAAGTACTAAGAAGACGACACGTTTGGTGCAGTGGCTAAGCGATTGGCTTCTGCGCTACGGGTCGTGGGTTCGATTCCCACACGGAACAAAAATTTGTATGGCCTACAGATGGTTGTTTCGGGTCTGGGCGTTTGTTTATGAGATTTGTGTCTGTAAACGCACCCACGATACAAGAGAAATCTTAGTGTGGGGCAAAGTTTTAAAAAAAAAAAAAAAAAGTCCTACAAACCCATCTGCCCTAGAATAGCATATTACAAAGCCAATGTTATTTGTTGATTTTTTCATTTGTCTTTTACTCTAATGTGATTTCACGCCCCAGACATTTTTGATCGTTTTCCTTTCGTAAAACTGATGGATGCCAAGTGCCTGGTGAGCCAAGCTGATTGCCATTCCACCAATTCGCACTAAGCGCTTTCAAACATCCTGCGTGTTTCCCGAACGCTTAGAACCCGAATCTCTTCAAAGTTAGAGTGAACAGGCTTCTTCTGGGTAAGCTCGCTCCATCGTAGATTTTGTCTCTGTCACCTCTGTCGTTGACCAGAGACAAGAGCAAATCCACAACAAATAAAAAAAAACATTTGCTTTGAAAACTGGAAACGCTTAAAAATAAAAGCTTGCCTTGTCATTGATAGAACTGGATTATACTAATTGACAATAGTCGTAATCTTAGCTAATGGACGGGAGTCTCAAGGTGGATTTAGACCAAACGAGCGAATGCTCATTCTATCCCCACTCCATCTAATTATTTTGGTGTAAACAGAGACAAAGCATTCTTCCGCTGGTCTATCTTGTTTGCGGAGATTCTATTGAATGTTCTAAGAATGCTCGCTCGCTTGATGTAAATGGCGCACGAGCGTGCAAACAGTTGCTTAGAGCGTTTCTCCCTGTTCGGACGTGTTCGCTCCTCGAAGCGGTCTCTTCAAAGCGTTTTTTGTTTCAAAGACTTGACCGATAAAACATATGCAATAATTCCAGTTCTTGTTTGTTGTCATTCTTGCTCGTAGGTATTATTTTGGTGTAAATCAGTGTCTCTCAAAGTGGGCGATAACGCCCCCTTGTGGGCGCTAAAGGCGTACAGGGGGGGGGGGGGGGGGGAGTGCGATAAAAGTAATGATTGCTATTGTGACTTGTATGATGTGGAAACGTTAACAATTTTAGGGGGCGCTAGAAAATAATTGATGCTCAAAGTTTGAGAACCTCTGGTGTAAATGATGAAAATTATCATTTGCGCCAAAAAAACAACAAACAACGGCACTGTGTTCTTGTTTTAGCTCTAGCTCTATATTCGTTTGGTCTAAACCCACCTTAAGTTAAAGCGGGACTGAACTAAATATACCACTATCGAGTTACAGGTCTTATAAGGCTGCAAGAGGTGTTAAAACATGCTGATCCTGGGGTAAAGTGGCTGGTACGAAGATTGGTTCCTGGTGAAGACAATCGGCCATTATTAAAATCATTAAAAGGCACTGGTGAAACTAGAGTCATTCTTGACTGTCCAGCTGACAGAGTACTTGAATATCTACGCCAAGCGAACGAGGTCAAATTTTTTGAAGACTATATGGTAGGTATACTTACATTTTTTTTAAATCATTTGATTTTTGTATTAATTCCACAAAGGAAATGCAGAAAAATATTATATCTTTTTATCTCCCATAAAAATTAAAAGGGCATCCGACGATAACATTACAAAATTATTTATTTTTTTCTGAATGAGAGAAGAGAAATATAATATTTGTGAGAAACAACAGAATATAAGTGGCCATTATAATGTACCATAATCCTGTACCTTAAAGTTACATAGATACGTTGCGTGGTAACAAGAAGAACAAACACAGTTTGTTTGAACCTCATTATCGTCGCGTAGAAAAAGCGAAAGCTTTACCTAAGCAGAATGGAATCCCAAAATTAAGGCAAATACAGCCACAAAATGAATTATACTAACGAGTCTTCGCCGATCGAAACTTCACAGGGTTACTTTTTAGGTATCTGTGGTAATGATGTAATACTATGTAAGTAAAGCGCAGTTCAGACTACGCTATAATCTACAAGGTTAGTCGGAAAGGGGGTACTAATCCGCAGGTCACTTATGGTATGTCTACACCAGTGCGCTTTCATGTTCATCTTGCGCTTTCAACTTTCAATTCCTCTACCATCAAGCCCATGAAATATTGATTGTCATAAGACGCATGCAGCTTATCGTCTACACCGGTGCGCCTCGGTCAGTCGTCAGTCGACATACAATAGACGGACTAGCGTGCTCTAGGGGCATGCGCTTTTGTCGAACTAGTATTAAGGCATGCGCTATGGCGCTTCACGCATGCTTCAGACGAAGACTCAAGATGAACATGAAAGTGCACTGGTGTAGACATAGCTTATAAGTATCACTGGCGGCGGTTTTAAAGCAAGTGTTAAAATATCAAAACTCGGTCATTTTTATTTCCATGTAAAATTATTTTTATTTTCGTTTTTTCAAGAATTCTTCATCCCTGCTTTAGTTATGAATTCAGAAAATGGAGCTTCTAAATCGTGACCCCAAATATGACCTAAAATGTAAACACAGCTGATCATAGCTGAGGATAGATAGATTTTAGCGTATTTTTTATGTAATTTTTGAACAGTTATTTCTCTTGAACTATCGACTTTTGGGGAAAGTGGTAGAACAAAACTGACCCATTATAATAGGTACTTTAACAACTTTTTGGATTAGTACCCCCTTTCTGACTAACCTTATACAGCATATATTCTATAGCGCAGCGATATCGCTCAGCATACATTTTATATGGACACGTTCACACAACGCTATACTGTAAAGTATTGGCTTGCTGTTCGTGATAAACGTGAGCTATTCTCAGAGCTATATCGTACGATTCTCCGGTACCCGCCCCGCCTCACTTTTACTCCGTCCGTCGCCCAACGGATCGCCGTCAAATAACTTTCTATACATAGTAGACCGGCTTGCGATATAGCGTATAGTGTGAACTTCATGTTATATAGTTATAGCTTATGACGCAATATGCTTTACTATACAGCGAAATAGTATAGCGTAGTCTGAACTGCGCTTAATGATACCTGTGAAGTTTAACCAGTTAATTTGTAGTAACCCTATGTACGTACTCCTTGTATGTATGTACTCCTTGGGTAAAGGGTTTTTTTTAGCCTGGTAGGATCTTAAAACACTTGTTTTTCTTTGGGAATGATTTCAAATTTCTTCAACATCAAAATAAATAAATATTTTTTTTTTCTTAACAACTCTTTCCATCCAATTGTTATCTGGGAGAAATTGCTTGAAGCGACAAGACTGCCATTTGTACGATTCTTAATTGCGTGTATTTCTTCTGTTTTATTTCTTTTGGTGTACAATAAAGTATACTTATCTATCTATATTTATCTCTTTCAATATACATTTTCCAGAGTTACGTTTTGATGTCACTGGATGCCCATACTTTGGATTTAGAAGAGTTGCGCTATGGATTGTCGAACGTCACTTGTTTGAGAATTTTTGACCACTCGGATTCGAGAACTAGATCTTACTTAGCAGACTGGAAAGTTAGGGGTTCATCAGAAGTTGCAATTCCACGAGAAACGCATGACATTACGGTATGATATTATCTAATAATAACAATTACTTAAAATAAATGAAAAACCGACTTCAAAAAAGAGTGAAATAATTACCTTATAAAATTAAGTTTCAGAAGTCGGTGCATTTCCACGCTGAACCAAATTGAAGACACCGACTTCTGAAAGTTTTAATTTTATAATATGGTAATTATTTTTAGTTTTTTTTTTAATCGGGTTTTCTTTTTTTGTGATTTTATTTTCCTTTTTTGAGTGGCATAAACAATACATAAACATGCGTTATCAGCAATCGCGAGCGATTTGCTGTTATCCATTGAAGAGTTCCAATGTTTATCTCTGAAGGTCTTCATCATATTTATAGGGGACCTCCCCTGAGGTACCCTTTTTCCAATAAATCACCGAAATCGGTCCACATGGTAAAGAATGGTCGCTGAATATAAATAAGACAAAAAAAAAATTCCGACGAATTGAGAACCTCCTCCTTTTTTTTGAAGTCGGTTAAAAATATAAGGCATAAACAATCGGTATTTAATATAGCAACGTGATATTTTAGGTGGAGGCTGCACTTGCTAGTGATGCAGCGCGACTTATAACAGATGCGGTTGAAAATGCCCCCGAAGAGTTTAAATTAGAAGCTCAGGAAATTGCCTGCGATTCCGAAGACCAATGGGAAAGTGGTGAAGATTTTACCAATCATTTGCTATCGGTAATTACTTATCAATTAAACAATATAATATTATCACGTTTACTGAATCTATTGGTAATAGCTACTTATTTCAGAATCCTATTGTTGGCATTACAAATCAAATAAATATAGACAACATAACAGGCGAACGATTAAATTTTAACGTGGAAATAATGGAATTATCCAACAGTGGATTTAATAGTATTGCTAAGTGGCATCCAGAAACTGGTTTCGAATATGTTCGGTCAGCGGACGAAACGTCGGATCGCTTGGCAGAAAAATGGCAAAACAAAACTTTTAGAGTTGTTTCACGCATCGGAGCACCGTTTCTAGTCAAAGTAAAACCTAAAGAAGGTGAAACACTAACAGGAAATGATCGATATGAAGGATATTCGAAAGATTTGATACACGAAATATTGAAAGAAAGCCTACACTTGAACTATGAAATCGAAATAGTGCCTGGAAATGGTTACGGATCATACAACAAAGATACGAAAAAATGGGATGGTCTTGTGGGACATCTTTTAGAAAGGGTTCGTGAGTAGCATCACAATTTAATCTTAAATAAAGAATAGAAATAGCTTGAGTACTATGTTGCTATTAATATTTCAGAAAGCTGATTTAGCCATTTGTGATTTGACTATAACTTATGAACGACGATCTTCTGTGGATTTTACGACACCTTTCATGACGTTGGGCATAAGTATTCTTTATTTAAAACCGACTGATCCCGAACCGGAGCTGTTTTCATTTCTTAGTCCATTCTCAGTTGATGTATGGATCTATATGGCAGCAGCTTATTTAATGGTGTCATTATTACTTCATATTTTAGCTAGGTAAGTAACAGTAGGGCAACGAAGGCTTGCTATTTTTATTCTTATTTAAAATTATTAATTGTTCATTTTTAGACTCGCGCCCAATGATTGGGAGAATCCACATCCTTGTGACAAATCACCTGAGGAATTAGAGAATATTTGGCACATTAAGAATTCTTGTTGGCTCACCATGGGTTCAATTATGACACAAGGTTCCGATATTCTACCAAAGTAAGTTTAAAGCTTCGTAAAATGTAAAATATTATTAACTATATTATGAGATATAAAATTCACAACGACACATATTGTCGAATTCGTCTGTATGTTCAGCATAGTTACTTAGTTAAAAACTAAAAAAAAAAAAAACACTTGAAATATTTTTGGTAAAAAATATTTTATCTTCATTATTTCGTAATACCTAAATCACATGTAATTTATTTTACAACAGAGGTTATTCTACGCGATGGGTGTGCGGAATGTGGTGGTTCTTTGCTTTGATCATGTGTTCTTCGTACACTGCCAACTTGGCTGCTTTCCTCACCAACGCTGCGATGGATGATTCTATCAAAAGTGTGGAAGACCTCGCTATGCAAACTAAGATTAAATATGGTACTTTGAAGGGTGGATCTACACACTCATTTTTTAAGGTTGGGTTAATGTTGTTTGCGGTCAAATTTAAATTTAGATTTGCTGCTATAACATTTTGGTTAAACGTTTTACAATTTGGCACTACAGGATGTTAACAAATTCGTGTAATTCCTTCAAACCACATGATCTATTAATATAGATTAACCTCGCACGGGATTTAGATTGATTAAAAATAAAAAAAAAATTTCCTAATTTTTTTTATGTGATTGTATGGAGAATGACCAAAATTGTTACCAAAAAGTCTCATGCATCAAAATATTATAGTAATTATTTTCATAATTTTTTACGACATCACGCGTCGGGAATTTGATTTTTGAACAGGGAATTTAATTTAAACTAAAAAAGTGTTGATATTGTTTTATTCCCTTTACATGACGTTCCGTTTCACATGATTTATGATTACTATAACATTGAATTTTGAAAGTGTTATGATCACATCTTCCAAAAACATGTTAAAAAAAATTATTTACATTAATTAAAAACAACTAGAATAGATTAGAATTTTTATTTAAACGATTATCATTTTTTTTATCTATGGTTAATTGGCCATTCACAGCCGGTCATAGAGATGTAGAATGCAATAGATGCGGATTACTGTTTTTTAGAGCAATAATAAATCGTGTATGATATATCCACATTGTCAGGTTATTTAGATTATTTCTAAAATCTTAGAAACTCGCGTTTTGTTTACAAAAAGAACTGTTGTAGGAGTTAATATGATAAGTGTAAGTCTATAAAAAACAAAGTTTGACTTTGATGCAGCATGGTACGGGACTCCATATATCCATGAGCATTGTCCTTTCGATGCCTTGCATAAATTAATAACGGCACGGTAACACAGCTGACGGGCATGACTAGCGCGATATCGCTCCACGCAGTCAGTTAACTTGGGACGCTAAAATTACTCAGATACAGAATACCATGGTTCACATTTTGAAAACTTTTTTTTGTTGTTTCTGAAAAAATCGTATCCAGGGTCAATCAGTGTCACGAGTAGATCAGGCGGTTTGAAGGAATTACACGAATTCGTTTACACCCTGTATAAAAATAATGTAGTCTAATTATTAATAATTAATAACCGAGCTTTTTCTCCGAAGAGTCAGATAGCTGTGTAAAAGGAACGGACACATGATTGCCTGTTTCATGTTTCCTGAAGATGTGTATTATGCAGCGTACACACCGTGTCAACGAGCGAGGTTTGATACCGCTAAAAACGAATGATACCGGATTGGTTCTATAAGTTTGGTCCATAAAAATAATATACTATGGTTTGGACAAATTCAACAAATGACGAACGTTCGTTGCCTTCGCTGGCTAGGTGTGATTGCTGCATAAGTAATGTGGGCTTCAAAATATGTAATGATACCTGCTTTTTCTCTCGTGTCGGCACGATCAACCTATGTGAAAAGATTAGCCAGTCCGCAAGGGGTTGACTACCCAAGGTACACCGGACGTATTTCACGTCATTCAATGTTAGGCCGTGGCCCCATGTCTACGGTGCGGCGCCGTCCGCCGTGAAACGGCGCGGTAAAATGATGCATATATTGCAAAATTTCACAGCCGCCATCTTGGATTTTGATTTCGACCTCATTTTCGTCATCAGCACCCCCGAAAACCATGGACACGACACCAATGATGCATATCTTGTAAAATTTCACAGCCGCCATCTTGGATTTTGATTTCGACCTCATTTTCGTCATCAGCACCCTCGAAAACCATGGACACGACACCAATGATGCATATCTTGTAAAATTTTACAGCCGCCATCTTGGATTTTGATTTCGACCTCATTTTCGTCATCAGCACCCCCGAAAACCACGGAAACGTCACTAATGATGCATATCTTGTAAAATTTCACAGCCGCCATCTTGGATTTTGATTTCGACCTCACTTTCGTCATCATCGCCCCCGAAAACCATGGACACGACACCCATGATGCATATCTTGTAAAATTTCACAGCCGCCATCTTGGATTTTGACGTTGACGTCATTTACATTTGTATTTTACTGAATTTTAGATTCGATCACTTAGCCATAGGTAGGTACCGCATGTTTTTTTTTTTTTTTTTGAATCTGCCTAGTTTCCATGCCGGGACAATCTACACCAGTAGCAGATCATATGGTTTTAAGGAATTACACGAATTCGTTAACATCCTGTATATTTTAAAACAACTAAAACACATACAATTTACCGACTTACCAGAAGAGGTCAAAGCTTTAAAATGGCTGCCCTGAAATATTGCAATTTTAGACATGTCATATTCACGCCAGCCACGGACGTACGGTGCAACCTACGCGGCGCCGTACACGGCGCCGTGTCGCCGTACGCGGCACCGTACGCGGCGCCGTGTCGCCGTACGCGGCACCGTACGCGGCACCGTACGCGGCGCCGTGTCGCCGTCCACGGCGCCGTACGCGGCGCCGTATACGGCGCCGTAGACGGCACCGTGCGCGGCGCCATGCTGAGGCGCCGTGCTGCGGCGCGGCGCCGCGCCGTCTCACGGCGGCCGGCGCCGCACCGTAGAAATGGGGCCACGGCCTTATTAACTTTTTCGACTATGGCTAAAGTGTGCACCTTATAACTATTTTTAATTATTTATTTATTAGCGCTCCAATGTTTCAATATATCAAAGAATGTACGGGGCCATGGAATCAGCTCGACCTTCAGTTTTCGTCATAAATAATGACGACGGAGTAGACAGAGTGTTGAAAGGCAAAAGGGATTATGCGTACTTCATGGAATCCACAGCCATTGAATATCAGTTGGAGAGACACTGTGATCTGATGCAAGTTGGTGGATTACTTGACTCCAAAGGCTATGGGATAGCTATGCCATTTGGTAAATATTTACCCTGTTTTATTTTTTTACCCAATTTTATTTGTAAACTAGCTGTGCCCGCGACTCCGTCCGCGTGGAACTCGGAAAACAACATTGTGTCGCAGCAACTAAATAGTGTATATGTATGTATTCCATTTATTATAATAATAGACAAAGGTGTCCCACCAAGGCACTTATATCTTTTAAACCATTTCTTTAGGTAGAGTTTCAGCTCTTATTGATTGACCGTAAAGGTTCATATAACCATAATACTAAAAACGCGGTGCTTATTTCCATACATTTCCTTGCTAAAATGGATTATAATTGAATATTGAATCAAAATATTTTACGCAGTGCAGTCTATAAAATGATTTCATTCGAGGTGTGGAATAGGAAAGTACTTTAAATATATAAAAATTTCACATATAGAAGACTTCATTTTATTTTTATAAGTTAGAAATAGGTACTGCTTACAAAGATTTCAAAAAGTTTGATCTGGAAATCGAACCAACCCAAATGCGAAAAAATATCATCTGTATTTTTATTTCACCAATCGATAGGATCAATAAAACGGATCAAATCGCTCCAATAAACATTGTGTCTGAAATTGATGGAAGACCATAAAACCAAAATTTACTAACTTATGTACATTTAAATTCCAGCACTTATTAATTGTTGTTAAGTATGGATGGTATAGCTTTGTCAGTTTGATTCCCGGTTCAGGCAAAAAAATCAGTACAGGCAATATTTCTTACTTTTAAAAATAAAATGAAGTCACCTTTGAATGTTTGCAATTTTTAATATTTAAAGTACTTTCCCTTCATGGCTATGTGTTTTGGGACATTACCTAAGGCTTAAATAAACTTAATAAAACGGCGACGACAGGCTTTGAATAGTTCTGACAACAATGAACAAAATAAAATATATAAAACATTCCAAAAAAATTACAAAAAGTGTATTTTTTTAAAGTGAGGTTTTAACGCAGGACACTGAGCCAGCGACCGTTCACTGCAGCACTTACTTCTGTCTATAGCTTATACTATGGAAATAATGTTCCGTTGCTCGGCATCTATGAGCAATAGCGTGGTAGTTTATATATACCAGCATAAGCGCAGGTCCATCAAAATTGATTCACGCGATTTTACGATCCGTATATTAAGCTTATACTTCGCAGTATGTGGAAATAATGTTCCGCTGCTCGGCTCCTATGAACAATAGCGTGATGATATATGTAGCAGCAAAATTGTCGCTCTTTACGCAATACATCAGCGATCAATCAAAATCCATCCACGGGATTTTACGTGATGTCCGGACGGAAAGACAAACGGACACAATAATTCTAAAAAAAAATGTTATGGTTTCTTTATCGATAGTATAGTACCACCGAATCGAAATTTTGGAAAAATATTTAATTACAGACAAAGTGCACTTTGAATTTTATTAATAGTAATAAATAGATTTATAAATACTTATTTAAGTATTCATAATAAAATATATGAGTATTTCAAATTAATCTATCGTATTGCCTTGCACAATTAAAAATTTAGAATACCTACACTTGCTTATGAAATTGAATGTATTTCTCTTCCACTGCCATTCAGATAGGTACCTAAAAAAATTTAAATAACATTATCTTCGTTTTTTTTATAAAAGCTTAGTTAGTACCTTCTTCGAATAGCATTTCAATAGACCTTCCGTAGACTGAGAGTAGTAATATATTCGTTGATTATATTTCCTCACAACGTGATTTGATACACGTAACGCCATCTATTGAAAAGAAATGGTAAGTATACACAAATACATGCTAAGTTCTTTTAGAAAACTTAAAATTCGCTTAACTTTTGATTGCGTGAACCGATTGCGATGAAACAAAAAACATATGTTACTTGGAGATAAGCACAATATTTATTTATAAAAGTCAACAACATTGGATCAGTTGTTTTTATGTGATGCTTGAACAAACAAACAGATAAACAGATAAACAGACAAACAGACAAACAGATAAACAGACAAACAGACAAACAGACAAAAAATCCAAAAATGTTAAAAATGGGTTCTATTGGTTATAGTTTAACACCCCAACCAGGTTTTTTCAAAATATTTGCCATGTACAGACACGCCATATCTACAGATTTATTATATGTATAGATGTCCACAAACAAAAGAAAATCTCAAAACTTGTCTGTAGAGCTAATTCGAAAATCCACTGTACGGGTTAATATTACATTATTTTTTCGGGACTGCCCGACTAGTTTCGGACCGCGAGTCGAACGAAGGGTTCGACTCGCGACTAGGGCTTGCAATACCGGTATTCCGGGATCCCGTAATACCGTAATCACGGATATATACTACTCAAAACAAAATAAGAGCCACTCGTTATTTTTACATTTCAGAGTAATTTAATGAACGTTAAATAATTAATAAGTAACAAAATATTGATGTTAGTAACTCTTCAATATTTAACCTCTTTGATTTTGTACTTGAGACCAAAATGCTGGCCATCATTTAAAAAAAAAGGAATTTGAAATTTTCTTGTTATTTTGTTTCGATTTTTCTTTATGTTTCGTTTCGATTATCTTTAGGTAATCTGAAATAATCGTTAAATTTTGTTTAGTTAATTTGTTTAAGTAACATCTTAAATATGTTAATATGCCACAAGTACGAAGACATATGGACGCAATTACTGCAACCAGAGCCGTTACAATGATCCAAGAAGGAAATTCGCAGCGGTCTGTGGCTTTGCATCTGGGTTTTTCTCGGAAAGCTATCCAAAATGCTTGGAATCGCATTCAAGAGACTGGTAGTGTTGCAAGAAGACCTGGTTCGGGTAGAGTTCGCATTAAAACTGTTCACGAGGATCGGTACATCTGTTTAAGTGCCCGCCGAGAACGCACAGTGACGGATCGTAAGTTACAAAATCGCCTACGGTTGACAACGGGTACTCGCGTCAGTGACCAAACGATCCGTAACCAATTGCACGAAGACCAGCAAACTTCAAAACGTCGAGTTGTTCGAATTCCTTTGTCCAGGGCTCAACGTGCAAATCGTTTAAGTTTCTCCTGTCAATATTTAGACTGGGGCATAAACGAGTGGGGCATGGTGCTTTTCACCGACGAGTGTAAAGTAAAATTCTTTAATGACGATCGGCGCATTAGAGTATGGAGGCGACGTGGCGAGCGATTTTCTGAAGCCTACATTCACGAAGTTGACCATTTCGATGGACCCAATATAATGATTTGGGGTGTAATAAGCTTACATGGCAAAACTGAACTCGCTATTTTAAATTAAGGTTCCGTAACTGCTCAGCGTTACATTGAGGAAGTCATCAGGCCTCATGTGATTCCATTTGCACAGCGAATGGGTCCTGGGTTCGTCTTGGTGCAAGACAATGCCCGTGCACGCACAGCTCAAGCGACCCAGTCTGTACTGGAAGGCTCTCACATTCAAGTGTTGCCGTGGCCAGCAAACAGTCCGGACTTAAATCCGATCGAGCACACGTGGGACCAATTAAAAGAAGGGTTAGAGAGAGTGCGCAAGAGGTCTACAACCAGCAGCAACTGATTGACGCTTTGAAAAGTGCCTGAGAAGAGATCCCAGCTGAAAACGTGAGGCATTTGATAGAGAGCATGCATTCCAGGCTGCAGGAGTGCATAGCCAAAAGAGGAGGGCATACCCGTTATTAAAAAAGAGAAAAAGAATTAAAAAGTGAAGTTTTTTTTAGTTTTTAGTGACTTTTTGTTATTTGTGTTTTTTATCCTAAATTGACATTTTTTATCAAAAGTTAAATAAACATGTTTATTAATCACTAATTTCAACAGTTACTAGCTTAAACGGTAAACAATAACATTGTTTTAAGTTTACGTAAATTGAATAATGTGTTAATTTTATATTTTTCATGGTATACCTTAAATACCTAGTGGCTCTTATTTTGTTTTGAGTAGTATATATTGGTCTTTTTTAATCACGGTATTGACGAGCCAATACCGTGATTACGGTATTACAAATATTAATATATATTATTGCGGTTTGTTGTAATAAGTAGTAGGACATTGTATTAAGTGTGATATAATTTACGATGTGATGTTACTCTAATACTTGTTTTCGGCATTTTTTTCAATTGGACTGCTCTATATGGTCCTTGCGGACCCCTCCTACGTAACCGGGGAGTTATTGGCGAAACCTGAAGGGTCTCCAGCCAATGTTAGGGAAGTAAAACACTTAACCTAAGCTAACTACTCATACTACACTAACATCATGACTACCTGCAACAACAGCACGAAGGGCGACCCCTAGCGGGACTCGGACCTCCGCTTAGGGCGTTGCTGACGGGGGCTTGGGGGAGAGACAGCTAAATGAGGGCTGAATTATCGGTGTGACTGGAGTCTGAAGAGACGACCGGTTCGACGACGGGAGAGCTCGGTGGATCGTGACCGGCGACGGTGGGACGTCGCGACGGGCCTTGCCGGCGAAGATGCTGAGCCGGACGGCGGCGGACACTGTGTACGACGCCTCCTGGAGGAGGGTAATTTCGTCATCGGACTCTAAAAGTGTGTGCCTGAGACGGCGTACTTTACTGATGAGATAGGGAATGTACTCAGCCGTTGCGGCGACTAGGGTGTGATGAGCTCGAGTCGGTCTGGCACGTTGAATTGGTACAGTTTGTATAATAAACTGTTGTGCCAGACCTTGTCGAAGACTTTCGCTACGTCGAAGAATAGCATGCCCGTTTTGTACGAGTGCAGGAAGCGGGAGCAAATGTTTTCGACTATGCGGTGCAATGGCCGAATGCAACAGTGCTTGGTTCGAAAACCGAACTGTTCGTCGGGGAAGAGTTTACGGGAGTCAGCGAAATCCTTTAAACGGTTATATGTTTTGGTCAGCGCAAGTATCGCCGCTCTTATCTCTAGCTCACCCTCCCGCACCCCGGCTAAGCTGATTCCTGAAATCGCCGTACTTTACGTTATAAAATCTATGTGAAATATCTACGTGCAAAATGACTAGATATAGTCCTATAATCAATCAATACCAAATTGTTATACTAATAAGAGGAGGGGAGAAGAGAAGTGGAATAAACTGGTAACCCTGTGGTACCCTAGAGAGGGAAAGAGAAAGAAAGGAAAACCACTTCAGCGATGGGAAGATGAAATAGTGAAAACGGCTGGAAAAACCTGGACTAGACTAGCATGGAATAGGGAAAATTGGAAAAGCTTGGAAGAGGCCTTTGCCAAGGGGCACACAGAAAATGTAAACTGAAAATATGATTTTTAAAATTTGTTAAGTAATCTGTTTTTTTTCTGAAAAAAGGCTATAAATAAATAAAATACTATTATAAGAGACTTTTGTATTATTATTTTCAGGAAGTAACCATAATAAACACGTATTTTAATGTTTTTATTAATGTCCTAATTTTTGAACTTGTGTTCAATACCGTGATCACGTGATCACGGTATTGATCACACTAATACCGGTATTGATACCGGTATTGAAAAAATCCGGTATTTGAAAGCCCTACTCGCGACCTCGCCGCGTGATCAGCTCATGAATAAGAGCTCCGTTTGGGTCCGAAACTAGTCGGGCAATCGCGAAAAAAAAAGCACGTGAGTAAACCGTAAATAATCATAAATACGAATGTGTCTCACGATAGTAATAATACAAAAATATTACATCATATTACACATCTTTATTTTGTAAAGTATCTATCCGTGAAGCGTCGCTGGTAGATGGTTAGATGAAGTTAACTCGTCAGTAGTAAATAAACACAAAAATACGAACATTTTAGAATGTATTATCTTATTATAGATTCATCTTATCGAACTGCAGTGGACAATGCCTTATTGAAATTGGCTGAAAGTGGCATGTTAGTCGAGATTAAGAACCGTTGGTGGAAAGCGCCAAAGGAAAAAGCGTGTGTTGTAAGTTTCATACATGTTTTTTATCAAGCTCACATGAGTATCCTGACCATGACCATCCAGCGACCGATGATTCCAGACTTTGACATAAAAGAAATTGCAAAATCATCATCGAATTTGAGAGCCCATATAACCAAGGTCAGTGAGGAGCAGCATCTAATCCGCCAGCAAAAGGCTGCTTGTCTTTTCACCAGCCTGCTGATATTACCTTCTTTTTGGGAACCACATGATGAGTTCACTTAACAACATTACATAACATCACGCCTTATTCCCCGAAAGGTTGGCAGAGGTGTACAGCACACCCTCATTTCACCGTTATGTTTAAATCCCATGTAATAGGGGGCAAGCCTATTGCCATCACCCGAGTACAAATCCAGACTCCGGGCTGCTACTTTGAAATTCCACACGGTAAATCCCAATAACACTTTGCCCGACCTGGGGCCCAATTCTCCTAAAATATATCTTGATAAATCACAACCGAACCAAGGCCGAACCGTTCATTCAGACAGTTCTCAATTTCAAAAGCTATCAAATTGTTTGACACAAAAAACAAAATCAATCATTTTGAAAGTTTTCGAAAACAAAAACTGGCTGACTGACGGTTGTGGTTCGATTGCGTTTGGCAACAATTTATTTTAGGAGAATTAGGCCCCTGGGGATCGAACCCCGAACCTCACGCTCAGCAGTCGCGCTTGCGAACACTAGACCAACGAGGCAGTCCTACTTAATTAATAATAAATTAATTACGTATAATTCCCCTTTCAGGCAAAAGAAGCAAGCGAAGAAGGCGCCGCTGCGGAATTAGGAGTAGAAAATGTAGGCGGTGTGTTCGTAGTATTGGGTATAGGATGTGGCATGGCCACCGCGATGGGTATATTTGAATTCCTTTGGAACGTCAGAGAAGTCGCCGTCGAGCAAAAGGTACGAATTTCACATAGCGTAAAATAGCATTCATATGCTAATGCGTTTAAGACCTTAGCGACGTAGAGTATTTACTGCTTTGCATTGACAAAAAGCCTGAAAGATACCAAAGTTTTTATATTGTACATTCTCAATGTGGAATTTATACAAACAAACCACATACATTTTTACGTTATCACTTGATGAAAGAAGGATTTAAATTTTTAGACAAAATTTTAATTTGTGATCGATTTATTGTCATTTTCTTTTATTTAAATTGATTTGGATTCACAACTAAAATATCTGTATAACAAAAATCTAAAATGCATAATACCCTACATACTTCGTTAAAAAAGATAAGTAGGTATGCAAGCAGCTAACCAGATCTCTCGCACTCTCTGTATTTGTCTGAATGTGTATTGTTCTTAAGAAGAAAAAGGACGAAGATTTTGTAGTTACTTGCGTATACTTAACTCTTTTACTGTGTGTACAACTGTACACATCTTTTTGTACTTGGCAGATGACTCAATCAGAAGCGCTCTGGGCCGAACTGACGTTTGCACTAAGTTTCTGGGAAACAGAGAAGCCAGTGAAGCATTCACGTCCTTCCTCAACTGCTTCGGGGTCACAGAATGCTTCGAGAGCCTCCTCTGTGCTTCGGTCCGCAGTGGATTTATTCCATCTTAACGTATTTAAATGATTGATAACAACAAATTGTTAATGAGTTTATTTTTTTGAAGTACAAATCAGCACTCTTTTGAGGTAGAAAAATCTGATATTTTCTAAAATTGACTAGTATTATCATTAATTAGACAACTAGCTTAAAATTAAGTTATTTATTGTAATACCATCATTTGTTAATAAATACTCATATTTATAAAATAGACATAGAAATTATATTTTGACGAATGATGTTCATGAATATTAGTAAATATTCTATTAAGTCTGTTTCATTTAAACAACACTTTCACACCGATAATTCAGCCCTCATCAAGCTGTCTCCCCCCCCCCCCCCCCCCTATGTCCACGCCAGCAATGCACTAAGCCGAGATCCGAGTCCCACTAGGGGTCGCCCTTAGTGCTGTTGTTGCAGATAGTCATGATGTTAGTGTAGTACAAGTAGTTAGCTTAGGTTAAGTATTTTACTTCCCCCCATTGGCTGGAGACCCTTCAGGTCTCGCCTATAACTGCCCGGTCACGTAGAAACCGTCCCCTAGGACGACCTACAGCAGTACAATAGAAAAAAAAAATAAAAAAAAAATAAACAACACTTAATAAATCTCATCGAAGTTGATGAAGGAGGAGGCAGCCCTGAGGACGGAGACAGCTCGAGACTGCGAGCGCTCGCGCTGGGGAGAGGGGCTGGCGGTGGAGGGGGGCGCTGAGCGGGGCGGTGCCGCCAGCTTGTGCAGCTGCCGAGGGTTCAGGGAAGCGTGCCACTCGCTTGACAATGCCTCCAAGAATGTCACCTGCAAAATAATATCGTATCGTCATGATATCAGCCCGTAGACCTCCAATACTGAACATGAGATTTCTAATAGACGGTGCAAAACTATTCCCATAATTATCAAGATTGGAGATCACAGTATGGTGTTATTAGCGCAAAAGAGGAAACTGCTGTCTCTCTTGACTTAATCACTCGGCAGCGTTTCACGATATTCACAGGTAGAAAAGTCGTGGGCTATTCTTGCTAGAATCCACACAATACTGTGTGGGTCCTAGCAGAAATTGCCCAAAACAAGTTTTTTTTTTGTTTATATTTTAATAACAGCAAGATAATAATTACTGAATAATAAAGTGTTCCTTACCCTTTCTTTGACACTGATTTGACGAGCATGGAACATAAAGTCTATAATTGCTACTATGAGGCCTAAGATTCCTCCCGAACCGAGTACTAAAAATATACCACTCGTATTTTTCATCTGTAGGGAGCCATTGTCGTCCTCCTCTTTGACAATTTTCTGTAATGACAAGAAAGAAACAGTTTATTTTACATATTCATTGTTCTTTATTCAAAAACAAAAATGTGATCAAACCTCGCAATGCTCTTCGTTATCTTCATCTTCCCACCATTTCTTTTTTAGTTTTTCAAGTTCACCTAATTCTTGCAGTGACAAAATTGCGTTGTCAACCCAACCTTTGTGTGGATAATCTATAAACATTTTATGCATCTAAGTATATAAATTCTTCTATACATACATGTAATAAATCTGTGACAAAGCGTGCCTACGCATTGCAAATATTTTAAAACAAATAGCGGGTGTGTACCTATGTACATGAAAATTAGAGAGATGCATTTAAAATTTCGCCCCATGATGCGTAGAATGAGAATTTTTCTGACATAAATAATTAAATAAAAACAAATCTTTTACATAGATTTTATATAGATTTTCATCTTTATCGCAAAAGCGTTAAGTTCAAGGTTGATTGGGAAAATTTGACAGTATCGGATAACTTGATGTGCAGGCGTCTAGCGTCTGTACCTTTTCAGTTTTTTAGGTATGCTCACTCAATAAATAATTATTATCTCTATGTTAGTAGTATAGGTACTTATAATGTTTGTAATTTGTTCTTCAATTATGCAATTAGCGACGGTTTATTTTATCTATTATGCCTACCTCTGCGTACTTATCCAGAATTCGAGACCTGATAGACCGCGGGGGGGCGAAAAGTAAAAAAAACCCTCCGTCGCCGGAGACATGATGACCCTGCCACCATAATTTTGCCCTTGAAATGGCTATAAGCTCGCCACCCATTACATGACATAGGATAATATTATTATGATCTGCAATACATATCTACTCTTTATAATTATTCATTAATCTTTAAAAAGATTACTTACTCTTTGCCATAGCGATACCATATTCTTTAGAATCCAATTTAGAACCAAGCATTTTTAGTACGCAAGTTCTCTTTATATAATATTCAATGGAGGTAGATTCCATAAAGAACGCGTACTTTCCTTTACCCCTAAAAACACGATCTTTTCCTTCATCATTACTATACGTGAAAACTGTAGGCTTTGCAGCACTCATTACTGACCAAATTTTTGAGTATACAGTATCATTCGAAGACTGAAAATATAACAAGTAGAATCAGAATCAAAGAAGAAATAAAAGTAATAAAAATATAAAAGTTAGTTACAACCGAAGCTCCTTGATAATATTATCATTCAAAACCAACGCAAAACGTACTTCGAAAAACTTGTATGTGGAAGCATTGTACACAGCTCCATACGAAATTTTGTTCTGTTCCGAGAGTGCCTTAACATCTTCGATATCGTTACTTCGTCTGCTATTACTGAGAAAAGTGGACATGTTGGCTGTATACGAGGCAGTAACAATGAGAGCGAAGAACCACCACATGCCTGTGATCCACCGGGACCCTGCGGCTCTGTATAGTAAAATAAAATTTATGAATAACAAAAACTTAATACTACTATAAAATTAGAAATCAACATACCTTGGTAAAATATCGCATCCTTGAGTCATGATAGCACCCATAGTAAGCCACATGCAGTTGTATAGACTCCAAATGTTTTGCAGATTTTCAGGATTTTGATTACATGGGTGAGGATTTACCCAATCATCTTGGCACATTCTACAAAATAATATTTATGACGACATAATTCTTTTAAAATCGACCACGTAGCAGCAGCTATCAACCTTGTATAATATGAATTGTATTAACAAGCAGCAAAAATTACAACTTTAGCAATAGAAGTACCAATACCAACCGTGCACAAAGAAGTAGCACAAATGAGACAATCACATAAGTAGTGGCCAGATATAACCAGACATCTAGGGATAATGGTTTAATAAATGAAAACCTGTCCGGTGCTTCAGGATCTTCTTCTCTGAATAACATACTGATACCCAAAGTCATGAAAGGAATTGAAAAGTCCACCACAGCATTCCTGTCAGAGGTAATTGTTAAATCACAAATACCTAAATGTGCTTTCTGCAACAGGAAATGTTTATTATAAGTTAATAGTATAACGAACGTCATGTCTGTATTAGGCTAAGTTCATATGACCGCACGGTACCGCGCGGAACTACTAACCGCGCGGTACAAGATCAAGCTAAATAGTGTTTATCGTCTACATTAACGCGCGGCACAGCGCGGCGCGCTCCGTCCCGTGCGCAAGATCTGGCACTGCGCGGTTAGTAGTTCCGCGCGGTACAAGATCAAGCTAAATAGTGTTTATCGTCTACATTAACGCGCGGCACAGCGCGGCGCGCTCCGTCCCGTGCGCAAGATCTGGCACTGCGCGGTTAGTAGTTCCGCGCGGTACAAGATCAAGCTAAATAGTGTTTATCGTCTACATTAACGCGCGGCACAGCGCGGCGCGCTCCGTCCCGTGCGCAAGATCTGGCACTGCGCGGTTAGTAGTTCCGCGCGGTACAAGATCAAGCTAAATAGTGTTTATCGTCTACATTAACGCGCGGCACAGCGCGGCGCGCTCCGTCCCGTGCGCAAGATCTTGCATTGGATCTACAAATATGCTATTACAGTATATCGCACCCCCGGTGTAACACTCATTTTTGCAAAAAAGCATTTTTTCAGAAGCATTTAAAAACTCTAGTATCGTATAAAATGATGACACTTCCTGATTTTCCACAACGACACTTACGCCAACCAGTGTACCAATCCAGTGACATGATCGCACCAAGTGTAGAGGTACTTTAGGCCACATAATAAATACTAAGCTCGTTTTTCGAAATATTGCAAAAGTGACAGTGTTGCACCGGGGGTGCGATATATGCTTTAATTCCGCCAAACTAGATCGCAAGCTTGACCGAAGCTCCCGACCGAAAATATATACACATGCAGAAGGTGTGATTAAAATGCAACATGCAACCCAAATATACGACACGTGTTTCGCCCCTCCACTGACCATCCTCAGGATATGTTGATTCTTTTAATTATTATTTTTACTTCTACATCCAAGCTAGCGATCTAGTTTGGCGGAATTAAAGCTAAATATTTTAATTGCATATTTGTATGTCATGGATTTCCGCAAAGTAACGCCTGGTTCTATTGGATCTATTTAAAAACAATGTTGGAACAATTAATTTAACTTACATGATCTATTAATTCTCCAATAATTCCATTCCATTTCTTCGTACCTTCTATCTGGCTACCATAGGCATTACCTGGGGCTATATAAAACTCATATTCTAGATCTATATTCATTGATTTCTTTATGTATTTAAATATGGCATCAATGAGGTCAACACAGTAACCTCGATACATCGTTCCATTCTCAGTTTCTACTTTATCAAAATATGGTCTTCCTATTCTGGTCACCACCTAAACAAAAATTTCAAAAACTTACATTTGAATATTTCCGTTTATGTTTCACAAACTTTCAAGAACTAGATAAAAATTGTTACCCTTATTTTTGTGTTGGATTTTACAGCTAGTGACCTGTCGTCTACGTCCATCTTTGTAATAACATTAGTTTTGAAGTCCCAATCGCCCGCATACATAAATTGGCTCTCTTTATTCAATTTTGAAAAGTGCAACTTAAAATTTATTCTTTTGCCCTCGTCGTCGAATTCAATGTGTCCCGTGAAGCCTTTGGCAGGTGTCTAAAAACACGTTAAAACACGCGCATAACAGTAAATAAAGTAGCACTAATTAACTTGCGGTTACTGATTCATTGATTGTTATTGATAGATTTGTGACGTGGTATTACTTAAAACTTACTTTACTGAATGTGAGTTAAATTATCTACATCTCTAGTGTTTTCGTGATTTGTGATTGTCTTCAGTGGTGTTATTTTCACAGGATCTCTGTTGTAAACGAATTATTATTACAATTTTATTATTTTTTACCTTGCGTAAAGCTTCTCGAAGATCATATCCTAGAGGCCATGCAACCTCCTCATACTCCGATTTGCTACTTCTTAGACATAGAGCAGGGGGCTGAGGGAGGTCCCACTCAACGTGCATGCTTCTTATTGCTTTTTCTAAGTGACTTAACGCATCAGCTGCTAGAGCTGTTTCCAGCTGAAAAATAAGAAACTTTTAAATCAGTGTTAAGCTTCATAACACATGATCACCATTGATAGGCTTATTACACCCAATGTTGAGTATAGTTTGACTGAAACCCACGAAGATTATGGAAGAGATCTTCGAAGGAAACATCCCAATGAGGTACAGGGCTAGTTTTTGATAGGACAGTGGGGCTAAACCATTTACTATTAGGAATAGAGAAAAGTTTTCAAAAGACATGTAAGCTCAATTAGGAGGGAAAAAAACTGCATTTTTGAATTTTGAAAAAGAACCTGTTTTTCTCTGAATCGGACCCAATGTTTTATACAAACCAAATGTTAGCGTGTATTGTTACATGTGATAAATGTTGTTGATAAGGGTCAAATGCTGCGATGGAAAGTTATGTGATATATCAAAGGGAATAGCCATTTTTTTAGATTTTCTTTACTTAATACCTATGTAATTATTTTATTATATGGGTAAAACACTTTATTTTCATAAAGAAAAATACAGTAAAATTTCATAAAGTACATTCAAAACAATGGTGGCTATAATGAAGTGTTAATTATGTAGATGAATGTATGTACGTATAAAAAAATGTATTTGTGCCTCTTAAAGTTTTTTACGCGAGTAGACTCGAATCTGTATTTTTATAAATTGTATTTTGATTAATCACATCACATTCCTTTGCATCTCTATTCCAAAAAGTCATGCACAATAAAAAAGAACATAAACACACCCCTAAAGCGCTGTCTCCCACCATCCCTTTATCTTTCCATCTGTCGTCTTTCGGTATGGTCAGATGCAGTGTAGAAACATTCGCCATTAGAGCGGAGATGCCGTTAAAATCTAGGCTGTATGCATCAAGGTTCGTTAATATAAAACTCTGAAATAAAATGATAATAAGTGCAAATGCTGAGCTGAACCACAGCATATACATATGTATTTATGCTAAAGCAGTACTTCAACTATCAGACACACACTGCAACAAGACTTCTAAGGTATCATCGGAATACAGTCACATAAAAGAGTGTATTATACTCAGTATACAGTGCGTGTCTGTGTGTGTGTCAATTCAAGCGATTATAGTAAGTTGAGGTAATGCTTTAGCTTATATATCTACTGTGCCTGAACTAAACGACAAGTAGATATAGCTTATCATTTATACGTCTTCATTCTTTAGTGGAGTGTAGCTTTCTTTTTGTTTTCGGTAAAAATAAATTATTCCATTCAATTATACAAGGTTAGTCGGATGTAATTATTTAGCTCGTGGCTAAATAATTACAGCCGCATAGACCGATCTTCCGGGTTAAGCCACGCTTGCTGAGGTTGGTCTGTGTATGGGTGACCATTTACCATAGCGAGTTTCCTCCGTGCCTCGGAAAGCACGTAAAGCCGTTGGTCCCGGCTGTCATTTGTAGATCTTTGACAGTCGTTACTGTTGGTCAGAAGCCAGAAAGTCTGACAACCAGTCTTACCAAGAGTATCGTATTACCCAGTTACTGGGTTGTGGAGGTCTAATAGGCAGTCGCTCCATATAAAATACTGATATTTAGCTGCATCCGGTTCGACTGGAAGCCGACCCCAACATAGTTGGGAAAAGGCTAGGCAGATTGATTGATTGATATACAAGGTTAGTCGGAAAGGAGGTACTAATCCACAGGCTACTTAAAGTATCACTGATGACGGTTTTAAAGCAAGTGTTAAAATTTCAAAATTCGATCATTTTTATTTCCAAGTAAAATAATTTTTATTTTAGTTTTTTCAAAAATTCTTCGTTCCTACTTTAGTTACGAATTCAGAAAATGGAGTTCTAATTCGTGACCCCAAATAGACCTTAAATGTAAACACAGCTGATCATAGCTGAGGATAGATAGATTTTAGCATATTTTCATGTAATTTTTGAACAGCAATTTCTCTGAAACTATTGACTTTTGGGGAAAATGGTAGAACAAAAGTTACCCATTATTATGGATTCTTTAATACCCCTTTGGATTAGTACCCCATTTCTGGCTAACTTTGTATAATGTTAGTAGAAAGAATAAACTCATTTTTTAAGGTTTCAATTTGATACGAGCTGCATAAGCAAATAAGCTCACTCACTCAAAAAGAAACTTTTTCTATACATACAGGGTGTTAACGAATTCGTGTAATTCCTTCAAACCACGTGATCTACTGGAGACACAGATTAACCTTAAATGGGAATTTTTGAAAATCAACGAATAAAAAATTTCTATAAAAAAACTTGGTTTTCTATTTCTGAGTCATTTTAGAGCCTTGAGTTATCTGACTGCAAAGAGCGATATCGCCTTAGTCGTGCCTGTCAGCCGTGTCGCCGTGTTTTCATTAATTTAAGCGTGGCATCGAAATGTTCACACAAATGAAACATTTTATTTTGCAAAAAAATACATTCTTATTTTTTTTGCTGAATCCTTATTAGATGATTTAGATACGATCGGTAACAAAGCCGCATGAAAAAATAATAATTTCATTTTTTTATTTTTAATAATGCTAAATCCCGTTCGGGGCCTGTCTACATCAGTAGTAGATCATGTGGTTTTAAGGAATTACACGAATTCGTTAACACCCTGTATACCTAAGACATTTTAAGATATTGTTTAATATGTACTGTAACACAATATGTTAATTATTACTTCAGCATTATACATACTTGATATTCTGTCGAGTTTTCAACTTGTACTATTTCTCTCATATATTTGTGAATGTTGGTCACATTACAATCTAGTACATGGTAGTTCATTCGGGCTACTTTGAATATGTACTTGAAAGTTTCTCGATTGTCAGCATCGGGATCTAATTTTTTGAACAGAATTGGTTCTTCGGTACTAGGCCAAGAATTTATGACTTCTTGCAGCCGTAGGAAACCTGAAATTAATAAAACGTTAAATGTTTAGCGTGACACCACGCCGAAATTACGCAGTCGAATTTCTTGCAAGCGTAATCACATCGAAAATTCCGTCACCTAATCTATCGCAAGCGTAATCATGCCGAAAGTTTCATCGCCTAATTTCGCATGGTGTGTTGCTACACTTTTTAATCTATGCATGAAGCGAAGCTGCCTTAATCAGATTTCAAGTTTGGGAAAGTCAAGTTTTTGAAGTCTTCTGTTAGAGAATTCTTAGTGGTAGCCTGACAGCAATAAAATTTACAACCGATAAACTCGCTCACTATTACAAGGGTCTTAATACAGTCATAGTCATCGGTGGAACGTTATATCTCGTTCCTCCACATATTAATGTACCCTTTATGTGGAGGAACGAGATATGGTGTTACTACAACGAAAAGGGAGGGTCTTCCAACCAGGCGGGTCTTAGGCCCGGTATCCACCAAAGCGGAGAGGAGACGAGAGGAGATATGCTGCAAAGCTGGCAGGTTATTTCAACCAAAGCGGAGAGGAAATGCGTAGCGGAGAGGAGATGTGAGCTGTACGTAGCGGATATGTGAGCTGTGAGAGCTCGAAATCAGTCAGTTCGGTTATGCGAGGCGCGGGGAGAAGGCATCGGAGAAAGGGGCGCGAGAGCGCGGGCGCCGCCCAACTATACACATCTCCGCTCTACCGCGCCGCTTGCTCGCTCGCGGTACAAAATCGCTTGATCCATTTCCACCGAAGCTAAGCGGAGAGGAGATGTGGAAAAATCGATAGATGGTTGGTTATTCAAAACACATCTCCTCTCGTCTCCTCTCCTCTCCGCTTTGGTGGAAACCGGGCCTTATGCCTGGCGGGCTACTGCCCAGCTTTTGATGTTGGGCGGTTGTATATCCGCGTGTTATATTTTGATATCGCGATGTAGGGTCTGTCATGGCGTTAACTTTAAGAGTTGTCGTTATTGTCGCTGTAGTCTGCTACACCATTGCCGCGTGGTGCAGCTCGCATGTGCCGTGATTGATGTCACCACAACAACACATCCGCCTAATATTTAAAATTAAATGCGTAATATTTTCAACTTCCATGATCATCATCATCCCGCAGCTCATATCAGAACATAGGCCATATTTGAATAAACACTACGCTTAGCAGACGGTTTGGTGATTGCAGTATATTGTATAGCAGGACAACGCTACTCTTGACAACATTCCTTAGTCGCCTTTTACGACACCCACGGGTCAACACGGGTTTCCAGAGAGGGTGGCCTAACCTTTGCTGGGACCTACACGGTGCACACGTTAAGATTATACTTACTTCCGTCATCTTCGTATAAGATTGTAAACTTGTCCCACTTTAAGTCTTTTATGAGCGTCGCGTAAGCCTTCGAGATTAATTCTGGTGGTGGATGATAAGCAAATGAGAAGAAATCTTCAGCATGAGTCGCCGTAGGCTCCCATCCCAAAGACAAATGAGTTATCTGGAATAATTGCAGAAATATTTATCATTAGCCTATTCATTAAGTTTTCATATATAGAAGCTAGACGGGTATTTGGAACAAAAGTGCTGAAACATGGCATTAGTTTGCTTGTTGGCTTCTAGTTTAACTGAATGCGGGTGAATATAACTATATTTTACACAGAACGACTGCCGTCTGACCTCCTCTACTATAACTGAGGACTACTGATATCCTTTAAAACTTCTGGCTGGGTAATTTATAAAATTCATTGGGGTGGAAAGAGCTTCTACGAGTGACAATACTTAAATACGTCCAGCGCACCCTAGGCAGTCAGTCCCACTATCAACCTTGCTATCTGACTAATCTTATCACCACGACATAAACTCTTCTCGTATACCTAACTTGTGTCGACACGAGAGATAAAGAAGAAGATTCATAAAATAATGTGAACCCATTGCTTATTGTTGCATTCGAAACACAGCGGAGTCGTAACCCGTGACTTGACCGCGGCAAGCGTAACTCTACCTTGCAGATTTATTAATTTACGCATACATGTATTAGGTATGCTTTTCCACCAGAGATGTCCTATGCAACGTTGCTACGGATGCGTTTGATATCCACCAATCATATTCACTGGTCTATGATATAGACACTGGTGCAATATAGCACTGGTGGAAACTGATTCATATAAGCTACGTTATTTTATACGGAAGGATGTGTGATGTGGGTGCGTGCTATGGATGCGAGCTATGGATGCGTGCTATGGATGGTCGCGAGTGGTGTAGCTATGCCCGCCGCTCCTCGTGCCTTCCCTATTGTCGATACGTCGCATAGCTCGAGATGCGCATCTTCCTCGCACAGCTACATAGCTAGCATCAGTGAAAACGGTCACATATTTTCGTAGATTAGCTTTTACATTATCGTAGCATAGCTGCATAGCACATTTCTGGCGGAAAGGCACCCTTAAGCTTAATGAGTCCTTCATAATGACATACCCCCAAATTATATCTCAGAGGTAACTCTCCTTATAATAAATCCTTTATCAGGCTACTTAGGCCCATAGATATATACCTTACAAACTAACATATATATTATAATAATACATTTGTATTAGTATAGAAACTTAAGCCTATGTTAGTAAAACTTCACTTAAGCACTAGGTCAGTTGTGCGATCATGATGCTTACAGCTTAGCCTAAGGCCCACACTACGGACAACCGCGGTCAGTTTTATCCCGCATGATTTTGTGACTCAAAGAAATCAATAACAAACGAAAGCACTGGCGGTTTTAAAACGCACTAAGTAACAAAGCAAATTAGACGGCGGCTAACCGTAGCGGATAGCCTCAAGCTTAATTCATTTAGAAGGAAGAAAATTTGTGATGTTACCATGTACAAAAATAATGACTTACATTTAACCTATTGCACAACAAACAAGTCGTGTCGCAGATGCCGTACGTCGGGCGAGCGTCTATTAGAGCCACGATCCCTCTGTTGTCTGAAGTAAATGGACACACTGGAACACAAGAGTTTCATATAAGTACTAAATTAAATTGCTTAATTATTACTTGCTGAATACAGCATCGGAACATAATAACAAATGCAGCTCCGTACTTTCAGGACAAAGATAATTAGTTACATACGGAGCATATTTACAAACATTTAATGTAAACTAGAAGTCGTTCGCGGCTTCGCCCGCGTGGATGTCGTATCGATAAAAGTAGCCTATGTCCTTCTCCAGGTTCCAGACTATCTCTGTACCAAGTTTCACCAAAATCGGTTCAGTGGTTTAGGCGTGAAAGCTTAACAGACAGACAGAGTTACTATCGCATTTATAATACATATTAGTAGGGATGATACTTACATGGATAGTGAAGGGAGGACTTTTTTGTGGGCTGTTTATTGTATTACATTGACGTTCAAAAAGAACTAAGTAATTCTGTAATTCTAGTCTATTTTGAATAAATGAGTTTGACAATTAAAATTATTTGTATTTATTTCTAAACAAGTTATAACATGCCGCTGCCATGCGATCGAAGTCCCGTAAAGAAAACTCACTCAGAGAAAGTACTAAATCACATTAATTGCATTATAAAATAACATTACAACATAAAATTAAAAGCAGGTTTATTATCCCTGACGAGCTTTTAACCACATCTAGCTAAACAAAATGCATGACTACTGGAATATACGAATAAAGGATATGATATTATATTTAAAGAAGAAAACATAGCGGCAAATGGTTAAATACTAGTAATATCACGTAACATTACGCCTCTATGAAGGGTTGGGCAGAGATGTATAGTACATCATCATGTCGCCGTTATGTTTAAGTCCCATGTAACAGGTAATAATGCCATCAGCATTAGCCATCAACCGGGCACAAATCCAGACTCCAGGCTGCTACTGAGAAATTCACACGCAAAAATCCAGTAACACTTTTTGCCCGGCATGGGGATCGAACCCAGGACCTCACGCTCAGCAGTCGCGCTAGTGACCACTAGACCAACGAGGCCGTCAGTAACTTTTAATATCATACTGTGGTTATGAACACCAAGCTTAGCGTTGTAAATAAAACATTAACTGCATTAGCATAAGTTGATAGCGGCGGGCTATCCGAAAAGCCCATGTAGACTCTCCCGGACTAAAATTATGACACCACTTACGTTCTAAAGAAGTGGAATAGCTGTCGACTACCTTCGAGTCCAAGGACCGACCATGGTACGTCATCATCCGGTTACCTTCAATCATATTGTCAAACGCCTGCAAGGAATTTGGCAATGTTTCCCGGTTGAAAAGACCCCCTGAAAACATACACAACTCAATTGTTTTCGTTGTTACATTTTTGTTTATAATTTATTTGAACTTTCACATACCTATGGGGAAAGCAGCCGAACGGATTGCGTAAGCATTTCGTATGTATACAATGGAAGTAACAACGAATAAGGCTTTGAGAGTAAACATTGTGGATGTTAATGTTGGTATGAATACAATAATTATTATGTTGTTTGGGCGGGCATGCGGCGCGCCGGCCGCCTCCTCACCGTCTGAAGTATTTTTGGAAAGCAGTTTTAGGTCACGTCGCGTGCGCCATCACGTCACGCGTCACCGTAGCGCCCGCGCCGCCCCACCGCGCGACGCCGACGATGCCGCGACGGTCCGACGTTTCAGCGGCTCAGGAATATCATTGATGTGAATTCAAAGGAAATAGTTTAACGATGAGTTGATGACTAATTCAATCATAGGCATAAATAATACCCGCATACATTAAAACACATATTTTATAAACATCCAGGACTTTTTCCTATGTCTCTATATAAGAACAATAATGATGGATATCCCGATAAATCACGCAAATATTTCCATGCAGTGCTTTGCCTCCTCCATTTTTTTATAACTCCGAAGGAGGTTAATTTTATTTGAGTGAACGGCTAGCCAGACGTTCGTTCCCAAAGCAGTGCGCCCACAAATTACAGTGAAATAATTTAATAATTATAGTAAACTATGCATTTGCATTAAAGTTTTTATGCGATGTGCTGGTATTTACTAGTAGTATTGCTCTGTATTCAGAGATGTACTCCGCAAATCCGATACACGGAAACGGATGAAATTTCGATTCAAATAGGTGAGTAGTGTTTTCGGAATCCTAACATTACGTGCTCAAAGTGTATTGATCTTACGTGGTATGCTTACACAGTAAGTGTAGTCACTATAACTGATTGCCTTTAGAATGGTTTTAATCGAAACATATTGATAACATCATTAAGAATTCTAATAACTCTTTAAATTAAAAACAGTCCACGGTCCATCCTCAATTACAAAAGTTTTGCTTCACAGGCATTTTTATTACAAATTCTTCAGCTCCATAATTTTTTTGTGGAAGTTTTAGTAGTTTTTAATATAAATCCTTTAATATGCAGCGGTTATATTCGAGAGGGAAGCCTCGATCCAGCTGTCGGCCTTCAACGACAGTTTGAACCATGTGCATCTTGACGCGGTGAAAATAAAACCCGTCCACCTGCAGCCACTCAGGACGGACAGCTATTCAGTATGGAGAGAATGTGAGTATCTAAACATTTATGCACGTACGAACACGGTGTTTGATAGTATACTTTCCTCCACGATTGACAGTTCTCAAGAACGTGCGACGTGCCCTGGGCAGTCGGCCCACTACCAGCCCTGGTGACTAGCTAATCTTTTAAACACGGCATCAGCTATTCTCATGCCGTCTCGAGAGACGTATTTACACAGTCCAATAGAATACTGTCGCGAATACTTCTCTTATCCTATGAATATAATCCCTTATTACGTCTAGAAGACGCAGCAGTATCTTAGTGTGTACTAAGAACAATAAACTGTAATCATTAATCCGTTCCTCAAGCATTTTAATTGCGGCAATGTTCTCTCACAACACATTACTGGTGCACATAGTGACAAGCTGCGGACCAGTGGTCAATTAAGACTCTTCCTGGCTTTATTTTATTATCAAATGTCTTACAACAAAAGCTTTTTGAAATGTACTGTTGGTTTTATAAAATGTACAGAGTAAAGCTACAGCGAAGCTCATAAAGAAATTGCACCAACATAATTCCATTGATTTTATTTGCACGAGTAGTACAAACTCTTTGTTATACAATTTCAGTGTGTTCAAATAATGTAATACAACCGGTGGCTGTATTTGGTCCACAAAATCCAATATCAGACGGAGCTACTCGTGACCAGTGTGCGCTTGCGAACATACCGCACATTCAAGCAACTTGGCAACCTATAGACCCGGACTTAGAACTAAACGAGGAAGAAGAGGCATCTTTAGAAGGCGCAGAAGAAGAAGAAGATGAAGAAGACCCTGAATTAGCCTTCAAAAAGATTTCAATAAACTTTTATCCTGATTCCGAGGAAGTTGCACTGGCTTATGGAAAACTGCTTAAGTATTATGAATGGCAAGGTTTCGCGGCCCTTTACGAGGATACTCTTGGTAAATATGAAATCATTTTTTTTTACAAATTATAGTAACTACCATAAAAATATTCAGTGTATCATAAAGTAGGTAGCTTTGACAGGTGTTTGCTCTGCTTTGATTATGACGGCTTAGTTCACTCGCTTTGCCCGTCTGCGCCTGCGAACCTAAACCAAGCGAGTAGGGATGTTCCTAGTTCTGGGCACATCATGGCGGAGCTCCTTCGACTTCGTAGTGTCGCAAATGGCTCCTGTTGGAGTAATTCGTGTCGAAGTTCCGTCCTGTCTAAGTAAATGCTTGTCCCAATTCCGTCTTTCGACGTAAACTATATCTCAACGATACAATGAGAGTTTCAGAATGAACACAGTACACGACAACTGTCATTCAGACAAGAATTTTATCCCACTGAGATAAAGTTTAATTTCTTTAGTTGTTTATGTAATTATGACAAATCTATTCGTAACGATATATTTGATGTTGACTGTACCATGGTGTATGCATTCGTGTGGGTTCCCTATGCCGCGCCACTGCGAAAACCTTTACTTCGATTTTAATTAGATCGAACACTTTAGGTATGACGAATCAACGATAGGTACTCCTAAACTACATTACTTCTAAGTCTTATTTGTGCGATGCGATGTAACGTTAGTGCGAAACACATTGTATCGAAGAATTTTACACCTATAGCTTATTAGGCCGAATGCTTCTTTCCTCTATAAGTAGTACAATATATCGTATAATATGTAGTCTTGTATACCTTGAACTAAAGGTACTTTTTTAAAAGCATAGACACTGAATCACAATCAGTTATTAAGTTATCACAATAAAGTTAATCATAAAAAGGGAAAATAGCAAAAATATCGGACGTTCTTCAATGGCGGTACTTACTACCCTAGAGCGCATGCGCGTGCCGCTCTTTTTAACCTGTGATACACGTTTTTCCAATGTTGCCAACAGTAGATATTAAAAAAAAATTTAGAAATCGCTTAATAAGGTGTAAAATTCTTCGATACAATGTGTTTCGCACTAAACGTTACATCGCACAAATAAGACTTAAAATAATTTACTTATAAATAAATAAAATATGTTTTAGGTTTGTTGAGAGTGCAAAAAATTCTAGCTGAAGTGTCGGTTAATTCCCAAATTGTCGTATACAAACTGGACCCGGATGGCGACAACCGTCAGGTAATTAATTATTTAGGCTTGCTTTTACGATGACTACCTTAATACAATTAATGCTAAACATAATTAAATCGACATTGTATTATGTCAATTGTTAAAAATGTACACAGAAAGAATAATGTTTTATTATTTACTAGCTGACCGGCGGACTTCGTACCTACCGCCATTTTTTTCGTGACTATTTTTCTTTTACTTACCTTGTCCGGACAATAACGAACACACAAAAAAAAAGAATTATCTAATTTGGTGTAGTCGTTCGGAAATTATGCGCGTACATACTTATTTATTTATTTTACTTTAAATAGAACGGCCGAAACCAATTACACTACTTAAAGATATTGCAAACTACACACAAGTAACACATTCATACTTTCCTCTCACAATACTTCATACATTCCGATAAAATCGTCTTCCATGCATCCCCAAACAAATCAAGCGCAGTCAGTGTCCGGGGTATGGGTGACTGAGAATGTGCAACAGTTCGACATGAAGGGACTGCTAATAATTTATGTCTCCTGCTACGACAATAATTATTAGGGACAAACAGCTTGCAGACTTGGTTATGAAGATCGGGGGCATCCATGATCCCTTTTAAAATTTTGCATGTGACGATCATCTGGTCATATGACCGTCTCACCTCTAAAGAATTTAATCCCAAGCAGCCCAAAAGGAATTTCGTGGGATACAAGTATGGGTAATAGCCATTTAATTGTTTGTAGAGGTTTCTAAGAAATGCTTTTTGAACTTTTTCGATTACCAATATATACTTTTTTACATACATTTCGGCGATTCATTTTTATTTATATAGATTTAAGATACTATTCCGAACTGAGCTGCCGCCAGCACGTGCAGCGACTGCATGAATTCGCACCACGCACGACACTCGCCACGCCAGCGTCACCTCTAGCCGCTGCACATGCTGTCGGCAGTTGCAGTTGGCAGCTCGGTTCCGAATAGTACCTTTAGATTGTTTGTTTTTCTATTGGTCTGCTTGTCGATGTTCCTTGCGCACCGTTTTACGTAACCGGGCAGTTATTGGCGAGACCTGAATGGTCTCCAGCCAATGTAAGCTAACTACTTGTACTACACTAACATCATGA
Source organism: Amphipyra tragopoginis (assembly GCA_905220435.1). Classification (NCBI taxonomy): domain Eukaryota; kingdom Metazoa; phylum Arthropoda; class Insecta; order Lepidoptera; family Noctuidae; genus Amphipyra; species Amphipyra tragopoginis. The sequence goes on along the minus strand of HG992005.1, from coordinate 13,742,519 downwards.
CTAGCTGCAACAACAGCACTAAGGGCGACCCCTAGTGGGACTCAGACCTCGGCTTAGGGCGTTGCTGGCGGGGGGTTGGGTTAAGACAGCTTGATGAGGGCTGAATTGTCGGTGTGAATTATATTTAGCGCTAATTGTATTTAGTGAGTGGTCGTGCAAGCGGGTCTTACTGTTTTGTTTTTAAAATACCGTAGTAAAATAAGTACCTAACCGTCGTCATGTCCATTCGTTCATCCACCTGCCGAACGAAGCCTGAAAAACATAAAAAATATCATTATTTGCCAGATTCTGGATTAATTTGAGATGGGGTATACAATAGGCATGTTGACAGCATCAATAAATTGCAAATCTAATTAAGTAGTCCGCCAGTTAAAGATTTGAAAAATAATGGAGACGTATTTTTTCTTTTGTTAAATCTATGAATATTTGGAAAGATAAAACGCATGAAAACTCGAGAGATATGACGTCAGAAGCAAGTAAAATTTTACTTGCTTGTGACGTTTTGCCAATTTGAAAAGTGTCGTATCTTCGTCAATTTTGGTTTACGTAACAAAAGAAAAAATACGGGTCAAATATTTTTTGATAATCTAACTGACGGACTAATTAGATTTTTTCAGTCAAATACTCATACCCTATTGTGTTCCTCAGTGGACCCAGTAGAAACTTTATTAAGTAAGGAAATAACTTTAAAAAAAATAATGGGATTTTAAAACAACAATACAGATACATTAGAAATCTAATAAAGTTTTCCTTCTTTTAGATCTTCAAGACATTAAAAGATTATCATATTAGCCGCTTCTTGCTGGACTGCCATGCTGATCGCATTTTACAATATCTAGCCGAGGCTAATGACGCAAAGTTGGTTAATGAATATCAGGTATGTATCTCTATTCACGGCTCACCTTCCGTGCGGAAGATGTCCGGTCTTTTGGAAGGCATACACGGGGACACAGGTCCAACGCGCAGAGGCCCCTTTGAGAACTTTAATCTAAAATGGGGTGGGGCACCAACCGGGGACTATCCACGGCTGCACTATTGAAGTACAGTCATGGACCGTCCCAAGTGGGTGCAAAACTATTGTAAACTATGGTAAAAAAAATATCTGGTCTATGGGAGGGGGTGTTTAGTGGATCGGTTAACCTCTATTGCCGGAAGAAAACGGCGTCTGCCTTTCAAGTTTAAATTTGAAATGCGTTGGCAGACGGTGACTTGCCAGCTCACTAGCTGGGCCCCCTGAAAGCCGCCAGTACATAGGCGAAGGGGGCAACAAACGTGTGAGCGGCTAGGGGTGTAGAGAGGTGTGGCCCCGGTTTCGCCGTCGCGGGTCTAAAAGACCCGGAGTGGGTTTCCCCGCTATTACGCCTTTATACACTTCCACCCCCGAGCATATAGCTCTGGCGGCCCCCCTCTGGCCGGCCGATAAAGGCAAGACAGAGTTGAGAGTCCTGCGGGCACTCTTGGGGTTCCACCCCAGCCAGCCAATAAAGGCAAACTGGAGACGAGGCCCTGACCGACTCTCTGAGGCAATAAGGTATGCAGTGTCGCCACTCACCAACAGCTCGCCACAAGCTGCTCAGGTATGTTATTATTATTTAAATGTATATCGTACTAGCTTTTGCCCGCGGCTTCGCTCGCGATAATTTAGAATTTCTCAATCAACTCTTAACACACTACTAAAGTTTCTATAATAGTATAATTCAATCATGATTCGAAATACACGTGGCGCCATCGAATGTCATAAGAACGTTAGTGTTGTTTTCCTCGGGAACAGTACTTTCTTTCGGGATGAAAGGTACCCTATGTCCGTTTCTGTACAACTGACAACGTATATGCAAAATTTCAGGATGATCGGTTCAGTGGTTTAGGCGTGAAAATGTAACAAACAAACCAATTTACTTTCGCATTTATAATATTAGTTAGGATTGTGTATCATGAGACTAGCTACATAGGCATAGGAGTAGATTTTATAGATGAATGAAACACTCCTGTTCTGCTACTAGTCAGTAGCCACTGTAACTTAGACGACACGTTTTGTGCAGTGGCTTCTGCGCTACGGGTCTTGGGCTCGAATCCCACACGGAACAATTTGTATGGCCTACAAATAGTTGTTTCGGGTCTGGACGTTTGTGTATGTGAGATTTGTGTCTGTAAACGCACCCACGATACAGGAGAAATCATAGGTGGTAGTATTATTTAAAAAAAAACAATAAAAAAAACTTCCACTCAATTTACGACATGAAGTTTGTTTAGTCCCATTATACAGGGTGACCTAAAACTCAACGTCAAGCCGCGAACAAAATGATACGGCTGAAAAGGAGAGTTAAAAAAAAAGTTGTATACTCACTGTTTTTTAAACACGTTTTTTATACTCTGTTCAACGAAAGATGAGTCCTAAAATAACGGACATTTCGTAAGTTGTAGCCGTTAGGAGACTGCTATCGGAAAACGTAAAAAAGATCATTAAAAACCGTAATATTATCCATGTTTTGTTTTTAGGGTTCCGTACCCAAAGGGTAAAACGGGACCCTATTACTAAGACTCCGCTATCCGTCCGTCTGCCCGTCAGTCACCAGGCTATATCTCATAAACCGTGATAGTCAGACAGTTGAAATTTTCACAGATGATGTATTTCTGTTGCCGCTACAACAACAAATACTAAAAAACAGAATAGATAGTGATACGGAACCCTTCGTGCGCGAGTCCGAATTGCACTTGGCCGGTTTTTTTAATATTTGATATTCTTTGTATGACAGAGTTTTGTTAGAGAACACGTCTATGTGTTTTCAGCACTACGTTTTAGTATCGATGGATACATCAACAGTAGCTGAAAAACTGGTGAAACTGGCTTCAAATATAACGTGGCTCGGCATCACAGAATATGACGAAATCAAAGATGAGAGACATTATCTAGCCACAAGAGTAGGTAACTGGAATTCTACAATGGAATCACCATCCGTCATACAGTTCAAAGTGAGTAGAGACAAAGTCATTAAGGTGTTATTATGGTCAGTCAGCCCCGCTTTATATACAAGGTGTAACTAAAATAAGTGGACAACCTCTTAAGGGGTCACTGTACTCATCATTATGAACAACTTTTACTATGGGACTAAAGCAGAAATCGCGAAAAAAAATCAGCTGTTCCCTACATTATTAATGTTCCCATAACTCGTCAAAATGTAGGGAACAGCTGTTTTTTTTTCGCGATTTCAGATTTAGTCCCATAGTAAAAGTTGTTCATAATGATGAGTACAGTGACGACCCCTTGAGAGGTTGTACACTTATTTGGGTCTACCTTTTATAGCAGAACTTTTTACGTCATAATATTGTTTTGCATAACAACGGATAGCATAAACTTCATTTCGCAGAAAATCATTTCGCATACACTCAGTTGTCATACATTCAAAACTCATAATTTTGTTAGTCAGAATCATCTTTAGGCATAATGTTTATATCCATAATAATTAAAAAGCAGAAACATCATATCGCAGAAAATTCACAGTCAGAATCGTCTTTTGGCATACATTTTATATCGATAGTCATTAAAAGGCAGAACTGATTTTTTGCTGCTTTATGCTGCATGCATGCTGCATGCAACATGCAGCATGCATGCAGCATGCAAGCAGGCATGCAACATGCAGCAGGCATGCAGCATGCAAGCAGGCATGCAACATGCAGCAAGCATTGTTTCTGTCACGGCTCCGGCGCTGCGGGGTTTGGGCGGCGCCACGCGAGCTTATCGTCACAGATGGTTGTAACGCTCACCACCGCAGCTTCGGCTTGCTGGCCGGCTTCGCCGGCCAGCCTCAGCCGCTGTGGCGGGCCTTCAAACCACCTGCTCCTCAGCTCGCGGGCCGCCCTACCCCTCCGCGCCTACGCGGGTTTAAATTACACTCTAGGGGTAGGGCAGACAAGACTGCGTAAAGTCGGTTTCGCAGCGATTCGTTTCTGTCACAAAATTTTGCAGCACAACGTATTGACTTTTTATGACACAAATTTGTATGCTTGTATGCACCCATACCAAATAATCGTATCTCTAAATAAATGTTATGCTAAACAAAATTATGCATAATATTAATTATGGCAAAGGTAATTATGCGAAACAAAATTCTGCCAAGATAAAAGTATGCCATTGTAAATTCGGACACGTAAATATTCTGCCAAACAAAAGTTATGCTAAATAATTTTTATGCCTTAAAAATATTCGATTAAATAAGATTATGCCATGTGAGTTATGCCAAATAAAAATCGGAGTATCAAGATTCTGCCAAATAGAAGGAACCCCACTTATTTATGTTACACCTTGTATAAGTACTTATCATACTTTACTGATGAAACATTTTATTGTTCATTTATTTTGATAGATAAAATATTTTTAATCAATGGTATTCAGGTAAACAAATTTAAAATATGTCTATTTTTTATTTTATTTTATTATCTCTTGTAAATTCTGGCCCGAACCAATTTGAAAAACGGTGAAAAGTCTTTTTGGATCTTTTTATCTAAAACTGTTATTTAGAATTAATTAGGTATTGTTTAAATCTAATCACATTAATTCTCAACTAGAAAAATGCCCACGTAGAAGTCAGAATACAACATTGCGTCACAACAGATTAACAATGTAAATGTACTCCATTTTTAGGGTTCCGTACCCAAAGAGTAAAACGGGACCCTATTACTAAGACTCCGTTGTCCGTCCGTCTTTCGGTCTGTCACAAGGCTGTATCTCATGAACCGTGATAGTTAGACAGTTGAAATATTCACAGATTTGCCGCTATAACAACAAATACTAAAAAACAGAATAAAATAAATATTTAAGGGGGCTCCCATACAGCAAACGTGATTTTTTTGCCGTTTTAATAAATAATGATATACGGAACCCTTCGTGCGCGAGTCCGACTCGCACTTGGCCGGTTTTTTTTTTTAAATTGGTTTACATTTATTTCCAATTGTATTCTACGTTTGTAGTTTTTCGTTATTAAACGTGAATCTTTTTAAATTCCATTTTTATTTTATTATTTTTCAATACATTTCCAAAAGACCTCTTTTTCAAATTTCAACGGGCCAGACTATACATGCATGTCATTTAATCCCCGTAGGAGTAAGCAGAAGTGGTCTCCTATCACAGAAATCTACACCCACGCTTCACCTCTGGTATTAAGTCCTCCGGCATTAGTTTCCGCGTGCGAGCCTATTTCCATTGTTCGGGCATAATTGTGGGGCCAGGTTCATTGCCATATATACGACTCGCCATTTTTTAAAATTAATCTTTGACAAAATTCTATTCTCGATAGCTGGAAGCCTTGATAATGGATGACGTCGCTAATCACCTTGGGCAGGCACTTAATGCATTAAGAAAAGACCTTGGTGAAGATTCAAAGGATCTGGAGCAGCCTCCTGTCTTCGATTGTACTGGTGAAGAAGAACCGTGGCAACACGGAGCTGCATTGCAACGCAAGATATTAGAGGTGATAAAACCGTACAGAATTCAAATAATCTATTGATTTGTAATTTCAGTCTCAATTTTGAATTCTCTTAGGGGATCCCTACAACATACACAGGGTTTAAACGAATTCGTGTAATTACTTCAAACCACATGATCGAATAATGGTATAGATTAACCCCGCACGGGATTTAGATTGATTAAAAATAAAAAAACTTATTTTTCCCAAATAAAAATGTTATGTGATAGGAAATATCGATACCATGCATAAATGAAATAAGGTACGGCGACACAGCTGACGAGCATGACTACCGCGATATCGCTCCACGCAGTCAGTTAACTCGGGACGCTAAAATTACTCAGATACAGAATAGCATATTTAATTTTTTGAAAACTTTAATTTGTTGATTCTGAAAAATACCTATGCAGGGTCAATCAGTGTCACCAGTAGATCACGCGGTTCGAAGGAATTACACGAATTCGTTTACACCCTGTATATATACAGATCTTTGCCACCAGAAGATGTGTTGATAATCCCAAAATTATTTTCATCATCATCATTCAGCCGAATGACGTCCACTGCTGGACATAGGCTTCCCCCAAAAGAGTGGGGGTTTGCCATAATCGCCACGCTTGGCAGGCGGGTTGGCAATCGCAGTATGATTGTTAAAGTACTCACAGAACGCTGTTGCCCATCCTCCAGTGAATCCCTTCGTCTCCTTTTACGACACCCATGGGAAGAGATGGGGTAGTGCTATTTTTTACGTCCGGCACTAGACAGAAAAAATATTTTATTAGTCTAAAAATAATCGCTGCTAACTTTATCAGTTTGTTTGTTATTACATCCGATTCATTATTATTTTATTCTTTGCTCGATAATAATTATAATTGTCATTTAATTTGCCTGTGTACTTTCATTTCTCTCAGTGATAGATTACAAATGTTTTCAGACCAAATCCTATGGCCTAACTGGAAACATAGAATTTGATGAACAAGGTAGAAGAATAAATTATATTCTATACGTCAATGAAATACACGTTAGGGTAAGACAAACCATTGGTAGATGGGAGTCTGCAAATGGTACTGCCATCAGTGAAACTAGGCGGCATGCAGATAGCGTCAGTAACCAGCAGTCTAGTAAAGAATTTATTGTAAGTATTTTTTAGTAAAGAATTGGTATATTAAAATCTCATTGTTATTGATTGTGCACATGTGACATGCAACGGTGTAACGCTAATAAATTGACTTGTCTGACTTTCAAATCTTGCAGGATCCTGCATCATCATGCTCGTCTTTCACTCCGTTTTCTTAACGTCCACGATATAATGCTACATTAGAAAGGAAAAAAAAAACAGACCTGAACAGCGTACAATAAAAAGAATAAAACAACTTAATTAAACAACATTACACATTTTACACTCCACTTATTACCATAGACGTTACGTACGTTAAATGTATATGTCGCAGTAACATGGTTATAGCCGTTATATAATCATATGCCTAGTGATATGGTCATATCACTAGGCATATGATTATATAACGGAAAGGTTAAGGTTGTTTAGCTTCCAAAGCAGAGTCGACGGAGCCTCGCTGGGCGGGGCTCCTATTTCTGTCTGCAGGGTTTAAAGTAACCTAACACGGGGGATGACGGGGGCTACGTTCGCTCGCTACGCTCGCTCATTCTAGCCCCCGTCAATTCCTTCGAACCTAACCTATCCGTGTCGGGGTGAACCAAATTATCGTTAGGGATATAATCATAAAACGGCTTATAACTATGTTACTGCGACATATACGTTGTACCAGTAGTATGAACTCAACATAATATTAAGAATATTTATTTTTATCACAGGTTATATCCCGTAAGGCTAAGCCCTATTTTGCCGACAAAACAAAATGTGAAGGAGAGGATTGTGAGGATGACGACCCTGATCAAAAATTCGAGGGTTTCTCCGTGGACCTAGTGGACAACATATTTCGCATACTGAGAGCAGAAAAGTTTAATTACACTTATAAATTCATTCACGATCAGGATATGGGATATGGTAAATTTGATGAAGAAACCAAAAAATGGGACGGTCTCATTGGATATTTATTGGACAAGGTAAGTTATTAAACAGATTTCTGTTTTCTTTTTTTTGTCATAGAATATTTAACATTCCTTAAGACAAGACAATTAAAAATAGCTTTGACTCCAAGCTTCAAAGTGTATGTAATTTTTCACAATCTACACTATTAGTAAAATTCAAAAGGCACTTTGTCTGTACCTTAAATTATTTCCAAAATTTCGATCGGGGGTAAATGAGCACTGAGCAGTAATTGTAGGTATGCTTTAATCGCAAACAGTAAACAAGGGATATTTAAAAGCATGTCAGTTCATGTGTTATGTGTCGAGAATATCGAGATTCAACCTAGAGTTCGAGACATAATAGTCATGGGGGGGAGGGCGGATTAAGAACACAATTCCCCTCCGTCGCCGGCCAAGCGAGGCGTAAGAAACGACGAACCTGGCACCATCATTTGTCTCCTAAAAATGCCAATGTGCTCGCCACCTCTTACATAGGACTTAATACAAGAGGCGAAACGTGGGGGTACAGACTCAAGGAGAAGAACTCTGCTTACCCCTTCGGGGATTATAGGTAAGAGTATATGTATGTATAGGTATATAATTCGAAACCTCGAATGAAAACATTTCAGTGACAGCACTGCGTGAAACATATCGATTTCTTTCGCCTATTGTAACTAGATGGTGTTGTAAAAATTTTTGAATCACGATTTGGTTTCGTTACGTCTACATTATTAAGTTATTGCGTTTGTAAGATTGCGACGCAATGTTGTTCAACAATATAATGCAATTAATGAAATATTTAAATTATCTTTACAGAAAGCTGATTTAGCTGTTTGCGACCTAACTATAACAGAAGAACGGAAAAAAGTCGTTGACTTCTCAGTACCTTTCATGTCTCTAGGAATAAGTATTCTTTACACTCAGGATCGTAAAGTTAAACCCGGAATGTTCTCTTTCCTCAATCCGTATACGTTTGAGGTCTGGATGCACACGGCAACTGCTTATTGTCTAGTTTCCATTGTTCTCTTCGTTTGTGCCAGGTATGTTCTGATACATTTTATTAAATCAAACTAAAAACTTCATGAAACCTTCACCTTTAGGGTTCCAGCTGTTCTATTCTCACCTCACCGTACCGAAAAGGTCAAACCGGAACACTTACAAGATTGCACACCCACTCGCTCCTCTGAATTGTTTCACTAATTATAAAAAAGAGAATATTTCGCACCTTCAAAACGACAGTGACGTGAGTGCGAAAACATAACTTTCGAGATATACGCTTTTAAATAAAAAAAAATACTTTAACACATTTTTTTTGTCGAATTTCATAAATATTCTATTGTATTTTTTACACTTAAGTCATTATCGTTTTAAGGGTGCGATTTTGTCATTTTGTTAAAAATCAAAATATTCAAACGAGGATTAAATTGAGTTAAACCTGGTAGCAAAAAGTAATTTCTATATAACGGACGACTTTTTTTACCGTCTGGAAAAAAAATGGGTATAATCGATGAACGGAGTAGTACCCCATGGCATAGTTTGTTATTTTTTTAGTTTCCTGCAATAAAATTTATCTTTCAATAAATACTACTAATTTGAATTAAATTTCAGTAAACTAAATCAATAAAAACAGAAATTTTGAAGTAAATAAATCGATTAAATAATACCTAAATTCAAATCCTTCACACCTTATGTTTCGAGTTTCTAGGGTAGGTATCTATAGATATATGAATTTCACAAAAAATAAAAGAAAAAACAAAAAACTTTGCCAATACCTTCTACTCGTCCGTTCACCTAATACCTACCCATTTTTTCCAAACGGTAAAAAAGTCATCTTTATGCTTAAACTAGGCACTGAAAAGAAAAACTTACAAAAAAAAATATTGAGTATCCACCGTATAATTTCAGAATATCACCAGCTGATTGGGAAAATCCAGAACCATGCGAGAAAGATCCAGAAGAATTGGAAAATATATGGACGTTTAAGAACTGCACCTGGCTAACTATGGGTTCTATCATGACGCAAGGATGTGACATCTTGCCGAAGTAATTTCATTTTTATGCACACTGATCGTGGGGGACGTATTGTTGCCGTGGGTTTTAAGTTATCCAGAAAAAAACATTATTGAGTTTTATAACTGGTTTAGTTTAGACCAACCCTGGAAACCCTGGAAAATAAAATTAATTAATAAATTTTCATTTTGGAACTTTCTTTTTATAGCGGCTGAAGTTGGTTACTCCGTTTCACGGCTGTTGGAAATGGGTAATAAAAAAAGTAAAAAAAAAACTGAAATGCCTACGTGCTTGTTACCAACAGTCGTGCAACGGAGGCCACTTCAAAAAGGGCAAGGTCCCCGAAAAATTATATCGGGGGAAAAATAAAAGCTACCAAAAAAAAACCTTGGTATCGAATTCAAGACAAGTTCCGCAGCCATAATTGTTTTGTAGTTCCTATTTTATGTGTTTTTATTTGTTATTTTAGAGCTTTTGGCACCCGCTGGGTTTGTGCTATGTGGTGGTTCTTCGCAGTGATCGTGTGTCAGACTTACATCGCCCAGTTGTCGGCATCTATGACGTCAGCCTTAGAAAATGAACCAATTAATAGCGTCGAGGACTTAGCCAAGCAAACCAAGATTTTGTATGGTGCTATCACTGGAGGATCCACTCTTGAGTTCTTTAAGGTAATTAGTATAATTAACCGACTTCAAAAAGGAGGTTCTCAGTTTGGCATGTATGTAGGTATGTTTTGATATATTTTGATGTAGTTTTCACTAGTCGAAATATGATCTATTCCCAAGGAAGGTTACGTATAAAATGTTTCAGAAATTTTGATTCATAATTCTTTTTTTATGTGACCCCATTTTCTCCAGCATTTTTTAAGATTAACTTTCAAGGTGTTCTCATATAAAAATCGTTAAGATCGTATAAGGGTTCCGATCCCGAACCTGTAAAGAAACTCCTCAACGGTTAAGAGTACACGGGAGACGATTAATGTAATAAGTAGTTTTACTGGGTACGAAATGATAAAATACATGTTGATAGTTACTGAGAGGTCATGAAATGAATCTGATGACAGAATCCGGACCCGGTGAATAGAACTCCTCGAACTATGGGAGGAGAAGAGTAGTGATTGAAATATTCTTTTGAACTTTCAATAAACAAACAATTCACGATTAGTTACCTAACTTATACGTATCTAATAAAGGCACAAACAATTGTTAAATTATTAGATATGCTTTAAAAACGCAAACCCGACTTTGAAGAACCTGAAAGAAGTAAAATCATTTTCAGTTTTTTCGTAATCGGGTTTTACTTTAGTGTTTTTTTTTCGTTATATTATATTGAATGCTTGATATTTTAAGCTGGTGAACAGTTGAATTGTTATGACCCTAACCAGTACCTACCGAACAAAGTTTTCGCCCTCTGCGCAGTTCACAGGTCTGGACAAACATTCCTGTTGCTTACAACACATAATTATTCCGAGTTCAGACAGTAATACTGGGCTATACAGGCGAAATCTAGCGTGAATGTTTTAGTGTTTAGTGTTACAATAGTTATGTATCTATTATGTTGGTTAAAAACTGATATAGTTCCTAATACTACACTCAAAACTTTTATAAAAACAGGCAAAACTACGTTTTGTTATAATACATGTTAATAATAATTATGATTAGTTACGCGCACTCACTCATACACACACACACTCACAAACACACACACAAACGCGAACACGCATACACAAACATACTACACTTCTTACTGCATGCTTTTGTACCTATTTTATTAAAATCATCAATGTCTTTACAATCTAAGGTCTCTAAATTGTTACTCATTGTAGATATCAAATAAGGGAAGAGCGAGATAGTCCCAAGGTCCCAACACAAGTATTAAACATAACTTAATGGGGCTGCCGCTATTTCATGTGACTCTGTAATAATTTGAGACAACAAATAATTTGAATTTGAGTTACTGTTTACTCACGTGCATTTTTGGGATTACCCGACTAATTTTGGATCCAAACGGAGCCCTTAATCATGAGCCGATCACGCGGCGAGGTCGCGACTCGAACTGGTCGTAGTTGCAGAGTTCGCGAGGCCTGCGAACTCATAATCATAAATATGAATGTGTCTCGCGAAATTTAATTACAAAAATGTTAATAATATTTTCCAGTCCTCGAAAGACAAAATGTTTCGACACATGTATGAGAATATGGAAGCACATAAGGCTGTACTAGTGACTAGTAATGACGAAGGAGAGAAGAGAGTCCTCAAGAGTAAGAACAAGTACGCATTCTTTATGGAGTCCAGCACTATCGAATACAAATTAAAAAGAGATTGTGATTTGAAGAAAGTTGGGGGTGAATTAGATAGTAAGGACTACGGGATAGCGATGCCAGCCAGTGAGTATAATAACCTCAAACAGCCCGAGGTACCCAACTAACATTATCAAGGTTGGTCAGAAAGGGGGTACTAATCCGAAAGGGTGTTAAAGTACCCATAATAATGGGTAACTTTTGTTCTACCACTTTCCCCAAAAGTCAATAGTTTAAGAAAAATAGCTGTTCAAAAATTACATAAAAAATATGCTAAAATCTATCTAGCCTCAGCTGTGTTTATATTTTAGGTCATATTTGTGGTCACGAATTAGAAACTCAGTATTCTGAATTCGTAACTAAAGTAGGAACGAAGAATTATAATAAGAGAATAAACAAATAAGTGAAAAAATATTTATAATAACTAAATGAATCAGAAATAATTTAAATATTTTAGTAATAAGAAAAATTATTAAAGCGGTCTTCCTCTCTCCTACTTATTAAAACTTTTGCTGTGCCCGACAGGGTCCATAATTGTTTCCATATTTAATGCTTACCATATGTATGAGGTCATATTTGTGGTCACGAATTAGAAACTCAGTATTCTGAATTCGTAACTAAAGTAGGAACGAAGAATTATAATAAGAGAATAAACAAATAAGTGAAAAAATATTTATAATAACTAAATGAATCAGAAATAATTTAAATATTTTACTAATAAGAAAAATTATTGAAGCGGTCTTCCTCTCTCCTACTTATTAAAACTTTTGCTGTGCCCGACAGGGTCCATAATTGTTTCCATATTTAATGCTTACCATCTGTATGACTGTGTACATTATGGATTGCTAAAGGATTGAAATTGAATTTTTGAAAAAACTAAAATAAAAATTATTTCACATGGAAATAAAAATTATCGAATTTTGAAATTTTAACACTTGCTTTAAAACCGTCATCAGTTATACTTTAAGTGGCCTGCCGATTAGTACCCCCTTTCTGACTAACCCTGTATAACCTTAGAACATAATTTTCTTTTTTATTAAACCCCACATTGGCACATTGGCCACATAGGCCCCACACAAAGGCTTTCAAACAAGAAAAACCGACCAAGCGCTTCTCGCATCACGCTCAGTGTAGGGTTGTATGATAAACAATTCAAAAGATAAGAATATATTTAGAATACTGAGGGGGTATTTCACCAACCTATCGAACTGTTCATTAAGCTAATTCGGTCTCTAAACTTTTCAATAGCTAATATTAGCTTTTCACCATATATCAATATCTAATGATAATGACAAGATTATTGAACACATTATTTTCATATTGCTAATGTGACACACTTAGCTTATCTGGTGAATAGTATGAACTAAATTATTGATACGTTGCTGAAATACACCTTTTTTTTATCGTGGGATAATTCTTTTGGATTATGCCGGTCTCTTACCGCCTAAAAACCCACGGTGTTCTTACTCCTGACCCTTGGCCGGGGTCACGGGATTCGTAGCTGCATGCACCCGTGCACCGCAACCCAAGTGGTGAAATACCCCTAAGGTAACATTCTAACTATTCAATAGATAAGCTATATGTGGGTTCCCCTTCGAAAGTTCACAGTTAATAAACAAATTTTCAGGCAACAAGCAACGAAATGCAAATTTATCATTTCACAAATCAACATTCCATTTATAAATGATTCACAAACTTTACATCTCATAAAGTAATTCTTTCATAATATTGTCATTTTACAACAGAACATTAGTAAATTTTTCCCATTACAAATACGTTAAATCGACAAAGATCTACGAGTATTGATCATTTTTTCTTTAATATTATGTTACTTCGCCTTTAAGATATTAGGCAACTTGAACATATTGGTATTTTTTTGTCTTGTTCCCAAATATGTTGGGATCGATCTAACTAGTACAAATAAATACAGGGTGTAAACGAATTCATGTAATTCCTTCAAACCACATGATCTACTAATGGTATAGCATGGAATTTAGATTGATTAAAAATAAACTTTCTTTTCCCAAAAAAAAAAATTCTGACAGAAAATATCGATGCCATGAATAAATGAATAAAGGCACGGCGACACAGCTGACGGGCACGGCTAGCGCGATATCGCTCCACGCAGTCAGTTAACTCGGGACGCTAAAATTACTCAGATACAGAATACCATGTTTCATTTTTTGAAAACTTTTTTTATTCTCAAAATAACCTATGCTATGCAGGGTCAATCAGTGTTACCAGTAGATCACGCGGTTTGTAGAAATTACACGAATTCGTTTACACCCTGTATATCAAACCTTTTTTCTGAAAATAAATTATTATATAAAAATACATACATAACTTCACGCCTTATTCCCCGAAGGGTTGGCAGAGGTGTACATATAGTATACACCCACGTTTCGCCGTTATGTTTAAGTCCCATGTAATAGGGGCGAGCCTATTGCCATCAACCGGCCACAAATCCAGCCTCCGAGCTGCTACTGAGAAATTCCACACGGAAAATCCCAATAACAGTTTGCCCGACCTGGGGATCGAACCCAAGACCTCACGCTCAGCAGTCGCGCTTGCGACCACCAGACCAACGAGGCAGTCTAAAAATATTATTATTATTATATCAAAATCAGTAAAACACAGCATAATTGCCGTCCGATCTCTGCAATCAACTTAGGAAGAGATAGCGTATAGTTAGGCCATTCACTAGAAAGCGAGAAAAGCGAAGGAAAAACTCTATGATGAATATTCGTAAAAACGCCGAGATCGTCGGTTACATTACATGCTAAATATGAGGCACCGCGCTGTATTGATAATATCAACGAAGTCCCACAAGATTTGACCGTGGCAGTTTTTCTTACCTTCCACACTTTTTTCAGATTCACCTTTCAGAACTGATATAAATAGAGCCATTTTAAGATTGAAAGAATTAACAACCCTGGATAAAATAAAAAATAAATGGTGGGATCAAAAATACGGAGCAAAGAAATGTGATGTGAGTATATTAAGGGATGCGCGTAATTTTCACAGATATTCTGACAAGTGTGACGCTGCAGTTTCATCTCATTTTGTGATCTATCAGCACTATACAAGGTTAGTCAGAAAGGGCGTACTAATCCGAAAGGGTGTTAAAGTACACATAATAATGACTAACTTTTGTTCTACAACTTTCCCAAAACTCGATAGTTTAAGAGAAAGAGTTGTTCAAAAATCTCAAAAAAAAAACTCTAAATTCTATCTATCCCCAGTTATGATCAGCTGTGTTTACATTTTAGGTCATATTTGGGATCATGAATTAGAAGCACCATTTTCTGAATTTGTAACTAAAGCAGGAATGAAGAATTTTTGAGAAAACTAAAATAAAAATTATTTATTTGGAAAAAAAATCGAATTTTGAAATTTTAACACTTGCTTTCAAACAGTCATCAGCGATACTATAAGTGGGCTTCGGATTAGTACCCCCTTTCCGACTAACCTTGTATTTTGTCATCATAATAATTAATACATACAAGGGATAAATTATCACATACAATGGAAAACTGGTAACACGTAAATTTAAAGAAAAACTTCCGTCGTACTTCGACGTTAAGTTACACATCCATGTTATTTAGTGAAATGGGTGCCTGCATAAAGAAAAACAATCAATATTTTACTTGGCCATAACGATGTCTGGAAGACTTTATGTAGAAACACATAATTTTTGTCAAGTAATTACTACAATCCAACGACCAAAATCGTGATAACTTTTCTTAATATCTATCAATTGTGTTATCTTACTTGTCTTACACCATAACCATACTATGGTTATATACTTACTGAAATATAGACTGTTGTTGCGGCGTCGATTCACCGTAAGCCTTCTGTAACATTTTCAGGGACTCCGAACACGAAATTCCATTGGCGATGCAAAATTTAAGAGAAACTCTTTGTTCGTTTTTTTGTCCATTATGAAATTCGCAATACACACTAGTATGATCTAACTAAAACAGCACTGTATTTAATCTAAATAAAAGATGCAACTCAAACTCCGTGCCAAAATGGAAAACAGATGTGCAAATCTAACAACAAAAAAAATTGAATTTGGAATCATATACAAATCATTCATTCCCGATACTTTTATGACAAAATGCGTACTGAAAAAAATTGCCCGTACTGCCCCATCTCAAATTGCCGCCCTGTAGGTATACGTTGCAATAGAAATTGTTGACATTCAAAATCAAAGCTTGTGCGACCACGAGTGTATTACGCAATTATAAGGTGCAGGTCACCGTATTATAAATACTTAAATAAATTATTACCGATACTCGTATTAAACTAATACCTTTATATTTTAGGCAGCCACCGACGAGAGTGACATAGAAGGCGATCTCGAAATGGAGAATCTGATCGGACTATTCGTGGTTCTTGTGGTGGGGCTGGTGTTCTGTCTGTTTATAACTGCCATCGAGTTCATGAACGAAGTCCGCAACATTGTTGTACGTGAACAGGTCCGTTGCGTTCGTAATTATGATATGCAACACGAATATTGCACCATTATTAGAGTCATGTGGTTATATTAAAGTTCGACGTCAAAAAGGAATTAGTGTGCAAGCAATATTTGAAATGAAGGAATCCCTGACTGACAGAATAAACCATATTTTCATTACCGTAAAATGAGGTTATTTGAGAACCACGGGGTGATTGAATTTCAGTTAAAGAACGAACTAAACAGGAGCCCAATTCTACTAACAGAAACTTTTATCAATTGCAACTGAATCGTTTGTTCAGACAGTTTTCGTTTACAAAAACTATCAAATTGTTTGACAACAAAACCAAAACCAAACACTTTGACAGTTTTCCCCTGGGGGCCAATTCTACTAACAGAAACTTGCGCTGTGATTGCAATGTCGATTTAGTTTTAATCAAAATCGACCCAGAGACTCCTTTAAGCATTCTTCACTACTCCCTATATTTCCGAATTTGGCCATCCATGCCCAGTTCAAAAACTCACCTTGTAGTATTTCTGCTTGAGTAACAGTCCACTGCGTTCCATGTTATACACGGCAAAGAATAGGCCAACCCTTCCCGGCAAACGGGTGTCATACAGGCAAATAAGGGATCAAATATGTGCAGTACTTTACTTCTAATGGCTTTGGGTTCACATTTTTTTTACTACGAACACGAATATAAACTTGCTCAACCGACAGAAGGACGATAATTTATATCCAATCTTTTAAATAATCTAAAATGCAACCAGCTTTTAACTTCAAACCAATAAATTCGTTCCAGGTGACGCACAAAGAAGTATTCATTAAGGAACTGAAGGCCTCGCTGAACTTCTTCCAGCTACGGAAGCCAGTACTTCGGAACCCCAGCAGAGCACCATCGGTCGCCTCTTCAGGCAGCGACGACAGACAAGAAAAACGGGCTAAAATCATCAATAACTTTATGGACATGGAAAAAGAAGTTCAATGATATTTATATCCTTCTTTGTTGTTTAGTGCTCAAATGAAGAGTGGAAATTATGTTCGCCTTTTAACTAACAATAACTTTAAACAACTAACTATTTGTTTCTATAAACAAAACAATTATCTAAATAAATAGACAATATTGGAAGTGTAATGAATGATCTTTAAATAAAGGTAGTTTTGGCTAAATATCTAACTCTCTATTTAATAAATCTATGAATTACACAACCTTGTCTATGGTGTTGGAAGTATGTTTGGCGGTGGATGGGTAACCGATAAGCGCTCGGTCGGTCCTGGGTGTCATACGAATACCTGTAACAGTAGCTACGCCTAATCAGAATCCCAAAACTCTGTCAACCAGACGTGCACCAAGACCAATGCGAGACATAAGCATAAATGAAGAATGATTGATAGGATATTCGTTACATTGATGAATGTCTTAAAATCATGGAAAGAGAACAAAATATTCCGCCACTAGTGACAGATAGTAACAGCTTTTCAGCATTTTCTGATATCTGATCTCTGTCGCTTATTCAACAGCGTCAATAGTTTACATACAAGGGTTGTTTTTACAAAAGGCGTAGGCCTGTATCTTGGGTAACTGAGTTGCGATATTTAATTAGTAGCAATTATCTGAACAATGTGCTCCAGCAAAGAACATTGCAAACAAAGAACAAATACAAACAAAAGAAAAGAAATTTAAATTTTCTACTTATGAACTTTCTACTTTTCTGTATTCGTACTTTGTGCAGAATAATTAAAGTGTTCATTATGTAGTATCAACAAAACAAAAGAAGAACACAGTACATAAACAACAACACACTCTCCGTAACCTACACATGTTTATGTGTTCACTTAAAAGTGTAACGTTGCACTGCATGGTGGCACAGTTTCTAAGAACTTAGCGATAATTCTCTTTTGCAGTTTTTAATCAGACACTTCTTCTTATATTATAACTTTGAGCTCGTACGGCCTGTCCACATCTCCACGTCACGACGTCGTCAACGTGGATCGGTGCGGTGACGTGGCACGGTGCGTTGACGTGGCACGGTGCGTTGACGTAACGTGCAAATTTACGTTACCGTATCGTAAAAATGCACGTCACAATCATTGTTAGATTTATCGTTGACCATGTAGATCCTGAATTTTAATAAGAGAAACAGTAAGGTATGGTTTTAAAGCATCGGAGCACGTAGACGGCGACTAACTCGCGGGCATGGAGAGCGCGGGCGGAGCGTATATACGTGTGCGCTTGCGGCTAGAGGCGGAACGTGTTACGTACGATACAGTAACGTCAATTTGCACGTTACGTCAACGCACCGTGCCGCGTTACCGCACCGTTCCACGTTGACGACGTCATGACGTGGAGATGTGGACAGGCCCATAGTTAAAGACTTCCCTGCGATTCAAAACATCGGTTCAGTTTTTTTACGAATACCAGTAATTTTATAGGCAGTCATAGAGGGCAGTCGGCTACCAGGATATTTGACTATGGGACTAACCTTGCGACATTGATATCCTCTACTAATTGACTTGCGGGAGTCAGATTTAAAATAGATTAAAGACCCCCAACAAGCAATATAAACATGAGAAAAAGCTAAGATGATGATTGACTTACATAACCTCACACCGAAAATAGTTATTTGTTATACAAGAGTGCAAAGTTGCTTTTTAACCGCGTGCTCAATTTTGATGACCGAGCAAGCGAAGGATCCTAAAATTGCACACGATGTTCTAAATTCAATTTACTTTACCCTCTAGCGGATAAAAATGGCTTTTGCACTCAGATATCGAAGAGCAAAAATACTCTTTCCGAGATGGGGGGGTGGAAAATATATTATATTTAACCCTATAAAGGGCAGAAACGAAATTTGTACGACGCTTGTAACCGCCCCACTAGTCTGACTTTAAATTACCTTATCAGTAGCGTAGGTCAATTTGGACAACAGAGTTACCTCTAGCAGTTCGAAGTCAAATCATAGTTATTATAATTATAGTTAATAATAATAGTTATTATTATTATAAACGGCTACGTGTTACGTGTATGGTGGGACCATTCTCACAATAGAATGTGCATATAATCTTCAAAGTGGTAGACAGCGGTGTTATCGGCAAACTGTGAATGCACGATCATTCACAGTTAACAAACAATATATTAATCACTATATTACACTATATTAAGCCGTTGAGGCGATAGAGGACGGGCTATTTTATCGATCTTAATTATAGTCAAAACTGTCCTTGGTAATGTTAATTCGGATTAAGTAACTATATGAAATCTGTGGCTGTGTGAAAAATAGGCAAAACATTGCCTTTACCTAATTGCCGAAGAACCGCCTAAACAATTATGAAACAAGGACAATGGAATATTTTTGTATGCTGAACAAGTTACTACGACCACCAATCCGGACGGATTGATGATGGATTTGGATTGGATTACGGTAATATTCAGCTAGACGATCTTCGCCCGGTGGCTGGATAAGAGAAGCCGGGGATCGAGCTAAGTGGCGTGCTATTGAAAAGAGGAGAAGAGGAGAAGCCTATCGTCGGCCGTGGCCTCCTATAGGCTGCTGATGATGATGACTATTTTTTATTTTTTTTTAATGAAAACGTTGCCCCACACTAAGATTTCTCTTGTATCGTGGGTGCGTTTACAGACAAAAATCTCACAAACAAACGCCCAGACCCGGAACAACCATCTGTAGGCCATACAAATTTTTGTTCCGTGTGGGAATCGAACCCACAACCCGTAGCGCAAAAGCCTTAAGCTTAGCCACTGCACCAAACGTGTCGTCGATTTAAATATAAATAAGACGGGTAAGACTATGCTCAGCAGTGGATACCTACAGGCTCATTACAACGATAATGAAATGGAAGTAAATGTTTTGACTGTGATGAGTTTATTTTAAACCGATTGCTAATAACACGTTTCTTATAATTGCTATGGTTCTAAGTATCATAGTAATGTCGTACAGGATATTTGTAAAATTTAGGAGGCCGTTATGCGAATACTACTGGCTCAATAGTGATATTATTGAGC
Organism: Amphipyra tragopoginis; assembly: GCA_905220435.1. Lineage (NCBI taxonomy): Eukaryota > Metazoa > Arthropoda > Insecta > Lepidoptera > Noctuidae > Amphipyra > Amphipyra tragopoginis. Next base: position 13,722,224 of record HG992005.1, on the reverse strand, counting down.
GTTTAGATCAGTGTATTGATGGATTAAATGCGCGACAAATATTACGATCTAGGATCGCGATCAAAATAAATATAATAATAAAGAATACACATAGTAAAATCGTAACGATGCAAAAACTGTTCATGAATTTTGGAAAAAAGTAAATGCAACGCATCTTAGGAACGATACTGGTGGTAAAAATTTAGTTTTTAGAATTTTTGTCTGTTTGTCCGTTTGTATGTTTGAGCTTCACGCCTGTTCTACTGGACAGATCCAGTTGTCTGGCAGCCACATCCGTTAAAGATCAGATTATAGGGTACAAAGTATCACGCTATTGAGTATGGGTGATGAGCCACACTCATCCACCTTATTGGAAAGAAATGTGATTAGATGTAAATCTCGCTGGACTACATATACATTGTTTAGTTGTTGCGACACACGCGGACGAAGTCGCGGGCACAGCTAGCTCAAAATAAAATCGCGATCAAAATAATTCGTGATAAATATTGAGCATGTAGCATGCGCCTTAGATTAATAGTAACTTTTAGGGTAACACCAGACTCTAAGTTACTATTATTCTAAGGCGCATGCTACATGCTCAAAATATAATCGCGATCAAAATAATTCGTGATAAATATTGAGCATGTAGCATGCGCCTTAGAATAATAGTAACTTTTAGGGTAACACCAGACTCTAAGTTACTATTATTCTAAGGCGCATGCTACATGCTCAAAATATAATCGCGATCAAAATAATTCGTGATAAATATTGAGCAAGTAGTACGCCTTAGAATAATAGTAGCTACCTTTTAGCGTAACACCAGACTCTAATTTCTTTACACTTTTTCACTCTATTTATCTACACGTGAACTGAGAGACGCAGCTTTCTAAACCAAGTGATTGCTGGTTCAACTGTACCTAAGCACTACCTGTTCATAACTATTGGTTTTCAAACATAATATATAGTTGTTACAAATTGGCGAGTTGTTCGTTTCCCAATACATACAAGTTTGAAAAATAAATAAACTCTTGTACAATACTATACAAGGTGTTAAAAAATCAACTCTGAGCGATTACGCACTGCATCCGATCCGAATCCGTGAAAATACGGATGTAAAAAACTCGGACCTAATTCGGATATTGCTTTACGCACTGCATCCGATCCGAATCCGTGAAAATACCGATCTAAAGTAAAAATCTCGGACCGAATTCGGATGTTGCTTACGCACTATTCCGATCTCTGATTCAAATTCAAACAATTCAGTACTACGGCTACTTCGATCCATCAATTGTTCTTCCGAATTAGAAACTCACGGATGACGGATAGAAATCGGATGACGGATGCCGGATGTAGTGCGTAAGCTACCATGCAAATAGTTCTATGGGTACTTCGGAACGTATTTTCACGGATTCGTATCGGATGCAGTGCGTAACCGCTGAAAGAATTTGATGGGGTTACTCGGTATCGGAAATTGAACAACTTTTGTTCTACAACTTTTCGAAATTCGCGTATTTTTTTCATAACTTTCCATACCAATCAAAAAAATGATTTAATTATTACTAGTATATTAGTACTAGTATATTTATACATGTTATAAAAGCCCGAATATTGGTAAAACTTAGGTTTCACTTGTAAATTTTAGGATATACCAACATGAGTTGGTAAATGTAACTCATATAAAATAAAACGATTTTTCGGGCTTTCTACCGTTACAGTTCGGCACACGGGCTTAGTAGGCGTTTCGGCCGCTGAGTTTCGTCCGATCCGGACGAAACAGGAATTTCATTCGCTAAGTTTTACCAATGACAATTAGTAAATGTTGGTTTTAAAAATAAAACAGTATTGTATCATCAGAAAGTATTTACTAAACATTATAATAACGAGTCAATAGCTGCAGGTAAGTTACCGACATAATTTTAAAACATTTTTAAAATGCTTTTGCACAGTATAATTACGTATTCTACGTCAATGAGTAAAATAAAAAATCGGAGGTGGAAGTGAGATGGGTAGCGAGGGGTTGCACACTGTCAAATTGCTAAAACAAACTGTGAATTTCACAACATTTACCGTGTCTCTGAGGTAAAACCTAAGATTTACTTCTAGTAAGTAGGTATTATGTCTATGTATTTTGTGTAGTAGGTATATATTTTGCAGCAGTACACCACGGACTACCCCCCCTATCTTATTCATTGTCTTCCTGTTCTTCCAAAGGTTGCCTGGTAGGTATCGCTATCAGCGATAAAGACCGCCATTGTACCCTTCAATGTATGTTATTGTTTAAGGGCTGTGTTACAATTTTGGTGTACAATAAAGTGTATTCTATCTATATATCTATTTACCGAGTGAATGCTAGTAAATGTCCGATATCAACGATTATCATAGAACAGTTCGAACTTTTACCTTGAACACTCCGTAAATCTTAAGTTTTACTGGAAAATCTTAGACTTTACCGTAGTTCGAGTTTTTACAGTAACATATTTATATTCCTTTGCTTAAGGTTCCGTACATCAAATTTTTTTTTTTTTGGATATGTATGAAGAGCCTCCACGAGACGATTCTTATGTACGTCCGGCGCACCCTGGGCAGTCAGCCTCGCTACCAACCTTGCTGACTGGCTAATCTTTTCACCACAGCATGAGCTATTTTCGCATAGCTCGTGCTAACACGAGAGAAAGAAAGAAAGAAAACTCAAAAGTATACATAGAACCCTTATCGGTCTCGTGTCCGTCTGTATTTCTGAATGTTATCGTTTTTTTTTACTTTTATCTTACAGCACCAATGTGACCTGAACCTGCGTATCTAGAATACTAATTAAATTATTGTTTTGGTGGACATCGTAATCTTATCTATTGATAATGTTTTAACACGTTAATTAATGATAATTGAGCTGGCTACAATGAACTGTTAAGGACCCAAAAGTTATAAGAACATAATCATTTATCATTCGTGATTTCAACATCCAAATCCGAAGTCCTCCTTTTTATGAAAGGAAAATACTTGAAGTTTATCGTGATGAATGATGATTGAACCAATGGCCGTTGCCATCAAGCTGGAACAAGGCTTAGAAGAAAATGATTACATTAAAACGTAATATACGCATTGACATGACATGTCATCGTTCTAAATGGTGGACACTGCAGAATCCCACATGCTACGATCCGTGCATATACCTTTTACTACCTTCACATTCAACATCCTAAGGGTATCTTTCTTTTTCTTTAATCCTTTTATTATTTATCCTTTATTATACTCATGTTTTCTATTTTTATACGACGCGTGGACGCTCTACAATACAGCACACGGCAACTTATAGCCTTTTGTAAATGACTTCAGATTTTCTAAAGAAAGTTAAGTTCTTTTGTATATTTTCCAAAGTTATGGGACAAATATTTTGTAAGTTAATCATTTTGTGTAGAAAGGAAATTGTTTTAACCTTCCTTTGCACTCTTTAATGACGTTCAAAAGATGCGGGTTCAACTTCTGTTTGATAGCTAGCTGGGTCAAAGTTATTTAATTTTAAATTAAACAATAATTAGACACAAGGATGTTCAAAAAGAAATGTGGTGTGCGTAATATGGTCTAGATCTGAATGATGCACTTTCTATCTGTACTTTACCATGTCCTACTGCATTTATGAGTGTGTTAATACGAAAACGTATATAAATATCAATAGGAACGCGCACCCCGCATATTGTAAGTACAAAAACAACGTTCTCAATTCAATGCTTTAAAAATCTAAAGTGTATACTAAATTGCATTCGATCAATCAAATAAATCTGTTTTAATCCTTTTTGTGAGTTGATCAGCGACATCCGGTGGGCTGCACGTGCTCCAGAACGCAGCCTGTTGCGTCGCCGACGCACGCGACACCCGATCGGAAATGAGGGAGCTGTCGGAAGCCCGCACTACCATTACCGTCTAACTACTTCATGGCACTTGGAACCCTTCGACAATTTTGATTAAACGCAATCCATTGGCGAGCGTGTCTGTGCGAAACCGGATTGCGACCGCAGAAACGAATCGAGCAACACTTTGCAATTGGATTGCAGCGTGCAGTTAATGTTAGTGCACGTCTCCTGCGCAGCAATCAATTGTAGCGAAAGAACGCCAAATCTGCTCGTAGTTCAGTGGCGCGAGAGCCCCACAGTGAGATGGCCGTGTCGTGGTACGCCGTTCTCGCACTCGCCGTCACCGCACTGGGGGCGACTATTGGACGTGAGTTTTTATGTTTTCATAACGTACCATTTAAAAGTGTTTGTATTAGAGTCAAATTCAGTTTCAGACGTATTTATGTTCCCATTCACAGATATTATACACGCTGTTCTGTAAAGATACTTTGGTGATTTTTAGATGCGACTTTATTATTTACTCTATTTTACAATAACATTACATACTTTTTACGATTTTAATACTAAATAGCATTTTGTTTGTGGACAAAAATACTATTTTCAATACACTGTACCTACAAACTTAAATATTATTATAGCCAAAATAAAACAATAATAAAATTGCAGTGCGGTACTGCTTTTTTATTTATTATAGTAACACAATTAGATACAATGTAAACTGTGAATTTATGTATAAATTGCTTGGTGATTTATCTTGATGTCTTCATAAAACTCAGCATCTAGTCTTGACTTATTGCCTTTAAACAATGTAGAGGTTGAGTGTAAACATTACATATATATTTTAATAAATATTTATTTCAAATAATAAGTGCGCCATGGATAAATCTTATCTAAATACGTCAGTACCACAAAACTAAATATAGTCATACTCATACATCGTTTCAGACTAAAAAAACAATCTGGGTTACATAAGGTGATATAAAATTATTTCCTACTCGTACTACGTAATAGTATAGATTAAATCAGCTCAACATCATTTTATACAATATACATCCGGAAGTCTAGATAAATTGTAATGCTAGCTTTATTATTAAATATTTAGTCGTGAGTTTATGTCTGTATGTAACTTTATTATTTTGTAAGGAAGCCTATATTTGTATACCTTACAATTATTTTTGTCTTTGCCCTCTTAAACAATGGGGTAAACAGAACTCTAAAAGTTCTCAATACAGTGGGAGGTCCAACGCAAAACGAAAGCAGATGACAGCACCAGCGTAAGTGCTAATCACAACCAATCAGAACGCGTTAAGTTGATAGTATCAGTATGTCAAACATATTTTAACCAATGAAATTGCTTTGGGACCAACGATGATGGCGCCTTAAGTTCCACAGTTCCCTACCCCATTAGCTGCAATCAGTTTCACGTTTTCGCCTAACATCGCATTGCAGACCGTATCTAAACAAACCTTGTCTCAAAACTTGTTTAGTCTTGTCTCTTTTGTGTTACTCAAAGCAGTGGAAAGCGTGCCCAATGCTTTCAGGAGCAATAAACCTCGACCTCTAAACAGAATCCCCTAGTTCCTTTTAAAAACTTATACATCTCACAGGACGTAATATAGTAAACATTACACAAGACGAACACATCTATCAAATATGCTATCTTAATACTAGAAATTACTAAACAGCCGAAACAACTAAATATGGTACTGGAAATCATTATTATTGAGATGTGAGAGCTGCCTCTACGGTCTCCTGGTTAGCGGGTATATCCTCTCTTTTCAAGAGTACCTTATGTCCAGTAGCGGACTGCAAGTAGTAGATGCCTAATGTTAGTTAAACTTATATCACTTTCAACCTTCTATACTTAAATGCGATTACCATAATATTATTTAAATCTATCAGAAGATTTTGATAATTTGCTTGCGATTAACTGAACAATTCTCTTGTTTATTCCCGTCGAAAATGTTAAATGCAATTGTTTTTCAAAACAAACAAAATCTCAGGATCTCATTAAAGTCGTCATAAATAATAAACAAAACTTGTTCAATATTAATTAATCTGTTTGCGATCCAACTAATTAGTACTCGATTATGATAACAAGCAACAGGTGTTTTTTAATTATTATCTGATTAGATCATTAGACTTTTTATACGTTATACTCGATGAATTATACCTACACTACTTATCATAGATTTGGTTGATTTGTTGCGAAGTTATTCCAATGTGAATTCATTTTTTAATTGCAAATTTCTCGACGAACTGCTTAAATCGAGCAGATAGGATCTGTTTAAAAACAACTTTTGTCTCAAATATCTGCAAATAGTTGTCAACGACATTATACGTACATTAAAATAAAAATAAATCCTAACTAATATTATAAATGCGAAAGTTAGTTTGTTTGTTTCTTACCTGTTCACGCCTAAACCACTGAACCGATCATCCTAAAATTTTGCATATACGTTGTCAGGTGTACAGAAACGGTCATAGGATACCTTTCATCCCGAAAAAAGTACTGTTCCCGAAGAAAATAAAAATAACGATAAAAGATGGCGCCACGTGTCTTTCAAATCATGATTTAATTATATTGGATTCTGTAGAAACTTTAGGAGTGTGTTGAGAGTTTTTTAACGCGAGCGAAGCCACGTGCAAAAGTTAGTAAAAAATAAAATAAGGTTTATTTCAGAATCTTGTATATTACCTACATACATAACATACAAGATCGGGGTGATGATTGGCTAAGTCCCTTTATTAGAAAAACAAAACATAAAGGTCTTCTCCTTAGTTGGAACATTAAATAGAGTAAAGATTACCCGAAATAAATTCTGTTCTTAAAATCGTTAAAATAGTCCTAAAAAGCGGGACAAATTATATCAAGCAAAAGATTCAACAAACATAAATTCAAGTGCCTACATTTCTCATTATTACTCTGGTAGCCTGCGGTTTCTCGCCAACAACTCCGTCAACTTCAACTTCGCAACACTTCATTGCGACAACACTTCGTCCAGCCACAAAAACTTACATAATATGAGGCATCCGTAAAAGGAAGACCACGCGGTAGATTTACTAAACACATAGTTTAAAATGCTTCGGTACACATCGCCGCAATTATGTCATTAGCTTCGTATTACTTAACGTTTGCTGGAACTCACAGCACATACTGATTTTTCATTGTTTTGCATGTGTCGATGACATGTATGTTGATTGATAATATATTTGGTTTCAATGTCAATGAATGGAAATTGACTTTTAGACTTATCTCTTTCTCCTAGTTTGTCACCTCATCTGCAATGGCTTTTAGTTTGACTTAACATCTTCCATACCAAACTGAAGGTAATCATATAAAACGTGTAATCATGGTTAATGCGATGTTGTAATGTTCTTTTAATAGTTTCGGTAATATAATTTTGATCCTTTTGATCTCTTCTCATTTTTAAATAATTGGGTCATGTATGAGTAGGCAACACGTTTTGTAATTTTGTCGAGACTTTAATACACGTTAAGTGATTATGCAAGCTTCATAAGTACCTCTTAACTATAACTGTAATATAAGCTGTGAAGTCTGAAACCAATATTGTGTCGCAAGAACCCAACTTTCTTCTTGAAAACTTTAAATTCTTATATCTATTAATTGAGCGAATCGATTACGATGAAACAAAAAGTAAATGTTACTCTGAGATACGCATAATATTTGTCTATAAAATTCGACCGCATTGAATGAGTACTTTTTACGTGATGCGTGCACAAACAAACCGACAAACAGACAAAAATCCAAAAAAAAAAACGAAATTGATTCTATTGGTTATCCTCTAATCCACCGCATTTTTTTTTTAATATTTCCAATGTACAGACACGCCAAGTCCGCAGATTTATTATGTTTATAAATCGATTAGACCTACCTACTCTTATTGACTCCATCTCCTTTGAACTTATATGAAAACATTCCTATTCTACGCAGCATGCGGCGAAATTTTATATGCATCTCTCTAATTTTCACGCACCGTTTTCAGTTTCACTAGTGCCGCCCAAGGCGTCGCCAGTCACAGTACCAGTCGTAAAACCGAGCCGGATCATACGGACTCTTAAACGTGTATGTACGTAAAGTGTTCGGTTCCAGTGGACCACACTTCTGGTGGCTAGTGGCACATTGTAAATAGCAAACCATAACTCTAATCTACACTAACCTTTGAAACAAGATAAAACAATAATTACTAATATATGTATTATGTATATCGATGTAACTCCACCTCATTAACTGGTTATGGAAAATAACGTTATTATTCTTAGTTTTCCTATCAAACCTTTTATTCATTCTGATCTAGAATACATTCTACCTCTGTGCCAAATTCAAGTCAAATCTGTTGAGCCATTATGGCTTAATTTGGTAACAAATACCCGCTACATCCGAATTCAGCATTTATTGGATGATCTAAATATATTAACATCACGATAAGCAAATCACATAGTTAGAATTCACGATACGTGAAAACAAACAATTGGACATGAATATCGCTTCCGATATGCTCGATATAATATAATTATACTGCTTATATTGTAAGTAACTAATGCCTAGCCACAAAACCGTTGCTAGTAGCAGTGGCGAAGGGTTATTTTTTTTAAAAGGGAAGCCGGACCAATTATTTGTTTAAATGATAATTGAAAATAATAGATAATAGTATTTGCCATATTTCGGAAGGGAAGCCGATAGGAATCGAGTTGTATGGAGCCTTCGCCACTGGCTAGTAGTTCCCCTAGAATTTAACGCGATTACGTTAGGATTCAAATTATAAAACGCAAAAAAAAAACGATTCTGTGAAATTACTAATTCGGGATTAATTCGGATGTTTTTATAATTTTGATTCTTCTCAATTCCAGCAGCAGAAAATCAGATATTAGAAAAGTCATTATGTGGCAGAGTGTGGGTGACAGTCCACTCGCCGGAAATCCGGTTGGGAGTGACCAACACTCTCCTGGATGCACTGGAACTTAACTGGGACTTCAAAGAATGTTTCACTGTACCAAGACAAGTAAGTACATCAGGCCCGTAAACTTCTACTGTCGAACAAAGGCCACTTCATTAAACGCTGGTTAGAGGAAATCTCTTCAATTAGATGGGTTATCACAGTTTGCAGTAATTAGCGCATAAGAAGATGCAGGGCTGCTGATTTTCCTCTTTACATTTTCTCTTAGACTCACTAGGAACTACTAGGAATTGTTTTCTTTTTCAATCTTCGTGGTTATTACTTCATAGGTTTTGATATTAGTATTTATTATGTTTTTAGGATGAGAGATTTTGTTTCTTCTCTTTGTTAACTTCCTGTAGGTTCTGTTTTTCCTTTTACATAAAAAGAAAGTACTTACCTTTCTTTTTTTCGGGGAGGGATGTAATGTAACGACTCTTTTTGAGACGTTACATGGTTCTAAAATTGAATCACATTTGTCTGTATCAGTTCATAAATGCTTCACAAGTATCTAGACTTACAAAATACTTAGATCTAATCGCGTCGAATGTTTTAAAAGGCACAAGATAAGATACCTTTTTTATCCCGACTTTTCGACCAAATTACACCGACCGGTGTCACGGGTAGAAGTCTAAACCCGAGTCAGTATTTTTATACAGTATCTAGACTTGTCTTTCCTGTAGTCGAAACAAACAATTCTGAAGTCCATTATTGCTATAAATAAAATCTTCACGCTCCACAAGTGGATAAAGATGATCGCTATTTAATGAAATCAACTGGAAGTGATTCAAGTGTTTGCCAAAGCAAGTAGGAAGTTTACAATAGCAAGGACCGGTGAATGTAATTAAACATAACATAGGCTTTTAATTGTACGTAATACATATTATTTATATTTTATATGTATTATTAAATATTATAAGGCTACCCTTGTTGTCAACCTCGAGCGTACCAAGTCAGTTTACAATGTCATTAATTCCAAACATCGGTATGAGTCAAAATTTACCTCTGCTTGTATCGATGTTTCCAATCATGCATAGAGTCGTCTTTGCACCCTCCTACAAGGTGCGATTCAAGATTTTATAATAAAAAAATATTGGTTGTGCATTTTATGCATACTTAGTACCTACGTCCCATGGCGACGCTGCCCGCGATTACAAAATTATAAAAAATAGCTTCATTCTCAACCCAATCCTATCTTGAAGATTTGAATGCGTAAATAACAAAACAAGTGAACGCTATTCCAAGCAATTTATTGAAGCACTTGATGACGAAAAGAGTGAAAATAGTGTGTACGAACGAGAAGGAAAAAATCATGATGGTGTAATTTTTCATATCAAAACCGCATCTGTTCACTTAAACACAAGTCTATTAAAAGTAATATGTGCACAATCGACATAATATTAATACAAGACTGAACATTTTAATCGAGTCCAAATCGTTTATCAATCCTTTGGGTATACAGAAGTAGTGTTAGTAAGAAAAGAAAGTTAATCTATATTTTTTTGTACAGTAAGTGAAAGTTTGAAAAGTTTTAGTCTAAAAATGTTAATAATCATTTTGTTCAAGTTACTATGTATGTAAGAGGACGTCTGAAAGTGGCGCCGGTGACAGAGAAATTGTGTGTAAACCGATTGTCATGGGCGTGTGATGCGGAGGAATGAGGAACATGTCGTGAGGAAACTTTTAACTATGAATGTGGATGGGAAGAGTAGAGGAATACGAAATAAACGATGGATGGATAATGTAAAAGATGATATGACTAAAAAGAGGGTGACTACTGAGATGACGGCTAATCCTAATCCTAACTACTTAATATTATAAATGCGAAAGTAAGTTTGTTACCTTTTCACGCCTAAACCACTGAACCGATCATACTGAAATTTTTCATATACGTTGTCAGTTGTACAAAAACGGACATAGGGTATCTTTCATCCCGAAAAAAAGTACTGTTCCCGAGGAAAACAACAATGACGATAATAGATGGCGCCACGTGTCTTTCGAATCATGATTGAATTATATTATTAAAGAAACTTTAGTAGTGTGTTAAGAGTTTTTTTTTTATTATAAATTAACGCGAGCGAAGCCGCGGGCAAAAGCTAGTAGAGATATATGGAAGAAAAACACATGCTGTGCCGATCCCAGATAAGTTGGTATAAGGACAGGAGGAGGATGATGTTCAAGTTACTATATCTATTACACAGAGACGAAAATAAATACGAGAAGGGGCTACGACAAATGGCGACAGTTGATTCACCATAACTTTGAAATGATGAATGACACCTCAAAAGGTTTTAAACTAATGTCCTTGAACTCGAGATGCTTTGTTTGATACTTCATATCGCAATGTAACAAATCTGTCTCAGTAAATTAAAGCCGTAGGCCCGTGTTAGTCATAAGTCCATTACAGTCACTTCCATTAAATTCAATGTTTTGTGCGCTGTTGATGTTAAGGCCCTTAAACGATTGTCCTATGTTAAGTAAAAGATCAGTTTTTACTTCGGATCCTTACACAGGCTATCGTACTCCACTGATGGGTATTATATATATAATTTATCAAAAAAAACTCGTTAGGTATCACCTAATTTCCATGTTGTTATCACATAAATTGGTGGACAAAAGGAGTCGTCTTCAATCGTCAATCATAGCTTTATTGTCATAGTACCTAAGCCAAAAAACGAACGTTACATCAGATACCAATACAAAATCCTTTTCTACCAATCATATTTTACGTAACAAAGTATGACAATCAGACGGACGTGACACTCCGTCCGTTGACGACCAATTTTTATTCACGGCATCATTCATTGCTCCTTCAAATACTACGTTACGAAATATAATAATAGTGGAAGTGTATTCACTTACATGTCGCCTGCCGATGAATGATCATATCCACATATCAAATACAATTGCGGTCGAATGAAACAACAGGAAATCAACGCTCATGTATCACGTTTTAGCCATGTACTACAATACAATTTTATTTTTAATGAAATGCATATAATTCCACAACTTTCACTGCTTTTCCTATTCGCAGATCGGTCTGTTCGACGAAAGGCCACAGTCATGGAACAACGCTCTATCAGTGTTCCTGGTGACGTCCGTAGAGGGCCATGTGGTCACCAACTTGTCTCTAGGTCGGGGAACTTTGCCTGCCGGCTGGGAGGCTGGCGTCGGCTCCCGGGGTCCCCAGTGCCTCTGGCCGTGGGTGGCAGCCGGAGACGGCAATGAGATAAAAGCTTACAACTGTTTGAAGATACAGCCTACTTGGATGGAAGATGCTGCGTGAGTTTGTTTAGCATATATTTACGTTTCGTCACCTATGTTAAAATTTTAAATATTTCAACGAACAGTCCAACACAAAAGTGATCTCTAAATAAAGTCTTACAACCTTAACTTAGTCATACAATAGGTATAAAATAGTAAAAGAGGAGTGAGTGAAAGAGTAGTGTTAGATATAGTCTTTCACTCTCCAAAGTTAACTGTGTTGCCCTCACAACGTCGCCTAGTGAAAGCATCATTCACCTCTTAGTTCACGTTACTTAGATCAACGATTATTGCTAGGCGTACCATAGATATCTGTATTCTGTTTTATATCTATCTCGCATTACATTGACCTACTCTCGTTTCTGTAAAACTTCAGGTCTACAATCAACAACCTACGCATCGGTGATCTGGCAATCGCCGGCACACATAACGCAGGAGCCTGGCGATTCAATACAGAGATCAGTTCTGTGTCAAGGGACAGCTTTGTTCTCTGCCAGGATCGCTCCATCTGGGGCCAGCTCGTTCACGGCATCAGATACTTCGACTTCAGGATCGCTTACTACGACTTCTACCAAAATGGGGAAGAAAGGTATGTTTTCAAAATTATTACATGATTATTTGGTGCCTCCACACGTATACCCATTTATTGGGTGTACCGATATGGTAAGATCACTTAACAGACTTTCGAGCTTTGGACTGTCCGTTACAGTCACCACTCCCATATATATTTCTATGACAACTGCGACTGACAATTTAAGTGCTCTTCGAGCCAAGGACCACTCCCACTCTCAATGCGCTAAAAACGACCACTCATCCAACAGTGCCCGATCCAACTTTGCTTAACGTCACAAGATGATCAATTCTTGCCACAACGTCTTATGATAATGAAGTGTCACGGCAATAAACATTATGATATGCCAATTCGAGCGCGTAAGGAGTTTGTGTTTGATTGGAAATTATGTAACAGAAGTTAATTTAGTGCACATTTTATGGTCGTGAACCTATTGTTCCAAATACCAAATAAAAACAGCGGTCAGGCGATCAATGGTCTCGCATGGCTACTTCGATTACCAAGTTGTTGCACAAGTAGGTATGCCAGATAATAAATTTATTAAAAGATGAAAGGAAAATGATTAATGTCGAATGAAAAGAAATATGTTAATGGCATAGTTAAAGTGTTTGACTTTCTTATTCATGACAATTTCGTTTTCATAATGTTTTCAGATATTGGCTGAATCACAATTTAATTCGAGTCCGTCCATTAGTTCCACTTCTCAGAGAAATTAGAGCGTTTCTAGACGCCACCAAAGAGGTAAGAGCAATGCTTATCACACATCCGATCAATCTGACTAATTTTAACAATTGTTTCACCCACAATTGCTACATAAGCACGGTCCCCACATAGCCAAAAACTAATTGTTATGCTTGCGAATGGTAGAATTTTGCATTGCCAAACTTGGTATATAAATAGACTCCTAAGCTTTTTTTTAAATTCGATATCTACTTACAAATGGGAGGGTCTACTTTGCAAAGATAATATGCTTAATTATTCGTAAAGATATGTCTTAATTTTAACCAATAATGCTCGGTAAATCATAAGAATCGACCATTAGTCATTCATTTGAATTAAACAACGTGATAATCATGACGTCTATTGTTTTCATGCTTCAGTGAATATGGTTATAGTCATTTCCTGGAACTATGCCATTAAATGATTATCATTCGTTTATATCAATTCCGACACATACATTTAAATACATCAAATAAGCTGACGCAATACGCCATATTTTACCTTAACTGATAGGAAAACAACAAAATATTTCCTAACTAATTTAAATAACCTCACAATTTCCAGGTAGTGTTCCTGGATGCCCATCACTTCCCCGTCGGTTTCTACCAACCGGACGGGGCACCAATCCGACATGTGCATGCAGGGCTCCTAGAAATTGTGCAGAGAGAACTGGGGCCACACTTAGCCCCAGCTAGTGACTTCGGCACGGGTGTGGGCACAAAGGGCCCTACTCTGCAAACGCTGATCAACGCTGACAAACGTTTGTTGTTCAGCTATGTTGATAACTCCATAGTTTCTGGTGAGTGCAGCAATAAATATTCTAAGTATTCCATGTGCGCTAAAACAACATATTGCGATCACCTAAACCCATCCATTTACCAGGCGTTAAGCAGGGGAAGTATACCGGCAGATAATGATGCTGATGTTTAACCTGTGAGGAGGCCATGTTTCAATAGGCCTTTACCTAAAATTCTTGTAAATTTTTCGAGTACCGGTATCTCTGGTTATTTAACCAGAGAAATAATGTTGGTGATCACCAGCCTTAGTTGACGACAACGACAGTGGTGCCGATTCTGTTATGGACAAACTAAACTTAATTTAGGCTATTGCCATCTTTTTCACTCTAATAAAATAAGAAAGAGACACATAAATAAGAGCTGTCAAATTTAGTTTAACTAAAAGTTCCATACTTTAGACGACATTTAAGACGTGACGAATAAAAAAACACGGCGAAGTTCAAGGCGTAAACTAATTTGACTTCTCTAACTTAGTTGTTGTCTATCACCGTCCTTTTCTCGCGCTATCTGTTAGTAAAAGATAGCAATTCTCTAATTTTAGTTTAGTTGGTGACCAAGAGAATCGGCACCAGTGTGGTTTATTTAGCTGCTAAATTAATCGCTACTCGACTAGATAACAAGCATAGCGTTATTTTGCTTACAGTTTTTGTCATTTAATTTTCTGAACATTTGAGCAGATATTTTGGCAGGACCTTACATAGATACATAAATGAAATGTTCCTTTCCTTTATAATATTACTTTGATAAATTATTTTCGTGTTAATTTACATCTCTTCCTTGAACCAACACTAAATACATGCTAAATTTGGCACGAACACGTTCATTAGCTTCACTTCTTATCATTTCTACGAAGCTGTTATCTACTTATACATGGGTAATGAAATAAAAATCCAATCACTGTTTTAATTTAATAATCAGTGCGGTACTTAATTATAATTGATTGATTAATCTTCTTCTTCGTTTAAAAATATGATACTATGTTGTCTTGGTCGTATTTTTTGTTACTTTACTTTGTTATAAAACTATTATTACATTGGTTTGAACGTATAACTTGTATTTACAGAAAACTCCTGGCTGTGGCCAATACTACCTCATTTATGGGCTAACACGAACAGCCCAACGGAGCTGTTCCAGTACTTAGACAGGGCGATCTCGGCGTCTCCACAACCAACGGCACGTTCACCCCTGTTCTCTGCGATGGCGCAGACCACACCTACCGTGCTCGATATCTTATTCCTGCGAGGATCCCTGCGTGATAACGCTGACGCAGTCAACCGTAACGTGACCTCACGCCTCGCCTCTCGCTGGCGGACTCAAGCCAACATCATTTCCACCGACTTCTTCTTAGGAAACGATGTCGTCGACTTATCCATAATGATCAGCGTGGAGCGCGCTTCTCGTTTATGACGTCATCACAGACGCTTTCGAAACGGGGGACTTCACGTGAATGCATCGCGACGCGGCCGCGCCGGCGCCTCGGGCCGCCGCTCACCGTGGCTCCCGCGCGGACGAAACCGCTCGGATCCGCCGCGCCGGCTATACTTACCCAATCAATTCATCTAGTTACCTGCTGATCGCGAATATCCGCCACATCACTGCCATACGTAGACGCCCAGTGGACAAGTAGTGAGATATTTTTTTAAATAGTTTATTTGTAGATATACCCAAACTAGTCTGTCGGTCCTTTAAAAGGGTCGATATTAATTTGTACATAAAATATAGGTGTGCCAAAGATGTTTTGCCATTTCATTCTTATCTTCTTCTTTATTTGTAAATGAGATACCAAAAGAAAACACAAACTAAAGAGTTCCAGCCCTTTACTTATAAATACAATGAGTTCGACGAACAATAAATAATATCTAAACATCTATACGTAATATTACTTGTACTTGTGCAACAAAAACGAGGTAGATTCACCGTGCTAGAAAGCACGTAAGAAGTCCATATAAAACTAACGTCGCTTCACATGTGAGGTGCCAACAGAGGCAGTAGCTCAGCTCGACTCATGCGGGATAGCGCCCGCGCGTCGAGCCCCATCGCAGCAGCCGCACCGCGAACGTCCAGTCCGAAGCTCTGCAGCAGCGACGCTAACGCCACCTCCTCACCAGTGCGCGGATCGCGCAGCCGCGGACACGAGCCGTTACACTGCGGCCACGTGCATCTCTCCACCAGCCTTCGTGGCGCGCACCCACCGCGTTCGTGCTTCTTACCACTGCCGAGCCTCTGCTCCCAGCAAGCAATAGCTCGCGGCAATGTTATACCCGAAACGTTTATAGCTTGCCACTCAGGTCGCGCAAGTGCCCCGTGCGCTAGACACGCGGGAGCAAAGGCAGCACGCACGGGACCCAAGCTCAACAGCAACGCTGCACCTGTCTGATGGACAGCGTCCCACTGCGACCTAGTTCGAGGAGCGCGCACGCCCTCAGCGGCCAACTGTGCCGAATCAAATAAGTACTGAAAGATGAATAGAGGCGTTCGAATGTGTGGGTAGAGCCGGTAACCAAAGTAACAGAGCCACGGCTCGGTTTCGTGCTCACGTACACACGATGTCGGCGGTCTGCCTCGCCACAGAGTGTGACCGAGTCGAGCCACTGTGGCAGCTGGGGCACGTCGTGTTCGCGTGGGACGGTCGAGGAACCAGCCAGAGTCAGCGATGGCGGCAACGCGGATACCTCGGGAACGCAGCGCGCGTCTTGCTGCGTCCGCGTGTAACATAACGCCGGCACCACCAGCACTGGAACCCACGAGCAGCATTCGCCCTGTGAGTCCATAGTGAAGCAGATCGGAGAGGACAGCGCGAACGATGAGTCGGCCGGCGAACACAAATCCAGTGCCGGGGTGCCGAGTACTTCTGGTCCCGGCCCACATGTCACTAGAGCAATAGGGCAAGAGCACATGATTGGAGGCGTGCCACAGCGGGTTGGCAGTGGGATCAGCCGATAACAGGGCGGGCGCGCGACGAGCCCGCGGCCAGCGCGTGGAGGACATGAGCGCGGGCCGGCGGCGCCAGCGCGCGTTGCACGACGCGGTGTCCCAACAATACCCACCACCTTCGAGATACACTACCCAGTGGTTACTATTTGTACCGCGCCGGTAGTAGTACCTGAAATTAAAAAATAACTATTGAATATTTATCTTTATATATCGTCGCTCGGGAGTGAAAACCTCGGGAATGCAAATGCATTCCCGAGGTTTTCACTCCCGATCAAATGATCATTGCACGGTTCCTGTGAAGTGTGAGCTTTCACGCGGACGAAGTCGCGGGCAAAAGCTAGTCAATTATATTTATTATATACACAAAAAGGCTAGTTTCAGTGCCTACAAACTACTTTCACATTGAGCGGCTCTCATTTTCTAGCCTAAACACTCCAAGGCTGCGATGCCGGCAGTGACGTCAGCCAATGTATCTGGACAGGAATCACCAAAACCTGATACTACCATATTGTGGGCAAATGGCCTTTTTGGCGGTCATTCTCAGTTGCCCCCGCCGTCAACGTCATTTGCCACGGGTGGCAAATGTATTTTTTTTTTATTTTGCCCTTTGCCAGTGCTGGCTTTGCAGTGATAGAAATTGGGAATGACCAGTTCTTTCGTTCCCAGCTGCCTCCAGTGGTGGCAGATAGGAAAAATGAGTTCATTTGCCCCCATTATTAAGCGTAGCTAATTTTGAATACAGAGCGATGTTGTATTAAATATTTATCACGAATGTCATTAAAAATGGATGACAGTATCAATGATTTGTAAATAATGTGATTTATAAAATATTTATCTTCCAAGAGATGATTATAAGTTTAATTTTACTCATATTTTCAACGTGTATTTTATAAATAAACAAAAAAATACACGTCATAAACTTTTCATGACATTCTTGATAAATATTTGTTGGACTTCTATAGATTATAAAGGTGATGATGAGTATTCATACCCGGCAGGGGAGCCATCATTGCACGTGAGCGAAGTATTGGAAAGCCACACGAGCCGCAAGCTGTCTGGTGGCGCTGCACTCTCGCAGGCTCCACACAGAATCACCTGTACCCAATACATTAAAATAATCAATTTGTACAATAGGAATTTAAATACATATTATTCATAACATTGTGCCATCACGCCTGTTTTCCCGAAGGATACTGCAAAGGTGCACTTTCTTAAAATAAACTCACAACAACACTTCGACCAACCTCGACAGGCCTGAAGTCGAGAGGGCAGAAGCGTGCCTCGTAATACCACGATCGACCTTGACAGGCCCTAAGTGAAGAGGCCAGAAGTGTAACTAGTAACACTTCGATCGACCTTGACAGGGCCTGAGTGAAGATGCCAGAAATGTGCCTAGGTACTTTAATTTTCTTCCGGCCTATCATGCAGAGAGAGCCGAACGCTTCCAGCAGCCCAAATTCCGCGTAGATTAAAAATCTGCATGTAACCCAAGGTCCGCTTTAATAAACAATACTGACTTTGATAATACTTGATGCAGCGCTTTGCACGCTCTGTAGACTTCCCCCTAAAATATGCACAAGCTTCCCAATGACATGACAGTATAAAATTAAATCTCGAAGTAACCTTTTCACAAAATATTAGTCGCAAAGTAAAAACGATTAACTAAAAACTTTGTATCTTAGTACTAAAAGAAGATGATCTCAAAATAACAGGAAATTCAACCTGCAAGAAGGAGACAAATACACCAACTACTCGGATAACGTCACAAAACACAAATACGAAATGCGTTGGCCTACTACTACATAGGCAAGTTTTCAACAAGTTAATCACTTCATACCAAAAGTGTTTTTTTAAGTACAAGTTAAAACACCAATTGAGCATTCAGAAATAAGCGCCTTATGCACATAAAAATGCTTCTAATAGAACCGCTAATTCCAAAATTACCTAGATTGTGGATTCCTAGACCCTTCACAAGACCAATCAACGCAACAACTAACAAAGTTTGCTAAAAACTAATTACTTAAACATGATTTTGAAGAAAGTACTTAGTAGTTTACTGTTCGCCTAAGGGCCGATTTTTCAATTCAGATAACTTTTATTTGAAGAATAATTTTGACATTTTGACAGCCTTTGTATAGAAAATATGTCAAACCGCTATATTTATTCCTCAGATAAAAGTTATCCGACGATTGAAAAATCAGCGCTAAGACGAAATACTTGAATTGAAGGAATAGTTTTTATCTTGTCGGTATCAATTAATAGAGAAATGTTCTAACTAATAAGCAGCTGGAGCCCAAATCTCAGAAAGGCACTACTAAACTGCCCGCTCCTCTTTTAAACCAATGCAGGTTAATTGTTGTTCCTCAATATTAAGTTTTAGTTTTATTGTGTCCTAAAAAGCGATGAAACAATCAAATATATAATAGATAAATTGTAAAAATATCGAGGAAAACCCCTTTTAGTTACCATATTACATTATGGAATTAATACCAATCAAATTCCACTTCCCTTTGAAACTTTGAACGTTTAACACATTGTATGGTACAGAAAAGAAGTATCCGGATTTTATTCAAACACTCGTAAGTACCTATTTACATTTGTTGTAGTTCTAGTTTCACTAGCATATGATTAAGACTAACTATATAGATTGAGTTGAAGGTACTGTAGCTACTGAAATACCTACCTCGTAATTTTAATGGAGCAGTAGTGCAACATATTGTCAAAGCAAAGAAGTTATTGAATGCTCATAACAAAGTAAAAGCCCCGCTCCTCAACGATCACTATCAACTAGCATCGACCGTGAATATCGACAAGACAACACTGACAGATCACAATCTAGACCTAATAGTTGTTTAAGACAAGTTTTGCTTGTCACGCATCCTAATTAAGCTAGCCAAGACAAAAGTCGATGGGGAGTTGGGATGATCTCCAAAATCAGCGTATTTGTTTAACCTCTCTTCTGGTACATTTTATGTATTGATATTAATTGTGTTCCATATTTTTATTTTGAAAAGGTATCTAAATAAGCCTATTTATATATTGGGCTCGATATTAACCAAGCAGTTTTGGAAATATTTAGGTTTGAAATTTTAGAGACCAGTGCGATCAATTTTTATTTTGGAGATTGAGCCTGGCACAATGCTAAGCGTCAACATAAAATGATCAAAATTTATATAGATTTAGGTAGCAATGAAATAGCTGTAAAAGTAATGTTACGGAAAGAAATTGTGCATAGAATGACGTCTTATTTTATGAGATGAAATCTCGATGAACAACACAGAAGCAATTAAGATTCGGCTGTAAGATATCCGCAGGAAAAATGATTGAAATGCTACTTTATTAATTAATGGTCCACGTCGTCACGGACAACAATATAAAAGAACGGATTGCCGAAACAAGAAAGAATCTAAGGGGTTTTTCAATGTTGGATAGAAAACTACCAGAGAAGCAGAAGATTCTACCAAACCATTACATGCTATAGGGTTTCTAACTGGAATATTGGGGAAAACTTCCCTACTGTAGGTAGGGTAAAAGCCTTTTTAACTTTTAAAACCAAAGCAACCGTTTAATCAACGTGAATATTATGATTCTGTACGAATTACTTATAAGGCGTCAAGATAATGTCATAAACTGCCGTCCTATTTCTAATAGACCGTAAAGTGACATTTTGTCTTGATTTTATTAACTACGTAAAAGCGCAACATTTTCTCTATCGACCAGTCTGGTCCGTATTTTTCTAACTTTTGTCAATTACGAGACCCAGATACTTTTACTGAGACATTACCATATAAATACCATAGCATACCATATTGTAGATGGTCAAATTACAGTACAAAAAAAGCATGACATAAACACAAAAACTTTAATTTTAAAAACTGTGTTAGTCCTGTAACTCGTTAAAAGTTATACAGTGAGCTTAAAGTAGCCCAATAATTTGATATAATCAAAAACATCTGTATGTCTTCAGAATGTCTAGAGACAACACTTTCGACGTTTTTGCTCATAACTCAAAATTAGGTTAAGTCACTTAACAGCCTTTTAGAGATAGGACGGCAGTATAGGTGTCAAGACAATATTAGGAATTAATTCAGTTCCCTTGAAGCTTCATCTTCCAACACCCAGATACAACCTATACCCTTTTCACAGTAAGGTGAGTCCTGAAGTTTCCCTACAAAACGTCAGGGATGTTACGGTGCTGGTTTTATCGGAACCAAAGTCGGAGTCGGAGTGTTTAAATTTGGTTTGTCGGATTCGGAACCGGAGTCGGAAGCGGATTCGGAGGTGTTAGCAGAAGAGAGATGTGTTAAGGGCAGGCCTAATAAAATAAAATAGTAAATACATAATTCAGTCAGCCTCTTTAATTTCAATTGAAAATAATAAACCTACATAATATAGGCGAAGACGATAAAAAAATTGCTTCGACCTCCTATCGAAACCTCCGATTTAAAAGTATCGGAGCCGGAGTCGGAACCGGAGGTGTAATATCAATCGGAAGTTCCGACTTATCGGAGTAGGAGTCGAAGCTCCGTAACATCCCTATAAAACGTAAACCCTTTCATACAAAGAATATCAAATATTTTTAAAAACAAAACATTGATAATGTAGCAATTTCAAGGTTTTTGATGATGTCGTTTACGTTTTTTCGATTGCAGTCATCTTACGGCTACAATTTACGAAATGACCGCTAAGTCAGGACTCATTTCTTTGAATAGAATAAAGTTCCCTTCATATTTGAACTAGTCCCCAATTTTCGGGCAAACCAACAAAACTACAAATAATGAAAACTTAGTCCTTCACTTGAAAACTTGGTAGAGCCAACATATTATTTTGTAATAGGTACTTATTCCGTAAAGATTTCATTTAGGGATAGGTACTTCATTTTGGAAATACTTAATTCATAACTAGACGCAATTAAACCTGGCTATGTTATATCTATGATCTGCTAATAATATTCTGTAGCTTTTTTACTTTTTGATTAAAAAATATAACCTATCCTCACATAAAAACGATTATCCACTCAATATTATTCCATAACTTTAAATATTGATTCAAATATTAGCCAGAGATCACAAACATATGAGCAAGTTCCGCTTCAATGATAAACCTTCACACTGTTTAACTATCACTGTTATCTGAAACCGGCGTGAAAAACACATGTCACAAAATAATAAAGCAATGCGTACACAGAGTGTCCAAACAATCCAATGGTTGTAGCGGCGGAGTGAGCCGCGGTGGCGCGTCATCGCTCCCGGTCGAGGACAGCGGACGAGCGCGGGCGCAGACAGCGGGCCGGAGCACACCCCATACTGGCGGGCGCAGGCGCACCACTGCGCGGGCCCCGGACCACGCGCGCGCCGTACGGTAGCGCTCCCGCTGTTTACAAAATAAAGCCTCTATTTAGAGCGAGGGCGAAGGGCCGAGCGCTCGCCGCCGCGCGCCGCCCGACCGAGTAGGCGAGCGGGCGGCTCGTTTGTGCGGCAGGGGCGGCGGGACCGGCTCCGGCGGCGAGATCAAACGCGCCGCAGATCAAAGGAGCCGCCGCGCGATCGGCATCCGTCATTATTATTATGCAAGCATTACGAGGCGCGCGTGACTCAGGCGAGAGGGCCACGCGAGTTGCGCGGGCGCCGCGCCGCGCCCCCCGCTGGCCCTGCGCACCCTCCACCTGTCAACGGCATCGACACTGAACAAAACGACAGCCCTCTAGCTTGCGCCCGCGCTGCGCACACCGCCTCCTTCACAGATTAGCCATAGGTACATAAAATGTTCTTTTTAAAGCATAATTTTAGACGTTATTTATTTCCACATGAAGAATTTAATATAGCGAGTGGACGGAGCAGGATCGGTAGATTAAATATTGATACAAAACATATCAGATGTACAAAATTCAGCGATGATAAAAGTAAAAAGTGCGCTAATAAACGAAAACAAATTAAGATAGGTACTTTAATGAAAGCTGTGTCAAACTCGGAAGTTATTCCAAACAAAGCACTACTGAAACTAGATAGTCGCCTGATTAGAATTATACTCTCAATACCTATCTTATCATAAACTGTGAGGTAAGTTCTAAAGTAAGACCACAGTTCAGTAATCAAATCATAAATCGATTGTTATTAACGCTTCCTGGATTCCCCATAAATGTTGTTGCTAAGCAACGACCATACAGCCCAGCTAAGTAATAAAGTTAGCATGCCACCCGTAAAAGTAGGACGTAGAAAAAGTAGCAAACTCGATCTTTGTCGAATATCAAAGACAAAGCTTTACTCCTTTTCAAAGAAACCTGGAATCCTTGAAAGTTTCAAAGAAGAAGTTCTTGGCCTTGTTTAAAACCTTTCTGTCCATTCACTTATGAATTAACGTTGGAGATTCTCAAGCACCAATATGGCTGACCCATTTCAAAACCTAGTAAGGGACACTTTTTACAAAAATCGTTTTATTCCATTGTCTCGCTAACTTACTAAGTAAGTCTCTACCAAATAAAAAAACACCAGCGTTGAGAACTCTCATAATAAGCAGAAATATTTCAGTATTACCATTCACTGCCTCGTGATCACTTTAAAACCTAGCAAGTCACTTTAACCACGTAATTTTACCTAAAATAAATACTTTTCAAAGGATGACCGACTTTACGTTTATGCGCTCTCCTGTAAAATTTCGTTTTAAGCCCTTACTAGGTTTTGAAATGGGACAGCCGAATATTGTCATGAGCGTCATGATTCATTTGATAAGACATCACCTGAAATTAAGGTTCAACTGTAAAATGAGTATTAAAAATATTGGTTGCATTGTTAATGAGCATAAGCAGTGATAGCCTTGCGGTTGAACGGTTGCCTTCATAGCAGGAGGGTCCGAATCCGAACCCGGTCCGCACCTCTGACTTTTCGAATTCAGGTGTGGATCAGAATTTACTTATCACTTGCGTTAACGGTGAAGTAAAACATCGTGAGGAAACCTACACACCTGAGAAGGCGCCATAAACTTCTCGAAGGAATACAAATATGCAAATACAATATCTAGCATTAATCTCAACCGCTCAAGTGTACCGAAAACGGTACGGCCGCCATTGTTTATCTATTGTGTCTATAATTACAGTACTACACAGGTTAATTCCACTGAACAAGATCGCTAGTTTGGATGCAGTATGAAGCACCCACAAAATATGCACATGCAGAAATAGTGAAAAAATAATGCAACATGCAACCAAATCAATACACGACACGTGTTTCGCCCCTGCACGGGGCATCCTCAGAATATGTTGAATCCATTTTTTATTTTTTTATTTTGCGGTACGCTCTCCTTTGACCATTATCTCGCCTGATAGTAAGCGATGATGTGGTCGACGGTGAAGCACGCTTGCCTAGAAGTAACCTATGCACTCTTGACTTAAAGACCCCAAGGTTGTAGCTATCAGGAAACACAGACTCCTCGACCGGTAGGACGCGAAATCAAGGGAATTTTCAGGCGGGAGGGTGGTGCTGGGTACTGCATCCAAGCTAGCGATCTTGTTCAGTGAAATTAAAGCTAGATATTGTATTTGCATATTTGTGTGTCATGGATTTCCGCACAGTAACGCCTGATTCCATCATTTATTCTCGAAGGAACTTTACTTATGTGTGTGTTGTTCGCCAACCCGCACCAGGCTAGGGTGTTGGACTAAGGCCAAACCCCTTCTCAATTTGAGAAGAGGCCCGTGCCCAGCAGTGGAACAGTAATGGGCTGATTAACATAATTTAATTAAAACTTACTTCTCTAAGGATTTTGTAACTCAATATTAATATCAAACCACGTTATTGACGATTATTTTCGAGATAACTTTCGCTTAAAACTTTAAAGGGCTTTTTGTAGAGTGACAATGATTTAGAAACGTTCTATAATTTTACGATCAGTCTTAAACAAGGAGTAGTAATATAATTTCTTTTTACGTAAATTAACGACGTTTTCAAGTTAATAAAGATTTTATCGTAACATTTGACATGTGTATGGCCCGCAGGTGTTATTTCAAAGCAAATTGTCCGAAGTGTATAAAACTGGACGTAGACACCGAGTTAAGTAGAATATAATTGGCGGGGCGGCACGGCAGACGTTCAAAGCGTGTACCTACCTGCCTGTAAAAATGCCATCATAAAGCCAAGCCGCCACAATGAGCCATTTGACAGTTGGTACCCACCTTTATGATGCCGACTCTGATATACGAGCCGAACCCATTTAAGCTTATTTTATCGACTCCCAATACAACAACCTAGCTATCCCGCGGATAGTAAATCAGGCATCTAAAGAATTACACGCGACTACCGCTCACAAACAGGGCGGAAAGAATAAACCATTTAGTTATACCATTCAAAATCTTTATAGCTTATTATTCAATCCCATTAAAGACTTAGTGGGACGGCCTCTTTAAAAGAGCTTTTAATATAAAAGACCATTATACGGCCCATTTTCCATAACAATGAACATAATATTTTTTCGTTCCGCGTTCTCTTTATATTGCTTAATTATTATTAAATCATTATAAGCAATAAAAGATGTTTTAAAATTTGTGAAATGGTGTAATAAAGAGCTTTAGTTTACCTTTTTATAATATTCTAGCTCACTGGTAGGTACCTAGTACCTACCTAATGTTTAAGTCCTTACGCGCAATGATTATTTTTTACCTAACATAACTGATCCTTTTTATAAGTTTGTTTAACTATTTAACCCTTTGTAGGGCAGAAACGAAATTTGTAGCACTTGTTACCACCCCACTAGCCTGACTTTAATGTCGATTTGATCGAAACTATTGTAAGAATGTTCAGTCTTTTTGTCGTGTGTTTCATTTTTGTCGAATCCTCATTCAGAGTTCACATTTTGACCCACGCACTCTAGCATATCGCCCATGGTAGCAAATGTAGTCCGTGCTTTAAGGCGCCTCCAAATCCAAAATCCAATCCAGCCAACCCATCAATACCCACTGCCACTTCCAAACTGCGCCACGTACCATAACCGATTCTCTTTCCTTTACATTTAGTCCTCTGTCAACCCCATCTATCTTCAGAAAAACCGTTCATCAAGTAAACATACCAGCATCAATTACCAGATTGATATCCATTTAACAAAATTTACCATAACCTTAATATATTTGTTTCACACGGTAACTAGCATTGCATAGTAAGCTACCAATTAGCTAAATACTAAAGAAAGCTCACATCATAAAAATATTATGGTTGGTATCCAATTCTAGTGATAACTTTATGCTACAGACTTTATCTTTATCTTTACTCTACAGAATCTATCCCTTCCTTGTGGCTATAAAATACGTTCTATTTTATTCTTATCCGCTTCCAAAGCACACGACCTAACTTTAAAAAAGATGCATCAATAGAGAATGTGTGTTGAACTAACTTAACGAAGAAAACCAAATCGCCATTAAACGAATAGTAAAATGTTTAGTTATACAAGGTTAGTCAGAAAGGGGGTACTAATCCGCAGGCCACATAAAGTATCACTGATAGCTGTCTTAAAGCAAGTGTCAAAATTTCAAAATTCCATAATTTTTATTTTCATGCAAAATGATTTTTATTTTAGTTTTTTTCAAAAAATCTTTATCCCTGCTTTAGTTACGAATTCAGAAAATGGTGCTTCTGATTCATGACCCTAAATATGACCTAAAATGTAAACACAGCTGATCTAACTGGGGATAGATAGATTTTAGCGATTTTTTTTTTGAGATCTTTGAACAGTTATTTCTCCTTAACTATTGACTTTTGGGAAAAGTTGTAGAACAAAAGTTATTCATTATTATGGGCACTTTAACACCCTTTCAGATTAGTACCCCCTTTCCGACTAGCCTTGTATAAATGCCTATAAATTTAGTTATGCTATACTTACTCCGTAATAATAACACTCGGAGCTTTGGTCCTTTACGCTTGTTTTCTCTTGGGAGCGGAAAATGCAAATCCCTTAACGATGCCAATAATATAAAACTAGTCCACGCCGGTCAAAAGCACTTCAGTAACACGACTGCTGAACCACAAAATAAATGACAAAAATAAAATATTATATTACTCTAGTGCTTTTCCGAGGAACCTATAGCTCGAATTAACCTATGAAACAATAGCTATCTAGCCGTGCACGTTTATTAGTGAGTAAACTAACCATGATAATGACACTCTTTCGCAGAGCGACTATCCATTTAACATACCTAACTACTCCTCTGGTCGAAAAAGATTTTTATGTAACCCTTGGGATCAAATGGGGTGGCCTATTGTTTCAATAAGATTATCATCAGTAGCCTCATCATCATCATCACGTATCTTGTCTGACAAGCGTTTTGAACAATATCACGATCATTCTTTGTAGCAACCGAATAGTGGAGGTTCGTGCTGAGCAGTGGAATATTTTTTTTCTTTTTTTGTTTTAAAAAAATATTGCCCCACTCTAGGATTTCTCCTGTGTCGTGGGTGCGTTTACAAACCCCAATCTCACATATACAAACGCCCAGACCCGAAACAACTAGGTATCTGTAGGCCATACAAATCTTTGTTCCGTGTGGGAATCGAACCCAAGACCCGTAGCGCAGAAGCCAATCGCACAGCCACTGCACCAAACGTGTCGTCAAACTTTAACGAGCATATAATTGTATATATGCGTTTGAGTATACTGCTCGTTTCTATTTTCGCAATATTAGTCTTATAAAGGTACCTAAAGTCCGTTGTCACATCGCTGGGCGAGCGCAATGGCGACCATCCTCATATCTCATAATTGCCAACCCAATATGAAATGACGAAAGACCTTTCCTTAATCAGGGACCACTCGGCCAACTCATATAGTAGGAGTAAAGATAAGAAAGAATATATTAACCGCAAAGATGTGTACTTTGTTACTCAATCTTGCCGCTCCGAAGTGGCGCCTGACGATAAAACTTTGTTACGTGAAAGGACACGAGCTAACTGCTTTGTATTCAGACTAACTACCGTAGATAGTAAGTTCATTTCCCGGTGAACTGGAAGCTAAGAAGAATAACTTGGTGTATCAGCTGCCGTATCGATCGTATTTTATAAGAAAGAGTACTCTACTTTTCCGGTTAGTATTGTAAATGGTGACTTAAATCTTGTCAGAGGTAGGTTGCAACCTGCAACCGCTTAAACAAACTAAACAAATAGTATTCCGATTCTCTTGGCCTTATAGTATAGGAAAATGTTAGGTTGAAGAAGAAATCATCAAGACATCAGCTGATTCTCCTTCTGCGCAATATTGAGGTAGCAACCCGTCACTATATCTATCTCGTGTCGACACGAGCATAGCTCATGCCGTGGTGAAAAGATTAGCAAGTCAGCAAGGTTGATAGCGGGGCTGACTGCCCAGGGTGCGCCGGACGTACTTAAGTATTATCACTCGTGGAGGCTCTTTTAATGCACCCTAATGCACCCTATCACTATATGATGTTTATACAAAGAGTAGGATTTTATTATGTGCTTCCCGTAGAAACCGATTTTTATTTCCTCCTAGGGTTCAGCCGGTTCAGTGACCCAAAACTAAGTCTTGGTTGGCATTCGATACTAGAAGCCACAGCTGTGGTGTATTCCATACAAGACGTCGAGCCAGTTTTCAAATTTCAGCTTGAACCGATATTATTTGGTGACTCTGTTTTCCCTAGAAGGCTAAACGAGCGTAAAAATCTAGATATATAATAGGTTGCCTTAGTTGTTAATTTTATTTGTATTGTACGTGAAAACACGTTTCAAGTCTGTTTTGGCAAAACGTTGAGCTCTGGCAAGCGTAAATTGCGCCACATTAATTTTATAATACAACAACATCAGTCACATTTAGCTCGTTTTATGTTCAAATATAAACTCTTAGAAGTTCGCGATTCAAGTTATAAATAACCAAGTTTAGTACTTCTAACTCTGACATTAGATAAATACACAAACAACTATACGTAGATATTATAGATACATACACGTCATAGGTACAATCGCTACAAGTAGCATCAAGTAATAAACCGCTAGTCACCTCGCGAACGGAGAAATAATGGTGGACTTTTTACAGTAGTGTACCCACAGGTCGCTACCGGGGTTTGCACTGATGGAAGCAAAAAAACTGTGGTACTCATTCTCTGTGACGCCAAAGATCGGTACACTTCCCGACGGAATTACATCCAAGATTATTTATTTTGACGTATTTCTTTAACGCTTGAGACGACTCGAGTTTGATCCCCGGGTCGGATTGGAACTGTGCACGGTAACTAATGATAAAGGCTTGCCGCCTATCACATTGGGAAAATCGTCGTGTGTGAACACAAAATAAATTACCCAGCCCAGCTACATCGTGGGTGAACTGTGTCAATGGTCAAAGGTTACCTCTCAGTCTACGCCTCTGGGAATCCCTTTCGGGGATAACAGTCGTGGCTGTTATACTGCTGTTTGGCTCTTTTTTATATGGTTTTAAAAGGTACGTATCTCCCTATTATTTTTTTATGATACCTATACGGAAAGAAAATACATAAATACTGTCACAAAAAACTTAATATCTTAACTATTATTCTACCGGCAACAGTTTCAGAAGTCGGTGCTTTCAATTTGGTTTAGCACAGACTCTGAAACTGTTAATTTTATAATATGGTAATTATTTTACTCTTTTCAGGTTGTTTCAAAGTCGCTTTTTACTTTAAAAAAAAAATATGTAATCCTTTTTAGTGCCACAAATTACAATTACAATAGTGTACAATCGTGGGCCACTACTACTATAACTAGAAAGTTTTCTATAAAGGTAATACATTTTCTAAGTACTAATAATATTGTATAAAAAACTACTCAACCAAACGTAATGAAATTCATATGGGACCAACTCGAGAGTAGGTATTCACATCAACTAAAACAAGAATTACTAAAATCGTTCCACAAACCTCCGAGAAATCGGTGAACATACATAAAAAAACATTCGCGTCGACTATAGAACCTCCTCCTTTTCTAATAAAAATAATATTTATGACGTGACGAAATTGTCTATAACCAAACTGCTTTTGAATTTAATCCTACTAAATCCCTCATGCGACAACAAGATAGGGAAGCAGTATCATGTGTGGTTTTTAATTTTAATTACACCAACACGAAAAATTATTATTCTAAAACTATGTTTTTGAACCTGACCATGATTTTCTATAACTGCCAGACATCAGTAAAACTTATTTGTGGCAATTGTAAGTACTCGTAAATGCATACAGATTTGATACAATAATCTCTTGGATAAATCAATCATGTCTCAATGCAGTAATCGACTCTATAAACCAGAGCACAAATTAGTAATCGCAGTACCTACATAATTTAGTAGTTTGGTGTATGGCTTTTAATCATTCGGTACTTCTCGCCTTCAACGCAATATTTGCAGTTAAACTAAGGACGTTTTGAAAAAGGCTTTATTAATTTGGTAATTACAACGTTTTTACCAGTTTAAACCATCGAGTAACACCTCATTACTTAATTTCTCTTAGTTGACATTATGGTCGTAACAATATGAAACTGCCTATTTTTCTGTATTTTGGTTTAATTTTCTGGTCAATCTCAGCTTGAATAAGTGGATAACAAAAGTAAGAGTTCATAAATAAGTATATGAATTTCCTTTCCTTCGTTTTATTTGAAGCGGGCTCGAATTTGAAGTAGGTACCTACCGCACAAGCCATAATAAATCTCTCTTATGAACAAGGAAGTAATAGGAAGTTATCGACATCAGCGGTTTTATGCGGTATTTGAGTCGAATATAAACAATAGCAACACTTTTGTTTATGATATTACACACATGAATAAGCATTGTAAGCGAAATACGAATGGGCGAGTAGAGCAGTAGCACCGCGCGACTCCCCGCAGCCCACAGCCTCCGAATCACAATAAATCTGAACCGATAAGTAGTCGAGCGGATTGTCGGCGCGGCGCGATCAAAGCGAAGGGAGGAACATGAAAGGCGCCGCCGCCGTCCGCCGAGATGTTTCATTCGAGGCCGCGTTTCCACCACTGCCCGTCACGTCCGATTGGCCCTTTGTTATATGACATTTTAATTAATTTGATTTTAATTTTGAATGACACGTTTATAGATTTAAATGATGAAGGTAAAGTATTCTTTGGAGTAATGGACTGGCATACCTACCATAAAAGGACTCACACATACACATACCTACATTATGTACCGTATATATCTGACAGATTGACGAGCATTAAATTAAAACTAAATAATTTTGATATTTATCCACCCATACATCTCGTGATTCTAATTATCTACGCCCACCACTGTCCACCACAGTATTATACTTCTTTCGTGTCAGTACTAGCTTTACGAGAATAGCTCATGCCGTAGTGAAAACATTAGCCAGTCAGCAAGGTTGATACGGCTGAATGCCCAGTGCAGGCTCTTTTCAAGCACACTTCTTTAAAATGCAGATAAGCAGTTTCAGTCGATAAATCAAACGAAAATATATACAAGGTTAGTCGGAAAGGGGGTACTAATCCGAAGCCCACTTATAGTATCGCTGACGACTCTTTGAAAGCAAGTGTTAAAATTTCAAAATTCGATATTTTTTTTCCAAATAAAATGATTTTTATTTTAGTTTTTTCAAAAATTCTTCATCCCTGCTTTAGTTACAAATTCAGAAAATGGTGCTTCTAATTTATGACCCCAAATATGACCTAAAATGTAAACACAGCTGATCATAACTGGGGATGATAGAATTTAGAGTTTTTTTTTGAGATTTTTCAACAACTGTTTTTCTTAAACTATTGAGTTTTGGGAAAAGTTGTAGAACAAAAGTTATTCATTATTATGTGTACTTTAACACCCTTTTAGATTAGTACCCCCTTTCTGACTAACCTTGTACATATGAAAATATTTAACATTTTAATAATAAGGCTGCAAACACACTGAGCCTATTTTGCGCGGCTCATGTTTCGTAGCGTTACACGTACCTATGCATCGCACTACGAAAAATTATCCTGCACGGCCTCACCACACGTATTATACGTCGTTAAGCCAAGGGAAATAAATAGGGGCTTAAAAGTTTCGCGCGCATCTTGTTTGCAATCCATGTTTAGCGGCGTATTTTCAGCGGCTACAGGGGGCTTACTATGTCATCTTATGAAAACGTTCAAATGCCAGCCAGTCAACTTCCGTCCAAAAGCAGGCCTGCTTCTGAAACGCTAAAAATCGTACCATGACAGTACTAAAGGTGAACGACTATTGAACCAAGTTGAACGGTAATACTTGTTCATGGTACGAAAAGTCTATACAAAAAAAAGGTGAACGGATTTCAAAAACGTCAATGTAGCAGGCCTGCTCTAACGATGTCATAGTACAAAAAAGAAGGGCAATTCAACTTCCAGGCAACTTCTGTCCTGCTTTTAGAGGTCATAGTAAGCCTCCAGCCATACTTAAGCGTATTTTGCGCCACGTACTGCGCAAGATACGCTAAGTGTGTTTTGGCCCTTTAGAGCCCTGTATATAGAGTCGCAGCATCAAGCCAACCGCAGACCGCGACACAAGTCCTAGAAAAAGGATAAAGAAATGATAAAACTACATACATCGATACGCAGCTTTACTTCAAGTTATAGTTGTGACAATCTAATAGGTCCGAGTAATGTCAACACTAGTAATAATTACTACAATGCATAGCGTTTAGTTTCATTTTATCAATGGTGCGCTATGTTCAGAGAAATATAAAGGCGACTTTCTTTAAGATCGAAGGCGTGCAACTTCTGTACACATTTATTTTGTCCTTCGCAAACGTCAAATCGGACCTATTATGTTGTTCGAACTGTACCTAAGGCCGGGCGCTCATTGTGACTTATTGTTACCAAGTCGAATTTTATGAAAATATATATTTGTCACCCTAATGTCACGTCGCCATAGTGAGCGCACTCCCATATATCTTTATTCATTCATTCGACTTGGTAACAAAAAGTCACAATGAGCGCCCGGTCTTACTGGCGAAAATTTTCAGGCTTAGGTACTAGGTATTATTTAGCATTAGAGCACGTAAAGCCGCATTTCCACTTAGCTGCCGAGCAAACATTTTGATCAGAGCAAATGTTTGCTGTTTTGCCAGTGTTCACTGAAAGCAACTATGGTTTTCACTATGATAGCTAAACGAATATTTGTTCTGAACAAGAGCCTGTACGTTCGCACAGGTACCATGTTCGTCCGCACAGTTGCGTTTTCACTGTTGTGTCACTCACTCAAGAAACGGACGATCATCATGGACGTTGATTTGCTTTTGGCTAGTGCAGGGTTTTTAATAATTGCCACATTACTAAAAAAACGAAAACGAAAAAGGCAGTATTGGGTGTCTAGTTTTTTAAAACAGAGAGAGAAGAAATCTTCGCATCACATCAGCCATTTGTTTCAAAGCATGGTTTTTATGGTATTATTTTAGTATTGTCTGCTTTGTGGGTCCCATAGGAACGAATGGACCATATAAATATCAACAAGTTACAACGTTTTTTCTTGATTCCACTCCATGTTCGCTAAAAAGATCTGACGACCACCGAGCACGTCAAACACCGAGCGAATGCTCAAAGCATGTGTTCGTTCGCCGTTACTTAGTTTTCATTGAATGGTTGAGCGAGCGAGCATTCGTTCACTGAATTCAGCCGAACATCGTTGAACGAACTCGTTCGCTCGGTCTGATGGCTTCTACACACATGCCGCCGGCTTATTGCCGCGCGGGTGTAAGTCAGTAGGCGTTATACCCGGCGGCCTGGTTAAACACCCGCCGGCAAGCCGCGCGGCAGTGCCGGCGGCATTGTGTGTAGGAGCCTTGATGTTTCCATTTACCGGGCAAACACACTTTGGCTCGCTCAGAACTGTTCCGAGCACTAAGTGGAAACGCGGCTTAATAGGTACCTTTTTATCGAATTAATTAAAATTAGGGTATTTTAAATAATTATGTCCTACGTTGTTTCGCTAGTTAATTTGAAGTTACCATAATGATACCTGAACAAGACTAAAATATCGTGCCGTCTGTTACCGTGGACCCTAGTGAAATAGTACACAGAGATTGTAGCAGTTATTACTTTATATGCATGAAGCAATAACACCGTACCTTTGAGAGCAGCATCTACTGGCGTCTTGTGTAATTAATTTGCCATAAACAACTCGCATTAGCTATACATTCCTGCTTTGCTTTATCATACTTTATGCTCCGTTCACGTTTACACAACACTTTTAGTTTTGTAGAACTTGCCGGGGAATTACGGCCCTCAATGTCAACTTTATAATAAAGGAAAATGTTTTGAATCGAATTCGTATTCTGGGCTCGTGCCCAGCCTCCTCATGGATGGATTTTATGAGATATAAAAATAAAGGTAAAAGTAGAAATAAAAGTAGTTTTTTAAATTATATTTTATTTGCAAATAAATATAAACAGACATATAGGAATAGTTCTTTATCTGATGCCTCATGTATACCTCAGCAATAATAAAAATAAACATGTATTACAAGATTATCAGTTCAAACAAAATGGGTTGTGCATTAAGCCGGGTACGCACAAACGCACACGAACATCGCGAACACGAATCACTAAGCACGTGTTTGCCGAACACACTGTTCGGTAATGGCATGCACATGCGAACAACGTAGTTCCGTAGCACGCAGCGCAACAAATTCGTTCGCAGGTACGTACACGGCTTTACATGCTCTCCTGATCGAATATAGGTACGATTTACGATGAATAAATATAGACTCAATAAAAAATAAGGCACATCTCTTTATCACAGAATACACCATCTACTAAATTTTAACTACATTTGTATAAAATTTATTCAACAGTTTAAAAAGTACCTATACTTCGGACACAGTTTTTATGGATTGCAAAACTGTGCTTCAGCTGTACTTCATTCACTTTATAAATAAGGATAAAACACTTACATTCTCTAGTACACAATAAACAATGTTAACCCGACACGACATCGATAACTTCATAAATATAGTGTAAGATACTATCAATTAAATAATTGTTTAAAACAAGTATTTTTTAAACCTATGTCAAGTTCGGACAATTATTGAATATTGTGTACTAGACCGAATTTAATTAAGATATTCTAGAAAATTGTATGGAAAACTATTTAGAATGTTTTCTCTTTGTGTGCCAAAGAATTAAGAGTTATTCATATGGCCTAAGTTATAATTACATTATGCATTCTCTAGGTACATTCAAAAACATTTTTACCTAGTGTGAAGAAACAATAAATTACTCTCCATGTGTATAAAAACTAGGATACCATTACGATGTTGATGAGATGAGATCTAAATAATGGTAAGATTACCTACCACTAGAAAAATGTATGATAATGATATTTTATTGTCCCTACGTGGTGCCGGGCACCCTCGAGATTCCATTCCGTGACTCACGTTGTTTTTACATTAAGGGCAAGACACACGCACTATTTAAGTGTCACGATTCATTGTTGAACACAGTTTCATTCGCTAGATATGAAATTTAAATTTGGGTTGTGATGTAATCCACGATAGACTAGGCCTACGACATAAATAATTAGGTACATACTTACATATATTTTTTTTCTTTACGTTAACATACCTAGCACTCGATATGCAAAATATAGAATCGGTTTTTATTGCTTTATTAATATAACCTATCAGTCACACATGCAGATGCATTCCAAAATCTAAACTTAGTATTGTGACTGCAGACGATTTTCAAATTATTAATTTTCAAAGAAAATTTAATCTATTACAACAACGTTTCGTTTTCACAACATCATTACACTTTAAATAATATACCTATTATTATAAAAATATTTTTAATATATTTGATGTAGGTACCTAGTTAAGTTTGTCCAATATAAAATGACGCAATGAACTCCTGGTCCAAAGAGTATCGATATTATTACAATGACTACGTTTAATAATTACCTAACATAGAAAAATTAGGCAATACGTCAATTTATATTAGACAATCTGTAATCGATCCCATACTCAATGTTGGCCGTCTTATAACGACCATTTAATGGAGTGACCGATGTTGAAGCTCCAACCCTTATTCAAAGTATATAAAACTTGATATATAACGCTGTACATAGGAGCTATAATACTACATTTACCGAACATACATAAGTTCTAACGTTAATGACATAATAAATAATGGCAGGTTTAACTATAGGTACTCATCATTAATGTAACACGGTTGACGCAAAAATAAGAGTATTACTCATTCGAAATTACACATCTGTGAAAATTGCACAGTACATTTTTTTTCTTGGTTTTGTCAATAAAACCAGAAAATAATTATATCAGACTAATTTAGATTTTAAATATCACTTAGTTATAATGCCCTGATTTAGTATCGGAGCTTCATTACCACAGCCTAAAACTTCTATTGTGCGTTACAAAAGCAAGCAATTATATACAGTCTAGGGATATACAGTATCTACCTGAAATGTATAGAGCAGGCCTATTTGCATTTAGTATAATTTTATTAAAATATATCGCGAACCAATATCTGCATAAATACCGATGTCTTGATATATTTTACCACGCAAATGCATACAGTAGGTATGCAATTAATAAGATATTAATACAATCATGAATTGAAGGCGACGCATAATTTAAAGTGACACATATAGTGAACGAGTCAATTAACCAAACCGGTCGATTGCTCGCTGTTTTCTGCAAAACAAACCAATTACAATAAAATCTGAAACCTAAGTACTCATTCCTCGTCAGATTAAGCACTTCTCATAGGCATGTTGACAGCATCAATAAATTGCAAATCTAATTAGTCCGCCAGTTAGAGTTTTAAAAAATCATGACGCGTATTTTTTCTTTCGTTAAATCTATGAATATTTGGAAAGATAAAACACATCAAAACTCGAGAGTGGGGGCTTGTGACGTCAGAAGCAAGTAAAAATTGTACTTGCTTGTGACGTTTTGCCAATTTTAAAAGTGTCGTATCTTCGTCAATTTTAGTTTACGTAACAAAAGAAAAAATACGGGTCAAATATTTTTTGATAATGTAACTAACGGACTAATTAGATTTTTTCAGCCAATTACCCTATTAACAACTTACTAATTCGTACAGTGACGCTTCAGGCCCTGGAGCCCAATTTTCCTAAAAGAAATCTTGATAAATCGCAACCGAACAAAGGCCGAACCGTTCACAAGACAGTTTTCGTTTTCAAAAGCTGTTAAATTGTTTGATACAAAAAACAAAACCAATCGTTTGACAGTTTTCGTAAACAAAAACTGATTGACAGTTGTGGTTCGTTTGCGTTTGACAATGATTTTGTTAGTCGTCTTGGCCCTCTGAGCAGACGACGGACTTTTTGTCCGGCAGACTGCCGCAAAGGAGAAGGAAAGTGTTTGGTAGTTGCCCGTCGCGAAATTCAGCACGGACTCAACGCACACAACAGGGGGTCTACTCCCTAAGCACGAAGTCCGTAGTTTCGGCCTTAGTTAAGAGCGTTTCCTACTCCCTATCACCTACGCACATACGATTATTTCGGGGCCCGAACTAAGAATGAATGACAACACGATTTGACAGTTATCCTACCGATGTGTTTTTGCCCGTCGGAAAAGATGAACTTGACAATTGTTATGTTCACTCCTACGTTTCGGGCTACTTTCGGACGGGCGACTAACTTCGTTGACGGACTTAGGGAGTAGTCCCCCAGTTTTGTTTTGTCCATAGTTTTGGTTAGAACTGTAGTGTCTTCACTGGCAACAACTACCAACCACGTTCATTCTTGTACGCGGCAGTCCACCGGACAAAAAATCTGTCGTTTACTTAGGGCCTTACAATGACACTAATACATGTATAAATACTGAACTGGGTTGTACCTAAAATAGATTTTTTAATCGGTATTCGGGCCCAGACCTGCTTTATACAACTCAGACGAATGTATCCTCTTTTTAGTCCTTAATATTAGGAAGTAGTTAAGATTCTCAACCGAGCGAGAAGAACTGCTTGCTAGGGAACTTAGCTCTTTGTTTCTTGATGAAGTCTCGAGCTTGTCGGTCACCTTGCCGGGTTTCCAGCGCTTTGATAGCCTCGCCGTCTGTGACAAACATAATTAGAATAAGATAACAGGAATTAGATAATTATAGGAAGGTAGTATTGGTGATTTAGAGGAATTTCTCAACAAAGCCAGTTTTTTTTGTGTGCGGTCTTGCTTTTCTCTCATCTAATGATATCTAAGAGATTACTGCGAGAAAACCAGTTTCTCCTCGCAGTGATCGCTTGGCTGAACTTTGATGCCCCATTTGAGAAACTATTTCAACAAAATGCCATTATTCCACACCGCTAGTCGCCTCTTAGGTCAGATAGGCCATGGTTAAATAAAACAAAGTAGTCTCTTCCCGTGACCGCTAGTTAACGTTACTGTACGTATATACGTCATAGCAATAAGCTTCGGCTTCTGTTATAAAACTTTGTTGATAATGGAAAATATCACAAAAATGGTTTCGTAATACCTACGGGGTCGTCGTCGGAAGAAAATACCTTGTTTTATTATACTATGAGATAGGGTAAGAAATTAGCTAGCCACTTGCTAGCCTTCCTCAAATTTTTATTAGAGCTACTTAAACTAAATAAAATATAGATGCGGTCATTCCCCGTTTCCCCAACCGTCGACGCAACCCTTGGTCACAGATGGTTTTTTTTTTTAAATGTGGCTTTTGTCACCAGTGATTGCTTTGCAGGGGCGACAATTGGGAATTACCACTCTTTTCGTTCTCAGTTGTCTCGCGTGGTGACAGATGGGAAAAATTCGTTCATAAGCCCCCATTATTGAGCGTAGCTAATGGTGAATAGAGCGATATTGTATCAAAAATGTATCACGAATGTCATTAAAAATGGAACGGTGGGAGCAACTGGTAATGACCGGATTATGGACTGTGGTGAATTTCACATTCAGTTCTGTGTATATTCAAAATATTTACGGCATAGCTACCTATGCTGGTGGGTTTCGAGAGCGGTAGTAACTGTTGCGGCAAGCTGGAGATGGGCGCCGGCGTGTCGGGCACCTCACTGAAGTGTAAGTAGGCCTCGCCCACGAACGTGTTGCTGACGCTGAACATGTCCTTGTCCTTTATGACGAGGTGCAGCAACCCGTCGGGGAGACGACGCTGCTCCTCCGTCAGAGGGCTACAGGAAATGTTCAATATTGTTACATTAATCATTATTACATCACAAAATCATTTTTACGGAAACATTTTACGGCTTATTTGGTACCTGCGGATTATTCGTTATCTATACGTTTCTAACGTGACCTCTACACGGCTAGACTGAGAACATCAGAATAAGAAAATCTAAAAGAATCTTATATTTTTATTTTTGAAAGTTTATCTATCTTTAGTAAAATTTGCAATATACTAATACCTAATTAATCAATTGCAAAAAAAAAACAATTATTATTTATTGTTTGTTTTCACTCATCTATCACACACATCATCTTTCACA
Source organism: Amphipyra tragopoginis (assembly GCA_905220435.1). Classification (NCBI taxonomy): domain Eukaryota; kingdom Metazoa; phylum Arthropoda; class Insecta; order Lepidoptera; family Noctuidae; genus Amphipyra; species Amphipyra tragopoginis. Next base: position 13,682,721 of record HG992005.1, on the reverse strand, counting down.
CACCTTTATCTAAAATCGTAAAATCTTTTAAAACTTATTTAAAGAAATACAGTTCTGAAAACATAAACATCGCGGCACTCTGCCAAATAATGTGCATTATTTGGCCTACGGGATCTATATCTATTTTGATCAATGAACTTATTCCAATATTAGCCGCATCGGTATTTTTTTGCTTCAGTGTCACTGCTACGGTCCGCTATTTCTACCGAACACCCTTGATACATGTGGTGCTTTAATCGGTAATTTTAATAGGTGCTTTAATACGCGTGGTATGGTATCACTTCCAGGAATATCAATGGTGCCGTTTCTAATATCCACAAACCAGGGATCTTATGGAGCTCCGTAACCGAAACTATCGAATATCCGAAATAAAAAAATATCATTAACCCTATCTGATATAAATATTTCGAATAATTTCAAATAGGGGCAGAGTTTAAATACTTGTTTTGGCATGTAGCCCTTTATAGACACAGTGGTGTACTTATTAATAAAAATAAAGTTTATATTCCTCACTTTTTAAATATTTTTACTTTAATTTGCTTCCGCTTAGGTACTAGGTATTCCTTAAAATATCCAATAACCATATCTGAAACTATCCGAAATTACCGGATTTCCGAAAATTATTTCATATCCTCTAATTTTAGTTTTTAATTCTCTAATTTTAGTATAGTTAGTGAACAATAGAATCGGCACCAATTTCAATTAGTAGATGCAAAAATTCTCGCAACCAGACAAAAGTTTGGCATCCGTCTGAGTGGGCACCGAAAGTAGTAGGGCAGAGATATGAGGAGTACCCTCGCGTTAATACCGTGGGTTGAAAGTCCATCATACGAATGCAAACACTCACACTAACGTAAAGGTCATGTTCCGATGCGAGAACTATCTATCAGAATATCAATCTCTATCTGTCTGCCTAGACTTTTCCCAACTATTTTGGAGTCAGCTTCCAATCTAACCAGATGCGGTTGAATACCAGTATTTTACATAGAGCGAATCCACGACCCAGTTAAGTAGGTACTGGGCAATGCAGATATCCTAAGGTTAAACCGGTTGCCAAACTTTCGGGCTTCTGACTACCCGTACCGACTGAGATACGACTGAACGTGCTCTATGAGGCACGGAGGGGTCTCGATGCGTAAAGAGAGATCACCCATCTAAGGACTGTCCGCGACAAGCGCAACTTAACCTTTAAATCGTATGATCCGCGCTGTTGTTAATTAGCTACAAGCCCCTCAGAATATCAATCTCTATGTAAATTATAAATAATGACAATGTAAGAATGTGTTTGCAATAACCAATACGTATGCAAAGCGTGATAATAATCGCAATAGGCATGTTGACAGCATCAATAAATTGCAAATCTAATTTAGTCCACCAGTTAGAGTATTGAAAAATAATGGACAAGTATTTTTTCTTTTGTTAAATGTATGAATATTTGGAACGATAAAACGCATCAAAACTCGAGAGTGGGGACTTGTGACGTCAGAAGCAAGTAAAATTGTACTTGGTTGTGACGTTTTGCCAATTTTAAAAGTGTCGTATCTTCGTCAATTTTGGTTTACGTAACAAAAGAAAAAATACGGGTCAAATATTTTTTGATAATCTAACTGACGGACTAATTAGATTTTTTCAGTCAAATACCTTATGTAACTTCTTATTAAAATTATAGTAAGACTAATTTAACTCACATAAGGAATATTTCATCGTAAAGCGGGAACAGGTTCTTGTTATGCGTCTGTGTCTTTGGTTTCTGAACGTTGACGAAAGAGTCCTCCGGAAGTAGGGCCACTCGAACGTACGAATCACATAGACCTGCAAAGTTTATAAACGACTTGTAATTTTATGATCAAACAGACACGTGCGGTCAAAGTCTGCTAATTTAAATAAAGTGATATATAATATTGTCATCCCACCGACACCCTATTGAGATTCCATTACGATTTTAAAACTGAGGTGTAAAAATTTATTTTTTTCTATTGAAGTAATAGTTCAATTGCAGTTGACTGGCAGTTCAATGGAAAGTCAGTGGAAAGCCACTGGTCTAAAATAAATAGCAGAATACCAAATAAATGCAAATATTCTATCGACACACTATCGAAGCAAAGAATCACTTCTTTGAAACTAACTTATAACTTGGACCAGCCACTCATATTACGCAGCGAAGTCGTGTCTTGTGGCATGCATTTTTTTAGTAATTAACTACAATTACCCACACCGGGTTATAATATTAATAATTATAAAACTATTGTTCTCATGTAAGTGACCATGTCAATTAGCAGACTTGGGCCCGGTCTGTGTCTGATAAAGTGCTAGGTGCAATCTGTTGATACACTAGCGTTCATATTAAATAAATTTTAAAGGGTCTTATCAGATGGATGTAACCATCTGGTACAAGATACGCCATGATTGTGGGTTGACGTGTTCATAAATTATTTCAAAATAAGTACAACTTCTTACCATTAGAATCCGCAGGCATTAAATTCCTCGCGTTCATAATCTCTATCTTTAAGTTATTCTCTATGAACTGTGCTCTGACTGTTAACATGCCCATCTTGGGCTCCTGTATCGTCTGCTGTTCCTGCCACCTTTCCAAATGGAACTGGTGTATTAGTTCTCGTGTCTCCATACCGTGGAGTTTTAGTAAATACTCCACACGTTTCAATGTGTCTGATGAGTAGGTCTCTTTATTGTCTTGCCGGAACGATCTAATCATTATTTTGACACATTCATGGAGATTCGAGAAGAACGATGGTGGACGACGTTTCTGTAATATTTGAAAGCAAAATTATCTTCTATTCAAATATGTGGTAAAATATAAAGACATTTTCCATCACCACGATGCTAGTAGATATTAAACGATACAAAGCTGTCAGAATATTCAAACCATCACCCTTCCATGCATAATATGATGTAGAGGATAAGGACTTCAGAAATGATTCTCATGTTCGCATGATTAAGTAAAAGACATGCAGATCATGCAAAAATACCTATGAATACAACCTCAGTTTGCATCAAAACCTTTTTACGTTGTATTTCTATAATTTCATTGCTGGAAAACTTATTTAGATTTTTTATATTGCATCTTCATTCCATACAGCAATATTGGAAAGGTCACGATAACGAACACGACGGTACAGTATAATTTGGACAATATCGCACATGCCACATTTGAAGATACGCAAGACGAAGGCACTGACGAATAACATTCTACATGTTTACAATGTAAACTATCGGACATTCTTCGGAAAATAAGCTATTTGAAGCGCACAAACATGTTTATATAAAAGAACATGGCTCAGAACTAGAATATCGTCAATGAAATATTCATCAAGTAATGAAACAGTCTAGTCACCATACACGTAACATTAAAGCCAAGTCCAGGGTCACAAAACATTTTATATACATTGCACACGTTACACGTGCCGTTCATATATTTATAGTAAACAGTTCGCAAAGTATATAAAACAATGTGTAAACTCGGCGGAAAAGAGCAACATAAGACATAAACAAGGTGCTTGCTAGGACTATGGTTTACCGCGTCGAGACTGGCGGCGGCCGATTTGCTCAAGCGTCGCGGGTCGATATAGCGAGTTATCTTTGCCCTTCGGTGCTATTGAAAACAACAACAAAACTTTTTAAAATCTTAAAATATAAATTGTGCTGTACTGTATTCTAGCTTCGTGGTCATTTGTTACATAAGGTGGCATTTGGCCTTCAAACATCAGCGTAAATTAATATAATTAAGCAGGAACAAACGATGATTAATAATTATTTATCATTCATACGTTGTCATTTGTTTCTGTTTAAATTCTATAAATGAACAATAGTATTTTTCACGCAGGATGTGTCTTGGTACCATAAATCGTCGTCTTAGAGTGATATAACCTCGGGAATACATTTTGGTCTTTGCACGGTTCCTGTAGGCTTTTACGTGGACGAAGACGCGGGCAAAAGCTTGTCAAATGTACCCAATATAGGCTTCATTCAGTGAATACAGTTTCGCATAGAGCGGTTGTTTTATAATTATAGTACGGTCAGCATCAAAAGTAGCTGAACATTTGAGTTTTTAAACTTTGCATTAATTAGATAACTAATTGATAGGAAGCAAAAAAATGAAGGCATACTTAGAGCTATATCTAGCAGCTCTAGGTATCTATTAAACTTTTTGTTTTAAAACAATTAGTTTTCTAATTAATGCCAAGTTTAAAAACTCAAATGTTCAGCTACTTTTGATGCTGACCGTACCTAGACGACGTGATAAAATAAAAATGACCAAATTACACTGCGTAAGTTTTCACTCTAAGGCGACGAAATACATTATTTGAAACGTAGTAAAATTACACTATATAAGCTTGGGACGTGATTGGGTTACGATAATCGAAACCCTTAGCACTATTATCGCAAACAGTAAAATAGTTAATAATCTTCTTGAATAATTGACAAGGTCCTGGGACGCATCCTACGTAAAAAATAGTTAAGCATTACTGTAGCGAACTTGTTCCTTCAATGCTTAGAAAGCGCATTTCACTAGTTACTTAACGCTCACTATTTCTGATTCTATTGAAAGTAGGCTCAATCAACTAAAATATTGGTGTAGTGCACTCTTCTAAAAAATTGCAATAGCGTGCTTTACAAAATGCAATATTATTTACCCTGAACAAAATATAGTTAGGAGATACTTTGTTTTTTCCAAAATATCTATGCCTAAACAAGCGAATACGGGTGGAGAGTTTCTCTTGCTACAAATGAAAATTAATAATGGATTAGTATTTTGAGAGAGTTACTTTGTTTCATGTTTATTGTATGAACCCTGCATAAACCATGTGTATGAAAACGAAGGAGTTTCGTGTATGTAATTTGTTATTAGAATATGTGTAGGATTATTTAAACTGGTAACTTGTTAGATAGATAAGTAGGTATAAATTAGTAAGTAAGTATGACATAAAAACTACAATTGATTAGAAAGTTAAAATTATGAATACTATGCAATTTTACAGCTGTTAGCAGCTAAGTTATAATAAAAACTTCATAAAAAAAAAACAAATCAACTGACCTCTAAATTAGCCTGTATGAGTTCATAAAGCACTTCTCCCAGTTGTTCCCACACGATGTCAAGAGTTCTGGAGAAGTTTTCGTTGTTCAAGTGTTGGTATAATGTATCGAGGTTGGCTTCTAAGTAGCGCATGACGCGATCCATGCTTGAACAGTCTTGATGGAGAAGCTCCGCTCCCTCGATCAAGAAACGTGTGATTGATGGCATCATCTGGAATAGTAACAGTAATTAATAGTTTGTAAGTGTTAACTAACGACCGCGTGGATCTTATGGTTTGCAAGGTTAAGCTGCGTTTGCTGCGGTCAGTCCGTGGATGGGTGACCGTGCGTTACAATACGCCCGGCGTATCTTGGCGAGTCTGAAGTTAGTTGATTAGCTGCGCATTAGACAATTTCGTTTCTAAAATATGCATTGCGCAGCCAAACAACTAACTTCAGACTCGCCAAGGTACGGCGACCGTATTGTTCACATCGAGACCTCTCCGTGCCTCGGAGAGCACGTAAAGCCGTCGATCCCGAGTGTCATACGAATACCTATGACAGTCGTTACGGGTAGTCAAAAGCCCGAAAGGGTGACTCGCAGCCGGTCTAACGTTAGGATATCGGCATTGCCCAGTAACTGGGTTGCGGAGGTCTGATGGCAGTCGCTCCGTGTAAAATACTGGTATGCAGCCGTCTCGTTAGACTGGAAGCTAACCCCAACATAGTTCCCAACATAGTTGAGAAAAGACTAGGCAGAACAGTTCTAACATCGACATTAAAGTTTCCAATTTAAATAACTGTGGGTCCCAGGTACCCAAAAGATTTTAACCATCGATTCCGATGCCTAATGGGAGAAGAAAAGCTACGATATAGTTTGTCGAATAAAGCTTTATTTTGTAGATATTCATTATTCAGCCGCATCTCGTTAGTGTGGAAGCTGACCCCAACATAGTTGAGAAAAGGCTAGGTAGAACAAGTGTTACCTAAATAATTTGGTGTTTTCATATTTTTTATTTAATTTAGGTAAAATGGTTTGGGACGTCTATTCATTATTTATAAGTACTCTACTGTTTTAATTTGTCATTGGAACTCACCTTTTTAACCATAACTTCTAAAAGATCCACTATTTTATTTCTTACAGTATCAATCGCATTTGCAATGACGTTCTGTAGTGTTTCCTTACATCTGAAAGTTAGGATAGTTTTAGTTAATAAAAAAACTCAGAAACAAATAAAAATCAAGGCATCACCCTATATTACTAATTATTCATGTAAGTAATGAAATCATGTTAACCCAACCGGGTTTGTTAAAACACATAATGGTGCTATCAGATAATCAGAATATTTTATTCAAATTAGACTAGAAATCAATTTAGTGCTTTTTGAACGTCGAACAATAAAAGACAGCTCTCAAAAACATCCGCCCTTCGCCGCTTTCAAATCTTAGACAAAAAATGTGAACATAGTAAAAAACAAATGATAGCTCTCAGTCATAAATATTCAAAAGATATGGCGTCAGTACCTACATTCTAGTTAGCATTAGAGTGTCGCCACTTCATTTGCTAACACGAATGTTGATTGCACACACGCAGTGCGTGAATAAGGGCAACTAGAACCTATGCGGAAGGACAAGGCTTGATAGCAGTGCTCTCAATAGAGAGTAGTATAATGATGAAGATTATTTTGTTCACCAACTAAATCAAAATTAGAAACTTGCTATCTTTTACTAACAGATAGCGCGAGAAAAGGATGGTGATAGATAAGAACTAAGTTAGTGATGTCAAACTAGTTTACGCCTTGAACTTCACCGTGTTTTAGTCGACACGTTCTGAGATGTCGTCTAAGTATGGAAATTTTAGCTCCACTGAAGACTGCTCTTAGACTTTGTTAGCCCGTGCATTAGTCCGTCTTTTTCTTATTTTATCGGAGTGAAAAAAGTTACAATAGCCTAAATTAAGTTTAGTACTCTTTCAGAGTCTCGGCGGGCGCGGGTGCTAGCGCGGGCGAGTGTAAATCAAAATGTATGTAGACGCCAGTTGCATTCACAGTGCTCCCGCGAGTCGCGCGCCTGCATGACACGGGCGCGGGCGAGGGTGTTTCTAATCGCTCAGTCCGCCCGTATCGTTCACAGTGATATAGCGTCAGTTAGGTAACTGCGAGTGTGATTCTAAACCATTTTGATTCACCCGCCGAAGCGTCGTACGATAGCTCGTTCGGTACTACTGTGAACACGCAGACACCAAGACCCAAGCGCCCGCGCCCGCCTTCGCACCCGCTAGTGCAGTCTGATTGACCACTTAGTTTTTGCTCAACAAAATCGTCCCACCATTATCAAACCCACCTCTGCGCTTCCATCGGCGACCTTGCCTCGCACATCTTCTGTATGATGTCATCCATGCCCAACTCCTCCACAAAGGGCGTGAGACTCTGCCGCACATAGTCGATGTTGTTGATGGCCACGCACCACTCTGTGGTCACCTCGAAGCGTTCCTCGAACACGTTGGTCACGTGTCCCACGTTATCCACGCGACTCGCCATCTTGTCCGAGTAGAACACGCAGCAGCGACAGATGTCCTGCAGATTGAAGGTGATTGGTTGGTTACGTTTTATATAGTAACAGTTTTGTTTCGTTTCTCATAGTTAATATTGGTTTGGGACTCGTTAATTGAAGTCTGATCAATGAATCTTAACTCAAGGACCGTTCTAGAAACAAATCTCAACTCAAGTCTAGTTTTAAATCTAGATCAATCTCTGCATTGTTCTAGAATACGGGCCTAAATATTCATCTCTAGATCCCCTGAAAACTAATATAAAAAGTGGGTTATGCCGTTCACTAAAAACATAAGTACAAAAATGTCTATGACATCCAATTTTCAAAGTCCATTGCTCCTTTTGTACACATGAATTAAAGTAGGTCGCATCATCAATCAAATGACGTCATAAATGCTATTAACTACTTCGTACAATGCCTTTTTTTTATACGACTTCATACCATCAATCGTGTCAAAATACCAATGTTTACTTACATCAATAATTTTGGCCACAAACGTGTAACAACCCTCAACATCGGGCCACGCCAACTGCTGCCAAAATATCTTGATCTGGTAGAATATGGCCAGGGTATCGACACCGGAGCTACTGTACTTGACGTTAGTATCCACGGGGGCCAAGTTGTCAAGGTCCACGGCCTTCTCTATGCGCGTGAGTGCTTTGTATGCGGCGATGTCCAGCCATTGAGCAACGCCGCCGAAGAACCATGCGTGGAATTTAGATATGGCGTATGACTGCCAGTCAGTCTCGTTGAGACCTTGCCCCAATCTGGAATGATAATGTTGAGTTTTAGATCATTTCATAAATATTTAAGTACTTAAAGTGTACAGTAAATATCGCTCATTAATATTTGAGAAAATAAAAAATATAATCAAAATCTAAATTCTCAGACATTCACTTAACGATACCTACACTTAGTTTTAAATAAAGTAATCTTCATTCATTATACACGCTATTAAAAAAACAAAGAAAAAATAAAGACGAGACGGTTCATGCATTTAAATATTTAACAAGATTACACACGGCTATTAAGTGAATTGTTTGACTCGTTTAACTTTACGTTACCGTACGTTAAGCACACATGGAACACAAATATTAACCGTGACCAGTGGAAAAATCGATTACTGAAATGTGGTTTACCTACTCTATAATACAGTCCGCGAGGCGTATTAAGAAACCATTGTGGTATCCAGAACTGGAGCGATCGGTGCGTTTGCCGATCTGGAAAGCTCAATGTATTTAGAAACATAAAACATTGCGCTATTCAGAATTCAAGAGATAATAATTTTAAAGCGTCGATCTGTACTCCACAATGTTTTTTGGCTAGATTATCGGCGATTTCAGCCCAAAACCATTGTGCAATACAGAACTACCGAGCTCTGTACCACGCAATGGTTTCGGGAGAAATTACATTATAAAGCATTGAGTGGTACAGATCGCTCCGGATACCACAATTCAGTTCTGGATACCACAATGGTTTCTTAATACGCGTCCGCGGGGCCTAAACTGAGCTTTGCATTTGTGTGAGTGCACATAGAATTGATTGCCAAAAAGCAGTATAAACCGGTTTAAACCAAGCAAAGGATGCGTCTGCATTCATTCTCACACAAATGCAAAGCTCAGCTTAGGCCTCGCGGACTGTAGGTTAATGTATTTTCTAATGTCCTTTATACGTCCATTTCTAACAACCTCACTTTCATTTGTACTTCAACCCGTTGAATATAGGACATGTCTACGTGCATTGATTATGATATGAGTGATGACGAACGCTATTTCGTGAATAAAATATGGAGACCTAAATAATATTAATACTATAATATTATGTACTTAAGATTCTTAATGTAATAAATGTACAATAAATGTCACATAATAAATAAATCTTAAAGACCGAGAGTTTACGCGAGACAATATTAAGATACATATTTGCGCCAGTCACATTTTGAAGCCGTAAAAGAATGAAAAAAAGCCTAATTTAAAAACAAGCCTTGTGAGAAAGTAGACATAACTTAAAAATGTAACATGAAAATGAGCTCTTTAGTTCCACATAATGAACTGCCTCGTTGGTATTGTGGTCACAAGCGCGACTTCTGAGCGTGAGGTTCTGTGGGTTCGATCCCCGAATCGGGCAAATTGTTATTGAGTTTTACCGTTTGGAATTTCTCAATAGCAGCCCGGGGTCTGGATTTATGCCCAATTGATGGCAATAAGTTCACCCCCTATTACATGAGACTTAAACTTAACGGCGAAATGAGGGTGCAATGTACTATACACCTCTGCCCACCCTTCGGGGAATACAGACGTGATAATAAGTTCATATAATGTTGATACTCACGTTAAAAACCTTTGTAGAGTGAGGTACAACTCAAACAATGTTGTTCCCATAGTCAGGGGCTCTGAACCAACTGATGTAGTCCCAAGTCCTGTCTCTCCATTGAGTCCTCCGGCCAGTGTGGTCGTTGACCCGGTACTATACCGCAACCTCTTCAGACTCTTACAAACATCCACTATTTCAGACTCCACCAATGACGCAATCTTGCTTTCATACAACCCGTATAACGCCTTGGAATAGGGAAAGCTCATTACCCTGCAAAAATAGCGTTCAATAAACATCATTAATACATTCGAGTCCACCATGCTTTTCATAGAACTCATACCTTCCAGGGGGGTCCTTGGCAACATGTGTGCGCTAAGAGTGAACCCCCGAGGAGGGTTCCTGGCATTAGGTTAAAAACCGTGAAAAATACGCTACTACGTCGTTAAATAGGTGTTTGCTTGTTTCAGGACGGTGAATTTTCCAAGAAAAACCTGCATTTAAAATGAGCCCTCAACGAGGACACCCGGCATGGATCATGCGACTACAGGGTGCACTCCTGGAGGGCACCCGGCACTGAACGTGTTAATAAAGAAAATTGTGCTAAAAATAGATATGACTCTCGTATGAGCAACTGCTATTGAAAATTGTATTTAGTCATTATGATACTTACTCAACAAACACTCGGTCATAATACTCGACGGCTCTTTGTAAATCTGAGCGGACCAACTGTATGACTCTAATCAAATGCTGTAGTCTTGTGTCCTCTGTATTGTCTTTACACTCATTGTTGTCCAGTATGTGTACGAACCAGTCTGAGGCTCCTTGAATCACTGCCTGGCTTAAGACTTCGTGAATAGTGAGCTTGCCCTTATCATCTCTTAGCCAACCATACAGATTTTTTGGGAATAAGTCTATATTCTCAGGAATGTCCAAAACAGACAATTTGTAGAGAATTTTGAGGACTTCTCTGAGTGTTTTCATGACGGTTTTGTCTCCGGCCGTCTTTTTCCTAAGTTTCCGAATGTGACTGAAGCAGGGTGGGAGAAGTTTTCTCGCGCCATCCCAGAACAGCTTGACGTCCTCTTCATTTACTAGACCTGAAGTTAGAATAGGTACAATGCTAGAGTGCAATCGGCACATTATAAACTTTTTATCGTTATCAGCCTGTTTTGTTTGTTAGGATCTGCTTCTAATTCAACATAATCAGATGGAAAACTATTTTATTTTCATTTTATCCTTGCAATCCCACTAACGAGAATATCAGTATTATAAAGGGTCAGGCTTTTTGACATGCGTTATATAAACTTCTATACGTGCTTATAAAAGACAGCCCAGACTTACGAAATACCTGATCCTTGCATATGTGAGGTAGACGTGTCATAATTTTGAAGGAAAAGGGTCTTTTCTCCGCAATTAAAGCATCTTACCTCAACAAAATCGTTTTGTACAATACGGCCGACGTATCTTGGCGAGTCTAAAGTCAGTTATTTGGCTGCGCAATGAATCTTTTAGAAACGAAATTGTCTACTGCGCAGCTAATCAGCTAACTTCAGACTCGCCAAGATACGTCGGCCGTATTGTACCGAAGTTAAAATAATTAGCTTACCCGACTGTAACGGCTTAGTGATCTTATCCAGCAAGGTATTGAAGAGAGCGAAGCTGAGCGGATGGTCGGCGGTGACGGCGCAGTAGACGGCCCACTGCGCGAGGCTGTTGTCGAGCGCTGACAGCCCGCTCTGCGCCGCGTGCTGCGTCAGGATCGCCTCCGCCGCCGCGCTGAAGTTGCCGCACCACCAGTATGGCGCCACCTAATTAACTTTATGGCTTTACATTGCAAATACAAAACAGTATATCTATCCCACCGGCCTGGTGACCGAAATAACACAAAAAGTAAAGCGAAAAACAGTGGGAATAACACTGACACGCATGACATGATCTACTACAGGAAGCGCCTGCGTTCAGTGACCTCTTTATACATTGAGTATTTGACGCGTAATACTATTTAATATATCATGAACGGATCAAGAAATAGGTAAACGAAAAGCCACGTCCGCGTGCGTTGTCTGGATTACCTACCCTCTATATGATTTGCGCCTAACACTTGGTACGAACAACAATGAACAATTAGTAAGAACCAAAAATAACATCAAAGAGCAACGTAAAGGAAGTGTGTAAAAAGGAATAATAGTCACAGATTTTTCTTGCAATTTAAATTTAATTGTAAATTAGACTAGAGAGTAGGATTGTCGTTAAACTGTTAATTATTGGCTAAGTTGCCATTTTAATAAAAATCAAGGTCTTGTTTCAACAGAAACATGTAGGTAGGTGGACGAAAACAAAAACTGTGCTGTGCCATAGTAGGTAATCAACACATTTAGATACCAAAAGCAAAAAACTTGTCTGACGTCAGGCCTGCATAATACCTACATACTTATTTCTCATATTGATGTTGTAAAAGAGGAAATGTTTATTTTAAAAACAAATCAATGCAGCTCATCTAATTAATATGAAAACATTTATGTGCACGTGTAAATGAATATTCTACAAACGTCTGCGGTAGTCCAAATCAGACGCTGACCTTAAAGATTTTAAACAAACAGGGACAGTTTTACGATCGGAAAAATATAGGTACAATCTAAGGTTAATATGTGGTTTATCTGTTCAACTTCTAACAGATAGACATACGTACATAAAACGAAACATTCCAGCTATCGATACATTTGACGTAAGATTCAGTTCAATCGAATCAAAAACTTTACTCAGAGATCGTAAATTGACGAAAGCTGTAATTTTACGATTGTTTCTCGTATCACTGTCAGTCAATAAAACGATGTAGCAGTATAAAATCGTTATAAAAATAGCTATAAGACAGAATGAGACCTTCAATAATGGATTCAATTGAGTAATGAGTCTACATAATAGATCAATACCTACTTGCAAATCATTTCCGTGAATGTGAGACATCTGTTATGATCATTATGTAAGTAGTTTTGCATAATGAGATCACTGAATACATCATCATCAATAAAATTCTTGACGTTACAAAAATAGATTGAATAATATTGTCCTTTCTTAGAGTACCTTATAATAGCTGTGAAGCATAGGTACGACGTAGGTCAGTACTCATAGGAAGTCAGTAATTAGTATGCATACAACGGACAAGCAGTCTATGTGAGAGTGACTAATCATTATCATACATTACTGGCTACCCATCTACGCAGCAAACTAACCTTAGAGTTTTCAAGCTCGTGTAGGAGTATGATTCTGAGGAGGTGCCGGTGTTCCTGTGCAGCTACTTGAGAGTTCTTCTCTGAAGAGAAGTTGAGACGCACTTTGACGACACCCTGCCGTCTCAGCTTGCTTTTCTTGCTGAGACTGAACCACATCGTCATACCACCCGCAGGGATTGACTGCAACAAAACAAAATTTACAGTTACTTGAAGAGTTACGAAATTAATTAAAACTCCCGGAAACAATATGGTGTCATGTCCAAATAGTATAACGGAAATTTTCGGTTTTTACCCATTGTTTAGAGGTGTGCGCCCATAGATTCGTATCCATAACAGCTATTTTGATACAAAGTAGACATATAAAATCATAATGGTTCCTTACTTTCAGTGGTATATTAGAAGTGCCAATAAGTTCATTGTCGTGTTTCCCAGTAGAAGCAGTGATGGCTATCTCCTTCATAAGCTTCCGGAGTCCTTTCACGCCTTTCACTTCGAATATCTTCGTCATTTTCTCTTTCACCGTCTCCGCTGGATCAAAGTCCCTGTAATATAGAATAAGTTGGTCTCATTCACTTCAGTAATTCTTATTCATAAACACAAAGTCAACGGCATTTGTTTCTAGGTCATAAAAAACTTTAATCACTGTAGTTTATGTCACCTGAGTAATTAAATCAGAAATATTTACATATTTGTTGCTTGCAAAGTAACTCGGCTTAACACTATAAAATACTGGTAACTCGGTTAATTTAATCACTAATCACAATCTTAAACGGAGTCAGAGGTCACCAACCCTTGGTGTAGTTTTAAATTCTCTAGGTTCACGATTGTTTTGGTCACGCAATATTTAATAAATTTCATTCAACAGGCAAAAGATTTTATAAGCAGGTGGTGTTTGATACTTACCATACTTCCAGTACAAGTGAATCTACTTGAACACTTCCCGGCATAGGTCTGGAAACACGTAAACATTTATACCACAAACTGTGTAACAAGCAACAAGACTTTGAACGTCTATTTTGTATGAAGTAATAGTAGCCAAGCACAGGGGTATTTGCACTAATGGAGTCGTAAATTTTTATAGCATAATTGTACTCTACTACATTTTACTATGATGTGTGGAAAATTTCTTTATCTAAGTCATTAGGTTTAATGTGAAACAGTGTAGGTCATTTGCATCGTAGACTTTGTAACAATGAAAATAATCTGCTCTAATGAAATCATATCTAATTTCATAGCTCTTTTTGCACCAAGTTATCTGAAAATGCATTTTATACGCCATTAATCTGCATACTTATTTCACACATGACTTCATCGTCGATCAACGCGTTTCTCCCGACTTTTGTGTGTACATCATACTTATTTACATTTCTCGGAATCATTGCATCTACTGTTTGCATGAGATAAAATGCTAAGATGCCTCTTGTTCTAAATTTTGTTTCGTGTCTTACAGTATTTGACGGTTTAATCTACTTGTATCTTATATGACTTAATTGTTCAATTACGTAATCAGCTTTTAAAAAGAATAAGACAATATTAAATATACTCACAAAGAAAAGTGCTCCTCCCAAAGAGGATTGAGGGTACCAGACTTGACTGACGTGTTGTACCTATGCGTCGGGTTGGACATTAAGTATATCGTGACGAACGGATCACTCAGTCCGTTGGGATCTTTGGGAACCAAGTCTTTTGCTTCAACCACTTCTACGTTCAACATCAACTCCGGTGGTTCTTTCGCCTCAGCTTGTGTGAGCAGTTCTGTGTGCTTGTCATTAGCTATTTTAAAAGCTTCTTGTATGTAAGACAGCATCGCGAGCTGCCCCACCTCGCAGCCTACGTCACATCCCCCGACATTGTGTAATATTTCGTAAAGTACTTCCAAATATAGTTCATCGACCTGAAAATTATCTTATGTTTATAAAACTGAGATACTTAGGCTGGTGTTCATCAACATTAACTCTCTGTTTAAACAAACGTTTACTTTAAATTCTAGTATTTTTTTTCGAGTCTGGGGTTTACTTTTACCAGAGAAATGAACATCCGCCATAATATACCTAATGTTAATTGTAATCATGACATATAAGTCCTACAACTAACATCATCGAAAAACGCTATAAATAATAGATAAGGTCCAAAAGATAATAAGAGCAATTATACACTTAAAAACCATTAGCAACCGTTCATTTTGATCTGCAATTATGAAAAAACCTTCTGTCAATGTTTTTGTAAATTATCCTCCCATTGTTCTCAGGTGTTAGATAATCCTAGGATTTTCCCTGCCTTTTGTCTGATATTCCCATACTCTTGGTTAATATATATAATCTATAATAATATAATTTAAATAAAATACGCGTTACAGGTTGAATGAGGAGTTGTCTGCCAGGTATTCTCTGTAGTGCCAAATTTATCATCTTTGAAAGTTTAAGGCTATTTTAAACAATATGAATTAGTGCATAGTCTGAATTTCTATTACATTTGCGAATTCCTAGATGGCTACAAGTGAAATAATTGCACAATAGCTACATGTCTTATTCCTAAAGTACCTACCTTCCTCTGCCCTTATCAAATTGCAAATCTAATTAGTCCGCCAGTTAAAAGTTTTGAAAAATAATGGACACGTAATTTTTCTTTTGTTAAATCTATAAATATTTGGAACGATAAAACGCATCAAAACTCAAGAGTGGGGGCTTGTGACGTCAGAAGCAAGTAAAAATTGTACTTGCTTGTGACGTTTTGCCAATTTGAAGTGTCGTATCTTCGTCAATTTTGGTTTACATAAGAAAAGAAAAAATACGGGTTAAATATTTTTTGATAATCTAACTGACGGACTAATTAGATTTTTTCAATCAAATACCCTTTCCTAGTACTTATGTAAGTATTTGAACTAGTATCAACATTGATACAATCTAAATAGATATATACAAATAACATAAAAAATCAAATTACTTCAGACAGCTTTGAGTCAATCACAGGCACTTTCTCAACAATATTTTCGAACTGTATAAACACCACCATTTTTATATGTAGTTACTTATTATATATAATATATTATTATATACAAATTAACCAATAGGTTGCACTGTTTAATATTAAGTTTATCGCAAAAAATTATAGCACCTCTGCTTTCTCTCAAGAAATTGAGTGGATTTGTAGAAAACGCATGTGTTTTATTTTATATTGAGTATCAATAGATAATTTTCTCGATAACGTACTACTTAATTTAAACTTTGCTACCGTTTATCACAACTCACTTAAGATAGGAACCCTCATGCACTCATTATTTATTATTTAGCTGGACTAGAATCTGCGTAAGAAGCCACTTAGAAACGTGACAACAATGCTGCTCAAAGATACTGTAAGTGCTTTACTCACTGCCTACTCATCCAATATTTTTTTAGGTAAATGTAGTCAGTACGACGTAACACTCACCGACGAATCGTAATAATATCGCAATTTCATAAACCAGTCGACGGGATCGGGAAGCTAAGTTGCACAACAATACCCTCTGCACTGCAGCTAAAACCACAACCGAATGAATCATCGACAGTTTTGAATGATGGGGTGTCCTGGTAACAACACCACCGCGGCACCGGAACGACCCGACTGCGCGACCAAACACAAATGTCACAACCCAGAGAGCTTACACCGTGTTTATAGTGACCCTCTTAAAATAGCTAGGTTACTGCGCCGTCGTGGGAAGCCTATCGATCTGATAGAAAGGTGGTGGTGTTTACAATTAACCAGGCGGTTGGTTACGAAATAACTAGGTTTGTATTTGTTTCACCGAGCAGAAGATTAATTACCTAGTGAACTTTATAAAGAGGTCGTTATTCTCTGAATTCATGACTCATGACTGGTTTTTTAAAATATATACCGAGCTACCCAGGTAAGAGGAAAATAACTTGCTCATGAGTGTGATGACCGCAATTTTTTTTTATCTATGCTGAGTCTCTATTAGATAACAAACTATAAACTCTAATACTTACTTTAGTTCATATTCATAGTTTTCACCGCGATTGTTCAAAACAATGAATTACATACGTAGATATTCCAATTTAAAATACCTTACCTCACTCAAACTATCGACGAATTTATCGGTAATTGCACGTAACAAATGCGATAAAAAATTTATTGATTACAGAACTATTGTTTGCTTCTCCAAAGCCAGGATTAAAATGCTAGGTTTTGGATGAATGGCTTACTTTTAAAATAACTAAAATAAATCGCGAAGGTCTACAAAATTAGTAGGATGTACAAACTGTCATGGACTGGATCAGCATACTGGTCTGTCTCTCTAGCAGTTCTTTCTTCACGCCTCTGAACTTAGTCCGAAGTGTCCCCATGCCATTCATTTTTGCTAAAGATTCAGTCGTTTTTGACTGTCACATATTCACTAATAAAAATTCACTAAAACACAACTTGTTTAAAACACTATGTCATAAATCGAGAAAATTAATGTAGTCCTTCATCTTTTCATTGACCGTTTAAATGGTTCACTTGAGGTTATCGAGTTATAGTCGGTACACGGTAAGAAAAACTTAAGGAAAGTGAAGAGAAATGAATGTGGTGGAAGCTGCCGGTGCACTGGCGGAGTCCGGCCAACCGGGACTCGGGATTGAACCCGCACTGCCGCCAAATTCTATTTTTGCAAAGCGCCGCCAACGAAGACGAATGCGAGAGCACACCTAAATAATAAAAAAATCTCCAAAATATTTAAAGACATCACTGATGTCTCACTCAACCGACATCTTAGATGGAATAACCAAATTTCACAAACCAGACAGACATGACTGATGTCTGTACCAGACATCAGTCATGTCTACGTACAGAGAAAACATGCCTATATGAAATCGACGAAACGGCTCGAAGGTAACGTCATAGGAAAAAGAAAGTTGGTTTATAATACTTAGGTACTTTAATTGTTTGGTTTCCCTAAACGTAACTAACTTAAGATTTAGAACGTTATTGGTTAATCCACTGACGCAATAGTTTGAACGGGCTTTTTAACTCCGTAGGACTCATAAACGTCACTATACTAATGTAGAAGACATAATATTTATGTTCCTCTTCAGAAAGAAAAATGATATCTATACAGCAGAACATTATCGAAAGTTTAATGGAAATATAAATGGTTTTTTGCCAACGAAAAAAATATTGATCACTTGAACTAAAACTATAAATCGTAAGGAAGGCCGATAAACGACGTCATAACTATAATAGGTATTATATATAGGTAGTAATAGTAGGTATTGCCTACCTAACTTTATGTGATGTGTTTGTTTATCTTATCTTTCACCTTAAAAACCCTCCAGCTGAGAACCATTAAGGTAGTAGCTCTAACAAGTCATATTAAAAGCAAACCCTAGGTAAAGCTCTTTCTTATCCCATAACTTTGCAAAATTCTTAGGTAATGTTTATTATAAATCTAAGTCTTGTTTAACACACAATCAAAAGCCAAGGTTCCCAGTTAACAGGGCAACAGGCGCGCGTGCTGAACGATTTATTTATTTTATTAACCGCGTGCGTTTGAGCTCGCCGGGAACGGAAACTACTCTCTTACATTATTGCCAATTTATTTACATAACTGAACTTCAGTAGGCGCTAGTACGTAGCTGTTTAAGTGTATTCTAAACAAGATTAGAATTCAAGACGCTCAGTGCTAGGTAAATAAGCGCTAAGTTTGAAATATGAAGCCTGAATAAATTATTACAAGAGGCCTGGCAGTTCCTGTTACTGGCTGGTTCCTAGACTTCCTAGTTCGAAATTGTACTTCGTTAACTAGAGGCTTTAACCACCAATCTGTGTAACAAGAACCTTTACCCATTGTCGTCTCTACGCCACTTCGAGAAGTGACCCAACGCATACCTTATTTTGCGCTATTTAGGAAGACCACTTGCACTGTGCAAAACCAGATAGGCATGCATCTAATCCGCCACTAAATCAGATACAAACCAGTCAGATGTCAAGAACAAAGTTTTGATTTGTAGTAATGAACCTATGTGTAAGTCAATCCTACGCATTGCTGATAATTCTACATCCCTGGCTATGAGATTACGTTAATGCATCTTGAGAATATCCAGGCAATACATCAAGAGCATAACTGTCTAGATCTAAATGATCCAAAACAAAAGTACTTTGGCGCACTGAGAAAGATTGTATTTATAATAGCTAGCTTTCAAATTGAACTTATTTGATTAGAGATTATGATCTTTTCATGTTTGCTTCTGTACTTCGTCCTCATTCGTTACCTAACGGATGTGGTAAATTGGGAACCCTAAATCATGCGCTCGTGCTCAGTTTGATTAGTCTTTTCATCACGGATATAACTAGTAGTTTGTTGTTGTTTTTTGTGCATTAAAGAAACCTCCAAAAGAGGCGATACAAGAATACCTGGGTCTAGCGCATCCTGAGCACCCCTAATATTGGTGCCTATTACCGACAAAAAGCCGAACGTAACAAAAATCTGTCTCGGAAATTCCAACTTCGACTAAAGGGGAATGACATTGGAAATGACGTATTGTTAACGACGTCGGTCATTGAGATCAACCTTGGTGAGGAAGTTGACAAAATAAAATGAGAAAAGTAAAAATCATCTGGGTGTGTGCCAGGAACGCGGGCGAGCATTGCGACCATTGTGCGCCTGAGTCCACACAATCAACATGTACTACACAGATAGAAGGAAGAGGTTACACAACGTCAATTGCTTGAGTGTGTAGTACCTACTCGTCATCCTCTAGTTGTAGGTACCTGTATGCTCCTACAATTTACAACACTTCAACTTCCACAGTGGCAATTATACGATAGTTTTGTACAAGTTATTCATTCGTAACTACCCTTACGGACCCTCCGTTTCATTCATTAACATATCAAGAATATTTAATCAAGAACAATAACACGGTTACTCGTAGCAAGCGTTGCAATCGTGACACCACCTTGGAATATTGCCCATGATAGCAAATACTTCAGGTTAATGTCACTGCATCGTTTTAGCGGAGCTCAAAATTAACTGTGACACACTTTCCCAGGATAGGTATAGCCCAATGTCTAGTTCAATTATAAACTAAGCCTGACTGGAGTTCAGTTATGTTGACCTAAAAATACAACAGATGTTGTAACGACACTTGGCTAACTCGCGTGTTACGAGAGCATTGATTTCCGCCCCGATGAAATGTTTATTGTCTGTGCACTTTCCTGGACAACCAATTTAGGAATGTAGGTCAAATCGTGTAAATAAATTACGGCTAGTTCTTTTAACGTATGCTTTAAAACATCAAACATTTTTAATCTCGGAAGTTCGAACAGATTACTATCGTGACCCAAGAAGCTGTAGACATCGTTGCCGTAGGTTTTATTAATACTAGCTGTTGCCAATGATTTCACTCGCATAAAAGACTACTAGGTGTTAATACAGGACATGATCTATTTGAGCGCTAAATTCCATCCTTATCCGTTCAGACGTTTATTCGTGACAAACATCCATCTTTACAAACATTCACATAAACAGGTAATTTAAGTGTGATTTATGATAAACTAGGGTCTAACCTATAGTTTATCTGCCAGAAAAGGATTCATGTATGTATTTGAATAAATTCCTACAAATACCTAAACAAACTTAGGTAAATACCTTTCTACATACCAATAGATGTAACTATCAATTAGGTAGGTAAGTACGTACATACTTCAGTGAGCAGTGAATGATTAAGTCTTAAAAATTGATACAGAATTTCAAACGATATGGATGGAGTTTATGTGAGTTTTTGGAAGCGAACGAAGTTTACCATCTTTAAATCAAGTTATTGTCGTGAGATAAATTAAATCGGATAGTGAATACTCACGTTCCAGCCAACTGCCTCCGCATAACGATCTATTTTGTCATGTTCATCAGGTTCAGAATCTGTGTCGAGTAGGGTCTCGTTCCCACTGTCAGAATCCCGTAAGATGCTTCTACTCTCCGCTTGTAAATCACCCTCCACTTTTTGTTCACCATCCTGCTCCTCAACCTCTTTCAAAGGCGCCAACGGTGTGGATTCTTCTAATGCAGCTTTTTGTGAAGCTTGTTTGAGTATGGAGCCAAACTTTTCAAAGAAACTGTCGTCTACTTCTTGTATTCTGTAAGAAATTGCAAATTTTTATATTTTATTTATTTATAAAAAAAAATTACTGGTATATGCCAGTGCGGCAAGCCTTGTGAGCCTGCTGACGTGTGCGTTCGCGCAGCGGAATGTTGTTGAATTTAAAGATTTTAATTATGCAGATATTTAGTGTATGACGTCGTATAATTGTGTATGGTAAAAAAAAATTTGTGCACGCAGCCATTGTGGAGAAATTCACCAAAAACTGATTCCGCTGGGCGAACGTTGTCCTGGCGGAACTTCTTTTAATCCATAGACTTTAGAAGAAAGGAGATGCGTCCAAAAATTAGTGTGTATTTGTGTGTAATTGTGTATGTATGAATAAAATTAGTGCATGCATAAACTTCGGAGAAATTCAAGTTTCCGCTACGCGAACGTTTGGCCATTAGCTAGTTTTCATATAAAGCGCTTACATAGAGAGCTGTAGATTTTTACATACGTTGTTTTGAATTTGTTTATATTTGTTTAAAAAACAGATTTAGAAAAAATCGTAGGGCTTAAAAGATAAAAATATAAACGTAAAATACGCTTATTAGGTCTTAGTTCTTAAAGTATGCACTTTGGGGTCTAGATTTTCACGTTTATACAAACCTTGTAAGTGTCTGCAACCTGTTGCCAAGTATCAATGATGTTCCGTTAGTAATTAAAGAGATAAAGGACAATTTACCATGAATAGATCACTGTTTACAAAGCAGTCAAATATCACGACGTTCAGAAGGAATTGCATGGTAAAATGTATGCCAATAATTAGTGTATTCATTCAACTGTTCACATGCAAAATTTCATGTCATTAAATTCAGTAATTAAAGAAAAACAATGATAATACTGACGAAGCATTGAAAACCTACATAACCCGACCAAGTTCGAATAGCTACAAAAAAGCGGCCGTGCAATATATTTAGGGAACATCCCAAAATTTACAGTATAATACCGGTATGGAATTGGTATAGGTGATAACACAATTGTTGTTTCGATATAATTTATAGGTCATTTATTTTTGTACACCTACTTTTTTAAATGTATTTGACTATGACAGAAAGTAGGTACTATTTACGTAGGTACTTTATTTAAGTATGCGCTTGAGACTTGAGATATAATCTAGTTATATTATTTAAGACAAATAAAATTCATACAGCTAATTTCTATTGAAGATTTCACGGATCAGGATTCTAACTATAGACCCCTTAGGGAAATTAAATAATTACCACAAGTTTTTAAATTTACCGTTTATTAAACCTATTTTAGTTAACTTTCGTGAGACACATTCATATTTATGATTATTTAACAGTTCGTCTCGCGACCTCGCCGCGTGTTCAGCTCATGATTAAGGGCTCCGTTTGGGTCCGAAACTAGTCGGGCAATCCCGAAAAATGCACGTGAGTAAACCGTAAATAATCATAAATATTTTAGTTAAAACACATTTAAGTCTATTACTGTCGTTGCAAGCGTTTGTTAACGTTATTATAATTACATAATTAAGTATTACATGTAATTAAAAATATTTTTGTACACGGATATTTAAATAGAGAAGTACTTGTTAATTGAAGATTTATTTTTATCGTAGATAGTGGCGTTATTATTTAAAAAAAAAAATTTCATTCAAGAAATACAATTGTTTTATTTTTTCCTAACGCTTGTGTACGCAACTGTACCATATTAATAAATATTGTATTGGAAGGTTAAGAACGTTACTTAGATATATGGCACGGCCGCTTTTTTGTAGCCATCCGAACTTGGTCGGGTTATGTAGGTTTTCGATGCTTCGTCAGTATTATCATTGTTTTTCTTTAATTACTGAATTTAATGACATGAAATTTTGCATGTGAACAGTTGAATGAATACACTAATTATTGGCATACATTTTACCATGCAATTCCTTCTGAACGTCGTGATATTTGACTGCTTTGTAAACAGTGATCTATTCATGGTAAATTGTCCTTTATCTCTTTAATTACTAACGGAACATCATTGATACTTGGCAACAGGTTGCAGACACTTACAAGGTTTGTATAAACGTGAAAATCTAGACCCCAAAGTGCATACTTTAAGAACTAAGACCTAATAAGCGTATTTTACGTTTATATTTTTATCTTTTAAGCCCTACGATTTTTTCTAAATCTGTTTTTTAAACAAATATAAACAAATTCAAAACAACGTATGTAAAAATCTACAGCTCTCTATGTAAGCGCTTTATATGAAAACTAGCTAATGGCCAAACGTTCGCGTAGCGGAAACTTGAATTTCTCCGAAGTTTATGCATGCACTAATTTTATTCATACATACACAATTACACACAAATACACACTAATTTTTGGACGCATCTCCTTTCTTCTAAAGTCTATGGATTAAAAGAAGTTCCGCCAGGACAACGTTCGCCCAGCGGAATCAGTTTTTGGTGAATTTCTCCACAATGGCTGCGTGCACAAATTTTTTTTTACCATACTCAATTATACGACGTCATACACTAAATATCTGCATAGTTAAAATCTTTAAATTCAACAACATTCCGCTGCGCGAACGCACACCCTGCTGACAAGCCGCCACGGGCGCAACCAGCCGGTTTATTATGCTGCATTATACCAGGCTGAGTCGCCATTATAATACTAAGTGTAAACTTTGCAATAGATTCGCCATTCCTATGAGGATAGCGTAGAAGCCAACTGATCCAAGTAACATTTTTGGTGACATTGTATTTCAACTCTACAACTAAGCATTTTAGGTCTTTATTCTATTAAACCAAAAATTACACTTGGATCAGTTGGCTTCCAAGGTATCCACATATTGTTTAGATGCACCATTTCAACGTGGAATTTTCAGAGCACAAATAGCGGCCAGCATTTCTACAAAATCGATTGCTAGACGGCAACGTAAACGAAATTAATCTCTCTAGAGCTGCTTTCAGCCTACATACCTATTGTTCAGAGCTAACGGGGCAGTGCTAGACCGGGAAGACTTATACGACTTAGAATCTACTTTGGCCGTAGATATAATATTTTAATATCATTACGAGGCTATCCAGTGGCGTAGCGTAGACTAATCTAAACGTAGGCGAAGTCGCATCAGCGAGGCCCTTTTCTTTCAGTACCTAAAATTATAATAGGTTAAAAATAGTATCTACTATTTAGCGTAGTTCTTGGGGTTCGGTCTCAGGCCAGCACCTGCGACCGCGCGGCCCCCCAAGTGTACGCGGCCGGGGCCGAGGGGCCGCTTTGTCCACGCCTAGATACCTACGCCTCTGAGGCTATCAACGCAATGGACTTCATCAAAACAAAATTTAGATTCTGAACTAAACTCAAGCCTCCTCAGGACAACAGGCTGGGAGGACGCTCTGCCATTATCACTACGCTTGGCAGACGATTGATGATCGCAGTAGGTATAAACCCTACTAATATATATATCTATACTTCTATATCTATACTAATATTATAAAGAGGTAGAATTTGTTTGTTTGTTTGTATGTAGGAAGTAATCTCCGAAACTACGCATCCGATTTCAAAAATTCTTTCACCAATAGGAAGCTACGTTATCACTGAGTGCTATAGGCTATATTTTAGTATCAAGAAATTAGGGACCCGTAAATAAATTAACGCGAGCGAAGCCGCGGGCAAAAGCTAGTTAGATATAAATGAGAAAGTAACTCTGTCTGTTACGCTTTCACGTCTAAACCACTAAACCGATTTTGATGAAACTTGGAACAGAGATAGTCTGGAACCTGAAGAAGGACATGGGCTACTTTTATCCCGAAAAATACGGAATACGCAATAAAAGCCGCGAGCGACCTCTAGTAGTTTATATAAGTAGATATGTTGCTATAGCAAACAGGATGATGCTTCTGACATTTTTCTGGCCCTGGTCATTCTCTTCAAATAATCAGTTAATCACTTATACGACACTCACGGCCCTACGGGTTGAGAGCGGGTGGCTTATTCGTTGCCGGGGGCATTTTGTCACGTGCGGTAAACCCTTTTGTTAGCCCGTATAGGTAACTATGTAAAGGTTTCTTTAGAATTGTGTAAGTGAGAGTTTTTAGTAAAAAAAACACACATTTGAGATAAATACGTATATTCAATAAATCCTAATTTATTGTCTCATTTTAGAAGGTACATTCTGGAATGATTGATAAGAGCTAGTTTATATCCATCATATTATCTTAGGTTCATAGTTGATGTTACAGACAACGATTTATAACTGTTATAAGCCCCATAGTCATACAGTCATAGTGATAATAATTTAAAAAACGTAAGCAAGGATGTAAAGGAACTTAGTTTGCGGACCGAGTTACGGTTACCCATTATTGGTGCTCCTCAAATGGTGTATGTTAGTAAGCCTAATTCTAACG
This sequence comes from Amphipyra tragopoginis, assembly GCA_905220435.1. NCBI lineage: Eukaryota > Metazoa > Arthropoda > Insecta > Lepidoptera > Noctuidae > Amphipyra > Amphipyra tragopoginis. The sequence continues at coordinate 13,657,126 of HG992005.1, read as the reverse complement.
GCTCGATTTTTTTGAAGAAACGGCTTGATGCACTCATTCCAGAAGTTACAACAAGGTAGGTCAAAGAGAATTGAACCCTGGATGCCAATGGAACCTTGAAGAACTGAAGACATAAATGAAGCAAGAAAAACATTAGATGGAATGAGAAATAGTGCAAAAATGTTCTACACTATTATTATAAAGAGGTAAAGATTATAAGTTTCAGTTTCAGTTGTATGCAACCGTTTTCAACAATTATTTCACCAATATTTAGAATGGACCTTCAGGATGGACATAGGCTATTACCTATCAGCGGGCGAAGCCGCAGGCACAGCTAGTGTATAACAAATACGGCAAGTGCCTTCAACATTATTTTGGGTTTCATTGACCTCCATACTATAGATCCCTTACAGTTAAATAACATAATATTTTGATAACAACAAGAATATAAACAATAAACAACAATAAAAAAACAGGAACATGAATCACTAAAGGATAAAGTCGCCAATTTTTATTTAAATGCTAGGCGACGGGGGCTGTTGTATGGCGTTATTTTCACACCTACTTTGTAGCAATGTAGTAATTATTTTAAATTGTATTTCTCAAATATTTAAATAACAGCAAAACAAAGCTTGTAAAAACAACATAATTATAAAAACGGGTGCAGCTCGAACTACCACCTTAGCCATTAGGGTATTGCTGATTGGCGATGTCTTTTAAGATACTCAAAAACCCAAGTCTAAAGTGCCAAATCCAAAGGCAAGTTTTACAGCACAAGTTCTTGAACACCATTGCTTGCTTAGTTTGTAAAACATTCCTCGCTGCAGGTTTGACCAGTATGAAAGTTGGTTGCACAAGTCTACTTGCGCACTAAAACTTGCTTGTGCATTTGACGCTTTAAGTTACTCTCCTATACCTATAGTACATACTTAATGTCAATAAAACATGCAACACAAAACTATACTACAAAAACTATTTGCAGTTTTCGAGTTTATTAAATGCATTCATTGTAACAATCTAAAAATATTGATTGATTTACTTTATTATGGCATTGAATATTGACAATGTAGATATGTATGTATCTAACGTTTCTATGCATTTTTTTTCTTACATATAGGTGTGGAAGCCCTTTATATCACAATTTATGAATTCATATTTCTTGCCATAACAATAATTTATAATTAACAGTGAATTCATTTTCTTATTCAGATCTAATACAATGTGCATTTATACAGATTTGAGAAATATTATTTTGTTGAGAGGAGTAAAATCTCATTCCCCTTGATCAAGCTTTTTTTCAGTAATGGTCTTTGCTTATTCAATATTCCAAGCCTGACATCAGAGTATATTTAATATTGGTGTACTCTTCAGCACCATGCATACTACCCTCCCTACCAATGCCTGACTCCTTAATCCCTCCAAATGCTGGTTCTGGAGCAGATAATATACCATCATTAATGGAAACCATACCACTTTCGAGGTCCCTTGACATTCTAAATGCCTGTCCTAGGTCTTTAGTGAAAACATATGCAGCTAGACCGCTCCTGGTACTATTGGCAATTTGCAAGGCTTCCTGCTCATTTTTAATCTTCAGAACAGTTGCAACTGGGCCAAAAACTTCTTCATTATATACCTTCATTTCAGGTGTCACATTAACTAATAGTGTGGACTCAAAGAACTTGTTGCCGAGATTTGTATCAAATTTGCCACCAATCAATGTACTTGCACCTTTTTGTACTGCATCTTCTACCATACCAGACACCTTCTTTGCTTGCTCCGTATTAACAAGTGGGCCACATGTTACTCCTTGCTGTGTGCCAGGTCCCAATACACACTTGGTTTTAATGCGATGTATAAAACCTTCAATAAATTGGTCATATACGTCTTCATGTATGAGGAATCTATTAGCTCCAACACATGCCTGTCCATTGTTCCTGAACTTTGCAAGCATGGCATGATCCAAAGCACGTTCAATATCAGCACTTGGAAAAACAATAAATGGAGCATTTCCTCCCAATTCAAGAGCAACTCTTTTAATACCTTTTGCTGCAAGTCCATATAGTAATTTACCTACAAAAGTAGATCCCGTATAGGAAATGCATCCAACATTATCATCTTCACACATTACTTTCCCCACTTCTGGGGCATTTTTCCTGCAACATGTGACAACATTGATCACTCCTTTAGGCACCCCTGCCTGTTCTGCCAGCTCAGCAGCAGCAAGTGCGGATAGAGGTGTGTCTTCAGATGGTTTTATAACACAAGTACACCCAGCAGCCATCAAAGCTCCAACTTTCCTCGTAATCATAGCAAAAGGAAAATTCCATGGAGTAATAACAGAAACTACTCCAAGCGGCTCTCGTGACATCATTATGTGTTTATTGGGCCATGGGCTTGGTATAACCTCTCCATTAATGTGACGGGCACAATCAGCAAACCAATCCAAAAAGGAATTACCATAAGCAATTTCAGCTTTGGCCTCAGATAATGGCTTTCCACTCTCAGCAGTTACTATAGCTGCTAAGTCATCAGTATGTGCCTCAACAATTTCATACCATTTCCTAAGTATCTTTGAGCGCTCTTTGGCTGTGATAGTCCTCCAAGATTTGAAAGCTTCAGCAGCAGCCTGAACAGCTCTTTTAGCATCAGCGGCTGACATATCTGGTACGGTTGTGATAACAGTGTCATCGGCAGGGTTGCAAACCTGGAACACTTTCCCACTACTTGCAGGCACCCATTTACTTTCAATGTATGCTTTATTTTTTAGCAAATGCATTTGCCTATGCTGAGTTCTGTAGGCTATAAAATTTCTAAACATACCGGCACGCAAAAACTTCATGTTTTTATATGAAATAAAATTTATAAATGCGAGTAGAACAATTTCTTAATCTTGATGTGTTATCTCAACGTCTCCTTTACACTTTATCACTGACCTCAGCTATCTATGTGTACCATTTATTTAATCATTATTCGAAGGCGTAAACGTATGTATGGAAAATATCGTGCAGATAGACTACATACGCATTTAATCAATAAAACTTATTCTCCCCACCGTCAAAGTCCGCAATTCCGCAATGCAATGCACCACAACAAATTAGTGATTTAGCTATGACTACGAGCAATGCACAAGGAGCAAAGATAGGAAAGTAAATTATATTACTTTGGTTTGGCAGTAGTTGACTTTGACACATTTGACAGTGACAGTTGCGTTTCGTTACAATCTCAAAACGTTACAAAAGATGCTACTTCGGACAAAACGGAATGGAATAAAGTATTCTCTGTTTGTTTTGAATGAATTGTAACTAATCGTAACCGTATAATTTTTGCAAAAAGTTTTGAACATGACTGTGTGGTTAATTTCTATAAATGATAAATATTGTATTCTCACTACTATTACACACGGAGTCATAACGTCAAGAAAAGATAACGCTAATAATAACAGAATAGGTACCCAGATAGCATTACGTAGGAATATTTAGGGTTCCGTACGGAAGGGGTCTATCCCCTTGTTTACACCTGGGTATAAAACATGTATTCTACAGGTACGTAGCAAATTTTTCGAAAAAATTATTGCTATTGCGTGCAAACATCATGCGTGTAGATCCTTAAACACTTCTTTTTAATATTTCATCTACCTACTCTCATATCGAAAAGTTCTAATTATGAATTCAAAAATAGTACCATAATGTTATCCAAGGTCACTTAGGTCCAAAGTGTACTATACTAGAAAAAAAGTAATTTTACAGCATTATTTTGTTAAAACAGTTTTTTTTTATTGTACTGCTGCAGATGGTCCTTGCGGACCCTTTCTACGTAACCGGGCAATTATTGGTGAGACCTGAAGGGGCCTCAAGCCAATAATAAAACTTTTTAAATTTATTGGAGATGCACGTGAATAAAATATGTCATTATGCTAGTACGGAACCTTCGGTGCGCGAGCCTAACTCGCTCTTGACCGTTTTCTATTTATAGAAAAGCGCGAAACACAATTTACATGCGGCAACTGACGGACGCGAGTGTAACCATTTTAAGCCCTGTTGCTATTAGTGTAGGGTTCATATTGCGGGGCGCCCGAAGACGACCATGCACACTGCAAGTCACAACAGTCGGTCGCGTCCGTAAGTTGCGACTTATAATGTGTTTGGTGCTTAAAGTTCGGTTCGGACTACTTATACTTACTACTACTTATAACTTATTTATTTTAGTGTTTTTAGAGGGAAGTTCGAGATAAAGCGCCTTTCATGCCCTCCAGTAGACTTTTATTTTAAACTTTAGTCTTTATAAAAGTACGAAACCTACCTATTGATTGATGGATTAATTAGGTTTCTACCGTCGTTTACGTTGTACAATGACTCAACTCTCATCTAACTAACATACAAAGGTTAACACAACGTTGAACGTACTTTGTTTGTAACCGACGCCGACGTGGGTCATTGTTTAACGATAAGAATGATCTTTCGCCCACTGTTTTTTTTTCTAGTTCAAATCGGAGAAACCGAAAATAGAAATATAAATTAAAAAGAATACTGAAATCTCTGAAACTATTTTAATTATCCTCTGATTAGGTAGGCACGTGATACGTAAGCGTCTCATCAAATTCACAGAAATTAAGCAAACAAAAATAACAGGAAATAATTGCACAAACTTACGTATTATCATGCACTTGTTCTTCAATAGATTTTTGTTGCTGTAATTTTTCGTAAAAACCTTTCCACATCGATTCTTCATCCATTATGGTAAGAAAATTATAAAACACTGATCAAAATATTTTTAAAAGACTATTTTTTACTCAGTACAAACAAAAAGCAACAGACCGTAGCTGAGACTAAAATATTATGTAGATACCCACGGTCATCGATATACACAATGAATCACAAAACTAATCGAGTCATATGGTCTGGAAGAAAATGACGTAAACATTACCAGTAGGTAAACTCAAGACTCAGATTGGATACGGAAATAACGTTATTCACTGCCGCGATTCGAGAGCAACCGGCTTCAACTTCATACACAGCACGAGTTCAGTGACACTCAATTTCAAATTGACTTTTGCGTGGACAAAATAATATTGCTAAGGCTGTTGTGGGTTGCAGTCGTATAAATTTCGTGTAAACGTGTCTCAAACGGTTTGTTTTGGTTACGGTTACGGCAACCGAGCCAGACTGACGTAATGCAAGACTGTTCAAGACATTTCAAGGTGGCTGTGAACAAGCGAACGTTCTGCGCACTCCGCCGCACAGCGCACACCGTGTCGCGGCAATGTGGAAACTAAAATTTTCTGCATTAGCACACGTGCTTTTGTAATGTCACACAATCATTCTGTAAACATTCAGACAATGATTCTATCCTACATATTATTATCATGTAATTTTATATAGTTAAATTAACATCATGGTCAGTAGAAATGGTTATGAGTCTTTTTTATACCTAACAGAAATCCTATTAACTTTTACTACAACATAAACCAGGACCTATATTAGGTTCGTAGACAGGATCTAACCACACCACAATTTATTAACAATTTCCTAATACTTAGGCATTTAATTAAACTGCTGGCCAGTATTGTGGAGTTGGTCACCGCTTAGTAATTTAATAAAACTGCACGCAGAGAAATTTCCTTTCTATTTTATGCCCCAAATAATACTTGATAAATGTAATATCAGTTTACATTATCAATTACATTGATAATGTAAATTGAAATTAAACCTAAAGAATGTCCGATAAGTAGCAACAATTTACAAATTATACCCACGGAGCCCTTGGGCTTTAACTAATTAATTGCCATAACAACAAGGAGACTAAGAAAGATTTTATCATTTTACACAAATCGCTTGTAATTTCTCAATGGTATTGTTTAACAATAGGGTTTGCGTGTCGCACAGGTTGCAGTTAGTCACTATGGTTAATATCGCAAGTTTTTATTAACAGTCACAGCACAGCCAACGTGCTACTTGACGAGAACCTACCTAGATTCTGTTACTAAGAATTACGTCATTTGATTCATCAGCGTTTCAACTACAATTTTGGATATTATGGGAAAGTACACCACATAATTTAAGCTATTGTTTTTATTAAAATAAGTACCTACCAAATCGTACCTACCATATTTATGTGTCAACGGACTTCCCTTTGTTTGGAAAATGACGTAGGTACCTCCTAAAATTCCATGCTGGTTGAATTTCCTGTTTAATGTCAATAACGAGGTTTTTAAGTTATACCTATGTTTTTAGGAAATCCCTTAGACCCCAACTTGTCTCTCTCTATCACTTAGGTTAACTTAGGTACCTATCATAATATGTACCTAATCTTGACGGAATATCAAAATATTTCTGTTCCTACCCTTATTAAGGCTACGTGTATGCTGTATGCACTTCTCTCTAGAAGTATTAATTAAGGAGAAATAATAAATCAAGCCACGAATTTATTTATTGACCACGTGACCAAACTTCTCATTTTATAACTAAGCAACGGGAAAATGAGATAACCTCTAATAAACTAATTCGACTTTTTTACAAAGCCAACTAAATTTTTGGGCACCCCGACACGGATAGGTTAGGTTCGAAGGGGATGACGGGGGGTAGAGTGAGCGAGCAAAGCGAGCGAACGAAGCCCCCGTCATCCCCTTCGTGTTAGGTTACTTTAAAGCCTGCAGACAGAAATAGGAGCCGCGCGCAGCGGGGCTCCGTCGACTCTTTTTGTTTTTCATTTGTTTTTATTGTGAAAATGAAAGTGGGTGACGAACAGTGGCTTATATAGAAGATAACTAGTGGCTAAGATAGTATCATTCAGACGCTCGTTAATTGTGGCTGACTTAGTAATTTAGAAGCCAATGTAGATTTTTAGAGGCGAATAATGCTATTAAAAAGAAGTCTGTTTAATTAGCACCCTTAAATAAGTAAAGAACGCAAAAGCAAACCACTGCATAAGAACTACTTATGTATCTACAGTACAAAGCAAACAGCCAATGTACCGTTGGATCCTAGGTATATCTAGTTCCATTGTGTGGGCGTAATTCATTCTATCCAAGACGGACAAACATGTAGAATATGTTCACGACAGTTCACAAAACAATATTTATGGCATAATGTTCTTATTACCGAAGACGAAAACATTCAATACCGCTCTAGTTACTGATAGTGATATCTAAGCAAACTTTGAATGACGCAATGGTCGGCCAAATTCTGAGCCATCAAGGTCGTGACCAAGCTCAAGGTTGAGAGGGAGGCTCTACCATAGGCTTTACGGTCCACGAACTTTACAATATAAGTATGTACAAAGTTTTATCTTTTGTTTATAATGTCCGGAAAGTTTTTTTTTGACGTTTTGACTTTTGCCAGAGATCATCGTACGAAACACTTTAATATAGTGATTAAAAAAATATTTTTAATTAGTTGCCTACCTAAGTACCTAGAATAACTAATGGGGATTAATTGCTATACGAGAAATGATAAGGAAACCCTTTACGTTACGGTCAATGCAATGCAAACAACAAGCCTGATGCAGGAGCAGGAGCAACCGTTGGCCTAAAATAAGGCGACTCAAAATCACCGGCAGAAAAACGATAGAGGTTTTATGTTTCGATAACAGCCCATAATAGTGAGCAATATGCACAGTTCCCAGTGGATATTTGTACACTTCCGTTTTGTTCTAAATAAAGCTGCTATTAAAAGTGCTCCTTATAGGTACCTACCTAGGTAATGCGTAATTAAAGACACGCGTAAATTTTGAAAATATTATTATTTCCAACAATATTTTAATTAAAATCTGAAATATTAGGCCCAATATTGTAAAAATCTTTTTCTTTCAACTACGTAGTAATGTCATCATTAATCGCTTCAAAACCGATCACAAAATACGTATTTTCTGCTTAGAAGCAAAACAGTGCAGAAATGTTGTATGAAATCTCATTACTGCACTGCAAACAGTGCAGAAATGTTGTATGAAATTTCATTACTGCACTGTTTTTCATTAGTGCAGTTTTTTTATTATCATTACCAAATCCAAGATGGCGGCCATGAAAATTTTCATCTAATAATCATGGGTGTTAATTTCATGGTTTTCGGGGTCACTGATGCCGAAAATAACTTCAAAATCCAAATCCAAGATGGCGGCCATGAAAATTAGTAAAGTAGTCGTCATGGGTGTCAAATCCAAGGTTTTCTGGGATGCGGATGCCGAAAATGAGGTCAAAATCGAAATCCAAGATGGCGGCAATAAAAAATGTCAAATTAGTGGTCATGGGTGTCATTTCCATGGTTTTCGGGGGTACTGATGCCGAAAATGAGGTCAAAATCGAAATCCAAGATGGCGGCAGTAAAAATGTTAAATTAGTGGTCATGGGTGTCATTTCCATGGTTTTCGGGGGTACTGATGCCGAAAATGAGGTCAAAATCGAAATCCAAGATGGCGGCACTAAAAATGTCAAATTAGTGGTCATGGGTGTCATTTCCATGGTTTTCGGGGGTACTGATGCCGAAAATGAGGTCAAAATCCATTTCCAAGATGGCGGCAATAAAAATGTCAAATTAGTGGTCATGGGTGTCATTTCCATGGTTTTCGGGGGTACTGATGCCGAAAATGAGATCAAAATCCATTTCCAAGATGGCAGCTTTTAAAATTTCAATTTAACCATCATGGGTGTCATTTCCATGGTTTTCGGGGATGCTGATGACGAAAATGAGGTCAAAATCTATATTCAAGATGGCGGCCATGAAAATTTTCAAGAAAAGTTTTAAAAAATGGAAATAGATAGCGATATGAATTCAAGTCCAGAAAGTATAAAAACAGCTGCAAATGAAATTGTTAATAACCTTTTGCCGCAAAAGTCGCAGGATAACCTTGGTTTCATTAACTTGAGTTTTTATTTTGAGTAGGTATATTTTATCACGGTAGGTAAATTGGTAGTTGAAAGAAAAGTAGATTACGCACCTTGCTGAAGTGAGTGATTAATGCACTCGTGCTAATTTAGTGCCCTCGCTTGTGCTCGGGCACCAACATAACACTCGTGCATTAATGACTCACTTTGCGCTCGGTGCAACAATCTACTATTAATATTTTTTTTTATTTCAAGAAGAGTTCATCCCGCCTGCCACCTAGTTGTGGCACATCTATAGAGGGTTGCCATTTGACAGGCATTTGTCGGATATCCAGCCAGCCTTTGAAAGCCGGGACGGTTTGGCAAAACAGGTACCTACCTATTCTTAATTTAAATAACAACACAAAAGTTTTTGGTTTGCTGTGTAATTCATACTTACTTTGACATTTTCTTGAAAAATCAGCCATTTTAAAGGTCCTGAATGAAATCGCAACCAAGAGCACACATCGGCATCAACCAATATAATTCAAGCTCAAGATGGTTGAAAAGCAAGTAGATCGTATCTTTATAATATTTTCCCACGATGATTAATACTAGATCGTCCCTTTACTATTTCATAGTACAAGTGGCTAAAAATACAAGCAACACAATTACCCTTACGCCAAGTCCTATTTAAACAATTTACTATCTTGTTTGTGGCTCAACGCTCTGAGGAGAGTTTGTTTGCACTACCAATATTACTCATACGGGATGTCATCAGGTGTATCATGATAATAATAATTTGTGTTTAATCTCTGTACCTAGACAATAAAATTAAAATGTCTGTAGTTTTGCAAAACAATGGCAAATGCGGCGTGACAGAAAGAGGGCGAAATTTACAATCGATCCAAGGCAACGAGACAGGCAATGAGCCAAAAACCATAACATTACGTCATTGGGGACTATAGAAAGGTTACGAACTCAAGCTAACATAATATGCGGTATTCTGTGTTTATTATCCTCGCCTGCAGTAATTATAACATTGCCAACCTCTTGCAAAGGACTTTTCTCGCGTTAGCAGTGGTACCTAACTGTAAATAACTGTCCTACACTTATGCAGAACATAACATCACAGAATTATCTGCATATCCTAGATTCTAACGTAGGTAAAGTAAGTAACAAACATATCCCTTTTCTCCATGAGTCCTGACGTGTCTCTACAAACCGTTACCATACAAAGAAGTTCAAATATTCAAAAAAAATGATAATATTCCTAGGTATTTTACGGTTTTTGATGATGTCGTTTACATTTTTTCGACAGCAGTCTCCTGACGGCTACAATTTACGAAATGACCACTATGCCAGGACAATTTTTTTTGTTCAACACAGTATAATCTACCATATCGCATTAATTGAGAAATGGGACAGTTATCAATGTTACACTTTTGTTGCTGACACCAAAATACATAATATCCTGAGTTATGCACAAAGCCAACTTACTTTTGATATTAGGTATATAAATTGATAACTATAAAAATAGTACCGTATTACAGCACAACAACAGGATAATTAAGCCAAATCACATCACATGAAAGTTATTCTAAAATGCATATTTAAACGAATAATTTGTATACCTAACTAAATACTTAATATAAAAGCGAGGCAACGCAAATCTCACTTTGTTCTGCTTATGATTTCCTTTTCTTGTAACTTCCTAAACACGAATTTCCACGGATCTTCCAGATTTTTCGTATGCATTTTCACAGAAATAGGTCACTGATTTATTTAGTTTTAATCTTGCACACCGTTTGATATAAAAATAAAATATTAATGAAAAACCACCACACTAAAAAGTTCGTGTATATTACGCGTAACTAACGATTTTTTCAGGCTGTTCACAGCGCGAGGTGTCAGCGACTGCTCAACTGAATTGCAATGCCGTAAGCTTTGTTTGTTGGAAGTTTACCTACTCCAGTTTTTTAGAGTTCCAAGGCTGCTATATGGAAACCATTTTTTGTGGGATCAATTGTTAAATAGCTAGCATGTTTCACGTCGAATTCTCAAGACAATTGGTCTTTTTTGAAAATTGAAAAAAATGTCATAAAAACTCAGTTTTGATAGAAAATATTTTGCCCAAACGAGTTTAATTATTGTAACTTCTGTTGTTATTAAATTTAATCATGGTAATTAATGCTATTGTTATATCCACTCTGCAAAATTAAATAATTGTGTAGATATTTCATCCAAACTTTTGGTACGGAACTGTGCAAAAAATATTAAAACGCCATAGCAGTTAAGTAAAACTGGATGTAGGATTTTCCTAATCTAGTTGTTTCTTTATAATTATTACGTTAGAACAAAACCCTCGTAACAATGGAGTTATTAAACAGGTGTCAGGTAAGTACCTACTCTTTACACCTATCTTGCAGGCATTCAATTAGCGCGTTGGGGAATATTATCTGAATTAAAAAACCCGCATTATAATTTAGCATAATAATTATTATTCAATTGTAAAATCAGAAATGCGGAACACGTTAGGAATGTTAAAAATTTATTAGATTCGTACAAATCGACCAATCGCAGTCTACTGCTACGGAACTGAATGAGCAGACATTTTTGTCGCACATGCAATAGTGGTTGGGCTTATCTTCTATCTATTGGCCGCCAAAGCCTCCTTCGACAGCAGCAACTCAATGTTATTTAACGGGGAATTATTAATCGGGCGAATAAATAATATATGGAAGACTGTTAATGAGATACTTTAATACTAAACCGAGCGGCATTAAAATATATTTGCGAAAAATTAACTTAACTGGCGAAAAATTATGAATGATTAAAATTCGTAAAATGAGCTACTAGCAGTGGGAAACAGTTAATCTAAGCTAGCAACTAAAATTCCAAGTGTCCGAATTAAATACTAATTTGGGCGAAAGAAATACTGAGTGGGCGAAAAAAATACTGAGTGGGCGAAAATATACATTTTCTTACCCCGACACGGATAGGTTAGGTTCGAAGGGGATGACGGGGGCTAGAGTGAGCGAGCGAAGCGAGCGAACGAAGCCGCCTTCATCCACTTCGTGTTAGGTTACTTTAAACCCTGCAGACAGAAATAGGAGCCCCGCAGCGGGGCTCCGTCGACGCTCCTTTGGAAACCCAAACAACCTTACAAACATACAACAATTGAGTGAAATTTGTTCGCTTAATAATTATACTGATCGTTCTGAATAACTCGTACCTCAAATTCGTAATTTTAAGTCGCCGTTTTTAATATTTGTGTTCGCCCTCAGTCTTTCGCCCACTTAGTACTTATTTCAGTACGCCATAATCAGTATTTTTGACACCCTTACTTTGAATTTATATTCGATCGTTTAAATACTAGCCTTATTTAACCAGTTGCGTCCCGCGTGTCGTCCCAGGACGACACCGCCATTGTTTATCTATTGTGTCTATAATTACGATGCTTAAGTAATTTTCTTTTATTCTTCCTAGATTCACCGAAATTACGTAATTTATTGAATCATTTTGAAGAAACAATATAAGAAGTACTTAAAAATATAATTATGTAGGTCATCACTCATCACACCATTCAGAACCTATTTTATTTTATTATTAAATGTTCATGGCTTAACAGAGATTTTACAATAAACTCGAATATTTTAGCAAAGGACCTATTCTATTCACTTAAACGGATGTCTGGTCGTTAGTCTACAGATTACTTAGGAAATCGGGAGATTTAACTAGTTAATTATAAGAACTGAAACAATTTTTCGCACATTAACGGAAGCAGCCAGGTCATCTGTAGTTTAACCAGTTAATTTGCACTTTAACTGATTTCCGCGGTAACAGATGCACAAAAACCGAGATACCCGAAAAAGATTTTTATCAGAACGTATTAAAAATATGTACCTTTTTAATAAATTTCCAAGTTACATGCTGGTTTGTTTTGCGTTAAGTTCTCCAGTAGGGTGCAGAATGCATGAGGTGGGCGCTGCAGTAGTTATTTATTACACTGAAACTTACCCAGCCGTTTCAGGCCAAAAGGCTCAAAGTATATCTATTCGTAGTCCACTGATAGGCGTAGATACCTACCTATTATTTTAAATTTGAAGTATGAACTTACCTTTTTCGGGTAAGTAAAAATATAACGTAGTATAAAAAGTGTGTATAGTGTAAGTGTGTACCTTTACCAATCGATTCTCCTGGTGATTCTGAAACTAGTTTCAGGTTTAGAGTAGGTATAGTAAAAATAACCTTGTATTTAGGGTAAATAACACAAAATAAATAAAAAGAACCGAGTTTGATTTCATTGGTTTAAAACTGAAATTCGCTACAGGAAATATCTGATACCTAATACTACGCTTAGCCTGGTTGATTGGGTTAGCCAGTTCTATTATTAAAATAGATATACACTAATAAGGTTAAACTACTTTTAACTCGTTAATACATAATGAGTACTGTGGTGTTCATTTATTTGTTAATCCCGGAATGATGGAAAACTGGCACCTCGTTAACCCTTCATAGGACAGAAACGAAATTTGTACAGCGTTTGTAACCACCCCACTAGTCTGACTTTAATGCCGATTTTAGCGAAACTATTGTAAGAATTAACACCTTTACCTATGCTAAAAACACATCGACCATAAACGGGCACAGCACACAAACGCGACCACCAGCATGAATTTATCCAACATGATCGCCGATGACGCCAGGTAGTTGTGCTTACATATGTGGATGGAAGGATATACTTTATTGTACACTAAAAGAAATAAAACAGAAGGAATACACATAATTAAGAACAGAACAAATGGCGGTCTGTGCCTTAATGTAAAATATACCCTATACCTAAAGGATTAAATCATAAATTGTACTATCAGCAGTCTCAGCTGAGGAGAACTATCTATCTGCCTAGCGTTTTCCTGACTATGTTTGGATCACCTTCCAGCATAACTAAATGCGGCTGAATACCAGTATTTTACACGAAGCGACTGCCATCAGACCTCCGCAACCCAGTTAGGTACTGGGCAATGCCGATATCCTAAGGTTAGACTGGTTAGCTGAACAGAACTAGTTTCTATAATAAACTGCCTTTTCCTCAGGCGATAAAGTGTCAAGCTATCATTACTTGTCCATAGTAATATGATTGGATATTTGTAGTTATCATTTTCATGTTGAAAAAATATGTATCTATTGGTGTTAGACCATGGGTGTCATAAAAGGCGACTAAGGGATTCACACTAGAGGATGGGCAGCAGCGTTTTCTGAGTATTTTAACAAACGTACTGCGATCGCCAACCCGCCTGCCAAGCGTGGCGATTATGGCAAACCCCCCCCCCCTTATTGGGGGAGGCCTATGTCCAGCAGTGGACGTCTTTCGGCTGAATCATCATCATCATCAAGCTAGTAGTATACAAAGACCACAGTGTAATGAAGATGTAGGCAAATCATTTTAGGGAATGTTAAATAAGATGTTTCATGTCATTTAGATTGTGGTCTGAGACAATGATTCCGGTAGGGATTAGAACCTACACAGTACACAGATCTACCTAAGTATCATTGACAATCCAAGCTAGATCCTGTTTGTTACATAGATGTCCGACTTCATCCGGATATGTTAGCTTTTTAGAGTCCTGCCCGGCCAATTATTGACATGACCGGCTTTTTTGTGTACGAAGTCGTAGCAACCAAATTAGAGCAGTAGCACCAATTGACGCTCTACATAAAATATCTTCTTTTTCGTTAGCGTTAATTGGTATGGTATTCATGTCATAGTTAAAAGCTTTAGAATCTTTAAACCGCTCTCCTGTAAAGTTGTGTTTTTACACTTGCACTAATATACGTAGGACCCGTCGAAATATGAAGTAAGGTATGTGTAGTAGTAGTAGGTGGACCAGAGACATAGAGTAGTTGGGAGGGACCGGATGCGGAAGGCGGAGGACCGAATGTTATGGATCAACTTGGGGAAGAGCTATGTCCAACAGTGGCCTGCGACAGGAATTAATGTGTAGCAGTGGCGAAGGCTCCATACAACTCGATTCCTATCGGCTTCCCTTTCGAAACGAGTAGTTACTGGAATTCACGCATCACACATGAGCAAGGTAAAAATTTTTTGGTCCGGCTTCCCTTTTAAGAAAATTCACCCTACGCCACTGATGTGTAGTCAAGCTTTTTACACTAAATGTCCGAGCAAATGTAATGCCAAGTCAGGGTTTTCTATTTTGGGATCTGGTATTCTAGATGTATTAGGAGTTAAAAGAAAAACACCGCAAAGCTACTCTCGTACAACTACGATGATAAACTGTAGTGCCTAATTATCTGCATCCGGGCTACTATTGCATAAGTACTGCATTTACAACGGTAGGTAACCTTTAACCCTACTGTCAATTACATTTTAAATATCTTGAAATAAAGCCAGCCATCCTCAGGGATAAAACATACTTACTTAATGATACCTTTATCTTAGATAGTCTGTAAGGATAAGCAAAGAATAGAAGTAATGATACATAATGTATGTCACTAGCCTAACAATGAGAGAGTATAATCATCATTTGAACAGTTGGCTTACAAGTATGAGCAGTCCGAGAAGGCAGATAATTTGCATTTGGCAGAATTGCTGTCATTGTTGTTCCGTGGTACGTTCGTACTTCATACGTTGTATTCTTGGAACTGTTAGGAACATATTAAGCTAAAGTACTCATATAACAATTAGCATTGGTCATCAATTCTGAAATAAATTGATGACCAACATGAGCCGGTTATATTTTATTCTAAGTAGTAAATTGATTACAATGTCATAGAAACAATAATTGTATTGTAGAATTCCCTTAATTATTCCTCTTAATTATGTGTTGATCATAAATGAGTTTTTATGATGAGCACATAATTTTCCACAACATTTGCGATGCTTGCTGAGGAGAGAGAGGAGAGGAGCTCGTGGCTAAATAATTACAGCCGCATAGACCGATCTTCCGGGTTAAGCCACGCTTGCCGGTTGGTCTGTGGATGGGTGACCATTTACCATAGCGAGTTTCCTCCGTGCCTCGGAAAGCACGTAAAGCCGTTGGTTCCGGCTGTCATTTGTAGATCTTTGACAGTCGTTACTGTTGGTCAGAAGCCAGAAAGTCTGACAACCAGTCTTACCAAGAGTATCGTATTACCCAGTTACTGGGTTGTGGAGGTCTGATAGGCAGTCGCTCCGTGTAAAATACTGATATTCAGCTGCATCCGGTTCGACTGGAAGCCGACCCCAACATAGTTGGGAAAAGGCTAGGCAGATGATGATGATTTGCGATGCTTGCTGACTTGACAATTTTAATATAATTACATTTATTAAAATTGTCAAGTTAGCAAATCTTATCTATCACATATAAAATATTTGTTAGTCTCCAGCTAACAGTATCTACGTAATAAGCTCCACATAGAGGCTCCAGACAGATGTGGCGGAAACGAGATGAATGGATGGATATAAAAAAAGTGATGAATAACAACTTGCACCTTGTTATCATACCGTAAGGCAAACATCGTGCAAGTATAACTAGTTGCGTTCCCGCAATTTCCAAGTAATGGACTATCCAGTTTTCAAAGGAAGTCGTCCGTTTATTTGAAATAATTATCTGTTTCTGGTTTAAAAGATAAAGTGTGCGTTTACTTATTAGACAAAGAACAAGGCCAGTTAGTACGTACAATGAGTCTTTCTTGATCAGACAGATGAGATGTTTATCTAGATGCTGATGAGACATTATTCTGTACAAGCGCGTTCGCTTGTAACGAAAATTCCACACGTTTCTTAAATGTATGCTCTTCTTGTAATGCTACAAAAGCATCTGTTGCTACTAGATTTTACGTCTATTTGGTCAAAGTTCACAGGCTTTTAATTCAATTATTTTTCCTTAACGCTAATGGTAGGCAGTCTCGTAAGATACGAAATATAATTATATTACCTAGTCCTAGATATTAGATATAAGTAATATACTGAAGTAACAGTACCTAATTGAATAAAATAATTACTTTATTATGTCCTATAAAGTTAATAGTTACTTTGCTCTCTCATTTACTAAGACGATAGACAGATTGACCTCATAACTTTATTTTTAGAAGGTATTATAATGAGTGACGGCCTGATGACTTTGTGAATAACTCAAAATGCCTGTGATTCAACAAAATATAAACAGATCTGTTTTTTAACCGACTTCAAAAGAGGTGCTCTATTAAGTGCGTTTATTTGTATGTACGCGTTTTTCTCCTAGATTTCTGGGCCGATTTACTTGATTCTATTCTTTTTCGAGAGAGTACTCACGAGATGGTCCCATATAAATTTTGCTTTGATCTGCTGAAGAATTCCGGAGATAGAGAATGAAACTCTTAAAGACGAACAGCACACGTATCGTGATTGATTTATTGTTGTAATTTGTAATTAGAACCGAAGATCACAATCAAATCATTTTGCGTATAGGTTGTTAGCTGTGTTATTGTTAAGACCACTCAAAACGGAAAAATAAAATAAATACTTAAAAAACTGCCTTCAAAAATCCTAAAAAGCTTCAAATAGTGGCCAAAGATATTATGAAATTAAAATTTTATGAAGTCGGTGCCTTCAATTTCACTTAGGTTTCAATTCTACGTTAAAGCGTGGCTTAGCACCACCGACTTCAGAAAATGTTACTTTTGTTATATGGCCGTTTGTTATGATGTAATTAGACATCATAGCGGTTTTTAAAAAAAATATTTTTACTTTCAAGCGTTTCAATCATTCATTATTCTCAAATTTAAATCCACCGGTTTCCTTCACGATTGACACAATAACAATAGGAAATGCCATAATAATAGTTGCTATTTGAGCGCACATTGATGTTACACAACCTCGCTGTAATGTAAGCAAAGTACCTGTTCACAATTGTGTGGATGACCAAACCCAAGGTCGGGAGATTACTCACCAAGCATATGTTTAAATAATGATGTTTTAAATTTTCCACAAAAAAACATAAGATAAGTTTGTGACGGCGCGGCGCGGGGCGTCTATTCTACGATAGTACTTAGGGGGTATTTCACGAACCTATCAATAATGTAGTCCGTAACTATTCACTAGATAAGCTAAATGGGATAGGTTGTTGAAATACTCCCTTAGGGGCCGTCCATTAATCACGTGAGGCTCGAAAGGGGGGGGGGGAGGGGGTGTAGTAAGATATCACGTGTATTAATTTTTTCGTCAAACGCGCGATTTCTAAACCCAAAAGCGAAAATTTTTATGCCAGTCAAAAATAACCTGCAACCTTTCTGTCTAGACATTTTATCATGGTCCTTAATTTCAGAATAAAATTAGATTATAGGTACTTTATGCCTAAAAGATAATATTCTAAAATTTTTATCTTTTTAAGTACTAAAAATACACGTGATTTTGGGTGGGGGAGGGGGGGTAGTCTTAAACCTCACCACGTATCAAGGGGGGGGGGGGGGGGGGTTAAAAAATGCTAAAAAAAAACATCACGTGATTAATGGACGGCCCCTTAGTAAAAGTTTTTATTCTTGAATAGTTGAATCAGAATACCTATTGTTTCCTTGAAAGGTAACAAAGAACACAAAAGAAAATGTTTGCTTCACTTGTGTTTCTTGTCTGAATGTGGAATTTTAGTTTCATAAATGTTAATACCCAAGAAAGGGAAACCCCTTACTCCTACCACAGATGACCTAATAGTTCTTACACACTAGAGGCCCAACGTTAAGTTGTGCATTGTTCAATATTCTCAGGATAAGGTACACAGCGCCATCTGTGGAGTTCAACGCGACCTTTCAATACAAACCATGTTGCTTCTTATCTCCGACAGAGGCGCTGGTACATTGTATACATTTTTCGACAAAATATAATCCCATCAAAAACATTCATGTAAAAAAAGCAAAGTCTCGCGACAGTTGCCCTAAAATGTTCTGAGATCTAATCTAGATCAAAGTCAAGTCTATATAAATGTAATGCTAGCATTACATATATATAGACTTGGCAATCACGCCAATATCTGTCTTGATGACAATTTTTATACATAAGTAATATAATTGTTGCAGTAACATGGTTATACGATCATATTTATAGCGATATGATCAAATAAAGGAAGATGATTCTAGGAAAGCATTTCATAAGCATCTTCTATTGTTTATTAATTGCAAACATGTGGTATAATGATGATTCATTAACCACGTGAGTATCAGTAAGGTGAAGCAACGAGGGCCCGTTCTTTTTAAAATTTATATGCATGTAACGTAAAACATTAAAAAAAAACATTTTAGTATATTTTTGTCGAACATGATATAAAACAACTTTTCTTTTCTGCGACAAAAATACAGTAAAAGGTAACGTTTTAAAAGGTATGTAAATAAATAAACCTACACATAATACAACGAAATATTATTAATAAAATTACGTCTTAAAGATATTCATATTTTACCAAAAAAAAAACTCTGAATAAATTTAATTTCGCGAGTCGACTGTTTTTAAATAATTTAGTCTAGCTTAAAATATCTACCTGCTGTATGAGACAGGTTTTTTTTTTTTTAAATTCTAGAAAATAAACATTAATCTACCTATTAAACAGATACCTACACCAGTTACGATCTACTACTGGGTCATCCACCTCTCGCCTTTAGTATCCCGGAACTGCATGCTTCAAGTCTTGCCTAAGTCCATCTTCTAAATAAATACGATACCTATGCTAATTTATTTCGCAGATAGTTACTGTGAATTCAACCGCAATATTACGTTTATACGATTTTACTGTAATTATGTAAGTACAATGAAATAAAGTGGATGCTTGCCGCAACACTAACTATCAATATCCCTTTACTGTAATAAATGGCTATAGACGAGATATTTTTCTTTTTTTAATTACATACGTACAATTTAAGACTATTATTGGCCATTTATTATCTACACTTAATTGCGTAATAAATTCCTTCTAATATCGAGCTTAAAAAACAATGACTGTAGAACGATATTTAAAAAATCCTATTCTTTTAATAAGTCTATTATAAAAAATTCGACATTGTAATGGGGCTGCGGTTCCTCGACCGCTAACAGCGATTACTATTGAGGTGAGAAAGTATGTCTCTCCATGACGAGACATGTGAGCTCAAACACGATCGGGGTTATTACAAAAGATGGTTTAAATCAAGACTAAGGTAAACCCAGGTTTAAAATATACCCATCACTTTCTTATGTCATATAACAAAAAAGACGGGGCTATTTTAAATTTTAAAATCTAGGTTTTTATAAATCATCTTTTGTAATAAGGGGGGTAGAGTGCGCGCAAGATAACTCTGCGCGCGACTGAGGGCGTGCTAAACGTTGCCGTGATCGCAAAAGTTCAAATTACCGCTTTTTAAGCTTAACTTTTTTATCGCTTAACATCATTTTCCCGTTAAATATTCCTACAATCAGGTAGTTCTACTATCAAAATTGATAAAACGGCACACACTTTGGTGGACCATGATTAGTTCCGAATTCGGCCGCGCGCAGACTTATCTTGCGCGCACTCTACAACTAGTCAATTCGGAGTGCCGATCGCTACCCTGAGCCAGCACGTCGTTATTGTACAGGCAAGTCATGAGGCTAAATCGATGAGTCTGCCTGATTAGCTATTGAGGAGTTGTGTTGTATGTTTGAAAACAAGTCAATCGGACGAGCGGAAGTATAATAAATATCAATTGTATGGCTGACTTTCTACACTGAGTTCATGTTTTGATGCTGATAGTTTTTCCGGAGAAATAGTAGTTTCAATCTGGGCATGTATCGACTAATAGTTTATTACATAGGAAGATACCAATCACCTTTTATTATACATGCCAAAACAAAGTCGAAGATTAATGTTTAGAGAATAAAATTTGTTTAAGAAATGTAATTCGCCTCACTTAAAGTGCATTAAACTGTTAAAAGCGATTTAAAAGTTAAGAATGAATGATCTGGAAACGGCTAAATCGAATTACCTACATCAAGCAAACCTTATAAACATTCCAATTAAACGAGCTTTCAAACGATAAAAACCACACTGAAATTCTCTCATATGGGTCAAAATACACGTCCGATAGTTGCTTCCGGGAGCCGGATCCGACTATCTGATCGGATTCATGAAATACACGTACGATTCTCGTGTCCGATTTTTTCTGGACGACGACAACGCCCGGATCGTCCGGGCTTACGATTCTGACATCCGATCCGATAGTCTGATCGTACCTACGTGTAATTCATGTTCAAACAAATGTAAGACGCAGAGCCCTTCAGATAGTCTGATCAGACTATCGGAACCGACTATCGGAGGCAAGTATACGACGTGTATTTGGGCTCTAACTTAGAGCCCAAATACACGTCGTATACTTGCCTCCGATAGTCGGTTCCGATAGTCTTCTAAGGGAACTACTACTCGTATTCCACAGACAAACACGCAGACGGATACACAAAGGCTTCAAACCTGTAAAACATCTCTTTTTGCGACGTGAGTTGAAAAGAATATGAATGAAAAATTTCAATAAAAATTACCTAGCTTTCCATTACTTAATCCAAGGTTGAGATGCCTGTTGTCAGTTCTTCATACAATATAGGTATTAGAAAATATACCATCACTTGTTTTGTTTAAGACAGTTATGTATGACTTTGTTTGTCACGTTTCAATAATAAACATTTCACACATGTTTCGCGGACGATCAAGCGACTCTGTAATCTAGAAGTTATTCTTGACAGTATCAATCGTATCAAGAGGAAAAAATCTTATAGTAAACGTCAGTAATGCACGAAGTATTTAGGATTAGTAACAAAAAAAAGACGATTAGGATTTAACAAAACACGGGTATTTATCATGTCATTGTGGATTTAAAAAAAACTCAGATTACTCTCAGTGTAGAATTAGATGTCCACGTTTAAGGTTATGAGATCCTATAGTTATCTAGCGTTAGCTACTGTAATTTAAAATTTCGCATTCGTTGAGGTCATCGGCAAAGTTTTTAACTGCGCAGATATTTAATATTATGTCATCGTCACATAATTACTGTTAAATTATAATTACAACGTTACAAAAAAGTTTTCAACTTACCTCCGCTTGCTGTTGTCTGTCGAGTTTTGTTTCTTCCCACGCCACAACAGTAAACAATCGAAAGCCCCTTTTTTGAACGGTGGCTTTAACATTTTCCACCGCTTTCTAAAATCAATAGTCTTTGTATTTATTGAACTTCCACTTTCACTGGCATCCACACTAAGGATATTCGGTTCAGAAACACCTTTCCTTAAATCACTGACACTGTTAGGTTTCTTGGAAACCTTTTCAAAGTCTAATATTGACACAGATCCGCCTGGTGGACATGTTTTTCTTTTTGATAAAGGGGTTGATGTAACAAAGGATTTATCACCGCATTCTAAGCCACTGTCCGAGAACTCTGAAATGTCCGTAACACCTTCGCAAATGCTGTGAAGTTTAGGTCTTCTATTTTGTACGACTGTCTTGGAATTCAATATACTATTTTGTTCAAAATGTTTACTTTTCACGTGGTGGTGAATATCGACGAACGCTGTAACATCCTCGCAGCTTTTGGTGTTATACTTGGATAATGTGAAGTAAGGTTTGGCTTCCTGTTTTGGGTCCATTTCAACCTCCATATCACTGATACTGGTAAGATTGTCCTCGCTTTTAGATAACACTTTTAGGTTCGATAACTGTTTTTTAGATCTCGGTGGGCGTTTTGGGGAAGTATCAGGCGTGTGGCGCACTACCGAATAGGGTTCGTCCGATCTCCTAGTGGGCTTCGAGTACTTTGCGATAATTCTGTTTATTTCAGCGTTGTTCTTACGTCTATATGTGTGTCGTTTGAAGTTGAGTGGCTGTTGATAAGCGTCGGCTACAGTTGCTCCGGCGACCCTCGCTGACCTTTCGCGCCATTCGGCCACTTTGTCCTCTATCAGCCTCTGCAACTCGAGTGCGCGCATCATCGGCCCTATCTCTGGCATTTTTATGATATCTCTTACTACTTTCAATACGTAATACTTTATTTGGCGATATCTTTGGTAATTACCACAAAGCTAATGTGGCTATTCATTTGCATAATTCTGCAACAAAACAAGAAAAAGTCAAAACAAATCGCTTCCCCTTTAATCGTATATCTAAGGAAACATTTGCATTTAATGAACTCAGTCACGAAAGGTCGTCGCATTTCGACGTTCCTTCAATTAGTGCCCTAGTTAATCAACGGCTCTAATTAGATATGAAGAAGCCCTTCAAATTCCATGACACAGCGTACCTAGTACCTACTGCATATGCACAATATTATCTACATATATATTTGGCGCATTTCAGATATTAGTAGGTAGGTATTATATATGTTACGGTTCGTATAGGTAATTAATTGAAAATTATCAATCACTATTAATAATAATCAGGTTTAGAGCTCAAAGAAGTGTTCTGGTAATTTTTGAGTAATAAAACTGTTTTAAATAGTTAAATTGGGTATTATTTAAGTGTTACAATTGTCCCCAATGACTGTTACAACCGCCACTGGCATGGGGTTGGTTGTAACAGTCGCATAGGTACGCCTTATAAAACAACTTAATTCTGGAAACCTGTTTTGCCAAGGCCTCTGATTTCGGTATCTGTTTATACACAAATGATTAGACGTTTACCTCAAATGCTTTTATCCTTCTAAATAGCCACAATGACAGCAATATGGTCGATCACAGGAAAATTGTTACAACCGTTCCCAGTCTACGTAAGTAGGGTACTTACGTACCTACCGGTAATTATTAGGTAGGTAATACCTACTAACTGCATTATCACACTGATCGTTTGTAGGTAATTATTTCGATAGATACCGTATTGCAGAGGATTATCTCAGATTGCCTGTGATCTCTGAGTCTCTGTGTGGTCCAGGGGCCTTACTCCGAATAACGAACGCCAAAGTTTCGGATCGAAACGAAACAACGATAAACATCGAACTTATAAACATACGATCAAAGTATTGTCAAACAACGAAATGTTTTTCTCTCGTCAGCACGAGCTATACGAAAATAGCTCATGCTGTGGTGAAAAGATTAGCCAGTCAGCAAGATTGGTAGCGGGGCTGACTGCCCAGGGTGCGCCGGACGTACTGAAGTATCGTCACTCGTGGAGGCTCTTTTCATGCACCCCCATATAACGAAATACTAGATGTCAATTAACATTTGGGAGTAGGTTGAACGATAAACAAAATGTCGTGATAATCTAATCGATTGTCGGATCCGAAACACTTTTGTGGTTGGAAAACGGGCGTCAGCCGAAACTTCGTAGTTAAATTTTCGTAGTAGGCCTCCTTGATTTAAACTAGAGGTTAGGTACTTCGGGAAAAGACTTTACACATTATTGATGTTTGAGTAGATCTTAGTTAATTAGTTTTACCCATGTCCCTAAATGGCTTCAGGTTCGTCTCCTACTCTATCACGATAGGACCATATCCATACTGTGGGAAAAGTTCTACCTACTTTATTATTTAGAAAATCATTCACAGTTTTTTTCTATTTGTCTGCTGTAGATAGTCCTTGCGGACCGTTGCTACGTAACCGGGCAATTATTGCTGAGACCTCAAGGGTCTACAGCCAGTGGTGGGGAAGTAAAATACTTAACCTAAACTAACTACTTTTACTACACTAACATCATGACTACTAGCAACAACAGCACTAAGGGCGACCACTGATGGGACTCGGACCTCGGCTTAGGACGTTGCGTGCGGGGGGTTGTGGGGAGTCAGCTTGATGAGAGCTGAATTATCGTGACTGCGGAGTCTGAAGAGACGACCGGCTCTACGACGGGAGAGCTCAGTGGATCGTAGCCGGTTCATTCATAGGTGATATTAGACTAAATAAAGGTTCATAGAGTTAACTGTTACACGTAGGTATTTGTGCTAGATTTAACCGTAACAAAACAGAATTCCCAAGGAAATAACGTCTAGAATAATTCCGCGGGACAGCCGACACCAAGACGTAACCACTTTGTAACTACCTATTACAGAGGAAGTCCCAACCGCGATTTCTAATGCCCTTCCGAAAACGTGTAGCTAACCTCCACATCCTATCACCGGCAGTAGCTATTATACAAAGTACAGGAACTATGTCGGAACACTCGGAACTATCGAAACTTTATCGCAGCGAATCTTGATAAGAAGTTACCATTCATACTTGTTTGGCAATATTTCAAGGCAGATTTCTACAGTTTTCTTTATTATTGGGGGCAACTACAATTCTTTATTTTACTTTACATACGAAAACTTAAGTGGAGGCAGTTAAGTTAGATCTATCATAGAACACGCTAAGACTACCAAATTCAGCAATTATAAAGGAATGGCTTTATGGACTACTATCAAAACAAAATAAAAATAGTACTTACATACGCACATAAAAACTCTTTTAGCGCACGTCACTATTATTCGTGTTGTGTTATTTATGTGTAAGCGATCAAAATAATCGATACATTTGAATGAATACCAAATGCTTGATTGAATTTTTATAGGAGCTACTGTCGTGAATACATCGTGTTTGACAATAACACTCCGAATTGTAACCAAACAATGCTCGTAGAGGTAGACTGATAACAGATAACATGTATCACTTGGGAGAACAGAGATAAATTGGTTTTGTCATCTTCAGTAAACAGTTCGTTGCTTCGAGACGTTTAAGTATTTAGAAACTGTTTTTAGAGACTTTAATGGAGCAGTTGTAGGTAATCTCCTAACACAATGAATTGTGTAACAACAAACGGAATAACGTTATCCGCCGTTACGTAATTTTATTCTCGGCACCTGAGTGAGTATGTAGGCCTTACCTATACGCGTTACGAAATTCTAATCAGCCTTTACGTATACACCATATATTATGGAATTCTTGGAGTAAAGTAAGTAATACTTAATAAAATTCTTAACATACCTAATCAGTTGTAAAATAAGTTCCGGACCAAATATAACTTATCGAAGTATATTTTAGAATTTGTTTTGAAAGTAACAATGGTACGGGAAGGTGCGTTAGTTTAAGTAGATATAACAAAGCACGCGGAAAAACAAAAGAAAATTAAATCATAACTTACATAGCAAAGCTTATCCAGCCATCAAGTTTTTTCAACTTTCAATTGAAACGACACTGATCACTGAAAATCGGCGCTTTTTCGCAGGTCAAGATTGTTATGATGTAAAGTGTAGATTACACTCACTGAATAAGTACCTATACACAGTCCCGGCGATGTTATGGTGCGTCAGGGCACACGTGTGGCGAGGGCACGTGCAGATTCCACAGTGAGCCACCGAGCGTTCCAGGCGAATGCTCCTGCACTTGACTCAGCCAGCAATAACCACGGACCGGCCCATCCTGCCGACACCGATACAATGGATTAAATAGAGCATCCACCATACGTACGGTTTACTAGTGTACTCTCATTATTGTCATTTAGATACCATTACATCACAAAATTGCCGTCACTGTGTACATTACTTACGTTTTCTTAATGATTAAACGATGAGTGTTTCCTATATAATTGCGGAGTTATAGTAAAAAAACAGACCAGTGTTAATTTCAGAGAAAAGTCCTTAGCAATCTGGTCACTTTTCAACGTCATCAATGATAAAATGTGTGAATTTGAAAGTAGCTATAATCGACGAATACGAACCTAAATTAAAAGAACTACAACTTACGGTACTAGATCCTAAACATGTGCCGTTCTAATTTCTAACACCATGGAATAGGTAATTGCCATTATCTGTTTTCATGGGGCATTGTTCGCCGCTGCGGGCGTGACAACTGCATCCGCCAAGTTCATTGTCGTCGCGTTCGTGGCCCATTGTGACCCCGTCCTTATTTAATATACTTTCAACACTAACAAATCCTTAGTTATTCATTATGAGATTATGTAATTATGGCTGCTGGTAGATCAATGTCGGAATAGCGGGCACATCTCTTATCTTCTTACGTTAATCCTCTCGATCAGGAACATCTCTATGTAGTACTTAGTTTATAACTAGTTCTACTTGATAGCCAGCGGATGCGTCTCCTATATAAAATCTTTGCGAACATGTTTTTGAACCATAATTCTACTAGGCGGTCATTTTGCAGGTAATACAAAATGACCTTTGATAGGTAGTACTTTAAATTAGGCCAAACTAAAATAATGAGGATATTCTGATGACGCCCATATCACGTCAACAGTTGATTAATTGCAAGGTTACCGCGGTTATTAATTACTTGAATTATAAAAAGTGCTTACCGCTATAAATAGGTAAATGCGACAGCGAATTTTTTTTTTAGCTTTAGTTCTGTAAAAAATAGAAAACATCTGTTCAACTCTTTTTCAGGGTTCCGTAGCCAGAAGAACAATGGGATCCATTACTAAACCTACGCTGTCTGTCCGTCAGTCGGACACAATTGTATCTTGACCGCGAAGAGGTAGCCAGTTGAATTTTTCACAGATTGTGTTGTTGTGCCATAAAAATTGGCAAATAATAAAAAATACAAAAACTAAAAGAAACAAAAGCACGAATCAACGTTTTTCGTTCAGGCTGTCTCAAAAATAGTAATATACAACGTGTTACATAATTCCCCTTAAAAAAGAAAATGTTAATCAAGTAGTCTTTTAAAATGGTTGTTGTCATTTACCTCTCAGAGGAAATTAAGGTAAGAATGTACTTTCTGGGTAGTCTACTCTTTACTTTTATGTTTTCAGGGTTGCGTTTCAGCGATGATTTTTTTTATTTAATGATTTGTCAAAAAAATTTTTGGGTAAGTAAATTTTTTGTTTTTCAATATTGCCAATAGACTCTTTACAAGGGACTTTTTAATCCCCTTTCGGCTTTAGGGGTATTTTTGTAACACGTTGTATACCTACAAAAAAAAATATTTAACTCTAGTTCTCTAAACAACAAAAACTAAAAAAGCGCTTCCACCCTTTTGTTGGTATGAGCTGTGTGCGCGTGAATATGAGTCGCACTTGACCGGGTTTTTTTTACAGAGCATTATGCAATTTAAAAAACAATGTGTATTGCATCTTATCCTCAAAGTTCGTTTTTCCTTTGGCCTTATACGGTCATAGACCCGGATAACTCCTGCGGGGGCTACTATGTAACGAGTCGATTGACAGGTCACCATATAGGGTACAGTTCTCTTGATCAATTTTATTAAGATCGGGTACTATGCAGTTCATAAGACGATATATTTTTTTGTAAAATCTACACTTGGGAGCAAAGAAATCGAGCCACTCTTTTTTTCACGTGTCCTGGTTATTAATTTTGGTTTCATGAATTATATAATTCAGAATACAAAAAACTACCCTCATTGTAAAGGTTATCAATTAACCTTTCAGGCGATATAGGTATGTTTAGAATTGATCTGTTCCATAATACCAAAAATAATAACAATTATACCTACGTGAAAAATAGAAGTGGCTCGATTTATTTGCTCCCAAGTATATTTATGATTTAAACGAGTTCTGGAACGACTTGTAAACAAAGGAGTTATCACTACCTAAGTAATTAGTGAAAATCGAACACAAAATATTTTCAAGGTTAAAGACATTGAATTTACACCACACCATTAAAGTTTACGTAATCGTATTTAATAACAGCATAACATAAAAACCACGCTTAATTGACTAAAAACCAAACTTTACCTTTTTTTGCGTTATCAAATATCAGAAATTTGTAGCGTTGGTACATTAACCCGATAATAAATCCCACACCCAAATCTCTGGCACCCGGTGTACTGCCCTCTCGAGCACATGTCAATTGCTTGAATTGGCTTAAATTAACAGAGAGAGAACACAAAACCTAAAGTTAGACGATTCAATTGAAATAAGGATAACGTCTCGGGAATTAATATGGCAGTTTGTAACATCATTAGTTTTCTAGGAACAATTTTTAACGAAACACCTAGTATCTCCTACTGGTATCCTGTGGTAGTGTATGATGTCCTTATAAAGATAAAGATCGAGACGAATGAAAAACCTAAGAGTAAACCCGTGGGTGTAAATGGGTTGAAAAAAATTTTGATTGAGTACATTTACTGATAAACCTGGTTTTCCTGGCAGAAATGATATGTTATTACAACACGCTCAAAATAATTCAAAGATATGGCGACAGACTTCTGTTTCTTCTTTGTTTATTTGAGCCCTTAAATTGTATAACTACAATTTTGCTTATCCCATCCGGAGACCCCCTTTCCAGATTGTAGGCATGACAGTTTTATTTTTATTAGGTACACCATTAGACCACAAATTTCTAGTCATACATGATTACATTACAACAACAGCTCAATTTCGAAAGTTTAGTCCCTTTATCGGACGATGACGAATAAATCCTGGGGCGTCCCAGCAAAATTACATTTGTGCATAGATAATTATGTTTATTAGACTTATTAATTATTTAAACTTATATTTACGTAGTCGGTTGTGGTTTTTATTATAATCCTTAATAATTATGACTGTTCTCTCCGCTGGTTTCAAGGGTTTCTATTTCAATGTTCGTCCATAGTCAACTAAATACTCTCACTACTATCAAAGAGAACATGGTCACAAATCAACACTTAAACGGACAAGTCCATAACTTTCATACGCCACTTTCCCTACACGGCAAATCGATCACCGGATCATGCGCATACCAAGCACTCGCCAAACGTCACCTAATTTTCTTTAATTGTCCAGAGACAAACAATGAAGCATCGAAGGCGACATTGCTATTCAGTGCCAGTACGCGTACGGGACCGTGAGTAGCATTGTTAAGGCTTACGAGGTCTCGGTCTTTGATCCCAAATACGATACAGAGAAAGTAGAATTTCACCCAAATAGCGAATTGCACAATTTGACAAATACATTGGTACGCGTACAGGGTCTATAATTTTTCTCGACTACGTAACGAGACATGAGTTTTCCTACTACTACTCCAAATATTCATTATAACTCAAATAGTAGAACACTGGCACAATTTGACTCTTATAAAACACTGCAGTTAGGCCTCAGCAACCTTCTATCTAGAAAGAAACATACACAATGATTTAAACAAAGTCTTTATTTAACTTATAATTACATAAATTAATACCTATCTACAAATAATTTAAATAAATAAATAGATCGTCTTTGACGAATTGACTTGAATCAGACTAATTTCAATGGCACCTACTATAACAATCCAATTTAACAATGTAGTTAACAGCGCTTACACCATGTTTATGACGTGTCTCTCCTGAAAAAAGAAAAAGTTTATCTAAGTACACTTACTTAAGACAGTTACTGGCCAAATCCTTGGGGTATAGGAGATACAGACATATAGATGAATATGTAAAGTATGACAATAACGCATGGCCATCGCACTTTTGGTAGTTGCGCCTATTATTTAAGGTGAACGCACACTTATCCGAGCCGAACACATCGAACGAAACGAATTTTAGAATTCTGTGAATGAAATCTTATGGAACCTCGTACATTTGCCCGCGTCGAATCGTCCGAATCTGGAAGAACCCCAGAAATCTTAGACGAATTCGGATGACGACATCAGATTCGGCGCAGCTTATGCGGTCGACTCGATTGATGCGCTCGCTCATTCATTGTCCATTAATAAAGCAATGACAATAGAGTAATAACAGTGCGACAGGCGTAAAGGAAATGGAAACGATTTCTTCGGCGCGGTCGATTCTTTCGGTGCGGATATGTGTGCGAGGCCTCTTTGACTTGGATTCGTTCGACGCGTTCGGCTCGGATAAATGTGCGTTCACCTTTAGTCTTCATCAGTCCAGCCTTTTTCCCCAACAGGTTGAGGTCAGCTTCCGGTCTAACCCGATAAGCCTTAATCACAGAATTTTAAAATGAGCGACTGCCTCTTTTGCAGACTTATTACGGAAGGATATCGATACTATTGAAAGTATAATTAGACACCAATAATACTTTCCAGGCTTCTGACCGTTAATTGACTTTAATTACTACTACACGAAAAACGACATCATTTTGCAAAACCAACTAGGTACTGTTGAACTTTGCTTCATCCAGGAACCCTTACTATATCTAATACTACATAAAACATACCCTAAATATTAAGTTAAGCTATTAGCTATACAACAATCAAAGTTTAGTCAGGTTAAATATTAACAAAGCATTTTGCGCCAGGGTTCTCTGCTCTAGAACGTTAAATTGATTATAACAATATAATTCCAGAGTTTCTTGGTACTGTTCATGTTTAATTTCATTTCAAATTGTTATAAAACAGTAAGTTTCAAAATGGTTTCAAAATGAGAGCAAAAAAGCAGAGTATACGTAATATTTTTAATTGGTTGCAATTACATTTTATGAATTGTTCCATATCTCTTATACCCCATAGATTTTATCACTAACTTTAACGCAGTTTTAGGGTCAAAATACACGTCCGATAGTTGCTTCCGGGAGCCGGATCCGACTATCTGATCGGATTCATGAAATACACGTACGATTCTCGTGTCCGTTTTTTTTTGGACGACGATGACGCCCGGATGATCCTTACGATTCTGACATCCGAACCGATAGTCTGATCGTACGTGTAATTCATGTTCAAACAAATGTATGACGCGGAGGCCTTCAGATAGTCTGATCAGACTATCGGAGGCAAGTATCGGACGTGTATTTGGGCTCTTAATAACGCGTTATTGCTTATTAATTGTGATATGTTACGTTGTGATCAATTCTGGGTTTTTGGTCTTCTAGTTTTCAGCACTGTCTTTTACACGAATCGTATCCGTTTAAGTAACAACTTTAGCGCGTTCCTTTTCTTTATTTTAAAAACTTACGTAGGCATTCTAATACCCGCTATAGACGACACAATCTGATTGACTTTCCTTAAAGTGAGAATCCAATCGTGACATTCGTGTCATGTCTCATTAGCAATACGTATGAGTGTCATGTAGAAATCAGTTGACAATTTGTTAAATTGAACGTCATCGGGACAATTACAGTGTTGATGTAAGTACGGCTTATCTCGTCCCAGCACGAGATATTTTAATATGACGACAAAATTATGTCGCGCGGGGTATGTTAGCCCGGCTAGATGCCTAATATGTTGTCTTTAACATCTAATTCAAATTGTCAATCAGATCGTGTCACCTGTAACGGGCATAACGTGCAATAAAACATACATGCACAAGCACGTAAGTCTTTAAGTTGTTTCCATAAATCAATTGGTACATTTTACATTAATGTGCTAATTGGATTTAGTTTGTTTTGTCAATAATTTAATATTAGATTGTTATTATTCAATTATAAGCTTTATTCACCTGAAATATGGTTGAAATTCATAAATGTCGTCGATGACTCTGCGCACGCGACACGTGACGCCGCAGTCAGGCTGTTGTTGACCATACACAGAGATAGCTCGCTCCAGCAATTGATGAACCGATGTTAACTCCACCACTGTATCGTGAAAAATATTAATTATTTTCAGTACTAGTACACATACGATCACTCGGCAACAATGTCATAATAGTTCAAGGGCTAAAAAGCGGGCGCAAGGCAAGCTTTTTTAAAAGGAGAATAGCGCGACTGGATCCTAGATTAAAGCGCCGGGCCTGGATAAGTATACAAGGTTAGTCGGAAAGAGGGTACTAATCCGAAAGGGTGTTAAAGTGCCCATATTAACAAGTAATTTGTGCTCTACCACTTTCCTCAAAAGTCAATAGTTTAAGAGAAATAACTGTTCAAACATTTCATAAAAATACGCTAAAATCCATCTTATCATCAGCAATGGTAATAAAAAACAAAAAAAAATATCTGCTGTTTTTATATTTTAGGTCATAAATTTGGAGTCTCGCATTAGAAACCCCATTTTTTGAAATCATAACTAAAGCAGGGATGTTTTTTTTTTTTAAAGCCTCAACCACTGTAATATAGACACAATAGATAAACAATGGCGGTGTCGTCCTGGGACGACACGCGGGACGCAATCGGTACTAAAATAATTATCATTTTGAATGGATATAAAAATTATTGAATTTTGAAATTTTAACACTTGCTTTTAAACAGTGATATATTTATAGTGTCCTGCGAATGAGCACCCCCTTTCCGACTAACCTTGTATATTCATTGTAATGACAAATAAATAAGGTTTTTAATAGATAATATAACTTTTTTCAACCAATTCGTATAAGTCCCATCCAATTTGCTTTTTTGTTAGTCTTATTGTGTTCTACAACTATTGATAAGTTGCTTTAATACACGTTATCGTAACGACTGGTGCCCAAATTACAAGCAATCTCGCCATCCTCCTTTAAAAGCTTCGGAAACTAGCTGGCACCTGATGGTAAGCGGTTACCGTCACCTATGTACACCAACAACCCCCTAGTGTTACTGCTAATGCGTTGCTAACCCCGGAGAATTTTTGAAAAGCTCATGAACCTGTAATTTCACCTACACCTATACCCTTTAAACTGGAACACAGCAATGGTGCTTGGCTGCAAAAATAGGTATGGTGTACTTCCCCGAAAGAACTCGTCTCCCACTTTCCTCCAGTAGAAAAATACAGTGTGTTTTATTTAAAATCTTAAACCAAAGGAAAATTTCCTTGAAGACATTTGCTCATTTTGAATGAAAACAATCTTTTTTATAATATTGTATACCCAAAGAGTATTAATGGCTGATGCGTTTAAGGTTCTCATCGTAGGGAATTGTGATAACATCAAGCAGTGCACGACGCCTAGACCGATCAATCATGACTATGTCATATCTAGTAGGTACTTAGCTGTAATAGTCATATCAGTGATAATTGATCTGTCCCAGTTGAGTGTGATCTGACCGTTGTCGAGAACTGTCCCGGGATGGTATTGGTTTTACGGTAAGGTCCTATAAGCTTAATAGGCTGAAGCCTGGGGGCGCGAGGACCTGGAGAGCGCGACGAGACAGGTCGGACAGCTGGCGACGAATGAAATGTATTTGGAAAGGAGAATGGGAATGTGAGATTTTTACTCACTTAATTCCGCCTCCCTTCGGGCGCCAAGCTTAAGCCTAGGGGGGCGCGGTTGAAATCTTAAATACGGAAACTCAATAACCAAAATCTATATTTAAGGGCAAATTGCTCTTGGATAATTCTGGCCACCAGGTTTTGTCTATGCAAATATTCGCCATTAGCAAAATAAGAACATCAAGATACGACATGCCTTATAGATTTATCGGGAAGATGGCATGCTTAGTTCACAGTGCCATATCTTAGGTTATTAGTTAGTTCCTCATCTTGATAATTTCGTCCATAATTGCAAAGGCAAGCACTTCAGTTTCCCCAAAGGGTTACCGAAGCGAGTTTGTCTACATATGGTCCCGATAAGACCCGGTATATCTGTTACATTAATTTTAAAGTCTGAAAATGCACTACAAAATACGTCGTGTTCTCGCAAAAATCCAAAACAATTTCCAGGAATATAAGGGTTGCCTATTCTTTGCCGAGAACTACACTGCCTACACCTACACACTGATACTATGACTATAAAACATAACCGAAATGTTACTGGACTGTCTTAAGAAACAATTGGTTTTATAAAAAAAAAGTATACTTACAATTTTTTCCACCAAAGCTGCGTTCATCTTCATCGACATTACCACCATCATTGCTATTTTTCTTGAATGAGATAAGTTTCGGTATCACCAACAACATGCAAACCACGGCGAGCATGGTCACAAGCTTCTTGAAGATTAAGAGCTTCAACAGCAATTTGGCAATTGTCAAAATGTCAAGTTTTAACGAAAGTTTGTCCAAAAACCCTAATGCTGGTGCCGTGTAAGGTACTCCGTATGATGGCTTCAGAGGCGGCCCGTATATTGGTGGTGGCAAAGGCTTGTGAACTGGCGGTCCATATGACTGTGCTGGGGGTCCATACGTCTGCGCGGGAGGTCCATACGACTGAGCAGGTGATCCATACGACTGAGCAGGTGGTCCGTAACTGTGCGCTGGAGGTCCATAGTTTGGAGAAGGTGGACCGTAAGTATTTGGAGGAGCATTGTAAGTTATTTCTGGTTCAAATTTCACAGGTGATCCATAACTTGACGACGGTGGCGAGTAGCTGTTGGATGCCGAAGGTCCAGAGTAACTAGGTGATCCCGAGGAACTGAAACTGCTGTCACTCGAGAACGGTGGTGAGTAATCGTAGCCAGATTGATAGCTATCGTCACGATTTGAAATCTTCTTTTCTCCATCTTTTGCTGTTATTATCACGACACCTTGTTTTGCTTTTTCAGCTTCTATGCGCGATTTAGAATATGCATCTAAATATGTATCAGTTTTTGATAAAGACGATTTTGTTTCATTTCCCGGCCCGACAATTGCAGAAACGCACGCGCCATACGCCAATATTATAGCAAAATATCTGAAGATCGCCATGTTGCTGCTAATCCTCGATCTACCGCCCGAAAGAAGTTGTCGCCATCGATCGCGACTAACGAATGACAAGCGACGTTGACTCCCATTCGGTTTTCACTTTTGACTTACCGTAAAAGAACCTAAATATGATAATGGAACACAATTAAATTCTCTGAGTGAGCCCAGCGCGTTCCGCATTGCTCATGGTAAGTAGGTGCGCGCGTGCCACGGCTCGCATGCTAATGGACGTTAGAGACCGCGCGCGCCCCGGCGGCGAGCCTTGTTGGATGAGCCTCCCCAAACATCGGGACCTTTCATCGCATAAAGAAATCTTTAATAGACCGCAATTTGTCTGTGAAAGTTTTATCGTCGTTTTTATCGGTCATGTTACAAATATGTATAAAGTACATCTGATGAAATATACCTGCTTATCTGCAATTCTAAATTATTATTTTTAGACTGAATGATATGAAAAATTAATTTCCTGCATGATATACGCAACTCTCGGTCCAGAACTAAACTCCCAGGTTTTCAAATAAACCACTGCTGCTGCTACCTAAACCTGGGAACAAACACATTACGACGGACAAGGAATAGGATCCAAGCTAAGAGCATTTCAAAGCGCCTCTACTTAATTAACAAAAGGAGCGCGTTAGTTATACTTATTATGATCCTCGCTAAATTTTTATACATAGGGCACTACAAACTAATGTACCCTACATACCCCATGTACCATACATAGTCCTTTCAACATAAAAGAAGCAAGCAGCTAAAATGCAACTCAAACTTGATGATACGAGACGTAAGATACGGTCAATTGGCATGTGGCCCAGGGAAGTGCTGTAATAACACTGTTAGAGGTGTCAAAATAGAACTTTAAAAATAATAGGGGCCAATAGCCTTCCTTGGTCTCTATATCTTTCTGTAAATGCGATATGAGAATGATCTATGAGCAAGGGATGAGATGGAACAGTAATGCAGAGTGTAAACTAATTCGTGTAATTCCTCCAAACCGCGTGACCTACTGGTGACACTGATTGACCCAGCATACGTTTTTTTAAGAATCAACAAAAAAAAGTTTTCAAAAATTAACTATGGTATTCTGTATCTGAGTAATTTTAGCGTCCCGAGTTAACTGACTGCGTGGAGCGATTTCGCGGTAGTCGTGCCCGTCAGCTGTATCGCCATGCCTTCATTCATTTATGCATGTCAACGAAATTTTCTATTACATAAAATTTTAGTTTGAGAAAAAAAAGTTTTATTTTTATTTTTAATCAATCTAAATCCCGAGCCGGATTAATCTATACCATTAGTAGATCATGTGGTTTGAGGGAATTACACGAATTCATTTACACCCTGTGTGTTGGAAATAAATCTGGAGGGTCCATCCAGGCATGGCACGAAAAATAAGAAAATCGATCGTTTGATTTTAAACAAATACCTACTTGTAATCTGTTTAGCTTTCATGACACGAAGCAATGAATTTTGCCAACATTTCCGACATGCGGAGGTATTGAAACGGATTTCAAAATGATAAAACACAAGTTGTATGGTAAAACATACGACAACAGCATAAATTGTATTTAAATTGTTGTCGATTTCTACTGATCAGCAATTCACAGGTGTGTCATTTTCACTTGCAAAGTTAAATGAAACTAAAAGACCTTTTCATCTTACTCAATTATGCGCTCTGCATTTTCATAATCGTGGTTGCAATAGCAACGTAAGTTGTTATTTACATACAACAGAAATTAGGAAAAATATTTTGTCTTTCCTAATTTCTACTATAAAAGGTAGGTTTCCCGAGGTTTGTTTCTATTATCATAGCTTACATACCAACTAGGAAGCACTTTTCTACAATTCAGTATTTTTATGTTGAGCTATTTCAACAATGAGCCAAAAAAATTAAGCAAAGCTAGTTGCAGATAGTGCTGCTCACGATTATTCTCAAACACAAGTTTCTATAGTTGTTTAAATGTCATTATTGCTGGAAATGTTGCTGGCAACTCTATTGCAGCCATATAAAATATTGCTGTTAAATTATGGGCCGTTTAGAAACGTCTCTATACGGGGTGGTAATTTGAGATGCATCTGTTCTTGTTTTAAAGTATTTTCCTTCAATATGTTTTTTTTTTTTTTAAAACTACTTCTGCTAGATATTTTTAAAAAACATTTTTATCATGCCAATCGATCTTATTTCCCATAATGATCAAGACTCTTCCAAACGAACTGAGGAGTACTAGAAACATCACAAATCTCAAAAAAATACTTATTTTAGATGGGGTAGTAATAAGGTCTTAATCGTTGAGGCTCTGTCCATAATTTTTGAAAATATTTCGTAGAGCATTCACAGCAGAGGGCTTAAAAGTGCTTCGAGTTGCTTTGGAAAAGACTGTACAGCCGTGCTTGCTCTACTGCGGCGGGCACTACCGTGCCCCCTGATTTTCGCTCTGACCATGGCAATGTGGATTGCGGATACAATTCTCGGTAAAAGAATATTGATTGAAAAATAAAGAGAGACCTGTTTTGATTTTTAAACCTAAAGAAAGGCTTTTGCATTGCGCTTTTTATACGTTTATTTAATACAATTAATTCAACCAATGAATATTGTTGACATTTTCAAAGACAGGAATTAATGTTACGGTCTTGGCGACTTGATACTTCTATTAACATCCATGAATTTCTCCCATCCAAACAAATGTAGGTATATTTTATCCATGGAAGGGAAATGTTACATATTATTGTGGTGAGAGATTGCCTAAAACTTACGGCTTATACAACACGTAAAAGAAAAATAACGTAGACACCCCAACTAGAATATCAAGATGCTAAAATTTTACTTACCAATATAAATTAACCATTTTTTTCACATTGCTAACTTCATTTAAAGTTTAGTCGAATTACCTCGACGTAAGGTCTAATTTTCTTTATCCTGATTCACTGCTTTGTAAAAAGCATTTTTTTGTTTTAATCGTTTTCGATTAATTATTAGATTCTAGACAAAACTACTTTTTGGTTTCTGGTTAATTATTTTACACCTTGAATATAAAGTCAGAACTACAAATTAGCATTATTTAATATTTATTACTATGAACTTATAAAACTAATGTATCATTCAAAAGGATTACTAACAGTCAGATGTCTTTCTTCAAAAAACTTATGTCGTTTTCGTACTTTTTCCTCTGGGCTCTTTGTAAAAAATGAGCTGATTGATTTTGTGTTTGCCTTCTTAGTAGATCCTTCGTGATCTACCTCCTCAAAAGTGCAAGTAGCAGCTTTCTGTTGCAGCATCAGTTCAGCTGTTGACCAGCTAAACCTGACTAGCATTGGATATCCAAACACATTGTCAATTTGATCACGAATAAACTTTTTGGTCAGTGGATCTGAAAATAAAATATTCTGTACACCTACACCAATAGATGAATAGATCATTTTTGGGGTTCGGCAAGCTAAGGAGTCTATATAGTTTCGTCATGTCTGTCCATCTGTATGTCACGGCATATTACTTGAAGACTATTTTGACTACATAGTTGGAATTTGGTGGGCAGGTGTCTTCTGTGACTGCCAGGGGTGCAGAATTTGTTCGAAAGAGTTACCGCGGCAAATTTGGGGGTGACACTCAAGAAAAAAGAAGGAAAAGAAAAAAAATGTGCACCTCGTGTGCAGCATCGTGGATGCTTTTTCGAAAAATGACATGAAAGTTCCTGAGTATCTTTTTGTTTAGGTGAATATTTGGTAAAATATGAGCTCCGAAACTCGGTAACACCCCCCCCCCCCCCCCCGCCCCCCACAATAACGTTCCAAAGGGGTCATCAAAAAATCTAAACAAAATTAAGCTTGTAACATGTAATGGACACTTTCAGCCAAAACTATTTTGAACAAGATCCATTAATACTTAAGTTTTTCAAATATCTGCTAGTTTCAGTTGAATGCCATTTTGAGTTTATTGACCTTAAAAATAACTACATTTTACAATATCATCATGAAATATTATAATATTTATTTCTTGCTTCTTAACTTAGTACATGCTACGGAACCCTACAATGTGCATTATTCGAAATTGTAAAAAAAAGTTGTATTATGCATCTGTCCATATGACTTACCTCCAGGATATCCACTTCCAAATTCAGCATTTTCCATTTCCAATCCTTCATGAAGTTGCCATACTTTAAGTGCATGATCTCTTGTCACTTTTGCCACAATACTAGCTGCTGACACAATGGGATAAATTGAATCAGCTTTCTTTTCCACCTGAAAATAACACGACATGTCAAAGGTTTTTTTTTGTTTGTTATAAAATTCCGACCACAATCTACTGTAAAATTCAGTGCACAAATTGTAAACCACCAAGGAGGAGACCTGGTGTCCTGAAATACAGGCCATGAGCCTAGCTTAGGCACCAGTCTCCCACAATATGAAATACATAATCTTGATGTACAAAATCCCAATAATTTGTCAAACTATTGTATTGTGGCGAGAAAATAAACTATTTATTATTATTATTAAATGATATTTTTATTCATCACATTCAACTTATCGTCTCTATTAGGTTGAAATCAGCCATCAACAATTGGGCAGATAAAGGTCTATTAAAAACCATGCAAATATGATAGTGTTGAAGTGAATGCAATTGCCATGTGTAGGGATTCGTTGCCAGTACACCAGCAACCCACTAGTTAAACAGAGACCCCTTTCTGTGCTAGTATCTATTATAATAATATCCTATATATATCGATACCTCTGGGCTCAAAGGTCGTATAGGTAGCACATTTTTGGCATAATGACATTTTCACATAATTGTAACGAAAATTCGTTTTTTTTTGTTGTTTTTTGCTTTTCCTGAAAACCCATGTTTTGTGCTATACTCCCTTTGAGCCCAGAGGTATTGATAAGTTCAAATATATTATATGTGTTTCTTAAGCCTAAAATTATGCTGCTCCTTAAAATAATTCTGTTCTCTCTCTTTCTGTGGATGTTGTAAAATATGAATTAGTTAGTAAACAATACTTACAGTTATTTTATAGTTAGGGAATATTTCTGCTAACTTAGCTTTGTATTTTTCTGGTGGACCGACAGTGTCCACATATACCTCAGTTATGTTTGCACCACCCTCAGCTGCTTTCTTTATTAGTGCTATTGCAGAATTCATTGATACCTGAAATGACAATAAATAATCAATTCAATGATG
Source organism: Amphipyra tragopoginis (assembly GCA_905220435.1). Lineage (NCBI taxonomy): Eukaryota > Metazoa > Arthropoda > Insecta > Lepidoptera > Noctuidae > Amphipyra > Amphipyra tragopoginis. The sequence continues at coordinate 13,616,840 of HG992005.1, read as the reverse complement.
AAACACATCCTTACATAACAAAACTTTATTGAAACCAGAAGATACAGTGTGAGTCTTTATAATGTGCACATATCGAAATGAGGGAATCTATGCTTAATTTTATCGACGGAAAAAATATTTAAAAAAATCTAAACATTTTTTAATATTTTTTACGGAATTTTTAAAAAATTTGTCCGCTACTGTGACCCCAGTGTAAACAACACGGTGTAACTTTTAAACCGAATTATCTATCGCGATGAAACAAACTGCATAATGATTGGAAGTAATTAGGCGTCCTCATAAAATGAAAATTGTGTAAAAAAAACTACCCTCAATTGAAAATAAACATCTTTTTTTGCAAAAATCTGTTTTTTCTTCATCAATTTTTACAATAATTGTAAAATTTCTCAATAAGACGCCCGCATTACCTACCTTTTTTATTACTTTACGTTATTCTTCATCGTATTAGCCACATAATGGTAAAAATTGCATGTTTTTAACTTAATCCCAACATTTCTTATCAACTGTTAAAGAAAGGCCCAGCGCACGGCTAAGCACTATTGTTTAGCAGGTAGACAGCATTTTCTGTGAATTTTATTATTAATGTGCGCGGGTCGGGGTGCGGAGAGGTAGGGCTAGCCGAAGGGACCTTCAATTATGACAGACAGGCAGTCGCTCCGAATTATTCGCCGCTGCTACATGTGTTTCGTTACTTTCGTTCGCTGCTACCTGAGTTTCGTAACTTTCGTTCGCTTTTACATGATGCCGCGTTTAAGTGAATTTTCCCCGGCACACATTGCCGACATTCATTTTTATTATGGAGTGGGACGAGGAAGCGCCAGAGCTGCGCGCACAGCTTACATAGCTGCGTTTCCTAACAGGCAACCAGTGCCATCTGCCCGCAACTTTCAGGAAGTTCACAGAAGGTTGTTGATCACTGGACTTGGATCAAGTAGAGATCGTCGCGAGCCGCCTCCAGTAATTATCGATGTAGCTACTGAACAAGCAGTTCTGAGTGATTTGTTTGCTGATCCATCCATAAGTACTAGACGACTGGCTCTTCGTCACGGAATAAGCCAAAAATCAGCGTGGCGCATTTTAAAGAAAGAAGGATTGCATCCTTATCACTACCAAAGGGTGCAACATCTACATGAAGACGTAGACTGCCGTCCAAGGTGTGTAATGTCCACTTGGATACAAAGAAAAACTAGAGCAAACCCAAACTTTCCAAAAACCATACTATGGATGGACGAAGCGACATTCACTAGAGACGGTATTACTAACTGTCGAAATTTACACAGATGGTGCCGTGCACGTGAAAACCCGAGATTGAAACGTTCGTCAACTTTTCAAGTAAGATTTTCAGTAAATGTTTGGGCTGGTCTTATCGATGATATGTTGATTGGACCAGTCATATTGCCGAGAACGTTGACCGGTGCAAGATTTTTAAGTCCATTGACTAATGATCTACCTGAATTATTGGAGGATGTACCACTGGCTTTGCGTCGAAGGATGTTTTTGCAGATGGACGGATGCCCAGCTCATTATGCTGCAAATGTTAGATCATTTTTAAACGATAATTATCGTGATAAATGGATCGGCCGGCAAGGACCTGTAGGGTGGCCTCCGCGTTCACCCGATTTGACGCCCCTTGATTACTTTCTATGGGGGACCATGAAACAACGCGTCTACAGTATCAACAGTGAGGCCGATTTGCGTGACCGCATAATTAACTGTGCGAATGATATTCGCAATGATCCCGAAATGATAAGGAGAGCGACACAACAAATTTTAATACGCGCGGCTTTGTGCCTACAACAACGAGGTGGACATTTTGAGAACCTGATGCATTAAATTATGTGTCAAATTATAAATGGTTTTTAATTGAACTCTTTTGTATTAATTATCATCCCAAATAAACGATCCTTAAGAGAACAATAAATGGCGCGTTCGGAGTGCCATCTTTTAACATTTGATATAAAATGTTATGTTTGAGTTATAAACATGCCATTTTTACTATTGGGTAGCTAATACGATGAAAAATACGTTAAAGTAATAAAAAAGGTAGGTAATGGGGGCGTCTTATTGAGAAATTTTACAATTATTGTAAAAATTGATGACAAAAAAACAGATTTTTGCCAAAAAAAGAGGTTTATTTTCAATTGAGGGTAGTTTTTTTCCAGAATTTTAATTTTATTAGGAAGCTTAATTACTTCCAATCATTATGGAGTTTGTTTCATCGCGATAGATAATTCAGTTTAAAAGTTACACCGTTTTGTTTACACTGGGGTCAAAGTAGTGGACAATTTTTTTAAAAATTCCATAAAAAATATAAAAAAATATTTCGATTTTTTTAAATATTTTTGCCATCGATAAAATTAAGCATAGATTCTCTCATTTCGGTATGTGCACATTATAAAGACTCACACTGTATAGTGAACACTGTAGTGTTAAACATTGTTGTAGCTAAACATGGTATTATTAACACTACAAACAAAAATGATGTTGATGCTTGAATAGTCATTAAGCTTAGAAACTATACAAGGTTAGTTTTAGTATATACTAAACCTGAAACTAGTTTGTTCAGAATCACTAGGAGAATCGATTGACATATTTTTTACACCAATTTTTTTTTCATATTTTTTTTATTTCATAAATTTCAACTTTATTTCAATAGGTTTCTACCCATAACAGTTGAAGGGAATAGACACCTTGAGGCTTGAGACGATCCGCTCGGTCAGTTTCCGTGTATTATACATCCCCTGCATAGCGCATTTCACACTTTACTAAGGAACTTAACGCGACATAAACTAAGGTGTAACTTGGAAATTTATAAAAAAAACACATATTCAGGCGGTTCTGATGAAAATCTTGTTGGGGTGTCTCGGTTTTTGCATATACTAAAAATAATGTTGTATAGCCACAGTGCTTTTCTGAGTGATTAGCAAGATATTTTTTTTATTTTTTTTTTCTATTTGACTGCTGTAGGTCGTCCTAGGGGACGGTTTCTACGTAACCGGGCAGTTATTGGCGTGACCTGAAGGGTCTCCAGCCAATGGGGGGGGGGGAAGTAAAATACTTAACCTAAGCTAACTACTTGTACTACACTAACATCATGACTACCTGCAACAACAGCACTAAGGGCGACCCCTAGTGGGACTCGGACCTCGGCTTAGGGCGTTGCTGGCGTGGACATAGGGGGGGGAGACAGCTTGATGAGGGCTGAATTATCGGTGTGACTGCGGAATCTGAAGAGACGACCGGCTCTACGACGGGAGAGCTCGGTGGATCGTGACCGGGCAAGATAAAATAAAAGACAGAGAAGTACTTATAAAACTTCAAGAAGACCCTAGCTGGTGCAGTTCCAACAATCTAGTGAACAAAATTTAAAAAAATATTATAAGGGTCTAATCTCTGTGGATTATAATGGATAAAAACCTCATTCAAAGAATGTTTTGCTCTTCTATACATTGAGTTTGATATATAGTTTGGAGAAATGACTTCAGCAACCCATCCAACATTATTTAATGAATCCTCTTCGGATAACATTTTTGAAAATATAGCATCTCGTTTTTCTTCTGTCAATACTTTTGAATCAGCACAACCAAGATCTTGCAGTATTTTTGTTTGGCCTACTGGACAGTAAGCCACTCCATACACCATTGGACCTAAAATGAAAAAAAAAACAACCATATTAATAATAGTTTATTAGGCGGAAGGATCAATGCCTTCATATATGTAGATAGTAATCCTTGATGTGGCACACATTGTGAGGTTTCTTTCCATGGAGCCCTGACCACCAGTAGCTTTGACCGTTCCTGTGTGCTACTTACAATCTATACATATAATAAAATCGTGTTTTAGGAACAATTGAATTTTTTGTGTCTAGAACTTATAAATTGTGCGGTAACGAAACCATAGCGCGATCTAATTCGACGCCAACGCCATCTCGGGAAGTAAAGATTAAACATATGTTTGATCTTTGTGGAAGCATCACGTATAAAGAGCTGACCCAATGCTCTTGATTTTTATAAACATATATTGTGCTTATCTCCAAGTAACATATTTTTTTTGTTTCATTGCAATCGGTTCACGCAATCAAAAGATATGCAAATAATCAATGTGTTCTACATATTAGACTTGGCGTGTCTGTACATAGCAAATATTTTGAAAAAACATTGTTGGGGTGTTAAAAGACAACCAAAAGAACCCATTTTTAATATTTTTGGATTTGTTTTCTGATTGTCTGTTTATCTGTTTGTCTGTTTATCTGTTTGTTTGTTCAAGCATCACGTAAAAAGAACTGACCCAATGCTGTTGAATTTTATAAACATATATTGTGCTTATCTCCAAGTAACATATGTTTTTTGTTTCATCGCAATCGGTTCACGCAATCAAAAGTTATGCGAATTTTAAGTTTTCTAGAAGAACTTAGCATGTATTAGTTTATTTTCAATAGATGGCGTTACGTGTATCAAATCATGTTGTGAGGAAATATATTACTACGAATAAATCCACAAATTATCTAATATTCATTGTTGAATTGGTACCTATTCTCAGTCTACGAAAGGTGTAATGAAATGCTATCCTTAAGAAGAAGGAACTAAGCTTTTACAAAAAAAAAACGAAGATATTGTTATTTAGAACTTATTAGGTCAATTTCTTATTGTTGTTCACAATAAAATTAATTCATGATGTGGACTAATAGTTCCGTTTATCTACTCATGTGCTAATAGTAGGATTTTTATTCATTGAATGTTCGTACTTTTTGGGAATGCTGATGCCGAAAATAAGGTCCAAATTCAAATTGAAGTCGGTGGCCATGATTATTTGCAAGGAAAGCACTCACCCAGTGCTTTCTTCGAAATTTAGTATTTCGTAATCATTCTATCTACTCAATGCACTTTATGGAATGTTTTTCTACATTTTATTTTGTTCATTATTGTCAGAACTATTCAAAGCCTGTCGCCGCCGTTTTATTAAGTTTATTTAATTGAGTTTTTTTAAGCTTTAGGTAATGTTCCAAAGACATGGCCATGGAGGGAAAGTACTTTAAAATATTAAAAATAGCAAATTTCACTCAAAGGAAACGTAATTTTACTTTTTTTTAATGTAAGAAATATTGCCTTTACTGATTTTTTTGCCTGAACCGGGAATCGAACTGATAAAGCTTTATGTACCATCCGGTATTATATTATGGCACCTGTTGATAGATATCTATAAGGTCAATAATAAGGATCAAATCTCTCCAACAAACACACTGTCTTAAATTGAAGGAAGTGCAAGAAATAAGAAGTAACAACAAATAAGTGTTTGAATTGAAATGTACCTAAGTTAGGTAGGTACTTAATGTTAGTTTTTATGGTCTTCCATCAATTTCAGGCACTATGTTTATTGGAGCGATTTGATCCGTATTATCGATCATATCGATTGATGATGTTTTTTCGCGTTTGTGTTGGTTCGATTTCTAGATCAGACTTTTTGAAAGCAGTACTTACCTACCTATTTATAACTTATTAAAATTAAATGAAGTCTTCTATAAGTATTTTTAGCTGAAACTCTACATAAAGAAATGGTTCAAAAGATATAAGTGCCTTAGTGGGACACCTTTGTCTATTATTATTATAAATGGAATACAACATTATTTAGTTGCTGCGACACAATGTTGTTTTCCGACTTCCACGCGGACGGAGTCGCGGGCACAGCTAGTTTTTAATAAATATATTTTAAAATGTTAATTTATATGTGTAGAAATGAATATACAAAATAACTCATCCAAAACAAATTAACTCCAGCTCGCATCCAGGAAGATTAAGATGCAGCATAATCATACGATCATCACAAGTGACACCTTTAAGAACTATTTTCATGATATCATGACAGCTACAGACTTTCGATAAGGCCAGTGATGATAATGATAATGATATGGCACAAGCAAGCACCGATTCTTTATAAACTACAGTGGAACCCATTTATTGACTTAGCTTAAAGCGACAAACTGCTTATTGCAACTTGCAAACAGCATTTAGTTTGGTTTTTATTGAAGTTATCCTCCAGATATAGCAACCAACTTATTTCAAGCAAGCAGCATAATTTCAAGGCCAAATAAGATCTTTCTCCTGGTTATAATGCTTCATTTTGTTAGGAAATTAACATCACTTCAAGGCATTTTCCATATAAATTATTGTTATAAATGGCAGTTGTCATACAATTTGTAGGGATATTAATCAAAAATATTTTTATTATCCTAATTTATTACAAGATAGGTAAATATCTATGGATCCTTATAAGAACCACCACTTAGTACAACCAACTATAACATGTCCTTTCATCATCATTATAAATGGACTCAACTGTATACTAATATGTTCCTGTTTTGGTGCATAGAAGCATTAACCTTTAATCAGGCACACCAGTTATCCCAAAAGGGGAGGAGGAAAATTAAAAAAAACCCTTACTTTGAACTAGAGTGAAGAGTATAGTACCTATTACGTATTGTGGTTTCTTAGACAAATATAGCATGGAACTTGTTTCAACATTTGAAATTCTAGCCCATGTTGGATGCCTGGGTTACATTTACCCCAAGCACCGCCTTGCAACACATCTACATATCAACATTCGCCGCTCGGGCAACACCAAGGCAGAAGGGAATACCTGAGCAGGGAAGCGTGGAAAGTGCGGCTCGCTAATGTAAAGTTGTTTGAATCAATGAATAAGATTTGGGTAAATTTCTGTAAATACCCTAAAAATAAGAGATTATTTTTATGACGATTACCTAAAACAGGGCCTCGTCCTGCTTCATCAACTCCAAGCATACATGGCTCAGTTTTACAAACATCAGGAACATCTGAACTGTTTATAAAATTGCTAAAATTGTCCTTAGATTTTATGAAATCTTTTAATTCTTGCAATGACCTCACCATATTGTTTCAGGTAAAGAACTAGTTTTTTATAAATTAAATGAAGATTTTCATCAAAATAATACGATCACATGAACAGAATAAATAATGTTTTTATAAGTCATTTCGCCTTTCGCGGTATTTTAATATTTGACAGTTTTCTTTTTTCAATTTCTTAATGACTTGGATACAAGTCCTTAAGATTTGACTTATAATCACAGAACATAAATACCCTAAACTTGTAATAGTATTCCAACCCTTACAGTAGTGTCTGTCGTGTTGTAAGCTTAGTTTTTTTTTCTACCACTCAATTTTCCAGAGTCTGGATTTGTGCCCGATTGATGGATTCGGCTCGCCCCCAATTACATGGGATTTAAACATAACGGCGAAATGTGGGTGTACTATAGACCTCTGCCCAACCCTTCGGGGAATACAAGGCGTGATGTTTTGTTAAGTTTATGGGTAATTTAGGACATTAGCACTGGCAACACTGACCGTAGTACACTCAGAGTAGGGATGCACGATACTTGCATTTGTATCGATACTTTGGATCGATCCGGATCGCAACTATGCGATACAATTCTAGGATCATTTCGAATTGTTTCGATCCGATCCACCAAATATCGAATCACATCGTATCGTACTCAATCCCTCTAGTATTTCTTGTCCCTTGTGAAAAACGCCGTAGGAGTACATTAGATGGAGTTTAATTTGTTGCCAGTGATGATGAATGATGATGTATGGGTAACCCTTTTCAAGTAATAAGTCGAACTATTTCAAATCCACTCACCTGTATGCTCATAATAATATCTTCTAAAGTTCTAAGTTCCCGCATTTGTCAACGCGTGCCGCGGTCATTTTAAAAACACCGTAGGTAAGCATTTTATTTAATAAGCAACGATGATATTTTAACTTGACTGCTCATGCATTTATGACAAAGTGTGCTACTATCCATCATTACGATACGTACTTTTGCTGCGATATGTCGATCCAAGAATATATCGAATTCATTTGTATCAATCCAAAATATCGGAGTATCATCAGTCATCACACCATCACATCATGTTGTGTCGATTAGTGGTGGTTAATAAAACGTATAGCGCCGAAATATAACAGACTATGTGTACATAGCGTATAGCGTTTGTTATAGTGGCTCTGACTTCGCGCTATATTATAACGTCTCAACCTACTCAACGAATAAAAGTCTAAACGCGGACAGCGGGGCCAGAACGAGATAGCAAGATAGCGCCGCCCGTAGCGCGCAACTAGCAACAGCGCGTAAAGGACCGCTGGCGACAGTCGGCCCGCTTTATTACTTGCCGCCGTGTTGTTTGTAAACACGACGATTGCGAATCGAGATCTTGTTTAGTCGTTTTTCTATTGTAAATAATTATAATTTTATTTCGTGGAAGTGTAACTTGTACTACAGTACTGTAAATATAATAGTAATCAGGGTTCCTTTCTCTGGAGCCCTGACTGCTGGCAGCTTGTTCCCGATACCGTGGGATACTATTTTTTTTGTGTTTTTAAATGTTTTTTGTTTTATAGAAATATTTAAAAACGTAAATTTATATGTGTATTTAAATGAATAAACGGAATAATAGTAATCATATTTCGTACGTTTGTCGTCACCTATAATAAATAATAATTGTCTCACAAAACTTTTATAATAACATTTAATCAATTTTATTATAGAACGTCCTAAGCCTTGAAAGTATGAAGGAAAGTCAATTGATCTTTAACGCTTCCAGGAGATATTATTATATTCTTTAGTGTACAGCGCGTTGCGAGATAACATTTACCGCGCATCATCAAGTCCGTTTAGCGTGTTGCTAAATAAAATTATAGCGTCTTCGCGTTCAGACTGCGGCCGAGTTTTGTAATAACGCGTTATAATGATAGCGTGTAAAATAACAGACTATATGAATATATTTTATAGTTTATAACACGTCTACAGTTTATAGCGGATTTGAACATCACTAGTGTCGATACTGTAAAGTTTATCGGATCGTACAATCACTAATTCAGAGCGACTCAGAATAGTTGTGTACGCCACAGAATTCATAAACAAATAAACGAAAGAAAAAAAACGTAGCATAGAGCACAGACTAAGGAAGGAAGGAGGAGCGAAGGAGCATAAACTCCTACGAGAGAGAGAAGTGCATAATATTTTTAGATGTAGAAATCAAAGGTGTCATCTGAATAATTAAATACAAAAATAATACTGATCGTGTATTTAAGGTAAATATTATAATATTCCTTTTTATTTTCTTGCAGTTAGTGGCTTGTAAGTGTATCAATCCAGTAATTTATGTATACTCGTTTGTAGGTTAGAGTAGTGCGATCTAATATGCAGAACAACCCCCAGGAGCTTTCATGGCAAGCGATTCAGGCTATCGTCGGGGTTAAACTTCCACCGAATGTACTACGATTTGATGATATCGGATTCCACTTAGTAAACAATACTGTTTCGAGCGCAGAAGACTCTGATTCAGACGTAGAAATAGTCGAAAATGATTGGGAGTCTGATAATAATGTGTCCTCCAGACCCGATCATTCTGACAACGAAAAAACTACGTCGCCAGATAGAGAACAAAGCGAGTCGCCTGTTTTACGTCTCGTAGAGCCTGACAATAATAACTCTGGTAAAGAGTCATTAGATTACAGAGAATATGTCGAAAAAATGGATGCAAAAGATATTTCACCAAAGGAATGTATGACACAAATCCATATCGACGATGCAGATAGTTCTAATGGTAATGTCATGTCAATTGAAAACTATTTGGAGGTCACTTTATCAACTGACTCTGAGGCTAGTCATACTTGCAATCAATGTAATCAAATATTTTCTAATGAGAATTCACTTGCCTCACACAAATGCAGTGCTAAACCCACCGAAGAAAAAAAATACCCTTGTCATGTCTGCTCAGAAAAATTTCCAAGCTACTGGGATCTAAGAAAACACTTAAGTAGCCATTTCCCTGGAATGTTGGAATCTAAATCAAGCTTTTGTCACCTTTGCCAAAAAGACTACACAAAAACTGGATTCATGAATCATTTACGTAAACATACTGGTGAGCGACCATTTGTCTGTGAACTTTGTCACAAGGCATTCTCACAATCAAGTTCACTTTCAATACATATGAAATTCCATCTCAATGTGCGGAAACATGCTTGTACCGTATGTGAAAAGAAATTTGTAACCAAAAGTGAACTGTCCCGTCACATGACAGTGCACACCAAGCAGAAGTCCTACTATTGTGGAGTATGTGACAAAGCTTTCACTCGCTCTGATAATATGAAGAAACATGAGAAAACTCATGGGTAAATGTTTTTATGACAGAACTGAATAACAATATAGAACTGTGAACAATGTCATAATATAACATGCAATTCAATTGCATTGTAATATCAAAATTGTCAAGTTAATGATGTCTGGTCAATTCTGTTGCCAAAAACACTATGTTATAATACTTTTCAACAAGCTATGATTTCTGATTCTCTTATTGCCAAAAAATTAGTTATATGTTTGTTAAGAATAGAACTTTTACATTGTTTATACTAAAAGAGATCACCCAATTATCATAAGTTCAAATTAGTGAAAAAAAAAATTGCTAACCCCAAATGAAACTTACTTCTGGGGACATGTCTAGATAAAATTAACATTCTTTACTTTGGCACCAAGTAGCTATCATATCTAGAAATCATAATTGAATTCAGTGTAATGATGAGATAATTAATTTATACACTGCCAAAGTAAAATACAGTCCTATTACTAAGAACAGTCTCAAAAAAGCTACATTAGTTGCTGGCAAATAATATAAAATTGGGCAATACTTGGTGATCTCTTTTAAACCTATCATGATCTAGTTCATATTTTAGTCATTATGGTGTGTTTCTGTGTTTATGTGAGTGTCCACACACACACTCATGTGTGCTGCTGTATTTGCTTACAAGTTTTTTTTATTTATATGATTTTCATTTGTATGTTTGGGATAATATTAGTTAGTGTATTAGTAAAATGTCTTAGCAGGTGCTCTACAATAAGGTCACACATATCTCAACCCAATGTTGCCTTTAGATATGATAAAGTGATTTTTTAATATTTGTGGATATTTATGAATGTTGAATGTCCAAAGGTCCAATAGCCTTATTATAATGTTTACATTAGATAGAGGCAAGATGTTTGTTATTCAATATGGGGCCTTTCCAAAAACATGTCACAAATATTATATTTTTATAAACCTATACAATGAGGTACTGAACTACCAGTTGAAGTGAACTTTTGCCAAATTTTAGATAAGTATTTCAAGTGATTTTTATTACTGTACTGTGTTGTAACCAAAGCAATAACATTTTTAATGTGCCTATTCTTTATAATAATTATTATAAATACGAGTATACCAAATAATTTAATTATTAGTTTTAATAGATGTAATAAATTAAAATCAGTGGTAACTACTAGTAAGTTACCACTTTTCCAAATGTGGATAAAATATAGGAACTCACAATACTTCCTTCTTGATGGTCTCCTAATTTGTTAGTTAAGACACTGAACAACTATAATTATACATTAATTAAGGTTTATAAAATGAGGTCTTGACATCACAAAAGTTTAACAGTGCACATATTTATTTGTAACTGTTTAGGAATATTAAATTAGTATAAACTATTCTATGCAAGGGTATAATATGTCCCTCTGCTATAAGACTTTTAGAACCAAAATAAGTAACGAAAATCCCAAAGATATTGTATTGTCATATTTTATAATTGGCTATAAAACCAAAGGCTAAAATTAATTAACTCGTTTTGCGCCACTTGGATTTCATATACTTACTGGTTGTAATTATGATGCCTTATATGTTTGTCTAGATTTATCAAATCTAATATAGACAATAATCATATTTTAATATATTTATAATATTTAATTTTTTAGATATTTAACTTTGCATGACTTGTTTGTAGATTTAAGAAATCGATATTGAGCCAAATGAAATAAAACGCAAAAATCTACAAGACTGACGATAATATTCAGAGTAGGTATTAACTTGTGCACAAAAACAATTATTAAGTATTTATTCAAACTGTTTATTGCAATGTACTATTTATCAAAAATGCACCTTGTTAAAAACTCATGACAATTAGATTAAGATCCGTTTGATAGAAATAAAAATATTTTATGGAAATGTGTAATAATAATTGCGATTTTATTAAAGAGTTGTTTGTTGCAAAATATGTTTTATTTCTAAATTAAAATAAGATTTTCCCTTTGTTCTAGGTTGCAATAACGATGTCTTCAAGGTTACGTAATCTTAATCCCTATGAATTGCATAAATACTTAGTTAATGTATATTGTCTCAATACGAAGGGTGCTACCACATACTTGAAACGGGACACTTCCAGAGACAGAACTGACCTTGACGTTATAAGAGAAAATTACAAGTTTTTGTGGGATGAAGACGATGTAGCCGATACATGGGAGAAGCAATTAGCAAAAAAGTATTGCGATAAACTGTTCAAAGAGTATTGCATTTGTGATTTAAGCAGATATAAAGAAAACAAAGTAAGTTTTAAAACGTTTTCGGCATAACGGTCCTTTAACTCCGTAGGTAAGTAGGTACCTAGGTAGTCAGTGGACCAACAACAAAAACAGTTCATCGCGACCGAGTATTCCATTTTTTACAAAACTATGTCCAACAAAATGATCCCTACCTACGGATCTAAAGGTCACATTGAAATAATAATGTGATTTTATATAAAGGTTCTCTCCCCTAATTTTAATATGCCTGTGAGATGGGGACGACCCCTTATGTAGGTAACTCAATTTTTTGCCCGAGAGACCTTCCTTTGTGTAATAAACTGGGGAGTGCAACAAAGGCCGTGCTGCCTTTCTGTAGGCTAAATATAGCTCTATAGTCTATACACTCACCCGCATTGATACACAGTAACGCACATCTGGCCATTTGAGCCGCAGCCGATCCCCATTTGTCTCAAAATCAATGACAAAATGGTTGGCTCTGACGCTCGTAACGGCACGGGATATGTAATATTATTTTCGAGTCCTAAATATGCGAACTTAAAATTCGATTTGTAGGTTTAACATAAATAAAATAAAGCTACCTACTTACAATCATAACATTCGTGGCAACTGACTTGTACCTTGAACTTGCCACTCCTTGTAATCAGTGTTTTATCCGGCCATATGTACTAACCTTATACAAGCACTCATCCATCTGTTAATTTAGAATATCATATTCATTTTCTTTTGGTGGATTTGACACTTGTGTTTGGAGACGACGATGTTTATAAGTACTTATCCAAGTAATTACACACATCACAAAAAAATGTACCTAAGCAACATCTATTGGTTATTGTTTCCTTTTTAGGGTTCCGTACTCAAAGGGTAAAACGGGACCCTATTCCTAAGGCTCCGCTATCCGTCTGTCTGTCCGTCTATCACCAGGCTGTATCTCATGAACCGTGATAGTTAGACAGTTGAAATTTTCACAGATGATGTATTTCTGTTGCCGCAATAACAACATAATAAAAAACAGAATAAAATAAATATTTAAGGGGGCTCCCATACAACAAACGTGTTTTTTTTTTGCTCGATATTGTTAACGGCAACAGGTAGACGCTTGAAATATTCACAGAATATTTAGTTAAATATTCACTTTAAAAATAAATAATTAAATTAAAATAAAACAAATATTTAAGGGAGGCTCCCATACAACACACATGTTTTTTTTTGCCGTTTTTATAGATAATGGTACGGAACCCATCGTGCGCGAGTCCGACTCGCACAAATGTTTATTGTTTTTAAGGAATGAAATCACCATAGATTGTTTATGAATATATTTTTTAATGAATATTTATTAAACACAACAAAAAGTATACCTACCTACCTACTTAAAATACGACTTAGACTCGACACAAAAAACATTACATTTCTTTTTTACAATGATTGAACTCTCTAGTAAATGAGCGTCGTCATCTTACCACAGAAGAGATGCAAAGAGCTGTAGAAATGCTCGAAATGGAAATCTTTCAAGCCGTTGTTGCCGGGTATTTCGGCGTCCATATAAGTGTTAATTTGCCGGTTCTGGAGACGATAGCGTGCACAGGTTACCCGTCTGGACTGCACCCAGGCCGAGGGCGTAGTACTACTCGTCAAGATCGCTAGGTACTTTAGTTAACATCTAGACGTGAACCAATATGTTGACTGTCCGAGAGATTGGATCAAGGCTACAGAATGCTAATGATACTGCTGTTTGTCCCCAAACTGAGCGAAACACCGCGTGAGTATTGTCTACGTGCACGCCATCCCATTAAATGCCCATCGATCCGGCACGGGAATCGATCTCGTCGAGTTCTGGGGGCTTACTATGACCTCTTAAAGCAGAACAGAAGTTGCCTGGAAGTTGAACTGCCCTGCTTTTTTGTACTATGACATCGTTGGAGCAGGCCTGCTACGTTGACGTTTACGAAATCCGTTCACCTTTTTTTTTGTATAGACTTTTTGTACCATGAACAAGCATTACCGTTCAACTTGGTTCAATAGTCGTTCACCTTTAGTACTGTCATGGTACGATTTTTAGCGATTCAGAAGCAGGCCTGCTTTTGAACGGAAGTTGACTGGCTGGCATTTGAACGTTTTCATAAGAGGTCTTATTAAGCCTCCAGTGCAGACAGCGCGTAGTATGGCTGCAAGAACGATGGAGCCAAATTTTGTTCTGCGATGAACCTCTACAGGCCAGCCCCTCGATTCAGTACCTTATCTTAGGTAAGCAATAGTTGACCGATTCGGGATGTTATCTCATTCCATCTATGATTCTCTTAATGAGAGAAAAAAAGATAGCAAACCGAATCGTTCAACAACTGACTAATCGAATCGTTCTGAATCAGGGGCGGGGGGGCTGATAGGTTGGTACGAGAAGAGTGAGAGATGAAGTTCACCCGTCCAGTGGTTCGAAAGTTATGGTTTGGACTGGGATAACTAAAGACCGAAGAACCGAGCTCATTTCTATAAATGACAACCTGAATGCTGAAAATTACGTGCAACCTGTTCTGGCTTCCTATGTGCGTCCTTTTTAAATGATGAGGTTCAGACTTCACATTGATGCATGACAATGCCCGTCCAAATACAGCGAGGCGGACTCAGGAATGGTTACAAAGAGAAAACATTTGCGTTTTACCGTGGCGTGGCCGTCTCCGTTGCCCGACTTGAATTCCATCGAGCCTGCATGGAATATGCTCCAGAGGAGAATCCTGAAAGACCTCGACGGGGTTTCAACAGTACCTACAACAGCCCGGGATCGGCTGCCTCAGGAGGATTTTATTAATAACCTTATTGATTTCATGCAGAACGGCTGTCCAATTTCAAAACCTAGTGTCTGACATTTTTTTAAAACGAGTTTTTTTTGCATTTTTCGACCGTATAGACGTATATAAGGTCGAAAAATGCAAAAACACTCGTTTTAAAAAAAAATGTCCGATACTAGGTTTTGAAATTGGACAGCCGAGAATCGATACCGACAAGTTTTAAAAAGCCGAGGAGGAAACACTCTATAAACATTTTTACTTAAAAGACAATTTTTGATGAATTTTTGTTAAAAAAAAATCAATTCTAAAATGTTTTTTTTGTTTTTAAGTAGGTAGGTATCCTTTTTTTGTAGTAAATAAATATTCATTAAGATTTGGTATTTCATTTCAGAAATACAATAAATACCTAGGTATTTGATAAAATAAAAAAGAAATACGAAAATCAATAGGTGTTGCTTAGATTTCTTTTGTGTGTACCTACTAGTTGTTAGATTTAGATACGGTTTGAGGACGCATTTGCAGAAAATATTTTTTTCTCTACCTTATAGAAGTTAAGTCTACTAACTAATGTTGTGGTATTTATATGTTAATAAGACCCTTGAATTCTTCAGAATTAAGTATGTAGGTATATTCATAGGAACCGAAACTCACCCCATTTCCATTATTTTCGTAGGAACAGGCTACGAAAAATTAATACCAAGTAGTTATTGAATTATAAATTGACTTTTCAAAATGTATTTTTAATGTTTTTCTAAAAAAAGGGCGAGAGAACATCTAGTTACGTTTACGGATTAATCGAAAAATGTACCGAAAATCAGCTTAGCTACGGTACCTACTAGCAGATTTATAAATACGTCTTAATAAGTAGGTACATATTTAATTATGAATTAAGTAGGTACTTACCTTTGTATCGAACATTAGGTAGCACTCCGATGGCGCATCGAGAAAGAAGTTGTGCTAGGAAAGGGTCAATTTCAATGCGGTAATAAGGTGTGCATCAAAGATGGTGATCTCAAGTCGTGGGAGGTCAACTTCGCTTACGTGGAAGATAACGAGAAGAAAAATGCTCTTGTAAAGCTTCGTAAGTTTATTATTGTTTAAAACTTATCTGTAAACTACCTACCATACCTTTTTTACAAATTGCATGATGCCAGGCACGATCTAAAAAGCGCGTAGCGTGGGGAATTATTTATACATGTAGGTCTGATTTAATCTGGCACAAATGTAAACACATCTACAGACAGATCTATGTATAAGTCTCCGAGGTAGGTATAGGTAAGTAGCTCTTTTAGTTCACGACTACGCGTGACTTTTGTTTTTATACAAGTAGGTAGGCATAAGTAGGTATGTAGTTAGAACTTTTCCATATTGGTAGACAGGTAATGTGTTTGTGTTATGGTTAATCTACATTATTAATTATTATTAGAAGCCTGAAGTGTAGGTAGTGTACCACTGCATTGAAACCCCATTGCCCAATGTGGTTTCCATACACTCCTTCCACTTCTCAGCCTCGTTGTCTATTGCTGCTAAGGACCAGTATTTTTGGAAGGCAATTGACTTAAAACCAAAGACCTTCTTAATGGTAATTGCAAACACAGCAGATCTAGACCGAGATGGCGACGGAAAGAGGGTGCAAGGGGGTGCACTTGCACACCCTAATCATTGGAAAAATACATGGAAATAACAATTTAATGAAATATTTGAATTTGACATTAATTTACTTGACATGGCGTAAATGTCATATACCTACCTTCTATAAGGGCCGGCGCCAACTGACTGCACGGCACGCTTCGGCATACCGAATCATCCTGTGGCATCCCGATCCCGCAGCATACTAAAGAATCTCGCGGCATACCAAACGATCTTGTGGCATACCACGTCGAGACGAAAGCAAGCACAATCTGGCGCTCACTCGCTCAGTTCAGTACTGTGCTAATGTAAAATTGGTTGTGTATTTTGTTAAAATTATTGATTGGGACTTAGTATTAATAGCAGTTGTCGCTGAGGAAGAAGAGAGACACCTTTAGCACCCACTTTCCTTAACATACAACAGTAACCCATGAGTCTCACTTGTTGCAGCGGCGTGCCGTGGCATCTTGTGGAATGTCACGACGCGGCGACGTGCCGTAGTATCTCGGGGAATGACGTGACATTCCGCGGCATGCCGCGGTAAGTCGCGTCATCACGCGAGACGTTTCGATTAAAATAAAATAATGTCAGTGCTAAACTCATTGAAATAAGGTCGAAAATCATTGTCCACGAAAAAAATCCTTTGCCACGCCTTGCTATGCCGTGCCGTCAGTGGGCGCCGGCCCTACTTATCAGGATGCACTCGTTAGTTGATAGTATAATGTAGGTATAGATGCAGATACACTTCCCTGAAAACAATCCTGACGGCGCCCATGGGTCGACTCCATCCAATATGACTGATCCTACAAATAATAATATCTATGCCAAAAAAGTAATGCATTTTTTGGGATAACTTTAGTGTGATCTTTTATCTATACCTACTTAGGTATTCGTATGTTTTATAACTACGGAACTCTACCTACTAGTTGCATGTCCGACGCACTCGACCCGTGAAACAAAATGTAAATCTACAAGCTCAACTGTCTAAAAACAATGTTTTTTTTTTTAAAGAAGTTTCTTTGGTGTTCTTTTACGAAATCGACCCGCAACCCGTAAGTTGGGTGACACCTGACCGCGGTTAAAAAATAAAAACTTTAACTTGAACTTTTTAAAAAAGTCCTAACCGCTAAAACTGTAGGTACCTACATATTGATTTCAATTTTTTTTTCTTTGTAATTTTATCTGAGCAGTTATTCGGTTTGGGGCCCCCAGAGTACACAAACCTAATTTACACTCGCGGTTACTTGAGACTTAATCGCGGTCGGTCGGGTGTCTACCACCTAAAGGGTGACACGCGCCTGCAATTAATTTGTATTACCTATTTAAAATCATGATTGACGCTTATTGGATTTTAACAGTTTTCATTCATGGGTTAACAACACCATCGATATCCGCACCCAATGCCAACCATGCTAGCTCCGCTACTGCACGCACGCACTCGACCTAAAAGAATTAAGTAGGTACCAACACAACCAATGATAAAACGTCATTGGGTACAACACAAGATGAGACAGATTAATGACGTATTAGGTATTGTGTGGTAATGTTATTTCACCCAACAACCCTTGCAATTTGTTCAGTTGTATCCATCTGTGACCGATCACAGGCTCGTTGATGCGGACGTGAAGTAATTACGCCAATTGTATCTCGTTGTACACCACACCAGGGGAGGGCGTATACCCACACTACTAGGTTGCATTGCTACTGCCTTTGTGTAGGTGTTTACACACACCGATGTAATAAATTCATCTCTTTATTAGGTTTATGCCCAGAATGTTCGGAAATGTTAAACTACAGATCAAAGAAACGGGAAGTTAAAAGGCTAAAAAAAAGTCAAAAGAAAATGAAGAAATCTAAAAAGTCAGACAAGGAAGAAAGCGTAGAAGAGGAAGAGCGTAGCCTCCAAACTCCAGAAGAGCCTGTAGAACCTTCCACTTCCGTTGAAGTTACAGCAATAGAAACCAATGAAGAATTACTATGGAAAAAAGGTTTGTACGACTTTAACCATCATACATTTATTACTCGTAGGAGTCGGACTTATAGTTGTAGTTGGTAGTACACACCCACACGGGTCGCCGACCACATGTAGGTAATAGGCGGCGGGCCTAAAACTACTTGAACTATTTATTCTGTGCTAAAACCACTTAGGTACCTACCTACTCCGAGCTACTACAAAGAATTTTACAGGAGGAAAACCGACATTTTGCCCTATGCAAGGGATCGAACTCATTACCTCGTGTTCGCAGGCCTCATTTAAGAAAACTAGACCTTGAGTCCAGTTTCTGTATACCTACCTACGATTTGATTAAATCGGCTCGCGAATCTAAAAGGTATTTTAAGAAGAGTGATAACAAGCGTCTGTGAATGCTGTGTTAAGTCTTAGGTTTGACGTTCTGCCGCGCTAACGAAGAATACAATAACTCGATTTTCCCACTTTCGAAAAAAACGCGCTCAACGCGCTCTAAGTTTTGAACTGTTTTAGTTATTGCATTCTTGCTTACTGAAAAACCGAGTTCCTGAAGTCTTCCAAAAAGTTACTTAGAGATAGTTAATACGTCTCGATTGGCTGATTCTGAATACATATTTGAATCAAAATCGTCCAAAATCGAGTTACTGTATTCTTCGTTAGCGCGGCAGCGTTATTACTTTTTTTAAAACCGGCCAAGCACGAATCGGACTCGCGCACTTAGGGCACGTACCACAACTAGTTTTCCTTAATTTTATTATTTGTTGTTTATCTTTAAAGTATGCACAACTATCAAACCAAGATTCACGCTTGTATGTTTTAAGTACCGTTTTAGAGCAAAAGACGTTGAAATAATGCATTGTGATTTCATTTTTTTTTGAGGCCATTCTGTTTCTTTTTGCGTGGGAGTTTGAAGTTAGAAGCATTAAAGTTATAGTGCCAGCTATTATGTTTAAAACTAAACATTTTTAAGTACCTACCTAAAGATTGTTTCGTTGGTACATTTATTTTTATCCCGAAAAAATCGCCGTAATCTTATTTATTTGTTGCTTAGGTAAGGAAGTCACTCAGTAAAGTTCTTTTTAATTATTTTTATTTTCGGTTTATTGGGGTTTCGTAACTCGAAATGAAAATGACGGAGCACTTATCTCACTTATCTCCCTGTACGACTACTTACCTACCTATAGGATCACTTCGTTGTCCTTCTGTCTGTCCGTCAAGACCCTTTTTCTCAGGAACGGCTAGACTGCTAAGAGTTGAAGTTAATACAAAGGTTACAGCCTCATCATCTTGTCCTGGCGCAATATTTTTCTCTTCCATTCTCCCGCATCAGCCATCACCTTATCATTTAATCCCTTTTCCTTTAAATCCACATCACACAATCTATCCATCTTTTATTTGATCTCTTCCTCCATCCATCAATATTTATATTCATCACTCTCTTAGTCACATGAATTTTATCGCTCTTCACGTGTCCATTGGATCAAGGAAAAAGATTTTGCTTTCAACTTGTGTCACTGGAGCCACTTTCAAACTCGCTGTAGTATACTCATTTTTTACTTTATCCATTCGCGTCACTCCACAAATCCATCTCAGCATTCTCATCCCCGCTACTCTACTAATCTTCCTTCATCCATCTTCTTCACGGCCGAATAATTTCAACTATCGATCAGATTATGAGGTTTTTACAAAAACTGCAACTGTTTTCCTCAGGTGTGCAAGAAACTGAAGAAAAGTCTCGAGAAGAAGAATTTGAAGAATATTTGGAAGACTTATTACTGTAAATAAGTCGAAAGAAAAACGCATTTATGTATGTTACGGCACTTACGTGCACTTGGGTTCGCGTACTCGCCGCGTAAGCAGCTCATAATGGCCCCGGTTAAGTTCGAAACTATTCGAGCAACCCCGATAAGATGCACATGAGCATAAAATATAAATATATTGATGAAGATAATTATCTTAGATATACCCCAGAAGAAAGTATTTATATGAAATAAAAACACTTTCGAATTTAGTAAATCGTTTTATTGCAATCAATTTCACAATCAGAATTGTTTATTATTTAAAATAGAATCACCCTAATCCCAAAAAAGATTTTCACGTAACAGTATCTGTAGCAAAACCGCGCAATGTAGGTATTTCATTGTATTGTAATGTTACAGATACACAGCCAATGGTAACAATTAGTTTATTTCACAATAGCACTTTCAGATCAGGAAATTATAGTCATATCATGGTTGTTTTAAACAATTTCTAAAAAATACTAACTAAATAAATAATCATTTTCTAATTAAGAAAAATAAAAATATAAGAAATATTTTAAAAATGTAAATTTATAAAATTGAACAAGGGAACTTAACTGCATTAAATCATATTTTTCCGTTGGTAATAGTTTTAATGTGTGTTTTAATAATAAATATACTTTAAATAAAAGTCAATCTATATAATTTTATAATAATCAGATTTATTATAAAGAAATATAAAAACATCTAAAATCGTAAACAAATAATCAACAAAACAATAAACTCATCTTCATTTACATAATAATCAAAGCCTCATTCAATCATAATTATGACTTGGAACTGTATTACAGTAAAAGTTACGTATAAAATCATGAATTGAATACTTAATTATCCATTTGTATGAAATATTTTCACTTCGCCCATGCTAATACTTCAATAAGTTAACGCTATGGTCCGTATCCCGACAGTCAAATTTCACCGCATTATTGGTTAATATTTTATATCGCATTATTGGCAGTGTATTTGGTATTGCACTACCGAAAATTTAACGACATGTTAAACACTTAATATTATCGACAATATCATGAGACGGGAGGGGTTGCATGCAATACCTCACACACTGTATACTGATACTACAATTCACTGACAATGTTCCTTGAATCATATATTTACAGTTTAGGCACTACTCTCATATTTATAATTGATTTCATTATAACAAACTTACACGTTCAGATTAGGAGAATTATCAGTGCTAAGCGCCGAATCCACAAGCAATTTAAATTGCGGAAGTTGCCTTCTGCAATTGCTTGCCAACTATAGACACACCCCCAGCAAGTCGACCTCTGGTAGTTTTACGAACCAAGTGAGCACTAGCGCAATTTAACTTGCTAGTGGATTTTGTGCTTTAAAATGCGACCGCGTACCGGCCTTTTATATGTATACAGTCATGTTCGCATAATTAGTATTTAGTATCCGAGAAGACCTTGCGTTTAGTAAATATGATGTTTAATTAGGTGGCACTGTCTTGCCGACTTCTTCGTCGTCTGAGCAGTCTTCGTCATGCGTGTGCGTCAGTTGACGCGGCGTCGCTGGCCGGACGTGAGGCACTAAGCCTGTCTGAAATTTAAATTACGTTGTTTTTATAAAGATCATGTATTTAGTTTCATCTGCATCCAAAATACTATTGATCAAAATTCATATTGCATTATTTTAATTGTTTAAAGTTCCGTAGTCAAAAAGAACCCTTTTAGTTTCGGCATGTCTATCTTTCCGTTTGAATGTGTGTTATGTTTAGGAGTTCTAATGAGAGTTTCTTCTGACTGGCAAAAAAATCTGATACAATATTATTTAAACGTTTTTTATCGTAGATGTCATAGACAAAGAGTTCTTTCAGAAGAACTGATTTTTGGGGTCTTTAATACAAGATGGCGGAGATAACGAAAGACATTTAAGGTCGAAAATTTGAAAAATCCATTAGCACACTTAAATTTAACACGTCCGAAATTCAAACTACCAGACCTTTTGCACGGTCCTGGCGACTGGACTAGCTGGTTCAACACAAAAATTTACACTAACTGCTCCACTCAACAGACATTAAACGGTCACTTAAGTCGCTCTTTAGTATAGATTTACAAAGGAAATGTTCGAGATCTCGAGCCATTTTATGAGATCAATCTCGAGCCAAGATTCGAACGAGGCGCGAGATTAACGAGATTTAGTGACAGCATTCATAGTCTGCATGCGCGCCGCGGTGGACTTACTGACAAACGAGTGGTGAGAGAAGTGACTAGAACGACTCATACAAAAAGAGAATAATCTGTAAGTGTGCGTCCTGAGTGACAGCGCACCGCGCAGGCGGAATGACATTATTAAAACCAAAATAATCGAAACACTAAACACGCGCGTACGCGTCAACTTTCCCGCGTGCACTAAGGACAGGACAGGTATCGACGGTAAAGCCGCTCCGCAATCCGCCCGTGCGCCGTCACGCCGTCACTCAGGACGCACACTAAGAGTGTAGTTGAACAAGGGACATGCACCTACAATTTGATTATAATAGATACCTTACTTATGCTAGAGACTAGCTTTGAGGCTGACATTTATTTTTAATATTTAAGGGTTCAATAAGGTGCCCTTTTCTGACAGCACTATGAGCACTCTGTGCTTCTTGAGAAGTTTTTTGCAAAGACTAGATGCGTGACTTTGGAAATAGCGTACGATATTTTGTTAATTTCTTTAATACCTAATTGACAAAATTGGTAATTAGTAATTATTGTTTTTAGTGTCAGGTAGTTGTATTAATCAATATTGTGTTTTATTCATGTACTGTACTATCTCACTTAGTACACATTGAGACTTAGCGTTCTGAAAAAATAAACGTATTACCACGCATTACTTTAAAAGTTTGCTATTGCGATCTTCCGGGTTAAGCCACGCTTGCCGAGGTTGGTCTGTGGATGGGTGACCATTTACCATAGCGAGTTTCCTCCGTGCCTCGGAAAGCACGTAAAACCGTTGGTCCCGGCTGTCATTCGTAGATCTTCGACAGTCGTTACTGTTGGTCAGAAGTCAGAAAGTCTGACAACCAGTCTTACCAAGAGTATCGTATTACCCAGTTACTGGGTTGTGGAGGTCTGATAAGGCAGGCAGTCGCTCCATGTAAAATACTGATATTCAGCTGCATCCGGTTCGACTGGAAGCCGACCCCAACATAGTTGGGAAAAGGCTAGGCAGATGATGACTTTAAAAGTTTGCGAGATCTCAAAATTCTCGAGAAATAGCGAGATTTACATTTCTAATACGCGAGTTCTCGAAATTGCGATCTCGAGATCGCATTTGCTAATCCCATCGTTGAATAGGTCTTTCAAATACATTTATTTTAAGAGATAACTTAAGTACTTTTTCGATAAAGACATACACTTGCTCGCAAAATCATCTCGATGATGCTTCAAGTGGTAATTTTTGTTAGAGTTACGTTCCCTACCCAACCAGCTAAACTGCAATTTCTGGAAACTCAATACAAATTGACTTAACTCAATTGCTTACAACTTTGTTTTAAAATGTATGTTTTTAGGCGATTAGCGGCAATAGCTTTAGGCGAAACTGCTAAGTTCACATCCCAAAGATTGTCAATCTGGTGAATTTACTAACCTGTTTCTTAGGTTTTTCCTGCACATTAGTGTTGCTTTGCGACGTAGACGACAGTTCGCTGGGTAAATCAGAGAGTCCGATGGCCTGCGGAACGCTCTTTTGCCTGGATCTGAAAAGAAATAAAGGTTACAATAGAATGTTTGTAGATATCTTACTATCAGTAAGGTATGGTGTTATGATAATCCTGTTCAATATTTAAAGTGCTCAGTGCACCAATAAAATAAAATGTAAATGGCGCTGTCCGTGAGGCCATAGATCACATTATAAGCAACAGTCTAACTCTAAACCAAGGTTTAAGCCTCACTACGGGGCGCCCTTAGCTGCTGTTGCTTAACGTTACACAGCCGATCGGGATTCTTTCCTGTCTCGCCAATTTGTTCCGTTAAGTAGATAAAGCTCGCTTAGAGTACTGCCAGAGAAGTTTTTTTTTTACAAAAAAGTAACTAAGAGATACGTACAATTTTCTGTTCATGCTGGGTGGTTCAAAATGGAACTGTTGCTCGTGGGCCACCGTGGACTCGTGTGGCATGAGCATGGCCGGCGCGCGAAACATGTAGCAGAACGGGTAATACATCAGATTCAGGAACGACGCCGCGTACAAATCTGCGTACCTCACCAGCTGAAAATTAATGTTTATACTATAGTGATTTGTCGCTGTAATTTGACTTTGAAATAAGTATCCTAAATAAGTACTTTTATGGATTGTTTTTGTAAAATGTTAAATGGATACGCACCTGTGACGAGAAGAAAGTCTGTCTAGATCCAGAACGGAATAGTGAACCAAGCATGCCATACGCCAGGTCCATTTTGTGCGTCACGTCGCGGATCGAATTGCGGAGCTTCGATATATCAGGCTTCACAACAGTACTGGAGTCCAAGTCTCTGCAATGAAACAGTGTTTAATATGTCTTCTTTTATTTTTATTTATGGCATCTCGTTAACATTTTTTATTAAGTATACAATATTTTAGGTGGGTATTTAATATGTAGTTCTACCGTGATTTTAGGGGTATGTTAAACACTTAATTATATCGGCAAAAATAACCCCTTTTTGTACTATCAACCCCCTCCCGAATGACAGCCATTTTGACTTTTGATCAGTACCCCTAGTAAGAGTTTGCAATTTAAGAAAACAGAAACAGTTTTCGTAATTTTGCTAAACTGAATCTCTTTTATACACACTCGCAAGAAAAAGAGACAAAATATATTATTCGGTTAAGCGAGCTCACGAGAACTACTGCCGTTGTCGTAATTTGCGAACTATTGGTATTGTACCGACCAGGAAATGAGAACAAAACATCGCTATTATTTCAAGCGATATTTTCATCTGAAATGATCTTTATAACTGATAGTTAGATAGAATTCTGCGGTACACTGATGTGTTTATCATCAGTTTACCACAGACTTCATGAAGAAAGTGTCAAACGTTAATACGTACTTGTACAAATGTCCGAGATCCACATCAAGGTCCTGTAACTTTTCGAACAGTTGGCACTTGTCGGTCCACACGTGCAACTCTTGAACTAATTCAGGTACTATGAGAAAGGTGCGCCACCCGACCTTCTTAGACTTGAGGATGTCGCCGAATATGTGGTCACCGATGTACAAGACATCCTTGCCCTTCGCACTGATCAACTGGGTAAATACGTCGCATGAACCTATAACAATACATTTTTATAACTGTATAAATATTCGTATTTACAAACACAATTCAAAGGCTATCTAATAATAATTAATATCTCGTATCAGACAGTGATAACAACGCGTAGAATATGTTTATAGAATATAAACACGGTGCATACACATCGTGTTTCAAATAGTCTCGCCATGAGCCGGTCCGTGCATGGCACGTTAAGGTGGATCCAGACATTACGAGGCATGCGCCGCGAACGGCGCACAACGCATGCCTCGCAATGTGTGTACACCTCGCACATGCTCAGCCTGTGCGCAGCACATGCCTCGCCACAAACATGAAGACAGACAAACGAAGCATTTGCTTGCACGCGATGGCTCGACTCGAGCATACGTTGGTATATTTTTTCGACACGCACACCTCACCCCGAGGCATTCGTTATGCGCCGTTCGTGGCGTATGCCTCGCAAAGTCTGGATCCACCTTTACGGTGTAGGTCGGTGACGGGACGGTCTAGTGGGAGTGGGCATTGTCTCATACTAATCCATACCAAGAATATTTTTTTGCCTGTGCCGGTACGGTTACGGTCCTAGTATAATACTATTTTTTATATGTATTCGCCCCGTATTCATCTAAGATTTCAATAATGTTGTCGTTTTCGGCCATTTTAAATTTTAACAAAGTGAAAAGTGACAACCTTTCGGTGCCCACGCCGCCCGGTTAGGCGTCTCTACATTGTCACAGACAAATGATGTGGAATGGCTCGTACGCAATGTAAAAGTCCGACTTTAAAAAAAACTGAAAGGAGTAAAATAATCACCATATTACAAAATTACCAGTTTCAGAAGTCAGTGCCTTTAATTTGGTGCAGCGTGAATTAGCATCGACTACTAAAACTTAATTTTATAATATGGTCATTATTATACTCCTTTCAGTTTTTTTTTAAAATCGGTTTTTACTTTTTTTTATCAAGGTCCTCTTCCTGTTTTTATTTTTTCCGAGCAATCTGTGAACTGAGCTAGATGTTATGGTAAGCTACAGAATACATTGTCTAAAAAAGGTGGAGAAAACAAGTTTAAAGGAACTCAGGCAAATTAAAAAAAAACCAAAATGTTTGGTATATGCAAGGGAAAGAAAAAACGATTTTTTTTTTTCATATATTTTGCTAGAATTAGCGTTGCCATGCAGCGTGGCAACGCTGCCAGTCTTCTGGGCACGCTCCCAGATGACAGTGATGCAGATGAATATTTCGACACCTTAGTCATCTTCTACGTCTTTTATTTTTGAACTGTATTTTGCTAGGCAGATGAACCTTAGCTGCGTAAAAATAGGGTTGGTTTTCCATCTATCATTTTATTGTAGATCATCATCGTGAGTGGACTGGAGTCGCTTGACAGCAGAAATTAGCAGTCAAGTAGATCCCTCCACAATCACAAAGCTTTGAATTGATCTAATGTAACGGTAAAGGTACGCTGTGTGTGTGGGCCGTCCGTGCATCGTAATTTTACTTTTGACCAAAGCTTTCAGCAATTGCGTCGTTTGTTAAAAAAACTATAAAGAAAGTATAATTAGCTGCTGTCAGCGAAGCAGCGGTCAAATATTATTATTGCATAGGGAACCTGCACATTGATAAGAATAATTATATAATGAAAATAGAGATAACCATTTGGGTTGCTACCCATCTCGTAGACGTGTCTCTTGCATCATGTTTTGTTGTTGCGATTATTATTAAGTTTACCCTACACAAATGTCATTACATGAATTTCATTTCAGAATTATTGAATTGAATGATTTATGTTTGGGGTTATTTCAACCCAAAGCAAGAAAAAAGTATTATTAATAAATCTTGTTACGTATTATTTGCAAAAGCTTGTAAGGATTTGTTTTTTTATGATTTCGTTCCAGTCGTCTTAATGATATACTTAACTCAAAATTTACTAAAAATTACCGTTCAAGGCCCCTTATCTCTTAGGATTCTGTAGCTTATATTTTAATTTTATTGGAGTTAGTAGATATCGAGTTATAGATTACCGGAATACTATAGGTTTTATAGAAAAAGGATAGAAGCGATTTTTTTTTTTAAACCTAACGTCTAAACTCAAAACGTGACAAACTACTAATTAAATAAATGTAAGATTTTTATAATCTTTATATGATAATGATAAGACTCTTATGTTGATCTGGTAATATGACTTATTATTTGTAATTATATCAGATAATTGACACACTGGTTATCTGTACCGTAATAATTAGTAATATATTTTATAGTGACTGATATCTAAAACACACCTATAGGTCAACTTTTTACAAGGCAAACTATCCTCAATGTCGATATTGTTTGAAGCTATGCATAGTGAAAGTAAACTGGTCGACCTTGTGCCAAATCTGTCTAAAACGACAAATAGATAGCAAATACTTTTAATGAATATTTGATACTAAATAGCGACTAAATAATTACGTACTTAGTTAAAATTAATGCCTTACCCGATACCTATCGTTATACCAAGAACAATGATGAAATCATGACAACTTCTTATCATTATGATATGACTTGATAAACGCTTTGACTATTATCAGTTCTGCTGTTGCAAAATTATCAGCTTTTTTCTCAGTTAGGTTAGATAGGTGTGTATTGCACGGCGTTGCAGCCGGTGCAAGATAATGGAAGTGAATTTGCTGCTTAAGTGTGAAAAGAGCTGATGATTACGCAACGGCTGAACCGATTTCCATCAAACGTAGCTTATAATTATCCTGATTAAACCAGCTTTCGAGCAAAAAAATCTTAACGAAATCGTGTCAACCGTTTCGGAGTTACGTTGCACAAACAAACAGACAGACAGATATACAGACAAACAGACAGCCATACAGACAGACTTATAGACATACCAGACATAGGTGTCAAACTTGCAAAACATCCTTCTTATTGCGTCGTGGGTTAAAAATAGGCTTCAAATCTATTTGAGTCGGGAACGAAAACTAAAAAAATGCTTGAAAATTTTATTGTGTTTTTGCCTACTAATAAAGCGCAACATATCGTAAACTATTAGCTATAGAAAAAAAAAACTAAGGCAGGAATTGCAGGGAATTTAATTGTCTACAAAATTGGTCTGATCTATTTTTGGTGTAAATCCCATAGATAAGGAGTTATTTAATAAAAACTAATTTTTGGGGTCTTTAATCCAAGATGGCGGAGCGCGCCGAGGTCACTCAAGGTCGAAAACTTGATATTTTCATAAGAACACCTAAACATAACACATATCCAAAATTCAGGACTGACGGACCTTTTGCAAGTGAAAACTATCTGGCGACTGGGCTACGGTGATAACAAAAATTTTGAAAAGCCGTTTTGTACAGTCGAGTTCATTAATATATTGGCCCTTCCAGGTTTCAAAAATATATGAACGTTAATAAAGTTCATAATATTGTGACAACACTAAGCATCATTAAATTGTGGTCAAGATTTAGATTCATTAATATGTGACTGCTTTTTCTCAGTCTTGTGCCTTTGGCTATACATGTTACTGAAAAAAAGCAGTCACATATTAATGAATCTAAATCTTGACCACAATTTAATGATGCTTAGAGTTGTCACAATATTATGAACTTTATTAATGTTCACATATTTTTGAAGCCTGGAAGGGCCAATATATTAATGAACTCGACTGTACCTAAAAAATCTATTGCCTGCACGAAGTTCAGGCCGGCCAAAATAAAATGCGCGTATGTTTCACCTCGATTGGTTGAGTAGATCCTAAGATACAGCTTGACCTCTTTATTGTATGCAGTCTCACACAAAGCAAGGGTCATGATTGAATGGTTGATGCGAATTCATGTTGGTTTTCGAATTCCTCACGCTATTAGTGATAAGTTATTGCGGTAGGCGGTATGAAATAGGTGACTAGTAACTGGTGATTGTTCATAGGCACTGGATGGTGATTGGTGTTAAATGATAGAGGATGCTAGGTGATAGATAAGTGTTGTATTGTGGTGATTTGGGCTAGATTAAGGGTGGTGATGGTTATTGTGATATGATTAGCGATGGATGGTGCTGATTGGTGACAAATTTATGATTTTAGTTGTAATAGAGGCGAATATTTTTATTTATTTTTAAAATATTGGTCTTTGTTGTACATTATTTAGTTATTGCGATTGCGACACAATGTTGTTTTCCGACTTCCACGCGGACGGAGTCGCGGGCACAGCTAGTGGTTCATAAAAGTAATTGTCGCAGCGGACTATTATTTAAATCCAGCATGCTGCTTGAGTTTAACATTGTTATGTATGGCTTATATGTATAAAATTGTCAACCAAGTAACAATTTACAATTCAAAAGTAGTGTTTTTTTGTCAATACGTTCCTGTGGCACTACCGTTTTAAAACTTTTTGAATGGTACTGAAATTACGTTCTTCTAGTTGTATGAAATTTAAATTCGTTTTTTTTTTACTTTTACGTCACTATTGAGCTAGTGAAATATTGACAGTACAGTTACGTCGTTTTGGCACATCATGCAGAAATACAAATAGAAGTGTGTTATGAAAAAAAAAAGTTTTTTTTGGTAGATACGTTGGTCTGGTTCTTAACTGACCATAAATATCCAAGGGATTAATACTTCTTTCTTTTTTTATTTCATGCTGTTTTGATTTGTCGACGATATTACAGCGATTGCAGGAAAGACCTGGATGCGATTGGAGCAAACCAGTGAAGATTGCACAAGGGAGACGAGATTTATACCCAACAAGGTTGAGGATGAACAAGATGATGGAATTTTGATATATTTACCTCCTGAATAGACGACATCCCCAACTAATGGACCGACGTGGTGGCCCATCTTCAGGGCACCAGTTTTAGTGTCCACCTGTCGTAACGTGGTTCCTTCGCCGAAGAACAACGGCTTCCTCGCGTCTACCACTATCCAGTCGAAGTAAGTCTTCCAGTTCCTGTGAGGCTCGCCAACCTTTAAAGAATAATTAAAATATTATAAAACCATTTCAGAATCCCAGTAATTCAGCGAATCCCAAACATATTTCGTTATTAAGTAAACTGACACAGACTATTTCGTAAATAGCGTTTAATTCAGTTTAGTTTGGAATTTTCGCGATAGAGTAATATGAGGACAAGCTATATTGCGCGCTTAGGAAAGTGAGATGCAAAATTAAGAGAAAATGTCTCTAAATTATGACATTACTAATGTACTGATCATGGTATAAAAAAATAGGATATTCTCTTCCGGTGACAGCTCATGACGTCGCATTACGCTAATGCGTCACGATGTACAGTCACGAGCATATATTACTATGGGCACATTGGCAAATATATCTGTCCCAGGAACGAGTTCAATAATATCTGTCTGCACGAACGCAGCACAAACATCTCATCGTTCATAGGCATCACATTAAAGTGACAACTTCCCAAATCAAAAATATGTAACGATATTAGTTTCAAAATAATGTGATACCTCTTGGAGTGCAAAAATATACGCCGTTTACTAATTCTGTGTTTCTGTCAGCATTGGCATTGATTCCTTAATAACGTGCTTATATATAACTATAAATAGATGGCAAAAATATCTGACATAATTATAATAATATCTTCCATTTTATCTTTCATATTATTTTTGAGTTTGTAAAATTATTTTATTTAGATAGATTTTTTTGACATGAATTCGTTTACACCCTGTGTACAATATAGTATATGTATAATTATTAACGTTGTTACATTCAGTGAAGGTGTCGCGTTTTTTTCAGAAATTATTAGATCTGTAGTTTTCAATTATATCTTCAGTATCGAATCTCTAACTTGGGGTTATTGCTCGGGATATTGCCAAAGAGGGAATGGTTTTTGGACCTTAAACTATTATACGATAATTATGTAAGATATAAAACGTTATTTAAATAAGGGGCTCGTGGCTAATTAACAACCTGTAAGTAAAGCTGCGCTTGTCGCGGTCAGTCCATGGATGGGTGACCATTAGTTACATATCAAGAGCGTTCCGTGCCTCAGAGAGCAAGATAAACCGTCGGTCCCGGTGTCATACAAACGATACCTATGACAGTCGTTACAGGTATTCAGAAGCCCGAAAGTCTGACAACCGGTCTAACCCTAGGATATCGACATTGCCCAATAACTGGGTTGTGGAAGTCTGTTGGCAGTAGCTCCGTGTAAAATATTGGTTATCAGCCGCATCTGGGTAGACTGAAAGCTGACCCCAACATAGTTGGGAATAGGCTACGCAGAACATAAATCAAAAACCGGCCAAGTGCGAGTCGGACCTGCGCACGAAGGGTTCCGTACCATTATCTATTCTGTTTTTTAGTATTTGTTGTTATAGCGGCAACAGAATAGAATAGAATATACTTTATTGTACACCAAAATTGTAACATAGCTCTTTAAACAATATCATTTTCACAGAAATACATCATCTGTGAAAATTTCAACTGTCTAAATATCACGGTTCATAAGATACAGCCTGGTGACCAGACGGACGGACAGCGAAGTCTTAGTAATAGCACAGTAGACACATAAGCTAAAGCAGTACCTCAACTTACTATAATCTCAAGAATTGAAACAAACAGACACGCTCTGTATACTGAGTAGTTTTTTGTTTTTGTATGGAACTGTATCCCGAAAATACCTTATTTGTCTTGTTGCAGTGCGTGTCTGTGTGAGTGTGTCAAATCGGACGATTGTAGGTAGTTGAAGTACTGCTTTAGCTTATATGTCTACTGTGGTAATAGGGTCCCGTTTTACCCTTTGGGTACGGAACCCTAAAAATCATATCCATCCAAAGGTTGTCTGGTAGAAATTGCATAGTGCGATAAGACCGCATTATACATCCCTATTTTTATAGTAATGTTTTTTGTTGGTTTTGTGTACAATAAAGAATATTCTATTATCAGATTTCACATAAAACATTTTATAACTAAAGTAACCAAAACATAAACATTTTTACGCGTATCATCGAAAGAGCAGCCTGACGATAAGAGCTAAAAAGACAGCAGTTTTGAATCACAAATTATTTGTGATCAATCGTTTCATTGTTCAACAGTGATGTAATGTAGTCATAGATTTGCAAATAATTAACTATTTGGTTAAAATTATATTTACCTTGGCGCCGTATGGAAAATCGAATAGGTATGTCATGATTCTATCTGTGAAAGTGTATTCGCTATTCGTTAATATAAAGGTTTTGGCACCGCTATCCCTTATCCTCGCCAAAAACATGGGCAGTCTATCATCTTTCTTTAAGTATAATTCCAAATTCTCCGTAGTTTTGTCCTTAAGTTCTTGAATGTGTATGTCGTCAACCGAATTTCTTACATCTTGAAAGATTGATCTGAATGACATCGCAAGATCCCCACATCTTACGCCTGTTTTTTCTCTGCATAGAAAAGTTTATTTATAGACATTTGGAAATAAGAGGCGTTCCAGTTAGCGCACCAATTTGAACCGCACCAATTGTCAATTCTATTCCTTAAGCGCACCCATTTGGTGCGCTTTTAGTAAAATTGAAAATATTCCTATTTCTGTTCTTCCTAGCACACCAACGGGAAGTGTATCTAGAAAGGAGCATTCATTATTTAATGAAAATATCGATTTAAAAAAAAACATAATATTTTTTATTGAACCAACATTGTCATATTTAAGTAGTAAATAATTTACGAAACGATCTGCGATTTATAATTATAAGTAGACCAAGTATTTAATTGAGTTGCTCTGCATGGTAGAAAAAAATTGGATTACCAAAGTGTTGCATTAATAAATTACCTATGTTGAACGAAACTGGTTGTGAAATTAGAAATATAAATTATGACTGATTCTATAAATGATTTTAATATTGTACCTATAACAAAATATCGATTGTGATTAATACACATTACATATTATAATTTTTTATCGATGTTTTCCACTATGAATGCCCCTCTCTGGATACACTATGACCGTTGGTGCGCTAGGAGGAAACGAAATTTTAACATTTTCAATTTTACTATTAGCGCACCCACTTGGTAGTGGGTGCGCTAAAAGGAATAGTACTGCACAAATTGGTGCGCTAAATGGGTGCTGTTCAAATTGGTGCGCTAAATGGAATGCCTCGGGAATAATAACCATGTATCAAGATGTTTTCTTCTAAAATTACTAAGCCATACCAAGAGTAGTGCGTTTGTAAGTCGGCCGATTGAAAAGCGAATTACGCAATACATAACTCTGTGTGTCGTGTTAATGTTTAATGGCCATTCACTATCAGAAGGAGAGCTATTTCAGAGTTATTACCACATTAGTTGAATTATAACATAATAAAATCAACGGATTGCACTACGCGAAGCGTCAACAAACATTTAAAATAAATAATGTTGTATAGTTGTGCGTATTTGTACCTGTTTAATTAATGGATGCATTAAGAGTATTTATTCAGTTTAACAAGTGACGGCAGTAAGAACCAAGTTGATATTGTAAATAACTCATTGCTTACCT
The DNA here is from genome assembly GCA_905220435.1 of Amphipyra tragopoginis. NCBI lineage: Eukaryota > Metazoa > Arthropoda > Insecta > Lepidoptera > Noctuidae > Amphipyra > Amphipyra tragopoginis. Next base: position 13,582,551 of record HG992005.1, on the reverse strand, counting down.
CGTGTATTGTGGCGAATTAGTGAAAAAATCTATCAAACAAGCTATGAGATATGTTTCTGGCAAGTTGAATAACGTGTTCAGTACATATACTCTAGACTCGTCTAATGTCAAGAACTTATTCGGATACATTTCGTATATACGTGAACTGTAACAAACGTATAAAATATTAATATTTCCGCTAGGACAGGTTATGAATTATTTGTCATGATGGCATCATTTTTTGCTTCTTTAATGTGTAAACACAAAATCAATGTTATCTTCGTACACACGGCTTCATATCAAGCTATATATAATTATCCTGTATGAGCTGATCTTGCATTGTATAGGCCAATGAGAGCTCAGCTTATACTATATAATATATGGCTTGATACATTATATTTCGCGTCGTATGAGGAAATCCATAGATCAAAAGAGATGTGTTAAAGAAGCTCAATTAATGCCTTAATGACAACATACTGCCATGAAAGGCGTAGGTACCTATTATTTATATTTACAGTGCTAAACACTATAAACTTGTTCCGTACCATGTTCGACAAATACACTCATGGACATATTTAGAGGAACGCATAAAAGGACAAAAAAATAGCATATTAGGCTGCGTTCACACAAGCGCGATTTTTTTCGGCGCGCAAGCACGCTCTCGTCTCGTACGAGTCGCTCTGGCCTCAGAAACTTTGGAATTTAATAGTTAGTCGCTCGTCTTAACGTACTATTTCTATCGATGTAAAGTACACGCGCACGCTCAGCGCCCGAATAGCTATTGCGTAGTACACGCGTCGCAATCGCGCAGCGCCCGCGCCACCTCAACCCTCCCAACTAGGATGGCAAATGCAATTTGAGATCTATTGATGTGTCATAAGACTCAAATTATATACAACAAATTTAAAAGCGAGTTAGACGCGGGTGCTGACGCGCGTGGTGTGCGCTTAGCGGGCGCGTGTCATCTGAACGCGCTCTTATCTGTTTTATTATCGTTTATTGAGGGATTGGTTAAAATAAATTATTAAAACTAACATTGCTGAACAAAACAAAACATAGACTTAAAACAAAGTAGAGACAAAAATCTAATACCGTCGTTATCAGGACAATAATCAATTTTATCCTTTATTCAAACGGCTACAATTTTTTCTAATGTTGGGTACACTCAGTATTTAGTTTTACCTCCTCTTGCATTACATATACTGATATAGATGGCCAGTACGAAATGAAAACATATTAAATATTATTCTGACTTTTTTTACGTTCCTCTAAATATGTCCCTGAGTGTAGTTAATCTTGTTAAATATGAGACAAACAAATAATATCAAAAGTGAACTTACTGTTTCAGGAATTGAAATCCATGCACGCATACTAAAATATTACCATAGGCATCTACTTTTAGTAAGTTACCGTATAACGTGTCGAACCACAGACCTCTGAAAATGAAATTAAGTTTAGTTAAGAAGATATTTATCTTAATATAATTGGTTTAGTTTTAACAACAAATAATAGTTACCTAACTGGAAATGAAGGGTCGTATTCAAACTCTAATATTTCTTGTGGGTAACCTTTCCTTACTAATCTCTCTTTGGTTAAATTAAATCCTAAGGTTTCATATTGTGGCGATTTGTATTCTGCAAAAATAACAATATTTAGTATGGTACAAAAATGAGGGACTATTGGCTAAAAAGTATCCGCATGGTGCTATCGATCAGCAAGGCTAAGCTGTGCTTGCCGCAATCAGTCTGAGAATGGGTGTCAATTTTTTACCCATCGAGATCCGTCTGTGTCTCGGAGAGTATGTTTAACTGTTATTCCCGGTACATTGACAACCGACGTTATAGTCGGAAGCCCGAAAGTCTGACAACCGGTGTACCGCTTTGACAAAAGTCAGTCGCTCCGCTCGACACTGATATTAGGCCGCATCTGGGGGCCTACTCCCTAAGTCCGTCAACGAAGTTAGTCGCCCGTCCGAAAGTAGCCCGAAACGTAGGAGTGAACAAAACAAGTGTCAAGTTCAACTTTTCGGACGGGCAAAAACACATCGGTAGCAGGGACAACTGTCAAATCGTGTTGTCATTCATTCTTAGTTCGGGCCCCGAAATAATCGTATGTTCGTAGGTGATAGGGAGTAGGAAACACTCGTAACTAAGGCGAAACCACAAACTTCGTGCTTAGGGAGTAGACCACCTGGTTAGACGGTTTCCAGTCTATCTAATTGCAACGTCACAATGAAAGATGCAAAATCGTCAACATAGCAAAAAGTTGAAGATCACCAGCGGTGGTCTTACGGTTGCGAGTCTCATGATGGCGGATCTTTGCGAGGCACTTGCCCAGTGCCGGGCTCGAGCCTAGTTATGAATGTAGCTAGAACTAAATATGTCGCTCTTTATGCAGTGTAGAACCGAGCTACTCATTCATTTTTTTTCTAATTTTGAACTTGCGGACTTATAAGATATTAGAACTTGAAGTTATCAAGATATTTGTTTAATTTAGACAGAATATTGGTTTCAGTCTTCCACGCGGACAGAGTCGCGGGCACAACTAGTAGGTACCTAATTATAAAATTGTAATGACTTTCGGTTTGGTACATTGGGTGCTAGTTTGTTGCATAAAGGACACACTATCACGCCATAAACGGAATACGTTGAATACGAATTTATCCTGTAATGTATATAATCAATACTTTTCTTTCTAACGTTGTTCCCGCCTACAAATAACAGAGTCCGCTTTGCGCTTTTGTCATTTCCAATTCGGTCGATCTTGAGCATTCTTTGGAGATAGGTTGCAGACTCTCACATTATAAGCCTTAACTACACTACGTCCAACTAGCTCTTCATAGCGTCGCCCGACCAGTAACAGGCCCCAGAAGGCGGCGCGCATGTGTTCCGTGCGCGCCTCTCAGGAGGACGTGGGGCAAGGCCCCACAGAAGGAGAGGTCCGCCAGGGGATGGCGGACCGAGGCCTGCCGGGGTTGCGGTGCATGCAGCTGCGAATCCCGTGACCCCGGCCAAGGGTCAGGAGTAGGAACACCGTGGGTTTTTAGCCGGTAAGAGTCCGGCATAACCCTTCGCCTTCCCCAGGCGAAGGGTATCCATGAGGATTTTCCCACGATAAAAAAAAAAAAAAAAAAAAAGGGTTAACGCGTCCTTAAAAATTGTAGGTCACTGGCATCCGGAACAGTGTCCAAGATACCGCTAGTCAGGGCTCCAAGAAAGGTATAAAGTGAAATTGAGTTTTATTAAGAACTTACCAGCCAATGTGTAGTCCATATCAAAGCCATAGAATTGTACATTCTCTAAATGTAGCGATCTGTTAACAAAGATTCTGAAACAAAACAAAAAAGTTATCTTTACTTATAAGTAGTTAAAAGGTACTAGAGATCGCCCGCAGCTTTGCCCGCGTGGATTTCGTATTCCGCGTTTTTAGCGATAAAAGTACCCCATGTCCTTCTCCAGGTTCCAGACTATATCTGTACCAAATTTCATTCAAATCGGTTCAGTAGTTTAGTCGTGATGACTTAACAGATAGACAGACAGAGTTACTTTGGCATTTATAATGTTAGTAAGGATTACGAGTGTATGAATTAATTGCAAATCTATAAATAGTTCAATCATCTGTAATGACCACACTAAATGTGGATCGTAAGCATGTAATCGGCGGGCCGGGCTAATAGCCTATTTAATGTTTTATGGGATTACTGTGAAACGTGTCATATACAAGCGAGACCGGCCTTTGAGACGACCCTACTTGCGCCCCACGTTTCGTGTTTGTGCACCGTAGATGACTGATCAATAAGAGCTTAGCGTATTTATTTTAACATTATGAGGAAAATTATACTTAAAGACCTATCCAAAAAAATCATACGACTTAGGTTAGCTTGAAAAATTTACGTATTACCTACAGAATCTAATTACTCGGTGGAATGCTAAAATATGTTAGAATTGAAGTTTTTTTTACATACCGATTTACTGCATTTATCATTATTCAAACTGATTTACATAGGTATATAGTCAAAATACTTGCTGGGACACTAAAATAGGTTAGAAATGAAAGATTTTTTTAACTAACCAATTTACTGCTTTTACAATTATTAAAATTAATTGATATAGATATTATAGAACTTAAACTTTAATGTACTCTGTGACTATAAAACATAACATGAAAAGCCAACGAAATAGGTATACAACAAAGAGATTAAATTTAATTTATCTATTACTATTGAATGTCTTTGGTTGACAATTTGTGTCAATTTTTATACTCGTGTGATGGAGAGATCAAAGAGAGGTAAAGGCATAGAAGTAATAAGTACTACGAAAGGTCATCACTTATTATAACCACACCGCCCCCGTACAGCAACGCGTTGCCAGGGAGGTGGTAGCTCGCTGTCCACACGCGCCATCAGCGAGGAAACAACGAGCTCTCCGTACACCGAGGACTAGGATTCGTCTTGTTGCTCGGTCGGCAGAGATCACAGAGAGTTCCTAGGCGAAGGAGCACGCGTGTCTTGGTGATATCTCAGTTTACACTGCGCGAACTGGCAATCATCGGTATTGCACTTGAAGAGGAAAAGAATAATTCGAGAAAGCTATTTTACATTACGAATTCTATCGATTTCTACGATATTTTTAAACTTTGCCTACCAATTTACTAAAATATATACAGTGGTGGACATATAATTAGAAACACCAAGTGTGACTTTTATTTTTAGTACAATTTAACTTGATAATTAATGTTTTACGTATCATAGAGGGCTTATACCTATTTATCTATAATGTATGTACATCATGAAGTATTATTATGTCAGTTTTGGAAATATCATACAACCGTTTATGTAAAATCTGGTATACTTTACAAAATAAAATGAAGCAGCACAACATACTAAGGTGGACAACTAATTAGAAACAGAAAAAAAACATTATCATAAATATGAACAAAGGTAACGAAACAATAAATAATGAAGTTAAATGGTACAGTCGAGTTCATTAATATATTGGCCCTTCCAGGCTTCAAAAATATATGAACGTTAAAAAAGTTCATAATATTGTGACAACTCTAAGCATCATTAAATTGTGGTCAAGATTTAGATTCAATAATATGTGACTGCTTTTTCTCAGTCTTGTGCCTTTGGCCGTATACATGTTACTGAAAAAAAGCAGTCGCATATTATTGAATCTAAATCTTGACCACAATTTAATTATGCTTAGAGTTGTCACAATATTATGAACTTTTTTAACGTTCATATATTTTTGAAGCCTGGAAGGGCCAATATATTAATGAACTCGACTGTACAAACATTTTATAATAAACAATTAATGCTTGTTTGGGAAGCCTCTGCTGTCGATTACAGCTCTACAACGTCGTGGCATTGATTCTATGAATGTTTCATACATTTCTAGGGAATATTCCTCCAAGCTTCTATAAATGCGTCTTAAAGTTGTTGTAGTATGATACTAGTAGTAGTATGATATTAGTGATACGTTTACTGGACAATGTTTTCTTTACAATGTACCACAAATTTAAATTTGATTCAAATCCAGACTATTTGCAGACCAATCTAACACCGACACTACAATAATCCAAACCAAAGAAACAGCGGCAACCGCATTTCTAAGAGACTAATTAGTGTCAGTGTTAGAGTGGTCTGCAAATAGTCTGGATTTGAATCAAATTTAAATTTGTGGTACATTGTAAAGAAAACATTGTCCAATAAACATATCACTAATATCATACTACTACTAGTATCATACTACAACAACTTTAAGACGCATTTATAGAAGCTTGGAGGAATATTCCCTAGAAATGTATGAAAAATTCATAGAATCAATGCCACGTCGTTGTAGAGCTGTAATCGACAGCAGAGGCTTCCCAACCAAGCATTAATTGTTTATTATAAAACGTTTGAACCATTTAACTTCATTATTTATTGTTTCGTTACCTTTGTTCATATTTATGATAATGTTTTTTTTCTGTTTCTAATTAGTTGTCCACCTTAGTACGTTGTGCTGCTCCATTTTATTTTGTAAAGTATACCAGATTTTACATAAACGGTTGTATGATATTTCCAAAACTGACATAATAATACTTCATGATGTACATACATTATAGATAAATAGGTATAAGCCATCTATGATACGTAAAACATTAATTATCAAGTTAAATTGTACTAAAAATAAAAGTGACACTTGGTGTTTCTAATTATATGTCCACCACTGTACATATACCTAGTAGTTTAACCGGCCAAATGCGTGTCGGACCACGCACACTAGGGTTCTGCAGCATGTCAAAATAATTTTCGTTAAGTGTACATGAGGGCAAACAAGATTATTATTTTTCAGATTCTTTGATAACACGTTTTGAAAGTTATAACATCTTAGGACATCTTAACATAAAATATTATAGTATTTTCAGCATCGGCGACGCGCTATAAAGTCAGCAATTTGAATTAAAATAAAATGTCAAGAGTCAGCTAATTATTGCTAACTGCTTTAATCAGTTCTGAGGTGCTAACACGCTCACGCAACCCTCACATCCGCTCCTTTGTTTATTGAGTCTCAAGTACATAGATAAGAATTACGTCAGGCTAAAGACGCCCGAATACATGATAAGAAATTAAACGTGATATTATACGTGACAGCTGTATTCAAATTGATTGACTTACAATCAAATATATATTTTACTATCAATACAAAACTGAGATCAGATCTAGGATTACAAGTGTTATTTTTAAGATAATTCTGTCACTTCTGCTCTAAAATGACGATAAGCATCATGTTGCTATATGGGAGAAATCTTATTTACATAGTAAAATGAATATACTTAGAAGATATAGAAAAACAAACGTAAAAAAAAAACTTTTTATTAGCAAAAATAGTAAATGACCACAAAAATTTAAAACCTATTTTAATTGAAAATATTATTCAAATATTTTACAACCTCGTTATGCTATTTAACAACGGGTTCCTCAATTACACTGATTAAAACGGGTTATTGCATACGCCCCATGTGTCTGTCAAAAGTAACGGAGCGTGGACTATAGTTCCACAATGTATTTTTGAAGCCTACCCTCGACAGTGTTCCCAGAACACGCTTTTTAGTACAATTTATTTCTTTATTTATTTTTAAGAAAACATATGGTTGCACGTTTTAATTCACACAGTCGTACTTAAACCATCTTTACGCATTGTTCGAGGCTAACTTACCTATATCAATCAACTTTTGTTCAAATCATGGGCATTTGGAGCAGAGCTTGGATGAGATTTCCCAAACAAACCATATTGTACTCTTAAAGTATTGGATTTTAAAAGGGTTTTCGGAACGTACTTAAGACCAGAGTTCCCTTTGAATTTTGACGATTGTACTTTTTTAGATAAGTATATTTTAGTACTATTTTGAGCACTTTGATGTCCTTAAATATCAGCTGACGACAGGCAATACTGAACTCGAGTGCTCAACGCGTTTCGTTCATTGAATTTTACACAGTTTTAACTTTTTAGCATTTTCATTTTTTTAGTAAATTACCTAATTAACAAAACGTCAACAAAACGATGGTTACCATCTCATCACAATGATTTTTAGATCAGCTCTTAGTACACAATAGCGCATAATAGACGTACATTGACTAAAGCCTCATCCCCAAGTCCCAACTAGGAACATTTGTCGAGCGATCCCCGGTGACATCGGGCGATGTCGGGCGACGTCGGACGACATCGCCGCGACATTGTTGAAACTGTTCCTTGTCGCACAGTCGATGAAGAGTAGTGATAGAAGCCTCGTCCCCACTAGGAACATTTGTCGAGCGACATGTGTCCCCGGTGACATCGGGCGACGTGGGGCGACATCGCCCGATGTCTCCGGGGACACATGTCGCTCGACAAATGTTCCTAGTGGGGACGAGGCTTAACTTCTAGTTACTTTAACGTCTTCAGTACAAAAGGAGCAATGGACATTTAATATGATCAACACGGACAAATGAGAAACTTTTTGTAATAATAAAAAATAGTATGATGCCAAATGATAAGGAAAAAAATATATAATATGTCAAGTGCAAAGATTGTCAACTCGCCGAAGTTTAAGAAATTATTTTATTATTAAATTTGAATTAATGTTACTTCATGCGTAAGCAATAACAATACTTAAATCTAAAATTAAGAAAATAAATTCAAGGCAACAAAGTTCAGAGAGTACAAATCCTAAAACTTCAATGATATTTTGAAACAATGAGATTAACTAACTAGCAAATCTATGTCAAGACCCCAGTCGGTGAATAAGCAAACATTGTGAAAAACGGAATACTGTAAGATTTTACAGCGTTCCAATGCTTTAAAACGACATAAACGTGGAAGAGTTTTCTTCCTCATGAACATACCCGTGCTGCTGATGCTGATGTTAAACCGAACTTATTATTAACTTGAGGTACCTTTACCTGCATGAGTATCATCAGACATTGTAATTTTTAATTTCTAAGAATGTTACGAATAATAGAAGACTAAGAAGTACTACATTCGTTTAGTTTTAGTCCCTGTCGATGCCTTATATTTAAGAAGATAATTAAAATTTACATTCGATTGATTAATTATCAGTCAAATGCATTTTCAGGACATTGGTGTCGATTCGTTTGTGCACAAACTGAACTTAATTTAGTCTAGTGCCGTCTTTTTCACTCTGGCAAAATAAGAAAGAGAGACGTAAACAAGAGCTGCTGTTTCCATACAAATTTAGAAGACACGTCAGAACGGTTGTCTAAAATCACTGTGAAGTTCAAGGCGTAAACTAGTTTAACAGTCCTAACTTAATTCTTATCTATCACCGTCCTTTTCTCGCTGTCTGTTAGTAAAAGATAGCAACTCTCTCATGTTATTTTAGTTGGTGAACAAGAGAATCGGCACCATATTATCTGTCATATTGAGTTATACATATCATAGTCACGGTCCACTGGTAACAATTATCCTGATGCCAAACTAAACTGAATCATCAATGTGATATTTATATTATCATAATCAGCCCATTACTGTCCCACTGCTGGGCACGAGCCTCTTTTCGGAATGAAAAGGTTTGAGGCCTTTTAGCCCACCGCATCACTACTATCAATCACTACATAGTATAAAACAAAGTCGCTTCCCGCTCTCTGTCCCTATGTATGCTTAGACTTAGATCTTTAAAACTACGCAACGGATTTTGATGCAGTTTTTAGAGTGTTTCAAGAGGAAGATTTTAAGCTATAAAACGGGTTGCTAGTTATTATATAAATTAATAGCGACCCGCCCCGGCTTCGCACGGGTGCAATAATAAAAAAAAACAATAGGTAGTAGTAAATTTTGAAAAACAAAATTTTCTTTCTAAGCGTAGGTAGTTTCTGTGAACTTCGATATATCTACATTACAAATATTAAATAAAAAATATTAATAAAATCTAATTTGAATTGTAATGGGGACAAAACTGTCACATTATAAGCGAAAGAAATTCATTTACTTAGAAATACATCGCTAGCTTTACCTACTTCTTTGTACTGTCTTTTTTAACTTAAAGTAATGAATTTTTAAAAGTAGATAAGTAATTAGAGTTAATGTAGAACTAATCGCCTATCTAGATTTTGTTTTTTTAAAGTGCGTAATTTAAAAGTACATCGCTGGCTAACTGTTATAGAAGAAGCCATTTTTTATAAAAAACTAAAACGGAACAAATTGCGTATTATGCATATTTCGATAGAACAAATATAGAACTAATTATGTATTCGTTGAGACGCAGAGCATGGTCAATCGCTAGGTACAGATACACCCGTTATGGCCCTCAATCCTTACGCACATATGTATATTTGAAATTCTCGCCTTTTCTCTACTATAATATGCATGTATTATACATATAAACCTTCCTCTTGAATCATTTTGTCTATTGATGAAAACCGCATCAAAATCCGTTGCGTAGTTACCCGACTACGGTGAATCCAAAAGGAAGGGTAATGATTTTGTTTAAAAGATTTGCGTACAGACGGCGGGAAGCGACATTGTTTTATAATAAGTAGAGATGAACATGTTTTATGAAACACGACAAACACGAGACACTGTAGAACAAAAGCTTTTATACCTAACAAAAATGGTCATCCGTGTGGTGCCGGACGTAAAGAATAGCACTACCCCGTCTCTTCCCGTGGGTGTAGTGTGTAAGGCGACTAAGGAATTCACTCGAGGATAGGCAGCAGCGTTCTCTGGGTACTTTAAAAACCATACTGCGATCGCCAACCCGCCTGCCATGCATATCGATTATGGCAAACCCCCCCCCCCCCCACATTGTTTGGGGGGGGCGGGGCGGGGCTATGTCCAGCAGTGGACGTCATTCGGCTGAATGATGATGATGAATAATTAATGGAATTTTTAAAACGGGCCTTGTTACTATTTCCATTAATGTCTGTGGTTGCATGATCGTTATTATTACTGTTATTATACAATTTTTTAATAGCTGGACTACTGCGGCTTCTAGATTTGTATAAACTGTTGATCACGACAAAGATTCAGTTTTCTCAAGAACCAAACACCTTAACACATTCATTATTTTAAATATCTTTATCAAAGAGGTACATATGAAATGAAGTAAGTACATATAGGTACATAATTATGATTTTAAAGAGGCGTACTATCGATGAATATTAATACACAACTCGCAACCTAAAGCCACTCAGCCGAGCCAGCCTCACGTACGTAGAGAATATGTGACAAACCGTCATTTTTCCAGATAAGAGCTATCTGACGATTGTGAATCAGGCTATAGTGCCCTTTTTAGTGGCTATAACTATATCAAGCCAGTATTTGTTATAATAGCAAAGTATTTGTTTATTTTTAGAACACGTGTCGCATAAGGTGAAAGTTTTTTGCAAGTCAAGCGATGATACAGAACGGAACATTACTGTTGGCTCCAGTTCGATGTCCATTTTAATTATCTTATTGATGCATACGTGTATTAGATTTATGACATTAACGTCTACGGCAAATACGCACTGCACCAGTGGAATTTCAGCGTCATGCCAACACCGCGAGCGTTCCAGAGATATCAAATATTCATGTCTTAAAATTTATTTCAGTAAAACCGTGAAAAGTTGTATGCGTGTTGCAAATTTCAGTGTCACATTCCAGAAGTATAAAAATAACCTTATGGACTTGTTTTACAATATCGAATACATTATGTACATACCTACAGTATTAGGGAACATGGGTAATGGTAATTATATTTTTTGAGTCAATAAATAATTATGTTTTCTGAAAGGGTTGACAACATACAACAAAATTAGAGCAAAAGGCATCTATAACAATTATGATTTTATTCAATGTGTCGTTCATAATAGAGTTCGGTAACCAACCATCGATAACCGAAGTTGTAATAATAAGCTGAAGTTCATTTGTAAGGTAAAAACTATTAAAGCGACTGCGCCTAGGTACTAACGCACTGGCGTTAGTAGGTAGGTACCTATGTGATCTAGACAAAATTGTACTTTTTACTGGATTCTGTAGTTATGTAAATAATTTACATAGAAGTAATGTACGCTGTACTACGTACAACTGGAATAAATCTATGTCGAAAAATGTGTGCTGTAGAGCGAGAGAGGTATGAGTCCGCCGCCGCGCCGTGTCTTTTTCTAACAAAAGGATAACCATATACAAGGTGTAACATAAATAACGCACAACCTCTTAAAGGGTCACTGTACTCATCATTATGAACAACTTTTACTATGGGACCAAACCAGAAATCGCGAAAAAAAACAGCTGTTCCCTACATTTTGACGAGTTATGCGAACATAAATGCAGGGAAAAGCTGTTTTCTTTTTCGCGATTTCCTATTTGTTCCCATAGTAAAAGTTGTTCATAATGATGAGTACAGTGACCCCTTAAGAGGTTGTGCGTTATTTATGTTACACCCTCAGAATACAGAATTTCTGTATTCTGAGGTTACACCTTGTATATGGCAGACCTCATGGTGTTGCCTGCTTCTGCCTAGTATTACCAAGTGATTTATGTCCTTTAAAGTGCAATATCAATAACAAAAGATAAAACTATATTAGGAATGTCTTCTAAAGTTTACACGATTAATGTACATTTTGTTATAATGACGTTTAATGCAGCATCTAGCTAGCGGGCACTCAAAGCTATTTTTTTTTTCAAAATGTTACAAATATATTACTTACTAGCTGTGCCCGCGACTCCGTCCGCGTGGAAGTCGGAAAACGACATTGTGTCGCAGCAACTTTAAGTATATTATGTACGCAATATATTATAATAATAATTTACTATGCTGACTTCTGAAAAAATCTCTGAAATTTATGATCATTTCTTAGGAAACATCTACTCAGTACCTACCTATTGTAAGTAGCGCGATAATACACATCTCACGTATTAAACTTATCCGTAGATAGGTACCTATCCGACATATTAAGCTTATATATCGCAGTATGTGGAAATAATGTTCTGCTGCTCGGCTCCTATGAACAATTAAATAGCGAGATGGTATATGTACCAGCATAAGAACAGCTTTTTATGCAACATTGTAGCGAAAGTCTCATCAAAATCTATCCACGGGGTTTTAAATATTGTACCGCTGCACGGCTCCTATGAACAATAGCGTGATGGTATATCTATCAGCAAAATCCTCGCTCTTTACGCAACACGTTAGCGAAAGTCCCATCAAAATCCGTCCACGGGATTTTACATGATGCCCGGACGGAAAGACAAACAGGCACAATAATTCTGAAAAAAAAAAATATGGTTTCTGTATCGATAGTATAGTACCACCGAATCGAAATTTTGGAAAAATATTTAATTACAGACAAAGTGCACTTTGAATTTTATTAATAGTAAATAGATTTATAAATACGTATTTAAGTATTCGTAATAAAATATATGAGTATTTCAAATTAATCTATCGTATTGTCTTGCACAATTAAAAATTTAGAATACCTACACTCGCTGAAATTGAATGTATTTCTCTTCCACTGCCATTCAGATAGATAGGTACCTAATAAATTTTAAATAACATTATCTTCGTTTTTTTTATAAAAGCTTAGTTATTACCTTCTTCGGATAGCATTTCAATAGACCTTCCGTAGACTGAGAATAATATATAATAGAATATTCGTTGATTATATTTCCTCACAACGTGATTTGATACACGTAACGCCATCTATTGAAAAGAAATGGTATACACAAATAGATGCTAAGTTCTTCTAGAAAACTTAAAATTCGCATAACTTTTGATTGCGTGAACCGATTGCGATGAAACAAAAAACATATGTTACTTGGAGATAAGCAAAATATTTATTTATAAAAGTCAACAATATTGGATCGGTTGTTTTTACGTGATGCTTGAACAAACAAACAGATAAACAGATAAACAGACAAACAGACAAACAGATAAACAGACAAACAGACAAAAATTCCAAAAATGTTAAAAATGGGTTCTATTGGTTATAGTTTAACACCCCAACCAGGTTTTTTCAAAATATTTGCTATGTACAGACACGCCATGTCTACAGATTTATTATATGTATAGATACCATACAAATCCTGAATACCAACTTTTTAAAGTGCTTTAATTTACAATATTTTCGTAAATTAAATAAGCGTCCAGCCAGCGGCCCATACAAGTTATACATAAATGGAAGTAAATGTAAAATATGAGCAACAATCAAAATACATAAATAAAGGTATAACTATATTTTATAAAAACCGGCCAAGTTTGTATTTCACAATATCATTGTGAAATATTAGGAATAACAATCTTATTTTTGCGGTCGGTAAAGTTACCATTATAAACATTATCTTCCACGTAAATTTTATGTACATGCTACGGAACTCTACGGTGTTCTTGGTCCGATACGCACATGGCTGGTTTTATAATACATATTTACATATATACCTTTATTTATTTTGGTGGTTTCTCACCATGTACGCGTATGTCTATCTCAGGCCGACTGGGTTTTTATTGTACACATCATAATAACTATATCTTAGGTATGTACTGAAAATAAAAGGGTCAGAGGGTCGTCTTAGGTAAAGACATATATTCCATAATCATGACGGCAATTAAATTACCAAGAGCTGTCTGTCCATGTCCTTGATAATTTTATAAATTCTAAGAATATCATTTTTATGCCATTTTTGTCGCCTTAAATAAATAAGAAAATCGAAGAAATTAAAAAGTCACCATGTCCCTACGTTCACTATACAGTCTAGGATTCTATTTTATATGGTAGGATAACAAACGGTCAACATGATAATACAGGCCAGTATAAAATACAAGTAGCCCTAGTAGCCAAATATTTAAAATAAGAGCCCAAATACACGTCCGATACTTGCCTCCGATAGTCGGTTCCGATAGTCTGATCAGACTATCTGAAGACCTCTTGAACGTGAATTACACGTACGATCAGACTATCGGATCGGATGTCAGAATCGTAAGCATCGTCCGGGCGTCTTCGTCGTCCAGAAAAAATCGGACACGAGAATCGTACGTGTATTTCATGAATCCGATCAGATAGTCGGATCCGGCTCTCGGAAGCAAATATCGGACGTGTATTTTGACCCTAGAGGTACATATTTCCTTTTCTCTGAACTTCCTATTTGTTGCTTATTTTGACTGAAAATTCGGCTCCGTCTCTTAATCCGTGATTTCACGTCTTCTACTTCGTAATAAACATCTAACTCATGTTATAAATAAAATATGAAATTTTTGATGTTTATGAGGTTGTGAATTTGGATGTTTATTTTGTTAATCAATCACGCCTCAACGGCTGTACGGATTTGGATGATCTTGGGTGTCATGCTCTCCAGCAGGACCACTCCAAATTTAGGAAATGTTAGTAGCAGGAAAAACATTACAGAAAATGTACTATTTTGTACCCTAATATTAAAAATTGTACTTCTATGTATAGTTGTGTGGTAATCATCGATTCAAAGTGGTCTTGCCAGAGAGCATACTCTCCAGCAGAACCACACAGTTTTCTGAAGAATCCGATGTGACTTAGAAGCAATGTTTATCTGTAAAAACTACATTTTCTTTGAAACAAAAACAAAGTCCTATGTATACCATATGGGTCTATGTATGCAGTAAACAAGTACACACATCAAAAGTGTCTAGGGATCAAGCATTTTTATGCGGATTTCTTGAGATTGAGATGTGGCTTTGTAATAAATTTATGATTTTATAAATTTATATGGATCCTTTTTGGTGCATTTCATAATTTGAATCAGGAACTGTGAATCAAATTCGAGTAAAAGATGAAAATCAGCTGTCAATATTTTCCCTATAAAAACATACAACGCATTGAAGACATTATTAGTGCTACTGTTTCCCTACTACTGATTAAAACCAACGTTATTATGGAGCGGCGACGTCATTTAAGCAGGGAAGAAATGCTCAGAGCCGTGGGAATGATAGAAGCTGGTTCCCGGCAACGTACTGTGGCTTTAGCTCTGAATACAAGTCAGAGTGTTATCAGTCGACTTTGGACACGTTACCGAAGCACTGGTACCGTGGCTGAGCGCCATGGAGGACGGTATCGCTGCACCACACGGAGACAAGACCGATACATTCAAATCTTAACTCGAAGAGCTCCAACAATAACCGCCATGATGTTAGCCGTGAGGCTTCATCACTCTTCAGGGAACTTAATTAGCGACCAAACAGTCAGAAACCGCTTGCATGAAGTGAACCTTCATTCCCGAAGACCGCTACGGGTACCACCTATAGCAATGCACAATCGTAGGATTCGATATCAATGGGCTCTTGGACACAGAAATTGGGCAGAAGAACAATGGCGTTTCGTGTGCTTTTCTGATGAGTCTCGTTTTGGTATGAGACCGGATACAAGACGTATACGACACTGGAGAACCCCTGGACGCCAACAGCGATTAAAATCCTGCCAGGAAGTCCATCCTTATAGTGGTGGAACCATCATGGTATGGGCGGGTATTTGGATCGGCGGAAGAACTGAGTTGATTTGGATCAGAGGCAACCTCAACGCTCAAATTTATGCTGAGACGATTGTATCAGACGTCATCGTTCCTCTACAAGCGCAAATCGGTCCCTTATTTCAGTTAATGCATGATAATGCACGACCGCACACCGCAAGAGTTGTAAGACAGACTCTCGCCGCAGCTAACATCAATGTCCTGCCCTGGCCTGCTCAGTCGCCAGACTTGAACCCGATTGAGCATGCATGGGATCTTAGAATACAGAAAGAACTAGAATCCGCGTTGAACAGTAATTGCAAGCCGTACGCTGTGTCCAAAATCAAAGCATGCGTCCCGCGCCCGTCTCACTTCCCACCCGCGTAATGTTGCTAGCACAGACATTGTTTACCCGTTTTTGGGGAAAACGTTGAGTATTGGAGGTAAGATAATAATAAAATCAAAATTGTGCTTTTCTATATAGGCAATATTTTATATCTGAGTAGGTACAGTCAGCGTCAAATATATAGGGACGAACAGACTGTTCAAAATGATCCAAACAAAACTACAGGGTGTTAACGAATTCATGTAATTCCTTCAAACCGCGTGATCTGACACTGATTGACCCTGCATGGAATTTTTTCAGAATAAAAAAAAAAGTTTTCAAAAAATGAACCATGGTATTCTGTATCTGAGTAATTTTAGCGTTCCAAGTTAACTGACTGCGTGGAGCGATATCAGGCTAGTCGTGCCCTTCAGCTGTGTTGCCGTTCCTTCATTAATTTATGCATGGCATCGAAATTTTCAATGAAATAAAAAAAGGGGTTTTTTTGAAATTTTTATTCAATCCAAAGGTTACAGCTCATTAGAACCACCCGGCACCCGACCCACACTGCCTCGCCTCGTGCGGTTCGTATTCTTTATATGAATTTGTATGGATGTGCGCTCACTACATCAACTCCGTAACGTGGCGGCTGTGAAATTCTACAAAATATGCGTCATGGGTGTCGTTTCCGTGGTTTTCAGGGGCGCTGGTGACGAAAATGAGGTCGAAGTCAATATCCAAGATGACGGCTGTAAGATTTTGCCCATGACGCATACTTATTTTGTAAAATTTCGCAGCCGCCATCTCGGATTTTGAGCTCATTTTCGTCATCAGCACCGCCGGAAACTATGGAACCGACACCCATGACGCTTATTTTGTAAAATTTCACAGCCGCCATCTTGGATTTTGACTTCGACCTCATTTTCGTCATCAGCGCCCCCGAAAACCACGGACTCGAAACCCATGACGCATATTGTGTAAAATTTCGCAACCACCATCTTGGTTTTTTACTCCGACCTCATTTTCGTCATCAGCGCCCCCGAAAACCACGGACACGACATACATGGCGCATATTTTGTAAAATTTCACAACCGCCGTCTTGGATTTCTACTTTGACTTGATTTTCATCTTCAGCGCTCCCGAAAACCGCGGAAACGACATCCATAACGCATATTTTGTAACATTTCACAGTCGCCATCTTGGATTTTGATTTTGACCTCCCCCACCCTCTGGAGGGGAAACGTGTGAGATAACATAACTTTAACCAACTTAAACTAGCCTTTATGAACGTAGTGATTAATGAGTTTATAATGTACATACTTAGTATACACCTCTGTCCTACCCTTCGAAGAATACAGGCGTGATGGTATGGAATCTCGTTTCTCGGATTTTGCCCAATGTCCTTTGCGAAATAAATATCGCGCAAATGTCCTTTTGCGGAAGTGTTTATGCGCAATGTCTTTCGCGGCAAATTCAGTCGCGCAAGTATCGGTTGCGCAACTGGGTTTGCGTAACAGTCTATTCGCGCATAATGTGTAGTCGCGCAAATGGAATCGCGCAAGTGTCTTTCGCGTAAATGTACCAGATCCCTGGCATACTACTCGGAAATTCGTGGACCCCGCGATTTCCACTCGTTGACTACGTGAGGTCCACTGGTTGACCACGCGATGTCCACTCGATGACCACGCGAGGTCCTCTGGTTGACCACGCGACGTTTACTAGTGATAACGCGGCGTCCACCCGTGGACCACCTGCTGACAACGAGTGGACGCCGAGCGATGAGGCGGTGCGGGTCGGGTGCCGCGTGGTTCTAATGAGCTGTAACCTTAAATCCCGTGCGGGGTTAATCTATACCATTAATAGATTATTTTTGACGACGTCTGTGGTCTAGTGGTTCGAGTACCGGACTGCTGATCACGAGGTCGTGGGTTCGATTCCCACAGAACACAAATATTTATGTGATGAACGTAAGTGTTTGTGTTGGTCTGGGTGTTTCTTATGTATTATAAGTATGTATTTACAAAAAAAAAAAGTATATAAGTATTGTATCCATTGTCTAGTACCCATAGTACAAGCTCTGCTTAGTTTGGGACTAGATGGTGCTGTGTAGAAAATGTCCCAAAAATATTATATATTATTATATTATTATTATGTGGATTGAAGGAATTACGCGAATTCGTTTACATCCTGTATAATTATGTCAATGAAACAAGGGGCATTTCAGAATGAACGTAGGACAGGTCAACTGGCATTCTGACAAGAATCCCATTTAGATAAAGTTTAATTTCTTTAGCTGTTTAGGTAATGATGAACAGTCTGTTCGTCGCGATATACCTATTTGACGCTGACTGTACCTGATAATCTCAAGAAATAGAGAAGGTCTAATAGGAATAAAACACGTTTCAGATAAAAAACGTTTAATTTAAGCCCTCAGTAGGTAATAAAAAGAAGGGAAAATCAAAACTCTTATACTGACAACACTAACAATATGGACGCATCATTCCCTATGACAATTACAAACTGAACAATTTATTGATTAATTAAATAAGACGATATCTGAATGTGCTACTTAAACGTGAAATGTGATCCCATCCTGTTTTGTTTTTAGCCCCGCTGCATTTTTATAGGTTCGAACGACACAAAACTGCATAATTTAATTTAATTTGACACCGGTAAATACATGTAGTCGTTATGACGTCCCCATAGTAACTGATCGACTGCGCGTCAAACTACTCTGTTTAAGAGTAGTTTTTGATGCTTCAGTATTAGGCGCGATCACGGCTTCTGGTACTTTCTGTATTCTGAGCATGGGATATGCTACAGAGAAGAGCTCTGCCGAATATGGAGGGTATCCAGTCGCAAGAAGACCTTTTTTTGTTGTTGCAACGAACATGGGCGGCCATTCCACAGCGTGATTTGGATGAACTCATTTTGAGTATGCCAAACCGATGTTCTTGTGTTGTTAGTGTTCGCGGTAGAAACACGGATTATTAATTGTTTAAGTTACCCAATAAAATTTTAAAGAAAACTGTTATTTCAGTCTTTTTTTCGAACTTTTGTGTTAGTGGTTCAAATGTCAAAAATCCCTTTATTAGGAAAATGGCAAATTTCTTTATTAATGCAAAGGTGACTTGGTTTATCGTTACTGTGACAAACGAAAACACTTTATTTGATGAATCCTTAAAGAAAATTTTAATTAATATCAATCAGGAGAAAAGTTATTGCAAAAATATATGTTGATCCCTAGACACTTTTGATGTGTGTAGTAAGTAAACGATGATACGTCACTATTTATGAATTGAACACAAATACATAAATACAGTTATGTAAACATGCCATAGAATTTTCATTTTATTTTTATGTCTCACAACGTCACTGAGTATTTTTATTATTAGACCTGATAGCTGGTTTTCTTTCTCGCTAAGTTGCAAACACAGACATAGGTAGTATAATTGGTGGATCAATTCCAAGGCCAAAATCAACTCACACGTTTGGTGCTGCCGAGTGTCTGTCCCCTTTACCGTAGACGGACTCATTAGCCGTGGAATCCACGACCCGTTCCGCAGATCCGTTTGGTATGGGCCGCTGTTCGTTCATTGTAAACCACTCACAGAAAATTCAGTCTATTTTACACTACTCACAACACAAAGTATAGAAATATCAATATAAATCTATTATATGTATAATTCCAAAGCTTACACTTTAATCACTAATAGTTAGGTACGTATAAAAACTGTAACAAAACGGTATTTCGAATTCATTAAAACAAAACAATTATTTTCACTTTAATAACTGCGGTTCACACGTCGCTCATGATTCACTGCAATCGTTTTAGTGAAACGCAGGAAGCATTTGAGTGGATATCCTTGACAGTAACAAGGTTAAAAGACCGGTCGAAGCCGACTACACATAGGCTGACAGCGTTAGATTTAACGTGACATGGCCTACTTGCATTTCAACTGCACATCTATTGTTTATGAGTCGTACAAGGCTGTGTTAGGTCACAGTAGTTTACATGAATGATAATGAATGGATGAATGTTTGCGTAAAGGTGCTATTCCGCTAGCAATTGCTAACTGCAGTCTGCAACCGCAGACACCAAGTCACATTGGCTTGTACCGGTAGTAGAAGTAGTATCGCATGCGGTGCGGTCTGCGGTTGCAGTTCGCAGTCACCGTCAGAATAGCACCTTAATGTGCAAGTGCTCCGAATTTAACAGCAGAAGTACAGGTGCGCGCCCCGCCTTCACCGTCTATAGCCTATGCCAACGCGCTGTGGTGCAGGGTTGTCACTCAGAAAGCGGAGGTGCGCGCGATTTGGTGCTCGATCCCTATTGCTCTTAACCACAATAAAAGCGCGGCCGTAAACGTCATGGATCCCTCCGTCGCAAAGGCCGAGAGATATGTCCATCTCTTACCGACTACAACCACGTGGTGGTTGTCCTCAGAACATAAGGGGCATCGGGATATACGGCGGAATTCTCCGGTGTCGCGCTTGTGCTCAGCCTTTAGTTAGAGCGTCGTGACGGAATACGATAATTGGCGGAATACGACAATTGTTAGGAATTGAAAAAACAAAGGAAAATGGAATTAAATACATGTTTACCTAACTACAATTTTTTATTCGATGTTTTATTGTTACTTTGCACCTCTGCGCTCGATATGAGCCTTAATTCTATATATTATGATAGTTCGCTTTTCGTAACTCGTTTGTTATCTTCCTCACCACTTCTACTGAGGCCACTTGGACCAGTGAGAATAGACTGTATTAAATGTGGCAGATATAAAAGTCCGGTGCCTTCGTTCTCAAAATATGAAATTCTCTCAAAATACTATGCTTATCTCAAAATATGATAAGTACAGTGAAATCAATGACATTTTTGTGGAGTTTTTGAACATTTTGGTCGTTCGCTGCACACCTTCCTACTACACAATGCACCTCCACCCTACTACAAAGCCAGCCTAGTACATAATCATAGTACCTACGTCAATGACTGGCCACATGTCTCGTCAATTGTTGGATAATATTATAAGCCCTCACTAACATGTTATGTTAGTGACAGTGAGGGCTTATAAAGTGAACCGTGGCCACTGAAAATGACCAGAAAGAATCCACCAGACCTTTATTTATTTATTGAATACATTAACAATTGGCTTTGCCCCACAAAACCGTGTTGTCGGTTTGACTGTGGGATCAAGTTTGTATTTGGGCCACATTAATTTTGTCTGGGATGGAATGCACAGCAGGGCGCATGGGGGAGAGGTTGCTAGGAAATAACAATCGATATGATTCCGTCAATATCATTGAGCAATAAGTAAGTTCCTTCGTCTATGACTCGTTTCCACCTCAACAGATTTTTAAGTCGTCGGAAAAAGTACATCCACGTACAAAGTTTTTATACCTATCCTCCGAGATTCCACGGATGGCGATTCGGTTTTCTGGAAATGTAGTCCTATAGTTAACTTTCCCTTTGCTTTGAGTGTAGTACCTACTATTTTTATTCTGTGCTCAGAGCGGAATTGAAGAAAAGGAGAGAAAAAAAATTGAAGAAATAGAGTTTCAAATCAAATAAATATCTTCGTTTCTATCGTTTCTGCACACTGTAAAAGTTGAAATGTTTTTGAAAATTGTGGTTTCGATTCGATGATTTTATAAACATACTAAAAAGGAAATATAAATTATAAAGCCTACTGTTTTCCAGTCTTTTTTGGGTTTCTAAATGGATGGTGAAATGTTTATTTTCAAAACTATTAAAAATGATCACGCGGATTTTCTACTCATGCATTTGGAAAACTAAGCTCTGCTCTAATATGGAAAAAAAAGTTGAGTACCCTTTTTAGAGTCCCGCGATATTACCTACGTACTTTTTGATTAGAACTACTGTTAGTTCGTACCTACATTTACTGAACAATTTCCAAGAAATCCAAAGAGAAGAAAAAGAAGACCTTTTTTGTAGAGAATCGCATCTACAACTTTGTATAAACTATTATGACAAGAACACTTCTATTTTATTAGATATTTACGAATAACCAATTTATTGACGTTTGATGTTGAATTTTTGCAGAAGTGGGATAGATGGAGACTTGATATTTTATTTTTCATGATGTATTCAAGGTCTGTACCAATTATCAGCTCTATGCGAATTATTCCCAAGTCAAATGCCTATTTTGACAGGACTTACAGCAATAGCTGACTGATTACGACAAATGCTTAGAAACATTGTATCTAAAACATTTACGTGATGTTTCAGAAACTGCTGATCACTTGTATCCGTAACATTGTTTACAGAAATATATTGCTTTACAGTCAGTTATGTTTAAGAAATGTTTGATGTGTTGATTTTGAATCTTGTTTAATATACAAAATATTAAAAAAACGATTTCCATTAGGTAAACTAAGATAAAAAAACTGGGACAGTCAACAAACAAGTCAAACTAGAAATCGCTTGCACAACTAATACAGACGGTGAATCAAAGTTTTGCGCAGTGTTAAGTGTGACTCGCCACCTACGCGTAATAACAACCTTGTTACTGTCAGAATAAGTGTTTCATGTGAATGGTATTTTATTAAAACATAACGTATGGCTGTTACAAATATATTAAAACACTACAAGCAATCTTCATTTGACATTAAATGTTTATTAAGTTTGTGATGACACCACACTACACACACACGTCACGTATCAAAAATCGCGGCGATATCTAATTCTATCAATTAATTACAGTTTACGTGCGTGCGTTACTGTTCAACGAAGGCGTTTCGTACACTGACGTTCTGTCAGAGTCGACGGTCGTCGACGGTAATACATGTGTGAGGCCCCACGAATCCCACGATACAATCACTTCTCCCGCAGCTGTAGCTAACAGCTGATTCGCTTACTTCGGTAGACTCACAGCATATTCAGTAAGCACGACACGACTAACCGTGCTAATCGTTAATCTCGATTGAATGGAAAATCTATTACTAAATAAAATGTTAACTGTTTATTAGGTTACAATTTTAAAATTCCGTAGTAAAACAAGGATACTTTATGATAAGTATAATCGGAATAACATTAGCCAATCTGTGACATCATAGTTAATGTGTGACAACGATGACATTGTTTAGTTTATCCGTCCGTTTAACATCGAACTAGATCGAACCGTTTTAAAAATCAGAAAAATATTCAGACACTGTCACTAGATTAGGGCTTTGGTGAAGCTCTGATGAAGACCATCAGAGATAGAGACAATAAAACTCTTCAATAACGAACAGCAGTACAAAACCCAAATTCTTTATACAGATTATACATAACCACTACAAAATCATACTAAATTTTCAAAAATGTCCATCGATTATTTTTCCAGTTCTAAGGGCTCCGCAATCCAAACGTTGGAATTGAGGAGTCACCTTTAACATACCTACTGTAACTTTTGAAGACTTTTACTACGAGTTCCAGAATTAGGTCTACACAAAATAGAGGTAGTACCTAGTACCTACCTATTCGCGTTTAAATATCAAAAGTGGTTCTCAGTTCATACGGGAACTAAGTATAATAGTAAGTAAACATTTAAACGAACGCATCATGATGTGCCTAACAATTCCATGAAACGGCGCCGTTTCAGTAATTGACTTTATGTGTAGTTGTGATATCTTGATGTGCCTAAATAATTAAAATTCCGGCGGATCGAAGAGCATTTAACAATATAGTCCAATAGGGAAATATTTGATTAATAAGCTCATTCCAAAACCGTGAATACAATTTCTAGTTTTGGTTTTAGATTCATGACCAACAATGGCCCTGATTCTGGTGACCGACTAAACTTAACTAAAAATATTGTCATCCTTTGCTTGCATGCTTGAAATAAATAAAACAAGGAACAGATGGAAGAATATAAGAGCTGTCAAATTAAGATGAACTAAAATTTCCATACAGATTTAGACGACTCTCTCACACTTAAAAAGTGAGGAAGTTCAACAAGTAAACTAATAATTATGACAGCTCTAAAAATGTTCCGTCTCTTTCTTGTTTTGCCTGCAAATAAAAGATACAAATATTTTTAGTTAAGTTTGTTGGTGGGCAACAGAATCGGCACCATTACGCAAAAGTATCTTCTATTCATATTTATTTTAGATCTTTGTTCTTATGTAGTACACTCATGAGCAAAAGTATGTGCACATACAGTGCATTTTATTTAAGAGAGACTGTTTGGGGAAATTCTAAACCAAAGGAGCTACAGGAAAACTTTTTTTGGGGACTTTTGCTCATATTTATGAAAACGTTATTGGCATATTAAAGTTTCTGGTCAATCGGGAACATATTGAATACGGTCATAAAGAAACAAAAAATAAACAGAATGACCAAAGAGAAAAGTGCATTCCAACTATGAGGTAAAACTACAAGTTTTATGCTTATCACGCCCAAATTATGTATTCTGAACGCTTTTTAGAGGTTGGATTGGAACAGAACCCGAACCTTGAGCCTTAAACAAGCAAAAGCAGATAAACTGATACTACTATTATTAGTAAATACTATAAAAGTTACAAATAACATAAAAATACTATAATTTCCGCGTATCGTGTGTCGCGCGATGTCCGGTAGCCGACCTCAGAGTCGCCGGAACACTACACTTCTCGGCCAAAATTACTCCTTCATGAAGTTTGAGTTGACAAATGTTTGGTCGGCACTTTCACTACAAAGGAATTAAAATTCGCATTGTGGCGGGACTCCAACCGCTCCACCCTCAGGTCGACTTGTGTTATAATTGTGTTCTAGTGTGAACTGCTCCCTGATTCAGCAGAATGTATCGATAAGACAGTTGTCGACAGATTCGGTTTGCTATCTCTTTGTGTCTACGATTCTCGAAATGTTCCGTAAACAAGTCCCGTTTTTCACAATTTTATTACGAATTACTAAAAACGATGATTAGTCCATAACAATAACTATTGTAGGAGGTACAATACGGCTGGCGTATCTTGGCGAGTCTGAAGTTACTTGTTTGGCTGCGCAATGAATCTTTTAGAAACGAAATTGTCTAGTGCGCAGCTAATCAGCTAACTTCAGACTCGCCAAGATACGTCGGTCGTATTGTAGCTATATAATTATGTTGAAGGCATTTATGATGTCCATTGAAGAATAACGTTTAATTTAATCGGTTGATTGTCCTCCAATTTATCTTTAAAGTGGTAAGTCCTTAATGGATTGTTCATTTTAACAAGAAGTTGCAAGGTCCACTCGCACTAAAATATTTTTGTTCTTCTTATCGCAAATGATTGTGTTTATTACCAACGACGAATACCTATTAACTCAAATCAACGGTTTGGATCCGTTATGGATTTCCTACTCAATTTTTAAATTAGGATCAGCGGCATCAATGGCATTGCTATATAAATAATATTTAATTTTATACTTTAATATATGTGGGTATATGTATACTTTTCAGTATTTTTTAGTATATTTCTTTTTTCGTATTGGGTGGACTAGACTCTACCTATACGTAGATACGCAAAATGATTCGATTGTGATCTTCAGTTCAAATACAAATTTCAATAATCCAATCGCGATACGAGTACTGTTCGTCGTTGAGTAGTTACATTATCTATCTCGAAAAAGCTTTATCAGATCGTGAAAAAAAATATATGAGTCTATTCCTCCGGTTTCTAAGTGAAGTATTTTAGTACTTATGTTATATTTGAGAACGGACTTGTCAAAAAATGCTTTAAAATCCATACTCATATATTTCTAAGTATTGCTTAGGTATCCTGAATTCTCAACTCAGAAACCAGAGGTAAGTATACTCTTCATTTTTTAAGTATACTCTTTCAAATAAATAAAGAATCACGTAAATCGGCCTAGATATTTGAGAAATAAATGTACATAATTTTAAAATAAATAAGCGCCGAATAGAGCACCTACTCCTTTTCTAAAGTCGGTCAAAAATACGTGCTAATTATTCAGAAAGTGGTAAAATAACTTCTATAATCTTTTTTAGACCAAGGAAAATCCGGGAGACTACGTGGAACTGCTTGTATAATGAGGAATTTAGGTAAAATAATTAAAGGAATTTAATTTATACATACCTGTGGTCAAGCACTCTTTTATCAAACAAAGTTGAGTGCATTATATTATATGATACTGCGATACTATCGAGTTCAACTTCCCCTTTGGTGAAAGGCTTGTCCATACCGACCTCTGATTTGTCTGGTACCTCTACGGCTTCACCGCCAAGATGAGTTACCACTGGTTGTTTATTCTTCGAGGACGAGTGGGCACGTGCGCGTATGTCTTGTGGGTTTAACGGTGGTGAGAGAGGAAACGCACTTTCGAACACGTCTGGCATTTTTTTTATTGATAACAAAAATAAGTCAAGCTAGGTCCGATGCTAAAATACAACTGGCGTCATCAGAATAACATTCTCAAAACAAGTAAGCGATAAAGATAACCTCGCGTGATGATAACTCTTGACCGGGCCAACAAGTGATGTAAATATTAAGTTAGAATAACGACTGTACGTTCGTATGAAAACTTGAAAAATAAAGGCGTAAACTATGATTGCTCAAAAAAAAATTAAGCGACTAATATTTAAATTAAAAAACAATAATTAAAAAAACTCGTCCGACCTTAAATTACGATTTCCAAAAAATTTTACCCCGACTGCATCTGTAGATCAGATAGATACAGAATTTGCTGTTTTATGCTAAAAATTTCAACACACAACGAACGAACGACTTTTTTTTTTTTGTCATTTCTCTTTAACTATCAGGAACAATTTACATTGTGTTTGATACATTACTTAACATTACATACATCATTCATTATTAAAAAATATTATTTAGGTATTATTAGTATTTTTTAGCAGTGGCGTTTGTAATTTTTTTTATTTTATTCCGATTCTTTTCGTACGTTATGGTCACATAGCTTGCCTATCAAATTATTCAAAGCAGAACAAACATTAATAGTTTTATCAGCTAACTAACCGCCATTTTCAATATCCTATCTATCGGCGGTTTGCCTTACTACAGATAGAAATTTGACATTACTTCTATGGAGCTTAAGTCAAATTTCTACCTCTAGTAGGCGAAACCGCCGATAGATAGGTTATTGAAAACGGCCGTAAGCCGTTAAAAACGTCGGTAAGCGATCGTCAATTTTACATTAAGGCTTTTTTTTCACACGTAGGTACAGTACCGGCAGTATAGTGAACGGATAAGTATAACGAATTTTAACTAAACTAAATGCTAAGGTAACTAAAAATGATAATTCTTAGAGGTCATTAGTTATCACTATATTATCGACCAGGTAGTTACTTACTAGTAAGCACTTGCTTAGATAGATGATATGATGGCAGTAGGTAATGATTTGTTTATAAACTTTTTTTTAAACCACCAAATGTGTAAGCATTCTTATGAAATTTTAACAGGTACCTACTTAATTATTCCTAATCATCCTAATAATAACTAATATATGATGCCCCTCTGGGAAAGGCGTTACCTCATCATGAGATTAACGTAAAACCGGAGGGAACATTAAACTAGCTTTCTACAACCCCATCATATAATAAAAAATGTATCATGAGGTCTACTGAAAAGCTTACAAACCGCAGGGCAGCTTGTGGCGAGCTGTTGGTGAGTGGCGACACTGCGTACCTTATTGCCTCAGAGAGTCGGTCAGGGCCTCGTCTCCAGTTTGCCTTTATTGGCTGGCTGGAGTGGAACCGCAAGAGTGCCCGCAGGATTCTCAACTCTGTCTTGCCTTTATCGGCCGGCCAGAGGGGGGCCGCCAGAGCTATATGCTCGGGGGTGGAAGTGTCTAAAGGCGTAATAGCGGGGAAACCCACTCCGGGTCTCTTAGACCCGCGACGGCGAAACCGGGGCCACACCTCTCTACACCTCTAGCCGCTCACACGTCTGTTGCCCCCTTCGCCTATGTACTGGCGGCTTTTCAGGGGGCCCAGCTAGTGAGCTGGCGAGTCACCGTCTGCCAACACTTCAATTTTAAATGTTGAAAGGCAGACGCCGTTTTCTTCCGGCAATAGAAGTTATCTAGTCCACCTAACACCCCTTCCCATAGACCAGATATTTTTCACCATATTTTACAATAGTCTTGCACCCACCTGGGACGGTCCATGACTGTACTCCAATAGTGCAGCCGTGGATAGTCCCGGGTTGGTGCCCCACCCCATTTTAGATTAAAGCTCTCAAAGGGGCCTCTGCGCGTTGGACCTGTGTCCCCGTGTATGCCTGCCTTCCAAAGGACCGGACATCTTTCGCACGGAAGATGAGCCGTGATGTCCAAAGAGATACAAACTAATATATGGTATCGATAATGTTTATCCTTGTTTTTACCATTAATCAGCGACGTTTGAAGCGGATATTTTTAGTGAACGACTGGATATTGAATGATAGTGTTTTATATTTTTTGAATTTACTCATTAATTTCTAGATAATGATCATAAAGTCTGGCAAAAGAAAGTAGACTGAAAAAGCGCGGCAAATTAGTATGATGAAATGCCTGAAATAACTTAGTTTGATAATTTAGAATTATATGTTTTTGTTGAAAAAACATTGTCATATAAAAAGTTTGCAAATAATTCGAGTGTACTTTCGTTTGCCAGATTCTATTTTTTTTTTATTCAGATACCATGCTACTCCATTTATTTATTTTAAGTTTTTAGTAGCCTATGTTGCCCAGAGTACATGAAAGGATTCCTACGCTATCACATACATCTAAATCAGTTCAGACGTTTAGAAGTTATGGTAAATAGAAACTCACATGAACCCTGAAATCATATCACTATTTTTTTTGGGTAATCGTGTAAAAAGAAGTCTGAATATGTCAGTTGTTAAAAAAATAACCGTAGGTACCATTTGCCACGTATATGTATATGATGATGGACAACATTTTGTCGTCATTTGATTGTAGAGTTGGATGCATCGTGATGTGCCTTTTTTCGTGGGTAAATTTTCATGGATACCCACCGCCCTTGGGTTATCTAATATTCTGGCCGGACTGTTAACGGCTAAAACCTCACGGTGTTCTTCCGAGGACCTATGCACAGGGTCGTGTTATCGATAGCGGGTAGCACTGGGCAATGTTGACAAGAGAGGGTAGCCGTCGATATGGATCGGCCCACCCGAGGTTATAAAGGCGGTGGTCATTCGACGCAGCGAGAGCATTCCGTGTTGAACAGCTGAGGAAGTCTGACCTTTTATATCTGAATAGCTTGTCCTTATTTTATGATCTTGTAATAATTGTGTAAAGTAATATACTTACTGTGATCTAGTTAATGTTACTAATACTAACCCAAATACAAGTACTCTCAGTGGTGGAGAGTCTATGTTGGTTTTATTTACTGTGTTTACCTTGCTCGCAATCCTGACATACCGATATTAGCTAAAACTGTAATGATAGAATCACCCCTGAACGATTATATTGTTGTGTCATTTACAGTCGCGGGCTTCGCTTTTGCTTGCACCGCTACTCCGACAGGTCTTGGCAGACCTCTTTTATTTTTGCAACATCTTCCTGAGAGGAGTGCGCGCAACACGGCGCGCTACCTTCTCGGGCCTGGAGGCCTACTCCCTAAGTCCGTCAACGAAGTTAGTTGCCCGTCCGAAAGTAGCCCGAAACGTTGGAGTGAACAAAACAAGTGTCAAGTTCAACTTTTCGGACGGGCAAAAATACATCGGTAGTAGGGACAACTGTCAAATCGTGTTGTCATTCATTCTTCGTTCGGGCCCCGAAATAATTGTATGTCCGTAGGTGGTAGGGAGTAGGAAAGGCTCGTAACTAAGGCCTAAACCACGGACTTCATGCTTAGAGAGTAGACCCCCTGTAACTGGTCGGACAACGGACCAACGAGCCCGCTAGCCCGCTACCCGCAGCGCATTCGTGATGTAAAATTACCTACCGCATAGTTGTCATTAATTTATTAACATCACGTGCCCAATTATAAATCAAGATGAAGCAGATAAAGATCAAGCGTTTGTCTATATTCTATGGCTAAAAGTAACCGACCATCTCATAAAAAAAACTATAGGTAAAGTTCTAATTAGACAGTTCCGTACAAGATAACAAACAAAAATAAAAACGGCGACAGTAAATGTCTGATATTTTTATTTCTTTTACTTTTTTTCCGTAAAATACAGGGTGTATTTAAATTCATGAGATTCCTTCAAACCGTGTGATCTACTGATGACTCAGATTGAAAAGGCAAGCGAAATTTTTGGATTGAAAAAATATTTTTTATCGAAAAACATTTTTTCGGTTACAACCTGTCCTTTAAATGGTTTATTTAGTACACAATAAAGTTCAATTATCATTTCCTTTGGAACCGCATCTAAGATTCTCCAAGGGATATTTGCGGATTTCTAAAAATGTGCTTGTTAGAAAAATAGTTTTATTTTTTCAAGAAAATTTCTCAATTCTTTAATTTCACAGCAATTAGATGGTTTTACACAAAAATATTTGACATTTTTGCTTTTGAGTTTTGTAGCACTATAGAATGTTCTGTTTGAATCTGAAGCCAATTTGATGAACTTTTGGCGTCGTGGACTTCAAACTAAGCTTAATGGCTTTTGGATCAACTTTTATACCTCCTTGAAAAAAAACTAATTACTGCCTTGCACTAAAATATGTTACCACTTTCAGCTATTTTCAAATAAAAATAAGTATGCACAAATTTTTGCAGTAATAGATAAATTATTGTCATAATGGTTCTTACCTGTGTTCTGCACGGCGATAATATTTTAGTTTTTGATTCTCTTGATTCACTTCCTCATCTTTACCCACATGGGACTGCATATTGGTACTGTTTTCTATTGTTTTGTATTTGAATAATACAAAACTTAAGCTGAAATATCTTTGGCTTGGATGGTTCCTTAGAAAAATGCTTGGTACCCTATACATGCAGTACTGGTGTATTCATTCAATTACTTCAAGTGAGAAGATATTTATGATTTCTGACCTAAAAAAAAAACATATAATGTCTTAGAACAATAACCTATGTGTTATACCTATAAAATATGGATACTAGCTGCGCCTAGGGAATGCAAGCTCAAGGGGAGATCACGTTTTTGAGATCTTGCATACTTTCAAAAATAATGAGCTTATTTTTATTCAAAAAGGTAAAACAATGAAAACTACTTCAAACATAAGTACTAAGTACAGCTGTAGGTGTGTGATTAAGACAATAATAAATAAATAAAATAAATATTAGGCTGTAACTGTCCCACAGCTGGGCAAAGGCCTCTTCTCATACAGAGAAGGAATGAGCATTGATCGCCACACTTGGTCACTGTGGGTGGGCGATTTTTTATATGTTTTCCTTCACCGTTTGTCAGTGGTGTTTTAGATTAACTAAGAAAGTACATATGAAATTGAAAAAGTCACATTGGTCTGGATTTGAACCAGCAACCCGGTGCTTAACAAGCGGGGCTGTAACCTCCGGGCCACCACGACCAGCTTAATAAAACAATATTGATTAATAAAAACTAACTGACACTAACTGAACACAGTTGTAATGACCAGTTTATCTATTCATAAAAACTTAAACAACACATAAAATTTTCAAAATCACCCATCTTGTCTAAGGTGGGTAGTGATTTTGGAAATAACTTCTCACGAAGTGTATTTCACGATGTTGCTGTCAGACACAGGCACCTTATTTCAGCTGCTAAATACCCAGCAACTCAAATTGACTTTTCAGCCTCAACAATAGTATGGAACCAGCGTGATTAAGATATTATAAGCAGTGATCGGAAAAGGGTGAGCTAATTAACCTAAACTTCAAAGAACAGAGACAAAAACTGGAGACTTCCTTACGACAAAATTTTTTTTTCGGGCGAATTGTCTCGGATATTGTTTTTCATTTGTTTTCAAAAAATAAAAGAATCTCCTTTTTTGAAAACAATAAATAATCTCTTTTTTAGAAACAATGAAAAATGTGTCATCTGGTTTTGTGACAATTTTGGGAAACAAAAATAGGAAACGAATTTATTTGTTTTCTGTACTATTAACATTAATATTAAATGTGCTTTAGTGATGTCCCGAACCCCGGAATAATTTTCACGAAAAAAAATGTTGTCGTAAGGAAGTCTCCAGTTTTTGTCTCTGTTCTTTGAAGTTTAGGTAATTAGCTCACCTTTTTCCGATCACTGATTATAAGTAAATTTTAGGTACTGGCCCCAAGTTCAGCTATACACATACAGATTGATCTCTTATAAGGCGCGTAAATAGCGCTACTTTAGAAACAAAACATTATTTCTAGTAACACCAAATACTGAAATTTCGTACATTCAACATTTTATTCAAATGTTATCGAAGTTTTAGAACACAAAACATAAACACAAAATTGCAGTTTCTAGCATTATTTAGTATAACTTCAAGTCTAAAAGCTCTAGTGTTTAAATTTTGTGTTATAAAGCTTCTACAATACTTGCATAAAATGTTGTACATACGAAATTACATAATATGTTTGTAAAGTAAAATATTTCAATGAACACTTTTATATTCCCAAGAGTACTCTCAAATTCACCAATCTGGGACTTTCTATTTCTTATCTATTGGTAACTCATGATTTAAAAACAATGATGAAGAATACATTTTTTTGTTGTTTTGATATTTTTATGTGGAGTAATTTGCCTGCAACGGACAAAATGTATCTTGGATGAGACAAAATTGACAGATTATTTTGAGAAAGGTATAGTTATAGTCTCAGTATCTAGACTAAGCATAATAATGGTAATGTAGCAATCTAATGATATAACACTGGAATGACGGTAACACGAAATTCAATGGAACGAGTTCTTACTATTATTGTACATATAAAAAATAAATACTTTTTGAGCAATTTTAACTGTACCATTACATTAAAAATAATCAAGCTAAAACTAATTTAAATTTGTAGAGAAAAACTACGACGCAACAAACGACTTGAATTATTGTAATAACCGCCTCAAGAAAAAAACAATGTCCATTGCGAAACATATGCCTTTGTTCGATTTAAAAACAGCTCGGAATCCGACTGTCGCCAATAACCGGTCACATAGAAACCGTCCGCAAGGACCATTTACAAGCAGTAAAATAGAAAAAAAAAACCGTCTTACTATTGTGTGGCGATGAAACTAACATAACTAAAGCCACATGAAATCCTTTAAAGTGCCAAACACTAATTTTAGCACAAAAATAATGAACATTTCCAACACTGCATAATCATCATTTTATAATTTCTAAGTAAACTCACCACTGAACTGGTTCAGGTTTCGGTTTGAAAAATATAGACAGAAGATAAATATTATTGTTTTCAGTACATGTATTCTTACTTTCATTAATTAAACTGCAGCACTGTGTCGTACAGTTATTACGATGATGTCATGTCACCAGTCACCAGATGTCACACTCACAAGTCACACTCACAAATCCAGCCCAGTGCTGCCGTCCCATTTGAAAGAAAAAATCAGGATAAATTCAGCCCAAAACCCAGGAGTTTGGAAAAAAAAACAGAAGTTTTATTTATGAAAATAAATTATGCCTGACAATTTAATTGCCTGTTTTTGTTGTTTAATATCAATCTGGTCTGGGTATCCACTTTGTTCGCGTCCCAGCCCCCTGATTCAGAAGGATTCCCTTAGTCTGTTGTCCAACGATTCTATTTGCTATCTCTTTTTTATTCGTTACAAGAATCGTTGACGGAACGAGATAATAAACCGAATCGGTCGACAAGAGCTTATCGGAAAGGTTCTTAATCCGAGGGCAGCAGTCTCCCGCGCTCATATCTAGTGGTTATGTTCCTGAACTGTTACACGGTTCACCGGCAATATGCTCTAAGACCGGCAACTTAGAGCATAAACGACCCAAACTTTGGAATAAGAACTAAATCCAAACGATCCACCGATCGGTTTTACACACAGGGCTCCCCAGGCTCCCCTGTATGTGTGTTTGCAAACTATTAAACGTCTTTATATTTGCGTTTATTTATAGGAGCGCATAGCGCTACTGGTTCGCGAACGTAGTGGTTAACCATTGTATCTGATTGTATCCCTATCTAGTCTGTGGGTTAACCAGCTTCAATTATAATATATTCACAATGTATCAAATCAAAGCATGTAACAAAAATAAATACTGCAAAGAAAAACACATTAATTTTAAATTAAAAATACAAACAGAATGGACGACGTTTTATGGTAAATGGTGATTATTTCGTGAATTTTACAGATTGAAAAACTGTTACCTGATAACAATTCAACGTTGCATGACAAACAAAATTCTAAAGTAAGTTACTATTATTTTAAATAATATTAATCCTAAATAACTTTGTCCGTACATTTTAATATAGAGGTTTTTTTTGCAATTTTTAGTACGAGTTATCTTACAATATACACTGGCATCAAAACTTGTGTGCATTCCTTCTAGGAAGGTTTTTTACTAAGTTTGACTTTGGGAGATAGCTAGGAGGAAAAATCGGAAAGTTTGCACAAAATTCAGTAAACAATTTCTGAAAATCAATAGATTCTCCAGTGAAATCGGTACTTCAGTAGACATCCCATATTCAGTAGATCTCATGAAAAATCAGAAGACCTGGCAACACTGTAAGTCACAAACAACTACAGACTCTACAATTAGAGATTCCACAAAAGTATCGACACATTACCTATCCTATACTGCCCACCTGAGCCTAAAGTGCAGTAATAGACATTTTGGTGGGTTTTGAGTTAAATATAATATTCTGAATCCCCATTTTCTTAGCTATCAGTCGAATTAATTTTTATTTTTGTAGGGCTATACAGTATTTTATTAGATTTTTTTTTCGAATGTAGTAATAGCAAAAAGTTCACAGATCTATTAAAATGATTCAATGTTTACCAGCTAAACCGCAGTAAAATTAATACTGCACAAGACTTTTCTCTGTTTCCTAACTAAACTGCAGTATTTTATCATATTTTGTGACACTTTAAATAGTAGGTTGTTCTAGAAGATAAAAGAAAAAACTGATTAAAGTGCAGTATTATTCGACGCTATACAAATTAATTATACTGCAAAAGTTAAGAAAAAATATTTTTTATTTATATTCCTAATTAAAGTGCAGTATTAACATTACATACTGCACATTAACTTGTGGGGGATTTTGTATTTTTTTGTGAAAAACCAAAAGACATGCAGTATTAATAACTTTACTGCAGTTTAACTTGCAGGATGTTTTGTAGTTGCAATGATAACAATAATTATAGTTTTTAATGGTATAGTCATAAATACATGTCAAGTAAGTAAATTTGTTTAAGAAAATACACATTTTTATTAAATTAAAGGTAATTTTATTTTACTACATATGTGGAACTTCAGTGTTTTGTTGTAAAAACAGATTAAATTGCAGTATTTTTACAATATTACTGCACTTTTGTTTGTAACAATCATGGAAAAAATGACAAAAATGCAGTAATAACAAGATTTACTGCATTTAAAAGAGTTTTTAAAAAGATTTTACAAAAAAAATGTGTGAATAGGGGCTAAAAAATAAAAATGGCCATAATTATAGTTTTTATAAAAAAAACTAACGTAACAATGTTTAGTATTTTAGTTTTGTACATATCCTTTCATCTTGCATTCAAAGTTTTATCGAATAGTCTCTTTTGGACATATTTTTATGGATTCTAAACTTTAAACGCGCTTTTCTCGAATTCGTATTTTTGCTGTTACTGCACTTTAGGTTCAGGAGGGCAGTATAAGCTCTAAGTTTATCTTGATTAGAATGACAGATGTTGGAAAAAGTAACGACTTAACTTTGCACTTTGTAGTTACGTCGAACGGGTGATTTATATGTATATGGCACACGAAAAATCATTCATACTAGAATTCATTCTAGCTTAATAACATTTTTTTTAAATGCAGTGCTTCCCATGTAGTTCAAAATACAATATAAAATCAGCTTGAAAATAAAATAATTCTTACAGTCATAGAATATAAATCTTAGTAATTACGACGTTCTTCAAAAGTTAATTAGTCATACCTACTGCAGAAATGTTGGAGATGGGACATCGATAAATGTAGGTACTTAAGTCAATTGAATAACAAAATAATCGCGTTTGCGTTTTTAAAGTTTTATGCGATGATAATAAATAATTAATTAATTACACCTCCTTCATAAGATATTAAAAAGGTCTTTAAAAGTTTTAAATGTATTTTTTAGATTATAATCTATTGCGAATATGATTATTCGTCATTCGTCGTTTTTGGAGGGCTGCGTCCTCTTCAACGCCACATCGCGGATAGCGGGGTCCCACGACCTCCGCAAACCTGACCCTACACTCCTGTTCAGAGCCGCCAGCGGCGTCTGGCTCGCTGCCAGAAGAAGCCCTACTACTGCTCACTACAGGAAGTCGCCCTTCCTCGGCGAGCCTCTGGGCTCGTTGGTTAGTCTCCTGGGAGATGAGCCCCCTCCCTTTGCCTCCTTCCCGGCCCTTACCCCGCCTACTGGTGGGGATCTTCCCGTCTGAGGCCAGCTCTCCGTTGGAGGACGACTCCCGGTCATCCGCCGCTCTGGGCCGCTTGCGGAAGAACTTGGAGTTCTCCACAGCAGCCCCCACTCCCTTGCATCCAGAGCTCGCTGAGCCGATGCCAGATGCAGAGTCAGAGTCTGACCCCGCATCTCCTCGACGCTCGAACAAGCCCTTCCTCCAAAGTTTGGAGGGAGCGTCCGCGCCATGCCCGCCCGAATCTGATCAGATCCTCACAGAACACTGATCTGGAGCCTCCTCGGCTTTTGCTGCCATCGGCAAGCGGTGGACAAACGTTGCCCTCCCCAGAATACGAGGGGCCTGACGCTCCCAAAGGGAGCGTGGCGAATTCTTTACCTGCTAAGCCCGCCCTGGGGTAATTGTTTTTCATTTGTCTTGTCCATTTCTTCCTTTAAAGGATGCGGTCCCTATCGCGTACGCCCTTTCTCAGGGTCCCTTCCTCACTCTGCCTGCTCACTGCTCACAGTCACGGCTGATGAGCAGACGCGTATCAGAGAGCAGTGAGCAAGATTCCTTCCAATGAAACGCACACCGTCCGAAAACCCGAACACTGCTCAAGTCTCCGAACGGTGTGCCCTTCGCTTGTCCCTCTTGGGCTGTTCTGTTCTCTCACTTGAACCTTTCCGGCATGAGTAACTTTACCGGCAGAGCTCCAAGATCATTGAGAAACACAAGCCCCAGCACGACGACAACGTGGGGACACCCTTGGTGGGGTTAAAATAATATAATTAAGACCTAAAATGTAAACACAGCTGATCACAACTGGGGAACTGGGAATAGATAGATTTTAGCGGTTTTTTTTTTTGAGATTTCGATCGCGCTATTGACTTTTGGAAAAAGTTGTAGAACAAAAGTTATTCACTATTATGGGTACTTTAACACCCTTTCGGATTAGTACCCCCTTTCCGACTAACCTTGTAAATTAAGTACATTCTCAATAAATATTCACAATAAAAGACCAATCTTCTTCCCTGCAATGCTGCAGTCCGTCCGACATAAAAAGTAATTTGATCGCTATCAGAATTAAAAAATAGGTAATGATATTTTTTGTATACTTTTTAATAAAATAATAATTACAAGTACTTATTTATTGCTAATTTTTTTGGGAAAAGTTACGATTTCTAAGATGATGAAAAAAGTACCTACTCGATACTGAGTAGTACCGATACTTTTATTGATATCAATACTTTCTGATGCAATACCGATGTCAAGTAGGTATAGAAAAATACTTAAGAACTTTTGCGGATCCCTAGGCAGGCAGCTCTAAGTGACCCTAATGTTCGTATCACTCAAGGATATGGCAGACTGGTGAGAAGTACAGTTTACTGTTCTAACAGTAATGTTCTGTTGCAGCCCAGGACTTTACCTACATTACGTAATACATATTACTTCCA
Source organism: Amphipyra tragopoginis (assembly GCA_905220435.1). NCBI lineage: Eukaryota > Metazoa > Arthropoda > Insecta > Lepidoptera > Noctuidae > Amphipyra > Amphipyra tragopoginis. The sequence continues at coordinate 13,544,431 of HG992005.1, read as the reverse complement.
TGCTAAAAACACGGCGAAAATCAAGACTTAAACTAGTTTGAAATCTCTAACTTAGTTCTTATCGATCTCTAATTTTAGTTTAGTTAGTAAAGAAGCGAATCGGCACCAATCTGTGATAAAGCGAACCCGTGAACTGCGCGTGATGTGAGCCAACCAAGTGGCTTCATAAGCGTTTAGTTGGACAATCGAGAATAATTGCAACGGCTCCTCTCGCACCACAAAGTACATTATACAGAATGGCTTTGGTGTGTTGAGGCCTTTAGATGAAGATGTTCGCGCGGTTCGCGCCGTTTGTGTTGGAATCGTTCGTTCATCCGTCCGCACTTCGTCGTTGGTCCGATAGGGATGTCGGAAGTGAAAAAAAATATCGATGTATCTATATTTATTAAAATATCAATATCACGAGGAAAAAATATCGATATATCGGTAAAATTTTCAGAGATTTTAGGTTTTAAAATAATAATGTAGGTATTTAGTTCAGTCTGGCTCAGTAATAGGTAATAGTATTTTTTATACAAAATGCACATTATTTTAAAGTATGAGAGTCATAGTAAAAAGTGTAAAAACGAAGGTAATTCAATCATTATTCCTTTTTATTAGGCAAAATCGATACTTCAGTACGTCCGGCGCACCCTGGGTAATTTAGTTAGCCCAGCTACCAACCTTGCTAACTATCTAATCTTTTCACCACAGCATGAGCGAATTTTCTATAGCTCTTGCTGACACGAGAGAAGAAAAAGATTAGGTAAAAGTAGAAAAAATCAAAAACTAAATAGCAATCTTCTAATATTTTTAAGGCCAATTTATTATTTCAGGCAAACCAATATTTGTCCGGATGCGAAAGTAGAAAAACTCTGCTCTTCACATGCTCAGCTGTCAGCCGGCTCCTATTATTTGGAACCGCTAGATTTACGGCAGAAACTACTCTCTCTGAAGGCACAAAGGAAGTCCTAGCTGTCAAGTATTTAAGTGCCAGATTCGAAAGAACTGTGGTAAATGTCACGTGTCTATCCAAAATTTTATCGGGTTTTCCTTACGGGATTTTAGAGCATCTAGGAATTGCTTCAACGCGTCCGGCATTCTATTACTTTGGGAGGCTAAATTAGCTTCATTGTTACTGGCTGCAGCAGCTAGTGCTAGTCATAGACAACACAGTTTCTTTTTTTCCATTCGTTCTTATCTTTTACGGCTTTGAATTCTGCTAATAATTCTGGTGTAAAAAATTAATTTTGGTAAAAAAAAAAAAACGTTTTTGATACGATTGCGATATTGAATATTTTGTATCGATATATCGATGTATCGGATTAAAATATATCGGCTAAAAATATCGATATATCGAATCAAAAATATCGATACTTCGATATTTTTTCAACAAGCCTATGGTCCGATTTTGGACTTTGGTCCCACAGCTGGGCAAAGGTTTTTCCCATCTTTAAGTAGTGCAGCTTTTAGCCATTTTGCGATAAAAGTTGTATTTTATAAAATAGGTAATAAACATTTTAGCCATTTTTGGGGATTCTGGGTAAAGTTTGTGGGGAAAACGAGACCGCCTACTGCGGCAACACTAATCATCACGTCAGTAAATATGTGCAACTGTGACACCTAGAAAAATTGTAAATACATTAAAAACATAAATGAGATAAAATATATTCTTAATTCTGTTTGTAAATTAGTGTCAATAACTGTTTCTGTACAAACTGTAAATGTAGTGATGGCTTATACAGAAAAGGTGTTATTAAGTGGCACCGCTTTGTCTTTTTTGTTTTACGAGTGTGTAAACTCTGCTAATAGTCAGGTATTACTATTTACTATAATAATAATGCAGTATTACTTTCGTTTTGCTATACCATCAACATTAACATACATGTTTACTTTCAGGAAGGTTTTTTAATCGGCGACGTGACTTCGGAAATAACCAATCACATTTCCGATTCACACAGTGATAATGCCCGCCTAGACACGCAAATTGAAATCAGAACTGTCCTCCCGCTTCCCTCAGTATCACTGTTTTACTTTCCTACAGGTAGAATAAAGGAAGATGTTCTCTCTGATTTGCTTTCCAGCACTGCTAATGAAATTGTTGGTTGGTACAAATATAGAAAGAATACCAACATCAAACCGACCTTTAGAGATAAACTAATATCTAAAGGATTACAAAAATACTTTGAAAAGTTTCATGGAAAGAAAAACTTTGTAACATGCAACTTATCTAACAAAACATCTTCTACAGGATCAACACACACATTTATGTACAGGTTTGGTAAAATAAACTGTTTTGATATTTATGAATACATTGAAGATATAACAGCAAATTTAGGTGAAAAATATACTGGATACAAGAAATCGCATAGATTGTCACCACATAGTATTTTCAATAAGATTGTAAGAGAGAGTAACGTGCAAAGCACAAGCGATGCAATATTACATATTCAAGAAGCTGTTGATGTGAGACTTGTTAAGGAAGCTAAAATTGCTGCCAAAAATGAGTGCACAATCAGAGAACTAGAAGCAGAAATCAAGCAAATGGCCACAATTCTGTCTGACAAGCACTCTTTTGATTTACAATCTACATACAATAGGTATGTTGAGGAAAAATTAATGAACCGTGAAGCAGAAATGGCCAAAGCATGTTTGGAAGCATTGAAAACTCCTCTGAAAGTTGACATATTGAATGTTACTAATGTTCCCATGAACTGCAATCACAATGACAGTGAGGATTCGGTTCAGTTAATTGAGGATGAAGTTAAAGATACCAGTCCGAGTCCTCCTTTGATATCTTCAAACACATCTAAACAAGTTCTGAATTATGCTGCTGCATTGAAAACTAAAAATGAAGTGGCATCTACTAGTGTAAGCTTTCTTTTTTTTGTAAGAATCTTCTTCCTAGCCTTTTCCCAACTATGTTGGGGTCAGCTTCCAGTCTTAACCAGATGCGGCTGAATACCAGTATTTTACATGGAGCGACTGCCATCAGACCTCCATAACCCAGTTATTGCTCAATGCCGTTATCCTAAGGTAGGACAGGTTGCCAAACTTTCGGGCTTCTGACTACCTGTAAATACTGTCATAGATATTCTTATAACACTCTCGACTAGGGTTACCATCCGTCCGGATTTGTCCGGACTTCTAGACTTTTGTCCGGACTTTGTCTGGCTCTTTAATTTGTCCGGATTTTTTGGTCTTATATGGAATACGAGTAATAAAACTTACATGTGTAATAATTATCAAACTTAGTTTTTATTAACTTCTCATTCATCTAAAAATAAGATATAAATCTTCTTTAACAATCAACTTAACAAGATCAAACAATAAATCTTCTTATGTTTGCGTTTTGTGAATAAAATGTCCAGACTTTTATTGAAATGTCAGGCTTTTTGTCAGGACTTTTCAAATTTCTAAATGGTAACCCTACTCGGGACTGACTGTTTAACATGCTATTGAAGCATTTTGCATGTTATCCCACAATAACTAACTTATTTGTATGGTTACAGAAAGGAAACAACCACAATGAAGATTTGATAACCTTTGATGTTGAAGACAATCATATAAAGAAAAAGACTCTGATAGTAAGTGAAGATGTAAAGTGTGGTGATAATTCACCAGAATATTAACAAGTGCCTTTTTAGCTAAGTGTTTAATTATTACATAAGTTACCATTTAAGTAAATCATTAAACTGTAATATCACTTTTGTTTGTTACTAATAATACTTGTAAAACATTTTCTAAAGATTGTAATATATACCCCCAATGATATTATAATTAACAAGAAAGGGTGTAGATAGGTTACCTACCTACAAATTCGAACTTCACAAATGGCACACTAACGCATACATAAATAACGTAATATAGTAGGCACACTATATTATATGACATGTTGAAAAAAGATGGCACGTCTTAATTATCAGGAGCTAAAAAGAGACAAGTATATGATGCTGTGTGCCATCCTGCATGGTACAAGAAACAACATAAAAAATAATAAATCAGACAAGACATCTTGCCTTATCGTGATTTATGCATACAAATGAATTCACTCATGAATTTATGTATAAAAGTAATAAAGTACTAAAAATACAATGAAAGTAAGTAAATAAAAAGAATAATTTATTTTATAAAAAAATAATATCAAATAAAATAAAGTGCTTACTCAATACAACTTGTACTTAATAGTATCAGTGACCTTCAAATAAATTTAATTTGTTTCTTTTTGGTCTTTTTGATTTTTAATTTAACATGGGGTTATTTTAGTGTTCAGAGTGGAAACAGTCAAAAACCATAATTATGTTGGTTAAAAGTGGGTGTTTGTGTCATAGCATGGTCCTTCAATTTACAGATGGATGATCCACGAAGACGCGCCCCCACTCTTTCTAAATCGCTAAGTGTAAAAGTGTGCATCATAAATTGCTATTGTGTTACTTCTTTCGCCACACTATACAAGGTTAGTCAGAAAGGGGGTACTAATCCGAAAGGGGGTTAAAATACCCATGATAATGAATAACTTTTGTTCTACAACTTTTTCCAAAAGTCAATAGTTGAAGAGAAATAGGCCATCAAAGATCTCAAAAAAAAGCTCTAAAATCTATCTAAACCCAGGTAAGATCAGCTGTATTTACATTTTAGGTCATATTTGGGATCATGAATTAGAAGCACCATTTTCTGAATTTGTAACTAAGCAGGGATGAAGAACTTTTGAAAAAACAAAAAAAAAAACATTTTGTATGGAAAAAAAAACCAAATTTTGAAATTTTAACACTTGCTTTATGACAGTCATCACTTCATCAGTGATACTTTAAGTGGCCTACGGATTAGTACCCCCATTCTGACTAACCTTGTATTTAGATGTGTGCATTACGCACACTAATGAAAGATAATAATAAGAGATGTGGGCATAAGCACACGCCTCTACCTCACAAAACGGAGTAGGGCACACCTCGTGGATTAAACGCACTGGTTGAGGCGATAAATGATTTTAGAATACGATTTTTAACAACATAAACTTCTTCATAATTATCGTAAATTATAGCCGAGATTGACGTTAATTTGTGAAACCACAATTATTTGGACATAAATAAAGACTTCATTAAACACATTTCAAAATAACCATTTTACTTGCAATCCAGCCCACTATCAAATCTGTTTGAAATGATCAGGTAGGTACACACCACGTCTACACAGCAAGCTATTCTTTCCAGTATAAGCTGACCTCTCATTGTTTGGAAAGCTTATATAATGCGAGATCAGCTCATACTGGACTCGTATAGCTTGATATGTAGCCGTACGTACCTATAGTACGCGTAAAATAAGTTTGCCTCTCTCTCAAACCAGGCTTTGAGCGTTCTGTTCCTCACTTCAGAGAGGCAAAGTTATTTTAAGCGTACCTACTGTAAAGAATGTTAAGATTCGTTGTGTTAGGCATTTGCCCAAAATTAACCATTTTCTTGTGATATCTTGTCACTTGAAGACAGTTGTAATTTTCCACTTCACGTGGAAATATCGGTAGAGGACGCCCTAGAAGGACATACATCGACGTTATTAGTTAGCCGACTTCGCGATATCAGAGACAGGGTTATGTTTTTCACGCGTATCTTTATATGTGGGATTCTGCTGGATGTATTTAATGCATGAGGTGTCTAAGCACACAACCTAAAAGTTGTGTAGGATTTACATTGCCGACCAAAGCGAGTTATAAACTGAGGCTGAAGTGTCTGTCTATACAACATAAATGATGACAACGAGATGGCGCTGTTGGTACAAAATACGAACTAATGGTTTTCTTGTGACTTCATGTAGGTAGGTAGGTACCCTACGACCCTCTTTTAAATTAAGACCAATCCAAAGACACCTCATTTGTAGTAATCGGTTCATTAGTTTAGGCTGTGCGAGGACACAAACTTACATGCATACTTACCTACATCGCCACATAACCATTCCTCTCTGCCATAATCATGTAAAAAGAAAGAGTTCTTGAGTGGAGACTGCGCGAGTCAGCTAACGCAAGCCCTTCTGTAAGATGGAAGGTTTCAGATGGGTTAGACTGGATGCTGAAGCCGGCAGGTCTACCTATATTGTAACTTGGGAAAGTCTTAGCCAAACCAGCCGGAGCCAAGGAAAAAAAAATATGCAGGATTGTTTAGGACATTAAGTGTGACAAATACCAATACAAGCCGTTTCTGTTGGATTTGGGTTTTTTTTTGTCCATTCTCCTTTAACAGTTTTGGCTCAAGTTTACTCGATAATTAAACAAACCACAACAAACAAAAGTCAGACACGAAGACGGCAAACGCGAACAAATAAAATACACGAAGTTTCTTACAGTCGGCTGAACACTAATTAGGCTAAGATTCACAGACCGCACTTCAGACTACTTTGCTAAGTGCTTCAGACGAATATGAACCTTATTGTTAGGTTGATAACGTTCATATTCGTTTACGCGAATGTGAATAAGCGTTTCATACGAAAATGAACATTAATGTTTTACCAATAATGTTCATATTCGCATGCATGAACGCTTAGTTAGCAAAAAATATGTACTAAATAGATTGCTGCAACTATGTCACAGGCAAAATCACAGAAGCCCCCAGCATTTATTGGAGACCCTTCAAGTCTCGCCAATGACTGCCTGGTTACGTAGACACGTACACGTACGGTCTGCAAGGAACATCAACAAGCAGTGCAATAGGAAAAAAAAGAAAGAAAGCGAGTTTGAAGTTTGCGTTTTGGGGGGGGGGGGGGGGGAGCTTATTGAAGAAATCAGTTTACATTTTCTGATTTAATTTATTTATAGACCAACAACAATTAAATATGGCACACTTACAACGAAAAATACAATTATTACATAATTGATTAAACTTACATGAATACTTATGAAACAAGTTGACCCGACCGCGTGCATAGCTTGCATATAATCAGCCCATTGCTGTTCTACGGGTTTCTTTTCAGAATGACTAAGATGTAAGCCTCAGTCCACTATGCTGGCCTGGTGCGGGTTACTGTTATTTATAGCGCAACTTTTTAAAATTGGCATATAAATTGATCTACAGTGTTGGTTTAATTAGCGAGCTTCAATTCCACATACAAAACGCGGGCAGTGGCCGCCGCTTTTATAGTTCAGTGGTACACAGTTCCATATTCGCTGCACCGCACCGCGATCAGTGTGCATTGTCATTCGGCAGCCGCGATCGGCACACCGCATTTGGTGTGTGGAGCTCCTAACATGGTGGGGTTGTATGACGAAAATAAGCTTACGCCTAATTAACAAAAGGTATAACGTCGGGTCATATGATTCAAGAAGAATAAGTACGGAATGTCATGTTAAATTTCTTATTCCTAATAATATCAAATTGCTAGTTCTTTAAGATTCAGATACGTCAGGCATTTTTTTCGACTAGCATAAGTAATGGAATGATAATAAAAATAACCGGCCAAGTGCGAGTCGGACTCGCGCACTCAGGGTTTTTCACCAACACTAGTTTTCCTTCTTTTTATTATTTGCTATTTAATTATAAAGTATGCACTACAATCATACTACGTTTCACGCTTGTATATACTGTTTTTAAGATAGGGGGCGTTCAAGTATCACGTAACGCAATTTTTGACCCTCCCTCCCCCCCATGTAACGCGCCGTAACGGTTTTCTGTACCCCCCCCCCCCCCCTCCCGCTCCCTAAACGTTACTAAGTGACCATTTTTACTTAAAAGTCACAATTATGTTGCAAAGTACCGGAAAGTCGCTAAAATTCACATTTCATTCATTCAAAGGGGTTCGAACATTTTTTTATGGAAGCTGGCATAGGCACCTGCCGCCATTTTCATTTTTTTTTCAAGTTGCGGCGCACTATGAGACTAACATTATATGGGTAGAGGACACTCAAACAAACAAAAAATATTCAGAGATATAGTGCCCTAAAGTGTCACGTTGCCGAGATATTTGGACTCAAAGATTTTTTTACAAGATTATCTCGATACAATATCTCGGTAACGTGACACTTTAGGGCACCATATCTCTGAATATTTTTTGTTTGTTTGAGTGTTCTCTATCCATATTTACCAGTTACAAAGTGCGCTGCAATCTTGAAAAAAAATCTTTAAGTCCAAATATCTCGGCAACATGACACTTTAGGGAACCATATCTCTGATATTTTTTGTTTGTCTAAGTGTCCTCTACCCATATATGTTAGGTAGTGTAATCGTGCGCCGCAACTTGGAAAAAAAAATGGCAGCGGGGGGGCTATGCCAGAAAGGTTCTATCCCCTTTTTCCAAATTACGTTGTAATTTTTTTGGCACAGTTGCGCTGGCTAGTCAGCATATGAGCCTTTGTAGGCCAAGAATAAGAATTCCCTAGTTTTATATGTAGGTATTTAAATAAAAAAAAAAACAATGTTACATAACGCGTTGTCCGAACCCCCCTCCCGCCCCTGTAACGCATCGTAACGTTCTACAAGGCCCTCCCTCCCCCCAAATTGCGTTACGTAATACTTGAACGCCCCCTTAGAGCAAGAACAAGTAGCGTTCAAAATGCATTCTTTTCGAGGTGTCTTATACCTAGGGCTGCCATCACCTAAATGGCGACACCGGACAAAGATTTAAAAAACCCCGGATATTTAGTGAAAATCGGGATTTTTCTCCGGACTGCCGCGGCCTTGAAAATTTAAAAAATGGAATTATTTTTTACGTATTAAAAAATAGTCAAAATAATAACATTCTAACTTATAATAACGCGTGGAACGAACAAAACTGCCAATGCAATGGCGTCCGGTTTCCATCGGGACAATTTTTGTAAATCCCCCCCCCCCCGGACACACTCCCAAACTAGGACAAATCCGGGGAAACCAAACCCGGACGGATGGCAGCCCTACTTATACCTATATATTTTATTACTACACAGCTTTATTCTCATTATAAGAATAAACCTGTACAAGATATAGTAATATAATACGGCATCACTAAGTTCATCATTACGATAGAATATTTTTACAAGAACTGCATGAACGGTGAGACGGAGTGGCAACATATTGTGATAACATGCAGGCGAACGTTGTTGCTCAACATCAGAATCTGTTGAAGCAGTTTGTATATCGTCGTAACAGTCAGTGATCGTAACCACACCGTGTCCCTTTTAGTGTTCCTGTACACCACGAAACAGCGATAAGGCCAGTGCAGACAGTCCACACGTACTTTATTATTTGTAAAACAAAAAGTCGGTGCTAAACCGACAAAGAATTGCAACCTATATGAAATTTAAGGCACCGACTTCAGAAAATGTTAATTGTATTATATGGACCATTATTTTGATACTTTTCTGTTTTTTGAAGTCGTTTTTTTTTAATATAAATTTTATTTTTCCGCTTAAATTCATCCCCTAAATAAATAGGTTGTAGGGGATGAAAGTTTGTATGAAAGTTCGTCATTTTTTGACGTTAAAAATATGGAAATTGGTATCCGATCGGGTACACGGCTAGTGCATAAAGAAATAGCATTAGTTAACAAGTTAAATAAAAGCTTGTCAAAAACTTAGTGCCCTTCATCTGCGCTGGGCTTACGGTTGATTCTAGGATGACATAATACTCGTATTGCTAGTATTTACTGCGAATCGCTGATTCACAGTAGATCAGCCGCGCCGGTAGGGACGTCTCCTGCTAGTTCATGCACCGAGTGCGCGAGGCGACGCGCCTGTTGTACCGCTGTGGACGCCGGTAAGAGACCCAGGTGGATGCAGATCAATTCCTTGACGGACACGCCGCGAGTGTCGCCGGGGAACGCCAGCTCGAGTAGTTGCCTGCAAAATATACTAGGGTAATATCCTATTGAGCAATATTTACACAGCCTTACTCTTCTCCGCTCTGTCTCAATGGGTGAACGTTAAGAGACGTCACGTGGTTGGTGTGTGTGATTAGGTGTTAGTCATAGCTAAGTTCTATGTCTATCCTTCGGTTTCTGAGTTAAGAATTCTAGGTTAAGCAGTCAGTACTTAAGTAACATTTGGGTACAGAGTTGTCAAAAAAAATTGATGGATTATAAAGCATTTTTTTGACAACTCCGTACTCAAATATTGCTTATCCTAGAATTCTTAACTCTGAAACCGGAGGTATGTATTGTTCGCGACCAGCGTTTGTACGTGCCAGTTAAGCGATGTTGAGTGAGACGTACCGACCGTGACGATGACTGACTAGTGGGGCCGACGTCCTACAACTGCCACAGGACTATGTATATTTTTTGATGTCACTGATCTGTGATTTGACGGCGAGGGCATTTGATATTTTTCGCAATTTTCTTAAAGCGAACAGCCCAGTAGCGTAGCCGCCCTAGGGCTTTGGGGAAGTGCCCTGGCGTTCGGGGGCTTCGTTGCTCTTGGCTAGTCCTAAAGCTATTTCCTTGAGAAATAATAGTTTAGACAAATTAATTAAAGAACTGTAAATGTAATTAATTACACTCATCATGCTATTACCATTTTTATTTATAGTTCCAAAAAACAATAATACAGATAGTATTGGAAGTCAGGGTCGGCCCTAGCATATGGTGAACGGAAAGGACGCTTCGAGCGCCGCCCGGACCAAATGGGGGTCAAAATGCGTAAAAAAAGGAGAAAACGCTATTTATTCAGAGAAAGAGAGTAATTTAAAAAAAAATAAGTTTCAGCTTTCTGTATCTATAGTATAGGGCGTAAACCCAATCAAAATTTTGGAAAAATATTTAATGTAGGTACAGACAAAGACTGGTTAGAGTTTTACTAATAGCAGGTATATTGAGTCCATCGAAAGGTGGTCTGGAAAAGATCGCTTTGCGCGATAAGACCGCCCATTGTGCGTTTTTGTATTTAAATAGTTTTTCGTTGTTGTGTTAACCTGGTGTCATGTATAATAAAAAGTACATAAATAGATTACCTGTAGAAGGTGCCGAGTATGTCCCCGGGCGGCGCCAGCGCGCGCACTGCGGCGGGGTGCGGCACGCGCGCGGGTCGCACGGGCACGCCGCGCCGCTCCCACCACACCAGCGCGCAGCCGTGCAGCGCGCCGCGCCGCCACGTGGCCGCGCAGTAGCCCTCGCGCACCACCGCGAAGCTGCGGCACACGGCGCGACGCACCTGGAGACGACCACTACTATACCTACTGATTGAGATAGGACTGCCGTCCAAACTTACTCCGAATTCGTACATACCTTTTACTACAATTCAGATCGGAGGCAATGCAATAGACACTTATTTACAAGTACTTACTAACCCGTTTACGTTTTGAAACTTACCGTATCTGGTGCCAACATGTCAGCGCAGTCTGCCATATCGGGAGCCAGGAATCTTCCACTATTGCGGTCCACGTAGATAAAGTGGATGAGCCCCGGAAACTCCTCCACATACTTGTGCAGCGTTAGGGAACAACTCGCATCTGTCTCGCCCGTGCTCTTGCAGACAACCCACATTAAGCGAAATAATCGATTCGAATATGACGGATTAATTGTTTTGTGACCCTTATTATTTAAAAACAGGTGATATAATTGTTCGGAAATAACATTACTAAGAATGGCGCAAAACTGCGATTTTCAAATTAAAGGCGGAGGTCCTTGCCCAACAGTGGGATATTACGGAGTTAGCTAACAGTAATAGTTAAGAATGGAATATTTAGTGTCACAAAACAATTGTAACCATATAAGGACGTATTTACAAATCTGCTATGATACGAGACTGTTTTTTCGGTTAATCTGTGGAATCGTGTCGCTGGACAGCAGTAATATGCGATCGAATAGATCCCCGCGGTCACAAAGTTTCAGGTTGTCTTAACTTGAAGATAACTACAGGGTGTTAACGAAATCGTGTAATTCCTTCAAACCACGTGATCTACTGGTGACACAGATTAACCCTAAATAGGAATTTTCGAAAATCAATGAAAAAAAAAATCAAAAAAATATTTTTGATTTCAGTTTCTGACTCTTTTTAGAGCCTTGAGTTATCTGACTGCAAAGAGCGGTATCGCGTTAGTCGTTCCTGCCAGCCGTGTCGCCGTACTTTCATTAATTTATGCGTGGCATCGAAATGTTCACAAAAATAAAATTATTTTTTTTGCAAAAAAAAAAATTCTTATTTTTTTACTGAATCCTTATTAGGTGATTTAGATACGATCGGTAACAGAGCCGCATGAAAAAAAAAGAATTTTATTTTTTTATTTTTAATCAAGCTAAATCCCGTGCGGGGCCTGTCTACACCAGTAGTAGATCCTGTGGTTTTAAGGAATTACACGAATTCGTTAACACCCTGTATACATTGTGTGTGTAATATGACTTATTACCTACGCATTCTGTAAATGCGTCCTTAATGATGATAAAGCATATAAATAAAGATGACGATATGTATAAACTTTAAACAAGCTCATTGTATAATTATGCTATTATATACTTTTCAAATATACTTTTTTTGGCTCTTACAATGAATGCTATGGCGAAACAAGGATATCAATTATTTTTTAATTGACTCTTGTCAGCCTGTTTTTATGGTTATAGGTGTCAGTGGCGTGCCTAGGGTTCAAAGTTAGGGCAAGCCCGATAGATTTTTAGAAAAAAAAACCCTGTAAAATTTGTCAAAATTCGTTATTTTGCGAAATCACACAACTATTATTTTCACCCTAATAATAAATAGAGTGCAAATAATACAATTGTGTGATTTTGCAAAATCACATACATTTTGGTTTAAGAGCCATCTATGAGCATTACAGGTGCTTTTTTGCGCGCTTCGAGTTCGACGGGAAAAATGACACAATCGCCCGTCGCCGCCAATAGATGGCTCAGAAATAATTGATGAGTATAATTACGCAATGTTTATAATGTTGAAAAAAATATTGTTAATTTATAATAGACCCGATCTATATTTTTATGATGTGCACAAATCGCAAAAGTTTAAAAACAATTTATAATTACTTTCGATGTAAACAGCCGTGTTAACTGTTCATTCTTCGCTTCTTTACTACTGCTGATGACAAACAACAAAGCACACTGAAGGCATGGTATCACTAGATAGATTTACAGACATATCTATCATTCGGTAGCTTTGATAAAAGCCGTTTGTTGTTTCGTTCTATTTGTTTAGAGCAATTAATCCTGGCCACAGATAAGTTATTCAAATCATCGTGACCTGATGTATTCCAGGCGTTCGTATCATTAGAGAAAAATATGCAACTGGTGTTACAGAATAATTTCTTTAAATGAGAGCAACCAACACAATACAAGTACATACAATCCAAAGAGTTTTGTAAGCCGATCTATGAAAATGCCTATTGTGACTTTGATTTACTAGAAATACTCAAATCAGGAGTAGGTTCAGGTGAAGTAATAAAACGGTATTTGTCTGCAAAATTCAAAGTATTTACCTTCCCGAGTAACGATTGCACACACTTCAATCCATCACACACAACTTCACACAAGGAACAATTATTTCCGAATTCATCATAAAAAGAAAGGCAAATCACAAAGAAACTTAATCACAAACGTTAAAACAAACGAATAAAAGTTACACAATACTTTAAATCACAGAAACTGAAAAAATATATATCGCGTCAAAAAAATGCTCCAATATCGCTCAAAACAAAATGTGAACTAATTTGAAATTGTATCATTTCTATCGAAATACAAACATCGCGGCATCTATGTGCCTAAACACGCATGCCACACAAATTGCACTTCTAAACACACTACCGTAATGTTCAATTTCGTTAAACTAACAGAGTCATAAGCCCGGCTTATTTTTGCGAACAAATTATGTGCACTTATGTATATTTACTTATATATCTCTATGCAATTTATGAATGAGATTGAAGGAAAAGTGACAGAAGACTTAAGCCGCGTAAGAAGCCAGCGCGTGCGACCGTAATGCAAGATCTTGCAGGCGGTTTGGCAACGTTACGTAGGCCGGCCGAGGCGCGACGCGAAAAATTTTGTTTATGTAAACCTGGCAACTTAGCAACACACGGAGGTCACGGAGGCTCGCTGTATTGCGCGCGGAGTTTAAACATTTTATTTATTACAGTAGGTATCAGTTGTTATGTTATGAGACATGATGATTCAATACTACTTTACAGGAGTTTTTTTTTTTGTTTTTTTTTTATTATTCTCGCATTCCTGATATTAAGCCGGGCTTTTCGGCTTGTATGGAAGGCACGCCACTGATAGGTGTATATTTGATTGAAAACATACTGAAAGCTGAGAAAAGGTTCAAAATGGCAAACACTTCTCTTATCAGCTACACACCTTACGATGCAGCGATGTTTTCCTATAACTTGACTATCAGATTATATTATAAACAAAAGACACGTCAATGACGTCACGCACGAAATGAAAGGGATATAGCTATATGAAGAAAAAGAAAAAATGCTGTATTGACACAATAGTACACATGGTATCTATTTTTGAACGTTTAATTTATGACTCTAAGTACAATCAAATACAATTCATTTTACGTTGCCATCCTGACTTTATGAATAACGTGTTGCTTAGTTACCTTTGAATGTTTAGCTTGTTTACTTATCATAGACCTTTAGTTTGTAAATAAATATTTGACATTGTGACTGCTCAGTTATATTTGGAGATTATGATGCTCAAAACAATTTGAACAGTTTTGTTGCATAGATGTTTTTGGTATCTTGAATGTGTTTAATTATTTGGACACCTGAGTTGCTCATCTACTTCTGATGCTGACCCTATAAAAACTATCTATAAAAACGGCAAAAAAATCACGTTTGTTGTATGGGAGCCCCCTTAATTATTTATATTATTATTATTTAATTATTATTTATTCTGTTTTTTAGTATTTGTTGTTATAACGGCAACAGAAATACATTTTTGTGAAAATTTCAACTGTATAACTATCACGGTTCATGAAATACAGCCTGGTGATAGACGGACGGACGGACAGCGGAGTCTTAGTAATAGCACAGTGTACCTACTTACTACATACAGTGGGTCAACGCCCATACATTTGACAGGTCCTATGAAATGTCAAAATTGGTAACACTTGTCAAAGGGTTGTCACGTAAAACAAATTACACAAACTTTATCAAACAAACGTCCAAATTAATTAACGTTTTATAGAAACAGTGACACGCAAAAAGAAAACCACACATGCGTAATTTTGACGATTGACAAAATAATGTAAAGGTATGTAGCAGCAGTTTTGCCATCTTATCCTGGAATATTCTAACAATATTTAAAACTACAAATTTTGTCGAGGTTACAGTCACAGTGGCTATCGCTTGCGTAAGAGTTATAAATTATTCGCAAGTCTACGATGGAGTCATAGAAAATTACTTATTATTCATGGTTATTACTTCTATGGTTTTCGTGGGTGCTGATGCCGGAAATAAAGCCTAAGTATTCCTCGATCACATAAGGCGGTCAAAAAAATTTACCAGTTAAATGAGATTTGCCAGGTAAAACGTGGTCCCTATCTTGGTGTTTGAGAATTGATCTTGTTTTTGTAATCAGCGTCCCTGAAAATCATGGATTTGACACCCATAACGGCTAATTTGAATTTTTTTATGGCCGCCATCTTGCATATAGATTTTGACCTCATTTTCGGCATCAGCATCCCCGAAAACCATGGAAATGACACCCATGATGGTTAAATAGAAATTTTAATAGCCGCCATCTTGGAAATGGATTTTGACCTCAATTTCGGCATCAGTACCCCCGAAAACCATGGAAATGACACCCGTGACGACGAATTTGACATTTTTGTAGCCGCCATCTTGGATTTCGATTTTGACCTCATTTTCGGCATCCGCACCCTAGAAAACCTTGGATTTGACATCCATGACGATTAATTTACTAATTTTCATGGCCGCCATCTTGGATTTGGATTTTGACGTTATTTTCGGCATCAGTGACCCCGAAAACCATGAAATTAACACCCATGATGATTAGATGAAAATGTTGATGGCCGCCATATTGAATTTGGATTTTCACGTTATTTTCGGCATCAGTGACCCCGAAAACCATGAAATTGACACCCAGGATGATTACATGAAAATTTTCATGGCCGCCATCTTGGATTTGGATTTTGACGTCATTTTCGGCATCAGGGACCCCGAAAACCGTGGAAATGACTTCCCACGAACAATCATTTGAAAATGTATGTATGCCGCCATCTTGGATTAGTAAACAGACTTTATAATAAAATTCTCATAATAGGTACACATACATATCAATAATAAATTAATATAATTTCTATGAACGATACCAATCAAATTTGAAATCAAAAAGTGCGAGCCCTGGAATTTATGTCCCGAGTAGTAGTATGGCTACTCGGGACATAACCTCCGCCCCTTCACCCCGCAACACCCCGCACGATTGCTCTGTGACAATGTTCTACGTTGACCGACTGTAAGGAGTAAGATATAGGTAGACTGTGGTAATAGGGTCCCGTTTTACCCTTTGGGTACGGAACCCTAACAGGATCGCATGTAAACATATCGTAAACTCGTAATTGTTTTATAAAAAATAAAAACAATCCACATTTAAAAATATAAAAAAATAGTAGCCCATCGGCACGCGGCATCGGAAATAGGGTCCAAGCTACCGGCGGGGCTCCAGAGAGAGGAACTTCCTAACAAAATGCGCCGTGTCCAGAAGTACCGCTTTCTGAATCAAACCCTTGATTCAGCTGCCTATTAATAGTATTTAAATTATATTTAATTTATATTCTGAACTAGTAGCTGTGTTTATTCGGCAATGTTTTGATTATAAAAATACGGTGCGCTGCGCTTCGCCAGATAGTGGCTTGGAGCAAACGGGTTTAACGAACAGGAAATATAGGAAATTAGCTATGCTCAGCGACTTTTGTATTTATTACAGATCATACAATTTTGTCGGTAGTAATGTACAGCAATTAATGGTTTAACCGAGTTCAGCGACTTTTGTGATTCAATTATGACAAGTTGTTTTATAATTTACTTTAGTCAGTAACTTATGCTAAATAATAATGATTACAAAATATTGGAAATAAATTATGTTCAACGACTTCTGTTGCTGACTGTACAAAAAATATTGAAGTAAGTACTTGACTATTTGTCGTGTATGTGTAATGTGAACTCAGTATATAAAATGAATAGATTTAGCATGCATATCTTTTTTGCATCTTGGACAAAAAAAAACAAGTGAAATGCGTGACCATTGATTGGCAATTCGAGATACCTATCTGATTACGGGCCGAATTAATACACTGGGTGGAAATTTGAGACGGGGCGGTAAGGACAGCTACCTTAACCATTGTAGCTACAGGAAAATGTTCTTAGGACACAGCCTATATTTTTTGAAAATATTTTGCAACCATTTAGAGATATTGAAAAAAAAAATACAGTCAGCGACAAACAGGGCACAAAACATTTTTATGGTGCCCTATTTCCCATAAGGATCAAAAGACTTCCGGACCAATTGAGGTTGGGATATTAGGAACGTCAGAAATAGCAAAAAAACTTATTTGAGATGGGGTAGTAATAAGAGCAGCTACCTTAATCGTTGTAGCAACAGGCAAAGAAATGCCCCATCTCAAATTCCCAACCTGTATAAAGCGTAAAGTAAATAAATATTTTAAACAACATAATGCAGCTGTATACAACTTTTTCTGGGCATTAATACTTTGTTTTTCTTTAAACAACCATATCGAACCTCGTTTTATTCAACCCGAAAAAAACACACTAAAATTAAAGTTTTCAAATTTTTCTTTCGGACATAAAAGAAGTCCTGTGCGCGACAGGTTGAATACCGCTGTTTAAAGTGAAGCGAAAAATTACATAAAACTAAAATACTGATATGAAAAGGATATGATCCCATGCTGAAGTATCTCTTGGCCTTCACACAAAGGAACTCGACGTACGGCGCCAATGTTACCCTTAAGTCTTTCAAAGGCTGCCCCATCTTTAGGCTCGGGATGTCGGGTTTTAACTGATCTATGACTGCTTCTAGCGCAGTGTGCATAGCTGTGGCAGTTGTTTCAGGCGTTAACGGCGTAGTAGTTGTGCAAGACTTCCGTAGTTCTAACATACGGCTTGTTAGACGAGCACATAGATTGGAATTCGCTTTATTTTTACGCAGCGCATCTGTCGTCTGAAAAACACGTAATTCATCTAAAATTATAGAAAACCAAACGTTTTTCTACTGAAATATAATAAACATAATACAGATTGTGTTACCTTTTTTAAAGCTGTTTCTAAAGAATCCAATGTGTTGGGCAACAACTCTAAATTCCTTTGCAACAGCAATCTTCTTAAATTAGAGAGTATTTGATTTGAAATGTATGCCGAAACACCGATTTCCCTGTAATTCGTGAAATTACATGTCATTCGCGTTGGGTTCTTATAGTCTTGACTTTTTCACTGGCTAGACCAAACTAGGTAGTTTGGCTAGGCAAAAGAGACTTTTTACGATCATGACACTTTGTAAACGACTATTTACAACCAAGAGCAGACTTTTTTCAACCCAGACTTTTTGCTTACACAGAAATTCTACACTCCAGACTGTAATTATGAATCCAACTCGAAAATGTATGTCAAATCAAAAGACTTGACATAAAATATGAACATGGTATGGTTATAGTGAAATGGTGTGAGTAATTGGAGTACTCTTGTAAACAAAATGTAGTACACTGTTGGTCATGCATATCATATCATAGGCCATTCCACAATAAAAAGTAGAAGTATGGCAACATTGACATACGTCTCAGGAAGTAGGAAATAACGAAGGCGTCATTCCCCCTCTTCCTTCCCGACACCGCCAGGACCGGTCTTGTGAAAAGTGGTCCAACATAAATTAATTAATTAAACCCTCAAATACCTCAACAAAGTATTTCACTTTACAATACAATAGAGCCACTAAGAAAACCTCTTAGCTTAGCAAAGATTTATGCCTATAGTCACCAGACTATAGGCATAAATCTTTACTAGGAATTGTAGTAAATATTGTTTTACTATATCTACCTTAAGTCCATATCAACAACGACGACAAAAGTAATCCTAGGTGCAACTTCAGCAAGATGTATGGAGTGCGGCGCGCAAGGGTTGCCAGTAGGCCCCGCGCATAAATTCACTATAGCACTATTCTCCGTTGACAACCCTGTAAACATTACAAATATATTTTCTTCACTTTTTACCTAAAACAAATAACGGAAATCTACCGGAATACTCACAAGGCAATCGAGTAATTTCCAAATCATCTTGATTATCGTCATCATTGCTAATTTCTTTCCAATACTCTTGAGCAGCGATGCACTGTATGCTTAATAAAATCAAATCCGGAGGAGACAGGTCTTCGCTTCCGCGACTAAAGGGCAAATAATAAGTCATTAAAAAACTTGGCGTGATACAGAATCCAACGAGATACTTTACAATGTACTTGGGGAGTGAGTTAGGATCAATTTGAAAGGATTTGTACTTAATAAGTAAAATTAATTTAAGGTCAATGGTGGCATAAAGTTGTCTGAGTATCTCCTTGTTCTCTGAACTAAACCTTACACTTAAGCCAGATAGAATAGGTACAGACATACAGGTTATTAACCCATCATCTTCAATGGAATCTTATCGCTTGAACAAGGCAATAGGTATTTCAAGTGGTAGTTTAAAATTTGCTTTGGTTGGTTAACCAGTTTAGATTATTTTAAAGGTTTATTACCTGGAATAAAGTGCCAGCAACTTGTCCCCAACAAATAACATGAGATGACTGTGTTGGTGCGGTAGTTTTATGTCTTTTGAAGCACTTTTGAGAGCATTTAGTGCTGCCATAGTGGCTCCACTTTCACCGATAACGCCATTAGCACCGGGTATCGTGTCGCCTTTGTTGCGACTTTCCAAGAGAACTGAGAGCCAGTCTTGATATATTGAAGAATGGAGACTGTAATATAAATATTATAATTATTCATGTACGTAAATTATACAATTTTATAAGGAAAAATAACTTTTATGGTTCTGTACGAAAATTGTAAAAAAATAACTTTTATAGTGTGACTTCCTTCGTCTGTCTGTATGGCACAGCTGCTTATTTCAGCAACTACTAAGGCTATTGACTTGAAAGGAGAATGGGCAAAGGTCATTGATAAGGTTTGGTCTAAATGCTGCCCAGAAGTCAGAGTAGAGTACCTACATGGAGTTCCTTGTAGTATTCTATGTCGCAAAACCAAATATATTTGAAATCGGTTTTCGAAACATGCATTTTATTTTATGGTTTTTTAGACGACATTTTAATTGTTTTGTTTTTTTATTTCCTTATTTGTTTATTGTTTGCTTGTTTATACCAAGTTTCACACCTGACAGGATCCAAGCACTGCGTGCGCGCAGGTATGCGCTGGTTAGCAGCCAATGTCATGTATTTACATTTGGCGGAACATTATTCTACATAGTGTCACTATAAGCTTAATGCGTCAGGTAGGTATTATCCACGGATAAGCTTTCTAAGTGAAATATGTATTATTGCGCTACATATAATAGAGACTGAGCAGGTGTTTCCTAAGAATATGATCAGAAATATCAATGCGATTATCAGAAGTCAGCACATCAGAGTGTTGTAGTGAGCGGTCGTAAAACATTTGATAGATAATATAATAGAAGACTTACAGATGAACGTTCTGGCCGCATATATGCTGCACAAATGTCTTGAAGTCTAAGAGTTCTCGATGAGCATCATCCACATAGTCTTCACTGATTATCATAAACACATGATCGAGCCACTGTGGGATGTTTCAAAGAATGTTTATAAAATAGCCTAGGTGAATATGTAAATACATTCTTTTATTTAACAAAGAATACGAATATTTATTTATTTTGTATAGGAGAAACAATCTGAATTCATGGATCAAGACTTCGGGACCAACTGGGTTTGGAGTACAAGAAATGTCTAATAAGGGCAGCAACTATAATTGTTGTGCCTAAAGGAAAATGTTCTTAAGAGACTGTCCATTTTGTTTGAAAATACTTTGAATTGCATTCAATAAATAATAAATTAATAAAAAGGCCACATTATACTTTTACATCATAATGTTCTTATTTATCCTGGGCTCAATAATAACTAACCATTTTTAAGTAGGTTGTATCAACTACCCAACTCATGTGGAATTGTCAGACCCGATTAAAATTATTTAAATAAGATTACCTCATCAAACACAATTGTGGTTTTGTCCTTACACTGTATAGAAGAGTATGTATTTCCGAATTGTGCAGCCATAACACGTTGTGATGTGATTATAGGAGCCAGAAGTTGTGATACTGTGTTGTTCTCTGTTACATCAGTTTGATTCTCCTGCAAGGAATGATAAAAATAGGCAGGGTATTAACTACTATAGGTATAAAAATTGATAAATAAATGGCAAAGTTTGAGTCAGACTCACACTTATGGTTCACTATCAAGAAAAGAAAAAAATGAGTCAACAGCACACTAGTAATTCAAGCAATACTTGTATTGTCATAACAAATGGGGTCTGAAACTTTATTTCGTTCGAAAGACTCTGGGTCGATTAACGTTTGGTCTAAAGAATTACTAACTGAATATAATAACAATTTATTCAAACAGTCTTTACTTTGCCAAACCATTCATCAATTGAATTATTTAACTAATCATAATTATCATCCTAACTAGCTCTCCCCATAGCTCGCTGAGTGACCTGACCTGGAGCTTTCTTATGAGGTCTATAGTGAGCAACCACATCTCTGTGCATCGTCATCAATGGTAGTGGTAGCACACATGGGCTGAAGACTTCCATCTTAAGAAACTGCGGCGTTGTTAACAAAAAAACGTCGTTAAGTTTCCCGAATGCTGCCCAGCCATGATGGATTCACCGATTAAACTCTGTCTCGAAATTGGACCTATTTAACTGCCGTCTAGTTAGGTGGGTCCTACGTTTACGCTGTCGCGCGCCACCTAGTTTTTAGGGACCCTTTAGGTACGGAACCCTAAAAACAAGAGATATTCCAATTCAGTACCTGTACACTAAATGTCTTCATACGGGCAATAAAAGCAGAATCCCATTTTCCAAACACTAAATCGTTAACACTATCAAATACCAGAGCAGCCTTCATTTTTATCCAAGTTGTAATCAAACTGGTCACAAGGAACGGACGAATAAAGTAATGTACCAAACAACTAAGAAATAACTTTTGTGAGGATTTTATGAATTTCTTCTCGGAAAAATACAAGGATTAAGAAACGAAAACA
This sequence comes from Amphipyra tragopoginis, assembly GCA_905220435.1. NCBI lineage: Eukaryota > Metazoa > Arthropoda > Insecta > Lepidoptera > Noctuidae > Amphipyra > Amphipyra tragopoginis. The sequence goes on along the minus strand of HG992005.1, from coordinate 13,522,264 downwards.
ATACCAAAAACGAAGAGACTCGACTTGTAATGTCAAACAGTAAAATGTTTTGACATACACCCTTATCAGGGTTACCAATCCTTATTTTATGGATGTGATGTTTCAAAAATTGGTAGAAATCGGTGGAATTTGATATAAAAATAGAGTAATCAATCCTTACTAATTACTAATACCACAGTCTACCTATATCTTACTCCTTACAGTCGGTCAACGTAGAACATTGTCGCAGAGCAATCGTGCGGGGGGTTGCGGGGTGAAGGGGCGGAGGTTATGTCCCGAGTAGCCATACTGCGTACTCGGGACATAAATTCCAGGGCTCGCACTTTTTGATTTCGAATTTGATTGATGTCGTTCATAGAAATTATATGTACCTATTACGAGAATTTTATTATAAAGTCTGTTTACTAATCCAAGATGGCGGCATACATACATTTTCAAATGATTGTTCGTGAGAAGTTATTTCCACGGTTTTCGGGGTCACTGATGCCGAAATGACGTCAAAATCCAAATCCAAGATGGCGGCCACGAAAATTTGTACATTAGACGTCACGGGTGTCAAATCCATGGTTTTCTAGGGTGCAGATGCCGAAAATAAGGTCAAAATCGAAATCCAAGATGGCGGCCATGAAAATTTGTAAATTAGACGTCAGGGGTGTCAAATCCATGGTTTTCTAGGGTGCGGATGCCGAAAATGAGGTCAAAATCGAAATCCAAGATGGCGGCAATAAAAATGTCAAATTAGTCGTCATGGGTGTCATTTCCATGATTTTCGGGGGTACTGATGCCGAAATTCAGGTCAAAATCCATTTCCAAGATGGCGGCTATTAAAATTTCAATTTAACCATCATGGGTGTCATTTTCATGGTTTTCGGGGATGCTGATGCTAAAAATGAGGTCAAAATCTATATGCAAGATGGCGGCCATTTTTTTTTTAAATTAGCCGTCTTTTGTGTCATATCCATGATTTTCGGTGACGCTGATTACAAAAACAAGATCAATTCTCAAACACCAAGATAGGGACCACGTTTTATCAGGCAAATTTCATTTAACTGGAAAAATTTTTTGACCGCCCTTTATGATCGAGGAATACTTAGGCTTTATTTCCGGCATCAGCACGCACGAAAACCATAGAAATAATAACCATCAATTAATAAGTAACTTTCCATGACTCCATCGTGGATTTGGGAATAATTTATGACTCTTACCTACCCCCGCAAGCGTTAGCCACTGCGACTGTAACCTCGACAAAATTTGTAGTTTTAAATATTGTTAGAATATTCCAGGATAAAATGGCGAAATTGTTGCACATACCTTTGCGTTATTTTGTCAATCGTCAAAATTACGCATGCATGCGTGGTTTTCTTTTTGCGTGTCAGTGTTTCTATAAAACGTAATTAATTTGGACATTTGTTTGACAAAGTTTGTGTAACTTGTTATAAGTGACAACCCTTTGACAAGTGTTACCAATTTTGACATTTCATAAGACCTGTCAAATGTATGGGCGTTGACCCACTGTATGTAGTAAGTAGGTACACTGTGCTAATACTATAAATGTGAATGTAACTCTGTCTGTCTGTTACCTAATCACGACTAAACTACTGAATCGATTTTGATGAAACTTGGTACAGAGATAGTCTGGAACCCGGAGAAGGATATAGGCAAGTTTTACCTCGAAAAACGTGGATTACGCGATAAACGACAACCACGCGAGCGACGCCACGAGCGACCCCTAGTTATCTATAAATAATAAAGATATATTAGATAGATCAACAACCACGAACTTCGATAGATTTTTCAGTATTAAAATACGTAAAACTACTCGATTTATTTGTTTTATTTATCGAGGTTATAAACTGTAGAATAAGAACATGTACATACACACGGATAAACATCAAGCTATACATAACCAAACCAATTTATCTTGGCGTCGCTTAGTATAATCTTTTCGCAAAAGTAACGGTCAGCTTACACTGGTTTTGCGTAGCTTGAAGTGTAGCCGTGTGTACCTAACATGTTCTTAATCAATAATTGCGTTCAGCTCCTCATTTTTAGAAATAAATCTTTTTGGGTGCAATAAACTCTTTAGAGTGTTTGTGCAGAGTCTATTCCTCTGGCAGGAGCTTGCAGGTGTTCATCATATTAATGGAGCACTACATTAGCACTGCTATGTGTGAGTCTGAGTAATTTTTACGAATTTGCATAGCATAGCAGAAAACAAATTCCAGTCTCTAATGTTCCCAACATTAGAGACTGGAATTTGTGAATAAATGAAACATGCTTCCAAAACTGTTATGGTAAAAGATGTACATTTCTTCCTATGAAAAGAAGTGTATATTCCCTATCAGAATTACAAGTCGATATCTTTTTTTCAATAAAAATATTTTCTTTATTTTTCTAAATGTTACGACGCTTCACGCTCGCACTGCTGAACGCGAGGCCCTGGGTTCGATTCACAGCTCGGTTTCTTCGTGTTGAGTATCTCAGTAGCAGCCTGGAGTCTGGATTTGTACCCGGTTGACGGCAATAGGCTCGCTCCCTTTTACATGGGACTTAATCATCATGGCGAAATTAGGGTGTGCTGTATACTATACACCTCTGCCCAACCCTTCAGGAAATACAAGCATGATGTTATTTTTCTCTCCATATACACATTTTGAAATAACGTAGGTAGGTGTGAAAAAGGGCAGTTTTAACAAAACATTTATAATTAATGTCAATCGGTCAATCTATAAACAAGCTTAGTCACAAAGGGGGTACTAATCCAAAAAGGTGTTAAAGTACTGATAATAATGACATTAATGTAATGACTAACTTTTGTTCTAGCACTTATCCCAAAAATCAAGAGTAGGAGAAATAACTGTGCAAAGATTTCATAAAAAATACGCTAAAATCAACTCACTTTTTGAACAGTCTCGTGTAACTTTTGAATATCGGGCATTGGCAACACTGGTTGACTGCTTGACTGACTGGTGGGGTGGACCGTAGGGATGGGATATACTTGCAAAATTCAATACCAGGGCTTCCAAGTACGAGTATGTAAAAATACCAGGGTCGAAAACCAGGGTTCAAAATACTTGAAAGTATTTGGCAGTATTAGATCTATGGTCCATAAAATATAGCTTGATTAGAATGACAGCTGCCAAACTGGTGTGACTAGTGGTGGGAAAGGACTGATTAAATCGATATAAATCATTAAAAATAAATATAATACGTATAATTTGTATATTTTCGTAGCCGTCATCTTGGATTTGGATTTTGACCTTATTTTCAACATCAGCACACCGGAAAAACCATGAAATTGACACCCATGACAACTAATTTGCAAATATTCATGGCCGCCATTTTGAATTTGAGTTTTGACCTCATCTTCAGCATCAGCATACCCGAAAACTTTGGATTTGATACCCACGACGAATAACCATAGCCGCAATAGTTTATATCTAAAACATATATTTTAAACTTTTATAGACCTTTTTAATATTGTACCTACGAAGTAGGTACAATTATTTATTATCATCGGATAAAATTTTAATAACACAAGCGTAATATTTTTTTTATTCAATCGATTTACATTTATCGATGTGTCCCATCTCTAACATTTATGCAGTATGACATAACTTTTGAAGAACGTAAGATTTATATTTTATGACTATGAATCAGTAAGAATTATTTTAGTTTTCAAGCTGATTTTTAATATTTTGAATTATATGGGAAGCACTGTATTTAAAAAAAATGTTATCATGCTAGTTAAGTGAGTGATTTTTCGTGTGCCAATATAAATCACCCGTTCGACGTAACTACAAAGTTATGTCGTCACTTTTGCTGACATCTGTCATTCTAATCAAGCTATATTTTAAGAAGTATAGTCGTACCATGCTGCAATATTGTACAGGTTTTTTTAGATGAAATTAAATCTTTCCTTCCTACTTTTTAATCACACTTTTCTTAGGAGCCATGTTTATAGATTTCTTTATTATTATTTACAACTAATACCCTATTATAGTATATACAAAAATCACAGTCTTATTTACAATCTATTATTTATAGTTCAAAAATCGTCTATCCTATAATCCCTCGAAATCACTTCTAATATTTACAACTCCTAACTAATAAACACAGAATCCACACAAAAATGTTCAGTTTTAAATGTTAATTACACACTTATTGTTATCAGTACTTACAAAAATTTACACTAAATTCAATAAATTCGCGAAACAACGGTGACGGTCAGTTGGTGACGTAACAAGTTCGCATCACAACATCAACATACTGACAAAAAAACGAAAACAAAAAATTTATTTCAATGTAAACAACAATTAATAAGTACTTAAAATACTTTCGTACTCGCTAAAATGTGTCTTATTCGTATAGCAGTAAGGAAGAAAGGCGCGAACTAGTCTAAAAAATGGAGCCGAAAATGTTTACGCAATTATGTTCCTTATTTTGATAATTAAGCCAGCTTTGTTGCACTCGGGCACCTTCGGAATACTTCGGGCACAGCCATCGAGCCCCGAACTCGCAACCGCGAGCGCGAGCCTTGCGCCCTTGGCTTCCAGAGTTGAAAATACTTGCATAGGAAATCGATCCATGTCACCCTATAAATAACGAGCAAAATCGTATTTGTGGGAAAGAAAATACTTCTATCTTGCAAGTATTTTTTTCGCAAATACGATTATGCGCCTTATTCTTATGACAACATGGATCGATTTCCTATGCAAGTATTTCCAGCTCGGCGGTGGCGGGGCTAAAAATACTTTGTACTTGAAAGTATTTTTTTCGCAAATAGGATTGTGCTCCTTATTTATATGACAACATGGATCGATTTCCTATGCAAGTATTTCCAACTCGGCGGCGGCGGGGCTAAAAATACTTTAAACTTGCAAGTATTTTTTTCGTAAATACGATTTTGCTCCTTATTTATACGAAAACATGGATCGATTTCCTATGCAAGTATTTCCAGCTCGGCGGCGGCGGGGCTAAAAATACTTTGTACTTGAAAGTATTTTTTTCGCAAATAGGATTGTGCTCTTTATTTATATGACAACATGGATCGATTTCCTATGCAAGTATTTCCAGCTCGGCGGCGGCGGGGCTGAAAATACTTTATACTTGAAAGTATTTTTTTCGCAAATACGATTCTGCTCCTTATTTATTTGAAGACATGAATCGATTTCCTATGGAAGTATTTCCAGCTCGGCGGCGGCGGGGCTCAAAATACTTTGTACTTGAAAGTATTTTTTTCACAAATAGGATTGTGCTCTTTATTTATATGACAACATGGATCGATTTCCTATGCAAGTATTTCCAGCTCGGCGGCGGCGGGGCTGAAAATACTTGAAAGTATTTTTTTCGCAAATACGATTGTGCTCCTTAGTTATAGGGTGACATGGATCGATTTCCTATGCAAGTATTTTCAACTGTGGAAACCAAGGGCGCGGGGCTCGTGGCAGCGCAAGCGTGCGCCCCGCCGCCGCTGAGTTGAAAATACTTGCATACGAAATCGATCCGTATTTTCATAGTCATAAGGAGCATAATCCTATTTGCGAAAAAAATACTTGGAAGTTCAAAGTATTTTTTTCGGAAATACGATTTTGCTCCTTATTCATAGGGTGACATGGATCGATTTTTTATGCAAGTGTTTTCAACTCTGGTGTGTTTCACCTCTGCCGCGCCTGACTAGCAAATACTTTCATACTTGCAAGTATTTCCCGTCCGCACCAGGGCGCCCTTCTTCGAAGTGAAGCCCTGGTTTTAAAACGTGGTAGCGTAAATACGTCTCATCCCTAGTGGACCGAGCCTAGCCGACCGACCGAGCCGACCGACCGACAGCACGACAGCAGCAAACCGACAAAGGACTCGGAAACCTTAGTTCCATTTTCAAATACTTTTCTTCTCGAGGACCCTAGGACTTGGGAAGTGTCACTTTCTGCCTCATCTGCCTGCTTTTGAGGTAAATAATGACACACTTTGAGAGCATGAGTGATGAAAACGTAATATTTTATCCATCATTCCTAAAGATTTTATTTTATCCGACAGAATGTAAAAATGTATTCTGAGCTCCTTTTGATATAAATTATTAATACTCTTTTCTTTGGTGACACGACAGGCCAGCGAGGGAAATATTGATTTGATTTTCTAACCTAATAAACGGCTGCTAATTTGTTACATTACTTACAGATTTAATTATATAACAAAGATGGCCAGTAAAAAACAAGCTATAGTGAGTAATTTCTTTTCTATTATGCTTTCTAGAAATTGTTATAAAAGACTACCATTTGCCTGCATAAACTGGCAGTAACCTATTGACTCAGTGATTTTTAATTATTGTGATTGTATTATTTTCAGAAAAAACTCAAGTCTTTATGTAGTTTAACAATTGGAGGATCTGTAGCATATCAGTTTATTTACTACAAAAAAGATTTCAATGGTTATTATGCTAATGTTTTACAACCACTAAGTCAGTATATCAGCCCTGAGTGGGCTCACAACCTTGGAGTTGCAGCTATTAAATATGGTTTATTTCCCACTGAAAAAGCTGATGATCCACAAGTACTGGTTAGTATGAAATATTATGTATAATTAACTCTTACTGAGCTCAGCAGGCCATGGGTGCCTCCAGTATTTCAACTGTAGACAGGCCTCAACATCAAATGTATTACAGCAAACCACGGGACCCACTGGCAGGGTACAAGAAAAATATTCAAACATTCTGTACAGCTTCTGGCCTACTGATAGAGGAAAACTAAATACTTTGACTGTTGAAACTTCCACAAAATTTCCTACAGATTAAAAGAAATGGGCTCAATTAGATTAATAAATAAGTTGCTGTGTGATTATGACAAAAAAATAAACAGTCAGTACAAATAAACATTTGGAAGTATTTAACACTCGCCTACTGTATGTCATATTTTGGGGGCCGCGTGAATACCATTTGGCGGGTAGAGAATTTAGTTAGTTGTACTAACTATTAATTATACTTTACAGAAAACAAAATTCCTCAATTACGATTTAAATAATCCAATTGGAATCGCGGCAGGTTTCGATAAACATGGTGATGCTGTTATAGGCTTGAGAAAATTAGGCTTCTCTATTGTGGAAATTGGCTCAGTCACACCAGAAGCACAACCTGGAAATCCTAAACCAAGAGTTTTCCGTTTACCTGAAGACAAAGCAGTTATTAACAGATATGGTTTTAATAGTGAAGGCCATGAGGAGGTGTACAGGAAAGTGGATATGATAGAAAAAACACTATTGGATAATGGATTATTGGGAATTAATTTAGGAAAAAATAAATTGTCAGAGAATCCAATTGAGGATTATATTTTAGGAATAAAAAGATTCTCAAATGTAGCTGATTATTTTGTTATAAACATAAGCAGGTATACGCATGTTACTTGATGTTTTGCAATACAATATTCATCCAAAATTATTAACACTCTTCTTTTTTTACAGTCCTAACACTCCAGGACTGAGGTCGTTACAGAAAAAAGAGGAACTCTATCAACTTCTTTCAGAAATTAACAAGGCAAGAAATGTAATGGAACATAAGAATAAGCCTCCATTACTTCTCAAACTTGCACCAGATTTAAGTTATGATGAAATGAAAGAAGTTGTTTCAGTAATCATGAGAAAGGAAAGCAAAGTTGACGGTCTTATTATTTCAAATACAACAATTGATAGACCTAAACTACAGAACACAAAGTTTCCGAATGAAGCAGGTGGCTTAAGTGGAAAACCACTAACTGAAAAATCCACAGAAATGATAAAGCAGATGTATAAAATGACTAAAGGTTTGTACTAAGAACATTACATACTTTTAACTACTTTGTAAGGCACGCCAAATGGTTCATCACAGGCGCGGGACGTCGGCGGGTCGGTGATCAGATGTTTAATTGTCGTACTCCATAAGTTCCTTGCTTACAAATCACGTGGACCCGTCGACGACACGCACTACTCACAACAGTCACAAGTCACATTTGTTGTGCCAGTCTTCACTTTTTTAGGGTTCCGTAGTCAACAAGGAACCCTTATAGTTTCGCCATGTCCGTCCGCAGCTTAGCTCAGAGACTCTTACTACTAGAAAGCTATAATTTGGCATGGATATACATATATATCACGCCGACAATGTGGTAAAATAAAATAATGAAAAATATTTTTTTTGATGGTGCCTCCTGTACATCTAAAGTGAAGATGTTTTTTTTCTCGTCTACCCCAGTACCTACCTTGTTTTATTACAACAAAAATCCCCGTAGATATTATTCTATATGGGTCAGCCTGTGTCCTGCACCCGTGGATTTAAGTGTGTGCGTTCGCGCAGCGGAATGTTGTTGAATTTAAAGATTTTAATTATGCAGATATTTAGTGTATGACGTCGTATAATTGTGTATGGTAAAAAAAAATTTGTGCACGCAGCCATTGTGGAGAAATTCACCAAAAACTGATTCCGCTGGGCGAACGTTGTCCTGGCGGAACTTTTTTTAATCCATAGACTTTAGAAGAAAGGAGATGTGTCCAAAAATTAGTGTGTATTTGTGTGTAATTGTGTATGTATGAATAAAATTTGTGCATGCATAAACTTCGGAGAAATTCAAGTTTCCGCTACGCGAACGTTTGGCCATTAGCTAGTTTTCATATAAAGCGCTTACATAGAGAGCTGTAGATTTTTACATACGTTGTTTTGAATTTGTTTATGTTTGTTTAAAAAACAGATTTAGAAAAAATCGTAGGGCTTAAAAGATAAAAATATAAACGTAAAAACGCTTATTAGGTCTTAGTTCTTAAAGTATGCACTTTGGGGTCTAGATTTTCACGTTTATACAAACCTTGTAAGTGTCTGCAACATGTTGCCAAGTATCAATGATGTTCCGTTAGTAATTAAAGAGTTATAGGACAATTTACCATGAATAGATCACTGTTTAAAAAGCAGTCAAATATCACGACGTTGTAAAGGAATTGCATGGTAAAATGTATGCCAATAATTAGTGTATTCATTCAACTATTCACATGCAAAATTTCATGTCATTAAATTCAGTAATTAAAGAAAAACAATTATAATACTGACGAAGCATCGAAAACCTACATAACCCGACCAAGTTCGGATAGCTACAAAAAAGCGGCCGTGCCATATATCTAAGAAACCTTCTTAACCTTCCAATGTAGTATTTATTAATATGGTACAGTTACGTACACAAGCGTTAGGTAAGAAATAAAACAATTGCATTTCTTGAATGAAAAATATTTTTTAATAATAAGGCCACTATCTACGATAAAAATAAATCTTCAATTAACAAGTACTTCTCTATTTAAATATCCGTGTACAAAAATATTTTTAATTACATATAATACTTAATTATGTAATTATAATAACGTTAACAAACGCTTGCAACGACAGCAATAGACTTAAATGTGTTTTAACTAAAATATTTATGATTATTTACGGTTTACTCACGTGCATTTTTCGGGATTGCCCGACTAGTTTCGGACCCAAACGGAGCCCTTAATCATGAGCTGAACACGCGGCGAGGTCGCGAGACGAACTGTTAAATAATCATAAATATGAATGTGTCTCACGAAAGTTAACTAAAATAGGTTTAATAAACGATTATGAATATAAGGGTAAGTATAATATTTCGAGCTTCAATAAAAATTAAAATCACATCACATAACTAGACTATTCAGTTGTTTAGATTTGATCAACATTAAAAAAGTGCTTATAAACTAAAACTGGTGGTAATTATTTAATTTCCCTAAGGGGTCTATAGTTAGAATCCTGATCCGTGAAATCTTCAATAGAAATTAGCTGTATGAATTTTATTTGTCTTAAATAATATATCTAGATTATGTCTCAAGTCTCAAGCGCATACTTAAATAAAGTACCTACGTAAATAGTACCTACTTTCTGTCATAGTCAAATACATTTAAAAAAGTAGGTGTACAAAAATAAATAACCTATAAATTATATCGAAACAACAATTGTGTTATCACCTATACCAATTCCATACCGGTATTATACTGTAAATTTTGGGATGTTACCTAAATATATTGCACGGCCGCTTTTTTGTAGCTATCCGAACTTGGTCGGGTTATGTAGATTTTCGATGCTTCGTCAGTATTATAATTGTTTTTCTTTAATTACTGAATTTAATGACATGAAATTTTGCATGTGAATAGTTGAATGAATACACTAATTATTGGCATACATTTTACCATGCAATTCCTTTACAACGTCGTGATATTTGACTGCTTTTTAAACAGTGATCTATTCATGGTAAATTGTCCTATAACTCTTTAATTACTAACGGAACATCATTGATACTTGGCAACATGTTGCAGACACTTACAAGGTTTGTATAAACGTGAAAATCTAGACCCCAAAGTGCATACTTTAAGAACTAAGACCTAATAAGCGTTTTTACGTTTATATTTTTATCTTTTAAGCCCTACGATTTTTTCTAAATCTGTTTTTTAAACAAACATAAACAAATTCAAAACAACGTATGTAAAAATCTACAGCTCTCTATGTAAGCGCTTTATATGAAAACTAGCTAATGGCCAAACGTTCGCGTAGCGGAAACTTGAATTTCTCCGAAGTTTATGCATGCACAAATTTTATTCATACATACACAATTACACACAAATACACACTAATTTTTGGACACATCTCCTTTCTTCTAAAGTCTATGGATTAAAAAAAGTTCCGCCAGGACAACGTTCGCCCAGCGGAATCAGTTTTTGGTGAATTTCTCCACAATGGCTGCGTGCACAAATTTTTTTTTACCATACACAATTATACGACGTCATACACTAAATATCTGCATAATTAAAATCTTTAAATTCAACAACATTCCGCTGCGCGAACGCACACGATTTAAGTTGCGAGATGAGTATCAATCGAATGTACTTCTCAGCACAAGCATATGTACTTGCTTCATTCCTTATATACTTCATAGGGCCGTTTTTTCAATCGTCGCGTAACATACATAGCGCTTATTTTAATTCTAAAACTAAAAAATATATTTTATCTAACAATAAGTATCTTCAGAGATATGAAAGTGGTTAGGCGCCTGAAATCTGTTTCGACAGCGCCTAATCAGGAAAAGCTTAAAAGCCATAAATTCCTATCCTAGGTACAAAGTCTCCAGCAAAATTAGGACACTTGTAACACTTTCTTTTTAAAGTAAATTCTCTAAATAGGCCACCCTGACATACATCACATCCACGGCAAACTTACTAATCTATATGATGGGGTGAACTTACGACTGTGCGTTTATATTAGATACTTGGAAAAAAAAAACATAGATCTGTTGATAGCAACTTTAAAAGGTTACATTTTCAAACCAACCGTACCACAATACCGATATCCCCGTTAAAATATTAATTTTTCAATTAGAAAAATTGCTTCAAACTCTTCCGCGTAAAATGCACCATTTGCAGATTCGTAAGTTTACCGTGGATGTGACGATTATTCTTGTGGTTTTGTAGGACCGAAAACTTTCCAGAAAACTGTTCAATTAAATATAAACCAATTTGTTTCAGGTAAAGTACCCATTGTTGGTGTAGGAGGAGTATTCACAGGTCAGGATGCCTATGATAAGATTTTAGCCGGCGCAAGTGCCGTACAAATATACACAGCTTTGATTTACCATGGACCACCAGTGGTCTCAAAAATAAAAACTGAATTAGCTGAACTCCTCCAACGAGATGGATATAGCAATGTAAATGAAGCAGTTGGTAAAGGAATTAAATATTAAAAAATAATACTACCTCAATGTTCAAACGTGTATTACATGGTTACATGGCATGTTTAAAAATTTACAGATATTATTGTTAACACTCAATAATAGATTCTTCAACATTTATTTATGTTGATATACATGTGTATCTATTACTGTTGGTCTTTTATTTCAACACCATCTGAAAAGAAATTAAAAAAATTAAAAAAAAAAAACAGAAAAATCTGCATTTTTAAAACTATTTATTGCCTTGCCTACCTTGTATTTTGCATTTAGGCAAATTCTGTTCAAGATATTTCTTACACTCTTCCATATTTTCAACACTAATCAAATTAAACACAACTAAAGTTTGTAGTTTATCAAGAGCTTTCAATTCCTTTATTCCAGCATCAGTGACATTGCAACACTTTGAAACTTGAACATGAGTTATTGTGCTACGACCATTGGAAAGACCTTTCATTGCTCTATCATCAATATAGTCACTATTGTGTAGAATAATTTTGCTCAACTTTGTGCATCCAACTAAAACAAATAATATACCCAATTATTGTGTAATGTATGGTTAGTTTGCATGTTAGTGCAGGTTGCTACAAATAATAATATGTAAAGAAATCTAAATGAAGGTCAAAAACGGAACACAGGACACTGTACTGCAGTGGGTGTTGCCTTAAAACATATTGCTATGCATTGTTTAGGATATGAAAAATTCTGGAATCACTTTTCGTATAAGTACAAGTTATAAAAGTTAAGTAAGTACTTACTGCCACACTCACCTCAGGTTTCTGAATTGAGAATTGTAGGATAAGTAATATTTAAGTAACATTTGAGTACAGAGTTGTCAAAAAAATGATGGATTGTAAAGCATTTTTTTGACAACTCCGTACTCAAATATTACATAAGTACCAACAGGTAACAACAGCTTATCCCAATTTCTCAATTCAGAAACCGCAGGTCGGTTATGCATCTCTTGAGTGTGGCAGTTAAAATTAGTTTTTGGCCCAAGAGTCCACCATCCAACAAAGTCATTAGAGGGAGTACTGTCAAATGTACAATTTAAATAATATTTGTATGTTTTTTTCAGAATTTCCTCAAAATACATAAATCATACAAATAACACATTCACTACTTTTCTAAAAACCTAGCTTTATGTCAATCATAAGTATAAAAATCTCAGCTTGTAATTTTATCCATAGATCAACTACTATCTATGTACCATTACATTGCTGTTCTATCTCTGCTAAAATAGAATCAGATCATTTTAAGCGGTAATATGTGTTTATCGTTTTATTTTCACTCCATTCATAATGAACTTACAGGTTCTCCCCAATTCATAAGCTAAGAAGGTCATTGGTTACATGGTATATTTCGTGACCATCAGGATGGCTGGACCAAACGAGATATGTACATGAGACCATATCCACTGTTTAATACCTATTTGCGACTATTTACTACATATAATGAAATATTTGCTACCTTTGCGTTAAGAAATATATCAAAGAAACAAAGTGGTCAGCCATTCTGACGTCAGGTTGGCTGACCACTTCTGAGTTCTCATAGTGTTAGCGTTGTATTAACCGCATTGTTAATGTAAATACATATATACTACCTGTCTGTTACCTTAACTTATATTTTTTACACAACTTTAAAAAGCTCCTATAAAAAGTTATGTAAAGTAACAACAAAAGCAAAGTTGAACGCAATAATTTATCATCACAGTAGTGAATATTGTGGGTAGTTTTAAATAAAAATAATCTAAGATGCTTATTTTTTATTATTAACTTTTTATAGGAGCTTCATAGAGTTGTGTAAAAAATATATGCTAAGGTAGCAAACAGGTAGTAAATATTTTCATTAACAACACATATAATTACATCTGACAGCCCTAATAAGAGGCAGTTAGGTTTGTTTTGCAGACTAGGAATATACTTACCTAATATACATAGGTACAGCATTACTCACTTAAATGAGAGAAGCCATAATGTGAAATGGACGAATCTGATCCATCAATTTCTATTAATTTTGGAACGCGGGTATTTTCAGACGGTAACATATTATAATTCGATAATGTTTTTCCACCGTCCCAGACGACCTTGCCGCCATTGCGCAGGACCCATTCAGCGCATGCACGATCTGGACCAAATTGTTTAATGCGATCGATATCCGGCTTATTAAACATCATATTTACATATTCCCAAAACGATCTAACTTGGTTGTTTCTCGGAACAAACAATCTGGGGGCGACTGCTCCTGTAACCTTCTGTAAACATGAGATGAAAGTAATTGTTAAACACTAATAGTATATACGATAACTGGCACACTCAAATAACATTTACACAAAGAATACATACATGACGCAACGCATGCAGCATTTTAAAATGATTTTTCAATTTTAGTAAACGATTAAAAAAACATGATCGAAAAATACGTTTAATTTTGTGTTTAATTATTTATAGCACAGATTAGATAATGGCTGCTAGCCAGTGTTGCCAACTATAATACAGCTGCTGTACTAGAGTGCGCGCAAGATAACTCTGCGCGTGACTGAGGGCGTGCTAAACGTTTCCATGATCGCAAAAGTTCAAATTACCGCTTTTTAAGCTTATTTTTTTTATCGCTAAACATAATTTTCCTGTTAAATATTCCTACAATCAGGTAGTTCTACTATCAAAATTGATAAAACGGCACACACTTTGGTGGACCGTGATTAGTTCCGATTTCGGCCGCGCGCAGACTTATCTTGCGCGCACTCTAGGTGTAGGCTCTAAGGCTGTACTGTCATCTTTGCAGGTAGATGACAAAAAGTTGCAAGAATGCTAGATTTTGGTACACCGCACGGGTGACTTTGATCATCACTCAAAAATAGCGCACGGGTGGCTTTTGTCAGCGTGAAAATCTTGTCACTCTTTCAAGTCCATTGGTATTGGCATTGGTGTGTGTTACGACATGATAACTGGGTACATCTCCTTAAACACTTAGATTTTATAAGAGTGACATAAATTGTCACGATGACAAGTCACAAGTCACCCGTGCGCGCTAGGCGCTAGCATCGACTTATTATTATATTATTTATTCTGTCTATGGGCGCTAGCTATAACTTATTCTAAGTTAAGTAGCTATATTATGAGTGGTGAAATTGTCACGGTGACAAAAGGGGTGATTGTCACCGTGACATTAAAGTTTTTGTCATTGTCACGTCAGGTCACGTCACGTTTCCAAAGTGGCGTGCGGTCTCGAAAGGTGACAGTGACAAAACATTTTTTAAATCGAAGCGTGTTTGCCGATATGGATTTTAGTGGTGGGTCGTTGTCGATTTTTCTGAAGACAAAACGCAGCCGTTTTCCTGGGGGCTTAATATGCCGTCTTAAGAAAACGTTCAAATGCCAGCCAGTCAATATCCGTTCAAAAATAGGCCTGAATCGCTAAAAATCGTACCATAACACTACTAAAGGTGAACGACTATTGAACAAAGGTGAACGGCTTAGCTTGTCTCTGGCCTGCTGTGACGTCAATGTCTTTTTATTGGAAAACGTTCAAAAATTTCAATAATATCGTGACCTCAAAAACTAGTATCAATATCGATAGGCCTATCGATAGATTGAAATTCAACAATACTATCTATAGTATCCATCGACAAATTTATGTCACACTATTGATGAGTATCTATATCATTGATACGAGTTGTGATAGAGTGCGCGCAAGATAACTCTGCACGCGACTGAGGGCGTGCTAAACGTTGCCATGATCGCAAAAGTTCAAATTACCGCTTTTTAAGCTTAACTTTTTTATCGCTAAACATAATATTCCTACAATCAGGTGGTTTTAGAGTGCGCGCAAGATAAGTCTGCGCGCGGCCGAAATCGGAACTAATCATGGTCCACCAAAGTGTGTGCCGTTTTATCAATTTTGATAGTAGAACTAGCTGATTGTAGGAATATTTAACGGGAATTTTATGTATAGCGATAAAAAAGTTAAGCTTAAAAAGCGGTAATTTGAACTTTTGCGATCACGGCAACGTTTAGCACGCCCTCAGTCACGCGCAGAGTTATCTTGCGCGCACTCTACTATCAAAATTGATAAAACGGCACACACTTTGATGGACCATAATTAGTTGCGATTTCGGCCGCGCGCAAACTTATCTTGCGCGCAATCTACTAGAGTGCGCGCAAGATAACTCTGCGCGCGACTGAGGGCGTGCTAAACGTTGCCGTGATCGCAAAAGTTCAAATTACCGCTTTTTAAGCTTAACTTTTTTATCGCTTAACATAATTTTCCCGTTAAATATTCCTACAATCAGGTAGTTCTACTATCAAAATTGATAAAACGGCACACACTTTGGTGGACCATGATTAGTTCCGATTTCGGCCGCGCGCAGACTTATCTTGCGCGCACTCTATTGATACTATCGATACTAGGGATGTTACGGAGCTTCAACTCCGACTCCGATAAGTCGGAACTTCCGATTGATATTACATCTCCGGTTCCGACTTCGGCTCCGATACTTTTAAATCGTAGGTTTGAATAGGAGGTCGAAGCATTTTTTTTATCGCCTGCGCCTTTATTAAGTATGTAGGTTTATAATTTTTAATTGAAATTAAAGAGGCTGACTGAAATTATGTATTTACTATTTTATTTTATTAGGCCTGTCCTTAACACATCTCTCTTCTGCTAACACCTCCGAATCCGCCTCCGACTCCGATTCCGGTTCCGAATCCGACAAACCAAAGAATGATGGGCACAAATGTATGGAATCTGGTACTGGCACCAATCGGAATGAATGATACACCGTTGGAAAGGTATTTTTGTGTAGATTAAGAATAACTATGGCGCTTGTCCCGGTTCGCTATCCGATCAAAGTAAGCCTGCTTGAAAGTTTATTAATTTTTGTTACATCCTATTAAGTACACATACTTTTATTGTCATTTTTCTCCATTTTGGCATGGTAATAATTATAATTTTTCCGTTTATTCATTTAGATAACATATAAAATTACAATTTTAAATATTTAAATACAAAAAAAAAACATTTAAAAATATAAAAATATTGTAACCCACCGGCATCGGGAACAGGGTCCAAGCTACCGGTGGTCAGGGCCTCAGAGAGAGGAACCTCCTAACAATACGCGCCGTGTCCAGAAGTACCGCTTTCTGCACCAGACCCTTGATCAAGCTGCCCAACGAGAGCCTCTCTGATCGATCTATCACCACGATGTCAGGCTTATTGGCAACAATAGTCCTGTCGGTGATGATAGATCGATCCCAGTACAATATGATATGACCATTCTCGAGAACTGGGTCGGGCAGATACTTGTAGTATGGTACTTCTGCGTCCACAAGGTTGTATTTGAGAGCAAGTTGCTGGTCGATAATCCTAGCTACGAGGTTGTGCCTGTGCAAATACTCACCGTTAGCAAGACGAGAACAACCAGAGACAATATGTCGGATAGATTCACCGGGACAGTGGCATGCCCGACAGATGTCAACCGTGCCGTCCTTCACAATATATTTTCTGTAGTTGTTCGTCATCATTACTTCGTCCATAATCGCACAAACAAAACCTTCGGTTTCACCAAGTAGGTCACCGAAACGTAGCCAGGCCACGGACGCTAGAAAATCTACATCGGGCCCATGAAGGGCCCGGTAGAAGCGTCCGTGAAGCTCCTTGCTCCGCCATACCTCCCTGCGGTCATTAGTATCAAGTACGACAGGTTTTCGCCAGTTTTCTTTAGCCAAGGAGAGCGGGGTGAATCCTTTGTCCACTGCGACCACATCTCGATGCATCCCCACGTCGGCTTGGGAGAAGTACTCCCTGAGACTGCACACCTCGCGGTTGTGGAGGGTCTTAGCATTTACAAAGCCTCGACCACCACACTTTCGTGGGATGTACAGTCTCATTACCGATGAGCGTGGGTGATGCATTCGATTTGCAGTCAGCAGCGAACGGACTCTCCTATCCAGGGCGTCAAGTTCAGTCTGAGTCCACTTGAGTATGCCGAAGGAGTACATTAGAACCGGCATAACCCAACCGTTAAAGGCGCGCACCTTATTTCCGCCTGACAAAAGACTGTTAAGTACTTTTTTCAGGCGGCCACAGAAGCGCTCCCTTAACGATTGCTTCATGTCAGTCTCGTTAATGCCTAACGCCTCCGACATGCCCAAGTATTTGTAGGTTTCGGTTGAGGAGATCGGGATCTAAGGTGTATGGAATCCGTGAGTTGGGTTCCCACGGATTCCATAATCCTCCCTCGCTTTACATGCATGACTGCACATTTGTCCACACCAAATTCCATCCTGATGGAATTACTGAAAGTTTCAGTTACCTTCAGTAACTCCAGCAGTTGCAATTTGTAGGGGGCAAAGAGTTTCAGATCATCCATGTAAAGAAGGTGGGATATTACCTGATCACCTCTTCTCAACCGATAGCCTAACCCCGACCCCTCCAGCAGTGTGCTTAGAGGGTTCAAGGCTAGGCAAAACCACAGCGGGCTAAGACTATCGCCCTGGAATTTACCCCGCTCAATCCTAATTGGTTCTCCTATCCCTTGGATTTGCTGACATCCTGGATAGCGAAGGACCGTCCTTCATTGCTTCATACATGACATCAGGAAGGCGCATAGAGTTGTATTTACTTTATACAACTCCAGCACCCTCATGAGCCATGTATGTGGCACCGAGTCGTAGGCCTTTTCATAATCTATCCAACATGTCGACAGATCC
Source organism: Amphipyra tragopoginis (assembly GCA_905220435.1). Lineage (NCBI taxonomy): Eukaryota > Metazoa > Arthropoda > Insecta > Lepidoptera > Noctuidae > Amphipyra > Amphipyra tragopoginis. The sequence continues at coordinate 13,503,819 of HG992005.1, read as the reverse complement.
TTTCGGGATCGGCGAACCTGTTGGCTGATGGCCATATCGGTGAGGAGTAGCAGTAGTAGGTCCTTAGTACCGCGGGACCCATTCCTACATCCATTTTGAGAAGGAGACATAATACAATTGTTTTCTATATGAAAATTAATTTTGGATCTCAAAATGGATGTAAGAAGCTTATAGACCGTCGGTAAACAGGTGATCGGTCTATAATTCTTGGGTTCCGCAGTACTACCTGATTTATGGAGCAGGTGGGTAACTCCTGTCGTCAAGAACTGTGGAAGCGACTCAGATTCCAAAGATGACTGGAATTGTGAGGCCAAACAAGTATGTGAACTGCGTAGCCATTTTAACCAGAAGTTGTGCAGTCCGTCCGGGCCAGGGGATTTCCAATTCGACATTGGACGGACTGCACTGGCTACGTCTTGGGGGCTAATAATTATGTCCCCCATTTCTTGAATCGGTTCGCATGCTCGCTGGACCTCCTGCATCCAGTCACCTTCAGTGTGAGTGACAGGCAGCGACCAGATATTGCGCCAGAATGCACTCATGACGTCATTATCCGGTAGGTGTGTGTCACTCACACGTTGATCAGGTCGCTCCCAGGTTCTATATACCCATCTTTCGTCGCTTTGGAAGAGGCGATTCTGGGTATACCGGTCCACTCGCCGCCTATACCTTCGTATGCGGTTTGCCCATGCATAGACTTTCTGCTTTAGGAAGTCGATGCGCTCTGTGACACGAGACATATACTCTCGAGGGCTGACATCAGTCCCCGAGAATGCTCGTCTCACAAAGCGCATCACTCTCGGTCGAGTATTGCCCTCCCTAAAGCAGACCAACTTGCCGATGAGTGCCCTAGCCTCGGCAACACCGTGCTCGATCCTGCACTGCCAAGCCGGTACGGCGTTTTTCGGTCGTGTGACTCTCTCATTGTCTATAAACTTGACATGAGCCACACGACATGCCGCAACAGCTGCGCAGTACAAGATCGAGTGAGTATCGCCAAGGTCTTCGCTGCCATCAAAGTAATTTGACAGCAGCGAATCTAAGGCACACATCAGCGCTCGGTTTTTTCTGTGCATAGGCAAACGGGGTATACGAGGTCTAAGGTCGGAACGTGTGTACCGGTATTCCCGCATCGCGTCCTCCAAAGTGCTCCTCAGTTCTTCATTGCACTGGGTACTTACGTTTGTAGCCCTGTCATCATCTTATTATAATATCTTTCTTTAAATCACGGTTCATCTTCCGTGCGGAAGATGTCCGGTCTTTTGGAAGGCATACACGGGGACACAGGTCCAACGCGCAGAGGCCCCTTTGAGAACTTTAATCTAAAATGGGGTGGGGCACCAACCGGGGACTATCCACGGCTGCACTATTGGAGTACAGTCATGGACCGTCCCAAGTGGGTAATTATTAATATTTTTCATTATCGAGGTAAATTAAACAAGTTCGAAGTAAGTTATATAATTTATTGTATGTAAGTATACTAACTGATCGTGTTAGAAACACCACCCTGCGCTCCATAACGCAAGTAACAGATGTTGGAGAAAAAACAGCCAAGCTAAAGTGGGAGTGGGCCGGTCATGTCGCTCGAATACACCCGGACAGGTGGGCAAAGACCGTTACTTACTGGACGCCTGAAGGAGAACATCGCCGCCGAGGTCGACCTCGGCGTACGTGGCGTGACGATCTAGACGTGTTTGCGGGGCTAGCGTGGTCAGAAACGGCACAAAATAGAGATGTTTGGAAGACAAAAGGGGAGGTCTTTGCTCAGAAGTGGGACAGTAAATAGGCTAGTAAAAAAAAAAAAAAAGTATACAGGGTGTAAAAAGACCCATTACATAGCCGAAATCAATGCACTCTGTACATCAAACTAAATTGCATTGAACAAAAATAATTGCTGCGAAACGACTTTTAGGATTTTTAGGCATAAAAAAACGTGTCCGAGTTGTTAATAAATAGATCACCCCTAACTGAATAAATACTAAACCGATTTTGTTGTGATTTTCATCCGTTAACTGAATTTTATTTAACTCAAAATCTGTGCTAATATCATCAAAATCGGTCAAGCTAAACCGGAGATATGATTTTTTTAAATTCTATTTCGAACTGAATATCCAGTATCTTCTGAAGACTATATTTCAAAACGGACAATTGATACGGTTTTGTTGCCATAGTAGCTTTTTGTACTCTTGAAAAGAGCTATCCAACAATGGTAAATTCATTTTGATTGGACATGAGTACCAAAACGCCCATCCTCCTTTAAAAACTCCGACTTCGGTTCCGATAAAACCACCTCCGTAACATCCCTGATCGATACTATCGCTATAAAAGTGTGTTTTACAACAATAAAATTACTAGCGATACTATCGGTAGTATTAGAATTACTATTGATATTTTACCCCATCTATTTCTAACAAAAATTCAATAGTATTGCATCAGGATATGTCATCCTATCCAATTAGAATATAAAATATGATACATACATGTAGCACATGAATAAATAAACCGAACAGAATGAAAGCTTCCTAACAGAGTTCAAAATTCTTACCTACTTTCATAGGGCTGTCTACTATTTCACGACCGTAGCAGATCCTTTGGATATACAAAATAAGAAGTCTCCTAGTTTTTCCTACCATTATTTGTACACATACACACGGGAACACCCAAATATTCCGAAATATTTTATTCCGAATTTGGATATTCCGATGTTCAAAAATCCGAATTTGATAATTCCTTAAAAATAAAATACCGATTATTAAAAAACACGAAAGTTATTTTACCGAATGTCATAAATACGATTTATTTGTTTTCCGACTTTCAAAAGTACGAAGAATTGGACATCCGATGTGTTTTTGGCCCGAAAAACAGCATTCCGATTTGCAATTTTCCGAAAACAATAAACATTATGTGAAGCAATAGAGTATTAAACATAACACAGAAAGGTGAGCAGTTGGTTAGGTTAGGTTAGAACTGTGACCCCCTACGCACGAGCCGAGCGAGCGAAGCGAGCGTGCCGCGGCAGCGGCCGGCGAGTGCTGGAACCGATTAGTTACTTAAATTTAATAAAAAAGTGCGTCAAGGTGAATTTAAAGAAAAAAAATATTTATGAGAGAAAAAATATTTTCCCCACAATTATGTTATTGTAAGTAGGGAAAGTTTCTGTCATTTGTTTCTTTTTCTACCTTCCTACGAATAATTAACTTGCTCCCTTTGGATAAAGTTGAACCCTTATGTGTTAATCTGTTTTGCTATTTAGGTTTACTAGGCATTTTAATTTCGGACTTTTAATTTAATAGGTATTTTAATAATCGGAATTCGTATTTTTGATGTTTCGGATTATTGTTGAATCTGACTTTTTATTGTTAGGTGTATTGAAACTCGGCATTTTGATATTCGTAATTGTAAACGTTAGGTGTTTTGTAATTTAGGATTTATAAAAGTAGGTTTTATGATTAATCGGAATTGTCATATTAGGAGTTTTAAACCATTCGGAATTATAAAAATCGGTATCATAAAAATCGGGATTAAGGATATCGGAATTTAGTTTTTCGTATTATTGTAGTGTACCCCATACACACAGTACAACAGTTTGGCATCTTTAAAAACAATTAAAATTGAACTTGACCATTGGAACCAAATTTCGAATTTATTATTCCGGGAAATATGGACCGTTGTTTGTGACACCGATAGCTGAGGGGATGGTTGGCATCGCCCCAATCGGAGACTGCATTAAGGGACAAAATCAAGCGCTCGACCATGGCCCCTCTCAGAGACTGGATTTGTGATCCACTGGTCCGTGCGTTGGCTACGTAGCTCTCTACAACAGTGCTCTTGTCTGCATGCCCAAAGGTTCCGGGCTTTAGCAGGTCGTTGATATCCAGCAGGAAGAGCGTCGCAAAGAGCACTGAATTTCAAGTGAATAAGAGCGGTTGGGCACCGCATCCGATCCGGATCCGTGAAAAACGGATATAAAAAACTCGGACCAAATTCGGATATTGCTTACGCACTAATCCGATCTCTGATCCAAATCCAAGCAATTCAGGGGCCATCTAGGTATATGTCCGATTTGAATCCGAGGTAATGCGAAAGCGTTCATACAAACAGTAATATGGCTACTTCGGTCCGTCAATATTTCTTCCGAATTGGAGACTCACGGATGACGGATACAAATCGGATGACGGAAGTTGGATCTACTGCGTAAACTATTCTACAAATAGTTTTATGACTAGGTACTTCGGAACGTATTTTCACGGATTTGGATCGGATACAGTGCGTAACCGCTCTAAAATCACTAAAATACTATCATATTGGCAATATCGTATCTAATAGGCAATCTTTTAATTTCGAAATAATTATCGATATTTTCGCTTCGACATTTTCGATAATATTGGTTGGCTGTCATATCGTTGCAAGTCAACCCTATCTACCACAGACTAGATAGGGATACAAGCTATCTACAATGTACTTATTACTTCTATGTCTACAATGGACAAAGTTTATTGTAATGTGAAAGCAGAACTAGAACCGCTTATAATAAAATAATGAAACGTCGCAGTTATTACTGTGTTTACAATTTGGATAGTTAAGTGTTGTAAATTATAAGATTGTGTAGTCTGGAACTTAAATATCATCTTAATAATTCCTATATGAATATAAACGATGTCTGAATCTTACGGTATGTTATTTTGTAAAACTTGTTTGCCTATTGTGTTTACATTAAACTATTGTAATTACTTTGTTTTTCCATTTTTCAGAATACCTATTTAAATTCCTAGTTATTGGAAGCGCTGGTACCGGAAAATCAAGCCTTCTCAATAATTTTATTGGAAACAAATGTAAGTATGTACATAGCCACCAAATACGATACTGACTAATTTCTTTAATACGTAATACACATATCCTAAAAACGAATTGAATAGGATATGCCTGATTAAATTATTATTTGCAATGGCTGTCCACTTATGCACGTAATTGATGAAAATGTAAATGGTATTAATACCTGTAATTAATTTACATGTAGATACTTACTAAAATACTGTTGTTTGTTTATTAGTTTAAATAAATAATACGGGCAATCACATGCTATTGTAGCCAGTAAAACTGTTTATTGCATTACAATACTATTTGTAATATGGCTAGAATAAAATATTGTTGAGCTAGATTAAAATAATTTCATTCATTTCATCATCATATAAATACAGCCATAGAACTTCTACTGCAGACTAAATGTTTACACCAATAGACTTTATCAACGAATTATGAGCTGCATCTGAGTTGAACCATTAATTTAATTGGAATTTTGCTAGACAAAAGCTACTGCTCAATGCTCATACTAATGTTAACAAATCGAATTATTCCACTTTGCCCCACCAGCCGCCCCACTGGTGGGGCAAAGTGGAAAAAATCTAATTTTAGAGTGGAATTTGCCCCACCAAATTTAATTTTAGTGAGGCAGGGTTGGCACTGGAATTTGTGTAAGTAAGTATGCTAAGTATTTCATATTTTTTTGGAAAGAAATGTATATCTAAGTAAAATGTAAACTTGTGACTTAGGTAGTACATAGGTAGTGTTTTAAATAAAAGTACAAAAATAATTGTTTGAATTTTTTATTTACTTTTTGTTTCTGGAAGGAAAGTAGGAAGTACGAGTACTTAAAGGTAAAATTTTAAAGCGTGTAGGTACTTCAACCATTAGTGAGCTAAGTAGTATCGCATAAGCAGCTACTTCCAGATCATTTCTGTTTTCCTGGTAGTTAAAGGTATAGGACATGAAAGTTATAATAGGACAGTTTTAATTTAGACTTCTATCGATGTAGTGAAAATAATGAATACTTTATTCTTTGTGTTTAATCGTTGGAGCACAACTTAGTGAGATCGTTTAGGCGCATGTTTTTTTGAATATTTCTGTCACCCTGATACTTTTCAAAACAACAAATGATTCAATTTCAAAGCCTGTATTTTTAGCATTATTGAGCTAAGTAGGTAGTAAGTTGCTTTTAAGCGCCTAGCTCCAGTTCATTTCTGCTTTCCTGGTAGTTTTAATAAATAAATAGTTTTAAAACGTATATCGATATCATTTTTATTATGTAGAGGTATCCTTTCATGCTCTTCTCTGTTTCATCGTTGGTGCGTTTCGAGGAATAATACCCCATATTTTGATACTTACGTTTTATTTCGCACCTTTTTTTCATTTTAATGAAATTAAATCCAATGGGTCGATTTAACTACGATACTTTTTTCCCATGGTATTCTGGCCCACGCATTCGGCCAACTTTTCCACTACTGTTCCTACTCCGTGTAATTTGGGCCGCGGACTTTGCAGAGGTCAATTTCCCCCTAATCTATTCTCATTCATGCTTTTCATAATAACTGTTACAGACCTAGAAGTTTTAGGGCGGTTACAGACCTTGGCATTTTAGGCATGAAAGGATACCTACATAATAAAAATGATATCGATAGACGTTTCAAACTATTTATTTATTAAAACTACCAGGAAAGCAGAAATGAACTGGAGCTAGGTGCTTAAAAGCAACTTACTACTTAGCTCAATAATAGTAAAAATACAAATACATACAGGCTTTTTGAAATTGAATCATTTGATGTTTTGAAAAGTACCAGGATGACAGAAATATACAAAAAAACATGCGCCTAAACGATCTCACTAAGTTGTGCTCCAAAGATGAATAAAGTATTCGTTATTTTCACTACATCGATAGAAGTCTAAATTAAAACTGTCCTATTATAACTTTCATGTCTACCTACCTATAACCTTAGAATAATAACGCCAAGCCTATAACTACCAGGAAAACAGAAATGAACTGGAAGTAGCTGCTTATACGATACTACTTAGCTCAATAATGGTAAAAATACAGGCTTTGAAATTGAATCATTTGTTGTTTTGAAAAGTACCAAGGTGACAGAAATGTACAAAAAACATGCGCCTAAACAATCTCACTAAGTTCTGTACCAACGCGTAAACACAAAAATGAATATAAAGTATTCGTTATTTTCACTACATCGATAGAAGTCTAAATTAAAACTGTCCTATTATAACTTTCATGTCCTATATTTATTTATTTATTTCCTTAGGTCTACCAACAGATGTTACAGATAAACATTAACATAAAACAATGAATAGTGATCTTAGTACTACTGCACACCTAATTATAGGTAAACACCACATGCAACATTTTTTGCAAACTGACAACTTGCTTAAAACGAAAAAAAAACTTCAAATAGACGTAATCAGAAAAAAACAGTAAAAAAATGCTTAAATTTAGTTGTGGAGACTATAGTGTTATATGTATTTGTCATAAATGGCTGATGTTGGCTTTTCTAATAAATGTCACGAGACTGTCTGCGTGGATGTCGTTGAGGTCACTGTATCTATTTACTAATTTACATAACCGCGGAACAGGCGAACTTGTGCCAAATTTAGTTCGTCGAAAAGTCAACGGAGTAATGGGCCTTCGCGGTGTCCTGCGTCGGACCCTAAAAGAGAATTTTCGTAAAAGTTGCGGACAATCAATTTTATTCCTTAGCAATTTATAAACGAATCTAAGATCTATATAGGATATCTCTACGGTTTTCAAGGTTCTTCATTTTAAAAAACGCTAACTTCTCGCGATACGACATTATTTTCACCTTTCTACCGAATAAGAACCCGAGATTATTCAAGAATCTTTTTTGGACACGCTCTATTCTTAACGAATGGATAGCATAGTGAGGTCGCCAAGCTGTACTGCAGTATTCCAGGATGCTACGAACCAGGCTGCAGTAAAGCATAATTTTTATTTGCGACGTTTGGAACAGTTTGCTATTACGAATCACAAATCCCAATGTTCGTAGTCCTTTTTTAATGATATTGTCGACATGCGGCAGAAATGTCAACTTGCTGTCCAAGATGACACCCAGATCCTTGATACAGTTTACTTCAGCTAGTAACGTTCCATTAATGCTATACGACGTTTGTATGTTGTGTAGTTTCCGGCTGAATTTGATGTGGATACACTTTTCACAATTCAACAAGATATTGTTTCGAGAGCACCATATCGCTAACCTGTCTATGTCATGCTGCATTAACTTAGCATCATGTTCGGACGTAACCGCTTTAACAATTTTCATATCATCCGCAAAGAGGAATGGAATAGTATTATGAAAACAGTCAGTAACATTTATGAAGTTTATGTATTCGTTTATGAAGACGTTGAACAGAATCGGACCCAGATGTGAGCCCTGTGGAACACCTGATGCGAACACCTGATCCTATACCTATAACTACCAGGAAAACAGAAATGAACTGAAATGAAGTGGCTGCTTATGCGATACTACTTAGCTCACTAATGGTTGAAGTACACGCTTTAAAATTTTACCTTTAAGTACTTCCTACTTTCCTTCCAGAAACGAAAAGTAAATAAAAAAATTGAAACTTAGATAGATATACATTTCTTTCCAAAAAAATATAAAATACTAGCATACTTACTTACACAAATTCCAGTGCCAACCCTGCCCCACTAATTAAATTTGGTGGGGCAAATTCCACTCCAAAATTAGATTTTTTCCACTTTGCCCCACCAGTGGGGCGGCTGGTGGGGCAAAGTGGAATAATTCAACAAATCTTGAGGAGGGGCTTTCAAATAGTTTTTTTTTTCAAGGGATACCTTCCATGTTTGTCATTTTTACTGCATAAATTATGAATATGGATTTTAAAAGATATTTTAGATTTCCCCTCCTGTGCGTAACGCACACAAATTAAATAGGTAATGCTTTGGCTGCCAGCTTAAAGCTTGTGACCCTATAATGTGTGCTATAGGTAATGCATGTTGTACTTGCCTTATACCAACCTGAAGTTGGTTATTTTCACTTCATAGTGCATTACCTAACATCATTTATTTTGTTTACCATTACAGTAAGTTATTTTTTTAATACCAAAGTAGGTAGTACCTAGTCATAGTTTTACTGTTTATCATTAAATTAATTAATCGCAAAGAATAAGGTAGTAAGTCATTTATACTTTCCTTCATGTTTTGGATAACATCACTGTACTGATAACGGACTGAACAAAAGCATTGATCATAACATAGTTAATCATTTTAAAAAGAACTGAATGTTTTTTACTGGAACTAACTTACCAACCTTATGCTTTTCATACACTCTCATTGTAAAATGAGATTTTTGTTTTTTTTTCTGTTACAGTCAAAGAAGATAGATGTCACACAATTGGAGTTGAGTTTGGTTCTAAAATTGTAAATATAGGGGGAAAGTCTACTAAGCTACAGATATGGGACACTGCTGGTCAAGAAAGATTTCGTTCAGTCACTCGTTCCTATTATCGTGGGGCTGCAGGTGCACTGCTAGTGTATGACATCACATCTCGTGACACATTCAATGCACTCTCAAATTGGCTTCGGGATGCTAGAACATTAGCAAGCCCTAATATAGTAATTTTACTTGTGGGTAATAAAAAGGATATGGAAGAATCAAGAGAAGTCACATTTACAGAGGCTAGCCAGTTTGCCCAAGAAAATGGTATGCATAAATTAATACTACCTACTGTATCTGCCACGAGTGAACATTTAGTATTTTATTCTTCCTAATGCTTCATAATTTTCTCTTTCAGAATTGATGTTCCTAGAGACCAGTGCTAAAACAGGAGAAAATGTAGAAGAAGCATTCTTAAAATGTTCTAAAACTATTTTGGCTAAAATTGAAACAGGTGAACTAGATCCAGAGAGGATAGGTTCTGGCATTCAATATGGTACTGGCACATCTAAGAGACTTAGTGCGCCCAAGAAACCTGCGAGAACGCCATCTGATTGTGCCTGTCATGTTTAAAATAACTAATGTTGGTTACATAGAATGCATGGTCTGCAGGCGGATAATGAATTCACTTATGTTTTTTAGCAGTCTCACTTTGTTAATGCTATCGTTATAATAAGTACCTATGTAAGTATCAAAAGTATATGAAGACAATTGAATTGTGCTCCATGGAAGAGATCTGATTAGATATTATAAATTTATGCATAGCCACACTATTTTGAATGTAATTGTAAATTTATAGCATGCTCTCACATTTTGCTGTACCTAATTATACATATATTATGTTATTTTACTGCACACATCTTGTCCTGTTTGTCAGGTTGTGAGATAAATAAAATAGTGATAATCTCTCTTTTGGATTTTATTTAACCTACCAAACCCTTCAAATAACTTTTGAGTTGGACCCACTCACTGTCTACAGTGTGTGTATTTCATAAATATAGATCTTTTTACTATTGGTGTGTCTATTTTGAACGATATTGTCGGATCGCGTTTTAAATAATATGCACATTCACAATTTTGTTCTATATTCAAGGATTTACCTCTAGCTATTCCAACTTGGTCATTGTTTCCTTGACAGAAATGGCTGGCTAGCCAGTCAGTACCGTAAACCGGGGATATTTTGATTACCTAGTGTTTGGGCTTCATATGTTTGCATCTTATTTATTTTTGATTTCAGATGCTACAACAAAAATCTAATATACAGGGTGGAAATGTTAAGTGTCAACAGGCGATTATTTCATCAATTTATCAGCTACAGAAAAACTGTACATTTTTTTGCTCGCTCTTTTATGGAAGCATTGGTGGGGTTTCATTCATTTGGTTGCCAAGTTCCAATATCAGTTTCAAGTTTTATGATGTCACGTATACTTATGGGATAATCGTCGAAAGAGATTGCTTTTCACACTCAATGTACAAGCGCAGTGAAAATCAAATTTCGAAATGAATGGCGTTTTAATTTCGTTAAGATTGTGGATATGACATTTTATTCCGTTAGCAAGCTAGTTTTGATTTTAGCAAAGTTTTTCAATATCTGTAAAAATACCTTACAAAGTAATCGCCTGTTGACACTTTTCCAAACTGTAGAATGAAATTACAGATTACGCTAAATAAAAAAATATACAGAGCATAGTTATCGAGAAAAAAAGGAGATTTGTTCCTTATCAAAGTCGGACCGTCGCACAGTGATTCGAAAATTGAGTTTCATACAAATAGGACTTTTGAAAAATTAAGTTCGATTTTCCTTCGATTTATATATCCTATGTTGTTCAGTGATGTAAATCATTAGAAAATAGGTATGTACGATACACACAATAATCCAAACCAACGAGAAAAAAAATATTCTTTTTATTTTTGTATGGGAGCAAATCCTCTAAGTGTCATATTTCAGAACTGTATGGAGCTGTAGAGCTGTTATTAATATGGTGTATTGCCCTATCCAAGGTGTCCACCATGCGCTACGTAACTTTTGCCGAGACTTGCCGCTTCCTCCGCTACAGGGCAAATAATATCTAAGAATTAGTTTATATATTTAAATTGCCTGTAGCATGAACTCTATAATTACTTAATATGAACCTACATAATTATAACTATTAAGTAATTATGTAAACACCTTCCTATAAGTCAAAATAGCCCCTATATCAACCCAAAGATTTTTTAGATATTCTTTGCCCTGTAGGGAGTGAAGCGGCACGTCTCGCCAAAAGTTACGTAGCGCATGGTGAACACCTTGGATAGGACAACACACCATATCAATAACAGCTCTACAGCTCCATACAGTTCTGAAATATGACACTTAGAGGATTTACTCCCATACAAAAATAAAAAGAATATTTTTTTTCTCGTTGGTTTGGAGTACTGTGTGTATCGTACATACCTATTTTCTAATGATTTGCATCACTGAACAACATAGGATACACAAGGTTAGTCAGAAAGGGGGTACTAATCCGAAAGGGTGTTAAAGTACACATAATAATGAATAACTTTTGTTCTACAACTTTTCCCATAAGTCAATACTTTAAGAGAAACAGTTGATCAAAAATCTCAAAAAAAAAAAAACTCAAAAATCTATCTATCCCCAGTAATGATCAGCTGTGTTTACATTTTAGGTCATATATGGGGTCATGAATTAGAAGCACCGTTTTCTGAATTTGTAACTAAAGCAGGGATGAAGAATTTTTGAAAAAACTAAAATAAAAATCATTGTATTTGGAAAAAAATATATCGAATTTTGAAATTTTAACACTTGCTTTCAAACAGTCATCAGCGATAATATAAGTGGGCTTCGGATTAGTACCCCTTTTCCGACTAACCTTGTATAAATCGAAGGAAAATCGAACTTAATTTTTCAAAAGTCCTATTTGTATGAAACTCGATTTTCGAACCACTGTGCGTCGTCCACTCTGATGATCCGTTTTATCACACAGTTTCAAATTAGCCCCAATTATTAGGAGTCGAATTTTTTACATAATCAGACGATGGCCCACCTGATGTAAAGTGATTACCGCCGCTTAGGTATACAAGGTTAGTCGGAAAGGGGGTACTAATCCGAAGCCCACTTATAGTATCGCTGATGACTGTTTGAAAGCAAGTGTTAAAATTTCAAAATTCGATATTTATTTTTTTCAAATAAAATGATTTTTATTTTAGTTTTTTCAAAAAGTCTTCATCCCTGCTTTAGTTACAAAATCAGAAAATGGTGCTTCTAATTCATGACCCCAAATATGACCTAAAATGTAAACACAGCTGATCATAACTGAGGATAGAAAGATTTTAGAGTTTTTTTTTTGAGATTTTTGAACAACTGTTTCTCTTAAACTATTGAGTTTTGGGAAAAGTTGTAGAACAAAAGTTATTCATTATTATGTGTACTTTAACACCCTTTCGGATTAGTACCCCCTTTCTGACTAACCTTGTATACAGGGTGTAAACGAATTCGTGTAATTCCTTAAAACCACATGATCTACTACTGGTGTAGATTGGCCCCGCACGGGATTTAGCTTGATTAAAAATAAAAAAATAAACATCTTTTTTTTCATCTTCACTCGTGTCAGCACGAGCTATACGAAAATAGCTCATGCTGTGGTGAAAAGATTAGTCAATCAGCAAGGTTGGTAGCGGGGCTGACTGCCCAGGGTGCGCCGGACATACTTAAGTATCGTCACTCTTGGAGGCTCTTTTCATGCACCCCCATTTTCATTTTTTTTTTCATGCGTTAATGTTAAATGGTCGTATCTAAACCAGGGATGTTACGGAGGTGGTTTTATCGGAACCGAAGTCGGAGTCGATGTTTTTAAATTTGGTTTGTCTGATTCGATGTCGGAGGCGGATTCAGAGGTGTTAGCAGAAGAGAAATGTGCCTAATAAAGTAAATACATAATTCAGTCAGCCTCTTTATTTTCAATTAAAAATAATAAACCTACATAACACAGGCGCAGACGATAAAAAAAAAATGCTTCGACCTCCTATTCAAACCTCCGATTTAAAAGTATCGGAGCCGAAGTGGAGCCGAAATCGGAACCGGATTACCGGAGGTGTAATATCAATCGGAAGTTCCGACTTATCGGAGTCGGAGTCGAAGCTCCGTAACATCCCTAGTTGAGACCATGGAAGACCTCAGTACAATGCTCGATGACCTTAGTAGAGCTTCCGAAAAAGTGGGTCTTAAAATGAACATGGATAAGATCTAAACATACACTTAGTTAATTAAAGACGCTTTAGGTTTTATACAAATTTATTTTTGAAATAATAACATTTCTAAGAGCTCCTATGCCTTTATAGCTTGTACATAATAAATTTGATTACTACCTTAAACTGGCTCAAACATAATTTGATTTAATAATGCGATCATTATCTACAAAGCGAAGAATTTCCAAAATATACATTATAAAAATAACTTTAACATTGATACCATAATTTTAAACAGCAACAAATATTTCTTAAGTCCAGATTTAAGGGACAAATAAATTAATTACATTTTGGATAAAATATTTCCAAACATAAAATTGCTTTTCTTATTTTCTTGGCGTATTGAAATTTATAGTAATATGTAAATTTTCTGCAGGTAGTAATAAAATTAACACACATTAATGACCGTCCATATACATGTGGAATGTGGTGTTTTTTGATGTTTGATGCAGAAAGTTTCCATATCTTTAAATAATGCATCTAACTGAAGTTTGATAAGAAGTAACAGGAATTAAAATAAGGGTAGGTACATATAACATTCGTGTATCTTATATTCATTTCATTAAGTATAAATGTTTCAATAAAATTTCCCATTTGAGCATTTTAATAAACTGTACATATTTTAATTAGCCTCAGACTAAGAAAAAGCTTTTCGGTCTGATACTTAGCATATATTTTTTATAAGCAATCTGCAGATTTTTCTGAAATTATCAATAGAGCATTGCAAACTTCACATCTATAATTTGTTTTTTTTCCGTGTGGGAATTATTAATTTAATCATATACATATAAAAAGTTTTACTTGTACTTTTCTACTACATAATTTGATATTACATTAAATTGTTGTGAAGGCCCGAAATTCACAAGCTCGACCTGGTTAATTTAAATATTAGTCTCAACTACATAATTATGTACTTAAATAAAATCTAACACTGTACACTTAATCCACCATAATTACTTACAAATAAATCTAATAGTGTTCGTTACAGCGTGCAGCACACATGAATGTAACAACAACACATAACGCCAACATAAATTAAAATGCACCTATATAATGAAACTAGGAACTATAATTGGGTGTGATGTATGCTGTAAAACCACGAACCCGATTATAATTGATTGATAAATAATAAATTACACAGTTTTTTAAATGGCATTTATACTCTTGTAAATGTACACTGTTCGAACAAACAAAATTGTAGGCACATTGCTGAATAGTCAACAAATTTTGCAGAGAAAATATTTGTAGAAAATAATATAGTTGAACTAGTCCTAGTTCTATCACAGTAAAATATCAAAACACTTATGCAACTTCTTTAATTTCATTGATTCAATCCAGTAGTAAATAGAGCCCCTTAATATGGACTGCATTGGATAACATTTCAATTAATTATTAATTTTCATTTAACAAACAATTATTTTTATGTAATTTTTTATCTTATCAAGTTCTCTTAATGATCAACATTTTGATGGAATGATGTTTTAACGAGTTTGTACTTCATGCATACCTACAGCAATAATTATATTGAGATTCACATCAAAAATGCAGGATATATATTTTAACTCAGCCGATTTTATGATAAATCAGTGAGAACGCTAAAGTTTTGGGTTTAAATCAATAACTAACCAGAAATAAACATACTCATTCCTTTGTGGGGATTTTTTTCTTCTAAATGTACATTGTATTCATTATAAACCAAATATGTACATAATTTTATCTAAAATAAATCACTCGACATGGTCGCTGTACAAAATATTTCTATAAATATAAACAATGCATCTAAAGAAGTATACTGCATAAAGTGTTTAGTTATTAAGTAATTTATAATATCATTCTAATAAACTTTTCAACAGTTGCTATTAGTATATAAAATTACATACCTACTTAACAGTACAAGAGCTTTCTCTCCGATAAAATATACATTACTATAACTACTTATTGCTAATATAACACAAGTCACTGAAGAGAATTCTGAGCCATGTTACTGTGTGCTGGCAAGGAAATGCTTAATGTTGTCGCGGTATTCCGATTGACACTAAGATCAATTTTAATTTTGTAGACTATTTACGTCGATGATGAATTGAATCATTAAATCAGTCTTATTCTTTTTAAGTATAAAAAATAAAAAGTGTAAACGTTATACGAACACTGTTATAGACATCAATAGAACTTTATTAAGCCAACTTCTAATACCATGACTAGAATAAAGTCATTATAAGTACAAACGAATTCCATTTAAGTAAAATTAAGTTAACATGTTGGCCAAAATATAGAATGATTCTTAGTGTCTAACATGCCACAAGATTGAAACAGAATTTAGAATTCGTAGAAGCAACGACAATGTTGAATAATCCAACAGAGAGCGAATGCATGAAAGCCGTCACATCCTAATAGCACACAGCGGCATTATAATATACTACATACCTACTACTAAAACAGCCGCGAGCTTATGGTCTTAATTTAACCTATTTATTGATCCTTTTTAACGGCTGTGTGGATGATAAAACCAAATAAAAAGTAAAAGTCTAAAAAAAACAGCCTATAACGTTTTCTCGATTATCATTCACACTTACAGTGATATAGTTTCTTTACGACATTGAACAATATACAAATATCAATAGGTGTAAACAATTTTAAAAATATATTGCTATTTTAGTAGGAAATAATCACTGCAGTGTCAGTTGTATGCTTATGCGGCTTACATGCGAAGGCTCAGAGTTGCGACGCCGCGTGGCATCGCGCGTCGCCGGAGAGATCGCTTACTAAGACGTGGCTAGTGTCTACGCAACCGTACTGCTTTGACGACAAGCCACGGCAGCGACTAGTGCAGCACCGCGACCACTGCCGTCCTCTGATAGCATTAGGTCGAACTGTAATAGAAAAATAGAAGATTTGACATCCATGATCTCCCAAAGACTATGCAGATTGTGATAGGGTTGTGTTTACTATTTAGTGTAGCTTAAAAAAGTAAACTTTCTCAAACCCGGGCTCCCGGAATTTCCTTGCAGGTAAATCTGATTGCCAGTACACCACGGCCGTTAGTTAGATCAATTTGGGTGTTTTAAGATTAGGATCATTCAAACAATTTCACATAAAACACGAAATGTATGGATCCGAATGGAACTCTCCACTAAGCAATACATTAGTCTTATTAATTGTATACCTGGAGGTCTACTTTTTATTCCTACCTTTCTTTTTTTAAGAGCCAATAATATGTCCAGCAGAGCGCAGCTTTGCATTATCTAATCAATACCTGAGTATATAATCATCACAGTCATGATGACAGTGTCTAATCTTTACCAATTTTTGCAAGTCATACCGGTGATTATTTAAGAACGATGGGCTAAATTGTAGGTATGGAACCCGTCCCCAGAGATGTACAGTCCGCGAGGCCTAAGTTGAGCTTTGCATTTGTGTGAGTAAACCAAGCAAAGGACGGGTCGCGCTCTAGGCCGACGTCACACCTACTCTAGCTATGTGCACTCACACAAATGCAAAGCTCAGCTTAAGCCTCGCGAATTGTAGCACCGTAGTAACCTACTTTAATAAGACTTAATTATAACTAATTTAATGAACGTATAAATGTCCGAATAACTAAATAACAAGTGAATGGTTGAATGCAGTATTTTTTTTTCGTATCTTTCTTTTTTCCAATATTTCTACCTTTGATTATCAAATTGCAGAATTAATGAATGTATTAATATGATAAACACTAATTAATAAGTGATTGATTTAATTAATGGTTACATGAAAATACAATGTTTTTTATTTTACACTTTAGTATATTTCTACCTTTGATTACCAAATGCATATTAAGTGTATGTATGTATGTATAAATTGTTCAAAAGTAGCGCCAGTGACTGAAAAGTTCAGGAGTAATAGGTTAGTGTTGTAAGGATATGTCATGCGGAGGGAATAAAGTCATGTTACCGCAAGTGTGTTAAATATGAATGTGGATGGATATACAAGTAGAGGTAGGCCAAAGAAAAGATGGATGGATTGTGTTAAAGAAGATATATGGGTAAGAAAGAAATGAATACTGAGATGACGGCTGATAGAGGAGGCCATAAGAGGAATACATGTTGTGCCGACCCCGCCTAGAGTGGGATAAGGACAGGGATCATCATCGATGATGATGAAATGTGATATATACTAATAATTAATAAGTGATTGAATGCATGAATGAATATTTGAATTTAGTAAAAAAGTTTTTAGAAGATGTCTATGTGTTTATGTATGTTTGGATTAGCAAAACGCGTGAATTAATGAGGTACGAGTGAGTGAACGAATAAGTTAATATAAATGAAAACTTCCAAAACTCTCCAATTTCTCTTTTTTTTGGGTTCAGTGTCACTCTCACTGATATTCTATTCAGTAGCACTCGGTTACCTACTTGTTTTTTTAAAAGTACCCGCTTTCTGTCTGCGCGTGCGAGTGAGTGTCATTCATTCTCGTTGAAACATTCATTTATAAATTTTATAAGTCATTTACTTAAATACGTTATTCTTGCACATTTCAAATGGTTTTAGTTTTTACTCTGCACGCTACAGATTTGCTGCCATAGAATAAACTAATATGATTGTTAAGACTTTTCGTTTAAGCTATGTGAGAAGTTGCTACAGTTCTGGAGACGTTTCGCTAATTGTCATTTATTATCAAAAGTGAGTCCTCTACGGTTAATTAGGTATTGGAGTAAACATGTATGTATCTATCTAGTTTGAAGCGAAGATGATGTCAACTACTATTAATATGATATGATTACAGCTCAACACAATATGATTTTATATTGTGTTGAGCTGTAATCATATCAAGTACCCTAGTCATTTTATTTAATTAGGCCTTTATCAGTTGAAGTGATTGGAATCATCATGAAGCTTTGAAATTATGGTCATGCTGCGTATTTTTATTTACTTTTTGATGGTCCTGTAATGTACTGCTAATAATACTAATGACAATCGCAATCAATTCATTGGAATTTAACAGCTCATAACATAATGCAATATTTAGTGCACTTACTGAATTCGGATTCCTAAAGCGAATTGAGTTTGCTCTTTAATTAGAATTTAAGAATGATGATTTAGCAGTAATAGATAAAAGCAGTGATTGTGAAATAAATGGATTATAAGGGCCTAATCACATTAATCCGCATCAATCAAATCAATTTGCAAACACCTTGATGGTTTTAGTTACCTAGACACACGCATACACGTTTGTGTGCGCTTTCAGCTGCGGAATCATTCTATTGCATACGTTTAAGCCCTGGGCATCTCCAGTGACGTGTATGCAATTGCTTCGATTCCGACCAGGGGGCCTACTCCGAAAATCGGACTACGTAGTTTCGGCTGACGGATGGCACGTTTTGCATTCACGAAAGTGTTTCGGATGTGACCATCGATTCGATTTTCACGATTTGACATTTTGCCTTTTGTTTAACCTACTCCCAAATTTTAATTGCCTTCTAATCGTTCGCTGTTTGACAGTATTTTGATCGTATTTTTATAATTTCGTTTCGTTCCGACACTTCGACGTTCGTTTTTCGGAGCAGCTGAGTAAACATGCTTTGGGACGCATAAGCATGAGTCAGCGTCCGGAAACATTATAGCTACACTACACTTGTACCAATGTTTGATGCGAATACAGATGCAAAGAGGTGAAATAATGTGTACGCTTCGTCAACGAATGGATTTTCTATGAATAAAATGCGAATCGATGCTGATAAGTGTGTCTAATCCCTTAACGTATTTCTATTTAACAATGATTAACGTGCCAAGTAACCTTTATCCGTTCAGATGGGTGTGGCGTTCGTTTAGTCAGATTATAATAAGTCATTGCCCCGTTCTACATAGTATACCTACTAACAATATAATATTGTACAATAATAAGGTTATATTCGTTTGGATTTTGAACATTGTAGGCAAATAATATTATCTAGAGATAGGGAATACACAAAAAACTAAAGAGGACGTCATCCACTACTTAATTACTAAAAGAAGATAATGTTTTTATCTATGGCGGTTTATTTACGCTTATTTCGTTGACGTGTTGTGGGTGGTGGCCGGTCGGGATAATATTCCGATAACGTTTTAGTGTTTTACGTAGTATTTGTTTTGATTAGATACCAATAATACCGCACAAACTAACACTCATGGACGTCATACCCGTTTTGGCAGCGTGTCTGTCGTTTATGTTGTGAAAACAAATTAATAGAGTACCAAATATACGACAGGGTCAAAGAGAATGGTTGCTATATTTTATTTTCTGATTGACTGACTTGCGATATAGATTTGACTGTAACCTAGATTTATTATCTCATAAATTTCTGGTATAAATTATCATCATGCCTCATGAAAATCATAGCATATCACTTTGATAAAGTTTGTAGAACATACTTCCAAACTGAATAAGCAAGCAAGGCTTGTGACAGTAACGGCTAAAACGAAGCTGCTGGTTTAGACCGATCCAACCTGAGCTTGATGATCCGAATTCAAACCCAAAGTTCAGTAAATCTCACAACAAATTTGCATTTCATTACTATGCGTTCTTAGATACCTACCTAATAATTTTGCCCTAAAGTAATACCCTTATTGGATAGAAAATCAATTATTCTAGATAGAGTTTTTTAACAAACCTGTAATCCAGGCCGCACAAGATGCGCGATCTTTTCGCACATGAGCGTGTGGAAATGTGGATGGAAACGGTAGACGGAGCCGTCGATGCCGACGGTGACGCGGGGTTCATCCATCTTGTTGAGCAGGCACGCGATGCCGGCTGACACGAGGTGGGCTGCGCGCCTCGACACGCATTCACATACGTGGCGCACCGCTGCCATGTCCGCTTCGTTTGCATGTGATAGACCTGTAAATGAGAATTTAATGAAAACCTCTGAGAAATTAGAAGGTTTCTTGGACTGTTGCCTCTGTGTAAAAAGAAGACTTCTTTATAGAGAGTTCATCTATATCAATACCCTTGGTGTACACTTATATTACCTATAGCCAAAGTTAACTTATCGAGTACTGTAATTATAGACACAATAGATAAACAATGGCACTGACGATCCGGATCGTCGGTCGGGCCGTTAGCGGTTAAAAGATTTACGGAGCCCATAAAAAAAAATGGAAACGACGAAAGAGATAAAATATGCATTGAATGTTTTTATAAAACCATGGCCCTACTAATCGACCCCTGTAATTAACTCGTGTTGCCATACAAAATTGTATTAAAAAGTTGTTTTCAAATATTAGGGCAGTTAGGGCTCATTAAAAGACAGCTGTCATTGAGGATCTTCCAACAGCAGCTTCCATAAAGTAGAATTCCATACATATCACAAGTTTTTTTTTTAATTACGTCTCTTGTCGTGTTAAAATTAAACTTATGAGGGATCTCACAAATGAGAGTTGTTTATTAATCCGTGCCAAATTTATGTGAAACATGATGTCCATTTATGCTAGTGAGCTCGGAACACATAACCTAATATATCTCTCTATCACCTGTTGACATTGTCATGTTAATACTACAAAATAGTGCTAATTAGCTTAGCCTCAGACAATGAAGTTTGCACAGATGTGAGTAACACACCTATTTTATTTATTAAATTTTTCTCAAGGAAACACGTGTTTTTTTTTGCTTTACATTTTAATGACGTTGGCAAATACTTACTAACTGAAATTGTCACTTCTGAAGAAATTATTTAACTAGCATCAGCGAGTGGCCAAGGAAAATATAATAGTCTCCTTGTGTTAATTAACTTTGTAATATCAATGTGGAAAATATACCAAGGTGGAGGAATTTAATATTACAAATCAGACTTAATTTATGTATAACTTTCAGTTTGTTTAAAACTTCTTGAGATATTCCTTTAATATGTATAATAAGCTGTTACAACTATATTTTATTTATCTATGTAGGTACCTACATAGTTTCTTGAGTAAGTTTTTTTTTGTGATTGCTTACCATGATTAGTTTATTTTATTATTTAATCAGTTATTATTGTTTCCTTATTATTTTGATTGCCAATCAAATCCGGTTCTCTATTAAGGGTCAGTTCAAATAAATGACGTCGCTGAGATATGAGCATATCAAAGGAGCACAAGGCTTTGTTGACCTTTATCTATTTCATATGTACGAAAACAGTAGGCTTCAATATAGGTACTTGTTACATATTGCGTACCTATTCAATAAAGTCGTTAAATAAAAGAAAACCCAAATTAATCGTAGATATTATTTTGTTTATTATAGGCAAATTAAATCCGTGTAATAGCTATTCAAACTGCGTCAAATTCGTCATTAAAATACTTTGATACCTAATTATGACTCAGTGCGATTGTCAACGTCCTAAATAGAATGCAGATAATAATAATCGTTTGGGTTTTCTTGATTGTCAATCGAGGAAAACGTTAGTATAACTAATAATGAGATTAAAATTAATCTTGTTTATTATCTATAGTTAGATTTAATTAGCGTTTCTTTTCAAACACGTTGGTACCTACATGTACTGAAGTAAGATCAGGGGGCACGGCAGAGCCCCGCCAACGTGCAGGCACGGCCGTACACCCTTTTCTCGAAGCAACTCAAGGCACTTCTAAGTCCGCTGTATCTTTGTAACAGATTACCCGTTTGTAAAGAGAGCTCCAAACATGATGCATTTTGATATCTATAAAAGGTCGCCTTTGTGGTCTTACTGTCCTAACCTTACAGTAATGCGCTGTTTTATATTTTACGGCCTGCATGTTAGACTTTAACCCGAACTTTAGTCGCAGATATACATACCTACGTGTATATTTAGGTATGATGTAATTTATTACTTACAGAAATAGTTGTGCAACATGTATGGTTCGGTTTTCGTTATGCGGCTTTGATTAGTTGAGACGTTACACAACTAATGTACAAACTCTAGTCATAGAGCTCGGAATATTAAATTAGTAAAAAGTTTCAAATCGCGAAATAATCGGTGGAGCTATAAAGACAACAGTTACGTCGGATTGTTATGTAACAAAATAAGAATATTATAGCACTAACCGAGTTCTTCAAGCACCTCCATACAACTGGTGAAATCTCCAGGTTTATCAGACTCAATTTCTGATACGTATTTGGTATAGAAGCTGCCACGCTGGAACAACAGGTCTGAACCGCGACCGCCGAAGAGCAATCCCATCTTTGTAAACTTTACTAGCGCCAGACGAACTAACTCTCCCATGTACATGCCGGAAATCATCTTTTCTTGGCTGCAATAAAATAGTTATCATAATTTTTATTTAAAGTAGAAATAATATCAAAACTACGATGATTCAAAATATTACTCGTAATTACAGTTCGGGAAAACGTGCACTTAGATTACCTACATTTTGTTCCGAGTAGTATGCATGATTGTTACAAGCCGTTTTTATAGCAATATATTTTCCAACAGATCTTATCGGGTTAAACAACCGCAAAATCGCAAGCTAACCTAACTCGAAGTTAATAAAATAGCACCATGCGATGAGAGAAGAGACTGCCTAACTCTTGCCTTATTTAAAAATCTAACCATTATAAGGTATTGGGCAAATAATATTTCAGTCAATTATCGTTTTCTTTTTGTAAATCCTTTCGGTTCCTTATAATTTTCTTTCGATTAGGTATATTCTTGGAAAGACAAGACATGAGTCACGAATCGCTACTTTCCTTAGTAAACATAAAGAAAAGATAACTAAGTATCAATTGTTGATAAAGATATTACATGAAATGTGAAGTTTAAGGAGTAAAGATATCGTTCAAGGAAAACTGTTGACATTATAAATAACTGTTAGTAATTCAATTAGAGCTTACATTTGTTTTCCGGGATTGATGGAGTTGTTGTCGACTTCGCGGTCGAACTCCGTGCGAACAAAGTCGAGCGCTCCATCGTCTCCAAATGCGCCCCACTCGGTGTTTATGAGAAGTTCAGCTTTACCTGGCTCGCCATCAAACAGTTCGCAGTTCTCGGTCTTCTCTACGTAGCAAGCGTTGCTACCCGTACCTATATTTAACAATTTCTTTATTAACACGTATTCCAGAAACCAAATTTAAAAAAAAAATACACAACATATTAGAAAATTAAGTTATTTACAAAAGTCAGAAAAATTGCGTTCTAAAAATGTTTATTCAATCGTTAGTGTACAAAAAAGGCTGATTGCTTATTTGATTAGGTGCGGCTGAGTCGATCGTCGTTTCGAACATGATCTGTGACACTGCATAATTATGTGATGAAAATAACCTTAAACCCATCATCCGTATTAATGGTAATTTCAATTATTATATTGTTAAAAGCTTTTTCAGTAGATATATTGTTAGGTATTAATGAATCATGCTGTTAATACAGAAACGCTATGATTGTTAGGAATTATGATAAATAGTTAAGTATTTCAGCACACCATGACCACATTCAGAGACAGAGGAGCAGTCTTGGCAGTCTTAGCCGCCCTAAGCCGCGTAGTACCAGCCGTTCCCTCCTCAACTCCATTACTGAGCTAAGATATTTTTCCACTATTGGCCGCCCCTTACATGTGGCCGTCATAGGCTCAGGTCTGATTGGCCTTAAGTCCGCCTCTGACCACGTTACAACCACTACTCAATGCATAAAATCTTCTGAATATTGAATCATTTTGCACGGTAGTAACTTAGGAGAGGTGTGTAAAGTCGATTTGTTCGTTCATGGAACAGTTGTTATTGTTATTGTATGCAAGCTAAAAGCTCACGACACCAGTTCAAACGACATCAAATATTTCGTTTCACTAAAAATAAGGTAAACCTACCAACGATGAGTCCTATTTTGCAGTTGTGGTTTTTCCACGCGCATGACATCAATGTTCCCGTTGTATCATTCAGAATAGCGCATATGTCAATCTGTACGTCCTACAAGAGTGAGAAAACATGCGGTTTAGATGTGAGATAGTAATTTAATTATCATTCCAGGCCCAGACATGAAAGATTGTAGGTCCAGATATGATTACACCTGTTTTAGGTTGAAGATGATTGATTTGTAGAGGCTTTCAATGAAGGCGTATCAACTCGTTAGACAATGTTCACTTTGTAATTTATAAACTTAAAATGCATTTTGTGATTATGGTTATGACCAAGCTATAATGAAAACCCCTTCTCATGTTGAGAAGAGGCCTGTGCGCAGCAGTGAGACAGTAATGGGCTGATTATGTTATGTATGAATGTTATAATAAAATAAACCTGTAATGACAATAATTACCCAAACCATTTGATTTTTTAAGCGAATACTATTTTTTTCTGTCACTGTTGTATCATGTAAAACGCTAATAATATTGCGATAGTTGCAAAGCTTTTTATTCTATGCAATAACTACAAAATGTTTACGGTATTTAAGTTCAAGTTTACATTTGAGCTACCTGTTGTATTATCAGTAGGTATTACACAGTACGTACGTAGATAGGTAAGTAATAATAGTATTGAATACAACAGCACACGTTTCAATCACAAATCACAATGGTATTGTATATTATTACAATGTGTTGACATATCTTTGAATAGCAGTTTGTTAAACACGATGAGTAGCAAAATATTGTACCAAACTAACTTTACTTCTTTCTGCTTTTAAGTCAAAACCAGTCGGTTTTGAGCATTGCATGTTTAATACTAGCCAATTTTTTGTCGTTTATGAATTGTGCTATCCGTGCAATCAGAATGACAGTGCGAAATATGGTTAATCAAAGTGGTAACGATTATAATGAAATGATTGCAGATAGATGCTATGTTATATGTAAACTTGTGGGCAAATAAATCGAGCCACTTCTTTTTTCACGTGTCCTGGTTATTAGTTTTGGTTTCATGGATTTATATACTAAGTTGACAAAAAACTACCCTCATTGTAAAGGTTATCAAATAACCTTTTAGGCGATACGTTTCGAATTGATCTATTCCATAATAGGTACCGAAAGTAATAACAATTATACGTGAAAAATAGAAGTGGCTCGATTTATTTGCTCCCAAGTATATTTAAAAAATATTACTACCCAAGTAATAAGTATTTAAAAATACATTTGTTCGCAATATGCTTTTTCCCCGTGTACATTTAAAATGACTTATTGATTTGAGACTCTAGTTTTACAGCAATACATTTAAAACAATGTATTTATCATTTGAAAAGGATAAAAACAAAAGCATTGTGTCGTTTTTCTAGAAAATTAATAATAGGAATGCTAATGAAAAATTAAAATATACAGTCATGCTTGGTTTTAAAAATAGGCAAATAATATATTAAATGATATTCATGATGAGACAAAATGAAAACAATATCCACTGAGTTGTTACAGTTTTTGAAAGCCTCTATTTGGCTCTCTTATGTTGACTCCAATAATAATCATGCCTTACATTTCTAGTAGAGAGCTGTTATCATCATCAACTCACCAATTATAATCCCTATTCGGCAATTTGGGTTCTTATGTGCACACGACATAAGAGTGCCAGTTGCATCATTAAGGATGCCCATCACAGATAAGGAAAGGTCCTGTAAAATTTCTTTTTTTACATAATTTGGACCACTACTCATGCACACAAGAAATAAGAAACATTTATCATGCCAATGCTCCTTTTTCAGTTAAACCTTGACTTGTTTCGGGTCTAACAGTAATGATGAATATAAATTAAAATATGTTTTTTGATAATGTTAATTTTAAATACAACTCACCCCTCGTCTAGCAATGGCGTCTTTGAGACCCTGAACGACATCTTCTCCCACAACTCCGGAACAAGAGAACCCTTTGGTCCATCGCTGTAGGATTCCTTTTGTGAGTCCTAATTGTTTGAGAGGAAAGCTGAACGTAAAGCCAAGCGCCAGCCGTTCTTCATAAACATCATGTTCCTAGTTTAAATAATACAAGATTAGATACATACTATTTATACATAATATATACTTCAAATTAAATTTATATTTGCAATTACCTTCATAAAGTTTGCTAGACATTCTGCTATGTGGTCAAATAGTGCCTCTCCTGTACCAGTCATAATATGATTTGGAATAGCGTAAATTTTTGACTGCATATCAAAGTGATTTGCCCCTAAGTTTATAATTAAAACTCTGAAATTAGTTCCTCCTAAATCCAACGCAAGGAATTTACCGCGTTCTGAAAGAAAAATATAAAAATACCGGTTATACGGGAGGACTGAAATTGTAATATATTATCATTTATTATCTATGCCATTAAAGAAAAGCTGCTAATCGTTACCTTTTCCATTCGGTAAATCTTGAATATAAGTGATCCAGCACTTGACAATGGAATTGGCATGAGTGTCTTTTCCAAGACCTTTGATCAGATCGTTGTGGAGTCTGCTCATTATCTCCTTGATCTGTTTGTCTGTCAAATGAAGGACCTCGCATTCTTCGCGAATCTGTAAAATAAAAAATTTAAATAATATTGGTCGAAAGTTTGACGTGAGACAAACGAGGCAGGTGCTAATTTTAGACGTTCTTGTAACCGGTTATATGTCCGTAGTGGTTTTCAGTTGATGCCTTTGGTGCAATAAACGTCATACCAACAGATCAACAAAACGAATTATTGCTTAAAAAGTGAGATTTTACCTGTTACATTATTTACTTTGACAAACATTGTGAGTTTTAAACACGTCATTTATCAACTTACAATATTCCAAATTATGTACCTACATAGGTATTTAGGTATGGTTAAAAGTATCAGCGCACTCATGTCATTATGTATAACTAATGAAACAAAATACAATTTAAAAAAAAAAAAAAAAATGTAATACAAATGCCATACCTACTTGCAGACGTACAAGCAAGTTTTTCATTATCGCGAGCGAGTTTCACAAGGTCAAAGCGGTCATTACAACACTACCGTTGCTTTCCAATTCAAAGCCGGCTTTGAAATAACACATTTTGAAATCAATGTAAATACGTTGCACTCACCTTTGGCAAATTATTAATAACTATTCCCATTTTGAAACACTTATGTTCTGGATAATTTATTGAAAAATATTACACTGCGCGCGATTTCTAATGTTAAGTACAACACGTCCCGCCGGATCCGAAGGAAAATGACGAATACGACCATCTAATAGCGGACGTCGCCGTCAGCACTGCGTCGAACGCGCTCCCATACAGACGCGGTCTTTTTCATTCATGATAGTGAACTATTGTTATCTCGTTTTGGCAAGTCTATATTTTATGTGCTAGAACGGAGAAGGTAGAGAAGATCCATATGACAAAAACGAAAAGAAAAATGTTTTGAAATAAGTATTGCCAAATCCTATAAAACTACGTATTTTTTTAAATTAAATGCCTTTTCTTAGCCTTTAGGTTCATATTGTTAAACGATCTCAAAGCACATTTTATCGTAATTAACCAAGGCGTGCCCCTTACTGTACGAATCTGATTGGCTAGCGCGTGGGCTCGCTCTTGACGTCATGGCATTCCACGATATATACATTAACGATTGCATTAGTAGTAGTGACTTGATCCTTTTAAATATCTGTAAAGGTTGATATGGTTTACGCGCGTGTGCGAAACTAATGTTTATATTTTATTTAAACATACCCAAATGGCAAAGAAACATTATTCTTTAAAAAAATATCCATACTTTAATAATTATAAAGTAAGTATTAGGTATACAAAAATAGAATACCAATCAACATCTAGTTTTTATGCATGTTTATTTTACAACCCGATTTGGTAGGTCCCACTATAAATGGGATTGAGAATGGTGACCCTGCTATTATTTTCGTTATTTTCATCCCGTTAACGTATGTTTTCTGTGAGCTGAAGGCAAATAGTAGGTATATCCGCCATTTTCAATCCCATTTGCTGAGTAATCGTGTTGTATATACAAGGTTAGTCGGAAAGGGGGTACTAATCCGAAGCCCACTTATAGTATCGCTAGTGACTGTTTGAAAGCAAGTGTTAAAATTTCAAAATTCGATATTTTTTTTTTTCAAATTAAATGATTTTTATTTTAGTTTTTTCAAAAATTCTTCATCCCTGCTTTAGTTACAAATTCAGAAAATGGTGCTTCTAATTCATGACCCCAAATATGACCTAAAATGTAAACACAGCTGATCATAACTGGGGATAGATAGATTTTAGAGTTTTTTTTTTGAGATTTTTGAACGACTGTTTCTTTTAAACTATTGACTTTTGGGAAAAGTTGTAGAACAAAAGTTATTCATTATTATGTGTACTATAACACCCTTTCGGATTAGTACCCCCTTTCTGACTAACCTTGTATAGAAACATACCTACATTGTTTTTGGATTGGTGCAGAAAAAAGTTTATTCTGTATATTAAATATTTTTAAAACTTGTTCAAATTATTTTATTGAAATCTACAAATTACCTTAAAATTAACAACCGCGTAATATTAGCTCCATCAAATTGTTTCTGTCGAGTTAGGCTACCTATTTAAGCATTGCGAATGCAACCTAATTTATCAGTAAACATCATTATAATTCAGGAAAAGCTATAAATAAATTCACATTGGTTCGCGTCAAGACAAACGCACGCTGAAGCACTTTCTTGGCATAGCGTGTCTGTTTATTTTTGAGACTCGAGTAGTCGGAGTAGTTGTGTACAGTGACGACGACACGCGACACAGCACGAGTACTTTATTATTTCACTACGTTTGACGTAACTAAATACTGACAATGAGCAGCACAGTGTAAGGCCCGGTATCCACCAAAGCGGAGAGGAGAGGAGATGTCTCGAACAACCAATAGGATTGCGTTATTTTCACATCTCTCCGCTTAGTTTAAACTCAATAGAAATCCCATTGGTCGTTTACGAGACATCTCCGCTTTGGTGGATATCGGGCCTAAGACTAAAGTGCGACGGGAAATACGTCGAAAGGTGGAACTGCGACAAGCCTTTACTTCGAGAGGACTTAGGTAAGTCGACGGAGCCCCGCAATGATGTGCTCGTGCATTTTATGAAAAGCGAGTGCTAAACCTGGAACACCCCGATTCGGAGACCGCGGCGCGGGGCTCCATCGCGTGGACTTAAGTCGTGTCGAGGAAAAGTCTTGTCAGAGCTGAGTCGTTTCGCATTTCCTTCACGTCGGAGTTAAGGCTTATCGCAGTTCCGTCTTTCGACGTAGGTAATTACGATCGAACTTCCGCCATACACTCGAGGAGCTTATTAACAAATATTAACTCTTATGGAATATTTCTTCTATGATTTATTTTCTAACATAATCCAATTTAATTGCATTCTTGAACACAAACAAATCTGGGTGTGCCGCCGGCTAGACAGCTTTATCATGCTACTTCAGCCTGAGTAGCCCGATAAGGTACCGTATCGTTGTTAGATAGCAATTATATACTTAGTGATTAATTTATCTTTGTAATCATCCTTCTACAACAAAAGTGATAAACTTGTTTCATTGTCATTGTGACAAGTGCAAAATCTTCCTTTTTCCCAAATCATTACAATACTACTTTTCTATTCAAACAATTGTATTTAATCAAAATTGTTACTAAAACTTATGGTCCATCTCCTCTGTAAATAGGAACTATAACAAAACACTTATCAGCTCTACATTATAATCTTTTAATCTAAACATGGGAATTGCAACCTTTAACAAAAAACGTTCTCTAATCCAGTACATTTCCACAATAGTCATTGTAACGATTATTATGTTTTCGCATTAATTTTCACATCTATCTGAAATGAATATTATCTTAATAACCTTGATTGCTGAGATTGGAATTCATGAGAAGCAGATTATCATTTTCGAGTCCAAACTAGTTATATCCGGATAAAACTTCGCTAATAGAATGTGCTAATTTATTCGTCAAACTATTCATGAGTTCTGTTCTGCACCTAACTCACGACTGATGGGGGACTTTGCAATACAATATCTAACTCTACCGATGACCAAACATTATTTCCATGTAGTTTCTACACGCAAATCATCTATTTCATCATTACAAACTACTTAGGCTGGTGTTCACCAACGTTTATTATCTGGTTAAGCAACCGTTTACTCGAAAAATATATTAGAATTTAAGTTAAACGATTCTTTAACCAGAGAATTTATGCTGGTAAGCTTCTTGAACTTAATTCAAAGTACCTACCTAATTATTTAATAAATACGTTAAAAAAAAAAACAGTATGTAACCTGTACCTATATTATTCTTTTTCTACCCTCAGATTACTTAGAAATACTAATTACTTAATTTGATTTACTGTTTGCAGAATTATGCAAGAACTTAATTGTTTCTGATGCTTATTCCTAAGCCTCAAATTTACAAGAGATAGCAAAATATTTTATTCCCATTCCAATATGTACCTACAAGAGGATTGCTATCTTTTACTAACTGACAGCGCGAGAAAAGGATGGTGATAGATAAGGAGTAAGTTTGAGCTGCAAACTAATTTACGCCTTGAACTTCACCGTGATCAAGATGACACGTTCTGACGCCCTCGTCTAAATTTGTGTGGAAATTTTAGTACAATTAAATTTTATAGCTCTTATTTACGTCCGTCTCTTTCTTATTTGATCAGGGGGGAATAGCAATAGCCTAAATTATGTTTAGTTTGAGCACAACAGAATCGACACCATTGTATATAAATAAGGTGTAATAAACATGGTGCTTGTTAAGTATTTTTATTGAAGGAACTATTTGTTACACCTGTAGGCATTTTATTATGTACTGTGTGAATGAATTGATTTTCTTTCTAAATGTAATTAAATAAAAATAACTGAAAATATTATGCTTATTTGGCAACTCTACCCAACCGTCCTGTTTTCCCAGGACATGTCCTGGTTTTTGTAGTTTCCTGGGATGTCCTGGATAGTTTTTAAGTAGCGTCCTGGATTATCAAAGCGTCCTGATTAACCTCCGGTATCTGAATTGAGAATTCGGGATAAGCGATACTTAAGTAGTATTTGAGTACGGAGTTGTCAAAAAAATGCTTTAAAATCCGTCAGATTTTTGACAACTCCGTACTCAAATGTTACATAAGTACTGCTGATCCTAGACCCTAGAAATCAGGACGGTTGGGTAGAGTTGCCAAATAAGCAAAAAAAGATGACAAAAATACTCTTTATTTTTACTAAACAGTTGTGTTGTTAAAACTACGGGTACGGATATTGTAAAAAAAAATGTTCCGTAATGATTTTGCTAGCAACATGTTCCCCTTACAAGATTTTATTTTAAAAAAATAGTCCTCTCTTGCTCCTTTCAATAACGTTTGATACCTAGTATCACAATGATCTTAGCTATTTTATTAAGTCTTAACAATTTCTTTTCACCATTAACCCAAACTTGGTATCTTCGTGATTCTGTGCCTTATCCGCACATTAGCACGCTAACAAACAATTAGGGCCGATTTTACCAACGTCACATAACTTCTTCTCTTGCGTCGGCACGAGCTATTCGAGAATAAGATTAGTCAGTCAGCGAGCGGTAATCGGTGTGACTGAGGGTATGTCGAACGTACTAAGTATCGTCACTCGTAGTCATATTCTTCGTTTCGTCGTCATACTTTTATTGTATGTCAGAAAACTTTATCCATGAAATAAATTCGACATTTTGACAGACGTTGGTAAAATCGACCTTAAGTCCGTACCTACTTATAACAATATGACAATTATGTTTTTTTTGCTCTATATGTAGATATCTAATGATCTCTGTGTATGTAGGTATCTGAATAATCGTGATTCATAAATAGTTGGGGAAACCCACAGCTGAATGCTGTTGTGGCTAATGAGCCTGAGGACTGATTGAAAGCAAGAGTAAAATAATAAAGTTATTCAGATCATAATTTGAAAGGTGTAAAATATCGTAGGGAATTACCGGCCGGCATGCATGATTCAATCTTTATAATAGCGATTGTGTAATCATTGTGACTAAACAATTTCAGATAAGGAATGACGGTAATGCAGAACACCCTTTGGTTTTTGGTGTATTGGAAAACTTCTAATCGGAGCAAATATTTGTCTTTGTAATACTCACGACATCTCGTGCTTGACGCATATCGATTTGTCTTGTCAGTCGCGACGACTGAGATAAAAGGTGATGAACGAGTAACGTTGGAGTCCACAGGGTGCTGACATAAATATAACTGGGCACAAGATAAAAATTGTATCCGCGTTCTCGCAAATACCGGTATTGGTGACCGCTAAGCCGTACAGAAGTGAAAGGAACGGAGTACAGTGCCGTGAGCCACGCAGAACACTTGCTTGGCGAGTCGAGGGTCACCTTGAGACGACGCGGCCTGCCGCGCATGTGCACCACACCCTCGGCCTCGCCGCCGTTACCCCGCGCCGCGCCCCCCGCCAAACGCGGCGCGCCGAACGTGACGTCACATCGCGTACGCCCCCCAACCCCGCTTCCGCGCTAACTATACTATCTCTAGCCTATAATAACTTGCTCACGTGATGCCCTCCATGTTTATTGCGATTGCGTCAGTATTTTTTTTATTATTGTACATCTAAGTATGTATCTTGGTACAGCCCTTTTCTATGCCTAACATGTCATGTTTCACTTATGCACTGACCTGTGTAACGGCTATAACCACACCTCATTTGTCTATAAATTGTGATCATATAAACAGTTAAACAATAGGTACATTTAATTTTAGTTTGTATGATGTATTGTTCAATTGTCCCTAAAAGCGGTTTTTACTTGACTATTCGGGGCTCTGGGAGGCTAATAGCGTCATATTTGGTAAATGTTATTCGTAATCATAGCTGAAAGTAGGTTGCACATCCAGTCAGCAGTTGTCATGCAGTTGCACTGACTGCAACCTAATTCCTTTCCAGCTGCATTTCGCAGTTGCATAGTTTGCAGTTGTGACTGGATGTGTGCAGTCCGGTCAGTATGAGTAAAACCAAACTGCGTAGTAATTCCTAATAAATTTGGTAAGTGGGTAGGTAGATATCCAGGAAATTACTGCATGAAAACTAAGTTGAGTACGTACTTAATTAACGTTTTGTTTTCTGTAGCACAATTACTTATAAGAAAAAATACAGGTAGTCATATTTAATAAACGTAACAAGGTTACAGAAACGAGTAGGAAAATGTCAAATGAATATTTATTACATAATTATGAGATTTTAATAGTATGCCTACTGTGTTTTAGCCGGAAACAAAAAGCTTTATATCTACTAGGAAATTGAACTGTAAGATACAAGAGGAACATACCGTAGGTACCTAAAACAGATTTTTCGAATGATTAAACCGTAAAAGGTAAAACGACTTTTAATTATGTACCTACTCGTAATTCATTATGATGTTGATCGTGAAATTACCTATAATATTTAGTTAGGTACAATTTTAAAACTTCAGCAGTAAAGACATAATTATTAACGACATAATTCTGACGCAATGTTTGTAGTTATAAAAGAAATCAAGCTTCATGAGGAATATTGCAACATTCAATTTATTATAGTGGACAATAAGTATACACGGGTGTGTCAGCGACGAGGTGACGTGCCCCCTAACATGTAGGTACCTATTTATATGTAACAGTCATACTCGCAAACTCGCTACGGACCACTACAAACACGACGCACAGGAGCAGTGAGGTGAGCAGTGCGTACGTGCACTGCGTGACTTAGCGCACGTGCTCAGCACACTCACATCTCAGCATGCCAGTTTAGATACTTCCCAATTCAAACTGTGGTTGCATTAGATATCTGCAAAAATTCTGAACCGTGAGACGATTTGGGCACATTAACGTCAGCATAAACAAATCCTAAATGAAAGGATGACCTTCACGTTCGACCTTTGTTTCTTAATACGGAGTCCGGAAAAAATGCTTGATTTACAATTAAACGAACTGTAGCCTGTATTGTGACAATATTATGGATCTATTAATTAAGGCTTCTAACAGACGACGTTCTTTTTGCGCGATTGGGACGAAGCGTTTACTTGATATTATTTTTTATCAGACTCTGTGCGTCGTTTTTTGTACGCCCCTTGTGCGATGCTTCATACAATTTAGTGTCGTCCATTTTGACGCAAAAAATATAGTGTAAAATTGCGGATCATGGTTAGAAGTCTAAAGTTTATGAATAACAAAAACATAATTTTTGTGTTATCTTCATTATAGGACTACATCCTTATTCAGATAAAGTAGGTACTTAGATATTAAAACAAAGGGCCACAGAAACTCGCAAACATATACAACATCGATTGTTATTGGTAAATGATCAATATTTATTATGATTGACCTGCGGACCTGAACCGTTTGAACTTAGATATCTTCTATATGCCTAGCGAATATTGATATTTGTTTTTTTTATTAATCTAAGTACCTACCAATAAAGTTGAGTTGATATATTGACCATGTTTATCCTATGGAAATTAAAACACAATTTGTAGTTGAAATTTAGCTGATATGCAGGTGTTGTTTTAGTTTACATAACAAATTAATTGCTAAAATAATTTGTACATACAGAGAACGCATGATAAAATTATCCGGATTAGTTGTGAAACTATTTCAGACACATTTCATCATAGCATTTCCCATTATTTGCCTGGTTTACTGTGTAGGTACATGCCATTTAGGAGCCTAATGCTCGCTATATCTACGTACAAAAGTCAATTCAATGGTTTATTACCCACGTCACTAAACAAACAACAGCAGAAACGTTATTTTCCTCATTGTGTGGGGATTACCAGTGAACAAACGAGCGAATATAGTACCGTACTTACAACAACATAAGTATATTATATTTTATACCAACTAAACAAAGATAATAATCTGCGCATTAGGTTTTAGCTCATTTCTAAAACATTTTTTATATTTATTTCTTTTGATTTTAGAAGCAAAAACTATAAAACAACGTCGGCTGTATGAAGAAATTTAAATCTGCAATATGAATTGAACAGGTCCTTGAATTGTTTTTTTGTACATTTGCATAAAAATACACTCAAGTGTCATTGAAAACCATCATATTTATTGCATATTCTAATACGTTGGTATTCGTATTTCAGTGCGTGTTGATAATGTTCATACGTCCATTCTTTTTGTAAGGGCGTTACGGGCGCCGCTAAATTCTGAAACCTTGTCATGAAGCCAAATGTGTAGGATCGTTGATCCGTTGTTGTTCTGAACAGTGTCCTATCAATACATATAATCTGCTCCTTACAGTAGACATTTGTAATTTGTAAGTATTATAATTAATGAAGAAATCTCTACAATTTTAAAGAATGTTACCATTTAATGGCGTCTATAATCCAGTATGCTATTATTGAAATGATATTTGAATACATTTCAGTGCATAAGTATAAAGAAATAGTCTTTCGTTAAGTTTTTTTATCTAAGCTATCAAATGTCACCTTACCTACTCGTTTAACGAACAATAATTTCTCATGGATATTTTGTAAACATACGCGACTTACTAGCCAATTAAAGTCGAAGATTACGTAACTGACAATAAGCGAATCGTGTTTTTGTAAGTTCTACTAACTATCAATATTTTTATGCAAGTACCTATGCAGACGAATTAAAATTATTTACCTTGTAATCAACTAAGTCCGAAGCCATTTTTTCAGGTTTTGTTGTTCTTAGATGTTCTGATATTCACCGACACACTCTGTATCACAGTTAATATGTAAATAAGTCGATTATTTCTCCAACACGTCTTTTCTATGAAGCTCCACAATAAAATCCTTTATCTTGACATTTACCACAGTATAATCTTTATCTAAATTGCGTCCAATGAATTGCGGTACAATTACATCTATATTACGGTACATTAACTATGGCCAATAAACGCTTGCTGGTGTTCTTAAAAGTACAATAAATGAGTTCACTTATGTGTTGATAAGGTTTTGTTTGGTCGTGGTGGTCCTCGAGAACTAAATTAAATGCGAATACTGCTGTTAGGTAACAATCACTGATGGTCGTAATTTGGCACCAAAATAACGAAACTTGGAGCTATCCCAAACTAGGTGTGGGAAGACGATACTCAAAACACTACGGACGCATAGGACAAAGTATTTTCGCTTGAGTGAGACTTCTCATTTCCTTCTATTAAGAGACGAAATGAAAATAACATAATTAACTAAAACGAAGTTTCTATAAAACAGTTAAGTATGACCAGTTACTGTTCTGTTCTCCACGACTATTTACGTGATCGTACTAAGTGCATACTGACGGTTATATGAACAATCGTCATTATTGTAATTTTTCAACACTGTTGGACGAAAGCATGCGCAGACTAAAGTTTACCTATAAATGGAGTTAATTAGCTCCGTGAAGTAATTGCAATTTACTCAAGTCACACTCTAGTTATCGTTTCTGCATTAATTGCAACTATCAAACGACCTTTACTTTTAATTTGTTCTCTTAATGCGAAAAAATGTTAGGTCCTTTCTGTGAGGTAGCATAAATAAGATCTAATGAAATAGTCTGATTGTAATTGTTAATTCTATATCTCTGTGAAGTCAAACAGCCAACATTTAATCAAACCTTGCAGTTTGAAGCCAAACATGTTTCAGTAGAGTTATACTGTCTAAATTTCAACTTTTAATTGAATTACAGAATAAAATAGTATCATCTCAATGGCATATAGATTCTAAAGTAAAATCCTGTAATTGATTTTATACGTGCAAGTTGTCGCTGTGGCTTGAATGTGGCGCTGAGTTATTTAATATTTAAAAATAAAATTACTATTAGGTATACATTTAAATTTAAGATAAAAAAGCTTAATTACCTTCGTGATTTTTTCCGACATTATTAATGTACTTAGGATAGGAACAGCTTCGTGTAGACGTGTATCGACTGATATACTAACTACACAAATATGAGGATTCAGTTGACCAGCATCATTTACGACATTTCAGAGACAATAGCACAGAATAAATAGTACAAGTAACAATAGTCAATCACTTATTTCCCTAATTTGACTCATGCAATAAATACACCGTTTGTTTCCTTCCTAGATTGTCGTGTTAAGAAAAATAGCTGCATCTACACTGACTGTTGATGAAATGAGAAATTTCTAATTCTAAGAAATCTACGCCTTTAAAATTTTTCCTCGTTAGTCGTTCATACTTAACTCCAATTTTCCAGTTTGTGTCATGTATGACCAATTGTTTGGAAAATATTTCTTCGACCATTTTCAATTGTAGCAATGCAATGCAATTATATAATAGTTACTAACCCGTAAAACGAACGATTGTTGTTTGACCAACTTCATGAATGTTTTTAAATAATTCTTACGAGCCATAAAAACTATCTTTTTGTAATAAAGTATACGAATATTTTTATGAATTTATTAGAACCAATATCTAATAAATTTCATAGTGATAATTTTATTTAGGTATATCATTTATGTGAAGATATTTACTTATTTATTATTTTATGGCGTTAAAGGTAGAAGTAGATAGAGACTGCAACGTATTTTAATGTTTATTCATATAAAATGTACGAGCATAATGAAAAGCTACACAAATACGTGTAGCATGTAACTAATATGTTATATACAACGCGTAACAGAAATAATCAGAAGCCTCAGACACCCCAATTAGAATATCAAGTATAAAGCTAAGAGTAGTAGAGCTCCCTGTGAAAGAGTTCCTCCGGTGGTATACTACATCCATACCTATTTCAAACTCAAACTATTTATTTGCACACTAAGGTTAAATAATACAGGTCTTATTATGTAAAGTAGGTACAGCTTAGCAACCTTTTCCAGGTGTTGCAATA
Organism: Amphipyra tragopoginis; assembly: GCA_905220435.1. NCBI lineage: Eukaryota > Metazoa > Arthropoda > Insecta > Lepidoptera > Noctuidae > Amphipyra > Amphipyra tragopoginis. The sequence continues at coordinate 13,465,666 of HG992005.1, read as the reverse complement.
TTTGAGGGCTCTAATTAGATAAAAGTATACATATTTATAAATTTACTTATGTGTCTACTCAGTACATAGTTCTTAATTCTTGACTATTGTTATATTTAAACACAATATTTTTAATTATGGATAGGTACTAGAACTAAAACAACATAGTTTATCGAGTAATTCGTTATCGAGTATATAGGTATTGGTATAGGTGTATTATAAGTTGTATGTTTTATTTATATATGTTTGTTGTGTTATTTATGGTTATTATTTAGGTTTATCTCATTTGTGCTTATATTAGGGGTTTTAAACTTTTTTATTTTCCAAATATTCTTTGATTGAGTAGAAGCATTTTTCTATTAAATATGTTTTTAATTTTCTATTAAGTAAGTACTATTTCTTTTGTTTCGTTTTGAAGATCATTCGGTAATTTATTAAATACTAGCTTTTGCTCGCGGCTTCGCTCGCGTTAATTTATAATTTTTTGATCCCAAAATATAGCCTATAGCACTCAGGGATAACGTTGCTTCCTATTGGTGAAAGAATTTTTGAAATCGGATGTGTAGTTCCGGAGATTACCTCCTACATACAAACAAACAAACAAACAAACAAACAAATTCTACCTCTTTATAATATTAGTATAGATATAGATTTTAACTACCATTTAGTAGGGATTTTGGTTGAGCATTTTAATCCTAGATGGTGGTAAATATAGTCTATTTTTATGCCGTGTGTTTATATTGTGGGTATTTTTAACTTTCGTAAAATTTCGAACTTTCCGCAAGGCAACATAAACATGTAACAAAGATACACAAAAAAAAAAACCTAAATTGAAGCAGTTTCGATGAAAATATTTTAGGAGGTCTCTGACTAAAAATAGCGTTGTATAATTATCTAACTTAAAGTTACATAATTATACTACTAAGTAAAACACTAAAAGTAGAAAAAATTGATACAGTCATACGATGGTAATGCAGTATTTTATCGTTTTTATTTTATCAAACATATCGCTAATCAAAGAAGGTAGGTACTAAAATCTGGAAATAATTTTCAAGATATCAATTGCGTTCTTGGTTTTGAAAAGTTGCTGCATTGTTAAAGTTACTAATTTATGTTTTAAATCACTTACAGTGTATTATTTTACAAACAAAGTTCTTTGCAACAATTTATTTACAAAATCAGTCGTAGAACTCAATAACCGTAAAACCAACAAATAATACGAAGTTCAATTTGGGATCTGTGCTTCAAATATCGCAGCAAGACTGAACGATGCGATGCATGAAACCACCTTCAAACTTAAACTCCAGTTGAACTTTCTTAGTAGGTATATCGCTCAATTGGTAGAAGTCTTATGCTGCGTCTACGCTAGGCGAGCCGAGCATAAGGGTGCTTTTCCACCAGAGATGCGCTATGCAACGTTGCTATAGATGCATTTGATATCCACCAATCATATTCATTGGTCTACATAGCATAGCACTGGTGGAAACTGATTCAACTAAGCTACGTTTTTTATAAGGAAGGATGCGTGCTGTGGATGCGTGCTATGGATGGTCGCGAGTGGTGTAGCTATGTGCAGAGCATATATATGTAGAGTGTACCTTCAGTAGGCACATTTTCATAGCACATCTTACTCGCTCCGCTACGAGCTTAGCATCAGTGGAAACGGTCACATAGTTTCGTACCTTAGCTTTTACATTCTCGCAGCATAGCTGCATAGCACATCTCTGGTGGAAAGGCACCCTAATGCTCGGCTCGCCTAGCGTAGGCTAATCTTTTCACCACAGCATGAGCTATTTTCGTGTAGCTCGTGCTGACACGAGAGAAGAAGAATAATATACGAATTCGTGTAATTCTTTAAAACCACATGATATCACTTGTAGAGATTAACACAGCGCGGGATTTAGCTATATTAAAAATAAAGTAAAATTTACGTTATGATCGTATGTAAACTAAATGAGGTTTAAATAAAAAAAAACGCAAAAAAACTACTCGCCAGTTTTCTCACCGGAGAAAAATAGCGGGCACAATTAGTGCGGTATCGCTCCGCGTAACTCGGGGTTAAACAAAGTTAACACGAGCCGCTAAAAATGTCTCACTGTATTTGATTTTAAATTTGTATTTCGTTGAATTCAAAAGACTCCCATGCAAGGTTAATCTGTATCACTAGTAGACAACGAATTTGTAAGGAGTTACATGATTTCGGATACATCTTTTATAATATTTTACAGCAATTTTTACTCTTCATGAAATATAATATAAGTATTGCCAGGCCTCCGACACTCGCCTATACCTACATTACCTACCGTGATAAGCACCTACAGCGCGCGACAACTTGGAGCTGCTAACCAGTCAGGGCCGCCCCGTGCTTGTGAGTACCTACTCGCGTGTAGGTACACGCACGACGGTCAGTCGATCATCGCCTGAACGAAAGGTTTATTGCTCCAACAGCACTTTTGTAAGTTAATGAGGAATGTTAAACAAAGAGGTATCTAGGTAGCCTAAAGATTTAAGGTTTGTTTTCATTTATTAATTACAAATGACGGATTTTAATATTCATTGTCTATATAGATAGATATACTTTATTGTACACTAAAAGAAATAAAACAGAAGGAATACACGTAATTAAGAACAGTACAAATGGCGGTCTATCTACCTAATTGACCGTGTAATCATAAGTATCAAACATAAGATAGATTAGGTGGTCACGTAGGTAGATAGACGATATTATAGTAGCAGCAGCAAGCCGACAACCCTAGCGCCACAGCCAGTGCGTCACTCCGCGCCAGACAGCGACAGAGTTACGCGTTAGAAGAGAGCGGCAACGTTTAGGTGAATATCGCGTTAGGCACTGAGTTCTTATGCGAGCTGAATTGCATTTTGTTGCTTAGTAGCAAGAATCGCTATTTCTATTAATTGTTGCGCGAAGTGTCTCTTCTGTACCTGTACTATTATTTATTCTGTGGTATTGCTTTAACCAGAAAAATCAAATGTGATTAAATTATGGTCAAATCATTTCTTTCAATAATCCTTTTTACAGGCAATATAAAGAAATTTCTCGAATTTCTATTATCAAAAAAGTTGTTTCTAGTAAATACGCCCAAAATAACATTTTAGTCCGGTCAAATTAGATATTTTAAAGTGCAAAAATTCGCATAGAGCTGAAAATTGGTACGAATGTTCGGAACACCATTATAAATGAAATGTAAAAAGTCCCCATCGATCCCACACTTGCAAAAAAAATATATTCAAGGTCAAAGTTCGAAAATATGGGTTTTTTGCGTTTTTTAGCCAAACGATAAGTTTTATGATAAAAATAGATCAGACAAAAATTGTAGATTATGCAATTATCTATAAAAATTGTTTACAATTTTTCTCCTAAACATCACCGTTTCTGAGATATAGTGGTTGAAAAGTTGTATTCTTCATAATATTCGTTTCCACGCCACCTGGAAGGTAGTGTACTCGGCGCGTTTTTTAACGTGGTTTCCCCGATAGGCCTATCCCACAATCACCATCAGAAGAAGATTCGTACAATATCAGTGAGGAGACATCTGATGCATCGCTGTTAGAACAATTTACTTACACCCAGTAGGAAGAAGAAGAACAAGCAGAAGAAGAAGTACAAGAAGACGAACAAGAAGAAGAGGATGCAGAATTATCAAATGATTATGAATGAGACGGATAATTTTACCTATTTTTTTAGAATCCACACGGCTTTCATCATTTCCAATAGTACCAGTTTTTACATATTTTGGAATAGACAGGATCACAATAGATTGTGGGATAGACCTATCGGGGAAACCATGTTAAAAAAACGCGCCAAGTACACTACCTTCCAGGTGGCGTGGAAACGCATATTATGAAGAATACAACTTTTCCAACCACTATATCTAACCTTTAACTGTGGACGCGCGGTCTCACAGACCGCTCGCAGTTTCTAATTTTCGTGTTTACCCACTTCCCCGCCCCCATCACTACTGATGCGCTCAGTAGCTTCGCTTTTAGTCACGAAACGACAGTGGAAACGGGAGATTGCATCGTTGGCTGCAAATTGAATAATTTATTGGGCTTCAAACTTCGTCCGCGGTCTGTGAGACCGCGGGTCCATATTTCCAATACAAAAAAATCACTTAGATTTTTTTTTTGTCTTAGTTTATTTTAGTTTAAAATGTGACAAAATAACCAAAAAAATAGTGACAGATCAAAACGACCACAAAAATCACCATTGCAACAGCATCCAAGCAAAATTTTGCGAGTTTAAGATCCTAACTTCGAAAAGCCCCTATGCAAAAGTTACCAAAAATGTACTATATTTTGGACCTTTGTCAGTTTTTTTTTGTTTTATTTTGAGAAGTAGATTTTTTGTTTTTTATTTTTGTTATACTATATTTGTTGTTAGGATTTAAATATATTTTAGTTGATTTCTCAAAATACTTTACAGTTAAATGTTTTTTGTTCGTTTATGTGGTCTCAAGTAAATTTAAGACCAAAAGTGCCTAGTAATGTGAATTTGATTAAAATGTTTAAACAATAAATATGTTTGATTAAATACATATAAAGTCTTTAAGTCTGATACCTATAGATAATAAAAAAAGTAATAATAATTTAAAAAAATAGAATTTCGTTAAGTATTAATTTGATCTTCAAATACAGCGGTCCGTGAGACCGCGCGTCCATGTAAGTGTGACAAAAAACGAACGTCCACAGTTAAAGGCTAAGAAACGGTGACGTTTAGGAGAAAAATTGTAGACAATTTTTATAGATATAATTGCATAATCTACAATTTTTGTCTAGCCTATTTTTATCATAAAACTTGCCGTTTGGCTAAAAAACAAAAAACCCATATTTTCGAACTTTGACCTTGAATATTTTTTTTTGCAAGTGTGGGATCGATGAGGACTTTTTACATTTCATTTATAATGGTGTTCCGAACATTCGTACCAATTTTCAGCTCTATGCGAATTTCTGTTAACCTACCCCTATTTTTTGGGCTAACTTGACCGGACTATTACAGTACGCGTAAAATAACTATGCCTCTCCGAAGTGAGGAACAGAACGCTTCTTCTTCTAACGTGTCGGCACGAGCTATACGAGAATAGCTCATGCCGTGGTGAAAAGATTAGCCAGTCAGCAAGGTTGGTAGCGGGAATGACTACCCAGAGTGCGCCGGACATACTTATGTATCGCCACTCGTGGAGGCTCTTTTCATGCACCCCAACAGAACGCTGAAAACCTGTTTCAGAGCGCCAAAGTTATTTTAGGCGTACCAAATAACTTTGCCCCTCTGAAGTGAGGAACAGAACGCTTAAAGCTGGTTTCAGAGAGGCAAACTTATTTTAGGCGTACTGTACTCTATGTGACATAAAAGCAGGTGTACCCCAAGGATGAAACTAAGGACCCATGACCGTAATAAAACAGCAAGATCGTCGCAGCTAATCACAAAGATGTCGGGTAAACTCTGGGATGAAAAGGATTCTGTAGTCGGTACCTCAAACAACACGTTTAATAATCGAATTCAAAAAAGGAGGGTCATTTAAGTAAAAATGTCTAATAGTCTTAAGATTTAAACGACGAGGTGTCCTACAGGTGTATTGTAGTGTCTGTTATACATACGGGTATGATGATACACCTACTTACATGTGTTTAGGTAGCTTATATGTACCATGGTATTATTATCATACACGTATTATTATAGGTACAGTCAGCAGCAAAAGTTCCGAACATTACGTTTTTAATATAATAATAATCATTAAACAGCTAATTGAATATTCCAAAAAATATAATAAGTATAGTTAGAAATTGTAAAAGAGTCTAGACACAACTCTGAGTGTATCTTAAAGTTCTTATTTTATTTACACTAGTTTTCCAATTAATGCCAAGTTATAAACTCAAATGTTCAGCTAATTTTGTCGCTGACTGTGCCACGCGTGCCTAAGCAGGTGAGCCTGTAGGTAATTTCAGTGTCTAGTTTTCCTTAAGATTTTAGATAATTGAAAAGTCCAAAGGAAAAACCTCTTCATATTAGTCAGGCAGCGAGATGGGTCAAAACATTTTTTTTATACGAACGTTAATACGTAGCAGGTATAAAAAGGAAAAAAACAAGCTGACGTGCATAAATTTATCGCCACAAAACTATTATACAATGTTTATGCATGCGTGACGCTGTGTATTTTTATGATCGATCACTCTTTAATAATGCGAATGATAAAGTAGCGCCACCTATTGATTTTTTGAAAGTTAATTTGTGTCTACAGCGCCATCTAGGTATTACGTTTCGAACTTCAGCCAACAATGTATCCAGCATTTATACTTCTTACTAGGCATCTCAATGTCTTCTGTAACAATTCATAGATGGCATTGGGCTACGTATATTATTTAAGAATAAATTAAGCTGGCCGTTTTCAACTCGAGAGAGACTAGGCTACTTAAAAGACTAATTTCTATCAAGTTGTTCGGTACGGTTGGTAGAATCTATAATCCGAATCCGAATATTTTAACAAAAAGAAAATAATACCAATTGTTTTTTCAATACAATTCTGTACCTTATGATCGGCAGTTGACCTGCCGGTCGTTAAGTCGCACCTTTTTCACCGTAATACGTTGATTCCTGACGTTTCTATACAAAACTTTACCATACAAAGAATAACAAATATTTTATTAAAACAAAACATGGTTAGGTATTGTAGCTATTTTACGGATTTTGATGATGACGTTTACGTTTTTTCGATAGCAGTCTACGGTTACAATTTACAAAATGACCGAGCCGTCAGAAGTCAGAACTCATCTTAGGGTGAGAGTATAAACCGCACTTAATTTGTACATTATTCCGCATCCACGATTTTGGGCTACGCTCGTTGTAGTCGTTCATGCTATACGCTTACGGATAGACATGAGTTTATTAATATACTATACTAATACTAATAGAATATATTATACTAATAGAAGTTACAGCGCCATACGCGTCCAATTTAATAACGCGTTCAGGGCGGTGATGGGGCTGCCCCGATACTGCAGCGCCTCGGGTATGTTCGCAGAAGCGCACACTGACTGCTTTCAGGCAACTATGCGTAAGCGCGCCGCGTCCTTGGTGCGCAGAGTACGGGCCAGCTCCAACACCGTGTTGGCGATGATTGGGGGAAGGCTGGATTGTCCTTTCATCCGGCATTGTTCCGGAAGACATGTGGCTGTACCAATGCCGGGACGAATATTTTAATTTTAATGTAGTATTTATATTGTATTTTTGTTTTTATTTCTTTTATTTTATTGTGTGATTTTATTTGTAATTAATGGGTGTAAATTACCTGAATAAATGAATTTATTATTATTATTTGTATCTCTCTTTAAATCACGGTTCATCTTCCGTGCGGAAGATGTCCGGTCTTTTGGAAGGCATACACGGGGACACAGGTCCAACGCGCAGAGGCCCCTTTGAGAACTTTAATCTAAAATGGGGTGGGGCACCAACCCGGGACCATCCACGGCTGCACCATTGGAGCACAGTCATGGACCGTCCCAGGTGGATGCAAGACTATTGTAAAATGTGGTGAAAAATATCTGGTCTATGGGAAGGGGTGTTAGGTGGACTGATAACTTCTATTGCCGGAAGAAAACGGCGTCTGCCTTTCAACATTTAAAATTGAAGTGTTGGCAGACGGTGACTCGCCAGCTCACTAGCTGGGCCCCCTGAAAAGCCGCCAGTACATAGGCGAAGGGGGCAACAGACGTGTGAGCGGCTAGAGGTGTAGAGAGGTGTGGCCCCGGTTTCGCCGTCGCGGGTCTAAGAGACCCGGAGTGGGTTTCCCCGCTATTACGCCTTTAGACACTTCCACCCCCGAGCATATAGCTCTGGCGGCCCCCCTCTGGCCGGCCGATAAAGGCAAGACAGAGTTGAGAATCCTGCGGGCACTCTTGGGGTTCCACTCCAGCCAGCCAATAAAGGCAAACTGGAGACGAGGCCCTGACCGACTCTCTGAGGCAATAAGGTACGCAGTGTCGCCACTCACCAACAGCTCGCCACAAGCTGCCCTGCGGTTTGTAAGCTTTTCAGTAGACCTCATGATACATTTTTTATTATATGATGGGGTTGTAGAAAGCTAGTCTAATATTCCCTCCGGTTTTACGTTAATCTCATGATGAGGTAACGCCTTTCCCAGAGGGGTATTATTATTATTATGTATCTCTTTCAGTTCACGGCTCATCTTCTGTGCGGAAGATGTCCGGTCCTTTGGAAGGCATACACGGGGACACAAGTCCAACGCGCAGAGGCCCCTTTGAGAGCTTTAATCTAAAATGGGGTGGGGCACCAACCCGGGACAATCCACGGCTGCACTATTGGAGTACAGTCATGGACCGTCCCAGGTGGGCGCAAAACTATTGTGAAGTATGGTAAAAATAAAACTGGTCTATGGGAGGGGGTGTTAAATGGACTGGATAACTTCTATTGCCGGAAGAAAACGGCGTCTGCCTTTCAAGTTTAAATTTGAAATATATTGGCAGACGGTGACTCGCCAGCTCACTAGCTGGGCCCCCTGAAAAGCCGCCAGTACATAGGCGAAGGGGGCAACAGACGTGTGAGTGGCTAGAGGTGTAGAGAGGTGTGGCCCCGGTTTCGCCGTCGCGGGTCTAAGAGACCCGGAGTGGGTTTCCCCGCTATTACGCCTTTAGACACTTCCACCCCCGAGCATATAGCTCTGGCGGCCCCCCTCTGGCCGGCCGATAAAGGCAAGACAGAGTTGAGAATCCTGCGGGCACCCTTGGGGTTCCACTCCAGCCAACCAATAAAGGCAAACTGGAGACGAGGCCCTGACCGACTCTCTGAGGCAATAAGGTACGCAGTGTCGCCACTCACCAACAGCTCGCCACAAGCTGCCCTGCGGTTTGTAAGCTTTTCAGTAGACCTCATCTTACATTTTTTATTATACGATGGGGTTGTAGAAAGCTAATCTAATGTACCCTCCGGTTTTACGTCAATCTCATGATGAGGTAACGCCTTTCCCAGAGGTTATTATTATTATTATTAAGATTAAAATCCTAACTTTAATAGATATTATTAACCTATTATATTTTATTATTATTTTTTTTATTATACCGGTCACTGCAATATTTTTCGACATGAGCAAAGCATTTGACTTTGTAAAACATGATATACTGTTAAAAAAATGTGAGAGTTACGGCATAAGAGGAAAAGCGTTAAATTGGCTAAAAGATTACCTAAGTAATAGACAACAACGGGTTGAAATCTTAGGCGTTAATAAAGACAGAGAAGTGATAAAGTATAAATCTCAATACAGGACCAATACGTATGGCGTGCCTCAAGGTAGTATTTTGGGGCCATTGCTTTTTCTGCTATACGTAAATGATTTGCCAAGAGTGACGACGAATAAGTGTGTGTTGTTTGCAGACGACATCTCATTGATAATAAATAAAGATAATAAAAATGAACAATTTGAGGATAAAATTAATGTTGCCGTAGAAGCTATAATAGAATGGCTTGAACAAAATAATTTATGTGTGAATATTTCCAAAACAAAATATATTAATTTCTCTAATTACAAAATGACAAATGAAGCAATGAAAATTATTGGATGTGATAATAAAATTGAAGAAGTTGACCATACGAAATTTTTAGGCATAGTAATTGATAAAAATTGTAATTGGAAAAAACATATTGAAAATGTATGTAATAGGTTAAACAGCTTTGCATTTGCACTTAGAAATCTCAGGAAAACTGTTGGTCGTAATGCCGCTCTATTGGCTTATCATGGATATGTCTCATCTGTGCTAAGATACGGCTTAATCATATGGGGTAATTCCACTGACAGCAATAAGGCATTTATTGTACAAAAAAAGTGTTTACGAGCTGTATTTGGTGCGGACCCATTAGAATCATGCAGACCTATTTTTAAAAAACATAAATTATTATCATTAGCTTGCTTATACATACTGGAAATGGGAGTATTTGTAAAAAAACATCCTCACCTATTCAGTAAATCCGATAGCGTCAATGTTTATAAGGTGGGCAAAATTTCAAGGGATCCAACAAAATTGGCAATGCCAAGATGTAGAACAGCGTACTGCCATAAAAACACAAGTATAATGGCAATAAAGATATTTAATAATATACCGAAGGTGATTAGAGAACTGCGAACCAGCTTATTTCAAAAGCATCTCAGAGCATGGCTTATCGAAAACTGTTTTTATACTGTTAAGAAATTTATGAATCCCAGGACATATGGGAAAGTTGCATGACATGAAAATTAAATTTGTTATTTTTGTTTTAAGCTATTGACATTTGTAATTTGATTTCTTTGGTTGTCATTTGTAAGTTGATAATTGGAAACAAGTTTTCCAATTCAACTATTTTTTCTTTGACATTTGTAATTTGATACCTATGTAGACAATTTTTGATTTAGTGCCTTTTTTTGACATTGTAATTTAATTATTTGTTTAAATAGATTGATTTTGTTTAAAATAGAATCATTATTATTGTCACAAAATTTGCATGCCGAATTTAGTAGGCGGAATATGAAGAACTATTGTGTATGTGCTTTAAAATCTGTAAAATACCATATTTCAGGCAAATAAATGAATCTATCTATCTATCTATCTATTATTTTATTAATATTATAAATGCGAAAGTAAGTTTGTTTGTTACCTTTTCATGTCTAAACTACTCACCGATCATGCTGAAATTTTTCATATACGTTGTCAGTTATACAGAAATGGTCATAATATGGTACCTTTCATCCCGAAAAAAGTACTGTTCCCGAGGAAAACAACAATATCGATAATAGATGGCGCCATGTGTCTTTCGAATCATGATTGAATTAAATTATTAAAGAAACTTTAGTAGTGTGTAGAGTGTGAAGAGTTTTTTTTTAATTATAAATTAACGCGAGCGAAGCCGCGGGCAAAAGCTAGTTATTGATAAATTGAATCACATCACGCTTGTATTTCCTGATATGGTAAACAGAGAGAGATGTAATAAATATTGTGCATTCACAATTCGCCGCTGACTGCATCCCTGCCTGCCTACTTTTAGGATGGAGCGAGATCGAAATATGGCGCCCCTTTGTGGGTACAAGGTTATTTTTGCTACCTATAAATTAAACCTGTAACTAGTTTCATCAGACTCACCAGTAGAATCGATTAGTATAGTTTTAATACCAATTATACATTACACTCAAATAACGAATTAATGATATTTATGATACTTTTTAAGTAGTTTTATGAAAAATAATGCTGAGAAAGTGGTAATGATGTTCGAATAGCGAAAAAAATGTAGGTTATTCGCGAAAATAGAACTTATTCAGGGAGTTTGAAGTTTGTCTCGTTATACTAGGGCTACTTAAAAACTCTACGTATTCCTTGCACTATGTTATAGTGGGGCTAGTTATGTTCTACCGAAAGTCGATGGATTTCGACATATTTAAATTTTTTAATAATTCCCGGAATTCCTTATTGAGCATTATTTATCCTTAAAATATCAAATTGACCAGCTTTGATTTCATGAGCTTGTAGTTAGAGATAAAGACTGATTTTAATAAGAATGTCCTGACATTATTACCACGAGCGCACCCAATAGAAGTTCAGTATTTTTTGCTTTGTGACGGCCGCTGCGCCGCGCCCCGTGTACTCCCGACTTCGAAAAACCATATAATAATTGTAGTTGAAACTGTTACAAAGCTTCGGTATATTTAAAGCAAAGGTATAAAAATATTTAGAAATTCTTGTAAACTGTCTGATAATAATGTCGTACATGGAAACACCTCAACGACGAACAGCACACGCATCGCGATTGGATTATTGCAATTTGTATTAGAATTGATAAACACAATCGAACCATTTTGCGGATAGGTAGGTAGCTGTGTTGTTTAGTCGACTCAAAACATAAAAATAATAAAATCCCTCTGGGAAAGGCGTTACCTTACCATGAGATTAACGTAAAACCGGAGGGAACATTAGACTAGCTTTCTACAACCTCATCATACAATAAAAAATGTATCATGAGGTCTACTGAAAAGCTTACAAACCGCAGGGCAGCTTGTGGCGAGCTGTTGGTGAGTGGCGACACTGCGTACCTTATTGTCTCAGAGAGGGCCTCGTCTCCAGTTTGCCTTGACTGGATAGAGTGGAACCCCTAGAGTACCCGCAGTACTTTCAACTCTGGCTTGCCTTTATCGGCCGGCCAGAGGGGAGCCGCCAAAGCATATAGCTCGGGGCGTAATGGCGTAATAGTGGGGAAACCCACTCCAGGTCTTTTAGACCCGCGACGGTGAAACCGGGGCCACACCGCTTATCCGCTTACATGTTGTTGCCCCCTTCGCCTATGTACTGGCAGCTTTTCAGGGGACCCAGCTAGTGAGCTGGCGAGTTACCGTCTGCCAACACAGTTCAATTTATTTGAAAGGCAGAGACGCCGTTTCCTTCCGGCAGAAGTTAATCAGTCCACTTAACACCCTTTCCCATAGACGAGATTTTTTGCACAATATTTTACAATAGTCTTGCACCCACCTGAGACGGTCCAAGACTGTACTCCAATAGTTCAGCCGTGGATAGTCCCCGGTTGGTGCCCCACCCCATTTTAGATTAAAGTTCTCAAAAGGGCCTCTGCGCGTTGGATTTGTGTCCCCCGTATGGCTTCCAAAGGACCGGACATACTCCGCACGGAAGACGAGCCGTGAATTTAAAGAGATACAAAATTAATTTAAAAAACGAAGTTCAAGAAATTGAAAAGCAATAAATAATGGGCATACAACAAAATTTACGTTTTCTTAATTAAATGCCTTCATTTTCACTTAGGTTTCAATTCTTCGTTACAGCCACAGATTATAATCTGTGGTTACAGCACAGTTACAGTGTGGCTTAAAGCGCCGACTTCAAAAAATGAAAATTTTATTATTGGATCATTATTGATGCTTTTCAGTTTTTAGACGTCGTTTTTTTAAAATATTTATTTAAGAAATGAAATCATCTTTCGTATGGAATGTTGCTAAGCGTGGGAAGTCATACACGGAGAGTATGTACGTAGTTAAATTAATTGAACTCTTTGTGTAATGGCGCAAAGTTCTCGTATCATTCGACGGCCTTGCTCCTTACGCTGATATACTTACGACGTTATAAAACATACTATAAGACTAAGATCAACGAGGTTAACTGCCTGAGCACCAAATTTTAAATTTAATAATAGGTATTTATTAATAAAGAGTTATTTATGTGACACATTACAATGTCCAAAATTGATTATAAATACCAAAGTATGTAGTTAATCATAATTCATTCATAGAGACCACATCATCGTACCTGCAAGTGGACTACACATCCAGTCGGCAGTTGACATGCAGTTGTACCGATTGCATCTTAACTGCCTTCAAACTGCATTTGGCAGTTGCATTTGCGGTCGGGATGCAGTCCCTCTGTCTGGGCCGTTATAAATCCATTTCTGATATGAACGAAATATAATTCGCCAAAAATTATGTTATGCTATTAGCTCTTAGCTTTATGCAATTCATGTTAATTCAGTTACGCAAATCGTCGTTAATCCGCATGGATAAGTGACGGATGAGTATACATTTACATGTACATTTCTCCCAACTACAGGATTATTGGTAAAACACTAACAACCTCTTAAGGGGTCATTGTAGTCATCATTATGAACAACTTTTACTAACGGACCAAACCTGAAATCGCGAAAAAAAACCAGTTGTTCCCTACATTTATGTTCGCATAACTCGTCAAAATGTAGGGAACTGCTGTTTTTTTTTTTTGCGATTTCAGGTTTGGTCTCATTGTAAAAGTTGTTCATAATGATGAGTACAATGACCCCCTAAGAGGTTGTTAGTGTTTTACCAATAGCCCTGTAATACAAGAAAAATAAATACAAGGATTTATTAAATATTTTCGTAAGTCGTATCGATAATCTCCCAAAATCAATCCTAATAAGGCCAAAGAAATAAATTGCTAACTGATTAGTAATTAAAATATACAAATTTAGGTTGTTACATAAACTTGATGAGGAGATCGAATAATAGGTGTAACAAGTGCGTTTGTCGACAGGTAGGGGCTACAGTTATAATGACCGTAGCGCCCAAACGAAGCGTCCTCGTCCTCGTAGCGCGTGCGCTGGCGGGCGGATGCGCGCGATTCAGTCCATGAGTAGCTTTAGCTGCGTACGCGCACCGAACGGTATCATTGCCGCGCTTTTCGAATTCAGAGGAATATGACGACTCGCCGCGTAGTCGATATCGCTCATCAACTTCTTGTAGTTTAGTTACAAACTAAAATTACGATCGAGTGTTTTAGACCGACTGCGTATAATAAATTATATGATTAATACAGTGTTTTCTATAAAGAGTAATGCTACATTGCGGAAAAGATGTGTGACCCGTGTAAAGGTGCGCAGGAGTGAAATCAGCGACGGTGGCGGTGGCTGGCGGGCACAATGAGTGCGCAGCAGAATTGGCACAAATGGCTAGTGTTGTCGCTGCTCGGATTGGCTTTGTCCGCTCGGACAATTGGCTGCGATTATAGTTCCATCACCGAGAAATTTGGAGCGGAAGCCGTGGCTCGATGCAATGAAAAATGCCCGTTCCAGGTTCGCTTAGCTAAATAAATATTTTTGGTAAACAAAAGTCCTTCGACATCATATTTTCCTTTTTTTAAAGTACATAGAAACAATTGTTCATTGCCCACTTCGTTTACGTAGATGAGACAAATGCATGTACCTACAACGTTCCGCTTTATGCGTTCATTGATAAAGATTGCTATTATTAACAGTTTATTGGTTGAGGATAAAACGATGATCTTAGTTTATTATGTAGTTTATTTGCGGCGACTGTCGTGCAGGTTCAACGCACATCTAAGTAATTGTCGACAATTAGCGATCCACTATAATCAACACAAACGCGCTAAATATAGATCAGCGTTCCCAAACGTCAAGCGAGTCGGTTGTGGATGGATAAGCCCCTTGCATATTTTAACATTATAATAAGAAGGCCTTTGAATGTCCGAAGGCAATATAAACATGGAATATGTAACGAAGACTAACTCCAGTATTTCAAAAAAAAAAAACCTGCATATTTTAGCCGACTTAAAAAAAGAGGCTGTATTTTTTTGGGTATGCTCGTGTAACTTTCTTTAATAAACTGTTGTTGATGTTTCTGTTATTTTTTGAAAGACTATATCTACTCCTGAGGTGTCTCATGATCTGAAGAAGCACCCTTGGAGATTGAGAGTACGACTCCTCAACGACGGACAGCACACGCGTCGTGATTGATGTGTTGTAATTTGTATCATAAATGAAGACCACAATCGAATAATTTTGCGTCTGGCTGTGTTGTCTGACTCCACTTAAAAGGGAAAATTAAAAATAAAAAAAAACTTTTAAAAGTAGAAAACGACTTCGAAAAACAAAATAGTCATCACGCCCACGTTATAAAATATGAATTTTCAGTTGATAGAAGTCTGTTTCATGGTCTACAGATGACATGTGACATGCTGTTAAATTAAAATAAAAAATAACATTTACCGAGAGATCCATATCTTCCCTATTATGACAGGTTGAAACTTTATATGTACGCAGCTAAGGTAAAATAAAAACCAAATCGTGAAAACCGCGGATGGATCACATTTCGGGGTGAAGCCTTTAAAATGCTAGCCAGCGGATTCCGGTCACACGCTTGCAAAAAAACTCACCAAAAATAAAAAGTTACATGGGCTTAGTGGTTATAAGCGCGACTACGGATCAATAGATCAGGTTCGACTCCCAGGTCCCAGGTCGGGAAAAGTGCAGTTGAGTTTTTCTTTTAGGAAACTCTTAGTCAGCATTAGGCAGGCCAAGGTTAGGTTTGTGGCCGAAGAATGACGATATGCCCCCTATAATACTGTCTGATTGGGAGTAAGTGTGTATGACAGTACGCTTGAGTATTATTATTTGGAGAAAATCGGTTCGACGCTGGATACAAACCAACAAACATACTTTCACAATAATGTGGATGGCGTGATGTCAAGAACATAACACAAAAACTAAGTTATGCCCAATAAAGTCCTGATGTAGCAATAGAAAACAGCCGATGTATTATTTTACATCACTAAGCTGAAATTCTGTGCGTACTGATTGCAAGTCACTTTACTAAGTGCTTTGTTTTTTCGCAGTCTATACAAATAATAATCAATAGATGAGTTTGAATGACTCTAGCAAAAGCAAGCATTAATTAATGCAAGTAGACGAAAAACCAATACATTTACATATGACTTGAAATCAGATGGTGAAACTAATACCCACTGATTTCAGAAACTATTCTATTAGACCATCTTACCTCAAATAAGTAGACCGTCTTAACAATGCTATTTGAAATTTCTATTTCATGTATAAACGTCAATGCTACGTCGGTCTTTATTTAAAAACAGGGTCACAAATTACCTCTTCGTGGCTATGTCTACTCTTTTAGGTTACAAATGAAAGCATAATATTCCTTGACTTCAATAGAAGCTTCATCATTTGAAATAATGCTAGATAAAATTCTTACTAAATAATTTTGCCCTCTATACCTAGGAAGGAACCAAAGATTCGCAATATACACACACTCGTTACGCTTATAACTAAAGTCTAAAATCAAATGCATTTTAAAAACGTTAACGTTTTTAAATAGTACTAAATACTTAAAATACGTTACACAAAAACTCAAATCAATCACACCTTAATAATTGTTGGCACAGGTAGGCCTAATGATTATCACGCACGGCTGCGCTCGTGCCGACCGTGTCGAAACGGAAGTTATCCGGACTGACTTTGTTGAACATCCCGTGATGACCCTATTAAAAAAATATCCATTCTAATATGTTTGTACCTTTATAAATATTATTTTGTTTAATATTTTCGCAGAACCGAACCAGTGATGGCCACTTTGATGTAAGTTGTGGGTCCGATTGCAGCGTGCAACAGGTAAGTCATGATTACTTATAATTATCTATTTATTAAACTGTTTAATGTTTCAATCAAAACATCACTATCTACTTACGTAGTAGGTATCAAGCTCGCATCAACATTGTATAATTAAGAACATTTTCGCTTATGGGATAAACTGAACTCGCAGAGCACAGCAGCGCTTAAAGCTACATTAAGCAAATCAATAATAAATATTTTCTAATCTACAAAAAAAATATCTCGTCACATCTTCTCTAAATATTTTAAGAGTGGCTCCTTAATAGCTTTTCCTCCTCAATAACATTCCATCAAATCTGCTTTGCCGAACTGGTAAAATCCTTGCAATAAGGTATTTATATGTATAATAGCTCCCCGAAATATTATAGATAATTGCCCAAAACATTACGTTTGGGTCCAGTTTGCCTTACGCTGCCTGCGTATGAAATTATAATCGTTCGTATATCGTAACCACTCGTTAGTCCTCCCTTTTATCTACATCAACGATAAACCGAATTTTCAGATATAGAAAAAAGTTGTCCGTAATGATAATGATGTTTCTTTACCACCCACAATTTAATTGTTTTACATTATAACGCGTCAGAACTGTTCGCCCATAACTACGCAAGCGATCATAAAATGCAATGGTCCGATAAGTTTGTTTATAGTATATTTATGTACTCCCAGTATTGGGTAACCCAATTTTTACGGCCCCGTAACGGAAATTGTAGTGTAGGCACTGTATTTAAAATGTTGATTGTAAATATTATTCTTTAAAAATTTTAGAGGTTCTTTTGGGTTAACATTATCTACAGTCAAAATATTAAAATAATTTACAAAAAGTTTATAATTACTGCGCGATAACTAAATCACAAAGTTTCACCTATGACCTCGTTTGAGATATAAGGTATTTAATGAATACTGTTTCCAAAACATAAGATAAGTTGCACATTAAGATTATGAATATTTACAACCTAACACTTTGGGTACAATTGTTACTTAGTGTTCGGATGGCATGTCGCAAGCACAACTAAAACTGACAACAGTATCAGCTTACAAAAGAGCATTTGTTAACTAAATCACATTGAAGCTAGCTAGACCGTGCACATGAACAAAACAGGTTACTGAACACTACCCTACTTCTTTTGTTGTCAAATAACTTAATTTAAATAATTTACAGTAGGGCACAGTGTGATGAAACTGAAAACATATGTATTACTGTGTTATAAGCCAAAATATTAAGGAGTTCACAGGCCAAATACTTAATACAAAACATTTTTTCGTCCGCACCTCTTTTCTCTTAGCTCTCGTCTGGAGATCTTCTTTTCGTGTTGGTACGAGCTATTTGAGAATAGCTATAAAAGATTAGCCAGTCAGCAAGGCTGGTAGCAAGGCTGACTGCCCCGGTTACTTAAGTTTCATCACTCGTGGAGGCTCTTTTCGTGCACCCCAATAGAGATAATATAGTTGTATGTATGCGGGGACGTTACTATGACAGAATTTTAAAACTGAAGGTGTTCAGGTGAAATTTACAAGGGTGCAGCAAAAAAAATGCCGTTGCATATTGAACATTTTAAAAGAAGCATACATATACATATAATTATGCGTATAACATAAGCATACGTACAACAAAACTGACATAAAACTGAGCAATCGTTCCAAACTTGACAGTTACTACTGGTTTATGTCAAAATTATCAGTTATGTCCAATTTACGACCCTACACAGAGCAAAAAAGCTCAAGTGGTGCCGGGTAGAACGCGCAGACGCACCCCTCACGCGGCAAATGAAGTCAATTGACTTGCTTCCACTTATTATTATTTGTATTTAATTCCATAACAATGCCGTATTAATATGTAACATAACTTATAAATAATATTTTATTTTTATTCCTGTTCTCCGCTGGCATATATTCCTGAAATGTTACTTCGTCTGCTATGTGTTTCTTTATTTAAAACACATCATAATACAACTTACAAGTAAACGTTAAGTTCAGTCTGTTTTGTTATTAATTCATCTGTTAACAGGAGTATGTTGCACACCTCCGGTGTTAAAGAATGCATGGGAATTTATTTATCTGAACATCGCGTTAATGTTGCTTGAACTGCAAGCAAGCTTTGCTCAACATCTTTCGTCAAGTCGCAAGGTGTGGCAGACAGAAAGCATCGAGTGCACCGCCCTTACGCCAAACAAACTCATTTCTTACGCTCGTTCCTTTGCAAGACAACTTGTTTACATTATGTAGTTCTTAAGAAAATGTATCTTGGACAACTTATTTACTAGAATCATACTTTGTTATTGTATAATTGATTCGTCTAAAACATTTGAAAGTTTCTTTGAATACATGTTAAATCTCTTCTTCTCTTCTCTATATCTAAATACAAATACTTAGTATAAATTGAAGTCGCTTTTCGCGTCTGTTTGTTTGTGCGCTTACTTCTTTTAAACTACTCAATGGATTTTGATGCGGTTTTCATCTTAATTTAGGTAATTTCCTCACTTTCTTTGGCCAGCTTTGAGGCAGGCTATAACTTGTGTTGTGTACTTTTATCCCGAAAAATACGGAATAGGCGATAAACGTCATCCACGCGGGAGAGGCCGCGAGCGACCTCTAGGATGTCATAATTGTTGATTTATGACCTTCTTTCTTTCCTATCCTATCATACCTAAGTCCAGCGAGTCATTGCCTTTTATTTGTAATTAAACGAGAAAACTACACTTAAGACGCTTCAGTTTGTCTCTTCAGTTGAGGAACTGTTTGCTAGCCATAAATTACAGAGGTCCGCTTTGATTTGATTAATGTAAATCTTCATCCTGCAAGGGATGTAGTTATGAAGTGTTAGGTGGTCAGTGGCATGGTGCGCCTGCCGAGCCGCTCATGCGCAAGGGTCGCGTGAGACTCAACGCCGGATGGACGCAGGAAGGAAGCTTCTAGTTGCCAGCCTGCTCCCCTCGGATCTATTTTAGAGTTCATTCGTTTTATTCTATCATTTACAGAACATGCTTTTTAATATGAGCCGACGGAGCTTGGTGGTATCACATAAATGGTCACTTGGTAAGAGTAATTTGTGACTGAACATTTTCCGTAGACAGCTTTGTTGTAAATTACACATTATGTAACTATGTAATGTTCCTGGCATTTGACACGTACATGCATTATGGCTAGATAGAACACATGCTGCAAACATTAGACTGAACTATTTATCTGTTAATTTATCTATTTATATGATTATCTAAAGTTTATCTTCACTTTTGAAGAAAGCAGTAAAATTTTAATAAATGTGGCATTCGATATCTCCTAGTGTTTTTTTTTTGTATTGTAACTGAAAATAAAAAGCACGTGAGTAAACCGCAAGCAATCATAAGTATTTCCCAGCTACATTTTCAAACACACTTAACTATAATATTCCTAGCTGCGCCCGCGACTCCGTCCGCGTGGAAGTCGGAAACCAATATTGCGCCAATAAGTAAGCAAATTTCTTCTTAATAACTTAAAATTCTAATATCTTTTGACTGAGCGAACCGATTACGATGCAACATAAACTAAATGTTACTCCGAGATATGCCCAATTTTTTTCTATAAAAATCAACCGCATTGAGTCTATTCTGTACAACATTTACAATGAGACAAATTCTATTAGAATGATGAAGTCATGTTGTTTATTAATGAGTATGAAATAATAAAATATTCTTGTAAACCTTGAACTAAAGGTACTTTTTAAAAACATAGACACTGAATCACAGTCAGTTATTAAGTTATCACAACAAAGTTAATCTTAAAAAGGGAAAATAGCAAAAATATCGGACGTTCCTTAATGGCGGTTATTTTACTTACTACCCTAGAGCGCATGCGCGTGCCGCTCTTTTTAACCTATGGTACACGTTTTTCCAATGTTGCCAACACGGCCTCTCCTGACAGGAGGCCGTCCTCGGACTCCCTCGTTCAGCATCGTTAACTCAGCATCTGTAGGTTGGCCACCAGCGGCGCCGGCAGCATGGAGCTCAGCGCTTGAGAGCAGCTCCCATGGTGATACTTCAGCAGGATGAGACTCCTCATTTTAAATGTCTGCACTGCATCTGCACAAAACACTTTAAAGACCGGCCATGCGGTTACATGAATGCACGACCTTAAAGCGAACATAAATCGTTACACAAAAAATACACACAAAATATTTATCGGGAAAGAGGCACTACGTGAAGCGTATCCCGTCACACAACCAAGCTAGAGGCACGACGTGAAGCATAGCTTAGCAAAAGATCAAGACAGAGGCACGACGTGAAGCATGTCTTAATAACCATGAGACAGAGGCACGACGTGAAGCGTATCTCAACACACAACCAAGCTAGAGGCACGACGTGAAGCATAGCTTAGCAAAAGAACAAGACAGAGGCACGACGTGAAGCATGTCTTAATAACAGCGAGACAGAGGCACGACGTGAAGCATGTCCGCACAAAAATAAATTATAAAGGGAAAGAGGCACTACGTGAAGCGTATCCCAACTATTATACACACCTGAGAGACAAAGCAAACCTGTCTCTAAGTAGCCAAACAACTCACCATTAAAGTAAGCAACACACACTTCAGGAGTCCATTCTCCCAGCCACGGGATCATGTACTCCGACGCTACATGCGTCGACTTCCCGTAGGATCCAGCCTGGAGCTGCAGCTCGTAACATCTTTGAGGTAGTATCTTCACCACAAGGTATGGGCCGCGCTCGAGTTCAGCTTATCAGTTGACTGCTACATCGATTCCCGCCAAAACATTGAGAGCGGAATACTCGGTCGTCCTGTGTTTGGTCATGTTCTGTAACATCAAGTACAAAGTAAAGTTTCCACACAACACAACACTCGGCCATTCCTATTCCGACCACTAATAATGATTACAGTCGATGCAAATGCAAATCATATTGAGCACCGTCCGATATTCTTTACATGTTGTGTTACAAACAAATCAGTGGGCACGTGAGATAGAATCACGAAGATCCTATCCCACTTCTGATCTTGTAAACCTTGAACTAAAGGTACTTTTTAAAAACATAGACACTGAATCACAGTCAGTTATTAAGTTATCACAACAAAGTTAATCTTAAAAAGGGAAAATAGCAAAAATATCGGACGTTCCTTAATGGCGGTTATTTTACTTACTACCCTAGAGCGCATGCGCGTGCCGCTCTTTTTAACCTATGGTACACGTTTTTCCAATGTTGCCAACAATATATTTATTATATTCGAATGGGGTTGAATTACGCGGTTACTGCGTTCATTTCACGTGAAGCAAGTTTCCCACGTTTTGCCTGATATATCTGCCTAGCCTTTTCCCAACTATGTTGGGGTCGGCTTCCAGTCGAACCGGATGCAGCTGAATATCAGTATTTTACATGGAGCGACTGCCTATCAGACCTCCACAACCCAGTAACTGGGTAATACGATACTCTTGGTAAGACTGGTTGTCAGACTTTCTGGCTTCTGATCAACAGTAACGACTGTCAAAGATCTACAAATGACAGCCGGGACCAACGGCTTTACGTGCTTTCCGAGGCACGGAGGAAACTCGCTATGGTAAATGGTCACCCATCCATAGACCAACCTCGGCAAGCGTGGCTTAACCCGGAAGATCGGTCTATGCGGCTGTAATTATTTAGCCACGAGCTCCTCTTTCCACTTTTTGCCTGATATGGTCATATAATTATCATCAGTGACGACACGTTTGGTGCAGTGGCTAACCATATGGCTTCTGCGCTACGGGTCGTGGGTTCGATTCCCACACGGAACTAAAATTTGTATGGCCTGCAGATGGTTGTTTCGGGTCTGGGTGTTTGTGTAGGTATGTGAGATTTGTGTCTGTAAACGCACCCACGATACAAGAGAAAAATTAAAGTGGGGCAAGGTTTTTTAAAAAAAGAAAGAAAAGAATCAATGACCATAACATACAACAAAATACACTTTTACCCGTTCCAACTAACCGGAATCAGGCACAAAATAAGGCAAACTTGTTATAAAACCTAAAAACCACGAAATATTACGTCCAACTAAGTCTGACTCACATTGACGTGGTAGAGTACCTTATATTGTTTCTACTTTGTTTGTTATTTTTTTTCGGGTATAGTATGTAGGTTATAATGTACGACAATAACTTATGCTTCACAAAAACTTCAATATATTCAAAACGTCTTCTAACAAGATAAATCATTTGTTGTAGTTAATTCATTTAATCGAAAGTGTATAAAAAGGCAGACTTTTTGAATTCAATTAAAATCAAGTAGGTACAGCGGCGCTACAGCGTCGGTGCCCTAATAAGAAATACTTAGGCGGACAAATTCTATCTGAATAAAGGACTTTTGTTTTTTGGCCGGCACTTTCACATTTGGACCAAAAATGTATGAATCGTGGATTCAGGATGATCGTTTCAGTGGTTTAGGCGTGAAAAGGTAACAAACAAACAACTTACTTTCGCATTTATAATATTATATTATAGTTAGGATATGTATATTATATAAAATATTACCGTTATTTGCATAAATATTTGCCTGCCTCTCTGGGTAAGCAAGCGTGTTGTTATACATAATTTTAAAACGAACTCTTTATTCATGTAAAAATATTGTGGTCAAAGCTACTAACTAGAGTCAAGTGTACCAAGGTAACCAATGCATGGATATTGAACTTGTGTAAGGGAATTCAATCCCCTTTGCGCGGTCCGTTGCGCCGCGTTCGGAAATGAACAATCATCTATCGGAAGTAAAGGTAGTACCTGCGATTAATTCATAATTTATGTGTGAAACTAGACTGAATCCTGTGTATTGGAATCTGTTGTTATACACACGTTATTGGCAAAAGAATTATACCAGTGCTACGTAAAATTCTCAAAAGAGAAATGAAATAAGGCTCTAATTTGACAACTGATATAAAGTCGTTTCTGGTTAGACTGAAAACCGCCCCAACATTGTTGGAGGAGGGTAGGCTGATTTGATATTATAATGTGATAGAGGGTAAATCCATATAACATTGCCATCTATTGACCACATCAAGGGGCACGGCAGAGCCCCGCTAACGTCGAGCAGGCACGGCCGTACACCCTTTTCTCTGAGCAACTCAAGGCACTTTTACGCCCCCTATGTCTTTGTAACAGATGAGTGCGAAAGCCTGAAAATTATGTTACAGAGATAAGTTAATGTATTTAACTAAATAGCCAAAATACAAGTTTTTAACTAAAACAACTAACAAAATATCTGACATATAGTTTCGTTATTTCGTCACACACTCACTCACTGAATGACTCACTCAAAACTCTAAGATAGTTCTAGCAGAACTATAAACCTGGTATTTGGCATACATACAGTATTTAGGAAGGAAAGGACGGAAATATTATAAAATCTTGAAATATTTTCTCGGTTGCATAATTCTTAGACGATTACTTATTATGCTAATGTAGTATTATGTAGACGATGCCGTTGTTATCTTTCGACTATGTTTCACTCGTAATTGACCGATTTTTCGGAATTAATGTTTGTCAAATGTGTTTCAATTATTTTTGCTACAACGCAACTAGATGGCTTTAGTAGAAAAAATAGAAGTCGCTTTGGTTTTGTTACGCGGCAAAGGAGAAACATAGATACATAATCGGTAGCTATTCTGCAAGAAATGTAATCGCAAAATAAAAACAGAAGTAATACCTGCAAAAAGAAACGAGATCCCATCAAAAACATTCATGTACCGCACTTGAAAAAATCAATTCTACCAACTCTTTTACCGTAAAAAGTTCTGAGATCTAATGTAGAGTGCGCGCAAGATAAGTCTGCGCGCGGCCGAAATCGGAACTAATCATGATCCACCAAAGTGTGTGCCGTTTTATTAATTTTGATAGTAGAACTACCTGATTGTAGGAATGATTAACGGGAAAAATATGTTTAGCGATAGGAAAGTTAAGCTTAAAAAGCGGTAATTTGAACTTTTGCGATCATGGCAACGTGTAGCACGCCCTCAGTCGCGCGCAGAGTTATCTTGCGCGCACTCTAGAGCTCAGTCTGGCATTTATGGTTTATGACATTTATTTTTCTCAAAAGATTTACAAAATCACATAAAAAATACAATATTTATACCTTATAAACTACATTAAGCCGATTGGCGTAGTGGGCAGTACCATGATAAATCAGGTTACAAATTATAACAAAAGTTCAGTGATAGTGTTAGTAATAGGGTAGTTGCAGAAAAAGTATTAATACAAAGTGTACGATGTCGTATGCGCACCGCCAAAATGTGCATAAGGTGAGGGATAGGTACAATAGTGTACAATTTCAGTGTACAGTTTTTTTTTGGACTTTGCAATCACGCAGCATGATGCCTTGATACATTTTTATAGAAATCGGTACCACTTTCAATAAGTAACAAGTAATCTATTATATCCTCATGCCAAATTAAATGCCAGACTTGGCTCTACAATAGATCTCAGAACTTTTTACAGCGAAAGTGTCGTGAGACTTGGCTTTTACTACATTCTTCTTCTCTCGTGTCAGCACGAGCTATACGAAAATAGCTAATGCTGTGGTGAAAAGATTAGCCAGTCAGCAAGGTTGGTAGCGAGGCTGACTGCCCAGAGTGCGCCGGATCGTCACTCGTGGAGGCTCTTTTCATGCACCCCCATTTTATTACATGAATGTTTTTGATGGGATTTATATTTTCAAATCAACATACAGATAACAAACTTCATAAGGTACAACTGTTATCATTGATTACTTGTTTAGTCAAGGGGCTAGAATTAAGTAAAAGCCAATGTTAATACAAAAACAATAACATATCTAAGAATGAATTTAAAAAAAAGAACAATATACTATGCCTTCTTATATCAACAGTAGCGTATGATTTTTCCTTTATTTACATCGTACAACGTCAATATAATCTTGAATAACTTGTATAAGGTCATTTAAGATCATCATTGAGAAATGTGAAATGATTGACTTTTAATTAGTAAATAGCAATAGCGTAGACATTATTAGAAGATAAAAGTAACTGTAATTCATTATGTTATAATATTTTAAGTAAATACTTTATAAACAGACTTTCTATCTCTTTTCTGTCTGTATCATGTTAACCTGCTTGGCGAATGAAAATAATAGATGCCTACCGTTCATAATGTGTTACTATAATCTGTACAACGAAAGATTAATCCTGACATACCGGTCATTTCGTAAATTGTAGCCGTAAGGAAACTGCTATCGAAAAACGTAAACGACATCATCGAAAACCGTAAAATAGCTATATTACCATGTTTTTATTTATTTTTTACTTTTTGATATGCATTTCTTACCTTATGGTGAAAAAGGCATAGAATCAGTCTAGTGAAAAGACATACCACCAAAAATAGTAGGTATAGCATTTTGTCAAAGCGCTAGATTTTTTAGTAAGATTTGGTAAACGGTTTGAATGTTCGTGACTTCGTGGTATTCCTAGTAGGGATTTAACGAAATCTCTGATATCGTAATTTACCTGCGATATAAACCTACACATTCCGATTTCTGATCGTAATGTAGTCAATTTGGTAGCGGAACATGGAAATAAAATGTGACCGCATTCGACGTCAGGTGCATTCATGAATATTCTGAATAACTTTGAATATAATTGTGTGAAAATGTGGGATTTTATGGTTTTTATAAATTAACTTAGTAATGGGGTGAACAAATTTAAAGTCGGCATAGATATTTTTAACGTAGCTAGGCGCCAACCGTAAAAATAATTAAATTCGTTACGTGTTGCAGTTCTGCTTGGCTTACTCATTAATAGTAGGCAGGGTATTTAAAATAAACAAATTAAAAATCTCTAAATAAGACTAAATATGTATATGAAATTAAGGCACACATTTTTTGTATTTTATGAGGGTGCAATTCTAAAATAAAGGAATTCCTAATATTTATTTATATTTTGTTAAAGAGCATATTAAAAAAGACTAGAAAGTCATAATATCGAACATAATATTACTTGCAGTTACTTTGATCATTAGACACAATTAAAACAATTTTTACTATTTACTTAGTGCATTTTATATTTTCTTGTTAGGAGTAGGTACTTAATTTTTAAATAATTCTATTTTTATTTGTACATAATTTTCTTTTACTTTTTTAATTATTCGTTGTTTTTTTAAAGTATTATTTACCCTGGTTTTGGATCTGGTTGAAAATTAACTTGCAAGATTTTTAGCACATATCAAAGCAAGATTTAAAAAATAACGTTCAAATCAAATGGTCATGTTGAAGCTAACTATTCACATGAGAACTTTCATCTTACATGTACAAAGAACTCTTAACATGTAAGTAACAATTAAGCGATTCATTGTAATAAGTGCAATATGAAGTCGAGTCGGCCCTTCAATTAGCTAATAAACGCTGATTATGTTTGTTTGTTACTGGTTTTATTCGTATATGCAGCATATTCCAGCAAATATTCATTCCCATAAGCTCGAAAACGTCCAACTCAAAATATGGGCCTCTTATAAATAGACAAGAATACTCCTAAGATACTGTAACAAAGACCTTGCAATTTTTAAGTCACACTTGTGCTAATTTTAGTTACACTAATTGTTGTTCCTAATTAAATTGTTTCGCTAGTCAACCTGCGCAGCCGCAGCGCCAATCTCTAGTTGGAGTGTCTAGTGTTAATTGAAAGCCAGACGGCTTAATTCCTAACTCGCAGCTTGCAAACAAATATCTCTTTGAACCATCGCAAACGCATATTTCATACTTAGATGCTCTTGTTGCCAGTTCCAAGAGAATATTTTGCTTTCGCCATGCATTTGCTTTCGCCCAGTATTTTAAAGTAAACACCATTGCGTTAATGATTTTCTTTTGAAGATTTTAGTAACTTTCATCTCTCACTTAAAAGGATCTCAGACCGCAACGTCAGGCGGAAACTTTACCACATCCATACCAAATTATTGCAGATATTTATCAAAGGCAGTATAAAACCCTCAAACCGATGTGCTTATTTGTATATCGGTACATCTGAAAGAGCATTACATTCCGATTTATATCTCATTAATAAATATAAGCCTTTATCCGTACATATGACAGAGTCAGGTCCTATATAATTTATATCTATTTTTAACATCCGTTCATAGCTTTAAAAATAACATAGGTATTCAAATTTCAAACACAATGAATACAATAAATCATGAAGAGACGCTTGGTTATGATAAAGAACTGCACTCGCTTCGTCGTCGCCCGCTAATTCCTATTTCCTCATTAGGTGGACCGTTCCCCGCTTGCGAGTTGCGCTTGCGCCCATTCAACAAGTCTCCGCACCTCCCCTCTGCGCCATTATCCCCCGACTGCCCCTCCAACACTCCACGATACCAATCTGTTGAGCGAAATTACCTAGAGTGCACTCAGCTTCTGCTAAGTGTTTTGATTTATTGTCCTTTTATTGGACACTCGTCCGTTGGTCTCGAATAAAACAAATAGAGATCTGCTCATCATCATAATAATCAGGACGATGTTATTTACACGAGTATTACAACAAAAAAAATATTAAAACTGTGACTATGTATTTTAATTTCAGATATTGTAGAGCTAACAGTTCGATAAATTTTCTGGGAATCAACTCGCATCGAATTAAAACAATAACGAGATATTAATCTAGTTCAACCCATATGATATCATTGATCTGACTTAACACCATCACAACCTATGCTTATTTAGCCAATACTTCGATGATAGATCTAAGTGTATTGTGAACTCGACTGATAAAGGCTAGCAACAGGGCAGTAGATTGAGAGAAGAGCTCTCGAGGCTAGAGTGTGGCAGAGGCGGCGGGAAGCACGCCGGTGGGCCCCAATTTGCCTCAACATTATCCAATTGCCAGAATAAAATGGTTGGCGTGGGCCAGCGCGTGACCTGCTCTCGAATTTTGAGCCCATATAACATAAATTCAACAATATTCTATTCGGTACAGATCTAGAAAGTATCTAAGTAAAATTAATGTCGTGTCGTTAACCAATAAATGAGAAAGATCAAAGCCCGCTGTGGAAACCAACGGACTGATATGATGATAAATGTATTTAAAGAGCAAAACTTGAAATTTTGACTAAATTAGATGATATCGGGCCCTTGCTTCATACCCGTAAATTACTGATTGACAGACTAGAACCAACTATTCTCAATGATTCGGCACGAAATGTTTATTACTATTTTTTCACCCAAAGCCTAATAATCAAAATACTACCGAATTATCTGAAACATCTTGTTTAAGTCAGGTTCAATGACTGCTATACAAGTCGAAGTTGCGTAAAAAGACCCACAACTATAATTATGGCTAGTAGTAGACCACAAAGTAGATACACAAGATAGATAGATACAAAGACATGTTGGAGGATTTAGAGGTCATGGAACATGATAAACAGGCGCCACAGTTGCATGTCGTGATGCTTAGCCGTACCATAAAGATTTCCATCATGTCCTACAATATGCGCCCTGAATGCTTGATAAGTGATCACAATTTCTCATGCCATTAACAGCTGACCAACTCGTGTAAGAAACATTAATATAAGTTGCTAATAAACAATTTGTGAAATAAATGTGGAATACGGTATCTTAAAGTTTATCTCAGGTCAGTAACGTACGGAATTAGAAAAACAGCATCAACGCAAGTTGGTAACTACTGGCGCCTATTTACAAATCAACGAGATAATAACTAGTTGTCATTAATTAATTTAAATAAAAACTGCACTTGTTTTCATTTTCACACATAGTATCGTACATAATCTACTAGGGTCACAGGCCAGAGTTGTTACTATGTCTCTAAATGACCATTCAATTTACTTATTTATAAAATATTTTTAGTTTAAATAGTAAATATTCAAAGTACTGCAGTCTTTGGAAAAGGTAAAGCATTATTAGATTGTAAAGTTAGAGATACTCGTATTATGAGATAATAACTGACTATAATCACGGTTGCACTATATGGTGTTTAGTGGCACATTTTTTTTCAAGGTATTATTCAAGCGCATCTCGATTCGATTTTAAATTAACTAAGGTATCCTATTGTGTGATAACAGTAATCGTGACCATAACTTTGAATCCACATAACAATAGGCCATTCAAGGCCATCCCTTGGTAGGATTATTGCCACCTGGAACAGTCTACGGGTCTTAGGTATTATTGCACGTTTACCTTCTACTGCTGATTACAACCACAACATTTGTATTGCCTAGTAGCCTAATTTGTAATTTAGGATGACATCACGACTACAATAATTTCACAATATACCTAGAGCTAATAGATATGTTACAGTTCAAAGGTATACAGTTTCGCTCGACCCGTCCTGCGCCCACCTAAGTAATCTATCTCGTTTAAAACCGGGCTCTTTAGGTTATTCTGCACAAACAAAGATAGAATCATAGAAGTAAGAGAACTTTGCTATTAAGCAATTAACAACTAAATTATCCGTGAATGCTTTCACAGCGCCCTGCGTCCGGCGTGCGCTTGCGCTCCCAATTGGACTTCCGAGCGCGTTTCCGAAATCGCTCCAACAATGAACTGACGCGACGATTTTAATGACTCTAAAGGGAGTAGTTATTGTTTTGTTATTATTACTGCACGAGACAGGAAACTGGGTAATTAGGAATTAATTAACTTTATTAGTTTTATTTAACTTTCTCTTATTTGGATGCAGTTGATGTTTTCAGTTATGTATTTCAAATGAAAGGTTCAAAAATAAAAACTAGTATAACATTGGCTTCAAGCTTGCGTGATGTGTGTATGACAGCACTGAACAAATATAAATAACTCCTAATAGCATTATATGTCCTTGTCCAAGTAAATAAGCACTTTATGTTCGAAACAAGTGGAGCTAACCTTTGCTATTGTTAAGACAGGACAATTGGTACGTTACAATGCTTTCGTCGGTTGACTATGAAAAAGTTGTAAGGCTCAACCTTAACCATGCTTTTTGTTTTTTACTTTATTATTATCTGGCATTTTGAAATAGACATTCAAATAAGTCGGTGCTCCTAATCCCAGCTAAAGACCGCGCTTTTAAATTTCAATATTTCCCACAACTCCCCTTGTAATAGAGAAGTCGATACTTTAATAAAAATTGACAACTAGAAATGCCAAGTATCTGATATACACATCCAAAAACGAGTTCATCCGTCAGTCACAAATATTAATAAATTGGACATGGAGGGTGAGTCTGGGCGTGGTGTTGTGACAACTATAGCGGAAGAGACGCGTTAACAAGGGATACCTTTGTACTTCAATGCCATAACAAATTATCTCGATACATCATCATTTGTATAGGGAACAAGTTAACTCCAGAACCAGACAGAGATTTGTTTCTACGCCGCTTAAACTGCAAAATATTGTTCAGGCGGGAATCGGTTAATCTGCAAGAAGTTTTTGATAATCCTTCAGTTAACAAATACATCTCATGTTAGTATATCAATACGAAGTGGAAGAGACAAACATGAAACAGTGTCCTATTTATGTATGATCTGTCTGATGGTTGTGCGTGCGCAGGCCGCGACCCGCAATTATACACCCGAAACAAACGGCACAGATCGCACCCGCGCCGGTTCTGTGCATCCGTTTTAATTGTTACGCGTATTGTTCATCACACTGAATGGATATGACTCAAATGAGATCCGTCTGTGTCACAACGTTTTGTTCCTACTTTTTAATTCGCTGTGATATTCAGCGGAAATGAATTTTCAAGTTAACAAGCAAATTTTGTATGAAAGATTAGACGGCCAAAATCTAGGACAGCATACAAATGTATTCTAATTACTTATCAAGTAGAGTATTAGCTAGCTAATTGCTTATATAATTCATTGATAACATCATTACCAACGAAGGGCATCCGCTGACAAACTAATTGAATCTATGAATTGAGTTAATCACGCTATGATAATTGCAGAGAACTTGTCACGATATTTTGTCACATTTGTGTTAAATGATGAGTCTATTTCTCACCATATTGATTGTTTGTTTTAATTAAACTCTATCTTCAAGAAATGCGCAAGGTTGTAAAAGAGGGTGCACCGGCGGCATCCGGTCACTTGCCATCCGTAAAGGACGTTACCGAACCGTGAAAATCCGTTACAAACCCTATTTTTTACTTTCTCATCCATGGGAATGCAAGTGTCCGTTACAAGAATACACACCTTGGTATTTATCACACGCACTGTCGTCCTAACTTTTAGTTTCATTTAGCG
Organism: Amphipyra tragopoginis; assembly: GCA_905220435.1. Lineage (NCBI taxonomy): Eukaryota > Metazoa > Arthropoda > Insecta > Lepidoptera > Noctuidae > Amphipyra > Amphipyra tragopoginis. The sequence continues at coordinate 13,433,569 of HG992005.1, read as the reverse complement.
TGTTGTGTTTATAATTTATCAAAACAAAAAGTGGCAACAATAACAAGCTTTTTTGTGCTTGAACCGTGTCTCGAAGAAGTCTGCATTTCATGTCTGTTTGGCTTAAATGAGGAAGCTAAAGATCGAACGACCATGTGTACACGTGTGAAACGTAAACACACGCAAATACCACTCTTACTCGTGAACAATTAAAAACACATAAAATGGACTAATACAATTGAGAACATTGTTCCAATTTCGACGAAAGATTTCACTTAACATGAACAAAATTTCCTATTCAATATTTATTAGGGAAGTTTATTGAACGTAAAATAAACAAGGAATTTGTAAAGTAGTGTTAATTTAATTGGATTAATACCCGCACCACTAATTATATGACAACACAAGTCATGTTCCTAATAAGGAAGCTCTTAGTTACTATCACTGTTGTCCAGTTGATGTTTGGATATTTTTAAATTATTCCTTCTTATTTAATAATCAACAACCCGCGTTGTTTTATGTAATTAAGGATTAAAAGTCGAGCCCCCTATTCAGAACCTTTTCGCTAAGCAGTTGTCGATCGATTTGGTTTGGTATCCCGTTTAGTCTACGATTTTCGTACTAGAGAAAAAGAGATAGCTTACCGAATTGTTCGATAATTAATTAATCCTATCGTTCTGAATTAGGAGGCTGTACTTGTGCAAAATACTTGTGCAAAATACTTGTGTATGTAATTTTAATGATGAATGAAAGAACGATTTCTTTTTATTCTGATCTTGCAAATGTTCGAAGATATAATGACGAATGTCTTGAATGTGGCTGTAATTGATGCTTGGTTCTGTAAGGGTTAAAATGTTTTCTGCTTGGCGACGTTCAAAATAAACTTCTACGATACTAACATCATAATATGAAACCCCAATTCCGCATAATTACCCCTACATTTTACGCTTAGTTGCTTGTATCAAATATATGTTTTCTTTTTTATTGCTTACGATAATAATTTAAAAGTTAATAATGTAGTAGCAATTAATGAATTTGTTGTTCTAGTGCAAACTGGGGTGTAGCTTATGGCAAGAAGGATTGGAAAATTCATGTCAAATCGTTTGCGTAAGTAAACACAATCATAATTTAAAATAATATCATTAAGTGTGAGAGTAACTTGTATATTTGTTTGCAGAATGTCACATCGGAAACTGTATTTTCACGGGAACTGTATTGTGTTATGGGATGCAATGAAGCCTTAAATACTTACTTTCAAAAATTAAGAGGTAATACGATTGCACTTTCTTTGCTTAAATATTACACTATCAAATACTATAAATACCGGACTTATATTGCTATCCTGTTTCCCAGAACTGATCGGGATACCAACCGCACCAGCTTTGGTGGCTGATAGCTTGACAGCTACTTCGCTGTCGCTAGTATGGGAGGCACCCAATTTGGGCAACCTGAGCTATATGGTACAATGGCGCTATGAAGAACTGCCGGGCACGTGGCAATATTACTCTAACACTAGTCATTCGGACCAGTCCATAATAAACGTAGATGGATTAAGGCCCTACACCAAATACAGGGTAAGAGCGTTTTTATGGACTTAATCAAATATTTTATTGTCGCGTCTTCTGCGATATTCGAGTAGTTCAGAGATGAACTGTGAATAGATACAATAACCACACCTCTATTATCGTACTCCTACAGTTTGTCGGTGGTTTATATAAAACTGTTCTTAGTGATCGGAGACGAGCCTAAAGTAAATATAGTCTGACCCGAACCAAATTAAAAAAAGGTAAATAATCTTTTGGTGATTTACCTAAAAATAGTAATGTATTTTGACGAAAATATAAACTACAAACGTAGACTACAATTGGAAATAAATTTGATTTGATTTAAATTGTTTTGTTCCTTATTTTTAATAATAATTTTCGATAAAAAGGCTCAAAAAGATTGTTTACATTTATTTCTAATTGGTTCGGGTCAAACTTAAGACAGATTGCGATTTTACGTCCAGTACGTCCAGACTTTGCCGTACATACCTATGTATTTAGTATGAACTACAATTTCAGATCACAATCAGAATATATTTGTTTTTTATTTCGCCAGTTTCGCGTGGCTATATTCCTATCCGGTCGCGGAGGAACCGGGGAGCCCGTTTATTCTGCGCCATCGGTGGTAATATCTACTTTAGAAAGTGGTAAACCTAGTTCAGCACCGTCATCTCTACGCGCCGCTGCTCCTGACCCAAGCCGAGTGGCCATCTCCTGGGAACCAGGCTCATTTCCGAATGGACCTCTGATTTCATACGTGTTGCGACTAACAGACACCCAGCCAAACACGAATGACGCTCTTGAGGTATTTCTGGGACATTCTGATACGTTCTCTTTTTCAAACGATAATTCTATTTTAAAATTGATTTGAAATTTCAGGACATGCCAGCATCAAACAACACGTTGTTCTATATGTTTCAAAATTTAGCTCCTGCTCGCGAATATGAAGTGTCAGTGGCAATGCGAAACGCGGTGGGAGAGGGACCGAGAGCTTACGTTAGGATATCTACACCACCTTTACCTACATGTAAGTAATTAAAAACTTACATTTGAAAACAAAAAACAACTGAGTTACGAAATTCTACAGGTATGAGATGTTTGAATGTATGTAAAGTGTGAACAATTCATATTTGTTTCAGCTGTTCCTAGTCAACAACCAGTTTTAATTTTAGGAGGAGAACAAAATATTCTAGCCGCTCCAGCGAATGATATGTTATCTGATCCTGTAGAGCTGTACAGCACAGAACACTCAATTACCGGTATGCATCCACCGAAAGTTCAATTGAATCTGAATTATCTACTCTTTCGTTTTCTCTTTATTATAAGCTTTCTAAATATAATTTTTATTTCAGGTGTCGGGCTAGATATATCAAGTGATTCACTTTTTATATCAGTATCAAATGGATATGTATATCGCAGCTCCCTTTCCAAAAAGAGTACTTCTGAACCGATCCTCACGCCTGAAACTATATCTTACAAGCCTCAAGACTTGTCAGTAGATTGGCTCAATCGACATTTGTATGTGCTCGGCGAAGTTTACTATACTAAAGAGGGTTGGTCTAACACAACCTTTTTTTCCAACTGGGAAATTATACGGTGCGATTTTGATGGGAAGAACCAAATCGTAGCGTTGTCAGGGTTCAACTCTCGACCGATACATTTCGAAGTGGATGCTTATAATGGGTGAGATTTATTTCCATAAAAATATGGTATAATCATTGCAGTTTAATTTCCGTTTATGTAAATAACTACGACTTCATTTCAGGTACTTATTCTGGGCTCAACAAGGAGGCGATCGAGGCGGTCTATACAGACTCGATTTGGCAAATATATCTAACGGTGTTCGTCACGATGCACCTCCAGAAATTATAGTACGCGACGCTCACCTTGGAGCCTTTACTGTAGATCATGCCGATTTCAGAATACTTGTGGCACATCTTAGGAAGAACACTGTGTTAGCCGTTTCTCTTGATGGGTAACTAGAAACGAATCAATCAACAGTTTCATTCACATATTATTACGACAACCTGTTTCTTATGTTGTGTGTTTGTTGTATTTCAGACGAGAAGTGGCCGATTTCCGTGCTAACACACAAACTCCTATGTTCCTATCAACGCGCTCCATAGCTTATGCAGGCGGTCTCTTTTACTGGACGAACGGCAAAGAAATGTTGACGGAGGAATATCACGAGCAAAGCGACAGTTATTTTCACAACGAATATCCCTTAGCATATAACACAAAGACAATAGCAACGAGACAGGTTTTAGTAGCCTTGAGGAGTTGTCAACCGATTCCTGTGCCAGTGAATCCGCCATTAGGCTTGCAGAGTGTAATGGGTATCAATCGTGCGAAAGTTTCGTGGTCACCTCCGCATCTTTTGGGTCATCAGGGAAGCGGCGCGTGGCAGCAGTGGACTTTTCATCTTCAACTTACGCATGTTATAACAGGAGATGTTATAGACATGTAAGTATTCCTTTCATAGAATCAATAGATATGATTGTGTGTTGAAAAGTAAATTGGCTCTAATTAGGAAATATTACTTTTTAGTAAGAACATAAGAGAATCGATGTGCATAGTGGAAAACTTAAAACAAGATGCAGAATATGTGATAAGAGTAGCTGCCGTAACCGAATCTGGTTCAGGTAAGCGATTTACAAAACAATAATACGTTGTGTTTTTTTATGGATTTTCTAATTCATTATCATGCTGGACATAGGCCTCCCCCAAGCATCGCCACATCGACCAACTGATTCCCGCGACCTTCACCAGATCATCAGTCCACCTTGTAGGATGCCTACCCACGCTGCGTCTTCCGGTATGCGGTCGCCACTCCAGAACCTTTCGGCCCCATCGGCCATCCGTTCTGCGAGCAATGTGCCCCGCCCACTGCCATTTAAGTTAGGCAATTCTTCGAGCTATGTCGGTTACCTTGGTTCTCCTGCGAATCTCATCATTTCTGACATGATCACGCAGGGTAACTCCGAGCATAACCCTCTCCACTGCCCTTTGGGTGACCTTGAGCCTTCTTAAGAGGCCCATTGTGAGCGACCATGTTTCAGTGCCGTATGTAATCACTGGCAACACGCACTGGTCACAGACTTTCGTCTTGAAACACTGCGGTAGTTGGGACGAAAAGATATTACGTAGCTTCCCGAACGCTACCCAGCCGAGTCGGATTCGACGATTGACCTCTTTCTCGAAGTTGGACCTACCTAACTGGACAGTTTGTCCTAGGTAAACATAGTCGTCGACAACTTCGAGTGCAGGGTCTCCGATTTTCATGGGTGTTACATGGATATTTGACATGATCTTTGTCTTATCCATGTTCATTTTAAGACCCACTTTTTCGGAAGCTACTAAGGTCTACTAAGGTCATCGAGCATTGTACTGAGGTCTTCCATGGTCTCAGCCATGATGACTATGTCGTCGGCAAACCGAAGGTGAGTGATGTACTCGCCGTTAATGTTGATGCCTAGCCCTTTCCAGTCCAGAACCTTGAAGACATCCTCCAATGCAGCGGTGAACAGTTTCGGAGATATGACGTCTCCCTGCCTCACACCTCGCTGCAGAGGGATAAGTTTCGAGGTCTGATCCTGTAATCGGACTAACATAGTGGCGTTTTCGTACAAACACTTCGATTTACTGATAGTCAATCTGGCACCGTTGAAGAGACTGCAGTACAACCCAGGTCTCGATCGAATCGAAGGCTTTCCCGTAGTCCACGAACGCTAAGCAAAGAGGCAGGTTATATTCTTCGGTCTTCTAATAACCTGCCGTAGTATATGTATGTGATCTACGGTGCTAAAGCCTTTTCGGAATCCGGCTTGTTCGGGAGGCTGGAAGTCGTCAAATCTGCGCGCAAGACGGTTCGTGATGACTCTTGAAATCAGCTTGTAGACATGAGTCAGAAGTGAGATGGTCCTGTAGTTCTTCAGTAGGGTATTATCACCCGTTTTGAAGAACAGTATCACCACACCTCTATTCCATGCCTGTGGCGTTTCCCCCTCGAGTATGATTTTCTAATTACGTAATTGTTATAGGTCCCTGGTCTTCAGAATTTGTTGGTCAAACTTTAGCGTCATCGCCGAACACTCTACACAGCACTTTATTGTGGTCAGGACCAGATGGATTATTGCAAACTGATCTAACCGGAGACAATTTACAAATTTTAATACACAGGTAATTCTCAGCTTTATTCATTAATAAATTTTATCTAATAAAATTTTGCTTACATCAATTTTCTTTATTTCAGAGCCCATTTAAAAAACTTTCACATCACCGATATTTCTTGGTATCGTGACAAACTTTACTTGGTTACAAATGCCTCTACTGTAATGTGGTATAATACAACTTCACATGAAAAGGGATTAATGTCAAACATGGAGAATGTCGGGAGTTTAGCTGTAGATTGGGTCGGCAAGAAGATATACTGGTCTAATCCAAAACAACAATTGGTAAGGTGTTTACAAAAAATGCTTATTTCAAGTAGGTATCTATAAATTGATTGATCCTCCAATTGCAAATATCTTTGCTTTAGATAACTCGAGGCAATTTAGACGGTGGTAATCGAGAGCCAGTACCAATTGTGACCGTTGCTAAAGAACTCACAATAGACTCGTTAGGCGCCTATATATACTGGAATACAGGCCACGCGGTTGAGGCGGCAAGACTCAATGGAGAGAATAAGATGATATACTATCCCGCACAGCTTTTTAGTGGGAAACAAGGTAATAATGTCATTCTTTAAAATGATTTTTACGCTTGGTAGTTTCTAGCATAATTTAGCATTAATTATGGAATAATTGTTTCAGTAATGGGACTGACAGCGGACTTGGAGAAAAAGTGGCTTTATTGGCTTGTTCGAAGTTACGATGGATCTGAACTTCATCGCGCTCCTACAGCAGATCAAATTTCGCACGGAGTTAGTGAGGTGTGTTTCACAGTTTAAATATCTGTATTATGTATCTCATAAATTATGCTAACTTTATTGTACAAAGTGAAAGCTTTTAATTTTTATCATTGTATACGATAAATTTTCAATTGCCCTTGGTGCTATTGTTTTGTAATCTCGAACATCCCAGTTATCATGGAGGACCAAAATTATAGATCCTGCTTGAAGGACGAATAACGTAGACAATCTTTACAACGTACGTTTGTATCTTGAATAAAAATGAAGGTGCCTCTAAGAAATCACCGTTGTCTGTCAAGACAGACTACCTTAACCGTAATTTCTCTTAAAAACACGTAAATTTTAACATACACATAAAATGCAGCCACAAAACTACAGGCTAAGCTTCAGCAAAAAAAAGATCTACTGTACTTACAAATGTATATTCCGAAGGTATCCGGTTCGCTGGTGACCCGTTTATCCGGCTCAGCGACTCTGGGTCCTTTGTGCTACTTCAGTGGTCGCCTCGTATGGGTGCAAGACGCTTCCAGAGCCGTTGTGTCGGACTTGGCTGGCAGATACACTGCGGAGTTGGTACCGAGAGTCCATGTGATCGCTGTTAGGGATCCGACCCTGCATGCAGACAGTGGTAAGATTAACATTATACTCATATTTGCTTTGCTTATGTGTATATTTCACTCAAAAACCAAACTCACCCATTTTGTGAGCGACGAAACTACTATGAAAGGACGATCGCCTTCATTTATGTATACTGCTGCTGATCCACTGATTGGCTGTAGAATTATGCGATGTTGCGGCGACATACGCAATGTTTTTGTAGATAACGCGTCGGACAAGAAAATTCCTGCAGACAAGCAATGGATGTATTACCACTTTGTGGTCTTTATAATAAAGACAATAGTAAAATGAGGATTTCATTGAAATATTTTATCACGTTTTCAGAATCTCTGATAGCAATTCCGGAGACCATAAATTCATCGTCAATAGCCGTGGTGGGGGAGTGGGATCGATTTAATGTTACGTGGGACCCAGCCACACGCGTAAACGTTAACAACAGTAGAGTTTACTACGACGTAAACTTACACTTCCCTGGACAATATAAGATTGAGGTAAGAAATGAAATCTACATGTGATCAACAAAGCCTCGAGAAAGCCTTATGATAATCTTAGCTGCTAATTTTAAGTAACTAAAATTCTACCATCTTTTAGACCTATCCAAGTAGGCACTTCGAAACCTAGCAACGTCCCACAGATTGCCGCGATCTAATATAAAATTTGCATAAAAAATAAATAGCTGTTCATTATTGCTTGGGAAATACTAAATATTTTAGGATCAACAATAACCCATCCAGTCAGATAAGCTGATATTATCAGAAGGTATACTGCACGTAACTACTGTCACCTGACCTCACTTACATATTTATAATTGGATGCTTTCAGGTATTTTATTTAATTATAGTAATGCTTCTGTAACAACAAAAAACCGCCATCTAGGATTGGTGGATTACCTGATCAGTATCTTGAGTAAAGTATTCTGAATATGTTCCACAGAGGACAGTGGAAGAATCTTGGGTGGAAGTGGTATCAGTGTCAGTCGCGCCATATAGCGGCATGGAGGCAACAGTACGCGCGCACACGCATTGGGGTGGAGGAGCGGCGGCACGAGCTCGACTACACTCGCCACAAGCACCACCCTCTGCGCCGAGAGCACCTCGCATCTATGTGCAGCCGGCACTCAGGTATGAATACAAACACTGACTACGCTATTTTGGAACAATCCGTCCAACTTCGAAGTCAATGTGGCGTAACAGTAATATTGGTAATAAATCAACCAAATCCAGTCACTGGCGCCAATCGATCTTGATAAAGCATTGTGTGAGTGTGAGATCCCGAAGTAAAAAGATACATCTTCCCTGAACGCCAACAATTCCGGATTGATTGGGTGCCATTGGCTTACAACACTCTGAAAACCGATAGAAAGCGGGATAACCATACTACATGCAGGACCAAATATTCCAAGCCGGTGACGGACAGCGTCACCGCTTCGTAATACTAACAGAACAGCAATAAACATTATTTTTAAATAATGCTTACTTTTCATCAGTGGCGGCCCTCTGTCTGCTATATTCCGGTGGGGCAGCCCGGCCCGCGCCAACGGCGTGATCCGCGGCTACGAGGCGCAGTGCTGGGTGGTGGGCACGGACGTCACCTCGCCCGCCAAGCCCTCCGCCTGCGCTGACGCACACCTGTCGCCCTCGCACACGCAACTCATGCTGAGGGACTTGACGCCGGCTTCCAAGTACTTCTTCCAGGTAAGAAAATACTAAATTAATACGATGGTACGATAAACGTTTAGAAAAAAGATTGTGTAATAGTGACCACGAATAGCAATGCAAACACGGATAGCGTATTTATTTATTTAAATATTCATACACAACATTACAAAGCATTGTACGATACAGCATGATAAAATTCGCGGCTTTTGGATTCGGCGGCTGAGAGCCGGAAATCTAATAGTCAATCTAATCTTTGTCGTCGTCTTCTGGATGAATGATGTTATATGAAAGTTTTGATCATAAGAAACCGCGATGCCACCTTCAATGCATAGCAAATTATTTTGTTCTACCTTTACTATTATCGCTTTAAATATCTACCTTGAATTAATTTTAATCATATAATAATAATAATTGTTCAGGTACGAGCTCACACCGATGCTGGTTTCGGTCAATATTCCGAAGTAGTATCGACATCGTCCGACGAAGTAAACCCCATACCGAAAGTGATGGTGTCCTCCCAGGAATCCATAAAAATTATCGATCTAGACTCCGGAGAGAGTGAAATGATTCCTAAAAGCACTGGAATACCAGTTGACTTTGCTGTCTCGACTGAAGAAAACATAGTTTACTGGGTTAATAACTTGGAAGAAATATTTTCTTCAAGAATCAACGGAAGTGGACATTTTAAGGTGAGCCAAATATAGCATAAACGCCCTTTTATTAATAGTTTTTATTTGAGCACATCTATAATATATAATATCATGGACTGCTTATCATTCTTCATAAGTCGTAGCCGTAGATAAGCAATGGCCGTACTAGCCAGATTTCCAAGCATAGTGCCGAAGTATATTGGCATTAAGATTTACTGAAACCTTATTTCATCGTTCAGGGATTATAAACAAGATCCTATTACTGTCACATTGCTCGGCACGGACCTCTTTTCATAATGAGAAGGGTTTCAGCCTAAATCCACCACTAGGTCTAGGGTTGGTGGACTACACACACCATCGAGAACTTTATTTAAAGCCTCTCAGTTGTTTAATTTTCCTTCACCATTAACGCAAGTGATAATTCTGATCCGCACATGAATATAAAAAGTCAGAGGTGCAGGCCGAGAATGGCTGGGATCGGACTCAGACCCTCCTAAATGGATACATGGAAGCGAGCGATCAACTGCTAGGCTATCACTGCTACTCAGTGACGGATTAACCCTTAATCAAATTAAGCAATTGCCTAGGGCATCACGTCTGGGGGGGCACCAGAAGAAGCACAAAAAAAATCCGTCCTTAGGGCATCACGTCTCACTTTCACGTCACCAAAAACTACACCAAAAAAAGTTTCTAGGACTACTTAGGTAATTTGAAAATTTATTGTTGGTCACCTACTCCACTTCTAAGGTACGTTACATCTCATTATCTTATTTTACAAAAAAACTAATGTTTTTAGGCGGTAAAGGTTTAAAGACCGATTCTAGTTGACATACGGATAGGGGGGCCCACAGGCGTGGATTGCTTAGGGCATCAAGTAGTCTTAATCCGTCACTGCTGCTACTATTTAATTTAACTTTGTTTTTCATTTCTCCAGCTTAATTCTATCAACGGTTCAGCAAGCAGTATGTGTGTAGATTGGGTTAGCCGGTCTGTTTACTGGACTCAACTGGAGATTACATCTATTGAGTCATATGTCACGTACAGAGCTGATCTCGGGATGCCTAACACCCGTCCACACCTCACGCGGGTCTTTGCAAGAAAACAACCAATTTATAGTCTGCAAATAGCACCACTACATCGGTAAGTGCAACCATTGTATTGTGTACTTGGTTTGGGAATCGAATACTTTGTTTATTTGTAGCAATTTTTTTAATAATTCTAGGACATTGTTCTGGTACGAGGAAAGTGGACATCCAGGACTAGGAACAATAATGACATCTTATGTAAACGGCGCTGACATTAAACCATTCTTTAGGAATTCTGAAGCCACAGGCCGTGACTGTAACTGTCCGGAAAACCCTCAGGTGGCGAGAACGTTTGTTATTGACATGACTAGAAGTAAAAATTTCGATCTATACTGGGTCGATCCTTGGGTACACCACATAATCGCTACGGATATGGACGCATGTAAATGTAGGATAGTTGTTGATGCCACCGAAAAGAAGAAGTACGGATTTACACCTATGTCAATCACGGTAGATAGCAGATATGTTTACTGGTTCAATTCGACACAAAAAGAAATATTTTATACGACAAAACATCAAAAGACTGGAATAGAAGAGAGGAAGACTGCATATGGATATAAAATTATGGCCTTGGATCCGGGAAATCAACCATATCCCCCGAGAATGTGCTTATTTCCTAAAATACTAAATTTAAGACCAAAAGTGGTTACAAATTCAGCTAACAGTATAACGCTTCACATGCCCCCGGTGGAAAAGCCGAATCGATGCCACTCTTTAGAGTATGAAATGTCGACGACAGAGTACACGATATTTTATCGGGTTCAGATGAGGAACGACACATCTCTTTGTGATAAAGAATCTTGCCCGTACGTCACTACCACAAATGCAGAAGTTATGATCAATGAGTTGATACCGTTTACTAACTATACAGTGATGTTGGAAGCGACTAATTACTATGCAAAATTGCATGAAGTCAAACCAATCGTTGGTGCGCCGATGATATTACAGACGGATGCTGAGGGTAATTTTGAATCTTAAATTCTATGGCATAATGTTTTATATGGAATACAAACTAAATACTAACAATTTGCTCTATATTTTCAGCACCAACAGCTCCCAAAGACGTGACAGGAATAGTGTTAAGCCCGGTACTAGCGCACGTAGAATGGAAACCAGACCCAGGACTATCGTATGAGGTGCACTGGAGAACTGATGATACTCCAACACTGGCGCATAAGTTTAAGGGTACGTAATACGTGGCTTGACGATTTGTACCGATTTTTTTAATCTTATCCTCTTGACTTAGACAATAGATTCTGCATATAATTATGACCATTGGCCATTTATTTTCGTAATTCGCAATGGTTAGATAAAGTCGGTCAGACGACGATCGCTCCGAAAACGACCCAAATATGCTTCAGAAAAGATTACTCCTGAAAATGTACGTTATACCACTTGGGTTTTTCAACAGAGCACAACACATTTGAAGTACCGGAGGGTCGCAGCGCCAATGTTACGCGCTTGTCTCCCAACACTGCGTATACGGTGTGGGTCCGCGCGCGCTCCAAGCACAGTGCGGTGAGCGCGGACTCGGAGCCGCTGCGCCTGCGCACGTACCCGCCGCCCGCGCCGCTCGCACGCGCTAATGTCACGCCCTATGAAATACATGTCTTGTGGCCGCCACCGACGTCCTATCAGCTACATCAGTAAGTATTACCTTCATTTGTTGGACATAGGTATCTCTACAAAGGAGTTAGGCTAACAATTTTACGACATTAATCAAGTGATAATGTTTCTAATATTCCGATTCTACCGGATAATAGTCGGTTGTCGTGTTTTCTTGCATCCCAAAGCAGTAAAAGGTGACTTTAGCATCAGAGAGAACACTATTATTATAAATGTGCTGTTTTGTGATATTGTTTTCCACGACATTTTGCTGTGTGTGTGTAGCGACTACTGATGTTTTGTATTAAACTGTAGAAAAATAATAATATAGAGAACTCACCGTTAAACATTCTTCTGTTTTTTCGTCAGGTTTAAAGTAGAGTACACAGAGGCTACCCCATCAAGTGCAACATGGAAGTCCTGTACCCGAGACGAGCGGGACGTGTGGGCTGCAAACGATCTCCGGCCCCGCACCCGCTACCGCTTCCGCCTTCGTCTGCAATATGTCGCTAACGCCCCGCCGTATTACTGGCCGCACGACGACCGCTTCACTTTTGAGACTCTCGGTGAGTTTGGATAACTTTGAAAAAATAAGACAGCATAATGCTGGTTGAAGTTATAATTTGCAGGCCAATCTAGTCCATAAACCAACAGCCATTAGTAATTTAAAAATTAAGATACAATCAGAAATCACTGGAAGCTCTTTCAAAGTGCCTCGTGTATATTTGTTCTTGACGTTGGCAGATCCAGGGGGTTGGTCGTTTCCTAAGTGACCACACCCCTGGATCCGCCACTGAGCTCGCAAAAACAAAACAAGACACTGCTTCATTTAAAAAAATGCGAAAGTGAAAAGAAGTATGTGGCCTAGGTGACACCCTTGTCTACCTCCTGAGCTAAATGCTGGATCCGCCACTGATTCTAGGGCTTCTGTATTACGGTCGGAATTCTATTCTACGGTTTTTGAAGACCTGGTAAAGGTCGCCGATGCAATTGTTTCTGATGATACTTCGATCCGGTTATGGACGACGTCGATGAACCTCGACGTACAAAGTAGCGACGGCTCTCAATTTAGAATTTCAGATAAAATCTGTTTTTTTTTTTCAATATTATGTAATAGGTATATCGTTTTCGTTTTATAGGCGATGTGCCAGGCCCCCCGGGTCCGCTCCGTGTCGAAGGTGTAGGCGATCGAGTATTGCGTGTCTGGTGGACGGAACCCGATCCACGAGGTTCTGCTATCTTAGCTTACCGCGTTTGGGGACGACCGCAGCACAGGTACGATACTTCGACCTTGATTTAACCATAAAATAAAATATTATTATGTTAAGTCATCATCTTCCTGTCCCTTTTCCCAAGAAGTAAAAAATAGAATCAATTACGATCATTACATGTGGAAGTAGAGACTGACAATTGATCCTTTTCGCCAGGATTGCGCACGGGAGTGACAACATCACAAAGAATCTCAGTGAGTTGTTGCCAGCGAACTTGCCGTCTGATATCGACGACAAGATGAAAATGCGCATCGCAAGAGAGGGACTGGAGTTGCTTCATAATGGAACCGGTGAGTGATCGAACGCGTGGTGTAATTGAAATAAATGCATTGACTTAACTTTTGATTTTAACCGAAAAATATTGGAGTTGTTCGCAGTCTATCTTCTTCCATCTTAACAAATTATATTTATTAATTAGCAATCAAGCGCTCCTACGTTTATGGTTCATCGAGCCGTATCCATCTAGTTGTAGAGATCAACTACGATAACATGACACGCCCCTCCATTGACTCTGCAAGTAAAATGTGTGAGAAACAATATATACAACGCGTCATTTGTTCAACGCAGATGTGTGCATTCTGCAACTGTAGGACAAACTTAAATAAAAACATGGATCAGTCGCTCGACAGATTTGACGTCGCTAATTTACAGTGCGTCTTGTCGAGCGGTCACTTTAATTATGCACTAGTTGAGCAATAATTATAAATCTACTAAATATGAAACATGTCAAGTACTGCCATACAACATGGTGACTCGTTGGCACACACACATTGAAGACAGATGTTGGAAGGGCGTGCCATGTTATCGTAGTTGATCTATAGCAAAACCTGCACAAATTCTATCAGCTTGTGTAGTGCGGCCGTAGATTGCTCAAGTCAGTATTAACGAGACAAAGGACTTTTTTTTATGAATCGTCAAGAAAGTTGTGTATCGAGACGCGATGATGATGTTTTTGTTTATCGTTGTCTATTCGCAATTAAGACTGCAGGAGGAGTCTTCGGAAATAAAATTGTTTGACCGAAAATATGTAAATGAAATGTTGATTATTGCAGAGACTTACTGGCTGCTCAGTGGTGGTTCAGTAGGCGCAGGGTGGGTAGCGCGGGTACAAGCCCGCAACGAGCACGGCTGGGGCGCCCTGTCGCCGCCCGCTGAGCTCGACGCGGCCGCGCTGGCGCCGCACCGCCCTCCCGCGGCCGCACTCGCGTTGGCGCTGCTGGCCTTGCTGGCTTTACTGCTGGCCGTCGCCGCAGCCGTTTTCTACGGTACGTACAAAATAGGTCTTAAACAAAGAAACTTAGTGCGAACAGCGCAAAAAAAGCAAAATCCACTTGTTCCACCTTGTTCACCTCATTCGCTTTAATTCAACGTTGTAACATTTGGTGCCATTAATCATCTGATCCTATAAATTTATTAGCAGCATACAACGCTCGTGCTCGGAAAAAAGCGGCTATTGAAAACCAAATGCCATCGAATCCCACACGAAGAGGGCCCGATGTCGAACTTGCAACGCTGAGACAATTACCGACGCGACATTCCACCAATATACTTTATAACCAGGCAAGTATACCTCCACGTTTAGTACCAAAACAGTAGAGTCCTAAGACGTGGTTTATGGTTCCCAATTGATCAATGCTCGTTCTTTCTCTGTATGACAAAGAGGCATTTGCCCTGCAGTGGAACAGTTACAGGCTAATGTTTTATTATTATTATTGTCTTTATTCATTACTAGACATACTTATTATTATTACATTTTTAAATATTTCTATAAATAAGAACAAAAAATCATTTAAAAATATAAAAAAAGTAGCCCACCGGCATCGGAAACAGGGTCCAAGCTACCGGTGGTCAGAAGTACTGCTTTCTGTATCAGACCCTTGATCCAGCCGCCCAACGAGAGGCTATTGCTGAGTGCTCTTGGATATTAAACCATTGGCCATAACTACTATCGGCTATCGGTACAATGACTGCTGAATCAACATCCCACATGGCGACAACCTCGTGTCCCAAGTTTTGATATTTAGCTTCTTTATCCTTCTCGGCTTTCACAAGGTTCTCGTTATGCGGAACCGTGATATCAACAATCATATTATTATTGTTCCCAAGCGGTACTGCAGAAACTGATATCTTCAATTTAAACATTAGGCAGGGCAATATGTTGTTGGGTCTATTACCAAATTCATAAATCCAAGTTATAACTCTAATTGTGCACGGTAAATGGTTATCGGCTATTTTTGCACGAAACCTAATTCCGTATTTGTTTTCTGACGTCAGGGTGTACACTGTCCAACGGATGCAGAACTGGCTAGTTTGCCCCACATTCGCCGTGAGCAGATAACGTTGACCAAGTTCCTGGGTTCGGGCGCATTTGGAGAGGTATTTGAAGGCGTCGCCAGGCAGATCAATGGTAGTACTGCTGACACGAAGGTCGCCGTCAAAGTAAGTATAATTAATACAGTGTTGTTTCGTTTTTGGAAATCAATTCCCTGATTATAATCATATCAGAGACTAACGAATAATGCAGGCTCTAAACGTCCACTACAGAGTATCACTACGAAAAGTCATTAAGTCATTTCTACATCACAAACTAATCTGGGCATTAGTGATAGCAACAACGGTAATAATAATGTGGACGCTGCTACGCTACGCTAAATAAGTTATCGAATTTCTATCTTTAGCCCATTCACAACCAAACAACTTTATTACACTTATTTCTTTGTTCCTCAGACACTACGTAAAAGTGCCACAGAACAAGAAAAGACGGAATTCCTGAAAGAAGCGGCTTTGATGTCCAACTTCAAGCACGAACATATCTTACGTCTTTTGGGAGTGTGTCTGGACAATGACCCTAACTACATAATAATGGAGCTTATGGAGGGCGGCGATTTACTGAGCTACCTGAGGGCTAAACGCGTTTCACTGGTAAGTAAGATTTAATGGCGCGGCGGTGCTGCTGCGTTAGATGAATGGTGATTTAGTCTACAATACCCCAGGCATGGCAGCGCCATCGTCGGTACGAGACAACTGGCTCAGCGGACACAAACCGCTTTAACCAGTCTGGTAAATTACCAGAATAGTTTCTAATGTCTAGCAAAGGATTTTGTTAGGCAACACTTTACCGTTGAATAAATTAATTAAAATGCTATAAAAAATACGCTTTAACTCGCTACTCTTATTCACAGTACACGCCTGAATCTCTAACGCTTCTGGATCTCCTGAACATGTGCGTAGATGTGACAAAAGGGTGTCGGTACTTAGAAGAAATGCACTTCGTTCACCGCGACCTGGCTTGTCGCAACTGTTTGGTGGCTCATCGCGCCAACGGAAGAGTGGTCAAGATCGGCGACTTTGGACTTGCCAGAGATATCTACAAGAATGATTACTATAGGAAGGAAGGGGAAGGTAAAGATTATCACAATTTTTTTAAGAATTATGATGATGTTGTGTTCAACGGTGCATTTAGGACGCCGGATACTAAATGTTACAAAGACAAAAAGTCAATGGGCAACATAGTCCTAGTGTCAAAATGTACAAATTGCCTAGTGCCAAAATGTCATTTTGCCCAAATGCCGCTTTAATGTAATTGAGCATTACATTAAAGCTGTAATGTTCAATTGTACAAATTGCCCAGTGCCAAAATGTCATTTTGCCCAAATGCCGCTATGATAGAACAAATGAAATGACATTTCAATCATCTTTTTCAAGGATACCGGACTTTCAAGAAGTATTTATACTCAAAGAGATTAGATAGAGAAGAGATTTTAATTAGATATCCAGTGCAGAGAATTATGTTGATATCAAGTAGCAGATAGGTGTATAGGCTCAGTCGTTAGTGATCGTACCTTCGAAGCCCAGGTTTGCGGGTTCGAATCCTGACTGTGTGACAATTGGACCACGATGCATTTTGGCACAATTGTGTTTTATCTTTTGTACATTTTGACAATCTAACAATTAGACCCTTACGCAGTATATCACAATTATTTTTTGTCATTTGCACATTCATATACATTAAGACATTTGTACATTTTGACACTAGGACTATGTTGCCCATTGACTTTTTGTCTTTGTAACATTTAGTATCCGGCGTCGCATTTAGTCAATGGCCCTGTTTAAAGCCATAATAAATCAAAACCAGGGCAATAAACCCCTGCTTTAACACATTATTGAAAACACAAAGATACCAAATCATAGTGGCATACTCATCATCAGAGATCGGAATAGGTAGAGTATATTTACCTAAACTTCGAGGAAGAATGTAACATAGAGTGGATAATACCTCCTCTAAAATCCCGGAATAATTATAATGACGTATTAATTTATTGTTATTGTCTATTGGACTTACAAATTATGGATTTGAAAAATCATATAACATTTTTTAGGGTTCCGTACTATGTAAAATGTAAAACAATGTATGTAAATTATGTAAAACAAAGGCATTTAATTTAATACTTTTAATAGGGAACCCTAAAAAATTAAATCACTCTATGTTACTTAATTCCTCGAAGTTTAGGTAAATATACTCGACCTATTCCGATCTCTGCTCATCATACATAATCTATCGGATACAATTACTGGAAAACAAATATTCTAGTGTGGAAAGGAACTATTGGTATCACTAAAAGCCAATTTACGGATTATTCCCATCTTCCCCCGAATGTCTGCCCCCGAATGGGGGAAAATGGGAATTTTCGTGGCATCTTCCCCCGAAATTGTAATCGGGGGAAGATAGGAAATAAAAGTGTCATTTGTCCCCGAAATATTTTTAATATTTTTTTTGTGCCACCGCACCCAGTTTTGGTTTGAATGAAATAGACATGATTTTTTATAGGAATTAATAAAACAAAATGATGACTACCAACTTTTTATAAAACAAATATTACAGCATTTTTTCGTTTTACAATCAGTAATACATAAAATATAGGTACTACTATATCTAGCAGTTTCTCTAATTTAAAATTATCAATCTAACAATCAAATATTAATAATATTCATCTACAGGTGTTAACGAATTCGTGTAATTCCTTAAAATCACATGATCTACTACTGGTATAGACTGGCCCCGCACGGGATTTAGCTTGATTAAAAATAAAAAAAATAATTATTTTTTTTCATGCGGCTTTGTTAACGATCATATCTAAACCACCTAATAAGGATTCAGTAAAAAAATAAGTTTTTTTTTTTTTGCAAAAAAATTATTTTTGTGAACATTGCGATGTCACGCATAAATTAATAAAACTATGGTGACACGGCTGGCAGGAACAATTAACGCGATATCGCTCTTTGCAGTCAGATAACTCAAGGCTCTAAAAAGAATCAGATATTGAAAACCAATTTTTTTTTCTGTTTATTTTCGAAAATTCCCATCTAGTGTTAATCTGTGTCATTTATGTCTTTTTTACTGAATCCTTATTTAGTGGTTTAGATATGATCGTTAACAAAGCCGCATGAAAAAAAAAAGATTTTTATTTTTTTATTTTTAATCAAGCTAAATCCCGTGCGGGGCCAGTCTATACCAGTAGTACCTAGATCATGTGGTTTTAAGGAATAACACGAATTCGTTAACACCCTTTAGATGAATATTATTAATATTTGATTGTTAGATTGATAATTTTAAATTAGAGAAACTGCTAGATATAGTAGTACCTATATTTTATGTATTACTGATTGTAAAACGAAAAAATGCTATAATATTTGTTTTATAAAAAGTTGGTAGTCATCATTTTCTTTTATTAATTCTTATAAAAAATCATGTCTATTTCATTCAAACCATAATTGGGTGCGGTGGCACAAAATTTTTTTTATTAAAAATATTTCGGGGACAAATGAAACTTTTAATTCCCATCTTCCCCCGATTACAAGTTCGGGGGAAGATGCCACGAAAATTCCCATTTTCCCCCATTCGGGGGCAGACATTCGGGGGAAGATGGGAATAATCCCAATTTACAACTTTTTACTTAAAAAATGGTGAGGAAGCCGCAAAGAAATAGGCATGATGATTAAATACTGTTGGCAAGTGTTGTTATCTTTTTTTCCATCCCAGGTTTGCTGCCGGTGCGATGGATGGCAGTGGAGTGTTTAGTGGACGGCGTGTTCTCTTGCCAGTCTGACGTGTGGGCGTGGGGCGTACTTTGTTGGGAGGTAAGATTAACCTCAAATAAAGGAATACTAGATTTACACTTTGAAGTATGAACATTTTTAAAGCGTGTTAAAATCTCAAAATTAGACCATTTTTATTTCCGACAGAAAATGAAGCTTCTAATTCGTGACCCCAAATATGACCTAAAATGTAAACACAGCTCATTATAGCTGAGGATAGATATGTTTTAGCGTATTTTTTATGTAATTTTTGAACAGGTATTTCTCTTAAACTATTGACTTATGAGGAAAGTGGTAGAACAAAAATTATTATTTATTATTAGTACCCCCTTTCTGACTGACCTTGTATAGTATCTTACCAAATGGCAGTTAACTGCCTTATGGGAGACCTGGGTGCAAGCACGACTAACGAGCATGAGATTCGATTAAGTAGAATTTTTCTTTGGACGTCATCTCTATTCTGATCATTTTGTACAATGCAGTATAATCTTCCATGGTGTATTGTGTGCTTACTGAATTATAATAATTATTGTTTAATTGTCAGGTGTTATCACTGGGTCAGCAGCCGTACCCCGCTCGCACCAATCGACAGGTGTTATCTTACGTCCGCACCGGGGGCACGCTTGATAGACCACCGAACTGCCCTTCAGCCTTGTAAATATTTTTGCAGTTATTATATTAATGTCTACTACAGCAGTCGACTGCTGTACATAAATCTTTATCGAAATGAAAAGTAATCCTCGTAGTACGCAAGTTAACGAAAGCAAAGACAGACTACTTCCACTCGGTTTTATTAGCTGGCGAAGTGGTGACTTGAAAGTATAAAAAATCCAGTCTGCATTAAGGTCCCATATTAGAAAATCTCTGAATATACAATTTAACTTGTTTTTTCGTGACGAGGTTTCATTTCAAATCGATACATATGATCAGTAGCTAAATAATAATGAATTGAAATATTTGTATTCCAGCTACGACTTACTCCAGAGGTGCTGGAGCTATTCAGCAGAGGCGCGGCCGTCGTTCCGGCACTGCCTCGAGGTGGTGTCAGCTCTTCGCGACAAGACGTCGCCCAACATCACCCTCACCGCCACCGCCACGCCCGCGCCGCACTACCTCACGCTGCTCGGAGACGGTAACTTCTAACCTGTTACATACATCATCATGTTCACTTGCATGATTTGCAATCAAAATTAGGATGGATACTGACGGACGGCACTTGGCCAACGACATAATATGAAACTGCTGCCGTCGACCGCTGTCAGCGGCATGCTGACTGCATGTCGACAGCAGTCGGAATCTTGTTGACGACGGCTAACATGCTGACAGCTTGCTGTGACGTTGGTCGGAGACAGTTGTTAAACTATGTCGTCGGTCAAGTACAGGCCGTTCGTAAGCGTCCAATTCATATATTTTACCACGGAACGGAGTAGTAAACAAATGCAGTGTTAAAATGTGTGGGCAATGGCTTGACAAACACCGCGTATGTCGCTGCAGACTGTTAATCAAAACCACGATTCATTCAATGACAGATCTTTTATTCCGCGCGCGCATCTTTGTAATTGGATCAGTTTAGTTTTAGGAAGTTACATACGTATGAACACTTAATTTGTAACTACTTCGTGTATTCAACTAATTCTACTCACATTTTATTTAGTGGAATGCATAATATATTTCCACAAAATCTATCTTCGTCGATAAGCATGTTATCTGAAATTTAAAATCATGTTTTAATAAAAATACGCGAGATTATAAAAGATATTTTTCTTCATTTCATGTAATACAAACTAACCGATGTATTGTGCATGGGCTGCATGTTCAGATGCCGTCGACAACCGCACCTACCTATTGGACGAGAATGACAACGCCTGCTTAGGTTCGTGACTACAATAATTGAATGATATCATTTAGGTTATTTTATTCTTCGTGCCCATAACTAATTAAATGATCTGATGCAGATGAAGACTTTCCGGAGCACCACATGGAGCCGTCGCGATTGCTTCCCGAACGAGCTCCGAAGTATTTGGAACTCATGTACGATAGCGACTCTGCCCCCGGAACTATCTGTGACGGTTACGAGATACCAAGAGCGCCAATTACGTACATGCCTCCATTCTCAAGACACAGCATTGTCGGTGTCGCACCTAATAGACTGATCAAACCACCGTTGTACAGAACACATTCCTTACGAACTCACACGCGGCCTCCAAACGCCACCATTATTCCTCTGCGGAATGGTTTAGTAAAGCGAGCTTCCATGTGTGAAGAAATTAGCGCTCGAGAGCCGAGAGCGTGTTCGTCACGACAACAACCGCGAGTTGACTTAGATTTTGATAAACACGTATTCAAGACTCCATTTTGAACTGTGATATTAGAAAAAATAATTATGCAATGTGTAAATTTTTCCACCGAATGAGGATATTGTCTTAGAATTAAGTGAATAATTAATATTATTTATTTTCACTAGATTACAGTTTGTAAATAAAGGTGAATAAATTCGTTGTACATATTAGTTTAAGCTGCCATGCTGCGATTAAAGCATCTTCAGCAGACATCAATAAGAGACAACATATTACTGCATTTATTAAAGCCAGTTAATAAAATATATTGCCTTATCATCATAGTTCGTGTACTTTTATTTACCTATTTTGGAGCAAAATTATTTAAAGGTGCGTTTACACCAAGTGAGGGAGAGCTCATTCTTCCCCCACTCCTCTAATATTCTTTGAGGTTAAAGAAACATTAGAGGGAAAGAGAATATCACTCTGTTAAAAGGCGTCATAATACATTGTAAGAAATAATATTTTTGGGCCACACATAGTGAATGACTAATGTACTTAAAACGCACAATTAAATCACACAGTACTAAGAATAAACTACCTACTCCATACAGTAGAAATGAAAATATTTACTACAAAGATACATAACGTAAATTAATCATAGGGAAAAAAATAACAAGTAGATTACTACAACATTACTACTGCTGGTCCAAACAGGTCAGCCTAATGCCAAGCACAAGAACTTCTCGCTGGTTTTCACTTTTTACTCCAGATTCGATAAACAGGGTGTAAACGAATTCGTGTAATTCCTTCAAACCGTGTGATCTACTGGTGACACAGATTAACCCTAAAAGGGAATTTTTGTAAAGAAAGTTTTTTTTAAAAAAAAAACCTGTATTTTTTATTTCTGAGTCATTTTAGAGCCCTGAGTTAACTTACTGCAAAAAGCGATATCGCGTTAGTCGTGCCCGCTAGCCGCGTCGCCGTGCTTTCATTCATTTATGCAAAATGTTGTGTTGAAAATTATTATTTACTGAATTCGTGGTTTAGATAAGATCACTTACCAAAGAAAAAACATTTTTATTTTTTAATTTTAATCAGGCTGATTTCCGTGCGGGGCCAATCTACACCAGTAGTAGATCATGTGGTTTTAAGAAATTACACGAATTCGTTTACACCCTGTAGACAGACATTGGACGTAATATTGAGGGGGTCTTTAATGTTACAAATTATTTATACTTTTAATTTCAAAATGCAAAACAATCTACTAAAGCTCATCGCTCATCTAACGCCGCAGCACCGCCTCGCCTCTAGAGATAATTGAAAGATGGAATTTAAGTTGTGCTCAAAGACGAAGCTGTGTTAATAGACGAAATCGCTGGCGCGCCGCGTCGTCAACTCAATTATCAAAGGATCCGCTTCCTAGTGTAGTATATGTATAGAACAAACATTAACTTTGTTTTTCTCTGCTCTAGTATAAGGCGAAGCTAAGCTGCCGCGTTAATTGGGCGTTGGGCCCTATCATTACACTGCCGCGTGCCGCCCGAATGAATTAAGCCCCACCGCGTCGTCGCAACATTGAGCTGCAAAAATTCTCGCGTTGGTATACGCAGTCAAAAACAGATATACTGCTTAAAGTTATATTATACACCATGGAATCTTTTTATTTTCAATGTTGAATTCAATTCAATTGCTTCGAACTTTAGCAATGCATATTTACCTCTTGCTGTTCTTTATATCACTATTTACGCTCTTTTTTAGCCTGCGCCAGTCTAACATTGCCACGGGTCGACCTTTAAACTTTTATTTTACTGAGAACAAATAGCGATAGTATTACTAAAATGCTACGATGCTTTAATATTACCTTGCTACGAATAGAATTTCACGGTGGAGAATGCTGTTGTATTCTATAATACTATTAAGGTACAAAATAAAAACATCATGTTCGAATATTTATTTTTTTATTTGATATACGTTAATTTATTTGCTAATTTCATATTTTACAACTAACAAATAAGTGCATCTTTTCATACAATCTATTTAGCTAATATGCCTAGAACACAGTACATATTAGCTATGTAGTGAGATGTACTTATTGTATTAATAAAACCCAACATATTATACGGGCACTATGTGTATACATTGCGAACGTATTGAATAGATCGGTTAAAATTGGTACACACTTACCCGCTTATTCATAATCATACTATAAGACTTGTATGACGGCCCACAACGCTGTTGCCGTCTCGATTTATTTATGATATGATGGGTACAGACCGGGCTGGCTAAAGGTACAGCACCTGGACCTTCGGATATAGGTACGTCCAAATGCTGATTTTATCAAAAATACATTGTAACGTAAATCCGACACAACTATAACAAGCGATCATTAGCAAACGCCAACGATGGCGAGTGAAAGTTATTCAATGGCGTACGTAGGCCCGATCTGTACCCAGCAAAGGTATGAATGATAATGACATGTAAGACCTCGAGCATATGCCTATTGCACATCACGTTTTAGGCCGGGACGATACCGGTTTGGCTTCGGTTCCAGTACATATTCTAACCGAAGTCATGATTTCGGGTCAATAATTTATGGGAACCGGAGCCAAAGACTTCGTATAGTCCCAGTCTCAAATAAGGGGGAAATATGTTTATAGAGGAAAAAAGACCACAGACTAATTGCCGATTGACTTCTTAGTCGTGTCAACGTTAGACATGATACTCAAAATACACTGCTTAGGGCGCTTGTAATTGACGAGATGCTCTCTCGTCGCGTCCCCTGTGTGAAAAACAACCGGCCGTGCGCAGCACCACAGCCGCACCGCTGCGGCAAGACTACAGTCCGACACAAACCGTCTGAATTGAAAGCGCCCTCCGAAAATAAATCGAGGTAGTTAAATGATATTAAAACGTGATACCACGTCAGAATCCCTAAGAACAAAAAAAGTTTCTATAGCGCGGAGTAACCCGCAAACGAAAACTAATAGTAAAAATAAAATACATATACCTTTCTTAACTAAATAAAAGTTCTTATTCGGTAATTTACTACTCCTATCTATTCGCCGTCTTCGGCAATTTCTTGTTTGACCCGTTTCTCGTGTTTCAACTGTTCAGTAGTAGTGACGTTGCCACCGATGTCGGGAGGCTCCTGGTGGTCGTCGTCTTGGGCGTCGTCTTTGCTGTTCTCGTGAAGTAACACGTACTCGCGTTGAGAGAAGCCGAACTTAACGACGTCGCGCTCAAGTAATTCCACGTAGCGACGGGGCTCAATCTTCTTGTTGTTAACGAATGTACCGTTCGCTGATTCTGTTAAAAATATTAATTTGTGTGTGTTTTAAAATATTAATTTCTCTTACATATTATATATACTGGCAAACTGTTTTTATCTAATACTTATTAATAAAAATTAAATGAATGAACTACGGTTCTATAAACAATGACGATTATGATGGGTCATCAGTTCCTAGACTTGAGGGCGATTTTACTGCTAAAATTTCTTTTTGTAAATTATGAACTTCAAGGTTCTACATATTTTAACCATGACGAAAACGTACCATTTAGTCTATTTGTGACAATGCTAATCATATCTAATTCTAGCTAATGATCTAAGAATTTGAAGTTCGATGGCTTATTTTAACACACTTACCCAGGTCTATGATATACGGTCTGACCCTCCGTCCCTGCGAGCCGTCAGGTCTAGTGAAGGGCGTAGCGCGGTACTGAAGCGCCGAATGCTGTTTACTGATGGACGGGTGCTCCAATGCTATGTCCACCACTTTCTTGTCGCGGCCGATCAGGAATGCCGACTGGCGGTGAATATACAGGATTGGTAATGCTTTGTCGCCTTTGAAGGGGTAGAATCTGAAAATAATTTTATAACTATCACACCTGTTTCCTACAGTGTATAAGGCAAGAAAAATAGAGCCCCTACCTATTTGGGAGGAGAATGTAACGGCATTAATCCCAAAATACACAAATAAGAACAGTTTGTGACAGAAAACTCAATTTGTTGAGTTATCTAGAACTGCACACCGAAATTGGTCCAAAGCAAAGGTTACCCTGAATAATTGTTAAAATTTATAAATATAAAAAAACCTAATAAGGATAGGATTCTGCCTACTATAAATTATCATACCATGACCGTAATAGGAACGTATCAGGTACCAAAACAGCGCTGCGAACATTACAATGCTCAGTGCAACGAGTAAACAGCGTTCAATTCCCATATACAATGCATATTATGATGACCGTACCAAGCCCGTTCGGTACGCGTTCAATGGGCATTCAGTGCCTGTTCTGTCGGTTATAGTACATTTTGTTTAGTGGTATAAATGTTCGTATTTACGAATGCAATATATCAGATTTTCGTCATCCATTTGTTTTGCGCACATGCTTTTGTTTGAAGGCTGGCAAATAATTATTGTCATGTATCAGACAGGGATAACAACGCGGAGCATACGCGGTATCGACACGGTGCACACTGGTTTGGTAATGTCGCGTGTCATGCACGGAGCGTTTCGTCACTTGCAAAATATTCTCGCCATTTAATTGTTGCCGGTCCGGTCATGGCACGTTACGGTGTTGGCCGGTAACAGAACGGTCTAGTGGGCGTTGTCTGATATTAATCCACCAAGAATATTTTCTGCATGTACGGTTACGGTCCTAGTACGATACGGTGTAGTGGGCGATCCTAGAAGACTGAAATAAATATTATTTACCTCCATCTTCTTTTAGGCTGTTTAGCATCATCAGGTTCCGTGTACTTAATCACGACTCCGTTGACGGTATTGGCGTCAGCTGTTAGTTTCCCCGACAGGCCGAAGTTGGGCTTTTCTTTATCAGCTGGAGTCTTGCCATCTTCTTTCTTAACTTCTGTCTTTCCCCAGTTGTATTCCTTATTCTCATCAGCATCTGCAAATCTATACAAAAAAAAAAGTTTATGATGATTACCTCATAAAGTAATTAAATTCTTTATGATAATTATTGGTACCGCAGTTATGCGTCATGTTAATGACTCGACTATTTAAACGCTACTTTGTCTGTTGCTGTACAGATAGCTACTATGACAGTACTCATACACAATCAAGTCATATCTGCTACAGCTCCAAAATACAAATTACGTCACTATCGGTTTTATGTTGTTCCCGTCAATCTTTTTAGAAAAAAGTTCTTTTGAATATAACCGACCTGGTTTTGCGATCTCTTGATCTGGTCTCTGATTTGACTGGAGGTCTTCCGCGGTCCGCATTACGATCTTCGTTTCTTCCAGGCCGCTCCCTCCTTTCATCACCACGACCATCCCTGTACCGCTCTTCTCTTCCATCCGGTCTCTCTGGTCGACGATTCCGCTCTTTGTAGCGTTCTTCTTGACTTCTCGATCTTGACCTTTCTCTAATTTAAAATGTTAAATAATAGAATAAGTGGTTTAGCTAGGACACAAGATAAACATTTTTTTGCTACATATCTGTAATTTGTTATATGTTTTTCTTATCGGTTTGCATAAGTTGTAGAAATAAATCGAACAATCATGTTCGAGCGTAAAATTCGACGAAGATTATAATCTACAAATGCTTGTACTATATTCTACGTATTAGTGCTCGAAATAGAAAAAAAAGGTGAACCTGTGGTGAGACGCAGCTGGCTTGTCGGGCCTACCAGCGGTGCTCATGAGCTTCTCTCGACGAACATCGCGTGGTCTGTAACCGATAAACATCATAACTGATCAACCGCATCTACACTTTCTAACGATACACAGACGATTTACAATGGCCACGGTTTGCAAACTGGGTACTCCACCACAATTAATTTATTTCAAGCTTAAACAAAAATACAACAAAAGTAATAATAAATATATTGTAATTTTATATAACTGAAGTATGTTTACCTACAGGTCCTACCAAAGATCCTTTCATTGTGGTCGATAGCACAATAAATTGTGAAAATGAGAATTTTATTTGAAGTAGAGCTAAGTTAGAAACTAAAACATATTTTCAGCATCTATCGACTTGTAAATAAAAGAATATTATGCTAGAGACACTCATTATCAGTGTATAAATGTTTCAGCGTAACAATATATTCATTAATTTATCTTCAACACGAAGAACCAATTATTTTGACACTCCTATAAATCGTACACTTACCATTACTTTTGAAACACAATGTTGATTTCACGAGCATACCTACTACGTTCAGCCTTTCGTGAACTTCTCATATTTTGACTAATTATTACATAGATGTTTTAAATCAAAGAGTTAGCTTTTAACTGAGCTAAGGCCTGTGACAACTGTTTTCTTTCGTCTCATCAAAGCGCAAGACAATGCGCGAGGCCAGTTCTTACAGTATTAATCTTTTGAACGCCAAACTTTATATCTTCTTTTATTCGATACGTGAATATATCCATCATCGGCTTTCAAAGGGTTAAAAGTGTTATCTGTTTATTCTCCTATTTTGATTTGTTGCATAAAATGATGTTTCCATTACTTTTCACTTTTAAGCGTCGAACAAAATCATGGATTGTATCGAGTGTATCGAACCATATTTTGCGGATTAATTCCATTTTATTTATGTAGTTCCTTTCCATTATACTTGCATTGTATCCTCTCCTTATCTTCATCTGTATGCATTTATAGTATTTCTGTCTTTGTAATGAAGAGTAAAATTGCTTGTGAATCAATGCTTCAGCAGCAGTTTTCACTTATCTTTAGTAAAGATCTTCTGCTGGGGTTCAGAATATACTTATTTGTATGATAATAATGATGTGAATTACTTATAGACGAAGCACTCCATAGATAACACGGCGAAATAGGTATCAGTTTAGTGATATAATCGATAAAAATCGATAAAAAGTTGTAATATTTCCGTTTGCATCACATAGTGCATTGTCAAATGACAGTACATTTTAAACAATCTTAACTCAGAATTTTCATTCTAAAGTAATTACAGCAACTTTGTTTGGCTTTGTGTGTTCCAATATCAAAATCGTTTTGGAACCTAATAAAACAATACAGTTTATAAGAGTAAACAGTATTCTGAATAAACACGAACAACATTAAACAAACAAACTCCAAATCTGCTCCAGTGTGTATGTATGTAATCTTCGAATCCATTCCTCAAAACAATTATTTTCCATAAAATGTTTTGACTGAATCTTTGCTTTATTATCTCAAATAAATAGCCTTCTTCATTACTAAATTCCGGCGACATTATTACTAATGACAATCATTATCTCTTCCATATTATGGTCCTTATTTTGCCAGTTTCTAGATATCTTCCAAATTAACGTTCCTTATTTTAAGTCTTGTTATAACATTGCTCAAGACTGATCCATCATGCATATCTATTGCTTGTTTTATTTTAGTCGTCATTTCTTAATATAGCTGCTACATAAAATCTAAGTGAATGTTTGAGTAGTATTTGATTAAATATGTGTAGAATTCCCTCCTTCTAAGCACTTTTAGCGCTTGGATAATCCAAAATGAAAATAATAATCTTTTGCTAATTAGCATTCCAACAAATCTATAATAATCGATGGTTTCACACATGCCTATAGCAAGTATCATTTAAGGTGCAAATATTAAAATATCTTTGCAACACCGACATGCTCTGATCATTATATTTTTCTGTAGAGTAGTCACTGTAAAAATAAATATAGTTATTTAACGTCGCAGGTACACTGTTACTGACCGGTTGCGGCCAGCACACACGCATGCAATAACACTCGGTAATCTATGTGTAAAAAATGTTTTAAATTGATGAAAAAATCCTCTTTGAAACATAAACTACCAGTTACATCTAAGATTTTATTTATTACTGTTAACTTCTTACATCTAATTACCGGAGGTAGACAAGTATTTACATACCTTTCTGAAGAGAAGCCCTCTTCATGATACCTCTCCTTCTTGTCGGGATACTCCCTCTCGCGGAAACGGTCGTTGTCAGGTGGACCACGTCTAGTGACAACATTTTCATAGTTAGACACATTGCGAAACTAATTACACGTAGTAGTGGTCCACGAATTTTTACACTATTGTAATTGTAATTAGTTGCACTAAAAAGTATTAAATAATAATAGATTAAGTATTTTGACGCCACTGACATACGGTGAAGGAAAACATCGTGAGGAAACCTGGACTTAATAGTCTGAAATCGCCAACCCGCAGTAAGCAAGCGTGACGATCAATGCTCGTTCCTTCTCTGTATGACAGCAACAGGCTAATATTTATTTTTTAAACTGTTGTTGATAATTATGTAAGTGACCATTACTCTTAATGAAAAAAAAAGATCTTTAAACCAATTAAATACTGAAATTAGAACCATATACGTAGGTCTATTTTTCTCTTCTAACCCTATAACCCCCTCGACCCTCACATTTGCTCCCATACAGGAAATCAACAAGTACATAATAACAACTTAATTGACATTAGTCACATTTGTGTTGGGTTGGTAGACCGACTTGCATTCTTCTTTGAGTTCATTAGTAATCATTACATACAGGGCCATATTTACTTTGAGCTCATTGGACTATATCGTCAGTGGAAAGGTAAAAAGACTAAAGCGCCAATATACCTACTTTACAGGAGAGCGTTTTAAAGTTTTTTTTTGACGAAAAAAAATCATTACAATGTTTCTGTATGAGGTATCTTAATGAAACTTACATACCAATGTTATGTGATTTTTTTGCTATTTTTTGGTTTTTGAATGAAGCTTCTATCTCTACTGGTTCGTGAGAAAAATGTCGCTTTAGTCAATATCAACTAATCATTTCGAAAAACTCGGTAAGGTCAAAATACTAATCCACCCTAGATGATTTTGTACCCACAGTCGAAAATTACTAACAAGCCATCAAGTACTAAAATATAACCAAGTAAATATACTTATGGTTCTATGTGTTGCATAAAATGGAAAGCATAAATCACTAACAAGAATATTTACATTTAATCTTGTCCAAGTATAATTACTTACTACTAATTAAATACCATTCCGATTTACAGACACAGGAGAGTAAAATTACTAAAGCACAAAAAGTTTCATGTTAGTGGTACCATTCCTACTACTGCAAATTATGTTTTTTTTTAATTTGAATGTTATTTAAATACTAGCATGTAATTTTAAATAGACATTAAATCTTTTTTGGGACGTTTTGAGATGTGAAAAACCTTTAAATACCCATGCAGAAATATTGTTAAAACCCAAACAACGGATTTAATGATTTTATGCAATACAGCCACGTCGGCTGCCCCATGCAGAAATCCAACCATTCAAATTTTTTATTCAGGATGTCGGCAGATTTAGTGTAGTGGAGAACCGATCAGGATCGAGTATGATATATTCTAGGGCTAATGTTCCTTGTGGTTTTGATTGACCTAAAGTCCTCCAAGTACATTGCTGAAGAAATCACTGCTGGGCTACCAGGTGAGGAGAAAAGGTCAAGTAATATCCCAACTCCTTTACATGGTTGACCCAAAACTGTTTGCCCCCACCGATTTGCGGCTGGTGGAGTTACTGAAGGTAACTGAAAACTTCAGTAATTCTTTCAGTATGGAATTTGATGTGGACAAATATGCAGTTATGCATGAAACGTGAGGGAAGATTGTGGGATCCTAGGGAATTAAAGTAACTTAGATCCCACTCCCCAAAACCTACACAGACTTGGGTATATCTAGGTGATAGGCATTAGGGAGACCGACATGAAGCAATCGTTGTGGGAGAGCTTCAGGCCGCCTGAACATGTTCAGAAAAATGTTTTATTGGGCGGAAGCAAGGTCTTTAACGGTTGGGTCATGCCGGTCTTGATGAATCCTTTGGCATAGTCAAGTGGACTTCAACGGTTCTTGAAGCCTTGGATAAATGATTCGTGCACTGCTGATTGTATATCGAATGCATCACTTGCGCTTATCGGTGATGTGGCTGTATATTCCTCGGAAGTGATATATGTGTAGGGATCGAGAGGTTTTAAACACAAATACCCCACACAACCGCGAAACGTACAGTTTCAGGGAGATGTGATCGCCGTGAACAAGGAACTGACCCCGCTCTCCTGGGCTTAAGAGACTGGCGCAAACCTACAATACATAGCATCAATGAATGACCGCAAAAAAGTATGGCAAAGCAAGCGTTCGTATCTAGCTATTTTTTCTAGACGACGTCGATGGTCTTGTATGTGCAATTGTGAACGAAGTTATGATGACGAACATGTACTGGAAATATATTGTGAAGGATGGAACGGTTGACACTGTCGAGCATGCCACCGTCCGGGAAAACGGCGAGTATTTGCACAGACATAACCTGGAGGCCAAAATTATTCACCAGCAACATGCTCTGAAATACAATCTTGTTTCTACATCGTGTAATAAATACTTCAAGTATGTCCGACTCAGTTCTTGAATCGATCTATCATGCATCACCCACAGGACTGTTGTTCTCAAAAAGCCTGATTAGTGATCGGCCGGAGTGTCGCACAATGATTGTATTGTTGATATTATTGTCCCTCATGACGAGAATTTCGTGAAACTTGAAAAAGCATGAAGCACACGAGGTTGTCAACATTTAGGACGTAGATTCAGCAGTCTGTGCCGATAGTCGTTACGGCTAATGGCATTAGGCCATTAGTCAAGAGCCTCGATCAACACCGCAAAAGGCTCTCGGTAGGTGGCTAGATCAGGCTTGATACAGTATGCGGTACTCCCTGTCACAGCACGCATTGTGCAAAGGTTTCTTTCTCTGAAGCCCTGACCACAGGTTGCACTCGCGCGCACGAGCCGTACGGTTTTTTTTTTAAGGCTGGTTAAATCAGGATGGTTATAGGCTGTTTAATGGAAATCGGTTCAGCCGTTTCAAAATGATCAGCTCTGCAGTTCACAGTTGGAGTGGAGATTTCAACCAAACTATAGATATCCATTTGACTTACATTGCAAAACTAGAGACAATAATAGTAGGGTACAATTTTTAGGGGAATTTGGGTTTGGAAGGTTGTTAACACTTCTAACTTCGAAATAGCTAATAATCAGGCAGACTCAGTGATTTTGATAACAAGGATTTTGAAGGTGGCTCAGGGAGGTTGTCCGCCCTCCGCAATGACTAGTTGTAGATCCATCGTATTTGAACTCGTATGACTTGTTATGGAAAGCAGCTTCTCACCGCAATAATAAAATTAATGATCGGTTACAAGGATCGACAGCCACATTACAAAGAAGGGGGTATTTTTAAATTTTAAATATTAATTTAGTGGTGATAGATCGATCAGAGCGTCTCACAATGATTGTTGATATCACTGTTTCGCATGATGAAACCTCGTGAAAACTGAGAAAGATAAAGAAATGAAACATCAAGACTTGGCACACGAGGTTGTCGACATGTGATATGTTGATTCAGCAGTAATTGTGCCGATAATAGTTACGGGGAATGGCTTAATAGACAAGAGCCTCGACCAACCCCTAAAGAGGCGCTCGTTGGGTGGCTGGATCAACGATCTGATATAGAAAGCGGTACTTCTCGAAACGGTGCGTATTGTTAGGAGGTTCCTCTCTCTGAAGCCCTGACCACCGGTAGCTTGGACCCTGTTTTCGATGCCGGTGGGATACATTTTTTTATATTCATGAATGTTTTTTTTGAGAAATATTTAAAAATGAAAATTGTAAGTTACATTTAAGTATCATTATTATGTTAAATGAGACGTATAGCCTTTCGCACTATTTAAATAAAATCTCATACTGACTACTAAATAGACTTCCTTATTGAATTTAGGGATATTTTTTTTTACTTAACCGCCATTCATTACAAATATTTGTAAAACGATTTTTACTAAAACGCCAACAATACTACGACACAATAATGCAGATTTACTAACAAACTACTGAAATGGATTTAGTCTGAAGGATTAATTACTAATAAACATTATTTAGCTTATATGAGAAATCGAATAATACTGATAAGCCATCGTTTCTCTTAAGTAATTAGATAAAAAGTATTTAAGCGACGTCAACCTATAAAACATCGAAAAAACGTCGCTTTAGTCACTCATCAATGTACTTACAGGCAAAATTTTGGAATGCTAAAGCGCCAAAAAAGTGCTCAGATCACCACGAGACCTAGACCAATCGACGCAGAAAAAAAATTGCAGTCGAACTGTATATATAACTCATTTTGACCAAAAGTGGCGCTTTAGTCTTTTTACCTTTCCACTGACGATATGCTCAGGGCGATAGAATTGCAGGAGAATGTAAATCTAAATATGCTTTAAAAATTATATTTCTATAACTTCTATTTCCCTCTAAGAATCGTAAATTACAACGTTTTCAGCCAATTTTGGATTAATTCTCAATTTCAAATTCTCAAAAAGATTTGGTTGACTCCTTCGCGTCACACCAGTCGAAAAGTTCTTCAAGAAATAAGAGTATCTATTATAAGTAAAAGCTTCTTAAAAAAAAATTTTTTTTTAATGTCTGGTATTTAATGACAAGCACGTCAATAAAATGCAGGCGCTGAGGGGATCAATATTAGCAAAGCATTTAGCCAATCGCTTTTGTAAATGGCTAGTCTTAGCCTTACAATTGTATGTGTGAACAATTCGCATCAGCATTAGGATTTTTATAATCATTATTTTACTATTTTTTATTGAAACCTAAATGTCACAATTATTTGTTGAAGTAGGTACGAACTTTATGAACTCATGTTTCTTTTTATGTTATTTACCTGGAGCTATATTCTGCAAGACAATTAGAATTTTATATGCCGACAACTTAGAAATGGCTCATCACCTTCCTGTTAGCCCCCCCCCCCCTTTACATAACCGGGCAATTATTTGCGAGACCTGAAGGGTATCCGGCCCGTGGGGGGGTGGGGGGGGGGGGGGGAGTAAAACTACTTGTACTACACTAACATCATGACTACCTGCAACAACAGCACTAAGGGCGACCCCTAGTGGGACTCGGACCTCGGCTTAGGGCGTTGCTGGCGGGGGCTTAGGGGGGGGAGACAGCTTGATGAGGGCTGAATTATCGGTGTGAATCTTCCTGCTCTGGTCCCAAGTTACTTGTAGTCGGAGCAATACGTTTTTCTCTTCCATTCTTCCCTGTCAACCGTCACATTATCATTTACTCCCTTTTCCTCTATATTTTTCTCCCTCACACAATCTATCCATCTTTTCTTTGGTGTCCCTCTCCCCCTCCATCCATCAACATTCATATTCATCACTCTCTTAGTCACATGCGTTTCATTCCATTACCATACCAAGACAAACGATTTATTTTAACTTTTCTCACACTGGTGCCACTTTCTCTGCCTCTAATATACTCATTTCTTAGTTTATCCGTTCTTGTCACTGCCACACATCCATCTAAACATTCTCATCCGTCTACCATCCATCCGATACCCATCCCATACCCATCCCATACCCATCCCATACCATCCATCTACGTGCAACCTTCTTTTATCCGGCTTCTTCGCGGTCCAACATTCCAATCCGTACAGAATGACAGGTCTTATAACGGATTTGTAAATTTTGCCCTTTAAGGGGCACCCGTGGGTCACAAGCCTTACAAGTTGTTCCTGTGTCCTGTCGCCATTTCATTCAACCTGAGTTGATTCGGTGCGAAATCTCGGTCCATTTAACCATCCTCTTGGCCACGTGACCCAAGGTAGCGGAAGTCGGAGCAGACTTGTACGGAAATTCCGGGAAGAGTAATGGGCACAAGAGTGGAGACCGCCGAAATCGCAAAACATATACTGCTTTGCTTCTGCTCTCTTTCAAGTCTACGCTCTCCAGTTTTTGCCACCATTCCCCCAGTCTTGTCTGAACCCCTAGGGAACTCCCAACAACCAGCTCAATGTCATCTGCATATAGCATCCACCGGGGAGCCTCTTCCTGTATGTCCGACGTAAGAGTGTCCATTATTACCAGAAAGAGGTAAGAGCTGATAGCCGATCCTTGGTGCAAGCTTACAGCCACATTAAAGCTGAGAGTCGCGCCCATGTGGACCGGACTTGAGTACTACATCTACCATACATCGCTCGTATCAACTGCACATACTTTCCAGGCACACCTTTTTCCTTCAGGGCCCATCACAAAACCTCACGGGGTACCAGGCCGTACGCTTTCTCGAGGTCAACGAAAACCATGTGCAAGTTTTTGTGAGCACCTATGTATTTCTCACATAGATGGCAGATAGCAAAAATGGCATCCGTTGTTCCTCGACCAGGCATGAAACCGAATTGGCCCTCAATTCTACTAACAGAAACTTTTATCAATTGCAACTGAATCGTTCATTCAGACAGTTTTCGTTTACGAAAACTGTCAAAATGTTCGGTTTTGCTTTTGTTGTCAAACAAATTGATAGTTTTTGTAAACGAAAAGTGTTTGAATAAACGATTCAGTTGCAATTGATAAAAGTTTCTGTTAGTAGAATTGGGCTCCTGGTTATGTGACATCTCACTCTCCTCTCTCAGTCGCCGCTCAATAACTTTTTCCCAAGCTTTCATATTATGCGACATTAGCATTATTCCTCTATAGTTGATGCACTCCAGCACATCACCTTTGTTTTTAAAGATGGGCTAGGCCCCAACGAACTGTTACACCATTCGTCAGATATTGCTTCTTCTTGCAACAACTTATTGAAGAATAAAGCTAACCACTTCTATCCACCCGCAACCACTTCAAGTGGTATTCTGCCTGGTCCAGTTTCTTTTCCATTTGTCATTCCATTTATTGCCATGCCCACTTCATCCACATTGACCTTTCTCACTAGTCCTTCATTCACAGATTTATTCTGAAGCACACGGTCATTCTTTTCATTCATCAGTCTTTCAAAATAGGTCCTCCATCTATTTTTAATTTTCTCATCATCTGAAAAGTTTTTCCAGCTTCATCCCTTACACACCTTATCTGACATACATTCCCCATCTTTCTATCTCTAGCCTTAACGAGCCGGTATAGATTTCGTTGGCCTGCTGGACTGTCCAGTGTGGTATAGTATTTTTCCTGGGCTTTTGCTCCTGCTACAGCAACGCTTTTTTGGATTTTTTCTTCGACTCATCGTACTCAATCTTCTTTGCTTCTTTTAATCTTCCATTCTCCTCTTCAACACACTGCTATTCTTTGAACTTCATCGTCTTTTTCTTCAGCACTTTTTGTACTTCTGTCGACCATCATGTATCCCCCTATATATTATCTAGCCTACAAACAGTATTAATTGAAAAGTCTCATAAAGAAGAAGAGAATCCCATCTATTGTGCCCTTTCTTTATGACTCTCCCAAAATATATTTCGCTGCACTCCTGATAGACCTTTCCATCTCACTCCAACATTCA
The DNA here is from genome assembly GCA_905220435.1 of Amphipyra tragopoginis. Classification (NCBI taxonomy): domain Eukaryota; kingdom Metazoa; phylum Arthropoda; class Insecta; order Lepidoptera; family Noctuidae; genus Amphipyra; species Amphipyra tragopoginis. The sequence goes on along the minus strand of HG992005.1, from coordinate 13,396,573 downwards.
TTCACGCTTCGATCGTCCATGTCTCCCATTTCTATCATTTTATCCACCAATCGCTTTCTAAATATCTTCGCACAATTAGCATTCTCTAGCAAGTGCCATTTTATTTTAGGGGAGTTCGCTCCTTGTTTTCATTAAACTTTATTTTTACAAGTACTTCATAATTAGGAGTCTGTACTGTGAGACCAAGTCTTCTCCCGGTAGCGCTTTGCAGTCTTTTACGTGTAGGGTTGCCATCCGTCCGGGTTTCCCCGGATTTGTCCTAGTTTAGAAGGCATCCGGGGAGCGTCCGGGCGGGGTTTCATTTGTAGTCCGGGTTTAAAAATTTAAACTTTTGGGCCGCCCGCGACTCATTCACTGTGCCCGCACGCCGCGATCAACCGACGAACCGACTCGCTAAACAACTGTTTTTTATTACATATGTTTAAAAAACTTGTTGACATGTCCGGGTTCTGGGCTCTAAAATCCGGGGTTTTCACGCGTCTTGTCCTGGTTGCCAAATTTTAGAGATGGCAACCCTATTTACGTGCTTAAAGTTGTTTCGTCTGACGGGAAAGTACACGATTTGCGTCGTATGATGGGCACTTTTGTAGGTGATTGGGGTCTCTATTTTTTTTTTCTGGTACCAATAATTTACTACTGCCAGGTCGAATGCGGTAGCGAATTACAGTAAGGTTTCTCCCTTGTTTCCCCCATGTACTCTTTCATAAACCCCACTCATTCTTCCAACGTGTCTTTAAAACCATCTAAGTACACTACCTCACATACCGGAATAGTCATCATTACCGAGTCAAAATCCTGCCGAAACTTCTCTTGCACCTTAACATTACATCCTACTTGTGGTATTTATACCATTCACCACACTTACAACATTCACATTCTCTAACATTAATTTTACAACAGAATATCAATCTATCATACATTTTATCACACCTTTCAAATTACTATATAGAGTGCGCGCAAGATAAGTCTGCGCGCGGCCGAAATCGGAACTAATCATAGTCCACCAAAGTGTGTGCCGTTTTATCAATTTTGATAGTAGAACTACCTGATTGTAGGAATATTTAACGGGAAAATTATGTTAAGCGATAAAAAAGTTAAGCTTAAAAAGCGGTAATTTGAACTTTTGCGATCACGGCAACGTTTAGCACGCCCTCAGTCGCGCGCAGAGTTATCTTGCGCGCACTCTAACACTATTCCCACGCCATTTCTTTTCCCGCCACTCCACACCGCAGACAGTAGTAAAACTTGTATCCCTCACCAATTTCTCTCGCCTCTGTACCTTTCCACTTGGTTTGCTGTATACACGACACATTTCTTTGACACTAGCTCTTCCAGTCCTCATCCCAACATTCCAACTAGTATACCTCAATCACATTTCCCGAGCTAGCTTCTTACGTTGTTAAATACGAACCCGGTATGCCAGGATCACTGGGTATGCATAACTAGTCGGGTGTATAGTGTGGAAGCAACTTCATAAAATTATTTATAGTGTCCGACCGAAGGTTCGGTTTCGGTTTCGGTTTCGGCCAGTTTCGGCCAAAAAATCTAGTTTCGGCTACAGTTTCGGTTTCGGCCAAAAATCAGCCGAAACTTCGGCCGCGCCGAAACTCAGTGTTCGTGAATTGTCGCGCGTCGTTCGGATAACTTCGGGTGAGTTCGGGACTCGTGCGTGGTTGCCAGCTGAGTTCGTCAGTCGGCGTGCGGCATAGTTGTGTTGTGTTTGTGTTTTTTCTCGTGCATAAACAATAACGTAAGTATTTGTTTTAGCTTTTATTTTTGACATATTTCAATGGCATTTATTACACGACGTATTGAAGTTCTTTCTTTTGAGATATTCAGTCGTGTTGATTATGTATGATAAGAATTACGTAAATATAAAAGTGGTTACGTATGTTTCGCACATTATTTACATATTATCGTTTATTTGTAGGTAATTGTTGTTGGATTTCACTTTGTACCTACTCGTATTTTCAACCATAAAACATTTATATTATGTGATTTATTTTCATAATTCTATATAAATAAAAATGAATCGCCAAAATGTATGTACGCGCATAACTTCCGAACGACTGCACCAAATTGGATAATTCTTTTTTTGTGTGTTCGTTATTGTCAGGACAAGGTTTGTATAAAAGAAAATTTTAAAATATTCACGTAAAAAAAATGGCGGTACGAAGTTCGCCGGGTCAGCTAGTTTAGAATAAATGTCATTCGCCTACGTTATTACAGTGGTTCTATTTTATGTGTATCTCTATGAGGTGTTATTTATTTATCGTACACTATTTTGTTTCAGGTAAAATGTCACAAAAAGAAAAAAATCCGATTTGGCAGTTTTTCGAAAAAAGCACTACCGATTCATCGAAAGCTGTTTGTAAAATATGTCGTAAATCATATTCATTGGGAAGCCACGAACCTAAAAAACAAACATTGCATGGCGTAAAACAACATTTATCGAAGTTTCATGACGCAGAACACAGACAGGTATTAAAACGACAGTCGGAAATAGACGAATTAAAAAATGAAGCTAAATTAAAGCGAACGGATTCGAAAATCTCACTGGAAGTCTTGAGTACTAATAAATCGAATCTTATTCAGTCAACGATCCCGAGTTTCACCTCTAAATCTTCTAAACTTTTACAATGGCCTGATGATCATGAAATTACAATAAGGATTGACAAAGCAATAATGGACCTAATAATTGTGGACATGCTGCCTTATGCTTTGGTCGAAGGTGAAGCATTCCGGCGACTCAATTTCACCGATCCTCACGCAGTTCATAAATATCGGCTGAAATCCGAAAAATATTTTAGAACATCATTAATGCCACAGACTTATGAGAAAATTAAATCTAAAATAAAGATTTTATTAGAAAAAAGTGAATGGGTGAGTGCTACTACCGATGTCTGGACCAATGCATGTAAAACATGTTCACTTTTAAGCTTTACAGCTCATTTTATTATCAATCATCAACGCCTGAAAGTTATATTGGGTGCATGCGTGCTGGAACAAGATCATACCAGTCAATATATTGAACGAAAGTTTACAGAGATGGTGAATGAATGGAGTTTGAACGGCAAGATGTTTCTGGTCCTACGTGACAATGCACCAAACATGGTTTGCGCCATGCGAGGTCACTATGAATCTATTGGTTGTGTGGCACACACGCTGCAGTTAGTAATAAAACATGCACTATTTTCAGATGAAGAAACCAAAGACTTATTAAAAAAATGTAGAAAAATCGTGGGCCATTTTAACCATAGCGAGCAAGCAACCCGAAAACTGTCAGAATGTCAAAAACAATGCGGAGTGCCAGAACATGCTTTAGTGCAAGATGTCGATGTTAGGTGGAACAGCACATTCTTGATGTTACAAAGGCTTTTAGAGCAAAAGAATGCAATCAACTTGTACAGTGTCGAACATGGTAAGATAGACAGTATTTTCTCTAATGAATGGGATGTTATAAAGAATCTCACAGCCGTTTTAAAATTCTTTTATGAAGCCACTCTTGATTTATCATTTGATAATGCGTGCATATCAATAGTAATACCTTTAATATCGTTATTAACCCGCAAACTGCAAGTTCGTTCTGATAATGAAGATGAGATGATGAGGAATATGAAAAACTCACTGTACGAGTTTTTGAACATCAAATTCTCTTTTATTAAAAGGCACCCATCATTGATGGCTGCGACATTACTGGACCCAAGGTTCAAATCGAAATATCTCAATTCTGATGAAGTGGATATAGCAATAACTGAAATCATATCTTTTTTGACGGAATGTAACAACGTCTTTGGTCAGTCCGGCGGTGAAGAAAGTGTTCCCTCAGTTTCTACGGAAATTATCTTGCCAGCCTCCAACATACGGGAAGAAAAGGAGAGTCTTTGGGATACACACGATAATGCTTCTCCTAATCCTAATCAGATGGAGGTAACTGGATCTGAAGACCAAAAAGCTATTTTGAAAAGAAGAATTCAATCTTATCTATCGGAGCCATTATTACAACGCAATGCCGACATATACTGTTACTGGAACAGCAGTCCATATCCTACCTTGAGAAAAGCAGTCTTAAAATATCTTTCTGCTCCACCTACGAGTGTTCCAAGCGAGCAGCTGTTTAGTGCCGCTGGACAAATATATGCAGATCGTCGGAGTAACCTGCTTGGTGAAAATGTTGAAAAACTGCTTTTTTTAGCGTATAATATAAGACTTTTTAATTACGAATACTAAAGTTAACCAGTAAATTACTAATTATTTTAATTAATTTTAGTATTCGTAACTAGATTACTAATAGTATTCTAATAATATATAGTTTCTTATTTTAATTTTATACCTGTTTTTAAATTAGGTACTTGAATGTCGTAAAATTTATTGTAATCTGTGTTAAGACTGATAATTAGGTAAATAATTCTGTGATTACCAAGTATTAAACTCAATTAAGAAGTCTGTACTTTATGTTAAGTGTTGATTTTTGACAAAGTTTACTGAATGTAGTACAACTTATTTTAATTTTTTTGAGACTGTGATTAAGGTAAATAATATTCTTTAATTACCAAGTATTACTAGAAGATCTTAATACCAATAAATAATCTTTAGGATATTGTAAACACAAATTCTCTAATTAAGAAGTCTGTGTTTTATGAATAAGTGTTGATTTTTGACAAAGTTTACTAAATGTTGTACAATTTATTGTAATTTTTGAGAGAGAGAGGTGAATAATTCTTTAGTTACCAAGTATTAAACAAGATCTCCACAATAAATAATAAATGAATCTTTAGGATATTGTGAACACAAGTACTCAATTAAGAAGTCTGTACTTTATGTTAAGTGTTGATTTTTGACAAAAAGTCAAACTTTTTTTTTGATGTTATATTTTTAATCTAGTAATTAAAAGTAATAAATGAATAACTATTTTTGTAACATCTTTCCATTGTTGTATTTTATTTCATTTAACACGAGTAAACTGTCTGTATATGTGTCAAAAAATTACTAGATTTCACTATACAATAGAATTTTTTAATGTCTATTTAAGTTTCGGTTTCGGTTACGGTTTCGGCCGAAACTGAGACTGACGCCGAAGATTCGGTTACGGTTTCGGTTTCGGCTAAAAATCCTGTTTCGGTCGGACACTAATTATTTATCAAAACAAAAACCCTGGGATTCTTGGATTGTATAATTATTTAAAATAAATTTTTAACACCCGATGTAAATATGTGTATATGTAGAGTGTTTTCCCCTCCACCACCATATTCATACCTTGCTCCTCTCTTCACGCTTCCTCACCCGAAACTCACCATCCACCCTAGACCCTCATCCCTCCTTTTTCCCAATTTTCCTCCCCCTCCCAACATCCTATCTCCACTTCTAACCGTGACCCTCTTGTGACTGGGTGGTTGCGGGCTCGTTCACCACAATATGGATGGTGACGAGTAGAAGTAAACTGTCACCTGCGCTAGGACCTGCGCAGTTGAGCGCCGTGAGCGGGGATGAAGGAGTCCTGGGGGGTTGAGCCGATCGGCACTGGCGGTAATGTGTCCGAGAGGCAACACGCCCCCTTTGGTCTGGATTTCAAGCGAAAACGGTGGCCCTACTCATTAGCCAGATGTAGGGAAATGGTCATGGTGTCCCGTCAGAGGGCCACAGGCGAGGTGCGTGAGGTCCGCTGAGGTCGTTCTTGGACGACTGAAGCGGTGGGTAAAGGTCATGCTGACGGTGCAAGTGAGGGTTGATCAGTTCGTTTTGGGGAGGCCTTTTCGGCCCCATACGCCAACCCGATCGAGTGCCCGATGTCGCGCTGTAAGCCAGCCTCGCGCCCCTATATCTCTCTGGTAGTCCTAACGTCCGAATCTTGAGTAAGACGTTCCCAGTTGCGGGCTCCATGGAGGGTGGGAGCCAGAGAGATGAATTTTTAACTTATACTATTATGGATAATACAAGGCCTAATAAAAACACAGAAACAGGAGTGGAGTCGGTGAAAACTGACGAAGCCCCCAAACAGAGCGCATTAAGCGTTCCTTCTTCCCAAACTGGTAGTTCAGTAGCTAACGCTGCGGGCACCAGTGCGGGTGCTGGTCCGGCTGTGGCGAAAACCGCAGCCACGACCAAATACAAGTCCCAACACAAACAAAGGACTACGGCGCTGACTGGGACCAGTACCGATCCTTATAAAAACATGGCAAAGACTGTGAGGCTGGGTAAAACTAGTACCGGTCCAAGCCCCCCAACACAGACCCCGGCGCTGGGTAAAACCAGCACCGATCCCGTCCCCAAACATCCTCCTCCGGCGGCTCCTCAAGCCACCTCCTCCCGGATGGCCGTCTCCGATCAAAAGGAAACGGACATCTGCACTGAGGACGCCTTCACGAGTGCATGGCAAGTCCACAAAGGCAAGGGCAAGGGTAAACGTACTCAACAAACCCTTCGCCCTTGCACAAACTACACAGGTTCACCTCCTCCAGGCAACCAGAACACCAGCAGGAGGAACCGGAAAACCAGGAGGGAGCGTCGCCTAGAACGCAAGCGGGCAGGCAACGCCACCACAATCATACAAACGACTGCTGCCGGACCGGCTAACCCGTCTGGCAACCTTCCTAGTTTCGCCGCTGGAAAGCGGTCGCAGGCCCAGATTGACGCAAGTCGATTAAAGCCTAGTGGACCGCCAACCAGTGTAACGGGGGAGCCGGCTCAGCAGCAGCAACCACATAGCAAACAGCGACCCGGCTGGAAGGGTCAGACTGCGGCCAAGCGGGCTCTCAACGAGACGTTGTCGCCTCGTGGGGAGCACAAGCGGCCGCGGCTTGATCAGTCCAAGCGGGCCGCCAACAGGAGCTACGCCCAAGCTGCCAGCACGCCCCTGTGGGTCGCGATCACCTGCGACCGCACGGGGCACATTAGCAAGGCGCTATCCGACCAGGTACTCGCTGCAGTTCAGAAGCAGATTATCAGCGAGGCCTGGTCCCCCAAACAGGACGGACCCGGGCCAGCGTTTGACGCCAAGCCGGTGTATGCTGAGGGCGTTCTCAAACTGTGGTGCAAAAGTGACCACACTTTAGCCTGGCTGAAGAAGACCATCTCTGGCCTGACTCTTCCGGCTAACGTCTCGTTAGTCGTCAAGAGCCAGTCGGAGATTTCTAAACGAGTACGCTGCGGGATCCTCATTCCGGACGAGCAGGGAGTGCTAGAGGAGCCGACCAATATTGGACGCTCTCTGGCCTACCAGAACCCCTGGCTCGACATCAAAAGGTGGGTGCTCACAAACGCAGAGAAGCAGACCGCGGCATGGTTTGTGGTGGTCGGTGTCCCTGAGGACCAAATTCCGACCCTGATGGAAGCCGGACGCCGTCTCTCAATTGGATTGGGGACGGTGTACGTAAAATTCCAGGGTCCGAACGGCAGATATGCCGACGTCCCTCAGGGATGGGACCCAGCCACGAAGACCATCCGCGAAGAGCTGAAGCAGCTGCCGCCGAAGCAGACCGGGGAGACCGCTCCCCCATCATCAGACATCCCGGAGATCGGCGAGGCGGCACCTGACGCGACGGCACCTGCCGCAGCGGAGCCAGTTGCCGCTACCGCCGCCTCCTCGGACGCCGTCCTATCATCGGGTGGAGAGCCGGAGGACATTCTGTCCTCGGCTTCGGACCCGGAGGGGGACGGATTCGAGGCAGGCGACCTGTTCGCCGGGCTACAACTCGGGGGGGACGAGGAGGGTTCGACCAGCGATGGCGTCCTTTTCGTCGACCTGTAGGGTCGTACAGGCCAACCTCCACCACAGCCAGACCGCGACGGCTCAGTTGCGCAAGTGGTTGGAGGTACAACACACGGCCATTGCCCTGATTCAAGAGCCGTGGATCAGGGCGGGCCATGTACAAGGACTCTCCAATCTTGGCGGTAAGCTCCTAGTTACTACAGACCACGATCACCCCAGATCGTGCATCTATATTACTAACAACCTCAAAACACAGCTCTTAACAGAATTCTGTTGCAGAGACGTCTCTGCCGCAAGGCTGCACATACAGCAGGATGCCGTGAGCAAGGTGATCGTCTTCGCCTCGGTCTACATGCCCGAGGCGGAGGAGCCGCCTCCCCACGACCTCACCCGCCTGGTAAACCTCTGCGAGAGAACCGGGGTCGACGTCGTCATAGGGGCCGACGCCAACGCTCACCACCCCCTGTGGGGCATGGACACGCAGAATGACAGGGGTAAGGCCTTGGTCGAGTATTTATTTACAACTAACCTATCCCTACTAAACACGGGTTCTGAACCAACCTTCGTAACCAGACGCAGCCGCACAATTATAGACCTCACTCTGGCTTCGGAGGGGGCGACGGATATCATCTCTGGTTGGCAGGTCTCCAAAGAGGCCTCATGTTCCGACCACAGATGGATCCGTTTTGACCTCCAGGTCCATATATCGGCAACACCACCTAAGCGAAATCCACGCAAAACGAACAAGGACATGTATACACGCACCCTTGATTCCAAACTTACGCAACTAAACGACCCACAGACTACCTGGGACACCACAGTAATTGATGAACAGGTAAAACATTTAACCGCATCAATCATAGACAGCTATCATGCGGCTTGCCCAGAGACCATCTCGCCCTCAACACCAGGCAAACAGCCATGGTGGGGCCCGGAGCTGGAACGCAAGCGCAGTAAGGTAAGAACGGCTCTGAACAGAGCCATGAACACTTGTGCTGACGAAGATTGGGACGAGTACAAATCGGCCAAATCCAGCTACAAAAGATGCATCAGATTCAGAAGAACCATGGGATGGCGCAAATTCTGTGGAAACATTGAATCCTGCCAGCAAGCGAACAGGGTAAGGAAAATATTGGCGCAGCAGGGCACATCTGCACCTGTCAATCTCCGTAAACCTGACAACACACTTACATCATCGCCGGAAGAAGCCAGACGCGTCCTTATCGAAACTCACTTCCCAGGATGCGTCTTCACACAGGTAATAAATTGGCAAGATGTAACCCTATCACCATCAGAAAATGATTGGAACTATGCAAGCAAGATGGTCACTTTGGAGAAACTCCAAGGGGCCATCCGGAGCTTCCATCCTTTCAAGGCAGCCGGTCCGGACGGAGTGTTTCCTGCCCTATTGCAATGGGCAGAAACGTCTATTGCCAGGAGACTGCTACCTATAATGAGAGCGTGCCTGGCCTTTAGGTACGTTCCCCAAGGATGGAGGGAAGTGAAAGTAATATTCATCCCAAAGCCAGGTAAGGGTGACTACACAAACGCGAAATCTCACCGTCCAATCAGTCTGACCTCCTTCTTGCTAAAGACCTTGGAAAGGCTATGCGACAGGGAGCTGAGGGATGGCGCTCTAAAAACTATACCGCTACACGGTAACCAACACGCATACAGCTCAGGTAAGTCAACGGAATCCGCACTCCATCTGGTAGTCAGCCGGATAGAAGATGCGATCCATCAGAAAGGGACATGCCTGGGCACCTTTATAGACATTGAAGGGGCTTTTGATAAAACACATTTCTCCAGCATAAGCGCCGCCCTCTCCAAACATGGAGTGGAACAGGTACTAATTGACTGGATCACAAACATGCTTAGTAAACGCGTGGTTCGCCTTGAAGGCGAGAAGCAGATAGCCATGATAGCCAGGGGCTGCCCCCAGGGAGGGGTTCTTTCCCCCCTTCTATGGAACCTGGTAATAAATGACCTCATTTCGAAACTCAATGCCAACCACTATTACACAATAGGATACGCTGATGACCTGGCCATCCTGGTCTCGGGCAAGGTGACCGGGACCATCTGCAACCTCACTCAGCAAGCCCTGCGCATCGTTGAACGCTGGTGCGGGGACTATGATCTATCAGTGAATCCCGCCAAAACAGAGTTAGTCATGTTCACCCAAAAACGGGCACTAGGCCCTTTCCGACTGCCCAAACTGCTCAATACGGAACTCCAGCTGTCCAATGAAGTTAAGTATCTCGGGGTGATCCTGGACAGCAAACTAAAATGGAGCAACCACCTAGACAACAAACTAAACAAGGCCTGCATCACCTTCTGGCAGTGCAGAAGAATGATAGGTAAGAAATGGGGATTATCCCCCAAAATCACACTATGGCTGTACAGTGCGGTGATTCGCCCCATGCTCGCCTACGGGGCTGTGGTGTGGTGGCCCAGAACCAAGCTGAGCACAGCATCAAACAAACTACAGCGCATACAAAGACTTGCCTGCATGGCAACCACAGGCTGCATGAGGACTACACCGACTGCAGCACTAGAAGCCATGCTGGGACTGCCACCGCTGCACCTCTTTATACAACAGGAAGCAGCGGTGGCAGCAATACGCCTGAAAACACTGAACCTCTGGAGCAAAGGTAACACACAACACACCTCGTTGCTAGAGGAACTCGCTAGCGAGTTCCCTCTTATAAGAGCTATAAACGACCGGATACCCAAACAATTCATTTTTGACAAAAAATACAAAATCCAACTGTACGAAGATCACCGATGCGAAGGTTTATGTCCCGCGGAGCTGCGGATCTTCACGGATGGATCCAAAACAGGTACAGGCACAGGTGCCGGGGTCTTCTCAGAAGACCTCAACGTACACATAGCCACACCATTGGGGGCTCATAACACGGTCTTCCAGGCTGAGTGTTTGGGTATCTCCCTAGCTGCGTCAGCAATCATGGCCAGGAAGGTTGAGGACCACTCAATCCGAATACTCTCGGACAGCATGGCAGTCCTGCAAGCACTAAGCAGCCACACAGTTAATTCTGGGCTGGTACACGAGTGTCACCAAACTCTGAACCAGGTGGGTAACCTCAATGATATAACCATTCAATGGATCAAAGGACACAGCGGTTCCCGAGGCAATGATGCAGCAGATGAGCTCGCCAGAAGGGGATCGAGCATGGATGCGGTGGGTCCCGAACCCATAGTACCACTCCCCTTCGGATACCTACGCACCCTGGTAAGGAAACGCACCAGAGACCAACACAACGAGTTATGGATAAACCATGGCGAGTGCAGGCAAGCCAGGGAGGCGCTTCCCGCCATTGACGGTCGACTCACTAAAAAAGCCCTCCGGCTGTCAAAGCTACAACTGCGGACAGTCACAGCGGCCATCACTGGCCATGGTTCATTTAACAAACACCTCTTTGTCATTGGAGTTACAGACAGCCCACTGTGCAGAGCATGCATGGAGGAGGACGAGACGGCAGCCCACGTGCTACTAAACTGCCCTGAGGTCGCCACATACAGGGCCAAGTACTTCGGAAACCCAGGTACTCTCCGAGAGATCACCAGTAACATCAAGGGTGTGCTGGCCTTCTTCGAGGAGTTAGGGTGGATCGAGTAACTATACTTACCACCCATCACGCAAAATACGCGCTTAGACGTGGAGTTGCGGATACCAGCCCGTTATACCTTATACCTTATGTAGAGTGTAAAAAGAGGAATGGTGTGTGTTAGATAAACCAAAAAAAAACAAATTAAAATAATTGTCCTGCAACTGCAGGTTTTTTCGTTATAAAAGGGCATTCCATATTAGCCAACATCTCAAGTTTAGGTGAATATGCATCGGAATATCCGATCTCTAATTATAATGCAGTAAAATTGGCAATAGGGAGTCTTACCTTTCACGATAGTCCCTCCTGTCTTCAAACTCCCTCCTATTAGGTCCACCGCGCTCCTCATATTGATTGTAGCGGTTGAAACCTAGGATGAATAAAGCATATTAACGAACAACTTTGCTATATACCCATAAAACATAAACAATAAACCATTAGGAGTCTAACCTCTTGTATCTTCCCTTTTATGATAGCGTTCTTCTTGCTCTCTTGGTCTCCTTTGGAATTCTTCTTCAGGTGATCTGTGCTCTTCATATCTCGGATTCCTAAAGAATATAAGAAACTATTTACACAAATAATCATTTACATGCCTTGATAAAAGAGTCAGCACATTTTAGTATCCTACAAGCAAACAGTTAAAAGTACTTTTAATGTACCTTTTATACTCATAATCCCTCTGTCGTCTATTATATTCTTCATTGGGATCATTATATTGCGAGCTTTGGCCAAATTTCTCTTTATTTCTATCATTTTTTTCTTGCCGATATTGTGAATATCTGCAATTATTTAATGATGTAGTGTAATGAAATATTACACAATATCATTTATTTTACTTAAACAAATTATTTTACCTGTCATTATGTTCCCTGTCATATTGTTGATACTGTTCTTGATACTGGTGTCTTCTTTCTTTGCTGGAGCCCCGATAGAAACGCTGCACCTCCCGTTCCCGATCATACTCTTCAGGTGATACTGATCTTTGATATTCCTTCCTAAAAAATATATACCACTTAGTACCCAGAAAAATATGACATGTTTTCTTATTCTTGGGAATTAATTGATAGATATATCTTACTGGTTATAATAAGTCCGTATAGGTGGATTTGCTTCTTCAGAAGACCCACGACGTTCTTTTACAACACTGTGGAGACGGCGCTGAATTTGCTCTTCATCTATAAATGACAAGACATGGTTTAATTGGATATTACATAAAAACCAAGTGTACATAACACTAGCCTAAACACCTAGACATGAACAAAATATTATTGAATGTGATAAAATATCTTACCTCTCACACTAACTGACGTACTACGTGGCCGCTTGTGCTTATGTTTATGTTTTCGCTTCTTTTTCGAAGATATTTCACCCTCACTGACCGAAGACACGTCTTCGGCGCCCGAGCCACTGTCCGCCACGGAATCTGAACGCCTCTTCTTTTTGCTGTGCTTTTTCTTCTTCTTTTTGTGCTTACGTTTTTTGGAGCGTTTTTGATCATCGGAATCGCTTTCAGAATCTGAAGAATCAGCACGTTTCCTTTTCTTTTTGTTGTAGCGGTGTTCCGATAATGAAGAATCATCAGTATCGCTGCCAGAGGAACTACTATTACCACTTGCATCTGATTCATCCGAATCTTCCGACGATGTATGATGGCGCTTCTTAGATTTCATTGTAAATTAGATTTTGATGATATTTTACAACAAAATTCACAAACGCTGAAGCACGAAGAAAACCAAAAACAAAAAGCTAACAAACAACACGCTCCGCTCCTTCCTCAATATTCATTTAATCCATAGACTATAAACACTATTCCACAGAACATTTATGTACATATACCACTGACCTCTATAATTACCACTGGACTGGCTGCTGTCAAAGTGCTTTTGTGCCCGTTTGATAATCGCCATTTTGGCGCTGTTAGACGTAGCGAGTGTCTGTGGTACTAAAACTAGTGATGTCGACATCAGCGAACAAATATCGATACAAAAGAGTCTCTTGATAATAAGTGTTTACAGTAAATAAACGTAGTATCATAATTACTTACTATATTATATTAATGTGGGAGCGCCGACTGTGCCCGCGAAATTCAAATTATCTTACTTTTTTTGCATTTTGTAGGTCAATCCCAGATCTCATGTTGATGATTGATTGATTTGCATACATAGAATTTTTTACATAGGTACATATAAATTTGGCACACATGTTAAGACGCTAGTATAGACTAACATATACGTATATGCAAAAACTATGCAATTCTAGTTATATTAGATAGGGCAGAATTGACAAACTCCTTTTTTTGAAGTCTGTTAAAAAACATGAATTATGTCTTAATCAGACTGATTTTATACTGCGAAAGTTTGGATGAATATTTGTTACAATTTCACTCTTAGCTACATAATGAGACGAAATTTGGCACACTGTTAGATACCTGGATAAACAAACCGTAAGATATTTTTATCGGTTAGCTACGAGAAGCCATGGAATAATAAATTAATCAAACCAGAGTCACCGACATAGCTCTTAAAATTTGCAAGTTGAAGTGGCAATGGGCAGGCCACATCGCTCGTAGAACTGACAACCGATGGGGTAGAAAAGATCTCGAGTGGCGACCACGAACCGGAAGACGCAGCGTAGGCAGGCCTCCCACTAGGTGGACTGACGACATCGTGAGAGTCGCGGGCAACCGATGGATGCAAGTGGCAAATTGTCGTTCGGCGTGGCGGTCTAAGGAGGAGCCCTTTGTTCAGCAGTGGACGTCTTCTGGCTGATGATGATGAATGAATTAATCAAGTAACATAGTTGAAAAGGTAAAATAAAACACTTTTTATAAATTTAATTTATATTTTTAATTATTGACGTGCCCAAATTATTTGACGTGTCAAGAAATTTCTTATACTTTGACCGGACGAACCGGACCGGAACGAACGGAAAGAAAGGAACTGTGTTGTCTATGACTAGCACTAGCTGCTGCAGCCAGTAACAATGCAGCTAATTTAGCCTCCCAAAGTAACAGAATGCCGGACGCGTTGAAGCAATTCCTAGATGCTCCAAAGCTATCCCGTAAGGAAAACCCGATAAAATTTTGGATAGACACGAGACATTTTACCCTAGTTCTTTCGAATCTGGCACTTGAATAATTGGCACCTACGGCTTCATCTGTGCCTTCAGAGAAAATAGTTTCTGCCGTAAATCTAGCGGTTCCTAATAAATCTTCTTCTACTCTCGTGTCAGTTCGGGCTATACAAAAATAGCTCATGCTGTGGTGAAAAAATTAGATAGTTGGCAAGGTTGGTAGCGGGGCTGACTGCCCAGGGTGCGCCGGACGTAGGTACTGAATGAAGTATCGATTTTGCCTAATAAAAAGGAATAATGATTGAATTACCTTCGTTTTTATTAAGATTCTCATACATTAAAATAATGTGAACTTTGTATAAAAAAAACTATTCCCTATTATTGAGCCAGACTGAACTAAATACATCATTACTTTAAAACCGAAAATCTCTGAAAATTTGACCGATATATCGATATTTTTTCCTCGTGATATCGACGTCGATATTGATATTTTAATAAATATCTATACATCGATATATCGATATTTTTTTTCACTTCCGACATCCCTACAATATACGTCAAAATTAGTTCTGTGGACACACGCTAGCACGCTATTGGCGCTTCAAATTGGCACAAAAAAATAGCTGTCAAACTTACGGAACAGCCAGTCCAGTGGTAATTATAAAGGTCAGTGACATATACCCTGACGGTTAATCTATCACAGATGTCCATAAACTATAATAGGAGAGTAGGGGGCTTACCTCAGAATACAGAAAGAAATGTATTTGAAGGGGCTTACCATGACCTCTTAAAGCAAGGGGCTTACCATGACCTCTTAAAGCAGGGCAGAAGTTGCCTGGAAGTTGAACTGCCCTGCTTTTTTGTACTATGACATCGTTAGAGCAGGCCTGCTACGTTGACGTTTACGAAATCCATTCACCTGTTTTTTTTGTATAGACTTTTCGTACCATGAACAAGCTTATCCGTTCAAGGTTCAACTTGGTTGAATAGTCGTTCACCTTTTGTACTGTCATGGTACGATTTTTAGCGATTCAGAAGCAGGCCTGTTTTTGAACGGATATTGACTGGCTGGCATTTGAACGTTTTCTTAAGACGTCATGGTAAGCCCCCTGCTCTAACGATGTCATAGTACAAAAAAACAGGGCCGTTCAACTTCCAGGCAACTTCTGCCCTGCTTTAAGAGGTCATGGTAAGCCCCCAGGCCTGCTTTAACGATGTCATAGTACAAAAACGCAGGGCAGTTCAACTTCCAGGCAACTTCTGCCCTGCTTTAAGAGGTCATAGTAAGCCCCTGATAACAAGAAAGTTGGATGAAAATGTAGAACTTGAGCGCGCCCATATGTACAACCCTTTATTCAATGTACTCTGTGTGTACAACTCACACTTCATGAAATATTATCTTTGGAACATTGTGACTTCCCTTTCCGGTGCACACCTTAGAATAATAACTTTATTATTCTAGAGTGCGCGCAAGATAACTCTGCGCGCGACTGAGGGCGTGCTAAACGTTGCCGTGATCGCAGAAGTTCAAATTACCGCTTTTTAAGCTTAACTTTTTTATCGCTAAAGATAATTTTCCCGTTAAATATTCCTACAATCAGGTAGTTCTATTATCAAAATTAATAAAAACGGCACACACTTTGGTGGACCATCATTAGTTCCGATTTCGGCCGCGCGCAGACTTATCTTGCGCGCACTCTAAGGTGCACACCGCATAGAAGTAATAAGTACTACGTACAACTGGAATGAGTACTTGTCGATTTCTGCGAATCACGTGAGATAGGTATAAGTGTACGCCTTGTCACTTTCTAACACAAGGGTAACCATATGACAGACATAAGGTGTAATAAGTCCTGCCTAGTATTACTAAATATTGTATGTCCTTTAAAGCATTACAATATCTTAATACCGCAAGTTAACTAAACCAATCGGAAAAAGATATAACCATAATTAGCAATGTCTTCTAACATTTACACGATTATTGTAGGTACATACTAGGGATGTTACGGAGCTTCGACTCCGACTCCGATAAGTCGGAACTTCCGATTGATATTACATCTCCGGTTCCGACTTCGGCTCCGATACTTTTAAATCGTAGGTTTGAATAGGAGGTCGAAGCATTTTTTTTATCGGCTGCGCCTTTACTAAGTATGTAGGTTTATTATTTTTAATTGAAATTAAAGAGGCTGACTGAAATTATGTAAATACTATTTTATTTTATTAGGCCTGTCCTTAACACATCTCTCTTCTGCTAACACCTCCGAATCCGCCTCGGACTCCGATTCCGGTTCCGAATCCGACAAACCAAATTTAAAAACTCCGACACCGACTTCGGTTCCGATAAAACCACCTCCGTAACATCCCTGGTACATACTACTCCTTTTTTGTTTAGGTACATTTTGTAATTATATTCAGATGTTAGGCTGGGACTATATATAGGTCGCCGCGCCGCCGCTCCTATTTGGGTCAGGGGGCTTACTTAGACCTCTTAAGGCAGGGCAGAAGTTGCCTGGAAGTTGAACTGCCCTGCGTTTTTGTACTATGACATCGTTAAAGCAGGCCTGTAGCAGGCCTGCTAAGTTGACGTTTACGAAATCCGTTCACCTTTTCTTTTGTATAGTTTTCATACCATGATGTGTTATTTGATAGCAGCAGAGCGTATATTGAGCGGCTGTAATGTCAAAATAAGCGATCTTGAAAAAGTTAATATTTACGAGCTTATTCAACATTGTTTTTGTTATTACAGGTAAACTGTTGTGAGGACCCACTTAAAATTTGGTCGATAAGACTTTCTAAACTCGATACTTTGTATAAAAATTACAAGTGTTTATTAGATCACACTTTTTACTGTTTTTGTAAATGTGTGACGAGTACGAGATATTTGAATATTTAGAGAGTAAATATCGTATGGAGAAAAAGCGACGGCGTCGCATTAGGGAAATAAATAACCCATTCGAAATTGATGAAAGGAAATTTATAAACCAATATAGGTACCTATTGCAATATTATATGCAATTTATTTAAAGTTATTTAAAAATTCCCACAGGTGAAGCAGTTTGGTCATACTAACACGACGGCGACGTCTTGTTTGTGTTTCACTAAAAATAAAAGGTATGAAATCACAACGAAATGCTAGTTTACAATTTCATTGACAACTTCGATCGACTAACTGTGATACAGATATCTGAATGATGACAGAATATCACGCTGCGGAAACAAATTTACCTAAAAAAACACTTAAAACTGCATTAACTAAAGTATTTAATAACTACATCGATGTAGTGGGGAACAAAACAACTCGAGATGTTTTTTAAATTTACGCGCTAAAAAAAGTTGACAAAACTAATCTACGTTGGTACGTTCATAACCACGTTGTTTCTTTTATTTAGAGTCACAAAGGTCTTTTGAACGTGAAACTTTTGCTTTTTAGAGCTATTAAATAATGTATCATAGTCAGTGGTTATACATAATCTTAGATACAACGTGTACTTACCCAAAAAAACATGTTTTTATTATTTAAAAAAAACCGGTAAATTGCTAATAAATTTTATTTAGATTTTTGAACGTTTTCTATTACAAAGACATAGACATCTCAGCAGGCCACAGACAAGCATTACCGTTCAATTGTTCAATAGTCGTTCACCTTTAGTACTGTCATGGTACGATTTTTACCGATTCAGAAGCAGGCCTGCTTTTGAACGGATATTGACTGGCTGGCATTTGAACGTTTTCTTAAGACGTACTGGTAAGCCTCCAGTTCACATAATATAACAACGCCGATTTCGACTAGCCCCATACTCACAGATACTTTGCAGTTTACATGGCAGCGGTAGCTGATGAATACCTTGATTTAAATTTGAAAATGAATATCATTGCGGTCTTAGAGTTACAATAATAAAAATCTTTGAAAAATAATCCCATAATAGACATTTAGATTTTGTATGTACTGCTACTAGAAGTATCATGGTCACCCTAACGGTAAGAAAATTCAAGTAATGAAAAACCCTTTCTGTGAAAAGATATTCCACAGTCCGGGCAATATTCGCTTTTGCAAGCATTTACAACGCAAATTCCAAATTAATTGTGTAATAAATCCAATTATTATTTTTTTTTAATTCAAATTATCGGTTTACGTCAATGCAAATGGGGTTATCAGCATTTGTATTTTTTTTACTACCATTGAGAAGAAGCTAAATAGAAAAACCCAAACCGAGTTCTCTTATCTTCATTACGAGTCAGATAGAGAGAATACCTACATTTTTTTTGTTAAATTAGTAATAAAATATTTATTATAGGTACCAATCAAATCGTTTAATTTATAATATTTCGGGCTGATTTTTCAATCGTCAGATAACTTTTATATAAGGAATGAGTTTGACGTTTTGACAGCTTTTCTATGGACAATGTGTCATGCCAATAATTTTTTTTTGATGCAAAAGAGTAACCATGTAGTTTACTGCCCGTTTTAATCCATAGGAATCTACACTTTGGAACGCGGCAGTAACTTCTTTTTTTCCTATAAAAATACCTAATAAATCAAAAGTGTCTTTATATGGTCTAATTGAAATAAATGCGTTGACATAATATCAAGCTGTCAAAAAACTAATTATGAAAATCGCCTCCTGGCCTTACGTTGACGAAAAAAAGTCCTCTTACAACGAATCGTTGACGAACAAAAGTTCCGATAGTTGTATCGCGTCTCTTGGGATAAATTAAGATGAAAAAAGTTGGTTTATGAATTTGTACATTTAGTTCAAAAATTCTACTAATTTAGGAATATGCATTTTCTATTTACGTGACAACACACAGTGTGTATTAGACAGGGACACAAGGTACAATTATTGCTATCTCAAGTGTACCGTTATGTTTGCCAAGCCTTATTATGTCTTATGTTCTGCACATAAAGTCTATTTTAGATAAAATAAATTGTCAAGACTTCAGTCCAGTTCTATATAAAGTCCTTGGCACACCGTCACCGATGTCATTTTGGATTTGATTTGACATTTCAAATTACCAAACAAGTGTCAAGTGTCAAGACTGTCAAGCGAAGTGACGAAAGTTGTTGACATGTACCCACCAGTTTTATTTAATTATTACTTTTACTGAATAGTTTTCGCGGCAGATAACGAGACATAATTAATGTGTTAGTTTCACGGATAGTGTTTTTATTCATAAATAAGTACACAAACTTAAATAGAATAATTGTTCAATATAAATTTATTACAGAGCGTAGCACGATACGGCATCGTTGGCATACTTTATAAGTACTATCCGACAAAGAGTGTATAATTTGGATTATTTATCATAAAAATATGGCTACACGCAAGAGAAGCGGATCAGGGTCTAAAAGACACCTGAAGGAGAAAGTCGTACAGATCTACGAATCTTTCTTTAGAGGTGAAGATTTAACGACGGATAATGCTACATTCTGGGACGAATTCTTTCTTTTGAAGCCCAAAATTCCGCAATTAGAAGCCGAAATACACAAACTATCCGTGGAACAACTAATGAACATGAAAGACAGTATGAACCTTCTTGCATCACAATGTATTGAAATGTTAGGGCAAGAACATCACATAAGGTAAGTAAATGCGAATAGTCGTTTTTTATTTAAAATTTATCTGCTTATTGAATGAGTGCATTGAAGTTTTGACAGTCTTTGCATAGAAATACTGTCAAAATGTTTAAAATAATCCTCCAATAAAAGTTATTTGATGTGAGTATAATTGGGCCTAAGTTATGAAAGTTGGAACTAATAAGGATGGTACACTCCTACAAAGTTGATACATTATTTTAGAAAGTGCTCTAGAAATTGGTATGCCAAATCTGCCGTCTGATTTTAAAAGACTGCTAAGTGTCATTTGGCCAATTTAAGTTTTATACGGGGTGGATATGATAATACGACAATAAATTATACCACATATTCTATGATGGGTTTATATTATTATGTATAATCTACTGAATTATTGTACTGTTACTTGATAAGGGTTAAGCTAACGTCCAAGCGACAGTAGAACACTGACTCCTATGACACAGGGTATCCTAGTTTAGGAGGCAGGGTTTATTAAATTTGGACACCTTTCACAAATTGTAACGAGAGCTAGATATTAAGTAAATTTTAAGGTTATTGGTTCAATAAAGATTATTGTTATTGTTAAAAAAAAAAAAAAAAAAAAAAAAAAAAAAAAAAAGACCGGACACAAATAATCAATCATGTACATTCAATAGTTTAGTCAGGAATTTTCATACAATTTAATAATTTTAGGAATATCAAGACCTCTACGAAGTTATGTAAATCAATGACCCATTTAAACCAAAATTATCTTTATTTACATGTGTAGTATAGATATAGTTAACATAAGTTTCCACTTCAACGTCCCTTCATGTAATGAACACGTGAAATTGAAAAATCATGTAAAAAAAAATGTGCTAGGAAGTAACAGATTTTTTGTGTACGGTGTTAGAACACATCATACGGAGGAGCTCGTGACTAAATAATTACAGCCGCATAGACCGATCTTCCGGGTTAAGCCACGCTTGCCGAGAGCCGTTGGTCCCGGCTGTCATTTGTAGATCTTTGACAGTCGTTACTATTGGTCAGAAGCCAGAAAGTCTGACAACCAGTCTTACCAAGAGTATCGTATTACCCAGTTACTGGGTTGTGGAGGTCTGATAGGCAGTCGCTCCATGTAAAATACTGATATTCAGCTGCATCCGGTTCGACTGGAAGCCGACCCCAACATAGTTGGGAAAAGGCTAGGCAGATGATGATTAGAACACATCATAGAACATGATGTGGTATCATTTATTGTCTTATTATATCATATCCACCCCATATACTATGTAAAAGCGCGACCTTTTCTTGATCAACCAGTCTGGTCTGTATTTTTCTATCATATGTCAGTTATGAGATCCAGAGGCTTTTACAGAGACATTAATATTGAAGATGGTCACATTTCAGTATACAAAAGCATGACTAAAAGATAAAACCTTGAATTTTAAAAGCAATATTAGTCCTGTAACTCATTAAAAGTTGTACAATGAGCTTAAAAGTAGCCCAGTGTGTTGGTATAATAAAAACATCTGTATGTCTTTAGAATTTCTAGAGCCAACACTGTCCATGTTTTTGCTCATAACTCAAAACTAGGTTTACTCATTTAACAGCCTTTTACAAATTGCATGCCAGAAATCTTTTGACTTTTATATCACATTGCACCTAATAAGAATAATTTTTAATGGTTGAAAGATTTTTTCCTTCTTGGTAATACAGATTCTCACTTTTTCTATTGAACCTAATATAACTAAACTAATATAATTTGGTAGTAAAAGATGAAATTGTTTCAGATTGGTGTATGCACTTCAAACTCTTAGTGCTCTATTAATTACTATGTACCAAAGAGCAGGACAAGACTGTAACATTAACGTCAAAACTGTTTTAATTGGATCTGATAATGCAGACAGCAAAATGCAAAAGTTATTTGAACATTGTAGTACCATATTATCAGGTATGATGTAGTTATTATACAAACCAAGATTTTTAAGAATCAAGATACTTAATAAAATTATTGTTTATTAAAGTAAGAATATCAATTGTAATCAA
Organism: Amphipyra tragopoginis; assembly: GCA_905220435.1. Classification (NCBI taxonomy): domain Eukaryota; kingdom Metazoa; phylum Arthropoda; class Insecta; order Lepidoptera; family Noctuidae; genus Amphipyra; species Amphipyra tragopoginis. Next base: position 13,374,567 of record HG992005.1, on the reverse strand, counting down.
TTTTTTTTTGGTTTCTATTCTTACACTGTCTCAATATTTAATAAAATAAAACTATAGTTGCGTAATAATGGTAATTCTTCCGTTAATAAACTTTTAATAAATAATTATTAAAGAATTATGAATATTTGCAGGCGATGTTCCGGACAGTTTGAAGTCAATGGTTTTAAAGCTTCTTTTAGTAATAGCTACAGGTATAGACAACATAGATGATAATCCTCTAGTTGAGTACTTTATGCAGAACTCATTATTTGAATCATTGATACAACTCCTCTGCACATCTACGGAGAGACAACATCATGGTAATACAATTTTTTAAAATGTTTATTATTATACTAGATGGGATCGGAATATGAATATTTATTTAATGTTAATACTTTATTGCATACATGTGTTTCAACATAAAGATCTCTGAATCTCTTTCGTCCACATCAGTTTCCATGCATATTTTTATTTTCAGGTTGATCCATGACATTTCCCTTTTGATAAATCAACCTGTAAATCAGTCAAAACATATTTTTTATTAGGTGCTTACTTTCGAAGTTTTTTAGAAGCTTAAATACCAAATTCCACATTACTAACTTCAAAACTGACGTACTTACCATACAAACTTTGGTCCCTTATTTTTCCCCCTTATAGGGTATGAATTTCCAAAAACTCTGATACAACTGACTTTTATTTATAAACAGAAGCCTAAGCACCAACTTCCATATTTCTTACTTCAAAAATGATGAAGTTCCATACAAACTTTCATCCCCCATTTAACCCCCTTAGAGCAAGAACTTCCAAAAACGCTGATACAACTGACTTTTATTTATAACAAGAGCCCTAAATATAAATTTTTATATTTCTAACTTCAGAAATGACAAACTTCCGTACAAATTATCATCCCCTATTTAACCCCTTTAGGGGATGAATTTTCAATAATCCTTTCTTTGTGCCTTATATGAATTCCTTAAATGACATAGGTGACTATGTCATATAAGGAATTCCTGTGCAAAATTTCATGTTTGTCAACCCGCCGGTTTAAGCAGTGCGTTGTCTGTCAGTCACATTGACTGTGTCTGATGATTTTCAAAAATACCCCTTTAGGGTATTAATTAACCCTAAAGGGGTATTTTTGAAAATCAACAAAAAAATTCTCAACAAAAAAAAGAGATTACTCTGTCACCAGTAGATCACGTGGTTTTAAGGAATTACACGAATTCGTTTACACCCTGTATAGATCAATTCAATACATGTCATAGTCTACAAACAATATTAAAACCGAACTTGACAATGATTACTATGATGAATGATGATACTTGACAATGATTATTATGATGTTACAGAAAGTATAAGGTTTATAAAGAAAGAAAAGAAAAGAAAGAAAAAGTATTTATTCCTACGCCCAAACAGACGCACAAGCATACTTAAAATTAATAACATAATTACTTATAACTAACAATTCCTTAATTTAAACATAATTGCCTGGCAACCCAAACACAAAACAATAAAACTACTACTTAATTTGTAATCTATGCAAATCACGTTTGCATATTTAGTCTGTGTATAACATAACATCACACCTGTATTCCCCCAAGGGTTGGGCAGAGGTGTATAGTACACTATTTCTGTTTTAGGGTATGATGTGGTGATGCTGTTGATGTTTTTGGTAAATTATAAGAAACAGGAATCTGCAAACCCTTATGTTGTGAAATTATCAATACTTGATGATGAATTAGCTTTAAACGGGTAAGTAGTGTTAATTTACTTAACTTTATGTGGCAATATAGAAATAAATAAAATTTATCACAACACTGTTTCCTAAGATTCTTTGATCTAGTGTCTTTGACTTAGATATGGGCAAGTGATAACGGCAGCCCTGAACGACTACGTGATGTCAACGTTCGGCGGCATGCAGGGGAACGGTGGAGGCGGTGGATGGCTCTCCTCTCTTACCAGCATGGTTGGCGGAATATTCCTTACGAGTGATGAGACGCAACCAGTTGTTAGAGGACAAAGGAACAGGTAAGAAACATAACTTACAGACAGACAGGATGCTTTTCATATACTAGCAGAAACTGCGAACGCCACTCGTTATAATCTGTACATACCAGTGGCCAAGGGTCCATATAACTCCATTCTTACCGGCTTCCCTTTTGAATAGCAGAATATGGTCACATTACAGCTATTTAAAGGCTTCTACACACCAAAGCCGCCGACCCGGCGGCTTTACCCGCCGGGTTATGCCGGCGGCCAACTAACGCGAACTAAGCGAGCGAACATGACGCAAAACAAGCCCGGCGGCATGACCCGCCGGGTAAAGCCGCCGGGCCAGCGGCTTTGGTGTGTAGAGGCCTTAATACTCCATAAGAAAGAAAACCCCCCGTCTTCGTCAGGCGGAGCGTATCATATCGTATCGTAAAAGTGGTCACTGACGAGAGACATTTGTGTGCTTGACACACATAACAACCTACCCAAGATTAGGACAAAGAACTGCACGGAGCGATATCACGCTAGTCGTGTCCGCCAGCTGTGTCGCCGTGCTTCCATTCATTTATGCGTGTATTGGAAATGAACTATCATAAAAAATACTTTTTTGAACCTTTTCAGGTGGTTTAGACGCGGTCTACTAACCCCTATTGCAAGAAAAACATATTTTTTTTTTAATAAAACAATGTCATACATGGTTAATCCACACCTACCTATCATGTCGTTTTAAAGAATTACACGAATTCGTTTACAGCCTGTATATCTCGTCATAGACCGAATCAATAAGCAGTCATGAGCTCATGTCACATCTGCTGCTGGCCATCCCCTTGAGTTGCTCTCTAACGTATGTTTTCAATAACCTATCCATCGGCGGTTTGCCTTACTAGAGCTAGAAATGTTACATTACTTCTATGGAGCTTATGTCAAATTTCTATCCCTAGTGAGGCAAACGGTCGATAGATAGGTTATTGAAAATGGCCGTTGGTCGTCTTTCACGACGCCCACGGCATGAGATAAGATAGCCTATTCCTTGATGCACGCGGCTTTTCATAAAAATGGTTTTGATTACTCTGTATTAATTTAATTTGCCATTAAAAGGCGTCCATCTTCAAAAAGAGAAGGGAGCAAAGGATATTAAGGATATTTGGATCCGGCTTGTAGTTTCCGCCCACTCCGTCTATGTGTCGTAATTTAAATATTACGTACCTATGTATTTACAACCTTTCTCTATACTGAAATGAAAACACTTTCTCTATCCCCCAGCGGGGGTGAAGAAGGCATGTTACTGGCATTATATGAGGCAGCTCACTTGAACCGTAACTTCATGACGACATTGGCACATTCCTCGTCAGCCGCAGCATCCTCGGCGCCGCCATCACCACCAGCAACGTTGCCTCCGCATCAGGTATACTAAGACATTCCAGATTTACACCATAACGTAAAGTATTGCTTCCTATTTAGTCATAACTATGATAGTTATGATTTGTACTGGCTTTTTGACAAATTTTGTAAATGATTGTCTATTGTTTCAGACTCCGCCTAATTTAACGCAAATACAAGCCCTTGACAATGAGCAACCAACGAATCTACTAGTCACGTTCTTCCAATATTGGTAAGTAAGACCTACCTACTCATCGTGTAATAAGGACTGCAAAATCTGCCACACCTACAAATATTGCAACTGAGTAAACTTATATGTAGGTAAGTTCAAAATTTAAACATATTTTTCTTTTTTAATTTCAGTTCCATTGTTATGGCTGACACGCGGAGTGAGTCAAGTATAAATAAATGCAGCTTATGTTTCATAATACTTACTTGTATAGTAGAAGAACAGTTTGCCAATTCTATTATGCACGACCAAAATCTTACTTTTAAGGTAAATAAAGATCTCAATATCGTTAGTGATCCTACTAGAAAGCATAATAAAGTTTATTATATTTTTTATAGGTACAGTTGTATAGGCTTCCTATGCGCCATAGGAAAATACTTTTAGAAGAACCACCGTCGCAGCCCCTTGCATCTACCTTGATAGGTAAATTTCTAGATAAAAAAATAAACATTTATAATACCATATTCTTGTAGTTTCTAAACCAGAAGTATACAAGGTTAGTCGGAAAGGGGGTACTAATCCGAAAGGAAAAAGAACCCATAACAATGAATAACTTTCGTTCTACAACTTTCCCCAAAAGTCAATAATTTAAGAGAAATACCTACTCAAACATTGCGCATAAAAAAAACGCTAAAATCTATCTATCCGCGGCTATGATCAGCTTTTTTTACATTTTAGGTCATATATTACGGACTAACCTTTTATACACCATACAAGGTTAGTCGTAAAGGGGGTACTATTCCGCGGGCCACTTAAAGTATCACTGGTGGCTGTTTTAAAGCAAGTGGTACAATTTCAAAATTTGATAATTTTTATTTCCATACTAAATTATTATTATTTTAGTTTTTTCAAAAATTCTTTATCCCTTCTTTAGTTACGAATTCAGAAAATGAAGCTTCTAATCCGTGTCCCAAATATGAGCTAAAATGTAAACACAGCTGACGATAGATAGATTTTAGCGTATTTTTATGAAGTATTTGAACAGCTATTTATTTCCCTTAAACTATTGAATTTTGAGCAAAGTTGTTGAACAAAAGTTATTCATTATTATGGGTATTTTAACACCCTTTCGGATTAGTACCCCTTTTCCGACTAACCTTGTATAGTATACCTTTCGGCTAATCTTTTTACCACGGTTTCGTATAGCTTGTCGGCCGACACGAGTGAGAGAGAGTCGGTATTAATATTTATTTAAAATATTACAGATCTTCTTGTAGAGTTCATAATGTGCCATCTACTGAAGAAATTTCCCGGAGAACTGTATCAGTTATGTGTAGGAGTACTTTTACGACTACTTAGCTACCAAAAGCGATGTCGTGTAAGACTTGCTAGAGACTGGCGACCATTATGGGCCGCACTCATTGCTCTGTTGAAGTTTTTAGTTACCAACGAGAGCACCTTGCTAAGAAGGCATAACATTTTTATCATGGCGCAACAGGTGTGTTCAACATAATCGTTATGTATTTGTCGTACAGCTTTGTTAATTTAATTTAATTTGTACATAATAATGTTTTATGCTTTTAATTTCTAGGTCGTGAACATTTTCAATCTTTTCATAACATTTGGTGATACGTTTTTGCCAACGCCTGCATCTTATGACCAATTATATTATGAACTGATCCGGATGCATCAAGTATTCGATAATCTTTTCTATATGGGTAAGTTAAGATTGAAATAATTTATATTTAAAACAGATTCCAATAAAACATAAATCTGAAAGGTTGTTACAAAAGAAATGCAGGATAGTCTGCTTTTCCACTAAAAGAATTGAGATGAAGAATGGGTGCCAAGTTTTGTAGAAGTTACTTAAATCATAGTGACAGTAATTTACAATGTACAGATGCCAGCACATAAAACTACTACAATCTGTCAAATTTCTTTAATCGATTTTCATCTTTATCGCAAAAGCATTAGGTTCAAGGTTGATTGGGGAAATTTGACAGTTTCGGGTAGCTTGATGTGCTGTTTTTTGCTAGTAAATATGTAACTTGGAAGTTAATTAATAATAAAACTCAAACCCCCTTATTACAAAAGATGGTCTAAGAAAAACCTGGGTTTTAAAATAGCCATGTCTCTTTTTGTTAAATGACATAAGAAAGGGATGGTATATTTTAAATTTGGGTTTACTTTAGTCTTTGTTTAAACCATCTTTTGTAATAAGGAGGAATGTGCACTTTGTCTGTACATTAGAGATTTTTCCATTTTTTTTTATTGTTTTATTTCTGTCCGTCTGTCTGTCCAGCCATCACGTAAAATCCCGTGGATGGATTTTGATAGGACATTCATTGATGTGTTGCGTAAAGACCTGCGCTTATTCTGGTACATATACCATCACGCTATTGTTCATAGGAGCCGAGCAGCAGAACATTATTTCCGCATACTGTATAAGCTTAATACGGATAGATCGGTATTATCCACAGATAAGCTTAATAATACGTGAGATATGTACTATCGGGCTACTTACAATAGTGACTGAGCAGATGTTTTCTAAGCATATGATCGGAAATTTCAGACAGTTTTTAAGAAGTCAGCATAGTAGAGTACTGCAATAAGAGATCGGTGGCCGTACGTGTTCGAATCTCAGTTTTCCAATTATTTTTGCAATGTTTTTATTTCTATTTAATTTTGGTCATTGTTGTCAGTGTTATAAAAAGCCGTTGCCGCCGTGATCTATTTAATAGATAACTTTACAAATAAGTGTACCTACCTAATAAATTCTTATCATTATATTTGTATACTTATAATAATGGCTATAATTTGTCCTTCAAGTATGCCTTTAGCGACGGTTTATTTCATCTGTAACTATAATTTATGCATAGTGAAACTAAATTATAACAGTCAATCGAGATTATTATATTTTTATTAATCTACGCTATTGTTCTTAGGAATTAGGCACTTAGCATGTCGGTTAGTGCTTTGAATTTGATATCAAGATTCAATCAAAAATTCAAGACCTCGAATGAAAACATTTTAGAGACTGCATTGCGTGAAATGTATCGCTTTAGTTTGCCGATTGTTACTAGATGGCGTTGTAGCCATTTTTAAATCGCACTATTTCAGCGGTTCCCAGTCATTTTTTCTCATAGACCACTTTCGAAATTTAGCCGGTTCCGGTAGACCTCTTGCAGCTACATTTCTACCATATTACCATATAAAATGTGAAGATTAGATCTTTTTGTCACGCCAACGTAGACCCCCGTGGACCCGCCTGAACCACTTTGGGAACCTGTGTTCTATTTAATGATGAAATAAGCAAGATGTTTGCTTCCAGCAGGGATTCAACACAGTATTATGATGTTATGAACCTTAAGTTCAATCAAGATGAGCTGAAACTCTACTTGACGAAATGATTCAAAAGATATAAGTGCCTTGGTGGGCCACTTTTGTCTATTATTATAATACATTGTTTAGTTGTTGCGACACAATGTTGTTTACCGACTTCCACGCGGACGGAGTCGCGGGTACAGCTAGTTTGCTGTTACCTTCTCTTTACTCATATCGTCGGCTAAAAGTGATAAACTGATAACTCCATTTCAATATGATTTCACAGACAACTCGCGAAACTGCTTTTTCAATTAATTATATTGAATTAAAACAAAAATCACGTTGATTGATGGTAGTCTAAGATTACTCAGAAAGCTCTTCTTTTGCAAAATAAATAATTAACTAACTACCTACCTAGAAATTATTAAATTTTATTAATTACCTGGAAAATCGTTCAAATGGAGTTATCAGTTTATCACTTTTAGCCGACGATACATGAAATAGTTAACAATACAAAGTTATATTATTATGCACCTAGTTCTATACATACTAACACATGGCTGGTGCGACGTCCTTTTCTTTTTCGAACTGGGCTTGATACACTGCCGTGTGGTTTACAAGTTATCTTAATAATTTATTTTCATAATTTACAGCTTTACGCTACTCAACCAGTGACGGTGAATTCAAAGCAGAAGCGTTACGACTAGCGAATTGCCTGGTGAATGTACGCGCTATCATACAACACTTCTCCCCAAAAATAGAAGCCTGGCTTGCGTCACAAAATCTTTCCACGCCTACTGAGGATCAGGTCAGTATTTAAATATCTAGAGGACGTGAACGAACTAGTGTAATTCCTCAAACATGTAAAGTAACTCTCTACGGAATTTTGATAGAAAAATTCAATGAAAATTTGTATTTTTGTCTTGCGATAGTGGTTAGTGATTGTATCTAAACCACCTTATAAGGTTTAAATTAAATAACAAGTTAAACGTTATCTATCTTCTTCTCTCGTGTCAGCACGAGCTATACGAAAATAGTTCATATAACGTTATCTATAGTCCGGTGAAACAGCCGGCGCGGCGGTCACGACTAGCGCGGTATCGCTCCGCACAGTCTGTTATCTTGGAGCGCTAAAATACCTCACGAACAACATGTTTTCTTTTGGAAATCCAAAAACACCCCATGTAGGGTCAATCTGTGTCACCAGTAGGTCACAAGGTTTGAAGGAGTTACACGAATTCGGATAAAGCCAGTATAGTCGGACACTAAAACAACAGCCAATAAAAAAGCCATTGCTGTATAACAATTTGTGGTTCATTATATTGGCTATTAGGCAAATTATACTAGAAACTGATAAGAATCAACTATATTTATCTGCTTCAACCCTAATTTTGTCGTCGCATTATATTGCGTCGGGATGAGTTAATTATTTATGGTTTATCTCGTCTCGGCACGAGATAATGCGACGACAAAATTTGGTCGCGTTGCGCACGTTAGGCCCTCTGGTCGTACACATTAATAAGATAAAAATTAAATTATTTTTATGCCATGGACGATAGCACGCCAGGCATGTCAATAATTTGGCGGTTGGCAATCCTAGCATTTCATCAAACACTCTTTTGACGTCATTCAGGCAGTTTTAAGAAAGAGGCGTTAATAAACGCGATTGTAATTAAAACGTTCAATTTCAACTTTACAGATTCTGGAAGTGGTCCGAAAGAACTACGACAGCCTCATCCTCAAGTTACAAGAAGGCCTAGAGTCGTATGAGCGATACTCAGAGAGGGACCACCGTCCGCTTCTGTCGCGTCTAGTCTTAGCAGCGCGACAACGAAGCGACAATACGGCCTTACATCACCACACTGCAGCTGCCCTTGAGCATTATACTAGCATTTCTTGAAATTGCTCAATAAAACTCTTACGGCGCGAATGTCTGTTGTGGCTATAAAGCACCCAAAAGAATTATAAGCGCCATTTGTCTTGTACACACGTTGTTATAAAATAATAGGTGATCGTGTGTCAAAATTACAACAAATAGCATTAAAATTTTCTGGCTGTGTAGATAAGCGCACTATTAAGCCAATAATTTCGATTTTAAACCAAGATGTGATAAGTTTTAGGCTCAGTTTATAAATTAACTGTGCTTTCTATTACGTTTTTAAGATGACGTAAGATACTTTTTATACCTTATAGTCCTTATACGAAAAATACCCTTAAGCCCATTTGACGTCTAGTTGTAGATTGGATTTTCTTTGAAACATGATATGTTTTCGGTTATCCTATATTATTGTCGTGTTAAGCGACTACTATTTTATCATTTATGTATTTTAAATTGCATATCTTATCATTTAAATCAAGTGTAGATGATCCATAGAATAATAAATTGTTCATATCGATAAGAAGCGATGTCGCTGATAATTTCTATGATAAACCTAAAATTCGTTAAATTAATCCCAGTTGTAACAAGATTAGTAAATGGATTTTAAATGTTGTTGCAGTTGATAATCATACTGACGATATATTTTGGTTTACTTCCACTTAAATATTTAAGTGAGTATTTATACATATATTGTAAGGTATTCCTATAAATATTTTATTTACCTTATTCTTAAATATTATTTAAGGTTTAGTATTTCTATACCTATTTGGTTGTTACCTTGCTAGCGTTATATTTAGTTTATATCCTTCATAACTACAGTCTTTTCAACGAGACATGAGCATCATGACATCTGCACGAGTTGAAGTCTTTATGTGCGGGGAAAGCGCGTGACCGCAGTCCTGTGAATCCTGTTAAAATGGTTAAAGCAGCGCGTCCGGACGTGCACATACGAAACCTCCTGTCTCTTGTCAAGACTGGACCCTTAGGTGCGTCCTAACTGGTAAACGATCGTACGAACAATGCGATGCGTTCCAATACTCAATCAAATATATTGATATTCGTAATTGTATGTAACGATCGCTTTTTAGGACTAAATTGTTTCGATTTTTATTCGTTGAAACACTATTGTTACTCATACAGTTGATACCAAACGTTCGTACACTCGTGCATTGGCCAGTTAGGACGTCGCTGTCGCCTTACGGCCATTTTCAATAACCTATCTATCTCCGGTTTCCCCTACTAAAGATAGATATTTGACATTACTCCTATGGAGCTTATGTCAAATTTCTATCTTTAGTAGGGGAAACCGCCGATAGGTTATTGAAAACAGCCGTTAATCGCTAATGTCCGCCGCCGATCAGCGACAGCATCTATTGTCTCTGAAACTGGTTCTTAATGAGTTAAGGTAAGCGTTCACAGGTCCGCATCGGACAAACCGTATTATACGGATCTAATTATCCCGTAGTGCGTCCTTTGTATTTGTAGCATTTGGATTGCCGACGCAACGCTTATGCGCAATTGGGTTTTCAACATTGTGCTAGGCAATAGAAAGTGATTAGGACCTTGTTGTGTTGGTTTGTTTACAAGCAATTAGTCGTGCGAGGTCCATGCTTAGCTAGCTCCTGCTAGAGAGACAAAACACGGAGCGATCAATGTGAGCGAATACACTGCTGCATGATGGTCGAGCGCGAGACGGCGGAACGGTGTTGCCACTGATCCGACGCGTACGGTCCGTTTGATACTATCCTTCCCATGCGTACCTGTGAAAGCTTACCTTTATAAAATGCAAATACTTAATTAAGCAAGTTGATAGTTTAGCATCTGCATATTATTTAAAAGCAAGTTGTTCATGTTATGTTTTAGATTTTTAGTGTACCTACCTATTTATATTATTGGCCATGTATTTTTAGAAGTTATTATACTAAACATATTAGTTATTTTAAAATGATAATGCTATATAGGTTACTGAAATCTGTAACTTTATATTATTATCATTAAACATGAATGAATTTGGGGAAAATAATGAGTAACCATCAAAAATAAATATGAAAATACTTTATACTATACTTTTGATATGTGTATAGAAAGAGCTTTTAAAAATGGATTATATGATAGAAAATGTTACTTTTAATAAATTATTTTTGTGAACCAATTAAATGGCTTTCCTTTTATACCATAAAAAAAAACAAAGTAAGATATATTATAATATAATATACAACATAAAATTGCAATAACAATTAATTAAACATACATCAATAATAACGTAAGACTAGATAATTGATTTGAATAGACTAGAATGCTTTTAGGGAATGTTTCTGTCTTTTGTACAGTGATTATCACGAATTACGAACTTAATAAATAACTTTTCTCAGATCATTGTACTGTTATACAGCCATTGTTGTGTAGCAAACATTTCTTGTATTTTGTTCTAAATTAGTCACAAGGTTTTAGTTCAGCAAGAGCTTCTTTCACTAATTCTTGTAACTCTTGCGGCAAAACCGTCTTAGACATGTTTCTGTTTTCACCATTTGGCACTTTGCACTCATCATCATCATCTTCATAACATTTCAGCAGATCTGCAGATGATCCCTCACTGTTCTCCTTGATCATGTCATCATCACTATCAGAATATTTACTTCTATTATTTTCTGAACTGTCATGAGACTTCAGCTGTTGCTCTTTTGAGTCACTTGATTTAACAGACCCAGAATCTGTCAAAAATTCATCTAACAACATTTGAGATGGAAATATCGGAATGTATTTTTGACCATTGCACCAGCTTTCTAATGTTTTTTCCAATTCAGTTATTCTGTTAGCTAGAATTCTGTAAATATGAGATTTATTTAGACATGCTATATCTGTATCCGACACTATAGATAATTCTCGGAAACGTATTTTTAAAACTATTCGCGCATATAGGATGCAAGATAATGATATCAATTTATGCTTGGGCGTGAATTTCGATGTAACTTATATTTTACAAAACATTCGTTATATATCTGTTTTATCTACTAATTTGCATTTACTTCAATGTATGGACTGAAAAGATAATAGAAGTGTGGTAGAAAATATTTCCGCTATACATACTGATTAGTCTTCCTCTGATGTTGTAGGGCCACAGACTTATCATTCAGTGCTTCAAACAGGCCAAGACAAAGCGATTTTAATTCAGCTGCCGAACTCTGCTTAAACCCAGCCTTAGAATTAATGTTATCCAGAAACTCTCGCACTACAACAATAAAATAAATACGCAAATAAAATACCATAATGTTATTATACTATATTAAAGTTTTAAATTTTCTTATAAAAACTGTTATTTCACCTTGTTTCTGTGTCATGACATCTGCAAAACCTTTTTTCATGTGCAGGGAGTAGTTTTTATTTCTATTGTCAAGCAACGTCTGAAAATCAATAAAATATACATGCTTATCTAGTGTTACTTCCTGTACATACTGATAAACTAACAAATTATTTTATAAGCACACCTTGTATTTTGTCAATGTTCGCTTTACAATTTCTTTTTCTACTTGGAGCTGTGTTATTCTTTCATGTAGGTATTTGTTTTCAGTAACTAGAGCATCTATATCAACTATAGGCTTTGGTGGATCAATTTCATTACTATCTTGAAGTTTAGCTCTATTAGATAAAACGTAACTGATCTGATGACTCAATCTTTGAACTTTGTTCTTATAGTAGTCCCTGTCAGAAACTAGTTCTTCTTTTTCATCTAGTGTTGCCCGATAGTCTAACTGGATTTGTTGATACTGAAAGAAAAGAACATTTAATTATTTAAAAAAAAACTTAATTTAGATGCTAATTACACAAATGGTTTGAACACTGTAATGAAAAAACTTGATAGGGACTAAACCAATTTAGTGTGGTCGTCACATGGGCATCTACTAGTTCTAGAAGGCGAAGAGCCACCAGGAGAAGGTGATGATAGCCAGAGGATGTCCAGGTTTTCTATTCCCCCTACTGTGGAACCTGGTCATCAATGACGTCATCAGCAAACTTATTGCAAACCATGATTACAAAATAAGGATACACAGAACTTGCCATCCTCATCTTAGGTAGGTAAGGTAACTGGCACCATCTGCAACCTTACCCAACAAGCTCTACGTATTGTGGAGTATTGGTTCAGGGAATTCGACTTTTCGGTAAACACCAGAAAAAACAGAACTAGATAAGTTCACCCAAAAACGAACACATGCTTCTTTACCTGCTCAAGCTGTTCAATATAGAACTCTAGCTATCTAAAGAGGTCAAATACCTGGGCGTCATCCTAGACTGCAAACTGAATTGAAGCAATCACGTCGATAACAAGATAAACAAGGCCAGCATCACCTTCTGGTAGTGCAGGAAGATGGTAGGTAAAAAGAGGGGTTTATTGCCTAAAAAATCCTGCGGCTGTACAATATGGTGAGCCACCCTGTGATTACTAATGGTGCTGTAGTTTGGTGGCACAGCATCCAACAAACTATAGTGTATCCAGAGATAAACCTATGTAGTTTTAGACATACCTGTTAATTTAGTTTATATAAAATTATTTTTGATGTAGTAGCTAAACGCAAATAGAAATAAGATACAAACACATACAGCTTAAAAACTAATCAAAGTATCCCACTGTTTACAGTAGTACTTACCTTTTTCTTAATTTTTTCAAGTTCATTTACCAAGTGCTCATAATCTTTATGTGAATAGCTGAACATAGTGGACGTCTTTTTATTTCCATTTGGTTCATCGCTTAGACTTTCTCTTTTCTGGAACTGTTTCCTCAATGCTATGATATCCCCTGTAGCTTCTTCTAATTTACTCCTAAGTGCTTCCACCTAAAATCAAAATGTTTTTCATGTTAAAAAATGTTAACACTTACATATTAACAAACTGTAGTAAAGTTTGGGTTGCAATTAGGGCATTCAATTCGAGTGTTCGCCTCATTTTACTATTCGAATAGTAAGAGCCAAGGTATTCGAGTTTTTTGAATAATGGTTTGCCATGTGTTTTTCAAACGCAATACATCGAAAATACAAATATCAATGACTTCAGTATGTTTCATCAAATGCTATCTATACTAATTTATCTTTATTTTAATGGATTGCCAAATATTTCGACATTTGCCAATAAAAAACAAGTTTATTCATCTATTCCAACTTCAAGTGCAGCAGCAGAGATGATATTGCAAGGACATGGACATGTACTGTATTTAATTGAAATCTGGGGCAATGCTACAAAAACAAAATTGTCAGAACTTCAAATATCCCAAAATAAATTGATAAAAATGCTTTTTAACTATCCATACTTAACATCAACCAGTAAAATATATAATGACACAAAAATAATGAATATAAAACAACTATATATTTATAACACATGTATTTTCATCAGAAAAGTTCTCAACAAAAGCATTCACACAAATATTATACTTACCCAATACAAACAAATTACTCAACGGAGCACACGACGAGCAAGCTTACTGGTTTTACCAAAAGCTAGAACTAACTATGGCAAAAAAATTGTAACATTTGAAGGAGCACAACTGTACAATAAAATACCCTCACGAATAAGAAATGTACACTCATTCAATGCATTTAAAACTCAGCTCAGCCAGTATGTTACATCTGGAAAAATAAATGCGTTGGGTGGGTCGGGTTTCCGATCTGTTAATTAGTCTGTAACTGGTGATGTCGAACTTTTGTAATTTTAATTATGAATAGTATTGTTCTCAAGTAAGTGACATGTTATGTTTTCATTGAGAATAAAGTTTCTTTAAACCTAAACCTACATGTAGTACTTATTCCACATTTAGATCAACACAAGTGTGCTTATTTTCCTAACTTGACTAATGAACTTTCCACTGATTATATAATGCAGTAAAAGTCTTGTTAAAAAAATTGCCAGTCACGGTTTATCAGCCCCATCCTACATTTCAACTATACCCGCAAATACGTGTTCCAGAATTGGCAACAACTTCTATTCCTTCTACTTCTACTACTACCAACTCCTACTTGTAACCAAATAGGTTTATTCATCTGCAAGTTTAAACCTCAACTCATGATATTAATATGTTCACTGTGGGAAAACACACCATGTGTTTACACAACGCTATGCACAGTCGGTGGGCGTACACACCATGTGTTTCCATACTTTTTGTATGAAAACGAACATACATAAAGGCGCATGCGCAAAGGGCGCAGTACTAGCTGATAAAAAAATGTACGTGCAGTTGTCAAAGTGTTAAATGAAAATGTATAATTACATTAATGAGACAAGTCTATGAGAAATAAGAGAAAACAAATAGCCAGCCCTTGAAGAAATACTAATGAGAATTGTTTTTACCTCTAATTTCAACATATTGTTATGATCCTGTGTTTTAGTAAGCATCTCGCCACCACTGATGGTGTTAGTAGGTGTTAGTCTGTAAGCAATCTTGTTAGAAACTGGACTAGACTTCATAGGAACTGTCTTCTTGGATATCAGCTGTTCTACTAACACCTTGAACCTGTCCCTTTCCATGCTGCATTTGTCTAACTCCCTGGTCATAATTGATAGAGCATCAATCTTACTTTGTAATTTACTTTTCAGGACCGAGTTCTGAAACAAGTATTGGTGAAGGTACCAATAAATTCCGTTGTAAGATGTTTTAGGAACCTGTTTAATGTAATGAATTTTTACTCAACTATTAACATGCTATTCTTAAATTACACTGTTATTTTTAAAAATGTATGTACAATTCTTCATAAATTTGAATGCGGTACGTTTAGGACATTTATTTACACTGAAAGTTTAAAGTTTTTATATATTTCTTTACCTCGAGAACGTAGTCATCTAATTGTTGATCCTGAAATTTCACTTTGTTAAATGATGATTTATTAAACATGTTAACAGAATTCAGGCCGTTTTTATATAATTAGATTCAATTTATTGTAGCTCATTATATGGTTTATTTTACTATATTTTTGTTTGTATTACGAATTATCGGTATTAATATTAACAATTTATTTACAGTTGGACTTTTTCGATGGAGATGTGAATTCATGTGATGTGAAGTTTACTTGACAGCTGGAGTGAGTACCAGTTTTTTTTTTTTTTTTTTTTTTTTTTTAATTTTTGGCTTCGCGCTATTTGTGCGTCTCGCCAGACGTCAAGTATGGTAGAAATTTAAAACGAAGAATGACTAATTTTTTAAGGTAGGGAAACTGGATTATTCTTAAGAAGACAATTCGGATAGATTTGGATAGGATCAGAAGAGATGAGTATGGATGAGATGTATTTGAAAAACTGCTAAAAAGAAACTAAAGGTCAAGGATATGAATGAGGATGAACTATCTACACAATTTAAATTTTAATATTATTTACAGAAATATAAGAGGCAATACACTTATAAACTAGGAAGTTATTTGTACAAAGCAATGAAAGTATAGAAGTAGGAAAAGGAGTACGGAGGGATACAAGATTACATAGGAAGGAACAACGATCATAAAGCGGGCAGTTGAAAAAAATATGATTTAGGTCCCCAACATCCGTTCCACATGTACAAATAGGGCTGTCAATAATATGAAGTCTGGCAAGGTGGGCTGGACAACAAACATGACCAAGTCTAATCCGGATAAGGATGGAGGTCTCCGCCTTGCCAAACTTTGCCCTAAAGAACCACGGCTTCACAGGAATTTCGGGCTGAATCAAAGAATAATAACGGCCCTTCAATCTACTACTTAAATCCCAAGCTACCTTCCAAGTATCTCGGAGGAAGGTCTTCGGTAAAGCCATAAGATCACAACAGAAATTTTTATAAGGATACAAATCCCCACACTGCACAGCGTCACTAGCAAGATTATCGGCAATTTCATTACCATGGATTCCGACATGAGCAGGAATCCACGCAAATTGTACAGCATAACCCTCAGAAGTGGCTCTAAACGCGAATTCTCTTATTTCAAATATAACCGGTAGCTGTGATTTGTACTTAAATGGAAATTTATCTAAGGCTTGAAGTGCGCTTAAAGAATCCGTAAATATAATAGTTTTTTTGAGTTTCAATAAATTAACATATTCAACTGCTTTGAGTAAGCCGAAACATTCACCTGTAAATACAGATGTCTCCGGAGGGAGTTTAATTTTTTGAACAATATTATATTGAGAATGGTAGACACCTATTCCAACACATCCAGATGGAGACTGCTTAGAAGCGTCTGTAAAGATATGATGGAAACCTTCACAATTCTCAGCAAGAAATGTTTTAAAATTGAAATTAATATTGGGGTCAGATTTATCCATGCAGCTGTATCTAATATTAGGAGAAAATTGTAGACTGTCATAACTGCTGCTGAATAAAGGAAGTTTATTGGAACGGTGAGTAGGAGAAGATAGGGAAAGAAATTTTTGGTAACTCACAACTAAACATGGGACAGTTTTATGAGTCCAGTAGATAGAAGAGTTAATGTGTGTTACTAAGGATGCCAATTTTGAGATAAGAGGGTGATCTGAAAACTGAAGAATTGACAACATTTCAAATTTTTAACCTGCATGTATTATTACGTTATGTAAAAGTAAATCCAAATCTAGGGCAACCGTATTTTTCTGTTTTTCGAAATTATGTACTTTTCATTCATAATTTTAACTTTGAAATTCGGCGTATTCTAAAAAGACGTAAGCGCCAAATGACGTCATACATACGGTGGAATGGCGATTTATCCTTTGCTTTACTGTGACCCGTCAAAAAAACTGTTAGTTATATGTCACTGTCATACAGATAAACTTCATAAGTGACATTGACATGACTTTTTTGACATTAATGTTTTCACTTAAAACATTGGAATGCATAGGCAAAGGTAACTACCTCATTCCACCGTATATGTGACGTCATCACATGATTTTTGATTTTCATTTTTTTTCTCAGCAAATAAGAAATAAAAAAAATTAAAAAATATGTATTTGAACTCAGGATACGAAAATAAAGAAACGGTATTTTTGTTTTATGGTCGTGTCAGTTTTGAAATGTTGTCAATTCTGAAGAAAAACTTATCAGAAAGAAATTGCCTTCTAAGATGCAAAGGGGCATCACAGCATTCAACTTGAAGTGCGTTAATGGGACTGGATTTCATCGCGCCTGAAATAATCCGAAGTGCTTTAGCCTGTATGCGATCTAGTTTTTTAAAAGCCATAACACTTCCGGGTTCTAAAATAAACATACCATAATCTAATATGCTTCTAATGATAGCGTTATAAATAAGCTTTAAAGAGAAAGGGTGTGCACCCCACCACACCCCAGAAAGGCATCTAAGAATATTTAAGTGGTGTTCACATTTATTAATAACATAATCACAGTGTGGAACACTGCTAAGTTTAGAGTCCAAGATTACTCCTAGATACTTGAATTTGTCTTTAACTGGAATAGGAATGTCATTATATAAAATATTTACTTGAGGAACTATTCTCTTCCGGGTGAATAACACAGCTGCGCATTTAGACGTGGATAGCTCTAAACCATTTAAATGTAACCATGAAGCTAGATTAGTCAAAGCAGAAGAGAGAACAGAGCAGGCATGTTCAACAGAATGACTAGAAAAATATAACAATAAGTCATCAGCATATTGTAGCACGTTAACTTTATAGTTGTTATCTAGATCAAAAGTGTATATATTGTATAACAGAGGACTCAGCACTGAACCCTGTGGAAGCCCTCTCCATATAAGACGAGATAATTGATGATCTGCACATGAAAAAATTACAGAACGTTCGGTTAGAATATTTATAATGAAATTAGATAAATTAATTGGCACTTGTAGAACATGCAATTTTTTTTGTAAAACTGATAACAAAACATTGTCATATGCAGCATTAATATCTAAGAATACAGCTACGGTGGACTCATTATTGGAAAAAGATAACCTAATATCGGAAGTGAAAATACTTAGACAGTCAATGGTGCTTTTGCCCTTTCTAAAACCATATTGAGAAGTTGCCAATAAACCTTTACTTTCAACATACCACTCAAGACGATTTTTTATTAAATGTTCCGCTAATTTCATCAAAATTGATGATAAAACAATGGGACGGTAGGAAGAAACATCAGATGGTAATTTATGAGGTTTCAGAAATGGCAATACCATTTGACGTTTCCATTCAACAGGAATGTTTCCAGTTTTCATAATGGAATTTATTAGACTTAGATAATAATTAAGAACACTATCGCTTAAATTGCCAAAAAAGGAATACGGAATGCCATCAATACCTGGTGCAGAATCCACAGTATTAAGAATAACACCCTTCAACTCATTAAACGTGAACGGAAGGTCTAACACGGTGTTAGTGCTTTTATTAATGGACTCATTCTCATTGGGCACGGGCAGTAATACGTTAATAGCTTGAGGAACCCATGGTGGTGCTAATTTATCTGCGAAGTCATGAACTAAAGTATCAGAAATAAGGGAAGAGGGGTTGTTAAACACGGACCTAAATCTGCGAATATTACGCCAAACTATTGTGGGATGTGTATTCGGTGAAATTGACAAACAGAAGTTTCGCCAACTTTCGAATTTCTTTTTCTTAAATAATTTGCGCGTTTCTGCAATTATATTAGAAAGAATATCAAAGTTACTATGAGACATATTTAGGTTATAATTTAGCTCCGCTTGTTTGCGTTTATGAACAGCATCTGTGCACTCAGAGTCCCACCAAGGAGGCTTCGGAATAGTTCTAGTATTATTATTTTTAGCAGGAAAAACTTCGTCAGCTGCTGCAATCAAAATTTTCGCTAAAGATTCAGCACATGAGTTTTCATCACCATCCGAGATAGCAGGAAGGGAAGAAAACATACTGTCAACACGATTTTTATATTTATCCCAGTCACTATGACTTTTGTTAGGGAGCTTATATTTTAAAGTTGATCTCTTAATTGGAATAGAAGGTTTAGAGAAAGGGAAAGAAATTAAAATTGGAAAATGATCACTACCAAATGTAAAGGGGAGAGTATGCCATGTTAATTTAGAAGCTAAGTTTGGAGAACAGATAGAGAGGTCAATTGCACTTTGTCTTTGGCTGGGATCAGAACGTCGTGTGGGAGATCCTGTATTTAAAATGCACAGGTTGTGCAAGTCTACTATGTCCAATAGCTCTTCACCATAACAATTAGAAATAGAACTGCCCCAAGATTGGTGATGACAATTGAAATCCCCCAATACTAGGAAAGGCCTAGGAAGAAAAGAAAAGAGATGATTAACCTCTTGAAGTAAAGAAGATGAAGGGTGAGGAATATAAATAGAAACAAAACAAATATTATACATTTTAATTGCTACAATTGATAAGTCATCACTGTGAGGAGGTAACGAAATGATAGAGAAAGGGATAGAGTCTTTAATAAGTATGGCTACACCACCATACCCATCAGATCTATCATCCCTAATAGTCAAATAATTATGAATTTTAAAAACATAACTAGGTTTGAGCCATGTCTCTGCCAAAGCAAAGACAAAAGGCTCATGTTTATTAATAAGATATATTAAATCACTTTTTTTATTGATTAGACTGCGGCAGTTCCATTGAACGAGTTTTGCTTGATGGTCCATTTAGGGTGGACTGGGAGAGTTTTTCAAAAATAGGGGCAACGTTGGACGGTGAAAAGTTGAACTGTGTAAGTAGATTAAAGAAGGCGGTTATAAAATCATTTAAGGGGAATTGAGTATCTGATTCATCTTTATTCTGATTAATAAGAGCACAACCATTAGAAGGTTCTGGAATGGCAAAATCTTTGATAATTGCATTGTGGGCATCTTTATTGTAACCTGGAATGGGAATTGGAGGAGAACGAGGTTTAAGAAAAACAGTTTTTTTATAACCAGAAGGAGAGCTTTTATTTTGAAAAGATGCAAAAGATTTATCAGGGGTGTTTCTAGAGCGAGAAAGTAGAGCATCTGCGAAAGACTTAGAGACAGGGGGATGTAACTTTGAGGCTTCAGAGTAAGATAATGAATTTTGTGCCATATAGGTTTTAATCTGTTTTTGCCTTATAAATTCTGGACATGTTTTATTAGTTGCAAAATGGTAACCAGAGCATAAGCAACAAGATGCATTTTCTAATTCTCTATCACAACTATCACCTGTGTGGCTTTGACCACATTTATAACAGCGAGGTTTAGACCTGCACTGTAGCTTTGTGTGACCAAACCGACAGCAGTTAAAACATTGTATAGTAGGGTAAATATACAGATCTACAGGCAGAGCATTGTAGCACATGAATATGCGTTTAGGTAAGATCTGACCGTCAAAAGTAACAACTATTGTTTGTGAAGGTTTCCAAACAGCTGACCCATCAACAAGTGTTTTAAAATTAAGACGTCTGATTTTTAAAATAGGACCACAACCTATTGGAACAGAAATATTATCTATGACCTCCTCTGGAGACCATTCAGCTGGAACCCCACGAACCAGTCCCATTCTGGTAACATTGAAAGTTGGAATAAAAGCCTTCATGTTCTGGGCCTCTAGGCTATTATTTTGGATAAAAGAATTCGCGTCAGTATATATGTGGAAAAAGCGATGGATATTTTATTGCGTCCAATCTTTTTAACGCTACCATTAACGATGTTATTAACATTATTTCTTTTTAAGAACTTTCCGAATGCAACGGGGTGCAGTGTAGTGCCATCATTAGGAGATACTTGATTTTTTAAAATATGAATGATGTAAGGAGAATTATCAGTCTTATCGTAAAACTTCCGCCCCACTGGAGAGGAAGTAGATTGAATTGATGCAGATTGAGTTGAAGAAGGAATAATAATAGATTTCTGGGCTCTTGGTACATCCTCAGTTTCTGAATGTAATTGTTCTATTGTGTGAGTTGAATCGGAACAATTACAGCCCGACAACTCCGAGCCGTGGTGCTTTCTTCTCCGTTTATTGCAGTGCTTGCAAACGTGAATCCGACTTCTTTTTAGGGAACGGGCTGAAGTGGACCCATCGGTGTCCATGCCCGACTCATTCGAATTAATTGTTACAAAACAACCTGCCGGGGGTACAAAGCCCCCCGGGTCAGGCGGTTCGTTCATGACGATTGCACCCACAGGAAAATGTATAAAAACTTACCACTACAGAAGAAATATGTACACAAAATTAAAAAAGAATATACAAACTACAAAAATATACAACAGAACACTTCTCAACTGATCGTAAATAGTTAGAATTAAATAATTTTAAACAATAGCCCAAAAAAATGCGCCCGCCAAATTGAAAGTTTCCCGCGCTTTTTCCATGACATAGTTATACACAACCAGTTTTTTGTTTACAAAAGGTGGTGACTAGTGAGGTGAAAAAAAGAATGAACGAAATTAAATGAACTAAACAATGCACTTAATTTCAGTTTTTTTTAAACTTGACGATCTTATCACAGTATATCACTATTAAAAACAGTCTAAACCACGAGTACCAACTCTTCCTCTTATAATCTTAAGTTGAAAACGAATTTGTGGTCAATTTTGAAATTGAATTTTTATCTCTTTAGTTCCTTTCGCAAACTCATTTATTACCCCAAAACTGTTGGTTTTAGTATGGTAACATTAACTTTGAACTGAAACTGTCGATACTTGCATTGCATCGAATTAAAAGTCCAAATATGGATGAGGGACTAACATATTTATTTAAGAGACCGATTTATCAAAACATGACTAGCTACCATGTTGGGGGGGGGGGGGGGGGGGGGGGGAGTTGCCATAATCGCCACTCTTTGCCTTGGCAGGCGGGTTGGCGATAGCAGTATTAGTTGTTAAAGTACTCAGAGAACGCTGGCTGCTGCCCATCCTCTAATGAATAGCTCAGTCGCCTTATAAGACACTCATGGGAAGAGATGGGGGTAGTGCTATTCTTTACGTCCGGCATCACACGGAACACAGTACACATCGCAATATATAATGACACACTTAAGCAATAAGATCGAATTTTTAATGGTTATAATTGCCAAATAGATAATAATAGTTGTGTTTGTGAGCCTTCTTTGGAATGATCTTTAGTTCTTTAAATGTAAGGCGCAGATTTGCGGCTTGAGTTTATGTTTCGGTTCTCGTTTGCGAAGTCGGTAGCAAAACATTAAACTGAAATCAATATCTAAAAACGGTTTTCGATTTCCGTATAAAAACTCAAATAAAGAATTGTACCCCCACGGACTAGAAAAAAAAGAAGGACTCCGCGCCACGTGTATCGAAAGTGAAGCACTATAAGTTTGTACAAACATGCCTCACGCACACATTTACATCATACGGTGCCGACTGGCCGCCATTACGCGGCTCCGCGGCGTCATTCTAGGTACTGTTTACGTCAAGTAATAAAATAAAATAATGTCTTCTTGTGTTGTGAAATGGTTTAAAAATAATTCTACATCTCAGAAAAAGTGTCAAGGAATAACATTCACAAGTAAGACACTTATTTAACCTGTTGATTTATTGTATTTTTGACATTTTAAAATCATCACTATTGGAACACAAAACCTCAAAAGACATAGAAGTGCTGTCGGAAAATAAATGGGTAATTTTCCCGAGAGATTGGGTAATCCATTTTTCTGTGTTCTTTGAGAGTTTTTTGCAAGTATTGAATATGATTATTTTTATAGATTTCCTACAGCAAATCAACCATGGAATAATGATTGGATTAAAATAATAAGAGCCTGCAGAGATGAAGAACATTGAATTCCGTCGAAAACGTTTTTCTTGTCACTCATACAAAATAAATACTTAATTTTAAGTTTTAACTAAGTATATGTTTGTAATTGCAATTAAATAATGTAAGCGGACTTCTTATATGGCATCATTTAAAGAAATGAAACTTTCAAAATATTTTTAAAAAATGGGGAAATTTTCATTTATCTGGTATCCCTCAAATCACGCACACATAGATCGGTACGGTGCTTCACTTTTGATATGCGTGGCGCGGAGTCCTTCTTTTTTTTCTAGTCCGTGTGTACCCCAAGTGTGAGTTTTTTAACGTTACTACTGTAGTTGCGTCACGTCAAAAATGTATGAAAATTTAGGCAGAGCCTCTAGCGGCGAATAGCCTGACTAAAAATTTGTTTGACATTTTTGGCGTGACGCACGCAACTACAGTTGTAACGTAAAAAACTCACACTTGGGGTACTGGTTGAGAAAATCGACTAAAGATGTCATGTTTCAAATATTTCATCTGTGCCTAGTTCGCTAGCTGCGCATTGGTTGCTATTCTTTAGTCATTGATTGGTTGTCACTCTATTTCTACAAGCAAATGTCAATTTATTTTCTAACAAATTGTGGTACAAAGTAGTACGGATTTTTCCTATTTACTGCAGATGTTAAGTGAAATTGCTACTCGTATCAATACTGAGCACTGCTTCGATGCAATGCGTGCCGGACAATCACAGAGGAGTAGGTTTCGTTCATCCTAACGCATGGCAAGGATGGCCGCGTCTGGTACCGAAATCGACGACTTCTTGAACGGGCCTCTAGTTTCGTGGGTGAGTGCACAACGATTCGTGCCTCTGTTTTTATTACTGTGCGCGTAAAAATGAAGCGTGAGATAGATTACGCCAGTCGTTCCGTATGAATGATTGTGGTATTTTGTCGACAGTCACTATTTATTTTTGGGTCTTTACCAAAGGGTGAGAGAGTAATATAGTAATCGTTTGCTCTGTTGTCATACTCGAGTGATCAAGTCGTTTTGTAATGGGCGGTTGTTATATTATAGACTTTACATCTCCTTGTATTTATTATGATTTAGAATTGGTATTAATTACTGCATGCCAGCTGTTCACAAATACAATCATGATTACAAAAACTTGTTGTCATCAAATGAAAGTTATTTATAGAAATGTACCTAAATGTTTGTGATAAAAATAGATATCAACAAACAAAAACAATGTTAAGTCTTGAAATTAATAATTAAACAATTGTTATTATAAAAGAGAGTTGTGTTCAATTTCTGTGTACTACATATCACTAAAGTTCCCACAGATCTTCATTGATCCATTGTTTGTGTGTTACTATTGAATCAAGAATACACATTAATTTCCAAGAGAAATTCCTAATATAATGTATTTTATGAACCCATTGATCATAAACCTAATATCTTTTCCTACCTATATTTTCTATTTTGGAGAAATATCATAATAATTTACACTACTGCATAGCATTTATGTATTGTAATTAAGTTAACATTTATATGGGTGGTTACAAGATTAGATTCAATGTTTGTTTCATTTGCAGCTTAAATCATGTGTACCAAATCCAGATGTCATCGCAGAGTACTCATCTTTGTTCAATGGAGACATTCTGCATCAAGTGTACCTCCAGATAGACCCAGAACCATCATGCCACATCACAAAACTTGCCGGATTAGAAGACCAAGCCCTGATATTAGGTAGAGTGAAAAACTTTGATGCCATCATCAAAAATGTGAAAAGCTTGTATGAAGAAGAACTAGGTATGACACTACTAGTTGTCCCAGAATGTATATGCTTGGGAAAGTCGCCAGAATCAAGGGAAGGTCTAGAAACTATGAAACTTTTGATACTGTTGCTCCTTGGTGCAGCTGTTCAGTGCCCTAATAAGGAACTGTTTATCACAAGGATTAAAGAACTTCATGTAGATCTGCAGCATAACATTGTGGAATGTATCAAACAGGTATGATCAATTGTAATTTCTATAACTCCATTTGTTTAGATATTAAATAAGTGTAAACAAAATTCTACCTATTTTTCACAGTAATCCTTTCACAATGATCACTATTGTATTGTGTGTAATAGACAGCCTTAAACAAAGGATTGAAAAGAAGGTAGTTTATTTACTTTTAGTAAAGAAATAAACAAATGGAACTGTAATAGTAATTAAGACAAACAAATTTCTCGATATCACTATTCTTACTTATGTAGTAATTTGTATTCGTTTTTCAAGGTCCTTACTTTAAGGTTCCATATAATATGGAGACTTATGTGTAGACAATGGAGTCGCACATCCATTTATGAATAAGGAAGTATTCAACTTACATAAGCAAACATGTCTAACAGCACAATTGATAAATGAACCAGTGAAGCATGACTTGACTAACAGTTGTGTTTAAAATGTGGAGGTTAAGACTTTGTCTACTGGTTTCTTACAACAGTAACAAATAAAATAAAGTTCTGTACTTTTTTTTGATGACAGAATATAGAGTAGGTATACTAACTAAAATACAAAAATTCAAGTCAATCTTTCAAGGGGTATGCATGAACTACAAGTATGCATCACTCTTATGTATGATACAATTAGGGTTGCCACCTTTTTTTAGGACAAATAAAGTATTTTTTCATTTTGGTAGAACAAAAATAAAGTACACAGCATAAAAAAAGAGTATTCATTATTATTTTTCATTGTTTGTCCTTAAAAACGTATTTGTTGTTGCAACAATTAACAAATATTTGTCTTTCTTGAAGATATTTACAGCCTCTTTGCAATCAAAATTTAAATTAAAATATATAATCAACTCGTTTTTTATTAAATTTAGGGCAGCTCTATTCCTTTTGTCTCTCCATTTTACTTTCATAAGAGAAAAGACTCTTTCAGTGAATGCTGAAGTGGCCGAAACAGACAAAATATATTATTATGAAATGAATTTGAAAATATTTGGAAAATCTTCACATATACCTAATGAATATGTATTGCTACTTTTGAGCTGTTGATAAGTCAGAATTTTGTGGCTGTGGATACCAGTTTATATAGTCTCATAAGTACTCATAACCAGTAACGAGCCAGTAACAATCAGTTTTAAGTAAATAGAGTATTTTAGCGTACTTTATTGGTGTCATAGATTATAAAGTACGCCTACATGAAAAAGAGGACAATACTCTATTTTAGAGTATGGGCAGTGGCGTGCCTTCCATACAAGCCGAAAAGCCCGGCTTAATATCAGGAATGCGAGATTAATAAAAAAAAAAACTCCTGTAAAGTACCTAGTATTGAATCATCATGTCTCTTAACATAACAAACAAATAACAATAAAAATAAAATGTTTAAACTCCGCGCGCAATACAGCGAGCCTCCGTGACCTCCGTGTGTTGCTAAGTTGCCAGGTTTACATAAACAAGATTTTTCGCGTCGCGCCTCGGCCGGCCTACGTAACGTTGCCAAACCGCCTGCAAGATCTTGCATTACTGTCGCACGCGCTGGCTTCTTACGCGGCTTAAGTCTCCTGTCACTTTTCCTTCATTTTCATTCATAAATTGCATAGAGATATATAAGTAAATATACATAAGTGCACATAATTTGTTCGCAAAAATAAGCCGGGCTTATGACTCTGTTAGTTTAACGAAATTGAACGTTACGGCAGTGTGTTTAGAAGTGCAATTTGTGTGGCATGCGTGTTTAGGCACATAGATTCCGCGATGTTTGTATTTCGATAGAAATGATACAATTTCAAATTAGTTCACTTATTGTTTTGAGCGATACTGGACCACTTTTTTGACGCGATAAATACTTTTTCAGTTTCTGTGATTTAACGTATTGTGTAACTTTTATTAGTTTGTTTTAACGTTTGTGATTAAGTTTCTTTGTGATTTGCCTTTCTTATAAGATGAATTCGGAAATAATTGTTCCTTGTGATGGATTAAAGTGTGTGCAATCGTTACTCGGGAAGGTAAATACTTTGAATTTTACAGACAAATACCGTGTTATTACTTCACCTAAACCTACTCCTGATTTGACAATTTCTAGTAAATCAAAGTCACTAGGCATTTTCATAGATCGGCTTACAAAACTCCTTGGATTGTAGGTTGCTCTCATTTAAACAAATTATTCTGCTGGTGTTGCCTATTTTTCTCTAACGATACGAACGCCTGGAATACATCAGGTTACGATGATTTGAATAACTTATCTGGTGCCAGGATTAATTGCTCTAAACAAATAGAACGAAACAACAAACGGCTTTTATCAACGCCACCGAAGGTATGTGATTGCTGATATGTCTGTAAATCTATCTAGTGATACCATGCCTTCAGTGAGCTTTGTTGTTTGTCATCAGCAGTAATAAAGAAGCGAAGAATGAAGAGTTAACATGGCTGTTTACATCGAAAGTAATTATAAATTGTTTTTAAACTTTTGGGATTTGTACACATTATAAAAATATAGATCGGGTCTATTATAAATTAACAATATTTTTTTCAACATTATAAACATTGCGTAATTATGCTCATCAATTATTTCTGAGCCATCTATTGGCGGCGACGGGCGATTGTGTCATTTTTCCCGTCGAACTCGAAGAGCGCAAAAAAGCACCGGTAATGCTCATAGATGGCTCTTAAACCAAGTTGTACTTGATTCTGCAAAATCACACAATTGTATTATTTGCACCCTATTTATTATTAGGGTGAAAATAATAGTTGTGTAATTTCGCAAAATAACGAATTTAGTCAAATTTTACATGGTTTTTTTCCTAAAAATCTATCGGGCTTGCCCTAACTTTGAACCCTAGGCACGCCACTGAGTATGGGTGGTAACCCTAGATACAATCCTTCATATTTGATGTATATTTTCATGTACATGCACATTCTTACTAGTGTCAGCTTGGACATACTAAGAAATACTTTGTTTACATTAACATAGGCAAGGTCAGTCAACAGATGTCACAACTGTGAAGCAGTATGTCCTTGATAAACCTTTGACATTACTAACAGGTTGTCTGATGTTGTAACAGTCAGCTATGCAATGCTAGGTGTTTTGATTGATAATTTCCTGCAGTTTTTTGCAAAATTTTGTCATGATAATTTACTTTTATTGATTTAATAGTTTATGATTGGTGGTGTTAATTATCCTGGCCATTTTTAGCTTTCAACACGAAATTTTGTAGATTATTTGATCATGCTAGTTTGCAATTAATTCGTAATTATCTAAAATCCTAAATTTTAAGGAGATCTGGCTGTCTACAAGAAATCTGGTGCACATTTTCTTTTGCATAAGAGAAATGGAAGTAAGGCTAATCTACTGCATTAGCAACTATTTTTATTTTATATTGCAACTCAGCGTAAATAAGGTGAAGGGTCGCGACATTTGTAATCGACTCCAAAAAACGTAGAAGAAATCAAACTGCGGCGCGTGTTTAAAAAAAAGTATATCCACGGATTTCTCCGAGATTTCTTGGCCGATTTACGTGATTCTTTTTAGTTTAAACTCTCGAGCTGGTGCCATAAATTGTGTCATGATCTGATGAAGCATTTCGGAGATAGAGAATGGTACTCCTCAATAATCGAATCCACCATTTCACTTATACAAGCTGTATCCGAAATCGTGTAATTCCTTCAAAATGCATTATCTACTGTTAACTAACATCGATATTCTCTATAAAAAGGGTAAATAAATTATTTTGAGGACCCGGAGACTTGACTTCTTTTATTCTTAACAAATAAAAAAATACAAAAACACATACTTGTGTTGGAGGATCATAATTATCTCGTTGATGTTGGGCGTCATATTCATGGTAGGTAGTAGTTATTTTAAGAATAGACTGAAGATGTTCATCCCTAGGTATGCCTTGAGCTAGCTGTTTGTTCACCCGCCCAACGCACTGCGTGACACGCACGCCACGCAAGTAACACATAAATTAGTCACGGTAATTACGATAATAAGAGCGCGCGCAATTTTAAACACGCGTAAGGACATCGCCTGTCGTGTAAAATATTGAGATCTGGATTCTGGTCGCGGCCCGCAGGCCGTATGTTTGACACGACTGGTTTAGGTAATCCCTTTATAGTACCTGTTTCAAAAGATGTGTACAGTGCCTCATCCACGATAGATTAAAATCACGTAGTGTGACTCTCGTAGAGCAATCTACGACGTGTACATGGTACTGAGATTGGCCTAGCGCGAGCATTACTGCAGCCCTTGTAGTGTACAATAGGAACGATCGGAGGGTGATGCGGACGCATTCTCTATGCTTACGCAGAAATGCGACAGAATATATTAGACTAATTTCCAAGTATCCTAGCTCTATTGCTATTTCGTGAACGAGGCGCTTAATGTAACTAAAAGTTAGAATTCAAGTGATAATTTAAGTATTTTTTAAAGGTCACAGACATGCAAACAGTCGTACTGACGCCGGATGCTATCGATCTTTTTCAATCACCGACTATGTTCAATCACATGCGACGGCTCGCCAAGGAACGCGATCACTATCTACAAAGTTGGTCTTCATTAGTTCTTCACGAAGGCTTGTGTGAGAATGACAATGAAAATAAAAACGGAAAGAATCGGTCAACGCAAAACGTTAATCAAAATAACGGCGATAGTCAACATCTTGCTGTGGAACTGGCTGATTGGAAAGCGCGTCTCAGGAAGCAGAGACAAGAATTGTGGGTATACTAACTAAATAACTCAGCGGAAATATCTGTGGATTTGTTATTTGCCCTCGTCAGCGGAACAGCACTAAATAGACGACAATGTGTGGCTGAATGCCACGCAAGGGGTAATCGAAAGCTCCCAGATATTTCCGTCGAGAAGGGTATCTACTACTTTCTGAGCACTAAAGAAGATTTAAATTATGATGTGTTATAGGGAAGAAAAATCCGAGCAGTTATCAGAATGTCGTGAAGAATTGGAGCACACAAAGTTAGTGTTGGCAAAATTACGCTCTGACAGCCAAGAGTGGTTCAACGAAGCCAGGAAATCAGCGGGTTACAGAGACGAAGTCGATGCTCTTAGAGAAAAGGCGGAGCGATGTGACAGGTAAAGTATAACAGGTTATTTTTAAGGCAGAATGATCTCTTTCGGTAGTTACGAAGTGTTCTTCAACATTATTCGCGTCCCTTCTTCTGAAGCGTTAATCTTTCACTTGGTTCTAAAGTCTTTAGTCCTGACGGCACCCCACTCACGCTTTTACTACATTTAATAAAGAAGTCGATTCTTATAAGTTTTATTTGTTATTTTCAGACTAGAGCAAGAAATCCAACGTTACCGTGATCGTCTTGCGGACGCGGAATACTATAAAACTAGAGTTACAGAGCTTCGCGAAGATAATAAAGCTTTAATGGAAACGAGAGACGCCTTAGAAGAACAATTGCAGAGAGCGAGGAAGCGCGCTGAACAATGTCTTACTTTAGAGGCAGCTATGATCAAATTAAAGAGGGAGGCTAATGATATAGCATTGGTAAGTTAAACTTCAAACATTTGCTTATGTAATTCCAGTTACAGAAGTGGTAATTTCATATATTTCTGTCTTTCAAAGGAAAGAGATGCAGACCAACAAAAGATTCAAGAGCTTATAGAAGAAAATAACCATCTACAATACATAACGAAGTCAGTATTGAGTGAAAGCAATAATAGTAATTTAGATACCGACAACGAAGGCGAAAGTACACTGGAATCCGGCGAGAACAGCTTATCTGAACAATTGACTAGTAATGCTCAAGCAAGAGCTTTAAAACTTGAATTAGAAAACAAAAGATTGCTATCAACTATAGACAGCTTACGAGAACAAACATTATTGGAAAGTAGTGACAAAGTACTTGAGTTAGAAAAAGAAAAGAAAAGACTAACTTTAAAATGTGAACAACTACAGGAAAATTGTAACAGGGTTATGCAACAAAACTCTGAGTTGGAAGAAGTTTTCCGAAATGCTCTAGAGGAAAATAGAAAGTTGCAAGATTCTTTTGATAGTCAAAAGACGTTTATAGATCGTCAAGCAATTGATAGAGATTCAGAGAAAAACAAATTACAAGATTTTGAAAAACATTTAGAATCTATAACCAAAGATAAGCAGAGAATTCAAATGTTGTGCGACTCTATTCAAAGAAGAGCTGATGAATTAGAAAAGTCGTTAGATGCCAGAACTAAAGAACTAAATCTTGTAAAACCTGAAGCTGATAAGGTCACTGGGCTTATAATCCTTACTGAGGAATTAAAAACGAAAATAACATATAGTGAAAGGGACTCTCACAACTTGCAGAGAGAAGTTAACAAACTAAGAGAGGCAGTTGAGGAAAAAGATGTTTCTCTAGATAAGTTAACAACAGAAATTGAACTGAAGAAAAAGGAACTTGAGAGGTTATCAAGAGAACTTGAAATAAGCCATACTCTAACGAGCAAATTACAAGACTTGGAACAAAAAACTCAAGAACTTAAATCACAAAAGAAAGTAGATTCTGAAACTATTCAAACTTTACAGAAAGACCTAATTACAGAAAAAGTTAACTTTGATAAACTTCGAAACTGTATGGACAAACTGGGCATCAACGCTTTTGAAATACTAAGTAAAGATGTGAATATAGAAGATTTGTTAGAGAAGGTTATAACCAATGTTGATCATGAAGGTTTGATATCTGAAATTGCCGCTAAAGCGAACTTAATGAAACTGGTTCCATGTGACTGTAATCATGATAGTGACAATGCTAATATTGATGACAGTATAGTAAACCCTCAAATTGAGCAGCTCACTTCAGATCTTGCAGCACTACAAGCTTCTCTAGAAAACAGTCAAGCTGAAAATGCTAAACTGCAAGTTAACATTGCAACTTTGAACTCTCAAAATGGGTCTTTAATATCTCAACAAATGACTTTACAACTTGCTAATAGCCAACTTGCAGCAGAAAAGGAAGAAATTATCAAACAATTGGAAGTTCTTAAAGACAAACAGGACAACCTTCTAAGAGACCAAGTTGCCCTACAGACACTCCATGAACAACTCAACTCTGAATATGAAACACTACTCAGTGAGAGAGAGCCTGTAAAAGTCACTGTTAGGGACCTTAAACTTGAAAATCGCGAACTAAAAGAAAAGTTGACCCATTATGAGAAAAAAGTGTCAGACTTTGAAGTTGAAAGGGAAAATTTGAAAATTGAGTCAAGGAATCTAGTAAATCTTAGAGCTGAACATTCTAAATTAAAAGATGATTTCAGGAACCTGTTTACAGCAAGTGATAGACTGAAGAATGAATACAGAAATATGCAGGAAGAGTATAGAAATCTTAGGAGCGAGCTTACGCAACTAAAATTAAGGAATACGGAGATCTCAGGTGAAATCAACACAAAACTTGAAATTATAACTAGCATGGAGTTAGAAATAAATAAGACCAATCAACATTGTGAAATGCTAATTCAAATGAACAAGAGTCTTGATGCAGATAGGCGTTCTTTAATGGATCATGTATCACAGCTTTTAACTCAATACCATGAACTGCTTGCTCATTCGCTAAAAGACAAACAACACTATCATGAAGAAGAAAAGATGTTTGCTGATAAAGTTAATGCATTGTGCCGTCAGAAAGAAAAATTAGAAGAGAAAATTATGGAACATTATAAGAAGCTAGATAATTGCACGACAAAAAGACGTGGCTTTGGTGCTTCCTTTGTAAAGAGGGTCCGTAAAGCTGGTACCGATTTGATCAATAAAGTTCCAACTAGGAACAATAAAAGAATAGAAGATGCCAGTCGCTCAAAATCTCAATTAACGTTAGCTGGTTCCGAATCAGGAGAATCAGACCCTGGCAGTCAAGAGTTGGAAAAATTATCTAAAAATTCTGACCAAGACCAGGGTTCATCCAATCCAAGTGCGGAATCGCCAAGGCATAGTATAGACTCTAGTTTCACAAGAAGATTTGATGATAAACTTCTCAAGAAATCTGACAATATTGACATTAGTGGGTCGATCCCAAGTCTGGATTCAACTAGATTGAACAGCGAAAGTAACTTTGTGCGAAGGCTTTCTGGGACATCAATACACAGCGGCGGTGGTGACGACGCGCTTATAAGAGCGTCGTTGAGAAGGAGACCGCATAAGGCTGTGCCCCCATCCCATAGGAACAGTTTTCAGGGTTTAGAAGGAGACACAGGACTTCCAACAGGTAAATACATTTATAACAGAGTAATAGAGCTCCTTGTTAAAGAGCTTGTCCGGGGAAGTTCTATTACTATATTTATTCCTCCGCCAAGCAGCATTGCTGTGTTTCAGTATGAAGGGTGCTGGTGAAATTACAGGCACAAAAAAGTTTACAATTTTGGCAACACGTCAGAAATCGTCTTGATGTTGTAGATCTATGTAGAAGGCGGTAACTGCTTTCCATCAGTAGAGTCGTCGCCTTGTTTGCCAATTATAGAAAAAAAAAACAATATTTGTAATCTACGAATTTCATTAATTCGCAGAAAAATGTAAGGTTAAATACACGAGCCCCCGCCCCCGATGGAAAATCCTGGCCGCCCCCTTTCAAATAGATGTAGTCCAAGACGTTTCTGGCAGATTTTCCAAATTTTATGATTCACAATTTATATCTGTTAACAGAACAATAATCATTTTTTTTCATTTGTTTACGTGCTTTATTTGATTGGTTTTTGTAACTAGAAGCTCAATATTATTTTTCAGCTTCAACTCCCACACCGTTTGGTACAGCGGGTACTCGCCGCACGGTGTACGTAGCTGACGACGATGCCAGTGCCAATCTAAACACTAAGCCACAAAGTACTCCCATCAAAGAAAATCCGACTTATTTGGTATACAATCGAATATCCACCGTAATCGGTGACGGTGCCTGTCAAAGTATGAACGATAGACCGAATGCAGATCACCATCGATCCATGTCCGAACACTCTACTAGGTCTGCAGTCGAAGAGAGCTTGCCAGAAAGAGATGACCTGAGAAACGACAGAAAGTCATTAAATCGGAACGAAAAAACAGATAATTCGAAAGAATCAGCAATTTGGTACGAGTATGGTTGCGTATGATGTATTTTTTTAAATGTTTTTAATTATATTAGGAAGAACGTGCGGAATGTAATACAGACTGATGAGTTGCCTTGTAGGTATTTCGAATTTTACGATATTCGAAATAATTGCGTGATTGGATTATTCAAACATTTATACTCTATTACAATGACAATTGGCAATGGTTCGATGATGTTGTGATAAAGTTCTTTTTATATTTTTTATTATAAAAGCAGTATTAGTTGGCATTTAATTTGTTGATATGGATGACAATAAATTTCCTTTTAAGCTTTAAAGACCTGTAACGTAAACTTTTGTGACGTGAATACCTGTGAATATTGTATGACATGGAACGTAAATAACTTTAAGCAATGAGTAGTATATAGTATACATATATATCAATTAATCACGGCAGCCTGTTATTTATGTATTTTTTGGGATGAGAAAATTAAGTACAAACTTAATAGATGGCAGCACAATTTAAAATTGGTATTGCGGTGGACTGAATACTAAGCAGTAGCTATTGTAGAAAAAGCTATATTATTCTGTTCTCTATTCTGTTAACATAATTACTACATTCGTTTAGCAATTTAAAACACTCTTGATAAAAAAAAAAAAAACATGCTAGCAGTTTTTGGCGCACCTCTGGCTAGTTATCCATTTAGAAAATTTTGGGAGCGCGATGTAAGCTATTTTCATTCCACTTTTAGGACACAGAGTAGAGAAAACTTAAATTAATTAAACTAATAATGACCTGGGGGGCTAATGAGCTTGGCAGTTGCATAGTGCACAGTTACGACTGGATGTGCAGTTTACTTGCATTTATGAATACGAATATGAAACGAAATGTTTCACCAAACGCGGCGTTATTAGTCCACCAGGAAGCTCTACATTAATTTGATGTATGATCAATTTATTTTTACAGGACCAAATGCTTTATGTTAGTGTATATCAATTTTTATTTACCATACAATTTGAGATTAATACTCGAAGATATTTTGAGGCTATACATCTTAGCAATTGATAAATATATTTAATTGTAAATATAAGTTTTATTACATAATTTGATCGGCATGCTTTGTGATGTTTCTTTATAGGTAATATTTCCTTGCCAGTGATACTGTGACTACTGATATTATATGATTTTTATTTCTCAGTGTAATTAAAATTTATGTTTAAAGTACCTACTGTTAAGCATAATATATAGCACATATGTACAAATAAATGTTTTCTTTTTTAATATGGTGTCTTTTAAAATTAAGATAAACAGTACTACTTATCGTACTTTGGTATTTTTATGTTTGTACCTTCACAGTTTTTTTATTTATTTGCAATGAAATATTACAGTAATCTATACATATAACGACATTAGCTTTTCATCACATATTTTACTCTAGTACAAATGAACGTAATAAAGATATTATGTCGGCATTGTGTTACTTAGCGAACATAACTAGATTAAGTTTATAACTAATTACTTTAGCTAATAACCCATTTCACTACAATATCTTTGGACAATAGAAGATAGTACTGTCATTGATCTACAAATTTATTGGATCTCTATCATTAAAATTTAATGATTTGTTCCCAGTTATAATCATTTTGATATTTTTTTATGACAACTACATTATTGTTGTAGAAATAGTGCCTTTACATGCCCATAGTTTTGATTTGTCGATGTTTAGGGCTACTGTTGTAGCCCTGGGTTACATGACATCTTGTTATCAATTGGTACTCTTAAGTATGGTGCTTTTCATTATTGCAATGTTAATAATGTTAACAAAACGGAAATTTGTTTAAAATCGTGATAACATAATATTGTCAGATTGTAATAAGAAGTACACATTTCCAAATTCTTCTTTTACAAGGACATTGTAGTTAAAATAAAATGTATTCTGCACACAAACGTCATCTATAAAAGGAAGTCTGGTATCCTGCGTTAAAAAAAAAAAATGCAAATATTACTTAACCATGAACCTGAATTTGTTATTCCGATTCCCATTATTCTGTTATAATTGTAATATAATTAATATAGGTACTTAATAAATGCCTCTCACCGAATTTATATTTTAGCACACATTATAACTTCTCGAATACAGTTCTTTAATAAACTCCGTATCGAGTATTATTTCTGTACCTATTCACACAAACCATGATAACCGCTTTCATCTTTTTTTCGTTCGTTATCGTGGCACGCAGTTCAGCGAGGTAAAAACTTGCAGGAGTCGAAATCGATTCATATTCGTGCCCTGCCCCCAAAACCAAAGAGAATGTCCCGCGACGACACCCTTGAAATTGGGTTGTGATGATGACTTAGGGCCGAGTCACACCGGAATGGCAGTGGCCGGCAGCGACGCGGTGAGCACTTTCAGTGTGAAATAATTTTAAAGTTTATCTACATACTTAAAAGACCAGTATCGCTTGAAAAAGTCGCGCGGCCGCCTGCGGTTACGCGAGCGGCCGCGCGCCACGAGCGTCTTGTCGGTGGTTCGGCCCGCGGCTGCCAGCAGCGACGCGAGGCCGCTCGCGGCACCGCGGGCGGCCGCGCGCTCCTCACCCCCATGGACCCATATATCCCTTTTTCTTTTTTTCCTTTGTTTCTTTCTTCTTCCGCAATAAGTACTATAATAACCAATTCCATCATGTTCACTCCAAACACACGAGTTTCCTTGCCGAATGTAGAAACTAAACTAGTCAAGACGAGACTAGGCGCGTGGTGTCTGGAGGTCGTACGAGGCCGTCAGCGGCAAAGCCGGGGGCCACTGGCGTCGCCGTCGGCCGCTGCCATTCCAGTGTGACTCGGCCCTTACGGCAATAGAGCCTGCCAACCATAGCATAAAATTTCTGTAACTTTGAGAAGTGTGAAGTATGTATGTATTTCAATTTGTATCTAAAGATAATAAAAGACAAGAATATTATACTATCAACTTTATTTTTCAACTGCACTTCACATTTTATTATTGGTTACATCTAATTAATTGTTAAATAAATCTAAAGAGATCCATTGCAGCTGGGTTCAGCCTTCACCTCCCACTTAAACACTGGGCATGACTGCATAGAAACTTTGAAGGACTGGCCAGATACAACTGCCTTCCGCCCCGGTTCTACTTTCTGTGGCAGATAGGATATGATGCACTGAAAATATAAATTGTTAAGTTTTATCATAAGATACCTTAAAAAGGGTTTATACAAATTCTAATCTTATAAATCATATAGGTACCTTGGGTCTGTCAATTTCAGTAGACATGTAACCAATACACATAGTTTTTGTAGTGTGTCCCCAAAGTAATTCTCCTTCACCATTTATTGAGTCAAACCTCAAAGCTAAGGTGCCACCTAGTCTATCAGGAACATCCCATAAAAAGGGTGAGTCTAAGAAATTGTCTTTTAAACATTTATCAAGACCCAAAACAGGGGAAGACTCAAGCAAGCTTTCTGCAGAATTCTTAGCTAGTTGTGTTCTGATTAAATGTTCTCCACAACCTGATGTGCAGGCAGCTACTGAGGGCTTTGTGCCATCCCTGCTCATCACTGCCCATACTCCACTTCCAAATGATGCTGCCTGACCAACTCTACCTTCATGCTTAAGCGAAACACCACCCGAACTTGCTCCAGAAGCAACAACACCATTAGAATCTACACAGATAGCTCCAACTGTGTCTAAGGGACTGAACTTCACATCATTTTGTATAGAATAACGCTTCAACTTCCGTTTACAATGTTTATAGTTTCGAAATGCACGTGCTGATACCATTTTATGATCGTCTACAATTTCTAGGCCCATTCTTTCTGCCCACGACCTTGCACCATTTCCTGTAAGTATGCAAGGAGGAACTCTTCCTAAGGATAAATTATCACATTGTTTAATGCAAAGATGTTTGGCTAAAGTAATAGGGTTCCAAACATTTGATACAGCTCCACAGGCACCAAAATGTAGTGTTTGACCATTCATGACTGAAGCATCACATTCTACAGATCCATTCCAACTCAAGTTGGATCCATAACCAGCATTTGTTAGTGGACTATTCTCCAACTCTGAAAAGTATCAAGAAATAATTAGTACCATACATAACACATGAATGAGATAAATTCGAGATAACTGAATGATTAGGAAACAGGGAAGTTGCAGAATAAAACTTGTTATATTTTAGAAAGAAAATGTAGTGAAAGCAGACCAATTATAGCCTTTTCCACAGCGTCCACGGCATTGCCACCCTGCTTAAGTGCTTCCGCTGCTTTTCGGCACGCCAAAAAGCTAGTTTTTTGATATTCCTTCTTCAATGAATCACTGTGATAGCCAGCCCCTGAAATAGTTTCAAATTTTTACTATGAAGTCATTGCCAGTACTGACATAATTTGAGTTCGCTTTTTATAATCAGTAGGTAACAGATGGTAGTTGTATTTATGTAAATAAATATTTTGTTTACCACAGTGAACAGCTATAAACCCATTCATTGTTTATGTAATTTTGATACTTGTTTCAAAATCCCTTTTTCACAATCTAGGTCACATGATAGTCATTATCATCTGCTTGTAATTGTTATATTTAAAGATATATTCATATTATTTTATCTAACGAACGTGCACAAGAGAGCATCGACAGCATCAAATTCAATTCAATACAAATTATTTCAACTTCAAAAAAAAATGCATGAACGAAATGGAATGAAATGAATGATTTCTTATTTGACAACTATATTTTTTAATAAATTAATGTCTGAACAACAGCTTTTATAGTTACAAGTCGACCGAGTTTTCTTGGCCGGCCTCAATATGGCTCTTCTGGTATTTAAGGAGCAAACATTATTTTCTGTACCTACTTAAGTGTTTGGTGTTCTCCGAACCAGTAGCGGCGTTGGTGGTAGAGAGCGATTTTGGGTTGGGCGACTATCCAAAAGACCTGGGGGCTTACCATGACCTCTTAAAGCAGGGCAGAAGTTGCCTGGAAGTTGAACTGCCCTGCTTTTTTGTACTATGACATCGTTAGAGCAGGCCTGCGGCAGGCCTGCTACGTTGACGTTTACGAAATCCGTTCACCTGTTTTTTTTGTATAGACTTTTCGTACCATGAACAAGCTTATCCGTTCAACTTGGTTGAATAGTCGTTCACCTTTTGTACTGACATGGTACGATTTTTAGCGATTCAGAAGCAGGCCTGCCTTTGAACGGATATTGACTGGCTGGCGTTTGAACGTTTTCTTAAGACGTCATGGTAAGCCCCCATACATGACACGGCAGCGACTGAGCGGCTTATTACAAAATGTCGTAGTAACGGTACAGAAGATTATCACGTGTCTGGCTGGCCAAAAACCATACCATAAAAAGAAGTGCGCGGGCGCTACACACCCTGATTGGATGGAATAATTAGATTCGTCCATATTCGTGGAAATGCTCGTGTGACGGGGCTTGCGCGGGGAGAAAATGCGACAGCGATCAAATATGATTGGTTGTATAAGTCGCGCGGAGAAGGTTTGCCGATGGCCTCATGACGTCACGCGTCTATGGTCGGTACGATTCAGACGAGCGCGGGTAGCGGTCGGTGAAGTGGGAGGCGCAGTCATCGGCAAACCTTCTGCGCGCGACTAGTAATATCAATCACCCCGCCGAACCGCCTTCGCACCTCATATGTCGCAGAGTGGTTAGAGTATTTTGCGCATTTGCACAGAAGCAGGAACGTCAGTCCCAGTCAGTCCTTAGTCAGCCGTTCGCTAGTCCTTCGTCAGTTCCTCGTCAGTATGAAAATCTCTGTTCACACACTTCTCTACGCGTTGTTTTATTTTAACATTTACTCTACGAGGGCCTCTCTCAATATCGGTTTAATTTTATTATGAGTAGGTAAATCAAAAAAGAAGCAACTGACTTCAAAAAAATATTGTGTACCAAACTTCATTATGAGAAATGTGTAGAGGGCGGAAATTTATCGTCACCATCGTTTCTAACATTGAGAAGTCCTCGTGGGTACCCTACGCCTGAAGAAGGTGAAGCGTTTTTTCGGACTCTTACCGATCAAAACCACTACAGTTCTCCCCTCCGGCATGGCACTGCTCTCCGCTTGAAGGAGAGTCAGTCCTGCCGTGCGGCCTCGAAAGTGTGCACTATACAAAGGGGCGCATGCGGGATATACGGCGCTCACCGCCGTCTCAGGCCTTCATCTGTCGGCTAATTCTTACTAATTCTATGGCTAATTCACGTTGTTTCATGACACGCCGATCAAGTTGCAGTGATACTGCAGTTAAGTTCACACGAGCGTATCTGACAGCGATCTGGTCGATCGCTGTCAGATATGAGAATAAGAAGTGTTGTTTTAATCGAAAATTAAAACTGCATCTGAACTTCTTTAATTAGGTGTATCAGGCCCCTACTCCGCCGTCCGCATGCCATACGTCGGTACACCTACGGTGGCCGGGGGTCGTTGCGCGGCGTCGGAAGCCCGGTCTTCTGCTGGTGGGGAGAGAGGTGATTGCCTCCCTCTCCCTCGCCGCTGCCTCTAGTCGAGTATCACCTCGTAAAACGAGAAGAACCAAGCGCTCTCGTTTCCGACCATGGACAGAACCATTGCTGCCGACTGTGGTCACGGCGCGGCGCTACACTGCCCTGACCGGGCACTG
Organism: Amphipyra tragopoginis; assembly: GCA_905220435.1. Classification (NCBI taxonomy): domain Eukaryota; kingdom Metazoa; phylum Arthropoda; class Insecta; order Lepidoptera; family Noctuidae; genus Amphipyra; species Amphipyra tragopoginis. Next base: position 13,333,570 of record HG992005.1, on the reverse strand, counting down.
TGCCAGCGTGTGTTGCGACACATCCTTGGGGCAACTGACACAGTTATATCACCCAGCGTTTCCTCCCGGCCTATGTGATATTTCCCGAAGCATCCAAAGAGCTAAAAATATCGAACTGGTTTCCACGCTAATTTAGGTACACTTTCCAGGCGTGCATTCTAAAAATGTATTCTTCTGTATTAATGATTTATAGAGACAAAGCCTAAAACTCATGATAAGTCGTACTCGAGATAATTAAGTGGATGAACTCGTCTTGGCACAAGATAATGCGAAGACTTGCAGGTCGCCGGTATTGCTCAAACCGGCACTGCTACGAACTTTCACGCGCGTATACTCATAACGGAAACAGCAGTTAATTCATCATTCAGCAATTACTTCATCATATTATGTAGAGTCACCGGACGTCATAATTGTGCATCTCTTTCTAATCCAATTCGAAGAATCACCCTTAGCGATATTTTTATTTGGTAGGAACTGTTGTCAAAACTGGTAAACCAGTTATTTGGCCGACCGTACCTACCTATAACTCTTTTTTAATTCCTAAAAACATTTAAATAAATAAATAATATATATGTATAATCAAAATGTTTTCAACGTTGAAAACCTCTGAAAACGCCGTTCGGCGTTTACCGCACCTGAGTAAGGTTTTGTTATTTTTCTAAAATCATCATTTACAGAAACGGTGACTATAATGCCGTTGTATGTATGTAAAACATGCACATGTAAAAAGTATATCCCTTTAAAATAAAATTTGGCCAAGTTATGGCCAAATATAATTTACGCCGATCGGCGTGATCCGCTTATGAATGAGAGTTAAAAAGTTAAAATTACGCCGATGTGCGTGCACCGCAACTAGGGTTGCCATCCGTCCGGGTTTCCCCGGATTTGTCCTAGTTTAGAGGGCATCCGAGGAGCGTCCGGGCGGGGCTTCATTTGTGGTCCGGTTTAAAAAATTAAAGTTTTGGGCCGCCCGCGACACACGCACTGCGCCCGCACGCCGCGATCAACCGACGAACCGACTCGCTAAACAACTGTTTTTTATTACACTATGTTTAAAAAAACCTGTTGACTTGTCCGGGTTCTGGGCTCTAAAATCCGGGGTTTTCACGCGTCTTGTCCTGGTTGCCAAATTTTAGAGATGGCAACCCTAACCGCAACGAATGGGTTAAGGGCGTTTTAGTCTTTGTCGCTTAAATTAATTAATGTTACAGGCTAGTTGCTTAGAACTGACGTCACAACCGAAGGGAGCGCGAAATTGACTACATTTTAAGCGCATTTTTAAAGTTCAGGCGGTGCCTGGATCAGCTTCTCCCTGCGCCCTATGGCATGGCTAGTCCTGGTTTCGTAATTGCTAAAGCTGGGCTTGGGAACAGGGCCGATTGAACTGCCACCAACTTGGTGGCAGGGCAATCGGCCCCATTCCGCTAGACGTACCTAGTTAAGTATAATCACTAGTGATGCAAGGTGCATCTCAACAATAAAATTATAAGAATAAACAGGTTATGTATTGATTTAAATTGTAATGATGGTTGATACAAGATTATTTACACTCAGTTGCAAGAAAAGTCCATTAAATTTTAATGCTCTCATTAGAATGTTAATGCTCCATTAACCTCTTCTGTCCATTGCAAGAAGCTAGATTTAATGGAATGATTAACTATCCATTAAAATTAATTTTTGATGTGTCAAACTCTCCATGATTTCAATATATGATAATTAGTACTTAATGAAGAATGAACTACAACCTAATTAGTGTTCATGCAATGGCCATTAATTTAATGGAAACATTATTCTTAATGACGGATTAGTTAATGATCACCTCATGGTATCTTTCTTGCAACTCAGTGTATGAGACACAAATAAAAATCAATTTGTTGAGATTTATCTATTCAATAAAAATATCTACTTAAATATCCATTGTGTCTTAAATATTGAAAGTTACATAATCAAAAATATATTGAGTAAGAGAATCTACTTAGTAAGACCTTTTCCTGTGGTCATCATAACACCCGCAACCAGAGCAGTAATTGTCAGTCCTTGTGCAACAATTCTTAGACGCATCATTTGTTGAGATAACTTTTTACGGCCTGTTCTGAAGCTCCAAAGACCGTAAGATAGCGCACCTGCTGTGGCTAAACAACCTGAAACAATGATAGGTTGTTTTATTCTTAATGCAATCGTATAGATTGGGTGGCTGATGAAATGGTTAGGTGTGGCATATTGTATTGTGGGGTAATTTTATCAGCTAGGTGAACATCAGCTATCACCAATGTGCAATGAAAAGGAAAGATATTATTTTTATTGTTTTAGAACTGCTGTTTTGTTGATTTCATGAGACATTGCATTTAGCACACCAATTTCAAGAGCACCGATTCGAATTGCACCAATAGTATTCCACTTTGTGCACCCACGAGAATTGTTTTGTTGTCTAGGTACAATATTATAATCATCTATCTATAGAATCAGTCTTTCTGTAAATACAAACTGTAATTAGATATAAATACATCTAATTTATTACAATCAGTTTTGTTTAACATTTATTAATGCAACATGTTCATAGTCCATATTTTTTCTACCACGCAAACACTATGATTTTTAAATTATCTTTTTAATACCTATTATATATGTGTGTACCTTACTTATTGGAGAATGTATACATTTTAATCAATTATTTTATAACTTACATACTTTAAAATATGTATAGGTACTGTAAAATAGGACAATGTTGGTTCAAAAATAATTATTGATCAGATTGTATAATTGCATAATTTGAGGATTAATTATGTTCTTTCACACATTTTATTTTGGCCTACTCCAAGTAGAAATAGATATACTTTTTAAGTTGTTAATTACTGATATTTAGTACAGAGTGAAAACAAAAATTGTGATATTTTAGATTGTGATATTAGAAATAAAAACAAAAATACTGATTCTATAGTGTGATTATAATACCTACCTACATGGGTACCTATACAAAAATATAATTATTGTGGTTAATTAACTATTTTTTACCAACATTTCTTATTAAATAATGCCTCTCTCAGATACACTATGGTTATTGGTGTGCTATGAGGAACTATATTAATAATTTCAATTTTACCATTAGTGGGTGTACTATTAGTACAATGACCATTATTGGTGCTCTAAATTGAATGCCTCAATTTCATCATTTGTTTTAGTTATTAATTTATGTTACGTACCTACTCATCATTTAGCTCATCTTAATTCTGTTGCATAAGATTTATATTATATCTTCTTATTTTACAAATATCGTTGTTTACAGCTTTATTTCTGGGAACCAGGTGTCATACTTTTACAATTCGTAAAAAATATGATGAGGAAGCTAATAACAATTTTATTTAATAAATGTGTGACGGGCATACCTATAGGAACAAAAGGATTTTCAGAAAATTTTCTTCCAAATTTTTCACTTGTTGTTTCAACATGTTGATGCGCTCCCATTTCTTTTCGGAGCTGTACCCAGTCCAAATCAGAGGGCTCGTCACTAGACATAATTAAAATTTCTTAAATTTATTTGTGAGGTAGGTAGTAATAAAATGTAACACAAATTTGTTTTTATTGCATTGCAAATGAATGAATTAAAATTATCTGTCAGATAGATTAGTGATGTCAGTCAGGTCAACTGTCAAAGGAAGGACAAGAGACAAGACGTAATGTTTTTTAATGGCTTTGCACTCGCTTCGCGCTGCATCTTTTAGCTAAAAACTAAAAAGATAAAGAATACGTTTTTGAATTAGGGATGGGACGTATTTACGCTATCACGTCTTAAAACCAGGGCTTCACTTTGAAGTAGGGTGCTTTGGTCCGCACGGGAAATACTTGCAAGTATGAAAGTATTTGCTAGTAGGAGTGAGGCGTATTCATCGTAACAGCTATTTAAAACAGGTATCTCATGATAACAGACTGTTACTGTGACAAAAAAGGTGAAAAAGCAGTTCCTGTTCCACGAGCTAACAAAATCCCCATAGAAGACAGTCACAAGCTTCTCTCTATTCATGCCTACGACAGTTACCTTAGTTAGAATAAGATAAAAAAAAAACTGTTACTCTGTGACACCTGTAACAGCCGTCACAAGCTCTTTCCTTTTCTCGCATAGGTTCAACACCTTAGAAAGAGAAGTCCTGCTGTTACAGTAAACAGGTTAAACATTGCTATCCGTGTTAACAGAGAACACACAATAGTTTGTTCCCACATAGTATGAAATAACAGACTGTTATTTTGTAACAGGTTTTTGGGACTGCTGTTTACGTGTATCAGGAACAGGTATATCAGATACGTGATTTTACCTTTTACAACCCACTCCTATTTGCTAGTCGGGCGCGCGGGCAGAGATGGAACACACCAGAGTTAAAAATACTTGGATAGGAAATCGATCCATATCAACCAATAAATAAGGAGCAAAATCGTATCTACGAAAAAAAATACTTTGAACTTCTAAGTATTTTTTTCGCAAATACGATTGTGCTCCTTATTAATATGAAAACACGGATTTGTTTTGCTCGGTTTGTTGCGAGTTCGTCCATGCCCGAAGTATTCCGAAGGTGCCCGAGTGCGTACGGTACGAACTAGACCTAATAATCCTAACTAATATTATAAATGCGAAAGTAAGTTTGTTTGTTTGTTACTTTTTCACGTCTAAACCACTGAACCGATCATCTTGAAATTTTGCATATACGTTGTCAGGTGTACAGAAATGGATATAGGGTACCTTGCATCCCGAAAAAAAGGACTATTCCTAAGGAAAACAATAATAACGTTCATAGATGGCGCCACGTTTTTTTCGAATCACGATTGAATTATATTATTATAGAAACTTAGGAGTTGATTGTCAAATTCTAAATTAACGCGAGCGAAGCCGCGGGCAAAATCTAGTGCCAAATACTTTCAAGTATTTTAAACGCTGGTTTTCGACCCTGGTATTTTTACATAATCGTACTTGGAAGCCCTGGTATGTAATTTTGCATGTTTAACACATCCCTATTTTGAATAGTATGGTGAGTATGGTGAAATAAGTACCTAACGAAGAATGACTGCTTTTTTATGGCAGGGAAACTGATAAGAAAACGGATCGGAAAACTTTGATTAAGATCAGGAGAGATGATTAGATTTGGAATGAGATGTATTTGAAAGACTGCAAAATAGAAACACAAAGGACAAGCAGAACACACACATACACAAGAACAATGAGCTATGTACATTATATAAATTTGAATATTATTTACAGAATTAAAGGAGGCAATACACATAATAATCTAGAAACGTTTGTACAAAGCAATGAAAGCATAGAAGTCGATTATAGATTATTCAGAAAGGAACAACGATCATAATTGTATAGAGAGCGGAAAAAATGCGATTTAAGTCTGCTTCATCCGTTCCACATGTACAAATGGGGCTGTCAATAATATGAAATCTGGGAAGGTGGGCCCGAGTACAAACATGATCAAGTATAATCCGTATTAGAACGGAGGTTTCCACCTTGCCAAACTTTGCCCATGGCTTCACAGGAATATATGGCTGACTCAAATTAAAATTTAAATCCCAAGCTTCTTTCCAAGTCTCGGAGGAAGGTCTTTTGTAAAGCCGAACCGGTTACAACATTACATATATTACATGTCCATAAATCCCCATACCGCACTGCGTCCCTAGAAATATTATCAGCTATTTCAGGGGTCAGATTTAACCATGCAGCTAAATCTAATATTAAGAGAAAATTGTAGTGTCATAGCTGCTGCTGAATAAGACAGTTTATTATTCTAAGACAAGACTAATGAGCAAAGAACAAAATATACAATTTTTTTTTTTTTTTACTATTGGACTGCTGTAGGTCGTCCTAGGGGACGGTTTCTACGTAACCGGGCAGTTATTGGCGAGACCTGAAGGGTCTCCAGCCAAAAAATATACTAATAATATTCTTTTAGTTCTTGTACTAATCATACTTATGTTATGCCTACGTGTGGATGCATCGCAAGCGCTTGCCGCAAACTTTGTTTGATTTCTACACAACAAGCGACACTAGACTGGATCGGCGACAAACACCTGAAAGCTTACGCAAGCCAAACCAAATAACGTATCTACCGACACGGCTCGGCTGTACTTGTGGGCGCCAAGGACTTTATATAGAACTGGACCGAGATCTTGGCAATTTATATTATCTAAAATAGACTTTATACGCAAAACATAAGACATAATATGGCTTGGCAAACATTACGGTACACTTGAGATAGCAATAATTGTACCTTGTGTCCCTGTCTAATACACACTGTGTGTTGTCACGTAAATAGAAAATGCATATTCCTAAATTAGTAGAATTTTTGAACTAAATGTACAAATTCATAAACCAACTTTTTTCATCTTAATTTATCCCAAGAGACGCGATACAACTATCGGAACTTTTGTTCGTCAACGATTCGTTTTAAGAGGACTTTTTTTCGTCAACGTAAGGCCAGGAGGCGATTTTCATATAATGTGCTTTTATCTATAGTTTTTTGACAGCTTGACATTAAGTCAACGCATTTATTTCAATTAGACCATTATAAAGACACTTTTGATTTATTAGGTATTTATAATAGGAAAAAAAAGAAGTTACTGCCGCGTTCCAAAGTGTAGATTCCTATGGATTAAAACGGGCAGTAAACTACATGGTTACTCTTTTGCATCAAAAACAAAAAAATTGGCATTTCGACACATTGTCCATAGAAAAGCTGTCAAAACGTCAAACTCATTCCTTATATGTATAAAAGTTATCTGACGATTGAAAAATCAGCCCTAAATATTATAAATTAAACGATTTGATTGGTACCTATAATAAATATTTTATTACTAATTTAACAAAAAAAATCTAGGTATTCTCTCTATCTGACTCGTAATGAAGATAAGAGAACTCGGTTTGGGCTTTTCTATTTAGCTTCTTCTCAACGGTAGTAAAAAAAATACAAATGCTGATAACCCCATTTGCATTGACGTAAACCGATAATTTGAATTAAAAAAAATTAATAATTGGATTTATTACACAATTAATTTGGAATTTGCGTTGTAAATGCTTGCAAAAGCGAATATTATCCGGACTGTGGAATATCTTTTCACAGAAAGGGTTTTTCATTACTTGAATTTTCTTACCGTTAGGGTGACCATGATACCTCTAGTAGCAGTACATACAAAATCTAAATGTCTAATATGGGATTATTTTTCAAAGATTTTTATTATTGTAACTCTAAGACCGCAATGATACCCATTTTCAAATTTAAATCAAGGCATTGATACATTATTTAATAGCTCTAAAAAGAAAAAGTTTCACGTTCAAAAGACCTTTGTGACTCTAAATAAAAGAAACAACGTGGTTATGAACGTACCAACGTGGATTAGTTTTGTCAACTTTTTTTAGCGCGTAAATTTAATAAACATCTCGAGTTGTTTTGTTCCCCACTACATCGATGTAGTTATTAATACTTTAGTTATTGCAGTTTTAAGTGTTTTTTTAGGTAAATTTGTTTCCGCAGCGTGATATTCTGTCATCATTCAGATATCTGTATCACAGTTAGTTGATCGAAGTTGTCAATGAAATTGTAAACTAGCATTTCGTTGTGATTTCATACTTTATTGTGAATCCTGTTTCAACAATGTCGTACGTTCGTTTACTTACCTTTATCAAAATATCGAATTAAATCTAGGCACATAGTCTCAGTTTTTTTAATTAAAATGTATATAAAATGTGATGCTTTTATTTTTAGTGAAACACAAACAAGACGTCGCCGTCGTGTTAGTATGACCAAACTGCTTCACCTGTGGGAATTTTTAAATAACTTTAAATAAATTGCATATAATATTGCAATAGGTACCTATATTGGTTTATAAATTTCCTTTCATCAATTTGGAATGGGTTATTTATTTCCCTAATGCGACGCTGTCGCTTTTTCTCCATACGATATTTACTCTCTAAATATTCAAATATCTCGTACTCGTCACACATTTACAAAAACAGTAAAAAGTGTGATCTAATAAACACTTGTAATTTTTATACAAAGTATCGAGTTTAGAAAGTCTTATCGACCAAATTTTAAGTGGGTCCTCACAACAGTTTACCTCTAATAACAAAAACAATGTTGAATAAGCTCGTAAATATTAACTTTTTCAAGATCGCTTATTTTGACATTACAGCCGCTCAATATACACTCTGCTGCTATCAAATAACACATCATGGTATGAAAACTATACAAAAGAAAAGGTGAACGGATTTCGTAAACGTCAACTTAGCAGGCCTGCTACAGGCCTGCTTTAACGATGTCATAGTACAAAAACGCAGGGCAGTTCAACTTCCAGGCAACTTCTGCCCTGCTTTAAGAGGTCATAGTAAGCCCCCTGACCCAAATAGGAGCGGCGGCGCGGCGACCTATAGTCCCAGCCTAACATCTGAATATAATTACAAAATGTACCTAAACAAAAAAGGAGTAGTATGTACCAGGGATGTTACGAAGGTGGTTTTATCGGAACCGAAGTCGGAGTCGGAGTTTTTAAATTTGGTTTGTCGGATTCGGAACCGGAATCGGAGTCCGAGGCGGATTCGGAGGTGTTAGCAGAAGAGAGATGTGTTAAGGACAGGCCTAATAAAATAAAATAGTATTTACATAATTTCAGTCAGCCTCTTTAATTTCAATTAAAAATAATAAACCTACATACTTAGTAAAGGCGCAGGCGATAAAAAAAATGCTTCGACCTCCTATTCAAACCTACGATTTAAAAGTATCGGAGCCGAAGTCGGAACCGGAGATGTAATATCAATCGGAAGTTCCGACTTATCGGAGTCGGAGTCGAAGCTCCGTAACATCCCTAGTATGTACAATAATCGTGTAAATGTTAGAAGACATTGCTAATTATGGTTATATCTTTTTCCGATTGGTTTAGTTAACTTGCGGTATAAAGATATTGTAATGCTTTAAAGGACATACAATATTTAGTAATACTAGGCAGGACTTATTACACCATAAGTCTGCCATATGGTTACCCTTGTGTTAGAAAGTGACAAGGCGTACACTTATACCTATCTCACGTGATTCGCAGAAATCGACAAGTACTCATTCCAGTTGTACGTAGTACTTATTACTTCTATGGTGGGCGCTGACTCTGAGGTGTAAAGCCACAGTATTTTGTTTTCTCAACTGGCCAGTTGGCAACACTAACTCAACCAGACTGGCTTTCGGAGTAGACCACAGAGTATATTTTAAGAACTGGTTCCAGCAACTAGAGTGCGCGCAAGATAACTCTGCGCGCGACTGAGGGCGTGCTAAACGTTGCCATGATCGCAAAAGTTCAAATTACCGCTTTTTAAGCTGAACTTTTTTATCGCTAAACATATTTTTCCCGTTAAATATTCCTACAATCAGGTAGTTCTACTATCAAATTTAATAAAACGGCACACACTTTGGTGGACCATGATTAGTTCCGATTTCGGCCGCGCGCAGACTTATCTTGCGCGCACTCTAGTTATTCTAGCTGCCATTTTTGTTTTCAATGATCGTAATGATGTCCAGATTTGATTATTTTTAAGAATCGATTTTCATTTACCTCGAAACCAATGCATCTATTGTTAATCGAATAATCTATAACTTTTCAAGAATGGCGCAAAAATACTCGAGTTACTATTTGGGATGTTTGTAGTTGTATGGTTATAATTACGAACTGTTTCGTGCCAAGGTGAAAGAACAAAAATACGCCAAACTTTGTTAGTTTATAAAACAACCAGACCTAATTATGTGTTTTTTTATTCAATTTTGCTGCAACTAAAATCAAAAATCACAATTAATTTCGTTATCTTTTTAATTTAAACATTTGTACATAGTTTCACCATGTCCGTCCGTCCACAGCTTAGCTCAGAGACTCTTAATTTGGCATGGATATACGTATTAATCACGCCGACAAATTGGTAAAATAAAAGTAGGCAAAAAAATAATTTTTTGCTTTGCCTACTTTACACTTGAACTGGGGGTTTTTTTTTTTCTCGTTTGCTCCTTGGTGTGGGGTGTTGTTGGATAGGTCTTTCAAAAATATTCCGGGTTTGTAAAACACTTTTTCGATTAAGGAATCCGTTTCTAAAATATTAAGCTTTAAAGTGATAATTTTCGTTAGAGTCAAGTGTCCCCCCCCCCCCCTGCCAGATAAACGGTTAGTTTTGGATATGTGAAAAAATCACGGTAGTAGTATACACAACGAAGTTAAAAGGAAAACTATCACAGCTAACAACAGCTTTACAAGTTTACAAGTTTGTGCAACTATGGAACCCTATCACTGCGCCTAGCCGGACACGCACTTGGCCGGTTTTTTTTAATATTGCAGTGTTTCTTGTCGTACAGCCAAAAGGGTACCTATAATATAAAGGGATCTAATATGAATAGAACAATTTAGAGAAGTCCGAGTATGTATTTCAAATAATCAATGCAATTGGCAATTAATTAAAAATAATTGACTTAATATCGAGTAAAACGTTTAATCCATTTAAACATCCAATCGATTGTTGGAATCGATTCTGCTTCCATCATCAGCATCACTAATTAGATAGATTGATATTGATTTGTATCCCTATCTAGTCTGTGTATTGATTGCTTGCTTGGTGATCCTTCATTGAGTTGTAAATAAATTAGTTACAATGCTGAATAAGATTTGTGCTTCAAATATTATCCTTTTAATGGTAAGTGTTTATATTAAGTGCATATAGAAATAAACAATAAGTAAACGCCTTCGTAGTAAACGAAAATTTGCTTGTTACGTGCCACATGTGTGATGGCATTTATTGTAATGTTGTAGTTACGATTATTTATGAATAGAATGTAGTAATTTGTTTAATAATGTTATGCCAGACATTTAAATTACGTTATTCAGACCAAAGGGCTTTTATTGTGTCTTTGCATTTGTATCATTAGATTCTTAGGAAGTAGTATGACATGATATGTAGGTACCTACCTACTAATTAGACTGTATTATGATCGTGATGGCATTGAAATTAACGTTCTCATGTCGTGGAATGTGGATACGTCTCGTGACTGACAGTATAGTCGCAATTTAACAGCTATAATAGGTAGGTACTTTACTAATGCACGAACTATTTGCAACGTTTGCGTTAAAATGCAGTGAATCAAACTAAATTCATCTAAAAAAAAAAAAAACAGTTTTCTTTAAGAATGTTACCATTTTACACAAAAGTTAAATAATAAGATAAAGTATTTATTTTAATTATACTTGCATTAAAAAAACTAAAGCCTAACTGGGTCAAATTTAGGTCAGAGGGTCGTCATAGGGGCAGAGTATCATAAACCACATATTTGATATGAATGAAATTGTCAATTTTTGTTCATTAGCTGGAAAAAAGGTTCAATTTAAATACGTGAATCAGTAAGCTAAACAAACAAACACAAATCACAATGAAGGTGTTTGCCGAACACACTGTTTGGTAATGGTACGCACATGCAAACAACGTGTTCGATATTCTTGTTGGTTCATGCATACACGGCTGTAGACTTCTGTCTATGAGACATATACATTACTCACAATGCCTACAATTCTATGGTGAAGTGATTGTAACGAGTTCATTTTGTTCTAGAGATAGAAATTCTGTTGTGATTTGTATGTGTTTCATAATGAGTGGGTTAACATTAGCAGTGGTAAAAACACAACTGAAGTTACCTACAGTCCAACTGACAAACAAGGAAAAAGCCGTTCATTAAATAGTCACTTTATTATGTTTATACTTAATAGTTGTTACATTCAGGTCATGGATGTTTTTTAATTAAGCAAATGATAGTGTTGCTTTATGGAAATAATTAAAAAAAAAAACAAACAATATTATATTTTTCTGCAAAGTGTTAAGACATAATTATTATTATATTATGTAAGAGATATTTATTTAATTGTGAGGATTGAAATGTCTATTTTATTTGAGTGCTGAATTTATATTTTTAAGTAATAGGAAATTGTATTAATGTTTACCCCCCAGGATTATGAAAGCCCATACCCTCACTTAAAATACACTGCAAGTCCCTACAGTTAACCTTGTCTATGGATATGGGGTTGGAATAAAAAAAAAACACCATTATAGGAAGACCTGGAACATAGAAAACTTTTCCCAAAATAACCACTGATCAAGTCCTACATTTTTTTTACATTATAATAGAATCTGATAAATGTGGGGATTAATATCATAAACCTTGCTACTAACATTTGTTTTAATTCTTGTTTCAGATGGCTTCATCTTCACTTTCAATAAAGTCTAGTGAAGCCCAAAGGGTGTCTTGAGTACTATTTTAGTTAATTTGTTTAGAGTAATAATTTCTTGTTATATTATTTCCTTTTTTGAATTTCTTGCTTTGTTTTTTAATGTTGTCACACAATATTACCAACTGACACAATCTTATCATTTCTGCTCAAGATAAAACTCCACTCAGTTTTTAGTGTACAATCAAGTCAGTTGTCTTGTTATTCTCACTAGATAAGTTATTTTGTTAATAACATTTTATTTGACTCCTATATTATTCGCAAAGATATTAAAATGGCTGCAAGTGACCCTGAACTTAAGGATGGATTCACATTTCCTGCTTGGATGAAAAGCAAACCTGCAAAGTGAGTACCTACCAATTCTTACCATTTTTTTACGAATAATTTATAATCATATTAATTTAAAATAATGGTGTATTATTAATATGTACAGATCAACAAGCCCTCTTTGTGTTTTCTATGTTACCAGCATATAACTATAAAATAAGGAACTAGGGACACTGTAACTAAGAATTCTGGGGGGTATAGCCATAATTGTTACATGGAAAGACTGCTGATCAAATACAATGTTGTTCATATGCTGATCACATGCAATGATGATAATAGGTAGATACTGCTGAATTGATTTAAACCCATTAACTGTAGTATATTACCCGTGGGTAGTTGTGAATCTATTTGCAGCTAAGAAAATTGATTTAAATTTATTTTTTGTAATTTCTTAAGAATCCAATTATACCTATGTTTAAATGGTGCATTGTTGAATGCGCTAATATGCATCAAGCAATAAATGAACTAAAATAGAATGCATACAACTACGTTCTTGGCAAGCATAAAATTGTTTGGTTGAGTAATTGAAATTATGTTCTAATTCTTTAGAAATAAGGTAACAATTTCTTGGAACGCAACGTACATCGGCGGGGAGGGTGTACACGGTGCAAAAAATTTATAAACGTGTACTAATAATTATGTAGTATTATAATTCGTAGACTAGAAACGTTACAAACATTATGAACTTGTATAAGTTTAATTTTTTTTTATGCGATTTTTAATATACATACTTTAATATACCTACATAATTATACATTAAAATATTAAGTATTTTGGGTAAATAAAAATATTCTAAACAAGTGCAATAAAATAAGTGCAATAAAACAATAATATCAGTCAATCGACACAGTATATCGCAGTCCTTTGCTGCAGGCGTAGCATAATCACCGTATACCTAGACACGGGTTTTATCAATAGAAGAAAAGACAAAATGAAATATTATGTCATTTGATGGCCATTGTAAACATGTCCTTTTGTTTAGTGTTTTGTAATTATTTTTCCTCACGATTTCGCGGTTTTAGACGTACCTACATGGAAAATGTTGGTAACAAGCAGTTTAAAAATATTAGATAGGTCCGTTATTGCTTTACGATACGATACGTTATAATTGTAAGGTATTTTCCATAAACGTCCACTGTTTAACGTGGACCTCGCAATGACCGCTACAATGAGGGGTCAAAGAGGATACTACCTTATCACACTTGGCAGACAGATTAGTCATCGCAGTTGACAGCCATCTTGACGTAAACCCTTTAGTAGGTACCTCCTTTAGTCACCTTTAATGAAACTCACGGGTGTGGAAATGGTGGCCTATCTTTGCCAGAAACTACACGATAGTTAAATTATGATTAGCAGACCTAAGAAACACTAAAAACTAAAAAAATATGAAATCACATTAACAATAATATTTGCAAATCAAATTTGCGATTATCTATAGATAAGATTTTAATTCAGACTGCTTCAAGAAATATGTAAACTTGTCCATTAATAATTTAGGGCCGATTTTACTAGGCCTGTCATCATCACCTCAGTGAATCCGGACAAAGATTTCAAAACCACCGGACGTTTCTTAAAGGTCGAAATCGATATTTTTCCCCGGACGCCCTAGAAGATATAAAAAATATGAAAATTTCATTTTTTATGTATAAAAGCCGAAATATAAGTTTTTATTTATTAGCTAAGCATCTCGCTAAGTAATTCACACAAACAAATTACTTAACACCTTAAATAACTCGAACCACTCAATTAAATTATATCTGTCGAACATATTCCACTAAAGAAATTAGGGAACAGAAAGAATAAAATTAGGATTTACTTTCTTTTTGGCATCAAATTAAAAACTAATTATAAAAAAAAAAAAACGTCATGGTAGGTTAGGTTAGGTAGTCTTAACAAATTGTAAGTTCTAAAGAATTGAAAGTTCTAAAGATCAACAAATTACTGGAATACAAACCGAGCGACGCTGCCAACGCGACTTGCGTCTGTGTTTCATCCGGACACTTTTTGTGAACCCCCCCGGGCAGACCTAGTACAAATCCGGGGAAACCCGAACCCGGAATAAGTTTGAAGTTTTGACATCTTGTTTATAGAAAATCTGTCAAAACCTCAGATTTATTCCTCAGATAAAGGTTATCTAACGTTAAAAATCGGAGCTTAGTGGCTTATCATCAGTATCCAGGCGCTTTAATAAGTATGTGCGACGATAAGAGCTGACGACACACTACACAGCTATAATAATTAATTAAAATACGATTGCAATATAAATAATTACTGATTGTATGAGTTTTATGATATTGTTAGGTAATTGTGGAATCACGTTTACCATATCCTGACAATTTATTATTTATAATCTTTCCGTACATGACGGGTCACGTTATTTTAGATTGTGGGCAAAGCACTGTTTCGGCAGCCAATGGGAACAAGGCGTGTAGATATGTAGCTACTTTGAATTATGAAAATAGTACACCGGGACACCAAGTCGGTTTTGGCATAAGTACTTTTCGTCCTAAAGCGTACATTTTCAGTTCCATAATAAGATCTCAATATTATTATTGAATATTTTAGGTTTACTTTATAATTGGCAAACGGCCAATTCTTACTCATATGCTGTTGCTTAATTCAGGGTTTATGAACCGATTTTGAATTACCGTAACAGTGTGTTAGACTTGAATCGTGACTCAGCTTGTGATTTGTCATCTGATGCCCGTCTTTTAATTTTGGTAAAGGTAACACTGCAGCCAGTCAATCTAATAATGCACCTTGTTTGGTGTCTGACGCAGAATGTGCACTTCTCAAAATGAACACTTGACGTAAAAGGTAGCCTAGTACCTACATTTCGCAATAGGTGCACTTCTCATAATGTGCACATTATGTAATTTGTGGTTGCATATGCAAAATGGTCTCTAAATAAAAAATGATTTGCTTTTTTTAAACTATAATCACCAGTGATCGGAAAAAGGTGAGCTAATTTACCTAAACTTCAAAGAACAGAGACAAAAACTGGAGACTTCCTTACAACAACATTTTTTTTCGTGAAAATTATTCCGGGTTTCGGGACATCACTAAAGTACATTTAATATTAATGTTAATGTTAATAGTACAGAAAACAATTAAATTCGTTACCTATTTTTGTTTCCCAAAGTTGTTACAAAACCAGATGACACGTTTTTCATTGTTTTTAAAAAGAGATTGTTTATTGTTTTCAAAAAAGGAGATTGTCTTTTATTTTTTGAAAACAAATGAAAGTAAATCTCCGAGAAAATTCTCCCGAGAAAAAATGTTGTCGTAAGGAAGTCTCCAGTTTTCGTCTCTGTTCTTTGAAGTTTAGATAAATTAGCTCACCCTTTTCCGATCACTGATAATCACGTAAAACAATTATCTTGGAGACCATTTGCATATCCCTAACCAATAATTACATAATGTGCACATTTTAAGAAGTGCTCATTTTGAAAAGTGCCCATTTTGAGAAGTGCTCGTTCTGAGAAGTGCACCTATGGCGAAACGCACATTTTACGTCAAGTGCTCATTTTGAGAAGTGCACATTCTGCGTCAGATCCTTAATTTGACGTGAAGAAATCGCATCCAATTGATGTGGCCCTTATTTAATGGTATTCAAAATCTGATACAAAGATAAGGCTTCAGAATTGCGTTATAAAAATAGAAAGTTATATCTATTACTAATTAGTTCTCCGATACTAAAACAATTATTCCAAGAAATCCCTTGTTTACGTTGTTTCTTATTGTATCTGTCAATGTCTTCTATAAATAACTTAAAAATTCAATTTATGCTACCGACTTATACGGTTGTATATTGATGCGGATATAACGCTAGACGTATATGTTGATAACGAGAGCTTGATAACATAATTACCTACTTAGTAATTAATACCCATATTTATTTAAGTTGATTTTTCGTTACATTGGCACCTGCCTTTTACAGAACTAATCTTATAGAAAATCTTTAACGAAATTCACACACTAACGGGTTTTCCAAAAATATGACTTAGGGACCATCTCCACGCGGCGATATTCTCGCCGTGCCATCAAATTCAATACTAACTATCGCCGCGATGAAATCGCCGTGTGGAGACACGTTCTAAGAGAGTTTATAGAAATACGTGGCACGACGATAATATCGCCGCGATTCTCTCGCTCGTGGAGACGGCCCCTTAGATTATGTGAATCGAAGCAACTCTTTCCAATATCCTCCATCTCCAATATTTTATATATTTAGTAAAATCTGTATCTTATCCAACTTTTAAGTTCCTGTCAATACTGATCGCCGAGGCACGATTGTTTGCATTACTCGTCAACACTTCTACGTATAGCGTCAACAACTTGTTTTGATTTTTAAACAATGCTTGGCGTGGGGGCTTGTTCCAAAGGGTCCGTAACTTAACTTCGAGAGTCATATGTTCGATTAATGGAAAGTCGACTGAACGATTGTTCGAATGGAATTTATTGCGAAAAAACCTTTTATCGCCAAACGCTACTTCGACTGAACGATTCATCGAATATTGATTAATCGATGGACTGCTCTTTTGAATGAATAATAATCACTAATCATTAAATTTAAACGTTATTTAAAGTAGCAAAATAATGTAATCCATCGAGCTCATGAGGTCAAGCCAGTCCATGTGTTCCTTTTGATTTAAAAGTTTTTTCAGATTTTCTTCTTACCCAACCTGTTTTTTCTTTTTGGTAGGAGAAACTCGATTATTCCGAACCCAACGCGAAATCCTAACCCGGTCGCGATTAGGAACTTGAAAAAAATTATAATATTTATTCCGAACGTAACCCTCTTCCTAACCTGACACGACGTATCGTTCCTATCATAACCCGAATTGCGATATAGATAGGTTTTCCTCGACTTAGGTGGCAACGCGTCCACCGGGCAAATTATTTCGCCCGCAGCCGAGGCGATCTTTTAAGATCTCGGAACCTATGCTGTAGCATAGGTTCCGAGAGAGAAGGAGATTGCTGATAAAGAGTTTCTTTCACAAGCTCGACCCAGACTGCATTACACAGCCAAAGAGAACTAGGACATCTTAAAAGCGAAGGGGAGGAGGGTGCAGACATTTCTAACTACTGCACCCCACCCCTTCGCATTTATGATGTCCTAGTACATAGCATTTTTTCGAAATTTGAACACATTCAAGATAACTTTTCTATACAATGTCCAAGGCTAATTTGCGGAAGAGTCCTAGTCGGGGAAAACCTATCTATATCGCAATTTGGGTTATGACAGGAACGATACGTCGGGTCACGTTAAGAAGAGGGTTACGTTCGGAACAAATAGTATCATTTTTTTCAAGTTCAACATAACTCGCGACTTAGGATTTCGGGTCGAGTTCGGAATAATCGAGTTTCTCCTACCAAAATGAAAAAAACAGTTTGGGAAAGAAGAAAACCTGAAAAAAACTTTTAAATCAAATGGAACACATGGACAGGCTTGACCTCATGAGCTCGATGGATTACATTTGCCACTTTAAAAAATAAAACAACGTTTAGTGATTATTATTCATTCGAAAGAGCAGTCCATCGATTAATCAATATTCGATGAATCGTTCAGTCGAAGTAGCGTTTGGCGATAAAAGGTTTTTTCGCAATAAATTCCATTCGAACAATCGTTCAGTCGACTTTCCATTAATCGAACATATGACTCTCGAAGTTAAGTTACGGACCCTGTTCCAAACGTCTCAGAATACCTATGTTTGTGATCATCGCCAAAACGTTACAACGTGGAATCAAAGTTATAATTAAAAAATATAGTAATTTATTACTTCTTTCAATACAACACATACATGGCAACATTGGCAACTCTCAGTCCGATACTGATTTGTATTCAACAGGCGTGGAATGGTCACGGCTAGTCGGAGCCACAGTCAAGAGATCTTTCAAAACTTAACCAATACAGCTGCTAGGCAAATGAATTAAAAAACATTATGGAATAACAAACAACATAATTTAAAAGACGAATTCAAGTTTTCTCTTCTTTTTTGCAAATTGATTGAATACACCCGCGCTAAGTAGAGCATACGTGACAACGGCAAACGTAGCTGGTGGTCACGTATTTATTTTTTGGTATAGTAAAAGCGGTTTGGTCATAGAGTTCATTTTACGCAGAGCTGATGATGAGTGGTTGCAAGAAACCCAAGGAGGGGATGCTGCGGCGTTTGCTGAGGCGTTGCCAACTTTCGAGACAAAGTTGAAAAGTCTCATGTGCCTGTAATTTCCTTACCTACCTGTCTTGCTTCATAAGAATTTATCACTGATACTAATAAACACGACATTGAAGGTATAAAATGTACCGCATCCATTTTATCTTACAACTTACAAGGCTAGTAAATCTAATTTTAGTTTTCATAATTGAATAGTGCAAATAAACAGAAGGTATCTTTGCTCTGACGTCATTTGGACCACTTCGATTGTAATCTCAATAGTGGTCCATATGACGTTGGCGTTTGTTTAGTTGTTTTCATAAACACTGAAGTCAATACTTGCGAGGTCAACGTGTTACAATTACTTACAACTAATGGACCGGTTACACGTTTAATCTTATTTGCGCAAATCCTAATCTGCCCAAAAGCATGTACGTTAAAACGGCAAAACGGTATACCGCGCAGTGCCATTAATACCTTATACCGTTTGCGCTAACAAACACAGCATGCAATTCATATAATTAGAGCTGCCATCCGTCCGGGTTTTCGGATCGGTCCTAGTTTTGAGGGCATCCGGGGAACCGTCCGGGATTGTAAAGGGTCCGGGAATCCCGGTCTTTCGGACCATTCGGAAAAAAGTTAAGCTATTGTAGTTGTTAGTTTT
The DNA here is from genome assembly GCA_905220435.1 of Amphipyra tragopoginis. Taxonomy (NCBI): domain Eukaryota; kingdom Metazoa; phylum Arthropoda; class Insecta; order Lepidoptera; family Noctuidae; genus Amphipyra; species Amphipyra tragopoginis. Next base: position 13,314,139 of record HG992005.1, on the reverse strand, counting down.
CTAAAAACGGTCTTTGGTGTTTGATTAGGAATGACTTGTTATTGTTGCGATTCATTACGTATATTTACTTATTTACTACTGCTTCTATTAAATTTTACTATCAATAATCAAGATGAATACATAATATGTTTATTACAACATCGGTAATATTCCACGGTAATTTCCATGTATATGAGTAACTATGGTTGAATTAACTTTGTAAACAGTTTAAAAACCATGAGCACAGATATAATAATAAGAAGAAAAGTCATGTAAATTCATTGTTTTAATTTTATTTAATTGTATTGCTACAACGCAGGATGTATGATGACTAATATGTATGGACCATGTGACCGGACTTCATTCGTGAGTCTCATTTTGTTATAGCAATCCACAGAAATCTTAATAATAATTAAGATTTCTGTGTAGCAATCCAATGCAACTTGTAGGGCCTTATTACAAAAGATGGTCTAAGAAAAACCCTGGTTTTAGGGTAGCCCCGTCTCTTTTTGTTATATGACATAAGAAAGTGATGGGTATATTTTAAACCTGGGTTTACCTTAGTCTTGGTTTAAACCATCTTTTGTAATAAGGGGTATTGTTTTTGGAAATCTTCCCAATACAAACCTTAAAGAAAACTAAAAGTGATCGTATAGGTACGTTTGGACTCGAACTTTCTTCTTATTTCGATATTCTTATTTTTCATCTGATTGTACATGATGACGTAACACTACACTGTTTTGTCCGTGACAATGAATCGATGCTTATCAGGTTTTGTGCGATGCATGCCATTGGACGATTTCAGTAAAATAAAACTTTAGTTTTTTCTATTCTTACCATATTTGCGATTGAATAATCATGTGCTTGCACAATTGTCATATAAAGGAAATAACAGAAAAAAAAGGTTATTTCCTTTGTTAACTTGACTCAATTAGGTACCTACCACAATGCGGTAGGTAGTGACATTATTAATTCTAAACCACAATTTGCCTATTGCAACTAAGTGTAACGCAGTTAGGCTCGCGACTTCGCCACGGGAGAAGCTTATGAAAAAGTGGGCTCTGGTTGAGTCTCAAACTAGTCTGGCCTTTCCTAAATATGCACGTGAGTTAAACCGTTTACATCCAGTCACTTTTCAGTTTTACATACAGTCACTTTTCAGTGTTTATGGTTATAAAACGCCTACAGCTTGACTTTACTTTCTTCGTTGAAGTCGGTTTCTCGGCTTCCATTGGCACCAGGCCTTTCGTCTGATACCGAAGGGCCTTAGGTCGACCTAGGATATAATAATTAAAGTGAATTAGGATCTACAACATTCTAAAAGAGGGATTTTCCTTCACGAAAAGAGGTTGCTGTACTTCCTGCCTCTCGATTATTTTTAAAGCGTATTGTTAACTGTACCAAACTAAATTATTTCTTTTATTACGGAAACCGCTCACTTATCGGGACACGAGATAGAAGACACATTTGTCGTTTTGCACAAATCTGCCACTGATTACAGGGTTTTCCCATGATGACTTTAATATCATAAAATATGTAACCGTTTCATTATGATTAAAGGCGATTCTCTGTATCAATAAAGTTATTTGTCTCCAATATTTTATAACGATACTTAATCAAAATGTCAATATTATTCAAGATTAGGTGCTTGTTCTTGTAATCTCGCCCCACACGTAAAGTGTTATCGGTCTTTGTTTTATAATAATTTTGTTTTGGAGATAGTCTATAGGTTTATTTTTTATTGCAAGTTTTTACACTAAATGTTTTCTTATCTCCGCTACGTATTGGGTATGATAACAGTAAATGTAATCATTATTTCAGTAACCTATGTTTTTTATCGTTTTACAGGTTTAAATCGCTAAAATTTTTTGATCATGCATATACATAATATACAAGGTTAGTCGGAAAGGGGGTACTAATCCGAAGCCCACTTATAGTATTGCTGATGACTGTTTGAAAGCAAGTGTTAAAATTTCAAAATTCGATATTTTTTTTTTTCCAAATAAAATGATTTTTATTTTAGTTTTTTCAAAAATTCTTCATCCCTGCTTTAGTTACAAATTCAGAAAATGATGCTTCTAATTCATGACCCCAAATATGACCTAAAATGTAAACACAGCTGATCATAACTGGGGATAGATAGATTTAAGAGTTTTTTTTTGAGATTTTTGAACAGCTGTTTCTCTTAAACTATTGACTTTTGGGAAACGTTGTAGAACAAAAGTTACTCATTATTATGTGTACTTTAACACCCTTTCGGATTAGTACCCCCTTTCTGACTAACCTTGTATAGATACATATTTCACGTTGTAATTTAGCCTCTATGAGCGAATGGCAATGTGTTCTTTGGCAAAGGCGTAGTTCATTCAGAGGTTCATTGACATTGTTATTTTAACTTCGAAAAGAAATTCTCATATTATATACAAAATTACAATATATTTTTGCTAGTGTACCAGTATAGGTATGTTATTGACATATTGTTGTTGTACACGTTTGTCTAAAATACAAATAATTCTAATGTATACATATGAAATAAGTTTAGCTAACATTGTCTGTGTCGGCCGGATATTGGCAAGCGTTTCAGTTGTGTCGTGCCCACTTCTATTTTAAGTTTAGTCTACCTAATTCTATGTAACACAATTGCGTTACCAATGTTACTGACATTCATGTTCATGGAATCTGATTTCGTGGAAATGTAGATAGAAACGACGTTTTTATGAGTGCCAAGAAAGTGCGTGTAGTTATACGCTGTGCTATTCTAAGCTCCTGTTTTAACCTCTACCAGATCAACGCATGCCATTCCTCGTGATACGTTCTTGTGGTAGAGGGAGTGCGTTAATCAGTCGTTCTCATTGGTTATTTTTATCGTGACGTCACGTTGGCTTGTTATTACACTTATTTTCAAAGTGACGTACCTATTGACTGTGCACTCTTATCGCGAACTCGCGTGATTATCACTAGGGGGTATAAAAAGGAAAACTTGAACGTAACATTTCATTATTTTGCACAGAGCGTTTATACCGCCATCTCTTGTACAATTTTTCTAAACGTATATTTTTGCTATAAAAATACTTTTATCTCTTCGCTATTGTGATATTTTGCACTGAATACTGTGTTGATTGATTTTTAAATATTCAAAAGAATCTAGTTGTAACAATGTTTAAAAAGAGGAATATGGTGGCTCAGTTCAACAACATCTTATCGTGAGTGTAGCCTTCAGATTGATCGACAATTATCAATTTCTTAAACAGTTATTGCCCATTGTTTTATTATAACATGTTTGTTATAGTATAACGTGTTTGTTATGGTATAACATGTTTGATAATATAATATGGTACAATTTTTGTTTGTTGTCTAATCTAATGAGTGTTGTTGCAATTTAGTATTAATTCATAGTTGTTTTATCAGCAGGGAGTTCGAACCATTTACGGGATCGCCACCTGCTCCTGAGGATTCTTTCTTCTACATCCGATACCCTAAAACCGACGTGTTATTCGGCAAGCCGAGACTTGATCAAGAGGGCCCACAAGTGTTCAGTGACCAGTCCAACGAAGTTAAAGCCCCCTCAGCTTATAACATAGTCAAGGAGAAAGACTGGTCGAAGCACACAAAACCGTGTCAAGACGTGCTCCACGGCATTGCACCAATCAACACATCTGGTAAGACCACTTCGAATATTTGAAAAGGTTATCGAATGACATTGACATTGGCCGGTACACGGCTACATTTTTATAAATGGAATCGAATCTGTTTTTTTTTCGTAATGGAGGAGCAGTTGTTATTTTTCACTGCGAGTATAATTACTAGATTAAACGTTTTTCATTTATGCCGTCGCCACATTAACGCCTAATGAATGCATTAATTAAGAATACAAGAGATTCGTTCAAATTAATGTCACAGTATAATATACGAATATGTCGTGGCCATATCTTAGAATTGATCACTTCATGATGTGGCCGGCCATTTCATGAAATGGTTGTATTTCATGATATGGCCAACTAAAACTGGCCATATCGTTTAAACGTCAACGTTTAATGATATGTCCATCCACGTTTGGCCATATCATTAATGTAGGGTTTCCATGATATCAAAGGTTAAATAAAAAATCCAAATAAAGGAAGCACGTACTATGCAAGCAAAGGAGTAGACTACGGAATTTCGACGCACAAAATATCGATGCACGTTACCGCGAAAGTTTAATAGCCAACTCACCAACATTAAGGGGATCTGACGCTCGGCTGTGGCTCGGCGGCCGCTGCCGCGGCACGCTCGCTTCGCTCGCACGCCTTCGCGCTTTATTGGTCACTGTTCTAACCTAACCCAAATGATTCAATATACTAAATAGTAAACTTTCGCAGTAACGTGCATCGATATTTTGTGCTGTGTTCTGTTGTTTCACAGGTCAACCAGATAAATAATCGAACAAATAAAATTCTATGAAAAGTTCATCCGCAATTACCATGAAGTCATATTTGGAAATCCAATAATAGTCCATTAATTTACGTTGCGTGGTCACCCTACTTTACTTATTATTCTTAGCTTTTTGGTCAGATTAATGGTCAGCCGCCGTGATGCATCACAAAAACAAAACGATATCAGCGCCTAATAGATAATGAAACTAATTTTATGATATGATCACTAATGTTTGACCATATCATGAAGTAGCCGTGCGTTTAGCTGATCATATCGTCAAACGCTGATTATTCATTGATCTGGCCAGGCCATATCATGACGTGGGCAGCGGGTATTGGCCATTTCATGAAATACAACCATTTCATGAAATGGTCGGCCACATCATAATGTGATCAATTCTATGATCTGGCCACGACAAATACATATAAGCTAAAACAATACTTCAACTCCCTACAATCGTCCGAATTGACACAGACACGCACTGCAAAAATACTTCTAAGTTATCATCGGACTACAGTCACAGTCAGTCACTGCTGTCATAGAGTACATAACAATGAGTGCATTATACTCAGTATACAGTGCGCGGGTCTGTGTGAGTGTGTCAATTCAGACGATTATAGTAAGTTGAGGTGCTGCTTCAGCTTATATAATTACTGGATAATGTGTTAATTAATGGCGTTAGGCGAAAGTGTAGCTCCAGCATTAGCGAGACGCTTGTGTTATTCACTATACGTACCCAATGTGACACTGCAACAACAATTTACCCAATAAACTATGATTGTATAACTGTCCAAACAAATACCCCACTCTGTATGTAAATATGACGCTACAAACACATGACGTAATATCATAATCGTAGTTACATTAATTGCATATTGCAACGTGTAGTTTTGATTGCGTTTGTTTATTTTCAGTTCACGCCGGAACTTCTAAGCCGAAGCCAGCGGGGACCGACGACGGATTCAAAGGAGAGGGTGCAGCGTGCGGTACCTCACTTGTCAAGGTTAGTACCACCGTTGCCAGTTTTTTTTTGGCAAAGCGGGATTTTGAAACTTTTTTAGTAAAAAAGCGGGACTTTTTCGTCAAAACTGGGACTTGGTAAAAAAACGTTTAATGAGTAGTTTTTAAATACTATCTTTTTATTTGAGTTTTAAATTATGTTTACAATAGATAGCAAAAATAGCCCTAAAAATGTATTCTAATGAAAATACGTTAACAATAACTGTCTGGTTTACCCTATAGTAAGGCAGTTGAGTTTTCAGAGGAATATAATTATAATCCCCGAAAAGCGGTACTGAGCCTGTCCCGCGCGGGACATTTAATTTTGATTTCAAAATCGGGACGTCCCGCCAAAATCGGGACGTCTGGCAACGTTGGTTAGTACCCAATAGCCGAGCAACAGTTAATAAGCACGCTGATAATATTTTTAATCAGCGTCATATAAGTTGGCAAACGGGAATTCCGAGTCATATTGGCTTTTATGATTTCATGATCAGCAATTTAGTATGCATGCGCTTGAACACGTTTCATATTGTTGTAGTTGAAAGAAAATGCATGACTAATTTATTTGTAGTTGTTCGTGTGTGTCAGATTTGTGTACCTAACTCGATATAGGAGAGATCACTGTTGTTTCAAATACTTATGTTTATTTTGTCCACCTTTGCTGTTTATAGAAGTAATCTGCCACAGGGGTCCATGTACCTCCGACTATCGCGCGAGTAGTTTGATAACTCGCTCCAATGATTGGGCATGAATATGTTTTTAATTAGCTCTTATCTGCAACCCACTTGTTTTTAGTCTCTAGTAATATTCGCAGCGGTTACATCATTTTGTAGGTGGTCGGTTTCATTTAAAACATATTATACGTTAATAGTTCATTTAATAAGCTGGTGTAGAAATGAAGAGTAAACAAATAATGCTATTTGTTTTGTAAAGATAGCGCTATCAGAGAATCTTGAATGTGAACAAACTTATAGAATGAGAAGCTCATTGTTTTAAACGTCGCGGCGTCGTGTACTATTCCTTGTCTGGTTTGAAGATGTTTAAACGTAGAAGATACAATAGTAATACTATAGGTATAAAATATACAGGTTTTTAAGGCTTATTCCTCTCATATAGGTTTAAATATAAAAAAATTGTTAACAGTGTTATTTTTCACATTACAGGTTGCAAATCAAATTATATCATCCAAGTCATCTCGGGGCTTCACAGTGGCATCGCCAGACGAGGAACACGCCGTTGCTCCAGAGATGCACCAATACAACCTGATGCACCGGCGCGGTAGTAAGAGTCTGCCCGCTACCCCGGCACACACGCCTCCCGGCAGCCCCAGTAGCCGCAGGAGAATGAACGGCAACCGGTACGTAGCTGATATAGATACTTGTGACAGCCTTGCACCAACCTGACGCACCGTCGCGGTACATAGCAGAGAAGTAATAGTTTTATACTGTACTCTTGTTGTGTACTTCTTGTAGAAAGATGAACGGTAATCAGGTAGTAGCTTATGCTTGTTGTTATATTTTATTTATTTATTTAAATCAGGCATCAAGGCAAGGCATAAGAAAATAAAAGTTATAAACATAGTAACGATAAACAGCTTCCCTAGTCGTCAACCCGGGTCCTCAACCTGCGCAGCCAAAGAAGAGCCTTGATAAAACTGTCAGATGTAGAAAGCCTGACTTTGCAGTTTCGGCCCTGCTAATCCAACATGGTGGCTACTAAAGTACTGACTCACTACAGGCATAATATACATATATTTTGGGAGTGGTATAGAACAAGCTGTAGTTTGTGACACGTGAATAGGTATTGACATTGAAGGCCGGACAAAATAGTGTTAATAAATAAAAATACGAAAAATATATAATTTTGAAATATTAATATAGATTCGTGCGATCATGTTGTTAATTCGGTTCTGAGAAACGGAATTAATTAAATTGGACGAAAAATGTTGTAAATATGAGATATCTATTTTGAAACGTTTTTCTCAGCCGTTGTTCTCTGGTTATGCTAATTATTGTACATGTCTCGGTCGAACTGGTTCTCGTCACAGACGTTTTTATATTAATTATTATTGGTATCTATTTCTTTGTTTATTTGTTCTTGACAGAGTATTCGTCGTATGAACTTTTAACGACTCCCAATTGTTTATTCTTTGATTACATTCAAGGTTATTCTGCATTTTGATGTTGAAACTTCATTCGGATACATTCGCAGAATATAGTGTGAGAGATTATAAGAAACATTAATTAAATGTCGCAGCAATAGTTTCCTCATTTCATATCAAAAGTACATAAATTAATCTGTATCCAATGAAATTCGGGGAAGCGATACACACTAGGATTTGGGCTAATAGATCTAAAGAAACAAGAAAAACAATGTTAATCTAGGCTGCCAATCATCCCGCGTAAATTATATCGGAAAAAGCAGTATGTACAGTTAGCATCAAATATATCGGGACGAACAGACTTAAAAATGATCTGAACAACTAAGAAATTGATCTTTATCTAATACCGTCATACCGAGGTTAACCTGATTATCAGGTTTTTGGGTTTTGGCTGTCATAATATGCATATTATATAATGTCATAATAAGCATGTGCTTCGCCACTAAAACCCTATACGACAAGGATTAAAAATAACACGAAGTTAATTAATTATATTTTTGTTACAGTTTCTTCACATCGCCGTACGAACCAGTGGAGGACGCCAGCGCTAATCGCTCGTGGTTATCCATGGCTCTGCTGGGATTGAAGAAAGAACTCGCTACTTCAACCTCTACCTTGGCCGAGGAAGACGCATTTGACGTCATGACACATACGCACGGTATGTTGTTAAAATAGTGCTACCCCTTAAATAACTAAATCTCTCCTGGCGGATTGGTATAATTTACTTATTCCTGAAACATAATCGTGTAATTCATTAATTAATAAGTTTGACATAAACACCTTAAACGTAAACACTACCAAATTAAATGGCGATAAGAAAATATGATTAATCACGGAGCATATTTCTTTATCTATAATGAATCATACTTATCGATTTTGTAAGATTTGCATGGCAAAGTCGTGGCATTATTGTCCCATTGTTGTTAAATTTGCTCCAAATTCTGTCTACTATTCCGTTTTATTTATCTTTCTTATTTACTTACTTTCAGGTCACCTTGCGGAGTCTGTAGAAAATCTCGGTCCATCACCTAAGAGGAATGAAACTCTCAAAATGGCGCACGAACCGGCGGTTCAGCCAGCCAAGCCTGCCAAGCCACAAGCCTACCGACCAAAACCTTCAGAACTGCGCGAAATGAACTTCTGGTCGCCAACCTCCATGTGAAGCTACTCGCAGGGTTACGCTTTACTATGCTATGACTACATTAATTGCGTAACTCTAAGCTTATAAGGATTAAATTATACACGTTTCTTTTCACGTGTCGCACAATAGCGTACGAGCCCCGCTGGGCAATAAGTTATGCAGAACACTTCTCTGGTAGCCGTATGTTCTTGTGACGTAAGTTTTATACTACAGGGATTTTCGTGTAGTTAAGAATAGGTAGTTTCGCGATGCTATCGCCGTGCTGGAAGATCGAAGTAGCGAGATCAATATTTATAACCTATTGTATATTGTAACGGAAGGTAGATGATAGGATAAAGAATTTCCTGGGTTGGGTACACTTTTTAAATTAACATCTTGAATCTTTTCTGTTGTATTCCATTTATATTAGGCGTGTTGCGCGTAGCTCATTTTGTAATGTTAGGATTATTCTATGATATAATTCGTCATACAATAAGGTTAGTACTTGTCCTAGTTTGTGTCCAGTCTTCTTAATTCTATTCGCTTAAGGATAATTATATAAAGTAGCGACAGATACATAGATAGCGACATCGTTGTTATTACGTAAAATCATGTAACACTATTAATTATCCTTATATAATAACATTTATTAACATATTAGAAACTATTTTGTGACCTATACAATAGAGATAATTGATATTATTACTTTGTATGAATAAATTCAATGAGTGCATGAAATACTGTATGACACTTTCGGATATGAATTATGTGATATTATTTATTATAAAGCCGTTCTATTCATTTAACGTTCGAAATTATAAATGTATACAATTGTGGAAGTATTAACTATTAAGACTTATTTTTGTAATAAAAAGTAAATAGAAAGAGCAAAGGAAAGCAATTTATCAAACGCATAATTATTATATTTGAGCAGAACTTATAAGATTGTATTTAGATTTAACAATATTTTTAAATCCATAATATGATAATAGTTTTAAGCACAGAATTTACCACGAAAATAATATTTAACTAATAAATATTGTTGATCTTCACTGTAACCGTTGTTTTAAATTTTTCACCTCCATATAAAACTCAACGTTCGCTTGGACAACTGAGGCCCAATTCGACTAACAAAACTGTTGCCAAACGCAAACGAACCACAACCGTCAGTCAGTTTTTGTTTACGAAAACTGTCATAATGATTGGTTTTGTTTTTTGTGTCAAACAATTTGACAGCTTTTGTAATTGAAGACTGTCTGAGTGAACGGTTCGGCCTTGGTTCGGTTGCGATTTATAAAGATTTATTTTAGGAGAATTAGGCCCCTGTTTGTCAGTTACTGGTAATTGATCAATATTGGGGGTGGAATGAATACACATGCTATTCAAAAACCATGCTTGTGTGCTACTGCGTAGAATGCTCCCGAGTGAATTTTAAAAGGATGCGTGATTCGTTTACCCGTGCTAATTGTTTGCTGCTAAGTAGCATCTGCTTGAAATTAGCATACTTTCGTACTATTACGTAGCATGTGCGTTCATGGCCTCAATCGGTGCAATAGGTATAGGTTCAAGTCTCGAGATTATTTTTTAAGCTGTTGAGGTACAAAGATACATAGGTATATGAGGTACCTACCTACATATAATAAAATAATTTATATGTATAATATTATTTATGTATAAAGTAGGTAGCTCTTATTGTAAGTTATCGCCCATTGAAAAATCTGATTGGTGCCTGCCAGATAGCCATACACGTCAGAATAATGCGTAGCCTATATTAGGCTTTAACTGAGCGTAACCTAACACTACAACCTAAAGTGGCACGAATAAAAAATAAATCGATAAATCTTGCTGGAAACATAATTATCATAAAAATAAAGAGACTGACTGGTACTGACTGACATTTCATTCATCAACGCAGAGCCTAAACCACTAAAGCTGGAAATATGAAATTTCGACAGTAGGTTCCTTACGTGACGAAAACATCCAATAAGAAGGGATTTTTCGAAATTCAACCCCTAAGGGGGTGAAAAGGGTGATTAACGTTTGTATGCAAGTCCGTCATTTTTGAAGTAAGAAGCATGAAATTAAGTATTAAGGTTTCTGGTTAGGAGTAAATGTACACGTGTTTCAGCGTTTTTGGAAATTCAACCCCTAAGGGGGTGAAATAAGTGTTGTAAGTTTGTATGAGAAATCTGGTACTTTTGAAGTAAGAAGCATGAAATTCAATATTTAGATTACTGGTCAGAAATAAACGTACACATTTTTCAGGGTTTTTGGAAATTCAACCTCTAAGGGGGTGAAATGAGTGTTGTAAGTTTGTATGAGAAATCTGGTACTTTTGAAGTAAGAAGTATGGAATTAAGTATTTCGGCTTCTGGTTAGAAGTAAATATACACATGTTTGAGCGTTTTAGGAAATTCTACCCCTAAGGGGTGAAATAGGGGATAAAAGTTTCTATGAAGTTAAAAGCATGAAATCAAATAATAAACTTTCTGGCTAGGTATATACACACGTTTTTGAACGTTTTTGTAAATTCTACCCTTGGGGGGTGAAATAGGAGGTGAAAGTTTTCTTGAAGTTAAAAGTATGAAATTAAATAATAGGGTTTCGGATTAATAATGTGTACATGAACGTGTGTGAGCGTTTTTGTAATTTAAATCCCTAAGGGGATAAAACAGCAGATGAAAGTTTGTATAAGAAGTCTGGTACTCTTGAAGTAAGAAGCATAAAACATAACGTGTTTCAGGGTTTTTGAAAAATCTATCCCTAGAGAGTGAAATAGAGGATGAAAGTTTTTTTATTGTTGACACTTGCGCGAGTTTTCTGGCATAGTATGTACCATCACCGTAATTTAGGAGGTGGTGCGCGAGTTCTATCGGATGGTTTTAAATAAAAATTCACATCGATCATCCGACTGAGTTGAAACTTCGTACAGTTGATATTGGCACTAGCGCCAGAGTTTGTGATATAGTACTATTAACGTACAAGCGGTTGCGCGCGAGTCGTATCGGATAATTGTAAATAAAAATACGCATCGTTCATCCGATTGAGTTGAAACTTTGAAACGTTGTTGTTACTCACGCAAAAGTTTCTGACATAGTATCTTCAACGTACAATAGGTGGCGCGTGAGTCGTATTGGATAATTGTTTGTCTTAAAGAGAAAGGTACTGACTGAAACATGATATTTGGACAGTCGGTTCCTTTTGTACCGTAAGCATCCACTAAGAAGGGATTTCTCGAAATTCAACCACTAACGGGGTGAAAAGGGTGATTAACGTTTGTATGCAAGTCCGTCATTACTGAAGTAAGAAGCATGAAATTAAATATTAAGGTTTCTGGTTACAAATAAATGTACATGTGTTTGACCGTTTTTGTAAATTCAACTCCCAAGGGGATGAAATAAGGGTTAAAAGTTTGTATGAGAAATCGGATACTTTTGAAGTAAGAAACATGGAATTAAATATTTAGGTTACTGGTCCGATATAAACATACACGTGTTTTAGGGTTTTTGGAAATTCGACCACTGAGGGTTGAAATACAGGATGAAAGATTTTCTGAAGTTAAAAAGAGCATGAAATCAAATAATACGGTTTCTGGTTAGAAATAAATGTACACGTGTTTGAGCGTCTTTGTAAATGAAACCCCTAAGGTGATGAAATATTGAGGGTTGAGAATTTGTATGAGAAATCTGAAACTTTATAGAACGAAACAATACACGTGTTTAGGGTTTGGAAAGACTACCCCTAAGGGGTGAAATATGGATGAAAGGTTTTCTGAAGTAAAAAGCATGCATTCAAATAATAGGGTTTCTGCTGGGAAATAAACATACACGTGTTTGATGTTTTTTTGGAAATTCTACCCCTAAGAGGGTGAAATAATAAGTGTTGAAAGTTTGTTTGAGAAATGTGCTACTTTTGAAGTAAGAAGCATGGAATATTAAGGCTTCTGGTTAGATGTAAACATACACGTTTGAGGGTTTTTGGAAATTCTTCCCCTAAGTGAAGGGATGAATGTTTTTTCATAGTTAAAAGCATGATATCAAATAATTGGATTTCTGGTTAGAAATAAATGTAAGTACATGTTTGAGCTTTTTACGAATTCAACCATTAAGGATCTGAAATATGGGTTGCAAGTTTTTATGAGAAATCTGGTACTTTTGAAGTAACTGACTGACTGGCTGACAGATCTATCAACGCAAAGCCTAAACCGCTGGGGTTAAAAACTTGAAATGTTCAAAGTAGGTACCTCTAATAACCCCCCTTAAGTGGTGAAATGTGTTAATGTTTCTATGAAAACCCTTATTCCATGGGGTCATTAACTTAAAATTTTGCACAAACACTGTTCAAAGTACCTAAATAATAAAAGACAAACTTTTTTCATTTTAAACCTACATTTAAAAAGGGGCTTAAAGAGGGTTTAAAATAACACGCAAGCGAAGCTGCGGGCAACAGCTAGTATTATATAGTTGCCATACCTAGGAAAACAGAAAAGAAATAGAAAAAGTGCAGCAAGGTAAATCAAGGTTATTACGATAATATTCACGTACGTAACACATAAATTTCACTCCAAAGCTGTTTCAATCTTCGCTGAAGTACTCCTTCCTGAATCCTGATGCAAGCTAAGGGCGTAACGCAGGCCCACAATATTTTGTTGCATTTAGTTTGCTAAGAATAAAGTGCACCAAAGTATTTTTAAATCCGCTTACAAAAAAATATCGCTGTAATCGCTCAAAGTCATATCAATCAATCAATATAACACGCCGATCATCAATCTTTTCCTTCATATTGTATTTGATTACCTTCAATTGAGGCATGGTAAGCCAGAAATTGTTATTTCATTTTATAAAATAAATCACTACCTATTATAGTCGTTACATAAAAGTTGCTGTTGCGTGACAAACCTTCGTGTACATTACCGCGATTACCGACCATTTTGGATTTTTAAAGCTTTACCATTTTTTTTTTCAGAAATTATACCTCCCTCTTTAATATTATACCTGCCCGATTCGTTCGTTTAAATAGGGTAATGACTAGTAATGTAAACGAACTTTTATGATAAAAAAGTTGGTTATTATACCTAATCTTCAAGTAATTACGTAGGTAAATAAATCTTGGAACGTGTATTTATTTACGCTATAAAAATGTAATAAGGTACCTAACTATTCCGATATTCTAGACAGACCGTTCATGTAATTATTAAAATTGTGGAATATTAGTGGAGGCTTCTAGAATTTCACGGAATGGATGCGTAGGATCCTTGGATTACCACTAGTTATTGGTGCAATGCGCCGACACCTGTCTGTATATCGTCTGGAAAAACAAGCATGACTAAATCTAAACTGAATTCCCTCCATGTATTTCAATGGTTTTGAACTTTGAAAGACAGTCGTCTGTGGGCTTCCTGCACTTCAGGATCAAGCTATTCTCAAGCTCGTGTTCGTGATACGATAGAAGAAGCTTCCCCGTTCACGGAATCCCAATTCACCAGCATTGCTAGGTCATATATGACCTTACTCTCTAAATAGGTATACCTATTTAGAGAGTAATCATATACAATAATTTTTAGATCGCTTCGTAATAAATTAAGGTGAATTGGCCTAAATTATTCTATTTCTTTTTATTGTCTTCGGCAAATAATCGGATATAAATACTTTGGCCTACTTATCGTTAGTTTTTGTTATGTATGTAGTTTGGTTTCGAAATCGGATATCATATTTCTACAACAAAAAGCAGAAATAGATATGAATTTGAGGTTCATGGATCGAAAGTTACTCGGCGAGATCAAAACAAGGTGAACAAGTTATATTGTTATAGGCGGCATTTAAGTAAAGGCAGGGCTACACGCGATCTAACGCACGCACCTTTCGTGAGTCGGCTTTGAAAGGCTTTGCGTTTATAGCTTCCTTGTTCAACTGTAATTCGTCGACGGGCCATCGATTCCGTAAGGTCACGGCATAAAATCACGCATGAGCTCAAAGCTGCTATGTTGGTTTACGTGCTTGTATTAGCACGCTAGTTTCCTTACAGGCTGATAAGGACTGTATGCGGAAATAACAGGCAATTCTAGCTATGTGTAGTGTATAGCGGAGTAGTATTGCCTAGAAGGACCTAGCTAAATAATAGTTGTGTGATCCCGTCTAAGAATAACCTACTCTTCCTAGGGGGCTGCAAAGGAATTACGTCCGGTCAATGAGCAGCAGTAGGTGTCTGTCCTGTATGTTGATATCATTATATTTATGATTGTTTACGGTTTACTCACGTCTCAGTGCATTTTTCAGGATTGCTCGACTAGTTTCGGACTCAAACAGAGCCTCTAATCGTGAGCTAAACACGCGGTTAGGTCGCGTGTTCAGCTCATGATTAAGGGCTCTGTAATGCACGTGAGTAAACCGTAAAAATACATGAATATGAAATGTTACAGGTAGGTACCTGTACAGGTATATGTATATGCGTCATGCGTGATTTGAGTTTCGATAGTAGGTTAGCGAAAAAAACAAAACAAAACTATACCAATGCCTTCTACTCCGTTCCCTAATTTTACCTACCCAATTTTCCACGGTAAAAAAACTCACCTAGGTAGGTAGATATTCTATAAGCTACTAACGTTTGTAGATCCCTAACAGAAATATGCAAAGAAAATGTTACTGAAATCGTAGTTACCAGATGTAGACTACCTTATGGTTTTAGTGGTCGCAAGCGCGGCTGTTAAGTCTTAGTTCTGCTTCCGATTCCCAGGGCGGAAAAATGTTATTGACTTTTTCGGTTACAAAATTCGGTAAATGGTAATAATTTCGCCCCTTACTACATGAGAACTAGAAGATAGATAGATTACTCTTTATTGCATACCAGTTATAAAGAAGATCTTACCGCACTTAATACCGTCATGGCAACCTTTGTGTGTACAACACATAGAAGTAATAAGTACTACGGTACAACATTGCACCTCTGCCTGTGCCTCTGCCTACTCCAGTAGTGACGTATTTAAAACATAAAACCCTCGCCCAACACAATCAATCATGAGTGGATGAAAAGCAACGAAATCATTTTTTTAAAATATTTCTTGGAAAAATGGAAATATAAAAAGAAAACCTAGGAAAGTTGTTGTATAATATAATAAATAATATTTAAAAGAAATTAAAAATCCTCTGGACAAGCAAATTATTACTTAAAGTATTTTTGAATTTCATAATGATAATAAATTGATTAGACATTCCATTTATAAATTTTTAGTTATATTTAGTGGCATTAAATTATATATTTATTTATTTTTTAATTATATTAATCGTGGAAGGTGCACTTAGGCGTCGAAATATTCCATCATTCGAATTCAAATTCAAATATCCGCATCATTGTCACCTAGGAGCGTGTCCCGAAGACTGGCAATGTTGGCAATGAAGGAAGGCAAAAAATTGTTAAAAAAAAACTTAACAATAGCACGTATAAAATATAAAATTAATCTAAGTATTTTCAAACGAACCTTTTCAGGCAGGTTTTGGTGAAACTAATTTTAGAAACCTGTGATCGTGTCACCCGAAATATGTTGAATAAATAAATGATTTATGATTAAAGAAATCAATTCCTATTAAATTGACAAGGCAAGTGCGTAAATCTGGACTCATGACACCTACTTCAAAGGCATTATGAGTTCTGAAAAATAAACAGCTTCTCGAATAAAGCCCTGCTTTCTCGTAATTTTTCTTCCGACTTTTTAATTAGTCTCGTTTCATTACTCAAATCGGATTTGCGTTCGCGCCCGTGGCTTTTAAGGGACGCCTAATTTTGTCGCCTGAAACAGAAATATCCTGAGGTAAGAATTAAAGTCTTTTTGTTAAAATGGCAATGAGTTGGGAGGCCAATTTTATTTTCAACTTTGAAAGGGTAATGCCAAGATTTACTTTACGACTCGGCCAGAAGGAACAAGAATGAAACATATCTTATTAAAAAGGGCAAACATTGTAGAATGTATTACAATAACAACATTTCCGCTGGAAGTACACCAAGAAAAGTTATAGGTCGATAAAGTTGACCTTAATAGTAGATTTTTAACTTAGGGAAGAAAAGTAATTCGAAAATGGAACTAACACTTTCTTTATACTCCGTCTACATTTTCATGACTAATTTTTTTAATCCTTGTCACATTGATAGACCTTCAATATTTTTGTAAAAATCTTAATATTATTGTTTGATTAAAGCATTTAATTATGTAAATAACAAAATTAAACCACTTTTGGTCAGAATAATACCTAAATAACCAAACCAAAACCAAGTCAAAATAAATCTTATATTATTTTGAATTTGGCGTTTATTGACGTTGCCATGGCAACGATGATAAAACATGCATGTCTTAATACCAAATTATATAAAAATCATACTTTTACTAAACAAAGTATTTTATTTAACAAAAATCTTGCCCAACCGGAATTCATAATATTGTATTCACGATAAGGAATAATTACATTTAATATGGTTTCTTACTTCGATACAGATACTTACTTTGTCGCATTTAATCGTAAGAAACAAGGGAAGTTATTTTAATTGTGACAAAGGTGTTGTCGCCATTAAAATAAAATCATAACAATATTCGATTTTAAACGTAATCGATTATCAAGTATGCATATCATCGAATGGAATATAAAATAAAAAATAAACTTTAAAAAAAGTAAAAACCGACTTCAAAGAAAAACTAAAAGGAGTGAAATAATTACCATAATATAAAATTAACAGTTTCAGAAGTCGGTGGCTTCTATTTGTTTCAGTGTAGAGTTGCACCGACTTCTGAAACTGTTAATTTTATATTATGGTAATTATTTCACTCCTTTTAGTTTTTCTTTGAAGTCGGTTTTTACTTTTTTTAAAGTTTATTTTTTATTAAATACGTTTTAGTGCCATAAACTTAACCCCCTCCTCTTCATAACCCTTCTTTTTGGCTTTGACGTAGTCGGGCATAAAAAGCCCTTTCAAATGATACCTTACACGTTATAATGAAAACATTCCAAAGGGGCAGGGGGGGGACATGCACCCCCTCCTCTTTTCCAGTAGTCAGTTCCCAACAACAAATATAAACAAAGCAATATTAGTAATTTGAGAATTTTGCTTTGATCCGATGAGGAGTTCCGTTCCATACCTCTGAAGTTCATAGTCTAATCGTAACAAAATTTATATGGGACCAATCGGGAAGTATACCCTTGCGAACAAAGAAAGAATTTTTCAAATCGGTTCATAAATGACGGAGATATGAGGTAACAAACATAAAAAAAAAAATAAAAAAAAAAAAATAAAAAAAAAAAAATAAAAAAAAAAATACAACCGAATTGAGAACCTCCTCCTTTTTGAAGTCGGTTAAAAAAGAAATATAGGCACTTATTTCGCTACTTATGTAGTTGATAGTAATAATAGCACGTTTGTAAATTATTTCATAATATTACAAAATATTAATTTTAAATTAATATACCTAAATCAAAGAGATTAATTAAATATGTTAACTAACACTTGAACGTGTTTGGTACCTATACATACTCAGCTTAATAAAATATTATGTTATTTATTTTGTTTCGTATAAGAAAAGTAGCCCGTTTAAGATAAATCACAACAATAGTGACAAACCTGTTGTGTTATAGTGGTAACTAGGATTATTCGTAACAGCTTATTACTAATAAAGCTTAGTACTATAAATTATAGCTAATAATGGAAGAGCCCAATTCACTTAACATATTATTCAAAAAAGAAAACGTGAATAAAAATAAATACTTGTGTAAATAAAATAAATAAATAACATGATATTATTGTGATATAATTATTTACAATTACATTATTGTTTCATAGTTGTAATCGATTTATAAATGTAATTTTAGTATCGATGTAATTTTATTTTTAATCTGTGCAACATTTCTATTTGTAGTTGTAGATAAAAAGCGTTGAAACTTACTAACCAAAACATTGAAGGGTAGTTCTTCGAAATTTGATTCTTCGACTGATCCATATGGCCAAAATTTAATTTCACTTTCAGCTCTGTAACACATGTTCATATGAAAATAGGTATGCCAAATAACATGTATTTGAATGAGGGACTCGTTTTTATAAAGTAGTTTTCAAGATATCGACGTTCGAATATTTTGTGCCCAGATGAATCAGAATTTGTTACAAATGAATCAGAAACAGAAATAAAAATGAAAAACTTTACGTAGATGGGCTCTGTGCGGGACAACTAATTATTTAACATGTGCATAGTGTTTTGATTAGTGTTATTGTGCGGGACAACTAATTATTCAACATGTATATAGTGATTTGATTAGTGTTATAGTTTGTAAGCATAGTTTGTTAGCATAGTTTGTTAGCATAGTTTGTGTAACTTTACCTTAGTATACGTAAGTACGACTGATAATGTTTTGTTAAGTTTTGTTATTGTTTACATTTTTCTTATATGAGGAATAGGTTTAGGAACATAAAAATGTATAGTTTGCATAGGATTTACTCAGTTTAATTGCTTTAAAATGCATAAAATGTGTCGCGGCTTACGTTACGGTAAGGTTTCGTCGTAGGTAAGCGTCTGCGCCGAAATCTTACCAAAAACGTACTTGAATCTTATTGGATAAAAATACTTAGCTGTGATTGGTCGTCCAATAGCGAATTTAGATTTTTTGTTGTTAAAATTGTATAAATTAGGCGCAAAATTGCGCGCTCGTAACAGTCTACAGGCAGATATTGTAATAGAAGCAACAATAAAGAAAACTCAAGAAGTATTCGGCGTTTCACTCTACAGTCACCACGCAATCCAGTAACAGTCAAGTGTGCTATACTGCACATTTAATGGTCCTTCGAGCCGGATCTACGTGGTCAAGAATCGCAAGCAGCCTCTTCGCGTAAATTACGTATCTACAGGAAGAAAGAAGAACGGGAAGCACCTCAAAACGTTACGTAAATAATTACGTGAAGAAAGAAGAACGGGAAGCACCTCAAAACGTTACGTAAATAATTACGTGAAGATAGAAGAACGGGAAGCACCTCAAAACGTTACGTAAATAATTACGTGAAGATAGAAGAACGGGAAGCACCTCAAAACGTTACGTAAACAATTACGTGAAGACAGAAGAACGGGAAGCACCTCGAAACGTTACGTAAATAATTACGTGAAGATAGAAAAACGTTACGTGAAGAAAGAATAACGTAAAGTGCCCCATTCTACGTGAACGTGCTACTGAAGAAAGAATAACGTAAAGTGCCCCATTCTACGTGAACGTGCTACAGAAGAAAGAATAACGTGCCCCATTCTACGTGAACGTGCTACCGAAGAAAGAATAACGCGCCCCGTTTCAAGTGAACGTGTTACGCGAAGAGAGAATAACGTGAAGCGTCCAATTTTACGTGAACGAGTTATACGAAGAATTTTGTTGCAAAATGCCAGTTACGCGCTCAGAAGGAAGAGGCCGCAAGCCACACGCGGAACAGACACCGTCATCGTCCGAGGACACTGCCGCTACCTCGGCGACCGACACCAGCGCGGAAACGGCCACGGGTTCTACAGTCACCGGTACTACCGCCACGGAGGACACAGAACGTACTCAAACAGCCCCCTCCGTGACGGCGCAACCGTCCCCCGCGACCGCAGCCGCCACCGCTCCTTCTGCAACGCCCTCCGCCGCACCGACACTGCCGATCGGCGCGGAACAGAAGCAACCGATGAATCCACCTGTAGCTGTCACCGATACAAGAAGAGATAAGGATGCGGAAACATCCACAGTGAGAAGAGTGAAGAGGATCATCGCCAATCTGCCAGAGCCGGGCAGACCATCGCCACCCCGTCCCCCTAGCAAGAAGGGGGGAGGGGGGGGATCCACTCACAGCCGAAATAAACAGTACAAGATAGCCAAGGCAAAGGAAGAGTTGCTGCGTCTACAGGTCGAACTAGCTACGGCACGCCTAGCTACGCTCGAGACAGAAGACACAGAAGATGAAGAAGATGACGGCTCCGAATACACCAAGTTAGCAGCTAACGAACGTGTCGACGACTGGCTGGAAAACCAAGTGACGCGACCCGTGCTAGCGATCGCCGACGCACCGCACCGCCCAACAGAAGCGCCGGTAGTCATCAGCACGGAACAGAATCCAGTCAGATCAACAGAAGGACGTCATCAACAGTCACAGCGCGCACAGGAAACACCGGCGGGAGTACAACCGGACTTCACGGTGCTAGCGGAAGCTATTACGCGCGCTGTAAAGGCAGCTCAACGACCGAAGTTCATAGAGCTACCCACCTTCAACGGGTCACATCAAGAGTGGCTACCCTTCCGCGCCGCCTATTTCGAAACAGAAGAAATGTTCTCTATGGTCGAGAACACGAACCGCCTAAGAAGAAACCTAAAGGGAAAGGCGAAAGAAGCAGTCGAAGGTCTTCTGATCACCAGCGCGCACCCTACAGAAATTATGAAGACGTTGGAATCAAGATTTGGAAGACCGGAATCAATCGCCATGATGGAAATGGAGACGCTGCGCGGACTACCACGCTTAACAGAATCACCGCGCGACATATGTATCTTCGCTACGAAAATCTCCAACATCGTGGCGACTTTGAAAACATTGAGTTGCATGAACTACATGTTCAACCCAGAAGTATCGAAGACGCTTGTAGACAAGTTTACTCCGACGCTACGCTACAGATATTACGACTTCGCTACGACGCAACCGAAAGAAGATCCTGACCTGATGAAAATAGAGAAGTTCCTCAAGAGAGAAGCGGAGCTGTGCGGACCATACGCACTCCCCGAACAAGTGGTACCACAAACCACGGCCACCACACAGAGAAGACCACAGAAGGTTCACAACGTCACCGAGAAGACATACACGCCGAAGTGTCCGGTGTGTGAAGAAACCGGTCACGCATCGACAGACTGTGAACGATTCAAGAAGCTGGATGAAAATGCAAGATGGGACATGGCCAAGTCCAAGCGCCTCTGCTTTCGATGCCTTCGCTACAGAAACAACATGCACAACTGTAAAACGAAACCGTGCGGCGTCAACAACTGCAAGTACTTTCACCACAAGATGTTGCACTATACGAAGACTACAGACAAGCCGCAACCGAAAGAAGACAAAGAGAAGACAGAAGTCATCAACTCCGCTTGGACCAGCAAGAGAAAGCAGTCCTATCTGAAGATCATACCAGTACAGGTGAAGGGGCCACGAGGAACAGTGAACACATTCGCGTTGATGGACGATGGATCGACGGTCACGCTAGTCGACGATAGCGTGGTCACTACAATTGGAGCAACAGGACCCATCGACCCACTGAAGATAGAAACCATCAACGACATGAAGACATCAGAGTCAGCATCAAGAAGGGTCACCATACAGCTGAAGGGGCCCAACAACCGTGAAGAACAAGTACAGGCGCGCACAGTGAAGAATTTACAAGTTTCGTCTCAACGGGTCTCAAGAGAATTAGTTGAAGGATGCAAGCACCTGTCAGATATCCGCGAACACCTTACGTACTCAAACGTGAAGCCTCAAGTATTGATAGGACAAGATAACTGGCATCTTCTGCTCACATCAGAAGTAAGAAGAGGTGACAACAACCAACCTGTGGCATCTCTCACGCCGCTAGGTTGGGTGCTCCATGGTAGCCAGACACGGACCATGGGACGCAACATCGACTTCGTGTCACACGTAACAGAAGAAGCAGAAGATAGCCTAGAAGACCTCATGAAGCAATACTTTGAAGTGGACGCGCTCTGCATCAACCCCAAGAAGCCGAAAACAGACCCAGAAGAGCAAGCGCTGCGCGTGCTAGAGAAGACCACGACTAAAATAGAAGACAGAAGATATGAAACCGGTCTTCTCTGGCGTAAGGAAGACATCACCCTTCCTGACAATTACGATAATTCACTGAAGCGACTCTTCAATATCGAAAAGAAGATCGACCGCGACCCGAAGCTGAAACAGAAATATACAGAACAGATGGAAGCGCTCGTCGTGAAAGGATACGCGGAACTCGCTCCAAAACAGAAGACACCGGGCAAAACTTGGTACTTGCCACACTTTGGAGTGATAAACCCCATGAAGCCGGAGAAGCTACGAGTTGTCCACGACGCAGCAGCCAAGACGAAGGGAGTAGCTCTCAACGACATGCTACTCAAGGGACCTGATCTTCTCCAATCGCTGCCAGGCGTAGTGATGAGGTTCCGACAGCACGCGATCGCAGTGACAGCAGACATCAAGGAAATGTTCATGCAGGTGAAGCTGCGCGCACAAGACAGAGATTCCCTGCGATACCTATGGCGCGGGGACCGACGAGACGACCAGGCTCCAGAAGAGTACAGGATGACGTCGCTGATCTTCGGCGCCTCAAGTTCCCCTTCAACAGCGATATACATAAAGAACTTGAACGCCAAGCAGCACGAAGACACTCACCCTGAAGCCGCAGCTGCGATCGTGGAGAAACATTACGTCGACGACTACTTGGACAGCTTCAGAAGCCTTGAAGACGCCGTGCGAATAACGAAGGGCGTGCGAGAAGTGCACGCAGACGCCAGCTTCGAGTTGAAACAATGGAAATCCAACTCACCGTCGCTGCTAGAAGCACTCGGGGAAGACGAACCCACAGAAGAGATAGAACTCTACAAGACAGAAGAGAAGATGGAGCGAGTACTGGGCGTCATCTGGAAGCTCGGCACAGACGAACTCACGTTCAACCTCAACCTCGCACGCATCCCACCGACACTGCTAGAAGGAAGAAGACCTACGAAGCGAGAAGCGCTAAGAATAGTAATGTCGCTCTTCGACCCGCTTGGTTTCGCCTCACCTGTAACCATAAGGGCGAAGCAGCTTCTGCAAGAAGTATGGCGCAGAGGAACAGCGTGGGATGACAAGATCGATGAGGACCTGACTGAACAGTGGGAAAGCTGGATGACGCACCTCAAGAATCTCTCCAACGTCACGATCCCGAGGCGATATCTACAGTACAGCGACGCCACTTCACTACAGCTGCACATCTTCACCGACGCGAGCGAGTCCGCCTACTCCACAGTCCTGTTTTGGAGGACGGTGGCACCGAACGGTGAAGTCGGCCTATCACTGATCATGGCCAAAGCGAAGGTGGCGCCACTGAAGCTCACGTCGATACCGAGGCTGGAGCTACAAGCGGCGGTGATGGGGACAAGACTGGCTGACGCAGTGATAGAAGAGCACGAGAAGAAACCGGAACGAAAGGTGTTCTGGACAGACAGCAAGACAGTGCTCACCTGGATACGGACGGGGTCACGCTCATACAAACCGTACGTGGCTCACCGTCTAGCGGCCATAGAAGAAACGACGAAGGTCAACGAGTGGCGCTGGGTACCGACGAAAATGAACGTAGCGGACGACGCCACACGCGACGTCCCGGTGGACTTCAACAAAAACCACCGCTGGTACAAGGGACCCGACTTCCTCTATCACTCGGAGGAGTCGTGGCCAACAGAAGCAGCGACGCCAGCGGCAGAAGAGCCTACCGGTGAAGAAAGAATACATCACGTGAAGGAAGACGCGAGACCGAAATTATCAGAAGGCCTGCCTGAAGTGTCCCACTTCTCCAACTGGGACAGACTTCGCTACACGACCGCGAGGGTGCTACAGTTTATCCAGCTCTGTAGGAGTCCTAAGCAAAGCGTAAACCACAGAAGAACAGCGAAGAATAAGGAAAAGGACCCTAGCTGGAGGAAGATCGGCAAACCCGCAACAAAGCAACAGAAGACGTTGACGAAGGAAACAGTACAAGGCAGAAACTTCCTCCCGGTCTCCGCAGAAAACCTCAAGAAAGCCGAGGAGCTCCTCATGCGTTCCTCACAAGAAGACTCCTTCACGGAAGACATCGAGAACCTGAAGAACAGAAAACCAATAGAAAAGGAGAGCCGATTACAGCAGCTGAGCGTCGAGTACGCCAACAGAGCCGTTAGGCTAAGAAGTCGAATTCAAGCCGTGCAGAACGTAACAGAAGACTTCAAGAGTCCGATGGTGCTCGACGGGGATCATCCAACGGTGAGACTCTGGGTGCAGTCGATACATCGCCGACTGCATCACGCCGGAGTGGAGGCAACAGTAAATGAATGTAGGCAACAGTATTGGGTGCTGCGCGTCCGTCCCATCACACGCGTCATCCTGAGAAGATGTCTCTTCTGCAGAATGAAGACGCAAGCGCCGCCCCACCCGAGAACAGGAGACCTACCAGCGTGTCGCCTAGCTCATCACAAGCGACCCTTCACATTTACCGGGGTAGATTACTTCGGACCCCTCTCCGTGACAGTCGGACGCACGCGACAGAAAAGATACGTGGCCATCTTCACGTGTCTCACCACGCGAGCCATACACCTGGAAATAGCAGGCTCGCTCAGCGCCGACTCAGCCGTACTCGCACTGCGGAGGATGATCGCCCGACGAGGATGCCCCACCGAGATATGGTCCGACAACGGGACTAACTTGAAGGCGGCCGACAAAGAGCTCCGACAGGCCATCGACGACGCGACAACTGAAGAAGCTGCGAAGAAAACCATCTCCTGGCGTTACATACCGCCCGGAGCACCGTTCATGGGAGGAGCATGGGAACGCATGGTCCGCTCAGTCAAGACAGCGCTCGCAGCGACACTGCACGAGCGCCATCCGACAGAAGAAGTCCTCGCCACTCTGCTCGCCGAAGTGGAGTACACAGTCAACAGCCGTCCGCTGACACATGTCTCTGTCAGCGCGGACGACCCGGAAGCCCTGACTCCCAACCACTTCCTGCTGGGAGGGCCAGGACTAGTGCCGCAGCCAGGCACGTTCACCGACCAAGACGCAGCCTCGAGATCCAGTTGGCGCTGCGCGCAGCGACTGGCAGATGTCTTCTGGACGCGATGGGTGAGGGAGTACCTTCCTGACCTCCAACACCGGCGGGAGCCACACGGACAAGGGCCAGCTGTAAAGGTCAACGACCTTGTCCAGATAGTCGACGGCAACCTACCCCGCAACGTGTGGATTCGTGGAAGAGTCATCGCGACGTACCCAGGTCCGGACAACATCGTGAGGACAGTGGACATCAAGACCAAGGGAGGCGTGCTGCGGAGGCCGGTGAGGAAGCTGGTGATCCTGCCCCTGCCCACAGACGACGTGCCCGCACCGAAGACTGATGCGACGTAGTCACACGGCGGGAGAGATGTGCGGGACAACTAATTATTTAACATGTGCATAGTGTTTTGATTAGTGTTATTGTGCGGGACAACTAATTATTCAACATGTATATAGTGATTTGATTAGTGTTATAGTTTGTAAGCATAGTTTGTTAGCATAGTTTGTGTAACTTTACCTTAGTATACGTAAGTACGACTGATAATGTTTTGTTAAGTTTTGTTATTGTTTACATTTTTCTTATATGAGGAATAGGTTTAGGAACATAAAAATGTATAGTTTGCATAGGATTTACTCAGTTTAATTGCTTTAAAATGCATAAAATGTGTCGCGGCTTACGTTACGGTAAGGTTTCGTCGTAGGTAAGCGTCTGCGCCGAAATCTTACCAAAAACGTACTTGAATCTTATTGGATAAAAATACTTAGCTGTGATTGGTCGTCCAATAGCGAATTTAGATTTTTTGTTGTTAAAATTGTATAAATTAGGCGCAAAATTGCGCGCTCGTAACAGTCTACAGGCAGATATTGTAATAGAAGCAACAATAAAGAAAACTCAAGAAGTATTCGGCGTTTCACTCTACAGTCACCACGCAATCCAGTAACAGTCAAGTGTGCTATACTGCACAGGCTCTGTATTAAGAAAATAATCATATTTTAACAACAACAATAATGTGTTTTTATGAAAACAATTATATTATCAGTGATATTACGGAAAAAATCTGGTGGATTCAACAATAATTCTTGTAAATATTTTTGAAACTCCAGTATACAGGTTTACTGGTCATTTGACATATTCCTTGCACTACGTTATTGGGAGGCTAAAATGCAACACATTTAACCCCCCATATGTTCTACCGAAAGTCAATGAATTTCGAAATATTGAAATTTTTGTATTATTTTGAATAATACCCAGAATTCCTTCTTAAACACTATTTAAGTCTAAAATATCGAATTGACTGGCTTTGATTATTGATATTAGCTTGTAGCTGATACTTTTACAAAGCTTTCTGCGTATTTTACTGTTCTTAATGACCATTCAATTGAAAGTAATCATTAAAAGTTAATTAAGTGTATTAGAAAATCGTCGAGGTACACGATAAACAATGATGTTTATCTCAAAAATGTACTGTGACAGTAAGTGAACAAAATGCAAGACAAACATCTTTATTTAATCAGCTATCCAACGAGGTATACGTACAAAAATATTTAGAAACTAATGTAAAAATGTCTTCATGTCTTTTCTGATGAAGAGTCGATGGGCCATCTCTGGTGAATTTTGGAGTTACAAGTTTTTCATCGATTGACGAAGTCTCCATCCAAAAGCTGTCGTCATCGGGAAGGTCGAGATCTTGTTGGGCTGTATCCGAATCTTTTCCAGTCTGAATTTCGGTAGCAGATATTTGACTACGTTTGATCAAAGAGCTGCATGTACCTTTCTTCGATGTCACCTTTATTTTATTCGCAGATTTGACGTCTACACCACTCTGTTGTTTATTAATGTCTTCTATGCTATGATTCATATGGGGTTTTGACCATACGAATCAGGCACAGATGAATCAGGATTTTGCCTATAATCATGCATAACTCATCATACATACAGACTTCATTTTTGTCATTTTTCTACACGAATCTATAACCCAAAAGCATCACACGAAACACAGATAGAAGTTTTAAAACAATAAAATAAATGTTATTAAGTAGGCATTGTAATCAGAATGCCACCTGAACCAAACACAGATGAATCAGACATTTACCTTCGTAACATCGGGATCTAAGCCAACCAGCTGTACATCCGTCTTCTAGCTCGTCCGTTGCAGGACTGGCTTCCCCCCGTGCGGGAAGCCAGACCCTCATTATTATTACCCGACCAAGTACGGTCAAGCGCAGCTTACGCCACATTAATCAGTATTATACGCCGGACACTTCTTATTTACTTATTTATAAACACATTAACGTAGTTATAACTAATACACATTTTTTTTGTAAGAGGACAATTCATTTCCTTTCGATATAACTATAATTTATATTGATTTATCAAAGGGAAAATGCGACATATACCATTTTGTTCCGGAAAATGGCAAACGGACGCGCTATATGAATCAGAAGAACAAACTTCAAATATTTTTATTTTGTACCTAGACAGCAATTATTTAAAAAATATAATTTGTCCCAGTAAGGGATAAAGATAAACTGTACTAATAAAAAATTACATGCCGTTTTGTTAGTTGGTTACAAAAATATACCCATAGAAATCGAAAATTTTATCCCTGAAGAACTACCCTGAAATACTATTTAAAATGACTATCCGACGGTGTACTTCTCCAGACTTTATTTATATTACACAAATCTTACAAAAAATAAACGCGAATTATCAAAATTACGGCATGTCAGTTCATACTACTTTGTAATGGCCGGATCTTGGCATTCCCCTTTGAAACTAGGTAGATAAAAGTTATTTAATAAATTAAGTTATTGGCGTTGTTGCTTATACGTAATTGTTAAAATATCTATTTTAAATTGATACTTAAAACATACCTATGTCATCTGACATCTGTTTACAGGAAAATATTTTGGCCTTTTGCCTGTCAAGGTGCCGTTAGCATCTTTGCATGTAGGTACCTAACATGGCAGGGTATTTAGACACGGGAAGGGTGTTACCTTGGCAACAGTCTTGACTCTTGTCGACTGGCGGCGTTTAGGAAGAAATAGTTATGGTGGTAGTACTTCTCCGGACAAATTCATGCCGAAGTTCTACTACGAGTACTATTTACTAAAATTAATTAAACGATAGCCGAGTAGCTTTATTCGAAGATTAAAAATAATTTCATATTCAAACTATGTAAAATACAAAAGTCCGACCCCCTTACATTACATATATTAGTCAGAGTTAATTAATTACTTAAATAATGATTTTCCATTAAAATAAACTATCGCTTCGCCCTTCGACAGAATTGAAATGTTATTGAATTGAAATAAATAATTGGAGTGAACTTACTTCGCGGGCAGTTTGATTTAATTAGCTGTTTAGCGTTATTAATCAAGCCGTCTTTTAGATTAGTAGAAGACAGTCTTGACTTTGATTACCTTTATTTTGATTGGTGGACTCAATTTTCGATTAGCACTATCTAATGAGCCGACGTCGATTTGCAGACGAGAGAAATCAAATCATTCGTGTAAAGCATTTCGAATACACGCAACGCTAGTCTATAGCAATTTTTGTATTTTATGTAGGTCACAGATGAGTGTAACCTGTGGAACTGCGTTTTTTATGCGTAGGTAAAGCTCGCCGATGACGGTTTTCAATTTAGGTTTTTTCCAACGTAGGGCGGAATTCCAACCCCGGTCAACAACTGAGGTTTTTTCTATGCTGGAGGAAAATCTGATGGATCTAACTTTTTTTCAATCTGGAATTTGGAACCAATTTGGAATTTACTTTTTACCTGCATTTTTACGGATTTTCGTTAAGACTACGACTACTAACTTAACTTTTTTAACTAAGACTACTAACTTTTTTGTTGTTTATTCTGAAAAAAACCCTATACAGGGTCAATCAGCATCACCAGCAGATCACGCGGTTTGAAGGAATTACACGAATTCGTTTACATCCTGTATAAAGGAAAAGAAAAATAAGTACTGTATTTTGGTATTCCTGACGTAACTGATGATAATATATCAATGATTGATGCATAGATATCGAAATACTAAAATAAATCAAAGATGATTTGCACAAACGTATAATATGTACTTATTTATTTTAAATGTCGCGTGAATTTAATTTGTTTGTCGATCTCAATATTACCTACCCTAATCACTCTAATAACCTAATCACTCTACTCATTACATAGGTACAGGTGACACGAGCTGTACGAAGATAGGAGAAGTCATGAGTACTCATAATAAAGTCATGACAATACAAATGTAATTAATCTGTGTTTAATTCATTAACGTAAAATATGCATATTTAATGTTCCTATAAATATAGGCGAACTTGTACATGGCACTATACCTACCTCCCTAAGGTCTGGCGAGATGAAAATTAATTAAACAGTTATGGGGTTAATTTGAAACAGCTGGTTCAGATATTATAATGGATATTGGAACCCTTTGTTCTTATTAAGTTGATACTAAAGTGCGACACGACGTCGACAAACCAACCGTCTCTATGTCAAACAAACTAGGATTGTTTTAATTAGAAATATGACAAACTGAAGTTGAATTTAATATCAAATGAAAATATATGTTACTAAAACAAACAAGTTATTTATAAAACAAACAAAAGTGTTATAATTTTAGACTTTTAGTACAAATAGTACAGTTTGAATAACGTGAATGTATTTTCGTAGTCATAAAATTGTGTGGAAACCGGTTGTCATTGTATGGGCATGTGGTGCGGATGAATGAGGAACATGTTGTGACGAAAGTTTTAAGTATGAATGTGGATGGTTATAAGAGTAGAGGAAGACCAAAGAAACGATGGATGGATCACTAAGATGATATGACTAGAAAGAGGGTGGATACTGAGTTGACGGCTAATAAGCTATATCTACACCAGTGCGCTTTCATGTTCATCTTGCGCCTTGCGTGATGCGTGAAGCGCCATAGCGAATGCAATAGCGCATGCCTTAATTCTAGTTCGACAAAAGAGCATGCCCCTAGCTCACGTTAATCCGTCTATTGTATTTCGACTGACGACTGACCGAGGAGCACCGGTGCAGACGATAAGCTGCATGCGTCTTATGGCAATCAATATTGCATGCGCTTGACGCAAGAGGAATTGAAAGTTGAAAGCGCAAGATGAACATGAAAGCGCACGGGTGTAGACATAGGTACCAACAGAGATGTATGGAAGAAAAACAGATGCTGCGCCGACCCCGAGTAAGATGGGAAAAGGGCAGGAAAATGATGATGATATTTTCCTAGTTACTATGTAGAATTCTGGAATTTGCCATTTAAAAAAGAAATATTAAACTTCTAGAGGGCTGAGATACCTAAAAAAAAACTTTAAGCGACATAACGAAACTTTTACTCGCGATTTGGGAACTTTCTCATACTATACGTAAATCTCAGTAAATGGTACGTATAGCGCGCGTAGCTTACGCTAGGGTATTAAAATTCTACTTAATATTATGTTTATGGACGTATCACTATAATTACAATCACACCTTTAAGTACAGCCCCTGAAACTAACGAATACATAAACGCGATTTTATACAAGTTGGCGAACATTTCCTAAAATTACTTATACATACAAGGTAAGTCGGAAAGGTACTAATCCGCGGGCCACTTATAGTATCACTGATGACGGTTTTAAAGCAAGTGTTAAAACAATGATTACATAAAAATACGCTAAAATATATCTATCCTCAGCTATGATCAGCTGAGTTTACATTTTAGGTCATATTTAGGGTCATGAATTAGAAGCTCCATTTTCTGAATTCGTAACTAAAGCAGGGATGAAGTATTTTTGAAAAAAACTGAAAGAAAAATAATTTTACATGGAAATAAAAATTATCGCATCTTGAAATTTTGAGACTTGCTTTAAAGTTTCACTGATGACTGCATCAGTGAAACTTTATGTGGCTTGCGGATTAGTACCCCCTTTCCAACTAACCTTGTAACATTACCTACATTAAATATTATTTAGGACTTTTAGGAGTAAAATTGAATTTGATCCCAAAAGGCATAGGTACATACACTGTTTCAGGACTTGCGTTAATATTACCTAGATACTGATATTTATTATACGCATAAGCTCCTCAGCGTTTTAAGATGATGGGTACTCATCTATAAATCAAACCGTAGCACATGTTCATTTTAAACTTAAACGTGGTATCGATTTCATATGAAATTTAGATCTAATCTTAAATTGATTCGGGATGATCGTGGGGGCCAACCGCGCGAGCAATCGAATTTCTTCCAAGTCTAGTCACGTTTTGCTTAGCAGGTCCTGCCTGCTACATATGGCTACGGAACATAGTTATAAAATAGCTATTGCATGTGTAGGAGGAACTAAGTACTTCATATTATTCTATAGCTCATGATTGAAGTGCTGAGAGGAAAGTTTGTGATCACTGCAAATTTCAGATAAGTATCTACGAAACATTTAGTTCTGTTCTTTGACATTATTTCATAGTCCCAGTTCAATGTTTTTATTTCAAATTAATTGAGCTTTACCTCAGATTAATTGTAGTTATTTTACTCTGTGGCTTTTATAGATATCTAAATAGAAGAGGTCAAATAAAAATATGTACTAAGCAGACACAGATAAAAACTCTAGTTAAAAAATCATTGATGTACAATGTCATAAAGCAAGTCTTCACATTTTATCGACAATAAAGTCAAGTAAGTCTCAAACATGCAATTTGAATCATAAACATAATTACATTTGCCTAAATAAGGTTCGCTTATCACTTTCTCGGATGAGTTCGTCTAGTCTAGTTGTTCCGTTTTTAAGTCGGGACATTTAATAAATGTACCGTTCCCAGTTTCGCAGCAGAACACATCAGTTTAACTGTCACTTGGCGCTATTTCTGACTCGAAACAATTCCAGAAATGAAATATTTTTAAAGCTATTTGCTAGAAAGCCTTCCACCTAGCGCAACACTGAAGTAATTTTTTATTTATCCGTTGTGTGAAGATAGCTCTCGTATAACATACTTGTACCGAAATGGAATCATTTTTACACTGTACTTCAATGTTAGAAATAATAACTTTTATGAACTTGTTGTGTATGTGGCTTGAGCAATTTTGTGGCCAATCCGCGGTCAGCCGAAGTGTGTACAATAACTTTACGACAAAACATTAGCTGGCTGAAACCTCGTCATATCTGCTGTAACGCTGAACTTGTTTGTGGCGTTATAACCTCGATCTGCTTAGTAAGTCGTGACGTGGATTTATGTTTGACAAGCTTTAGTAGATATAATGTAAAATGTTGATTGGTAAACTTCTGGAGCGAGTCTCAGGCATTTTACATACACAATAAGATTTTAATTTGCTAAAGAACACTATAATTACGTCCTCCGCCCGAGCATATAACTATTTGAAAAAAGTGTGTTCCAATCATTGACTTAGAATAAGTACCACTGTTCTAAAATATCAAACTATTTATATTTGTTTACAAATAAATCTACGGGGTCTTATCTATCAAGATAAGTGGTCTTAGCACATATATATAAATAGATTGGAGAACCCCGACACCTACCTGCTGGTAATCGGCTTAAATAAAGTGAGTGAGGCTCAGATTGGGCGGCATTTTATCAATTTTATGGTTCCCTATCCAATAATATCCACCTTTAGAACATCTGACCTAACCATTTTCTATACCAACCATATAATCTGTTCAGAAAATAATGACGATATTGTGGATACTCAATTAATAAATCCCTGGGTGTAAATGAGGAACATACAGGCACGGTCACGCCGTCTAACAAGGTCTTGTTATTTCATAAGTCATAATACGATTACATGGACGGACTGAAAATGAATGTTTAGCAAAAATAGAAACACGTAATCAATAACTTTTAAAAGTAGGTTCCTATTATTTATACATTATTGACGAACATCATACCTGTACGAAAGTACGTGTGTACTCGGCTGTATTATATCGAAAACATTTGGCTAAAAATAAATTTGTCGATGGTCTCACGTCCGGTGGACACCTACTGTCATTATCGTTATTGAATAGCAAATAAGGGCGAGTATACACAACGAAAGGGGTGCGGCGACGCCACCAAACCGGTCAATATGGCCGGATTACCCGGCTTTGTTCTACTGATGAATAATTGTGTCCAGTATCCGACCGGGATTAAAGCGCTTTCTACTGATTTAATTGACAATCCTAGTATGATTGTTAGCTATTAATTGAACAAACTCGGGATCCCAGTGATCCGATCAAAATGACGGGTGAAAGACAAGGTGAAGATTTGCGGAACGCTGTCACTGTGTGTACTAAAGTAAAGAGCTCTTAGTTAATCGCCGGTATTTGGTCATCAGACAGTTTCAAAGCTTACCGTTTATTGACGACATGCGATTAGTGCCTGCCACTAGCTGCACTAGATACCTACTGCAGGACTAGCTCGTCTAGCTACGTTATATCCGGATAACATGGCGACGTCCTTTTTGAATTACCGGCTTTGTGTGACTGATGACTCATTGTGCTGAGTCCTAGTAAACTGTTATTGGAAATCCCTTCATCCACAGTGTTGGATGAGGTTATAGGTTTTTGTTAGGGTTCTTATATTTATCTTTATTAAAATAACATGGTGCGTTCAAGGTAAATGTTGAAACTTTAAAATGTAATTGAAAAGTTTGTGTAAAAGCTTAATTATACTTTTTAATGGTATCATTTTGATTAACTATTAGCGTCAAAAGTTAATAAAACGTTGGAACTTTTGAATGGGTAATGTGAATTTTGCCGCAGTATCAATTAATGATTTTATCCGTTGCCAATAAATAAACCGTAGTATACATGTAGGTACATGTACCCGTGAGCCTTGATGTATTTTTATTCTAAGTGGGTTAGGGTTACGTCGTAATGGACGAACCTTATAATAGGATATTGAAAGCGAATGCGAGGCAGAATCAGGTAGATGCAGTGTGCTGAAACATTTGCGTGATTAGTGGAGTTTGTAAAAGAGGTTTTATTATCGAATACTGCGATCGGAATCATACATTTCCTTATTTAGGTACCCTTCGGGTTTCCCTCGCTGCTGATGTCTCGCTTCACGCGACTTATAACTTCAGCGTTCCTAACACGCACTACTATAACCATAGACTTGTATCTCGGATTTTATTGAAACTTAAATGAGAGATCATTCTAGATTCGACAAAATTCTTGGCACATTTTTTGTCACATTAGCGTGAGGTTTGCTATTCCCATTGTAGCATAAATATATAAATTTAAACGGATATCATGTCGGTAAATGAATTGAAATAAATACGAGTAGGTTTCTCATTCATCTGTGGGTCAGCTCATTTGAAATGGTCGCGGTTGATGTGATACCAGCGTTAATTACCTCCACGACCCAGGAAGACCAAAGCGTATCCCAATTTAAATCGACCCCTGACGTTTGACATGGTAGTTACGTAGGTACTTAGCTTTACTCTACAGAACCTCGGTACACATTTATCTTGGTTTAAATGTTTCGTCAAAGGAATGCCTGATTTAAGGTACATACATTACGAGTGAACTTTGAAAGCTGAATAAGGTTGGATTCTTGTTCTCATATTGAAGTCTGAAATTATAATGACATGAATGGACTAACGAAGCTGTTAGATGTTGCTAAAATAGATTGGACCAAGTTCTAATATTCCAAAATATATTTTAGAATCTTATTAATAATTCAAAATATCTTTAAACAAACGAAATTTATCGGTTTTACCCATTCTAATTATTATTATCGTCTAGAGTTCGTGTTCTGAATTTGAAAACGACAGTATTTCATTGAATCAAAGTTGATTCGAGCAACTGTGTCCAAACAGTTCACATAAAGGGTCTCATTAGGGTGGAGTTATAACAATGCTATTACGTAACCCGAGCCTTGTCACTGTGACCGCAGGATCCTAAAACGGATTCTTGGGCAATTCTCTGGTCCCACTTTGATTTGCTACCACAATTTATTGTACTCGCACGCACCGCTGCGAACAAAAGGAAATCTCAATCTGAAGCAGCATTGTTAGCGTTTAATGGATTAGTATAGGCACGTTGTGTTAATTAATAAAATGTAGATGTATAGCAAATAAGTAGGCATCTGTATATTGTTTATGTGTTACACAATATAGATGTAAGTTGTGGTTTTGTAACTTACGTTAGCTCCTAAACTATTTTAGTTACGACCACAGGTAATTCTTAAACTGGAAACGGGTTGTCTGAAGGCAGTGACAATTAGTTAATGGGTAAATTTAGAAAGAAATACTCCTATTACTTGACTTAGAGGTTTTAGGGTGATTTTATTGTTTTTATTTTTTGTATAATTACGTACACACAACAATATTTACAAAAGAAAACCAGTCAATTATGGGTATGAGATTGTTTATTTCAATTGAACATTTTTCCCAGCAGACAGTTCTGTATCTTCCAACAAAATATTAAAAAGTAACACCAATACAGATAATTTAGAACGAGAATGAAACATTCCGAAAACTTTAATTTGGAGACATAAAACAAAAAGAAAAAAAAATAATGTAAGTAACCTAACCTTTCATTGAACATCGATGAAAGTGGAATATTTTAACGGGACCATTTAGCCGTAGCCGCCGTAGCCTGGGCTCAAAGCGTAGCCGCAACATTCCGCAAAGGGCCTGCATTCCACACCACGATTGTTTAATTTGGACTTAAAGGGCGCGTAGCAGGCTGTTTGAAGTGATTGAACTTGCTGAAAAAGTTTTATTGATATAGTAGGTACAATCCTTATAAAATTGTACTTGTACCCATAGGTAGGTAAACAATATATTCTACTAGGGGTCGTTTGCGGCTTCACCTGCGTGGATGTCGTTCATCGCGAATTCTCCGTTTTTCGGGGTAAAAGTAGCCTATATACCTACTTGTACGGTTCGTACACTTGCAGAGTTGTTGTTGTTAAAGTTGTTGTTTAGGTTGAAGCGCGTAGAGAAAAGATTACTTAGTTCCTGTTAGGTTTATCTATATAAATAAAAAGAAAAGTCCTGACTGACTGACTGATTGACTGACTCATCAACGCCCAGCCCAAACCCTTATTGGACCTAGAAAGCTGAAATTTTGCGCAGAGGTTCCCTTTATAATGTAGACAAGGAATAAGGAAGGATTTCTCGAAATTCAACCCCTAAGGGAGTTAAATAGGGGATGAAAGTTTGTGTGGAAAATCGTCACTTACGGGTTCAAAATTTCACGCAAGCGAAGCTGCGGGCAAAAGCTAGTTACGTATAAATTGTGTTTACAAGTAATACTGTTGACGATTCCTTTTTCTAATGTTAGTCACCGCGTAGCAGTAATCGCACTATCTGATTTATTGTAATGTACCTATGTATATTTATAGTAATAAAATGACGCACGTCTGGTGCAAGCCACCGCGTTAGCAAAACATGTACTGTACAGTGTAAGATAGTAGAATACTTTTCCGGGTTCCAGACTATCTCTGTACCAAGTTTCATCAAAATCGGTTCAGCGGTTTAGGCGTGAAACCGTAACAGACAGACAGACAGAGCTACTTTCGCATTTCTAATATTAGTAGGGATATCAATATATCAATAATATAAATAAGAACTAAATAAATAATTTTCATTAAGTTCTTTACAATATGTTCAATAGTAGTCTCAAGTCAACATTTGAGAAGAAGTACCTTACCTAGTTTAGTTCGTGGGTGTCCATCTGATTTCAGTAATATCTTCCCATAATTTTCATTATATCAATATCCAATTATTAATGGGTACCTACTAGATAGATAAGGCCGCAGCCAGGATGCGGTCTTACGGCACGTCACTGCATGTCAGATTGGCAACCACAGCATACCTGCCCACTGTGTACTACCTAAAGGCGCGATTCCATTAGGCAAGTTACTTGTATGCAAGTTGCAAATTGCATACAACTTGAACAAACCTGTTGTATGAAGTAGTTTGAACTTGTACATTTTTTATTAAAGTGACGTGCAAATTGAACGCGCAAACGTTAGTTGCACTTTTCAAATTACGAACGAGTGATTGACGCCCATGATCTCCAACTCAATTGTTGAACATCTCCACTTGTATGTAAGTAAAACCTGCATGCAATTTGCATACTCTCGAAAACATGTTTCCAATGTAAGCCACTTGTACGCAAATGTGACGTCATACTTGTATGCAAGACTTGCCTAATGGAATCGCGTCTTTACTGTTAAATTACGATGCCACATTGCTGAGTTCGTAAGGTCACTTCGTTAAGAAAATAAGCGCTCGAAAAATTACTACTAATTGACGATTAACGTGAGATTATACTTAGATCTTTTAGGATTTCATTTCATTTCATTTTCATGGATTTCAACTTGAGACTTAGCCTAACACAATACTGTAAAGTTAAAAGTCTTATCAATTCGATTGGTTGAGGCATCCCCAAGTAATGCCGAAGCACAGGACTGGACGATGTGGCGATGCTTGGGGGAGGTCTATGTCCAGCAGTGGACGTCTTTTGGCTGAATGATGATGATGATCCCCGAGTAATCGGTGTAGGTACATGTAAAACGAACGTTCGACACGTCGAGTTGAGAACCTTCTCTTACGTTTTTTTAAATAGGGTTTGCCGGAAATTCTTTCCTTACCTGTAACACTGACAGATGAAAGCTGGCACGTGTTTGGATAATTACCCATTGTGCCAGTCTATACTTCTCATGTCGTAGACGAGCAGCAGCGTTACCAATACAACCGGTGGAGAAGAATAAACAGCGTAAGAATAAGATACACCTAACGGCCAGGACACACGATTCGTTGCGTTGCACCGTCCGTGGCTACGCAACGTTGCGTTTTTCCATGGGTTTGATGTATAAATGTTACTTAACATTGCGGAGGCGCTACCCATGTGACACTCTCTGCATTACGTTGTGCGACGCAACGCAATATGTACGCCGTATGTCATGTGACCGTATGGCTGTGAAAAATCACCAATAATTTCTATTATCAGTTCATCTAAACTAAAGTTGGCGTGAAAAACCTTTACAGCTTTATCTATAATAAACAGAACTGGTAGAAATAACGTAAGTACTCGCGCGCATCATGTTTCCGATGCTTTTAAACCAATTGTCTTGGGAAAAGTGAGCGGTGTCGAGTGCTACAAGTCACAACGTAAATAATGTTCATTTTTTATGTAAACTCGCTGGAGTTCAAACCTATAATGTTTTGAGTACAAATAAGAAACTTTGTTGAGCTATAGAAATGTAGTTGTTTTTATAAATCAACGAGCAATAGTTTTTTTCTGTTTGTTTATTTTGAATTTATAAATAAAAGAGCACGTTTTTGTTTGTTCTCTTGAAACAGTTTTTCTGATTGTATGAAACCTTAGGTATTAATTATTCTATTTCCTCAAATAACATGCTATTGGAGTGATATTAGTAGTAAGTCTTGTGCAAATTGACTTTAAACTCGATTTTAATAAAAACTGCTTATTTTCGCGCATAATCAATAAATTTATCACCATCTTAAAACGAATTTGTTTATTTTTGTTTAACAATTGTAACTTGTAACCGCATATCTGTAATACCAACTTACTATGTTTACCGTTAATAATATCGCCTGGAATTCTGCCTGCCTCGTTTACGTACGCGCTTAACGACCCATACATAGTTGGCAAAGCATTGCGTATTTAAAGCAATTAAAACGAGGTGACGTCGAGATCGTTTAGACGTAGGTACAAAGTTGAATTAGGCTTGGTTCGCATGTCGCAACGGCACTGATTTCCCTACGGCCCTGTCAATTCCTCTGAGCTAGAATACCACTAGCTGCACTCCACTTGATTAAAAATTAATGTGTTTTCAGCCTGCAATAATATAATTCAAATATGGAACTCGTTTAATTAAGAGTTTTTTTTTAAGTTCCAGGTTCATGATGCATGATAAAAAAACAGTTTTGTCCTTTTAGGTACGAAACCCCTAAGTACTTGAACGCATCGTGTTAGAGTTATGTGGTTAGCTTATAAACTTTAATTAATATTTTAAACTTACTGCTAAAGTTATTACTATCATTTTACGTTAGGTGTATATCGGTATGCATTTCTTTATAACAAACCTTTACTCTAAAGATTCTAAATATTCAAAGAAAACTTAGTTATTTTAAAGTATAATAGGTGCTAATTTAAAGAAAACAATGAAACATTCATTAAATGAGCGTTATTTATGAAGAAAGATGTAGACAAGCAAAGAGCTTTAGCAAGCTTCGTAGAATTGATATTTTTAAAAGCATTGCAAAGATTTTTTTGATTTAATTGCAAATACTTGTAATTGCTAATGGACTGTCTATTAAGGACGGTGAAGACCGAGTTAAGTGGAAGGTATCGAACTGGAAAATGGGCCTTGAAAAAATCCAGGATCATTGAAACCAGACAGGGATTTATATTTTAATCTAAAAAACAATTAACAGACTGTAAAAAGGTGCAGGTTTTACTAAACATCTTAAAAATAAACAAAGGTGCTTGCAAAGGAGCATGGCTGGTTGAAATAGAGTTTACACTGTTATGAAAATCGGTTATAGCATTTAAGTACCACGAGCGAGGGTAACAGAGGTTAGATGGTAGCATCCAGTTAATTTCGTTACGATGTAGATAGAGCACGTTGCCATTTGCCTCGGGCCCGTTTCCTCTTGCCACCTTTTAATTTCTGTTTAAATATGTTCACTGACTAAATATCACAACATTTTCTTCGAAAGACGAAAAAGTCTATTTTTTATTATTAATTTTTACTTAGGTATAAGTAAAACAAGGACTTTCGAAGATTTTTTAAAACTTATCTTTGTATAAAAAGGAGCTGTCCATATTGGGATGTGTTTTTGAAAAATAACTTGTGTTTACAGAATGTAGTTTATTTGCTGAACTGCAAGGTCAGAGGACAAGAGATAAATCATTTTTAAGAGTTTATTTTTTGATACTATGTAAAGATGTTATTTTTTATGGAAAAATCACAAATCGGGTATGCCATAGGTAGATATATTACAGTAAAATAATATACCTATTGGAATATTTGATGTTACTCCAGTACTGTGGCTACAGAAAAAATGTTCTTCAGAGACTGTCCATAATTTTTGAAAATAATTATTTCAAACTGCATTCACAGATTTTTTTTCCGGTATAAACGTAATTTTCCACAGAATTTTGTTTTTCGCGATTTCTGAAGTTTCTGGTACTATAACCTCAGTGGGTCAGGAAGAGTGTTTCGATCCTTATAAGGAAATTGATCGTTTGGCATCATAAAAATGTTGTACGAGAACTGTCAATTTTTTTGTTGACTGTATCAATTTTTTTCAATATCATTGAATGCATTTCAAAATATTTTTAAAAATTATATACATTCTCTTTAGAACATTTTCCTGTAGCCCTAACGATTAAGGTAGCTGCCCTTATTGCTACCCCATCTCAAATAAGTTTTTTGCAGTTTCTGTCATTTTTAGTACTCCAACTTCAGTTTTTCTGACAGAGTCTTTTGATCGTTATGAAGAATGGGATCGATTGTCATCATAAAAATGTTTTGTGAAAACTGCCCTTTTTCTCGCTGATTGTATTTTTTTTCAAAATCTGTGAATGCAGATAGAAATTATTCCAAAAGTTAAGGGTAGTCTCCTAAGAACGTTTTCTTGTAGCTATAAAGGTTAAGGTAGCTGCCCTTCATGCTTCATGCCCCATCTCAAATTACCAATTACAAATATGTATAACTCCAACATTTGTTACAAAAATAACAACAGTTAAGTACGAAAAAAAAGTATAACCTTCTGTTGACGACAGTACTTCGCGTTGGAGCGTTTTTCTAACGTTATTGACACTTCCCGACTCTCAGCCACCGGCACTTTCCTGCAGATTTTCACTAAGATTGATCAATCGTACTTTAATTTTCACTTATTAAACTCCCACCTCACTTGAATTAAAATATTGTCTACTTTATTACGCTTTGATGATTGATGAATTCATTCTTCTTCGTTTCTTATTATGAATTGATTATTCTTATTCTTCATAACGGTTACCAGCTTTTTGATAACTTCCATTTTAGTGAAGGGACGTACCTACATGCCAGATGGAATAATATGATTAATTCCATTCTTTTGAAAATATTTTATTGTAGGTTTTTATTTTTAAAAGTACCGTTGTATATTCCTTCCTGTAACCCCCTAGTACTAATTTGCAAATTACGAAAGCGACAATAGAATTTGTGAGCTCGATAACTAAATTATATATTTGTCTCTTTTTCTTGCCGGCGTGTAAGAGAGATAGAGTTCAGCGAGATCACGAGAACTACAGCCGTTTTCGTAATATGCAAACTCGTACTAGGGATACTGACTAAAACAGAGAAGAAACGCCAAAAAAATTAGGAGACGCGCTCGTTAGCATAAGTGCACGATGGTGTAATGTGAATGTTGCTATTCATCGCCCTGAAATAATTAGGTACTTAGCCGCCTTTTATGACACCGACGGGAAGAGC
Source organism: Amphipyra tragopoginis (assembly GCA_905220435.1). NCBI lineage: Eukaryota > Metazoa > Arthropoda > Insecta > Lepidoptera > Noctuidae > Amphipyra > Amphipyra tragopoginis. The sequence goes on along the minus strand of HG992005.1, from coordinate 13,272,216 downwards.
TGCGGTGGTTTATTCTTAACCGGGGATCACTATACCTGAAATATTTGCGACATTTGTGTCTTTTATATCTTACAATACGTTAAATGTGTACGACATAATGTTGAAAGACATACTTAAATATAAAAATCTATATATATAAAAGAAAGTCGTGTTAGTTACTTCACTTATAACTCAAGAACGGCTGAACCGATTTAGCTGAAAATTGGCAGGGAGGTAGTTTAGAGCCAGGAGAAGGACATAGGATACTTTTTATCCCGTTCGACATCATGTAGGTAGGTAGTAGGTAGGTAGTAGGTAGGTAGTAGGTAGGTAGTAGGTAGGTAGTAGGTAGGTAGTAGGTAGGTAGTAGGTAGGTAGTAGGTAGGTAGTAGGTAGGTAGTAGGTAGGTAGTAGGTAGGTAGTAGGTAGGTAGTAGGTAGGTAGTAGGTAGGTAGTAGGTAGGTAGTAGGTAGGTAGTAGGTAGGTAGTAGGTAGGTAGTAGGTAGGTAGTAGGTAGGTAGTAGGTAGGTAGTAGGTAGGTAGTAGGTAGGTAGTAGGTAGGTAGTAGGTAGGTAGTAGGTAGGTAGTAGGTAGGTAGTAGGTAGGTAGTAGGTAGGTAGTAGGTAGGTAGTAGGTAGGTAGTAGGTAGGTAGTAGGTAGGTAGTAGGTAGGTAGTAGGTAGGTAGTAGGTAGGTAGTAGGTAGGTAGTAGGTAGGTAGTAGGTAGGTAGTAAGTAGGAAAAAGTGCATTGCAACGCATGCGGGTACAGCTAGTTATGTATAGAATTACCTACATAAAGATGTGTAATTTTCATAAAGCAAACGATTCCTTCCCGTTTGCGACATTTACCTAAACTGTCTATTGAATGAGGCACTAGCATCCCATAAATCAATCGTTCGGTAATCCAACTTGTGTTGCAGACGCTCTTCAAATTTCCTGTACACGTCCCCTCCGACGCCCGCTAATCCATTCTGGTAGTAATTCAAAAACGTATTACCTAGATTCAATAGGGTATTGTATGGCCCGAGTTTGGCTACGACGCTCCTGGGCACTATAACGGCCGCGACCAAGGCATTATGGAGCTGTAATTAATTATCTAACTTCACAGCCCCCCAAGCAAACCTCACATTGATCGCTTCAAGCCTTTGGACAATAGATTCCAACCCAGTTGCCTTGTTAATGGACTAATGGTAGATTAGTTATTAAATTAATGGCTAGTCAAGTTTTCGTATGTATATAAATACATATAAATTATTATTAACTTCGGTAGGTTCCCTAAATGTCAATTATTGGAAGATACATCGGCTATTACGTTTAGTTAATATTAATATCTGTAGTTATGTTTGTTTCCAGCTTAAGTTTTGCCCATCCAGCTAACTTCTATAGACATTTTCAGGAAGAAAACCAAGTTATTGTAGACAAGTTTAATGTAAACAACAGAATTGGACAGGATAACGGCCGTATTAAAATTAAAATCACGGATTAAACAATGATGAACAGAAATCTTACTTCGTGTTCAGCCATACGTAACACGAGTACAAAAGTTGGCGGGTGCAAGATACAAATTGTACAATGTATCGAGTATTCACTCGAGTTGTAGGCAACGGGGAAGTTTGGTAAGGCACGTCAGCCGCGGTGGAGTACAACAAACCAATGAAAACAAGACTTGTTCGTCGGAAGATCGCCTCGCTGGTGAAGTTGTGAGGGCAGGAAACATTCAATGATTCCCGACCGCGTCCGCCTCCACCACCTCCCCCGCCTCCCCACCTAAATATTTTGTCATTGCATCTTTACCAAGTCGAAACTTTGTCGACGGAATCTTTCTCTACCATCAAGTATGTCTGCAAGAATGTTGGTTTCGAGGTTTGGCATTTATTAGGAACTTTATGTTTTACAAACACATCACCTTTATTAAACGTGGTGCGAAGCTCCTATAATACTCCTAAGAATATAATAATATAACTTATAGCCATCATATTGATGTTTTCTTAAGAAATAATAATATTATTCTTAATATTCCTATTCAATCACTGTATGAATTGGTTATTTCAATTTATTTGAGTAGCCATCTATTTCAACATTTTCGGCAAAATGGACGGAGGGTCATTAAATAAATATCCCCAGCTGGAAACTTCGTAAAAGTTCGCTCAGAGTTTTTCTCCTAAACAAAGAAAACAAAGTCTCGCTTGCTTTCAAATATCATCATTTATTACAGACGGAAGAAGAAGTGAATTACGACTTTGATTTCAGAAAATCTGAAGAGGATATTTAATCTGACGAGTATTTTATTAAACATGAAAAGCAACCCCAATCACCAGAGAGTGCATTTCCTACTTGCTCCACCTCGACATAAAATACAAATCTGTTCCATTCCAGACAGGTTACCACAAAAATAAACATGTCTTCATTCCAATTATGTCTTAAATTGAAGTTCTACTAGTTCTAAAAGCCAATCTAAAAGTAGTGTTGCCAGCTAATGGAGAAGCAATATTTCAATTGTCATATTCTGAGGGCAGACAGGTAAATTCCGGAAATAGGTTTTGCATTATACAGGAGGCTCTCCGAGCTTCTGTTCAGATATAGAGCTATGTGTCAAAATCAATTTTCACATTTACAGGTCGCTATTTTCAGTGTAGTCTGGATTCTACCGTTGTAGTTCGGGAGTCTAGACCTTTAATATGATTTTTTTTTTCATGTAACGTTCGTTACTAAGCTTTATTTACTGTAGTTATTTCAATTTGTAAACAATGAGCTTTACTTGTTTGTTACCGTTTATGGAATGTTAACTCTGAAAGTAAGCAAACCACTGTCAACTTGTGCGGAAAATACATATTTTACTAACACATTTGTTTACAGGTCCGACCTCAGTTAACAACAATAGTTTTAACGTTGATTTTATTTCACAATAGAATCGTCAATCATAATTTTGGCTTTTATTGTATACTAGCGATCAGCCCCGGCTTCGCACGTGTACGTTTTATAGCTTAAAACCTTCCTCTTGAATCACTCTATCTATTATAAAAAACCGCATCAAAATCCGTTGCGTAGTTTTAAAGATCTAAGCAGACAGACAGCGGGAAGCGACTTTGTTTTATACTATGTAGTGATTACTTTATATTCTAAATATATTATATTTTTGAGACTGCCTCGTTGGTCTAGTGGTCGCAAGCGCAACTACTGTGTGTGAGGTCTTGGGTTCGATCCCCAGGTTGGGCAAATTGTTATTGGGTTTTTCCGTGTGGAATTTCTCAGTAGCAGTCCAGAGTCTGGATTTGCGACCGGTTGTTGGCAATAGGCTCGCCCCCTATTACATGGGACTTAAACATAACGGCGAAATGAAGGTGTATTATACACCTCTGCCCAACCCTTCGGGGAACTCAGGCGTGATCTTGTTTGTTTTATATTTTTGCCTGACATCATCTAGTAATACTAAGCTAAAACATTGACTTGGAAGTGACATCTAATACAAGATTAGGTAGTTTTATAGTAGGTATGGTCTACATTACTTATCTAATATGCACCACCCTGGCACCAGCTCCCGCGCTGCCGTCGCGTCTATTTTGAGGAGCAGACGGGCCATGTGTAAGTGTGCGCAGCCCCGACCTGTCCAGTCGCGGCAGGCTAAATGCAGCGGCGACTGCAACGACACCGATTTGCACTTTGCCATCTGAATCTTTAATAGCCCAGGTTATTTCCACCCGAAGTCACTAATTAACTTAAATGTATCGCTCCACCCATTTAAAACCATTTAAAAATGCAGCCATTGTTATTCCGTGCTTTTAGACGGTATTGTAAAGTGATATTGCATGTTACAAAGTTAACGAATGCAAAATTTGTCACAGTTTTGATATGTGTTCTGATTATTCCGCTTTTGAACGCTTTTAGTGAAATGGCGTGCATTATTTTCGGATTTAATTTTGTTACTTACCGGTTAATGGCATGACAATTTCATAATACGTATTTAAATATATTCATCTACTATTATAAATAACGTAATCTCAGATTTTTAGAAAAGGTAAAAGACACCGAATCAAACAAATTAGACGGAGTACCAGTGAGTAAAAACAACCGAAATTTTCGCTAACAAGAACTGACAGCCCTCTGTTTTACTTTACTTATAGGCTATACGACCTCTCGAAATAGCCTCAGACTCGAAGACAGAGACAAAATAAAGCGATAACAATGAGATAGACAGAGACGGAAGAATCTCCCATTACAAACTGCAAAGCCTCCCCATTGATCACAGTAACACGTAAAGCCTTCAAAAAATCCAGCAATTTATTTACTGAGTAATTCCCCACTTTACCTACAATATGGAGTGGTTAGCAGGCTATTTCGGTATTGTTTAATAAGGTATATCTACAAAGCTAATATTAGAAATTGTTAATCGAAGAATGGAATTTCGTTTCAAATTGTAAATGCTATAGAACAAGGTTATGTTTGGTCTCTAATAATAAAGCAACCTTTTCCAAAAGTTTGGAAGGAAATAATTTCAAGTGTTGAACTCGGCTCCCGCGACAGTTTCATCAATCTTACCAGTCAAAGAAACAACTAATTTAAATTGGCCTTTCTCGCGCTGAGCTTGGGAATAAAGGCAGGAAATTAACGGAGTCTCCCAAGTTCTTTAATAAACTGGTTGGGTTATTTTGTATCGATGTATTATAGACGTCTTATTTACAAGTTTGGGAAATTCATGTCATAGTTTTGATTCGAGTTTTGTTTTATAAATAGAAGTTAATTAAAAAAAGGTTTTGGTATTTTCCAGCGTGATGGTGTTTTGACGACATTAGAAAATTTGTTTATAACATACGGTTGATATATGGAACAGAAGAGCGGTATATAAGGCAGGATAAAATACATTCGTAAAGAGAGGTCTACATTTAGTACTTTACTGTAGCAGTCAGTCTACCCAAGACCTAAGCCGATATGAATGATGTTCATGACCTTATTCATGTTATGTGAATTATACCTACTTATCGTAATTGCTGCCCGAAAAATGGCAATAGGCTGACTACCTATTACATGGGACTTAATACAAGAGGCTAAACGTCGGTGTATAGATTCCTGTAATAGGAGAACACTTCAGCTTACCCCTTTGGGGATTACAGGCGTGAGTATATGCAAGTTTAGTTTTAGTATACACTAAACCTGAAACTAGTTAGTTCAGAATCACCAGGAGAATCGATTGACATAGTTTTACATCTTATTATATTTTTCCTTTTTCATAAATTTCAATTCTTATTCAATAGGTTTCTACGCATAACAGTGGACGGCAATAGACACCTTGAGGTTTGAGACGGTCCGCTCGGTCAGTTTCCGTGTATTAGACAACCCCTGCATAGCACATCTCAGGCATTTCACACTTTAATAGGGAACTTAACGCGACTTATACTATGTAACTTTGAGATTTATTAAAAAAAACACACACACATTCAGGCAGTTCTGATGAAAATCTTGTTGGGGTGTCTCGGTTTTTGTATATGTTACGGCTAATAGCCGAAGTGTGGCTACACCTAGTTTTAGCCGGGTACAACTAGGTGCAGCCGGCCACATGCGGTTAAACTTAGATGTATCCTACTTATCCTCGGGTAGAACTAGGTTTACCCTTCATCATAGCGGGTAGAACTAGGTGCAGCCGCACACCGGTGGTTAAGGGGAACCCCGACACGGATAGGTTAGGTTCGAAGGGGATGACGCTCGCTTCGTTCGCTCGCTTCGCTCGCTCACTCTAGCCCCCGTCATCCCCTTCGTGTTAGGTTGCTTTAAACCCTGCAGACAGAAATAGGAGCCCCGCTCTGCGGGGCTCCGTCGACTTAAGCTACACCTAGTTCTAACCAACTGCTACTGGTTGCACCTAGTTGTACCCGGCTAAACCTAGGTGTAACCGCCATTCGGCTTTTACCCGTAACATATATACTAAAAATAGAGTTGTATATGTAATATACTTACTTAAATAAGGATGTAGCGGTGTCAAACTATTTGTAGCAATACCTAATAACTGCTTAGCCTTTTTCCAATTATGTTGGGGTAAGCTTCCAGTCTTACCAGAAGCGACTGTACACCAGTATTTTAAACGGAGTGATCAGACCGCAACCCAGTTACTGGACAATACCGGTATCCTAAGGTTAGACCGGTTGTCAGACTTTCGGGCTTCTGACTACCCGTAAGACTGTCATAGGTATTCGTATGACACTCGGGACCGATGGCTTAACGTGCTCTCCGAGGCAAGGAGCGGTCTCGATGTGTAACGAACGGTCACCCATCCATGGATAGACCGCGGCAAGCGCAGCTCAACCTTGCAAATCGTACCTATGATCCGCGCGGTTGTTAATTAGCCACGAGCCCCCACGATGAGTAATACCCAATCTAAGCGTGGGAAATTAATTGTCATCAGTGTACCTAGACTAGCGATGGGCGATTGTTGCAAAAAAACAATCGACTGAATCGAAAATTGTACTGTTGCGCATTCGATTGTCAATTTAATAGTTCCTCACCATAATTAGTCGAATAACATCGACGAACTATTAATGTACATTGAGACAGTAGAGAACAAATAAATAATCTATTAAGTAGTGCCAATTGCATATTAACTGTAGTTGTAGGTACTTGTAAGTAGTGGCGCACGGACTTTTAACTATTAAATTGTGGCACAGCGGCAGCGCACGCACCACCTGTTACTAATTATTTATTTAGTGGTACGAGTACAGTAATATGTGCGCTACGCCACAATTCAATACAAATTAGTAGTTAAAGTTGATACGGTAACCGTATCAGTGATTGTCGTCTGCTGCGCGCCTAAAACTAATCGACTAACATCAATTGTTATGACTTTTATCGACTGGACTGAACAATCGACTAAGTCGATTAGTTTTAGCACAAAATCGCCCATCGCTAACTTAGACTAGTGATGACAATGTATCCTGCACATCGGTTAATTAAGGTTTGTCGCTCAACAACCTCATAGCCTAAAATAAGTTTCAATATTCATAATTATGACATATACTAGATACAGAATGGCAAGAAGCAGTTATAATAAGCTGGCGCAGCAGAAGTGCTAACTGAACACTGCAATACTGTTCGAGGATAAAGATTAGTCTGTGGCGCCGAGTGCCGACTAAAGCGGGACATTTGTGCCTTCCGGGCCGTTCTCCACTGACGACGGGTTGCTAAGAGGAAACTGAAACGACAAACTGAGATTTTTCCTAGAAAATATTATTTTCTCGTGCGATCATATTTTATTTTAAATTGTATGAAAAGAAATTTCTTGCCGTATTTATTGGAACAGAAATTTGAAATACAAAATTATCATTATACACTTGGGGGCAAATAAATCGAGCCTCTCCTTTTTTCACGTGTCCTGGCTATTAGTTTTGGTTTTATGGATTATACATATACTAAGTTGACAAAAAACTACCCTTATTGTAAAAGTTATCAAATAACCTTTTAGGCGATAAATGTTTCGAATTGATCTGTTCCATAATAGGTACCAAAAATAATAACAATTCATCATCTGCCTAGCCTTTTCCCAACTATGTTGGGGTCGGCTTCCAGTCGAACCGGATGCAGCTGAATATCAGTATAATACTACAAATGACAGCCGGGACCAACGGCTTTACGTGCTTTCCGAGGCACGGAGGAAACTCGCTATGGTAAATGGTCACCCATCCACAGACCAACCTCGGCAAGCTTGGCTTAACCCGGAAGATCGATCTATGCGGCTGTAATAATTTAGCCACGAGCTCCTCCAAAAATAATAACAATTATACGTGAAAAATAGAAGTGGCTCGATTTATTTGCTCCCAAGTAGGGGTATAAATTGTTATTTAGAACGACACAAAAAGTCTGTTTAGTTCGATTCCTAATTATCTTCTTAATGAAGGATAAATACATTTTATGGATATGCAAAATTAGTAGTAGAATTATTTTTTCGTTTGTTCATTCTAAATACATACAAATAACATTTTTAAATATTTCAAAAAAAAAAACATTTATCAATATAAAGATAAGTAGTAGCTCACCGGCATCGGGAATAGTGTTCAAGCTACCGGTGGTCAGGGCCTCAGAGAGAGGAACTTCCTAACAGTGGTTGAATTATTATTATTGATTCTACCTCAAAGGTTCTCAGAAAGCAACTTTCCCTCACTGGTCTGTTTATTGAACTAATTCAATACCTTCAGTTGAGAATATCAGAAAGTCATTTTTTAAATTCTTTTTTCTCTTCTGTTATAAAATGCTCATTGTGATTTCTGCCTTCTTGCGGCAACAATGTTTTCTTTTTCCCTTTTTTCGTTGAGAGAAAAGTTATTCCAAGGAAATTATGATAATTAAGCTTATGAAAATGTAGAAACAGATTTGTATAGCTAAGAATGGCTAAATTCTGCGAATTCATTTAAAAACAATCTTTACTTTAATACCGTACATTTCAAATCTTACAAAAATATTGGTAATTTAATTTATCCTTAAATGAGACTTTCATTCAGTAGATTCAAAGACAATTTTACCTTAATTACATTTCTCAGGATCGTATTTAGTAAAGATTCATCTGCCATTCTGCATTCCAAATAACAGTAATTTGAGGGAAAATCATTGTTTTATATTTTTATATCAATGAAATTAAGATAATGTTACCCCGCTTGTTTCTAAATAGACAGTGGACGACGACATTTAGCTGAAGGCGCGCATTAATTCCTGGGAAACTTGTTAGTTCTGCCTCGACGCAGCACCCCGGCTGCTTCCTTGCCATTTAAATTTCAAATAAACAGTACCTATAAGGAATTTTGTTGAACTATGCATTTTGATACGGATTCTTTTTTTATATTCTTCTAACATCCATTACAGAATGGATATTAGAAGAATACCTATGTGTTTTGTTTGAATTTATTCGTGGTTCAAATCTTAACATGCATAATTATTTTTCGGGTTCCGTATCCAAAGGGTAAAACGGGACCCTATTACTAAGACTCCGCTGTCCGTCCGTCTGTCACCAGGCTGTATCTCGTGAACCGTGATAATTAGACAGTTGAAATTTTCACAGATGATGTAACGTAAACCCACCAAATACCGACCTCCTAAGGACCATCATTTTTGTTTTATTCAGACATAGCGACTGATAAGGGAAACTCTGGTGCTGTAGGTCTCATATTAAAGTAAAATTCATATATTTATTAAATCTAGGAAGGAATATAAAATTCACATTTAATTCGTTTTGATATGAAGTAAAAAGTGACAAGTAGTTTCAAATCTGCTGCCAGCCTTAATTCCGTCCGGGAAATAACTGTCAGCCGTAATCCGACCACTGACATACCTAATACCGTCCACCAAATTTGCCCTTTGCAAACTTGCTGAAACCAGGGTCTCACCTCTCGATCTCGATAACCTTAACAGCTCACAGTGGTGTTGCCCCCTATTGCCTGTTCTGGCGGTTTTCCAGGGGGCCCAGCTAGCGAGTTAGTGGGCCACCGTCTGCCAAACCAATTTTCTACCAGAAAAAGAAGTTGAACTGGTCCATGAAACACCCGTATCAATAGACCAATAATTTAAGGTTCTATATTTTGGAATACTCATTCTTGTGCCCTCTTGTCTTACATCACCCGGGGACAGTCCTTGACTGCACTCTCGTAGAGCACCAGTGGGCAGTCCCCGGTTGATGCCCCATTCCATTGATTATGTATGCGCGGTAGAAGTTCACTTCGACTTACAGTTCTACCAGAGCGCTTATTGTTAGTGGCACCCCCATTTTTCGTACTCTTTTTTGCAGAGCTTTAGACACCTTGTAGGTCTATGTAAACAACTAACTTCATGGTGTCATTTAGAAAAGAGGTTTTTTTTTTATATAGTACAAAAACGTTGCATTAATTAAAATCAATGCCCCACAAAACCATTTCCACGGTTTGTCTTTAGGAACGGAATATAAATAAATAAATAAGAATCAACGTCTAAACCTTTTTCGTGACGGTGTGCGCACGCTGCTCCCTTAGAGCTCATACCGCTGGTCCCAATTTTACTCGCAATCTCAACATCGCCAAAAGATCTTAGTTAAACTACTGAAGTTATATTAAATAATTTACCTTTTTTTTTGATTACTTTAATCTAGTTGTAACAAATGCGTTTATTGTAACAAAACTCTTATTTGTATGGGTTATTCGGGTGCCCATGCCAAAAAATTGGTCGAATTCGGAATACAAGATGACGGTTATACAAAATTACTGATTATTCGTTATGGGTGTCAATTCCATGGTTTTCGGGCCTGCCGATGCTGAAAATGTGGGCAAAACCAAAATCCAAGATGGCGGATGTAAAAATTGCAAATTATTAATTACGGGTGTCAATTCCATGGTTTTCGGGGCTGCTGATGCCAAAAATGTAGGCTAAACAAAAATCCAAAATGGTGGCTATAAAAATTTAAGAGGAAGTCGTCATGGTGTTAATTCCATGGCATTCGGGTGTGCTGATGAAAACGAGAGCAACTTCAAAATCCAAGATGGTCGCCATAAAAATTTGGAAATGATTCGTCATGGTTGTCAATTCCATGGTTTTCGGGGCTGCTGATGCCAAAAATTTGGGCCAAACCAAAATCCAAAATGGCGGCTGTAAAAATTGTAAACTATTCATCATGGGTATCAATTCCATGGTTTTCGGGGCTGCTGATGCCAAAAATGTAGGCAAAACCAAAATCCAAAATGGCGGATATAAAAATTGAAAATTATTCATCATGGGTGTCAATTCCATGGTTTTCGGGGCTGCTGATGCCAAAAATGTAGGCAAAACCAAAATCCAAAACGGCGGCTATAAAAATTGTAAATTATTCATCATGGGTGTCAATTCCATGGTTTTCAGGGCTGATGATACCAAAATTGTGGAAAAACCCAAGGTCCAAGATGGCAGCCATGAAAATTTAAGAGTTAGTCGTCATGGTGTTAATTCCATGGCATTCGGGTGTGCTGATGAAGAAAACGTGGGCAACTTCAAAATCCAAGATGGTCGCCATAAAAATTTTCGTTAATGTCAATTCCATAATTTTCGGCGGTGCTGATGCCGAGGATGAGTCAAAATTCAAAACGTTATTTTCATGAGTATGGTTTCTTGTCTATGGTTTTTGGGTATGATGATTCTGGAAATGAGGTCAGAATCCAAATTCAACATTACTGTCACAGAAAAAATCCGTCTACTCCACAATGTATTAATGTAAGCCCTTCGAGTTGTTTTGTTTTATCAATGGTTTCAGCTCGTTCGATTTGTCTCGATGGGCACTCTTTTCCTAGTTGATTGATATCCAAGGTCAGATAAAGGAGCCGAAAGGTGCTAACATAAAGTCTACAATGTAGTCATATAAACTTTAAGTTTCAGCTAAAAAGTTTAAGCTCTTCGAAATGAGTACAAATCACGATAAGCTTTGAGGGTGGACGGTATTATGAAATGATGTGAAACGGTTACCTAACAACCGACCGCTTTTCAACTACTTCAATTATTGAAAAGTTTAATATTTTTAGAGAAATAAACAATGTCGATAGATAGTAAACATTTTTTAGAAACAAATTAAATTAGAATAAAACCAATAACAAGTACAGTTAATTGAAAATCATGTAAGTATAATACTGCTTTTCTCCATAAACGACGGTGCTAATAATGAATTTTAATGAAATTAAAATACAATTATCTAAATAAATAAACAATTTATGGTAGGTCGTATTTCGGTCACAAGATTCTTTATCAAATAGGTAATTAATAAAAATTATTTCTAGGTTTGATTTATTATAACTCAAATATAATTTTATCAGTTAAAGTGAACACGGTAATTGCCCCTATACCGACCTCCGGTCGGTATTCGATCAGTACTGTAGTGTTACTAGCTATAACACCGTCCACTTTATTTTGATAAGTTTTGCATACTAATTATAAACTAAACCATATATTACCTACTCGTAACTCAAGTCTATCGATTATACTATACCACATAAACTTTAAAGTTACTAAATTCAGTTTGAATCTTTACAGAACTCTCTAATTGTCCCATGTCTGGTTTTGACGTTTTGACTATTAAAAACGCGCTTAATGCACCGTTTCGTTATGAATTGTAATATTATCGCGAAACAAAACAAATATCTATAAAATCTCTTTTAGTGGTAAACAAAGTTAAAAGTGTATTTTCAAATTCCAATAAGACCTAGCTTAATAATACACTGTGTTCATAAAAAAATGCAGTAAGTAATAGTGGTCGGATTATGGTGGGTGGACCAATTTGGGTAGGTTTACGTTATTTCTGTTGCCGCTATAACAACAAATACTAAAAAACAGAATAAAATAAATATTTAAGGGGGCTCCCATATAACAAACGTGATTTTTTGCCGTTTTTATAGATAGTGGTACGGAACCCTTCGTACGCGAGTCCGACCCGCACTTGGCCGGTTTTTTTTTATTCGTTTTCTTAACTTATTAAACATATTACATCTTCTCTTTGTAAGATTAAAGACGTTGCTCCACTTTTAGCGGATGCAATGAAAGTGACATAAGTGTAGTAGCTTATTAATGCAAAGCGTGGGATATGTGTGTATGATGAAGCATATTGATGTGTATTAAAAGCATGTAAAAGAAATTGTCTTAAGATTATAGGCTAATAGTATAGTGAATAAAGCTCGTGAGGAGCTCGTGGCTAAATAATTACAGCCGCATAGAGCATAGACCGATCTTCCGGGTTAAGCCACGCTTGCCGAGGTTGGTCTCTGGATGGGTGACCATTTACCATAGCGAGTTTCCTCCGTGCCTCAGAAAGCACGTAAAGCCGTTGGTCCCGGCTGTCATTTGTAGATCTTTGACAGTCGTTACTGTTGGTCAGAAGCCAGAAAGTCTGAGAACCAGTCTTACCAAGAGTATCGTATTACCCAGTTACTGGGTTGTGGAGGTCTGATAGGCAGTCGCTCCATGTAAAATACTGATATTCAGCTGCATCCGGTTCGACTGGAAGCCGACCCCAACATAGTTGGGAAAAGTCTAGGCAGATGAGATGATGAGTATAGTGAATAAAGACCATATTGACAAACAAAATATCTTCTCCATAAATCCTAGTAGAACATAATTAGCAAAGTATCTTAGGTCACTTTGAACTAACAGGGGCCTAATTCTCCTAAAATAAATCTTGATAAATCACAACTGAACCAAGGCCGAACCGTTCATTCAGACAGTTCTCAATTTCAAAAGTTATCAAATTGTTTGACACAAAAAACAAAATCAATCATTTTGAAAGTTTTCGAAATAAAAACTGACTGACGGTTGTGGTTCGATTGCGTTTGGCAACAATTTATTTTAGGAGAATTAGGCCCCAGATATTGCAAACATCTTTACCATAAATGAACTTTAAAAATAATAGTTCCCACTTTAAAAAGACTTCGCTTTAAAATTTACACCTTAATTTTTAATATTTCTAACTTTAAAAGTTGTCTTCAAAAATAATAGTTTGCACTATAACTTCAAAGTCCCCCGCAATAAGAAATAAAATGACAAACAGATAGCTTAAAGGTAGGTTAGAACTTTGACCACTCAACGCACGAGCCGAGTGAGCGAAGCGAGCGGTGCCGCGGTGTTCGCGCGTGAGTGGCAGAAACGATCCGCTCCACCCTTGGACCAAATAATTGGTTTGAGGCTTCGACGATCACTTTCCACCATTCGTTGTAGTTATTTCTGAAGTGTGCCTTAAACATTGTTGTTATTTTCATTAATTTTAAAGTTCTTTTAAGTACATCCTTTTATCTCATAACGTTGACACAATATAATTTAATATCCAATTTCAGAATGACTGTTATGAAAAAATGAGCTGCTTACTCTGCGTTATCCGGGCAGCTATCAAAATTTAATTTCGTAGAAAGCGCACTCGCTCAGTAATGTATGCGGAATGCGCGCGGCTCTAGTTGGACTCGTCTCGAGGCAGTAACGAGACCTGTACATCTCCCCACACTTTCTTATTTAGGACGCTAGGACGCAACGGAACTCAGCGATGAAAATTTAAATAAAATAATTTAGGTTCTCAGTACACAGTTACTCACCTTATTTCAATATTTTACGTGTTTAAGTAACGGATACTCTTTCTGAGATGCTTGATAAATTCAATTTATTATTCATGTAAAGGTGTGTTGAGTTACGTCTTTATTTGAAAATTTTGTTACTTTTTTTTCGTAGACATTTACGAGCGTAAGGCGTCTTATAATATGTATTGAAAAACATTGGATCAGTTATTACATATTTTTCTATCGTATTGTATTGCTTAATGGCTCCTAATGATTTCAAAATAGTTGTATCTAGATGTAGAAGCCTTATCGTTTTGAGCAACTTTCGGCGTACCTACATAAGTTCAGAGTACCTACCTACATTTAATAAATTTATAAATGTCTGGGTACGTTCCTTTCTCCATTCTTTCCTTTCTAAGTGACAAATTATATTTACCCGACTTAGCGAAGTATTTTGTTACGTTTGGGAAAGGGACCTCATTCGCGACACCTGAAACGAACTAAGCGCCGTCGATAAAAATATATTCGCATGGAAATTGTAGTTTATCGAATTGGCTCAGATTGAAATGCTCGGTTCCTAATCGATACTAATTCACGCTACATTTTCCTACTTATTGGAGCTTTGGGAGTGGGTCGAGGGTGGGGATATGCGCAGGAGAGGGGGAACGATTTATAGTGGCATTAGATTCGCATTTGTAGCGCAGCGCAGACCCGGCTACGGACGTGTTGAACGTTGCCCTCTTGCATAATATTAATGCGATAGACTACTTACTGAAATTATGCCTTCTTGCTTCCTACTTACCAAATGTAGGTTTCTACCACACATTTCGTGTTTTTTGACAAGGATTTTATGACTCTGCCTTTTAGATACACATCGCTGTCATGACTGTTTTATTTTACTGAATATAAATATTCTCATGATACCAGATCACTAACACAGAAAATTTAAATGATGTGCATCCTAATCCTAACTAATATCATAAATGCGAAAGTAAGTTTGTTTGTTACCTTTTCACGCATAAACCACTGAACCGATCATTCTGAAATTTTGCATATACGTTGTCAGGTGTACAGAAACGGACATAGAGTACGTTTCATCCCGAAAAAAAGTACTGTTCCCGAGGAAAATAACAATAATGTTAATAGATGGTGCCACGTGTTTTTCGAATCATGATTGAATTATATTATTATAGAAACTTTAGAAGTGTGTTAAGAGTTGATTGTCAAATTATAAATTAACGCGAGCGAAACTGCGGCCAAAAGCTAGTATGGATATAAACCTTAAGCTTCATGAAATGTTAGCTCCTGGTTGCGAACACTATGAAAGTAAGGTGTGAAGAATGATTTTATTAAAATTTAAAGTGGGAGTCACAGCTCTTTTGAGCAAAGAATTTAATAAATCTTTATGAGATTTTGTTGTACACACATTCAAAACGTTATGTTAGGGGTGTTACTAAAAAAACTATGTTCGGTACCATCTTTTTCGGAGCTTTAGAAAAAATTGTAGGTAACTAATATTATTAGGTTGGCCCTAATTTTGTTGAGCATCGATTTACGCTGGTGTTCACCAACATTAGTTATATGGTTAAACAATCGTTTACCTACCTAAAATTCTGGTTCATTTTTCAAGCAAATAGTTGTTTAACCAGAGACTTAATGTTGGTGAACATTAGCCTAAACTAAGTAAACTATTGCTATTACTTGCAAATAAGACGAGAAAGAGATGGAAGAATATCAGAGTTGTCAAATTTGGAATAAAGCCCCCGCAGTGGGACATTGATGGGCTGATTATGATGATGGTCTAATGCCAATCCGGCGACAGTGGATCCAGTTACTAGATCAATGTAAAGTTTCTAATTTACACTGTTCCAGAGTCGGTGCCGAACAGAATCCGCGCTTTTTGTAATGCTAGATTTTGCTCGCGATTTCTTTCGTGACACATAAATGGTTTACAATCAAGATTCTCGGGATGATACTTACTGCATGAACAATCAACAATACATTCTATCTTCGTGCCAAATTTTATGCAAATCCATTAAGTTGTGATTGAATAACGAACATCCAATCTTTAGAATGTATAAATATAACTTACTGTTGCTATATCTAGCATAAACAGTTTCAAGTTTCTGTTGAACTAGTTTCATGATTGAGCAATAGACATTTAAACTTACAAATTTTCATATCTATAATATTACTTAGTAAGATTTAATAAGATACAAGAAAGATTTCAATATAACATGTGCATAGCGTGCATACGAACCCTGATAGTAGCCAAATATTACACATACATTATAAAAAATACAAATGCATAATTATAGCAATAAACACAACATCTAAACAAAAAATAAATCTGTAGACTTGGCGTGTCTGGTTAAAGGATAACCAATAGAATCTATTTCAATAACTTTGGAAGTTTTGCCTATTTATCGGTTTGCTTGTGCACGCATGACGTAAAAACTAGTGACTTTTTTTTCCTATTGGACTGCTGTAGGTGGTCCTAGGGGACCATTTCTACCCGGGTTACATTTGTAACCGGGCAGTTATTGGCGAAACCCAAGACGGCGAGAAGGGTCTCCAGCCAATGGGGGGGGGGGGACTAAAATACTTAACCTAAGCTAACTACTCTGGTACTACACTAACATCATGACTACCTGCAACAACAGCACTAAGGGCGACCCCTAATGGGACTCGGACCTCGGCTTAGGGCATTGCTGGTGGGGGCTTAGGGGGAGGGGGAGACAGCTTGATGAGAGCTGAATTATCAGTCTGAGAAAAACTAGTGACTCAATGCCGTTGACTTTTATAGAAAAATACTGTGCGTATCTCGAAGTAACATTTAGTTTTTGTTCCATCGTAATCGGTTTGCTCAATCAAAAGATATTAGAATTTAAAGATATCAAGAACAAAGCTTAGTTATTGCGACGTAATATAGGTTTCAGACTTCCACGCGGACAGAGTCGCGGGCAAAGTAAGTTACACATATAACTGGAGGTAGCATTTGATTAAAACATGATTAAAGTTCCAAGATCCAGTTCGGTATGGCACGGGCAAGCGACGCGGCGTGAGTAACCACTACATTGTGGTTTGCCAGCGCATATCACTGCTCTACAGGGACAATTATGTCCGTCACTGAGACCACATCCATTTCGCTACGTAAGCTTCAAAGGAGGCTATTGACCGCAAGCGATATTGAACATTATAATCTCAGAACTATGAAAATGGTGTTTCATAAGTCAGATTTAAGCACGAATTTGATTTTGGTACGGTGCAATTAGTTTTTGATATTGGAATACGATTTATAAATTGTTTAAGAGTGCTTATTCTTTGGCCAAAGAATTAGCGTTGCCATCCAACGCGGCAACGCTGGACTGGTACTGAGCACGGTCCCAGATGACAGTTGTACCAGGTGTAAGGGACGGTGTACCGAAAACTGAAACAGTGAATTCAGCCTATTATCATAATATATTATTCTAAGGGCCGATTTTTCAATCGTCAGATAAATTTTATCCAAGGAATAAATACGACGGTTTGACATATTTTCTATGGAGGAGTTGTCAAAACGTCAAACTTATTCCCCAGATAAAAGTTATCTGACGATTGAAAAATCAGCCCTAAATTGAAAATAAGTGGAAATTTTGCTAGGAATTTTCCGATTTTTCTTCTCACAAATTTTACATTTCTCTACTGTAAAATAAGCAATCCTATTAAGACACACAACACATTGCAAAAATAAAATGGTTTTTTTTATAAATCTGAAAATTCGAAAGATTACGAAATCTTCAATGATATTTTCCACGAATTTTCAATTCAAAATAATGAACTAAATTCACTGTGTCAATTTTTAGTAACCTGTCCTTTACGCCCAGTTTATTTACCTGTCAAAGCACTTATTGAAATACAATAAAACATAGGCAAATTAGCTAATTCGGAAAATTCCGAGAAAAAACAACATTTATTTTCGATTCAGAATAATGGTCTGAATTCACTGATTCAGTTTTCGGTACACCGTCCCTTACACCCAGTATGTAGGAATACTTCGACGCCTAATGCCTGGTTCCTATAGCCAAAAACGAGTCGTTTTGTTTTATATTGGTAGCATTTTTTATTGGTAACTTTGCCATATAAATAGATTCGTGAGCTAATTTTAAGTGCGATAGCTACTAATGCATGGGAGGTTCTTCTATGCAAAGCTATGAGTTCTTTGTCTCATTAATGGTAAAGATACTTACAAGATTCTTAATTTTTAACCCCCGACGTAAAAGAGAGGGGTGTTATAAGTTTGACCGCTATGTGTATTTGTGTGTTTGTCTGTCTGTGGCACCATAGCTCTTAAACGGGTGAATCGATTTAGGTGCGGTTTTTTTTATTCAAAAGCTGGTTTTCTAGCGATGGTTCT
Source organism: Amphipyra tragopoginis (assembly GCA_905220435.1). Classification (NCBI taxonomy): domain Eukaryota; kingdom Metazoa; phylum Arthropoda; class Insecta; order Lepidoptera; family Noctuidae; genus Amphipyra; species Amphipyra tragopoginis. The sequence goes on along the minus strand of HG992005.1, from coordinate 13,253,844 downwards.
TAGACATGTTTTATCAAAATCGGTTCAGCCGTTTCAGGGTCATCAGCTGTTTTGTGATATGCGGTGGGGGTTTTTAAATTTTTTAATTTATATTTTATAATCAATAATGCTCGGTAAATCATAGGAATCGGCCGTATTAAGTGCACATTATGTTTTTATTTTCGAAATTTATTTTTAACGTATTTTGTACACATAGGTAGTTAGTTTCTACTTTATATTTATACTAAAGGTCGCCAGCAGCTTTGCTCGCGTGTGAGTCGTTTATCGAGTATTCCGCATTTTTCGGGATAAAAGTCCTTCTCCGGGTTTCAGGCTATCTCTGTACAAGTTACATCAAAATCGGTTCAGTCGTTTAGTCATGATTAGGTAACAGACGGACAGACAGAGTAACTGTCGCATTTATAATATTATTAGTAAGGATTGTATATCCGGTAAAAACAAGTATATATAAAATTTATACTGCAATGTGTTGGAATTGGGAAATTAAATACTAAATAAATTTATAAACATAAATTCTATGATACAAGTTAAAACGACAAAGATTATTTTAAATTATTAAACCAGGATTATGGAACCTTTTGTGACCTTTCTATTTTCCTGATTAAATGCCAGGAAAAAAAACATACTATTACTCAACTTATTGTCATTATCGGACCCTACTCTATTTCACGAAAAAAGGGCATGGTCCCTGAATTTAAGAGCTTTATAACTGTCTTATTTTTTTACTGATTTAATTAATGCTTTTTACTTCGTTACAGATTATTTTCAAATGACATTTACTCTAGAAGCTATTTTAACGAAAATATTCTGCCATTTTAGTACCTATAAAAAGCACAAGTTATGAATAAAACACGTGTCTTTTTCTTTTAGCTCACTCGTATTGTTCTGGATCCAAGTGTTTGTTTGATCGCTTTTATACTCAATCGAATCCATTACTTGAGCAGCAGTGCAATTCTGTAAGAATGTCACCTCGATCGCGACTGTCAATTAGACACTTGTCGTGACACAGCGTGGATAACAAAACTACGCGTTATTGATTATACTGTCGATTATCTGTGTGTTATTTGCTTCTATTATCCACCCTGTGACATTATGGATATCGAGCTAACCGTCGACATTGAGGTGGGTTTCTTACAGAATGACACTACTGGTTTAATAAAAACAAAACGTAAGAGAACGCATATTACAAGAAGGCAGGACAACATTGTGATGCACCTCTCGCCTTGCTCACTTGCTCTCGTATTTACCGGAATTTATGATTTCATTTGGTGTCGCATATTTCAAGCAAGCGGCATTTTGCATCGAAACGGGCCGCAATAACATACCGGATTCGCTTTGTTGTTCCTTACAAGCTTAATAAATTCAACTGTATGGCTCACGTTATTTTAATTTCATATGTTTACGCTCATATTTGTTCTATGATTTGTCTTGCAAAATATATTCTACAATATGTATACAGTGGCAAAAATTTATGATAACAATCACGGTTGTATACATTGACATGCTACGCTGCTACGCGCCTACGCATGATTTCCATGTAAGGCTGCACAGAATTGTAATAAGGTTTTTCCACCAATATGACAATTGTACGTCTCATCATGGTTGAGACGCTCCGTCAAGAAATCCTTTTACTTTTATTTTTTAGAAAAGCGACTATCATTTCGCTTTGTGCCCGGTTGATGGCAATAGGCTCGCCCCCTATTACATGGGACTTGAACATAACGGCGAAATGTGGGTGTACCATACACCTCTGCGCAACCCTTTTGGGACACAGGCGTTATGTTATGTTATGTGTTATGTTATTTCAAACTATAATGTCACACGAACAGTGAAGACTGAAAAGCCAAGTTGACTTCATTCCAAATATTTATGTTTAAGTACGTTAATATTTGAATGCAAGAGCAACGCGGCCACGGATGACTCGTCGACCGCGTTGCTCTAACTTTGAATGTCAACTGAACAAATTGTTTGTGTAAGCGTTGATACAATGGTTTCTGTTCTGTACTATACAATGTTGGTCAAAAAGGGGGTACTAATTCAAAAGGTTATCGAATTACCCATAATGAATAACTTTTGTCCTACAACTTTGCCCAAAAATCAACAGTTTTCGAGAAATAGCTGTTCAAAGGTTTCATAAAAAATATGTTACGTGTTTACGTTTTAGGTCATATTTGGGGATGCTCCATTTTCTAAATTCCGATTGGAATACTGTTTATAACAAGAAGCGATGCAATAGTGTTCGTTTTTCCTTGAGCACAGCGGGAAGCAACCTGTTGTGAAGTTTTTAATTAAGTGTGGGGTCGCGTTTCTCCGTGATCCTTTTTGCTTCTTCCCGCAGCTGAAATTACTGGTTCTTACATGCATTTTATAGCAGAATGAGGCTATTTTTCATATCCTGTTCTGTTTACTGGAAGTTGTGCTAAGAGAAGTTGGAAACAAAAGCCGCAAGGCAAAATAGAGTGGTCCATTTGTGTCTTTGAAAGTGTCTGTGTCGATAACATACCGGGGGCCTACTCCAAAAGCCGAATGTCGAAGTTTCGGATCGTAACGAAACAATGACGAACATCGAACTTATAAATAAACGATCAAATTGTTGTCAAAAAACGAACTACTAGATGTCAATTAAACATTTGGGAGTAGGGTGATCGGTAGACAAAATGTCAAATTGCGAAAATCGAATCGATCATCGGATCCGAAACACATTCATGGTTAGAAAACGTGCGATCCATTAGCCGAAACTTCGTAGTTAGACTTTCTGAGTAGGCCTCCTTCATCTACAAAATTAACCAATATATACAGGTCGATTATCATTTCAGAGTATTACTAATGAGTACACACTTGAGAAATTATAATTTCTCTATAAATATATATGATTGAGCCTTTCGATCAGTACAGTAAAATTACAGGTTTTTTTTTCACATTTAGCGGGTTCGGTTCTCGGTTCAGACAGGTGATTATTTAAAATTCGTTGAATGCAGTTCGTATTGTTTTTAAAATAAAAATGAAGTTTTCATTCAGTAAATTTTTCTATCTACAGTATTTATGGTACTTTCCCTACATGTGGCAAAGTCGTGGGACTCTCTGTATAATATGTATGTAGGTGTAATTAATTAAATTGCTCGTTTGGTTCTCAGCAAACCAAAGGCTATCCTGTATCTGTGGTTTCATATTAGACGGCTAAGCATATTAGATGTCAAGAGGATCTGTAGAGGAGCATTCACTTGGTCGTAAATGACACCATACTGACGTCACCGAACCGATAACCAAACGTGATGATTACGGCAATATCGCCCACGACAGTTTATGTTTATCAGGGTATTCCATGTTTAGTATAGGACGTTAACGGTCATGTAACTAAACCACGTATATCAGAGGTACAGATCGGATAATACTGCCGATTCTGTTGTGCACAAACTAAACTTAATGTTGTCTATTGCTATCTTTTTCTCTCTCATAAAATAAGAAAGAGACGGATGTAAATAAGAGCTGTCAAATTTAGTTAAACTATTTCCATACTTTAGATTTAGACAACACGTCAGAACGTGTCGACTGAAAACACGGTGAAGTTCAACTAGTTTGACATTCTAGCTTACTTCTTATCTATCACCGTCCTTTTCTCGCGCTGTCTGTTAGTAAAAGATAGCAATAGGAACTCTAGTTTTAGTTTAGTTGGTGAAGAAGAGAATCAGCACCACTGTTGTACATTTCAATTAATTGCACTAAACTAATATTATTTAGTTATAAAAGTCGCATGAAAATCTAATATGAAACTGACTGGTGTTTCAAGAAGTAAACTGCAACTTCTATTAAGATGCGCATCATAATTTAGTTTTCTCCGTAAGCTTTTGATAAATGATGTTATTTCCTACAAATGTGTCGGGGGTCGCACAAGTTGCATTACGAGGACAAAAATATAATTCAGAAGTTTTTATTAGCAACGAGCATGGTATAATAATATGTTTCACCAGCGGTACGAGCACGGATCTTTTTATCGAGTCGATTCGAGAAATTTATCTATTCTAAACGTCAAATTTGACGTAAGATATAGATAACGATAAGAGCTGTCGACAACATTTGACGTTTTCAATACGGCCGACGTATCTTAACGAGTCTGAAGTTAGTTTTTTGGCTGCGCAATGAATCTTTTAGAAACGAAATTGTCTACTGCGCAGCTACTCAGCTAACTTCAGACAGATACGTCGGCCGTGTTGTAGAATAGATAAATTTCTCGAATCGACTTGATTAAAATGTCAGTGCTCGCACCGCAGGTATTCTCGTCCCGTGACAGCTAGGTCACGTGATTGACCCAAGACTACGTCATAGGCTGGGAGTGCTGTCACTATGAATAAATAAATAACCCAAGCAAAATGCAATTTTTCACTTAATTACTTCTATAAAGAAGCAAGGTTCAATAAGTAATTTTATACAGTTTACTTTTTTAACTAAATAGTTGAAAAACACGAAATGGCAAATAATTAGGCTAGTTAGCAATTTATTTTATACTAGCTTTTGCCCGCAGCTTCGCTAACGTGAAATTTTGAACCAACGTTAAGCCCCTTTTTAGTGTAGTTATAACAATCAAAAAGTCAAAGTTATTTGTATTCAGAAACCTTAATATTTAATTTCATGCTTCTTACTTCAAAAATGACTGACTTACATACAAACTTAAATCCCCTATTTCACCCCCTTAGAGGATGAATTTCGAAAAATCCCTTCTTAATGGATGCCTACGTCTTAAAAGTAATCTACTATCAAAATTTCAAGTTTCTAACCCCAGCTGTTTAGGCTGTGCGTTGATATCTCTGTCAGTGAGTCAGGACTTTGAATTTCATAAAATATACAGGGTGGTAATTTGAAATGGGGCATGAAGGAAACGATTAAGGTAGCTGCCCTTATTACTACCCCATTTCAAATAAGTTTTTTGCGATTTCTGACTTTTCTAGTAGTCCAACCTCAGTTGGTCCGGAAAACTCTTTTGATCCTTATGGGAAATGGGATCAATTGGCATCATAAAAAATATTTGTGAAAACACCCCTTTTTCTCGCTGACTGTACTTTTTTTTCAAAATCTGTGAATGCCGATTGTAACTATCCCAAATGTTAGGGGTAGTCTTCTAAGTACGTTTTCCTGTAGTTACAATGGTTAAGGTAGTTGCCCTTCATGCCCCATCTCAAATTACCACCCTGTATATAGATTCATTATAATTAAAGTCTTCTTGATTGTAGTAAAGATAAAAAAATGGCAGCACTGATTATGACATTCGGTACGTAGCCTTGGGCCATCATGGGAAAATCGCTGGCATTATTATACCATGGCAACGAGTTATAGACATACAAGATTATGCTACAAAAGTTGAGACGCGTGTTAAAACCGTGTCCGACGTCATATACCATACATAAAAAAAGGTGTTTAAGCCCGTAGTCTAAACGACTGTTAAACACGATTTCGTGGTAAGAACGACATAGTTTAGTTTTACTAATATAACATACAATTACGCCTGCATTCCTCGAAGGGTTGGGCAGATGTGTATAGTACGTCCTCATTTCGCCGTTATGTTTAAGTCTCATGTATAGGGGACGAGTCTATTGCCATCAACCGGCCAAAAATCCAGACTCCGGGCTGCGAGAGAGAAATTCCACACTGAAAAACCCATTAACAGTTTACCCGACCTGGGGATTGAACCCAGGACCTCACGCTCAACAGTCGCGCTTGCGACCATTAGACCAACGAGGCAGTCAACAATTTTTTAATTTTTTTATTGTACCTGTATAATTATTTATTTTTGGTAAAGCCATAAAGCCACAGAACAAGAAAAAAAGCTATAAGCAGCAGTGTGATTAGCAGGCAAGCAGGCTGATCAAAAAATACCCGGAAATCGTGTATATTTAAAAAAATGTTTATTTGTTCCTCAATGTTAATATTGTCCCTTTCAAAGTAATCACCGTCGGATATAATACAGCTCAGGCCAGCGTTTTTCCAATCTTCAAATCATTTTGGAACGCACTTTTTAATATGTTATTCAGTTCCTTCAGCGATTCGGTCTTTATCTCCTCGAATACGGTGGCATCAATGGGGTATGGATTTAAAAAAAACGCGAATAGAATTTAATACAAATTCTTTGCTCCACCATTTTCTCTTTGAAAAATCGTCAATCACAATAAAACACGTCTTGTTGTCTGTCAAAAACCAACTACGCCATCATACGCATCCAAAATGGTCGAAAATTACATGTGTACTAAGAAAAAAAGGGCTCTTTCAATGACATGAGTATTTAAATATTTAATTCTAATATTCCTTGTGTTTTTGATCAGCCTACGTATACAGGGTGTAAACGAATTCGTGTAATTCCTTCAAACCACATGGTCTTATAATGGTATAGATTAATCCTGCACGGAGTTTAGACTGATTAAAAATTAAAATATACTTTTTTTTTCCTAAATACATTTTTTATGTGATAGAAAATTTCGATGCCATGCATAAATGAATGAAGGCACGGCAACACAGCTGACGAGCTCGATATCGCTCCACGCAGTCAGTTAACTAGCGACGCTAAAATTACTCAGATACAGAATACCATGGTTCATTTTTTGAAAACTTTTTTTGTTGATTCTGAAAAAAACCTATGCAGGGTCAATCAGTGTCACCAGTAGATCACGTAGTTTGAAGGAATTACACGAATTCGTTTACACCCTGTATATACTATAGCAGCACACAATTAATAAAATATGTACAACCTTGTCTGTTAATACGTAGAATTATATAATATGTATGAACCAATGAGGACTTTCGATAGGTCGAACCACGAAACACGAATGTCGATAACGCCATTCGTGTTTCTATATTAATTGATTACATCATTATTCTAAGTATATTTGTTATTTGTTACTTAGAAATTCAATAACTGTTAAAGGAACAGTATTTCGGGCTTAAAGTCAATATCAACACAATAAAACCGCTGAATATAACACAGTAGGCACGTCTGAAATTTCCAAAGAGTTCGGTGTCGTTCACCGATTTTCGTTTCGTCGATGACTATTAAGCTCCATGTGCTACACGGTGAGGATATTGCCATTTTTCGGGCACAATTACTTTCGCTACGAGAACTGAGATTTTCAAAACATGACCAATTCACCGTGTAACCAACGATATTTTTAAAGAATAGAATAGAATGCAAAAGGAATCGCAATTTTTATCTGTTACGGTTACGGTTGATAGTTTTTTGAACGTGATTAAATAACAATGAAAAGAAAAAGTGAGAATCATTCTGGTTTAAAGTAGTTGGTGCTTGCATAGTAGATATAATTACTGGAAAATCGATTGGCGTCTTTTACAAGCATCGTAGAGCTTCGTAGCACTCGTAGAATCCATAGTAGACTACGGCGTAGCAAGTTTTATGCTACATTTTAGAATGCTGTTTTAACGCAGCTACAGGAGATGTCAATAATTTACATATTGAATGCGCGGAGCTCCTTGCTCTAAACTAAAATATGAACACCTTTACAGACGTCAAACAATACAAGCATAACACAGGTTTACGTGCTTCCCATTCGTTCTATTAATAATAAATGTTAATTTAACGCAGCAATAAGACGTTTCCCATATTTTTTCACGTCGGCAAGCCACGGAAATATTAAATTTATAACGTCCCCAGTCATTACGGCGATTTCATCAAAATTTAATTTACTTGAATAGGAACGTGAGGGAACTCATTTTGATACGTCTCTCACGACAATAGCGAGTAATGTTCTAATTTCTTATGTCGAGATTACTTGACGGCCCAGCGGGGAATTGTTCATATTTGCAGAATTGTTATTTTTATATGTTGTCATAACAAGTGTTATACCATGAAAGAATTGTATGAAAGTGTTATGCAATGGTATGAACCCCTCGATGCTTACATGCTGGGAGTAGATTTATGCCTCAATCGGCGGGTTCGGACTGAACCTTTTCGAATGCCTTATACTGATGATTCGATGTCTGTATACATAATATACATATGTACGATAAGAATCGATGACTATTTTGTTACATTACAACAACTTTTATTTCTTAATTTTCAGTTTGGCATAAACGAGTCTATCATTCTATTTCAAGACTGTGATGTTGAAATTCATGGTTCGACACTGTTAGTAACTATATCGTCTTAACGTGAAATACCGTTTTGCTTAAATTAGATTTTTATCCAATATTTCAGGGACTTGTATCAGTTCACATCTGGTTATAGCTGGAGAATCCATCAAAAGAAAGTATTACAACACGTTCAGTTATTATTATTTCAACGTCTGCTTATAAAGTCGGCACATACCTATACTAATTCCAACGCAGGCAGCTTGTTTGTAAAAGTAGGTATACCTTCCTTTACAAACGTAGCTCATTTCTTATTAAAGGCCTATAAAAATTTAAGAGGCGTGTTTCAATCGCAGCGGATACCAGAGGGCGAGCGCCACCGGAAGTGAGCCGGGGACCGCCATAACCGTAACTCACGTACCAGCATCCGACTGCGTTCAAAAGTGATGTTACATGTGCACCTATTTATGTACCCCACTACCCTAGCCCGATTGATGGCGATTAACTTTGGGTATATAGTTCGGATTAAACGTATTCAGGTCACAACTGAAAATTTATTGGGCAATTAAATTGGTGTTTAGGTGATGTAGGCCGTCAATTATGTATTAACTACATGTGAGGTTCATTAGAATATTAATAAGAAGATATCTGTTACATAATAATTAAAAGAAATGTTTTGTTTCTATATTATACAGGGTGTAAAAAGACCCATCACATAGCCAAAATCTACGCACTCTGTACATCAAACTAAACTACATTGACCAAAAATAATTGCTGGGAAACTACTTTTATTTTTTGGCATAAAAAAAATGTTTTTTTTTGTAGCGCGCAATGTGTGGTTCTGGCGATGCCGCGCGTTTGCATGTGTGCAGCGGCCATACAGCTGAGCCAAGCCGGTCGTGTGCGTTTGATACTCGTTGCGTTTTTGTAACTCTAATGCGTAATTTCTTGAGGAAAAATTGAAAATTTTGATAAGGTTGTTTGGAAGAAAGTTTAATATTATCAATTAGAATACGTTTTTGGAAAAAACTAAAAAAAAATGCATAATTTGACCTTCAATATCTCCAAAACCAATGGTTTCCCAGGTATGGTCTGGTAGAAAAAAATGATCCCAATGATGGGTAGAATATGTGGTTTTCGTTATCGTTAAGGGTCCAATATGGTATGTCTACACCAGTGCGCTTTCATATTCATCTTGCGCTTTCAACTTTCAATTCCTCTTGCGTCAAGCGCATGCAATATTGATTGCCATAAGACGCATGCAGCTTCATGCAGCTTATTGTCTACGCCGGTGCGCCTCGGTCAGTCGTCAGTCGACATACAATAGACGGATTAGCGTGCGCTAGGGGCATGCGGTTTTGTCGAACTAGTATTAAGGCATGCGCTATGGCGCTTCACGTATGCTTCAGACGAAGACGCAAGATGAACATGAAAGCGCACTGGTGTAGATATAGCTTTACGAATATCTCGGGTCTTTCAAAACAGCACGATACCCAGAACTGTCCACTTTATCCAAGTAACGTCACATTTGGTGAATTATATTTCGTTTCATATTAGAGTGGACTGCACCAGGGTCGGACGGGGCCTAACGGCCCGGGTGGCATTATAAGTGGACACACCACCTAGAATCAGCGCAGATCATACCACCTTCATGTCAACCAACAAACTAAATGACAATAATATAATCAAATAAGAAGTGTTTATTTTCAAAGACATACATTTTTATGAAAAAAAAATCAATTACTTATAATAGAGACTGTTAACGAATTCGTGTAATTCCTTCAAACCGCGTGATCTACTGGTGACACTGATTGACCCTGCATAGGTTTTTTTCAGAAACAACAAAAAAAAGTTTTCAAAAAATGAACCATGGTATTCTGTATCTGAGTAATTTTAGCGTCCCAAGTTAACTGACTGTACCTATGGAGCGATATCGAACTAGTCGTGCCCGTCAGCTGTGTCGCCGTGCCTTCATTCATTTATGCATGGCATCGAAATTTTCTATGACATAAAAAAAATTTTTAGAAATAAAGAAACTTTTTTTTATTTTTAATCAACCTAAATCCCGTGCGGGGTTAATCTATACCATTAATAGATCATGTGGTTTGAAGGAATTACACGAATTCGTTAACACTCTGTATAACTAAAACTAGCCAATCATTTTTTTTCTAAAAGAGGAGATTATTTCACCTCGCCTACACGGGCTTCAAGCCGGGAGGGGGGGGGGGGGGGGGCACGCTAGGGCCTGGGCGGCAAACGCCACCCTAACTCTATGTCCAGTCCGACACTGGACTGCACATCCAGTTGCAACTGCAAACTATGCAACTGTCAAAAGCAGCTTGAAGGTGATAATGACATAGTCAGAGCAACTGCGTGACAACTGCCGACTGGATGTGCAGTTCACTTGCAGTTATGATTACCAGTGATCGGAAAAGGGTGAGCTAATTTACCTAAATTTCAAAGAACAGAAACAAAAACTGGAGACTTCCTTACGACAACATTTTTTTTTCGGGAGAATTTTGTCGCAGATTGTCTTTCATTTCTTTTCAAAAAATAAAAGACAATCTCCTTTTTTGAAGACAATAAACAATCTCTTTGTAAAAACAATGAAAAACGTGTCATCTGGTTTTGTGAAAATTTTGGGAAACAAAAATGGGAAACGAATTTAATTGTTTTCTGTACTATTAACATTAATATTAAATGTACTTTAGTGATGTCCCGAAACCCGGAATAATTTTCACGAAAAAAAATCTTGTCGTAAGGAAGTCTTCAGTTTTTGTTTTAGGTAAATTAGCTCACCTTTTTCCGAACACTGATGATTACGAATATAAAACTAAGGGAGAATTCACACACACCACAATCACACCACTTCGCAGCGACGAAGTGGTCAAGCAGTGGTTACGAGTGGATAGTGTTGCTGCAGCTTTGGCGACAAAATGTGGTCCGTGTGAATTAAACTATTCATTTTCATACAAATTAGTACCCGCCCACGTGTTGTTGTTGTGGTGTTGAAATAGAAATTTATTTGCGAGAAACACGGTAGGTACTTGGGCCTTAAAATAATGCAGGTACAGATCAACATGTTTCGCCGGCACAGCGGTTAGCAAATTAATTTTAAATAATTAAAATTTTGTTAATTACCTTTATATTCGTAATATAAACTAGGAAATTTAGATTTAATATTATATATATAATATATATATGACACAACTTTGTAGCTATTATAATTTTTATGATCTAAAAATTCGTTAATTGTATAAAAACACCAGTCCAAGAACCTATTATGTAAATGTTTGCTAAATTTTCAAAGAGGAAGTTCTCTGAGTGATTGAGGGATTTTATTATATATTTTTATGAGCATCATGTAACTATTTTTTTTATGAAGTGTTGAGGTAAATTGCAATGTAGCAAGTTTTGCTGTGTCTCCAGATAAATATTTTTTATTTTCACATGCTTTTGTAAACATTTTATGGTGTTTTTTTGACAAACATAGCTATTTATGATTATTTACGGTTTACTCACGTGCATTTTTCGGGATTGCCCGACTAGTTTCGGACCCAAACGGAGCCCTCGTCTCGTCGTCGTCGTCGGAGAGTTCGTCTCGCGACCTCGCCGCGTGTTCAGCTCATGATTAAGGGCTCCGTTTGGGTCCGAAACTAGTCGGGCAATCCCGAAAAATGCACGTGAGTAAACCGCAAATAATCATAAATATGAATGTGTCTCACGAAAGTTATAATATAAAAAAACATAGCTATTTCAAAAATGTGATGATAAAGTAAGTAATTTTAGTTTTTTAAATAGTAGTTTGCAAGATTCTAGCGGGCTTACACCACAAATGGCTCTTACACACTTTTTAGTGTAGTTGTGCTGCATATGAAACAAGTCTAAATATGATTCACCAAATGTGACGTTATTAACGCCTGCACCTTGCATCTGAACTACCTGGTATCCGCATTTTGTTGTTACAATAAGACGCATGTTGCTATGTGAATACCAAAAGGTGCCTATGTGCCTACAAACACGGTTGATTGTGACGATCATTATTTTAGGTCGACAAGCTTATTTGATTTTGTTTGATAATAGGTACGTTTACGATCATTCCTTTAGGCCGTGGACTGTTACAAACGCCGAAGGCCGCGTCCAGCGTGACTGTACGTAGCTGACGAATGATTATTGTGGAAAAGCACTATAGTGGTTTCTCTCAAAGCGTCAGGCGTCAAGCGTTTACGGCGTTTGAAACTGACCACGGGTTTGAAATGCGTCAGGCGCTTATCATCTAAATTCATCCTTATTCTTCTTTCTTCAATAAATATATTATGTACGTCGCTACTGTTTGTTTATTGATTAACAATAAAGTATAATATTAGCGGCACGGTTTCCGGTCACGAATGGGTCCACCTTTTTACTTCCCGTGGGCCTCGTAAGATGGGATTATGCCAGAAATAAGGGCAGCAGTATGCACCTTAGGTACTCATAAAATTTTACTGGGACTGGCAATATGTTAACTTAATTATGACAAGATGGCTTAATTTGATGGTACATAAAACACATTTTTGCCAGTTCGAACTTTGAACTATGCTTTATACATACGATTCTTCGTCACCGCACCTATTTTAATACATACAAAATAAAGTCTTGGTATATACAGAATGAACGGTGAGACACTAACGATCTCTTGAGAGGTCATTGTACTCATCATTATGAACAACTTTTACTCTGGGACCAAACCTGAAACCGCGAAAAAAATATCAGCTGTTCTCTACATTTATGTTCGCATTACTCGTCAAAATGTAGGGAACAGGTGATTTTTTTTTCTCGATTTCAGGTTTTGTTATCTCACCATCGTTAGTCTCACCAATCATTCTGTATACTCTGTTCAACAAAAGATGAGTTCTGGCATAGCGGTCATTTCGTAAATTGTAGCCGTAACGAGACTGCTATCGAAAAAACGTAAACGACATCAATAAAAACCGTAAAATTGCTATATTATCCATGTTTTTTTCAATAGCCTTACGCTGAAAATGGTGGGTATAGTGATATTGAACCCAGTTACTTTCTTAAACGTATTGATAAAAAAAACATTGGCAGAATAAGCTGAGGGCGAAATTTCCGCGAGTTAAGACTTTTCTTCCATTTCCTTGGCCGGGTAACGAACTGTGTGCGAATGCGATATTTATGGACTTTCTCACTTTTTCCGAGAACATTATTGCTTAGAGAGGAGTAAAACGATACATAGCCATAATAAACGGTTTTACTGTTATAGCTCAGGGTCATGTAATTCTTACAAATTATATACGTTGTGTTATTTTTTAATGGTCTTTATAACTTTTGTTATTAGCTATTGACCTGAGCTTTGCTCGTATAATAAAATCGATTTAAAAGTAAAAATTACGGTCTTTTCTTTGACCTTATATTTTTATACTAGCTTCTGCCCGCGACTTCGTACGCGGATCCTGTTGCTTATGCCAGCGACAACGGAGTCGTCAAAATCGAAGATCTGAAACGTCTGATGTTGAATTCTAAGAGCCCGGGGACAGAAAAACAAAGGGATGCGCGAAACGATTCGAGACGTTCTAGATCTTTCATTTTTGTAAGTCAGCAGGAAATGCCCATCAGACTAAACAACTTTTGCTAAGACGTCATTCCTATATATGTTATAGTGTCGCTGGGCTTTGGAGTTCCACAACAGTACCCCAAGTGTGAGTTTTTTTCGTTAACTACTGTAGTTGCGTCACGACAAAAATGTATGAAAATTTAGGCTGTGTCTCTAGGCGCACCGTTCAATTAACGCGCGAATATTAGTTAGCGAACGGCGCGCCTAGAGGCGCAGCCTAAATTTTCATACATTTTTGTCGTGACGCAACTACAGTAGTTAACGAAAAAAACTCACACTTGGGGTACAGGTGTTCCAAATGTTCAAATTTATTCTCACAGCATAAAATGCTCTTCCCGTGGAATAATTTTTGCTATTGCACCATTTTTATATCTCTTATACCTACTTTAGCTGGTCCACATCCGATTCTTCAGATGATATCGACATTCTGTCGAGAGAGAATCAGATAATGTCGAAGTCGATCAGAATTCAAACGTTCGTTGCGCTCTTCTTCTGTCTCTTCATGCCGTATTCCAGCAATTCTTTCTCTCTCATTTTCTAACTGATTATGAATATTTTGTTGTGTGCGTGTTCGGGACAATGTATGATAATCTCGATCAGAAGTTAGTCGCACATCCCGTTCATCACTCGTTTCAAAAGACCTGTAAGTACTTAGATGTACGAATACACTGAGAACTGAAGCGTGATTCTGTATCGGTAAACGTCTCCGATTCGCGAGACAATGCAAGTCGCTCACAATCAGCGGACAGTCGCGCATCACGTTCCCCACTTGTCTCTCTAGAGACCTGCTAGAAGTCAATGCGTAGATACGCTGAGAACTCAAGCGCAATTCTCTATCCGTGAACGTCCCCGACTCGCGAGACAATGCGTGACGTTCACGATCAGCGGTCAGTCGCGCATCACGTTCCCCACTTGTCTCTAGAGACCTAAAAGTCAATGCGTAGATACGCTTGGAACTCAAGCACAATTCTCTATCCGTGAACGTCTCCGACTCGCGAGACAATGCGTGACGTTCACGTTCAGCGGTCAGTCGCGCATCACGTTCCCCACTTGTCTCTAGAGACCTAGAAGTCAATGCGTAGATACGCTTGGAACTCAAGCGCAATTCTCTATCCGTGAACGTCTCCGACTCGCGAGACGATGCGTGACATTCACGATCAGCGGTCAGTCGCGCATCACGTTCCCCACTTGTATCTAGAGACCTAGAAGTCGATGCGTAGATACGCTTCGAACTCAAGCGTAATTCTCTTTCCGTCAATGTCTCCAACTCGCGAGACAATGCATGATGTTCACGATCAGCGGTCAGTCGCGCATCATATTCTTCACTGGTCTCTAGAGACCTGGATGTAGATGCGTAAATACGCTGAGAACGCAGGCGTGCTTCGCGATCCGAAGAGGTTTCCACGGAGCGAGATGCAGCCTGATGTTCCCGAACAGCATCAAGTCTCTCCTGACGCTCTTCGGTAGATTCTTGGGATCTTATGATCCTCAATCTGTTAGCTCCTTTGGAACATTGGAAAAGTTTTGCCCTCTTTCTAGGCATGGTTATAGTTTTATTGTGAAGATACCTGATCAATTAAAATCTAAGTGACTGCTCCCCTGCGTTACCGGGTAGACTACCGTGTCACGAAGATAAATGGAAAAGGAAATTAAACACTCAAATAACATAAGCCGTAAGGCATATTTATTCGATAAAATAACAAAATAAATGGGAGTTTTGGCCAGTAGAGTCAAATTTTCAATGATATACCATCGTCATCCAAAATTAGTCCTTAACTGTTACCGCCGTCGCCGCGTGGAGGTACTCCCAGCTTATGTTGTTTTATAATTATACAGTGAAATTAGTGATAGCTTTTATTTCCATATCAGATGTTTCTGATCTTCGATTTTTATAAGTCAAGGAAATGCCCATCAGACCGAACAACTTTTGCTAATACGTCATTCCTATATATGTTATAGTGTAGGTGGGCTCTTGGAGTTCCACAACAGGTGTTCCAGATCTTCGATTTTATAAGTCAACAGAGAGTGCTCATCAAATTGAACAACTTTTGCTAAAACGTCATTCCTAAATATGTTATAGTGTGGCTGGGCGCTTGGAATTCCACAACAGGTGTTCCAGATCTTCAGTTTTTATACGTCAACAGAGAGTGCTCATCAGGCTGAACAATTCTTACTAAGACGTCATTCCTATATATGTTATAGTGTAGCTGGGCTCTTGGAGTTCCACAACAGGTGTTCCAGATCTTCAATTTTATAAGTCAACAGAGAGTGCTCATCAGATTGAACAACTTTTGCTAAAACGTCATTCCTAAATATGTTATAGTGTGGCTGGGCGCTTGGAATTCCACAACAGGTGTTCCAGATCTTCAGTTTTTATACGTCAACAGAGAGTGCTCATCAGGCTGAACAATTCTTGCTAAGACGTCATTCCTATATATGTTATAGTGTAGCTGGGCTCTTGGAGTTCCACAACAGGTGTTCCAGATCTTCGATTTTATAAGTCAACAGAGAGTGCTCATCAGATTGAACAACTTTTGCTAAAACGTCATTCCTAAATATGTTATAGTGTGGCTGAGCGCTTGGAATTCCACAATAGGTGTTCCAGATCTTCGATTTTATAAGTTAACAGAGAGTGCTCATCAGATTGAACAACTTTTGCTAAAACGTCATTCCTAAATATGTTATAGTGTGGCTGGGCGCTTGGAATTCCACAATAGGTGTTCCAGATCTTCGATTTTATAAGTTAACAGAGAGTGCTCATCAGATTGAACAACTTTTGCTAAAACGTCATTCCTAAATATGTTATAATGTGGCTGGGCGCTTGGAATTCCACATCAGGTGTTCCAGATCTTCAAATTTATTCTCTCAACAGAAAATGCTCATCACGTGGAACAATTTCTGCTATGGTACCATTTTTGTATCTCTTATAGTTTAGCTGGTCTGTTGCGGTTCTGCATCAGGTGTTCAAGTTTCCAAGATAAATTATAGCCTATGTGTTGCCCAGATTTAATACCTATACAACAAAAACAAAAACATTCAAATCCGTCCAGTAGTTCCGAAGATTAGCGTGTACAAACAAACAGACAAACAGACAAACAGACAGACTTTTTTTTTTGGATTCGTGCTCTATTACTGTTTCTAAACCCCCCTCAATCATTTTTTTTTAAATATATTCAATGTACAGACACAGTTTTTTTACTGTTTTATTATATGTATAGATGATTCCTTGCTACTTATAACAAATCAAACTTTTATAACTTGTGGCATTATTTTGAGGTTACAGTTATATTACAGAATATTTTACCTCTACGGTTTGCACTAAGACAGGAGGTAGATAACCTCTTAACCACGTTGAGGTTAAATTGGTCTTATAAGATCACACAACCCTATCGAGTGTGTTGAACTTGAGTTTTAGGTTAACGGTTGTTTACCAGAGAATTAATGTTGGTAAACACCAGCCTAAGACTAAGTAGTTACGATGGAGACTACAAGAAGAACATGGCATGGCACATAGTTCCCAGCCGCCGTAACAGAAGGAGACGCCCCGGGCGTCTCCTTCTGTAGGCACGGGCCTGCGGACTGCGAGCGTTGGGAGGCTCGCCGTCCGATCAGAACCAGGCCCGGGTCGAGCGAAGGCGCGTTGTGTTCCACGCGCGCCTCAACGACATGTCAGCATAGTAGACGGGGCCCGCTAGGGCAAGTGCCTGCCAGGGTTGCGGACTCTGCGGGGTTGCGGACAGGGTTCGAAAGAGTTACCGCGGCCCTGGAATGCAAAGGGCATTAGGAGGAACACGGATGGGTTTTAGTCAGTAAGAGTCTGACACTGCCTTCCGCTCCACCCAGAGCGGAAGAAGTCATAGGATGACTGCACATCATTAAAAAAAAAATGGCACATATTTGAACGGGTAGCACTAATACTCGTACTTTTGTCGTACGCGTAGTAATTTGGGCAATTCCTTACCAATATTTCCCGTCGCGATAATCATATCGCGATCACTTTCAAGTGAATATGGGTAATTTGTTCCGCCTATTTTTTTCCCAACTATGTTACTAACCAGATGCAGTATTTTACGCGGAGCGACTGCCATCAGACCTCTGCAATCCAGTTATTGGGGAATGCCGATATCCTAAGGTTAGACCGGTTATCAGACTTTCGGGCTTCTGACTGCCCGTATTGACTGTCATACGTATACATACAACCAGGATCGACGGTTTAACGTGCTTACCGAGGCACGGAGGGTTCTCGACGTGTAACGAACGGTCACCCATCAAACATCCATTAACCTTACAAAACACATTAACCACGCGGTTGATATTAGCCACGAGCCCCTTAGTGAGCCGAGCGATTTTCAATAAAACAACAATTTATTCTTCGTTAGTAGTTGCTTTATTAGGGCATACAAATTAATACAAATATTTGAGAGTGCCTTCGCTGCCGGCGCCGGCACCCAAAACTAACGCCATTGGGAACCGGCGGTGCATTACTACCGGCAGCCGTGATTAAAAACATCGGCTGCCGGCACCCAAACAACCCTACAAAAATCCCCTAAAGTTTTTCATTTGTTTTTATTGTGAAAATGAAAGTGGGTGACGAATAATCGTCTCATGAAGACTTTGAAGAGGCCTTAATAGTGAAAAAAAACAGTGTATGTAGTCAGCGCGGCGCCGGCAGCCAGTTTGGTAACCGGCGTCGGCACTCATAATGGCAACCGGCGTCGGCAGCGAAGGCACTCCCTAAATATTTAAAAAAATTAAATTACCATTTATATCTATAAATATGTATATTTATTTGTTAGCAGTAGAAATAGTAAAAAAGATAACTAAGTAGGTATAATGGCTTTTATATCTAGCGCTTACGAAACATGTAGTATGTCTTATGTACATATGTAGTAAGAACATAACAACATTTACACAAAGTTAGCGTTTCCTCGAGACTTTATTCGTGGTTAAATTGTGGGTGATAAAATATATTGCATAGTAGGTACTACGCTCGGGTAACTTACGAGTGATGATCTTTAATATTTCAGTAGCTAGAAGAATTTTAAAAACTTTAGTGTCAACATAAACTATGGATGTTACTTAGGTTATAAGAATCAGTCTGTGCTCCTAGTGAAAAGAAGTACTATAATTCCTATCAAATTGATAGCACAGAAATGAACAATTGATGCCCGGGTCCTATGAATAAAAACTAATTGTTTTACCAATAGAAGATTTTTTTATTGCCAAATTGAGGATATAAATAGACTCGTAACTTAAGCTACTTTTGGGAGAATCTCCTATGAAAAGCCTAAGGTCTTTAGTTCATTATTGATAAAGAAACAAGAGTCTAAATTTTAACCTATAACGCTCGGAAAATCATAGGAGTCTTCTATTAGTCTTTAGTATAAAGATGACAGTGGATGATGGACTCTGTCGTTACTACATAGGTTTCCTAATTATCAACTGTAAATCCAAAAATAGATTAAAAAGTACTTTTGTCTTTTTTCTGTTTCTGTAGTCAACAAGGAACCCTTATAGTTCCGCCATGTCCATCCGTCTGTCCGCAGCTTAGCTCAGAGACTCTTAGTACTAGAAAGCTATAATTTGGCACGGATAATATACATATAAATCACGCCGACAAAGTGGTAAAATAAAATCATGAAGAATATTTTTTTTGAGGGTGCCTCCTGTACATCTAAAGTGGGGATGTTTTTTTTTTCTCGTCTTCCCCATCGTGTGGGGTGTTGTTGGATAGGTCTTTCAAAAATATTGTGATTTTGTAAATTCAATTTTTCGTTTAAGGGATCCGTTTCTGAAATATTAAACTTTAAAGTGCTAATTTTTGTTAGGGTCAAGTGTCCCCCCCCCCTGCCAGCTAAACGGCTAGTTATGGGTATGTGAAAAATTCACGGTAGTAGTATATACAACGAAGTTAAAAGGAAAACTATCACAGCTAAGTTTAGGCTTTACAAGTTTACGAGTAAAAAGTCGTTCAACCGGAAAAGTAAAAATTTCGTACAAATTCCATTGAAAAATTACTAAGCCCTCTTCCCAGTCCGCATTATTGTGCAACTACGGAACCCTATTACTGCGCGTGGCCCGACACGCACTTGGCCGGTTTTTTCTATCTACAAATGTATCTGGGGTCCGTGTGGTGCCGAACGTAAAGAACAGCACCACCCCATCTCTTCCCATGGGTGTCGTAAAAGGCGACTCAGGGATTCACTAGAGGATGGGCAGCAGCGTTCTCTGAGTACTTTAACAACCATACTGCGATCGCCAACCCGCCTGCCAAGCGTGGCGATTATGGCAAAACCCCCCCCAACATGGATAGCACAAAGAAGAAACGGCCCCTAGTCCCCGACGGCTCTGCTAGCCCTGGTCACGGTAGCGGCCTACTAGGCACAGGACAGGTTGATGTGGCGATGCTTGGGGAGGCCTATGTCCAGCAGTGGACGTCTTTCAGCTGAATGATGTTGATGATCTGGGGTTCAGCTTAATACATAGGAGGTAACAAGTGTGATATAATGTATGTGAATAAGAGCGCCTTCACGCTAGTTTTTGTCCAGCTTAGGCGTTCGATAAACGTATGCGCAGCGCAGACGCCACGACTATGCGGCGCAGGCTTCGCGTTGTCGCGGCGCCATTGCAAGGGTAAATAAATACGCTGTGTTACTGCGGAGTCATGTACAATCCTGTTCACATTCGATCTCTCCCCGCCACCCGCAGCCGCGCGCCCCTGTGCACCCGTATATTTCGAAACGACAACGCAATTATGTGACGTCTGCGCCGCGTTAGCGCAGCGTTCAATTGACTTGACTCCAGAGGAAACGCCGCAACAACGCGACGCCTGCGCCGCGTTGTTGCGGCGTCTGCGCTGCGCATGCGTTTATCGAACGCCTACGTTGGACAAACGCTAGTGTGAGCCTAGGCGCTCTAAATATCGTCAATGCTGTTTAATTTTGTTTTATACAGGCTGTACACGAATTCATGTAATTCCTTCAAACCACATGGAAATTAGCTTGATTAAAATGTAAATATTTCTTTTTCTTGCGGTAAGTTTAAGTCATCGTAACTAAACCTCCTGATAAGGTTTCAAAGAAAAAATAAGCAAAAAATTTATTTCCACAGTTTTTTTTTATTTGATTGTACATTTCGATGCCACGCATAAATGAATGAAAGCACGGCGACACAGCTGGCAGGCACGACTAGCGCGATATCGCTCCGTGCAGTCAGTTTACTTGGGGCGCTAAAATGGCTCAGAAACAGAAAATCAGGTTATTTTTATGAAACAATATTTTTGCTGAAACTGAAAAAAAAACAGTGCTTGGTCAATCTGTGTCACTAGTAGATCACGCGGTTTGAAGGAATTACATGAATTCGTTTGCAATCTATTATTGTCGATTTAGCAACAAATGTTTTCACTGATTAGTAAACAGTATTGATATTTGTTGATAAAGCAAGTACTCAGAATTTCGTGATTACTCAAACTACAACAAACGACACAGTTTAGTCATTAGTGAGTAATATACATACGTATACACCTATTATCTACGCACACTAATATACTTATAAGATAATATCATTATCCCAAGTAATCCTTAAATGTACTAAATTCGATTCACGAAAAGATTGTTATGTAACTTTTGCTAATAAGACTTAAGCATCTTTTCGCAGAAATGCTGGATGGTTTTAGACAGTCTTTTTTTTTTTTTTTTTTTTTTAAATTAAAAACGTTGCCCCACACTAAGATTTCTCTTGTATCGTGGGTGCGTTTACAGACACAAATCTCACAAACAAACGCCCAGACCCGGAACAACCATCTGTAGGCCATACAAATTTTTGTTCCGTGTGGGAATCGAACCCACGACCCGCAGCGCAGAAGCCAATCGCTTAGCCACTGCACCAAACGTGTCGTCTTATCCTCATCAACTGTGAAATCATGTTCTTCCATCTACGAAAGCATTTATACAAGGTTAGTCGGAAAGGGGGTACTAATCAGAAAGGGTGTTAAAGCACCCATAAATATTAATAACTTTAGTTCTACCACGTTCTGGAAAAGTCAATAGTTTACGAGAAATAGTTGTTCAAAGATTTCATAAAAAAATACGCTAAAATCTGTGTATCCTCAGCCATGATCAGCTGTGTTTTATTTTAGGTCATATTCGGGGTCACGAATTATAGCTCCATTTTCTGAATTCATAACTAAAGCAGGGATAAAGAATTTGTGAAAAAACGAATTTAAAAATATTTTTGCCATGGAAATTAAAATCCAAAATTTTGAAATTTTAACACCTGCTTTAAAATAGTCATCAGTGATACTTCAAGTGACCTTCGGATTAGTACCCCCTTTTTGACTAACCTTGTATAGCACTGGAGTATGCTAAAGCATGTGAAAGCTGAATCGATGCGAAACGGTGAAAGTATACGTGCAGTACAACACAACTAATAAGTTACATCGATGTATCTTGATGATTGATTGAACAACCAATAAAATATAAATAAAAAAAACAAAACACATTTTTTTACTGCAGTACTAATAAACATTCGTGGTCTTGAAGTCGCACTCAGATCAAGTGATCGGTTTTACGAAATTTGCCGATGTGACTTCTTAGTTGTGAGGTGCATGAAAAGAGCCTCCACGAGTGACGATACTTAAGTAGGTACGTCCGGCGCACCCTGGGCAGTCAGCCTCGCTACCAACCTTGCTGACTGGCTAATCTTTTCGTCACGGCATGACCTATTCTCGTATAGCTCGTGCCGACACGATAGATGAAGAAGTTGTGTCGTACTACCAATGTTCTACAAAATGCCAATTTATGCTGATATGACGTGTGTTTAGTTCCTTAGCGATGTCTTGTGGTTGCCCATGCATGGAAAGAATATGCCAACCACCCTTCGTCTTCTCGTTGGTGTTGTATAAGGTCTCATTTATGGAGACACGGAGATTAGCGCAGAGCGTGATGCGGGGCGTAAAGCCGACAATTCAAACATAAGGTAGGTATAACGGACTGGTGTCCGCAACTCCACGTCTAAGCGCGTATTTTGCGTGACACAATTCAAATTTGAGCGTGAGACGCGTATTTTTTTAGTTGTAGTTGTATATCAGTAAGCGGCGGAGTGCACTGCGGATCCCGGGTTTCCATAAACAAGGTTTTAGGTGACACCTCCGGTTTCTGAGTTAAGAATTCTAGCTTAAGAAGTAGGTACTTAAGTAAAATTTGAGTACTTACGGAGTTGTCAAAAAAGTTCTGGATTTCAAAGTATTTTTTTGACAACTCCGTACTCAAACACTACTTAGAGCTCCCGAATTCTCAATTCAGAAACCGGAGGTTAGTCAAATGTGTCTAATTTGAGTATAACATTATTTTATGGGTACAGGGGCTCGTGGCTAATTAACAACCTCGCGGATCATATGATTTGCAAGGTTAAGCTGCAATAACCGCGGTCAGTTCGTGGATGGGTGACCATCCGTTACACATCAAGACCCCTTTATGCCTCGGAGAGCACGTTAAACCGTTGGTGCCGGGTGTCATAGGAATATCTATGATAGTCGTTACGGGTATTCAGAAGCCCAAAAGTCTGACAGCCGGTCTAATCTTAGGGCCTGTCCACATCTCCACGTCACAACGTCGTCAACGTGGAACGGTGCGGTAGCGCGGCACGGTGCGTTGACGTAACGTGCAAATTTACGTTACCGTATCCTACCACGTTCCGCCTCTAGCCGCAAGCGCGCACACGTATATGCGGTCCGCCCGCGCTCTCCACGCCCGCGAGTTAGTCGCCGTCTATGTGCTCCGATGCTTTAAAACCATACCTTACTGTTTCTCTTATTAAAATTCAGGATCTACATTGTCAAAGAAAAATCTAACAATGACCCTGACGTGCATTTTTACGATACGGTAACGTAAATTTGCACGTTACGTCAACGCACCGTGTCACGTCACCGCACCGTTCCACGTTGACGACGTCGTGACGTGGAGATGTGGACTGGCCGTTAGGATTCGGTATTTCTCAGTAGCTGGGTTGCGGGGGTCTGATGGCAGTCGCTTCGTGTAAAATACTGGTATTCAGCCGCATCTGGTTAGACTGGAAGCCGACCCCAAATAGGCAGAACATTCTTTATGGGTACAACGTTTTATTTTGTATGGCTATTATGATAATTAGGTTTCTAATCAGAGTATATTATAAAAAACATGTTAGTGATGTAGACTATCGCGGAGAGATAAAGTAATCACAATAATCACGAAGAGGTAGGATAGGTTAAGACTAATTTCTGGAAATCTTTGAGTATTATGAAATTGTATTATCGGTTACATAGTGTATTCATGTTGGTACGGAATCAATTTTAGAATAATTACCTCGAAATTATCGTTCAAGTACAGAAGTAAGCTCGAATGAAATTACTACAGTAGGACGTTCAACAATAATAACTGATTCTGTATTCATTTTGAACGACTAATTATCACTCCAAAAGGTTTAGATTTTTTATAAAAGTTCCTGAGTTCACAAAGTAAGTAATATCGCTAGATAGTATTGCTTTCCTCCGACATTTATACCGAACACAATCCAACACATCTGGCGAACGTAATCTTGTTATGAAGAAAAACTTTCTTAATAAGAGCGCTGTTTGGTTTGCTATTTCCCTTCATAGTCCTGACGAGGAAACAATGAAATAATTACTTGTATTTCCGTTTTGTTTGTTCCAATATATTTTATTCTCCGAGCCTAGTGTTGGAGAATAATTGAGTGTAGTAATGAGTATTCTCTGGATACATATTTATTTTGTTTTTGGAACATCCGTTAGGAATGTAGGCGTGAAGAATAATGCTGGCCGTTCATAGTATTAGGC
Source organism: Amphipyra tragopoginis (assembly GCA_905220435.1). Classification (NCBI taxonomy): domain Eukaryota; kingdom Metazoa; phylum Arthropoda; class Insecta; order Lepidoptera; family Noctuidae; genus Amphipyra; species Amphipyra tragopoginis. Next base: position 13,229,332 of record HG992005.1, on the reverse strand, counting down.
GCTCAGAACAATTCTAATACATGTTGAGATTAGATGGTATTTTGAATTCTAAGGCAAAATGTTGTGTATTGATATTGATCTACTTTAGTTGTCTATTTCTTTCAATATCTTTGTAGGTATTGTGTGAGGCACATATAACCAATTTATAGTTATTTAAGTGTTCTGATCCATTTGGGAACTTTTTTTTATCATGTTGCTGATAAAAAAAAGTTGTGTTGCGTTCAAGTTTAAGCTTGCTAGATGGAGGTGGCCTATGTACAGCACTCGAGATTGAGTAAATACAGGCAGTTGGAGATACAATTTTTATTTGTTAAATCACCTATATTTCTGTCCACTATTGGAGATCGCCATATACCAAGTGGGGTTCCCTTCTATAGTTAAAGCTAGGTGTATTCTTAATTGTTGTTAGTAAAAAGCATAATCGAATTTTATGAAAGTTTTTATTTGAGTGTTGTTGTTATCAATTATATTTTTACATTTTGTATTGTACGTTAATTTACACATACTTAAAACATTATCTTTTATGATAAGATAAATATAATCAATTTAGAAAGATAAATTCAATATTATGCAGATCTCAATATTCCAAGAAATTGTTGTACAAAAAGATAATATCATCACAGTACAGAGAGCAGAGATCTTGATAGCAGCTGTTGTTGCTGCGTGGTGGAGGAACCTTCCACTTTACCAGTTGCGGAGGTCAAATGGTAATAGCTCCGAATAAAATGCTGATAATTTACTATCATTAGCATCTGGTTAGATTGGATGCCGGCTCCAAAATAATTGGTTTCGGCTGGGAAAATCTTGGTAGAAGTTAGCGCATCAGATGATGGTTGGGTCCGTGATAAGGTTGATGATGATGCGGCGGCGGAGGAGGTCCATAGGGGCCCGGGGGCGGATAGTGATGATGCGGCGGTGGGGGTGGGTGGTGGTGGTGATGATGCGGCGGCGGTGGCGGCGGATGATGGTGGTGCGGCGGCAAGTGTACCACGACACGTGCGCGGTGGTAGCAGTGCGGTGCGCACATGCCTGGTGTCCCGCAGTGCGGCCCGCATGGCAGAGCGTGTGGAGGCGGCATAGCTGGAAATAAAGTAGTTATAGGTTAATTCAAATATTCGTATGAAGTAGGTACAAATCGATGGAAGTAAATATATCAATTGATTGAATTGGGAATAATTTGATGATGGGCAATAGGATAAAATAATGCTATCTACCTATATTTTTTTTATTTTTGCTTCTCTTCCTCAAAGCTGCCTTAAAGTTATATCGGGTGTAAAAAGACCCTTAACGATAACGAAAACCACGTATTCTACCCATCATTGAGATCATTTTTTTCGAACAAATCATACCTGGGAAATCATTGGTTTTGGAGATATTGAAGGTCAAAGTACACATTTTTTTTTTAGTTTTTTCCGGAAACGATTTCCAAGTCATAATACTAAACTTTCTTCCATACAAACATTATCGAAAATTTTAATTTTTCCTAACAAATTCGCATTTGAAGTTACAAAAACGCAACGAATATCAAACGCACACGACCGCCTTGGCTCGGCTGTGTGGCCGCTACATGCATGCAAACGCGCGGCATCGCCACAACCATAATTTGCGCGCTACAAAAAAAGCGTTTTTTTTCATGCCAAAAAATAAAAGTCGTTTCCCAGCAATTATTTTTGTCCAATGTAATTTAGTTTGATGTACAGAGTGCGTAGATTTCGGCTATGTGATGGGTCTTTTTACACCCTGTATATACAATAATAATGCATAGACTTAATCCTTTGTGGGATACATATAGAAGAGAGTAGGAAGTTTAAATAAAGTCCGTATTCTACAGGTATCACAGTATTCATGTAAATTATATCTGAATTATAAATAAGTAAGTACTAACACTTTATTTATTGAAATCAAAAAGGGACATTAAACTAGTTGCTTTTTTAAAAATATAAGAGTTAAAAGCAAACTGTGCATTGCCCTTTTGCCATAGTATGATTAATACTAATAAGCCACCTTATTATTTCAATGTGTGACGTGGCGCCCACGATACTGAATAAACAAAAAATCCGTTGATAGTAAACAGTTTAAAAATAATGAGGAAAATAAGGAATCTTTTGTAACTTTCCAATAAATAAGGTGTCGACTACATCGTTCCCATAGAACATCCTAAGGCAAGGCAACATCACAAGAAATTTAATTAAAAACAGCAAAAAATTACCTACCTTCCCTTGTGTTCTGTTGCTTTCTTTTGTTCACAAAGAAAATTATTATTTTATTAAATGGCTTGTTTACAGCTGGTGAAATCAACAGTGAATGATAAGAGCCCTGTCGTTGTACCTATTTATCGCCTTTTTCGTAAGCTGCGTAGGACCTTATCTGTTCGGTTCGATAAAGCGATAGCGACACGTGACGACGATGATTAATAGGAAATATATTATAATGGTAAACAGGAACTTATTGTAAGCGGGTATGAGTATTTTGAACGTCACATATTCTTTTATATTGGCGTGAGTCATCCCTAATCTAATGAGCAGGTTTTCATTCATGTAGACCAGCCATTGTTGAATCGACAAGATTCTAATGTTCTGCTTCAAAAAGTAGATCAAGGGCACGCCTGGGATATTTTTTACAAAACGCTGTCCCTCAAAATGGACGTTCAGCCGTCGCTTTAGCTATCATAGGAAGTATACAAACAATCTCTACAGATAGTTAGAAGCTAGGTAAGCATGGTAACTGATTCAACCTTAATTTACTGGTATTTCCTACTAGGTGGGTGATATGTCCTATATGTTACAAAGGTCGTATGGCAGTCACTGCAGGCAAAAAATACAGATATTTAGCGGCATTTGGGGATTAATAACGTCACGCGTTTGGTGAAGCATATTTCGTTTCATATATATAAATTTTATAGTTTTTATTTTGTGTGTCATATCGGCGCAAATAAATATTTTTTCTTTCTTTCTTTCTTTCTTTCTTAATAATAACTGCACGTGTACTGCACATCCAGTCGGCAGTTGCCACACAGTTGCACTGACTGTATCATTCATGGTCGTCTCAACGCCCCGCAAGGGGCGCGAGGAAACGGGATCGGGGCGATGGCCTCCTCCCAGTGGTTGCGATCGCGACCCGTAAATACGGGTCAGTCATAGGGCCGCGCGTGTTTCTCGCTTCCGGCCGTGGTTCTGTCCATGGTTGGGAGCGAGAGTGCGTGGGAAGCCATCGCCTCTTTCTGCGAGGAGGTGATGGTGACCAAAGAGTGAGCGGAGAGGGAGAGAGAGGCAGCTGCCACTCTCTCTTCCCGCTCCAGACGCACCGGGCACCGGAGGGCGCGCGACGATCTCCGGCCACCGTAGTGTGTGGTCTGCGGGCGGCGGGTTAGGGGACCCGTTGCCCGACCAGTAACAGGCCCGAGAAGGCAGCGCGCAGTGTTCCGTGCGCGCCTCTCAGGAAGACGTGGGGCAAGGCCTCATAGAAGAAGAGGTCTGCCAGTGGCTGGCGGACCGAGACCTGCCGGGGTCGCGGTGCATGCAGCTGCGAATCCTGCGACCCCGGCCAAGGGTCAGGAGAAGGAACACCGTGGGTTTTTAGCCGGTAAGAGTCCGGCATACCCCTTCGCCTTCCCGGGCGATGAGCATCCATGAGGATTGGGCCGCGCGTGTTGCGCTCAAAAACCTAGGCCGCGGAAATTCATTTCGCGGCAACTGGTGTGTGGTTGTCGTAGGTGTGTCTGTAGGGGCGCCTGATGTATTTCACGCCACCCGAGCGACCTGACTGTATCTTAACTGCCTTCAAGCTGATTTATTTGCCAGTTGCATAGTTTGCAGTTGCATAGTGCAATATACTTGCAGTTATGATTACGAATTCGAAATGAGATGTTATTAGCCCCCCCCCCGTTTAGATTAGAAGCTGACTTCAATTTGATTTTAGATAACTATTTTGAGAACGCTTGTAGTTTGAGTTAAACGGCTATAATTAACGATTTTCAGGAGATGATGTCATTAGCATTACGGGATAGTGGTTGCTAAACAATATTATCAATCTACGAGACTAAAGCCCACGCCTGTTATAATCCTTTCATCCAATCAGGCAACACGCATTGAAAGGGACCTATTGTACTACACATAGCACACTTTGGTAGGTGTCAAATCTATTGTGTGTTTGTATTATCAACGATGAATATAATCACTAAAAATAGGTTAAGTATGCCTTTGCCGAGTCTCTTTGACTACTTTCTGGCTCCATCATCAGATGAGGTCAAAAGTACCATCTTATTGTATTGTCGTCAGAACTACATATGCAAAATGTCTGCTCGATTGGATACCAGGAAATGGGGCAAAAATCGAGTAACTGTCAATTTTGAAAATAAAACACACAAATGAATATATCAAGTTAAATAAATAAATAAATATTACCCTTCAACTCTCTCACTGTACAGCTCAGGCCTCTTCTCATACAGAGAAGGAACGAGCATTGATCACCACGCTTGCTCACTGCGGGTTGGCGATTTGAGACCAAGTTAAATAAAAGCTTGTAAAATTACTTGCAATTGCGGTGAAATATACGTCATTTTATTTTAGGTGATGGCCCCGAAGTTTTCTTATCCGGGACAAGTTGTGTTAGCCTCAAAGTTTGGTATCCGCAAAGCCAGTTTGCTTGCAACCGTTACAAGTATGACCTAAAATATAAAACACATCTGATGGTTGCTGATGAAGGCTCGGTTTGATGTTTGCGTATTTTTTCCAAAAATCATTAACCTGCCATTTCTCTAAAACTATCGACTATTGGGGAAAATTAAGTAACCCCCCCCCCCCTTTCCGATTAACCTTGTAAATAGATCGTTTTTGTGTTAGTATCTACCATTGGGTATCCTATTCTAGATCGAAAGCCGTTTGCTCTAATTTTATTTACTTCAAACACGTTTCGTCTACAGTTTCTTACTATTCAAATTAACTAAGTATTAACTAAGCGAGAACAATGTACGTGAGACGACGAGTGCTGAATACTAGGTTTTGAGTTTTCGATACTGTGGATTTCCTATTAATTAGATAAGTAAGCCGTATTTGTTTAACTCCCTGTTCAAATAAGACAGACTTCAATAAGGATTCTGTTTTAATGTGATTGTCTATCTATCGAATAGATAGACCTGTGAATATTTTGAGAATCGGTTTACTAGTAACAATATTAACATATTTTAATCCCACTTATTATGATGAAGCTGAATTTAGAAGATACCCAAATATCTGAATAATAACTTCTTTCATTGATATGTCAAAATAATATACCTATGTCAAATAGATGTCAAACAAATGTTGCTAGGGATGTGACTACTGTCTCATCTCTAGCTCGCTTGTCAATCTTTGCAATTGCGTACTATATTTAACAAACATGTTTATAAGGGCTGATTTTTCAATCGCCAGATAACTTTTATCTGGAGAATAAGTTTGACGTTTTGACAGCTTTTGTATAGAAAATATTTCAAACCGTCATATTTATTCCTTGAATAAAATTTATCTGGCGATTGAAAAATCGGCCCTAAATCTTTAAAACACTTGTTTTGAAATGTTTTATACGCGTAATGAATACGTGTTAAAAAAACAAGTAGTTAGCGACTTTTCAAAAGATGTTTACACACTTTGTTTATAACATGTATCACAACTTGTGATATGTTGGTGAAATACCTCCTAAGTATACTTAATTTATACGCAGAGGAAAACAGAAATATACAATACAAACATAAGTTATACGTTTACGGTAAAATATGTGTGACTGATTTAGGCGAACTTGACGATTAGGTTGATTATATTTCATGTTTCGTCTCACACCACCATCTTATCGTAGTCTATTAGCCAGAAATGAAAACGTAGGTAACCCCCGTTGTCATCTTGCTGATCAAGTTTTTTGGTGACCACACCTCTACCCTGGCTGCTCGTCATCCTGACCAACCTGTAATATTAAGGTTGGCAAGTTTGATAATTATACCGTCATCTGTCGCAATCTACCAAAACAGAATGAGAGCACCGTTGAAGTTTGTGGAAATTGGGTGTTTTGTGCTTGGCCCCTTTAGGTCCCCCTTTTATTGATACATTGTAGACAGGAAATAAGCGGGCAATATCGAACTATCATCACAATAATATCTGGCATCACACACACACAGACATTTTCATCAACGTTTTTTCCACCATATTCAGCCAAAGCGTAGTTGTAACTATTAAATCCATTCAAGATCCTAATTTATGTCTAATCAGTTTCGATCATTAATATAAACTTGAATTGTTAATTGACTAGGTGTACATGGTTAATATGAATTGGTTGAACTCGTGAGGAGAGGTTAAGAATGCGGAAAGACACAAAATCAATCTCGCCTGCACGCGGTGCTTCATTGACCATAAGAGCTTTGACGACCGACGGATGGCTGAATTACCATCCAGCTGGCTAGTTTTAATTCGTGTGATAAACGTATATTTATGGGAAATGAGCAAATGCTGGCGGTACTTACTAAACTCGTTCAATACTTATCGACGATGTACGAGTCGTAGGGAAATGTCGATACCAAGGATTTCGTGAAATCCCTAGAGATACTACGAAATCACGGATTATATCGAATATTCCAACCGATTACCTTTAACTTACTAAGAACATAAATAGTGATTTGATAGAAAGCTAAAATATTTTCACTGATATATTATTTTAGGAGTCCTGTCAGTTAACCAAATATCAAATTACTAATTTTCATTTTACAAAGTACGTTTGGCAAACTTATGAAGCATATTTTCACCTTTATACAAACGATGGTTCTATTAATCACTCATTTGACCAATAATGACCAGACAAATTTTTATTTTATAAAATACTACCCGCCCCGGTTTCGCACGTGTGCAATGTATTATACATATTAAAAACCATCCTCTTGAATCACTCTATCTATTAAAAAAAAACGCATCAAAATCCGTTGCGTAGTTTTAAAGATTTAAGCATGCATAGGGACAGACAGCGGGAATCGACTTTGTTTTATACTATGTAGTGATAATTTAACAAACAATTCATTATTCACGGTAGTTGGTAAAACAACGCCTGGCATAAATACGTTTGATAAAATGCATTGTTTTTTCTTTCTCAAAATATGTAAATGACTGAGCTGCCAAACCATTCTTTTACCACGGCATAAATTAAAGTGGGTCGAATTTAATTCTAACCCGACTCACCACACCCTGACTCCACGTGGTTAGACTGTCCTACCCCTAGAGTGTTATTTAAAAGCGCGGAGCCAGAAGATCGCGAAGGAGGTCTTGAGTGAAACGAGTGCACGAGGCCGAAACGTACCGAGCGGGGGGAGGTAGCGAGCTCCCGAGCGAAGCGCCGGTCGAGTGTGCGAGCGAAGCGAAGGGGCGACAAAGCGAGTCTTCTGGCGGAGCATGCTCAGAAAGGCTTGCTTGCTTGCATGATACATGCTTGCTTGCTTGGATGCTTGCTTGCTTGTGCACTTTTAATTTTATTTTGTCAAATGTCGTCGTCGTTGTCGTCGTATGTCAACTACTACTACGCTAGGGAGGTCGCCGACTCGCTTCGCTCGCCACTTTACCCCACCCGCTACGTTGCAGCCTCGTGCACTCGTTCTACTCAGGACTTTCGCGAGTCTTCTGGCGGAGCATGCTCAGAAAAACTGGCTTGCTTGCTTGCATGATACATGCTTGAGCACTTTTAATTTAATTTTGTTAAATGTCGAATTTGTCAAATTTTATTTGGTGAAAAATAAAATTTATAAATTATACTTTTACATTCAGCACATTTGTAAAGTAAAACATTAGTGGATTGAGTATTTGTCAAATGAAATTTTATAAAATGATATTTTTGCGGAATAAGTTGTTTGTGAAATAAATAGTAGGTATAAGAAACGTTGGTTGTAAACTAAAAATTTGTCAACGGATTTTTGGTGAAACATTATTTTATTATACTTTTTTCACGGAAAGATGAGTACTGACAGTTCGGTTATTTCGTAAATTGTAGCCGTAAGGAGACTGCTATCGAAAAAACGTAAACGACATCATCAAGAACCGTAAATTAGCTATATTATCCATGTTTTTTTTTTTAATAAGTATTTGATATTCTTTGCATGGTGAAAAGAGATAGAATGATTCTAGTAAGATGTCAAAATAAGTCGGAAACGATATTGTACGGGCAATTTTGGTTACTTTCCTACAGTTTCACTATCAAAAAAGTAATTTAAGCTTTTTATCATCTGTTCTTTTTGTCAACCAAGTTCAATACCTACATATAAGATATTTGTAGGTTTTGTAATTTTTCAAGGTTTTTATTTTAAGTTGATTAAAATTTCAGCTTAATAAATGTAAAGTGCATTGTTTTTTGCTTTAAGTACTGTCAGAAAATGCGTTAAGCTACAGTCCGAACATTAAAATTTTGTTTAAAATTAAATCAATTTTTTTGACCGTAGGTAAACCATTTATTATGCTGCATGAATCGATTGAAGAATAAGGGTTTTCAAAAATGTGTAGGCTTAAAAGATTCATAAAGTAAAACGATTATTGAATAAATTCACGATCAAACGTTTACCAAGTAAAACGTAACGGATAAGATTTTATGTTTTGTTATTTTTTATCAAGGTTAGGTAAATGCTGTTTTTTTTTTATTAATTAACTTGGTCGTGCTGGGCCCTCGTCGCACCTGATGGTAAGCGCAAACAGGGTTTAAGATGGAGCACACGAATCCAAGTAACAGAGATATAGAGAGACTCCCCTATACCCCTCTGGCTCTCACATACACACGACGGAACACAGTAAACTGCTTGACTTTAATGCGAGGGTGGTAGCTAGCCAGGCGGACCGTATAGATCCTACCACCAAGCAAAACGTCAAAAACCTGTTTGAAATTTTAATCGTTCTTAAAATTTCATGTTTGATCTAATTCAAATTTTTGTTGTATTCTATTGCATTTGATATAACATAAGCCAAAAGTGGCTTACCAAGTCACGAATACCTTTTGAATAATTTCTTCAACTAGAGTTTTAGCTCATCTTGATAAGTCGTTATGGTTTAGAAATGCATAACACTGCGTTGAATCCCTTCTAGAAGCAAATGTGTTGCTTATTACTACACAATTCTTTGCTAAAATTACTTGCTAGAATGAATGCTTATTTGACTAATGTTATATTAAAAATTTTAATATAACATTAGTCAAATAAGACAAATATTTTAATTTAAAATAGAGTAATGAAACGTATTCTTATTTGGACATGACATACAGTTCGAACAACGTAATAACGAAAATTCCTATAACCGACAAAGTAAAGAACTTGGGGATTTACATCGACAGTACACTTTCTTGGACCGCACAACTGCAGGAAGTCAGTCGTAAGATGTTCGCTTCAGCTGGCTCCTTGAGACGCCTTAGAAACTTCCTTCCAATTGTCACTAAAATAGCGCTAGCACAATCTCTTCTTCTCCCAATCCTCGACCATGCTGATGTCAGCTATCTCGATCTAACTGAGGATCAATTTGAAAAGCTTGAGCGACTTCAGAATCTTTGTATCAGATTCATATTTGGCTTGCGCAAATATGATCATGTTTCAGAATTTCGTACTAAGCTCAAATGGCTACCTATTCGCCTTCGCCGGAATGCCCATATTCTTTCTCTACTCTATAATGTGCTCTTTAATCCTTCCACCCCGTTTTACCTTAAAGAACGCTTCGAGTTCCTCGGTGACTCTCATTCTAGGTTCTTGCGATCATCGGAAAATCTTAAATTAAAAATACAACAGCACTCCACCTCTTTTTATGATAAGTCCTTCACAATTCAAGCTGCTCGCCTGTGGAATGCTTTACCGCTTAATGTGAGGCGTGCACAATCGCTGCCAGTTTTTAAAAAGTCAGTGAAGGAGCATTACTTGTCGCTATAGTCTGCTATTTCTTTCATTTCTCTTTTCCGTTCTTATGTTTAATAATATTTATTAGTTTATTATTATTATATTTATGTTTTTTTTTCATATTTATGTAAATATATTGTTATGTATTTTATACTATTAAATCTAAGTAATAATATGTACGTAATGTACAAGTACACCTAGACTACCCGTTTTTCTCTTTCCATTCTTCCAGTCCATCCAAAGGTTGTCTGGAAGAGATCGCCTTGCGCGATAAGACCGCCCATTGTACATTTTTTGTATTTAAATTGTTTTTCCTTGTTTTGTTTAACCTGGTGTACAATAAAGAGTATATAAATAAAATAATAAATAAATAAATAAAATTTGACGTTTACATAAAAGCACAAAATAAATGTGTACAGAAGTTGCACCCCTTCGATCTTAAAGAAAGTCGCCTTTTTATTTATCTGAACATAGCGCACCATTGATAAAATGAAACTAAACGCCACGCATTGTAGTAATTATTACTAGTGTTGACATTCTCCTAGTATTTTGACAGATGTCAAATCGGACCTATTTAATTATCACAACTATAGGTATCACTGAAAATAGACTAGAATTTTTCAATTTATTCCATTATTTAGTAAGATGATGTAATCCGTTGGAATCTTAGAGCAACGCAGTCGACGTCTATGTCGGGAGTGGCCATAGTGTTCTCTTTCAATACAAAAAAGTCTGTCATTTTTTGCGGGGGAACGGTCTCACATATATTCATTCTACGCTGTAGCTACGACATTCACACATTAAAAATAAAACAAAATTAGGTCCGATTTGACACGAACTGTTAAATGGGGCCTAAGCAAGTTGACAGAGGGGAAATATTCCGCATGGTCACTCCCGACTAGTCGACCGCGTTGCTCTAAGGCCTCATTTACGGAGACGCGGGGCGTCGCGCGTCCTGCAATTCTCCGTCCACTGTAAAACGTAGTGTCAACCGCGGCTGGGCCCGCGGCGTCGTACGCGCCGCGTCTTCATAAACAACATCGTACATTGCCATATGTTTGTGTTTGCGCGTGTGATGATGCGGGCCGCTGCACGCGCCGCCGCTCCGTAAACAGAAAAATAGTACGACGCACCGCGAGACACCACGCCGCACGCGACGCGCGACGCCCCGCGTCTCCGTAAATGAGGCCTAAGGTTGGAATATTCGACATCATCCGTGATTTATTTTTCTTAGTAACCCTAGGGATTTCACGAAACCCCTTGTATCGTCATTTCCCTGCGACATAATAATATATACATACAAGAAACAATACATGAGATAAATCCACTCCAAGTATTATAAGTAATCAATTCATACGTTATATATGTCAGTTCAAAAGCTGACACTGTAAAGGCAGCAAGTCTTTTAAAAAAATTGAAAATAATAAACGGAGGTGAGTTTTTTGTTCGTATTCTACTAAAAGCTATAAAATATTAGATAAGACACTGAGCAGCCATGCCACTGGCACTGCAATAGATAAATGGGTAACCATGTTCTTCCAATTTGCTTTTTTATTTTTTATGTGAAAAATGGGCGACTTCTCCCTTCCAGTGAGTGTCGTTAAAGGTGAATAAGGACTATCTAAAATGGTGTAGTTCAAACCATTTCTCAATGTGCTAATAATCAACACACTTGCGGTCACCAATCCGTTCATCTCCTGTTCATTGAAGCGATCTACTAGAAGGTGTGTGTTCAGCATATCACGGGCTGATATAATTATTTTAAAATAATACTACAGATAATTGTAACTTCCCCTTGACAGCGGTTACACACTGCATCCGATCCGAATCCGTGAAAATACGTTCCGAAGTAGCCATAGAACTATTTGTATGGTAGTTTACGCACTACTTCCGGCATCCGTCATCCGATTTCTATCCGTCATCCGTGAGTTTCTAATTCGGAAGAACAATTGACGGACCGAAGTAGCCGTAGTACTGTTTGCATGAACGCTTTCGCATTACCTCGGATTCAAATCAGACGCCAAACGGATATGCCAAAGATAGCCCCTGAATTATTTGAATTTGAATCAGAGATCGGAATAGTGCGTAAGCAACATCCGAATTCGATCCGAGATTTTTACTCTAGATCAGTATTTTCACGGATTCGGATCGGATGCAGTGCGTAAAGCAATATCTGAATTCGGTCCGAGTTTTTTACATCCGTATTTTCACGGATTCGGATCGAATGCAGTGCGTAATCGCTCTTAGTCTTGTTTTTTTTTATTTGAAACAATTCTTGACATAACTATACAAGATAATATATTTTCTTTTTACCTTGACGCCACTTCATGCATTGTTGTGATACTGGTCCTACTAATTCTAACTTCAATATCTTCAGATATGCCGTCACCGCCACCGCATCATGGACCACCGCATCATGAACCATTCCATCACGGACCGCCCGATCACGGTCCGCCCCATCACGGACCACCCCATCACGGATCATCCCATCATGGACCGCTCCATCACGGACTACCCCATCACGGATCATCTCATCATGGACCGCCCAATCACGGACCGCCCCATCACGGACCACCCCACATTGCACCTTTTGGTAGACCCCCTGTTCTACGGTGTCCATTCGGTGGCTCCCCTGGACCCCACCACAGCTGCACCCAGCCACCTCATCATGACCATCATCACTAACGAGCAGTTACTTCGCGACGTCATGAAAACGCTCTAATCTATTTCAATAAAAGTTAATATGAAAATTTTCTTTTTAATTACGTAAGTTAATCGCTGACTTCACAGTAAATCAAGATCCCAGGAATAAAGATAAAAATGTTAATGTTGTTTTTAAATTAAACTTGGAAAAGTTACTGTTGCGAATCTAATTAAATGCCAGTTTCAACTATTGTCTATTAATTATAAGGTAAGGGCACAGTGTACCTACTTACTACATACAGTGGGTCAACGCCCATACATTTGACTGGTCCTATGAAATGTCAAAATTGGTAACACTTGTCAAAGGGTTGTCACATAAAATAAATTACAGAAACTTTATCAAACAAACGTCCAAATTAATTACTATTGTTATTAATTTTGACGATTGACAAAATAATGCAAAGGTATGTAGCAGCAGTTTCGTCATCTTATCCTAGAATATTCTAACAATATTTAAAACTACAAATTTTGTCGAGGTTACAGTTGCAGAGGCTAACGCTTGCGGGGGTAGGTAAGAGTCATAAATTATTCGCAAGTCTGCGATGGAGTCATAGAAAATTACTTATTATTCATGGTTATTACTTCTATGGTTTTCGTGGGTGCTGATGCCGGAAATAAAGTATTCCTCGATTATAAAAGGCGGTCAAAAAAATTTTTCAGTTAAATGAGATTTGCCAGGTAAAACGTGGTCCCTATCTTGGTGTTTGAGAATTGATCTTGTTTTTGTAATCAGCGTCCCTGAAAATCATGGATTTGACACCCATGATAGCCGTCATTAAACTTTTTATGGCCGCCATCTTACATATAGATTTTGACCTAATTTTCGGCATCAGCGTCCCCGAAAACCATGGAAATGACACCCATGATGGTTAAATTAAAATTTTAATAGCCGCCATCTTGGAAATGGATTTTGACCTCGTTTTCGGCATCAGAATCCCCGAAAACCATGGAAATGACACCCATGATGGTTAAATTGAAATTTTAATAGCCGCCATCTTGGAAATGGATTTTGACCTCAATTTCGGCATCAGTACCCCCGAGAACCATAGAAATGACACCCGTGACGACGAATTTGACATTTTTGTAGCCGCCATCTTGGATTTCGATTTTGACCTCATTTTCGGCATCCGCACCCCAGAAAACCTTGGATTTGACATCCATAACGACTAATTTACTAATTTTCATGGCCGCCATCTTGGATTTGGATTTTGACGTTATTTTCGGCATCAGTGACCCCGAAAACCATGAAATTGACACCCAGGATGATTGATTACATGAAAATTTTCATGGCCGCCATCTTGGATTTGGATTTTGATGTCGTTTTCGGCATCAGTGACCCCGAAAACCGTGGAAATGACTTCCCACGAACAATCATTTGAAAATGTATGTATGCCGCCATCTTGGATTAGTAAACAGACTTTATAATAAAATTCTCGTAATAGATACACATAATATCAATAATAAATTAATATAATTTCTATGAACGATATCAATCAAATTTGAAATCAAAAAGTGCGAGCCCTGGAATTTATGTCCCGAGTAGCAGTATGGCTACTCGGGACATAACCTCCGCCCCTTCTCCCCGCAACCCCCCGCACGATTGCTCTGTGACAATGTTCTACGTTGACCGACTGTAAGGAGTAAGATATAGGTAGACTGTGGTAAGGGTAAGCGTAGACGATGGACAAAAATGTTTAAATGTACCACTGACTTATACAAAGGGTTGACATTATGACAATAACGTATTCTACGATGTGTTCGAGCACCTACCGTCAGGGTTAAAAAGAAAAACAGTTTTTTTTTTAATTTTATAAAACAAACAGTTCTAATTGTTTTAAACAAGAATTTTTGATGAAATTGTATAAATTACTTATATCTCAAAAATAATGTTTTATTTAATTACAATGCCAATAAAAGTTCAAAAATATGACATAGAAATAGTATAGACTCAACTGGTTTTATGTCAATCTATGTAGACTCCTAAATATTAATTTATTTTCGTTTTATATCCATTCATTTGCCATGAAAAGTAGTTTTAAAGCTTGTTTTTTCTTATTGTTTTATACAATGCTTAATATTTGTTTTAATCAGTGTTTTTAAACGTGTGATAAAAAACACGGTTTAAATTCAAACTGTTTTAAACATGTGTTTTAAAACAACTTGACGTCACAGACCAAGGGATAATTGATTATTTATGTGTCATCAGTCATCATAGAATACGTGGTATCATTTAATGTCGTAACGTCATCCCAACTTTGTTTAATCGATTTTAAACGTAGAAAGAGGTGTTGATCATGTCTTGTCTACCATACCACTACCTAATTATTTACAAAATAGTGCGTGTTGGCAGGAAACAATCAATTACGATACTTTTACCTCAGCTGAAAACAATATTATGTATCTAATGTAATATGAAAAATAAATAGTCAATTTGAACCAATTATTGTTTTATGTTTATGCTGTACTATGTTTATGATACGGCAGTAGTGTCTGTTTTAAACCCAAAAGAATCAAATTCCTGGATAAACACAACTTATTTAAAATCTGGCCTGTCCTGTAACATAATAAGTGACTTCTAGAACAAGCATCAGGTCGAAACACGTTTGAAGTGTTTTCGAGAATATAAGTGCTCTAAGTGGTGTTGATACAATAATTATTGTTCACCTACTGGGTACCTATAACCAAAAAGATTTCAATGATAAGGGAAGCTAAACACTTCTTAAGAAGGGTACAGAGGAGGGGCAAAAGAAAGAAGATGACAACAACAATAGTTATAGTCCGGTCAAAATAGACATTTCAAAGTGCAATAATTCGCATAGAGCTGAAAATTGGTACGAATGTTCGGAACACCATTATAAATCAAATGTAAAAAGTCCCCAGCGATCCCACACTTGCAAAAAAAAATATTCAAGGTCAAAGTTCGCAAATATGGGTTTTTTGCGTTTTTTAGCCAAACGGTAAGTTTTATGATAAAAATAGGTCAGACAAAAATTATAGATTATGCAATTCTCTATAAGAAGTGTCTACAATTTTTCTCCTAAACGTCACCGATTCTGAGATATAGTGGTTGAAAAAGTTGCATTCTTTATCACTGATATCGTACGAATCCTCTTCTGATGGCGATTAACATGTACCAGTTGTCAAGGTCAGTCGTGCTCCAATGTTGAATCACCATCAGAAGAGGATTCGTACAATATCAGTGAGGAGACATCTGATACATCGCTGTTAGACCAATTTACTTACACCCAGCAGGAAGAAGAAGAACAAGCAGAAGAAGAAGTACAAGAAGACGAACAAGAAGAAGAGGAAGCAGAATTATCAGATGATTATGAATGAGACGGATAATTTTACCTATTTTTTTAGAATTCATACGGCTTTCATCATTTCCAATAGTACCAGTTTTTATATATTTTGAATTAGTATTGAATTAAACAGGATCACAATAGATTGTGGGATAGGCCTATTGGAGAAACCACGTTAAAAAAACGCGCCAAGTACACTACCTTCCAGGTGGCGTGGAAACGCATATTATAAAGAATACAACTTTTTCAACCATTTTATCTCAGAAACGGTGACGTTTAGGATAAAAATTTTAGACAATTCATATAGAGAATTGCATAATCTATAATTTTTGTCTGACCTATTTTTATCATAAAACGTACCGTTTGGCTAAAAAACGCAAAAAACCCATATTTGCGAACTTTGACCTTGAATATTTTTTTTTGCAAGTGTGGGATCGCTGGGGACTTTTTACATTTGATTTATAATGGTGTTCCGAACATTCGTACCAATTTTCAGCTCTATGCGAATTTCTGTTAACCTACCCCTATTTTTTGAGCTAACTTGACCGGACTATTATCCGAATCAGCAATAAGTACTTATGATTTTTGTTCCTTCCTAGATTGGAATTTGCATGGTTATTTTAAATCGTATAATGAGTCACAGTAATACAATTGAGTGCAATGAATCCAAGTCACCAACGTAAACATTGCTATCTAGGAAACTAAGAATGTTAGATTATTCAAATAAAAAGTATTGTATAGACTACAACGTGTTACATAATTCCCCTTAAAAAAGAAAATGTTAATCAAGTAGTCTTTTATGGTTGTTGTCATTTACCTCTCAGAGGAAATTAGGTAAGAATGTAAATAACTTTCTGGGTAATCTACTCTTTACTTTTATGTTTTCAGGGTTGCGTTTCAGTGATAATTTTATTTTCTGGGTAATCTACTCTTTACTTTTATGTTTTCAGGGTTGCGTTTCAGTGATAATTTTATTTTGTAACACGTTGTAGAGTTTTATATAAATTTTATTTGAGTAGTCGTATTCTTAGTTTCCGAGATATTAGGGTTTATGTTGGTGACCTGGATTCATGTTTCCGAGTGTACTCAAGTGTGGACATTTTTGTAAAGTACATATATGCAATAAAGTGGGAAAAAGTATGAGTCGTCCGATTTAGTTTATTTTTCCCTTGAATATGACATTTTTAAATCGCAATCCAAATTTAAAAAAATGGTTTTGTCTTTTCTCTCTGAGAACCCTTGAAATTATTCAAAGCTCAGCTCACGCTTCGCCAGTTGTAAATGTTTTAAGAGGCAAAGAAAAAAAAAGTTGTTTTGCCCCTTGTCTAGGTTGATGCATACGTTACGTGACTTTTGCATGCGATATTGATATCTTGGATACTTAACGATATCTATACTCATTGTATGTACTTACTTTTCTACACTTCTTAGATGAATGTTGACAAACTTTTATTCAACTTCCCAAGTAAGGCCTGAACGGAGAACTGCAATTGCGTTCAAAGAGTAATAATAATTCAATCTAAATTTCATTCAGAGTTAAGTATGTTTACTAAGTTAAACATAGCTTTTGTTTGAAAAAATCCATCTTGTATGTTTCAACATTGATGTCGTTGTGGATATCTAAATTAATATTTTATGTAAGATTATTACTTAAGTATGTAGGTACTTAACAATTATCTTATAATATAATACCTACAACACTTATATTAAACGTAGAGGATTTAGCCGCTTTTTTGAATTGAGTATTCCACGATAAGCGGACCTTAGGCACAGAATAATAAGCTAAAGCAGTACTTCAACTACCTACAATCGTCTGAATTGACACACTCACATAGACACGCACTGCAAAGAGTTCAGAATACAGTCACATACAAAAACAAAAATGTACTCAGTATACAGTGCGTGTCTGTGTGAGTGTTTCAATTCAGGCGATTACAGTAAGTTGAGTTAGGTACTGCTTTAGCTTATATACTACTGTGCCTTAGGTAACATTTGAGCATGGACTTTAGAGCAAATCCATGCTCACATGTTACTTACCTTCTGTTCATCTCAGAATTTTCAAGTCGGAAACCAGCTGTATATCTTCACCTAAAAATAGAATAAATATGAATTGCTTAGGCGTTGTATACTATTATCCAAAAAGTAAAATTTGAGGTATTTACGGTTAAAAATAAATCCTTTAAATTTGCGGTTATGTATTATTAATAATCGGCTCTCATTCCTGTTATTATATTAAATATTAATCCAACATTTAAATCATGTGCTGGAAATTATAAATACTTAATGTTCAATTTGTGGTATTATAAAATGAGTTTCATTCACGCCTATGAACAGATGACTTTATAGAAACATGACAATAAATTGTATTGAAGTTAGGGTTCGATTTTACGAGAAAAAAGCTCCACAAATGTTATTTGCGAAAATTTAGTTATACACCGAGGGCCCGAGGTACCCAAAAGATTTTAACCACGCCTTTCTGATGGTATTATGAATCAAATGTAATATCAACGAAAGTCCAAATAAGTTTTTTTTCCTTACTTAATAAATCAATTAACTTTAGTACTTCTTTGTAAACAATACTTTAGGTTGAACTGGCAACTTTATAAATTATCGTGTGGGTGGATAAGAAACTTCTCACTTCACAACCCTCCTCGACAAATAAGACATACGGCGAGAGGGGTATGGTATGACAAAAGTCGCAACGCCGCGTTCATAGGACTTGTTACCATAGGTATTTTTCGATTTGAGAATTTCCGTAAATCTATACATATAAAAGAAGCTGACTGACTGACTGACTGATCTATCAACGCACAGCCTAAACCGCTGCGGTTAGAAACTTGAAATTTTGACAGTAGGTTCCTTTTGTAACGTAGGCATCCACTAAGAAGGGATTTTTCGAAATTCAACCCCTAAGAGAGTTAAATAGGCGATGAAAGTTTGTATGAAAAATCGTCACTTAACTAACGGATTCTAAATTTCACGCAAGCGAAGCTGCGGGCGAAAGCTAGTAATTAATACTACGAAAATTAAGCTTTATTCAACAAACTATATCCTAGCTTATCTTCTCCAATTAGGCATCGGAATCGATGGTTAGAATCTTTCGGGTACCTCGGGCCCACGGTGTAGAAACTCCGTTTCATACAACAAAAGACAAAAGTGGCCCATTAAGGCACGAATAACTTTTGAAGCATTTTTTTTCAAGTAAAGTTTAAACACATAAAGCATAATATTGTATTCAATTCCTGCTGGAAGCAAACATGTTGCTTATTTGTACTAACAGTCTTATTAATCTATTGTTGTATTAAATAGGCTGTAGGTTAAGATGAATGAAAGAACATAAAAAGTTGGATTTGCAGAATTCAACAAATAAATCAGAATTTTAGAAAACAAGTCAACATTATACCGTCAGTTTATATCTCGCACCTGCAACATGTATTTATTTACATTTATTGAGGTCTACACTAAAAAATAGGCTAAACTCAATAATAATCACCGAGATTTAGGAGAATGGATCAACCCAGTCCTACTGCCTACAACCAGCCAGGACTTTGAAAATATTATCATTCTGCCAATATACTAATAAAGTAATGAATGATAAGATTTTACAAATATTTTATTCGTTTTTACGTGTAATACACACATTACCAAGATCAAAACGTCGACAGCAGTATAAATTAATTTTTAAAAAAGAGCCGTAGTCCTACTGCGTTAAAAGCTAAAAACATGGAAACAAGATGAAATAGAAAGAGATAACGTACAGGGGGCCATCCATTAATTACGTCACACGAATTTCATGATTTTTTGACCCCCCCCCCGTCCTTGTCACAGCTGGTCACATTTGTGAGACTCCCCCCTCCCTAGTGTGACGTCACATATTTTGCAATTTTACATCTAGAAATTATTAAATTGAAACAGCAAATCCGAAATTAGTTTTATTACCATTTAATTCTTAGATAGGTATATTAGATTTTGAAATGTGACGTCACAAATATTTAGGACCCCTCCCACCCCTTGTCACACAATGTCACACTTCGTCGACCCCCTCCCCCCTTTAACGTGTGACGTAATTTGTGAATGGCCCCCAGTCTGAGACATCAGATATTTCAGTTCAACGGGTATGCCTCCAACTGCATGTTATTTCTTTCTGTTTCATGTTTCCTTCTTTTTGGTAAGCTTTTAAACGCAGTAGGATTCCACATGTTTCTTAAAAAAAAGTTCCCTTTTCCTAGAAACATTCTTCACTTACTTGGCGGAAAAGCTGATTGTTCGTCATTGACTTAGGTAGTCTTACTAAGAAGAAGTAAAGTAATAAAAAACATATTAAATAAAAAAAGAAACTGTAAATAAAGTTCTCAATAAGACCACAAGCATAACAAAATACCTGCCAACTAAAAAAAAATAACTATAAATTATCATTGAAAGCAATAGTCAACTAAATAATAATTTTACTTCGTCAGTGGGAAGGCAATCCGTTAAAAGTTGTTTGGAGTTTTTCATAGCCCGTTTGTTTTGAAATTCCCTCAAAGCAGAAAATGCTATTTACTTATTGCGCCTCGTTTACTTACAAGGTATTTAGGTTTGTGTCGTCTGTTCTCAGTTTTGTATTTGGAAAATGGAATTTTCCTGTTGGGATATAGAAGGGGCGGAATTCCCAATCGATTTTCAAAAAGGATGTTTTGTAATAGCTATTTCGTTTTTGTTTACAGTTGTTCTTTCGGGTTTTCGTCCGTTTCATTTGTTTCTGTTTTGTGGTATTTTTAATAACTGTTTTGAATACTTTGTTTTCTCATTCAAATGATGAATACAATTATTTAGAACTATGTACTATATTATTTTAATGTCTTGTTCAGGTGGTCATCACTACATATTAAAAAACAAAGTCGCTTCCCGCCGTCTGTCCCTATGTATGCTTAGATCTTTAAAAATACGCAACGGATTTTGATGCGTGTTTTTTTAATGGATAGAGTGATTCAAGAGGAAGGTTTTAAGCTATGAAACGTACACGTGCGAAGCCGTGGTGGGTCGCTAGTAAAGTAATAAAATACCGCGAGTCGCACTCTATTATATCCAGTCATAGTTTATATAGATAAACATGAATTAGGTAAAACATTTGTATTGGTAATCGATTGTAAAAGATAAAGATATCAAACCCCGCCGGCGTAGATAAATGATGTATAAAATCATCGATCAATCTCATTAGTAGAATACACTACAAACAGTTGATACTACTTTATAACGGAATATTACATTCTGTGTAAAACTTTTTGCGAATTAAGACGAGTGAGTATTTGTACCTACTACATATAATTTAACTTCTACCTTTTTGCATTTTAGGCTGAAGCCAGACGAGCGAAATTTACGCCGCGCAAAATGAGTCAACGTAATTTTTTGGAAGGATTTTGTAGACTCATTTTGCGTCATCGTGTGGCACGAATTGTGATGTTCTATGAAACCAAACGTAACCGAAATTGAGCGACTCAATTTACGCGGCGTAAATTACGCTCTTCTGGCCTCAGCAACAATAATAACAATCCTAGGCTTACTTGTAACACCGATTAAAGAATTAGATACTATTTAAGTAATTAATTAGGTTTCGTTTCCATAAATAAATATAATGAAAAAAAAAGTTCTACTTTCTTCTTCCTCGCATTCCTGCTAACCCATATTTTAACTAGACTTCTAGACTCTTACATTTTCCCTTGACTATAACATACTCAGGAGCAAATAAATCGAGCCACTTTTATTTTTCACGTATAGTGGTTTTTATTTTTGGTACCTATCGCCTAAAAGGTTATTTGATAACCTTTCCAATGAGGGTAGTTTTTTTTTTCAACTTAGTGTACAAGCTTAGTTTTAGTATATACTAAACCTGAAACTGGTTTGTTCAGAATCACTAGGAGAATCGATTGACATATTTTACACATTTTTTTTTTTTTCATAAAATTCAATTTTGTTTCAATAGTTTTCTACTCATAACAGTTGACGGGAATAGACACCAGGCTTGAGACGGTCCTCTCGGTCAGTTTCCGTGTATTAGACAACCCCTGCATAGCACATCTCAGGCATTTCACACTTTTTTAGGGAATTTAACGCGGCATAAACTAAGGTGTAACTTGGAGATTTACTAAAAAAAAAACACACACATTCAGGCAGTTCTGATGAAAATCTTGTTGGGGTGTCTCGGTTTTCGTATAAAGTAATAATAAGGTTGTATAATCTATGAAACCAATACTAATAACCAGAACACATGAAAAAAGGAGTGGCTTGATTTATTTGCCCCCAAGTGTATTTTGTTTGCTTTCATATCATGGCACACTCTAATTCTAATGTATGTTCATAAAATATCCCGCCAAGCCGCCAAGTTACAAAAGTTAGAAGTTATATAGCCCGGAATTGGAACTGAGCCCGATAAATTGCGGATAATATGCTCGCCTCTAACGAGGGACCTTAAATAATTGTGAACTAGCTTTAAGTGTATAATGGAGCTTACTATCTAACTATACCTTATGGAATTACAGATATGGAGGTTCCAGTATATTCACATTTAAAACAATACAAGGTTAGTCAGAAAGGGGGTACTAATCCGAAAGCGAGTTAAAGTAACCATGATAATGAATAACTTTTGTTCTACAACTTTTTCCAAAAGTCAATAGTTTAAGAGAAATAGGTGATTAAAGATCTCAAAAAAAAAAAGTGCTAAAATCTATCTATCCCCAGTTATGATGAGCTGTGTTAACATTTTAGGTCCTATTTGGGGTCACGAATTGGAAGCACCATTTTCTGAATTTGTAACTAAAGCAGGGATGAAGAATTTTTGAAAAAACTAAAATAAAAATTATGTTGCATTTAAAAAAAAAATACCGAATTTTGAAATTTTAACACTTGCTTTAAGATAGTCATCAGTGATACTTTAAGTGGCCTGCGGATTAGTACCCCCTTTCCGACTAACCTTGTATAATTCTTCATGTTTTCTAATGTTGGACACAGGCTTTTTCTAATGATCGCATAATTTTTCGACATAAGCTATCAAAGATACCACCATAAATGGTTCTGAACCGCTTGCTTCTTACGGCTCGAACTTGGTCGTTCTTGTCATAGGACCAATTTTATGTAATGTATAATATAATAATATAATTTTAAAGGGAGACCTTTAAAATTATCTAATTTGTTTCAGTAATGCCGCCTCCATCACCGCATCCGGACCATCCACCGCACCACCCCGGTGACCATCCTCCGGGTCACGAGCCAAAGCCGCATCACCCACCTCATCATCCCCCTCATCACCCCCCTCATCACCCACCACCGCCACATCATTAATATGTGGTTGATAGAATTTCTACCTTGGCTATATGTGGACTAAATCGCCTTTTCGCAATCCAATGTACTGAAACCATGGCAGTATTATTGCTTTATAAAAATAAAAAAGATTAATAAAGATTTTATCTCCAAATCCAAACTGGCTTTTACTTTGTGGTTTTGAAATGACGAATGTTCCTTGAAATATCAAATACATTACATTGATGAGTTAGGGGGCTATTGCACTATCATATATCTAGGATCATATATCTATGAGTCATAGATATATGATAATGTAATATAGACATGAGAATAATTTCGTCTTTGATCATGGATCTTTAACATTTGTTGTTAGATAGGATCCTAGGGTCATAGAAACAGGTTTTGCCAGATAACATGAAAAAGAAAAAAAAATCAAACTTTGCTGTATGTAGTACATCCATTTCATACCTTTGCCTTTTCCACGGTAACTAAAAAAAAGTTAAGTGTGCAAGCGGCGGCGTTGCAAACTGGCTGATCTGAGAGTATAAATAATGTTTAAAAAAAAACAGATTACGAAAAATAGGATCATATATTATAAGTATGATAATGTAATACACAGGTATGACTCTAGATGTCATGTATATAGGATAAGAGATATGATCCTAGATATGCATAATGATTGTGTAATAGCCGCCTTAGGAACTCTGCACCTATTAATTGCAGAGGAGATTTATCCTACTCGCAGCTAAAATACGCCTAGGATGTAGAGTAGTAACTATTGATGCTTGGGGCAGATTATACGGGGTGATGTATGTGGTACTACTACGGTATTCTTGTTGAGGCCTACGTGCATGCAATGGAGTGTTATGGATGATGATGGACAACTTTATCACTTGTATGTAGCACTGGAACGAAATACGAGATGATTTTGTATGCGTACAATGTTAGCCGGTACTAAGCTGTGGGTAATTTAAAGTTTTACTGATGACTGTTTTAAAGCGCAAGTGTTATGAATAAATAAAAAAATGATTTTATTTTCTTACAAAAGTAAAATTTTGTTATTTATTTTAAAAAAATCGACTAACCTTGTTCAGAAACAGAGATAATCGGTGATCCCAAATATGACCTAAAATACACTCGTATTAACATAGATGATGTTGGATTAAAGTATTTTTTATAAAAACTTTCAACATCTATTTTTAACTATTTTATTGTGATAGATGCCTACGTGCAGCCGCTGAGTGGAATAGGATGTTGATGAGTTTGGCTCTCGGTGTTGAGTGCATATGATGTTAAGAGATAAGATATAATTGAATAAGCACCCTGTTTTGTACCGCGTACACATTTAATATCTATCTATTATGTAGAAACATAATCACGTTTACCTAGAAATAAAATTATTACATTTTCTATTATAATATCAGACAAATGATTATTATAATTCCAAGAATTTTGTTAATTGTGTTACATAAAGCTGAAGCTACAGCCAACAAAACGGCCGCAAACACGAAGGTTACAATATAATTGTAACAAATCAAATTGATTGTCCTGAATCCGTGTCGACTACAAAATGCGCGTTGTACAGCATTATCCCTTCATATGAAATATTTCTGTTTTTGTGGGTATTCCTTGAAACGGACGCAACACTATTTTACGGATCGTTGCTTTGGGCCATTTCAAGTAACTTTTTTCCTTTCTGTGGTGTATACATATCCGCCCCTACTTTTTTCTGCGCATCCTATTTTATTTTTACGCATATTCGCGACGCGGTTAGAATGATCATCACTGTAAAGGCGCGATTCCATTAGGCAAGTTACTTGTATGCAAGTTGCAAATTGCATACAACTTGAACAGACCTGCATACAAGCTACAACTTGTGTGAGGTAGTTTGAAGTTGTACATTTTTTTATTCAAGTGACGTGCAACTTGAACTCGCAAACGTTAGTTGCAGTTTTCGAATTGCGAACGAGTGATGTGTACGGGCACGGTATCTCTCGCTGTACAAATTATCGAAACAGAATGGCTGTTAGGTGGGGGCACGAGAAAATAATCATCTTTATTGAGGAGTATCAAAATAATAACAATTGATGTCCAACTCAATTGTTGAACATGCATGCAATGCCCACTTGTATGCAAGTAAAACCTGCATGTAATTTGCACTCTCGAAAACATGTTTCCAATGTGGGCAACTTAAACGCAAATGTGACGTCATACTTGCATGCAAGACTTGCCTAATGGAATCGCGCCTTAATGGGCATCCAGCCTTTTTACCCAACATAACATCACGCTTTTATTCTCCGAAGGGTTAGGCAGATGTGTATAGTACACCCACATTTCGCCGTTATGTTGAAATCCCATGTAATAGGGGGCGAGCCTATTGCCATTAACCGGGTAAAATTCCAGACTCCGGGCTGCTACTGAGAAATTCCACACGCAAAAAACCCAATAACACTTTGTCCGACCTGAGGAAAGAACCCAAGACCTCACGCTCAGCAGTCGCGCTTGTGACCACTAGACCAACGAGGCAGACTTACCCATTAGTTTGCCTTAATTAAATTAAATCAATAAATACAAAATAATAAATACGTAAATAATTAAATATGTACAACTAAAAATATTAGTATTAGTACAATAATTTAATTATTAAAAACATAATATTTAATCAAAAATTATGTTTATAATGGGGTGCATGAAAAGAGCCTCTATAAGTGATGATACTTCAGTACGTTCGGCGCACCCTGGGCAGTCAGCCCCGCTACTAACCCAGTGGCGTAGCTACCGTATGGCTAGGCGGGGCAGTGCACCGGGGCCCCCAAGTTCGAGGGGCCTCTCGGCTTCCATGAACGACGTTCGAAAAAGTTATACAAGGTTAGTCGGAAAGGGGGTACTAATCCGCAACCCACTTAAAGTCTCACTGATGACAGTCTTAAAGCAAGTGTGAAAATTCCAAAATTCGATAATTTTTATTTCCATTGAAATTGATTTTTATTTTAGTTTTTTCAAAAAATCTTCGTCTCTGCTTTAGTTACTATTTCAGAAAATTAAGCTTCAAATCTGTGACCCCAAATATGACCTAAAATGTAAACACAGCTGATCATAGCTAAGGATAGATAGATTTTAGCGATTTTTTATGCAATCTTTGAACAGCAATTTCTCTGAAACTATTGACTTTTGGGGAAACTTGTAGAACAAAAGTTACTCATTATTATAGGTTATTTAACACCCTTTCGGATTAGTACTCCCTTTCCGACTAACCTTGTATAATATCCTAGTTGATTTTTTTTTTTTGACTTTATCTTTTTGGCCCCTAACCAACGACTTTTACGTGAAAGCGTGACAAACAAACAAACTTTCACATTTATAATATTATTAAGAATTAGGGTTAAATAATTATCTGCTGCGTTATACATAATGATTAGTAGTAAATAGCTTTGCTTTATTATGCCTGGCAGTAGGCGATAAGGAGCTGATGATGAAGTAGTTTTGCATCTTCAAAGTATTTAGTTTAGTTTAAATAGGGCCCTAATTTCGTTTTTGCCCTGGGGCCCTTGGTTACATAGTTACGCCACTGTATTAACCTTGCTGACTGGCTAATCTTTTCACCACAGCATGAGCTATTTTCGTATAGTTCGTGTTGACACGAGAGAAGAAGAAAATCAAAATAAAAGTGCAATAATGTCTAAATCAAATAAATAAATAAAATATCGATTTACAATTAAAATATCTAGCAACAATAATAAAATACTGAATATTTCTATTCAATATTTTATTTATTGTTGTTAGATAATTGTACTAAACAAATAAGCACTCTTCCTCTCTTCTACTAAACTATGCTGGGCCCAACAGGGTCCGTAATTTCTCCCATAGTCTTAACCTGTACCCCAAGTGTGAGTTTTTTTCGTTAACTACTGTAGTTGCGTCACGCCAAAAATGTGTGAAAATTTAGGCTGCATCTCTAGGCGACCCGTTTAATTAATGCGCGAATAATAGTTAGTGAACGGTGCGCCTAGAGACGCAGCCTAAATTTTCATACATTTTTGGTGTGACGCAACTACAGTAGTTAACGAAAAAAACTCACACTTGGGGTACTGTATTTAATTATATTTCTTAATTACCTACATTATGGAATGTAATAAAGAAATTGTATTGAATTAATACGGCAAAATATTAATATTGTAATTCGAAAGTTTTCACAAAAAATACCGGTGAAACAGGCAACTGAATTTATTAAATACCGTCTATACTAAGCTTAACCCGGTCGGTATATTTAAATAAAATTTAATCCAATAGCTTTCTGAAATCCGCTTCGTGGAATTGACTGCGGTCAACTAATTATAGCTGATACTTGAAGGTGAGAGAAAAGTGTCGTTTTTTACAAACCTTTTATTAAACCATCAAGAGCTAGTTAGTTAATTAGGAAAGAAGTCGTGAGCCGGGAGAGCGAGGATATTAGGTGTACAGAAGAGCCATCTGGCGACGAGGTTGCGCGATGACCGGAACCTTTGAACAACTCTATCTTTACTTTTCATTAGCAGCCGTTGTGTCGGCGATTTCTACTTATTAATTTGATCGTCTTTTTGCCAAATTAAATGAATTAATTAAACGCTAGTTATGGAAGGTTTTCTTGAGCTTTGTAAGATGGGTTGCGGTTGTGATTGGCTTCTTCTGATTTAAAAAAAAGAACGCCTTGTTTTTTTTTTCCTTTCATTGTTCCTACTAGAAAATTACTGCTCATTTTTATTTAATACAGCATGACTAGTTATTTACTTTACATTCGAAAACGATGAACTCTACTTATCATGGTTTACAACTTCTTCTACAAAATCTGAATTAGTGAAAAAAAACAGCTGTTCCAAACATTTTGTTATTAAGCAACATTGATTATATTGTTAATTGATTAAATTATTTTAAAATGGCGCCATTATATTACAAAGCCTAAATAAATAGGGCTTTATTGTAAAAATGTAATGATGAAAGAACATGAATGGGAAATTGTCACAATACCTTCGATTGTTAAGCGAATAAAGTTATCTAATCTTATCTTATCTTATCTTGTGCAATTTCCCATTCATCTACAATATCATTATAGCGATCTATTTTAACCACAATGATGACCTACTTATTTTGTTATAAAAAGATAGACACATTAAAATCAATAGCTAATCATGAATATTGCATAAGTTAACGCATGGTGGCTTACGATATAACAAGGTTACCATCACATCGCTATCGGCTTCCCGCGCTTATAGTTTTAATTAGAGCGGTAAATTTTAAGCGTTGATCGCATCGCCGCTTAAATCTTAGGAGCCACTTTAATTAAAATATATTCGGAAGACGCCGCGCTCGTCCGCGGTACAGGTAAAATTTTATAGGCCCGATATTCCGTGCCTTAAATATAGAGAATATTTATTGGCAACCTAGAACATTTTTACCTTATCGGGTAATATTTTATACTTATAATGAGCTCGTTATTTATTTATATTTTATGATTATGAAGGCTTTTTAATATCAGTTTTCTAGAAAAAAAAACGCCTGAAACGATTTTTTGTTGATAGATTTTTATTCCAATTAAAATATGTACTTTGTTAAAAGCAACGTCGACGAAAAACAGAGCAGTCAAGATTTTATGCAATTTCAAATAACATGTAGCGAGCATCAAGCAATAC
This sequence comes from Amphipyra tragopoginis, assembly GCA_905220435.1. Classification (NCBI taxonomy): domain Eukaryota; kingdom Metazoa; phylum Arthropoda; class Insecta; order Lepidoptera; family Noctuidae; genus Amphipyra; species Amphipyra tragopoginis. Next base: position 13,200,515 of record HG992005.1, on the reverse strand, counting down.
GTAGACGAAAAATAATTTAGCGAAAAATATTTACAGCGCTTCAATATTTAAAGTACGACGAAGAAAACACTCCAACTTCACCGTATTTGTGACACGAACAAAAAAGAAGTCCTTATTTAATAGCGACGTTTATAAACTTATAAAAGTGGAGTTTTTAACGAAACATAAGAAAAGTAAGAAGTTACTTTTCAATATTATCACGGGATTCTTGATCCGAATCTAAAGACTTGTCAAATTACGCGGCTGATTGGTCGGCGGCGCGGCTTCAGTGGAGTTCTTAATTTAAATTCAGTCTACTAATTGGTCAGCCGAGTCGACTCTTATTAGCTTTTTGATGGATATTGTTTTGATTAAATGAATTGCATGATTTTGTAATCAATTTTCTTCTGAATTTATTTTTTATGGATAGTAATATTAGTTTAGTATATTTTTTAAATGATGCGTTATAATCTCATTTAATAGTTAAGGACTATGAATAAAATTGTTCTTTTTAAAAAAAATAATATAAAGATTAATGAAGTACAGTTCTGAGCATACCTAAATATCACCATCAATTCAACGTACAAACAATTTAATTGCTAAATTACAACTAGAATTTCATGAGTTCTTCTGTTATACCTGCACAATTCAAGCTACATACGTATATCCCATTGTGTTTGAATAAACATTTCAATTGAGAGGGTTTTCATTCGCGGTGCCTATTCGACCGGACCCACACATTCAGCTCTTTTTCGCGCACCGCTGATTTCCGATGAATGAACTGCGGTCGGAATATTAGAGTTCGCCTATAACGTATAGGTTACCAATGTGGACTTTTAATTATTATTGCTTTAATGAATGTATATTGGAAAAGGAGGAAAAATATATTCGTAACTAATTAAACGATTTCCTACCTAAGTTAGTACTCGTTTTTTGCTTGACTGTACGTACCGACAGGGAAATGGGTAATATGTACGCTGTTTATGTCTAGTCGGATCGTAATAGCATGTAACGTAGTCACAATCTATAGTTTCTGTTACCGCAGGTTTCTAACACGTTAGGCGGAAAGGGGCTACTAATCTGAAAGGGTGTTAAAGTACACATAATAATGAATAACTTTTGTTCTAAAACTTTCCCCAAAAGTCAAAGTTTAAGAGAAATAGCTGTTCAAAAATTTCATAAAAATACGCTAAAGTCTATCTATCTTCAACTATGAACAGCTGTGTATACATTTTAGGTCACGGATTAGACGCTCCATTTTCTGAAACTGAAGCAGGGACTAAGAATTTTTGAAAAAACTAAAATAAACATGGAAATAAATATGATCGAATTTTGAAATTTTAACACTTGATACATGGAAATAATAATGATCGAATTTTGTTTTAACACTTGCTTTAAAACAGTTATCAGTGATACTATAAATGGCCTGCGGATTAGTGCCCCCTTTCCGACTAACCTTGTACAGTAGGCCTAGCACGAATATTTTGACGTATAGTAACGTAAACGCAACGTTAATGTGAGTGAATTTTAAATCAAAAATACAACTATTCTATAGCATTTTAGTTTACATTTATGCGACAAGCAGAAGTTGTATCATACATAGATATGAATAAAGTTTTCAATTCGATTAAATATTATGTGCGAAACGAATATTCCCAATTCAAAATTCACTCGCGATAACGTTACGTTTACGTTACCATACGTCACAATATTCTCGCTAGGCCTACAGGAGAAAATAAAAACATAAGCACTGAAATCAGTCTAGTCTTCTCTCTCGTCAGTTCTGGACATAAGTTTCTTTTTATGCTACGCACCATGCTACCCACTTCTCTGCCTAGGTAGGCGTAGGATTATGTTATGTAGGTCGAGAACCAAGTACGGGTCACAAAGCTTTATCCTTTAATTTTATTTCAGTGCTCAAAATAGATACTACCTCTGTGGCCTTTGAATTCGAGGACTCCTTCGTATTCAATAGCACAGCATAATAAATAAGGTTAACCGACGAGCCACCTATTCTCAGAACAGAATCAGTTCCGTAGAAAATAAAAATACCAAATATATTGGTATATCTGAAGTGGAAAAACGAACGAGACATGGGATTTCCCAAAACGTATACGATATTTTTATCATGTGATAACTCTATTAGGTACTAGAGGTCGCTCGCGCGCGTTCGCCCGCGTTGATGTCGTTTATCGTGTATTCCGTATTTTTCGCGATAAAAAGTAGTTTATGTCCTTCTCTAGGTTCCAGACTATCTCTGTACCAAGTTTCATCAAAATCGGTTCAGCGGTTTAGGCGTGAAAGCTTAACAGGCAGACAGAGTTACTTTCGCATTTGTAATGTTGGTAGGGATTTAAAAATATATTGTCTGAAGTGAAAAAACTAACAAGACATGGGATTTCCCAAAAACGCATACGATATTTTTATCATGTGATAACTTTACTAGGTGTTTTCCATTTATGTCCCGATAATATCGAAGTACAGGATAGTGAAAGTTTAATCTACCTGTCATTCAAACGAGGCGAAGTGCGTAGTCGATTTTATCTTGACAAGCGGTACGCGTAGAACTTGAGCCGATTGTTTGACATTTAGACGTCGCCGTCGCAGCCCTGAACACTGAAGATATATACTTAAAACTTGATCGTCAAATATTTATGCGTTCGAGCGACTCTTCCGTGAAAATTTAATGACCAATTGAGAATTTCTTCAAGGCAGCTCGAATTAGCCTGTTTAATGTCTACCTATACGGATGTAAACGAATTCGTGTAATTCCTTGAAACCACATGTTCTATTAATGGTATAGGTTAACCCCGCACGGGATTTAGATTGATTAAAAATAAAACAAACTATTTTTTTTCCCAATTTTTTTATGTGGTAGTAAATTTCGATGACATGCATAAATGAAAGAAAGCACGGCGACCCAGCTGACGTGCACGAGTAGCGCGATATCGCTCCACGCAGTCAGTTAACTCGGGACGCTAAAATTACTCAGATACCATGTTTCATTTTTTGAAAACTTTTTTTTGTTGATTCTGAAAAAAACGGCATGTATGCAGGGTCAATCAGTGTCACCAGTAGATCACGTGGTTTGAAGGAATTACACGAATTCGTTTACACCCTGTATATGTAGAAAGGCGTGTGTAGCATACTGTAAATCAACCTTCAACTACCTCGAAGTATATTTCATTTAAAAACAATTCGTAGTTACGTGTCTAGTTTAATATAAGCACATAAAACTGTGCCAGCGGATATAAAAGGTTAACAAAATGATTCAAAACATTTTTCCTACAGTGAATTTGTTTTTCTAACGTAATGTCAACCCTGGGTTTTCAATGCGGTCCCCTAGAGGCTCTACATCTAAGTTAAGTTTAAGTTAGAGCTGGCTCTGTCGCGTTATATGTGTCTCTCGTGACACATCCAACAATGAATTTTTGGACAACATATTCACCGGGTCGCGACTAAACTACGCTTTTCTAAAGAACGAAATTGAAAATTTTCCTTCAAATGCTAAAACAACGTAACAAAACGTTACTTTGACAAACACCGTAGCCTCGAAGAGATATTCAATTGAAATTGTAGAATGTCAAGCTGAAAATATTTCATGAAAAGAGACAAGAGCGACCCGGCCGGGCCGTATCGCGTACCTTTCTCGCTCGGAAATGCACAAAATAAAACACCAAACAAAGAATACGAAACTGGCCGGCAATCGTAAAGTAGCCGGTCGCCAACGTATATGCAAATGTGGCCAATTTAAAATTCAATTGATTCATTTCGAAACGGAAATGTCTAGGAATAAACCTTTGCCATTAGTTAGCGTGCAAGCTACACTAGAGCTGTCAATTTGCTTTATAAATTAGTCAGGCTCGCGCTAAAATAATCGCAATTAAATATTCAAATTCGGTAGTGCAGAGACGTGTCGCTGCAGCGACGCTGTCAGGACTTGCATTCGGCTTGTCGGTGAAATGAACATGTCTGGGCCGTGGTATTCCAGGAATAGCTTCGAACGGGACAGGTCAAACGGAAATAAAGCAAGCTGCACTCAGCGAAGTTTGGACATGTCTGATAGCTATACTGGCGGCTCGTGAATAAAATACATGCTATTTCTGTTTAGCTTTTTCATTTCGCTATTTCATTCGTGCACCATTGTTATTGTTGTTTATGGTAATTTGTGTTTTATAATTCTTATTAGGTTACAGTTAGTGCTCATTCACACGAAGACGATTCGTTTTTTTTTTTGACGGCGGCTTTTTTTTTAAATGCCCGTGTTGACACGCATCACGAATCGTAAAAAATGTCGGACACGTCTTAAATCACGTATCGTCTTTTAAAAAACACGTTCGTCAAAAAACACGAAGCGTGATTTTTTGTGACGGATCCATCGTGTTCGACAGTTCATCCAAGACTAAGAATCAAGAAAGGAATGTGAACATCAATTCGGATATTTTTCCGAATCGTGATAAAACACGATTCCCTATGCAATGTAAACGTCCATCCGTCATGACGGATCGTGTTTTATGACGAATCGTCAATGACGGAACCCGTGTGAATGAGCCCGTACAACAGTTACAACTTACTTAGTTTTAAAAATGGCGACATGACTTTTACTTAATAATCTTAAAATAAATAGTTAATTTGCATAAAATATACTAAAAACAACTGTTTACCTGAGTTAAGCTGAGCAATACAAAGTTTCTAGTTTATTAGCATGCAAGGGAACGAATGGCGCCCAACATGGGGCCGACTGCGTCCGCCTAAATTGCGTTCTCGTAGCGTGCATTATCCTCTGACACCACATGTGGTCAGGACTGGAATACTCATCCACTTCATCTTTTGTGGAATATAATCATAGTCTGCGGTGGCGCATATTGTGTAACATTGTTACTCACGACTTGAATATTTAGTACATTTTTCTCGGTCGTATTTATTTTTCAATATTATTACTGGAAAACAATAACACAATAATTCGAAGAAACAAAAGTATGGCAGTTCGTAACCTCCACATGATGTGGTGCCATGTCATCTGATAACAATTGCAAAACCAATATAAATTTCTTGGCAGAGGCGCCTGGGTTATAAGAAAATGTATTATGAAAGCGAGCGGTTTTATTGTGTGGCAGTAAAACGGAAGAATTTGCATCGGGAATCGAACCAGACACTTGCAAATCGACGATCGTAAAACGATCCCGCATCGGTCACCGGCTTCATGAATAAAACCTTATTTGGTGTTGGAACCGCTGAAAAAAAAAACAGTGAAAAAATACATGTCCCACTGTACCTACAGATTGTTCTGAATACAATTGATATGTGGAATAAAGAATGTTTTTTAACAGCGATGCTTGGGATATATCGGTGAAAAAACGTACAAGAACATTGTATATAGTATGTGGTACATACATAATATGGCCGCATGTGTGTGTGAGCACTGCAGAAGTCACGTTCAGGCAATATTTGCTGTATAAAATTCAGCAACTGAGTCGGCGCTGTGTGTAATGTATACCTACTCATCACATGTGCTGTTACAGGGTTTTTTATATCCGCATAAAGTAGGAATACTTGCTAAATAATTCCTTTATCTCAGTATAGATAGACATGTATATTTCATATGTTCGTGGTTCGTAGCAACACAAGAATAGTTGACAAGAGATTTTAAATTCTTGTGAAGTTTGTGCTGCGAGTATATAAACTTACAAAATTATTTGTCTAGAGCTTGTATAACCTCCCATGATAAATTGTATAACATAACTTAGACAAGACTTAGTAAGGTATTAAACAGTTGATGTATCTTATGTAAGCGAAGTATCAGGTGTACCATTTCGTAAAATATCTATTTGTTTGTAGTTAAACAACAATGTGGTTGTTATTTAAGTTGAGCAAGCCGACAGCGACGCGTGCCGCTAACACGAGATTTCGAAAGTTATTATGAACTCGACACATTGCCGGCTAATTCAGAATACACGTTGTTACAATATTTGAGCAGGAATGTTGGACGCGAGTTTTAATAAATGCCTCTTCTCCATTTCCATAAAAACGTGTCGGCTTTTGTACTACGGATTTTTAAGGGCGGAGTTTTCGACACCATGAATGTAATTTCACGAAACACTCGTAAATACAAAAACGTACACATTACCCACGCCCAAAGTGTTTTGTGTCGACAATGTTCTCAGTGATGTCTTCAATTGAATCAAGTTCACTCAAGCGTACCGAGTCCCTAGCAACATGTCGGCAAACGTACAAGTAAACGTTACCGCGCGTTTGGTGAACAAACAAAAAAAGAGATATTCGTAACTTTGGCTATCGACCTCCGGTCCTCGATTCCACTTTACGCATTACACCAATTAGTTGAGTACATTAGGAAGTCCGGAACATAGTTAGTGAGCAAACAGAGTGTCTAATTAAAAAGTTTTTCCTCTAGTAACAAGGATGGACGTGTTCGTAACGTTAGATTGATGTTTGATTGAGTACGTACGGTAAGTTTTCCACCTGTGTCTAGCTCGAATGTTCTCCAAAGAACTTTGTTTCGAACTCCAAATCACTTTCAGTGGATAAGTGTGAAGTAATCGTCTTGTTAGAGATGTTCACTACAAAGTAGGTGGTGAATCTAGGTCACAATAGTTCATGTCAGCTAACATTAGTAGCACCTTAATGATTCCTGGTATAGGGGTAATATTCTACATTTATTTGTTCCGTTCTTTCTGGGAACAGAATATTATTAAAGCCAGCTCTTTATTTTTATAGAATGTATTCTTGGAAGCGAAATTGCGAGAGAGAGAGAGAGAGACATTCAAGAGAAATTCAGTCCACGTGGGTGTGACATCCGTGGACTACAATATACTATGCTATATGTATAAGTCACAACAAGCTGTATCCTGTTTTCAGAAAGCGTAGGCAAAACATCAAATTACGAAATGCGAAACATACATAGCGTACCTTTACCTTCAAGTTAGGTCAATCCGAATCTTTGTGACCCGGGAGGGATGTTTGACCTCTTGTTTCTGCTGTGACTCGAGTCCACTCACGATGATGACTGACAGTAAAGTGCCAGATGGAAAACCAACCTTATTTTCACACTGTTAAGGTTCACCTGTCTAGCTAAATAAATTAAAAAAAAAAAAACTTTTTCTGTGTGTATTCCAAGCATTTTCTTACATTTTTTCTGTGAACTTTTTAAAATTAAATATGTCTGCTAACTAATAGTATTATATTCATTAATTCAAACCTTTGAATTCTTTAGGAATATGTACTGAAACTCACCCTATTTTGTTTTTTTCATGGGCAGGCTACGAAAAATCTTCTAAATTAAAAATTGACAAAATGTTTTCTCCATCTTTTTTAGGCACAAGAGTAGTCTATATGTAACTTACCAGAACATCTAGTCATACATGGATTGATTGAAAAATGTACCGAAAAACAGCTTATTTATAGCAGATTTGTAAATACGTTCTCCCTACAAAATATTTTTTAATCGTCTTCTGGCACCTACAGTGAAAAGGAGCCTTGACGAACAGACATGACAACGAAGAACAAAGTGATCCTTTCTAATTCTGCGTAACCAATCTCTGGTATTACGTTTCCTTTAATAGGATTAAAATTGAATAACACATTATAATTATCCAGTACATATTTTAACATTACTCGTATATTATGAATTTACCCGTACCATCGTTTTTACCGCATTCATATTGTTTAATTACGTAATGCACTTCACTTGGCTTAAGGGATTACGTGTGGTGAATGTCGGCTCTACTTACATCGGAAGTGATGAGCCCATGTTTATAATTACGTAGCAGGAAATGTGGTGAAAGTAATACCTACATGGAGAATGATAGCCTTACTGTTATGTCATGTTGTAAAGAGTGGTTGGTTATAGTCTGTACCTCAAGACTCTTATAAAAACAGATCAAAACAGACTTGTAATGGAAATAGGTAATAGAAAAATAATAACTGATGATGATGGGGTGCATGAAAAGAGCCTCCACGAGTGGCGATACTTAAGTACGTCCGGCGCACCCTGGGCAGTCAGCCCCGCTACCAGTCTTGTTGACTGGCTAATCTTTTCACCACGGCATGACCTATTCTCTTATAGCTCGTGGCGATATGACAGAAGAAGAAGAAGAAAAATAACTGATAACCAGAAGATGACTTTTTTTTAACGTGGGGAAATCCTCATTTAACCCTCGCCCTGGGGTAGGTCGAGGGTTATGTCGGTCTTTTACCGATTATACTCTTTTCAACCTAAGGTGAGTCCTGGGGTTTTTCTATAAAACGATACCATCAAGAGAATAGAAAGAAAGAAAGAAAAAATATTTATTATGGACTCACACAGGCAGTTACAGAACAAAAACAATATACAAAAAATCTCAAATATCAAATATTATTAAAAAAAACATGTATTATATAGCTATTTTGCGGTGTTTGATGATGACGTTAACGTTTTTTCAATAGCAGTCTCCTTACGGCTACAATTTACGAAATTACCGCTAAGGATTCATCTTTCGTTAAACAGAATAAAGAACCACCATGGTGTACAACCAAGGATTTATAGCCGGGATCACGGGATTAGCTAGTGCAGGGGTGGGCAAATTTTTGTCAACCGGAGACAAAAAAATGCGCCCGACCATTAACAGGCCCGAGAAGGCGGCGCGCAGTGTTCCGTGCGCGCCCCTCAGGAGGACGTGGGGCAAGGCCCCACAGAAGGAGAGGTCCGCCAGGGGCTGGCGGATAGAGGCCTGCCGGGGTCGCGGTGCATGCAGCTGCGAATCCCGCAACTCCAGCCAAGGGTCAGGAGAAGGAACACCGTGGGTTTTTAGCCGGTAAGAGCCCGGCATAACCCGCCTGGGGAAGGCGAAGGGTATACATGAGGATTTCCCCAAGATAAAAAAAAGGGGGGGCCATAACAAAAAAAAGTTTTTTGTTATGCCAAAACAATTCTATTTGTCTCAAATAATTACGGCTATTTGATATGGCCGTACACTCTTACTCTAGAAGGCAGAGTGAGCGGGCCGGATTAAAATCCTTCGCGGGCCGGATTTGGCCCTCGGGACGTAGTTTGCCCATCCCTGAGCTAGTGCATTCACCGTAAGTAATCAAAACAGTAGGTAACCTCTAACATCATGACTATGACATTTACTTTTTATCCGGTGATGGCAAACGTGGTGATTATGGTAATATCCATTACCGCCTATGAGGCCTATAGTCTACAGTGGACGTTGACAGGCTGAAATAACGGAACTGAGAATAAACAGTATAAATGAATCAAAATAAAACGTGTGAGTGTTACCATTGTAATTGATATTTTGCATAATTGCATATGAAATTCGATTGCGCTGTCGCTCTAGCGGGGATAATGTCCTTAATTAAAACAGTCAAAATTACAGTTTTTGTGGGTTTATTAAAAACATGTTCCCATCCCTATATTGATGGCTCAAGGGGTTGATGCACGCTACGCCGGAATTTATCGCGCAAACTTCTTTTACGAGTTGCTGTAAATAAGTACTTTGGCAGTAAGTCATGGCGTGATATAGACTTCACGTTATGTAGCTATCGACTAGTTATGAAGAAAACTGACTTTGATGGCAGGGATGTAATGCTGGCTGTATTATGAGCGTTTTTGTAGTTTGATATTTTTTTGTGAGTAATAAGAGAACAAATTTGTGTGCTAATTTGGACATTAAAGAAAAGAAGTTGCAGTCGGCTGATCAATATGGTTATTTTCAAGTCAATTCTTTCTTAATAATAACGAAAAGGTAAGGCAATGGGTTAAAAATCTGAACATTACTCTTTTTTTCTTGGGTTTTTTAATTGAGGGATTCATGCGTCTTGATCTTTATCTATCTTCATTCAATTTCCTCTTGTCACTGCAATTTAATTAGTGTCATAAAGTAATATAATTTAATCACAAATTCGATTTCTAGAAACATTGAAGTAAAAGTGATTTTTTGAACTTGTAGAAGGTTGAATTTGGAATTCAAAGTTTAATGATGTTTGTTTTGTGAATCCGGGCCTAATAGTTAATCGAAATAAAAATGTCCGATGCTTTCAATTAATTTGTAATAAAAAATAGTCGACCGCAATCAACATGGATGTCATATTGAAATCCAATTGATGTACTGAATGCAGAGCGGAGTTTAAAATATGACATTTTAGTGTTTTTATTTCAAGTTAATAGTTTTTGAAGTTTTATTTTTTTGGTGGATAATTTTATTGAAAAATAGGTACAACGTTATTTTTAGTATATACAAAAACCGAGATAGCCCAACAAGATTTTCATCAGAACTGCCTGAAATGTGTTTTTTTAATAAATCTCCAAGTTACACCGTAGTTTATGTCGCGTTAAGTTCCCTAAAAAAGTGTGAAATGCCAGAGATGTGCTGTGCAGGGGTTGTCTAATACACGGAAACTGACCGAGAGGACCGTCTCAAGTCTCAAGGTGTCTATTCCCGTCAACTGTTAAGGGTAGAAAACAAAAGAAAAAAATTGAAACTTATGAAAAAAAAAAGTGGTGTAAAAAATATGTCAATCGATTCTCTTAGTGATTCTGAACAAACTAGTTTCAGGTTTAGTATATACTAAAACTAAGCTTGTATAAAAACTGTGTTTTTTTTTGTAAAGTAACAGCAATATTTTCGTATTAATTTTCCTTTTTCTATTATAAGTAGCTATGTAATATTTTGAAACGTATAATGGAGTTAACAGTCATTTTATTAATGAACCACACACAACTACCCAATATTTAATTGTAAAATAAAATCCATTTGTTAATTGAATAATCTTGGTAAATCAGGTTACTGAATAAGCGCTGTTTGTAATTTATTACATGCTGTCACTGATTAAACACTAACCAACTACACCTCAAAATGAGGATTTACGGATTTGTACTCACGCGAAACTAGGATTACTAAGTGATAAAGTATATTTATTTCAAGCTTATGTTTGGTAATGGGGTAAGCAAAGTTACAAATGGCTTTGATAACGGTTAACCCCAAATAGAGTAGTTGGGTGAAAGTCTATAAAATCATAATGTTGTTACTGGTTGAACAAACAGCAGCAATTCTTACTGTGGTGATTCTTAGGACTTGTGCGAGACGACAGGCAATTTTCTTTTTTCATTTTCAGTCTATATTGAAAGTAAAGTATATTAATGCATTTAGAAAACTTCCAGTATCGAACCCTGAATTTCCACGTTGTGTCGGACTCGATCCTCCGCCTTCCGCATGTAGTTATTTCAGCTACCTTCTTCAGGTGTTCGACTCGTTTATCTGGTCTGGAAGTCGTCTCGACACAAGGACTCGTCTAGTCTAAAAGCCGTCTGACTGCAATATACTTGTCGCAAAGTCAAAGTTTTTTATTTCAAATAGATCAGATTACAGGCACTTTTAAAACGTCAAAACTAGGTGCACGGTTCCAAAAGGTAGGTTCTATGGAAAAGAGCCGGCAGGAAACTCCATGAATACTCTTTTTAAAATAGTAGATCATGACTATTCCATTACAGTAGCGTGCGAAATAGGATGAGAATAATGCAGGTTAACGTAACAAATAAACTCATATAAGAGTAACAAATAGAAAAATATGTCTTCTAGGATTGCTGTAGCAGTTAAGAGCAGACCAGTCCCGACAGACAGCACCCAAATGATTAACACCTCGCTTACAATCAATGCGCACGTCTTACGCCATACGATAACTAGATTCCACATAATATCATTCCTACAGGGACTCTTATAGCCAGGTCCATTTCGCTCAGAATGTTCAGAATGGACACAACGCCTATACCCGGGTAATTTAATTCCCAGGAACATTGTAAAACGTGGACAGGGCAGTAACTCATAACCAGGTGTCAGGATTTACGTCCACACAATATGTTATAAAAATCCGGTCATTTTATTTTACGGGTCCACATGATATGGGGTTTTATTTTGTGCCAGGGTATCTTAACGCTTGTAAAATGTAAAGGGGTATTTTTTTCTGCTAGTGTTACTGAATTACCTTATATGTTCATGGTATACAAGGTTAGTCGGAATGGGGGTACTAATCCGCAGGCCACTTAAAGTATCACCAATGACGGTTTTAAAGCAAGTGTTAAAATTATAAAATCCTATGATTTTTATTTCCATGTAAAATAATTGTTATTTTAGTTTTTTCAAAAATTCTTCGTCTCTACTTCAATTACGAATTCGGAAAATGGAGCTTCTAATTCGTGACCCTAAATATGACCTAAAATGTAAACTCAGCTGATCATAGCTGAGGATAGATAGATTTTAGCGTATTTTTTATGTAATTTTTGAACAGCTATTTCTCTTTAACTATTGACTTTTCGGGATAGTTGTAGAACAAAAGTTACTCACTATTATGGGTACTTTAACACCCTTTCGGATTATTACCCCCTTTCTGACTAACCTTGTATATCGATTTGTTGACATTAATTTCTGAGGAACGTGTATTGAAGAGTCGAACCAATAGTATTTAATTAGGATTCCTGGACTTTGATAGGCGGTTGATTGATTGATGATATACCTTTAGCGAAAACCCTTTTTTACTAGCTAACATTTTTAAGCTTGTTATTTTAAGATCAACGTGAAAATTTGAGAGTTCGAATTAGAAAAAAGTTTTGCAGTAATTAATTAAAATAAGGTCAATTTTTATTTTAGTATTTGATGGTGTGCGTAATCCGTCAACCCACACTAGGTCAGCGGGGTGGACTAAGGTAAACCCTGATCTTTCAGAGAAGAGGCCGCTGCCCACATTGCGTCAGTATAATGAGCTGATTTGATTATCCTATTTATTATGCAAAACACAGATAATTGACGTGGCTCAAAAGTCTGCCCAACTAAAATGGGACTGGGCAGGACATGTCTGCCGCATGCCTAATGTACTGTGGGCCCAAACAGCACAGAACTAGTGCCCTGAGACAGTAAGACAGGGTCGTGGCAGAACACGAAGGAGATGGTGGGACGAAATGGATGCATACCTTCAAAACTGGAAGGAAGTAGCGCGGGAGCTATAAAAGTGGAGGAAATGGAGAGAGGCCTTTGCCCAGGAATGGGACAGCATAGGCTGATAATAATAATAATTTGGCTCTCTGTAGGAATATCGAAATATTATTAGCCGATTCTTATCTGGCCGACAACCTTTCGCCACTTTTCATTTCGCCGAATAATTAAAACGCCGAATGATTAAAGTCCCTAATTATGTTTTGTAAGTTTTTGTTACGCCGACTAGTCTGCTGGCCACTGTTTCATTAGTCAACTGTATTATTGGCCACTTTACACTTGTTAGATGGCTCATTTTGCCATCATGCAAGCAAGCATGCAAGTGTTTCTGGGTTTGCTCCGCCAGAAGCTTCTGGCTCCACGCTTTTAAATAACACTCTAGGGGTAGGACAGAGTCTGACTACGTGTAGTCAGGGTGCGCTGAGTCGGATTAAAATTACATTCCGTTGTGTGAAAATAATGTTGTGCGAATACTTATTCGGAAAATTAAACAATAGTCAAATAAGTATTCGACTAAAACAACATTTCTGAATTACTTTTTGCCACCACCAGCCAATTACAGCCACCAGCTAATAATCATTCGGCGAAATCAAATTAGGGTAAAAATTGCTTCGGTAAAGATTATGTCGGCGAATCGTTGTCGGCATAATGAAATTCGATATAAAATTCTTCGGCAAAAACACTGGCACCCTTATAATTTATTATACAATATTATTATTAATTATTTTGTTTTAACATAATTAAGACATTTAGGTAGACATAACATCTGTTTCTTTACTAACTAAATTACTGAGGTTTAAAGCTTATGTTTTAGGATTATGCCTAAATGTGTTAACGAAACTAGATATGCCTATATTTCTATGTAAATATGCAGAGCAGTAAGTTAGTAAACTAAGGGTGTTTATCTTGTTCGTGTACCTACCTAATACCGAGTTGAGGTTCACTCGCTAAAAGTTGCCTGGTGTTGGTTACACTGCGTAGGCTTATGTGGATGCTAACGCTACACTACAAACACTTGGTTGTGTGTGGGATGGGGAGTATAGGTATGGCTACTCGAATTTTCTTGATTTTTGTACAGAAAATCTAAAATATATCGCTCAGGAGCTGTCTAAGATACGTTACGGAAACGTGCATATAATTGTAACGAAAGTAATTTTTCTTTAGGAAAACTGGTCCTTTCTTTATTTTTTTCAATTAATCCGAAGTCTTTGTATACGATGTAAGTAATGAAATCAGTGTATTCTGACAGTATAGCATTCTGTTAAGAGGACATGTTAAGTACAAGACGTTCACAGGCAGTGTGTAGAAAAAGTGCAGCAACGAAAGCAACGACAAAAGACGACAGCTGAAGTGCAGAGTCATTCTTGAGATTAGATATTAAAGCGCCCACCTCATCAGAATCAGTATCGAATAGAACAAAAGATGTTAGATGAGAGGAGCTATTAATGTCGCAGTTGGAATTTGGGACATTCGAAGCATGGTCGATTCGATCAACAAGAGATTGTCCGATTTCAGCGAAATACTGATTAACAGTATTTACAGCTGTTGCTGGGTCATCCACATCAATTTTCAAAAGCTCCTCTGCAGGATTTTTATTACGCAACGTGTTGGTTATTGTACGGATAACATTCCAGGTTTGTTTTGGGTTAGTGCTTAGGTCTAATTGAGAGGCCTCGTATTTGTCTCTTAGCTTGGCCAAGAGGTCATTACAGAAATTGCGGTATCTGGAGTATGAGGATTTGAGAACATCATTTGATGGCGACTCTTTTGATTTTTTATGCAGAGTGTCACGGTGTGAAATGCATCGTAGTAAGCCTGGGGTAATCCAGGGCTTAAGAATTTTTTTTCTATTTGGTACTTTACGTAAGGTTGTGTTTATTTCCAAAGCGTGTTTTATCTTTTTTACTAAAGTGTCAATAGCAAGATTGGGGTCATCAGTATCCAAGATATCAGAGAAGTCAGTCTCTAGAAGACTGTCGACCGCCATATCATAGTTTGTAACTTGCTTAGATTTTGGAGCATTGTTTCTTGGACCATTTATCATGGACCAGCTTACATGACTTGAGGTTTTCAAAAACGGTGGTTTCAAAAATCTGGTGTTCGTAGTTTATCATGACATTGATAAGCCATTGGTGTCAAGTTAGAAGATAAGGCCACCCTCTATATTGCTGTGGGTGTCGTGGATAGGAGGCTTTGTGCAATAATAATAAAATTCTGCGAATGTTGGGTTTCGAACCTATTATACGCGCAAAAGGACACGCGGGTGCGGACGTATGCGTCATCGGCATTGACCGGAAGAAGCGCGACGCGGCGGCGACATGGTCCGATCCGATGACCACGCGCTTTTACGGACACCATGTCGCCGGTGGCGGTGGACTACACTCTCTTCAGTAAAAATTAATAATTGTGTGTTGGGGAAGTAATATTTGTTTTAGACGGCAATACACCACGCCTATTTCGATATACAGTGGTCACAGTCGTTCGATATACAATCCGCTTTTCATTAACATTTCAATTTTTACAGCGATCATCAATCTACCGTTGAACCTGGCGATCATGACAACAGTTCCTTCGTCTTCTCTCGCATCGGCAAGAGCCCTATTATTAGAGAATAGCTCATTTCGCGGTGAAAAGATATGCCAGTCAGGAGCCTAATTCTACTAACAGAAACTTTTATCAATTGCAACTTAATCGTTTATTCAGACAGTTTTCGTTTACAAAAACTATCAAATTGTTTGACAACAAAAACAAAACCAAAAATTTTGACAGTTTTCGTAAACGAAAACTGCCTGAATGAATGTTGGTAGAATTGGCCCCCAGCAAGGTTGGTAGCGAGGCTGAATGCCCAGGGTGCGCCGGACGTGCTTGAGTATCGTCACACGTGGAGACTCGTTTAATACACGCCACAAACTTCATAACAAATCCTGATGATTATATTACGTGTATTGAGAGGTCCATTTTGAGCGGTGTAAAATTAACGGCTGTTACAAGCACAGAAATCATCCAAATATTTAATTTTTTGTGTTCTGTGGCATCATAGGAAGATGTTGACGTCTGCAAAAGATAGCAAGAGAAACAACGTGGTCATTCTAGCGGGTAGAAGTACGACATAAAACTTCATCTTTATCAGGCGGCTAATACTCCTAACCTAGGATGTCGAGTGTTGTATTTTGGTGTTCGAAAATTTCTACAACACTTGACTAAGATGTACGTACGAAGTTTCAATATGTTGTGTGTTGACAGAAGTTATGCTTGTTTTCTGAAGCGGCGCCAATTTCGCGGGGGGAATCGCCTTAAAAAAAAGAAAACTTTGCTGGCCAGCCATCATATGGTAGAACTCCTTGTGAAAGACCTCGTAAGAGGAAGTTGGAGTAATTTTTCCCTATTTCTGCTATCAAGCAGCATTGCTGTATTCAGGTTTGAAGGGTGTAGAAGAAGTTACAGGCACATGCGATTTTCAAACTATGTCCTATCCAAACCTTTTGGTGTAGGTGTATATAGCCGGTGGTAACTAGAAAGGACGTAGGCTTGTTTACCATGTTGATAATCCCTTAACTCCTTGTCCCTTACAATATTTACTGGAAGACAGTACAGACCATATGGCAAAAAACATTATAATGTGACTAGTTGCTATGTAGGTATTCTTATGTAGTACGTTCATACAACATCGTAAGTAACATTGTCCACAAAAGGTTAGTATAAAGATTTATCACTATTTGTATCCTTGGCCTAATGGGCGCGTGGGAAGTTACTTACAAAACGTATGTTTTCTTTATTTCCCGAGCTTTTCTAATCTCCTGTTGATAAGGAAAGTTCCGGGATCTTTTAAAACCTTTTCCGATTATCGGTGGTTGTAAAAGATTGGGAAACAATCTGAAATCGAAGTCGTTGATCGAACTGTTTCGTTCGTAGTATTTATAAAACATCACATTTAAAATAAATCATAGCTGGAATCTATCTAATCTGAACCGTCTTTATCTTTAAAAAGAAAACATCGTAAGCTTCTTTATGTAAACATTTATAAGTATTCATTTGAGTAGATCCGTTCTTATGTGGTAACGTTCTTTGATGTTTCTTCTCAAAGCATTCACTCTGCGTGGGATTTTACTTATACAGATCGGAAACCTTAGGTGAGCAAGGAAAATAAAAACTTCTCGTGTTTTGTTGATGTTTAGCAAAACGTTGTTCTATAAAGCACTCATAGGCAAAAAGAACTGTTGAGGTAAAACTTTGTATTCAATGAATTACTTTAATGCATTCACCGTTAGAATTAACTACGTATTTGCGGTTTTGTAAAAATCTCTAGAGCATGAATTGAGTATATACTGTGCACTTAGAGAAACTTTCATGAAGAAATTGAACAGAGTTGCAATATAAATATGAGACTACCTACTCAGAGTCTGGTGGTTGAAGTGGGCGTGACTGTTGAACGTTCGGTCTTGGGTTTGATTCATAGATAGGACTAGCTTTTGCTCGCAGCTTCGCTTGTGTGAAATTTTGTACCCATAAAGTGGCGATTTTCCATACCAATTTTCATCCCCTATTTAACTCCCTTAGGGGTTGAATTTCGAAAAATCCTTCCTCATTTCTTGTCTACATTATAAAGGAAACCTCTGTGCAAAGTTTCAGCTTTCTAGGTCCAAGGATTTAGGCTGGGCGTTGATGAGTCAGTCAGTCAGTCAGGACTTTTTATTTATATAGATAGAGTTTACAATTTATCACTTTCAGTATAAAGTCATCATCAAAAGTTTTATTTAATTTATTTATTCAGTCGCGTTTGGTTCTAGACGCACCTGATGGTAAGCGCAGGCAGGTTCTAAGATGGAGCACACGAATCCAACGAACAGAGATATAGAGGGATTCGCCTTTACCCCGATAACACATAATGGTTGTGTGGCGCCACAGTTGAATGAATGAAAACATGGCTTTTTTAACCGACTTCAAAAAGGAGGAGGTTCTCAATTCGGTTGTATTTTTTTTTTTATTATTTTTTATGTGTGTTACCTCATATCTCCGTCATTTATGAACCGATTTGAAAAAATCTTTTTTTGTTCGAAAGGGTATACTTCCCGATTGGTCCCATTTAAATTTTGTTATGATTAAACCATGAACTTCAGAGATATGGAACGGAACTCCTCATCGGACCAAAGCAAAATTCTCAAATTACTAGTATTGCTTTGTTTATATTTGTTGTTGGGAACTGACTACTTGAAAAGAGGAGGGGGTGCGTGTCCCCCCCCCCTCCCCCCTTTGGAATGTTTTCATTATATCGTGTAAGGTATCATTTGAAAGGACTTTTTATGCCCGACTACGTCAATGCCAAAAAGAATTGTTATGAAGGAGGGGGTTAAAATTATGACACTAAAACGTATTAAATAAAAAATAAAACTTTAAAAAAAAGTAAAAACCGACTTCAAAGAAATACTAAAAGGAGTAAAATAATTACCATAATATAAAATTAACAGTTTCAGAAGTCGGTGCAACTCTACACTGAAGCAAATAGAAGCCACCGACTTCTGAAACTGTTAATTTTATATTATGGTAATTATTTTACTCCTTTTAGTATTTCTTTGAAGTCGGTTTTTACTTTTTTTTAAAGTTTTTTTTTTTTTTGTTATAATTGATAACAATCGAATAGATCATTCTTTCAAGAATAGTATTATGACAATAAACGATTAACTTCAGAGATAATTAATTTTATGTTTCCAAAATGTTAATCGAGTTACTTAGTTTACTGTTGACTGTAGCACTTAAGATTTTCTATAAGTAAGTATAACAACGGGTGTAGCACTCCGGGCTTAGAACATCATCACACTGGTGCAGTTTTATGCTAGAGAACCTCTTTGCTGTGTCCGGTGAACGGCGGCATGCTCACCCCTTGTCATATCAAATCACATGAACCAAGTGCCGTCATCGATGATCTGTATGACAATAAGTATGTGGCGACATCTATCACGCTACATGCGAACTACGCAATACTGCAGAGGTGTAGCAGACTACAGCGACATTAACAATACTCAAAGATGACGTCACAACAGATCCTACATCACGATAACAAGATGTGACAAGCATATAGCAGATAAGTACAACGTGTTACAAAAATACCCCTAAAGCCGAAAGGAGGTTAAAAGGTCCCTTGTAAAGAGTCTATTGGCAATATTTGAAAACCGTAGTATGACACAAATAAAAAGAATTTGGATAAAACATAAAACTAAAGAGTAAACTACTCAGAAAGTTATTTACATTCTTACTTAATTTCCTCTGAAAGGTAAATGACAACAACCGTAAAAGACTACCTACTTGAGAAAAAATTTCTTTTTCATGGGGAATTATGTAACACGTTGTACACAACCGCCCAACATCAGCCGTTGGGCCGTAGTCCGTAGGCCGTAGTCTAGGGGGTTGGAGGAACAGCATAACTCGTTCCCCTATAAGTACATAAACCTGGAATGCTGGGGAATCCTTTTATAATAGTACTCTAGTATATTTGATTTAAGAGAAAGAAATTAGCAGCAGAAGCAGTGATAGCCTAAGGGCGTATACATAAAGGAAGCAGGTAACTAGCGCCGACCTACCAGCGCTTATCGGTATTGGTCCGTGCAGGTAACCGCTACATAAAGGAAGCGGGTAGATGCAGGTGCTGGCATTTTTTAACAAAAATACGCCTTGTTCCAAATATTCGCGCAAATACGGCTTACCAGCACTGATCGGAGCAGGTCGGAACTTGTCGGCGAAGTTCGGAGCTTGTCGGCGCTGGTTCACCACACAGTATAGAGACTACCTGCGCCGACTAACTGCGCGGACCAGCACTGACAAGCGCTGGCAGATCGGCGCCGGCAACCCGCTTTCTACGTGTATACGCACTTACGATTGAACGCTTGTCTTCTATGCAATAGGGTCTGAGTTAGATCCTGGCCCGCACCTCTGACTTTTCGAGTTCACGTGCGGATCATAATTTGATTATCACTTGCGTTAACGATGAAGGAAAACATCGTAAGGAAACCTGCACACAGAACAGGGCTTCAAACAATTCTCTATAGTGTGTGTTCGCCAATCCGCACCAGGCCTGAATGGAGCACTAAGGCCTTCTCATTCTGAACAGAGGCCCGTGCCCAACAGTGGGACAGTAATGAGCTAATGATGATGACATTTGTTTTTTTTTTTTTTTAATTTATTACTAGGCCTGCGTTTGGCCGCCATCTCGCCTGATGTTAAGCGATGATGCGGTCTACGATGGAGCACGCTTGCCCAGAAGAAACCGATTCACTCGTGACTTAAAGACACCCAAATTGTAGCTGTCGGGGAACACCCACTCGGGTAGCGAATTCCACTGTTTGGCGGTTTTCACAATGAAAGTGGAATCAAAGATTTATAGTTAAAAACTTTGTAGTACTGCAGCGCTACTTAGGAACCGCACTATAATTGGAAAATTATTTCACCCAACTGACCTCCATCGTTCGCAGCGATTCATTATATATTGCATCAATTTAGTGAACCGGCAATCCCTTTGAAGTATACCGCGGCTAATTCTCGGAGTCAGTGTAAACAGTGCATTAATCACAATATTTGTGAATACGTTACTCGGGAGGGGTGGCGGCGCTCAGTCGTTTGCAATTAGTTTTTACTGGCGGTAATTAGGGAGGGCCGATTGCGCACAACTCCGTGCCTGTGCACGACCACCACGTGGCGTAAGAAGTTTTAGAACTGGACGGGGAATAATTAGGAAATTATCAGTACGTTACGTAGATTGTTTGACGGTTAATGGGTGATTGTGCGTCATCCACGGTTGCTCAGCAGGGTTTTTGGTATACAAACTTTTTTTTTTGGATCTCCGTCTGGTGAAGGCGGATGGTATCCATGAGGATATTAACCGGCTAAAAACCCACGGTGTTCCTTCTCCTGACCTATGGCCGGAGTCACGGGATTCGCGGCTGCATACACCGTAACCCCGGCAGGCCTCGGTTCGCCAGCCCCTGGCTGGCGGGCTTCTCCTTCTGTGGGGCCTTACCCCATGTCCTCCTGATAGGTTTGATGCCTGGATAGTGACTTATATTTTTGTTTATAATTTCGTGTTTGTTCATGCGATTTATGTGTTTCCACATGCTCTAAATTGAGTAGCAAGATAAGTTTTAATTTGACGTAATGTTGAGAAAGTTGTGTGATGAAAATATTTCATGATTAAGGTGAAAGATACGGGCTGTTCCCAGCACTTTTCCCGCTAGATGGCGCTGAAATCATTATTTTGAGTTTATTTCGTTTTATGTCAAATCTGAGCATTACTAAGTTGTAGAAGTAGTGTTCGCGACACCTGGTCATTACCTTTTAATGAACTTGATCATAACAATGCCTCAAAATCCACCCAATTTGACACAGAATCCCATAATAACATCTGTCATTGAATTTACACACTTTTACACACACATAGACGTATTCCCTACGTTTACAAAGTTTACCACTAGATGGCGTGTATTTAAAAAAGGGCTAAAATATTTTGTAGAAATACTCTAAATAGGGGTAGGCAGAACGACACCTACGATAAATTAAAACTAGTACTATTTTAGGAAAATAAAAGTTATATTTTAAGGCGTAAAACATTTAATTGATTAATAAAAAAAGGAAATAAATAATGTCAAATATACACAGTAAAATATAGTTTTATTTTATTACCTAAGTTTTTAGTAAAACAAAAATCTAAATCTTTATTGAGTTCAATAAGGTATTATTTCACCTTTTATGGTAAATACAAATTAAAAGCTTTATACAATGATTATGTAGATTCTAAACAAACTACTACAAAAAAAAATCAATTGAACAAAAATTATTTCTTCTTGTCTTGAAACCACTGCTTCACAGGTGCTACAAAGAAAAATAACTTTACTTAGTATATTTGTAAAAAATAACTTTACTTAGTATATTAGTACCAGCGTCACCATCATTGATTTTGAAGTTAGATTTCGGTGAGGTTGGCGGTGTTCGATTTAGCGGCATATTGGGGGTTCAAATGCACCAAAAGTAAAATAAAGCAACAATGAATGCGGATTTTTCTTTAATTAAGCAATGTTGCAGGCAGCAATTTGTGCAAGTATTAATTATAATATTTCAGAAATTTCTCCAATTTTTTCGTAAAAAAATCTCAGATTTTTCTGGTATTTTAGCAGCATAATAAAAAACATTCCAAAAAGTAATGTGTTTTGCGGAGGTTTGAACTTGATACTCACACGGTCACGTTCACTTACAGTCCGGCCCATGTGCCATCGGACCAAGTCGTCGTTATTAAGAGAGTTGAAAATAGCGTTCTATTTAATAAAAATAGGTACTGTAGCTGCAGGTGCAAAGCTTGTCCTTGCATTCACTTTCAAGGACACTTGGCCCGGCGCACGCTAACACGATTTTTTATAACAACTTGTCTTGATTTGCTGTTGATAATTTTGATAATATTGTTAATTGTGTGTTGTAATTGTTTCAATATTTTATCACTGAGATGGTAATCACTAATTAATTGATCGTTTCACTGATAGTTTACACAATATTTTGCAGTTTAAACAATTTTTTTTGAATTTAAAACACGGAACGTTCAAAAATACGTCTGCTCGCGACGGCGTCTCGGCGGGGGGCTATATGCATACAAAGTATTCTTTACCTGGTAAAAACATACCCCAATATTGCTTTTTCACGAAATTTAATGTTGTGGTTACTTTGGTGACTTACTGAATAATTTAATTCATGGTTGACCATAAAATATACATAATGACAACATCGACACGTAGGTACGTAATTAGTATTGTAACGAGATTGCAGCGTCTAAAACCCAACTCACGGGCCAACTTGCTGTTTCTAATACTTACCGTCGAAATATACCTAGGTAATTTTATTTTACAATAAAATTGCGTATTTTGAATAATTAATAAAATTATTTACCTACCAATAATAAATTGCAATAATTATATTCAATTGAAATCAATTACATAAGTACCTACTAGACATATTGCAATTTGAATAAATTAAAATAGCATACAAAATATAACACGCAACAAATTCCGCGCGCAAATCCTAGTGCATCAACATTACGTTCAACAAATTGAAAATGTACATGCATTCGAATCATAGTCAAATTAGCTGGCAACGCAGCCGCCGTCAAGGTTACAGAAGACCGGCAACGCTGCATATTTTAATATCTATTTACAATATCGCCTGCACGCCATCTATCGCTTACAATTTTAAACTATAACAAACATGGCGCTTAGTTTGCTTGTCAAAACAAACCCACACATGTAAAGAAGTGTCAAATTTTGTCTGAATTTCATGATTGTTTTTCTCAGTAATTAGTGTAAGTTATTTCCTAAAGAGTGAATTCGCGAGCACATTTGATTGTAGAAAAGTGATAAAATGATTCGTTTTAAACAAAGAGTGTCTATTCTTAGCGTATAATCCCTACAAACATTGTATGGACGGTCCATCGGTACATGCACCTTAACGATTGCAAATAAGTAGATATGATGTGGATCGTTTTTGTTTATTATTTGAGTACAATAAATAAAAGTACTCTAATCTGATACATATATACTAAACCAAATAATCAACTTATTTATTATTCTTATGGCAACAGGATAAATGGATTGTTCCCTTTCTGAATTTTTGATGTTGTGTTATATTTTTGTTTGTAAAGAATTTTGTACGTTTAAGATGACAATGCTATGAAATTCTTTTTCAAAACAAAAATAGTTTAAGCCAAGATCTGGAAAGTTATAAATCCGTTAGCGACCAAAGTTTGGAAGAAACTTACTGAACAACTCTAAGCGTTCATAGTTCTACTTTTCCAGTAGGAAAGTACCAAAAAATAAAAGTTGCCGTCATCGCCACATGCGAATTGGAATTAGCAAGAGCTCGTTGTACCGGGGAGCAAACTACATTTGCATTGGAAATTGCACCTTATTGTTGTTATCGAAGGCACATATTGGTTCATCGATACAAATCGATATCAGCTCGATGCCCGAAATGTAGAAGTTTAAATGGAACACGCTACTTATATTACAGCATGTTATTTGTGTATTATACACTTAGGGAACATGGTTAATCGATTATAATAAAAAAAAGAATTCCTATCATGATATTGCTTTTTCAAAACATTTGGGTACAGGCGTTTGTGTTTTTTTTAATTTGCATTTTTTAAATGAAAAATTATTGAAAATATAGGCAAGAGATAATTCAATTGGCAATTTTAACGCAGTTTATTGGCACAAAAGCTCCGAGCGTACAAACAGATAGCAAAATAATTTATATTATACTATTATGCTATCATAGATTATAATTTAAATTGTGGTTTACATTAAATCAGCTTGTTTTAATCAGTAAGTATCCTAATATTATAATGAGAGTGTTATAGTAAATGTCGCGATGCCTACTCATGACATTTATCTGTCATGATTGCACATTAATTTGTAGTGTTTGTAGGATAACTTTTTCATCATCATCCTCTTACGACATTTCACCTTCTTTTTAGTTATATTAAACCTTTTTTTATCATAGGCCGCGTTGTTTTCGAATACTCTATATTCAAAATTTAAAAAGCTCTCGATTAAAAAGAAAAGAAGAGGCGGTGATTCGAGAGACAACGAGAAAAGTGTGCGGCCTGGAATTGATTTGAAGGAGACTACAGTGCTGATCTTCCGGCACTCCGAACGCTCGCAAAAGAACTTTCTTTTCTTTTTAGAGTGCTTTTCCAATTTCGAATATAATAATCAAAAACGATGTGGCCTGTGATAAAAAAAAGGTTTAATATAACTAAAAAGAAGGTAAAATGTCGTGAGAGGATGATGATGAAAAAGAAGTTATCCTACATGCTTAATAGTATTCATTTAGCATGATCACAAATAAGTATCCAAGTCATATGGATATTTATCTGCTTATTCTCATAAACGACACGTCATCAACGACACACTCATTGACGACACGTTTGGTGTAGTGGCTGAGCGATTGGCTTCTGCGCTACGGGTCGTGGTTATGATTCTCGCATAGAATAAATATTTTTATGGCCTACATATAATTCCGGGTCTGGGCGTTTGTGCTTGTGAAGATTTGTTTCTGTGAACGTACAACGATAAAGGAAAAATAAAAGAAAGTTTGTTTAAAAAATAATTCAGTCTTTTCGGCCTTCTTGTTATGAATAAGGCCCCACTCTAGCAGGGCCGTCTTAAGCAATGTAGGGGCCCTTGGGCAAACAGAGTTTAAGGGCCCCTTTAGTATGCCAAACAAACGTAAATGAAAACTTCAGAATGTACTTTTTGTTGAGTGTCTTTATTGATTATTAGATTGGCACCAAGTTGGGAAAAAATTTAAAATCTGAAACTGGCAGTATTTTGTCTCAAATTAAAGGAAACT
The DNA here is from genome assembly GCA_905220435.1 of Amphipyra tragopoginis. Classification (NCBI taxonomy): domain Eukaryota; kingdom Metazoa; phylum Arthropoda; class Insecta; order Lepidoptera; family Noctuidae; genus Amphipyra; species Amphipyra tragopoginis. The sequence goes on along the minus strand of HG992005.1, from coordinate 13,175,175 downwards.
TCTGCTAAGCAAAATTTTGCTAAGCAACCGTTTTTTTTTTCTTTCGTGGGAACATCCTCATGGATGCCCTTCGCCCGGGGAAAGCGAAGGGGTATGCCGGACTCTTACCGGCTAAAAACCCATGGTGTTCATTCTCCTGACCCTTGGCCGGGGTCGCGGGATTCCTAGCTGCATGCACCGCGACCCCGGCAGGCCTCGGTCCGCCAGTCCCTGGCAGACCTCTCCTACTGTGGGGCCTTGCCCCACGTCCTCCTGGGAGGCGCGCACGGAACTCTGCGCGCCGCCTTCTCGGGCATGTTACTGGTCGGGCGACGGGTTGTTACTGGTCAGGCGACGGGTTGTTACTGGTCGGGCGACGGGTTGCTAAATAACCCTGGCTATCTGGGTGTTATGTTAATTATGCGTTGAACTAAGAAACCAATTATTATTAATATCCTTGTATGCGATATCTTGTGGCGAAAAAACCCTTTATTATTAAATAAAAAAAAAATTAAATCAATGAGTTATTTTGTTAGAGGAAAAATACAAAGGTTTCGGCATTTCGGGCCCCCGTCGGGCGGGGCTCTGTGCCCGGGCCTCAGGATATGGTAAAGACGAAATGATGGGGTGCATGAAAAAAGCGTCCACGAGTGACAATATTTAAGTACGTCCGGCGCACCCTGGGCAGTCAGCTTCGCTACCAACCTTGCTGACTGGCAAATTTTTTCACCACAGCATAAGCTATTTTCGTATAGCTCGTGCTGACACGACAGAAGAATGGTAAACACGGAACTGCCCTCTAGTCTACTAATAAATCACACAGCGGCAATCTGGTTTATAAAAAAAAAAAAAAACACTAGTTTCCATTAACAAGCCTACGACCATTTGGTTAAAACATTGTTCGGGTTTACACGGAACGTTTGACCTCCGTACCCCTTAATCTTCGACCGAGCACGTAGGTATTTTCAGTTTAGCGGACCTTATCCGGGAAAGCGCTATTATCAAGATCTTTTACATCTGTTTTTTTTTATTGCAAACAATTGTATTAAAAAAGTATAATAATATAGTTGACTGCAAACTGATACTACCTTTTTCTAATAGGTATGGGTATTATATTATGAAATAAATTGTTAGTATATTATAATTAATATGAATTAAATGTGAATAAGAAGAAAAAAACCGGCCAAGTGCGAGTCGGACTCGCTCACGAAGAGTTCCGTACCAGTATCTGTAAAAACGGCAAAAAAATCACGTTTGTTGTATGGGAGCCCATCGAATATTTATTTTATTCTTTTTTTTAGTATTTGTTGTTATAGCGGCAACAAAAATACATCATCTGTGAAAATTTCAACTGTCTAACTATCACGGTTACAGATACAGCCTGGTGACAGACGGACGGACGGACGGACAGCGGAGTCTTAGTAATAGGGTCCCGTTTTACCCTTTGGGTACGCAACCCTAAAACCTGACTGCCTCGTTGTTGCAGTGGTCGCTAGCGTGATTGCTGAGCGTGAGGTCTCGAGTTCGATCCCCAGGTCGGGCAAATTGTTATTGGGTTTTTCCGTGTGGAATTTCTCAGTAGCAGCCCGGAGTCTGGATTTGTGTCCGGTTGATGGCAATAGGCTCGCCGCTTATTACTTGGGACTAAAACATAACGGCGGAATGAGGGTGTACTATACACATCTACCTAACCCTTCGGGGAATACAGGCGTGATGCTATGTTATGAAGAAAAAAAGATTACTAAGTTAAAACAAAAAGTGAAGAAAAAAAAAGCTTTAAAAGCCTTCTTTATTTAACAAATTGCTGACAATATGAAATGCAAACATAATAAAAATGCAGGACGGACATCATTCTCATTTTCCATAAATGAAAAGAGCTAAATGAAGAAAAGAAGGGAAAGTGGCACAGAACATTGTTTGGCGCTGAAACAGAATCTTAAAGTGGCTGAAGAGACCGGAGTGAATGGGGTGATTGCTAATTAGAGCTGTGTCATACCCGATTCCGACATTGCATGAATGAATCATAATTTTATATATCCTCGTCAGATTGAAAATTCTCTTTGGCGTATAATATCTAGTTAATTCCCAATAGCTTTATGAACTTATGATCTTGTTTCTAATACTTATTTAAAATTAAACGGTCCAGACAGTCTTTGTTTTTCCAAGCTCAGTCAGTGTCAATAAATTGTTCGAGCGAGTGCGGCCGATGCAATTTTTACAAAACGAAAAAGTAAACGTTGTTATTCGAGAATTCACCAATTGGTAGAGTATTTATTCTTTTGCGCTGTTCGCGTGCAATTAACTGGGAAGCACAAACAAACTGTGCGGATTGATTAGACTGTTATTTTTAATGATACGCTAATATTATCATCTAGTAGTCATAGTGTTAAAAAGTGTGGTCTGTTTTTTGGTATTGGTTTTCGTTTTGGTATTTTATGAGACTTTGATGTTTGTTGCTTTAAAGAAAGTGAAGATATTTGAAATTGTGTTAGCTCTTGATGCTCCTAAATTAAACGCACTTAATGTTGAAAAGAGATTTTTTGGCAAATGTCTGTACTGTAGGTGATTTTAAGAAATGTTAACGCTTGTATAATCTGTTTTGTTTATTGGCATTGGTTTTTGTTTCAGTATTTTATGTATCACTACCCTTTTGTCCCAAAGCATTATAAATTACGAAAAAATGCCACGTGTCGCCATGGCTTTCGGAGCACCTAACCCTTTACCGTCGTGTCTGCAAAATGCTTTACTATGCAAGCCAGGGCGTCTTTTTTTATCAAACTAAGGCTGGTGTTCACTATCATTAAGTATATGGATAAACAACTGGTTACCTAAAATCTGTATATAAAAGGAGAAATTGTAGTATGTTTTTAGAGTAAATTGTTGCTTAACCAGAAAACTCTGTCTGTCTGTGAACACCAGCCTAAAACTTTTAAACGCTTGCTCCCTTATTTTTTTTAAGGTTCCGTAGGTACCCAAAGGGTAAAACGGGACCCTATTACTAAGGCTCCGCTGTCCGTCCGTCCGTCTGTCACCAGGCTGTATCTCATGAACCGTGATAGTTAGACAGTTGAAATTTTCACAGATGATGTGTTTATGTTGCCGCTATAACAACAAATACTAAAAAACAGAATAAAATAAATATGTAAGGGGGCTCCCATACAAAAAACGTGATTATTTTGCCGTTTTTATAGATAATCGTCCGTTCGTCTGTCAGCAGGCTGTATCTCATGAACCGTGATAGTTAGACAGTTGAAATTTTCACAGATGATGTATTTCTGTTGCCGTCATAACAAGTTAACAACAAATACTAAAAAACAGAATAAAATAAATATTTAAGGGGGCTCCCATACAACAAACGTGATTTTTTTGCCGTTTTTATAGATAGTGGTACGGAACCCTTCCGTACGCGAGTCCGACTCGCACTTGGCCGGTTTTTTTACTACATTACGTATTTGAGGGGCTCGTGGCTAATAAGCAACCGCGCGGATCGTATGATTCGCAAGCTTAAGCTGCGCTTACCGCGGTCAATCCTTGGATGGGTGACCGTTCGATACACATCGAGACCCCTTCGTGTGTCGGAGAGCACGTTAAGTCGTCGGTCCCGGGTGTCATACGAATACCTGTGACAGTCGTTACGGGTAGTCAGAAGCCCGATAGCCTGTCAGTCGGTCTAATCTTAGGATATCGGCATTGCCCAGTAACTGGGTTGCGAAGGTCTGATGGTAGTCGCTCCGTGTTAAATACTGGTATTTAGCCGCACTTGGTTTGACTTGCAGCTGACCCAAAGATGGTTGGGAAACCTGCCAGGGTTGCGGAATTTGCTCGAAAGCCCTGGAACGCAAAGGGCATTAGGAGGAACACGGATGGGTTTTAGTCAGTAAGAGTATGACACTCCCTTTTGCTCCGCCCAGAGAGGAAGAAGACACTTGACGATTTCAAAACATAAAAAAAATATGTTAGGAAAAGGCTAGGAGGAAGACTACATTTCGTATTTCTGTTTGCATCATACTTTATCATTACTATCGATTCAACTTACAAGCTTCTTACAAGGGTATAAACTTGTCCAATATGAAACTATGTACCAAGTAATTTACACTAGTTATGCTCGCAGCCGGCAGATACAAAGAAATATTTTAAGAAGTTTGTTGCATCGCACAACTCGCAGATGTTTTACAATCCCTTCAGGCACGTGCCTTCAGAATTCTTTTCAGTAGCTTTGGCTCTTGGGAACGCTAAAACGTTACTAAAATTATGCCAGGAAGGTGCAATCTCAAATGTTTTTTTAAGGCATGAGAGGGCTATATTCCTCTTTTGCATGCCGTAGGTGGGTAATGTAATTCATGATACAGACTGAGACCGCGTTGTGCCGTATCCGGACGTGACGTCACGCCCGCCATTACACGTGCGGCTCTGTAGTTCTGTGCGCGGGTAATGCCGCACGCTACTTGATATTCGTGCGCGCACCCCACCACATTTCACCCCGGCACCGGCTGGTCTTAGGATCCTGAACTTTGTTATTTCACATACCTTTTTTTTCGCTGGCAACATTCCTCCGCTATGCAGTAGAATTGTAATTTTCCGCCATCGGTTATTGCTAGTCGATACAATTTCGAGACATATTATGTATAAGCTGGGTTCCTAAAGCCAAATGGCTGTCGTTCCATGTAAAACATTGATATTCAGACGCACATTGTTAGACTGGAAATCGACCTCAACGTTCATTGACGAGATTGGAACCATGAGGTAGTTACATCCTCAACCGAATTCAGTAGTCATATTTATTCTAGGGACGGGCAAAATGTTTTTATACCTAAGCTGCTGTCAAATCATTTACTAGGAAAACATCACTGCCTATGTTTATAGTGAGAATGGAAGCTTGATAAAGCACAAACACTGCCATTTGCGGTCTACTAATTTAAATATTAATACAAAATAAACGCCAAAATATTTTCATAACAAAAACAGATATCCACACGATATTACGGTTAATGAATTGTAAAACAAACGTCGGTAATTAAAACATCCCGATGCAGTGGTTCGCAATTCTCCAGTTTGAAAACCGACCAAACATGTAAACAAACCGTTCCCGTTAACCCCGATTTCGCCGACCGCATCGCATCCTCTCGGTTTTTTTTAGTTTCAAGTTGATTTGTGTAGTTGTTGCTTGGTAACCCCAACGATATTTGGAATTTAAAATAAAAACTCACATATCGTGAGCTTTGGCGCGTTTTCCTTGAATATTAAAAAAGGAGCTCGAAAAAAAAAGGTCAAACTCATATTGCTCATTCCAACTTTGAATTTTAATGAAATTATACTGATGCTTTATAGTTATTAAATTAATTCGAAAAATGTACTAGAATTTTTGTTTCACATTTGTTTAACCAGGGTATTAATGTTTGTGAAAACCGGCCTAAGAACCGATATTATGCTTAATGCAGCTTAAAGTTTTCTTATTTTTTTCATTAGACTTCATTTTCTTGGAGCCTGCAGACATAAGTGCGTAGGAAACTTACAAGAACTTAATTATTGTGGACTTACAAACTATTAGCTGACGTTGTGTGATACTAAGAAAATTACGTGGTGGCATTAATAGTAGATTGTTGCATCGAGCGCAAAGTGAGTTATTAATGCACGAGTGTTATGTTGGTGCCCGAGCGCATGCGAGGGCACTAAATTAACACGAGTGCATTAATTACTCACTTAAGCAAGGTGCGTAATCTACTTTTCTTTCAACTACCAATCTACCTGCCGTGATAAAATATCCATATAACATTTTTTTTAATTGTCTTGTTAAATATGAAATATCAAAGATTTACAATGGTACAAAATGCGCGCCATTTGTTTTTTTTTTCACCAAGTCGGTTTTATTTAGCTGATTTTTATTTTCAGCCAGTATCTTTTTGATCTAATGCATACACTTTATATTAAAGCCCAAATACACGTCCGATACTTGCCTCCGATAGTCGGTTCTGATAGTCTGATCAGACTATCTGAAGGCCTCCGCGTCATACATTTGTTTGAACATGAATTACACGTACGATCAAACTATCGGATCGGATGTCAGAATCGTAAGCATCGTCCGTGGTAAAGGGGAATGCCAAGATCCGGCCAATACAAAGTAGTATGAACAGACGTGCCGTAATTTTGATAATTCGCGTTTATTTTTTGTAAGATTTAAGCAATACATATACATAAAGTCTGGAGAAGTACACCGTCGGATAGTCATTTTAAATAGTATTTTAATATATTGGTTAGTAAGTTTCAACGCTTTTTTTATCTACAACTGCAAATAGAAATGTTGCACAGTATAAAAATAAAATTATATCGATACTAAAATTACATTTATAAATCGATTTCAACCATGAAACAATCTGTAATTGTAAATAATTATATCATAATAATATCATGTTATTTAGGTAACAAAGTATTTATTTCTTATTCATTTTTCTTGTTTGAGATATGTGAATTGTGCTCTTCCATTAATAGCAACTAATTATAGTACTAAGCTTTATTAGCAATAAACTGTAACGAATAATCCTAGTAACCACTACATAAACACAACAGGTTTGTCACTATTCTTGTGATTTATCACAAACGGGCTACTTTTTCTTATACGAAACACAATAAATAACATAATATTTTATTAAGCTGAGAATGTATAGGTACCAAATACATTCAATAATGTTAGTTATCATATTTAATTAATCTCTTTGATTTATACTAATTTTAAACTAATATTTGTAATATTATGAAATAATTTTCAAACATGCTATTATTACTGTATTTCTTTTTTATTTTATATTCCATTCGATTCTACACATACTTGATAATCGATTACGTTTAAAATCGAATACTGTTATGATTTTATTTTAATGGCGACAACACCTTTGTCACAATTAAAATAACTTCCATTTAATTCTTACGATTAAATGCGACAAAGTATGTATCTGTATCGAAGCAAGTAACCATATTATACGTATAATATTCCTATCGGGAATACAATATTATGGATTCCGGTTGGGCAAGATTTTTGTTAAATAAAATACTTTGTTTAGTAAAAGTATGATTTTAATATAATTTGGTATTATGACATGCATGTTTTACCATCGTTGCCATGGCAACGTCAATAAACGACAATTTCAAAATAATATAAGATTTATTTTGCTTTGGTTTTGGTTTGGTTATTTAGGTACTATTCTGACCAAAAATGGTTTAATTTTGTTACTCACATAAATAAATGCTTTAATCAAACAATAATATCAAGATTTTTACAAAAATGTTGAAGGTCTATATACAATACAATAATGGTTGAAAAAATATTCATGAAAATGTAGACGGAGTATAAAGAAAATTTTAGTTCGATTTTCGAATTATTTTTCTTCCCTAGGTTAAAAATCTACTATTAAGGTCAACTTTATCGACCTATAACTTTTCTTGGTGTACTTCCAGCGGGAATGTTGATATTGTAATACATTCTACAATATTTGCCCTTTTTAATAATATATGTTTCATCTTTGTCCATTCTGGCCGAGTCGTAAAGGAAATCTTGGCATTCCCCTTTATCTAAATAAAAAATAAAAAAACAGTGCGTTAATGAAAAAACATTTTACATTTCTGCACTGTTTTGGTTCTAAGCAAAAAATACGTCCTTTGTGATCGGTTTTGTTGTGATTAATGATAACATTACTACGTAGTTGAAAGAAAATACGTTTTCCTTTCGAGAGCACATTCTGACGAAGTTTGGTGCAATTAGAAAATGTTATTAGGTCCTGTCACTTCTACTTAACTTTATGAGGTGATGGCAGATACTTTTGAAGCAGTTTCCTTTTGATGTAGTCACCATAACTGCTGTAATTTATTACTCGTTACCGAACTAGCTCGTAACCCTTATTTATTCGACAACCAAAACTATTTAGGTTGCCCGTGAATTATGATGTTGCGAAAATATTTGGGTCGTCAAAATGGAAATTGACAATGATATTTAGAAGAAACTCGTTAAAATTAAAAGCGTTAAGTAAAAAGTTTTTGCGAATAATAACTAAGTAGGTAATCAAAAAGATACCTAATAATACTTTAATGTGTGTCATATTGACTATACTATACAGTACCTACCTTTACATTTGACTGCCGCATTGGTCTAGTGGTCGTGAGCGCGTCTGTTGAGCGTGAGGTCCGGGTTCGATCCCCAGGTCGGGCAAAGCGTTATTGAGTTTTTCCAAGTGGAATGTCTCAGTAGCAGCCAGGCGTCTGGATTCATGTCCGGTTGATGGTAATTTGGTTTGCATGCTGTGTCTATCGCATCATATTGTACACTATGCTTGTGTCATATTTCTTGTATTATTAGGATAAACAATGTAACAAATGTAGATAGGCCAATAAATAAAAAAAAGTAATTATCTCGCATCCTATTAAATGGGTCTTAAACATAACGGGGAAATGAGGGTGTGCTGTATACCACTGCCAACCCTTCAGGGAATACAGGCGTGATGGTTATGTTATAGATATGTTAAGTGTATCATATAATTATTTTCCTTAAATCTTTTTGAAATTGTACTCACTACATTTTAAGTTGAGAATTTCTATATTCAGTTTAAAAAGTCAAGCGTTTAAAATATCTTTCGCATCTGTATCGTTTCTGATACCTACAAACTCCGTTTGTTGAATTTATTCCCACATAAAGGTTGTAAGAAAGTCGAGAAACTAAAAATACTTACCGAACGATAGACAGCGGAGCTTAAATCAGCGAAAAGGGCCGGATTGTTATTGTCTCAGCATGCAAATAAAGATTTACGAAGTCGAAACTGAACAAGTTAAACGCCTCTAAATTTAGTAGGAGCAATCTCCCTCGCGTACGATTCGTTATGTAAAGAGGCGAGACATCCCTATAACACTCGCTTTACAAGATAGAAGCTGCGATAAAAAATTCAACACGCTCTCGATTCCGTTTTTCAGTATCACTCTGACCTTTTTTACGACACGTCGACTATTACTGCGGTACTTTTTTTCATAAGCAGCGACATATGAGCGTGTTCCTAGTTCTTCGCGACAAATACAACTTTAATTCCGTCTCTCCGTTGCCGTGCACTAAACATGCTTGCTTTCAAACTTTTTATGTATAAAGTTTGTGAATTACACCCGAAACTAGCTACTTTTCAATGCGTGCCATTTTTATATCGTAAGGGAAAAGGCATAGGTATAAACTAGGTTTTTAGTGGAGATATAACTTTTTACGTCTACGTTTTATTTCTTATCTTTGTCTACGTAGAACTGCTGTGTAGTAAAATATAAATAATGCTGGCATTAGTAGCCAGATCGAAATAGCGCGTAAACGTACTACTATTATATTTTATTACATACTAATTTCGAATTGTAGAGAGCCTTGAGAAAATTTACGACCTTAACACAACAAAAACACATCAATTACATTCTATACTACAAGGTACCATAGAAAATTGGTCCGTCCCATCTCTCACTTCAACAGTAAATTGACAGTAAATAAGCAGCTTTCATTCAACGAATTAGTTGATTGTCATTTCTCTACATTTTACTTATTTTCGCTTTCATTCAACATCTATTCGACAATTTTGCTTCTTTCACAACAATCATACAACTTTCACAGGAATTAAAGCTTAAAATTGTGCCCAAATCGCGTTGGGTTTACGCATTTGTCAGGGTATGTAGAATTGTAATAATTATAGCTTTTTATATTATATTACGTACCTATATTGTATTTCTTGTTTATTTTTACTTTTAAAGCATTTCTAAACGAAGAGACAACCATGGGTCATCATTTCCGAACGAAAGTTATGATCTGTGGCAATGTTTATTCAATACAAAATACTATTTATTTCACAATTAAAAAGTAACAATGCCATTAACATTAATGATGTTAATAATTATGTATTATTTGCTATGTGTGTTTATGTATATGTTATTTCGCTTGACACAGCTATGGTCTGACTTATATTATCTGACTAGCTAGTCCTTATTATTTTCTATTCTTGTGAATTATTATATTATGAATATCATGTAACTAACAACTAACCCAAATACAAGTACTCTCAGTGGTGGAGAGTCTATGTTGGTTTCATTTACCATACCCGCTTTGCTCCTGATAGGTAGATATTGGTCTTAACTGTAATGCTATGCTCACTTTATCCATTTCTATATTCATGTCTGCTAACATTATTGCTATTCCTAATATCTAGTACATGTATATTGCTAAATTACTGTTCAAATGAAATAAGTAATTACTAGTATAGGTTAGTCAAAGATATTTGTAGTTTTCATAATAAATTATTCATAGTAACTAATTCTGGTTTATATTATTCTGTTTTTTTTCTCATTACATTTATATATACCTACAGCTTTTATGATTATATATGTCTATATAATCTCACACATTTAGCGCTTCTATTCCACTTCTTTTAGGACTTTCATCGAACTTTAAGCAAAAACAAAAACGTGCTCTCGATTTTTTTTTTCCAGTTGGCTATTGCTTACCTATTTGTGAATAAATCTCCATTCAAACAGCTCGTGGGCTGGTCTGTTCTTAGAGCGTCCTATACTCATGGCTACCAGTGAAAGCTATTGGAGAAATCAGAATTCCATGGCATGGTGTAATCAGCGAATAGGTAGCCTGCTGCTTGTCCAATCATAATTATCTATCATCTCATTAGCAGACTCTACGATACGACACAATTGGAAAGAGACGGGTAATAATACATGTTCTTACTCGCTAACCAAGCATAATTGATGAGCTCTATAATTCCCATAAATGGTAGTAGAGCAATAAAAATAAAATAAACGTAGAGTGTGCGAAACCGCCGGCTGTTAGAATGTATGTGTTTTGTAAAGCTTTGATCCGAAACTAATAAAAGTAGTTGAGGAGTGCACGTATACTCGGTTCTTCAGCGCAACTTTTTATCTGTTTAGTTAACTTGTTGTTGCTTGTTGAAGCTTCACTTTTTGTATAATATTCTACACGGAAAGAAAGTATTATAAAGTACGTGTTAGAGTTTTCGAAGGCGAAAGAGCAGTTGCTTTATTGATGTAGAATCAACCTCCGAGTTTTTTAAACAACTTTGCTACATAGAATTTAATTTTTAGTGCCTCGTTATCGCAATATATATAGATAGTATTGCTTTATATACTCGTACATTGAATATAACAAAACGTTTATTATTGCAACGTGACATGGCTTTCTTAAAAAATCTTTTAAATTTGTAATGCATAAACCGTCGAGTCTTGAGTCTTAAAAAATAAATCCATAGACTTCCACATCTTCAAAGGACGTTGTATTAATAAAATTGAAACGTCAAATTTTCCGAGAGATGAGCCAAATTAAAAGAGGGCACTTCTTTCATGTGGCAACATTCACAGAAACATCTGGTATGTGTCTCTCACTGTCGAAGAGACTGAGATGATACGCGATTTATCGGATCAACGTTCTGTTTACAGTTGCTCTCGTGAAAATATTCGGTGCGTATAGCAGACTATACATATGTTAACTACTACGTTCTATTGTAGGAACTAATATTTCGTTTTTGTGTTATCATTATTTTTCACTTTGTAAGGGATAGTGATGGTGAAAACATGACGTTTTGAAATGAAAATGAAGATATTGATTTATTTATTTTTTATTTATACTTCTATGCACTATGGTGGTACATAAGGCGGACTTAATGCCATAAGGCATTCTCTACCAGTCAACCTTTGGGTTAAAAAGAAAAGCATCGAAATAGGTACAGGAAAAAATAAATAAAAATGAGTTGACAATTTTGAACTGAATATACTACTGAATTATTGATTCGATTGGATAAGAATCATACAGGAAAGTTATATGAGATAGTTTAGTCAAGTATTAATGAATGAATGGGGTGCACGAAAAGAGCCTCCACGTGTGACGATACTAAGAACATCCGGCGCTCCTTGGGCAGTTCCGGTCACGATCCACCGAGCTCTCCCGTCGTAGAGCTGGTCGTCTCTTCAAACTCCGCAGTCACACCGATAATTCAGCCCTCATCAAGCTGTCTCTCCCCCTAAATCCCCGCCAGTAACGCCCTAAGCCGAGGTCCGGTGCTGTTGTTGCAGGTAGTCATGATGTTAGTGTAGTACAAGTAGTTCCCCCCATTGGCTGGAGACCCTTCAGGTCTCGCCAATAACTGCCCGGTTACGTAGAAACGGTCCCCTAGGACCACCTACAGCAGTAAAATAGAAAAAAAAATTGGGCATTCACCCCCACTACCAACTGACTAATTTTTTCACCACGTCATGAGCTATTCTCATATTGCTCGTGCCGACACAATCGAAGGGGGAAGGAATGAACGAATAAATTAACTAGAAAAGATAAGACCGAGCGCAGTGAGTCTCAGTCGCGGAAAGATCCAGGTAGCAGGGGGAGTATCGCAAGGAAGAGGAAAACAAAAGTAAAGTCATGCTACGAGGCGTAAATAATATTGCTGTAAAGGGTACTAAGGAAGAACCCAAATATGTCGCAGTGGCTAACCAACCGCCTTCTAGGCTTTGGATTGCAAACTCGATTCTTATTCAAAAAATCTTGTGATTAACCTCTGGTTTCTGATTTGAGAATTCGGTATAAGCAAATACTTTAGTAATATTTGAGTACAAAAAAACAAAAAAATGTTTTAAAATCCGTCATTTTTTTGACAACTCCATACTCAAATGTTACTTAAGTACAATACGGCCGACGTATCTTGGCGAGTCTGAAGTTAGCTGATTAAAGTCCCCGTCGCGAGAAGCTATAAATTTTGTAAACACACATTCAGGGGTTCGCAACCTTTGGAATAAATAAAAAAAACAGTTTTGTAATGATTTTTATTTTTATATAATGGTTTTTATTTTATTTATATAATAATAAATAATAATCTACGAAAAGAACACAAACAAACTGAAACGCATTCAAAACTCAAATGATAGCATTGACAGCGTCAGTGTGAACTTACTTCAAAATGGCGGGCCAAATGTTGACGTTCCATGAGTCAGACACGTTCCGGTACCACAAAACATTAGACGATAGCGCTTTATATCGCTAAAATATAACCCGACTAAGTGAAATTGCTCGTTAGTTTCGTATTACACGTATGTAACTTTGAGTTGATTGAATTTGGGATTATTTGTCGTTGATTGAATTGTCGCTACGTAACTTTGTAGAAGTTCTTTATTTACAAAATTTATAGCTTCTCGTGACGGGGACTTTAGCTGCGCAGTAGACAATTTCGTTTCTAAAAGGTTGATTGCGCAGCCAAACAACTAACTTCAGACTCACCAAGATACGTCGGCCGTATTGTATTTGCTTATACCGAATTCTCAAATCAGAAACCGGAGGTAAGTTTCTCGGCTTGTAATGTATACAGACACGCGTGTTTTAGGAAAATCGTAGGTGCTATAAACATGAAAAATACTACTTATCTCTAGATGCATAGATATTTGTATATTCTGTTTAAGTTCTCTATTTGTTCATTTAAAGAGAAACTTAACTAATTTACAATAAGTATAACATTGTCGTCGTATATTTTTGATCGAAGATCTGTGGGCAGACCAGCAGCCCGTTGTTCTGACGACATTGCGAAACTACTTAGCTGGAAAAGTGTGGACACGGAGGGCTCAGAGTCGTTTAGAGTAGCATAACAGATAAGAGGCCTTTTAAGCATTGGGTGAATACCGGGTGAAAAATGAATGATGATATCGCTACACAATAGCACTGATTCAAGAAGCAGACAAGTTGGTACCTCCCGCATACTTCTATCACTTAGCAATGGAATCGTCGCCGGTGAGGATTCTTAAGAAATTCTCAGCTTCCAAGTTTGTAAAAAGTTTATTTGGAACAAACTGGCTGCCTGCGTCGACGTTGTAAATGAAGTTGATAAGACTAATTAGATGAAACTCCTTGGCCGACGGACACGTTCCGAAGTACTCCTAAAAACCTTAAGACAGTTTAATGATGGCCCTGTTTTGTTCCTAAAGTAATGTACACCATGTCTTTGTTTTTAGAGAGAAAGAGAGGCAAATAGACACATTCACGAACATTCCGATTTCCTTTTTGATCCTGCTTTTTATTAATATACATGTTAGTCGGAAAGGGCGTATTAATCCGAAAGGGTGCTAAAGTACCCATAATAATAAATAACTTTTGATCTACAACTTTTCCCAAAATTCAATAGTTTAGGAGAAATAGCTGTTCAAAGATTTCATAAAATACGCTATAAAATCTATCTATCCTCAGCTATTATCATTTGTGCTTACATTTTAGGTCATATTTGGGTTCACGGATTAAAAACTATTTTCTGAATTCGTAACTAAAGTAGAGATGAAGAATTTTTGAAAAAACTGAAATAAAAATAATTTTGCGTGGAAATAGTTAAAACTAATCGAATTTTGAATATTTAAAATAGCTTAAAACAGTTATCAGTGATACTTTAAGGCGATTCGCACACTGCACCGCATCACGCAGCGTAGCGCGGGAGTGCGTGTTCTTATGTTGTTTGCAAGTATCTGTATTTGTATAGAAAACACGCATAGTGCAACACACTGAAAACGCATTCACGCGCAGTGTTTGCGTGATGCGGTGCAGTGTGCGAATCGCCTAAGTGGCCTGCGGATTAGTAGGTATCCCCTCTCCGACTACCCTTGTATATGCATATTTTATATTAATCTGATTCTGTTTTTTTGTCTCCTCACGGTTTCGATAAGGGTTGATTGAACTTGGCTGTTGGTACAGTTGAAACATCAAAAAGTTTAGTAGTTCGTCGTCAATGTAATCTTTTTAATATAATTATCTTTTATATAAAATGCTCTGTTGTCTGTACAACGGCTGTTGTTTAAGCTCGAAACAGTTAACAGATATAAAAAGTTAATGGATATAAAAAGTTTTTACGATACCCACTCTTTAGCGAGTTGTGAAACACTTCTACGATACTTACAACTTCCGTTTTGTTTTAATGTGACATATTATTATAGATTTGTTTATACTATAAATCAGAGTCATTTAATATACAAGGTTAGTGGGAAATGGGGTATCCGAAAGAGTGTTGAAGTACCCATACTAATGAATAACTTTTGTTCTACAACTTTTTCTAAAAGTCAATAGTTTAAGAGAAATAGCTGTACAAAGATCTCAAAAAAAAAACATTCTTTCCCAAGTTATGATAAGCTGTGTTTACATTTTAGGTCATATTTGGGGTCATGAATTAGAAGCACCACTTTTAATTTGTAACTAAAGCAGGAATGAAGAATTTATGAAAAAACTAAAATAAAAATGCCTCGTTGTTCTAGTGGTCGCAAGTGCGACTGCTGAGCGTGAGGTCTTGGGTTCGTTCCCCAGGTCGGGCAAAGTGTTATTTATTTACGTATTTGGCTCTTCAACAATGAGTACACTATTACTTAACAATTAGTACATTATAAACTTAAGTCTAAGCACCCCATTACTTAACCGCTAGCGGCCCGACCGACGATCCGGATCGTCAGTGCTATTGTTTATCTATTGTGTCTATAATTACAGTACTCGATAAGGTAAAGAAGAGCACTGCATGCACTATAATATGCACAAATATTATAAACTAGAAGAGAATACACTATGCTTCGTTATTGGGATTTTCCGTGAGGAATTTCTCAGTAGCAGCCCGGAGTCTGGATTTGTACCCGGTTGATGGCAATAGGTTCGCCCCCTATTACATGGAACTTTAACATAACGGCGAAATGGGGGTGTACTATACACCTCTGCCCAACCCTTCGGGGAATACAAGGCGTGATGTTATGTTATGTAAAATAAAAATCATTTTGCATAGAAAAATAAATAATCATATTTTGAAATTTAACACTTGCTTTGAGACAGTCGTCAGTGATATTTTAAGTGGAATGCGGGTTAGTACCCCTTTCCGACTAACCTTGTATATTATCAATTTTAGGCCAGAAACAGCAATATATATCGTTTATACGTGTAAGAGTGAAGCCACACTGCTCCGTTGCGTTGCGTTGCGACGTCACACCGCTAGATTTGGACCAATCTTTAGATTTCAAATCTAGCGTTGCGACGCGACGTCGCAACGGAACAGTGTGGTTTGACTCTTACACTCTGAAGCTAGATTGATCTCGCTACTAATTATATTTGATTGATGTGAATAGTAGATACCTACTTATAGATTGATAGCTGTTACTACCAAGAAATTAATTATAGCCTTATCACCGTCAGTTGATTCCTGACGTTTCTCTACAAACGTTACCATGCAAAGAATATCAAATATTTAAAAAAAACAAAACACAGATAAAATAGCTATTTTACGGTTTTTGATGATGTCGTTTACGTTTTTTCGATAGAAGTCTTCTTGCGGCTACAATTTACGAAACGGCTGAGCTGTCAGGACTCTTTCCTAGTAAGAGTATACTTGTACTCTCTTGGTTCCAATCTATAAAACCGCAAAAAAATCACGTTTGTTGTATGGGAGCTCCCTTAAATATTTATTTTATTCTGTTTTTTTAGTAGTTATTTGTTGTTATAGCGACAACCGAAATACATCATCTGTGATTTCAACTGTCTAACTATCACGGTTCATGAGCTACAGACTGGTGACAGACGGACGGACAGCGGAGTCTTAGTAATAGGGTCCCGTTTTACCCTTTGGGTACGGACCCCAAAAAACGAAAGTGTCAAAAGTGGATATGTTAGTTTTTGACCCTGACCTCCTCATGATACCTAACGTTTTGTAGAGAAACATCAGAGTGGGAAGGTGACAGCGCTAGACAGGTCTCTAGCGCCATCTCTTACCCACTCTCGTAATAATATTAAAACATTCCTACTCTAAGAGATCATGGTAACCCCCCAGGAGTCCTGACTCAGGACTCACCTTCCCGATAAAAGGGTATAGTAGAATAATTTTCTGAGTAGATTGCTGATGTCATCGAATCATCGAATACAGATTTGTTTCCAAAATAGTGTTTCCGAATGACTCAGAGCCATTATTCTCCAATAAATTAGAATACATTCTTACTTACACATGTACTCGTTCAAAAAACATTACGATCTGTTGAATATCAGTTCTTTACGATAATTATAAACAGACAAAATACTTTGTGTTCGTGCCAATATCATTTCAGTGAACACGGCAGTAAAATAGCATGTCGATAATATTAGGCGTAGTGTACAATGTAGACAAGTTGTACCATTTTGTCAGTGAACGCGACAGTAATGAAAAGTAGATTGGCGTTTAATTTTGAGATACCGCTCGTGTTTCAAGAAATGGAAGTTTGTAATCATGATCTAAGCTTACGCTCTGATTGTCAAAATAATTCAGCATTTATTTTAGATTTCAATTTGACTTATAATAAATTAAATGTCATTCTCCAAAGAGAGACTGAGGGGGAGACTGAACTGTCTGATATTCTTTATCATAGTAGCTATGCATTCTATGTTTTACTTTAAAATTTACAGGTACGAGCTACATAACGCGAGAATGTTTTCATAAAATTTTTAGATTATTAAGATGTAGATTTAAAAGTTGAAATGATGATTTTAGATTGGATAATTTTACGTACCACAGTCTACTGCTGGACAAAGGTATTTCAAAATACAACATAACATCTGATCTACCCCTTACCGCAATTACCCTGTCACAGAGAGCATATAGGTAACTAGCTTTTGAACGCAGCTTCGCTTGCGTGAAATTTTGAACCCGTTAAGTGACGATTTTCCATACAAACTTTCATCCCCTATTTAACTCCCTTAGGGGTTGTATTTCGAGAAATCCCTTCTTAGTGGATGTCTACATCACAAAAGGAACCTACTGTCAAAATTTCAAGTTTCTATCCCCAGCGGTTTAGGCTGACAGATCAGTCAGTCAGTCAGCTTCTCTTTTTATATATGTCGTGGCCATATCGTAGAATTGATCACTTCATGATGTGGCCGGCCATTTCATGAAATGGTCGTATTTCATGAAATGGCCAACTAAAATTGGCCATATCGTTGAAACGTCAACGTTTAATGATATGGCCATCCACGTTTGGCCATATCATTAATGTAGGGTTTCCATGATATCAAAGGTTTAATAAAAAAATCCAAATAAAGGAAGCACGTACCATGCAAGCAAAGGAGTAGACTACGGAATTTCGACCCACAAAATATCGATGCACGTTACCGCGAAAGTTTAATAGCTTGATTCACCAACAATTAAGGGGATCTGGCGCTCGGCGGCCACTGCCGCGGCACGCTCGCCTTCGCGCGTTATTGGTCACTGTTCTAACCTAACCTAACCCAAATGATTCAATATACTAAATAGTAAATGTTTGCAGTAACGTGCATCGATATTTTGTGCTGTAGTTTCACAGGTTAACCAGATAAATAATCGAACAAATAAAATTCTATGAAAAGTTCACCCGCAGTCACCATGAAGTCATATTTTGAAATCCAATAATAGTCCATTAATTTTCGTTGCGTGGTCACCCTACTTTACTTATTATTATTAGCTTTTTTGTCAGAATAATTGTCCGCCGCCATGATGCATCACAAAAACAAAACGATATCAGCGCCTCTAACGGTGAATAATGTAACTATTTTACGATATGATCACTAATGTTTGACCACATCATGAAGTAGCCGTGCGTTTAGCTGATCATATCGTTAAACGCTGATTATTCATTGATCTGGCCAGGCCATATCATGAAATGGCCAACGGGTATTGGCCATTTCATGAAATGCAACCATTTCATGAAATGGCTGGCCACATCATGAAGTGATCAATTCTATGATCTGGCCACGACATATATACAGATTGTATTTTTTTTAAGTGCTTATTTTGTCAATAGGTCTTGAAAATTTTAAATTAGTAAAAATATACAAATAGTTTCTATAGTGTGCAAACAGCTCAAATATTTTATTATTGAACACAATTAGTCGTTACCACAGCAGCCCCTAGTGTGCGATCACCTGTACGCTGGATGATCCACTGGAGTCAAACCAGACATGTAGACACATGTGGTAATATTGTGTGTAATGGATGATAGTACGCTTTCTGACCCCTCGTTTACACCTAAGTATAAAACATGTATTCTACATGTATACGAGAATATTTTAGATAAAAAAATGGCTGTTGCGTAC
This sequence comes from Amphipyra tragopoginis, assembly GCA_905220435.1. Taxonomy (NCBI): domain Eukaryota; kingdom Metazoa; phylum Arthropoda; class Insecta; order Lepidoptera; family Noctuidae; genus Amphipyra; species Amphipyra tragopoginis. The sequence goes on along the minus strand of HG992005.1, from coordinate 13,156,088 downwards.
TTTAAGTGGCAAACATTGTATGTAGATCTTTAAAACACTTGTTTAAAATATTTAATATATATTCATTACGTGTTAAAAATAAGGAACTACTTCTAAAAAGACATTTAAACAATTTGTTGACAACTTGTATCACAACTTGTTTTTAGGTGTAAACATGGGGTGACCAAACATTATTCACTAGCTACAAACTAGCCAAACAGTGGCTGTACTGGCAGCCTCCAACATCAGCTTTCTTCAGTTATCATTATCATGCCAGCTATTTAACATTTTGCTACTGGGCCTTCCCCAAAAACTTTAAGTAAGAACGGGTCTTAGCGACTTTAGGGGACGGTTTAGATTTCATAGGTTTAATTGGGTAACTGACTACCTCGTTGGTTTTGTGGTCGCAAGTGCGACTGCTGAGCGTGAGGTCCTGGGTTCGATTCCCGGGTAAGGCAAAGTGTAATATTGGGTTTTTCCGTGGAAAATTTCTTAGTAGCAGCCCGGGGTGCGGATTAGTGCTCGGTTGATGGAAATAGGCTTGCTCCCTTTTATATGAGACTTAAATATAACGAACGGCGAAATAGGAGTGTAATATACCTACATCTCTGCTAACCTACGGGGAATACAGGGCGTGATGTTATGATGTTAATTGGATAGTGATGAGAAACTAACGTGATGTTTCTGGAAAAACCTTTTAAATCAACCAGTTTCAAGAATATATTAAAATGCTATGCTGTTAATTCGACTTAAAATCATTTTGTATAGGTACATACGTACTGTATTTCGTAGCTACGTATAAGTGTTTATAGATTATCTGTATTTTATATACTTACAGAAGTTTTCTTCTTTGTATAATTCCAACATTAATTGGGCTTTAGAATATTGTCAAATAAAATTAACATTTAATAACATAGAACCATATTGTAATACATTACTCTGCATAGTAAATATCGTAATTTAAGCTCTAACATACCGTGAAACAGTTTTAACGAGTGTACCGAACAGAAGCTAGGCAATTTGCGGAGAACACCGAGTCCTTTTAAACTTGATTCTCTAGAGGAACATAACCGCCAGAGGATGGCTTACGGAACTTGTTTTATTCACATTACTACACTCCAGTTAAAACCTTATTTAAAACTTCATGAACATTACTAGATTTCGATATAAAAGTATGCTTACTTACGAGCGCATACTTACTTTGATTAAATTTTATATTTTCTAACAAAATGCCTTTTTAACATGCAACAACAAGTTTGAAAGCATACTATGTAAAAAAACGCAGTGCGACTTAGCATTATAGTATGCTGCCTGCTGGTACATCACGTAAATGGAGCTTCAAGATCTCAAACTCAAAACTCATTTATTCAAAATAGACTAGAATTACTTAGTTCTTTTTCAACGTCATAACAATAGACAGCCCCCCAAAAAATCCCTCCCTTCACCGCTTCCTAGTGTTTATGCTGTGAAGAAGTAACGGCGCAACAAACACCCCAGCAACAAAGATCTGTCTGTCAGGGGAATAAATTAATTGACTCTATACAAAGCAAATCATAATATTTATACAATAATAAGATTATGCATATAAAGGAAAAGTAATAATTAAAAATTAAAAAAAGTATATAAGTATAAGAATGATTGTTGGGTAGACGATGAAGTTAAAGAGGTGGTACGGAAGAAGAAAGAAGCGTGGCTAAATTTATTAGCCTTTAAAGCCATAATAAGGATGAATCAGGCAACGAATATGAATGACGATGTGGAAAGAGTGAAGAAAAGATACACCGAAATAAAGGCGGAAGTAAAAGATATAGTAAAGACGAAGAAGAATGAAAGGAAAGAAAAGTATAGTAGGAAGTTCTCCGACAACTTCAGAGTCAATGTTAAACTGTTCTGGAAACAAGTAAGATTGGCTCGTGGAGTTTCGGGATCATCAAGTATGAATATAATTAGAGGAGGAGATGGATGCTTGTTAAGTGAAGAATGTAAGGTTTTGGAACGCTGGAAGGAATATTTTAAAAGTTTATTGTGTTGGCAGGACAGTGTGCAAAGAGTGGGTAACTGGGCGGAAGCAAGTGGGTCAGACATTGATATGGAAGTAACAGATGATGAAAATATGATTCAGATGGATGAAATTGTAAAAGCGCTGAAAGGTATGAAAATTGGAAAAGCAGCTGGGTATGACAGAGTGTCTGTCGAAATGCTTAAGGGAGGTGACGGGGTGGTAGCAAGCCTGCTGTACCGGATCTTTAATATATGTTGGAGATACGGCCAAGTGCCAAGCGATTGGTGCAAAGCGGTAATCGTACCACTATATAAGGGAAAGGGTTCACAGCAAGAGTGTAAAAACTACCGCGGCATTAGCCTTTTGAGTGTAGTCGGCAAACTATATGCGAAAGTTTTAATTAATACAGTGATAAGAATAACAGACGAGAAAGTATGGGATGTTCAGGCAGGATTTAGAGAGGGAATGGGGTGTATGGATCAGATCTTCTCCTTAAGATGCATAGCCGAGAAACATCTGGCAAAGCACAAGAAACTGTATTGCGCTTTCGTTGATTTGGAGAAGGCTTATGATAGTGTGTGGAGGGAAGAATTGTGGTCAACACTATCTACGTATGGGGTGGACTGGCGCTTGGTGCGGGCACTGAAATCGCTGTACAGGGATTCCAGTGCTTGTATTAGGATAAATGGGGCGTTCACAGACTGGTTTGGCATCTCAAGGGGTGTTAGACAGGGTTGTGTAGCGTCACCATGGCTGTTCAACCTATACATGGATAGTTGTTTGACAGATTTAAAAGGGAGTGATTGTGGATTGAAAATGAATGAGTTGCCTGTCAAATGTCTTCTCTATGCAGATGATCAAGTTCTGCTTGCATCATCAGTGGAAGGGTTGCAAGACATGGTAACTGTGATGAACGAAGCATATAAGAGGAAAGGGATGAAAATTAATATAAGTAAGACGAAAGTAATGGTTTTTGAAAGAGATGCAGATGTATCTGGGTGTAAGGTAAAGATTGGAGATGAAAGTATTGAACAGGTGAATGAGTTTGTTTATTTGGGAAGTATGTTTACAAGAGATGGTAAGATTGATGAAGATGTGGAAAGGAGAGCAAATGCGGGAAATAAAGTGAATGGTGCTATGCATGCGGTTGTGGCTAACCAGTCGATGTCCAAAAAGGCACGGCTGGCTGTCCATAATGGTGTACTGGTACCAACGCTTATGTATGGAAGTGAATGTTGGTCTTGGAAGAAGAGTCATGAAAGTAGAATAAATGCCGTGGAAATGCGTTCCTTGCGAAGTATGTGCGGTGTAACTTTGAATGATAGAGTGAGGAATGATGTGATAAGACAAAGTTGCGGTTTAAAAGATGATGTAGTGACAAAAATTGAAAGGGGTATGCTTCGGTGGTTTGGGCATGTTGAAAGATTGAGTGAACGGCGATTAACAAAAGGAATTTATAAGGCGAATGTCAGTGGAAACGCCAGTAGAGGACGCCCTAGAAGGACATACATTGATGTTATTGGTGATGTTCTTCAAAAAGGACAGGTGCGTAGTACTTTCAACCGGCGTGCGTGTATGACAAGATGTATGACCGTGGACGAAGCGAAAGGAGTATGTAAGGATCGTAGCATGTGGCGTTCTACAGTTTCTGCCTACCCCCATGGGAAAAAGGCGTGAGTGTATGTATGTATGTATATAAATCAATTGACAACATTTCAAAACTGACACGACCTTAAAACAAAAATACCGTTTCTTTATTTTCGTGTCCTGAGTTCAAACATATATTTTTTATATTTTTTCATTTCCTCATTTCTGAGAAAAAAAATGAAAATCAAAAAACATGTGATGACGTCACATAAACGGTGGAATGAGGAATTACCTTTGCCTATGCGTTCCAATGTTTTAGATGAAAACTTTTAATGTCAAACAAGACAATGTCACTTATGAAGTTAAACAAGACAAGTGTTATATGTGTGGTCTAGAGGAGGGTACTCTGGAGCACTTGTTTTTCTATTGTCCTAGAATATTAGTCCCCCTTTATAATTTACTGTCTGAAGATATTCCCCGTCCTATTAATATTTCGTTTTTGTTAACCTTGGCTCATTCCCCATTAATTAAAATTTTATATAAATTTATCAGGGCTAATAATATCCGGTTGTAGTATGACCTTTTCTTTCAGCCCATTCATTTATTTATTTTCACTTTTCCTCCTTTTAAATCTGCATGTTATTTGTTACGTCTTGTGTTTGTTTATTAACATAATGTATTGTCCCTTTTCAGTATGATCATCTGATTTCCACGCTACAAACACCGGTCAATAGTCTTTGTTTAGTGTAATACATTACGTACTTATCACAGTGTCTTTTTCAACCTTGACGTTGGCGGAATCATCGAATAACGATGGAGCCATAAAATTAAATTTGAATTGAAGTGTTATATGACAGTGACATCTAACTAACAGTTTTTTTGACGGCTCACAGTGAAGCAAAGGTTAGATCGCCATTCCACCGCATAGTATAAAGTCCTTGTTCCACCGTATGTATGACGTCATTTGGCGCATACGTCTTTTTAGAATACGCCGAATTTTAAAATTGAAATCATGAATGAAAATTACATAATTTCGAAAAATGGGAAAATACGGGTGCCCTGGATTTGGATTTACTTTTATATAACTTAATAATACATGCAGGTTAAAAATATGAAATGTTGTCAATTCTGTGTGAAATGAGCTAAATCAAAATCGTACCTAAATAATATAGATACATACATGCATAAGAGTGGCCTCCTAATAACCGTAACAGTAAACAGTCATCCCCTATGCTCATTGCTATACTATCACGGAGAAGAGAAAGAAGTATACTACGGAAATACCAATTTGTCTACCAAAGGTGGTGGTTTTAACAATAAAGGTATACCTAACCATTAAATACAGCGGTCATTGGAAAGTTCATGTTCAGGCTTATAATTGACTAGCGCCGCCCCGGCGTCGCTCGGGCCCGTTTTAGGGTCAGCTCACACCGAGACGCGACGCGACGCGACGCGACGCGACGATACTGGAAGAAGCCCATGATTACGCGCCGCGCTGCGCGTCGCCGCGATACGCATCGCAACGTCGCGAGGCGCATCGTAAAGTCTTCGGCAACACGACGCCTCGCTGCGCAGCGAGACGCCGCGCGGCGCAGCGGAATGTGTTTACATTCGCCACGTGCTTCCGCCCCGGCCCGCGTCCACCCTCAAATTCACCATGAATTCTTCTATTTCTCCATAAATTATGCACCCAAATACTCCTGTGTGATGTCTTCCTTTTAATTTTATTTTTGTATTCTTCTTGCTCTGCCTCTTCTGCAAGAAGTCCGATTATTACAAGATCCCAGTCAATCATTATAATTTCACTCAAGCACTCGACCGAACTGCATCAACTCTACACGAAGTCTGGACGGAAATAGTACAAACAAGTTGCCACAGCGGCCTCGACTGCGCCTCGCGGCGCATCGCGGCGCCGCGCGGCGTTGAGAGGCGCGGCGCCGCTCTTGCACGCCGCGCATACCGCTACGTCGCGATGCGTCGCGCTACGCCGCGAGGCGTCACGAGGCGCAGCGCTGCGTGGTGCAACGTATTCTGAATTCTCACAATGAAATGTGTATCTTTTCGTGTAGAAAATAAAGTAGTATTTTGAGTCGCTCTTTTAAAGTATGCGCGCAGCGTCGCGTCGCGTCGCGTCTCGGTGTGAGCTGACCCTTAAGGTCACAGCTCATTAGTCACGCGGCACCCTCGCCCATCGCCTCGTCGCTCGGCGTCCACTCGTTGTCAGCAGGTGGTTCTCGGGTGGACGCCGCGTTATCACCAGTAAACGTCGCGTGGTCAACCAGAGGACTCGTCGGAGGAGTCCACTCGATGGCAGCGCGCGGTTCACTCGGGACCTATGTGTTGACAATGCGCAGCAACGCAAGGCAAGCATGCGAGCAGCGAGTTGTCACCGAGTGGTCAACTCGTCGTCCGCGCGTGGAATACGCCCGAGGCGATCCGGTGACGCCACGGAGTTGATGTAGTAAGCGCATATCAATAGAAGTTCATTTATAGAATACTAACGCGGGTCGGATGCCGGGTGGCTCTAATGAGCTGTGACATTTATAGCTTAAAACTTTTCGGAAGAAATTACCTAAATTAAGATTCAAACCGCATAAAAATCAATTGAGTAGTTTAGAAAAATAAGCGGACAAAGACACGCGAAAAGCGACTTTAATTTATAGTATTTAGAGAAGAGATGAGGCCTTATTATTGCCCATGGTATGTGGTACTATCATTAGTGTCATAGAATATTTTTGTTTTGAGGCACTGTCATACCTAGTACTTATTCTAAGGTCATACCATACCGTTACGATTAGGGCCAATTATCCCATTGGTCTAAAGCTAGTGCGCTAGTAGTCCATGAAAAAAGTCGAAACATAGTCTGCAAATGTGGCAGATATATTTTACCGGAATATCTTTACCGTCAGTTGTGAAGTTTGAAGATAATGTTTGGTTTTTGGCATCCTTTAACTTACCCGCTAATAATACTTACTATATCTTTTTTCTCCATCTCGCAAACACAGCATCGCATAAGTAAGAGTTGTTCACTGTTGAAGGCCGCTACATGAGCAGTAATGAAATACCGCATTTGGAAATGCTGTCACCGAAAAATATTTAGATCAGCTAACTTATTACTTTTTTTCCACTAATACGTTATAGTCGTCGGCACAGTTAGGCAAGTCAAGACATTTTTAAATTCTACCGGTTGATATCTGTATACAAAAGCTCCGTTATAATAGAGAGCATTGAATGTACGCCAAGGTATTCAATTGTGTGGCAGCAAGCAGCCTTCATGTATCTGTTCCAAATTATACGTATCGAGTTTCGTAGCAGTGCTACGAAATCGCTACGAAGTTATACTCTACTGTTTCCATTTAAAAGTTGTAACCAAAAACTTAAGTGTCGAAATTGCTTGTGTAGGCACGTCATGCCGAATAAATTAGTCCACTTGGTTCTTACAAAGCATTTCTATTTAAACGAGAAATCCGGTTCTAATCCATTCTAAAATGAACTGGTGGAACGCAATTTCAACCGGCGTACGTAGAGTCGATCGTAGCTAATGTGATATTAATGATATTCATACTAATTTGGCCGAGGCCGCAGAACGAGGTCATGCCAAGTTTCAACTGTCTAAATAATTACTAACTCCCCAATGACGCTCTGCACACCTACTTTGTTACTAGATTAAACAAGTTAGTTGACATTAAAAACTACTTTAGTGCCGTAATTTTTGGACTATACATAAAATTTAAAATTCATGGTTCAACATTCGATGTTGGCTTTATACCTATTTCAACATTGGGTAGTAACCATTCATATTTCCATGTCCAGCAGCCGTTTATACCCCACTGCTGGGCATAGGCCTTTTCCAGTTCATGAATATCAGTTTTTTAACCTTTCGTATTCAGCCTACCCCTGCAGCCTTCTTCAGGTCGTCAGTCACATATCCACAGTAAAAGAAACAAAAACATTAATTGTCACATAATGTTTATTCCCAATCTTTGGACCCTATAATGCTTTAAAACTAATAATAACATAAATACAACATTGCAATAATTATTATCGAAATAAAGAGATTTTATAGTTTTATCGATATAGTACTACGTCCGTTCTGTAAACTAAATTGAAGAAAACATTGTATTTGATAGATTTTTCTCGAATTCATTTTACAAAAGGACGCATTGAAGCAGACAAGTCTACAAAGCAAAGTTTTTAAAAGCTCAACTGTCAATTTTATATCTAATTTCAGTTATCCTAAACTAGACACCTATAAAAGTACTATTTTTATTAACTATTAGACACATAATATTGAACATAAGTTCGTGAAAACAATGATTATATTATTTCGTTAATAAAAGATCTGTTACCTACGGGCTAATTTATAAAACATTTTACTATTTATGTCTGATACGTTAGTTGTTTCGGGTGTTCTCGACTCAGTTTGGAGACAATCAGCAGCTCATTGGCTCAGTAGTAGGCTGACGCAGACAGGGTTACAGATCAATAAAAACTTCGATTGAGGATGAGCTCAAATTTATTTGAATTAACAATGACGTCTCCAATGCCACAATACTCCATGAAGTAAGAAAAGAAAAGTAATGAACATCTATAAAAGTTGTAATAATGATAATTAAGCTAATTTTATCACTATTTTTACAATGTCATTATGTTTTTCTTAAACCACAATAACACTTTACCTCTGCTCTAAAAGCATTTAAATAATCCAAGTCACACAAATCTAACAATTAATTACTAACTATTTAGTTTGTATGGTTTATTTTGCTCGATATACAAATAAGTTTTCAGCAACGCACTAACTCTTGTCACCGAAATTAAAATAAAATGTCATTTAATACTGAATACGAAGCGAACTGTTAAAGTAATTTGGTAATTAAGCCATGTTAATATAATTCTAAAATAACAATAAAGTAACGTACAAAGTCTAGAGCGATAAACAAATGGAAACTTGCGCGACACTACTCGGGGACTATGCGTAATGATTCACGTTTAAAACACAATCTAATCGATATCATTAACGTACGAAAACAACACTTAGCAGGTATTTGATACTCCGATTATTTTGTCTTCTTTATTCTATCCATATTGTATCTCTTAGTATTTAACTAAATTTATTAAGGGGCACAGAATTGATATGTTTCCGATGCACGGCGTTTGTGTGATACCGCTTCACTTAACCTAACTTGCAAGGCGACGCTACACCCCTACTCTACCCTATCACATGCGGGCCAATGTCACGCGTCTTTATATAAACGACGACGATCCGAACACCATCTACTCGATTTCACAGTAAACGTTAAGAAAATATGTTTTTTATGGTTTACATTAAATTTTTGTGTTTAAATCCCTTAGAAATAAATTAATCAGAAAAGGAGATAATTTCGAGTGAAAGGAAAGGATACGACGACAGCAAAGCGAATAAAATAATTATGTCGGAAACGCAAAAGTGGGTTTAGCGTGACATATAGCCGATTGCATTATAAGTAGTAGACGAGAATACAGAATAAACGTCTCTATGAAACCGCTTTTTTATTCCTAATTACACATTAAATATTACATGATGATATGTATCGAGTAGTCCCGCAAAAGGTGACGTAGCCGTGTCCGCAGCCACTGGACGTCTCTTACTCGCTATCTAAGGTTGTTGGACGGAATCATGGCGGCGACGACGTCCTGCACGCACTCGCCCGCTCCCCCGCCATGCTGCACAGCCGACATTTTGTTACACTACCGTGCGCAAGATGGCCGGGGGAGACGAACATCGCTAACCAAAACGTTGAGTCTGTCGATAGCTTTAGAGTTAACATTACAACTATGATAAAGATTTTAAAGACTGATACACATATGTCAGAAGAGAGCTTAATATTGATCATCATTAATTCACTAAAGCCATCGACACATTCACACAGAACAACTGAAAAGAAAAAACAAACTTTTCGTTGTATTTTAGTATGCGTTTGAGGACGCCGCTCGCCGAAGGTATGGGAGATCACTACTACATTATTACACAATTACTTACACACGAATTAGCATTATATATCGAATTAAATAAGTGAACATTGACTTAGCTTAATTATTATAACCGACAATGAATAATTAATAATATATAAGAGAATCTGAATTGTCAGGAGATTTCATGTGACACAAAACATTGTTATACATAATAATGATTGATTTTCATTTCATAATAATTGCTTGGGTATAAAACTGAATTTAAATGTATATTATATTTAATAAATTGATTGTTTCGTCTCTAACATTAGCAAAAGTAGGTAACAATTAAAATAGTACAATAAGATGCCTATCCTAGGTGTCCTCGTGTATCACCGTGGCATCAGCCTTACTTGGGTCCGTAACAATGGATGTCTGCATTAACTGCTGTGGCTTTAAAATAATTAATTTGTCGTGTTCACTAAAACATTGCAGTACAATGTGCCTACAAAATACAAGTTTGGTACGGTCTGAGGTTAGTATTAAAATTATGTATAATCCATTATCTTTGGTCTATACGCCACGACGTTCGGTACATTGTGAAGTTACAGTTACTATAAACAATGTATAAAATTTTGCTAAGTCAAAAATTGACGAAATTTCTATTAAATATTGACTAAGAGATTTTCATAAGAATTCACATGCGGTATCTCTGGCCGGCGACCGACAACGATCGCGTGAGTACCTCAATAGATTTCTGTCGCGTCAACATTGTAACCAAAATATCCAAAACCTTATTTATTATAGCCTAAGCAGGGATTTTTTTTTACTTTTTTTTTGTAAATTTTACATGTTTACATCAGCAGAATACGTCACTAAATACCTATAATAACATTAATATTTCATTTTTGGTTTATTGCTATCTCGCACTGTAGTGTACTTATGTCGTCACCGTTTCGTCGACACGTAGGTAACTAAGTATTCATTCTGTATGCGATAGTCAACTAGCTAAAAATAAAAAATATATTAATCTTCATTTTGATTAATCCTAACATTTCAGTAAATTTAAATTTCATTACATTGTTTCATTATTATGTATGAATAACTTTCATTAAATAGTAATGTAACTATGCTGATTGTCTACAATAAATACCCTTATCTAATATTATATTATTCACCTAACGATTACACAATAAAAGTAACTACTAAATTTTAAATTAGATTATTACCAAAAAGCTCGTCAAAGCATGCAGATAGTAGAATAATGTTTCACTATTCAGCGTCGGCGCGCACGTCGCCGGCTAATTTATAACTATATATTAATTAATATAATGATTACATTTAATTATTTAACTCTCATAAGGCCAAGGCTAAATTCTCGCAACAAGAGACAAGACTGAACTGATCTCGATTGTGTCGCATCGCATACTAACCGCGAAGATTGAGGGAACCCGTTGTGGTACAATGCAGAACTTTTAAATTAAAAAGACTCAAACTTGTGTAACCACAAAGTTAGGAGTATAATCGAAATTCGATTTAAGGATTTATTATCGCAAGGCACAAGAAATTTTGGTTGTCACCTAAGTATAGAAGGGGATATAACAAACACAAGTGACGTAACAAGAAGTAGAGAATGCGCTTGCGCACGGCGCGACACTGTTCAGCGGCACTGTTCTGTTGCACTCGACAAGCGGCTCCGAGGGCTTCCCCGTTCTATCGCATCAAGTCCTAGTCAAATATTTATAATTATTGCAATAATTCCATTTACAGATAGAAAGGATCGTAAGACCAACACTAGAGTGCCAGCGCTTTAACGAGTGATTGAACATTATAAAAATTACTAAGAAAGTATTAAGTAAATATAATTTGAAATAGTTATGAAATTCATTTAAATACGCTAACATTATCGAGGCTAAAACAAAAGTATCGTATTATTACATACAACTTCATTTAAATCATTCAACTTGAAATATTATTTAACAAAACGTAATCTTTCTATGAAGGGCACCTTTGGTTTTTAGCTTACTCGAATGAGATTTATCCTAAAATGTTTAATTTCTGGTAATACACTATATTCATAACAAATCCTCTCAGTTGTATACATCGGCCTTGTAAAACAAATATACAAACTTTACCGTACAATAAGTTAGTTGTAAATAAATCTTATGTTACACGATAAATTGAATAATAATATTAAATAAACAGGCTACATTTAGAGGAAATTAATACATTTAAATAATAATAATTTTATCATGAACAGTAAACAATAAACCTGGAATGTTAATAATAATACAATTAACACTTGCTAATTTTGGTATAAACGAAATAACACCACACCTCTGACGCAGGGAGTCGGTAAACATAACAAAATAGGAGACAGAGCTTCTAGTGAGGACGTAAGGTTTGTGAGTAATGGTCTGCCCGGTCTCCTGGTGCCGTGGTTCCGATGCGATGCAGAGGATCTAGATAGCGCGTCCCTCAGTTAGCTGGTTGTCAAGTGCCGAGAGCTACGAACGAGTTAATGCTGTTCGCCCTCTTCTCCGCCTTTGGCTCCCTGTGTAATAGAACATACGTTAGTAAATAATCACATTTAATATTAACAGCGATTTTCTCTATGGCTTACGTGTTAGGCAGGCATTATTTAACTCTATATAGTGCGAGGTGCATGGTGAAACATTAGTACGTAGGTTCGACGTCTTCGAAACTCATAACACGTACATTATTAAATGCATTGATTTTCTTGTGTATGAGAGCCGAAGCATCATCAAATATAACACATAGCACTTAAATATATTTTGTATTTTTTCTTAATGATTGAAATGAATCTGTCACGATCAACTGTTATTGATATGTAAGGAAAATATATCGTCGCTAATTATGTTGGAAATAGCGATTTTGACAGATGCTATTCATGTATATTCTCTAAGGCTCAAAACGCACTAGCGGCCAGCCGCAATACGGCGTGCCGCTTGCGGCAGGCCGCACATCGATTTTTACATGAAACCGCATGATCTCAACGCACTGATTTCCGGCCAGCCATCGTGCGCCAGTGCGTTGAGATCCTGCGGTTTCATGTAAAAATCGAAGTGCGGCCAACCGCAAGCGGCACGCCGTATTGCGGCTGGCCGCTAGTGCGTTTAAAGGCTAAGGCCATCGGCTCAACGTAGATGCAATATCAAGTCAGCGGTTGCATATATTGAATGACAGACCGTCCATGACTCTTAGAGAATATCATTCAGATGGAAATGTCAGAACTAAACAAAGTGCGCGTGCATACTTCATGTGCGAGAATCCAGCCGTTGTGTGCCATCTTATGCCTCGCGTATTCGAGGTGGATGGCGCCTTCAGAGCTGAGAAGCAGCGCGCCTTGCAGGCGAGCCAAGGCAGTGGCCGCGTCCGACGGGTTAGCGAAGTCGACGAAGGCCACCGGGCCCGTGCTGCCGCCGCCGCTGCCGCCACTCAGCAGTCGCAGCCGAGAGAACCCCGGGCAGCTGTACCATCATACTCTATTGTGCCCACTCGTACCCCCCTCAGTATGACTTTGTGTGACTTTGAAACTGACCTAATGTGGTGGAATCTTGTAGCTAAATTCAGAGAATGTCACATTTGTGAACAATGTTTGACAATCAAAAATTTATGGATAGTGATTCTTATTTAGAAAGCAATGTTATTCGTATTGTGCTTCTAAATTCTAAGAGATATAAACTAAATAGTGCGACATTTCTCATCCTCTTTAATGCTGCGGATATAAGTATCGCGGTTGGCGTGTGCGGCACGATACGGGCACAAAAAGTAATATTCACGGCTCTCATATTGTGTGGTGTTATAGTGCTAACGTACGACTAGTTGTGACAACTGTGGAGATATAGTGACGTTCGTCATGCTTAGGGTGGTACGGGTGCAGGCTGAAAGATCTCACACAAACGAAGTAGTAAACCAAAATGTTTCTCTTGAAAATTCTTTTCCAAATAAAACAGTTTGTGTGAGACATAGTAGAGCCAAAATTGAAACATAAAATTATAACCTAACAATGTTTTACGTGGACGACATTGTGATATTCGGTGCAACATGCACTGTGGAAAAGTTAAATTTTATTAACTTCATATACATTTTCGAATGCTTTCATATGTTTTATTACCTTATGTGTTGCGTGATCATGCACATAACATCGTGTTATTTTTCGACTGGAAATATTATGTTTATTGTTTCACATTCAAACTTTCAGCGGACTTTTATATTTCACTTAATTTATATAAATATTTTAATTTATTCACTTCAGTCACTATTTTCAGTCGAAAACTTGAAGCGTTTTGCACATATATGATTGCACGAGAGATAGTATTGTTGACGTACCTGCTAAAAATTTCCTTAAGTTCATGTTCGGAGACGAACTGTCCGAGGTTAGCGACGAAGAGCGTCGAGCAGGGAGGCGCTGGGTGCGCCGGGTGCGCGGAGGGCCCGTTATGCGCGGGCACCGCCGCGCCCGGCGACCCCAGCGCGGGCGCAGGCAGCACGCATGCACCCAGCGTCAGGGGGGTCTGGACATTATTACCATGATAATAAGGTCCAAACTCCTAGTAAAGTTTGAATGACATAAGAAACCGTACAGACGGAGAGCGGTCAAGCGATCTGCGTTCTATGTTTAGTGTTCTTTGTCATGCGTGCAGATGTTCTATTTGTTTGTGCTGTGTGTATGGTGTTTAGAAATTGCATGTGTTACACAGAACGCAAAATGCTTGACTGCTCTATCTTTTAATACACAGTCATCAGTAATACATTATGACTTCAATCCGTAGCCCCAACCTATGATACTTCGAGTAGGCGGTTCAACATAGACAACAAAAGTTGGAACACCAAATGAGTTTAATTCGCGTATGATGATTTTTTGGCAGACTACGGTTTGAAGAATTACAACAGCAATAAATATTTTATTTTTATTTAAGCATTGTGCAATGATTATAATGAAGAGGCTTCGGCATAAAGGTTTTTACACACAGCGGGTGTTGAAGATACGAAATACCTATGCACAGAATCGCGCCCGCTGTGTGCTGAAACCACAAAGACTATTTTAGCAGCTATATTAAGATATAACAGATACATACGTGGTGTGGCCTATCGGCGGCAGCTAGTCAGAGGTAGGATCGAACTGGCGCCATCTGCGGGTGGATGGCGGGATGCACCAGTCCGTGCGACAGCGCCGGCAGCTCGCCGCCGTACGCCAACGGATGATGCCACAGCTCTGCGCCTCCACCCGGGAAGAACGGACTCGCTAGGTCTGTTCACCATAACATCAACGTCACCAAGCCATACATTACAAACAAATAAGCTGTGTCAGTATGTTAACGAATTCAATGTTCGTAGACGACGTAACTATGATTGTGATATTAGAATACTGCTATAGAAAATTATTATTTACAAAGTGCTTATGACATGTTTTCACGGTTCTTGAAATAAATTAAGTAACGAGATTTTATTTCGAAGAATTTAATTAATAATCTACGAGTAATTTCAAAGTTCTTTCAAAAGAAAAAGAAAAGGTTTTAGTATCATATTATCATACCTGTTTTGGTATCGTATCGAAGGAGATTACAATGAAAATGCTTTTAAAATACCATGAATGTGTTATCATGAAAACATGTAAAAAGTTGACAACAGTGGTAAGAACCCGACAGATCAATCAATAGCTTCGCGGAGCTAGGCCTTGCGTGGTACGTGTAAGCGGTCACAGATACTTGCCCTTCGCGTTTGCTCGACGCCCCGATCGTACCCATTACGTGCCTACTTACACCCTCTTATAGCCTAACGTTCGGGCAGCAATAGTGAGGATACGAGCATTATAGTGTAAGGATCGGCACAGACACAGGTCGTGCGATTTTATTAGTGTGTAGAGGTACGGTATGGGTGTGGGGGTCTTCGAGCGAGCGCCGGGCGGTGTGTGCGTTCGGCGGTACTTACGTCCAGTGAGTGGGTGCATCAATGCGGGGTGTGCAGCTGGCGCGGCTGTGGCAACTGCCGGCTTCGGCTTGCTGACCTTCGTGTTGCTTTTAGCGAACTCCAGCCGAATCGTTTGCGGCATGTCGGGGTCGAACCGGACGCCCTGCTGTGAACAGCCGCGAGCGGTGCGGCGCTCCGATATAATGACGATGGAAGGGTCGGCCGTCGCGAGCTCCCAGACTCCCAGCTGGTACCGAGGCACGACCGCAAGGTACGACCAACGATAGCGCGGGATGGGAGGGCGTCGGTATGTAGACGTTATTTGGATTGTATCAATATCTTTAACCATATATCCCAAAAAGAATTTTCATTAAAAGTTACCTAACAGGACAGTTCGTGTGTAAGGGTTCGGACATATCAATGAAACATTTGGTACGTAAATTTTGTTTTTTCATTGGATAAATTCGATAGAATCGAGAGGTCCGCGCCTGCGCCTGCTAAGGTGACGGAACACAGTGCTCGGGATGTGACATCAAAACCTGTCAAACAGTGACATGCATTGCGTATTTACACCGTAACATGATCGATCACACTCCGGCGTCGGTCCTCACAGCTCAATATCACCGACTTGATGACCCGACGTGGTCTATTCTGTATGTGCATGGGTTTAGCATAACTTACGATGCGGTTACTCGAGTCAGGAAAATGTTATTCCAAGTCTACAATGAGAATATTAACTATAGTGCTCATTGGCTGTGTTCGAGGCATGTGATGAGAAGAGGTTTAGTAACACCGTGCGTTATACATGTTTTAGTATTTACAATAGCGTATTGAGCTTCAGATACCTAGTACATATCTCAGTCTTTCATTGAGATACTGTTGCCCTTGTGTTACCTATCATACTGTGTTCTGAAGCCATTCAAACTGATTAGGCGTTGTAGTGTACGTGGTATTTTTATTGTTATTGTGTGATTTTCCGCATTGTAGGAAACATAAAATCGTTTTAGTAAGACTTTATTGAATTTCTATCTGTCAGTTATCTACGGATAAAATATATTCTATTGAGTTCGCTCCAATATGCAAAAGCAAATATATTTATTTTGAGGGAGTTCTGCTGAGATATTGGGTCAAACTCAATACTTAGTAAGTACTTAGTAGCGGTTTAGAATAAATTCTAGAGCTATGAGACTTTATTGTGACAATACCAACCTGAAGATCTTGTTTGGCTGCCTCTGCGCCGGCTCTAGTGTGGAACGTGACGAAACCAACCGGCTGCAAGAAAACCAAACATGTAGCACATAATATTTTATGTAACATATTATATTTTATGTAACTGATATGTATTACATTTTATGGCATTACTGAGATACCACAAATATCACGTAACATGCTGTTAATTCAATATAAAATCGGTGCATTAAATGGCGTTACATAGCTTCCGCCTTTCTCATACAGTTACGAAGCAACTTTTCACAAACAGATCGGATTTTTTTTATTTTTTTTTACACATTATTTCACGTGAACTGTAACAAGAAATGCTTAATATTATAAATAATTATGTTAACTACAGAATTATAGATATACATTACTTATGCGTATGTTATTTGTATAAACTCACCGAGGCTGTTTTCCCATTCTTGCTGGTAACCTTTAGCAGGGAACCCTCATAACCCTGCGCAAACAAAATTACAATGTTTATTTTAACTTTGTTATCAAAAGTTTCCTACCATGAGTCTACTGTTTAGGAAAAGTTTTAGATGGAACCACATTATCGAATTACTAGAATTGTCGGCGTCATTCATGTCGCAGTAAAATTCTATTCAGACGTAATAATGTTTAACTATCAAAAAAAGGTGGTACGTGGCGGTGCCTGGCGCGGTGGAGTCACGCGATACCCACACTAAAACTAACCCTCGGTTAACTTTAGGCACCTTTATGTTTGTGGTGCCATCCGTACCAGCCGAGGATCGAGTGTAATCCCCCTTATCGGTAAACAGAATTGATTCAATCCGAATATTACGAATCGGAGCATGACATTTGATATTTACGGCACAGTAATCCGAATCGAGATCTAGTCGCGTGACGAAAACGATGGTGCTTTCCGTTTTTATTTTCTCTCGATAAATATTTTGACATTTCTATTAGTCCCGGATATTTGATAAGGACAGTTACACACTAGTACACTTTATATTCGTTTTTTGTAGGTAAATGACTTCTTCATCAACACGTTACAGGTATTTAAACAATCAACGTTTTTTACGTTCTTTTGTGAAAACCTATCTTTCGAATAATGTATGCAAACTCTTTATTAAAAATTCCTACTTTAATAACGTAATTTTATTTAGAAAGTTATTTGAGTGTTACGTTGGATACGGCGACAATCATTAGCGGCGTAGATACCGAAATAAGCGATTCTAACAATGTCATTCCTTTGATAGACGATTTACGTACATACACATCTGTTGCACAAAATAAGTACATTTCGCTGTAACAAAATAATTTAATTAACTGTGAACATACCTCGTACGCTCGAAACAGTAGATACAGTTCTCGCGGCTTCGCATCCATGGGCAGACCGCTGACGAACAACGTTCGCACCTGCAACAATACACATCCATTGAGGTATTTTATTTTATTGCATTTCCTCTCTATTGACTGGGAATTGGTTACACGTAGCTCATTCGGTAAACAGCTTTGTTTATAGTACCTATATCTCTCGTATATCAATGTCAAACCTACATGGTCGTGTTTGAGTTTATTTAATGAGACGACTGCTTAACGACCTTTCATGAAATGCGGCTATGATTATAAAGTATTTAGTAGGTATAGGGCAATGATTAATTACAAAAATAAAAGCAAATACATGCTTCATAACATGTATGTATAAAACTTGGTTTACGGCTAGGCTTAACGTCTAATGTCTTCGTATGTGTTTTCCACATGATAATTTTGATTTGATTTATTGTTAACTTTGAAAGTCAACTTTATAATGAAAAGGCATGAAGGCCGGGAAATTGATTTACACCATTCATTACGGTTTTCCACGACCTCAATGATTGACGATCCACTTATTTGTTAAACAGAGCGTATTCGATTGAAAGTCGGTAAAATCGCCAAAAGTATCAAGTAGGTACAACAATATTTACCACAAACTGTTTTGTTATCAGAACAAAAAACACAAATAAGATAAATATTCATTTATGTTAAACTTTATAGGTTCAAATAGATTCTGAAAACAACACAAAAAGATATCAAAAGAGTCGCTGGAAGACTTAACAGGCTATTTTTCCTCAATAAACAAAGAAAATGTCGGACAATTTTCACAAACAGCCACAAAGGAGGCATAGAAATCCTTCAATGCCGTTTTTTCTGATTCTTTCATCGGTTTTGTAAACGGTGCAGCGCATTAATTCGACGGGTCCATTTAATGAAATAAAACAGAGCCAGTAATGGCGGCGCGATTTGGCGCGTGCGGGAAATGGAGATTAATTGCTGGCAACACCGACCGCCGCCGACGCTGACGCCATCTTGTTGCGCACTTTATTTATGCGTCTGAGTTGCGCTTCCTATTACCTTACAATTTTTAGAATTAATAGACATAATTAGGCAACAATAACTTAAATGTGTAGACGTCGAACAGCGATCAGCCGGCCGACTAAAGATATGACCTCTAAACTATTGTGATTAGTTAATAATAGTACGGCTTAGTTAAGGGCAGGTAATAACAGGAATATTAAATTACTGTTATTGATTGTAATAACCCCTACATAGAGCCATCGCAATTCGTAAAAAGATCCTTTAACTAGGTATTAATTAACCAATATTTCTGCTACAACAATACTGGATATCGAACATACGTAATACGATAGATAGGTACCTACCTAGTTAATGTTGAACCAAATCGTGTGCTTTTATAATATTGAAAATAAAGTGAAAATAAAGCCGATATCCTTTGTATATTTGAAATACATTCTAATTTGTTTGTTAGGTAGTCCAAACCACTTTTTGTCTTCTTTGACACTTATCGACCATAAATATTCTAACAGCTAGTTTCTTTAACTAACATCTAAGATCGATGTAGATGTACTCTATAAATCCTATAAATACTAAGTTCATCTAACAATTAATTTAAATCCGAATATTTTGTCCGTATGTAACCTATTATGAAATATCCATAGAAACGTGACGCAGAGAAAGATTTGAGAGCATATTTGGTCGGAGAGTGTTGATTTATCAGGTTTTATCAACATTAGGACACTTGCGGCGAGGGAGGTCCTCGTATATATTTTATCGGCGTCCGTGCCCCGGTCAGTAGCAGAATGTCGGACCTTTATGTCGGCTATTTTCCGGTCGAATGCACGGGAATTCCCCGTTTCGGCGATACCCGATATTTTTACAGCGTCATTTTTTAATATTGCGGGAATACCGAAGGAAATTATTTCATAAACTGAGCCTGTAAACATTTCTAATGAGGAATTGATAGGGCGTTGATTGTAGAGGTAGGTATGTGATGTTTAGATACTGTTAATTAGATAAGAAGGGAGTTTTGGTTTCAATATTTTATTTTGTACCTAGTTAGGACTAAAGGTAATGTAAACCCGCGGTTTAGACCCAGAACAATATTCGTATGTCAGTCATCACGTTATATGTATGTTTGATTTAAGTATATCAATAGAATATAGAATGTCAATTTATAGTTTATTAAAATTACTTTATCTCAAAGTAAATACCGGTTCAATAATTACCGTATAAGTAAGTTTATTGATCGAAGCCTGCATCAATAATCTAATTTGAAGCAACATACCCTTAATAAGGTCGTACGTCTTAATAAGAAAAAAAAGGTAAAAGTTAACCGCATATCCTTTAAGTAATTATGTTAGTTATTTTTCCCTGGTTTATGGGTAATTTTTTAGCGCTAGTAAACTTTAGCGAGATCGTTTTTATTTTATAGAACGTTCTTCTCGAAGTGAATGACGTAAAACGGGGAGCATAAAACCTGCAACACAGGAAGAGCGTTAGTTCGCTTTACAAAATGTATCAGTACAGTATAGATTACGTTAGATATGTAGGTACAACATCCTCGGTGTGGCTATCACGGGAGTCGTGAGTTTGGGTCCCGAGGGAGTAATAAATATCTGTTTCTGCTATATGCAGTCACTTTGGATTTCCTAGCATGAGGGATATCCTGGATAGAGTTAAATCAATTTAAGGATAAAAGAAGAAATATGTTAGTGCAGAAATACTTTTACGGGATTGTCTTTAGAGAATTATTTTCGAGGGTGTTTGCAGATTGTATCAGTTTCTTTATTTCGTTCGGAAGTTGTAAAGGTCAATTGAGACGGATAGAGCTTCTAGACGCCTTTTGAAGACTTAATGATTTATATCGTTTACGTTTATATTATTGCGACCTGCCCCGGCTTCGCACTTGTACGTTTTACAGCTTAAAACCTTCCTCTTGAATCACTCTATCTATTAAAAAAAACCGCATCAAAATCCGTTGCGTAGTTTTAAAGATCTAAGCAAACATAGGGACAGACAGCGGGAAGCGACTTTGTTTTATACTATGTAGTGATGATTTTTAAGCCTGAGCACCTTTTGTTCGGTGTCAGTAATGACATGGTATATCGACAGCATTTGGCGGTTCATATATTGGTCACACAGAAAAATACGTAGGTCTAAAATATCACATATTTTTGTAGCACGATGAGAGCATTTGCCTCCTGAGATACAGTCTATAACCTACATTCAGAGGCCGGAGTTCAAAGAATTGCGTGACAAATATGGCTATCAATAAATATGTAAAATATTTGCTAAAGCTCTGAGTTTCGTTCGTAGAACGTGTATATAAAATATCTACCCAAGATCGCATACAAAATCCTTTTCTCACGTTATTCCAAGTATTCTGTCAAAGGAAATCTATAAAACATGAATTCCAATTCAACACTAGTATTAAAAGCGCGGCGTAGATATAAGAACGTCAAATACCGGCACACCTAACATATTTCAGGGAGGCAAAGGGTGGGCGTCCGGACTGTCCGGTCAGTTTGAAAATGCCCCTCCATGTCGACCATTTTACACTCGGTTGCCCCCGAATCCCTACGCTCACTATTGAGTTATGTTTCATACTCGGCAGAGATGGGAGAAAGGGAATTTTCCCGAATAACACATAGACTGAAAAGTTTGCTCGCTGTGATAACAAGTTTTCTTTTTACGACACCCGTTCAAAATAAAAGGCGAGTCCGCTAATATAATAGATGTCGCAGTTTTTTTTAGTAATTACGTTAAAAGTACCTACGTGTTGACTTTGCGCAGTTACATTTTAGATTGTAGAATTTTTAAATGAATGACAAGCTCCGTTTGATAATGCATTTTTTATGTACAATTTTATGTTTTACTGCTTCCAATTTAATAAGTAAACTGACTTGTCAAATATAATTAAATAAAACATTAATGTTCCTACTTTCGTCATACATTTTTACGTGAAAAATATTTTCGGCGACCTTCTTTTTATCACTCAAGAAGGCGGTAGCTGTGGTGTAAGTGGTCTATTTTCAGCTTATCTCAATTTTACGCCTTTACGATTCTGAAAGCGAAACGAACATTTTGATCTGTCCAGTGAGACCGATACCATCTCCGAGTTGACGTTAATATGACAAGCAAAAATAAATTATTTTCCTTTTTAATATTATAAAGAACTAGCTTTTGCCCGCGGCTTCGCTCGCGTTAATTTAGAATTTGACAATCAGCTCTTAACACACTCTATATGTTTCTATAGTAATATAATTCAATCATGATTCGAAAGACACGTGGCTCCATCTATGAACGTTATTGTTGTTTTCCTCGAGAACAGTACTTTTTTCGGGATGAAAGGTACCTTATGTCCGTTCCTGTACACCTGACAACGTATATGCAAAATTTCTGGATGATGATTCAGTGGTTTAGGCGTGAAAAGGTAACAAACAAACTAACTTACTTTCGCATTTTATTATATTAGTTAGGATGTATTAAAAGTGCCGACTGTGTGGTTCCCGAGGAAGAATAGACCGCCTTCTGCCCATCTGCGTGTATTGTAGAAACATCTAATCGTAGGACAATGGATTATGTTTAAAAATGGGCAGCAGTGTCTTCCAATACGTTAATAACAACACACCACGATCACCTTTCCATCTGCCAAACGTGGTGATTATTGCAATCCCCTATTTCCGGTTATTGGCTGAACCATGTTCTGTATAAAATAATGATGTGTATAACACAATGATCCTATTAGTGTGGCATCGTGAATGAGTAATCAAAGAGGAATGCAGAGCGTTTCAGTGCACCCGACAATGGCTGGTTGCAAGCTATGGTGCCTAATCATGTGTAAATTTACAATACATGCAAGTGTACGTATGTGAAGCAGTGTGCAATATTTCTGTTAACAATTTGTCATAATTTTTTTAATCATCATAGATGAATTGGTATTGAGGAGGGCTTAACAGGGTGTGAACAGGGGATTAGAAAGAAGAAGACATGGTTCAAAAGTTGGTTCTATATTACTACAGGGTGTTAACGAAATCGTGTAATTCCTTCAAACCGCGTGATCGACTGATGACACAGATTGACCCTGCAAAGGTATTTTTCAGAAACAACAAAAAAAAGTTTAAAAAAATGAACCATGGTATTCAGTATTACAGTAATTTTAGCGTCCCAAGTTAACTGACTGCGTGGAGCGATATCGCGCTAGCCGTGCCCGTCAGCTGTGTCGCCGTGTCTTCATTAATTTATGCATGGCATCGAAATTTTCTATTACATAAAAAATATTTAGGAAGAAAATAAGTATTTTTTTATTTTTGTTCAATCTAAATCCCGTGCGGGGTTTATTTATACCATTAATAGATTATATGGTTTGAAAGAATTACACGAATTCGTTAACACTCTGTATATAGGATCTATTTTGCTGAAACCACTTTATTATTTAGATACCCCGAAATCGATGGTGATTGGCCTAAATTCTATGTAATTTCCGGGAAGAGTTTTATTCAGTTTTTTCTCTGTTTTTTCAGCCAATAGTATATTGTTTGGTTTTATTTGCTGTATTTACTTCCAGTCCAGAATTAATGATGGACTTCGCCGTCCTAAACTCAAGCCTAGACTGCAGTTAGACTTTTAAATAAATCTTTTTTATAATATGTGATCAACGCTCTTGTTTGTTCGTATTTTTACACGATAAAACTGGGACAGATTTTTAACATATTAAATCAACAATTCCCGCTATAGTTATTAAGTTTTGACGTTGAGTTTTTTGTTTTTACGAAGATTGATCTGTCAGTTTGGTAGTTGAAAAAGCGCGTTCGAGGGTTGGCAGAGTGACGCAATCGTCAACTGATTGCACTCACGCGTCCGAATATTAATTTAATACCAAATTGTTGGCCGATGTGATAATAGTAATTGCGCGTTCCAATTGGCAAGTCGATTTCATCGACGCATCGACAACTTTCAAAATAAAGTTAATAAATTCATTTACGTTTATTGTTAAATATTAACATATTATTATCATTGTTAAGTTATTGTTTACGCTACCGATTTATATGTTCATTATAATTAAAAGGGAAGTCATTTATTACAATAATTAACAGATAAGTTTCGGAATCACCAATGTTTCGAAAGCGATTATGCTTAACATAAATCACTCGACACTACCCAGATTAATCAGTTTTATTTTAAAATATAAAAAAAAATGATAAAATATTCTAGAGATCTTTATTTTTATCATATTTTATTTACCTACCCGGCAACCTGAAAAGCAAACGGGCCATGTTGACATTCAATAAACAGCGCCTATAAATAAATGAAAATAAAAATAAAATACGGATAAAGGTGTATTCACACGATCGATCGCACGGGCGTGCATCCGAAGCGATCGGAGCGGAAACGCCCGGGGCACTGCACAGCGAATTTATCATACGTTAGTGTGTACATACCTAACTTTCAACGTGCAATCTCGCATAGTACTATGTTTACCCAGTGTGATTAATAACTATTACCTAGGTATACTGAATATGTTGATCGACAGCAAATTGTGTCAACAATCATACGATCAAAAGCTGATAATATAATTGAGACATATTTACAAACGGACATAATTCATTTTAATTTGAAAAAAAACGATATGTGACATAATAGCTGCTGGAACCATAAGCACTTAGCAGGTTATCTAAAGTACGACAAATAAAAGTACCTATCTAACAAATTAAAACAAAATTTAGGTATAATTATTGAGGAAGCGGACAAGGACGGATAAGGACAGGACGTTATACTTAGAAGGTATAGGTGTAGGGGTGCATGAAAAGAGCCTCCACGAGTGACGATACTTAAGTACGTCCAGCGCACCCTGGGCAGTCAGCCCCGCTACCAACCTTGCTGACTGGCTAATCTTTTCACCACAGCATGAGCTATTTTCGTTAGCTCGTGCTGACACGAGAGAAGAAGAAGGCTCAACTGCACTGGTAAAGCGATATTTATTGATGACGACATGACTAGAAAAAATATTTTGTTAATGACAAGGGACCCCTATAAAAAATGTACTTGTGAAAATATTTTGTCGCTTTATTCAAATATGTTTCCTACAAATTAATAAACATGGAAAATATTTAAAAACGTAATTTTAATCGACCCTGCTGGCAGCGGAATGACGACATTTCATTTTCATTTCAATTTGTGCTTATACAAAAAATAAAAATAATAAAAAAACTCGACATCGACAACAACACGGGTACAAAGAGGAATAAAAATTAAATGTCATGGCGTCTGATGTCAATAAACAACAAAAAATAATCAAACATTTATATTTTTTCACCTTACTTTTAAAATTGGTATAGGAGGAAGGGGGGGGGGGCGCTTTGACACTCTTTGTTGTTCTGTCTTGGTCCTTCCGAAGCCATTGCTGACTGTAAGAAGCCGGTATAGTGCAAGCAAACAAAACACAAACAAACTTCTGTTTGTTTGAAATTATTGCAATGTTTGTCGTGTACAGTTGCGTTGATTTTGTTACCTAAATGTTAAATTGATGAAATATTTTGTTTTAAAATTAAATGTTTTGATATCCCTTTACTGTGTTATACAAGAACAAGAAACGCAATTAAAACTATGAAAGCAACCTTAAGTAAATGGTTAATACTTGGTTGCATATAACAGTAACCATTAGTCGTGTTGTTCGATTTCTATTCCCGCAGTTGATTGAAACAGCGGGTGCGCTGAATAGAAAATCGGTGGTTAACTTTTGTTTTATCCACTCTAACGAGAACTTTGGCAATTCATTTGTTTTCTCCTTTTACGGTTCGCTGAATGAAAAAGTAAACCAGTGCTGACGCGTTGTTTTGTGCCGGCTATTTTTATGTTGCACTCCGAATTAGCTACCGGACTACGAATTCAGGGTGACAGAACAGAGCCAGGTTTTGCAATTATTTTAAAAGCGATTTCACGTATCGAAAATTTGTTGAAATGGTGATCTAAAATTGAATTGGCAACATTTTTTTTTATTTTATAATTGTTTTTAAGTCAAACGGCTAATCGTATCAGCCTTTGTTGACACCTATTTTATATGTCACCAAGAAAAAACAACAAAACATAAATAAAAATTAAGTCAATAAGAAAAAAAAACATATTTGTCACGCAAACGACGTGAAAGCAGGTAATAAAGCTATTTAAAAAACGTAAATCAATAACTGAAAGCGGAGCGATAACAAACTGTTGTGAAAGTTCGCAAAATGAAGTGGTGAAACTTCGCGAGGGCAATTTTTCTTCGGGCCGTCAATGTCAGAGGCAATATTTCACAAGTTTAACAGCCACTGCGAAGATATCGGCGGCCGTTGGGAATCCCAGTCCGACTGGACGGCCGCCGGACGCTTCGCAGGAATACGAACTAAGCCAATTTGTGTGTAAATAGTTTCGAGAGTTATTATGTAGGTTATTGATTAATTATGGAATCTATGTTGGATGAGTAAATATTGGATTTCAAATCGAGTACTTTAGCTGTAAGGATTACGAATGTTTAACCAGATATCAGTTTACTTCTTCATGTATGATTATGTACAAGGTTAGTTCAGAAAGGGGTATTAATCCGCGAGCCAGTTAAAGCGTTACTGATGACTGTTTTAAAGCAAATGTTAAAATTGGATCATTTTTATTACCATGCATAAGATTATTATTTTAGTTTTTTCAAATATCCTTCGTCCCTGCTTTAGTTACGAATTCAGAAAATTGAGTTTTGTAATCCGTGACCCTAAATTTGACCTAAAATGTAAACACAGCTGATCATAGCCGAGGATACATAGATTTTAGCATATTTTTTATGAAAAGTTTGAACAGCTACTTCTCTTAAACAATTGACTTTTGGGGATAGTTGTAGAACAAAAGTTATTAATTATTATGGGTTCTTTAACACCCTTTCGGATTAGTACCCCCTTTCCGACTAAACTTGTATAAATTCTCTTGTGTTTCACGCGGTAAAGTGCTTTTTTCCAAAAAGAAACGTCTTTCTTAAAGTGAACGATTGACTGAAGATAGAGATATTTCTAATTTTTCGGTTGACCTGCGCCGCAAGATTGTAGCACCAGTAAAATAGATAAAGCGAACGCAAACAGACTGGAAAAGTAGAAAAAGCGCCGAGTTGTTCCATGATAAAGCGGAATATACCGGCTAATTGAAATCATTGAACCCACTTTAAATATTTAACTTAACCGAGCTTCTTGTAATATCTCGCAAACTTTGATTGAATCTTCCAACTTCGCTACAAATTAAAGAACGATCATTAATAAAAAATCTCCTATTATTAACTAATTTATGACTTTAAGTTGTAAACAATAATCGCTGTCACAATATTAACGACTTCATCCGACTCTTTGTCTTCCACCGAAGTAATGTTTTCTTGAGAAATCTCTCCTAGGGGCGCAAAAACATCTATTTAACCACTATCATTAATAACCTGGACCTCTTTTCGGGGATTACTTGCAAGAAATACGATCGAGGATATTGTACTTAAATACCTACACATTAAGTATCATTATGCTATAGGTTTCAACCTTTTACTTAATAAATATATACAAAGAAAAGGTATATCTTCAAGACCACATGCGTCGTCAGATTTATATACAAAGTTTTGTTTGCATCTTGTTCTTTGCGAAGACGCGAATAAATAAAAGTTGTACATAGAACTGTTACTGTTTCACCTAAACCGCCAGCGATCCAGGAAGCCAAAGGCTATTTTGTTCTAAGGTTGTACTTAATACGAGTACATACAACAAGGATCTTTGTTGTAACAATTTTATTTTAGCACTCGTCGTAACAGAACCTGTGTAATCGATAAAAGAACATCTAAATAAATTATTCGGATAAAAGTAGAAACGAAAGCAAACAAAGAGTTCCAACGGAGCAATATTGCCGACCACCTGCTTCGCTGAGATAGGGATCATAATGTTAATTTAATTAAAGGACTAATCTAAATTGCAGACGACCCAACACTCCGCCGACCATTAAAAGGATATTTCACCCGCCGACACTAAGTTGGGGAAAGTCGCTGATTATAAATATCTTGGAAAACAAGTCAGGGGAGACGATTTACAGTGAAAACATCAAGTAAATACCGAAGTTTGAAGAAGTTTTAATCTGCAGGGTATATTTTTTATTCAAATTAGCTAAGTAAATATGTACAAGTATAATAACATTTTTGATGAGAACGGACCGTATAAACTTAATTTAGGGCAAGACGTAAAGAAAGGAATCTTGTGTATTAAAGAAAATGTAAGAATATTCAGCCAGTGAAGTGAATGTAGTCCTTCTTAGGAAAGAAGTTCTTCAACGGAATAGTCGTAAAATCATAGTTGATGAACAGCTATATTTAATTAAAAGGCAAGTAGGATACTTATCTAAATTGCAGACGGCCGGTTTAAGTTTCATTAAAAGGGGTTCTCCGTCTCTACACAAGGAAGAAAAAGTTTTGCAGCGATAAAGATGCCTTTCGCCTTGAAAGCAGACAAAACTTGTTGGGAGGTGGGTGGAAAACAATTTATTATTTCCTTTGATAGCTAAGAATCTCAAAAGAATTTGCTAATTTAAAATGCTCAATGTACGATTATTCTTCTTTATAACTATTTATATTGTTGTAATGTAGTTTGCGCACTTTTTCTTGGTTCTCCTCGTGAATTTAAATGTCAACTTTTACAAAACATTCAGTCTCCTTAACTGTTTGGATTAAATGGTACCTTTGTATGTTTTACCTACATTAAAAAAGTTGAATTTAGTTAATCCAATAATGGCCAAAGATAATATATAATGAAGAGACAACAGCCGATATCAATTCAAATTGGAGGGAGCGGTCCGTTACAGCACTGGGCCGCTGGTCCGCCCAAATTATGTTCAATGGATAATTAATCGTCTGTTCACTTCAATAACAATGGAGGGCCATATCGAGATAGATCGATCATTATAAAGCTATATTGCACGGATAATATCATTTTAACGACCTTTAAACGACTAATGATGCGATATTTTTTCCTTGTTGACCTTTCAAATTACCTGGACGATGGGGACTTTGTTTGTTTTGCCGTTTGTCAGTGAAGCCTCGCTTATTTGTTACGCCGCAATAGGCACTCGGGTTTCTGTACTAAATGATAAAGTTACGAGTACATTTTACTGTGTTGTTTTATTTTTATTAAAGCTTTTCATAAAGATTGTATATCCACAAAACTTTTTTAATATAAAAATTCTGAGCAATTAACAAAACGCAGTAGTTCACTTCGCTGCAAAATAATAAAAATACATAATGGCTATTTAAATGTGTAATTTAAAAAAAAAATAATGTACATATTAAAAATAATTATGACACCTAGAATTGCGAGAACTTTTTGACTTTCTTGCGATTTTATCCTCAAGAGAAACATACTTGAGCTCCGTAGTATTATTTTAATGGAACCCCAAAGAGAGGGTCGCTAGCAATTAAAATTTTCCATTTTATTAAATTAACGAGCAGAGAAAAGTACGTAGAGTAGGTACTTCACTAAGCTTCTTTTACTTGTGTAAATATAAAGATATTAATTTAATATTGACAAATCTGTTTTTATATATATACTAGCTTTCGCCCGCAGCTTCGCTTGCGTGAAATTTTTAACCCGTTAAGTGACAATTTTCCATACAAACTTTCATCCCCTATTTAACTCCCTTAGGGGTTGAATTTCGAAAAATCCCTTCTTAGTGGATGCCTACGTTACAAAAGGAACCTACTGTCAAAATTTCAACTTTCTAACCCCAGCGTTTTAGGCTGTGCGTTGATAGATCAGTCAGTCAGTCAGTCAGCTTCTCCTTTTATATGTATAGATAATTATCTAATCTTAACATGAAAAATGTTCTAAAGTAAGACGAACAGCAAGAGTTAGAGCATTTCTTTGATTTCGTATTCTATATTTGTTTATACAATCAAAGCGAATAATTCCTTTGTAAGGCTTGAAACAGATCTGCGGGGTGTCTCTATCGAAAACTATTGGCAACGATAAACATACAGGGTTACAAGGAAACTGGGTTTGTCTCATCCTATTTGAATTTCAAATCCGTTTGCAGGTGAGGATACGATTGGGCCCAACTTCCTGTACGGTTTAGATTTACCAGCTTCAATTGAATTTAGCGTTGGAACTTGCACTGTGTATCTATTTGATAAAGTAGCTTATGATACTATGTTTTCGTTTTTTGGATTTCGAATGTGGAACGTAAAAACTGTTTTAGTAATACTAAGTTTTTTTTTTGTTCTGTGTTAGTTGGAAAATCGACTGACAGTATGTAGGTACAGCAATTTGAAATTATTATCAGCTATTTTAAAAGTTTTTTTTTATACAAGGTTAGTCGAAAAGGAGGTACTAATCCGAAAATATGTTAAAGTACCCTTGTTATATAATAACTTTTGTCCTACAACTTTTCCCAAAAATTTTTGATTTCATAAAATATACGCTAAAATTCTACCCTCAGCTATGATCAGCTGTGTTTACATTTTAGGTCATATTTGGGGTCACGGATTACAAACTCCATTTTCTGCATTCGTAACTGAAGAAGAGGTGAAGAATTAAAAAAAAACTAAATTTAAAATAATTTTGCATAGAAATAAAAATTAACTTATTTTGAAATTTTAACACTTGCTTTTGAAAAAGTCATCAGTGATACTTTAAGTGGCCCGCGGATTAATACCCTCTTTCTGACTAACCTTGTGCTTTAATACCCATCACAAACACTATTAATAATTATTGATGTCTACAAATTATTGATCTCATTTGTCTATTATTTCTTCGGTTATTATTGAATCCTTGTTCAATAACGACGTCTTGGGTCGACAGAGGGCAATATTGCATTAATAATAATGGCTTTCTAGCCCATCGCCTTCGGGCATCATAGTACCCCTTTTGTCTTACCGGGCCTTACAAGCTTGCATGGGAAGGTATAACATAATCACCATACACATTGTTGTCTGTTTTCGATAAAATCTTGCTATAGAAACCTAGTATCCTGGTATTATAAGGGCTGTAGATGCAGTCCTTATCACGGAAACAATAGGTACCTTTGCTAAAGAAACTGATTGGACTGTTCCTAATAATATAAACACACAATCAAAATAAACTGACTCACACTCAGTTGCAAGAAAGATCCATTAAATTTTAATGCTCTCATTAGAATGTTAATGCTCTATTAACCTCTTCTGTCCATTGCAAGAAACTAGATTTAATGGAATGATTAACTATCCATTAAAATTAATTTTTGATGTGTCAAACTCCCCATGATTTCAATATATGATAATTAGTAAATGAAGAACGAACTACGACCTAATTAGTGTTCATGCAATAGCCATTAATTTAATGGAAACATTATTCTTAATGACGGATTAGTTAATGATCACCTAATGGTATCTTTCTTGCAACTCAGTGTCAGAGCAGAAGAAAAACAAAGGCGTGGTTTTATTTAATAGCCTATAATTAAAATAATAATTCACCCGGAACGATGATACTGCGAGTCGATCATAATATACGATTTTCATTACAACATTCCAAATAATAAAACATTAAATCATTTATGGGGAGAGGTATAATTTGTAGCGTATAAAGCCGTAAGTAGCGCTCCTATGAGGGCCACGATTAAATTCTTTATTCTTGAGGTAGAGGGAGAGGAAATTCCTCCACTCGACGTCTACATCCACGGCAATTTTTCACAACTGTATATCTGTGGACGCACGGCATTGTGAGCTGGTACAATATTTAAGTTAATGTACATCGATAAATAACGGCGTATACGAACATATATTATATGAAACATTTTTATTTTTTGCAAAGAAATTGAGTAATTCGGTTATCAGATGGATATATTGCACGAAAGTATTGTTTTAGGCTTCATTGAACAAAGAGCAGATGTATCTGTACATAAAATAAGATCGATATGATGGCAATACAATAGAGTAACTAAATAGAGTCCTTAATCAAAAAATATTCTTGAAGTAGCTGAAAAGCGGTACCAAAGTCTGGGTGGGTTTTAGCAACATTTGGCTCAAATTCCGAATTGAACACAGAGCGCTTAAGAAACATGCTATTTGTCCTAAAAACACTTTTACTATATACGGAAGTATCGACCAACTGCTTATAACTTGCACCAAACAGATAGCTGTATCTCAGAAACCGCTTCAGACCATCTGATTGATGGCTCTAATCTCCACAACTATAGAATTTGTACGAAGATAGATAACCCCTGTACACTAGAGTTTATACATTATGTTTGCGGAAGGAAGTCAAAATATTGAGGGGGAAGAGAAAGACGACAAAAACATTCCATTGTGACACAATGATCTAATAATGTCTTGGAACGCGGTCAGTTCTATAATAGATTCAGAGTCACATCAGTTATATCAGTCAATTTAAAGAACGAATTCAATCAGTCCAAACAAGCAGAAAATCGAACCCCAAATCATCCAATCGTAGTAAATCTCAAATTCCGAGTACGCAGCTAAGGAGCGGCCCGTCCCGGCCAAGTCCCTGATTTAAATTGCAGATGCCCCTCGGGAACGAACGCCGACTGCCGCGATATGCTAATCATAGTCAAGCCAAGGATTATCCCTGTTTACACTTAACAAACTCACTTAATTTCGCACCGACCGATGTCTTGCCATATTTGTTGTCCGAAACATTGAATAGATGGATGCCCGAAATCTGACAGGCGAATTAGATGGACACTAATTTGTTATATTGTATTGTATTGAGTCTCTGCCTGTCTGTAAACTTATTCATAGTTTTGTGTGAACATTTTCAAACTGTTTTGCATACGCCCTAATAAGTAGACATTTACTAGTGTTCTCGTGTCGCTGTTTTTAATTGATATATTCTATTAGCTGTGCCCGTGACTACGTCCGCGTGGAAGTCGGAAAACAAAATTGTGTCGAAACAACTAAACAGTGTTCACCATTTTTCAAATCTAATTACATTTATTTCCAATAAGATTATCTACTGCTCATCACCCACACTAAATAGCGTGATAATTTGTATCCTATAACCTGTTCAGTAAACCTGTTCAGTAGTATTGGCGTGGAGCTCAAACAGACAGAAATTCTAAAAACTTCGGTTTCGGCAGCAGTATTGTTATCACACGTAGTAATTTTTTAATTTTCTTAAATATTCTATTTACAGTTTTTGCTTCGTTACGATTTTATAATATGTATAGATTCTTACAAGCTCACACTAAGTTTTCAAAGCTTACCAGACACTTATTCTACAACGTTATTTTTACTTTATGCGAAAACCGAGACACCCCAACAAGATTTTCATCAGAACTGCCTGAATATGTGTTTTTTTTAGTAAATCTCCAAGTTACACCTTAGTTTATGTCGCGTTAAGTTCGCTAAAAAAGTGTGAAATGCCAGAGATGTGCTATGCAGGAGTTGTCTAATACACGGAAACTAACCGAGCGGACCATTTCAAGCCTCAAGGTGTCTATTCCCGTCAATTGTTATGGGTAGTAACCTAATGAAACCAAATTGAAATTTATGAAAAAAAAAAAGAAAGTTGTGTAAAAAATATGTCAATCGATTCTCCTAGTGATTCTGAACAAACTAGTTTCAGGTTTCGCATATACTAAAACTAACCTTGTATAATATTATTTTCCTTTATCATAGACTAGCTTTTGCCCGCAGCTTCGCTCACATTAATTTAGAATTTGACAATCAATTCAGATTGTTTTAGGTACAATAATATAAATTAATCATGATTCGAAAGACACGTGGCGCCATCTATGAACGTTATTGTTGTTTTCCTCGGGAACAGTACTTTTTTTCGGGATGGAAGTTACCCTATGTCCGTTTCTGTACACTGTGGTTTAGGTGTGAAAAGGTAACAAACAAACAAACTTACTTTCGCATTTATAATATTAGAAAGGATAGTAGACAAATAAACTTTTCAAACTCTTCTTAATTTGGATGCAGGTTTAATTATTATTTATTTATTCATGAATAGCCTCACTTGTAATAACATGCGTTTGTTTACGTCACAACCGATTGTTGTTCACTGACTGACCTCAATATTATGCAAAGTTTTGTATAAAACATTAGACAAAGTAAATTATAATGCTCAAGGTCTATTCATTCATGTTGTACGTATTAAATACCAGATAAAAACCTTTTTTAGATAACAACGTTGTTTATGTATTTATTACTTTACTCTTGTAACTTTTGTAGGTTGCTCGAATGAATTTAAGTGAAAGGTAGGGTTGATGGAAAGTAAATACAAAATTAATTTAGTTACAATATACAATTACTTTGACTCAGTTCGTCGGACGTCAGTTCAGGCTTTGAAACCTATCAACGCTTCTAATGAAGTCTTCTTTTCTTAAAAATGAATCTTTTTGGGTTAACTGATTTCAAGACTCTTTGCCGCACCTTAAGCTAGCCCTATATAATTTTATTTTTCTAACTACATACGCTATGTAGGTCCTAGGCTCGACACAGATGAAACTGAAAGAGCTAAACTCAGCAGTAGCCGAATAAGATTCCTTAGAATCGTTGTAAAAAGACAAATTATAAAGAGAATATTTCGAAATTCAGTTCAAACTACGATTCTGCAAGCAAACACATTAAATAACATTATTTTTATTTCCATTAAACATTTAACGTGTTGGGTAAATAACTAGACCAAGCAATAAGTACGCCTGAGGCGTCGTAAAGTCGATCTGAGGTGGCACTAATACGAATTTATGTCGATGGACCCACGGAGGCGCTCTGCTCGATATCGATTCGCCTAGAGCCTATAAATGTTTCAATTTTCAAACCACCCATTTTATGTTGAGCATTATATCCTTTTTTTACTGAACAAAAGAATCTTATTTATATTTTTGGCACCCAAACTGGGACAGTCCCAATTGGGTGCCAAATGTGTGATGTAGGTTTGCGGTAATTGATCAGTTAAGGGTAGTTTTATTTTATTCATTGCTAATATTTATGTAATATATGCATACAGAAGTTATTAGGTTCTATTCAAATTAAATTAATTAGATTTTGTGTACGATATAGGAAGCAAAGAGAATTTTTCAAGAAGGAAATAACTTTCAGCAAAGACAAGTGCTGCAAACGCGTTAAAGTTTAGTTGAACTTTATTTAGTACTAATCTTATCATCCCTTATAAAATGGAAGTAGAAAAACGATTAAGTTATTATATACGAGCTCCATACGACATCGAAGAAAATTCTGTCAAATGTTAGCGCTGACATATAAGGGGCAAGTAAGCTCTCTGGTACCGTTTAACTTATATATCGAATTTAGGGAGGAAATCTCTAAAATTTACATGAGAAAGCGTCGTGGAAAGAGGGCTGCGTTCCTAGAGATGTCTCGGGACTCGCTGTCTTCTAACAAGGGATGGGAATGTTTGAGGTATCCAACGCAAGCACGCGGAATACGACTGGAATATTTGATTGAAATCGTGAACGTGTTTAATATCGTTTTTTTCTTAATTATATTTTTTCGGGTCTAAATGTAAATAAAGCTATTCATTGTAAGGCATAAAAAAGGTCTACGTGACTTTATTAAGTACATAGGGCGCTTATTTTCTCATTTATATTTAGTCTCACAACCGGAGCAACCCGTGTGCTCTAGTTGCCTTATGTTTTCATAATTTAATGAAATTAAGTACGACCAAAACTAATTTAGTAATGAAATAAAACTTTTTCTATGATCCCACATTGTTAACAAACAAGATTAAACAAGGCCCCCTCCGCTGACATTAAAAGATAAATACGGTGGCGGGGGCCCCACGTTGGGCGCCAAAGTTCGCGATATGTGGCCTGCCACATGAGTAGTAATTAACACCGCCTCGCAAGCACCCCTCCCCCGCCCGCACGCACCCCTGGCACCCGCTCCCGCACCCCTCAGCCTGCCACCCTCCCAACACTCACTGGGGCACACCGATTGAATTAAACTTCGGCACGGTTGTTGTGGTTCGGATCCGAGGTTGGTTTTGTCGCCCGCGTTTCGTGCAGCTGCGATTAAACTAGCAATACTTGTCCGGCATTTATTAGTTTTGCTGGTAACATTTTGGGACGCAAAAAGTAATATTAGCAGCAATTTGTAATCATTAACCAGCAAATTGATAGATTACGTAGAAATTATGTAGTTTGAGTGTTACCAAAATCATACTAATAGTTGGACGAGCTACTGTTGTTGTTGAATTAATGTCTATTCCTTATGAAGCCTAAATAAATATATTTATAGTGATGACATCTGATTCTGATGAGTGCAAACATTATTAGTCGATATAAAGTGTTTTTATTTAAGTATAGTTACTTAAGACAGCTACACTATCACTAATGAGGTGACGACAAGAAACTAACAATAAAACACAATTAAAAAGACTGTTCCCTTTATACGCGGACTTTACAGAGCATGAGCTCAATGTCAACAGTTATAAAGTTTTTCTCTCCGTACAATAAGTCTCCGAAACAAGAAGTGTAGAGCACTAGGCAGAGTGGGGGGAGGGTTTTGCCCCACCTAGAAGCACAATTAGCGCGCGCGACTCAACACGACTTGAGTTTTAACAACGCGGCGCCGAGCACTCGGCATCATTCACATGAGATGGGCTCTGCCTTGCGGGATTCTTGTGTCCTACACACGCGTTAAAGGAACTGTAACTGTATTTGTTTTAAGTGGGTTTTCAGGTAACGAATACGTTTAGTGTTGCTACTCGATTCGTTTGCGAGTCGGGTTGAATGGTGGCGCGCCGTTTATTTGAATGGCTCTCGAAGGTAAAACAACTAAGTATTAAAGTTAACCAAGGAAAATGATTTATTGTTTCACCATTTTCTTTTCCTTCAATTATCATTATTTAAAAAATGTTACTTATCCCAACGTTCAAATTCCATTTAGATTTTCTCATTTGACAAATTCATTATTTACACACAAACCGCATGTTATTTAACCAGCAGTGACAAATACTTGTAGCACGTAATTACATTAAAACAGTTTGTAAGGCAATTAAGCAGATAACGCGAGATACATAACCTCCGCGAAAGCTCTAAATCTCACTAGGTAATTAACACTAGCTGTGCTAACAACGCTTGGAACTGTATTTATTGTGTTGTTATACTATTAAATAAATGTAATTCAATTTAGGGCCGATTTTTCAATCGTCAGATAAATTTTATCCAAGGAATAAATATGATGGTTTGACATATTTTCTATACAAAAGCTGTCAAAACGTCAAACTTATTCCCCAGATAAAATTTATCTGACGATTGAAAAATTAGCCCTTAATTAAATTATATTTAAAATTTCGTAATGTTTTGCTTGAAATGGAGTCAAAACCGACAAAAAAAGTTTTATAGATCCCCTTATGACTATTTTTAATAACACATGTTATCGTATCAAAACAATGTGTGCACCTACCATGTTTTGCCTCTGCATCACCCGAAGGTCGACTGGCAGAAAATGCCTAAGGCATTAAGTCCGCCTTGGCATTAATTTTGTACATAAAGAATAAATAAATCAAAATAAAAACGGATAAGTTGGGAAAGAAAGTCTGAACTGAACAGCTGGACTCCTATCTTAGGGATCAGCCCTGGGGGTCTGTAGTAGGGATAAGTGAATAGAGGTCATGTCCGAAGAAATCACAGATCATGAACAGCAATAATGACTGAAAAACCACAAATGCAGTGCACAAAAATGCCACTGAAATGCTGCGGTGAATTCAATGACCAGCATATTAGTGTTGTTATTGTTTTGGTATTTGACCAGAATTCGTTGTTAAGAGGAAATGCTATTACGCATGGCAGAAGTTTATGGATGTCACGATATTTTAGTTTTACGGCTTTTTAGTTTAACATGACTTAAATTATTAGAAAACATTAAACTACTTGTGAATTGCACCGAATTTCGCTAAAAGCAATAAACGTTCATTCAAAATACATCTTAGCAACCAATTAATTAGATGAACGTTTTTATTTCGAACTAAGTAACTAGTAACTACAAAACTCTCAAATGAAAATCTCTGCATGCGCATACCATACGTACATATTTGAATCTCCTATACAAGGGAAAAGTCTTTAAAAACTTTAATAAAAAGCATATATTACGCGTCCACTTAGGCAACGAGTTTTTATTGGATTTTGTGGTGTTTTCCTTGGCTTTAAATACCGTTTATTTGCCTTCTTTAACGTTATCTTACATCGTGGTTGTTTGTATTGTTCCTACAGTTTTATGTAATCATATAACTTCGCTAAGTATAAACTTTTCGTTGAAATTCATGTTACAAAACCTCTATATTTACTGACAGATTTTCGTATAAATGCCACTTACAAAGAGCGAAAGGTGGATACAGACATAAGCTTGGATTAATAACGACAGGTACATGAAGATTTATAGGTAACAAAAGTTCATTAATCGTCGATAACAACGGCTGACTAGGTAGCCGTACGAGTGTCGGTCTACAAGTGTCGAACGCGTGTAGCGTACTCCACTGCTCTCTCCGACTCTGGAACACTCTAAACTCCTTTATAAGCCTCTCTCATTCCCTGTTCTTGCTCATTTCAGCTTTAGTATTAAGGATAGGCTCCTCTCTTTTCAACTCGACTTCACTTTGAACTTTATCTGTCTCGATGTCTCTATTGTTCGGATGTACTTTTGTCTTGTCCATTGCAGCGTAATAGATTCTCCGTTCAGTTGTGCAGTACCGTGAGAGTTTATTTTTAATGCCGTGATTACTGTTTGTTAGATTTGGTAAATTACTCTCTGTTCTGCCTTACGATTTCTCGTCATTTCTGAATAATTAAGTAGGTATTAATCGCAAAATATTATCCGTTCTTTTACTTTTCAGTTGCAAAGTAGGTAAAAAAATTGTACGAACTTAATTTATTCTCATATAAACAGTAATTGTAAGTAAGTACTCTATTCGTAACGGTTTTATAGTGTAAAAAGTGTGGCTGAAAACCATACGTGTAATAGGAATCTCGTTTAGTATTAACGTTGGGAAGAAATCCGCCCACCTTGTATAAAAGTTAATAGTACACGTCAGTGAGGGTTTTCCCAAGATGTCCATACCAACTACTCTGAGATCTGCTCCCGTACTACTCGCGGCATTCAAATTGCTGCGTTAGCATACAATATTTGAGCAGGAGCTGGGATCTTCATCGTGTGCGAGTGTGTGTGTGTGTGTGCTCGGCTTGCCCTACCAAATAGAATTTCGATACGGAACTGCTCCCAAAAGGGTTTGTTTGCGGATTCCCCTCACGCATTCCGATCTCTTGGCTACGAGTGTCTACAATTAGTTGATATCGATATTCTAAACTTTGATTACGTAATGAATTCCGTGTCAACTGGCACGTCATGTTTGGAGACGAATAATTCAAATTATATTTGGGCAATCATGTATAATTTACGAATTGTTATAAAATCATTTTGGTCATTAAGATTTTTGCATTTCCGAAAATATAATTCACTGTTATTATGATAATGATGTGATAATAATGTATTTGTTACGAGTATTTCATTGAAGATAGCCACAAAAGATAAATATTTTCGTTTTTGCGCTAACAGGCCTCCCCTGACAGGGGGCGACTTAGGCATACGTAACTACGTACCCCTTTCTCTCTAGCTCGCCTATTTAACTATTAAACCAGCCCGCCCCAACGAACTAACGTATTCATGACTTGGAGAATACCACCCCCTATTTTACGAGCGGTGGTCGCAGTGAATCGGAAAGGTTACCTATTCGGACCCCGGCCTATGTGAAATATCACGCCAACATATGCTACGTAATTTGAGGGATCCACGGAAGGTTTGTCCTCAAGTCGAAATGATTGTTCTACAACGTTAAAGACGAACTAGAATACGTGTATTGCTATCTTGTAAATTGAGTGTGACCTTTTTCGGATTTAAGAAGGAAGCGTGGAGATAGAAAACCTACTGCTTTACTCATACAGTTGATAAGCACGTGACTAGGCCAAGTAGCGAGCCTAACAAGTAGTGACCTATATTCCGACGGATGACGATGACATGTTCATGTTCGCAACAATTAAATCCATTTTAGTTGTATTTGTTCATGAATAAAACTCAAAGGGAGATCAGAGCATTAAAATTCTGCGATTGTTTGCATCCGAAATGTTCCGGTTGACGCACGGGTAAACTCGGTGTGCAAAAATCGTGTGCGCTTATCAGGCTCTCACGCTGCGACCCTTTGCCAACATCCCCGTCCACTTCGTTACGCGATATCCGTTTTCGACCTTTAATATTTATATTTGGAACGAGCTGTCGGCCAATTAGGCGGCTCCGAATTCAAATTGGCAGTTCATGTTGACAGTTGCCAGGTGGCGGTCGCAAACGGCGCACGTCTCGGAAATCGAAATTTATATGAGCGTCCCTCGACATTTAATGACCCCCTTTGAAGTGTTAGAAAATGGTCGTAAAGCTATTTTGGAAGCCGACATGACGATTACTGCTGGTGTTTGTGTTGAAATGAATGTTTCAGTAACAAGCCGCAAACTGCGAACAATTAAAGTGCAAATTTTGCGTGAAGTTTATTTATGTACGCGAAGTAAATAATCTTGGCGATAAACAAATTTATCATAACGTTACTTCTTAGAATACTCAAAATTTCTAAAATAAAATAATTAATTAATCGATATTTAAATTCTTACTCGTTTAATATTAAAAGAAACAACAGCATGGTATTAATAAAAAGCGAGAGGTCGGCACAGACGACATCTGTCTACGGCTGAATTTATCTCGGGACAAATTGCAACGCCCGAGTCGGCGCAGTGGCGTTCAGCGATCCTTTGTACAAATGAGACACACAACAGCGCAATGGTTTCGCTAAATTAATATGTTTGCACTATCTTAAATTCTGCAAATTGGATCTGAGTCAGAGAATGAGACAAGATTCTTGGGCCACATGTATTGTGAATACACTAACTTATATACTTTGCTGATGTAGACTCTTTTGATGTTTCGTTTGCTGGCACGTTTTATCCTTTCACAATTAATCAACAAATCGTTTTTCCGTTAAAAACGCGTCAAGAAGGATTCATTTTTTGCCTCTTGCTATCGCTTGTCATTTCCACACCAGGAAAAAACTTGTTTATTTGACGTTTTACTCAGCGCCATTTTTAAATCCAAAAATATCTAGGGATTACCGAAGGGAAAGGTACATGGTGCGACTATGAACTGAAGGATGAAAGAAATTTGAATACCTGTTTTCTTTGGCGTAAGGATAACCATCTTCTATTCGTTATTAGATAGTTACAAGAAATATATAAATGTAAACAATGTAAACCAGAACAAATTAAACAAATAACTGATTTGCAATATCCTGATCAAAGCGTCATTCCTTATTAAAACATCAAAACCGCAGGCGGTAACTGCAAACAAGGTATAAAGTCACGAGACGACAACTTGACAAAATTTATCCCAACAACTCGGTTTGTTTAAACGTTAATTATCGTTTTATTTATGTTGGAAATATTCTAATTTACCCCGAGAGCTAATACCCGAGCTGTTCGCCGAGACGAGACAAGACGGCGCCCGTCCCGCCATCTGACAGGTGTCTTACGCGTGGTCGGATTTATCTTGAGATAAATTGCTACGAGCTCTGTTTTCTACTATCGTGTGGACCTTGTACGTCATGAGGATTACACCACGATTTAAATCTGTAAGTTATCGTGTTAGTTTAGTTTGTGTGACTCTGTTACAATGTGACATGACATTAGTATTTACTTGTTCGGAAAATATTTCTGACGTAAAGGACAACGTTATTATATAAAGCTGTTTTCTGATAGTATTAATCATTGACGTGGAAACACATGGACCAAGGGTTTGGTAAAAAATTCACGAAAAAAGTGTCCTGAGTTTACATACATCGCCAGAGCGCACACCGCCATATAAACTTAGAAATACCAACAAACTAATTTGAATCCTATTTCCTCATCACAGTGACTAATTTAGCTTACAACCATTAGAAGATTTGACTGCACACATTAGCTAGCCATACACGCACGAATATGCCCGCCGGTTCTGCCCAACAGACGTGCCTGGCGGGCACATCCGTGCGTGTATGGTGAGAACAGACACGGATATGCCCGCCGGATGCCTACCCGCTGCCCGTGCGCAAAACGCGTATTATTATAATATATATGCTAGTTTGTAAGGTATATATCTATGGGCCTAAGTAGCCTGATAATAAAGAATTTATTATTATTAAAACGACTGGATCGGGTTCGGGGAAGGCAGATCCGAGTACCAACTGTGCGTGTATGCGTAGCGACGGATATGCCCGCCGAATTGCGCCCCAGTCGCGCACTAATGCTTTGGTAGTGTACACGGGTTTTGTCTAAAATGGCATTTAGTGACAATAAAGTCGATCTGAACTGATGCCCGGAGACAAAATCACGGATCCGATCCCGGCGGGCGAATCTGTACGTGCGTGGCGAAATCACGGATCGGATCCGAGATGCGCCTGTCGGTCTAATCCGTACGTGTATGGCTAGCTATTGACGTAAATTAATCTACTTTTTCGCGTTTTAGTCTATATTCAGTTCGGACATTTTTGGGCGCTGATCCGAGGTTCCTGTATTTCTACGTCAATGGTATTAAGCGTCAACGTCGGGATAAAAAAGGTATTTTGTGCCTTTTAAAATATTCTACGTAAAAAGACTCGAATCAGTATTTTCATAAAGTATTAATCATATTTTTTTACCATCAATATTCTAGAGAACACAGAACAATAGTCGTAATTTAAAAGGTACCTATCTATAGAATTCCTTGTACGGGCAGAACACCTTTATCTCGTAAGCAATGAAGGCAAACATTAATTTATGAACAAGCTTTTGCGCCATTTACACCTTATACGTATTGAGGGACACTGTGGGCTGGTCCCCCTCAACTCCTTTGTTTTAAATATGCATCGCGCCGTCTCTACTCTCGAAAGTGTCTCAAAAGTGCCTTGGCGCTTTTATTAATATTTAAGAAAGGAACTCCAATCGAGACGCAATTTCTTTCGAGCATATGTTTTTTTCTTACCTTTTTCACGACACGACGTTTTGCGTATGGGTGAGAGCTATCTAGGTATCGAAATAATTACCTAAAGGATAGTAAACATTAGAAGCACCTATTGAAAATCAGAATTTTCCATAGTAATAAAGAAAGATAATGAAGTAGGTACATACTGAGCTAGTGATTAAAACTTAATGTTAATTTATACTGAAAACCACTCCATGTCCAGTGATTTCTGGCGTGGTTTATAGGTGAAGAGAAGTACCCACAGTTTTTATTTCTTATTGGCTGGAGACCCTTCAGTTTTCGCCAATAACTGCCCAGTTACTTAGAAACAGTCCTCAAGGAGAATCTACAGCAGTCAAATAGAATAAAAACAAAAAATAAAAAACAATTTTCTTAGGGAGTGGTGCAAAGAGCAAATCATGCGAATTACATGAATCTTCATCATGTATATGTTACGGGTAAAGGCCGAATGGCGGTTACACCCGGGTACAACTAGGTGCAATCAGTAGTAGTTGGGTAGAACTAGGCGTAGCTTATGTCGACGGAGCCCCGCTGTGCGGGGCTCCTATTTCTGTCAGGCAGGCTTTAAAATAACCTAACACGAAGGGGATGACCCTTCGAACCTAACCTATCGGTGTCGGGGTTCCCCTTAACCACCGGTGTGCGGGTACACCTAGTTCTACCCGCTATGATGAAGGGTAAACCTAGTTCTAACCGAAGATAAGTAGGATACATCTAAGTTTAACCGCATGTGGCCGGCTGCACCTAGTTGTACCCGGGTAAACCTAAGTGTAACCGCTATTCGGGCTTTACCTGTAACATATATATCTACTAGGAAAAACTTTAATAACACTTACGACTATGAAAAAAACCACAAGATTAGAAGTGGTAGGTTGACATTGGATCATTACCTACCACTTCTCAGCAGAGCTCGTTAGCCAATGAAGATACCAGTATTGGAAATAAATGAAGACGTAAGGTTAATGCATGGAATCATACATCCGAGAAACATTCATTATTCGTCCTCATTTTCGTAGTCGCTTAAAACAACGTCATAATTTTAATATGACGTCAGGTAATGTAATAACGTGAACAAGATGAAAGTCAATTTAATCGATAGCCAGTCAATTAAAATCAGAAGCTGTGATTACTGACACTGTCAATGTAAATTGTGTTTGCGATCCACTTGTTTGGATGATGCGTATTTTAAAATTAAAATTGTAGGTAATACTTACTGCATTTTGGGTTTTACTGTTTCGACGTTGTTCGCCAGGTATTTTTTTAAACATTTTTTTTCGTTCCTGTCGTAAGAGCCAAAATTATGTACAAGAGTTTTAACACGAAATAAAAATAATGTAACGTCCGTACATAGTGTAAAAGATATAAATCCACTATAATATATTTTGATATAATTACTTTGTTTGTAGTCATTATTAGCCTGTAGTAAGGGACGACACATATAAAAGAGATGTGATGTCGCAACGCAACAATCCGCGAACCACGATTAAATGACTTTACATCCTCTTACTCATAAAATATGGTTAAAGGTTGTTTAACCAAAATGGCTCATAAGTCTATTGCTATCTCTGTTCATTGGCAAACAAATGACAAAGCAAAGACAGGTAAAATAAAATAAAAAACAAAAAAAAATTATCAGTGTTTAAAAGTGTAATCTTCTTTATAGGGTTAGTTCATAAATGGCTTTTAGAATTATGTCGCATCGTGTGTCGGTCCTTAATAACACTGCTCAACATGGACGTCTTGCTAAACGCCAGAACGAGCGGTCATAAAGCATGAATCCATTAGCAAGTTAATTGCACAAGTTGACTTCTGTAACAGTCACTGTGGACCCGAGCA
This sequence comes from Amphipyra tragopoginis, assembly GCA_905220435.1. NCBI lineage: Eukaryota > Metazoa > Arthropoda > Insecta > Lepidoptera > Noctuidae > Amphipyra > Amphipyra tragopoginis. The sequence goes on along the minus strand of HG992005.1, from coordinate 13,111,278 downwards.
AGTCGACTTCTGGAAGTTTACCGACTTGCCTGATTTGCTGCAAGCTACCCGTGAAGTTTTTATTTTTAACACTTGCTTTCAGCGTAAACAGGCAAGCTCTGTGAGGTTACCATGATCTGTTACAGCAGGATTGTTTTAATATTATTACGAGAGTGGGAAAGTGACAGCGCTAGACAGCTCTCTAGCGCCATCTCTTACCCACTCTCGTAATAATATTAAAACAATCCTGCTGTAACAGATCATGGTAACCCCCTGGTTCCAATAACTTGCACAATTTTACTTGCTAGTGGATTTAGCGCTTAAGGACAATATTACCATATTCATGTTTGGCATACATAGACAAGGTAAGTCAGAAAGGGGGTACTAAACCGCGAGAATTACGGCATTGCTGTTTTATAGCATGTGTTAAAATTTCATAAAACGTTAATGAAATCGTAACATGGAAAGAAAAACTATTTCATCAAATTACATCCCTCATTTAGTAACGAATTCAGAAAATTGAGTAAGGAATCGGTGACCCCAAACATGATCATGATGTCTTACTTAGCGTATTTTTTATGAAATCTTTGAACAGCAATTTCTCTGAAATTATTGTCTTTTGAGAAAAGGTGTAAAAAATACTTTAGCTACTTTAATAGCCTTTTGAATTAGTACCTAGTCCATTTCCGACTAACATTGTAGATGACTATGTTATTACAATCGAATGCTGCTTGACGCTGCCAGTAATGGATAACGGATAACAAAAAAATGCTCCTTTTTACACCATAGAAGTCTTTTGCGTCCCCCCATGGGAATGATGATGAAGAGATGTCCTGTTAACTGGTAGTTAAAGTGGTTATAATTAAACTCTCTACTTAAATCTCAAAATACGCGTGTGATTCAATGAATGAACAAATAATTAGTAACATAATGATCGTACGGGTTGTATGTCGTCTTATTGTCAGTATAATGAGACATTCACGCGAGAGGTTCCTGTCTGGCGTAACGTATTGTTGTACATTCCTTTTGATTGTTTGCATAATTATTTTTACACTGACTGCATAGAAGAATTTAACAAGGGAACGAAGACGTTTAGATGTGCTTAGCGAATGTTAGAATGATAAAGGTATAAAATGAAATTGTAAAACGGTTCTGGACCGGTAACCTTTCTACTGTTATTTTTCCATTTGACTTTAGGCCACGCCATTCCATTTTCGTTACTTTTTAACCCAAAACTTACTACCAACTGCTATAATGAAAATACACTGCAGCAAGTCTAAAAATATTAATGCTAATTTTATTGTCACAGCGTACGAATCCTGAATTTAATTAATACAATGTCTTTGAGAGACAGTGGTTATGTGCACACGTATGTTAAACGCGAAATTATACAATTAATTAAATTTTGTAACATTGTTGTGAAACTCGTGGTGTCTAGGTTATGTAGCCTATTGAAATGTTTGCACCATGTTTTATAATATTCATAACACGTTTCGGAGTTACGATCAACTTGTATATTTTTGACAGAAGACACATTATTGTGAATTCCGTCTGTTCGTTACGATGACTGACAGTAGGGAAATTATTTTACCTTATTGTTTTGGTAATATTAGAACGTCACCTTGATCTTGCAAAGTGACTCTAATAAGGTCCAATCCTACATTTTTATTAGTGTTTCCAAATACACGCTGACTTTTAATTGGTTGTTTTACTAGAACAAATGTTTTTCAGAGCATGGCTACTAAAATTTAATAGAATGAAAAAAAAAAAATCTATGCTTTCTTAAAAAGTTTTGTTGCTCAAACGTGTTCAAACATTAACCGTAACATTAAAGTACTCATCGCGGCAATCGTGGTAAAGTTCCCTGCAAATAACTTGAACCATCGTGGCGCCGCCGCGCCGACTGCGCAGTACCCCCCTTATGTCTTGGGTGATGTCTTTTTTGAGTTTTTTTTAAAGACCAATGACGTGTTTTTTTATTTGATGCATTTTAATTGTAGTATACCAAGGTCTGAGCGTTTGTTCTAGCAAAATAACCAATTAAATGTCAGCGTGTACAGTATTAAATTATGTTATTTCAGAAACAGGTTTTAATTACGCACACAATAATACGTCTACTCAAAATATTTAGAATTTAATCACCCTAAAATGTAAAAAATTTCAACAGCAAAAAGTAAGTAATTAGGCAGGTGCAAAAAACATCAAAACTGCCGCAATAGAGCATTAAATATAGTACCCAAAGCTAATGCGGTAATGCACGCTGTGTACAGAGTGGCTCGGCGCAACCTGCCCGGAGTAGCGAAAGATGCAATCTGCATACATTACCCTAACGTCCCTTAGTTTTGACACCTGCTCTCAGCTACTATGAAAATACGGCTGCTAGATGGATGGCGCAAACATGTCAGGAGTAAAGGCAGTTGTTGCAAAGTTGCGAGAGAGTCGCCCGAAGAAAATGTATTGTTTCAGTCTCGTAAGTCTGACTGGGAAAGCTTTTAACTAAGTATTAAATTGTTGTTTGGAAGTACTGTTTGGGAAATATCGCAGATATGTTTGGACTTACAAAATGTAGTGTAGCGTACTAAAATATTTGATCACGATGGTCGTCGTATGGAAGTGATTAAAAAAAAGTCGAGTATTAAATTATATATTTTTGTTATAGAATCATTTCAAGAGTGCATTGAGAGGTACAATAGGCGTAATCATAAAAAATACTTTTTAATTAGCTAATATTAAAATTTAAGAAGCAACGCAGCGGAATCTCTTTAACTCATTGAATACCGGAAACATAGACGCAATAGAAAAACAATAGATGCCGCCACTGGTCCGCGACGCTGGGACATTGGCGGAGTCTTTATTCTAAATCATAATCTTCTAACTAGATATTATGCCAAAAAGCGACTAACCACCCAGTATCTAAATTACAAGTTATAACGACTCCAACATTGTATTCTACACAATTTACAGCGGCATTACGGCTGTTCTCTGACGGTGCACCCATAAACTAGTACCCCACTGAAGCAAACACCTTAAATACTTAACAGCTCAGTTACCGAGTCAAGTTTAAATGCTCGCCCAGGTCGAGAGGGTTGTCACGTCACGGCACATTTTAATAATGCACCCGCTCGTTTAGTATGAAAATTAGCTGGCGTGTGGCTGCCCTGTTCGCCTGACGCCTGTTTTATTGATGGTGCAACTACGGTGTTGGTGTAGACACCTCTATCGGACGCTTTGGTAATTAATGCGACCTTTCACCTTCACTGTAAATGCACAGTCGGCGCTGCAAAGAGCTTTGGCGATTTTTAACTTGATTGTCAAATGGTTCGTGGGAACCCGCCTTTGAACATAAAGGTAGAGGAAATGGAGGAAATAACTCTGTTGCAGAAGTGAAGGAATGCTAATCTATTATACGTTTACGGTTTTAACTTTGTACGGTTATTATTTTGCAGAGGATACGAGACAATAAAGAGTCTTCGAATGCATATTTGAAATTATATTTTAGATATTTAATAATGGCACATTTCATATCTATCGACGTGTCACCCAATGGAACTAATCTCCTGAATTCGACCGATTACATCACTTGTGCTTGTGACTAAAGCCTGATTTACACAGGGTAAGTAACTAAAGTAACTGACTCCAAACTCGAGACAAGTCAGTGCTGACCCAATCTGCTTTATGTTTTGTGTGCCTTTTAGTCTGTGCTAATTAAATGTATTTTCTTTTTTTCTATATCTACCTAGTGTAAATTGATCTTCACAGCGCTGTACTGACTCCAAATCAATTTACACTAGATAAATATCGGGTCAGCACTGACTTGTCTCAAGTTTGGAGTCAGTTACTTACTCTGTGTAAATCAGGCCTAACGGATGGAAATCCCACTGAAAGCATTGTTCGATTTGATCAAAATTAAAATACTCTCACTTAGTAACTGAGAAACATTATAAGTACCTAGTTTAATCAGTCAATTAAATCAGCCTATAGCAATCAGCGAACTGTGATAAGCTGAATTGATTGATTGGTCGAACTAAAGGATAGCAGGTGAAGATCACCAGATGTGCACCAATGGCGATGCCTCTCTCAAGGTATGCCACAGCACCTGCCCCATGACTCAGAACGATGCGATTAGTCAGTCGTCGAACGGTTCGATTTGCTATCTCTTTTACTCTCGCTACGAGAATCGGAGAGGAAACAAGAAAACAAACAGAATCGGTCGACAGCAAAGGTTCCAGACGAAAACCAGCGTCAAGTACTTGTAGTGCTTGACATTAAGCTGATCTGGACACCTTTTTGGTCCAGCCGTGAGACACATACCCAAGACTTTTTTATTTACATTGCACTTTTTATCCGTTGTGTCTCTTTGTCCAAATAAATGATTCTTTATCTTTACAACTGCATATCGAAATGGTTCTGAATCTAAGGGCTGCTCTGAAGACAAAGAAAAAAAAACAATTATTAAATTGGAAGACTGTTTTCGTATTGAAAAAAATAGACGAAGATAATAACGATCGCGTTGAAAGGCTATGTAAGTTAATCTATTTCAGTTTTTGTTTTCAATGTGTGGGCCCCTCATATCTTGTCCATGGATCTGCACCCAATCGCGAAGAAGTACCTTCACGCCTGCAAAGCCGATACGTGACTCGATTTCCTTCAGATAATCTTTGTAAAGTTGTTTTAGAGGGAAAATGTACGAGTAACGTTGGGTAGGTACATTACGTGAACACCTACAAATTACTATATCGAGTAGAGTTTCAATGTTCTGTTTAACCTGTTAGTTTTGTCTACGGATTACGTCACGTTCTAACTATTCAAGGAAGCAGTTACATGTTCATTCAGTACAGTACATGCCTCGTTGGTCTAGTGGTCGCAAGCGCAACTGCTGAGCGTGAGTCCTTGGATTCGATCTCCCTAAGTCGGGCAAAGCGTTATTGGGTTTTTCCGTGCGGAATTTCTCAGTGCGGTGTCTGGATTTGTGCCCGGTTGATGGCAATAGGCTCGCCCCTATTACATGGGACTTAATCATAATGATGAAATGAGCGTGTACTATGTACCTCTGCCCAACTCTTCGGGGAATACGGGAATACAGGCGTGATGTTTATGTTATGTTATGATAATATGGGGACAATTTTAATGAGTTGCGAATTAAATTAGTAGGCACATGAGTCCTAATTTGTCGGCACCTATGTCATTAGGTTCTAATAACAGTTAGCCATTTCTACGTAGACAAAGATTTGTCACTATGAGAACCTGAGAGAGTTGCCAAATGGACTATTTATTAAATATCTCCATTAAAAATTAACTCTTTAATTTTTTAAAGAGATTTCTTTTTGAAATTCCAAAGAAATTCCAATGATTAATAAACATTAGATTATAATCAAAGTTATTTTATCAAACTTATTCTATTTTATTTTTTTAGATTTAGCCTTATTTCTCTTCGTCTTTCCCTGTATTATTATGACTACTAAACACAATAGAATATAGATTACAGACTATACAAAATCAAATCCCAACTGAACATATTCCCTGTTCAAATAACAATTGGAGTTTCAGAACGTTATAATTAATTTGTTCGAAACTTTATGTAAAAGTGAAACCACATGTTTCCATTGTAAATGTTATGTGGGGTCGAGGGAACAATGTTTTAAAGTCAACAGCGGGCTCCTGAAATATTCACACAACTGGAAATTCAATTTGAAGTTTTCACCGTGAAAGTATTAAGGTAGTTTAGTGTTCCTCCATTATTATACCAGTGGTTCCAAGACTACGCCAACGAACATATTTTTAACCAACTTCTGTTATTAAGTTGACACTAACTGCGAACAAGTTGGTCGTTCGTCAACTTTCGTCTTGAAACTTTACGACCCTAGCACAATTAATAAAAGAAATGGCCAAGGAATCAGAACTTAAATAAAAGACACTAGCAACTTGTTTCATAAGTATAAGAGCCGCGAAGACGACCGGCCAGACTGTTCTGTTGTGCCAGTGGCACCACTGTAATTTGTAGACACGACAGTCAACTGTACCCGCAGTGGCACTGAATCTTATGCATTTTTAACTTAAATCGAAAATTGTCGTTCGTAAATCGATGTTGGGTTCAACCCTAATTCAAGTACCTTGTATTCAGTTTGTGTTCCAGTGCTACTCATTTATTATTCTTGCATGTTGTTTGACCAACGGACTAAACGTAGTCTAGCTCTCATAAATAATATAGTCTGCCATTTTCTCCAGTTTCCCATCAGGCAGAAGCGCCGAAGCGATTACTTCGCATAAATCAAACAGATTTGAATGCGGACCGCCGCGTCGTGCGGCTGTTACCGATGTAGTGCCCATTAAAGCTCATCCTTTTATTTTTTATATTCCATTCGCCAGCGCTGATTGTTTGCTTTCGCCTTCTTACTGCATTTTCTAGTTATGCTACGATCTTACGACGCAAAATAAACGAGAACATCACTTGAACACATTGTTTCGTTAATTTTGTAGGCAATGCTCACATAAGCATTTGCGTAAATTAAACATTCATGAGCTCAATTACCCTCGACATGCATAGCTAAACCTAATTATGAAAAGGAGGTTAACAACATACTCTGTAAAATTACCTTTAAATACAAAATCAAGACAATATCGGCAATAAGACGTAGAGTGATCCCGTACCATGTCAAACCGTTACGCGTGCCGTTAGAAATTTTCCGGGTTCTTTAACGGGATTCATTCATAACTCACGGTCGAGTGGAGCCTTCGAATATTTCAAGCTGTAGAGGCCCCCACCCCTATAAATTCCGCGCGTCGGGTTGCCAAATTAGGCGCGAGGAACGTAGACTTATTCCCCCCATTACCCCAGGCCAGCCGAGTGAGACTTTTAAGGAAACTTTCCACGTCCTGTCGCAGGTGTTGTAGTAATAAATAATAATTCCCCCGTGCGTTGAGCGTTGCAAAGTTCCGATGAAAACTTCTATAATAAAATACAGATGAAAATTTAAAGGAGGCTTATGAGTGTTTCAATGCTTAAAAGGGTCAATTATTAATTGGAAAAAAAAAGTTACACATTTAACTGAAGCTACGGATATTTCCTATTTAGTTTAATGTAAGAGAGAGATCAACGAACGATTTGTTGTACAGATCGGATGTTCCATCTATACAAGTGCAATATCGGGTGTAAAAAGACCCTTAACGATAACGAAAACCACGTATTCTACCCATCATTGGGATCAGTTTTTTCGAACAAACCATACCTGGGAAATCATTGGTTTTGGAGATATATTGAAGGTCAAAGTACACATTTTTTTTTTAGTTTTTTCCAAAAACTATTTCCAAATCATAATACTAAACTTTCTTCCATAGGTACAAACATTATCAAAAATTTCAATTTTTCCTAACTAATTACGCATTTGAAGTTACAAAAACGCAATGAATATCAAACGCACACGACTGCCTTGGCTCGGCTGTGTGGCCGCTGCACGCATGCAAACGCGCGGCATCGCCACAACCATAATTTGAGCGCTACAAAAAAAAAGCGTTTTTTTTCATGCCAAAAAATAAAAGTCGTTTCCCAGCAATTATTTTTGGTCAATGTAATTTAGTTTGATGTACAGAGTGCGTAGATTTCGGCTATGTGATGGTTCTTTTTACACCCTGTATAAAACTTCCGCAGTCTTGTGTGATAACCTCTTAAGCAATTATGTGGGTCGTATACTGTTCCGATGTAGAACACATTTGTACTAACAATCGAATGAACTTCCACCCAATTTACTTTATGTGTAACCCATTAATATAATTGCTACACAGTTACAAAGTTGGGAACCGGTCTACAACCGACACGATGTGAACTGAGGCGAACTGACTCAAATACAAATTATATTCAAGTTTGTTCTTTTAACTTGAAATGACTTTAAGTTCAGCATTATGGAAGAGCTTTTACTTTTCTTCTTAATGTAATTTAGTGGATCTTTTTTGCGGTCAAATGTTTTTGATCGACTTATTGCCACTGATTTTTAGCTCAGGATTTTTGCTTCTATTTTCACTAAAATACAACATTTAAACTGGCATTTCGGTTTGAATACTTTTTCAGCGCATAGCACAATTATTATCTAGACTGGTGTCAGTTTTAGAAAAGTTAGATAAGTATCGTGCATAACATGCACGCAGAGCCGCGGGGCACATTCTAATCTACATTTTCGAATATAGATAATACAGAATAACGTTTTGATAACAAAACTATATTAAAAATATACAGTCAGAGAAATGTACGAAATGTTAGCTTTCACAATATTTGGATTATATTTTGTAGTGATGTAGAGTCGGGAGATTTCAAATTTGACTGGAATGTTTGTTTTTAGAATGTGATGAAACGAAAACAAAAAACGAATTGGGGGTAAATTGAAGTGCAAATCAATATCAATATTTGGCGTGACAACCGTCATCGGAAATAATCGAGAGGACAACAACGAGTCGGTGCCACAATGACCGGTAATTTAGCGAGTGTAATTCCGACGGACGAGCGTTTGGCGAATTTAATTTTATCTCGGATAAACCCCTCCACTGTACTGTAATAATTCATGGAAACCGCCGCGCGACCCCAACACGTCCTGTATTGGCGAGATTTCCAAAAAAAATATGCTAGTTACATTACACACATGATGCAAATACTATTTTTAATTATTTTATCGACCAACCAAAAGTTTGGAATAACTACGTTCCAAGAATATAACTTTTATAGCAGGTGTGCTACGTTGTTGCAGCTTAACAGCTATAAAAAGTTCATCATCAAATCTAGCTATAGAAGCCTTCTTGGAAAAACTGCAGACAACTACAAATTGTTAAACTTTACTTGAACTGGAATAAGTTTTCATGGTTAATGAATTCTTAGTATTTGATGAAAGTGAAATAAATACAGTATTGTGTTTCAATTTGTAGTTGTTATGTATTTGAAACGTTATAAATATGAAGGGAAGCCTATTACATATTTGTTTGAAGGTATTGTTGATCAAGGTTTCCAAACCTAAGAAGTACAGGAGTCGTATACAATGTTAAACTTAACATTTGTTACGCGAGATGAAACAGAGCAATTGAATTAATTCAATCGGAGCAACTTTGTATTCAGCCTCAAAGACAATTGTTTCTGCTCGTGTTACTGAAATAAAGGAAGCCTCAAAGGGTTTAAGCAATGATCCATAAAATGATTGATATGCAAGATTTCAAGTAAGCAGAAAGTAACAGCTACTTACGTAATCATTATAATGTTGGAATTTAGTAGGGATTACAAAGATCTTTTTGGGTGAACTGCTTTAAACTGTAGTACCTACATTTATCATACTTTTTGAAGACATTAAATTTTACAATTTGGGACATTTTTCTACACAGCACCATCTAGTCCCAAACTAAGCAGAGCTTGTACTATGGGTACTAGACAATGGATATAATACTTATATACTTTTTTTTTTGTAAATACATACTTATAATACATAAGAAACACCCAGACGAACACAAACACTTATATTCATCACATAAATATTTGTGTCCTGTGGGAATCGAACCCACGACCTCGTGATCAGCAGTCCGACACTCGAACCACTAGACCACAGACGTCGTCAATATCGCAGGGTCAATATCAATTGCAGGGTAAATGTAGTCAAAAAAGTCTTATGAAGTTATGACTATGACATTACAAGCAAATCTATTAGGGCGCGTGTTTTCGCCACGAAAAATGTCGCCACCGCGCCGCCACCTCGTCACCTCTGCCTCTACAATGTAGTCACCTCCAATAACCTCTCCACTTCTGTTTCTTAGATTCCGACGTGATATCGCACGTGCTTGTTATGGGGAATTTGGCCAAAAAAAAAAAAGGAACTAGCTCTGTACTGACTGGCTCCCCCGCGCCTTGATTGTAAAAAAGACGCATTTATACGCATCGGCGCGTAGGCGGCGCCGCAGCGAAGCAGAGGTGCGGAAGCGGCACGGAGGTAACGTTATGAAAATACGAATCAGATAGCGCGGTTTGAAGGCGGAGTGGAGACAGTACATGCACGAAAACTTTCGTGTCGTTTACCCACGGCCTTAATGTGTGGATTCCTTCCTGGTAATCCCACCATCATTCATATGATCTCCGTATAATGTATGTAAATCAAGGGTTCATATCGCATACAAAGTTGTGAAACGCGTGAAAATTTATTCTTTATATTCGCACATCCAAAAAATGTCGCAAGGGACTCAGATGGAGTATATTGAGTCATATCTAGTCCAATTAACGTCTGTTTGTTTTGCATTTCCCTTGCATCTCGGAAGCAGTGAGGGCGTAATAAAACGGTCACAACAATGCGGATCACGTCACAGCGGAATTATCTCGCAGCGCCAGAGACGATCAATTACACTGACAACGAGCACGTGGAAAAAGGGCGGACGGCTCTCCAGGAGGCTTTTATTTTAACACGCTTTTTTGCAATACAGACCTTACGGTTGCGTATTTTAAACTGGTTTTTGTTTAAAATGACTGGTGCGAGGGTTGTAATCGTAAGACCAATTAGGCGTAGTGGAGGCTGTTCAACGACTGTCGTTTCGCTCCCCGCTTAAAGACTCAACCTCTGCCTTTATTACTGGTACATTGTCATCGTTATCGTCCTTAGTTTTTATGTACTCAATAGCTAGACTCGTAATTTCTTTGTGTAGCTTTGAGTTTACCAATCTCAACTGTAGTTCGTCGATCATCGTGTGTCTAACTGTGCCGGCTAAATACGCAGTCACGCGAAGACTCTATTTTGTTCGCTACATACTGAGTGTTATGTATGAACGTGTCTATATAAATCTCCTCGTTCAGAAGCAATATATTGTAGTAAGTACTCCCACTCGTCTTGTAATCTTCGCGAGCTCCAAATGAAATACTAATTGTATTCTCAGAACATGTTAAATGGTACCCACATGTTGTTGTGTACTGTGAAGGGAGTCAATAGACACTACGGTTGATGACTGTGTGTTTAATGCTAAGGATAATACGAGGTTTGCATTACCATTGATGTAGACTAGATAATATGTTTGTAGGTACGCATATGTATGGGGTTATATTCAATCTACACGGTGTAAACGAATTTGTGTAATTCCTTCAAACCACGTGATCTACTGGTGACATAGATTGACCCTGAACGGGATTTTATAGATTCAACAAAAACATTTTCAAAAAAAGAAAACATGGTGTTCTGCTTCTCACTGCGCGGAGCGATAACGCGCTAGTCGTGCCCGCCAACTGTGTCGCCATGCTTTCATTCATTTATGTGAATCGAAATGTAATAAATAAAAATAAATCTCATAAAATATTTTTTTTATTGAAACCATATTAAGTGGTTAGATCACTTATGGTGGATTTTACCAAAGTCAGATAACGATAACTGAGGAATAAATTCGACACTTTGACAGATTACCTATATAAAATCTGTCAAAAAGTTTCATTTATTCCTGGAATAACGTTATCTGACGTTGGTAAAATCCATCCTAACTACGAGTAGTACAACAAGTTTTTTTTCAGTTTTTGTCCCGTATCGGGTTAATCAACACCAGTAACAGATTATGTGGTTTTAAGGAATTATACGAATTTGTTTACACTCCGTTTATTTATTATACCTACATGATAAAGCGACGATCTTAGCGCTAAACTGCTGTTTATCAGTATACCAGCGGATGATTTTACTTATCCAAAGAGTAGATGATCGCGAAGAAATAAAGACTGTTAAGGATCATTTTAGATCAAAATACTGACATTAAGAATGAATAGAAACAACCAAGAAGTCTATCTGTAGGTACATTATCTACCTGCAATTTAATATTCTTAACTTGGTGCAGGTATTCTATTCCAAAGCTCCACTAAGTAGACTCAACAGATTGAAGTGTGTAATACGATGACATTTCCGTGAGTTCCCGCAATCCGCGCTGTGAGGGTAGGTAATAAAACAGTGACAAGCGATAGGACGGGATCGAGTCGGAACGGAATTATCTCGTGGAGACGATGTAGATCAATTATACGGGGCGTCGGGAATTAGAACGGACGGTAAACCGGCGGGTAGGTGGAGATTTATACGGGAGAATTTATAATTTGCTTAAGTACGTACGATTTTCTGAACGGGGTGAGCGGATTTCAATTTGATTCAATGCGATTTGCTCTGCTCGAGCCAAAAATGAAGAGCAGAAATTTGATAAAACAAAAATTAGAGAAGTATTGAATCATGATACAAACATTCTCGAAAGATTTGAAAATAAATTACAGATTAAGGTTAAATACAGATGTTTCCTATTCTAGAAATAGAAAATAAAACCATAGTAAACAGAATATTATGTATCTGTGACGTAATACCTTTAAGTCTCTATACCTAGAAATTGTAATGGATAGAGCAAAATAATAAATTCCAGAAGCTAGGAATAGCCAATAATATCAAAATAGGCTTATTACTACTAACAAGAACGACAGACAATGCAATAGCTGTTAATACAGCCTGTATCATCATAACACTCAGAGATTTATTCATTGTTAGATAACTATTTCCTAATAGATTGTTTGTGATATTTTCACGTGTCATTCTCACAATACAAATGACATTAATCAACGACAATAATCCTCAATTAAGCACCGGATTATGTACTCATTTGAACTGTAACGAGCACTTTTGTTATTTAAATACAAATAATTTCATAAATATGTAAGCCCGGGATTTAGATGTTTCACAGAAACACGACGGATTGGCTCATATTTTATTTATCATTCAGTGAGCAATATGTTTATTGACTGATATTTCATATTACCGTCTAAAAATATAGTATAATAGACAAGTTTTGTTTATTAAAAATATTCGGCTGTGTCGTACGGAAAGTGGGTATATACAGGGTGTTTACGAATTCGTGTAATTCCTTCACACCACATGATCTATTAATGGTATAGATTAACCTCGCACGGGATTTAGATTGATTAAAAATAAACATAATATCTGTTTATCTCAAAAAAAATTTTAAATCGTAGAAAATTTCGATGCCATGCATGAATGAATGTAGGCATGGCGACACAGCTGACGGGCACGACTACGGCGATATCGCTTCACGCAGTCAGTTAACTTGGGACGTTAAAATTACTCAGATACAGAATACCATGGTTCAATTTCTGATAACTTTTTTTTTTGTTGATTCTAAAAAAAACCTATTCAGGGGCAATCAGTGTCACCAGTAGATAACGCGGTTTAAAGGAATTACACGAATTCGTTAACACCCTGTATAGATTTTTTCACTTGATCCATCCTTAGAATGGGACATCCACTCCATCTATTTCAGTAAGTAGGTACCTATCGTAAGAAATGATTAAAATAATTGTTAACCTAATCAAAAAAAAATGCATCACTTTTGAATGCGGCTTATTTTGAATAGAGGGATGGCACGTTTGAAATTAAACGCACCCATTACGTGCCTTTAGACATTACAGTTTATTCTACCATCATTAACTTTGTTTCTCTATTAATTAAACTAAAGCCGACGTTTAATGATTTTTACGACACTTTTTTTGTTCAGCGTATACATAATGTATGATAGGCAATGGTGGGATTTAAAAAAAACGAACCGTAGCAATGGCATGGTTTCAAACTTAGTCAATTACGAAAGACTAAATTAATTTAACAAGAATTAATAAAACGGTTCTCAATTAAATTCAAGTTATACGGGATGCACAGTGGGGCGCGTGGCAAAACGCGGATTAAATACTAAAGTGTCGCGATTACCTACCGAAGCCGACCCCAAGGCGCTATTAAGTATTCAGCAAACGAATTGGGGACATCGAATCGACAAAATTGAGCTCGCCTCATCTTTTCTTACATCGTGTGTTTTCGTCCCCTAAGTACAGATATTTTAATATTTTCTCTGACTCTAGGGAGGAGACCGCTGTTTTGATCTACAACTCGCAAAATACATATTTTTTCAGTACAAACATAGAATATTCCTCTTCATTTCTTTATGGGGCATAACTTTGTGAATACGTCGCTGAATAATACGAAAATCTTTTATGAATAAGATTTTTGGGAAGGCGCTCCGAAGGGCCAGCGGGCAACGGAGCGTTTAGGTGAAATATGTTTTGTAACTCACCCATGCGTTACTGTCTTAAGATAATAAACATTACCTGAAACAGACAAAGAGGCTTCATTAATATACAACGAATTTATACGCAGAGGGTTTGAAACAAAATCAAGATAGCATTATAAATAAATTATACGTAGATAGAAATTACATAAAATCATAATAAATTGTTCGCAATGTCGGAAATAGGAGAAATTAGCGAAGTTGGCGCTCAATTTATTAGTTTTAATATACACTACGGTTAGGTCCGATATTGTAATTGGAAAAACAAAACGCTCGTCAAAAGAAACCTTGAACCGGAACTACTCACACGTTCTTATCTTTGTCAATTCTCAGCAGTGCAATTCTGTAAGAATCTCATCTCGATCGCGACTGTCAATTAGACACTTTGTCGTGACACAGCGTGGATAACAAAACTACGCCTTATTGATTATACTGTCGATTATCTGTGTGTTATTTGCTTCTATTTATCCATACTGTGACATTATGGATATCGAGTTAACCGTCGATATTGTGGTGGGTTTCTTACATAATGACACTACTGATCTCACGTAGGGAGTTCCACAGGGTGTGGATAATTTAAATTAGAACATAATTCTATTATGAATCAACAGCTGTCAACTAATGAGGTTGAAACATTTTGACCTCGTCTTCATTGACCCACGTCATACGGGCCACGCATACGACCGGGTCAAGTGCTTTAATTGTACGGTCATGTACCAGTAGGTGCTACAAGGATGTAATTAAATCATCTGTATAAAGTTACGAAATATAAGGGCGTTTTAATAAGACGGATTTGTTGAGTTTTTGACGGAATTCCAAGTTTTTATACAAGGTTAGTCGGGGGTACTAATCTGCGAGCCACTTATAGTATCACTGATGGCTTTTTTAAAGCGAGTGAAAATAATTAAAAAATCGATAATTTTATTTCCGTACAAGATTAATTATTTTTTATTCATTTCATATAATCGACAACCCTGATTTAGTTACGAATTCAGAACTTTTAATCCACACCACCAATTTTTTTCTTTCTGTCTATTGTTAACTGAAATATGACCATAGCTGATGATACATAGATATTACCGTATTTTTTATGATATCTTTGAACAACTATTTCTCTAAAACTATTGACTTTTGGGGAAAGTTGTAAAACATAATTTATTCATTGTTATGACTACTTTAATACTCTCTCGGATAAGTACCCCTTTTCTGAGTAACCTTGTACAAATAGAAAATTTAATAATTGCTTAATTTCATTAGAAATTGTAAGTATATGAGTCTAATGTTCTTATTCGACTAACTGTTACTAATTGCCTTTAGATGTTATACGTAGGTGATATCATAAAGCATTAAAGTTATAAATCTGACATTTGATTGAATAATACCCCGTGTTATAACTTATACCCCATTGTGTGCAAGGGACCAAAAATGGTTGCGAGTATTATCACCACGGCTCGGCACACAAAGGATGTTTGCAAATCTCTCACAGTAAACACTAAGTGATCGGATCAATGTAACCTTACTCTTAGAGCCGCCAGACCTGGCGCGATATACAATACATGACATAACGCCCAATATTGAAAAATATAATAAGTTTTCTATCTCATAAAATAAATACCAAATTCTGCCACAAAACCTCAAAGGTCAGAGCAAAAATTGGATAGAATTACGTTTTTCTGGGGACAAACGTTTTGAACACGATTGAAGGGATGGCGAAGTAACGCTTTTAACCGCACCTAAATCCTTTTACTTTACAAAAAGAAACACCATTTCCCGGGACTAAAGTTATTTTACAACAACAATGAGAAAATTGGCTACAAAAAACGACCTACATGATGCGGTGTCAACAAAGATAATATATATCGTGGTATCAGGGTGCCTCCATCGCTATTGTTGTCCCTAAACGCGGCCATGATCCCGGGATCGCCAGCCCCGGACTCGTTTGTCCCGGGATATCCTTCGGCAAACATCGACGAAACCCGAGATTCACTAGACCTTTACACAAGTGCTTTGTTGAGTCGCTGGAGGATATAAAAATATAAATATAAACGTCTTTTTTTCTCACATCATATTCTCGCTGGTGTGTTATATCGGAAGCGTATACTATTTATTGTTCCATCGCGGGATTATCCTATATTGTCGTTTGTTTTATTTTGTACTACAATAATCCTTACTCGTGTTTCGATGGATTGATATAACAAGGAACAATTATGTTTCGATCTTGCTGAGTTCTATGTTAAACGTAAATATTTGTGTATGATTCTACGAAAAAATAAAATACTTAGACATTAAACAGACTAAATTCGAACCATGTTTGACATTACATGGTGTGTAATGATGACCCATTGTCAGCCAAACGCCTATTCGCTAGTACAGCCTGTATAATACATTGCATATTATGGTCTATTAATTAGTTAGTATCGGTCGTTTAAGGTTATTAGCCTAATACATTGAAGGTACATAATAGTTTAACACAATCACTACGAAAACAAGAGTCAAATATCGCCGTCCATAAAACTGTAGTTTCAGAAATACTGTTCAAAGATCACGTCGATTCCTCAAGGAGTGTAAAAAGACGACAGAGCCAACTTTGCACGGAAACATCCAATAAAACGAAGTGTGCCATAGTACGCCGGTGCACGTAAAAAGTTTGTCCATGTACGACTAGTCGGGCCTCCGGTCGCCCAAATCGCGCGACTTGTCGACACAACTTCGATATTAGTTCGCGCGTGATCGATTTAGCAGGCCAGTTTGACAGTTGCGATAGTGACAGATGACGCAGACGCCATATCGCACGGGTGATTTGTCTTCAACTTTACCTAAAGACAGTTGTTTTCACTGTTCTCTGTGCAGATCATTCCCAAAGGCTAACTTTTATCTATAAAGAGCGATGTGTTCCAGAGATACTTTATCTAGGTTATTGTCACGTCGACGCACATCAATTCCGGTTTATATCATAAGCGAATATTCTCGATCTATTTCAGTGCCGAAATGAAATTCACGAAGCATTGAAACGAAGAAAGCTGTATGAAGTTATCTATAAAATGGACATGTGGGAGACTGAAATTAGTATTGAGATGTTATATTAGCTATTTTCAGAGTGACTGCAGCCACGATGAAATAAAAAGAACCCAAGTTATTAGCACCTTATTTCACCGTAATAGGCATAACATCGTGTCACTCTTCTAAGCTGTTTGCCTCAGGAAAGTGTTAAACGCCATCACTGTCATTTCCGTGATAAATTTGTGTCGGCTCTGTCGTGCTAATGGGCTAAAATAATTTAGTGGGCGACGCTGATTATTTATTGTCAAGCGTCCTGGTTAACGTTTGCTAAGCGATTTATCGTTAATCCGGCGACAATTATAATATTATCAGAGCATCTATTCTGAACTGCCTAATAATTTGCCATTAGAGATAAATTGCAGTTCTGTTTATGACAAATTTTGGGTAACAGAATATTTTTCGCGAAACTAAAAAAGACTGAACAAACTGACTGTTTTATAGTTGTTTTTTTTTTGAACCGGAAAAGCCGTGAAGTAATGGGATAATAGAATGAACCAGCAATTAATACAGAAACGTTGAAACTAACTTCCCAATCAATTACAATATGATGTGTATTGACCAGCAATGATTAGTTACACATTCAATATTGTATGTTTATGCAAATGCTACTGATTATACTTTGTTTGCTTAGGCCACTATTACCGGACACGGCCGGACAATGGCGCTGGAGATCGTAAGCTAACAATTAACTATAATATAAATTTTAGATTGAGCTTCATAGATTATTATGACGGATCAGTGGATTGTTATTGTCTGATGAGGATAATATTGGTAGTAGAATATTATTATAATACACTAGGGGGCAAAGAAATCGAGCCACTCCTTTTTTCACGTGTTCTAGTTATTAGTTTTGGTTTCATGAATTATATAATTCAAAATACAAAAAACTACCTTCATTGTAAAGGTTATCAAATAATCTTTTAGGCGATATATGTTTAGAATTGATCTGTTCCATAATACCAAAAATAATAACAATCATACCTACGCTACGTGAAAAATAGAAGTGGTTCGATTTAATTGCTCCCAAGTACATAAAAGAATTCGTGTGTATAAAGGTGTCGTGTAGTGCCGGACCTAAAAAATAGCACTACTCCATCTCTTCCCGTAGGTGTTGTAAAAGGCGACTAAGGGATTCTCTAGAGGATGGCCAACAGCGTTCTCTGAGTACTTTAACAACCACACTGCGATCGCCAACCCGCCTGCCAAGCGTGGCGATTACTTCAAACCCCCTTTTGGGGGAGGCCTATGTCCAGCAGTGGACGTCTTTCGACTGAATGATGACGATGATGAAAAGAATTACCTGTAAGATGTAAGACGTATTGGGAATTTTCTGCTTCTTTCGTGTCGTCACGAGCTGAACGAGAATAACTCTTGCCGTGGCGAAAAGATTCGCCTGCCACCACGGTTGGTAGCAGGGCTGACTGACCAGTGCACCAGACGATTTCTATGAAGAGCGATATTGTAAGATGTGCGCTCAGATATCCTACTATTACTAATATTATGAATGTAAAAGTTTGAATGTTTGTGAGTTTGTGAATTCTTGTCAATCACGCCTTAACGGGTGGACGGGTTTGGATAATAATAATAATACATGTTTATTTGTACTTAAAAACACAATACAGAGCACGTGAAACAACAACAGGTTGTACAATAGAGTCTTAAAAAAATGACAGAATTCCGGCTCCTAAACTAGGTACGCAGACCTGTATCTTAGGAGTCGGGAGTTTCTACAGCTTCAGAAAATTGTATGAAATTTGATACACAGGTACACCATGACTGACCATGTATTGGGCCGTAGGGTACTTTTAATCTAGATACATGAAGTAGCTCCTCCTGGATGCGAGTGAAACCGGGGAAAATATAGATAAAATACATCTTAAAGTATCTGCAACGAGAGTGACAGGTTTTATAGTGCAATCACTTAGTCCATACAGTTCATTGCAGAGGCTTATTGGGTGGTCCATGTTCAGTATAAGTACGTTAATGGGCTAATATTCAATAGGAAAACAAAGTACTTTACAAGCTTAGTTTTAGTATACACTAAACTTGAAACTAGTTTGTTCAGAATCACTAGGAGAATCGATTGACATATTTTTTACACCACTTTTTTTTTCATTAATTTCTCTTTTGTTTCAATTCGTTTCTACCTATAACCCTATAACAGTTAACGGGAATAGACACCTTGAGGCTTGAGACGGTCTGCTCGGTCAGTTTCCGTGTATTAGACAGCTCCTGCATAGCACATCTCAGGCATTTCACACTTTACTAGGGAACTTAACGCGACATAAACTACGGTGTAACATGGAGATTTACTTTGACTTTTTCAGGCAGTTCTGATGAAAATCTTGTTGGGGTGTCTCGGTTTTTGTATATACTAAAAATAACATTGTATATATTCATCATCTCCCTACCCTTACTATATAGGTGGGGTCCTCTATCAGCCGTCATCTCAGTACTCACTTCTTTCTTACCCATTTCATCTTTCACACAATCCATGCATCTATATTTTCTTTGACCTATCTCTTCTTGTACATCCATCCACATTCACCTTTAACACTCTTCTGGTAACATGACTTTCTTCCCTCCGCATAAAGAAATCCTAACTTTAACTAATATTATAAATGCGAATGTAAGTTTGTTTGTTTGTTACCTTTTCACGCCTAAACCACTGAACCGATCATCCTGAAATTTTGCATATACGTTGTCAGGTGTACAGAAACGGACATACGGTGCCTTTCATCACGAAAGAAAGTACTGTTCCCGAGGAAAACAACAATAACGTTCATAGATGGCGCCACGTGTTCGAATCACTATTGAATTATATTATTACAGAAACTTTAGTAGTGTGTTAAGAGTTTTTTTAAGCGTAACGCGAGCGAAGCCGCTGGCAAAAGCTAGTATCTTATATTGTAATGATGAATTTGATGTTTATTTCAGGTTTGACATAATACAAGTGACGTACATGTAAATAAACACTGGAAGAAGGCTTTCTGCCATCACATAATGTATGGGCGTAGGCAAGGTGGGGCAAATGGCAAACGGCACTCTTCCTGATTGGTCGCGAAAACACGACGAGAATATATAATTTTATTATTTGTGAAATTTTTATTATTGGATAAGTAGAGCATTATGTCTATGGGTTATAAATTCAACCTGTTAGTTCACAGGTGTTGTAAAACGCAAAAAAACATGTACTCAATAACAGTTGTATTGTTTTCGTAGAATGTATGCTGTATTAGGTCGGTACACATTGGTACAGATATTTTATTAAATAAAAGAATTTTGTTATTGTGCACTATTTAAAAAATACGGAAGTAGATCTACTAGTACTGTGAATAACTTAAATATCAAGGAGTACATGTACAAAATTCAATATTTTACAAACAACCACACAACACCCATTAACGAGGGTGAAAGTCATTTTGATTCCTCCTATAATTAAAGTCTCAATGGATAAAGAACAAACTTGGGTCGCATCAACGTCACGCAACAGCCAACTTGGAAGTGAAAAGCCGCCAGGAATACGATGTAACTTGTCTGATTTCAGTGAAACTTGCCTCAATCGGCCGACTTGGCTCCAACTTTTCACACAACAGATCGGCAGCCGAGCAACAATACTTCGCGAAACAAAAGAGCTCTTCGAAATACTTATACACTGCCGTTCAGATTAAAGGGTGCTGCTTATATTTTTCTCGAGCCTTTGTTGTGGTAGTTAGTAGTGAAGACTGTTGTTTAATCTAATTTCATTAACCGGTTCCATTTTAATTAGCGGTATTGTGTTTAATTAGCTGACTTGTTATGTTAATTTAGTAGAGTAGTTTATTGTATTCTAAATCTAAATTTAGTGAGTAGAGAGAAAAGCTCATATAGACACGGTATAATTGAGTGAGTAGGTGGATAATAACATTCGCAAATACGTTTTGTCACAGATCAATATTTAGTAATTTAAGGGCCGATTTTTCAATCGACAGATAACTGTTATCTGGGGAATACATTTTTCGTTTTGACAGCTTTTGTAAAGAAAATAATGTCAAACCGTCATATTTATTCCTCAGATAAAAGTTATCTGACGATTGAAAAATTGGCCCTAAAAAGAATTTCACAACTAAGTACATTTTAAAATTAAGTATATCTCTCTTAACGAAATAATTAAACGCTAGTTTAAAACGTACAATGGGATTGTTTCTATCAAATTACAATCTACTTATATTAAAGTGAGATTATTTAATTGCTCGTAAGTGTACGCCGAAAAGTTGAGTACCGTCATCATTTAAGATTAGTTTCTTATAAAGCAGTTGCTATTAAAAGAGCATCAAGTTAAATTTTAATGTCATTAGAAGGGCGTCAAGAGCCTCAACAGAGTAGAGTGTTTCATTTCGCGCCGACTTACATTTGACTTTAGCGATACACCTACACACATTGCCAAGCATGTTAAGAACATCTGAGAAAACCCGAGGCTTAAATGTCTCGACATAAGATGCAGTTACATGGGAGTACACATAAATTGTTATAAGCGTAGCAAGTTTAATTCGAGTTTGTGGCCACAGGTGCTTTCATGTGTATGTTGTCTGTCACTGACAGACCCTTCATCTCGGCCTCATTTGCTCTACTTCGGGTAATTTCTTACCGGAGCGCTTTTAGGGTGTCGTTACATTCCATTGCGTGTGTGATTAACTGTATTTATATTGTTGGAATTTCCTTTGTAACAAAGAGTTGTAGTCTTGTTATTCTCACCCCTCGTACCTTTCGTCCCCTAAGAGTCACAAGAGCAGCTTACGTCGGATTTACGCGATCGATGATTGTGAAATTGTAGGTATTGCAGCGGATTGCGAAACACGGTCTACCTCAGTTAGGGGTTTTATTTGTACTTTTAGTGAGGTGAAAGAGATCGATGAGCTTGAGATATATCGTATGACCGAATAGTGACAGTTGGCCGAAACCTCTGTTTCAACAGTGGTTAAATAAAGCCAAAGGGAATGAAAATGGATTTTACTCTGTATAAAACAAATTAAAGTGATAAAAATACTAAATTCAGATCAATAGGGCAGATTAACCAATTCAATATTTTATTCTATAAGAGTTATGATATCATTTGTGTATTATTATACATATTATATTGGCGTTGTTTTCTGAATTTATAACGCACGTACCTACGTAGGTTCATTTGAAAATATACGATTATACGACCGTATCCTAAATAAATACCCAAATAACTAAATTAAAAATGATTTCGTAAATGGTAATAAATAAAACCTGTCCTCATTGCTACTGTCCTTTTATATACAAAATAATTTTGCCTATATTTCATTGAAATTGGTACTGCAAAAACAGAAATAACATTAACTAAAAATAGGCGCATAACTTTCTATTATTTCGATCCAATACTTGCGACCATCAAAATGAGTACAGCGTATTTGTATCGCTCGTTACAAAATATTCGAAGGTTATTTCTTTCGACCCTTGTAGGGCCGGCTTAAAGGGACTTGTGAAGATCGATGCGAGCCTCCAATCTCGACTTATGTCGTTTTGTAACAATACGCAACAAAAAAGTATACATGCACCAGTTTTTATGAAAAACACCATTAAAAAGTCTTTCAAAATCGGAGCAGTATTTAAGTAATCACCAGTAATTAGTTTGACTAATACTAGGGTTTCTGCTCGAGAATTCTCGAGTCGAGAAATGTCGAGAAATCATGCCAACTTCGAGACGAGAAAAAATACCTCGAGAA
This sequence comes from Amphipyra tragopoginis, assembly GCA_905220435.1. Lineage (NCBI taxonomy): Eukaryota > Metazoa > Arthropoda > Insecta > Lepidoptera > Noctuidae > Amphipyra > Amphipyra tragopoginis. The sequence continues at coordinate 13,088,422 of HG992005.1, read as the reverse complement.
TTCGAGAACTCGAGAAATCAAAGATTTTCTTTTATTACTTTAAAATTTGCTTAATGGTTACGGAATCTTTGCATTCTGGCTTCTGATCGCTCTCCTTACGAGGCACGAGTAAGCGAGGCAAGCGAAACAGACACCTGATATACCTACAACTCCAAGTACTCTTATTATAATGTGACATAAAACGTCAAATAAAAATTAACTAAGATAAACTCCGTTCATCTACTATTGGGTTTCTGGATACAAAATCGACGACTAGATAACTATCCAAACAATAAGTAAGTTTGTAAATTGACCACTAGATGTGGTCTCTTTTTAAAGCCCAGCTAAATATACTTTTCTCGCCTTAAACTTAACATCTTTTTGCAGTTAGGCCCCAAGTGTAAATGAAAATCACCTCTGGTAAGTATATGCAATGGTTTTAAAACGAACCATTACATACATAAAATATAAAATTTATATCACAATATTTTCTCTTTGTTTTTTTAATCATAACAACAACACAATAAAACTATTAAAACAAAATAAGTAAGATTTTAAATTTTTATTCGAATTTATAATACGGGCAGTAAAGTTTATTTATATCTGAAAGAACAATATTTCTAGGCTAACATACCTATTTGTGGTGCAAATGTAAATGATGGGTTCTAGGGCAGGATTGGTTATTTCACAAAGGTATATCAAAGTGCCCTTGTTAAAATGATATCTCATGTTAAACTCTTCATCCGTGATTATTTCGGATGGATTTCTTCGATGCCTTTTTATTGGTACTGATATATTTGAAATAGCCTCCAGCACTTAAAATCAGACTCCGATAAACTACTCGAGTCCATTTCGCTGGGAGTACAAAACTCACTATCAAAAATAAAATACTAATAATGAAACTCCAAATACTCTTGTTACAATATGATATAAAACGACAAATAAAGTTCTGGAACCGATTAACGTCCCAAATTGGTCAGTCAACTGAAGTTTGAACTAAGATCATCTTCTGACTGGGGTGTCCAGAAACGCAATGAGTTTATCGAAATAATAGCGCTATCGAACAGATAAACTACGTTCATGAGTACCCCAGAAACAGGGCGTAAGCTGTTTTTTTAAGGTTTTTAAAAATTTCTCGAAAGACCCGAGAAACCCGAGAAATCGGGCTCGAGAATTCTCGAAACCCGAGAAAAAAAATATGTCGAGAAAACAGAAACCCTAACTAATACCCTTTTAGTAAAATTAAGCGCATAGTTTAATTTTAGTTGTAACAGGTGAACCTATCATTGTGTACAACATTTTAGCGTAATGGAATATAATATAAAATGATATCTTTGTGTCAGTTTATTTAAATTGACGATTCAAAAATATTGAAACTTTTTTGAAATAGAATAGAATTTATTTTTTTGTCCGCAAGTGTAGAGCGTGAAAGTAATGCCCTTGTCGTACCGAATGAACTGTAACTATTGTTTTTATCCGCGGAGCTAACAGTTCGAGGATAACAGATGGGGAGTCTTGTACATTTTACAGCTTTATATGCTACATATGTTTTATATGGGTACCGTACCTTTCCTCTGTAAGATTAAAGAGGCTCTGTATCGGAGGGAAGTAGACTTGTTTGTTTGAGAACACTATTGTTTAGTGAAGGAGATCAATTACCTATTTCAATATCGTTGTAACGTATTCATGTAATACTAGCTTTTGCCCGCAGCTTCGCTTGCGTGAAATTTTGAACCCGTTAAGTGACGATTTTCCATACAAACTTTCATGCCCTATTTAACTCCCTTGGGGGTTGAATTTCAAATAATCCTTCCTTATTGCTTGTCTACATTATAAAGGGAACCTCTGTGCAAAATTTCAGCTTTCTCCGTCTAAGGGTTTGGGCTGGGCATTGATGAGTCAGTCAGTCAGGACTTTTCTTTTTATTTATATAGATTTATACTATCTATGTTTTAAATGAAAGTCGACTGTTTCTTAAACAGTAAAAAATTAGAACCGAAAAATACACGGTACACGAAATGGTATACAAAGCAAACAAAATTATATTACACGAACATCAAAATACAAAGAATAAATTCTGATTGGAATAATTTTGTTAAGAACCAATTTAAATTCTTGAGCCAGTTCGATAAAAAAACTACTATGCGCGCCATTAATCAACCTTATGAAATAATAAAACGCAAACTACCGTAGAAATAGCATTGTCGTAGGTAAAATCGATATAGCACGGGACATAATTATACCGTCTGTCCTGTTGTCCTAGCGACCGGACACAAACACAACGTGTACTCAAATTATACCTCTTTTATGAATATACCTACCTCTTTGTATAGAACCTCACAAATTAGCCACGTAATGCCTCAAAGACAATAGGTACAATAATTTGTGTTAGTATTTTGAGGGGACCTACATAATATATTGTATTATTTCTTGGTCCTTTGTGTATTATATTTTATTTGTTACTAGCTTCTGCCCGCGACTTCGTACGCGGATCCTGTTGCTTATGCCAGCGAAAACGGGGTCGTCAAAATCAAAGATCTGAAACGTCTGATGTTGAATGCTAAGATCCCGGGGACGGCAAAACAACGGATTCGAGACGTTCCAGATCTTTAATTTTTGTAAGTCAACAGGAAATGCCCATCAGACTTAACAACTTTTGCGAAGACGTCATTCCTATACAGGGTGTTAACGAACTCGTGTAATTCCTTCAAACCGCGTGATCTACTGGTGACACCGATTGACTCTGCATAGGTTTATTCAGAATCAACAAAAAAAAGTTTTCAATAAATGATCCATGGTATTCTGTATCTGAGTAATTTTAGTGTCCCAAGTTAACTGACTGTGTGGAGCGATATCGCGCTCGTCGTGCCCGTCAGCTGTGTCGCCGTGCCTTCATTCATTTATGCATGGCACCGAAATTATCTATCACATAAAAAATATTTGAGAAAAAAAAAGTTTATTTTTATTTTTAATCAATCTAAATCCCGTGCGGCGTTAATCTATACCATTAATAGATCACGTGGTTTGAAGGAATTACACGAATTCGTTAACACCCTGTATATGTTATAGTGTCGCTGGGCTTTTGAGTTCCACAACAGATGTTCTAGATCTGCAAATTTATTTTCACAGCAGAAAATGCTCTTCACGTGGAATAATTTTTGCTATGGCACCATTTTTATATCTCTTATACTTTAGCTGGTCCACATCCGATTCTTCAGATGATATCGACATTCTGTTCAGAGAATGTCGAAGTCGACCAGAATTCAAACGTTCGTTGCGCTCTTCTTCTGTCTCTTCATGCCGTACTCCAGCAATTCTTTCTCTCTCACTTTCGAACTAATTATTATGATTATTTTGTTGTGTGTGTTCGGGACAATGCATGATAATCTCGATCAGCAGTTAGTCGCGCATCCCGTTCATCACTCGTTTCAAAAGACCTGTTAGTAGATGTACCAATACGATGAGAACTCAAGCGTGATTCTGTATCGGTAAACGTTTCCGATTCGCGAGACAATGCATGTCGCTCATGATCAGCGGACAGTCGCGCGTCACGTTCCGCACTTGTCTTTAGAGACCTGCTAGAAGTCAATGCGTAGATACGCTGAGAACTCAAGCGCAGTTCTCTATCCGTGAACGTCTCCGACTCGCGAGACAATGCATGACGTTCACGATCAGTGATCAGTCGCGCATCACGTTACACTTGTCTCTAGAGACCTAGAAATCAATGCGTAGATACGCTGAGAACTCAAGCGCAGTTCTCTATCCGTGAACGTCTCCGACTCGCGAGACAATGCATGACGTTCACGATCAGCGATCAGTCGCGCATCACGTTACACTTGTCTCTAGAGACCTAGAAATCAATGCGTAGATACGCTTGGAACTCAAGCGCAATTCTCTATCCGTGAACGTCTCCGACTCGCGAGACAATGCGTGACGTTCACGATCAGCGGTCAGTCGCGCATCACGTTACACTTGTCTCTAGAGACCTAGAAATCAATGCGTAGATACGCTTGGAACTCAAGCGCAATTCTCTATCCGTGAACGTCTCCGACTCGCGAGACAATGCGTGACGTTCACAATCAGCGATCAGTCGCGCATCACGTTCCCCACTTATATCTAGAGACCTAGAATTCAATGCGTAGATACGCTTGGAACTCAAGCGTAATTCTCTATCCGTGAATGTCTCCGATTCGCCAGACAATGCATGACTTCCACGATCAGCGATCAGTCGCGCATCAAGTTCCGCACTTGTCTCTAGAGACTTCGAAGTCGATGTGTATATACGCTGAGAACTCAAGCGTAATTCTCTTTCCGCGAACGTCTCCGACTCGCGAGACAATGCATGCCGTTCACGATCAGCGGTCAGTCGCGCATCATATTCTTCACTGGTCTCTAGAGACCTGGATGTAGATGCGTAAATACGCTGAGAACGCAGGCGTGCTTCGCGATCTGAAGAGGTTTCCACGGAGCGTGTTGCAGCCTGATGTTCTCGAACAGCATCAAGTCTCTCCTGACGCTCTTAGGTAGATTCTTGGGATCTTCTGATCCTCAATTTTTTAGCTCCTTTGAAACATTGGGAAAGATTTGACCTCTTTCTAGGCATGATTATAGTTTTATTGTGAAGATACCTGATCAATTAAAATCTAAGTTACTGCTCCCCTGCGTTACCGGGTAGGCTACCGAGTCACGAAGATAAATGGAAAAGGAAATTAAACACTCAAATAACATAATCCCGAAGGCATATTTATTCGATAAAAAAAAAAGAAATGGGAGTTTTGGTCAGTAGAGTCAACTTTTCAATGATACCTATACCATCGTCATCGAAAATCAGTCCTTAACTGTTACCGCCGTCACCGCGTGGAGGTACTCCCAGCTTATGTTATTTTATAATTATACAGTGAAATTAGTGATAGCTTTTATTTCCACATCAGATGTTGAGGAAATGCCCATCAGACCGAACAACTTTTGCTAAGACGTCATTTCTATATATTTTATAATGTAGCTGGGCTCTTGGAGTTCCACAACAGGTGTTCCAGATCTTCGATTTTTATACGTCAACAGAGAGTGCTCATCAGGCTGAACAACTCTTGCTAAAACGTCAATCCTATATATGTTAAAATGTAGCTGGGCGCTTGGAATTCCCCAATAGGTGTTCCAGATCTTCAATTTTTATACGTCAACAGAGAGTGCTCATCAGATAGAACAACTTTTGCTAAAACGTCATTCCTATATATGTTACAGTGTAGCTGGGCGCTTGGAATTCCACAACAGGTGTTCCAGATCTTCGATTTTTATAAATCAACAGAGAGTGCTTATCAGATTGAACAACTTTTGCTAAAACGTCATTCCTATATATGTTATAGTGTAGCTGGGCGCTTGGAATTCCCCAACAGGTGTTCCAGATCTTCAATTTTTATACGTCAACAGAGAGTGCTCATCAGATTGAATAACTTTTGCTAAAACGTCATTCCTATATATGTTATAGTGTAGCTGGGCGCTTGGAATTCCACAACAGGTGTTCCAGATCTTCAGTTTTTATACGTCAACAGAGAGTGCTTATCAGATTGAACAACTTTTGCTAACACGTCTTTCCTATATATGTTATAGTGTAGCTGGGCTCTTGGAGTTCCACATCAGGTGTTCCAGATCTTCAAATTTATTCTCTCAACAGAAAATGCTCATCACGCGGAACAATTTTTGCTATGATACCATTTTTGTATCTCTTATAGTTTAGCTGGTCTGTTGCAGTTCTGCATCAGGTGTTCAAGTTTCCAAGATAAATTATAGCCTATATGTTGCTCAGACTTAATGCCTATACAACAAAATAAAAAACATTCAAATCCGTCCAGTAGTTCCGAAGATTAGCGTGTACAAACAAACAGACAAACAGACAAACAGACACAATTTTTTTTTTGGATTCGTGCTCTATTACTGTTTCTGAACCCCCCTCAATCATTTTTTTTTAAATATATTCAATGTACAGACAAAGTTTTTTTACTGTTTTATTATATGTATAGATATTGGAAAAGAGGTAAATAGTTTTATTTTTAGAGAAATTTCGTTAACCCTGGTTGGTTTCATACTTTTTCCCGTAACACGCATGAGTAATTTTTGTATCGATTAAATAATGTACAGTCTCGGAATGAAAAGCTTGTGCACCTTAAGGTCTCTTTTTGATTGCAAAGTACAAGTAACGAACTAGGTATATTACCGACTACGTATTGCCTACATTATAGGAATGAAAATACAAGAATTTTTTGACAGGACAATAATTTTTTGGACTATATTTTACGTAGGTAAAAATAAAAAGCGGTAAAGGTCTTTTTACGAGATTTTGTAAAAGTAAAAAACCGGTCATGTACTCACCTACAAGTCTTGTCTAAATATAATTTGAAAGAAATGAAATTATAATGGTAGCAAAACGACAGCCACTACTAATGTCAAATCAAATCGATGATTAATTATCATCGATTTGATTGATGTCATGGTTTTAACAACAAAATTCCGTAGGCAAAATACAGAAACCAAATCAAATCAAAGACATCAATCACATGGCACTACTACCACAGATCTACGTAATATGTAGGCAAAAAGTGTGCAATTCTGATCTTTACCACCAAACAATTAAACATAATTTTCAGTGCATTGGTCTGTTCCGTTCAACAGTTTCCAAAGGTAACGTGCTCGCGAAATGTAAAATGAATCAATTTGAAAACTGACGAACCTTTTCATTCCCCAACTGTTCAAGTAAAGTAACAGGCCGGTCATAAACAGAATTTCTCGGTATAAGTCGAGAAGAAAACAGATTACAAAATACATATGGATTGATTAAATAACAATGTTTTTGTTAGTAATATTTTAGTCTTAAGGCTTTAGTTGAAGTAGTTATAATAAATCAATAATACAAATGATACATTATATCATCAGCTCGGTAGTCCACCCTAACTTTAAGTGCGTGTTGGAATATACGACTGAGGGATTATGTCAGGATGGGCGGCAGCGTCCATTCATGTGCTAATAACATCACATTGCGACCACCTATCTGCCTGCCAAACATAGTGATTATTGTATTAATGATCCCTCAAGATCGTTTATTACAGCATGCCGGCTAGTGGAGGAGCCATGATCGGCATACGACTTTAAGGTTAATTCATAAATTAATAGCAGGTGTTTTGGATGGTTATGATTAATTAATTAGATAAATATGTGTATGCTAAAAGTAAGCCTCTCTACTTTATAAGCCTTTTCCAAAATTATTAGAGCAAGGCCAGACAAAACGGGCTGGCGCAATCAGATAGGTTCAGGTATGAGTAAACGGCGTGGACTTCACGCGCCGGCTAAACGAATTTATCGCTTCCAGCATTTGCAATATAGGTTTCAAATAAAAATGTATCGCTATATTTTCTATTAATAATAATAGATACACTATTATACGTTTAAATTCGGGCTCTGTCTTAAATTCAGTTCATCGTGAGCGGCAAGCACGCCTCTGTTTTAGTCGGAAATTCGCCGAGTCGCGCGTGCAGTCTGCGCGAGCACTTACTTTATTATTAATATTCCACGTCAGAATATCGTCACTCACGAGTCGCATAAAAGCCATCAGCGTTTTACAGCGTAAAGAGGCATTAGCGGTATTAACGCAAACTTGCGCGTTTTCACTAGAACGCGGAGTAATGGGTTACAGTTATTGCTCCCTGTTGTTTGGTTGATGTAACGTAATTACGGCGTGGGGCTCGCATCACGCGATGTGTCGTGCCGTACCGTCTGAAAGGAGCATACCTATGCGCTATACGATCCAAGTTCCAATGAATAAAAAAGACTGATATGTCAATGCCAGAAAAGAACAATTTATACTTAATACGTTGGCCTTTCTATCGACAAAGTATTGGGCGCACGCAATGTTTTTGTTCCAAATCCCCAAAGACGCAATTAGAATAACATCGTTTTCGAGAACTGTCTAACATTTAAACAAAAGCTGTCAAGTAATTTAGACTGAACGTTAAACGTAGAATAATACATCAATGTTTAGGAAATGCGTAAACCATTTATCATAACAAGAGAGAATTAGATAGGAGCCCTCCGGCAGCGGAAAGCCAGTGCGCTCTTATCTACACGGAGGCTAATGTAACAAGGCCGCGACAGTGGGGAGGGAAACGAAAATGTTTATGATATTAATGAACTTTCCTCTACTTGTTTTTTATTACGTAATTTTGATGGTAATTTTATTGTCACCAAAGTGAGGCCATTAGTTTACACGGAATGATTGACGGTGTGAGAACACGCTGGTATTAAAAAGTTATCGCTCCCAGAAAATGTTATAGCGTAAATAAGGTAACACGGTCTTTCGAACTGTTTCAGTAGAATAAAAGTATTGCGGAAGATATCCAATATTATAAAGATTTTACAGATGATAACTATTTGGGTAAACCGTAAATCGATTTAACTTTAACGAAGTAAAACACTTAGCTGGACGCTACTTTATATTCGTATTTGACTTTGTCTCCGTCATATATATGTTAATATTTTTCCGGAAAGTAAAACATAAAAAAGTTAGGTGAGTCAACATGCAGAGACCGTCCGCACGTAAGCAAATATTTTGTAAAAGTAAAGGAGCCAAAGTTGGCTGTAAAGAGCCCAATAGACAGTGGAGCGGCTCAAAGGCACAAAAAGCCAAGCCCATTACGGGACACACGTTGCCGGAAACCACAAAAGACCCAATTATTCTGCTGTGTGAAGCCAAAAAAGGGTTGGACCAAAACCAACTTGTCGAGTGTTCTGTTTCACTTTCCGAATGCATACCTGTTACGGATTAGGCCTTATTCTAGTAGCATTAGGTAATTTTAATGCTACACTAATAACGTTCAAATATAACGATAAAAAAAAACGTAGTTTCTATGAAAATGGAAATTATTATGATCGATTTCGGAGTTAACGTTGACCGGAAATACTAAAATACAAAAAGAAATAAAATTAAATTCTGCTTCTTGTTCTAATTTAATTTTTTTTCGCCCGAAGTCATACACAAAACATTTATTATGAGGTCTAACGATGAGTGACAATATTATTCATCTGAAATTACCTGAAAAGACGTCGATTGACGAGCACGTGTCAAATTTATCACCTTTAAACGGCGAGAGGACGTGGTATGTCTCTCGGAAATCAAAGGGAAGATAAATTGTTTAAAGGAATACTGTCATTGATCATTGTAATATTGAAGGATAAGATTGAAACATCATATTAATGCAACGGTATCTTCAAGATACTAACGAGCTGCGTATCTTGTGAGCTGCGAAGAAGACTATTGCAAAAAATACTCTTTGATAAAAAACACTCTAGAATTAGAATCATGTAAATCCGGGTCCGCAGCGCCAATTTGCTAACATGTTATTCTGTTTTTCCGAACAAAACTATTAGGCCACGCCCGTATTCGGTTAGCAAACAATGTTAAGCCGGGTCCGCAGCGCCAATTTTGCTAACAAAACTGTTAGGCCACGCCCCTATTCGGTTAGCAAACAATGTTATCGTGTTTGCAAACACGAAAACACGGCGCTGCGGATCCGGCTTTAGATGAAATTGAAGATGGAAATGACATGTTCAATGTCATATGTACTTTCTTAGGTAATCCAATACTCTAATGACATACGGTGAAGGAAAACATCGTGAGGAAACCTGGACTTAATGGTCTCAAATCGTCAACCAACTGTTAGCAAGTGTGGTGATCAATACTCGTTCCTTTTCTGTATGAGAAGAGGCCTTTGCCCTGCAGTGGGACAGTTACAGGCTAATAATTATTTATATTTATTAAGATGAAATTACAGTCGCTTGAGATTAGTCCGGCAGAAAGCCAAAAATTTATGTTAAGATTTTTTTTAATAATATTAAATTCGACAGTACTCTATCTATTATAAAAATGATCATAAACGACTTTCTTTTAGCATTAAACGTTTTACATGACTATGAATGTGCTTTTAGTACCATTAAATTCATATTATAGCGCGCTATATTTTTTGCAGCAATAAAATTTTTTATAGGCGACAAACTTTAACGAAATTTCCGCAATATGGTGCGTGATTTAATAACGGCCACATGTTGTTTTAAAGTATTGAAGTTGCTTGTAATAGTTTCAGTTCAAACTAAACTTGCACAATTTCTAAAGGTCCAAAATGAACGATATGTATAGGAAAAATTTCAATTTCTGAGGGTCAAAGAACTGGAGCAATATTATGTTATACTTCTCAATGTTTTTATATTGTTATTGCTATCCTTGTTGTTTTAGCATCTTCATTCATATTCACATTTATTCGTCGTACATACGTATAATTTATATTTTTAAACAAACATCTTATTAAAAAAACAATAACTAACATAAAAGATAGCATCACGCGTTATTCCCCGAAGGGTCGGCAGAGGTATATAGCACACTCTCATTTCGCGGTTATGAAAAAACAATAGATATTTAAGAATATAAAAAATAGTTGACCACCAGCATTTCGAACAAATTCAAGCTGCCGGCAGTCAGGTCCTCAGAGAGAGGATTAATATTATGATTGCTTCTATTATTATATCGCTGAAAAGTAAGTAAAATTCGTTTTAATGATGAAGGTAAATCATTACCTCCTTATCTTAATTGTTAATTCAAATTATCCACTCGCAATTTAAATTAAATTATCTGGTGGAATTAATAAAAAAGTCAAAAATACAATATTTCGGCTTTTCGCTACATAAACTTTAATGGTGAATAAATCACGAAGAAACTTCGCCCGGCAGAGGACCGCGGGTGGGAAAAATACGCCATTTTCATAAGGGGAAAAACAATAACTCGAGGCGCAGAGCAAGGGCCGCTTTTAAGGCACATAAATCAAAACAGACGATATTTTCGGTGTAACGCCGGGTGGGCACTTTCGGTACGGGATTTTTTGGGGACACATCGGGATTAGTGTTGTTTTTACGATTCACTTCTACTTTCTGTTGTTTCTTTATTGGCACGCTCGTAAAAGGTACTGACTTAACATGTTTTCGTGTTTTACATCTCAAATTGTCTTGTGTATCTAATTTAATATCAACACGGAACTTCCCAAAACTTGTATTACGGAATCGAACTTGTAAACGCTTTTCAACTTTCATAGCAGAGGTAATACCTATACAAATATATGGTTTGCAGATTAAACTCAGTAACTCAATGCTCCGCGCCGAAGTAACCTAACTATACACTTCATTTGCTTTGTACAATTTCATTCATACATTCAATATCCAACATCATTCCCGCTCCTAGAGCAACGCTTCAGGCACGAACGGAATGAGATTCTTCCTTTGTGCCTTCATATTTCATCCACCTACTAGGGTACCCGAACGCACCTAGATCGTGAACTAGCATTCTCTACTACATTAAAATCATCCTTCACTTAACTGAATAGAGTCGAATTTCAATTGCTCGGTATATCAGACTAACTAATACAATGTTCTGTCACTGCACATAGCAAAATTTGCTTTTAGGAAATTCGGTTCAGAGTGCTGCGATAGCACAGCTGATAATTCAGTATAAACGGATTCGCTGGAAGCGTGTTGTTTAATACAACCAGTTAGGCCCACGTGATTTTAAAAGCTTCTGCGTACACCTGGGTTAGGAATAACCACATTAAAATGTTAAAGTTTCGCATACAATAACAATATGTTTTAATTATGTGTTCAACGCGAGATAAAATACGGTTGAGACTTGTAGCAGATTTGTTACACCTAATTTGCTGTTATGTGTAAATAAAGCAATTTTCCACTACATACTAGTTGTAGCGCATAATTTAATACAAACATTATGCTGCACGCATACTTCTCATAAAGAAAAATCGCCATCTTCACTTCAAAGAAAACATTACCTAAGAAGCCACTGCTCGTTATATCGTGACAAATTGACGACATTTTTTTCCGCAAAGCTTCGAGAATTAGCGTGATCAATTGCGTTCTTCGGCACTTCTTAACTCACGTCTCTTTCACTCTTTAGGGGACAAAGCATTTTCTCTTTCTAGCTTGAACTAAGCAGACGTTCAAATAGCTCGATCACTAGATATTCACACTTCGAGCGAACTCAGTCTATTGAATAGAGTTGAGAACTTGCTGTGGTTTTAACAACTGTGATCACTAATTTTGTAAATTGTGTCGAGATTCCATACATTAATTTAATGTATTACGTCTTGCTTTTGTATCTAATGTGTATGTGTTAATCAAACGGCCTACAAAACGTTCTGCAAAGAGTCGCCTGAAGCGACACACAGTACTCCGCTAAACATGCAGGTGTATTAATTTCCACGATCGTTAATGACATACTGGAATTGTAACAGTTACGTTTGGCCACAGGCACAACATCGCTCATATGTAGTACACAACTGCTCTCAATTTACCTCTAAAATCAAATTATATAGGAGTGCACTTCATAGCAGCTACGTAAAATTGTTTCATCGTGTTTTGTGTAAACATCATACCTAAAAAATCTTTTGAAGTAACTATCCATACTTAATGGAAATTATATTGCGCCTCTACTATCATTATTATTAACCCTAATTAATTACAAGTACCTAATTATAATAAGACATTGGCATGTCGGCCATATCTCGGGTCCAGGGTACGCGTCCGTCTGCTGGTGACAATTATGAGTTCTCAGTTATGGATAGCAGAGGTTCCCCCGCCCACTCGGAGCCTAGATAACGCAATTACGGCGCCGTTATTAAGCGACGCCCATTATTCATTGCTGAGACCCCACATTCATCAACCAGAGGACTTTAGGTGAATATTTTTATTTGAGGAACCATGAAAACAACATCTGTAATTGTGAGAGAGCGTTGTTAATGTTGCTCTTTGGCGTCAAAGGTCGGCGATGAATTATTCTTTGCTGCTTTAGTGCCAATGTAAATGTACATTTATGATTAGTTAAGGTTTATTCACGTACATTTTTCAGTATTGCCTGACTAGTTTCGGACACAAACGGAGCCCTTAATCATACGCTGAACACGCGCCGAGGTCGCGAGTCCTCAGTTTGACTCGCGAAACTAGTCGGCCAACCCGATTAATGCACGTTAGTAAACCGTAACTAATAATAAATACATATGAATGTGTCTCACGAAAATTATAATACAATGTAAAGTGTTTGGGGTGCATGAAAAGAGCCTCCACGAGTGACGACACTTAAGTAGGTACGTCCGGCGCACTCTGGGCAGTTAGCCCCGCTACAAACCTTGCTGACTGGCTAATCTTTTCACCACGGTTAGCTATTCTTGTATAGCTCGTGCCGACACGATAGAAGAAGAATGTAGCTTATCTAATAAATAGTGGTAATTCCAGACGCTGTTCCTATTGATCTTGCAATGTAACCAAGATTTTTATCCTGTGGGGATAAAGCAAAATGTTTTTCATCCTATAAAGAATGTGGCAACCAAGCGTCAAGCGGTGGCTAAGGCCTCAATCCTTCTGACTCTGAAAAGAGTTCCGTGCCCGTCAGTGAAATAGTCATGGGCTGATGATTATGACGAAAGCCGGTGGTTGTAGGGTCGCAGAGATCTGATGGCAGTTGCTCCGTGTAAAATACTGGTATTCAGCCACATCTGGTTAGAATAGAAGCTGACCCCAATATAGTTGGGAAAAGGCTAGGCAGAGCAAAGCCAGTGGTAATAATTTTTCAACTAACAAATGTTGGTTTTACCCATCCTTATTTCAAATTTTCCTTTAATGTAAATACCAAACTTTTATTTCAAATTTTCCTCTAATGTAAATACCAAACTTAATTCTATTATGGTTAATTAATTACATATAGAAATTTTAGCATCACGCAAAATTTTGAGTGGTGTAGCGTCAGCCTAACCTCAAATTAATCAACCACAGATTGACAGGGCATTCCAATCAATGATTAACGCTCAATTACCTAAATATTATTGGAGAGCGGTAGCAGCGTAGGTTTAGAGCGGTCCAGAGTCCACTCAACAAGTCATTTACGTACATAGCTGTCAAATCACTGCTCTACATAAAGGTACTATGTACAGACGAATGTAAGAGGAGCTCGTGGCTAAATAATTACAGCCGCATAGACCGATCTTCCGGGTTAAACCACGCTTGCCGAGGTTGGTCTGTGGATGGGTGACCATTTACCATAGCGAGTTTCCTCCGTGCCTCGGAAAGCACGTAAAGCCGTTGGTCCCGGCTGTCATTTGTAGATCTTTGACAGTCGTTACTGTTGGTCAGAAGCCAGAAAGTCTGACAACCAGTCTTACCAAGAGTATCGTATTACCCAGTTACTGGGTTGTGGAGGTCTGATAGGCAGTCGCTCCATATAAAATACTGATATTCAGCTGCATCCGGTTCGACTGGAAGCCGACCCCAACATAGTTGGGAAAAGGCTAGGCAGATGATGTACAGACGAATGTAAAATTTATTTGGGTGTCTGCTGAACTATTCACCTTTTTCTATTCGTTCTGTAACCTTGTTTAGGCCCGACTCGTGAAATATCGGATAATTTTTATCTGAGGAATAAGTTTTCACAGCTTTTGTATTTAAAATAATGATGTCAAAAAGTCACATTTATTCCTTAAATAAAAGTTATCTGCAATCAAAAAATAGGCTACAAGAGTTGTAAAGTTTTGTTGCTGCGTTTTTACGAGTAGAAGTAGTGTCGAAGAAAGTTCTATTAACATTACACGAAACGAAAAGAGGAAATCGTAAGGTGTTGAAGAATTCATAATGTATAATAACTAAACATTCTAAATTATTTGAAATGATATATAAATTCAGTACATAGCTAGTATTGTTTATTAAACTTGTATTTTGGTTCCAATAAAGATTATTACAAAATATTATTGTTTATAAGACGATGGGTCTATTCTAAAGGAAAATCAAATTCCATACATAAATAGGAAATCAAAATCTACTAACCAAAATCACATCCTAAGTACCTACACTATTAATCTTCATAAATGATTGCCTATACTAGGGTATACGAAGGGTAGGTATACGAAAAATAATGATAAAGGGGTATAAATTCTAAGATATGTAGAAAAAATGTCGAGTGCAAGAGATAGGCACAGGATTTATTACTTTCAAACAAAGAGAGCAATATTTTTGACCGATACCGAAGATAAATATGGAACGGTAAGTCATGATTAATATCGGTCGAGTTGGAAGGGTGAACCATAGGAATGACGTAAAGAGGAGAGAGTCCAAACAGTTTGACATGATTGACATTCGTTTAAGAAGACCAAAAGAGGTTTAACCTTCTAAAACGAAACTAATGCGATTTAGATGTTGAAAATGAAAACTAAAGGCTAATATTCATTCTATAACGATATTGCAATGCAATACAAAATATTTCAACATGTTTGCTTACAAGCTTGAGTTCTGTCTGTTCGGAAAAACCGTCCCGAAACAAAAACGATGGCTATCGAATAAACTGTTTGGGTGTATCAATGGCGGTTCTGTTATCTCTAGGAAAAGTTTAATTGAGTCGAATGTGTTCACAGGACTATTGTTTCTAAACATCGACCAAACTGTTCGACGATACAACGATCGAGTATTTGATCCCAAAGTGGTATTAAGATCACACAAAAGAGTATTAACCCTGTCGACCTCTTGGGTGAAAAGGTGAGAAAATATTTCATGTCGCCCTTGATATATACATAAATGTATGAGTGGCAGGTGGGTGACTATTCTGTCGAACACTCGGAATTATTCGCGAGATCCTTCCCAGCTATTTCTTTATTACATCCATTCTGCCTCGCCGTCTTATTTCACATGTTTTTATTGTTCCCTTTAGGTTTTACGAACGTAAAGTGAAACATTAACGGCAACTCGTTACACGGAAGTATTTATTTTATGGATTAATTAGTCTTTGGTTCAGTCGTTGTTTAGGATAGTACCTATTTAAGGAAAATCTACTTGTGGTACCGTGTTGTATAGTCTTCGTCATTATGAAATTGTCAAAATGCATTGACGTAGAAACACGTGGACCTCGGGTCAGCGCTGAAAATGTCTGAATCGAATGTAGACTATAACGCGAAAAAGAAGACTAACTTACGTAAATGGGTACAGCAGAATATTCGTGTGGTAAAATGCTAAATTAATAGTCGCGCGCAGAAGGTTTGCCGATGACTGCGCCTCCCACTTCACCGACCGCTACCCGCGCTCGTCTGAATCGTACCGACCATAGACGCGTGACGTCATGAGGCCATCGGCAAACCTTCTCCGCGCGACTTATAGGCATTGTGATGACGACCTGAGATCTAATTAGTTTCTTAGTATTTCTAACCTCCGGTTTCTGAATTGAGAATTCGGGATAAGCAATACTTAAGTAGTACCTATTTGAGTACGGAGTTGTAAAAAAAATGCTTTGAAAACCGTAATTTTTTTGACACCTGCTTACCTAAATGTTACTTATGTACTGCTTATCCTAGAATTCTCAATTCAGAAACCGGAGTAAGTTTGTATGTTTGTATGTAAACTCAGGACACTTTTGTCATGAATTTTGTACTAGACCCGTGGTACTTGATCCATATGTTTTTGCGTTAATGTCAAAATTCTTAACATTTCTGTCAAATATTCTTAAAGTTAAATTAAAGAGTGTTGACGAAATCTTTTATGAAAATATACAATTTCTTCGGTCAGTTCACTAATTGCAGGTAGGAATATAAAGTAAGTACTTAGAACCCAAACATTGACTTACCTAATAAACTTTACTTAACCACTGATATTCAGTTCAACTGTAGATTAATTCAGAATTCCTGAAACTTGAGCATTGTTCTCAGACTAACACTGTTATTTTTCTTATCCGTAGCGAAGCGTTAGCGGCCAACAGGCTAAATTTATCGCTATCGCCTTGTTAACTTACAAATGTATTGCACCTTGTTAGTCCGGAGATATCAACCTACCTTATAAAATGATAATGAGCGAAATAGAAAATAAATAAAGCGTAATTAGTCAATGTTTGTTTTAAAAGTACGTTTGAAGGCTTGAGAAGTAGTTAGGTAATAACAATTTTCTATTGAAATAAAACCCAATATTATTTGCCTTAATTGTTTGATAATCTTCTTAATTTTACACCCAGTATGAACGTGGGTGGGATCAAAGCGATTTCGACGAAAAACAAAAACACTTCATTACCACTTAGATTAGACATTTACGTTAGATAGGGTTCTATTAATTACATAGATTGTAAGAACTGTATGAGAATATTGAAATGGATGTGTGGAGAGACCAGAATGGATAAAGTCAGGAACGAGTATTAGAGGAAGTTTGAAAGTAGCGCCAGTTACAGAGAACTTGATAGGGAACCTGTTGTCTTGGTATGGGCAAGTGAAGAGGAGGGATGAAACGCATGTGACCAAAAGAGTTAAGAATATAAATGTGGATGGATAGAGAAGAAGAGGGAGGCCAAAAGAAAAGATGGATGGATTGTGTGAAGAATGATATGAAACAGAAGGGAGTCAGTTATATCGTGACGGTTGACAGGACGGAATGGAAGAAGAAAACGTGTTGCGCCGACCCCGAGTAACATGGGTAAGGGCAGAAAGATGATGATGATGATAATTATTGGGTACTAATCTATACTTGAGAGCAAAGAAATCGAGCTACTCCTTTTTTCACGTGTCCTGGTTATTAGTTTTGGTTTCATGAATTATATAATTCTAAGTTGACAAAAAACTAACCTCATTGTAAAGGCTATCAAAAAAACTTTTAGGCGATATATGTTTAGAATTGATCTGTTCCATAATACCAAAAATAATAACAATTATACGTGAAAAATAGAAGTGGCTCGATTTATTTGCTCCCTTGTATATTTTGTTTTGATACTTTTCACAAAATCAAAGTGTTAATTGAATGTGATGTTTTTTGGTTTGGGTTTTCCAATCTAAAGTTTTCTTTTTATTTCTAGAGTTCTTTAGGACTACTCATCAATAGCCTTTTAGTTTATTGATACAGGGAGATCCTGGTTTTCACGAAGTTACCGTATAATACATAGATTAGGTACAGAGCAGTGGCGAAGGCTCCATACAACTCGATTCTTATCGGCTTCCCTTTCGAAACGAGTAGTTACTGGAATTCACGCACCACACTTGAGCAAGGTAAGCATTTTTTGGTCCGGCTTCCCTTTTAAGAAAATTCACCCTACGCCACTGGTACAGAGTGGCCCTTATCAATGGCGTTTATTTAGAATTGTGATTTCTGAAAGTGCCTGGTTCTTATTCTTCTGCCTAGATTTTTCCAACTATGTTGGGATCAGCTTCCAGTCTAACCAGATGCGGCTGAATACCAGTATTTTACACGGAGCGACTGCCATCAGACCTCCGCAAACCAGTTACTGGGCAATGCCGATATCCTAAGATTAGGGCCTTTTTCCTGTCATGCGGGTTCATGCGCATCCGTGGCGCTTGAATTTCACCTTTTCTAAGTGCATGATGCGTGAAACACGCACGAAAAGGTGAACTGAGAGCGCCACGCATTCGGGTGTGACACGCACGCGGGTACGAACCCGCATGACAGGAAAAAGGCCCTTAGACTGGTTGTCAGACTTTCGGGCTTCTGACCACCCGTAACGACTGTCAGAAGTATTCGTTTGACACCCGGGACCGACGGCTGAAAATGCCTAGTTATTTGGGTAAATAGGTACCTATTGTTTTTTTAACAACATAGTAAGTACAACGCGAAAAAAGGTTTATTAGTAGTGAATAAATGAATGGACGTCAGTTTACGCGTAAAGCGGCCACCTCAATCTGTCGGACACAGTGTAATAGAATCGACAGAGGCGGCGGTTGACCGCCCGGCCCCGGATATGACCTGTCATCCGGCCAACTGACAGAATTGTGTAAGGGGTGACATCGCTTGTTTACTCTCCTTATTGTGTATAAACAGTACTTGAATTTATTTTCGTGTCGCGATCGGATATCGGAAAATATTGGTGTTGGTGAGATGAATTTTTCGTGTACTTTGTTGGGTTTTAATGTTTTAAATGGAAAAACTTTGTGAGCAAATTTTTCTTTATACTTGACTCGTTTATTCGGTATTCCTGTTAGTCTTTTTATATGACTGATATCTTTTCTTGCCTTTATAAATTACAAATACTCAACAACCCTACAACCAACAACAACCTCTCAATTTACAAGCATCGGAAAATCAAAATTCAAAGGCGGACCCAAGCTCCATTGTATTTCTAACCGTCTATTTCCGCATTTAGTTCTTCAAAATCTCTATTAGTGTGTAGTCTGTGTAGTTGGGGCCCAGTTAATTGTTTGCGGGGGTCGCCCGGCCGCAACGGGGGACAGCTACACTCACTCGCTGTCACAACGACGGGGCTGCCCGCACCGGCCCCGCTATATGAGGACACCACCGAGCTATAAAGCTTTTGGTGAACCACAAACCTAATATTATTTTCGATGCGTGATACGTATCCAATTCTATGTTGAGGTAGTACGGGAGCATAGTATAGAACGTAGGACGGTAGTTATTTATATTTTATTCATAGATTGGAAAGGAACTAATTCATAATTGCTTACCAATCGCATCAAAAGCGAGAGCGTCATACGGTTTTGTAGAGGCCTATGGGACTTACCTGAAATCAAAAAAATACAATATTAGATAATTTGTCATATATAGGTACCTACTTAAATTAACTTAATTCTTAACAAAACAAAATGCAATGAAATACTACGCTATAAATTCAGTCGCATCCTCCAAAGAAAAATATGGCACATTTCTAGTACAGCACTGCGTCTAAAATAATTTAGATAAGACGTCAACACGTAATTAAGCGGCGACATTTATCAACGTCTCGACGGGCGGACACGTGAAAAATAAAACCTTCTTTATCTTCGTACATCGCGGCCGCACTCGCGCGCGTCGCCCGTTGATCCCTAGTGAACAGTGTGTGTCAGTTGATTGGACAACGGAGCTGACGTGAGTGGATTGATTCCGGCTACCAACCCCCCAACCCCCAGTCGCCGCAAATTCCGCGACAAATGTTATTACAGAAACTATCTACCACGTTTATTGACCCACTTCGGTAATATTTCCCAGAAATCCGACAGCATAACTTTGCGGTTGTAATGATAGCTTGATATTAGATACACATCAGAGCATGGTTTCAAACGCAAACTGTTTAGTCAAATGTATGCCTACGTGAGTTTGCTTTGATTAAACATAGATTTCATTAATTCGAGTCAGTTAATTCGTTAGTGTTTGTTCGTTCTGAAGTGATTAGAATTGAATAATAATATGGAACATTGTTGGAATTGGGAGGGAAACAGTCCATCTCAATTTCAAAGTTACCGAGTTACAAAGTTGATCAATTTCATTAAAAGTTCATGCTTTCCTTCCCACATTGTATCATCGGGGAATACACTTTTCTCATTCCATGTGGTCGTCAAAAAGTGGAGCAGATTCTAAAGATGCCTCACACAAAGCATTGCGCGGCTTTTAACATCATATCACACAAGTATACTTAAGATAAAGATAAGACTTACAATGCCAGTTGTAACAAACGAGTACAACGGAACATAGAAGACTAAAATTAGAACTTTGTTATTGACACAATCTTTTAGTTTCATACAGACAACACCCAACGTCAGCGGTACGAGTACCAAATCAAAAGGGAGTATCGGGTTAATATGGACCATGTAGGCGACAGTATGACGACCTATTTGGCTACCATCCTCCTTATTGATACCAACTAAAGATTTATTCACCCTTTAAGAAAGAACATAACACGAACAAGTTGATATTAGACATGGTACATCGAGCATGAGTATGTTCTTCCCGTTGTCCCCCTTAGGAGCTTTCAGTACGGCTACAGGCCACGGCTCGCTGCGGGCGCGCGTACATTAGCTACATCGCCGCGTTTGTCCTCCTTAGGGGAGGCCAACAGTAGGGCAGTGGTGGAACAGCGAGGAAATTAGAGCTTACACTGATATGAATTTACGAGTTTCTGCTTTTAGGAAATATTTATAATGTCAAGATTCTTTTTGTAAGTATTATTATTTGGGTTTTAGCCATATATTTCAACTACTGTGATGCTTGTGCTTTGGCGATATTGAGTTTTGGCAATAATATTGTCACCAAACACCCGAGCCCTAGCAAGAATATCACAGGTATAAAACTGATCAAACGAGGAAATAGCAGAATAGAAGTTTCTAGTAAGTAGCACAAAGTCAGCTTTCTGTGTCAAAAGTTTCAATTTGTACAAACATCTTCCCGTGACAAACATGTTTTGAACGCTTTATTAAATCTGTAATACACTTTTGTCTGTAATGAGAGTTGCCGTAAAACTGTGCCACGTTTATCCCTTGGTACAGGAACTTTAATAGAAATGACGTGAGAAATAGTTCAATATTTATATATAGACGCACCATTCAATATGAGAACAACAATTCAATTGGAGATGAAAGTACAGAGCGTCGAGCCCCGCTTCAGGGCCTCGTGTCACCTGCGACGCAAATCTCGCTCATGTATCAAAAGCGCGGCGCGTAAATCACGAATCATTTTACGGAATTGCAATACTAGGACGTCCATATTTCACTCGGGCCGCGTTTCCTGAGTCTCGTCGGCGGCTTTATGGGAAATATTTGCGGAGTCAACGCTATAGCGGGCGTTTTGTACGACGCGATGCTGTCAGACAGCCAACTTGCGTAAGGGTAACTAGATAGGATGTTATATTTTTTTAGGCAGTTTGTAGTATTTCATGTCAGTTTAAACACGCACTTTTCGTTAGGGGCCTTCAGAGGAAGTATGAAGAGACATTATGTCTGATGTTGTTATTTCTTTGAAGAATAAACAAGACTGTGCTATACTCGTAAACGAAACTAATGTTTAACAACTTAAACGCAGCGACGTTAATTAAATAATGTTAACAGTTCAACTGTCCTAGTTTTCGTTAAATTGTGTGTTACATTAGTCACTTATATTACAGCGGTCGTAATAAAAATCAATAAAACGCCACCATGTCCCACAGAGTGACGTAATAATTGGTCACCGCGTTAGACGGGAGCGGCGCCTTTGAACTCATATGAAAGGCCCAGACTACGGCGCCATGGAGGCACGCTCCTCACCACATTTTTCCTAAGGAATATTCAAAAATAGACGCCTCACGGAAGTAATGAAGCTTACTGTATAAACGATTTCAGTGAATTTCATACATCGCGAAATTTTATTGGAAATGTGGAGAGGTCATGCACCCCTTCCCCTCAAGGCCTGGCTCCCCGTTACTGAAATATGTTGGTCTTTAAGTCTTTATTTTATTGTTCCCGTTACTTTTGTTATTCAACGACATTTCTTTGCTTGTCACTTGTGATGTTGCTCTGAAGGAGAAATCTACTTTGCTTCACGTCAGAATATAGTACAGTGTCGTAATGTGTTTAAATTCCATTAAAGGGTTTGGTTAAGGTAAGTCTTCTGGTGTGAGGACAATCAAACTGAGTACTACCTTTTACTGTAAAGCACTGGATCAGTATTTTTTTCTCAATTTCGATTTAGCCGACAGATGTCCACTGCTGGACATAGGCCTCCCCCATTAAGGGGGGTTTGCCATAATCGCCACACTTGGCAAGCGGGTTGGCGATCGCAGTATGGTTGTTAAAATACTCAGAGAACGCTGCTACCCAATGCCCATCCTCTAGTAAATCCCTTAGAGCGGTTACGCACTGCATCCGATCCGAATCCGTGAAAATACGTTCCGAAGTAGTCATGAAACTATTTGTACGGTAGTTTACGCACTAGACCCGACTTCCGTCATCCGATTTCTCTCCGTCATCCGCGAGTCTGAAACTCGGTAGAAATATTGACGGACCGAAGTAGCCGTAGTACTGTATGTATGAACGCTTTCGCACTACCTCGGATTCAAATCGGACATATGCCAAACATGGCCTCTGAATTGCTTACATTTAGGTCAGAGATCGGATTAGTGCGTAAGCAATATCCGAATTCGGTCCGAGATTTTTAGACTCCAGATCCGTATTTTCACGAATTCGGATCGGATGCAGTGCGTAAAGCAATGTCCGAATTCGGTCCGAGTTTTTTACATCCGTATTTTCTCGGATCCGGATCTGATGCAGTGCGCAAACGCTCTTAGTCGCCTTTTACGACACCCATGGGAGGAGACGGGGTAGTGCTATTCATTACGTCCGGCATCATACGAAACTTTCTCAATGTTTTCTTTTACTTACTACATTTGCTTCTAAAATACAGCAGTTGTTAATCCAAATGTATCGTAATAACTGAAAATGGTGCAAGATATGTTTCATAAAAAGGTGGCGATTCGATTCGAAGCGGACACAGCGTAAATGATATTACTGTCTCCGACTAAAGCTGATTATAACTACCTACCAGTGTTTAGCTACTAAGTCCATATTTACCTTTGAGATAACATTTTCATTTCATAAAGAAAACTAGTACTATGTTTAATTAGAAACAACTTACTTGTGCTCTTGTTTTTCATATTATCTTTTAAGAGGATTTTTTGTTGTATTCGAAGCGAAACGATAACGGACATTTTTTTCTATACTTTTACTCTCGTTTTTGCTAACGTCATACCAATTAAGTTTATTGCTAATTATAAGCTCTTCTATTTCTAGATCCCCGGGGATCTAGGAATGTTATTCTAATTACGAATCATCGGATTTATTGGAATTTGTTCTTTGCTTTTTATGATAGCCATGGCAATTTTTCACACTGAGTTTAAAAAGCTACATTTCGTCGCCTTGGAGTTAAAACTTCGGGAATGCAATTTGATCATTTTTATTTTATCTCGACGTTTTGGTTCTAAAATTTACAAGAGAGCTGCTCTATGCGAAATTAGTTTGTAGGCACTGAAATTAGCCTTTATTGGGTAGATACTAGAGGTCGCCAGCGGCTTCGCCCGCGCGTTTGTCGTTTATCGCGTATTCCGCGTTTTTCTCCACTATAATATGCATGTATTATACATAATTATAAACCTTACTCTTGAATCACTCTATCTGTTAAAAAAAACCGCATCAAAATCCGTTGCGTAGTTTTAAAGATCTAAGCATACATAGGGACAGACAGCGGGCAGCGACTTTGTTTTATACTATGTAGTGATATAACATTCGTAATAAATTTTATTGACTACCTTTTGGCCGTGACTTCGTCCGCGTGAAAGCCCACAGGAACCTTGCAATGACCAAATGCATTCCCAAGGTTTTTACTCCGAGGCGACGATATATTCTTTATTTTAAATCCAAATATCGTATATCGATACGTTCTATTAACCACCAAGCAACGTAAGCAAGCAACATAGCGGCGCCCGATTATAACACTAGTTAATAAACTTACACACACATACCAAAGATTTTCTAATTACAAAACATAGATGGCGTAGCACCACTTATCTGTGTGGCCACACATGGCCAATGTTTACTTAGGACTGTTGTTCTAATGGACATGGATAACGTTCTACGGAGTTTTCCAACCCGAAGGCACCTGTCTCACCGCAAACGACGAGCGAGCAGCGAGTAGAGCTAGAAGCTAGAAACGAGTTGGCGAGCAGCGAGAAGCGAGTGTGTAGTTCCGGTAGTTTTGTCGCTGGGCTATAAGCGAATGTGCGAGAGCGACGGGCGATTACTCGCGCCACTCGCAAATGACCGCTGGTTAGTCTCTCGGCGTGAGTTCTGACCGCCAAGCGAGCATCGCTGAGCGAGTATCGCTGAGCGAGTATTATCTTTGATAGCTATTCTCGCTCAGCGACAAACTAGTGGAGCGAGTCCTCGCCGGCAGTGTGAACAGTCAGCGATCGACTATTAATATATGCATCTCTTTTGTTTACACGGAATGTATATCTATTGTACGTTTCTTGAGCGAGAAAATAGCCGATAGTTAGTCGCTTCCTCGCCGGCGGTGGGACAAGTGCCTAATTTTCAAATCTGAGCCAATGAGCGTCGTCAATTTTACGGCAACTATTTGGCCGTCCGTCTTTTATTATGGTTATATGACGTTACCCTAAAATATATATGGATATGGCTGTTGGGTTAATTGGTGTGATTTAGCCCTGGACCTTGATATTCACTGTTGTGATTTTGGAATTACACCCGTTATTGCTATTTGTAGAAGTAAACCATCTGTTGACACAATTTAGTGCTCTGTTTACTAGAGACATAGAATGAAGGATACAATTTATGTTTGCATATTTATTTGGGACTGCTGAGCGTGAGGTCCTGGGTTCGATCCCCAGGTTGGGCAGTGTTATTGGGTGTGGAATTTCTGAGTAGCATCCCGGTGTCTGGATTTATGGCCGGTTGATGGCAATAGGCTCATCATGGGACTTAAATTTAACGGCGAAATGAGGGTGTACTATACAGCTCTGACTAACCCTTCGGTTAATACAGACGTGATGTTATTTTCTGTTATATTTATTCGGATAATATAATTTATAATACTGACGCAGTCAAACAACAGCCTCATGATAATCAGTTGCAAATCATCTTTACGACAAAAATTAATATGCAAATAAGCAAACAGGTACCTAAGTTACGTAAAAGGGTATAAAAGAAACACATTTCACGTAAAAGCATCTTTCAAAAGGGTCGAGGTCAAGCATAACATTCAAATTGTATTTCAGACTAATTTTCTAAATGGTTTTTATAATTACTTGAAAAAGAGAGCTGCATCATGTTTTATGCTAAATTCTCTAACAAAATTATCCACGCTAAACTTGAAATGGAATTTTAAATGAAAAGATAGATTACTAAAGTAGGTACTCATATTTTGAAATCAACAAACAGTAACCATATGAATCTGTGTCTAATATTAAAACAGACGTAATCCTTTGTCAACAGAATTAAGTTATAAAGAAGGATCTTTATCTGTATTCGTTAAATAAAATAGTGAAAAAAGTCTCCTTAGAGCGGCCCAAACGTCAGCAACACATATTATCCGACAACACGAGGAGGACACAAAACTGTTCGTATCAACACTTACGATACACCCCAATCCCCGGAGACCGCCCTATTGCGTTATATTGCCTACTTCGTGTCGAACTTGAATCGTCTTGATCCCGTCACTGAATGCTTCGCGCTTCAGTTTTTTTAGATACACGGGCTTTACTTAAGCCAGGAACAATTTGGGAGTGTTTTTCTTGCTGTTCAATGACAAGATTTGTAATAGTGTTAGTGGGAATCAAGTGTAATGCTTATGTCATTAGATAACCTATTGTTCGATGAATGTTCATAATAATAGCTTATGAATCCCCTTTGGGTGCACACAGTAAATAATATCTGGAGCATTGCTTGAAATTGCGTTGGACAAGCTAGTTTGGAAACTAAAATAAAGATAGAGTACAACGCTTATTTAGATAATATTCTTAAAAGTAGCGTTAGAACGGATATTACAACTTATAAAATCTATATTACATCATGCCTCGATGAAATAGAATACTTTGAGTCAACTATACCGCTTTCGACGCTTCGCTCACCTAGTTTCTGTAGCTTGGTTAATCTCCGGCTTCACTATCAAACTATATTGAGCGCCGTATACGAAAAACCGATAGATAAGAATCCACAAGTTCTAGAAACCGCAGACTACAACTTTCACACCCACACAAACAGAAAACTGCGTGTTAACGCACACAAGCACCTACCCGTTGCCACGGCGACCAGGCTGTGATCCCTCGGGAGTGAGCAATAACTTGCGCCTGGTTAATAGGGTGTCGCGAAAATTAGGGAAAGCACCCGGCCTCGAAGCACTAGCTGATTAGATGCGGGCGGGGTTGAGCCGGAAAATTACTTAAATACTTGATGACAGATGAGGCCGTGTCATAAATATTTACTTTCCTCCCATAAACCGACGTTGCTGTACAAAGTTTGGATTAACGACGTAAGAGTAAACACATGTTGCACTAAAAGCATTTTATAGGCGTTCATAAAACATTTTATTTAAAACTGTCCTTTCGCTATATAAATTGCTGGAACACAAGATGCGGTGCCGTCTAAACGCCTGCTCAACTTTATTGAGCAACTTGTTTGCATTTGTATGCAGTGAAGTTGCCGCTGCAGGGGCTTATGTATGAATGACTGTTTGATATATATTTAACGAGATTATACTTACTTACTTTTAAGATACAGTTGAGACAAATTAAACATATGTGAAGATATTTATAGAATTTCAGCCATTTTTTAGAATACCAGGATCATCTTGACGGAACTTTATCTTCTACTAGGTATTAGGTAATGAAACCCCAACTCAGCGTACTTGATCTCTACTGGGAAGAGTTGCCTTAATAAATTTGAAAGGATTTTGAGACGACATCAACAGTCAAATAAGTTTCCAGATTGAAATTTCCTGCAATCCTCTTGAAAGTAGGTATTTCTCTTGCATTTGCTTTCAAAGACTGTTTTGATAGAATTAAATATTTAACTACATTTATTGAATAAAAGTGGAATGAATATTAGTTAAATTGATATTTTTAGTTGCTGATTCACTTTTTAAATTAATGTTTTGATGTAATAATATTTTAGGTAACTTAAGGCAGGCTCTACCTGCAGGCTCCTACTTATTAAATTCATATGACTTACCAATAGGATAATCATATTTCTTGTCTAAATATTGGATAAGACCAGTTCTGTTGATCGTACTTAGGTAAACTAATTAATGAATTTGGTCTTTTTTACGATGTAGGTTTTTAACCTTGACTTGAAACAAACAAGAACGATAGGATCAAGTTTTCTTTTCCACTAGAAAACTTCTATACGTAACTTTAGTGTACATGTTAGCGCGGAAGTAGCCCGTCTTGTTCCCTGTGCTGACATTAATACATTTTCCCGTTGCTATTGAGAGAGAAGATGGATTAATTTCACCGAGTCAAGATCCGTCTGTCGCGCCCGCTTTCAGGATTTCTGCCTTCACAAGAATACTACTTTAGTTCAGTCTCAGACTAAGTTCGAATTGAAACTAGTCCCGAGATGGGATACAGTTTGACGACAGATTTGCGGTTGGATTCCTTTCGAGTGATAAGACTACGGACCGAAATTATGCTCCTGCGAAAATAGACTGGGCTAACGATAATTTTGATAATTAGGTGAAGCTCAAAATTATAATACCAGCTTGTAACTGCTCCAGTGCAAGGTAAAGTTCTCTTCTCACACAGAGGAGGAAAGAGCATTTATCACCACGCTTGCTCACTAGAGTTGGTAATTTCAGACCATTTAGTCAGTCCCTCGTGATGTTTTCCTTCACCGTAAGTCAATAATGTCTAGGATTAACTTAGAATGTACATATCGTCAGTGAAGTTCTAACAGTACGGAAGTCAAACATGGCTAAAACTCTTTGATGATTTATTAAACCTTTGAAAATCCTAATAATCTTTTTCATTTCAAGTATTGTCACTTTCGCAGTGTCGTCTGTTTTTGTCACAAAATTACTTACGCACTGTTCGAACTTCACCGATGATATGACATTGAAAACGTCACATTTCTAACGCAAATCGATATGAAGCTTATGAACAGTAGGTCATCGGGACTGCTAAATACCGTAAGTAGATTTTACCAGATCTAGCTTTATCGACAATCTTTGATTGCATCACCCATCAACCTTTTAATACAGTCGCTTCTGAAACCTAGAGGAACAGGTGACCTAAAGAAGAACATGGCCTTAATTCAGATTAATGGTTATATTTCAAAGCATTAAGCAGCGTCGCACCGGTCGTTTATAAGAAAATAGTATCGCAGATATTACCGAATATTTCCCCTAACATCATCCACTGTAACAACATTAAAGTTTCTGAATAATATGAATAATTCCGCCATTTTTCATCGAATCATCGGTTCAGTTAGCCTTCAAGAAAAAAAAGTGTTTTATGGCTATGTTCCCTTTTCGACCTTTTCATTGAGGACAGGAAGGAAGGGCGTCTTCCTTTGATAAAGTGAAAAATAGCACCTTCAGAATGTAACCTGGTTTCACCCTTTAAAAGGTGTAGCTAAGGGCACATAGAGCTTTTGTGATAGAAGGGTTTTGGAAATCTTCAGTTTTGGATGAATTTTTGTTAAAGGAAAATAGCTATACTTTCAACATAAATTAAGAGGGTGTCTGAAAATATGAATTACTTTTGGCGAGATAAGATTTGTGAATGCTTGACGCGGTTAATGGTAGTTTACGAAATTTATGGCATGCTCAGTTTTAAACACAGCAAATAATTTCATCAACCTACATTCTGTTAAAATAGCCACCAACATTTCTCAAAAAATAAATCACTCTCAGAACACGCAACATTTTTTTATCTCTCGCTGTAACTTTCTTTCGTCGGAGGTTTTCACTATTATTCCCAAAAAAACCTGTTGAAATACATATTTTTTTAAGTTAAGTGAGTGACGTGTACGAGGCAAGTGTCATCATCAAAAGCCCTTCAGCGTGAGTCGCAAGTTAACAATGCGGCCGCCCCCACCCTTTGACCTGCCTGATGCTTTGTCGCCGCGGGCACAGATGAGATGACGTCTCGTATACACGCCACCTCTATATAACTACACTCCTAGTACACTATGCAGAGTACACCTGTATCTATAAATACATTAGAGGTTACAAGTTCAAGTGCGTGTCACCGCATAGCTAATACTAGGAACTGTGTTCGTGCAATCATTAGAACTTAGAACGGGATATTTACCATGTTTATCATTTGTTGTGAGTTTCCGATATTTCGGCACCGTTACAAGCGCCATGATCACGGATGAACTCTTGTAACGGTGCCGAAATATCGGAAACTCACAACAAATAATAAACATGGTAAATATCCCGTTCTAAGTTTTAATGATTGTGTTAGTGACCATGTCAGTTTAAAAACTTATATGTGTTAGTGCATCCTTAGGATGTTGAATTTATATTAAAAAAATGATGGATTCTTAATTTAATGTACTTAGTAGTCTTATTTGAAACACAATTTAAATGTTTTAACAATTTCGAGTGCCAGCTGATCGAACGATGTTGTGATGGGCCTGAATAATTTTCTCTTTACCGAAGGTAGGTAATTGATAAAATATTACAGCTGGTGATGGATTATAGCCCGCAGCGATTGCCAATATGCAAAATTCATATAAATTACAAGAGAAAAACCAAGACTTTAAAAATTAAAGCATGAAGCCCCATTCATTTCAGTACATCATTTCAAAAGCTTTACTGAATACAAATTCCGAAAGGAAATGACAGAAGTTTCATGTTTTCCTTGTTAACTTGCGAAATTTCGCAAAGAAATAATTTTGCCGGCGGCAATGTTTTATTTTTTGCCACATTGTACGTTATTGTAAAGCAGGAAAGGCCAAAGTAACATGACATTTTGTTCGACGTGACGTCAATCTTTACCTTTGCCTCTCTTTGCAGTCCTCCTGAATGCGTTCAAGCGAAAATATCCGGCAACTTCAAAAAATTGTTATCTGATGTTTTCGCGTGGATGTAAAGTTGAAATCTTGTGAGATTACATTTGTCTCGGTTCACGAGTTCCGACGTGAAGATTTTTAACACAAAAAACATAGACTGTCGGTAACGAAGGAAAATTCGGCGAGCAATATTATATAAGTAACGTTGGCCCAGATATTGAATTGTCCTGTATTATTTATATTTCATGACTGAAAAGTGCTCAATAATTCAACACAAAGCGGCCTAGGGGAAACAAAGTTCAATGAAATGGAAATTCATGCAATGAATTGTTATACCTACGTTATAATATTTGAAACGTGCGCTAAAAATGTTGCTAAATGCAAAAACAATGAAAGCAAAATGAAAACGGCGATGATTCGGCGAGGTTATTGGATTACACGGATCAATGTTATAAATGTGGAGATATCCGAGGGTTGTTTTGTGCGATATGACCTTAGAGAATAGGGGTACAGGTCTAAGATCGTGTGCATTTCAGTCACGGAGTAAACGCAGATTTTGTCGCGTGCGACACTCGCGCTTAACAGTCCCATCACGTAGGAGGACTTGATATCTAATATTTGGTGGCGACAAAAAAACGGATTTTACAAGACTGGAAATACGCGTCACGAATACGAGTATAATGCTGTACAGGCGAATGTTCTAGTTTCACGAATTCTGTTGATAGTTATTACTTTTAATTATAATCGGTTTGACATCTACACGTAGATAATCTTGCTATTGTAGAACTACAGAGCGCTACGAATTTTGGAAACGAAGGATGCTACGCTTTTTTGTAGCGCTCGTAGCTCGTAGCATTCTTTTGACTTCAATCAATGACAAAATTCCGTTGGTAAAATTAAATATTGGTACACATTTACAATATTGTCGTTGTAGCCCGCTTATAACATGAAACTAGTGTAGTTTAGTAGGCATTTGCAAACATTTTGTAGATATTATGTAACATAAATAATAAATACAGGATAACTCGAGTAGTGTTTAAATTCATTAACTGGCCGTAACTGTTCACCCATAGTCACCTGTTATGAACTGGTTACGCTCTTCCAGCAGCTTTAATGGCTTAACATTTTATAGCGGTTTATGATTTATGTTTCATTTTATGTCCTCTTTATCACCTGAACAACTGCACCGCTTTCAATAAAAAGCGCATGCGCTATAAATAATAAATCTCACAGTTTTCGTAAAGCTGACAACGAGGAAAATAAGCTCGTTGAAGAAAGTTGAAATAGGTATGTGGAAAACTTTATTCTGTCTATGATAATTTAGGTTTTTTTAAGATACTAAGGGTTAAACTCTACTCATATTGGGAAGAGGCTCGTGCCCAGCAGTGGGACAGTTAGAGCCATTGCGCACTGCCGACTGGTCGCCGAAGACTTGGTTGACGGTGACTGTGACTTTCTATAGTTTAAATAGGTGTTTGCGCACTTGGTTGCCGGTCGCCCGGACGACTATGCTTATGTTTTGGTCGCCGAGAGACCAAGTCTCCAGCAACCAGTCGACAGCGCGTAATGGCTTTTATTGGACACTAATGCTATATAATTCTTGTATCAGCCTAGCTGTTGTGAACCAACATAATAGCAAATATACACAAGGTGTAACTTAAATAACGCACAACCTCTTAAGGGGTCACTGTACTCATCATTAGGTATGAACAACTTTTACTATGGGACCAAAATTGAAATCGCGAAAAAAAAATCAGCTGTTCCCTACATTTATGTTCGCATAACTCGCCAAAATGTAGGGAACATCAGATATTTTTTTCACGATTGCATGTTTGTTCCCATAGTAAAAGTTGTTCATAATGATGGGTACAGTGACCCCTTAAGAGGTTGTGGCGTTCTTTAAGTTACATCTTGTATATACGTATGCGTATTGTATATAGCGTGTACCTATACTAAATATTTACCTATACTGCAAAGAAAAGCACAGATACGAACAAGAATTTACCCAAACACAGACATGATCATATAAAGATTTTTGAGTACGTATAAAAGATATACCTATTTTTACGTTAGATTGTAGCGTCTATTACTTCAAATTTTTGTATTAATGTTTAGGGTTCCGTACCCAAAGGGTAAAACGGGACCCTATTACTAAGACTCCGCTGTCCGTCCGTCTGTACGTCTGTCACCAGGCTGTATCTCATGAACTGTGATAGTTAGACAGTTGAAATTTTCACAGATCATGTATTTCTGTTGCCGCTATAACAACAAATAATAAAAAAAACAGAATAAAATAAATATTTAAGGGGGTTCCCATACAACAAACGTGTTTTTTTCGTCGTTTTTATAAATAATGGTACGGAACCCTTCGTGCGCGAGTCCGACTCACACTTGGAGGGTTTATTTTTATTGTGTACTTCGTTATACGAGTATCGTTTGGATTAAGGTTTTTGTGTATCTATTGTCAACTGTGATGTTACCATTAATATAATAAATAAATAACTATAATAAAAGCAACGCAAGCGTTAAAACATACGACGAAGGGCACCGTTTGAATATCTCATTGAGCTAGGTTTCTCTTTAAATTGTACACACTAATTACGCGTCTGCTAATGATGTACCAGTGTAAAAGCAAGAGATGCATGCCGTATAACTTATACGCCACATTTTTATTAAGTCATTTCCGTATATCTAACATTACCAGGAAATAAAAAATTTCACCAGCTCCCCCACCATAAAACTGTGAATGATTTTATTTCCTATCGTAAATGTTCGATACATGTACAATATGTACATGAATAAGCTTTCCGCGTACATCATGTATAATATTATTGTGTACATTTCAGTTGATAGTATGAGTATAAAAATCCAATTTGTTAAAAAGCAAAAATGTAATCGGCTAATGCGTTATGAGAAGTTGACGAGGATGTATTTTTTTTTTCATTTTTA
The DNA here is from genome assembly GCA_905220435.1 of Amphipyra tragopoginis. Taxonomy (NCBI): domain Eukaryota; kingdom Metazoa; phylum Arthropoda; class Insecta; order Lepidoptera; family Noctuidae; genus Amphipyra; species Amphipyra tragopoginis. The sequence goes on along the minus strand of HG992005.1, from coordinate 13,055,168 downwards.
TGTCAAATCATATTGGAAATTGGAAGTTTTAAATTCATTAGGGAAAAGTTTTCTGTGTAGAAGCTTTCGAACCGTCCACATTCGAAGTTATTTTTAATATTGATTGAAATATTGAAGGAAAATTTCAATTATAATTATCATTATTTTAATTTCATCCGTTTTAAACTACCTCGTTGGTCTAGTGGTCGCAAGCGCGATTGCTGAGCATGAGGTCTTGGGTTCTATCCCCAGGTCGGGCAGTGTAACAGGATTTTTCTGAGTGGAATTCCTCAGTAGTAGTCCACAATCTGGATTTGTGCCCAGTTGATGGCAATAGGCTCGCCCCCTATTACATGGGACTTAAACATTACGGCGAAATGAGGGTGTACTACCCAACGTTACGGGAAATACGGCGTGATGTTACGTCATCCATTTTCATACTCCTCAAAAAGTCAGCTTCGTGTATTATTTCCTATATACAGAATGTCCCTGGAAGTATGGATCAAATCGAATAGGCGCGTAGGCCAAGTCATTTCCAAACTTTTTAATCCTGAGAATGTCGTTGCAATTTTTTACGGTTCAAAAGTTATGACCAATTTTTTTTTCAGTTCCTTCTGCTAGTACGCAAAGAAAAAAATATTGAAACAAAACTATCAGAGGTATCATTTTTTTTCCGGGACTTTGTACTCGTAATATCTTGAATACAATTTTTGCCAGACCACAGCCGTTGCAGTAAATGGTTTTTCTTATTGAACACATGTTTTCTAACTGCGTAAAAGTATTACCACAGGAAAGGCGCAGAATCCGCGTCTTGAAAAAAAATTATAGGTATTATAGTTTTTTTATGATTTTTTTCTTTGAGAACTATACGAAGGGAAAATTAAAAAAAACAAAAATTGGTCATAACTTTTGAACCGTAAAAATTGCACCGACATTCTCAGGGTTTGCCCACGACCCTATATTCAATTAGATCCATACTTCCAGGAACACCCTGTAAATTCCTTCTAAGACAGTCTTTATAGTATACCGAACTATTAAACAATTCGTGTTTCATTTAATTGTAGCTGATTTGAGAACCTGTGCCCCAACAGTTGTCTGTTTTCCGTTCTATAACTTATAATAGCCACTTCAACTATCTTTGAGCCTTGTCAGCAGGTAGCCTTGGTACTTCTGAGTATTCTTGTTCTAGGGTTTGTATTGTACTCAGAAAATAAGTTTGATCATAGACAACGAACAGCGAGATAGATATTTCTCAGGAATCCTGCAGTACCTAAGCGACTGTGCTATCAATTGCACCGTGCTGAATAAGACTTCAATATAACTTGAGGCATTTCGATCAAGAATGTCTTAGTAAGAAACAAACTTGAGTTGAGGGCGAAACCTGCGGGCCAATCAATACAATAGGGTATTTGACTGAAAAAATCTAATTAGTCCGTCAGTTAGATTATCAAAAAAAAATTGACCCGTATGTTTTCCTTTTGTTACGTAAACCAAAATTGACTAAGATACGAGACTATTAAAATTGGCAAAACGTCACAAGCAAGTACAATTTTTACTTGCTTCTGACGTCACCAGCCCCTACTCTCGAGTTTTGATGCGTTGTATCTTTCCAAATATTCACAGATTTAACAAAAGAAAAAATACGTGTCCATTATTTTTCAAAACTCTAACTAGCGGACTAATTAGATTTGCAATTTATTGATGCTGTCAACATGCCTATTGTTGCCAAACCGCAAACGAACGACAACCGTCAGTCAGTTTTTGTTTATGAAATCTGTCAAAATGTTTTGTTTTTCTTGTCAAAAAATTTGACAGGTTTGTCAACGTTGTAATAATAATGACTCGGGTGTAATCGCGTAGAATAATTTAAAGGCATAATATACCTTTTTTGTCCCGACGTTTCGACCGAATTACACCGGCCGTGGTCACGGGTAGACTGAAGTGGCGGAGCAGTTGTCATCTTCATGAAGCAAGGGTATCTTCATCTACCCTCACTTGATTTTCAATTACCTATGTTATCGTCGATACTTCGACACACAACGAAGCTTCAGTGTTTAACTAAACGAAAATTTGAATGAACGGTTCGGTTTTGTTTCGGTTGCAGTCAATAAACGTTTATTTTATCCCAGTTTGGATCTACAGTCTCTTGACCTTTATGTTTGGGTTGAATGGTCTCCACTGGGAAGGGTGACTTACCCAATGTTGTATATGAAACTGAAGGCATTATACTTATTAAATTAATTAACATAAGAATAACTTCTTAACGCAGTTCCTACGCAGTTATTAATAAACACAGCGTAACTTTACTCTAAGGTTAATCCCAGGATTAGTCGAACAAATTTCAGAGTTAAAACTTGGTGTAAAATTATGCCATGTTTATTAATAACGGCTATAGTGTGTCTATTCTGAGGTATGAAAAGAAAAGTTGAAGGATTTGAAAAGGTAAAAAGCCACGAGCCACCTATAACGCTAAAGAAGTCACGATAAAAAACTATCACATATAAAACACATTTGTAGATAACATCTATTACTAATATTTTTAACAAATTGAATTTCAAATCGTGAATTTCAAGAGCGTCGAGGAGTTATCTTACGTAGGTACTTAGCAACACTGCTTTCGCAGAGAGGCTTATTGGAAAATTCCCGATAATTCATTACAGCCATGATAAATGTTCCGTTCGGCGTAACCATTCAAACTGGGTCCTTTTTACTTTAACGGTGATACGCAAAAAGGGGTGAAAGGGGCGAAGTGGGAAAAGGGGATGATATAATCAATCTAGGGTTGTCCCTTCGCCTGGCGGATATGTATTGAAGTGAGGCTGACGTGTGCGGTGATTACACACCCTTATTATTATTTTGTTGCGGTGGAACAGGAAATATTTTCTTGGTTAAAACTTTCGTAGCTGCTAATTAATTAAACTAAAATAAGGCTCTTTAATATTTTAGCAATGGTTAACCGAGTTTTTCGGTAGATATTATGTTTGTTTTGTTTTTTACAAACGTTGGACACTCGTTTTATTCCTGTATTTGATGCATTTTTTAACCGACTTCAAAAAGGAGGAGGTTCTCAATTCGTCTCAATGTTTTTTTTTTGTGTATTTGTTACGCGATATCTCCGCGAATTATGAATGGACTTTGATGATTATTTTTTTGTTTGGTAGGCCATACTTCAGAGGTGGTCCCATATAAATTTTATTGAAATTGATTCAGCACTTTTTGAAAAAATCAACAAAAACAAAAAAAATACACTAATCGTATATAGACGACGTTCTAGTTGTAGTGCTGGTCCGAGAATTTGTACACTATTGTAACTGTAATTTGTGGCACTAAAAAGTATAAAATAAAAAAACTTTAAAAATATAAAAACCGACTTCAAAAAAAACTAAACGGAGTAAAATAATTATCATTTAATAAAACTACGAGTTTCAAAAGTCGGTGTTCTACGCTGAAACAAATTGAATGCACCGACTTCTGAAACTGGTAGTTTTATTAAATGATAATAATTATTTTTACAAACACAAATTTCACATGCACAATCACCCGGAACAAGTATCTGTAGGCCATACAAATACTTGTTCTGTTTTGGAATCAAATCCACGATCCACGGTGCAGAAGCCAAGTACTTAGCCACTGCGTCGTTTTGTTTCCTACATGCTAGTGTCGGCAGGTATTAGAACCAACACGAAAAGTGAATCTATCTAACGCCATTCTTCAGACACATAATCTTAGGCTAGATCTGAGATAGCAAAAATCAATTCAATCGCGTTTATTCTATAGAGATGGATTCGTTTCGGAGTTACGTTGCCACAAACATACAGATAAACGGACTGACTTACAGACATAGGTGTCAAACTTATAAAACATCCTTATTTTTGGGTTGTGGGTTAAAAATAGGCTTCAAACGAATAACACCTCTCTTTTTAAGTCGGGAATGAAAACTAAAAAATACTGGAAATGGTGTTTTTGCCTACTTTAAAGCGCAATATATCGTATACTATTAGCTTTAGAGAAAAATACTCCAGGCCGAAATAATAGGGAATTTAATTGTCTACAAAATTGGTCAGAACTATTTTTGGCGTGAAACCCATAGATAAGGAGTTATTTAATAAAAACTCATTTTTGGGGTCTTTGATCCAATATGGCGGAGCGCGCCGAGGTAACTCAAAGTCGAAAACTTGATATTTTCATAAGAACACCTAAACATAACACATATCCAAAATTCAGGACTGACGGACCTTTTGCAAGTGAAAACTACCTGACGACTGGGCTAATATTTATTCCTTAAATAAAAGTTACCGAACCCAAGTCCTCAAGTCGTCCATATTTACTTCTACTGGACAACGAAGGCAATTTACCACCTCCATGTATCATTCCTAATGATCATAATTAATGTGTTAGTGCGCTTCATAATGGTGTAAATCTGATTATCATCGTTACACATACGAAGTATAAGAGGCGTAAGTGTTTATTTGTATTTAAATTTAACACAATCTTCACCATAACGTGTTCAGATGGTTTAGATAAACAGCGAAAATTGCACAGATTATAAAACACTATTTTTAGTATACACAAAAACCGAGACACCCCAACAAGATTTTAATCAGAATTACCGGAGTATATTTTTTTTTTTATAAATCCCTAAGTTACACCTTAGTTTATGTTGCGTAAGTTCCCCAGTAGAATGTGAAATGTGTGAGATGTGTTATGCAGGGGTTGTCTAATACAGGGAAATTGACCGAGCGGACCGTCTCAAGCCTCAAGGTGTCTATTCCCGTCCACTGTTATGCATAGAAACCTGATGAAAATAAACTGAAATTTATGAAAAAAAAAATGCAAGATTTAACGTGGTATAAAAACTATGCCAATCGATTCTCCTAGTGATTCTGAACAAACTAGTTTCAGGTTTCAGGTTTAGGAGATTCTGATGTTCAGTGATGAGAAGCAACATGGGAACGTAAAGGACTGAAGAAGTCGAGAGCATTGGAAAGCAAACTTTCACAATAGTAAATGGCCGAGCCAACGGAAGAAAAAGATTGTTATGACTAAACAATAGAGATCGGTGAACCACCTGTCGTATTGGACATCCGGTATAGACTAATTGTTTGCAAAAACCTTTCAGTTCGTTACTAAAATATTTATAATTTAGAATTTTTAAAGATTTTGTCATAATATATTTGTCCAGTAACTGGGTTGAGGAGGTCTGATGGCAGTCGCTTCGTTTAAAAAACTGGTATTCAGCCGCATCTGGGGGTCTACTCCCTAAGTACGAAGTTCGTGGTTTCCGCCTTAGTTACGAGCGTTTCCTACTCCCTATCACCTACGGACATACGATTATTTCGGGGTCCGAACTAAGAATGAATGACAACACGATTTGACAGTTGTCCCTACTACCGATGTGTTTTTGCCCGTCCGAAAAGTTGATCTTGACACTTGTTTTGTTCACTCCTACGTTTCGGGCTACTTTCGGACGGGCTACTGACTTCGTTGACGGACTTAGACTGGAAGCTAACCCCAACATGTTTGGGTAAAGGCTAGGCAAAAGAAATCTATTTTTTAACTTTAGTTGTAAGAACCCAATGTATATGCATAATAATATTAGTGCACTACTATTGGTTTTCCCATTGTAATAAATAAATAAATTTAAAAATGCCCGGAATTTATTATAGTTGATCTTCGATTTGATTGAAGTACATATACAGGGTGTAAACGAATTCGTATAATTCCTTAAAACCACATTATCTGCTACTGGCAACAATGCCCTGCACGGGAATTAAACTACTTAAAAAATAAAAATAAACTTTTTTTCATGTGGTACGTTTAAGTGATCGTATCTAAACCACCTAATAAGGATTCAGTAAAAAAACAAGAAAAACAATATTGCAAAAAAAAAAAATGTGTTACTGAACATTTCGATGCCACGCATAAATGAATGAAAGCACGGCGACACAGCTGGCAGGCACTGATATCGCTCCGTGCAGTAAGTTAACTTGGGGCGCTAAAATGACTCAGAAACAGAAAACCAATTTATTTTTTCAAATTTATTTTTTGTTTATTTTCAAAAATACTCATTTAGGGTTAATCTGTGTCACCAGTAGAACACGCTGTTTGAAGGAATTACATGAATTCGTTTACACTGTGTATAATTAAAAAAAAAACACTAAATACAAACGCTGGTCAATATTTTTCACTTTTCACCTCTATAACAACAAATTTTATTCAAAAAATATTTGTCTTTTGTGTTGACATCCGTCACGGTCAGCAGTTCGTTATGCCATTTTATTTTATACACAAAAATAGCCGCAGCTTTTTATAAAATATTTCCTACATATTAACTGTAAACGTTGTTGACTGGCGTAAATCGTGGAAGCTGTAGGTATTGAAATAAAATATTTAAATGAGACTAGACTATGCAGCGGGGCCGATCGGTATGCGGGTACAAATAAATCAGTGCGCAGTGCACAAAACTGCAGGAGCGTGTCGCCCGTGTGCCCGTGTACCATCGAGAATGTGTCACCGATGCGTCGACACTTGTGCGTTTACACACGATATGTGCAATACATAACTACAAAGTGTGCTAAACTCTGGACGCAATATTGAACTGCACGTTCTATCGTGTGCGGTTTGTCGACCGGAGAAAGGAATTTGGCAAACAAAAACTCGAAAGAATATTGTTTCTAAACGTCAATCAGAAATAAGGACATTAAATATTTTTTGATTAAAGGCTCATTTACACGGAGGTAGTTTTTCGAAGCGAGTTTCGTGCTCTCTCTGTTTTTATCGTAGAGAGAGACAAAGACAGAACGAGTATCGCTTCGAGAAACTATCCTAGTGTAAATCAGCTTTTAGAGGGGCTCGTAGCTAATTAACAACCGCGCGGATCATACGATTTGCAAGGTTAAGCTGCGCTTGCCGCGGTCAATCCTTGGATGGGTGACCGTTCGTTACACATCGAGACCCCTCCATGCCTCGGAGAACACGTTAAGTCGTTGGTCCCGGGTGTCATACGAATACCTATGACAGTCATTACGCGTAGTCAGAAACCCGAAAGTCTGACTACCAATCTAACCTTAGGATATCGGCATTACCCAGTAACTGTGTTGCGGAGGTCTGATAGCAGTCGCTCCGTGTAAAATACTGGTATTCAGACGCATCTGGTAAGACTGGAGGCTGACCCCAACAAATAGTTGGGGAAAGGCACAACAGATATTTTTTGATTAAAGAAAAACACGTAAAAGAAAAATGATGCAAAAGTGTTAAGTAGGTGATAGACATACGAACTTAAAGTATGCGGTTTTTATGTTCATGAACTTACTCGGCTCGACGTCGGTGACCACGTGAAGCTTGCTCACTACTCTAGTACCAGAGGGACCGCGATGTCGTCAATGGTGGAAACATTGTGCATGCTACGAGTAAAATTGCAAAACTGTTGGATCGCCAACGAACTTACTCGGCGGTTTTAATGTACGCGTACTTAGAGCGGTTACGCACTGCATCCGATCCGAATCCGAGAAAATACGTTCCGAAGTAGTCATAGAACTATTCGTATGGTAGTTTACGCACTAGATCCGACTTCCGTCATCCGATTTCTCTCCATGATCCGTGAGTTTCCAATTCGGAAGAAATATTGACGGACCGAAGTAGCCGTAGTACTGTTTGTATGAACGCTTTCGCATTAGGTGCCTCGGATTCAAATCGAACGCCAAATGGATATGCCAAAGATGGCCCCTGAATTGTTTGAATTTGGATCAGAGATCGGATAAGTGCGTAAGCGATATCCGAATTCGGTCCGAGTTTTTTAGACTCTAGATTCGTATTTTCACGTAGGTATTCGGATCTGATGCAGTGCGCAAAGCAATATTCGAATTCGCTCCGAGTTTTTTACATTCTTATTTTCACGGATACGGATCGGATGCAGTGCGTAATCGCTGTTAGGATGACACACGAGCGAAAAAGGTCGTCGAGCCACAAGTTCGCGTACCTACTCGCATGTCTATCACCCTTTTAATATTGCTCTTCAGATAACGCACACGTATTAATTATCCATAATTACTTCATTACTGTACCCAAGGAAAACAAAATGAATGTGTGCCGTTTTTATTCTCCGGGCAACCCACGAGAAAGGAAATTAACCTGTTTCTACCTCCTATATTTTTTTGTTGTTCGCATCAACCAAGAATCTCTGAATAAATCTAAATGGGGGTTTCATTATTGTATTGCGGAGCGTCTGATAAAGAGAGATATATTTTATCTACAAAACATCATGGACTTGAGAAACGGGGAAAGAATGCCGCTCTCTTACATCGGCCGACCGCGAGCGAAATCAAGCAAGCTATACGAACGTTCTAATTTATAGTATACATTAAGAAACTTGAAAGTGTGTCACATACACATTCGCGTGTTGGATGTAATAAAATCCGTTTCGATTACATACAGCGGGTGTTTGCAAAGCGCCACACATTGTCGGGCTGTGACCGGCGAGCGCGACTAACCCAACTGTGCACGGTAACTCGAATCCCGAATACTCTTTTGACCATTTTCACTATACCTGTATTACATATGCACAGTTCAGTTCGCAGAATTGACTGAGGACAGACGAACAATACTCCGATTCACTCCGGTGTAGTCTGCAACCCGTGGCGGGATTGATAATGTCATAACAACCCGTCCGACTGGAATCATTGCAGTTATCCGGGATTTGACTCGCTGTCGAGATGTCAGCATAACTGACGGGTTTACTAAAAATCTACAATAATAAAATGGATTGTCATTGCTTGCTTGGTTTATCTGTTTTATTCAATCAATACGTAAATATAAGCTAGAAGAGATCATAATCTCTGTTCAATATTGTAGCTATGATAAGTTGCAGCCTAAATTATTATCCAATCAATTTTACGCTCGTTTGACGGGTAAATTTAAAAATATCGGCACCTCGTTAAAATAATATCGAGGACGTAAAATCCCTGACATCATTGCCTAGTGAGATGCTTTCAAGAAAATTGGCCAGCCTAGAGGAAATTTGAACCAAGTTTTGACTTATATCTGTCACAAGTTTTAGTCTTAAATATGTCACTGTGTAGTCAATCTTTCGTCATTTTGTCGGCTTTGAGAAACCTAATTAGTTTATATTTAAACTAATAAATAGAAAACAAATTATATCTACTGAAAACAACAGAAGGAACTAAAAGCAGGAAGAAATTAAAATTGCCTCTTAAAAGAAAATATGACAGGAAAACAGTCAAATGCCGGAAATTTCAATTATTTATTAGTAAAAGTACTAGAAAAACCAAACTTTCCGTATAATATTACTCATAATATTTGGAAGCAACATCAAACGGCACATAAATCATAATGAAGCGTTTCCCAGATACCTGCAACCGTTCAACGAGTAGGTGTGTATGACCCGATAAATACCTTGTTGATAATATATCTGTCAGGACACACGTTAATGAGGATTCGACGCCAAATTAATTGGAGTACCTACGTGTTTCCTGGAAAGTAGGCCGACTGGCCGTTATAACTGACTGCGCACCGCAAACATTCTCAAGAAATGTGCAAACGCAACAATGATACATAGTGTAACATACAATTCGGTAGCAAATTAACACGTACTAAAATGTTACGATCTAAAACATTCTAGTACAGGTTAGAACATTCTAACGTATTTATTCTGTGTCTGAATTTATTTTATAACGGCTTTATATAACAGATTTTTTTTTGAAAAAAAACTCTCTTTACAGAAAGCTTCAAACTTTTTGTTATTCAACGCCAAAGACGGTCGCGGTGGTCGACTGAACGCGGAATTTTACATAACATTATGTTCCATTTTAGCATAAAATATTAATTAAGGCCACAATTTTGGAAACAGATTTGCACTGTATGTAATTATTTTATCATGATTTATCTTTTTGTTACAAACGTTACACGACCACGAACCGTATACAGTCTCATTATTGTTATAATAATGTGAATTTAACAATCAACGTTTTTTATGATATAAGCTCTTCCAGCATTTGTTTATAAATTTGAATACAAGCCAGAATATCTTTACGATTACGTCAAAACCCTAAAAATATCTGAATACCTATAAACCGCGTAAGATCAGTATTATTGCCATCGACGTAATTCTGTCATCGCGGACACAATTAGATACGATTAGATGCCCTCACACTCTACATACTGGATACAACGGGTCCACACATAATGACTAAAACAAAAGTTTAAAGCAGTGACTTTCGACTCTACCCACGTAGAGGGCTAGCAAAGCAGGGTTAATTAAATAATTTTGGCACGGATAATACTAACCTGTTGGGTAACGTTAAACTACGGGTATTCTCGTTTAAAACAAAGTGAGACTAGTCGTGATTCCACGACATTTGCATAATATGTTTAAATACACGCTTTGAAAACTTTTATAATTAAACCATTCTATTCGACAAATATTATACGGAAATATTGCACGGATTTCAGGAATTAATTGAATCGGAACTTACGACAGCGCTCAGGAATTTAACAAGGAGGAATATTCGCATCAGCTACACCATACTTTAAAAGCCCGCGATACGCGCGTAGTCGCATTTTATGACTTCCCGTGTCGTCGCGCCGCGATCAAATTTGTGCCGAAAAACTATCAAAATACTGTCAGAAATAAAATTTAAAAATATCCGGGAAGATTATAAAATATCGCGGATGAATGGTTGAACACATTAGAATTAATAAATATATTTAGAATCTAATTTTGGAGGCAGCCCTATTCATTGCTTCAGTTGTTTGGAATTTTTGTAATGTATTTTTTTCTCTTTTATCTTTTCCAATATAATTTTACTGCTGTCATGTACTTAAGTGTGGATACAAAACTCGAGCTTTTTCCTTACAAGGTAGAAGGATATCCGTCAAGCGTGTGACGCCAATAAGTACGTGGCGTGAAGCTTTAAACACGCGTTACATTTGTGAGTTTTGTAACAATGGTCAATTGAAAAAATATAATAACTGCGGCAGCAGTAGATTGTTAACCTGTCACCACTTCTATTTTTGCGAATACAGTTTTTATTTGCAATAATATAAAAACGACGGTGGCCACGATCATGAACACGCTTGCACAGCGTGATGCTGATAACTTTTTGATTTCCTAATTAGACGGAAGCTTGTGTCCAGAAGTGGAATGTAAGTAATATTAACGATAGTTAACGATAGAGTCATTTATACATTGTGGGCCCGAGGTACCCGAAAGATTTTAACCACGCCTTTCTGATGGTATTAAGAGTCAAATGTTATATCAACGAAAGCCAAAATACAGTCATTTTTTTTTACTTTTTTTTGTGCTTCGGTACTTAATAAATCAAATTAACTTTCGTAATTCCTTGTAAACAATACCTTAGGTTGAACTGGCAACATTTATAAATTATCGTGTGAGTGGATAAGAAACTTCTCACTTCACAATCCTCCCCGACAAATAAGACATACGGCGAGAGACGTATGGTATGCCAAAAGTCACAACGCCGCGTTCATAGGCCTTGTTACCATAGATATTTTTCGATTTGTGAGTTTCCGAAAATAATGAATATTTCGAAAATTAAGCTTCATTCAACAAACTATAACTTTTTTTATACCACAGTTCCATCCGTGCTATTGGTTACTAGATCCCGTCTAGACCAGAAACATGATCGCGTACACTGAAACACATTTACATCATAGTAGGTAGAGGTGAGCACGCGCGGGCTGCGACGCGACGTGCGCCGGTGAATCATGCGCACTCAGTCATGTCACATTATTACGACCTCGAATTTAACACTAGTGACACACTCTGGCCAGTTTGTATGTCGATAGACGCTTTTTATTGGTAATAAACTTTATTTTTTTATACTCCGGTTCGTAATTGACGACTTAATGCATATTTATATTCAAACAGACAATTCGCTTGGTTTTATTACTTAAAATTGACACTTAAATAATGTTGTTTAAGAAGCTGTTGGGAATAGAATTCCCTGCGTTATAAATGTATTCCACACGCAGTTTTTCATTGCCAGAAACTAGCAGACTATTATTTATCAAATGTTAATAAAATAGTACAAAAGCTTACGAGTTAGCCGACGCAACATAATACTTGAAAAGTTAATTTGAAGGTGAACATTCATAAACAACAAAGTGTGTTTAGGAAATACAGCAAGAGTCAATAAATTGCGTTCCCGGTACTTAGTTGAAACGTTTGCATTGTGCAATGCTATTAAATACATTGCTGCAATTGCATTACTTCCTTTAGACAATTTATTTGTGAAGTTGAACGTTGTAGGGAAATTTAACTAATGTTTAGTGCGAGCTTTATTTGTACGACGTAATAAAATTGAACTTTTATTTACAATAAACATTGTGACGTTTATTGATTTCCTTTTATAATAAAGAAGAGATTGGGATGAGTTCCTAAAAATCTAACTAAGTATATCTTAACAAATACCAGAATTGTCTAATAACAAAAGAAAACAATATAATCTAGTCGACTATCGATAATTGTGCCACATCACTATCGTTATGCTAATCTGTGGCTCGGATGTCATCTTGCGCAACAGGCGAACGAGTGCGGCGAGTGTGTGCGCGGCTTAACTCCAGCTAATGCCCCACTTCGAGACTCAGCCTTAACCACTGTCATCAGCCTAAGTACACTGCAGGATCATTTTTCGAAGCAAATTACGCAGCTGGCAAATTACAGTCATTACGTGAATATATAGTCTCTACGAAACCACGGCGCTGTGACAAAAATCATCTTGAAATTATACTCGTATATTATGTTGTAAGAATATGCCAGGTGAAACATCAAAATCACGTAGCATAGGTATATTATGTACTAGCGACCCGCCCCGACTTTGTACGGGTACCTTTAAGTTAGTTAATTGTGTTTTGTTTCATCACTTTACATCAAACAATAGATTTTTCGATTTTCTAGGAAAAATCGTGATGGATCAGCTAATTTAAACAACACTTTTATAAATTAGGCATATAGACCTTCCCTGAGAATCAATCTATCTTATCGTGAAAACCGGAAAAAAACCGTTCAGTAGTTACGTAGAACATCGCGCACAGACAGACAGACTATAAGCGGTGGGAGACTTTGTTTTGAGTATATTTGACTTTGTAGTGAAGAATATACGAGGGATATATTCTGTGCTCTTTATAGGAATATTATTTACTTACATGTAGCTTAATCGAGCTCAGTGTTCACAGAATTCTGGAGAATAACTTTCCAAACCTTTAACATAATCTTACCAGCAGATTGTATATCAGGATTACTATTCTATCACAAAAGTCATTACAGTCAAAGCCTATTAAATTCACATAACAATAAATTAATAAGTATTCTGTATCGCTGAAGCCGATCTGATTGACTTAATACATTCTCAATCATGAATGTGTCAAATCCATCAATTGAATGGTTAAATGGTATAATCTCGATTTAATCATAATCTATGCAATTTACCTAACAACTGAAGTATTTAGACGACCTTGATCGTAATAACAGAATAGACAATAAGATGTTCATGAGATTATGTCTGCGAAACAAACTATTCTACTTAAATCTTAGTTAAGATGATGGTTGGTAAAACATTGAACATATACCTTCTCGTAAACTGCCACAATGAAAGGTCAAGTAACTAAAAATGGTCAAGGAAACATCATGCTGATTTTAAAAGACCTATTCAGCGATACCCCACATAATACGGTACGCAGGTTTTTTTTTTGTTTCTTCCTCCTTTTCGTTTTCCACGGCCGCCATATTGATTTTATAAAAACAAAACCTAGCCTTTGCATAGCTTAGACGAATAGATAGACACCTCATATAATGCCACACACATAGATACATAGATACGCGTGAAAAACATAACCTTTTCTTTGCTGTCGCGCAGTCGGGTAAAAAGAAAGACCTCATGTATTCGATGGAAATAGCACCTGTAGAAAATCGATTTGGGGGCCATACAACACTTTATACTCAGAACTTGGCTCATGCACAAAAATTTCGCCAGTTTTCCTTCAAAATAGGAAGCTTTCAGGCAAGTAAAAGAGGTTATTAAAACTTGTAAGTATAATGCATAGGGTATAGCACCTGACGACAGTAGATCGACGGTCGTATAGCGCCGGAAGCGAGTAGTTTGGGGGCACGCCCCGCTTCCGGTGGTCGCGCGTCGTTGCATGCAAATAGTCGGCCGTCTGTCCGTCCGGCAGACAGGTGACGAAAGTACGGAAAGAATACCTTTGTAATAGGTATACATTATTATAAAAGCAGTAGGTGTGGGCTGATTGAATTCACGTCACATTGTCAACATTTATTCGCATTAGGAGTTGAATTGGCCTCTTTAAGGTTGAGGTGTGTAGTTTGTTGGTCAAACTAATATTATAACGGGAAAACTCTGTTAGGGATTCACATAAAACAGCTTAAGTATTTACTGAAAGAAAACGTACAAAATTTAACAGAATTGTGTCCAAATAACCACAGGGTATAATAACAAACACGTGGTAGGAGTTGTGGGAGCTTCCAAGAGCCAAAAATATACTTATCAATGTCTATTGAGTTTGGCTCTAGTCTCTATAAAATTAGAGTGGTATTTAGGTTACCCACCTACCTTTATTAGCACGAATACATGTCACTTTCTCTGCTTCCCGAATTGACTAGATCCTTTCTCTGAAGGGGTGTGACATTGAGACGGATTAGACAATACAGTGTGCCAAGTGCTTCTCAAATTCCCAGTCATGTCTCCGAATTGCCTTGGCGAACAATGTGTTCTTAGATGTTGGACATTCGGATTATCCGGGATGATAAGTGTAACACCTGATACTATAATTAACCTGAGCTGTTTTATCTTCAATTAAAATAGGATCATGGAGTCCTTAAAACCAGTTTCAAACATCGCAAAACTAAATTTTCTGGGGTTTTTGCAGTTTTTCAAACTTCTTCTATTTATTGTACTTTGAGCTAAAATTGTCAACGACCGTGTCGGTCTATTCAACGAAAAGTTACGTTTAGGTTCTGTTAATTTTAGGGTGTAGCATCTTTCTTCATGAGGCCTTAGGATATAAGGTTGCGGAGGTCTGATGGAAGTCGCTCCGTGTAAAATACTGGTATTCAGCTGCATCTGCTTAGACTGGAAGCTGAACCAAACACAGTTGGGAAAAGGCTAGGAAGAACAACAACAACAATATCTTTCTTCATCATTTTAGAGATATTTAGATCTAGAAACAGTCGAAAGTTCTAAACCATTTTTCTTTTTCTGCTTGTCCGGCCATCTCAAGACATTTTGGCACTAGGCAATTTGTACAATTGAACATTACAGCTTTAATGCATTCTGTCATAGTGGCATTTGGGCAAAATGACATTTTGGCACTAGGCAATTTGTACATTTTGACACTAGGACTATGTTGCCCATTGACTTTTTGTCTTTGTAACATTTAGTATCCGGCGCCATCTTATTAATATAGTATCATAATAATTGATTAAAACAAGCCCTTTTTTAGGGTTCCATACCCAAACGGTAAAACGGGGCCCTATTACTAAGACTCCGCTGTCCGTCCGTCTGTCGGCTGTCCGTCTGTCACCAGGCTGTATCTCATGAACCGTGATAGTTTGACAGTTGAAATTTTCACAGATGATGTATTTCTATTGTCGCTATAAGAACAAATACTACAAAACTGAATAAAATAAATATTTAAGGGGGCTCCCATAGTACAACAAGTCATGTTTTTTTTGCCGTTTTTATAGATAATGGTACGAAACCCTTCGTGCGCGAGTACGACTCGCACTTGGCCGGTTTTTTCTTTTCTTTCTGATATATCATTATCTAAGGCCTTTGCGTCTTCAACTAGCGTTTTAAGAATAAAACTGAAATATATTATTAAGTAGTCTAAAATAATGCGTTCTTCAAACATCATTCCAGCATAACAAGTACATTCCCCGCTCTAATAAACAATTCCGTAAGCGTAACGCCATCTTACCCACGCATTACAAGGATGGAGGCATCAAATATTCGTGCCGGATAAGCACAACGTGGATAGTCGTGACGATCCCACTTCCGCACCACTACTGTCACTGTACCGTTGGTCAGTGGCGCGATGAATTTTTTATTCTCAATTATTCCCTAGCTGCTTATCCGGTCTATTTCACTCCATGGCTTGGTGAGTGAGCACGAATGGAGGTGGTTGTTACTTGAAGTAACGGTAGTAGGACGTGCTTTAATGGCTTTTTAATAATGATATTTTTTTTGGGGTACTCACGATCAGCCTATCCCATAATATTGGATTATTCCCAACTACTGTTGAGTGAGATTCGGCTTTCAGTCTACGCAGATGATAGGGCTGCCATTATAGAGCTTATTATAAGTATCTACAAATTCCCAAAGTAAAATAAACTGAACGTTCTAGTGGTATACATTTTATATTTTTTACTACATAAAATCTCTAACGAATCTATTCATTTACTAACTCATTAGTTGCTCATCTTCATATTTTTTTGTTTAAGTTTTAATTAATCACGCTAAATTAATTGGATAACTACAAAAACAGCTGCCTAGATGAAACCAAGTTCGCAGTAAACAACGCTCAAACAACAAGGTGTCACGTTCCAATATAAAACAAAATTTTATTTTAGATGAGCAGCACCTTCAGATTTACAAAGAGCTGTTCCCAAGAACGGTTGAAATTATTTCTAAGAGTCTTTTAATATCGTATCACTTAAACACAAAAGAGATGAAAGCAGTACTTCATAACACAACAACTGGAAACTCAATAAAATTTAATATTGACTTAAATTTATCATCCCTTGTTATTAAAGAGATACGAAACACGATTTAATATTGAATCTTGAAAGTTTGTAAATTATTAAAGAAGTTAAAGTTATAAGGAAATTGACTTTGGCACTGTTGCGCTGAGTTTTCACACTAACATTTTATTTAATTTAGAAACAGAATTAAAAAACGATGCAGCTTAAAATTATTTATACGCTTTTTATGACCTTACTTCTTATTTTCAACAAATAACTACCAACAACAGTGTTTACCAAACTTTTCTGAAAAGAATTTCGGAAAAGTGTCAGCATCAAATTGGAAAATGAAAGACAAACAATTCGGAACCTACATGAAAATCAGGTGTACATCATAAACGGTATAAACTGCGGTAAACAGTATTATGTGCTTGCGTAGTGTTATAAACCATCAGGTTAGTGACCTCGTAATTTATTTTAATACATTATACTGTCAGGCCTTTAATCCCCGTAAGGTTAGGCTCCGTCGTAAACCCACAATTCATCGATGACGGCGTTAGGTCCCATGTGAAAGGAGGGTGAGCCTATTGCAATTTATTGGATACAATATTTTCTTGAGCCAGGAAATCCCTTAACAGAAAAAGTCGTCTACATTTATTGTTTGACCTAAAAATGGAATTCAGAACCTCACGATCTGGGCCCGTTTGTGTCTGCTTGGTAACTGTAGGCTTAAGACTAATTATATCTCAATAATTACTACTAAACGTTGCTATTAGCCGTATTTAATCCCTAACAGTACTCAAACACCTTGACCGGTAATTAAAGAAAACGCAATCAATACAACTTTCCTCGAACAGAATTAACATAAGCGAAAACAAACCCAACTGACCCGAGATAATGAATAGTTGCAAAAAACGAGTAACAACGACATGAGGATTACGTGCAAGAATTCAGCTTAGAACAATGGTCGGCCTTGGGCGAGGCGCAGTAATCATTGCTCTCGGACGGCGGACTACAATAGCGTAGATACAGATATCTATGTAGATGGCCGGCTTGTTTGTCCTTGTCAGTAAGACATAACACGGCCGTTGTTGCGTACCTTCGGTGACGTTACACGAGGTCTGGAGGCGATTAATTTGTAAACGAAAGAGAATTGAGTAGGCTCTATCGCTCTAGGTGGCTCGGGTTTGCCTTGTTGACCGACACGCCGGTCTGGAGGCTTTGTGTACGGAAGAAGGGCTATGCGTTCCGTAGTTAGGCTTTAGATTGGTCGAGGTCCGCGTCTAACCTCAGGCTTTTGATAGCCAGATTGTGGGGCGAGCCTGATGTGACGCCCTTGCGGTATACCGAAAAGGTCCATTGATACTATGCGAAATACCGATATGAATTCAGTTAAAATTCTAATTTAATACACTTGGGAGCAAATTAATCGAGACACTCCTTTTTTCACGTATCCTGGTTATTAGTTTTGGTTTCATGAATTATATAATTCTAAGTTGATAAAAAACTACCCTCATTGTAAAGTTATCAAATAACCTTTCAGGCGATACATGTTTAGAATTGATCTGTTTCATAATACCAAAAATAATAACAATTATAAGTGAAAAATAGAAGTGGCTCGATTTATTTGGATTATTTGCCAAGAACTAATTTTTAAGACTAGATTTTTGTGCCTTTAGCTTTTTATTATCTTCTTCCTCCTAGCCTATTCCTAGCTTTCATTATAACCAGATGCGGCTGAATACCAGTATTTTACACGGAGCGTCTACCATCAGACCTCCGCAACCCAGTTACTGGGCAATGCCGATATCCTAAAGCTTGATTTACACATGTTAAGTAACTGACTCCAAACTCGAGACAAGTCAGTGCTGACCCGATATTTACCTAGTGTAAATTGATTTGGAGTCAGTACAGCGCTGTCGCGATCAATTTACACTAGGTAAATATCGGGTCAGCACTGATTTATCTCGAGTTTGGAGTCAGTTACTTACCCTGTTTAAATCAGGCTTAAGGCTAACCTTAAGCCTGATTTACACAGGGTAGCAACAAGTCTGACAACCGGTCTAAACCCGTTGTCAGACTTTCAGTCTTTTGTCCACCCGTAACGACTGTGATAAGTATTCTTATGAAACCTGGGACCGACTGTTTAACGTGCTCTCCGAGGCACTGAGGGGTCTTGATGTGTAACGAATGGTTACCAATCCGCGGAGTGACCGCGGCAAGCACAGCTTTACCTCGCAAATCATATGATCCGTGCGGTTGTCAATCAGCTACGAGCCCCTCATTTGATATGTCTACACCAGTGTGCTTTCATGTTCATCTTGCGCTTTCAACTTTCAATTCCACTTGCGTCAAGCGCATGCAATATTGATTGCCATAAGACGCATGTAGCTGATCGTCTACACCGGTGCGCCTCGGTCAGTCGTCAGTCGACATACAATAGACGGATTAGCGTGTGCTAGGGGCATGCGCTTTTGTCAAACTAGTATTAAGGCATGCGCTATTGCGCTTCACGCATGCTTCAGACGAAGACTCAATATGAACATGAATGCGCACTGGTGTAGACATAGCTATTTAGCTTTTCATTATCAACTACCATTAAATATCTTCATGTTTTTTTTTAATTTCCTGTTATTATTTGTTATGTAATTGTTGACATTATAGCTTATCTTCCCACCTAACATCTGCAATACACACTACGAAGTAACTACGTAGACGCAGTTATAAAAAAGTGCTTCAGAAGCGAAGCCGCTCGTAAAAACTAGTATTATAAACTTGTTAGTCTTAATTAGTATAAACAACTCAATGGTAATATTGTTAACTGCCAGCTACTTTTGCATTTGTTTATTTAAATAACAGATGGCTGGTTTTAAAATGATAATATATAAGGTATCTTAGCTTAATATAATTAAAATGTATTATTCTTCTTCAAGTAATTTAGAGGATTAGACTTAGATTAGATCTATACTTGGGAGCAAATAAATCGAGCCACTTCTATTTTTCACGTAGGTATAACTGTTATTATTTTTGGTATTATGGAACAGATCAATTCTAAACATATATCGCCTAAAAGGTTATTTGATAAGCTTTACAATGAGAGTAGTTTTTTGTACTTATTTTGAATTATATAATTCATGAAACCAAAACGAATAACCACGACACGTGAAAAAAGGAGTAGCTCGATTTCTTTGCTCCCAAGTGTAGTTTATTTAGTCAGTGCATTAGCCATGTGAAGCCCTCAATGTTAGTTTCCCACAAAGCTTATCCAATAGTTTCATTGAATGTGATAAATGTGCTTTGGATACATTCGCAAACTTTCACTGCATATCTGGATATGTAAAGTTGTGCGGATCTCACAAAGTACCTTCCTTGTAATTTAGTACCATCAATGTTGTCTTCAAACTAGCAAGTTACCGTGTACGAGAAGTATTATCGTCTCAGTAAACGTTTACGATCGCGTAAGCAGTTTGACAAACGTTATAACGTATTGTCACCGTGTGTATATTGTTATGATCGTGTTTTATCTTGTGTACGGAGGCTGCGCGGCAAATAACAGTAATTTTATCCAATGTCGTGAGAACCGGCGTTGTGCAAGGAGTTAACCACTGAACTAGTTCACAGATTAATCTCAGGTTAATCTTAACAACTATCATTAAGATCTAGCGGTAAGACACGATCTCAGATAACGACATGTTTTACATTAAGAATTAATGATTATGGGTCTTGTCATCTAGTACAAACATTGATCATAGTAACAATATCTAGATATTAGTATTCTAGTTTTGAACTGTGTTTGTACAAGTATGACAAATGAATAAAATATTATGCAAATCACCGTACACTTGTACTCTTGCAACATAAAGTTAAATTATCAGATCTTAGCATATCCTTTAACGTTTCGCCTTCCTGTCGAGTAGTAAATACGTGACGTCAGGATCAGACCACCTCATTCAAAATATTTATAGCGTGCCTGTAGACTAAGCATTGATGACTCAGAAATGGAAATATTCGAAAACAATCATCTATAGTGGCGTGTGTATGAAATACGGAATATATTGAGGATCTTATTTATTATTCCATCACAAATTCTCTGTGTAATAACGCTATCGACACTAGTAAAATAAAGGGAATTTTATATCGAAATCAGCACATCTGAATACCTACTCCAACTTAGTGAAGCGACACACCACGCCGAACTTACGCGACCGAAGTTCGGCGACTGATCTTACGTATCGACGTATTCGGTTGCAACGACACACCAATCGCAACTAATTTACGCTTTTGCGGAATGAACATCAAGTTTTTTCCATTCATTTAAGGATTCGGTTGCCGAACTTTTGGTCGCATAATGGTCGCTTGCTATTGAATAGAATGTATTGGGGCGGATTTTTTAAAAAGTGTACATATTTTGAATGAAGGTTTTAAAGGTTTCCTCTGGCTAACTTTTTGATGAATTCGTTGCATGTTTTTCTTTATAACTTTTCTAATTGTACTGATTACTATTTGGTCATGTAATGTTAAGGAATAATAACAAATAAAAAGTTATATAGAAAAACATGCAACGAATTCATCAAGAAGTTAGTCAGAGGAAACGTTTAAAACCTTCATTCAAAATATGTACACTTTTTAAAAAATCCGCCCATTGCTGCCGAACTTCCACCAGCCAACCGTTTCGATGCTCGACAAAACGCGACGTACTTTCAACCTAGTATGTCGCGAGTTGCAGGTAATATAAAAAATATTGCAGGCGTGATCGTGCCGAAATTCAGCTGCGAAATTTTAGCGTGGTGTGTCGCTACACTTTAATCAGCCAAATAAAACACTTTTTTTTTAATCCGGTAGAATTGAACTGAATGTTTTAAAATTCGATACCACTGGATTGCTACCGACTATCTGTAGTAAGATCAAAAGAATGACACAACTGACGTCCAAGAGTTTAATCTGAAACTCAATCAACGGGCTCACAAAACCGACACGGTCCAATCCACGCGGTGGTGAAATCGAGACCGCGGTCCATGGTTACAGTAAGTGAAACTGTACACTATGCAACTTCCGTCCACATAATGTTGTCAGTATCCGATGACTGTCGGATAGGAGGGCACGGCCTGCGGTTGTGCGTCCGTCCGACCAACTCTGATGTCATATTCAAATTAACGTCATTCGATACTTCGATTTTTACTACATTTCATGTCATACAAAAATGCAAATAGAATATCTAGCTTTAATTCCACTGAACAAGATCGCTAGTTTGGATGCAGTATGCAGTACCATCCTCCCGCCCACAAGTACTTATATGCACAGACAGAAAGAGTGAAAAAATAATGCAACATGCAACTAAACCAATACACGACACGTGTTTCGCCCCTGCACGGGGCATCCTCAGGATAATATGTTGACTCCTCGACCGCTAGGACGCGAATCTGTGATTCGCGACCTATCCAAACTAGCGATCTTGTTCAGTGGAATTAAAGCTAGATATTCTATTTGCATTTTTGTATGTCATGGATTTCCGCAAAGTAACGCCTGATTCCATCATTTACATTTCATGTATTAACCGGTTGCGTACCGCCCGTCGTCCCAGGACGACACTTAATTGTCTTATCTATTGTGTCTATAATTACGGTGATTAGAGAGAGTTTAAATTAGATTTTGCAACATTGATTTTATTATACGAGAGGAGAGGTTAATTAACAACTGCGCGGATCATATGATTTGCAGGGTTAAGCTATGTTTGCCGCGGACAGTCCGTGGATGGGTGACCATTAGTTACACATCGAGACCCTTTCGTGCCTCGGAGAGTAAATTAAACAGTCGGTCCCGCGTGTCATACGAATACCTATGACAGTCGTTACGGATAGTCAGATGCCCGAAAGTCAACTGGCCAACCTTTGGATATCGGCATTGCCCAGTAACTGGGTTGCGGAGGTCTGATGGCACACACATCCCGAATTAAATTAAAGTAAATAATATCACAACAATAGGCTTGTGTCCATTAAGAATAAATATAATGGATAGGGGTTTATAATGATTAATTATATTATGGAGAAAATAACAAACAATTTTAATTATTAAAAGCGTTAAAGATTAATAATATTTTTAAAAAATAAATTTCGTAAAATGAAACCTTTAGTCACGTGACAGTGAACACCAATCAGAAAGCGTTACGTCACGCCGTGCGAAACTCCAATCTTGTCTTTGACGTTTCGAGTATCACTACCGGTTCTTGATAAAATTTTGGTTTTTAACAATTAATATCAAGTTGATACAGTTTTTGCTAATTATAATTTGAAAGAATTAACCATGGAATCTGGATTCAGCAAAGCAGACAGTAATAATTTGCCCAGAATCGATGCCGTTATGCTTGGAAATTTTTTCGCGTCGAACAGTGACTTTTGCTCATCTGAATTTCGCAATGTTAAAACTTCCTTGTAAGTATAAAATATTTATTATAAGCTTAAATGCTATGTGACATTTCAGTTCGGTACACAAGAACTAATGTTTTGACGTACATTTTGCAAGATAATTGATACTTATTGATGTAAAAAGTACAAAGTACTTTATACTTTTAGGTAGTTATGTTGTTTGATATTATACGTACTTAAACTTGTATCAGAAGTATCTATAAGAGAACAACTTGGAGTACAACTTTCTTTTGATTCATTCAGACACTCTTCTATTATCATCTTTCTTTGTTTTTTTAGAATATATGGCCGTTCTGTACTGCTGCATGTTCGTTTTCTTCTGTCTTCTTGACATCCAAATTTACTTGGCATACAACCTGGTTTCATGCGCACTTGTGATACTGTTCCCTTCATATGATACTCCATATAATTAATCATATCATTTGGCAACTAGAATAATAAAAAGAGTATGTTTGTAACATTAATTAGAAAACTAAAATAAAACGTTCACTCCTAAAAGTGAAACAACTTAACCTGAACTCATGTATTTCTTATTTAGAAAATAGGGATTCTACAAAACACATCTAATTTGCTCGAATTAAGTAATAGATTGTATTGCGTGAAATACTTACATCAAAATGATCTTCACAAAAATACATTCTTGAACCTGTTGATAAAGTATGAGCATCATCTCTTCTTGCAAGTTTTAGCCACTTTTTCCGTATTTCTCCATTGTTTGGAACATATATAAATAACTTGTTTGGCGTTTTTATAGTCGTGCTATCACACTGGGGCACTATACAGTACTTATAATATGAGAAATTCATTTTTAAACGATAAAAACTAGCTATAACGTACGAAGACACGATCGCTCTTTGGTTTGTTTCGCACGGCGTGACGTCATTCAAGACGCCATGACAGTCTTGTGCGTTTTGGAACCAAATTGAAATTGGTTTTTTAAAACGCGAAATTTATAATGTAAACGCTCGATTAAAAATAAATAAACCTTTTTTTTCGATAAAATGCCTAATAAGCTAAAATATTAAGCAGTTATTGAAATTTTGTCAACTAGCCTATTACCTATTTGCATTTTACACCTGAATAACTCATTTATTATTGTTTTCAGCAGCACCAAACACCACCAAATAAATTATTTTGTTTAAACGCTCCACAGTTTCAACCAACGTTTACTGCAACGTTTTTAGTAGATATATTACTGCAATATTTCTGTTAATCCGATTTACAAATAACAAGAAGTTTAATATGACAATACAAGACCACATCAAAAGAGAACATTAGATCAAAGTATAAATAAGCCAGAATAAGAAACGAGGATATTTTTATTGTGAACGAAAGTAGATTCGACGAAAAGAGATTAATATCATCGTAGACATACGAAACCGTAATAAAAAATACATAAGTAAGTGCCGGGGGCGGACGGACAGAAAGTCGCACGACGCCGTACTCCTCCGGGGAGCAATAAAAATGATATAGGGCCTGCAGCTTTGTCGCAACAGGAAAATCAATAGGATAGAAATGTCAAAACAAGGTCGAGGAACTCCCCATGCAATAGCAACCTATCAAAATTATAAACAACTACGATACCGCTGCCGTGCCCGCGAGCATATTTCACCCCATTCAGTTCCCCTAGGGACCGAATTTCAGAAAATATTTTATAGTAGGCACTTATGTCATTTGTAGGACGTGCGACAGCGGCCTGGCAACTTTTAATTTGATGAAAATTACTCACAACGGTTCTCATACTGTTGTATATTTTACGATGAAAAACGGAATCGTTTATTACCTGAAACAAGAAAAAAAAACATTGTTAATTATAATTTGTAATGTTAGTCTCGTTTTTGTCATGAAAATACAGATATAAATCACTATAATCATAATGTCTTCCCACGTGCGTCAACAGCAAGGTCTGCCTAAATTACGAGCTGTCATTAGAGTCCCAAACGTAACATTGTTGAAGGTGATACACTAATTGCGCCAACTGGCTCCCAGTAAACATAACAATTTGTTACAAAAGAAAATTAAACGCTTTGATCATCTTTATTTATTTGGCAAACGGCAATGTCAGCAGCCTTGCGAGCCTTGCGAACTATTTGTTTTGGATGCGAATCGGTTGAAGATCCGATTGATACAATGTTAATACAAAACATATTTGATAAGAACCAATCGCCATTACACCCGCGCACATGCACACTAAGGCCCGTAAATTATGCGCACCTTACGCCGACGTTGACAGATTTATTATAACGTGTGGGTCGGAGTGGGACGTTTAATTTTATTGTGAACCAATTGATATAGGAACTATTTAAGTAGCCTTTGATTATAATGAGACGTACAATACGTTAATATGTTACGATTGTCATTGTTGCAACGACGTGAGAATCAAGCGGTAACAAGCGATTGCACTTGCAGTTAATGTTAAATGAAAACGCAGTTTCCAATGTAATTAACTCACGTTAGTGGGATAACATACAACGTAAGTACGACAACAGGTTAAGAAAATGTACTATCAGTGTCAAGCGCTACTACTAAGTGAAGTTTCACCTAGATAAATCAATAAAATCATCAATCAAGCCCATCAAACGACAATTGGTAAAACCTTTTACCTTAGTCGACTTTAACAATTTGCACAGAAAGACCACCGGAGATTCAATTTACTCATAGACTCAGCATCAAAAACGGTTGCCTAAATGCTAAAGGAATAATGTTAAAACTAAATGTAGAAGTAACTTGATTTGGTTAATAATCACTTAGTGAAAATACGTTGGCAGTTCTGCCAGAAAATTAACTTGGTTATCCGATGTGGCAACGTTGCCAGCTAGGTGCCTATCTAGACGGCTTGCTAGTGGGAAGTGACTCGATATTATGAAATCTTTTTTTTGTTAATCACGTCTTGCTATTCTATTTAAAAATCAATGCTTTTGTTGATGAATGCTAAGATTTAACTATATTCTGTTCACTCAAAGATGAGTTCTGACAGCTCGGTCATTTCGTAAATTGTAGCCGTAAGGAGACTGCTATCGAAAAAACGTAAACGACATCATCAAAAACCGTAAAATAGCTATATTATCCATGCTTTGTTTTTTAAAAATATTTGATATTCTTTGTATGGTAACGTTTTGTAGAGAAACGTCACTAATCAACTTATGGTGAAAAGGGTATAAGACTTATACAATAGTTAACCTCATCAATATAGAGAGAAACATAGAGCTCCATATATCAGCAGCTGTTTATGCAGTTTCATCTAAAATGTTTAATTAGACCGAAGGTATCGATTTCGGCACTGCAAGTATTTAGCGTAATTAATAAAATTAGTTCACAAGTACAGCCAATGACGTCGGGACTCTGTGATTGATTTCATCGCAGAACTGTGCTAGATTATCGCACTGAATGCACAGAACGTATTGGCAATCGTAACCGCATTGAATCACTAATACTCTTAGTAAAGACGTCCCATTTGTGATTTAATGAAACTGTTAAGAGCGTGCCTGTCTGGCTTTAAGGTTGAAACTATTACAATGAGGAACGAATGTGTTTGTTCACACTCATTTTCGTCATTGGAATGCATTTGCAATGTTTGGTTAGTAGTATTGTTAGTTACTGTCAGCTTATTCGCCGAAACACGTTGAATTTTCATAAATAAATTGAAAACAATAAAGAGTATATTTAGGTGGGTAGGTACTTATATTAGATATTAATATGAATGTCTTATTTGTTGTCTTCTAAGACCATTCATTTTAAATATTTTGATAAATGGACTTACCTATTTATCATAAAATTGTATCTCATAATTATTTATGGCTTTGTTATGCCAGGATCATTTCTCAGGTGGGAACATGTTCTTATGACATGTTGCTATCAAGCATTATATTTAATTCTACTCCGCCGCATAGATATAATACAAATCAAAAGATATAAAATGTTAATAATTATTATCTAACGACAGAATTAATGGTAGTTGAAAAAAAGTGTCGTTAAGAAGAAAAATTAAATTGATTTAGTTCCAACAAACAATCTCATAAAATTTCTTATTCATAATATTATCGTAGATGTGGATTAAAATACCTATCTTGAACGTAGTTGCTATGCGCCCTATATTTACACCATTCTATGTATAAATATTTTATAGTTATAATCAGATCAGGGTTACTATAACTCTGTCCACTCCCAATTGTTTTATTGAACCCAAAAATGCTGCAGCGCAGCGTTTGAATTCAGTAACGTTGCACAGATACACTTTATGCAGTGCACTCAAACTGATTAGATTCATTTTTATCTGACTGTACACTAAAACAAAGTAACGAGATACGTTAACGCGCAGCAGACTTACTGTCTTTATCCATTTATTTTTATGTAGATTTGAATGTAAATTTTGGTGTAATGACGCGAAAATCTGTAAGCTCACTCCTCATTAATATTTATAGAGACTGCATTAACTATTTTTTACTGCGTCGGTATCATGGTTTTAGTTATTTCTATCACTTGTGTCAGTTTTTTATAGCCTAGTTTATTTATAACATAATAGAATAACGTTAACGTAGTAGTAACGTTTCCCAATAACTCTTAAGACTAGGGATGCCTGCTAAGCGTTTATTGGGAAGAAAAAAATAAGGAAACAAGAGTGACTGTAAAATTTCAACGGTAGCTGTTTACGTCCGACCTTTTTTACGATGTTGTTAACTGTTGATTCTTTTTAAACATCTGCGTCGTGAATTGTAAACTACATTGTTCGCGGTTTGAAAGCTAAAATGTCGCTCGAAACGTGCTTATTGCTTAATCGTAAGATATTAACATTTTCAATAAAGAAATTCATACAAAAAGGTGACAATTTATGTCACAAAGATTAATGTACTGCTGAGTATAAATGAATTTGGTTCCCATGCTCGATAATAAGACACCAAAAATAAAACAAAGCAGTAGTTTGCAGTAATTTACAACTTTTTACTGGAATTGAAAATACATCCAGTCTGTTTTATTCTACGCTCCCGAATTTCTTAAAACCTACAATACCCCATCTATAAATCCAATATCTAAATACACAAAGTAGCCGCGAGAAAACATAAACCATTCGGCTAGCAGCGTCATTTTAAAACTCCCTAATAGTTCTAAACACGTTTAAAACCAGTGCCTCACCGCGTACTAAGCGCAGATTGACAGATTGTTTAACTTTTAACGGAAGTCTACGACTTTATCTTAAGGGGTGATGTGTGAGAGAAACACATGAGAAAAAATGTGTTTTTTTATTTACGAGAGGCATCCTTAGCGGTTGTTTTATTTGAATAGTTTTGTTTATATTGTACTACAACTACGATCGTCTAACGACTGAACGTTTATAGTCACACTAGACTTCGTTTTATACTGCCATGTTTTCGAGTACCTAAACTGTTTTATGGCGTTTACTATTTTAATGTTTCATTTGCTAAATTTCTTTTTAAACGTTAGATTTGTTGTACTTTGAAATCAAATTTAATGAAAAAAGTGCATTAGTATAACATTTTATGGTTCTGATAAATAAAACAAGTTTACCATAGATATTTAAAAACCATAGGTACACTAACGCCCTTTTAGATATTTTCCCCTTTTTGCAGATTTCTGTATGAGGTAATAAATAAATAGTGACTACCTTTGCCCTCGAAACATTTTACAAAAAAACTATAGTAAAAATACGGCAAATTGTGGTCGATTGATCAATACCAATTGAAATTTAATTCCGTTGTCGCTTCTTTCATAGGTACAATCGATATTCGATGAAATCCTCAATATCACCGAATAAACGGCTGTAAATTTTTCATCTGTCGCCCACAAAAGCCGAATTCATTTTCTGAGCGTCCAACTCCGTATTGACATGCTTCCGATGCAATGATATTTCAATATATTTGGAATTATTTTGTAATTCGTGTGTGCACAACATTTTAGCTGGAATAAATTAAACGAATAAATAAGTTTAAATTAGATCGTTCCAAATTATTCATGCATGACGCCAAATAACCCATTACCGATAAATGTACTCTCGCTAATGCTCTTTTTTTTTGCAACAACTAATTTTCTTTTCTCACTGCATCCACTAGTACAAGCACGGAAGCCTTAATCGCCTCTAGCATCGATACAATTTAAATCGGAATAAAACGAGCAAAGCGAATCGATCTCTATCCTATCGAGAGCAAATCGCACGACTAAAGACGCTCTCTCGGACGGAATGCTCCGAGCGATTGGAAATACTTGTGTCTGAAGTTCAAAAAGAAAAAAGTTAATTGGTACTGTTTTTGTCATTGCACAGTCCCGTTACTCCTTCAACTAATCTCTCTATTCTCAATCGAGACGTCTTTACCTACTTTTACACGGTTTTAGCAGCGAAATTGCGAAAGTCTTGGAAAAAATTGGAGCACCGACTTTATTATTTGCTCTGTTCCGGTTAAATTGATTATTTGGCTTTTTAAGAATCAATTTCGTATAAACTTTTTGAATTTAGTAGGTTTCATTGATTTGAAACAATTAACTGATTTGAGAATTTTTTCTTTTAAGTTTCTATATAATACTTACTATCTAACTTAAATAATTGTAGTAAAAAAAATATCAAGCTATTGAAATAGTTTTTCAGAGAATAATATAATGGCAGATACAAAATGCTTTGATATAAAAATTAAAATAGAGATGAAAATATCAAGATCCCTTGATAGTTTCAAACACAGATAAGAATATTTTGAACGCAAATGAATAATAATTTCAGAAACAAAACGTTATGGGATCTTAGAGATTGAATGTTTCGCAGAGCTGTTGAATAATAAATCATAAGCTCTACGAATATCAAAGGGGATCTTCAAAGTGTTCACTTAACAGTGTTATTAAAGTGGCATGTAAATATGAAGTATATTAAGCCAACCACCATATTTTGGGAGGAACAATTTTACAGTCTTCTTCTTAATCCCTATTTCACACTTGCTGGCCAAATTCCAGACACATAAAATATATTAAAATGGAAATTGAGTGGAATTATACGTAGTAAAAATCGTATTACTTCATTACCGCATAGATACTTAAGATTATATCTAGACATGAAATATTTTTATTTGCTTAACCCAATTAACCGCTATTAAAGTTAAATAACCTATTGAACAATCTTGATAATGCCTGGAAATATACTCGTATTTTATTAAATCTAAGAGATAGTTCGTATAAATCGTAAGATGCGCACAATTCATGCACCAGCGATATCGAGCGCCCGCCGTGCGCTAACGCAGGCTGCGGAGCGTAAAAAGCGACAGGCGCTATAACTGTTACGCGCATGCGTACAAAATGCGCACGCATCACCAAATACCGTTCTTTTAATTTTGCTACTTTTCATATTAACTGTCGGGAATACCACCAACTGTTGTAGTTAAAATCTAGAATGCAAAGATAAACAAGGTATGTTTTAAGGCAGTAAAGCCCGAGGTATCTCGTGATCATTATGAAAAACATGCTTGTTATAAAGGTAACTGGATTAGTATTTTAATATTATAACCAGGAAAATAAACTTATATTAGACCAGTTTTTGTTGTAGGTACAGTCAACCAAAGAGATATGTATACAGGCAAATAATTACATTCTTATTTTAAAAGCTTTATGCGCGTGTTGACTGGCCAAGTTTTTTCCATTGCTTGTCTTGCACACAAAAAGCTATTACGCACAAAATTACAAAGTCAAAGTCAAAGTCAAATAGTTTTTATTTCAAGTAGACCAGATCCCTGGTGCTTTCAAAAGGTCAACACTAGGGGCTCGGTTCCAAGTAGTAGTACAATGACAATTGCCCGCGTATATCCGTTGTTTGCCTGTATACCTAACTCTTTTGTTGGCTGTACCTGCAGTATAGAATAGGAGATGACCTGTTCGTTCTAAAGAATGAACACCATGACGCCAGCTACCCTATATTAATTCTCCCGAGTTATAAATATCTGTCGTGATATTAATTGCTGCGGCCTTTATAACTTCAATACATTTTTCATTGTTTACATCCGCCGCGGTTTGGCCAGAGCCGGGCCATGATTACATTTTCACGTCAGTGTCAACTTTGAACAAAGACACGAAGAGAAAGCCATCAGTCATTATCAGGAGAAAGAACAATAAAACCGACGAGTCATGGTCGTTAACCGAATTCACCTTACAATAAGGGAACTCTGAGGGTACCAGCTTAAATACTTGGTTAAGGTTTGATGGAATGTTGGCAAATCTGGGGAGTCACGGCTTCCTCTCACGACGCTAGTAATTAGGTATTTAAATAAATTAGCTACTAAGTAAATGTTGAATTTGTGTAATGGGCTTACAGACCTTGGAGACGCTGCGGCGCGGCGTGAAATTAGTTTACAAGCCTTTTTCATAAGCACTTGATTTTGCAACATTGTTACGAACTCAGTCCCCCTTATTACAAAAGATGGTCTTAGAAAAACCTAGGTTTTAAAATAGCCCCGTCTCTTTTTGTTATATGACATAAGAAATTGTTGGTTTAAACCATCATTTGTCATAAGGAGGTTTGTATTTAAATTGCAACGACAAAGAAATGGTTTCGAAAACTTTGAAAATCTTGACTAGAGATTTACCTAATAGCTTACCTATAGAAACATATCATATAACATCAACAAATTATCGTTCATTTCTATAAAGAGGGTTAGATATAAGAGAAATGGTATCAGAATTCTAATCCCCTTTCGCTATTGGAAATACGGGTAAGTAAGGTGAGCCCGAGCGCAGCATAACTCTGATTTGGAACACGACTCTTATAATAAAAGCCAAGATCTTGAAGATGTCGGATGAAAGCCCGCTGTACAGGTAAGCAATCTATTGAAATTTTCAACTCGAATTTCCTCGGGGCATATCAATTCAATGCTTAGAGATCTGTCAAGTTGTTCTACATCAATTATAAATAATTCATTACCAATATTAATTAGTGTCTAAACGTTTACGAGAATCGTATTTCAATCATCAAAAATATACACGGTTTATAATTTATACAACGATCGTTTACGTAAATAACTTCCTTTTACAAGATTCAGTTCGTTTTATCAAGATTTATTTCATAGCGGCGCAGTTGAAAAGGCTTAAATGATATTCAAATCTGAATAAGCTAAACAGTGCGTCGCAAGTCTTAACATGGCTAAACTGGCGTACCTGCACGTACGGCCAACCACATAAGGGTATAATTATTAAAATTTCTTGCACGCCAATGTATGGTTTACTATGTTTGAATAAGGTTGGAAATGGAGTGTGTGGATGTTGAGGATTTAGGTCCTTTTCTATGCGTTACATGCGTCAGCCAAGACCATTAGAGCAAAATGACTGTACGAGGTGTAGAGTGTACAGAGGAACGTTGCTGACACGGTCCAAGACTCCGCGTCAACCGCTACGATATATAAGATTTTCGTGACTAGATCGTATACTCGTGTAACTGCTTCATATTCAAACTAACTACCGTTTTATGTCTGTCCTTACTCTGCCAGATATTAGTGAGTTAATAATGTTAAGACCGAGACATTATGTTCTAAATTTACATGTTTTGGGATGTAGGTACAGAATTTAATATGAAATTGCGACATAGACAATTATTTTGAGAGGTGAGCAACCTCACTATTTTATTATAATCAACAGGTTAGAAGCTTGCAATTAGACTCTGGTCAAAACAAAAACAGTAGCTTTACAACACAAAGACACGCATACCATAATATTTACCATAGCCTGTTCTACCAGTCACAATTACATGACATTACTATTATTGTATCTCGATGTTACGGCCAAGAGTACCAAGACTACCAAGGTAGAGTAATAACCACCTCTAATCGTCACGCTTCGGGGCACACGAGTACGTCTCAGTACAAAACGAAACAAGTTTCAACATCTTGCCATCTCAAAAAAAGAAGACCACATCAATCATTAGAGCACTTTCTAAACTGTTTATTGTTATTTGAATCTTTTATATAGACGTTGCCGTGGCAACAGTTCAATGTCCATTTATTGTATCGGCTTCTGACTGAGTCAATTAGTCGCTAGATTTAGTCTATTAAAGAAATTGGCTATACCTTGTTAGATAAAATCTGATAACAGTTTATTTGAGTACGGCTGAATATTCACTTAAAAGTGACCTAAAAAGACTTAAACGAAAAAAACTACAGTATTCTTTAATTTCATCCAATTCTACTTTTAAATACGGAAAGCTAAAAAACGATCTCGGTAAATCAAATACTCTTTCATAATGTTTCTTTTTCAGCCGTAATGCATCAAATAGAGCTGAGAAAAAGAAAGAAGATGCGCGTAATCACTTCAACGACATAGCCTCGGCAAGAACGAACAATGGTCGAGAAAGTTACGATGACCATTACCATTGTATAGCTTCTGATTTTACACTCGAAGTGGCAATGGTTCTAAACATTAAAGTGACCACAATTCAAAACACTCTTTTGTAGCTAAGGTAAGTGAAGCCTTACCGTATCGTTTGAATAAATTATGGATGTGCTAGGTAAAACCTTGTATTCAGGTTACCTCGATACTTAATTAACGACGGGACTGATCAATATTAAGAACGACACAAAATATAAAGATAGCTGAATAATTAACGATTTTACGAGCATCATGAATAGAGCACATAAATTTCAGAACTACCGCTCAAAAAGGCCAGCAGTAAACTGTCTGTTAACATTTTATGGTTTCAAAGCTTTGTTTCTGTATCGCTCTAAAGGTTGACAAATCGGATTGTGCAGCGAGTTTCCATAGTAAAGTCAGGTCGTTGTACCGTAGAGTTCTAGTTCGGGCGATAGTGGATAAGGAACAGTCAACATGCCCCGGCCAAACAAAGGACGCACTTGTTTTGCTTTATTTCGCAATGTGGTGCTTTTATGGCTGCTTTTCCGGTTGAAATTTTTAAGGTATTTCTTGAACAATGTAATTCGTAACGGTCAGTGTCTTTAATGGCGGCTTTTCTTATTCATACGAAGTTGACGCAATGTCGAACTGTTATACGCAGTTGGTTAGTAGTATTAAGATGAGAAAAAGTTATTTCGGGAAAACATATTCAAAGTAGAGCTTTCGGTACAAGAATGAATATTTGATCACTCCGCATAAAGGTTTCTATTGTAACAAGAGTTTCTCGTAAAACTTAATAACCATTTCGTAGTAACCAAAACCTAAAAAGAATACATCCTTAAACGTCTAGCATTGTTCTTAAATGCACAAGAGTAGAACAAAGATGAAGTTCCGTACGAATGGAACACCATTCGCACTCTCCAAAGATGGTCGAAAGTCGTCCAAACACAGTGAGTCCAAAAAAAAATCACGCCTAATTATCTATTTGACGCTAGCGAATAGTTAGTTATTCAAAAAGCCTGCCCCTCCCCCGCCCTCACCTCTGTTACTCAACACAACACGGCTCATTAGAACCGGGCCGTGGGAAGCACCGGCCGACTAGTGCCGTATGGACCGCGACTAAACTTATCGATAAATGTTACACATTTTTCTATCATGTTAAAGTCAGCTGGAAGCCGATTTGATGGTACGATTGTGATAAGGCATGATGATTGTGATATTGTGTAATGATGTTTGTTTGATCATTATAAAAATTGAGCTAAAATGAAGGATGATTATCCAATTATTTGACAATGGGGGATGTAGAAGACCAGGCAAAGTGGATAAAATCGTGCAGGAAGGTAGAGTCCTGGCTCCTCCCTCAACAGCTGAGAATAATAAATGGAGGCAGAAGAATGAGAACCATAGATTATTTCGCGGTCTACTTAGTTTTTTTAGGACAGCTTTTCATTTTACATTTATGGTTGGAGAAGTTACCAGCCTAATTTAAAACTTAATACCTTTATTTTATTTTAGAGACAAAAGATACTTTCAGGATTTATGTTTCAAGAATGATGGACGCTTTTAATTACATTTTATATTGAAATAATATTTCACTAAACGGACAAACAAAAATTTTAATTAAATTAGCTTGAAGGGAGAATTTTGTCAGTCTTTCCCGCGGAGTATTTTATTTTGAATTAGAAATTAATTTTATAATAAAGAACTGCGTGGAATGTTTGGACTACCGATGATTGACGACCGATGGAAATATAAATTTTATGATCATGATTCATGAAAGCGTGACACTGTAATAAACATAGCATCGGGGGTTTAAAATTGGGACGCCGCATTTGCACAATTTTATTGGGAACCATCACACACATGATCCACATTTTGATATGACGGAAGCCCCTAAAATAAATCTTGACACATTTTTTCATTACCGATACACGATAAACGAATTAAGGAAAAGGACACATAAGTTGATGACAAAAATCCATCGACATTGTTTACAGGAAAAACTCGATAGACAGCAACCCCTAGTTAGTTTGCAGCGCAGCGTTTACAAACAACGGTGGCTGCGAACGACTGACTACATACGAACACTATGTGAATATAACTTTCAGTTTCAACATACGTGTGAATAGCGAACTTATGTTCCCTGTACACAAGGGCTTTGGACGCAAATACTTGGCTGTTGGTCCCCAAGGACCAAGGCCAACGTACAGTTTGTCAAACAGCTCATGATGTTATTTATTTAGCCTATTTGACTGTCTTGCTCCTCGTAATGTTGAGTCAGTTTTGCTAACACTGGTGTTTTGTGTAGATTAAGTACAGTTAATCAGGATTCGTATAGAGCTGAACTGAATAATCGGACGTAGTCAATAATGGGAAAATTCTGTATAAATACTGATAATGACCCTAGTAAAAACTATGATACCAACATTAATGTCCCGTGTCCGTAAGAATAAAAATAGAAAATAAGCATTATAAAATAGAAGACTAACAATTATAACGTTAATTACGTAAGTGGTAGTTTTGAAAAATCACAGAAAAAAAAGCGGCTTCACCACTAATTCCCTGTTATATTGCTGATGAAGCATGTTTAGACTTGTCGCACTCATGCGCTCCTAGAATAAGCTTTTAAATAGTTTAATCCTACCAAACTCGGCTTCAGACATTCTCAAACAAGTACTCGTAAAAGCATTTGTATAGACATTATTCTGAGACAAATTTTTGCCTTCCTTTTTCTTTTTTGCGACCAAAGTATTTTCATAAATTCCTTAACCAACCTAATTAGAGGTAAAACACAAAAGTACTTAATAGCACGACAAAAAGAAAACAGATTCAGTAACCATTAAAAAGTTGCCAACGTTATCTAAAAATCTGTCTTTCTTAAAACAAGTTGGGACGGGCTCTAGTTATATTAGCCTGAGAAGTGACATTACAAGGAAAATTTCATCTTGTTTAACTTAAATCGTAACTTTTTATAGCCGTCGGTCGCGTGAATTCACTCTGTTCCTGTTCTGAACAAGATGCAGATATAACGAGATAATATTTCTCTTCATAAAAATATCCTCTGAATATTTGAATATCTTATTTTTACGTAGTCTAAAAATAATGTTGTCTCTCTTTCCATTAAGCGCTGTAAGCCCAGTGCTCCTTTCGACGAAGCCTGAAATTGAAATTCAGGTAAACAAAATATTGTTTTTTATTTAACTTTAAACAGTGAACTCAAATAACAGGGCTTAGTTATAAAATAATATTCTGAGAACTAACTGAGTAAAGATAAAAAATATTTTATAATTTATATTTTAGAAATATTGTTTTGGCGCTTTGTCACATTTACCTACCTATTACCGTTTGGCGTGGAAGAGGTACGCATATCCGACTGCCCGCATTAGCTATGGTGGCTGGAAATATCTCGTCTTATCACAAACGTTTTATAAATACGATAAACATACAAATACCAATCTACCGAAACTTCAAACCAGGATTTCGCACAGATCTGAATACAGAAAATAACCCTGTCTTTGCTGTTGCGCAGTCGGGTAAAAACAGTTTCCCAAGTGATTACCGATGCACCCCGGTCAGTTAGCCTTGCGTTCAACCTTGCTGGCTGGCTAATCTTTTCAGCACGCATCAATTCCCCATGAAAAAGAAAATATTAATCAAGTAGTCTTTTATGGTTATTGTCATTTACCTCTCTGAGGAAATTAGGTAAGAATGTAAACAACTTTCTGGGTAGTCTAGTTTTATGTTTTTAGGGTTGCGTTTCAGTGATGATTATTTTATGTGTTATACAAAATAATATTTTTTTGGGTCTTTCTACGGTTTTCAAATATTGCCATTAGAATCTTTACAGGGGACCTTTTAAGCCCCTTTCGGCTTTAGGGGTATTTTTGCAACACGTTGTATAGCTCGTGCTAACACGAGGGAAGACACGGGTCAACAGTAAAACTATCGTCAGAAATCAAAAGAAATAAACTCCACCAGGTACTGGTTATTTAGTAAAATTAGGTTATCGTTCTAAATTAGAATTACGCTCCCAAGTGTTAAAACTCGTGGATATTCTAAGACGGAGTGAAGGGATAAACTGTTTATACGTATAAATTACCGTGTCAGTTGGTACGCACAAAATAATCCCTTGGTATTTGCCAATCACAACCAAATGTTTACGTATTTTCATGAAAAATAAAATATATGCACCGCACATCCAAAAATGTCATAAATTATCAAAAATTTCACTCGAAATTGTTTTAAAAGGTGTAATAAATATCATTAAAATGTTTTTTCTCGCACCTGAATACAGTTGGACGTTGTCCAGATTTTGAACGTTAAATTTCGACTGCGGGATACATTTCGCTGACCAATGCCGCGTATGATATTTCTATTCCATAAAATATTAACAAAGCGGGTAATGTATGTAGAATTACAATAAACTTTATTGCGGTTAACAGTTATATTTTACATTATTATAACGTTTGCGGATCGTCATGATTTCATGTGTTATCGTAAAACTTGCAGAGATCATGACAGCGTAATTTGCGCGGATTTGAGAGTATTTAGTTATGAAATCTGCAGATTTAATGTTATATTTATTTAAATATAATGTGATAGAATATTTAATGCCTGTTACAATTATCCTACGGAAAAATCACATCCTAATGGAATAATATTGTGAACAAAAAAATTAAGTATGATTTCGCAAATTAGATAAATTGTAGAATGTACAAAAAATATTTTTATTTTCAAATTGAACTTGTTCAATGTCACAGTTTTAATGTAGGTACAAACATCTGTAATTTATTGTTAAACACTCTATTATGTAGTTTTAACTGATTCTGAGTTATTAGAACACTCAAGAATATTGTGTCATACATAACATTATGTTTTTATGAAAACTTCTCAGTTAGTAGGCGATTTTTCCTACGAATCACACCAATCATAAAATGTATTTTAAATATGAAGTTAGAGTAGTCATTCAGGAAGATAAAAGGGAAATCGAAACTTTAAAGTTGATCGTATTAAATAAATAGAGCCGATAGAGCTGCTCAAATCAAAAATCTTGGGTTAAGTAAATAAATACCGACACAGAGCGCGCCCCTCTCGTCGCGGGCGCAATGCTACGCGGCGCGGTGCAGCGCTAGTTCGACTCGCGACCTCGCCGCGTGATCAGCTCATGATTAAGGACTCCGATTGGGTCCGAAACTAGTCGGGCAATCCCGAAAACTACACGTGAGTCAACCGTAACTAATCATAAATCTGAATGTGTCTCACGAAAGTTATAATAATAATAAAGTAATATAAAATTGAATCTTTGTGAGTTATAAAATAGAATTCCTTTTTTTTAAATACCTTGCCCCTCTCTAGTAATTTCTCCTGTATTGTGGGTGCGTTTACAAACATTAAAACTTACGTACACAAACAGCTAGACCCGGGACAATTACTTGTAGGTCATACAAATATTTGTTCCGTGCGGGAATCGAACCCGCGACACGCAGCGCAGCAGTCAATCGCTGAACCACTGCGCCAACCGTGCCGTCAAAATGTATAATAAGGACAATATTAACAATGAAAGAAAGTTGCCAAAATCAAGCCAGATACTAAGTATCTACTTTGATTTTGGTATTTTTTAAGCATTACTTTGTGTAGAAGTGTTTATTAAACGCATCCTAAAACTAAAGAAACATTAATGTAATTTAGAGCCCAACACGATTTAATTACAAAATATACCACAAAAACGTACAAGTCCAACTAACGGGCCATTCAAAACTGGGTCTATTGCCATTATAAACGCATCGTAACGTTACAAACACTGTATGCGGAACTTAAACGCACCGGTTTCGTGCTACTCTCAATCGTATATCATTCGACATAATTGCATTTACGCAGTGTATAATCCCACGGTCCGCCGTGTCGCCGCTATTTAGCGTTGTAATAGGTACTGGCGCATTTTAGAACAATAGTACGTTAAATTTATTTATACCTGTTTATTATTCATCAAAATAAGATTTTGAAGCGTTTTATTTAGTTTTGGGTTAGTAATATTTTGAACATCTTTACTTTACGCTGGTGGGAGTTTTTCAGTAACAACAAAGTCAAGAATAATATGTATTTTTAAAATTTGTGTTATTATTGCATTATTATTTTGTTCTTTATTCATCTTACATCTTATCTATTATATCATCTAAAAAACAAAATAAAAAAAATACGATATACATTTAAAAATATAAAAAATTGGGGTCCGCCGGCATTGGGAGCAGGGTCCAAGCTACCGGTGGTTAGGGCTCCAGAGACAGGAACCTGCTCACAATACGGGCCGTGTCGAGGAGGACTGCTTTCTGTATCGGGCCCTTGATCCAACCAAATAACGAGAGCCTCATGAGCTGTTGGTCGAGGC
This sequence comes from Amphipyra tragopoginis, assembly GCA_905220435.1. Classification (NCBI taxonomy): domain Eukaryota; kingdom Metazoa; phylum Arthropoda; class Insecta; order Lepidoptera; family Noctuidae; genus Amphipyra; species Amphipyra tragopoginis. The sequence continues at coordinate 13,015,324 of HG992005.1, read as the reverse complement.
TCTTGGCCATTAGGCCATTGGCCGTTACGACTATCGGCACAATGGTTGCCGAATCCACATCCAACATGTTGACAACCTCGTGTGCTAAGTCAAGATATTTGATTTGTTTATCTTTCTCAGCTTTCACGAGGTTTTTCTTCATGCGGGATTGTAACATCAATAATCATTGTGCGGCGTTCTGATCAATCTATCACTATAGCATGTGTTATTACTTTGTTCAATCGAAATAAGTATCACATTCTAGAGCAAAGCTTTCATTTATAGTGGCCATTAATAACAACTCTAAACCGTTGGCTGGAGACCCTTCAAGTCTCACCAACAACTGTCCGGTTACGTAGAAGTAGCCCGTTAGGATTATCTACAAGCATTTAATTAGAATAATAATAACTCCAAACCATAATACGTCAGCTGTGAACTTAAAAAATGTAAACTTCACCCCAATTCCGACGTAACGGACGGCTCTAGTCCAAATAAAAATGTCGGATCGAATCTGTCAATTCGGAAATCGTAAGTTAAAAAACTGCCGATAAAAACATGTGGCCGGAATGTCCGGGCACGCAGCAGATGTCCGACATCAAGACGTTATGGAGGGTAATCCCGATCACATGTTGTACGAAAAACGATCGGGTGTGCACGCCGCGTATCGATTCAACACTAGACCCGATCCTCTGAGAGACTTGGCCGATGTCACCCGCGCCTTTATAATATTAGAAATAGATCAGATGTAAGCAATAAAGGCGGATGACGAGAGATTCAACCATGTATATTGAGATATGAAATAGAATTATTCAATACCAGCAAATGTATGCCATGCGATTTTAGTTTTATTGCGATTATGACATCCACTCCCGTTTCACACTTTATAAATATCCGGCATTCTGTTTATTTATGTTCAGAAATGTCGAGATATAAATTTTCGCTACACTAAAACGTAATAATAGATGCACTAAGTCTAGAGTTATAATTAGATAAATCCTACGCGCATAAGTACGCTAGTTACCTGGACCGAGTGTTAAACCTAAATACGCGCAGTGGTGCGTTCAGTTTACACAAACTTCCAAGAAACTCAACCGACTGACGCAATTCCGGTCATGGATCTCGAGTTGCCCGAACCGAATTCAACTGCTCTTCGAGCTAATTTCCGAACGTCACTTTGTTCTTTATTCAATTTCCGATATCGGCTACTTCGCGTTCCAATTTCAAATTTATTTTTGTTTCTTTTTAATTAATCGCGATAAAACATTTTGGGGTACAATTACAAGCAATCTAGATTTAATGAGACATGTTTGATAAAAGAAAATAAATAAATGAGCAAAAAAAAGGGAAAATATACCTACACTTGATCGCCTAAATTAAATTCCTCGACGGGATTAACAGGAATTACGCAATTAGGGAAATAAATTACTATAAGGGATTTCAAGAAACGAGTGGCGGGCAACGCAGGACCTATCGGGAATTAAAACAAAATACAACAGGTTGTCGATTTAAAACATACAAACACCTTTTACATAAAAAAACGTGTCAGAACGTTTGCTTCAAAAATATAGTAATAATACATACAGCAATTGGTGGGTAAGTTAAGCTTATTTTGCGGGACATATCTGTTTTTTGTATTGCAAGGCTTTATAGTAGGTGTAAAATATAACAAAACGAGATGTAGATAGATAAAATGAAAAAGACAATGATTGATACAGAGGCCGTAAGAGAAAATCATTTTCCTCGGAAGCTCCCCCTACCCTTTGGTGCCCCCTCAGCCATCATAACAGCCGTCTCGGCCGAATATTAAATTTGCTTCATCAGTAAAAAGCGAGTACATTTCGCAATATTGTGAATTTTGTTCGGATAAATTGGACTAAAAATGTTTCACTGTGGGCGATAAATGTAATTATTAAAATAACTAACTATAAATATTGAACAGATGCTCCTGCGAATGTCCGATACACGACGCCGTTGTTTTTGAACAGCTAATAATTCTTGAATATAAATATTTTTTATCGTAGGTGGGATACCTACAAAGTTTTTCGCAGATATATTAGATAGTTATCTACTTTCTACTTACATTTTTCGACAGCTAAGAAGCATACCAGTACGAGTTTACGACTTATTTTAAGTTTGGCGATGGCTTACCTGGAAAAACAGAAAAAGTTTTTATTAAAATCAAATCTTACATTTACTACACAAATTCAAAATCAAATTAATGTAGCTAAACGGTGAATCGCACTCCTCTTAGTTTAAAATAAAATGTATTTGAAAATAAATATCTTCATCCGTCTTCATAACACCTCTTTCATCTAATAGGCGGCACTAATCATAGAACAGTTACAATACTAATGTATGACAGCTGTTCTCGTTACTCCAATAATAAATACACTACCTGGTTAACAGGTCTAGAAAGTCTTACAAAACTCTACAAACTACATAAATAACAAAGATTATATCTATTACCTACATACATAAAATACGAGACTCAATGTAAATTACAATTTCACAAAAAATATTTCCTCTTCCCTTGCAAATAACATAATTAATCCGATCAAGATATTAGATAACGTCTTATGACAGCCAAATGTTCTCGAAATAAATTCGATGTCGTAAAACATCGTTAAGTATCGTAATACAATAACTCTTGGAGTTCGCCCGTTGCTATGCAATTAGGCAGGAAAACAAGAAGGAAAGAAATAAAAAGTGCATGCCCTCGACAGATGTTGGCGCATTGGCGCTGAGCGATCGAGACAGGTGCATCTCAGGGCTGGTGCACGCGACCAGTAACTTCACCAAATTATAATTCAGACACCAACGACCAATGATATTATAACAAAAAGAAGTAGATATGTTACGTTCATAGAAAATGGTGTTTAAAATTCGAACCTGCATTATTTTCACTAGTATCTCTAATGAGTAAGACGAAGATACTAAATAAATACGAGAGTGAAAGAGATAGCTATTTCCAATTACAACAATTGTTGTAATTTTGAATTGTCATTTTTGGTGCGTCAATGACATATCTACTTCTTTTTTTATATAATATCATTGCCAACGACGCGTTTATACGCGATACGATGAGTATTATACGTTTTTAGGTTGACTTAATACATTGCGAATATTTATGTCGTCGCCATTGATTATTTTATAATGAAAGTGTTAAGAACTTTAAGAGGTGGAACAAAATAATGAATAATATTTAAGAGTATGTTGATTTAGATCGAAATTAATAGATATTTTGATTTGACCGTAATATTCTTGTTTGCATAAATGTTGGTTTCAAGATATTCATTTATCACGGGGTTTCGGAGGGCATTTTACCACTCAAAGGTCTATAGATCCAACAATTTGGCAAACCGAGCAATTAGGACTAATCGCTATAGTTTCCGAGCAATTTGTGCAAATGACGCGTTACTGGCTCGGCACGACTGCTCTTCGACTAATGAGCTATCCACGCAATTATTACGCTATCGATTGTTACTCCTTCAATTGAGAGTACAAGCCAACTGATTGATTTCGTAATAAACAATTTCGGAATACCTACCTTTTGAGTAGTAGAAACTGTAGCTTACTTTTAATTCTTAAATAATCTATACATATAATAAAATCGTGTTTCTTAGGTAAATAAAAAAATGTTGTCCAGAACTTATAAATCGCGCGGTAACGAAACCATAGCGCGATCTAATTCGACGCCAACGCCATCTAGGGAAGTAAAGATCAAACATGTGTTTGCATGTTTGAGTAAGCATCACGTAAAAAGAGCTGACCCAATGCCGTTGACTTTTATAAACAAATATTGTGCTTATCTCCAAGTAACATATTTTTTTTGTTTCATCACAATCGGTTCACGCAATCAAAAGATATGCAAATAATCAATATCTTCTATACATATAATAAATCTGTGGACTTGGCGTGTCTGTACATAGCAAATATTTTAAAAAACATGGTTGGGGTGTTAAAGATAACCAAAAGAACCCATTTTTAACATTTCTGGATTTGTTTTCTGTTTGTCTGTTTATCTGTTTATCTGTTTGTTTGTTCGAGCATCACGTAAAAAGAACTGACCCAATGCTGTTGACTTTTATCAACATATATTGTGCTCATCTCTAAGTAACATATGTTTTTTGTTTCATCGCAATTGGATCACGCAATCAAAAGATATGCGAATTTTAAGTTTTCTAGAAGAACTTAGCATGTATTACCATTATTTTCAATAGATGGCGTTACGTGTATCAAATCACGTTGTGAGGAAATATTTATTACTACGAATAAATCCATAAATTACCTAATATTAATTGTTGAATTAGTACCTATTCTCAGTCTACGGAAGGTCTATTGAAATGCTACCCTTATGAAGAAGGTACTAAGCTTTTATTAAAAAAAACGAAGATATTTTTATTTAGAATTTATTAGGTTTTACCTATCTGAATGGCAGTGGAATCGGGAATACATTCAATTTCTTATTGTTGTTCACAATAAAATGAATCCATGATGACTAATAGTAGGATTTTTTATTCATTGAATGTTCATACTTTTTGGGAATGCTGATGCCGAAAATAAGGTCCAAATCCAAGTCGGAGTCGGTGGCCATGATTATTTGTAAGGAAAGCACTCACCCAATGCTTTCGTCGAAATTTAATATTTCGTAATCATTCTATCTACTCATATTATAAACATGAAAGTTTATGTAAGTTTGTGAATTTGGATGTTTGTTAATCAATCACGCCTTGCGGCTGAACGGATTTGAATCTAGCTATCTATACTATTATATATTACTTATTATACTATTAATAAAACTCAAACTGCACTTTGTCTGGGGTAGGTTAGGTACTATACTATCGATAAAAAAATGAAAACATTTTTTTTGGAATTATTGTGTATCTGTCTGTCTGTCCGGGCATCACTTAAAATTCCGTTGATGGGACTTTCACTGATGTGTTGAGTAAAAAGCGAAAATTTTGCTGATAATAATACCATCACGCTATTGTTCATAGGAGCCCAGCAGTGGAACATTATTTTCACAGCCTGCGATGTATGATCACGTAAAATTCCGTTGATGGATTTTGATGCGACTTTCACTGATGTGTTGCATAAAGAGCTGCGCTTTTGCTGTTATATATATCATTACGCTATTGCTCATAGGAGATGAGCAACAGAACATTATTTCCATATATTCCACATACGGCGACGTATAAGCTTAATACGTCGGATAGGTATTATCCACGGTAAGCTTAATACGTGAGATATGTATAATATTATCACGGTATTTACAATGAGGACTGAGTAGATGTTTCCTAAGAATATCATCTAATTTCAGAGAATTTGTCAGAAATCAGCGTAGCAGAATGCAGTTGTGAGAGATCGGTGGCCCTACATGTTCTGCGTTCGAATGTTTTCAAATTATGTTTTTTTATAAAAAAAAATTGCAATGTTTTTTTTATTTTTTATTTTGGTCATTGTTGTCAGTATTATAAAAAACCTGTCGCTTTTATCTATAACTATATTTTATGTAGGTATAGTGAAATGAAAGTATAACAATCAATCGGTAGCTGTAAATATGTAACCAACGTGTAACATATTAATTCACAATAAATATCAATATACTTACAATTAATATATAATCCATTTTAGCAAAGACATGTATTAAAGCTATAGGTTTTATGAATCTTAACGGTCAATCAAAATGAGCTGAAACTCTACTTGAAGAAATGGTTCAAAAGATATTAGTGCCCTGGTGGACCACTTTTGTCTATTATTGTTTTATTGTAATAAATTGGGTACATATACATTATTTAGTTGCTGCGACACAGTTTTGTTTTCCGACTTCCACGCGGACGGAGTCGCAGGCACTGCTATTGGAAATAAATGTGATTAGATTTAAAAAATGATTACAAATACATTGTTTAGTTGTTGCGACACAATGTTGTTTTCCGACTTCCACGCGGACGAAGTCGCGGGCACAGCTAGTGTATAATAAATTATATCAACAATATAATTAAATTAGCTAAAATAAAGTAGCCTAGACTTAACATCAGTATACTTTCGCATCTGCAAGACTAAGGCCCGGACTCCACCAAAGCGGAGATGTGCGGAGATGTCTCGATCAACCAATAGGATTGCGTTATTTTCAAATCTCTCCGCTCAGCTTCAACTTAAAACGAATTCCTATTGGTTGTTTACGAGACATCTCCGCACATCTCCGCCTTGGTGGAGTCCGGGCCTATACCATACAAAATTAAAAGTAACAGAAAAACTAATCAAGTATAATTTGCCAACCCTGCGTAAATAATCGAATATCGACAGCGCGGCCGCTTCTTGGCCGCCTGCTAATCGACCTACTAATCGCCGGCCGTCGAGTAGTTAGCCCACCATCCACTGAGATAAATACCAACTTACGCATTTTATTACACCCAGCCAATACCCTCGGGACTGCACATTATTTAAAATAGATTCGATTAGTTCCCTACGGATGCGGTAATCGAACATGTTAATGTTGTACTAATCGCTTAAATTACTTGTTATTTAGCAGTTAAGTAACTATCGATTAGTGTCGCAAACCTGCTATTATATTTTATTGCGACTATTATCATCCGGTATTAAAAGAATTATTTGATAGTTTCTTACCAAATAAATAAGTTACATAACGCGGTTTAGATTGTTACAAAATATAATACCGCGGCTTAGTAAGAAAGCTGCTTGTAATCGTCAAGAGAAAAACAAAGTAAAAATTAAGTCGTGAGCCAAAATTATAATAAAGCAATCCCAACAAAGACATTCCACAAGTCCGGCTTACGGCACCGGCCGAGCCGCGGCGATGTGCCCCCTCCCCTTCCCGTCGTTGTTTAATTCCATTAAACCACCCCTTTTATCTTTTTCGCTTTTATCTTTTCCCCACTATTGGATTACTGAACAAAATGGCGTGCAAGAGACACACGCAATCTTTCGCCTTTGCCATTACTTCACCTCTATTTGTAATAGCCTTTTCCGTTTCTGCGGATGACTGCTTTTATGCATGTGCACAGCATAAAAACGGACAATTAAAAAAAAACTATTTAATCTTGTACAACATAGATTTGTAGACCAAATGTTTGCAACAGTGGCTTTGTAGAGCCCCTGATTGTTTTTATAAAGATTTTCCACTGAGTAACTTTTGTACAACGTTTCTAATCCTAGACGGATGCTACTCGTAAAATTACCCCTCGCCATAATATCCTAAGGGTAAATAGAAAATCAAGCACGAACATTTCCTCATGATTTCCACTATCCCTAACGAAAAAGGGCTAAATGTTTACAAAACAAACCGCACATGAAGACTAATTAAATAGTTTGTTTGGATTCATTCTCATATTACCGCCACCCTCGCACACCACTTTAATCTATATCGTGTAACACGTAAACAACGAGTTCAATTCAATCAAACTCCTCGGTGTGGTGTCTGCGCAAACTGTCAAAGTAACATTGGTGTAGTTTAAATGACGTTCTCAAATTGAAATACTGGCGTCAGTGACGTTGAAGCGAGCAGTTCACTCGGTTGAGAACGTAAACTAAACACGAATTTTCACGTAATTGATAGTAATATTGTATGAGCTGACAGTACTGTCTCATCTTGCATAGATTTAGTTCGATTTTCTGGGCATTGTTAATTAAATTGTCGTTTTGGTGTAAGCGAGTTATACAATAATCTAAACACCATGATAACTTCTGAATAAAAACAGATCTTTGAGCTAGAGCTCCAAGAACAAAAAGTTGTTGAAACTTAATACGCTTTTTATAATTTACAATCTTTTGGTAACATGTCTTTTACTTAAAAATTAAAGCGCTTACCGAGCCTGAAGCGCCTAATATTTTAGCAATTTTTAGCTTCCTCTCGAGTTCCTAAGAAAATTATCTTAAAAGCGTTACCTCACCCGCATGTTTATCGATTGCCAATTCACTTGACGAACCACCACCTAAAGTCCTAAACAATGTCGTTCGTCTTCAAACTACGTCACTTAAAACAAACACGCATATGGCAAGTTGCGTGAACCTCCCACCATCAAAGTGATAGTGTAACTTCCTCACGTCGATTAGGGTGAGTAACGCAACTAATTTCTAATATGTTTCGTTAACGGCACTTACATGAGTTCCCGTCGCCGACCTGCAAATTTTCAGCTTAGGCAGCATAGTTGCTTGACTAAGTTAGTTGTTTCATGTTATCAATATACAATGTGGTGACAATCAGCACACTGAAGAGATAATGAGTAGTTTAAATAAAAGTTGGCCACCGTCTCGTTTTTTTTGGCATTGTAACTTTCATAAGACGCATTCATATTTATGATTAGTTACGGTGGACTCATGTCCACTTTTCGGAATTGCCCGACAAGTAATTAAATTAGTCGGGCAATCCCGAAAAATGCAAGTGAGTCAACCGTAACTAATCATAACCATCTCGATTTCTCAATGTCGTGATTGCGGACCTTATCTCGCATTTTGGGGGAGACAAATAATTTCAGCTGTCGACTGTAGTCTGTGATGTGATTTCAAAATAAGCAATCGAAGAATCATTGTTAAATGGCAATGGCAAAATTTTCAAATTATTTTGCTACATCCTCTTTCGTCTACGTGACGTCCTCACGCTCTCGTTCAATAGAAGCGAAAAGAATTTCATATTTGCGTGTTTCCGGGAATTCTACGCCAGTAAGCAGATTGTCGACAATATCTTTGTAGCGTTAGGTTTCAAGTGTTTCCTTTAACCTATTTATATGTGTACTTATATTATTGTTTGGTAAATTGACGCCTATTATTTTTATAGAATTATAAAATACACATCACGATTCATTACTTACATTTTTTTCTAGCAACGTTGTCCTCTTGCGAGGTTAATTCAACCGGGGACAAATAACTTTAAATAATTGCAGTTGACATACAAAGAACAACTAATGGATGCATTCTTAGTACATCATTGGCAGTAGACTTTACAAAAAGAGAATGCGCGTGCGACGTGGCGTGCGTGTATAGCGTCAGGGTTGCCCCAGCCAGTATTACTCGAATAATAAAAAAATACTCGACTAAAAATATTTTGAGGATAATATTTATCTCTGTTTGTATTAAAACAATTTTTAATTCATTACTACATATTTCAATTCCATAATTAATAGGTATGACCTCCAATAGGCACTTAATCAAGTTATTACTTGTAAATAGGTACTTCCATAACATTACTCATGCCATCGAACCGGTTGTCATAGTAATACCAATACCAACGTACAACGACAGTCATTACAGGTAGTTAGAAGTCTGAAAAATCTGATAACCGGCCTAAACTTAAGGGGTGTTCAGATGGCAATCGCTCCGTGTACAATTCTGATGATATTAAAAATAGAAAGGCGAGATATGTGGAGTAGCTTTGCCCAGCAGTGGGACGAAATAGGTGAGTAAATCATCAACGGCCTTTTCATCTTTACAGATGTTTTATAGCATTTGAGTTAGAAGTTAATGTTCACAGTAACATAATGGCAGGATTGAAAAAAAAAAAAACTCAATTTGGGTCTGTATAAGCCAATTCAGAAGCGGCTTAATGCCTCCCGCATGGTCTGCTGTTGAAATTTGTAACAGTTGATATACAAACTAATAAAGTTATTAAAAACCAGTACGAACTATCATCCCCGCAGCCCTATATCTAATACATAACAGTTGCGTTCCATGTGCCATATCGATACTGGCCACTCACTTTCGTGCGCGCGCGCACCGAATTGCACTGACTTAATTACGCGTCAACGGTGCGCGCTCCAACTATGTAGAGTTAAACTGTTGCTGTCAATTGCACAGTAAAACGATACGTGGCCTATAAACTAACAACTGTTCGCATAAAATGGCGTGTTTTTACAGTTTATTACACGGGTATAATATGCGTGGAAAATTATACGTCAGTCATGTTTTGACACGACGCTTTTTAGTACACGACAGTTTCAATAATCGTTTGACTTTGCGGAAACTTTCTAACATTATTGCTAGCATAAACTTGTTAATAAGACAGTTATTCTACTTCGCCTCAAACAAACATTTAGAAAAACGTTCTACATTCAACTAAAACTGGGGCAAAGTAATGAATCGAATAATCATTAACAAAATTGACTTCGCAAACGCATTTCAATATCACTAAAACTAGACAGCACCTATTCAGCTGTTATTCCGTGCGATCAAACTCGCATTATTTAGACACAAACAATCGAACCACTAACGTATCGGAGGTACAATTAATCGGTACGGTGGCACAACCCCTGCGACGGTGACGCCGACGTTTTATAACCCTTTGTGATCGGAATCACTTTGATCGGAACACAATTGCGAACAGAGGAAGGTCGTAATCAGTGAACGATTGTGACAGCGTCGTGGCGTTGCGGTCGTGGCGTAGTGCCGCCCTGCGAAATCGAAATATCACAGACGCATCAACTAATCATTTATACTCGGTTCCGGCATCGTATGAGATATTTTCTGAGATGAAACATAACACACACAACAAATCGAATTACATGATCAGTCGCCTGACGTAGGCGGTATGGGAACAATGAGTGAATCGAAACCATTCCACATTCGGAATAATATGGAAATTGAATATAACCATGAAAACCATTTTCAAGCAAAAAACTTCAGAAACTATGTACTTAGAACGTTAATCTCTCTTAAGAAACTAGTTTGAGATTTCTACGTATTTTCTTAATGCACTCGTATGCAATAGGTAGGTACCACGAAATCCGTAAAGGATCTTACGCCAACTCCGAGTTGTAAGCAAATTAGATCGTGTTAAGTACGTACTGAGTTGGCTTTCTGAAGACGAGAGGAAACGTATGAATATTATGTTAGTATACTAGTAATAATAACAATTCCCTGATCTTACTCATTCCTCAATTTAGTCGGATAAATTTAGATTGCGTGAAATGACGTATATCGCAGCTGATCATCATAATTCACAACTCATATGTTTGTCGTGTCCTTATTCAATATTTTCACAAAACATCAAATTATACTCATTAAAGAACTACTTTTGTAACTTCCTTTTGTCATAGTTTCGAAGTATAAAATATATACCGTATATGAAAATGGAACTAAGTTGCACTTAGATAAGCTACAGAAACTATTTGGATAAACACCACTGAAAAAATTCAAAAACTATTTTGTAATAAAAGGAGCGCCAAATAAGATAGAGAAACCAATTAAGTTCGTAAAATTCAAATGTACTTGACGCTCAATACTGCTACCATTCCGCCAATTACTTATAAAAACGTCCCGAGTTCGTTCCCATTAAAGCCACATCCAATTTCCATCTGTATGAAATGACGGGCTCCGTCTAATGTTGCCGCGTCATGCATTCTATAATCCCCCTGGTTGCCACTGTGTGCGGCCCTCAATCTGCACTGATTGAAACGCGGCTGTGCTTGCCGAGCATTTCGCTTCTAGACGAACGACCGACGAACGGTCGGTGAACGGTTATGACTTCACGTAATACAATCGTTTCTTCATTCTTCACAGTTTATCTCGTCATCGCTGATTGTGATCAAACAATATGAAATATCGGAACAATAAATTGTGATGTTCAGTGTGACATAATAAATCGGCTTAATAAGGTTTTGTAAGATTTCACAAGAAAGCTGTGTTTGTTTGTGAATCTAGATTTGAAACAGAGACATAACTCAAATTGAATTCTGTTTCAATAACTTTTACTTTTATTAATAAACTGGTTACATTACTCCAATTTTCGGTGCTCACATTAACATCTAATGGCATAATTTTAAACTTGTTTAGATCGTTGGGTAGGTGTAAAATCTGCGAGGTGGCGTTAAGTGGCGGATAATTTATTCCACATCCCGGGAAATAACGATAGACCGATCGGGATGCCGAGACGCCCTCCCCTCGCCCCACCACATAATCCTTTGATGGATTCTACTCCGCAGACGCTCGAGAATACTGGAAAAGTGCACTCCGCTAAGGAAAAACACAAAAACATATCTCTGAAGAATTCCTTGTGTAAACGTTTTAAAAGAATGCGTGTCAAACTGGTGTGCTTTGTGTTACGAAGACGTACGTTACCATTATTATTATTTACATCGATTTCGTAGAGTCGTGATGATGTTATATTGGATGGCTAATGGTTTTATTATCTTTGCTTAGGCATTTCTTAACGCTTAGTTACTTTTATAGTATTAAAATATTAACTTGTGGCCTGACAACAGAACTATTGATAGGCATTAATATTCTCGACTTTCGTTAATAGTTGATAAGACACTTCCGACATGCATCGTCATTACGCTTCGAATAATTAACAAATAAGCCGTCACAAGCAAACATTCAGGGAAACAATAAACATGAAATACAAAGTAAATTATCGAAAAAGACTTTATTAATTAAAATAAGCTGTAAATTACTGTACGCACGCGCGGCGGCCGCATTTTCTGTCATTTCAATGAGAGTATCTGACCAATAGGAATGTTTCCCGCCGAGTCAACGACCGCACGGGCAGCCAATCGCGACGAGTATCGCGGCTGCTCTAGTGTTCGTCATCCGAGACAAATCGATGTTATTTTGTTTTTTTTTTCTCGTCACGACCGCTGCTATCACTCTTACGAGGTCTTTCAACATTACAGAATATCATGCCAACAAGATTTTTTACTAAGTATGACAAAATATTATTGAAGTACCTACAGTCAAACTTCAGAAAAATATCGATCTATTGCTTAAAAATTACTTTTCATTAAAATCTTATTTATTACCTTCAGTGATTGACTTGTCTCATCTATCAATGTAGTTCTGAATACTTATTTCATTGATTTATTTTTATTGCATGAAATATCAAAAACTGTAGTATCATCGCAATATTACCATATTATCTTACTAACAAAGGTGGTTTGTAAGAGAAGCCTGAGCCAGAAGCTACAAAGGCTTCTTAAACACTCATGTACTTTCCCAAATAGTTGCCTAGCCACATCTCATAACCGCCTGATTCTTAGTTCTACTTGAAGCTGTAATAGTAACGGTACCGTGCTATTACGATTATTATACTTTATTATGTGTACAAAAGCTAACTGTGCAAGCTATAGCACGCGAGCAGACGTTCCGCTTCAAGATCAGTGAACAACTAGCGTGCAACCATGCAACTAGTATAGACCACAATAAAGAAAGCAAAGAAGACATGCTTCATACAAGAAACTATTACAAACTCTCATTAAACACGTCGAACGATGTTAACTTTCTATCAGCTTTTCGTCGGACTCATGTCTCTTTCAAAATATGAGGCAATGCGCTATCACAACGCAACTTTGGAATTGCCATCCCATAATATTTTGGTCAACAACGATTCGTTGCAATAGCGCAGTGTGCACGTATGCAAGTAACATAGATACCTATTTCGGAAAGCTTTTTTTATGTTTGAGGTTGGTCCACCTTATGGTAAATGATTACCGCCTACACACCGCCTATACAATACCAAGAGTATAGCTAGCCATACACGCACGGATTTGACCGACAGGCGCATCTCGGATCCGATCCGTGATTTCGCCACACACGTACAGATTTGCCCGCCGGGCGCGACTCAGATCGGATCCGTGATTTCGTGTACACTACCAAAGCATTAGTGCGCGACTGAAGCGCAATCCGTCGCTACGCACACACGCACAGTTGGTACTCGGATCTGCCTTCCCCGTACCCGATCCGGTCGTTTGGAGCACGGGCAGCGGGCAGGCATCCGGCGGGCATATCCGCATTTGTTCTCATCATACACACACGGATCTGCCCACCAGGCACGTCTGTTCGGCAGATCCGGCGGGCATATCCGTGCGTGTATGGCTAGCTAATTGCTGCTACGTTGCTAACCCAAGATAAGGATGAAAGTCTCATGGTGCCTGTAATTTCACCAGCATCCATACCCTTCAAACCGGACACAGCAATGGTGCTTGGCGGTGGAAATAGGTACAGTGATATGGTGAATAACAGTACAGGCAGAACAATGCCTCTAAAATATCTCTAAATCACGTAAAATCCGTGGCTGCTGTCCTACATTTTTTTCACTACAAAAACGACACTGTATTTTCAAATTGGCTGGTTGGCTATGGACCTTCTTTAATTGTTTATGTTGTCTACGTACCCACGATACATCGCCCTCTATTATTAACAGCATAGCGGCACCTTACCGGAGATGATAATTGTGCATATCTGTCTTTATTATAAAATGTGACGTCCGTCCTGCTCATACAATTAAGAGTGCTCGACTAATTACAACGGCTGCAATTACAGTTCTTAACCTTTAGGGCTTGAACATACAATACACTGAATCGATGAGTTTCCAGTGCTACTACTGTCTTAAATTGATAGTCTAGTTTAGGTCGATGTGTGTATAACAGCGTTAACGGCCGTTTTCGATTACCTATCTATCGACAATTTGCCCTACTAGAGATAGAAATTTGGGATTACTTCTATGGAGCTTATATCAGATTCCTATCTCTAGTAGAGCAAACCGTCGATAGCTAAGTTATTGAAAATGACCGTAAAGTGGTTTTTGACCAAAATTCGATCGTATCTTGGATACAAGGTCTTAACGCCATATCTAAGTCGTATCTAAACTCGAACTCACACCGAGCCTTCGGATACGCCTACATAGCTGTTACCACAAGACAAGCAAAAACTGAGAATAACAGTATCATCCACACGTCTCACGGTTACCAGTCATAAGCGGCATAAAAATTACAACTAGTTGCAACTAATTCATACATACATACATAAACTCACGCCTTTTCCCCATGGGAGTAGGCAGAAACTGCAGAACTCCACATGCTACGATCCTTTCATACATGTGTGTTTCATACTCCTTTCGCTTCGTCCACGTTCATACATCTTGTCATACACGCACGTCAGTTAATAATATATAAACATACATACATTTTATATTAACATTTTATATTAATAATATAATAATAATCTTATAATAACCAACTTATTAAAATTTATATTTTTATATTCTTACAAACTCTAGAAAAAAATAGCAATTAAATCCAATATCTAACTCTAGTAGGTGCACAGTAATAAATTTATCATAAAATTCAAATATGATTCTCAAAACCCAACTAAGTAAATTAATGAAATTACATAAAATAATAATAAAACTAATATAAAGAATAAGTAATAATACGAAATTAAAAAGGGTTTAATACCCTTTTAAGTAGTTTAGATTTTAGAGAAGTTTAATACTTCCTCCTCTCTCCTACATTTGCCGTGCCTGACAAGGCCCACACATGTTTCTTATATTAATGTAACATCTATTTAACTTGTGGAGTGCAATAAATGTATTGAGTATTGAGAGTACTTACAACGCACCTGTCTTTTTTGAAGAGCATCACCAATTATACCTACCGATGTATTTCCTTCGAGGGAGTCCTCTACTAGCGTTTTCACTGACATCACCTTATAAATTCCTATTGTTAGTCGCTGTTCAGTCATTGTTTCAACATGACCAAACGATCTAAGCGTACTCCTTTAAATTTTTGTCACTACATCATCTTTTAAACCGCTACTTTCAACTGTCTTTAATTCACCAAGTACATCGAAAAACATAAGGGTGTGGCTATACTACACAACCTATAAATAACTATGGATTAACAAAGCAAAGAACACAAGAGTCAGTAAGATTCATGTGGTGGACGGTGGCCAAGCGCCAGCCAAGCGCGTAATGCTCCTCGGATTAACAATTTGGTAAGCAGATAATTTGCGGCGAATATTTAATGAGAAATTATATATCATTAACTATGGTGCGGATTGAAGCGGAGTAGTTGACAAAGACGTTGATGTAATAATAGTTATGGATGATTAATGAAGTGAATATATTATTATTACTGTTGTAAGTACCTACGCTATGCGCAAGTTCGAATTGCAGTTCGATGGAAAATGTACGTCTACACGGGCAACGTGACGATCCTCGTCAAATTTTGGGCCTGAGAGGACCAAGCTGGTCTGGCTTTGGATTCGGCATGGTCCCAGCTAGACATGCCGAAGCGCCGGTCAACAATGTTAAAATTTTGCTTCAATTTTATTCTCAAGCCTCGGTTCAGTATTGTTGGTAAACAAAAAAGTTGACTCGTAAAACGAAAGCCCGCTCACTGAACTTTAAACTTAACCGCGTTTGAGTGCCTCTTTAAGAAGAAGCATGTGCCTCTAAGATGTTAATTATAAATACCGCAATAACAGTGTGAAAGTAGAGAAAGGTTACCCGAATATTACACGAGCGTCTAAATATTTAACGTACCTCAGTTTAATGTTATTATTTTACACGCAAAAGTTAAAGTGCTGTTTTCCTTCTTCTATTCATTCACAGCAACATTCCATAATTACATTAATATACATTTATTCCTAGAAACCCTATTAAATCTATTCCAATACTAATTCATATTTGGTATCCATAACAAATATTACAAACATTTATATGTAACAGAATACGCAGAAAGAGAAACATCGTTCCTTAGCCAACACTCGGAAAATTCGGTGTCTCAAGCATAAGTTCTCGGAGCAATCCAACCGCTGTACAAACACACAGCGCCATCAAAGACAGACAGTGTGTTATGAAAACAAGCAACGGAGAATAAACACAAACAAACACGCGAAACAATTGATGAGAATGAGACTAGGGGACCGGGGGAGGGGCCCGGTTACGTATTCATTGCTATGTAAAGGATTTTTCGTCCGTAAAACTGTCAAGACGCGTGTGTCTCTTTTTGCGGAATTCTGGCGTAAATACACATCAGCTCAACGTTGTCATGGCGAAATAAAAATTATTATTACTGGGGACCGAGGAATTGAAATAAACAAACCACCGAATGTGGAAGTAGATAAAAAATAAACAAAGATAGAATTGTATTACCTGTTTCCTTGAAACTAATCAACCTGTCTAATATGGTGTGTACTTCCAATTTAAGAATATTAACACGAAAAGTCAAAATACAAATTAAGTATTTTCTAAATAATAGCTGTGGATAAAATTAAATTATCTTTATTCAGGGCCACATAATTAAATAATATTTAAATCCTTTTTGTCCTGAAGAACAGACAATATTAACTAGGGTATAATTATATTTTACTTACAACCCCCTGGACCTTTCTTCTCAGGAAGGCAATGAAGGTCTGGGCATTATGGCAACAGTTTCAAGAGACGATGTATTGTACTTACGATGGTTGATTAAAAGTTTCGCATGAATCAATACTTCTTTACTTGAAAGAATAGCTAATGGGTTTGATCTGCCCTTAAACTAATTTTCATCAACCATTTTTAAACATCAAAATATTGTTTCTATAAAACTGCTCTATCTAATACGACAAATGCGTTGTGACAACCTGTAACCTGCGCGGCGTGGATAGTGCGTTACTGCCGTTGGAAAATGGTTATTACCATCATTGATATAAAACTTAGTTTGAGTGCCACACCGATATCAAACAGTGCGGTGTCAGACGACGGCGACGTTTATCGACAGAGGATGTAGCCCGACGAACGACGCGAAATTGCAAATTGTGTTTAACCTAACTCGATAACGATAAAACATTCTTGCTCGGGTGTTCTTTTTGAAAACCTGCTCTTCCTTTTAATTTACACTTGCTCGCTAAATGCTAATTGCCTCCATTAAATGTTCAAGGGAGTGGGCCTAGCGACTAAACTAATTTTAAGCAGCCATTCCGCCATACGCTGGACTTCATAACCTCACTTTATCGAGTCCATTTGGCCGGTGATACTCTTTTTAATAACGTATTTTAATTTTATGTCTCTTTATCTCGGGGATCATAGCACTTAATTGAGGTTTTTCGTCCACATGTTTATGTAAATTCATATTTATACCAAATGCGAGGATTATTTCAAGTATGATTATTATATTACATATTTTTAATGATTAACGTTTTCATTGTGCTGTGTATTTAACACACAATGCGTTGTCAGGACCATTAAAAGCCTTTTGAAGTTTACGAGTGAGAACATTATTGTTAAAAGTCTTTGGTATTTTCCTTTTTAAATTGTTCAATACATTTATGAAGATTCTTATAAATGGAAGTCTGTCAAGAGTACCGCAATAAATATTCTAGAAAATATGTTGGCACAATCTCTGTCTGTCGAATACTAATTGTTAATTAATTAATAGCTCTTAATTGAACGAGCCCTAAACCGAGACAAATAAATAAACTCACAAAGGCAGCCATAAAAATAACAGTGCATAAATCGGAATGAACGGTGATTCCAACGGCTCAAATGGGCGGTCTAATGAAAATATTTTAACTATTAAAGTCCATTTGATTGTTTTCCCTGGCAATAATCTGGCAATTAATGATCATTCGGTTAGTTGTCTGTGTGTAATTTATTACACAATTACGTGGTGGATGTATTGACGCCATTTTAGTTGATAGTTACTAAACCTGATGTTGTTTGTTAAACATGCACAATGAACTTACACAAACGACTTGCAGGTGATAAGGAGCGGTTTAAAAAGCTGAATTTGCAGGCGAATGTAGGGACGACTGTAAAGTAAATGAAATACCAAACCACGAAATACAACATTAGCGTTTGCAATAACTTCGACTTCATACGTGTTAATGTACATATTATGCGCAATAACCGAGGTAGTAAGAAGAAATAGTACAAAGTTAAGAGACGCATACGATGCAAACACGTAAAGCAGTTCAAAGGCAGGAGCGTCCCAAGCGTGGCGAATCTCCACGAAACGCTATAAATTTTTACTAAAACAAACAAATGCGAGTGAGCAAACAAACACGACCGCGCATGCGCCGCGTCTAGTAACCGCGTTGCTTATGAAGCTGCTCGCTAAATATAATAAAATATGTAAGTACCTACGCATAGGTATTATAATTATACAAACAGCTCGAACCGCTGCATGCATCGACCGCGCCGGTAATCAAAGTTTGACTTTCGTGTGATGAACTTTAATTAATTTTGGTTTTTATATTTTTTCTTTTGTAAAGACCTAGGCCTGTCTTAATAGATCCACCAGTAATCTACAAAAGGCTAAGTAGAAGAAGAAATACTTTTCTGTACTACTAGTGTAAGCTTTAACGAACCGAAGACAAGAGAAATAGTAAGAACCTCTTTAGAAATCACCTGTTGGGACCCTTAACTAATATAATAATGAAGCGATCCTCTCGGTCCATTTTCACTCAGGCCCTCGCCACTCCATTTACTACGCTATAGACACTTACTTATAAATCTATCGCTCCCAATTTAGATAATCCGCGCCAGATTCCGTCCCCGTGAATCTAATTTTAAACTTCATTGTCGTTCCATATACTCTTATGATTACGAAACTGGCCTGTGACCCATTGTTCGAATTTCGAATGAGCGACATTGAACGTGAAACGAGGCCCAAACTACGAACATTTCCGACAAGATAACGAACTTGGTGCATGATCGCTATTCAAATATTCCACCATTATTTTCCCGTGTTCAATGAAAATTGGGTATTCTGTAGACCTCTTGCAGGCTTAAAGAGTTGACGAAGAACCTTTTTAAGAAGATTTTCTTTCAGAACATTCTAACAACTACAACATGCAGATGAAAGTTAAAGTCCTTCACGAACTTTGTACCTTACATGAAAGTTTTAACTAGTTACTGTTATATAACATAGAGATGTCAACTTTGCTGTCAGAATTTGAAGAACACTCACTTTGGGAAATATAAAGCTGTTAGTGAAGACACTGTAGAGACCGTGAATATTGGGAATAAAGAATATTCTATTTTGAAATAATTTCTATCCGTGAGAATACACCCCACGCCTCATAACTTTAAGTCGATAAATCACAATATTAGACAGCTACTCCTCGAGGGTTGGAAGGAGCGAAAAAATAAAATCGTCTTTCATCAATTACTGAGAGCAAAAGCTTTCTGCTCGCCGTATTTATATTCAAAATTCACGATATCGATGGCATTACTTGTCTTGACAAATTATTGAAACAAAACAAAATTGGATTTCCTGGGTTCACGTTTCAATGTCTGATGTTTTTAGGTTGAAGATTATACCTACTTTAGTAGCCGGCGAGTCTACTTGATGATAAGTGCCATTGACTATCGTCTTAAGTAGACAAGAGAGAGTGATTTGTAAATAGGTGCCTAATTGAAGATTCATCATATGCATGGCTGATCGATTGCCAAGAACAGCGAATAAATATGCAACGATGACAGTATGCGATTTTCTCGCTCTCGTAAAGACGGTTGTATCGATTTCATTCGATAGCCTTTTAGCTAGATAACTGGATGATGTAGCATTATGAAAATTGCTTGATATTTTCCATCACGCGGCTTGTTACCTCAGTTGCTACCACAGACTTAGTATATAATAATATATTACGGCGTCATCACTTTCAATTTTAGATAAATGAAAAATATACTAGTCGCAGAGTGTGCAGAAATCTAGGTTTATCTAATGTATTATAGGTACAGTCAAACCAAAGTAAATTATAACTATATTACAAATATTGGAATTCGTAAATGCATAATTTAAAGGTTTCATCGGATATTTGCTACTCAATCACTCCTAAACAGATAAAGAGTCATTTTCCTCCCGAAAAGTAAAATAGAGTTGCAAATCATGAAGACTATACTAATAAATTCGCAGACAAAAGCACGGAAATACTAATAATAAATTGTCATTGTGCAAAAGCTTTCTAATTCGTCGCCAATAAACAGATCGTAAATGTCAACCGAAAAAAAAGATACAACAGGAGAAAGAAATAACTTTCATTCAAAAAGTTAATTCTATTATTACACGGTATAATTAGACTTCCGTATATATTTAGAACTAAGGCTAACTCGGCTCATTTACACGAGGATAGTTTCTCGAAACGAAACTTGACCTGACTTTGTCTTTCTCGGCGATGAAAACATTGCCATCATGAGACTCGCTTCGAGAAACTATCCTCGTGTAAATCAGCTGTGTTCGTGTGGATTCAAGCAGAAAATAGGCTACCAGGATAGTTTCTCAAAGCGTGACTCTCTGACTTAGTCTTTCTCGGCGGTGAAAACAGAGATTCACACCGATAATTCAGCCCTCATCAAGCTGTCCCCCCCCCCCCCCCCCTCACCTAAGCCCCCGCTAACAACGCCCTAAGCCGAGGTCCGAGTCACACTAGGGGTCGCCTTTAGTGCTGTTGTTGCAGGTAGTCATGATGTTAGTGTAGTACAAGTAGTTAGCTTAGGTTAAGTATTTTACTTCCCCCCCCCCCCCATTTGGCTGGAGACCCTACAGGTCTCGCCAATAACTGCCCGGTTACGTAGAAGGGGTCCCCAAGGACCATCTACAGCAGTACAATAGAAAAAAAAAGAAGAAAACAGAGACAAACATAAGACTCGCTTCGGCAAATTATACTCTTGTAAATCAGCCTTTAGAGTTCCGTGCAGATCCAAGCAACAAATTGGCTACCCCTTTTCCAAACATGGGTATCGTAAAACACGACTAAACTGAGGGATTTATGACAAGAGGATGACCAGCAGTGTCCTCCTGTCTGCTATTAATAATATATTTCGATCAAAATGAATCTGCCAAGCCTAGTGATTATGGAGATGTCGGAGTATGACTGTTGAATGTGGAACGGTCATTGATAGGCACTTGTTTAGCAGTGAACGTTAATAGGCCGTTGAGAGATGATGAGATATTTAGACTACGAGATGCAAGTTCTCATTAACACAACAAATAAATATTATGACGAACTTCCTAACAATAGCTTACACCTTTCACACTATTACTCTAATTAACTTAGTTTATTTTTATTACAGTTGTGAAGAACCGGAGTGGTATGCAGTGTTGTAATGGAATTTTTAACTAGACAACTACAACGGACGACAGAACAACACTATTACTTTGTATAACGATATTTTTTTTAGCTAATCGGTACTAAAAAGTAGGTATACAAGATGACTACTCTATTTTATGCAGGCAAGGCAAGACTTTGGTGGATGTCATTTGTTTGATGTTTTGAAATCAAGCACATAGAAAAGACGTCGCGCGAAGACGGGGCAAGGACGCGGCGCAGACGGGGCAATAAGGTGCAGACGACGAAGTGACGTGTCCGCACCTCGCCACCTCTATACATCTTGCATCGCTACGCTTCTATACATTTAGTATGAAAATGCATTAAAGAGGCGCCGCGTCCTCGCCTCGTCTTCGCCCGACGTTTCTTCTGTGTAGCCTGCACCTTGGAGCAACGCGGGTTGCTCTAAGCTCGAACCTAACTGTTCAGTCGTCTCGAGATCTTGTGAAATGGCTCAACTAAATGACAGTGAAGAAGATATTCTTCAATAACAGGTACCAAACGTCGTCATTATGGCAAAGTTACAACCAGGAACGAGCTATACAGATTCATCACAGACATACAGTGGTGGACATATAATTAGAAACACCAAGTGTGACTTTTATTTTTAGTACAAATTAACTTGATAATTAATGTTGTACGTATCATAGAGGGCTTATACCTATTTATCTATAATGTATCCACATCATGAAGTATTATTATGTCAGTTTTGGAAATATCATATAACCGTTTATGTAAAAACTGGTATACTTTATAAAATAAAATAAAGCAGCACAACGTACTAAGGTGGACAACTAATTAGAAACAGAAAAAAAAACATTAGCATAAATATGAAAAAAGGTAACGAAACAATAAATAATGAAGTTAAATGGTACAAACACTTTATAATAAACAATTAATATTTGGTTGGGAAGCCTCTGCTGTCGATTACAGCTCTACAACGACGTGGCATTGATTCTATCAATATTTCATACATTTCCAGGGAATATGTCTCCAAGCTTCTACAAATGCATCTCAAAGTTGTTGTAGTATGATACTAGTAGTAGTACGATATTAGTGATATGTTTATTGGACAATGTTTTCTTTACAATGTACCACAGACTTAGATTTGATTCAAATCTGGACTATTTGCAGACCACTCTAACAACGACACTAATTAGTCTCTTAGAAATGCTTTAACGCTGTTTCTTTGGTTTGGATTATTGTAGTGTCAGTGTTAGAGTGGTCTGCAAATAATCCGGATTTGAATCAAATCTAAGTTTGTGGTACATTGTAAAGAAAACATTGTCTAATAAACATATCACTAATATCGTACTTCTACTAGTATCACACTACAACAACTTTGAGATGCATTTGTAGAAGCTTGGAGAAATATTCCTTGGAAATGTATGAAATATTGATAGAATCAATGCCACGGCGTTGTAGAGCTGTAATCGACAGCAGAGGCTTCCCAACCAAACATTAATTGTTTATTATAAAACGTTTGTACCATTTAACTTCATTATTTATTGTTTCGTTACCTTTGTTCATATTTATGCTAATGTTTTTTTTCTGTTTCTAATTAGTTGACCACCTTAGTACGTTGTGCTGCTTCATTTTATTTTATAAAGTATACCAGTTTTTACATATACGGTTGTATGATATTTCCAAAACTGACATAGTAATACTTCATGATGAGGATACATTACAGATAAATAGGTATAAGCCCTCTATGATACGTAAAACAATAATTATCAACTTAATTTTTACTAAAAATAAAAGTCACACTTGGTGTTTCTAATTATATGTCCACCACTGTATATGATAAGATACAGATGCTTACTCCTAGACTATTTTTAATTTCCTGTTCTAATACCAAGAATATTAATAAAACCTTGTTATTTTCCTTAGTAACTCAAATTATAGTCTACTGATACTAACAACGGAACATTTTTTTCAAAAATGCTTTCTCTTCTCTGTCACGATATTCGATATTCTTCCTTCAGCGTGTTTCGCGCAGAGTGACGCTTAAACTTGGGTAGTACAATATAACTCCTGAAGTAGGTACCGGCGTGTACGTACTTGTCGACCTTGAAGTGAACTCACTCGATGGATCATTACCACAAACTAGATACGTATAGAAGATCTACTCTAAACAATGCCGAGAGGCAGACCGATTGAAAAATGCGCGTGCCACCCGCTACCGCAGTAATTTCAAACTATTTATTTATGCCGTGTCAACTGTACTGAAGTTAGTAATAATTTCTCATTTAATTACCTGTGTAAAATTCTAATAGTCACTCTCATCACCGCAGCAGCAATTAACCCCTATAATAAAGTACCTATGTGTTTACCAAATTTGCGTTGTGCAAAGGGGTAATAAACATTGGGCATTCCCGGCCTGGCGCCACATGGCCAATTACCGGTTGGCGGCTGTCACGGCAGTATAAATAGTGTTTGTACAAATCTCAACCATGCCTCACACCGATAATTCAGCCCTCATCAAGCTGTCTCCCCCCCCCCCCCCCTATGTCCACGCCAGCAACGCCCTAAGCCGAGGTCCGAGTCCCACTAGGGGTCGCCCTTGGTGCTGTTGTTGCAGGTAGTCATGATGTTAGTGTAGTACAAGTAGTTAGCTTAGGTTAAGTATTTTACTTCCCCCCCATTGGCTGGAGACCCTTCAGGTCACGCCAATAACTGCCCGGTTACGTAGAAACCGTCCCCTAGGACGACCTAAAGCAGTCAAATAGAAAAAAAAAAATCTCAACCATGCCATTTATCCGTGCGTGTTGGCCTTCTGTAACTTCTCTTCATCGTCAACCAAGAACATAATTATTCAGCTATGTACGAATGTTCGCGAGCGTGTCTAGTTCCCATAATATTTTGCATCAGACGTAACATTGTATCATGGGCTAGCATAAAATTCTCCGACACGCATCTCTCTGGAAACTTGTATCGTAAGATGTTTTATGCATTGGTTAGATTCTTGTTTGGCTACGTCACTTCATAAGGAACCGTAAACCTTTAACATCAAGTATCGATGTTCCTCTTAAGTTCCTTCTTTTTCCTATATCCACACTAATATTATACAGCATGACTGTTAGTCACTTTACGTCCGAAAACCATGAACAGTGCTCATCATTCTAACAGACTAACCAGTCATGCTGTAAATATAAATACGAAGGTGAATCTGTTTGTTTATTGCATTTTAACGGTTAAAATACCGAACCGATTTTGATGATTTTTGGCAGAGAAGAATACTGGAGGCTAATGACGTCAAATTTGTGAATCACATTTCGTGTCATAATCGTAATTATAACTGCAACTGGACTGCATAGCCAGTCGGCAGTGCCATGTAAGTTGTACTGATTATGAATAGGAAACGAAATATGATTCACGTGTAACGTTTTTAGCCCCCCTGATACGTCTGGAAAAAGACATTAATAAGTTACTTTTTATCCCGTAAAATTACAACAATACTTGTGGACGAAGCCGGCATAGATAATATGTATAAATAATGTTAGCGTTTTCCCTAATAGTCAAATTCATTCAAAATCATAAATGATTTTGAATCACCAAACAATTCCCTTTTTCAACAGGAAATCCAGTATCTATTTACATTAACATTACATTTTTATTAATATACTTTTATTGTAATACATTTTGCCACACTTACGTTTGCATTATGATTCACTATCGCTCGCAGCTAATCGTGTTGTGGATAATTATTATAACGTATTAAAGTATTATCGACATCCTACGTAATTACATATTATGTGATCACGAATTACAGCGGTTTACTTATGTTGAGAACAAGTCATATTACGGAAATGTTCGGTTTTATAAAAATTATGGTACTGTTATTAATCGAATCTCTGTGGGCTAATTTACCTAACTAAAGAAGTTCAAATGTAGTTTAGTTTCAGATAAATATTGATCAAAACAACGCTTTTCGTATGCTCTTAGTAGGCGATCGCTGACGCATACGCTCGCGTGAAATTAACTGCAGCGTCACTGCAACTTGATCGGCCCGTCATGAAATTACGTGAATTAGCCTACTGTTAGATATCATTAGAAAAATTATATTGATACTAGAGGTCGCTATAATGAAAGTAACTCTCCCTCTATCACTGAAGAGAAAACTCATGGACATGTGCATTCTTCCTGCCCTCACCTATGGAGCGCAGACATGGTCACTAACTAATCGTAAAAAGTCCGCACTCGGGATCTGTCAGCGAGCAATGGAGCGCAGTATCCTTGGAGTTGAACTTACTGATCGTATAAGGAACTCAAATTGCCGATGTAGGTCACACGGCTGCCAAGCTAAAATGGAACTGGCCTGGTCACATCTGTCGCATGCCGGAGGAGCTATGGGCTAGAGTAACCACACAATGGGTCCCAAACAGCAGCAAACGACAACGCGGCAGGCCCAGATTGAGATGGCGGGACGAACTCGACTCTTTCCACAAGGATTGGCGCATAGCAGCACTGGATAGGGATAAATGGAAGGAGGGAAGGGAGGCCTTTGCCCTGCAGTGGGACAGAAATGGCTGATAATAATAATAAATAAATAGAGGTCGCTCGCGGCCTCGCCCGCGTGGATATCGTTTATCGCATATTCCGTATTTTTCGGAATAAAGTAGCCTATATCCTTCTCCAGGTTCCAGACTATCTCTGTACCAAGTAACATCTAAATCGGTTCAGCGGTTTAGGCGTGAAAGCGTCACAGAAAGACAGAGTTACTTTCGCATTTATAATACTAGTAGGGATCAATACTTAGTATAAACATCAAGAAGCCCCAGACTTTCGCCAAGACAGCCCGAGACTTAGTTATAGTCTTATGCTATTTGATGTTAAAACTTAAGGATAGAGATAATATCTCGAGCTATCTTGGGCGAGACTGTGTAGCCGGCAAAATAATATTAATACACACCGTGGGCCCGAGGTACCCGAAAGATTTTAACCACGCTTTTCTGGTGGTATTATGAGTCAAATGATAAATCAACAAAATTTCAATTCAGTCATTTTGTTTTTTGGGTCTCAATAAATAAATTAACTTTAGTACTTCCTTGTAAACAATATCTTAGGTTGAAGTAACACCATTTATAAATTATCGTGTGAGTGGATAAGAAACTTTTCACTTCACAATCCTCCCCGATAAATAAAACATACGGCGAGAGGGGTATGATATGACAAAAGTCGCAACGCCGCGTTCATAGGACTTGTTACCATAGATATTTTTCGATTTGTGAATTTCCATAAATAGTGATTATTTCGATAATTAAACTTTATTCAACAAACTATATCCTTTTCTTCTCCAATTAGGCATCGGAATCAAAGGTTAAAATCTTTCGGGTACCTACCTCGGGCCCACGGTGTACCTATATAATTCACTTTACTCATAAATACAATGTATGCATGAATGTCAGATTTATCATAACCGAAAACGTTGGCAAAGGTGATTTACAGTAGAGCCACAGTCCACTAACGGCGATGTTAGTGTGTGAAGATACCATATGAGGAGAATAACCTATATAATTATTTATTTATATACACTTTATTGTACATCACACCAGGTTAATACAACAAGGAAAACAATTTAAACACAAAAATGCACAATGGGCGGTCTTATCGCGCAAGGCGATCTCTTCCAGACAACCTTTGGATGGACTGGAAGAATGGAAAGAGAAAAACGGGCAGTCTAGGTGTACTTGTACATTACGTACATATTATTACTTAGATATAATAATATAAAATACATAGTAATATAATTACATAAATATGAAAAAACCATAAATATAATAAACTAATAAATATATATACATATATAAGATCCTATCAGCATTAAGGCCTAAGACTATGCTACTTAGAGTTACGCTAACGATGGACTCAATTTATTTTTCACAGTAGGTAACTGCCTCAGTTTTTATCATGCGAAGGTTCTATTGTGTGCGCACAAGCGTTAAAGCGAATTCAATTTTAACCAGCTATCAAATTGTTATTCGACCGAAAATCACTCGTGTGCGGTGTACCTAAACCTTGTTTAAATTACCATTTACTGATTTCCTGCTTTTTTCCAATTCTGTTTGGACCATTAACAGCTATCAAGTATTTATCGCTCCCCTAAATTAGGGTTGCTACGGTATTTTGTTAGTAATTTTTACTTTCGCAGTCCCCCAATTCCGTTTGTGGGCTTTATCTATTCAATCAGCCAATGTCCAACGGCTGGTGCAAACTTCCCTCTATTTGGGGGATCGTTAACGAATACTGAACTGAACTTGCCAGGTGTATGCTTATTGCCGCAGTATCAGCCCTGGAACCGAACTGTTTAATTTACATAAAATACCAACAGCCAATGTTGCACCTTTAGGGAGATCGTGTCTGTATTAGACTACTTGGAACACTAATTGCAGTGTACATTACGAACAAGTATGAGAATTCAGACCAAATTAGTATTTACATTACTAACTAGAATCCTACTGGAGTATTAAAACAAGCACATTAAGAAAACACCATTTGCGAATGAGAAAAATGAAAAAAGGCTTAAGAAATAAGACGCTCAAAATCAAATTAAGTACGGTTCTCAAAATAGGTGCTTCCACTTTGTGCACGATTAAGTAAAGTGCCAATAAACATTTTTCCATTACGTTCGCAGTTGGTAATTTGATATTCTAATGGCTAGTCTACATAATACTAATAAATTTCGCCCTTATTTACGACCACACGTTATCTTGTGTGTTCAGCACTTACGTTGTTTGTGACAGTATGATATCATAGTCGTTACTCAAAAGTGTGCTACATTTTGTTCCTACTTTTATTATACTCTGTTCAACTGACGCAACATCTAAATCCTTCCTGTTAAATTTATCTCAAGAAGTTATCTTTAAGTTGAATAATTTCGCTTTATAGCGACTCCGGACCGGAGTTGTTTGCAGCTCGATAACTGTAACGTTAGTTACAAAGATATAATCTTGTATTAAAAAAATAATACGCTAGACATCCCCACATTCTGTATGCGAAGGTGAACTGAACCCACATAAGTTACCAAACAAGTAACATTTAATATTTCCACGTCGGGGGAGGGCATCGTTACGGCAGGGGTTTGCGCGCGGCAGGTGACTTCGCATATGCCTCCCTTGAATGCCAACGACCCCGCTTTTACATAAACATAGCCGCTTTATTGATACGGCAACAGCTGATCGTTTAAAATATTAAAATTATAGCCATGATAGACACGCTTTACTGCCCAGTAAAGACTTGTCGTCAAATTTTAATCTCACCTTATATGCGCAACAGTAAACAATTTAATGTTATTAAAATAAAACATGACTAGCCTAGCATAACAGCTTCTGCATTAAACTGAAAGGGCTGCCCAGATACAAAAAGTAAATGCACTTGGTGGATTTAAAAAGCCTGCACTTGTTGCTGTATGCAGGGAAAAAGAAAAAGCAGGAATTCCTAGAACACTCATTGTAAATTATATATATAACCTGTATTTTCATTAAAATTCTTAGCGGCTTTAATATAAAAAATATGAGGAATGAAAAATGGTATAAAAAGTTGGCACATTTGATAGGAGCCGGATGGTCGCGGTCATTAATTAATAACTCAGTTAAGCCCCTGTACTAAAGCTTAACACATCAACCCGGGGGTTGCACAACTTCCGGTCAAATCCCGCGCTTCCACCCGCAAGCACTTCCGGTCAACGAAACTCTGCCGGGAGTTTACAAATAACGGCCGGGAACGAATAATAATACATAGCATATTTTTGCCGATATAAGATGGTATGTACTATGTACTGAAACTTTTGGGCCTTGTATTAAATAAGGTACTTGTGCTATGAAAAGCTTGGTTTATGAGAGAGAATATGCGCCAAGGGTACTTAAATTAGCCCTGACACAATCATGAGGAGAAATTCGCCAAGCGCAGAATACTTATGTACTCTCAAGGCCTGTTAAATTAACCTTGGCACGAAGATAAGAAATTCACTTACAGTACTTTCTCGTCCCTATCCTTCTCTTTAGCTTTATACACTAACTCCAGCTGAGAAATTAGAGGATTATTTAGTTTAGAACAAAATGTGGTTCTTATTTTATTTGCTTTTATAACGTAAAACTTACATTAACACTAACGAATTAGAATTACTTTTAATTTAAAGCTAGCTTACCGTGTGCCGTGTGTGCCATTTTATAAAAACCGGCCAAGTGCGAGTCGGACTCGCGCACGAACGCGCATTATCTATACAAACGGCAAAAAAATTACGTTTGTTGTATGGGAGCCCCCTTAAATATTTCTTTTATTCTGTTTTTTACATCATCTGTGAAAATTTCAACTGTCTAACTATCGCGGTTCATGAGATACAGCCTGGTGACAGATGGATAGACGGACAGCGGAGTCTTAGAAATAGGGTCCCGTTTTACCCTTTGGGTACGGAATCCTAAAAAGGCTAGGTAGAACGAATATATTTTAATATCAAGCGAGTAACATAATATTTATCACCTCGCTGCACAATGATACTCGTATGACCAAAACTAATTTGCTGACGATTCCTACTGTATGCAATGAGTCACCACACACCGCACACTGAGATAATGTTTCTATGTGTAGATTGTGTAGTATTCAATTTGCATTCTGACTCCCTAACAATGCGTAGTATAAGTCACATAAGTAACATAAGTCTGCCACTAACCGAATGTTACAACTAGTACGTTTAACAAATTATACGCGCCATTAAACTGTCTTCAAGAATAAATTTGACTGTGTCTCTCTGAAGCTATTCATAGTCGGAAAGAGGAAAAAATACAAAAGGTTCAGGTTCAGTGACATTGAACCGTAAAAAACCGGTAATGAAACTTCGTGAGGCTGCAAGAGTACTTTTTCAACTAGGCGTCATTACCATCGTATGCCAACTCTCTGAATAATTTCAGAGACTTATTTCAAAGGATATTTGAAAGGCTTTATAGCCATTAGTTCTCGGACAAAGATAAGTTTATTCAGTTTCAGATTACTTATACCGTAATGGAGCAGGCGCCGTTATGTATTAGATATCTTTTATCAAAACTAACTTTCAACATAGGGCAATGGACTGCCGATAAAGTTAAGCTTATAATATAAAAATACTGCTAAGAGAAGCAACAAAAAGAAGAATGAATAACTAAAGACTTTTTAATTACTTTAGAATTTTATTGTTAAAACTTTTCAAGCTTCCATAACTTTGCAAATTACTTTTAAAAGCTTAAATCTTAATATTTTAAAGTATCCTACTAATAGTAATAAAAACAACAACCTTATAGTACAAAGGAAAAGTAACAAATACACACACAACACACCGTATGTAGAAAAACATTTAAATTCGAATAAATTTGGAGACAAGACAAGCCGCCCGTATTTCACTGGCTTATCTTCAGTCAGCCGAAATGCGGTTCTCTGTTAACCTTAGATAGGACGTACAAGGTGCGGCTTGCCAAAGTAAAAACAAAAGGTATTTAAGCTAATTTCTGTGTAAGCTCTTTAAACCAATAATTTCTCGGCGCTCCAAGTTGACAGTGGCCATGGCAAAAGTTGTGAGTCGGGGAGCGCCTGCGGTGAACCACCGACCCTCAGTTGGCTGGATTACGAACAGTTCAAACGACTAAATAAATACAGAGAAGTAATTCACGTTTTATTGTTTAAAGTAGCGAATTACGTACTTAGTAATGTTTTAACATTATGTTCAGTTTTTCCTATAAAAAGTCCCGAGAAGGTACCTTACCCACTGTCACTATAGTTTCTTTCTTATTTTTGGTTTGCATTTTATTTGCTTCTGGCAAAAACTACGGGCGCAGGCTGCATGCATTTTCGCTTTGCTTACTCGGCAAGGGAAATAAGCATAACGACAATTTAGTAGCGCAATATCTGGTTACTTTATGAGGAGATAAAATGAGCGTTATTTACTATGTTATATCAGATAAAGAAAAATAGTTTATAAAACTTTACAAAATAATATAAGAACAGTAGGTATACTCTAATACGCTGATTCACGTAAGACCGTAACCATACGACAGTAATTATCAAATATTTAACAAAAACAAAACGCAGAAATGAAAGCTATTTCACGTTTGTCGATAGCGTTTACGATGCCTCGATTGCAGTATCCCTAGAGACAGTTAATACTAAGATTTAAGAAATAACAATTGTCTCAGGAAGCACCCTAAGTGAAACAAATAAGTAGGAAACTTAATCGTTTGTAAACAATGAAAATACACCTGATTCTATAAACTCTCCTATTCCAGGTATCGATTACAAGAATGCAATTATTTAGTAAGCAGTAGTAGATATCTAAACTACTTTAAATTATGCGACCTTTAAAGGTTGGCGGCATGCGATCAGTAACAATAAACACTTAGAATTTTCACCGTAAGCTAATAAACAACCGGTTAGAGCAAGGTCCCATTCAGCTGGTTGTTCGCCGGAGGGCTAAGCATATTCATAACAATTACTCTAGGCCTTATCGCGCATTTGACAGTGGCATTTAACAGTACCTTCCCTGCTATATGGAGCTCTACATTGCATAATATTTTGCATTTGTTTGGGACTAACGTTTGTGTAATATCTAAATCTGTCGTTTTAGTAAGTTTCTTTTTTATCCACGTACCCTCATTTTAATTTACTGCTACACGAACTGTGTTTAGACTCTGTATAAATATGTCAGCATGTTATGAATTTATTTAATTTCACCACGGTCAGTGCTGTATCAAAAATATCGCGTTCAAATATTCCAAACAATTCAATTCGCCACTCGCATTCATAGTTAGGACTACAACCCCGAAAAAACCTAATCAAATATGGACGAGACCCCGCACCAGGTGACGACTGGCAGGTGTAGAACAATAGCTCTTCATCTCTTTCACACCCACGCGTTACGTATCACCGTCCCATTCACACTTTGACATTAATATTTTTTTCGTATTAGATTTTTTCAAGGGGGGTAGATACGCATCGGGTTTGATATACAGTGGTGTTATGACATTTCATCCGTTCGCGTCATGCATTTCAAAAAATTGGCTTTTGAGTTAGTCGACGCTATTGTCGTTTTGCCTCGCTCCAGTTTCGCGTCACAGTTTCCGTGTTCATAGAGCATTCGTATGGCAACTAGGTAGACTTAGTAAAAAGTTTTTATGTTAATTAAATTCGACTTGTGACTTAGTTTTCTTCAATAGCTTTAATGGTAAAAAATATGCTATAGCAAAAGCAGATTGCGCTATCGACTGACACAAAACAATGGAAAATGAACACACCATTATACATTAAAGGCAATATGCTAGAGAGTATTATTTCAATGCAACTATACTTATCAAGGTGGAGATAAATGTAAGCGATAAGCTATCAGTGGATCAATAAACCGTAATGTAACTTTTGTAACAGTTCTCTATTCTCGCTATAAAACAATGCGGGGGCATCTAAACGCAAATACTTACCTAATAACTTCTGATGTTGAAACTGCGCATGAGTTTTGTAACTTGGAACAGGATGGAGGTAGAAATATTAGTAGATACCTACACTGCAAATTAGCGGAATAATACGTCACTCAATCATGAACGCTAGCCGTATTATTAAGTTCTATAGATGCCTGCAAGATTTCGCAAACAACTTTGTGTATGTATGACCGATTCGATAAATGTAGATGGTTGCATTTCTGCGAAACTTTGAAACAAGTAGAGTGCGGTGTGATCTATCATTGTCAGGTCCATCGATGTTCAATGTCTCAGTCAGAGCTTCGGTTCACCTGATTCATTACTACAGAGTCATCAGTCAATAGCTTATCAGACTAACTTAGTTACTGCAATCCGATACCGAACAGAATTTCTCTAATAATTGGAACAATTTGATGAAGAGCTTTTTTAAAAAAATAGTGTGCTTTTTAATCTTTATCTTTATCTTTATCTTTAATCTTTAATAATTAATAAAATCGTGGTTTAGAACTAACTAAGAAATTTTTGTCTAGAACTTATAAATCGCGCGGTAACGAAACCATAGCGCGATCTAATTCGACGCCAACGCCATCTAGGGAAGTAAAGATTAAACATATGTTTGCATGTTTATGCAAGCATCACGTAAAAAGAGCTGACCCAATGCTGTTGACTTTTATAAAAATATATTGTGCTTATCTCCAAGTAACATATTTTTTTTGTTTCATCGCAATCGGTTCACGCATTCAAAAGATATGCAAATAATCAATATCTTCTATACATTTATCAAATCTGTAGACTTTGCGTATCTGTACATAGCAAATATTTTGAAAAAACATGGTGGGGGTGTTAAAAAATAACCAAAAGAACCCATTTTTAACATTTTTGTATTTTGTTTCTTCTGTTTGTTGGTTTGTCTGTTTGTCTGTTTATCTGTTTATCTGTTTGTTTGTTCAAGAATCACGTAAAAACAACTGACCCAATGCTGTTGACTTTTATAAACATATATTGTGCTTATCTCCAAATAACATATGGTTTTTGTTTCATCGCAATCGGTTCACGCAATCAAAAGTTATGCGAATTTTAAGTTTTCTAGAAGAACTTAGCATGTATTAGTTTATTTTCAATAGATGGCGTTACGTGTATCAAATAATGTTGCGCGGAAATATTTTACTACGAATAAATCCACAAATTACCTAATATTCATTGTTGAATTGGTACCTATTCTCAGTCTACGAAAGGTTTAATGAAATGCTATCCTTATGAAGAAGGAACTAAGCTTTTACAGAAAAAAAACGAAGATATTGTTATTTAGAATTTATTAGGTCAATTTCTTATTGTTGTTCACAATAAAATTAATTCATGATCTGGACTAATAGTAGGATTTTTGTTCATTGAATGTTCATACTTTTTGGGAATGCTGATGCCGAAAATAAGGTCCAAATTCAAATTGAAATCGGTGGCCATGATTATTTGCAAGGAAAGCGCTGTGAAAGCGCTCACCCAGTGCTTTCGTTGTAATTTAGTATTTCGTAATCATTCTATCTACTCAATGCACTTTTTGGAATGTTTTTCTATATTTTATTTTATTTTGTTCATTATTGTCAGATTTATTCAAAGCCTGTCGCCGTCGTTTTATTAAGTTTATTTAATTGAGTTTTTTTAAGCTTTAGGTAATGTTCCAAAGACGTGGCCATGGAGGGAAAGTGCTTTAAATATTAAAAATAGCAAATTTCACTCAAAGGAAACTTCATTTCACTTTTTTTTAAAGTAAGAAATTATCTTTTACTGATTTTTTTGCCTGAACCGGGAATCGAACTGACAAAGCTTTATGTACCATCCGGTATTATATTATGGCACCTGTTGATAGATATCTATAAGGTCAATAATAAGGATCAAATCTCTCCAACAAACACACTGTCTTAAATTGAAGGAAGTGCAAGAAATAAGAAGTAACAACAAATAAGTGTTTGAATTGAAATGTACCTAAGTTAGGTAGGTACTTAATGTTAGTTTTTATGGTCTTCCATCAATTTCAGGCATTATGTTTATTGGAGCGATCATATCGATTGGTGAAATAAAAATATAGATGATGTTTTTTCGCGTTTGTGTTGGTTCGATTTCCAGATCAGACTTTTTGAAAGCAGTACCTACCTATTTATAACTTATTAAAATTAAATGAAGTCTTCTATACGTTTTTTCTTTTAATATTTAAAGTTCTTTTCTATACCTACCACACCTCGAATGAAATCATAATTTAGTTCGCAGATTGTAACAAGACGGCGTTGTAGCTATTTTTGTATCGCGATATGGTTTTGTTACATCTATACTAATATTATAAAGAGGTAGAATTTGTTTGTTTGTTTGTTTGTTTGTTTGTTTGTATGTAGGAGGTAATCTCCGAAATTACTCATCCGATTTCAAAAATTCTTTCACCAATAGGAAGCTACGTTATCCCTGAGTGCTATAGGCTATATTTTGGGATCAAAAAATTAGGGATCCGTAAATTAACGGGAGCGAAGCCGCGAGCAAAAGCTAGTCTTTAATAATTATAAGGTTGTGAACATGACGATCGCTAATAAATTATAAGATAATTTAATCAAAATGTTTTAACGACTTTCCCAATTAATTGGACCCTCAGGCACAAGGAAAATGTCCGAGGGTGTGTAGCGATTATCTTGTATGGCCGGCCCTCGGCAAGCCCTGCTTTCTACGTCATTAACCTTTTATTAAGTTATCTGTTTACTTTAGCATCACATACTATCTATATATATAAAAGAAAGTCGTGTTAGTTACTTCACTTATAACTCAAGAACGGCTGAACCGATTTAGCTGAAAATTGGCAGGGAGGTAGTTTAGAGCCAGGAGAAGGACATAGGATACTTTTTATCCCGTTCGACATTTTGATATTTAAAAAAAAAAAAATTATATCAGTATATCCATATTCTTAATCTGTTTAGGTAGTAGGTAGGTAGTAGGTAGGTAGTAGGTAGGTAGTAGGTAGGTAGTAGGTAGGTAGTAGGTAGGTAGTAGGTAGGTAGTAGGTAGGTAGTAGGTAGGTAGTAGGTAGGTAGTAGGTAGGTAGTAGGTAGGTAGTAGGTAGGTAGTAGGTAGGTAGTAGGTAGGTAGTAGGTAGGTAGTAGGTAGGTAGTAGGTAGGTAGTAGGTAGGTAGTAGGTAGGTAGTAGGTAGGTAGTAGGTAGGTAGTAGGTAGGTAGTAGGTAGGTAGTAGGTAGGTAATAAGTAGGAAAAAGGGCATTGCAACGCATGCCGGGAACAGCTAGTTATTTTCTAAGTAAGGCGTTACAGTGGAATTCTAACTTCTTAACTATAATATTATAAATGCGAAAGTAAGTTTGTTTGTTTGTTACCTTTTCACGCCTAAACTACTGAACCGATCATTCTGAATTTTTGCATACCTATATGTTGTCAGGTGTATACAGAGACGGGCTTAACCTTTCATCTCGAAAAAAAAGTACTGTTCCCGTGGAAAACAACAATAATGTTCATAGATGGTGCCAGGTGTCTTTCGAATCACGATTGAATTATATTAATAAAGAAATTTTAATAGTGTGTTAAGAGTTTTTTGAGCTTAATTAACGCGAACGTAGCCGCGGGCAAAAGCTAGTTTTATATATTCTTAAAACAGATCTTGTAAAACAATTTATCTTAGCTACACTTCAGCAATTTGACAAGATTAAACGGATCACTTAAAAATAATTAATTGATATATTTATTTCCCATAAAACTTATGTTATGTTGTAAAATTATTGACTTTTCGAGGGCTCGACTAGTTTTTAACACCCCATAATATAAATTAAAGTGCCATTTACAAATTTCGCTACGACACAGGACATTAACATCAAAATGTTCGTATCGAACACGGACATTTTTAGGTGTTTATATTTTTATTCCTTTGAAATTTAATTTAAAGACGTCATAAAAAGTATAAATACATGCACTGAAGCAGTAAATTTTCCCAAACTAAAAAATATTGTAAACTGTTTTCTTTACGACACGTTTCACACTAAATAATTCTGTCACGAAATGATATTTTTTCTATGTCACCCAACAAAGTGTCATAAATGTGGACACGTCACTTACATATTATATGAGCGCGTATGAAATATTGTCGGAGGAGCTAATGGTGCGTTTGCGTGTGGCCGCTCCTTTACATCGCGCTCGCCTGTTCGCTGTTGTGTAACCGCGCCTTTATTATGCTGATAGTCATTTCATAGTACTAATGAATTATTTTTTTAATTAGAACGCGATTTTAGGATTTCATTATATTAATTAACTTTATTAAGAAGACCTTCATAAATTATTTTATTAAACATAATATAGGTATTATAATGTGTTTTAGTTCGATAGAGGAGCTCGTGGCTAAATAATTACAGCCGCATAGACCGATCTTCCGGGTTAAGCCACGCTTGCCGAGGTTGGTCTGTGGATGGGTGACCATTTACCATAGCGAGTTTCCTCCGTGCCTCGGAAAGCACGTAAAAGCCGTTGGTCCCGGCTGTCGTTTGTAGATCTTTGACAGTCGTTACTGTTGGTCAGAAGCCAGAAAGTCTGACAACCAGTCTTACCAAGAGTATCGTATTACCCAGTTACTGGGTTGTGGAGGTCTGATAGGCGGTCGCTCCATGTAAAATACTGATATTCAGCTGCATCCGGTTCGACTGGAAGCCGACCCCAACATAGTTGGGAAAAAGGCTAGGCAGATGAATGTGCTTTAGTTTACGTAGCAATACTGGCCTTATGTAATCGTTATGTGAGTTGATTAAAGATAAGAAGGCATATATTTTGCACTC
Organism: Amphipyra tragopoginis; assembly: GCA_905220435.1. NCBI lineage: Eukaryota > Metazoa > Arthropoda > Insecta > Lepidoptera > Noctuidae > Amphipyra > Amphipyra tragopoginis. The sequence continues at coordinate 12,977,287 of HG992005.1, read as the reverse complement.
GTAAGTATATAAAAACCTAGATATTTAGTCTTTGCTATAAAAATTTAATTATTTTAGACATGCCATTTTGTGTTCAACAGTAGCGTGACTAGTACAAAGTCGTGAGAAAAATTGCTGACATAAATCACCTCAAACTTAGCCATTAGACAAAACGTCTCACGCGCAGGTACATAGAAATTATATCTTTTGTTGTAACAACATTGTTTTACAAATAGCGCTAACAACACTCAAATAACGTAAGGTCGCAGTAGATTGAAATCTAAATTAAATTATATAGTGTTTTTTTCTCACTATTGTGTCAATTCATTCATTGGACTGTGGCGATTTACTGCCGCTACACACGGCTAAGTGGATTGAAAAACTAATCACCGGAGCAAAGGACAATAGCTGTCATTCTGTCATGATTATTACAAAAAACCATTTTCAATTTTTCTTACCAATATTAGCAAACACTCAGGGCCAAAAGACACTTAGTGTATCTTGCGCTGCTTACTCCGCAAGATACGCGACGCAAAATACGCTTTAGATATTAGTAACTGTAGGCGCCAAAGATACGTCTAATATAATGTAGTTAACTTAACATCAATCGAACGCAAGATGCGCGCTATACTTCTAGGCCCTATTACGCTCGACGTACTCGTAACGACGTAATTTGTATTTAGCGCGATACATTATACGCGTAACGTGACGAAACATAAACCGCGCAAGATACGCTCAGTGTGCCTACAGCCTAAATGGAATCAAATTTTCGTCTATTTTTAACGTCCGACAGAAAAAGAGAGGTGTTATAAGTTTGAAGCCTATGTTTGTCTGTGGCATCGTAGCTCTGAACAGATTTAAATACGGTTTTTATTATTTAAAAGCTGGTTTAATTGAGATGGTTATAGGCTATGTTTAATGGAAATCGGTTCAGCCGTTTCCAAATGATCAGCTGTTTTCACAGTTGGTGTAGGGATTTCAGCCAAACAATGGGTACTTATTTATTTCAATTTCGCCCGTTCGATTGACTTGAAATTTTTAACATACTGTAAACCTAGTGACCGTATAATATTAGGGTACCATTGAGCTTATCTGATTGAGGGTTTAGATCGGAAATTTGCTAACACTACTTACTACAAAATTGCCAATGATCAGGCAGACCTTGCCTTTGTTTCATGACTTATTTTAACTAGAAAGACTTGAAATGTGGCTCAGGATGGTGATCGGCCCTTCGCAATGAGTAGTTGTCGAGTAGACCCATCGAGCCTTATTACAAAAGAAAAGAGACGGGGCTATATTAAAACCTAGGTTTTTCTTAGACCATCTTTTGTAATAAGGGGGATCGTGTTCAACCTCGTATGACTTGTTATGGAAAGCACTTTCTCACTGCATTAATAATAATCGTTAACGAGGATTGACAGTCTACGTAAAACGGGAGTTTCATTTCTCATCATTCAATCAGCCTATCTTATCAAACATAAAATTTATTTTTCAAAAACCTTTGCTATTAATATGAGTAGTTTAATAAAAACTGCACCTATCTTCTGTAACCACAATAATAATGCCAAACAAGCAATCAATTCTGATTAAACTTCAGAAGTACTTCAACGGACGCTAAGCAATTACTTAACATACTTAGCAACAGTAACTCCAACGGAAAGAGCCACATAAGCATTTGCATCTCCTCTCTTAAAGCTTACAAGTCTTAGCATAACATCCTAGCGAGCATATTAAAATGTTAAGGCGCCATACTTGTACAGCGTAACAAGCGCGGCGAACGGAATGGTAATATTTCACGGGTGTTAGTCGAGATTCCCAGGGCATTGTTACAAGTACAATGTTGTTTTCTTGTGCAATATTGCTGAATTCGCAACGATTGCGAAACATTCGTGTATACACGTCCGTCTGACCGTATGTTTGTAGTTATGCATTGTCATAAGCCGTGGAATTCGTAAACGGCACATAATGGCAGTTCTTTCAAACGTGTATCTAGTAAAAGAATGTGGACACTTGAATGAATGTAATTGCGTCGCTTATTTTCGTTTTCAAAATCATTACGCAGACTGTTTACTTATATTTGAAAGTGGAAAACAATAATGTTTGCGTTGGTTTTAGATATTGTGGCGAATACAATTGTCTAATTTATTGAATGCTTGACAAAAGTGACCAATCAGAAACAATCAATCAAAATGTGTGTTTCAATGAGCTAATGCTGCATAAAAATCTCCACAAGCAACGTCCCGTAAACACAATATGAGCTTGGTTTCAAGACGTTCTAACCTAAAGTACTGAGAGCGCAATCATGTCTAGACAAATCTTAGTGCTACGTAAAGTAACAAGTCAGTCTACTGATGAGTTAGTTCAAAATCCATACATTAAGGTCTACCGAATATCAAATTAGTAGTATTAATACCTCTAGAAATTATTCACCACATTATGCAAAAGCTTACACCCACATAATACATAATCCCAGTGATCTCTGTTTACGAACTAATAGTTGGCAAGTTAATCAATACTAAAAGAAGATCCACAAGGCTTCGGTACATCGGTGTTCCAAATTACATTAGTATGCTAGGGACGGAGGTAGGACATCGATGTCCCAATATTTCAACTTGTATGCCACGCATACAAACCTTGTGTATCCCTTACATGCACAACAGAATAGAAACATATATAGATACCTACGTGTTAATCCTGTATTTGGATTACTAATAATACCTAGCACAAAGTGTACGGAGTTTGCAGATTCATGCAGTATTTATTAATTAATATTTTAGGACCTAAGGAGGTAACTTTGTCGTCGCTGTGTTATGAATATTAGATGAAACAGCTATTTTAATAGAAGCCTTGAGTAGGTATGATGAAGAATATAATGCTTAGATATGTTTATTTATTATTAAATCGAATTGACCTAATAACAATGTAGTTGATTGCATTATAAAGTTTTAAGCTTAGAATATTTGAAAAAGTAAATTTAAAATACCGAAAAAAATTAAGGCTTGACGTAAAATCTAGGTTGTAGTATACGGCATTACTTCTATTTTTGGGCGAATGCCATAATTTCACTCTACTTGAAATTTCTAACTGAACAGCAGTAAAGTTAGGCTCCTAAGTGACATGTCTCTTGTGTAACTATCTGCACTTTACAGGCACTCTACCAAATCGGGCTTGGAGATTGACTGTGAAATCAGAACGTCTTTAACCAGTCTAAACAAATACAAACGACATCTCTCCTTAAGAATCTGATTAAAATAAACATGTCAGAATAACGATAGATCCATGTTGTCTGTCAGTCTTCAGAAGATCATGTCATAATTATTTATTGATATGCATTTTATTATGTATTGCATAATTTTATTTTGACAGCTGTGAGCGCAGTGAGAACATAAACACTTCAGAACACTATCAAAATATTGATTGGTGTTGAATTAAAAATTATGTTCTTAGAGCTCAGATGTTGTTTTAATTGTTCAATTGTATCTAAGCGCAGATCATCATCATCTCCCTGCCCTTATTCCACTCTGGGTGGGTTGGCATAACATGTTTTCTTCTTCCATTTTCCTCTATCAGCCGTCATCTGAGTACTCACTTCTTTCTTACCCATATCATCTTTCACACAATCCATCCATCTTTTCTTTAGCCTACCTCTACTTGTATATATATCCACATTCATATTTAACACTTTTCTGGTAATATGACTATCTAAACGCAGATACCATTTGAAATCAAAGGCTAATGTGACAATCTTTACATTACTATAGAAACTTAGGAAAATATTTAAACGATAGACCAAATTGTTGTAGAATCGATTGTATAATCGAGTCCTAAAACAGCTGGCGACGTTGCCAACATGAAACCTCTTTACAATCAAGTAGAAATAAAACGCACGTTGGCAGAGAATTCAACAGACGGTCTAAACATTCACACTAACAATCGACAAGTTGTTTTAAACGCAACATTCTATTATAGTTATTTACAATGCGCTTGTTCCCCCATGACTTCTATTAGCCATTACTTACGTGTAAAATACCTGGGAGGCTGATCGGTGGAGTGCTGAAATATATCTGGCAACCACACTATTTTCTGATTCACAAAAGAGAATTCATTCATCCAATTGCTAATGCATGCAACTACTTACGTATTCAGAACTAATTTATTATAATGTGTCTGCACCTACATCAGTCTAGAAAATATCGGAGCAAAGTTTAACGATTCTCGAAAACGTATATTCGCCAAATATTTACGTAATTTTAAATATAGATGAAATTGTTATTCTTTTCTGCGGCCAGGATTGCTAACTATGCATGTTTGATAGTAATATAGACTACGAAAGTAAGCATTAACGTTGTACATTGTAAAGTATGTTTAGTCCGACGCACGCGTAATTACCTACCTCCCTTGCGGGATGCAGCAAAAAACGTTAATGTTTTGAAATTGTGAACACAGAGCAAGTTAGTGTTAAGAGCACAAACAAAGGGTATGCAGAGGATTGCAAACTGCACCGTCCGCTTTATGAACATAACCGAAATCCTCAAAAACAGCGGCTGTAATGAATTTCTCATTTGAGTAAGTGCCGGTTGGCCTGCTCACTGCTCACTGGACATACCTTGCACGTTACCGAGAGTAGGGTTGAGTGTCAACGTTCTAATTGGATTTCCTACTTTACCACTTGAATAAATCCTTATTCGAACTTGACGGTGAACTTACCTGAAACAATAAAAGTAAAATGTTAATACATATTCAATCGAAACTAAACTTGCACTCAATGAACTTCCTTGATTGGAGAACTAAACGGAGACCATTCGAGTATGTCAGTCGGTTCATTTACCGATCTATTTGGCACCGATTCTTAACTTTGCCACTCATTTTAAAAAGAGTGCAATCGAACTGTATCTTTGCACTTAACTTTGTAAATAGAAAACGTCCCTAAACTCTTTCGCAGTTGTATTTTATGTAACAAACCGTGTAATCCTACGGGGTAACCCTACGCCCCATCAGTAAGGACAAAAGCGAATTTCACTCGTAACCCTACGTTCGTATCCGACCGTATTTACCCACACCACGTACTACCGCGAATGAATCCGAAATGAGGCAAATAAGCAATTATGCGCTCATATTCAGGTTCGATTACGCGATGTGGGAAATTTTAGATGCACCGCTGGACACATGAGATCGCAGGCCGGACGATTCGCCCTGACTGACAGTACTGCTCGCGGACATCGATTTAATTAATGATTCTGGAATTCTGAACAAATGGTGCGTAGGTCAATATATGACATTGCTCCGCATTTAAAGTAGGAAGCGAATTTTTATCGAAATTTTGGGACCATTTTCTATGAAATCTTGAGCGTCGCTGTTGTATTATAAGCAAACACTCAAGGAGTTCGCGAACCGTTTTGTGTAACGTCTGTCGTCTGAATGTCTGCTCGTTCCCCACCCTACTTCCCTCCGGTCAGCACGGATAAACTTCTATTATATAGCTTACTATTCCCATTTCGAGCGTGTAGTCCGTAAGGCGCCTGCAATTTTATCAACAACATACATGAGGGGTCGCATTTACATAATAAGCCTTCGCCCGCATACGAAACATGCCCAATGTATTCAGATTTTCGTTATTATTTTACCTCATTCAATCCGTTCGCAAATTATGTGGAGAGGGTTGAATCAAACACATTGATAACAACACGAGGTGAATTTAATATTCATCGCTGCGTTTGCGGGTTAACTGATATGAAAGATAATCTTGTTTGTACGATTTAGTTGCATTGATGTCACGTCACGATACGCTATTAAATAATAACCGCGGTCGAGTAGTTGGACTCTCGTCAGTGAATAAAATGCCATTTTGCGAGCGATAACGCGATAAAAATGGTCATATTAATTTTATCGTACTCTTTAAAATAACGGTTTACAATTTCTATGCATAACAATAGAAGCTAAGTACCTTTCACAGATCACAAAGTATTATTATAATAGCAAATTACCGACAATAGTCTATTTATTTTTATGAATTTTCACGAATTGTTTCCGTGCTAGCAGTATCGAAAATGGAATTCTAGCAAATAACTCCAATTGCATAATAGTTGTTACATTCTGTTCTAAAATAATAATATTCTGAAATAACTACGATAACAATAACAATTATTTTATTACTACAAATATGCAAATTGTTATAAGGAAGCTTCAGTGAGGTTTCATCGTGAACACTATAAAGTTATTAATAAACTAAGTAGACCGTACGAATCGTTACAGAGAATTAGGTGCTTGGTTCTCCCTCGGCCAGTAATTTGCCCGATAAAGGCTCTGATGAGAACATAAAATAAAACCGAATGGTCAGTTCGCAGTCAACGACACAGCGTTGGTCGCGCGCCAAGTGTCGCGCGAAGTCGCGTAATATCGCACCGACGCGCGACCGACGTTGATCGAACTCACCACCAATTTATAATTACGCTTTAGTTAACAATTGACATTTGCCAACAAAAAAACCAACACGGTTTGACATTAAGAAGCCCTAAATATAAAACTCTCAGATCTTATTATAAAATATGTCACAATTTTCTCGATAAATTTTAAAGCGGACATTCGTTTTTATTTATGTGTACCGTACGCTAAAGTAGCAATCAATTAAACAATGGCAACTTACTTTGATCTTATAAATATTTTAGTAAACAAAGTCTACGAACAATTTTTGGAGACTTCTCATTTCAACTATTTCGTCCCACCGCAATTAGTCTTCATTCGAACTTATGACAAGCAAATAAGCTTTTGATTAACCCTTTATTATATCATACCTTTAAATCAACGAAAGGCAATCAAGCAATATAATTGCAGGCCAAACATTTCGTGCAATCGTCGTAGCACCATGCCGCGATTACATCCCAATAATGACTCAACTAGACCTCACCTCGCAATATAAGGCAACAAACGCACTGACAGACACGCGTTCCGAATGTTAATGTAACTGCGCCGGCACTTCGTACTCCCTCGTCGCCATTAATCATAGTACCTTTTGCGGCAAGCGTCCCTGTCCACACATGACTACCGGATTGGATGAGACACCTTCAGTGTTGCCAAACTCACTTAATCCGTGACGGGATCATGACATTATTATGCATTATATTTGAAAGAATAATGACTTCTTCGCGGCGTATCGCCCTTTACGGAAATTGATTTATTATCTGTTGCTGATTTATGAAGTCTTAAAGCGAAACATTTTAATTTAAACAAATTATTCATGTTGACTGTTGTTTTAAAATATAATACTTTTCTCATTTACGTTATTTTTCCGGTTTATTTAAACTCAACGCGCATGAAAATGCGATTTCCTCAAATTGATTCAGGATAACTTTTTGAAGACGTGCAAGGAATAAAACAATTTCCTTGTGGAGATTACAGCGGCGAATAATGTTTGCTTTGCACTGTCAGAAAGGATATTACAATTTTTTCCATTTTCCAGTGAAAAGTGAAAAGAAGACAGCAAATAAAAACACATCAATGCTGTAAGGTATTGATAAAATTTCTGGTATCATTTACATGTAGAGACACTGAAAGGGGTGTGTGTATCTTGTTAAGCATATTCATTGTTAATAACGTCATTTAACGCGATACGTTGGTAAATAATAGACAATCCAAGATCTGTTTTAAAGGGAGTGTGACGTAATGTCTGATAGTGTATAAATTCATGTTTATTAAATCCTACATTTAGACATTTCTGCGACACACTAAAACATGCGAATACTACAGATTGTATGCACCTTTAAACGATGAACAAAGCCTCAAACTTGCTTAGTAAAATATTGCTAAACACACATACTATAAAGTGTTCTACGATGCTTTTACTTCCCGTTTTCCTAGCTCTTAGGTAACTATAGTACTGATAGGTATACCAGTCGGTACAGGTAGATGGTACGTGAGGTGAGCGTCATGCGGAGGATTCCATGTTCCCCATTGCAACTTTACTATAGATTAGAACTATTAATACTCGTACTATAGACGATACACACTGTTCAATTCGTTTCGGATTAGTTTATAAATCGGGAACAAAACTGGCTGTTGAAATTTTGGTGTTTTAAATTATGTTAATTATTAGAATTATATTTAATATGGTCGCTCGCGGCTTCACCTGTGTGGATGTCGCGTATTCCATATTTTTCGGGACAAAAGTAGTCTATCTCCTTCTTCAGGTTCCAGACTATCCCTGTACCAAGTTTCATCAAAATCGGTTCAGCGGTTTAGGCGTGAAAGCGGAACAGACAGAGTTACTTTCGCATTTAAAATATTAGTAAGGATTGGCTTTTGCTAAAGGCTGCCGGAGTTTAGTTAATAGTTAGTACCTACCATAAATAAAGGATGAACTGGTAAAAGTGGTTGAAATTGGAACTGATTCATTAGATACTTTCTGTGTCCAATTACGTTTGTTTTATCGCCATATTCTTGCCAATAATTGGGTTAAATTTTCAATTTTAACCCTACATTAATTTATAACTCAAATTAAATCTCCAGTCTCTACATTATGTATTAACGTATTTACTTTCATGTATCAAGATATAAGTTATACCTGGTCCGTTATCCTAGGCGGAAGTTATTCAAGAGCCGTACAGAGATGATGCAACAAAAGTATCAATATTCTTGAAATCGTCTAGCTAAGATAATACAATTTGTCCTAGAATATACATGCTCTACTTCTAGCTTTAAAAATATTCTGACATATAATCGATAGTTATATAGCAAAGTGTAATCTAAACAATAAATACAGACAATACGAAGGGTGACCTCATTCCAATCATCACGAGTAGATCGAATGTGACGCATCGCGCATTTTAATTGTTGCACTGGGTTGCGGCAATTATAATACCACTGGACATAAGGGCGCGTTTATATTTAGTAGAGGCCGAGGAACAAATCGCATAAATCAGCATCAATTTGCAAATTGCTGAATGGTTTTAGACATAGTTACCTGCATCACCTGTACACATCGGTTTGTTTTTTTTTAAAGCTAGATGGCGTTGTGCATAATGCTTAAGCGCGCGTACGCGTGCAGAAGCTTGCAAAAAGGTGTTAGCATGCGTACGCATGTTGATACAAAATTTGCAATTATCTACGAGTGAAATGTAACTTGAAAAAATAAAAAAGTTTATTTGCTGTGTGCGTCAGATTGGGCATAAATGCTTTTTCTTTCTTATATTTTAATTTTTTTAAGACCAATTGATTAATAAATTGAATAAATTGATAACGTCATTGTCTAAAAACTAGTTTTAGCCCAGAGCGAGAGTTACAGAAGTACAAATGAGATATTGGATAAGATAAACTCTTACAATACTCTACCACCTGTACCTACTTACTCCAACAATGTAAACGTGACTTAAGCATCGCTATTTATCATGCATTAATTGAATATACTCTTGCGCAGTTAATAGATGGTGTAATAAATCTGTTGTAATAATTTTCGATACGCATACCGATAGCGAATGTGCGTCGAAACCAAAGGATAGTATTACGTTTGTCCCAGTCCCACGACGGAGTTAATATTGCATAATTACCAAAGACAATAAATATCTTCAAGGCAATAAGTCATGGACAACATGTTATAAACAATTTAATTAGTTATTACAGTGTTAAGCATTGCTCTATGTTTGTATCGCAATTAAATTGATATAATATTTAAATAAAGTCGTAATTTATAATGACAAACTATTCGCATTATCACACAAACTTGTGTCTTCCATATTGTATATTGTTTACGTAATATTTGACTCTGAAAAATGAGGACTACGTAGAAATGTATTGTACTAGAACAATTCTCAGAGAGATCTCATCTCTTGTATCTTTAAATTTTCCAACAATGAGCCGGATATAACAAGACCGGTTATGTTATATCAACTTTGTTTTTTCTCGTAATTACTCCAAACACTACGCAGATTTAATTTTAATATTTGCCGAAATAAACAAATCTTTGAAGTTTTGTACCAGCTCCTATGATGTCTAAGTCGTGATCCTTTGCACACCAATTCATTCAGCAAGTAATATTAAATTTTCATATCTCACTTATGGGCAGATAAGTATCGGAATAGAATGAATAAAATGACGTTTTAATCCCGGGATTTAAAAATTACGAATTATTTATTGGACTTTATTTATAGTTACAAATTATTGATTTGAAAAATCATATAACATTTTTTAGGATTCCGTACTATGTAAAATATAAAACAATGTACCTATGTTATATGTAAAACAAAGCTCTTTAATTCAATACTTTTAGTACGGAACCCTAAAAAAATTTATATGATTTTTCAAATCAATAATTTGTAACTATAAATAAAGTCCAATAAATAATTCGTGATTTTTAAATCCCAGGATTAAAACGCCGAGGAGGTATTATCCACTCTGTTACTTCCTTCCTCGAAGTTTAGGTAAATATACTCTACCTATTCCGATCTCTGCTTATTAGATAGGAGAATAGGATCTCCCAAATTGCTTCATATCATATCGTCCTTCGTAATACATGACTAAGTCTCGCCCACCTGTATTTGAGGGAGGCGATCGAATGCCGCAAATCGAATAGTGCGTCGAGTTCCGTGCCGGTTATTATTGGTGCGGGACAATATGCATGACCCAGTGGCGTCGGTTTAATATTCAAGAGTCGCGCGTCCGCGGCGCACGCCTCGCTGTAATAAAAGCACGCTCCGACGCTTAACGAGCCCGACCGATGAGCTCCTTCGTATTTCAAACAAGGCGACCCCGCACGTGACCGCAACGAGGCAAGAACTTAATTTGTGCAGTAACAAGAAGATTGTGAATTATTGGCCGCGTTAATGCTCCCTGTTTGAACACGAACCCTCCGATGTCGACGCCGTGATACCGCTCCTCGTTACAGCAAAACTTACCCCAGAGTTTATTCCTTCATCCTTATAAATGAACTCCCTTTGATTACTCCGAGCCGTACCAGCAAATTTAATTTAGTCAGCTAAAATTATTGAAATGATAAGAAAATCTCTAAGACTAGAAAACTCTCAAACTCCATGTCTGCTGAAAACACGTTATGTAAAACTTTTTAAATAGATGCCTTATTCTGTAATCAGATTCCTTCTTTCAAATTAATTTAAGCAAAGAATATCTTCGTTTAAAAATTCACTTTCCATTTTCTCCTACCAATGGAGGACGAAGTTTGAAGAATTTAAACGTGACCAAAATTCTGAACAATTTCTTTCTGCATAAAATGTATCTTTACAACGATTGTATTTCCGAAACAACTATTCTGAAATAAAACTAAGTACGGAATAGTATTACTGAAGAGTTAAATATATGCCCGGCGAGCAGTTTCGAACTCAAACTTGCTGGGGGTTCAAAGAAAGTTATCAGCAATCGAGGGCCCATTGATTGCGCACAAAGAGCCTTTCGTCTTGCGACATTCGAGTTCGATTTTCCGCTCACAATGCGGGCGTCGATTTTCGTCTTGCATTCTGGATTATACTTCCACGGTCCATTCGGTTTGCGTCTATATTGTTCGACCCTCTCTCTATTGCTTTGTCGCTACGCCTGTAAGGGTAACAATTAAATATTTTTTTACTAGTAGATGACGTCATTTATCAGGCTCTGCATAACAATATCTGTGAATTAATACATTGCTTGGATTCATACAGCTTTAGGGTGCGTCCATTTTGGCACGCAGCCAAGTTGGTTGCACAATACACGATAAATACCTACTACTGCGACTACTCTTAATTACTTCACTCACATTAAGTAGCATATAGCTGCTGGTGTAAGCGAGGCCGATGTGGCTTGTTAAAAATAAATACCTCTATACCTTCACAGTAGGATAAAACTAAAATAACCTGCCCGTATAATGCTGAACGGCTTAAAATATAAATTGCTGGTGTGCGAAATACTGTTCTGTAATTTGGAAAATAAGCGCTAAATGAAAATTCCTCAAAATCGTGTAAACGAAAATTCGCTAGACCGATATAAAGCCGGACGCATGGAACTGCACGGATAATTAACCCTCACGTTTTAAATTTCCTTTTTGGACTTTAAAACATCAAACGAGAAACTTTTTGTCCTCTTTGGTCGGCGGACGATCGTGGGTAATCCGAGGTGCAAAAGCGATAGGGAGGCTGTGCTCAGCGCATTGGAAAACAGTTATTCAATGTGCAACGTCTCTGTTTGCGTGGTCAGTCCAGTGTACTCAGCTGTAGTTGACCTTACTTGATGTGCTCTGATTTATAAAGCCCCGGGATGTCGTAAAATGTAGCCGTCTCCAAGTGTCATTGATGAGTTATAGCGACGATTAGACCTGTCTCGTGTTAATGTCGGATTAATGTATAAAATGTAGATAAACTACTTTTAGATTTCCCGAACATGTTGCTGTCATCACTTCATCATAATTTTGATTCATACAAATATAAAACAAGAATTTAAAAAAAAATCTTGCGTATTCCTTGTGAAATATTATTATTCGTTGGGCGTCCTTTACTATCGAAAATCTTCAAATCAAGTCCTTATAGTCTGGGAGAACTTTGACACGTCTCTGAAGTTACGCAAACAGGAAAAAAAAAACGAAACTTTGGAAAAGCGTTACCTAAAAATTGTTTTAAAACCGTAACGCGCTCCCGTCAAAAAGCCAAAATCGACCAACAAATTCAATTAAAAGTTTTCTACGAGTAACTCAAACCGACGAACATTAGATAAAGCTCGATTAATTATTACTCTGTTAATGGACAAAGGAACCTCTTTGCAGCGCCCGGCAAACAAGATTCCAACTGAACTAGACAAAAGCTTGAACGTAAACACCAATCGCTCATTGAAGCGACCCGTAAACGCGAAGCTTGGAAAACTATCCCTCCTTTTTCCCCGTTTAGTTAGAATATATCTATCTTTATCGTTCTGTAAGGGGAAATGCGGGAGCAGCTATTTGTTTTTACAGTCGAGCGCCGACGAACAAATTAGGTGGACAAACTGTTGAAACGGTCGAGGTGTCTATATTCCACTCTGCGGAAATTCTTCTCTTAAAATCGTTCCAGAGAGAATGTCTCCGCGATTGAACTCGAGCGAGGTAATAATTTTCTCTTCAGTTCCCATGGAGATGTTCCCTCGATCTGCGTATTATTGGCAGATACTTAAAGGATTTTCAAGAACGAAAGCGATATCGTCTATATGAATTTTCTTTCTTCTCGACTTTCCAGTTTATCTTTATTGCTTGTTTATTTCCAGCTAACAAGTTAATAGATTTTGTCAATATGTACTATCAGTGTTTGTATCGGATATCAGAAAATACAATAGAACAAGGGACATTAAATTTTTATTTCAACGTTAAAAAGATTTATGACAAAAATACCTATATTGACTGAGAAAGAAATATACTGTTGGACCTGAACAATCTATCTTTTGTGGAGACCTGTAGTAATTTATCGGACTGAATTTACTTAAGTAATTTAGGTTTTCGGAAAACACAAAGGGGATAAGAGGGTTTCGTCCGATGTTTGAGGGTAGTTGAGACTAATTCATTGCGCGTTTCGGGAAATAGACAAAGCGTAAAATGGAATAGCATTGGAACTGTGTAATAATCGACCTCTATGTAAATTTGTGTAATACATTTCCGAATAAATTGGAGCCATTAGGGATTCAGACTAAAACATTGGTCTGCGATCGGAGCTACGTTTCTAAACCACTCACGAACGAATTGGTAACGTGGAGTTCATGTGTAAGACCTTAGTCAGACTAGAAATGATATTTAAATTGTTTTAGTATGGTTTCCTAAAAATTCTTTAACTTTACGTTATAGGTCCCTAACTGTACTTAAGTATATATCTTCCCAAATTGGTTTCTCAAAAACCAGTCTACATAAAAAACTACAATATCAAATTAGCTAACAAAAAAATGCTCGTTACGAATCCATCGAAACAAAACATTTATAAAATTGAAAATCTTTTTCGTCGAAGTTTCAAATTGGACTGCCCAATTGACGCCTCAAGATCGTAATTACCCAATTATTTAAAACAGTCTCAATTTCTTTGACCACTGTGGAAGAAAGATACTAAGAGAAAGAAAAAATCTCGCTTTGTTTTGCTCGAGAACGGCCGTCGGAAAATACAAATAGTCTCCAACAATAATGTTTATGAGAGTCCTTTCATTAAATTTATTGTAACAGAGTTGGCACTTCCGCAGACAATGCTTACCTAGAGATTGAAGTACACAATCTGAAATGTATCTAGAGTTTACTAGGAAACTCAAAGATGAATCTTGCATTACATTTGTAAAGCAATTATAGCTAGGTAATAGGTACATATTGACTATTTTCGTATGCTAATACGTGTGAATTAACACGGTAAATGACACTAAATACACACAAAATATTTGCGTACATTAGCATTTGCAAATATTTTAGGCGAATCCAACCACGTTGTTCGGTTCGGAAGTTGTCGTGTCGCGTAACTTTCGCGGACAAAATGTGAACGAACCGTTGAACAAAAAGTAGTTACAGGTTTCAGGAAGCCATAGCGGTGTTGTCTGCGAGGGCCGGTAGCCGACGACGTATCATCCGACTTGTCACCCGATCGCTCCGGATACAGGGGGAAAACGATCGATGCATTTATCATGCTTACAAAACACGAGTCAATAAGTGTTTTTGCCACTAGCAGAGATAATAGAATCTCTATCTCTAGACGCAGTTCGGATAGAACGAACTCTTTGTAGTTACATGTGACGACATCAACGTCGTGTAGTTCATGTGTAGTTATATCGATCGTTTCGCTTAGATAGCTCTGACGTACCAGAGTACCATGACATCTTAATGAGGATAAAAATAAGGATGAACGCAAAGCTAACAAGCCCAATGAGCCACGAGCAGTCAATACTCAGTATTAAAGTAATCAATGTATCCGGTCGCAAAGCTTCGTTTCGCTCTAGCTGGTATTAAAAAACGTCAGATAAAAGTTTATTACACGCAATTGTTAAACAAAAATAGACGATGGTGTCGGGCGGCAGACCCGACGGCGCCATCGCTTCGCCGTCTGCCGCCAACAGACGAACGCACTCCCGTGCTCCCGGTAACCCCCCGAGATTACACACGAAACGACGTCAAACTCGATTGCGATTGTATGAGCGCACGACAACTTAACAAAAGCAAAAGAAAACTCGAGACATTTTCCGATTTAAAAATAGATGCTTCTATTTGGTATGTTTTGATTTGCCAAAAGGATATCGCTTTTTTATTAGGCATTATTTTGTATCTGACGGATTCGTGTGAACTCATCTATGAGGGTTTTCAAAAATGCTATGATAGAAAAAACATCGAAAGTCAATATTATTTTATAATGATAACTATTAACTGTAATGTCTTAGAATTTTCTTTTCCAACGTCGAAAAATATAGAAAAGAACTCATCGACACCGATTTTCCGTATTGGGCGATTTTACATCAATTTCACATGTCCAATACGGGTGATATAATAGAATGACGCACATGTTGTTCCGCACTAGTACAGTAACTTGGTACAAGCAATAGTGAACCGCATGAATGAATGCATCCACGCTATGTGAGCAAAGGACCCTGTTTATAAACCAACCCCTACGCTCCGCCGACCGAACTCAGATCAAAGCGAAGTGGGAAATCAACACTAACTTGCCAAACAATGGAAACTGGACACAGACAACAGTATTTATTTGGCGGATTCATTATGAAAAGGATTTACACAAAAAGTGCTGAACAAAATTTGGATAACTATATTGGTCGGGTTTGTTCTGGTTATTTACATAGCAAATTTTAGGATATTGGAAATTCGACTAGAGAAAATGGATTGGAAAACAAAGTTCCTTTAAACATATAAGATTTTACATAAATACTTAATAATGGTAGAAAATGCCTAAGGCATTAAGTCCGCCTCTGTACTAATTTTGTGCACATAGAATAAAATAAAATAAATAATACTACTTAGTAAATACTTAGTTTTTTCTACAAAGTCATGAAAACACTACGAATTCATTCATTTCCGTAGCAAAGATCAACAAAAATAAATTGTCATGAAAAAAGCAATAACCGTAAGTCTTCTTTTAAACACTAAAAGTGTTATGTCTGCAGAATAATAAAATGCAATAAACTTTGAATATTTGCGAAACCATAACGCTACTAAAAACAAAAATAAATGTTTGCATTGATAATGTAACCAGTCATTCATTTCGACTCATACTCCAAAGAATTTCGTACGGATCATTTAGTTATTTTTGCCAGGTATAAAATTATACTACGGAATCTAAACATTGGTGCATCTGGAACACAGAAATGTCACATTGCTTCTACCCGAGGACTATTGCTGTTTATATTAGTAGTTCGAATGTTCATTGCTCATACAGCGCTGCATTCGTTTTGTTCGAGATCAACCAAACATTTCGTCGAGCGCACTGATCTAATCCATATTACACATTACTACCTACTTTAATGCATTGGAACTAAAAGACAAGATAATGTTACAATAAAACAAGCTATTTATAAAGCTGTCCGTTCAGGAAAGCGGCTGAAAGCGGTGAAGCGACATCTACTCTATTTGTCTCGGCTAACACAACCGCTGGCCACTTCTCTCGTCGCGTCGCCTCCTCCTAGTTTGCGTTAAGGATTTTATCGCTTTTTCTCTAGGGTTGTGCTTGTTACTTTGTTTTTTCGTTGACGTTATGGTTTAGAAACATCTGAGCTTAACTCGGACGAGATTGAAGGTTGTGTATTCTTTATTAAAGAATTTTCACGCTCGTAATATTATAAATTATGGCTTAATATAAGTAGATTTTTTAGATGTGATGAAATTTTTCGTATGAAAGGAATCGACAAACGCGTACAATAATTTATTCACAAACCCAATTGGGCGTTTGCAGAAAACAAGTCGCGACTCTGTCCGGAAGTGACATGGCGCCGCGTGTCCTCTAGAGCTGCCTTTATAATATCGATATCGATTTTCAAATTGTATTTTTAACTCCAATGAAATAGAGACTAAAATATAATGATAGGTGAGAGCAATATAATCTTTCGATTCGAAGCCGCCTTTGTCGCGAGGAAAATTTCCTTTTATTGTGTTAGCGAATGCTTATTGTATATCCGAACGTTTTCCCCATTGTCACAGCTACGGAGCCGCACCTCTTCGGTATTACTTTACAATTGTAAGATGACAAATAGCTAAAGCGAAACGATACATTAAGTCCTCTTCGAAAGGGGAATTTGGCGCGTTCTAGTTTCTATTGTTAATTTACGAGAACCGTGAAAATGAAAGGTAGGAAGGGTTCGGATTACGGGTTCAATTGTCGCAGCAATCGGCTATAATTAATTAAGCTTGCCGAATGTTTTTTTGTTATAATAATACAACATGACATAATCATTCATTAATAAGGGAAACAGTATCCACTTACCTCTTCCTCAGTGGTGGCGGTGTTGACGGAGTCCATGCTTTGACAGAGCGCGAGCTCCATGTTCTTGTGTTGTGGCGAAGCGGGCCGGGGCGAAGGCTGCTGCGGCGGCACCAGCGCGCCTTGTGTCGCTCCTGCCGCCTGCTGCGCGCCTGCGCCACCCGTTGCTGCAGGGCTCTGCGCCGCCTGCAGACTTTGAGCTGCCTGGAGGCTTTGGGCCGCTTGTAAGCTCTGTTGAGCTTGCAGACTTTGTTGCGCCTGCAGGTTTTGCAGCGACTGATGGGCCAGGTTCAACTGGTGCTGCTGCACGATGCTCTGCTGCACTATGCTCTGCTGCACTTTGATGTGCTGGTGCACCGCAAGCTGGTGGATCGGGTGGAGAGACGCGGGGGGTGCGGGGTATGGGGGGGAGAGCCGCTGGCGCTTCACTTGCGCACTCTGCAGGGCTTCGTGCAGCCTCTTCACCGGAAGGGGGCTCTGGCCGAGGTTATCCACGGCTGTGGCTGGGCGGGCCGGCCGAGTCACGTGACTCTGGCGAGCACCGACTATTGCAGCGACAGGTTAAGGACCGCGCGCGACGCGTCGCGGATCGATGTCGACGTATCGACAACAGCGCAGCTCTACGCTCGTTGCGGTACGCGATTTTAATTGACTTATCAATTTAGATTGTTAAAGAACAGCTATTCGCGAATGTTTAATATTAGCGCCGTAGCACTTTTGTTTTCATTCGTATAAGTTGCTCCTCTGCTTGTAAACCACTCCTGAAAAAAGAGAAAATATTTTTAATGTAACTATTCAAAATATCGAATTTGAAACACATACACAGTGTAAAGGCAGTGATGCAACGAATACGGAATATAATTTTATGTATAAATATAAATGTATCAGTCATAGCCTAACTCAAGTATCTTCAGAATTTGTAAGCTTCAATTAGAGACAATCCTCTTATGACGCACCGTTCTGATAAATCAATGAGTGCCATCAACAACAGCATTTGAATGGCACACATCCTCGTTTCTATATAAGAGGGTTTGATTTTTGGGTCCAAATTACGTATTTATTTTTATCCTACATTTGAAGGAGCACATAATGGCATAGCTACCATTATTTGCTGTACAAAATATTTACCTCGCATTCAAAGGATTTACGAAGTCGCAGAGTATTCACCTAGGCAGCTCATTTCAATAAAGCGAACACATACTAACATCGTAAATAGTCGTAAAGGTGTACAAAGTAATTGGTTACGGCTTTGTTCGGCCATTTCTATAACAATAACGTTAATGAATGACTTTATAGACGCCTTAGTACTTCAAACACAAAACGATAGACATTAACATTGTCTGTTCGAGCAAGATCACTCACACAGAAATATTTCAAGACGGTAAAATAGTCTAATAGTTTTGAGTTAATTTAATACTAAGACGAAAATAAGTCAAATACCTAAATTTTTGAAGCCTCATTTTGCCTAGTAATTAGCTCTTGAAAATCTTTATCTATATTTTGTACCTTAATATAATAAATCTGTAGACTTGGCGTGTCCGAACATTGGAAATATTAAAAAAAAATTGGGGGGTGTGAACCGATAAAATCAATTTCGACTGTTTTTGGAATTTTGGTCTATTTAGTATAGTAATAAAGTGTATTTATATAGTAGTATTTAATTTTGGTCTGTTTGTTGGTTCGTCGGTTTGTTTGTGCACGCATCACGTAAAAAGTTCTGACTCAATGCGGTTAACTTCTATAGATAAATATTGTGCGTATCTCGGAGTAACATATAGTTTTTGTTTCATCGTAATCGGTTCGCTCAATCAAAAGATATTAGAATTTAAAGATTATCAAGAAGCAAGTGTAGTTATTGGGACACAATATTGGTTTCCGACTTCCACACGAAAGGAGTCGCGGGCACAGTTAGTTTAAAATAAATTTCCATTCCAGCTCAAGGAATCATTTTAAAGGGTTTCATTGTATTTTTCTTCAATATTGTCGGAAACTCGATTTATAAGATTAAATTGAAAAAAGCGATGCTAAGTTTCGTCATATTTGACGACACGTTTGGTGCAGTGCCTAAGCGATTGGCTTCTGCGCTACGGGTCGTGGGTTCGATTCCCACACGGAACAAAAATTTGTATGGCCTACAGATGGTTGTTTCGGGTCTAGACGTTTGTGTGTGAGATTCGTGTCTGTAAACGTACCCTCGAAACGATACAAGAGAAATCTTAGTGTGGGACAACGTCATTTTAAAGAACAAAAAATATTATAAGTTATTAAGGTCTAACATTTTATTATTGTACCTAAATATTACTTACTCGTTATATTGTACTGACTCTACAAAAAGGAGTGCCAACAATATACGTATTATTTAACATAATCATAATAAATATTGTTGCGATTCCGATTATATCATTCTACACCTAATACATATCGGTATACGACACAATTTGCACAGCATAAAAATAGTTTTTTTTTATAAGTTAAATAGTGCCGATTGCAATTGTGTGGGTCGTAGTCAACCATTAAACGGTTAGTCATCGCAATAAACATCTAGAATCGTCTAAATTACAGACTAGACTGATGATATCAGTACAATAATTTACTTAGATGGCGTACTATGTATTTGTAGTTAGAGAGTATAAGTTCATTTAAAACTTTATGTCGTATCAATTTTAGGATTTGGAACAAGAGCGGAGCAAAGGACCAAATCCTAGAATCCACTCGGACCTTAGCAATGAAAAATCCTCGTACATAGACAAAAATAATAAGCCCTGACGTAATCCCAAAGGATATTCTTACTAAGTAGGTATCACTACATCACTACATAGTATAAAACAAAGTCGCTTCCCGCTGTCTGTCTGTCCCTATGTATGCTTAGATCTTTAAAACTACGCAACGTATTTAGATACGGTTCAAAGAAAATGTTTAATTGCTTAAAAAATAAAATAAAGGGAAAGAGGGAGGAAAAGTGTACTTTGTATTGTAAAACAATAAACTAGTTTCAGAAATCTCAATATTTTGTTCAAAGAGTATCTTTTAGAAATGTCAATGTTTTGTTCAAAAAATACTTTTGAATTGTCAATGTTATGTTTAAAGAATACTTTTGAATTGTCTAATGTTTTTTTAAAAGAATACTTTTGAGTTGTCAATGTTTTGTTCATGGAATACTTTTGAATTGTCAATGTTTCTTTTAGTTTGTTAAATACTGTTTAAGACAATTGTTGTCTTTGTATGAAAAGGGGATGATGTAGTATGGCAACATTGACATACCTCACAGGAAGTAGGAAATAGCGAAAGCGTCATTCCTCCTCTCTCTTCCCGACATAGCCGCGACTGGGCTTGTTAAAAGTGCTCCGTTATAAAGTAATTAAATAAACCCTCAAACAAGTATTTTATTATACAATATATTACAAGAGTGATTCAAGAAGAAGGTTTTAAGCTATAAAACGTACACGTGTGAAGCCGTGACGGGTCGCTAGTATTGGATACAGTACATCATAGTCGGCCCTCACAATAACAAAACGTAAATAGCACAAAATCAAAAGCATTATTCGAAGTTGTCCTTAAACAGCGTTGTTAGAACCGGACGCAGTCTTAATATGTAACAATCACGTGTAAGACCATTAGGTTGGCCAAGGCTGCTTTTTGCTCAAACGCCGTGACTAACTCGAGCTGGTATCTATGTAAAAAAACTACGTCTCTCAAAAGCGATCATACGTCTTAACTCTCAAATTACAATGATGTACCCACAAAGTAAGGCCATTCGAGACCGAGATTTTTTAGAGTCCCTGCTAGTTGCTTCAGATATAATAACAGAGTTCCTCTACACAGACCTCTATTATAGTTACGCAATATCAAGTAATACTTGAGTTTTTATAGGTACACACGGATGCACATCAAGCTATACCATTCCAGTTTACACTGACCTCTCATTGTAAGGAAATCCTATACAATGCGAGATTAGCTTATACTGGAAAAGTATAGCTTGATCTGTAGCCGTGCGTACTTGTAACTAAGATTGTACGAGTAATTCGTACCGTAGATTGTCTTCAAAACGAATCTTTTACCATTTTGTCCTAACTATGACCGCAAAATTACTTAATTGTGTTCCCTAAACGTGTGAACTTATCAATGTTATTTTGTAAACTAATTACTTGTTAGAGGTAAATTGTCTGGGAAAAACCTCAACATTAAAAAAGAATAAATCAAGCATTCAAATTCACACGATTAAGAAGCACCTACTTAACGAATGTTTATTTTATTCGGTATACTTAATTAAATTATACTGACTGTTATAGTATCTGATAAGGCATCAATATACTTTTTGCACTAAACAAACCACTCCAATTTCGACAGGTATAGATTGCAATGACCTCAAACAATTAGACTTTATCAAACTGAAGGTGAAACGCAGATAACGAACGTAGAAAGAGTGCATACTGCAAACTAACTTTTCAAGAAGACATACAACACAAAACACAACTCACCACCGGTTTCCGAGTCGAGAATTCGGAATAAGCAATACATATGTAAGTAATATTTAAGTACGGAGTTGTAAAAAAATACTTTAAAATCCATTTTTTTGACAACTCAGTACTCAAATGTTACTTAAGTACTGCTTATCCTAGAATTCTTAACTCAGAAATCGGAGGTCAGTCGTGACTCGTACATTACCAGTCAATGAATTTTTTCAACCATTGTAATTAGCCTTTTAGGATTTCAAATAGATCTCATTTACAGAATCTTAATATGAATAAAGCCCCAACCGTTTAGAAAAGAGCAAGATTCGTATTTAATCGTTAAGCTACTTAATTTCGATAATATTTCAGATTAGAAACAAAATACTGAATAAATATTATTTCATTTACTTTAAGCTCAATTTTAACTTAACTTACAAGATTCGTGTTTGACAATCGCCGACAGTAATGAAAGCAACAACAACAACAACTTTTCATTCCTTCGACAGCAGTTTTGTATTCTCAGTTTCTCCAACATTTCCTTGACAAAGAAACAGCAATATTGTCGTAAAACTTTCCAAATATATTTAAAACTTATACATATTGAAACGTGATTTTTATCTCAATATCTGACCAGTATGTTATATACAAGGTTAGTTTTAGTATATACTAAACCTGAAACTAGTTTGTTCAGAATCACTAGGAGAATCGATTGACATATTTTTTACAGCAATTTTTTTTTTCATAAATTTCAATTTTGTTTCAGTAGTTTTCTACCCATAACAGTTGACGGGAATAGACACCTTGAGGCTTGAGACGGTCCTCTTGGTCAGTGTCCGTGTATTAGACAACCCCTGCATAGCACATCTCAGGCATTTCACACTTTTTTAGGGAACTTAACGCGACATAAACTAAGGTGTAACTTGGAGATTTACTAAAAAAAAACACGTATTCAGGCAGTTCTGATGAAAATCTTGTTGAGGTGTCTCGGTTTTCGTATAAAGTAAAAATAACGTTGTATAACGTTAAACTGAATACTGACCGGGAACTTCTGCGTTTAATGTCTGTTGGGAATCGGAATATTGGGTATTACTTTACAATGGTGCGCGAATTCTAGGTACTGACCAGAGGAACATTAGCTTTTGATACCGATGGACTTCGAGCGAAACATGAGCGTCATAGCGATCGAAGACAAGACGGCTGACGTTCGTTTTCCAGCATTGTATCGTGTTTCAAGTTCAACCAAGCGAAATTGCGCACTGTAACGTTTGTCTCAACGTCCTTGCTAGTACTGCAAGTTGTATCGTTCGATCTTTATGTTCTATTTGGAGTATTAATAGCTATCATTAGAATATATCATTTTCATCATTAGAATATAGGGGTGCATGAAAAGAGCCTCCACGAGTGACGATACTTAAGTACGTCCAGCGCACCCTGGGCACTGGGCAGTCAGTCACGCTACCAACCTTGCTGACTGGCTAATCTTTTCACCACAGCATGAGCTATTTTCGTATAGCTCGTGCTGACACGAGAAA
Organism: Amphipyra tragopoginis; assembly: GCA_905220435.1. Classification (NCBI taxonomy): domain Eukaryota; kingdom Metazoa; phylum Arthropoda; class Insecta; order Lepidoptera; family Noctuidae; genus Amphipyra; species Amphipyra tragopoginis. Next base: position 12,953,944 of record HG992005.1, on the reverse strand, counting down.
AGAAGATTAGAATATAAAATAGAATATATTCTTTGACCATATAAAAAAAATGCACGCAAATGCTCTTGATTAGCCTCCCGATTCGGAACCTTTTCGATAAGCAGTCGTTGACCGATTCAGTTTGTTATCTCTTTCCGTCTACGATTCTCGTAACGAGAGAAAAAGAGACAGCTTACCGAATCGTTTAATGACTGATTAATCGAATCATTCTGAATCAAGGGGCAGTGTATGTATACCTTTAATTTAAGGCTGTGTTTAATAATTTGCTCGCTCTGAAACACGTTACATTACAAGCAAACGCTACCAGACCAGAGTGGTGCCGATTCTCTTGTTCACCAACTAAACTAAAATTAGAGAATTGCTATCTTTTACTAACAGATAAACTAAAAAGATTACTAGAGAGAAAATGACGGTGATAGATAACAACTAAGTTAGAGATGTCATATTAGTTTACGCCTTGAACTTCACCATGTTTTTAGTCGACACGTTTTAAATGTCGTCTAAATTTGTATGGAAATTTTAGTTCAACTAAATTTGACAGCTCTTATTGTCGTATGTCTCTTTCTTATTGTATCATAGTGAAAAAGATGGCAATAGCCTAAATTAAGTTTAGTTTGTCCATAACAGAATCGGCACCAGTGTCCACCTCTAAAGAACAAACTTTAATACTTCAAAAGTACATACATACGCGCAAAAGTAAATCGCGCAATATTTCCTACTTCGCTGAATACTTTAATCCGTTCGTGTATTTATGCTGCGGTGGTGTCGGTAAATAAGTCCCGGCCAACTCTTACAGTTTCCATTTGTTATAACTACTAAGTCCCGGCGAGATCCCGGACTTGGCCGGGACTTTGTACCTACGGGATGTGAAAGTTCGGAATAAGTGATAAGTAGATTGAATTGGACAAATAATAATAATACTTATCTATCAGGGCACGGGCGGATTACGATTGGATGATGCTACCAAAAGTTTTAATTAACCAAACTTTGAACTGAATATAAATGATATTATTTTTGCAAGATATGTGGACAGAAAAGTAGAATACACTAACCACATAATTATAGTAACTGATTGTCTACTTGCGCACGTTTCCTTATCCTTATTAATAGGATAGGAAGAACATTCATTTTGTTTAAAATTTTGTAAAGGAAGCAGCTTTTAAATCTGCAAAGGAATTCTGGTACTGCTTGTAAGATATTTTTAGTAATATTTTTAATATTAAATTCATCTAGCTAGTGACACTGATTACATAATATTATTTTAATTAAAATGCGGATAATTGGTCTACAATATTGTTAATACTTCTTACATTTTCAATCCCTTCATTATATGAAGATTATATGCTGGAAACACAAGTTAGTCGGAAAGGGGGTAGGTACTAATCCGCAGGCCACTTATAGTTTCACTGATTACTGTTTTAAAGCAAATGTTAAAATTTCAAAATTCGATAATTTTATTTCCATGAAAAATGATTTTTATTTTAGTTTTTTTCAAAAATTCTTCATTCCTCCTTTAGTTGCGAATTCAGAAAATGGGGCTTCTAATCCTCGACCCCAAATATGAACTAAAATGTAAACACAGCTGATCATAGCTGACGATAGATTAATTTTAGCGTATTTTGTATGAAATCTTTGGAAAACTATTTCTTTAAACTATTGACTTTTGGGGAAAGTTGTAGAACAAAAGTAATTCATTATTATCGGTTCTTTAACACCCTTTCGGATTGGTTCCCCCTTTCCGACTACCCTTGTATATTATACATATTCGCATAACTGTTTAGACAGCTTTATTTATTATGAGAGACTAATCTCCCAAAATAAATAAATTTAAATATAGCTTTAGCTGTCTCTCAAGTATCTTTAGACAAGACGACAGTCATCAATTCGGAATTGACTTTAATAATTATCGATTTGTCATGTTATCTGTAAATTTCATTCCCATTGCATTCGTCCTGAACTTTCGCTGGCCATTTGCTAGGTCTCGCTTCTTCTAGACAACTTTGATGTTATGCGTTAGCAAGTGCATGTCATGTTTTGCGTAGACATGTTTGATTACTACGTCGATCTAATAATGTAACTTTACCAAAGATTCATTGTTTTGATTCAAAGTTAGATGCATAATAATCTCTAGCTTGCTCAAGTGAACATATCGGACACCCCAAATTGCAAATTAAATCATGAAATACAATGTTCTTAACATACATCAATCACTTTTCTAATTTCGCGTGTAATAACAATCGCAGAAATCATTAGCAGGCCTCATTAAAATCGGCTGGAATAATGAGCGATAACATTATTGTACGGTGTAGTTCTACTCTACTCTCGCCATTCAAGATACGTATCCCACCTATAAATTAAGCGTGTGTATACAATGTCATCAATTTATTAACCGACGTTAAATACTGTGAATAAATTATTCGATCGGACGGTAACGTCATTATTGATAACAGAATAAAATCAATAAGCGCGCTGGGCGAAGTGAGTATGCCGGTTAATTCGGCTCGTTCGCTGTAATGATCAAATAAATACTCGATTTAACTTGCCGTGTTCCGCGATTCTAATAATACCTTACACAAAACTCTTACTATATTTAGTGACGACGGAAGCCGTTGAAATTTCGCGAATAACGTGATCAAAGTACTTGTTAACCATACTCTATGCCAATTACTGCTTATTAGATTAGTTAGTTAAACTATTGTTATGTACTTTATCTTCGTTAAATAATTACCCTTAAGGGCCTATCCCAAAACCTTAAAGTTAAATCCTGCGGTCAACGCACAGTATTCATATTGCCTCAACAAACTCCTTTAATTTAATTTGAAAACTATGGGGTCGGGCACAAAGAAATAGTTCGGTGGGTAAGGTCGCGCACGCAACGATGCAGAGGTGTAGTTGTGGTCCAAGTTTGCAAAACCGACAAAAACAACTCATATATTATGAGACAGATCGAAGGTAACTTCATTATTTTTTCTTTCACAGAATTATAAACTGGTAGAAACTACTATGAACAAGCTTTCTTCCCTGGATTGAAGGAAGGAAGGAAAAAGATAGGGATGAAGGGAAGAGGTTCTATCAACCAGCTTCATGAAGAACAGTGTGTCGATCCTTATTGCATCGCAGGCGTGAATTAGGACTAACTTTGAAAATGTTGCATGTGCTCATAAAACTAACAAACCACCAAAAAAACCATGAACTGCTTTATTGCAACAAATCATTGCTCTATTAAAATGTTCTACTATAAGATATAATTAGATTTTGGCGTTTAATATAGTTGTTGGTATGATACTGAGGCTTTACCTACAAACATAACAGTTACCTAGTCGTTAACTACCTATCTACATGGCGTAAAGTTCAGATTTTAATCACTTATATTACACACATCAAGTTAATTTATTTGAAGTAAATGACAGAAATGACACAGTTTTGATTAGATTAATAGTTGAACGAGGCGATTTAAATGTTAAGTAATTTCAAATTACGCTACTTAGTAGAAAGAGTGAGCAACTTCGTTTAGCGCAATAGCAATTTTATGATTAATATTTCAGTTGAAATGTGCATTTATTTATAACTAGATTCGTCAGCGGATCCTCTCTCATGGCCTTTAGGATTAAGCAAAAATGTTCACTGCACGTGACATCACGACTGATTTAATAATTTTTGATTAACACTAAAAAAATACAATTCCTTAAATTATTGCAAAAGTAGGTATATAAATGGCTCACAGGTAGTATTCCGAATTCAGCAGTCATAGTTCGCAATGTAGATACAGATTATCTATAGATGGCAAAAACGATATCGACAGACAATTCAATGCTATACCTAGGTACCATGAATGTGGCTAACAAAACAAGTCCATTCAATTAACAACGTCGGCCTGACGACCGATGGAGCCATTCGCATAATGAAATTTGGGCAGGACACAAAACAAGCTACCAGCAATAGCTATTTATAATTATTTTTAACCTTTTCATCCGGTCTGTAGCAATAATTTAATTATAACGTACTAAACGTTTTCTCCCACATCTTCGCAAAAAGAATTTCGTCGAAAAACATTGGTGAAAAGAACTTTCTCTACAATGGTTTCTAATTAGTTACATTTACAGTGAAATTAGCGTCTCTTCGTACAAAATTCAGTGTAATTCCAAGAGAAATGAACCTTTGTTACACGCGGGCCCATATTCATAGTGAGCGGAGCGTCCCGCAAATTGAATCTAATTGCCGCAACGAAGTGTTGAATCAGACCGACGGCCCTGGCGGAGCGGTGGCCTAAATTGCGCCTATTTACCCATTTAGGATCAGAAATACTGAACACCCACAGACCACCTGTTTATGGAATGAAATTTTTGCGAGACGGTGACATCAACTGTCGCGCGACCGTCTTCATTAAGCGCCATCTGCCACTATCGTGTTTGCTCTAGACTCGACAAATGGACTGGGGATGATTAAGGGACTAGAGCTAGAAATATTTTATTCTTTATTTAATTCATTTATAAAGTAAATTCTTCAAGAAACTTGGGAAAAAATACATTTAGCGTTTCGAGTGACATCAACATCTTCCAATGTTCTTTTAGTTCATATCATATTTAACATGCAGTTCTCCTAACATTTTATCGACAATCCGTAATATTGTAACTCTTATCCTTATTTTGTTCCATAATCTATGTATCTACTTGTATTTTTTTTGTGCCCTTCTGTTCGTTTTCTGCGTGTGATGTAAAGGTAATACACAGGACTAGACTAAGAGTTTTTAAAATGTTAAGCATTGTGTTAAAGAAAAGAATCAAAGTAAACAAGAGTTTTAAATGGACATAATATTTTCAATGACATTAGCTGCAGTTGCATAAACAATAAAACTTTTCGTTTGTTGATAAGTAGCAACAGCAAAACTATTCGATAAACTCAAAAAGATAGCACATAATAAATTATTGACTTTGACAATTAAATTATCAGACTATCGTGTTTGGTTGTCCTAACTCAACACGGTAGGCCATCAATTCAATCGTTTAAAAGGTTTTTATGTACATTTTTCAGTTCGCTTAAGACGTTGCTGCTCAGTGCTCGGTAGAAAACACGTCATGCTACATTGAATTAATCACCTAAATAGATTTTATTACCGCAAATATTTACATTTGCTGTAAAGTGATGTCTGTAACCAGCGCTCCAGTTTTATTTCTGCGAGCGCGGCGGTTGCTCCTTCCTTTCCTATTTTATTTTATGGTTTTTAAGAAACGTCAAATATTATGTTTTTCCATGGTTCAAACTAAAACATTTTCGTGATTACAAAGATGATTATTTAGTATCATGTGAGTATTGTCTGTCCTTTCATTGACAAGGTTAACAGAACAGAGAAACATGTGTGTAACTAGTGCCTCCTATTTGAGCCATATATCAAGGAATCTGCATGTTATGGTCGATTAGAAGAAACGTACTCCAATTCTAAAACAAACCGGGGATATCACGGTAGTCATAACCACATTAAGGAATAAAAATTCAGCAAATATCCTCCATGTTGATCGATTGCTCAATTTCGATGCGTGTACCGCAACTGGTAACCGTAATTAGTATTACATCACCCACCTGTGGATATCCATGTTTTCCTAATAAAATCCTATAAATATAATTTTTTTATTGGTACATAACATTTTGCTCGTCATTACACGGCGGGCACTGCAGCCTGTTGTGAAAGAGGCCGCACCGCGGAAATCGTGACAAAGCAATATTTTTTATTGCAAATCAATGCTATCCGATCGCTTTCCGGAACACACAAAACAAATTGCTAGTCGGCGAAAATCCTATCAAAGCTATTTTATACCTATGCGCCACGCGATGCGACGTTTTTGATGTCTCTTGCCAAGTATTCAGTTGTGACTGTTACCTTTGATTTTTTTGTAGTTGCAACTGATACGATTTTACATTTTAAAAGGAATTCTGTTTGGTCTTTATAGCCGCAATCTGTTTTGTTAAACGGTTGGTCGTATTCAATCTTGTGCTGATTTCGCAATCCATGGAGAAATTTTAAACTTCGTAAACATATCTATAACATCCTGTTTACACTTTGATACTGATAGTTCTCTTGTATTAAACTGACACAAGAAAGTTTTAATGCGTTATAAATAATAATTTCCTCTTAAAATTCACATAAATATATCTATACTAATATTATAAAGAGGTAGAATTTGTTTGTTTGTTTGTTTGTATGTAGGAGGTGATCTCTGAAACTACACATCCGATTTCAAAAATTTTTTCACCAATAGGAAGCTACGTTATCCCAGAGTGTTATAGGCTATACTTTGGGCTCAAAAATTAGGGATCCGTAAATTAACGCGAGCGAAGCCGCAGGCAAAAGCTAGTTTTAAATAAACATAAAACGGCTTCTTAATTATTTCGTAGACAAAGAATGGAACCTATTCTAACATGAAGGTACCTGATTCATCTAAACACAATTATTTCTAGCATTAAATATACCTGCAAAGGTCACAGAAGTGTGACTGGAACACATCAATCTATATTTTGTCCGGCTATAATTAATTTAACAAGCGGCTATTAGCCGCCCTATAGAGCACAGTCATGTCACGCAGTGACGCAAACACCACAATAGCAGACCTTGGTACGTCTACCAGCATTCGGAGTAGCCCCGCGCAGTAATTACACCAATAAAATACCACCACGAAAATAGATTAACCAGAAAAAAATATAATAGAGGTTATGCTCATGTTAAAAAGTGAAAAATGTATAAGAACCTACGACAAAAAATACTAAATGATGATAAACAAACCTGAGGCACTTTTCAGTGAGTTATAAATTAGACAGGCGAATATATATTTTCATCGTTGCCATACATTTGTTTTTAGAATAGAATTGCAAATATAGCGTCTCTGAAAGACCGGATAAATTTTGAAACATTGACTTTGACCCAAAAAAATGCGTGAATGAAATTGTGAATTCAATCATTTCACTGGCGTAAATGTTAAGAAGGCTCCTGAGCTGTTAAAATTGTTGCACTATTGTAGTTTTCAGACCTTATAACATATCCACGTGTGGCTTCGGTACAAACACTTGGTATCCAATAACTCCACGTGTATGGTATCTGAAACTGTTCTGGCGTGTGCTAGCAAATATAAAAGATATTAATCATGGGATTCATAAAATTAAATTAACAGAAAAAAGATAAAGAAGAACCGTTTCAAGAATTAATATAGATTTTCAATTAAATAGAATCGATACTCAATGGTCATTGAAGTTACACCTCTTAAAATAAATTAATAGTATCGGATGAAAATAATAAGTAATTAAGCCCGTGAAGAACGCGTTTAAGTGAGAGATATAATTAGAAATCATCGAACTTCCAAGAGTCACGAAGTCGATCCTAGACAATTTAGAGCTACAATAGTACTTCGGAGTGGCAAACGAGAATGGAATCTAAAATAAAATGGCACACAACCAAAAAAAACCTTACAAATTTAACCAGCCGTGAAACGTATTTAATTCCAAAATACGAATAAGCAATTTGTGCACAAGCAACCTGCTTGTAGTTAGCATTGTAGACATAATGTGATTATGATTACATTATTGGAGAATATTTTTCCATGCCGATATGGGAACCAAAGAAAAACAGAGTACATCGACTGTTTATTTTCACACACATGTATGAATGAACTAAAGAAAATAGGCTCGATAACAACCTTTCACTGCGCTGGATCCACCAAGTAAGTTCGTTGGAATTATAACCCAGGTTTAGCGGTAGCATTTGTTTTTGTTACAAATAAGAATTGCTCAGTAAACCTTCAGTAAAAAATGTAATCGATTCATTCCAAGTTTAAATAAGCCTATCCGTCAAAGTTCTAACGCCTAATGTAATTTGACTTCAATCCACACTGGAGAATACTTCCATTAACTCAATTAACCTCTCATTTCTTACGGTAGGGAGTCTAATGGTCACGCCGCTATTTTAGAGGTCATTTTCATTTATTGAGATCAATTAGTTAAAGCGCCGTAATACGTCACGGTGCATCATAAATAATTTATTTCTTTGAGTCAATAGATTGCAGAATAGAAAATTATTATTATGACGAGTCTAAAAATGATAGTGTTGTCGGTTTATGTTGATTTCGTCAATGTCTTCGAAAACATTATTCATGGGTGTACGTGTCTATCTAATGACGTTGACGAGTATTCGACCGGAGCGAGGGAGTTCACTCGTCTGTCTTGTATTTGCGCGACCATCAACCGTGAAAAAAGTCATCCATTTACATCAACTTCATTCCACAAACGCCACTGTATTTGAATGCAAATAATTGTAAAGTTTTAACGAACTCTGCGCTGGTCGCTAACTCGTGTTATGCAAAATCTTTGTAACAAGAGCCATTGTTTGTGGCCATTGAAACTGATATTGCGAAAGAATGCCATCGACAGCAGTAACATCTCAAATACGAATTGGTGATGAATTAATCTGGCCAATCTTTTGGCGCACGATTTAACAATTTTAAGTGCAGTATAATTCATCTTTTGCACTACAGTAGGATCATGGGGTCTGAATTAGAAAGTTTCTAATTTTATTTGAGAATTATTCCTCAATTATAATTTCCACGTTGAGGAAATTGGCAATCATATCATAAATATGACTAGTATTTCTCGTCAAAGCAGCAATAACCAGCCAATTATCAGTTTAAAAGTATTATTGTTTGTTTGGCTTTACTAGTTTCTTCGTCGTGGAATTGAATTGCATTCTGAATAAATTGATACCTATTCAATAGATCATTACACAAGTCGCTTTCTCAGCATTATGAAATTGTTATCAACAATATTTGTTACAATTTTTTTGCCTTTCACTCAATCAAACTATGTATCCAATCATAATATACTACTTGGTTATTTAGTTTTAATGCAATTAAAACGTTCGATGAGGCTATTTTTGATAGGTATTATACTTTCTCAATGTTTTCTTTTGGTAGTAAACTTATCGATCAAATTTTCTTGCATAGAATTTTGCCTGTTCGATGTATAATTTCGTTCATTTCTCGACAGCATCAATTGAGTTAGTTCTATGATAAATAACTGTTCCATATGTATTTTCTCATTGTTTGGATTCAGTACAATGCGTAGTGGTTTCAGAAAGTGCTCCCGCTGTCGATACTTGGCAGTAATTTCTACGTTGCTATTGTTGTGAGCCTCGCTTTTGTGACTTTTGTGTATCACATGAATGACATGACTACGCGTGTTTCTCATTTCGAGTCTCATTTTCTTAGAAATGTCTTTCCTTTTTAAGTAACTTTAGGACTCCAGTTACAATAATAAGCTTATTTACTTTTCATATTACATGCCTTGTTTTTTCTGTTGAGTCAGAGGCAATAATCTAATTCTTGTAAGAGTCTGATAAGTTTTAGCTTCACGGCAAGTAAGAGCAGTAGCCAACATTTACAGTTTGTTAGGCTTATCTAAAGCAGCGCAAACAATTAACGGATCATAAATTCATATCGTGACTAATAAGAGTTGCGCGCTTTAACAAAACTTTGATAACATGCGCCAGTATTCGTAAATTCGCTTGCAGAGAAACTGTTGCTATTTTGCTAATAAACTGGCAGCTTTTCCGACAATACCTCCGTGGGAAATATAATAAAAGTGAAATTAACAACGCGCCAACAAGTGCATCAATTAATACGTTGCATCCGACTGCCTTTTTCAAACAAGAGTCTCCATTACCTAGAAAACAATAGCACATCTCACAAGCACACACACTGCATTCGTCGGAAAACGCACATGCACAATTTTCCGAACACCGATTACGGACACTGCGTCGGTCGCGTCAGAGCAAAGGGCGGCACGTACAAGCGCTGCCTCTGCGCGCGATAGACTGACGGCTCTCGGGCGGACTTACGAGCGAGCGGGACGCGCGGCGGGCGTGCCAACACTCTGCGCGCGCATAACGCCTCTCTGTCCTACGCCCGTGGCTCCCATACGGTTGTCTCGCTCGCACACGCTCAAGCACACCTTTCGTTCCCGAGACAGGTGTTCCTATCCCTGTGTGCGTCCAGATATGACTGGCTTTGCGTGTATGCGCGCTTCCTGCGGCGGCGGATCGTTTTTTATGCCCGGCAGAAATTATAAAAAGTAAATGGAGGGAAAATTAAATAAAACGTTTACAATGAAGCGTTTTCCTGTGCGCTTTCAATGATTCAGTGTGCGCTATTTTTCAGGGTGGATATCATCAGTGTACACAGCGAGCGTGATTACGGAGCTTTTTATGGATGTTTGAGTGATGTAGGCGGGCGTAATTAGGCACGGGGCGGAAAGGTATATTGATTGCGGTGACGCGGCTTTGTGGAAAAATCGATATTTTTGTATTAAAGGTGGCACGCGATGTGTCCGGTCCGTGCGTCCGTGGATGAGTAAACCTTGGTATCGATCCAAACGCCGACAACTTTCGACCCTAGTTTATGGCGCGCACTATAACTTGAGCCACACTTACCTATGAACGTTATCGAGAACACTTTAGCTGAACCACCTCGCCTTTCATAAAATCCTGAACGACTTTTGAGCTCTAAAGTCAATATTTGAAATTTTATTGAACCAAAACATGATCAAATTTTGGCAAACCTCACCAAAATGTAGCCTTGAATCGACATTAAATCTAAAAACTGAACTCAATAAATAGTGGATATGGTTCAATGGAATACTGATACTTTTTTACTAAATGTATCTACTAATAATCTTTTACATCCAGCATTTTTTATTGGATAACATCAACGTTGGGTTCAAATTCAAACTAACTCTAAAACATCAGCTTCCAACAATCTAAGTTTGGTTGTTTTCATTCTCCCTAACAATTTGAGTACCTCTTTACTGTGCATACAACTTTGAATATGTATAGTCAGAAGCAATAATATCTCTCCCTACTGACGGATTTAAAACCGCCAATAGTAGGTACCTGACCAAAGCCACGAGGATAAATATGTAAGTATGGATAGTACGACCTTCCGGTCTATACATGGGCACATATTATTATTTATCCCTTCTATCCATAGTCAGATAGATATTTTTGGCAGTTTTGAAGTCGTCTGTAGGCAGGTATTATTGCTTCTGACCTTACCTACGTACTATCTTATTCCCTATACGTACTAGGTTCTTAATTTTTCATGAGTTGCGGCAAAAGCACGTACGGCAACAAGATGGTCGGTTTTAACTTTTAACATACCAGAAGTGCGTTTTGAGTACCACAGGCCCAATTGGACACACATTAATATATAAAATTTTCGTGTCCGAACTACAGGGTCCATTGATCTCTTCATTTTAAAGTCTACATTGCGGAATTCAATATAGGTATATTGAGTACTTATACGGAAGGGTCAGTGTAGACCACACTTTCACAATTTCAATGGAAAGATAAGGTCAACTTTGGCGTACCACTTATATTATGTATCAATTGCCGTTGATGGTTAAGTTGTAGAACGATACACGTGGAGTGAATTTAACTTGCATGTGTGTTATGCAGAAGTGAATTAGTGAAGTGTTGAAAGTGGCGCCGGTGACTGTGAAATTGTGTGGAAACCGGTTGTCATGGAATGGGCATGTGATGCAGAAGAATAAGGAAAATGTGGTGAGGAAAGTTTTGAGTATGAATGTGGATGGTTATAAGAGTAGAGGAACAACAAAGAAACGGTGGATGGATAATGTAAATGATGATATAACTAGAAAGAAGGTGACTACTGAGATGGCGGGTAATAGACATGTAAGAAAGAAAAACACACGCTGCGCCGACCCCAAATGAGTTGGGATAAGGGCAGGAGGATGATGATGTGTGTTATGCAGAAGTCATTATTAGTCATTTGGTTATTTTCGTGAATTATTAATAGGAAACCCTTGAAACAATAGATGGATGCAAGGAAGTAAGTACGTGCGGTCTCCACCGCTAGTAATGAAAAATTACTTCTTATTACCTTACGCAGCTTTTTCAGCTGAGTTTAAAGCCGTGGTGCAGAAGAATTTGGATTTAAACATCTCAACGCAGCAGGAAACAAGTCGCATGTCAATTGAAGTGACCCTTTTCCTTTCAGTGACTCCAGTTTTGTTGGCTATATGGCTCTATACAGAATAACCAAAGTTGATCACTCAATGTCAATGAATGGATATAAAGAACTGCTTAGATTAACCCCATGTATGAATGGAACGATGGAGGTTACCGTGTGGTCAACTTTGTACATAGTGTTATTACTTACTATTACGTTTAAATTAATTTTAGTTATTATCTGTAGGCAAAACTGTCTGTTCCCAATTTCCACCACGAGCTCCTCTAGCACTGGTGGCAATGGGGTGTTTTTCCCGATTGCTAACAGTAGTTGCAGTCGCGTACGCAGGAGTTATGTCTGCCTGAACACTCTATGTGTAGGTAAGCTATATTGTCGTATGCCAACAATACTACTTTTAACTTGTTTGGCGCAGTCGCAGGCACACAGCACTGCGTTTTTATAATTATTCAGATTACTTTAATTTTTTATTTTGTCTGTATTTCTTTGTGTTTTGTGTCAAATAAATGTTTCTTTTCTTCCTTTTGAGAAGTCTACACTCGGAGGAATAAGAAAGCCACTTTAAGATATAAAGAAGGAAATATTTAGACAGTTCATTAGAACTAGTACCTAGGTACTATTTCTACAAAATATGGTATTTGATCTAACAGACTCTTTTCTTTTTTTCGGATTTGCAAATATACTCATAAACAGAACCGTTTAGCATTTATTAATATTAGGTGTAATTCTGGCTAAAAGTATCTATCATTCAACCTCTATAAAACATAATCAAGGTAAAATTTATTTCCTGAATTTTTTTCGTAACACAAAATTAATATTCATTTTCCATAATTTCAGTTAATTAGCAACGTTAATAAATAAAAAAATCTGTAAGGTATCACAACTTAGCATCAATGGCCACTTGAAATATCTTTGATGTATTTTGATGTTTTCAGATCTCTTTGTTTGTCTGTCTGTTTTCACACACGTAAAACTCCACATATGCTTCTTCAAAGACCACTTCAATAAAAGGTCGTAAAAGAATTTTAATTTTGATAAAACCACGCTTTGGAAACGGATCGGTTGTCTATAACAGGACAATGGTGCTGCCCAGAGCAAATAACCAAGTAATCTTTCTCCCGAAATGTTGATAAAGTTCACATAGGTACGGGTTTTGGCAAGCGCATCGACGATAAATCTCTTGAGCTAATCCCGTCATTTTTAACAACAGTCACACTCGTTGGAAGAGAAGAACTATTATTTAACTACACAATATACCAATCTACATACTCCAATATAATTTTCAACCTTTGGCAAATCCTTCAGCAAAGTAAAATTGTCACGCTTAGCTGGTTAAGGGTGGCTTGAGGAGTCAACTTTTAACGAGCATGTGCACATAAAATCAGAATCTAGCAAGAAGCAGAAGCAGTTTAGCAGAAGTGTACTTACATAAGAATATTAAGGGAAACACTTTTAAGCATACAATAATATATTTTAATAATAGTTACAAAATTAGACTAGTTTACAGGGCGTGGTTCTTAGAGAATACGATACGAGGAGTCCAGGGTCTTCAGGTGTAGTAGATAGTACTTAACTAGGCGGCTGCTGAGGCGCGTGAGAGAGGACGAAGCGCAGCGTGCCGGCGCTTTTATAGGCGCACCCCGCTAGTCGCCACCGCTGCACCGTCACATCATTATCATCATAACAAGCACATTACTGTCCCACTGCTTAGCATGGGCCTCTTCTCGGAATGAGAAGGATAAGGCTTTAGTCCACCACGCTGGCCTGATGCAGGTGCAGACCTACACACACCATGAGGACTTTACGGAGCACTCTCCGGTGTGCATTTTACCTCACAATGTTTTCCTCCACCGTTAGCAAGCAAAATTCACTTCAAATAAATAAGTCTGCATTTCCAAAATCGAACTGAACTCTCTCCAATATACTACCTACAAGTTTTTAAACATCGGCATCGGTTTATCAAACATTACGTAATAGACTAAAGAAGTTTTTTCCACGACATTTGTGGCTCTGAAGCAGCAAACGTAATAAATTATACTCTTTCAGAATAACATGCCGCGTTTCGTTGAGCATTGCCTTTTTTATTTAAGAGCAAAAGAAGCAAAATGCTTTCGAGTTGGGCGACTAATGTACTGGAGTAATAAGCGTGCTCGGGTATGAAAATTAAATACGTTAATTTATAATAGGATTGTGAACCAATTTGCTTTTGCAATCGCTTTTTCTCGTAGGTTTCCGTGTGGTTTCAGCCACGATAAGCGAAAACTTTTAGTAGGTATATTACTAGATAGTTTTTATAGGGTCGGTGAGTTCATAATTACATTAAGTAATAACATCAAACTGCTATCGAGCCATCATCAATTAGCTTACAAAACGTGATTATAGCAAAATTTTCCACGTGTGCCGTGGAGAGTTTAAACTGGCCAACACTTATGCAGTAGTGTAGGCAGTAACTGGCATGATGATCCCTCTATGGTTGCCTGCACAGAAAAGGCAGCTCCAACAAGAAGATAGGGCTCTACCAAGGGATATCAGCAATATACTTGCTAAACATGGTGATGGTGATCATGTCCATTACCCTCACAATCGTTCCTTGAAGTGATCTATAAAAAGGCTCATTATCAGTAGAGGATTTTTAAATGAAGGTATTATGTTGAAACAGATTAAAGACCACATAGTTATCTCTCTAGATTAATTTTACAAAATTAAAGCTAAAGACTTCATTGAACAAAAACTACAGATTACCTTCCAACCAAATCAAATTCTAGAGAGAAGAAATTCGAAAGGCCAAGCTCAAGCCAAGAAGTCGAAGATTTTCTGAACAAAAAAAAAATGAAACTTATCTTGACATAATACTTCTATTTTACATATTCGTTTAGCTTTGCCCTACTGGTTAAGGAGAAACCTTAAAGTTTTAGGGAACAGGGAAGCAGGGAAACTTATGTTTTATCTTTTATTTAAACCCATATCATATTATTACGTTGCTAAAGTAATTTAGAAAGACCCTTTTGGGCCTTTGAAGAAAAAGTTTATGTAGGTTTGAAAAAATTCTTATCAAAATCATGATTATTTTTTAAAGAATGAAGTAGATATAGTAAGTTCCATGGCATTACTTGAAAAAGTTGAAGGTTCTTTGACTTTGACTGCTATGGGATAGGGAGATGAAGGCGCTGGAGTGATTACCGCTTCGGAGCCCAGCCGGATATAGCGAAACGCCGCTTCTCCGTAACGCCACACTCGTTGGGGACACCTTCCAATTCATGGGTGATAGACTGGGTATTTGAGGCATCTGTCAAGCGATCTTGGGCAGGACAGTAGTACGTAGTGTTTACGAGCAGCTGTGCACGGTGAAGGTGATGGGAATTACCCTGAGATGAGCCAAAGGCGTAGAACAACTGACTCAAGAGGGCGCACCGTTGCGTTTCACTGGAGATCCTGGAGCCCCGCTCTTTTGTACTGAGGACAACCATGGGGTGGTTTTGGGCGGTAAGAGTCCACGTTCCCGACACGAAGGTGATTAATGAGGACTTCAGTTCGAAAAAAAAGGCTTTGGCCACTATGACTCTTATACGCAATGATCAATCGTGAACGCATTCACATCGTGGTACTCCCGTGTTCCTATTTACGCATATATTCAATTTGTAGAAATTCGCAAACGTGAGACATACATGAATTTAACTTTTAATATACCTACACGTGAGTTTCATTAAATATAAATTAATTTATTTCTCTAAACAATGTAACATATTATAAGTAACTATTTTGTATGTTTCAAATTGTTTTCAATCATTGTAAAAGATCATATCACTTATACCTTACTAGTGCCACGACCTCACAGGGATTCAATTCGATTCGATAACATCAACATCGACCTATAAATATCCACGAATAAATTCAAGCTACTGTAAAACAATTAGTATTCCGATGTCGAACAATTTTAATTAACAATATGCCGTATGTATCAGACGACGTTTACAGCAGTATTTCACGGTCTTTGTCATCATAATAGTATTTCGTTGTGCCCAGATGTTGAAGCACTTAGCGGCCTGCACCGGTTTTATTATGAATAGCAATGGAAGTACGGAACTAGTATTTTGCGGTTTCCCTGTGGAGGCAGACGCAAATTAATGCCCCAGCTTTCAGCTAGAAATTAATGTAATGCACCTAGGTTACGTAGCCAAATTGTTGGCATTCAGTAAATTTTGCAATGCGCAAACGGGATATGGCGAATTTTATAATTGAATTTTTGATACGCCTGTGATATATCTGTAGTGGTTATGCTGTGATACAATGTTTAGCACGTAAACAAAGGTTCTGTCGACGTCTACATATCAGGGTTGTTTTTTAAAACAGTCACACTTTCGGTTAAACGATTTTCTTAGATCAGTTAAAAAAGTATGACTGAATCACCTTTTTTTTTCAAAATAATGTCTTGTTAATAACACATAATATTTTGTTTTGAAATAAAAAGAGAACAGATTGTCGAGATTCTAGTAAAACATTGTTATAAAAAAAGGAAAACCGACTTCCAAGAAAAACTGAAAAGAGTAAAATAATTACAATATTATAAAATAAAGTTTCAGAAGTCTAGTCTGGCTAATCCATGCTGAACCAAATTGAAGGTATCGACTTCTGAAATTGTTACTTTTATAAAATAAAGTAAAAGAAAATAAAGTATAAAATAAGTAATTATTTTACTCTTTTCAGTTTTATTTTAAATCAGTTTTTTTTATATTTTCCGTGGCTTAAACCATACATGCGATTCCACCAATCGTGAATTGATTTGCTGTTATCAATTGAACAGTTCCGTTGTCTATCTCCGAAAGTCTTTAGCAGATCTGCACCAAAATTAAATGGGACCACTTCGGACTCTTTCAAATCAAAAAGACGCATTAAAATCGATTTACAATTATACAAAAGGAGGAGGAAAACCCTCCTCCTTTTTTTGAAATTCGGATAAAAACGATCTTCTAAGTTGGTTTTCAGTGACAAATGGGTTAGCCTATTAAACAGTCAGTTCCTAATTTTAGCACAAAGTTCGACTTTCCTGGCGTAAAAGCCGACTTAGAAATTGAATCTCTATGAAAAGGGCCAGTAGGGATGGCCTATTTTTAGCCAGAGGTTTCCCTCGTACTATATAAACTTGACACATCAAATTACAGACTTTATAAATATTTTATTTAGCACAGTGACGTGTTTTCACAACATGTTGTACCTACGTATTGTATAACCATCTGTAGCTACACTTAAAGAGATTAAAACGCTTATCGTGTGAGCTTCTTGCTCGTTTTTCATTCTCTTATTTAAGGGCTTTTACTTTTCCTTGCGTTTATGCGATGTGCTCTACTAAGAGATTAAATTTAAGGCCTTCGCTCTACATAGAGCGCTATGTTTCTCGAACATACGCAGAGTTATATATTATTCAGGCTTGAAAATGCGATTTTCAGCAAAGTTTTTTCTGGTGAGGTGGTAAAGGTTTTTAGTAATGATACATTTTGTGTAATATAATAATCAATAGTGATGGCTTTCTTTGAATTATTAAACTATCTTGTTATACAGGGTGGTAATTTGAGATAGGGCAGCTACCTTAACCGTTGTAGCTACAGGAAAATGTTTTTAAGAGACTGCCCACAAATTTTGAAAATATTTCGAACTTCAATTACAACATATTGAAGAAACAAAAAATTGGTACAGTCAGCAAAAATAAAATGAGTAGTTCTCACAAAACATTTCTATGATACCAATCGATCAATTTTCTTATAAGGATCGAAATACTCTTCCGGACCCACTAAAGTTAGAGTACTAGAATACCAGAAATCGCGAAAAAATTACTGTTTAAAGTTAAGAGTTCCCAGAAAGAAAAAAAACTAATAAACTAAAACTAATAAATGGTTGCTGTTCCAAATAGTTTCAAAAATTATGGACAATTTCCTTAGAATATTTTTCTGTAGCTACAGTGGTTATGGCAGCTGCCCTTACTGCCCCAACTCAAATTACCACCCTGTATACGATCAACTTTTGTCGGAGGCTCCTTTTAGGTGGAACTTTACCATTTACTTGGAATGATTTGTATGTTAAAACCCTTTTTAAATAAACTGATGTTAATGTCAGCTCATGTTAAGTAGAGTAGGCGACTCACACATAAATTCCGTTATGTTATGCTCTGAATACGTTTGTACTCCGGTAAAGTATTCTTAAATAAGAAACAATTATTATTCCGTTGCAAGATAGTAATGATAAAAAATGTATTAAAATATTAAATCACAACGAGAACATATCTGAAGGGTAGTTCAGACTGCGCTATAAATATTGTGTAGCACAACGATATCGCTCAGCATACATTTTATATGGACACGTTGACACAACGCTATGCTATCAAGTATTGGCTTGCTGTATGCGATAAACTTGAGCGATTCTCAAAGCTATATCGTACGATTCTCAGGTCCCCGCCACGCCTCACTTCTACCCCGTAGGTCGCACGACGGATCGCCGTCAAATAACTTGCTATACATAGTAGTCCGACTTGCGATATAGCGTATAGTTTGACGTCATGCTATACAACGTGTTACATAATTCCCCTTAAAAAGAAAATGTTAATCAAATAGTCTTTTATGATTGTTATCATTTCGGCGAGAGATGTCGTGCGGTGTTCCACAGGGATCGGTCCTGGGGCCGCTCCTGTGGAACGACACTAACTATAACTTTTGACTAGACACACATACCTAAACAGGAATTCATAACATCAAAAAGTGGTTAATAGTCTTTTTGCTAGAATCGACGCTTTACAATTTTAAAAACTAATACATATGGTTTGTTGATATGACATATTGAACCTTATTGCGCATAGTGTGTCATGGAATCGTATATGAAATCTGATAAACATTTCGAGTCCGCAGCTGTACAGTCAGCGTCAAATTGATGTGAGTATCCGAGGTAGTCGAAAAGATCAAAAGAGCATAAATTCGTTAATATTTACGGAGTCCGAATACCCATATTGTTGTAAGCATCCAAAGTGGTCAATATATCTTAGCAACACAGTTTCCAATATTATGTAAGATGTCAAAATGTCCATCACCATGTTTAAGAATAAAACGCTCAATGGTATCTACGCAGCAATAGTAGCCAAAAGCATCTTCTTTTTTTTAAATTATTTTATATCCGATATTATAGTATACTTCGATTAACACAGCTAGACTAAAACAAAATTATTAAAATGCCAATCTAACTACGTATAAATGTGGTAAAACATTCGAAAACCAAAACTATGGTGGTTTTAATGAACTTGTTAAAATATTTCGTCACCGTACGACGGTGACATGTCAACAACATAATATGGTTGCTCTTTGTGTATGGTGACCATCACGTTAAATGCTTGGACACTGTCTCGAATACATGCTAAACATTCTGACTGTATAATTAGCGGTAATTAAATTTTAAGCGCTAGAGTAACATGTTGGCCCGTATAAATAAAGGCCCTATTCCGTACAAGGATATTTTGCAGGTATTGCCATAATTACTAACTAGGCAGTTTCGTGATCGCAGCATAGAGTAGTCAGTCCACTTTAAGAGCCCAAATACACGTCCGATACTTGCCTCCGATAGTCTGATCAGACTATCTGAAGGCCTCCGCGTCATACATTTGTTTGAACGTGAAATACACGTACGATCAGACTATTGGATCGGATGTCAGAATCGTAAGCACCGACCAGGATCCGCCGTCGTACAAAAAAAAATCGGACACGAGAATCGTACGTGTATTTCATGAATCCGATCAGATAATCGGATCCGGCTCCCGAAAGCAACTATCGGACGTGTATTTTGACCCTAATTAATTCACGCTCATATACAACGTGGAGATGACGTATTCTGTGATACGTTTTAAGACCGTACACAAAAAATCGATCAAGTAGGTACATTCAATAGTTTAGTCAATGTTTTTTTTTAGGATTTATTATTTTACACTTGTCAATATCTCTTTGCGAAGTTATACAGGGTGTCCTGATATTCAACGTCCAGCCGAGAACAGTAAATGATAGGGCAGATAATGACAGTTCAGAAAAAAAAACGAATAGGTATTTAACCGTTTATGAGTTTCAAAGTTACCATGAATAAAATTTTACCATATAAATCACAACCTACATGTGTGCTTGTTCGATGTTATTATTATTTTTAAACTGTACAATTTACATATTTATCTTATTTTATTTAATTAAGCATACATACACAAATTGCAGCATAAAGCTGACTTACATCCGTCACCTCACACTTCAGGTCCAGTTGCAAACCAGCGTCAGGCACTAGTTGTCTGGCATTTTTGCTGAACTGGGCCTTTTTGGCGCAGCCGTGAGGCACACTCCTGCTAATTTCTTTTGTTTGTTTTTTTTCTGCTTTATTTTATATTGTGTGCCTTTTTAGTCTGTGCTAAATAAATGTATTTTCTTTCTTTCTTCTTTCTTTCTTTCTAAATCTAACTATTAAATGTGTTTTTAAAACAAGTAGGTATCCATCTTCAAAAAAAAAAACTTTTGTTTCTGATCAATCATAAACTGCCCTTATTTATCGTGGGAAAATCCTCATGGTTACCCTCCGCCTGGGGAAGTTGGAGGTCTATGCCGTGCTATGCTATGACTCTTACCAGCTAAAAACCCACAGTTTTCCTTCTACTAACCTAAGGCCGGGGTCGCGGGATTCGCAGCTGCAATGCAACCCCGGCAGGCCTCGGTCCGCCCAACCCGCGGACCTCTAATCATAAACTGCCCTATCATTTGTTCCCGGCATGGCGTTGAGTTTCGGTACACCATGTAGAAGTTATTTACATATGTGTAGAACAGATATAGCTGACATAAGTGGCCACTTCAACGTATATTCCAACTTGAAAGTTCACGCGAAAAACATCATACTTGAATAACTGTATTTTTTCGTGTAGGTACGGTCCACGAGCGCATCATAGGAAATGTGGTATCTTTTAATATCATTACGTCACCCCCACATTGTATACAGGATACTGCCATAATTGGTAGACGGATTAGTGTTTGCGATATGTTGTTATTGCCATACAAGCGTACACTGCTGCCCATCCTCTTGACCTTTTTATTTATTATTTTTAGTATCGTTTATTCATTGTAAATACATATTAAATTATATTAAAAATACACATTTAAATATATAAAGAATAGTGGCCCACCGGGCATCGGGTTCAGGTTCCAAGCTACCGCGGTCAGGTCTCCAGAGAGAGGAACTTCCTAACAACTTTTATGCTTTCCACTGGTAGGTGCCTTTACATAATAATATTACCCTGTGATCGATGACGATCTAGCCGCGTATTTAGACAGATAATGAAAATTTAAAAATAATAATAGTATTCCTTGTTAGGTATTTACAATACGCGCCGTGTCCAAAAGTACCGCTTTCTGAATCAAACCCTTGATCCAGCTGCCTACTGCCTAACGAGAGCAGATCAGACTGATGTTGGCCGAGGCTCTTGGCTATTAAGCCATTGGCTGTAACGACTATCGGCACAATGACTGC
Organism: Amphipyra tragopoginis; assembly: GCA_905220435.1. Classification (NCBI taxonomy): domain Eukaryota; kingdom Metazoa; phylum Arthropoda; class Insecta; order Lepidoptera; family Noctuidae; genus Amphipyra; species Amphipyra tragopoginis. The sequence goes on along the minus strand of HG992005.1, from coordinate 12,932,399 downwards.
TGAGTCAACATCCCACAAACATGTCGACAACCTCATGTGCCAAATCAAGATATTTGTTTTTTTTTCATTTATTCGTTTAACAGTTTATTTTTATGATTATTAACATTTAGTCGTCTCTTACAACCAGCGTCAACCGGTGGACATGGGCAGTAACGTACTGTTTTAATCTAATAACAACTACAACGACCTATCCGACGGCTACTGCCTGAATTCCAATATCAACTGAACTAAGGCAAACATCCCCTTCACTGTCACTTCAGAAAGCCAAGATCTACATTGGTCGCTAACGAAAACACTAACCAAAGTGACCAATAACACTCGGTGTTTAATAACGAGAAATGAGGAGTTGGCTAAACTTACTCGGTAGGTACCTACAATTGAAATATCAAAACAGTGTAAGAATATTCTCTGGTACATTTACATATTAGTACAACTGGCGAGGCGTAAGCTGAGCTTTTTTTTCATTTGTGTGAGTGCACATAGAATCGAGTGCCAAAAAGCAGTATAAAACGGTTTAAACCACCGCTTCCGTATAAAACAACCACACACATCCACACACATACACACACACAAACACATACACACACACATACACAAACACATACACACACACACATACACACACTTTAATGATAATAAATAAAAATTATAAATTCAAAAACTTTTGTAACTTAGATTCTTTTCACACTTTTGATACTTTTATAACTTTGATTTCAATTTAGCATGTTACACTAATTGTAAGATATAAAAGAGCGGCGCCTCCTGGCACAGGCATCTATATGCTTAAAAGGAGACGCCACCAACTGTATAATGTACAACGTGTAATAATGAAAATAAAACATTTTTGTTTTTTTTTTTTTGATTTTTTTAAACCAAACAAAGGACGCTTCTGCATTCATTCTCACACAAATGCAAAGCTCAGCTTAGCACGTTCAGTGCCGGGTGCTCTCCAGGAGGGCACCCTATAGTCGCCGGGATGGCGTATGAGCTCTATGAAAAGTGTGGTGGACTTGAATGTGTAAAGCCGGGCCCGCAGCGCCAATTTTCTAACATGTTATTGTGTTTTTGCGAACAAAACTGTTAGACCACGCCCCTATTCGGTTAGCAAACTATGTTAAGCCGGGTCCACAGCGCCAATTTTGCTAACAAAACTGTTAAGCCACGCCCCTATATAATGTAATCGTGTTTACAAACACGAAAACACGGCGCTGCGGACCTGGCTTTAGGCCTCGCGGACTAGGGAAGGCTCGTGACTAGCTAACAACCACGTGGATCATACGATTTGTAAAGTTAAGCTGCGCTTGCCGTGGTCAGTCCGTGGATGGGTGGCCGCTCAAAGCACACGGAGGCCCCTTTGTGCCTTGGAGAGCACGTTAAGCCGTTGGTACCGAGTGTCATACGAATAACTATGGTGGTCGTTACGGGTAGTCAGAAGCCCGATAGTCGGACTCTAGGATATCGGTATTGCCCAGTAACTGGGTCACAGAGGTCTGATAGTTGTCGCTCAGTGTAAAATACCGGTATTCAACCGCATTTGGTTAGACTGGAAGCTTCTTCTCTCGTGTCAGTACGAGCTATAGCATGCTGTGGTGTAAAGATTGGCCAGTCAGCAAGGTTGGTAACAGGGCTGACTGCCCAGGGTGCGCCGGACGTACTGAAGTATCGTCATTCGTGGAGGCTCTTTTCATGCACCCAGACTGGAAACTGACCCCAACGTAGTTGGGAAAATGCTACACAGAACACAGTTTTATATCCTAGTAGAACATGATTTTACACTTACAATAAACACATTTCTTGCATTGTCTACCTGTTGGCACAGTCGTGGCAAGAAAAACTAAGCAAAAATAAAACATTTCTTGTTCCCTATCCTACGCAAAGCCCCCAGGATATTTTCTTCACTACAAGTTCGGGAATTAAAGAAAAATATTGTTACAGATTCTTATTTTCATGCTCACTGTGTTCCTTTGAATCTTTTAACCACAAAAATATACGTACAGATAGTTTTAATGTCAAAGATACGTTCTTGGTATTTCATAAAATTAATAAGCAGTTTATAATTTATGTCAATAAGTTGGGCAGCGTGCTCTTTTACGCTCTCGTAAGCTAATAACAAAATACTACAAGTACTGCAACAACTAAGCCGTTTGCTAAGGGACTAAGTGGGATGGTAATAATAAGGCTTTGTAAGGTTTTATTAAATAATTAAAATTACGCGCTTTAAAATCAACTCGATCTATGGTTTAAAATATTTATACTGGCCATACTGACGGCGGAAATGCTTAGTAAAATAAAATCGGGAGATTTAAAATGATTGTACTGGCCACACTGGTGGTGACAGTTGCGGTGACAGGGTTTAGATCGGGCACTTTCCGATGGGGGTTGGCAGCGAGTGGTTATAGTTAGTTTATAATTATAGATAGTGATTAATTTTAATAAATAAGTTTTGAGATTAATAAGTTCTGAGAGTTAATAAATAAGTTTTGAAAAGTTAACTGGTTATTTCTGAGATATCCTATATCTCAGAAGTGGGATCAAGATCCGTAAGTATACGCCTACCTACTATTTTATAATTCTGGTAACAAAAATTCGTTATTCGTGCTTTTCATATTTTAACTAATTAGTTTTGTTTATATGATTTGCTGGAAATTATTACGTAGTATTATTATGTACTAGTTATTAATACCCCATTATATAATAAAAAAAAAAATACCCACGGCATTCATTGTCTGGTTTAACTTTTTATTTTAACAGTTTTTAAATCTTAACGACCGTTGAAATTTTCTACCTGATTTAAATTCTAACGGTTTGAACACTTCGAACAACGGGGCTGCAAAACGAAAGGTAATTGAACAAGTGATAAAAAAAAAAAAAATACTTTGATGGATAATAGGGTACTACCATAGAACCAAATGGAATTATATGGTTTATTGGTTTTTCTAGTATACCACACCATAGTGCGGGGTTTCTAAAAGGGGTGAAATATTTCATTAATTTTGCTCTAGGACGCACCGTTTTCGAGATAATTAGCTATTCCTTTTTCTTTTCTTTTATAATTTAGGTATTAACGTTTCTTTATTTGGTGACGAGTTTCAGGAAATGAACGGAGGAAATGGAACTCGTCGGAGTTTGGATACTCCTCGGCGTGATCGTTCGCGTTCCAGACACAGCCCGTCGAGTGCACGCCAGAGAAGCCGAAGCCGTACCCATAGTCGCAGCAGTAGTCGGCGCCTACTGGAACGAGAACAAGCTTTGCTGCGGGAACAGGAGCGGATTCGCCAGATGGAGATTGATCTACAAAAGGAACGCGACATCGAGCAACGGCAACGAAGTGAACGACGGGGCTCACCTGAAGTTGGGACGAGCTGCGAGCGCAGTCTTAGAGGGCTGCCGGGTAGCCGCAACAGAAAAGATCGAGGTACTACGAGCGCGGATCATCGCACTAAAAGGTCATGTAGTCCCACCTTTTCTTCTAGAGATTTAATACACATTATAAAATCTATTAAAGATGTCTTACCATCGCATCCTCAAAACCAGAGCACACTATCTAATAATAGGAGCTTGGATCATAAAAACATGATTCCTGAGTTTAATCCTTCAGAAAAAAATCAACGTATAGATATATGGCTCAAGAAAGTCAACGAATGTGCAAAGGTTTATGGCTGGGACGAAAAGACTGTGGCTCATTTTGCTATGCAAAAACTGACTGGTTTAGGTAAGACTTGGTATGAAAGTCTCAATACGATATTGTTTACTTGGGCAGAGTGGCAGGTAAAATTAATGGATGCTTTCCCCTCTGAACAAAATTACGGTCAAATTTTAGAAGACATGTTGAAGCGGAAGAGTAGGCCTAACGAATCAATCGAGATATATTATTATGAAAAGCTGGCGCTTTTAAATCAATGTGAAATAACGGATAAGCGGGCCGTTGATTGCATCATTCACGGTATCGGCGATAGGACTATTAGGTCGAGTGCCCTAGCACTACGTTGTGAGCAACCGGATCAGCTTTTGAAATTCTTGTTAAGCAACAATAAAGAACTTTCCGCACAACAGCCACCGTTTAGAGATAGGAATGTTAATGTAGTAGATGATAAACAAAATAATAAGCCAAGTTCGAAGATAAATCCGTACTTGTATTGTTACAATTGTAAGGAGAAAGGGCATCCGTATTCTAGGTGCCCAAAACCCTTGATTAAGTGTAGTCATTGCGACAAGGTGGGCCATAAGCCTGAGACCTGTAGAAACAAACAAGATACAGGGCCAGCGAAGGCTGACCCAGTGGCAAAGACCATGCGCATCTCTAGTTCTTGCCCAAGTGGGAAATTCATGAAAACTGTAAATGTTAATGGTTTTCTTCTGGAAGCATTCGTTGACCTTGGCAGTGACGTCACGCTTATAAGACAATCTGATTTTTCAAATCTTGGACTTAGTCATGACCACACTCCGTCGACAATGAAGGGTTTTGGTAACAGTATCGTGAAATCTATAGGTTCTGCAAAGCTGAAAGTTATCATCGATGGCGTGACCGCTACTGTTTCGTGTAGGATTGTAGATGATCACTTGCTGGAAAAGCCGATGCTTGTTGGTCAAAGTTACTCGGAGCAGCCACACATAGTTGTTTATAAAGATGCGAACAAACTACAGTTTCTGCACATCGGGATCGAGTTACCAGATCTATATGAGCATGAAGAACACTTAGAAAGGGTAAGGGTAATAGGTTATAGTCGTATTTATGGTACTGTGAGTATAAGGGCTAAAATAGAGACGTCGTTTACTGGTAGTGTAGTGTTGGATACTAGAATTGTAGGGAAGCCAAACAAACAATTCTTAGTCTGTGGGGGTGTTTATGAGGTGAAGCATGGTTCACTCTTTGTTACAGTGACGCCGTGTTCGGTACCGTGCATACTTCAAGACAATTTTGTTTTTGCTCGAGCCGAAAAGGTGCAAGTAGTAAACAGTCTTGAGAACACTGAATCTTCTGTTTCGTACCAGCAGGTTGGAGTGTCTTCAGCCAAACAGTTTGATGTGAATCAAATACGCGTGGGCGTTGCAGTATCAGATAGTGATAGGGCCAAGCTCATATAAATTCTTCGACGTCATAAAGAGTGTTTTGCTTACAATTTAATTGATTTAGGCTGCACTAATGTTTCCAAAATGAGAATCGAGTTGAGTAGTCAACGTCCGGTTGTTTATAGACCCTACCGTCTGTCTCACTATGAACGTGAAAGAGTTCGAGAAATGGTAGATGACATGTTACAGGCAGGGATTATTCGGGAATGGTCCAACGATCAACAAAAAGCGTTCCAAGTTCTTAAGGCCAAGCTTGTAGATAGACCCGTACTCACCATTTACGACCCCTTAGCTGAGACCGAACTTCACACGGACGCTAGTGGAATAGGTGTTGGCGGTATTCTCTTGCAGCGTGCTCAAGGGAGTGAGGATTCATTTCATCCAGTGGTGTATTATAGTCGTCAGACGACGCCCGAGGAGAAGAATTTTCACTCATATGAGTTGGAGACATTAGCTGTAATTTGCGCTCTAAAAAAAAAATTAGGGTATATCTTTTAGGAAAACCATTCAAAATTGTGACAGATTGTAGTGCACTACGTTCCACTTTTGTAAAGCGCGATCTAATTCCGAGAATTGCTCGATGGTGGCTGGCTTTACAGGAATTCGATTGCTCTGTGGAATATAGGGCGGGTACAAACAAAGGTACATGTTGATGCATTATCCAGGAATCCAATTGTTGATGCAGAATCTCAAAGTCCCGAACAATATCCCTCGGTAATGGCCATAAGTGACGAGGACTGACTACTTACGTTGCAATTAGGGAATCTGGAATTGTGTAGGATTCGTGACATTGTTGCTAGTGATTTAGACCCTCAAGGGGTAGAGTACATCAAGGATAACTACGTTTTGAAAGATAACAAGCTCTTTAGGTGTGTCGGGGGTGACAAGGAATGTGTAAAGTGGGTCGTCCCAAAGGGTGCAAGGTGGCAATTGTGCAAGAGAAACCATGACGATATAGGTCATGTCGGTTTCGAGAAAACTTTAGATGGTTTGCAAAAAACAAAGGTATGTAGGGTCCTGTATCGACTGTGCATACGCCAAAAAAGCTACGAACACACGTGAAGGGTTATTGCATCCCATTGAAAAAGATTGGGATAGCAAATTAGGGAGAGTTCAGTGGGGTTTGAATAATACGGTACAAAAGACGATAGGTAGGATACCCGCTGAAGTTATGTTTGGGACGGAAATGAATAGCGAGTTAACGCAGCACTAAACGAGATAACCGAAACAACGCGCGAGGTCACCTCCTTGCAATCTATTCGCGATGAAGTTAAAAGCAGAATTGACAAAACGCAGGTAGCACAAAAACGATATTACGACAAAGGGAGACGACCTGCGCGTATTTACAAAAACGGTGACTTGGTTAAAATTACTAAAGTTGCATTTCAAAATGATGGCAAAAGTACAAAACTTATGCCATCTTATGAAGGTCCTTTTAGAATCGTAAAGATAATGGGTAACGATCGATATAAAGTGGCACCAATTGCGGGGTTCGAAGGAATGAAAAAAAAGCGAAAGACTACCGTTGCCGCTGACCGGATGCGACCGTGGATCCATGTTGATTCTTTGGAAGTCGATAATGAAACCGATAATGATGTCGAGAATGATGTAATTGATGAGCATAATTTGTCGGAATGATAATTTTATAATATGTTGTATTATCAAAATAATATTTAAGTAGGTGATAACGTTAGCTAAAATTTTTAATTGTATATTGATCAAAATATTAATATTTCATATTGTTTATTTATGTGCTGTTGTTTTCTTTTTTTTCAGGTCAGGCACGAGAAATCGCGGAAAGATTTTGCGTCTTGACCTGAAAGAAGCAAAATTCATGGTTGATCTGTTAAACCGTAACATCCTAAGGAACGGATTGGTTTACAGATTTATGGTTAATATTGGTTGGATAAATGGATAGATAATTGGTTACAAGGATAATTGGTTACAAGGATAATTGGTTACAAGGATAATTGGTTACAAGGATAATTGGTTACAAGGATAATTGGTTACAAGGATAATAATTGGTTACAAGGATAATTGGTTACAAGGGTTATTGGTTACAAGGATAATTTATAAAAAGGATAATAATTAGAAGGAAAATTGGATAAATGATAAAGATAATTAGTTCTAAAGATAAGTGATTGTTAGAAAGTTTTTTTTGGAATTGATTTTTATTCGTAATCAGATATTTCAATCGATGTTATTTAATGTATAGACTTAAAAATGTTTTTTTTTTTTTTTTTGTTTTGTAATTCTTTCGAAATGTGCACGATTTTTGCCGTGTGTAAGGTTTCACCAGATACGTGTATGAGGGCATACACGTCGTCAGGATGGTCGAGTGTAAGGTTTTATTAAATAATTAAAATTACGCGCTTTAAAATCAACTCGATCTATGGTTTAAAATATTTATACTGGCCATACTGACGGCGGAAATGCTTAGTAAAATAAAATCGGGAGATTTAAAATGATTGTACTGGCCACACTGGTGGTGACAGTTGCGGTGACAGGGTTTAGATCGGGCACTTTCCGATGGGGGTTGGCAGCGAGTGGTTATAGTTAGTTTATAATTATAGATAGTGATTAATTTTAATAAATAAGTTTTGAGATTAATAAGTTCTGAGAGTTAATAAATAAGTTTTGAAAAGTTAACTGGTTATTTCTGAGATATCCTATAGCTTCTACTGTTAATCGATTCAACTCGTGATTTAAGGAGGTACCAAATCAAATAGGTAAACATTAGACAAGAAAGTCTTGCATAGAAACACAGATATTTTTATAATTAGGCCCGGCGCAGACAACGGACTTTTTGTCCGGCGGACTACCACGGACAAGAATGAAAGTAGTTGGTAGTTGTTGCCATCGCAGACACTAGAGTTCTAACGACAACTACAGACAAAATTACCGTCGTGTGCGTTGAGTCTGTGTTAAATTTCGCGACCGGCAAAGACTACCAACCACGTCAATTCCTGTCCGCGGCAGTCCACCGGACAAAAAGTTCGTCGTCTGTACAATTCATAGCAAAGTCAGCGATGGGATAAAAAGAAAAACAGCTTAGACAAATGCATAATTTTAAACCCCACAAAGTAACACCTCAATACATTTTACACACAACTTTCCTGTATGTTTAGTATGTATACACATTAATGTACCAATAAACATAATGCATAATTCAGTGGGGAAAATAAAAATCTCATCCTCAATCCTCAACAGGGTCGGATGAATGGTCCGCCTACATTTCATCCGGAGAATTTCACAGTAGCTAATACGTTGCGAAACGGTCGCAGCTCGCTCGAGTATGGTAACAATTTTAATAAATAATTATACTCGTCGGTGCCTCGCTGGATAAACAGATACAAGCTTAATTCGTTACTAATATATCCACTTAAGGGAGAGTCAATTTGCATTTTTAAAGCATTTTTTATACATTTGTTTTGTGCTTTAAGTTTTATGCTTTCCAGTGATAGGTGCCTTTACATATAATCCTGTGATCTATGACGATCTAGCCGCGTATTTCGATATAATGAAAATTTAAAAATAATAATAGTATTGCTTGTATAGAGGGATTTACGAAAATATAACAATAGATACAGGATCTATTGTCATATTTCCGTGAATCGCAAACAAAGCAATACTTTTATTATTTTACTAGTAGAAATAGAAGCATGAAATTATAACATACATAAATTAAATATGCCTGTCATCCCCGAAAAGTTGAAGTGTAGGTACAAATCGTACTCAACCACACCCACCCCTATATGTATAATATTACCATCAATGGCTATAACAGTAAGGAAAGATAATACTATGATGAAATACAAAGAATAAGTAGGAGCTCCCATAAAAATAGAGAAACGATGTTGAAATACTGCAAAAGTTACTGATTGTCTGACTTTAGCAAAGAAAAAATAAAACAATTTCAAAACACACATTTTGAAACTTTTTAGACCATGAAAGTTGAAGAAGTTGCTTCTATTTTTGTTTTAGAATTCGTTGCGTCATAAATGTCATAATACATAAATATATTTAACATTGCGCATTGAGTTTCGGAATAAGTTAAGCAGAGGCTGCTAAGCTGTTAAAAACTGTTGCTGCTAAGAACAGTCGAAATCCATATTTTATAGGTGAAGCTATTAAAGTACTATATTATGACACCCCAGCTGAGATGAGAATGCTAAGGGGGATGTGTGATGTTACGCGAATGGATAGAATTAGAAATGAGTATGCAAGAGGAAGTCTGAGAGTGGCTCCGGTGACAAGAATTGTGTGGAAACCGGTTGTCATGTTGCATGTGATGCGGAGGAATGAGGAACATGTCGTGAGGAAAGTTATCAGAATGAATGTGGATGGTTATAAGAGTAGAGGAAGACCAAAGAAACGATGGATGGATAATGTAAAAGATGATAATATGACTAGAAAGAGGGTGACTACTGAAATGACGGCTAATAGAGATGTATGGAAGAAAAACCAATGCTGCGCCAACCCCATATAAGTTGGGATAAGGGTAGGAGGATGATGATGATGATTATGATCCCATAAGCCAAACAAATCTAAAATGTATCAGTGAACAGCAATGTAGTAAAGTCTATTTGCAGAAAATGTAATAAAATAACTTTTCAACAGCACAATTGAAAATATGAAGTTAAAAAAACAGGATTCAGCCCATCTAGATTAGTTTTAATTAATCAGTCATCAACTACTGCACCCGAGTCACTAGAGTATGAACAATAATGAACATACATACATAATGAATGTAAGATATCCGTCTATGTGTGTGTGGTCTAAACAAAGCTAAGGTCAACTTCACGTTTGAATGCTTTGACTAGTCATCAAAAAACAGGACATCATGCATAACGTAGATACGCCCTAAAATGGTCCCAACAATATTTTTGGGCACGTTGATGTACCAAAAAGGTACTACGGACAATTGGGCACTCCTAATATGCTGAAGCTAATTGCAGTAAGATACCGTCCTTTTGCTAATTCGATATGTGTTACACGGGGCGCGGCTCCAGACCAGTGTGCTTAGGATACAAATGTTTCTCAACCGGAATTCAACTCAATTCACTACCATTTAGAGTCGAGTTTTGAACGTGCCACTTAAAATTTAGGCTGTTCCTATTACGGCGCGCCTTAATGGAAATTGTGAGCCGTGCCCGTGTCGTTACGCGCTGCAAATGTACATAATGTGTCGTCAAAAGGGTGAAATATACTTTAGTAGGCTGTGATTTCGTTCGTAGCGAGCCGAGGCTTACTGGCTTTTAAAAGTTTCTCGAATGTGATCCCCGTCAGACGGGCGAGTACTCGCGACGTTCAGGCCAGAACAGGGACACAGCTGTTTATAAATTCAAATTATTTTAAACAGTTATTTATATGAAATGTTATGTCCTATTTAGTCAAATCTCATGTTTTGTCCTCACTCATTCAGTGTTTCCATCTACGACACGAAGTCGACATATCAAATGTAAAGGATAGATAGGTACATTTGCTTATGTATGTGAGCCCTCATAAACTCCAAGCCAAATACTCATTCGAACAATATTAAAATTTCTGTGTCATTTTTTTAAATCGTTAAATCTAACGCCACTCCTTGACGAAATCACGCAACCGAACTTCGGCGGCTATGTTTTTTTTTTATATCGAACTAGAAATCGCTCGCGGCTTCGCTCGCGTGGATGTCGTTAACGCATATTCCATATTTTTCGGGATAAAAGAAGCCTACGTCCTTCACCTGGTTCTAGACTATCTCCGCACCAAGTTTAATCAAAATCGGTTCTGTAGTTTAGCCGTGATGAGATAACAGACATACGGACAGAGTTACTTTCGCATTTAAAATATCAGTAAGGGTTCTGCAAGACGCGACGTAATTTCAGGCTGGTGTTTCGCGGTAATTTAAAAAGCATTGCAGGCGTCATCGCCGAAATTGCGTCGCGTTTTCGGTATTATACAAGGTTAGTCAGAAAGGGGGTACTTATCCGAAAGGGTGTTAAAGTACACATAATAATGAATAACTTTTGTTCTACAACTTTTCCCAAAACTCAATAGTTTAAGAGAAACAGTTGTTCAAAAATCTCAAAAATCTATCTATCCCCAGTTTTGATCAGCTTTGTTTACATTTTAGGTCATATTTGGGATCATGAGTTAGAAGCACCATTTTCTGAATTTGTAACTAAAGCAGGGATGAAGAATTTAAAAAAAAAACTAAATTAAAAATTATTTTATTTGGAAAAAAAATATATAGAATTTTGAAATTTTAACACTTTCTTTCAAACAGTCATCAGCGATACTATAAGTGGGCTTCGGATTAGTACCCCCTTTCCGACTAACCTTGTATAGTGTGGCTCTACACTTAGTCAAGCTAATGTGTCAATGGCAAACGTTTTTACCGCATTTAATAAATAACCTCGTTAAATTAAACATAAATAATTGAAGTAATCTGTAGTTTTTTGAATTATTTTACGTAATACCAATGTGCATCTAGTGTTAAAGTAAGTACTTGATTTTTTTTATTTCGTTTTTCTCGCCCTTTTTTTTATTTTAGCACTAAAATAAATACGTGTTAAGCCCAAATATATTACAAATATTAGTATACATAGAATGAATTGTAACGAAAACTCATTACAATTGTTGAAGTTTACCAAAACGATTAATAAATTCATAGAATTTATGATTCGACCTCGCTGCTTATCAAAGCTTTGTATCTTTCACTTTTATAGGCAATTAGTACCACACGCTTATTTGTTTGTGTAACGGCATTTTTATGTACATTATCAAAAACAATACTTTCCAAAAATAATTTCCTACTATTATTGTTTTGATATCACTGATCGAAACATTTCTGAACGTTTACAACGTGATTTGTGTGAATGTTTAGACTAATCGCGAAAAATGCAAAACACATTTTGGTCCAATTTTACCGTACATTGTGTTATTCAACAAAAGGTTAAGTTTATTCATTTCTGCGTAGATGCTTCAGTAAGTCACAAGCGAATTTATAGACGAATGCACGTCTATTTCTTTCAAGTTTTTGTTAAAAAGTTTTTCATTTTACGCCAGAGCTAGCCGGCACCGAGACAATTAAATTCCCAATTCCACTAGTCCAGCTACACAATATTCTTATCTCACGAGAAACAAAAAATTGATACTCAAAATATGACGCTTTTATTAAATTCTTCTTACGTTTATTAACTTGGGGAGAAAAAATGCTCCAAGTTGCTGCGAGAAAACTAGAGTAAAAAAAGTTTCGCGTTTCTCGACTGAGGAATTTTATTAATGTTGGCTACACTGTTTCTTGGAGAAACATTATTTTAACACCCATTACAAGGCTCAGCTTGCTTCAAAATAATTCTTGTTTTGTTAATCAACTTTAAGCGGACTGGGGAAAATGTGCAAAATTGATTATATAAACGTGTACGTCAAATTCTGTTGTCTTAATTAAGATCTGTAATATGATATGAACCTGCGTATTATGTTTGAAGTTTGCAGGTAATGGCCGTCCAAAATGAAGGCGTAATAGTATGCGTAGTAATTATTATATTTTAACATTAAAAAAACAAAAACATTAAATCCGCGAGGTCTAAGCTGAGCTTCGCATTTGTGTGAGAATGAATGCAGACGTGTCCTTTGCTTGGTTTAAACCGGTTTATACTGCTTTTTGGCAATCGATTCTATGTGCACTCACACAAATGCAAAGCTCAGCTTACGCCTCGCCAGTTGTACCTGGTTTAAACTAGACAGTACAGTACGCGTAAAATAACTTTGCCTCTCTGAAGTGAGGAACAGAACGCTCAAAGCCTGTTTTCAAAGCGGCAAAGTTATTTTACGAGTACCAAATAACTTTGCCTGTCTGAAGTGAGGCAAAGTGAGCTCTATTTTAGGCGTACTGTACCTATCTATACCTTTAGATCAATTCTACAAGTATAAAAATATGTTTGTAATCTCATTTCTGTCTAACTACCTATGTATATAGCTTTTTATGAAAGGCTAAACTGAAAAGAAAATTAAAAGCCTAAACCTCTTTAAAATTTTAAAGAACACCATTTTAATACAATCACATCCAATAAATACCACTAACTGTTAAAATAAATCAAGTGTTTGGTTAATTTCAGGCTGTTGAAGCCGCAGGTAAAAGTTATAGCTGCTTTTAAGACTGAATTCATAAAGTGCGACTAAAACGTAATATTTCTATTTAAACTACGCTTTTTCCCTGTTTACTTAACCGTAACCTAATTTCGCAAAGTAATGGTAGTAATAAGAGCAATAAGCTCAGTTCAGATGACAAGCGCTTGTTGCCCGTTTTCCAGGCGTTTTATTGAAACGCATATTTAAAGCCAGAAGTACTACTGTCAGCGCGTTCTTTGAAATTCACAGACGATCAACATTATTAACTCGGTCAAACGGTGCGCTGAACCGCACGCTTGTATCGCCTTGACACCTATTTTTGATATTTACTTGAGGCTTTTTAATAGTGTACAAGAGATCTTTAATAGAACCAAAACCTCGTCCCTCATCGTGTAATCTTTAGAACAAAATATATGTTACAGAATTTTTAGCTGAAAAAAGTTCATAATCAAAGAGAAATTACTACAAAGACGTGAAAAAATAGATTCTTACTAAGTTTGAGATAAAAACATAAAAATTGGATAAAGTTAAATTGGTAAACCTAAATTATTTCAGTTTTTAAATTAAATGTAAAAGACAAGGCTATTACCGCGCTCCTTTATACCGAATGCAGAAACCAAACTAAAACTAAACGTAGTACGCATTCACCGATTCCTAAGCGTTACCCATGTCATGTCATACACGTATATTTAAACAGTGTACAAAATCTTGACGCGCGTTCAACGCTTGTCATCTGAACGCGCCCTTAGTCAAGAATCTAGCAAGTAGGGTGCTTTGGGTATACACTATACAAGTATACACTGCGCATAAAAGTTGCAATATTCTCAAACTAGTTTTCTTTTTTCAGTTGGTATGCTTTAAAAATAGATGCTGCAGCAAATTGCAATTATGGTCTTCAAAATAATATTGTTTTTGAGTTCCACACTGATCTCGGAATGAAAGCAAAACAGAGAGCATGGGGATATCATCCCAGTAAGAAATAAGAGTCAACTGAGGGAAATGAACAATAATATTATTATGAAGTTATAAAGTGAAAAGAGAGTGTCCAGGTAAAAATGTAATGTAATGATTAAAGATATACTTCCTAAAAAAATGTTTTGCCAGGCATGAATTCTTTATTAAGATGATTATATTAGTTATTATAGTGAAGGGAGGGCTTTTTGGGGGATGTCTACAGTGGTGGACATATAATTAGAAACACCAAGTGTGACTTTCATTTTTAGTACAAATTAACTTGATAATTAATGTTTTACGTATCATAGAGGGCTTATACCTATTTATCTTCAATCTATCCACATCATGAAGTATTATTATGTCAGTTTTGGAAATATCATACAACCGTTTATGTAAAAACTGGTATACTTTATAAAATAGAATGAAGCAGCACAACGTACTAAGGTGGACAACTAATTAGAAACAGAAAAAAAACATTATCATAAATATAAACAAAGGTAAAGAAACAATAAATAATGAAGTTAAATGGTACAAACGTTTTATAATAAACAATTAATGCTCGGTTGGGAAGCCTCTGCTGTCGATTACAGCTCTACAACGACGTGGCATTGATTCTATGAATGTTTCATACATTTCTAGGGAATATTTCTCCAAGCTTCTACAAATGCGTCTTAAAATTGTTGTAGTATGATACTAGTAATAGTACGATATTAGTGATATGTTTATTGGACAATGTTTTCTTTACAATGTACCACAAATTTAGATTTGATTCAAATCCCGACTATTTGCAGACCAATCTAACACCTATACTAATTAGTCTCTTAGAAATGCTTTAGCGTTGTTTCTTTGGTTTGGATTATTGTAGTGTCGGTGTTAGATTGGTCTGCAAGTAGTCTGGATTTGAATCAAATTTAAATTTGTGGTACATTGCAAAGAAAACATTGCCCAATAAACATTTCACTAATATCGTACTACTACTAGTATCAGACTACAACAACTTTAAGACGCATTTCTAGAAGCTTGGAGAAATATTCCCTAGAAATGTATGAAACATTCATAGAATCAATGCCACGTCGTTGTAGAGATGTAATCGACAGCAGAGGCTTCCCAACCAAGCATTAATTGTTCATTATTAAACGTTTGTACCATTTAACTTCATTATTTATTGTTTCGTTACCTTTGTTCATATTTATGATAATGTTTTTTTTCTGTTTCTATTTAGTTGTCCACCTTAGTACGTTGTGCTGCTTCATTTTATTTTATAAAGTATACCAGTTTTTACATAAACGGTTGTATGATATTTCCAAAACTGACATAGTAAATACTTCATGATGTGGATAGATTGTAGATAAATAGGTATAAGTCCTCTATGATACGTAAAACATTAATTATCAAGTTAATTTGTACTAAAAATGAAAGTCACACTTGGTGTTTCTAATTATATGTCCACCACTGTATATTGTAAAATCGACGTTCAAAAAGAACTAAGTCATTCTAGTCTATTTTGAATATGAGTTTTGAGTTTAGATAGAGTACTCAAGAAGAATAGTTTAAAAAAAAAAAACAAGAAAATAATTCCACTCGTTAGTGAAGGTATTTGTAGGTATCAGATGTTTTCGTCACAAAAAAATACCACTGAAACACTTCAAAACCCTTTCTCTCTATTTTTATAAAACATAAACTTATAATTAAATTCTAGGGAAACTTAAGAAAATATTTTTACTGGTAGAGGATTCAAGTTAAACTAAACCGCAGTACAATAGAGATGAGAAAAATATTTTTACTTTCGCGTTCTACCGTTCAGCGAAGAGTTTTCTCGACTTGAAACTTGTTAGTTCCCAACAGCCTATTAATATCTGAGCTTAAGAAAAAGCCACTCGTTGAAGTTATTAACGCAACTATGAGTGCCCGCTGGGTTTTTCTTCGGGTTTTACCTTGGTATAGATAACGAGTCAAAATTTCCAACTAAACTTACGAAATATAATCACATACATTGCTACACATTTTGGTGTGATTAATCGATGAATCTAAAAGCAGTTTGTTTAGAATGTATACATTTAACGATTCGAGTTATTTCTAGCATCCACTCGAGATAAATCATAACTTTGACGTCCAAGTTGCAGTTGTATTTTTTCATCCAAATCAGAAACGTGGTTATTTAATTAGTTACCTACAATGTTAGTTGAGTGACATAAAAGACTTTATTTTGCTTGTTCAAATTAGACGAACTACAAACAAAAGGAAAAACTATGTAATTAAATCTGTCATTAAACATGTAGGAACAACATTCATATTTAAGATTATTTACGGTTTACTCACGTGCATTTTTCGGGATTGCCCGACTAATTTCGGACCCAAACGGAGCCCTTAATCATGAGCTGAACACGCGGCAGTTCGACTCGCGACCTCTCCGGGTGTTCAGCTCATGATTAAGGGCTCCGTTTGGGTCCGAAACCAGTCGGGCAATCCCGAAAAATGCACGTGAATAAACCGTAAATAATCATAAATATGTAGGAACAAAACCTGCAAAATTCCTAGAACATAACAACACGCATTTTTCGAAGAGTTGGGCAGAAGTATACAGGGCGTCCCACGACTTTGCCACATGGAGGGGAAGTACCTTAAACACTGTAGATAGAAAACTTTACTGAATGAAGACTTCATTTTTATTTTAAAAACAATACGAACTGCATTCAAAGAATTTTAAATAATCACCTGTCTGAACCGGGAATCGAACCCGCTAAATGTGACAACAAAAAAAAAATGTAATTTTATTGTACTAATCGAAAAGCTCGATCAGATACATTTATTTTTCTAAACATAGCATCTAAAATAAAAGGAACACCATGAAATTTAACATTTACTTGAAATAATAAGACACGTTTAACTGTACAACTTACAAACAATTTAATTTATTAAATGCTCAAAATGTGTCTCTTCCTATTATAAACAAACTGTAACTCTTTTAATAATCTCGCTTACCGTTGATTTTTTTTTTCAGTGATTATTTGAAATAATACTTCGAAATAGTAATAAAGCAGAAAGTAGTACATGAAGTCAGTTGTTATAAGCACGACATAGTCAGAGAAAATGCTATTCATTATTCTGAACAAAATTTTAAATTAAATGTTATTTCATGGTGTTCCTTTTACTTTAGATGCTATGTTATTTAGAAGAAATAAATGTATCATATCGAGCCTTTCGATTAGTACAGTAAAATTACAGTTTTTTTTTGTTTTCACATTTAGCGGGTTCGGTTCCCGGTTCAGACAGGTGATTATTTAAAATTCTTTGAATGCAGTTCGTGTTGTTTTTAAAATAAAAATGAAGTCTTCATTTAGTATTTTTTTCGATCTACAGTATTTAAGGTACTTCCCCTCCATGTGGCAAAGTCGTGGGACGCCCTGTATACCCTCAGAGTGTACACCCTCATTTCTTCGTTATCTTTAAGTCCCATGTAGCAGGGGGCGAGCCTAATGCCATCAACCGGGCACAAATCCAGACACCGAGCTGCTACTGAAAAATTCCACTCGGAAAACCCAATAGTATTTTGCCCGAATTGGGGATCGAACCCAGGACATCACGCTCAGCAGTCGCATATATGCGACCACAAGACCAACGAGCCAGTCGTTACTAGAACAATTTTATAAATATCACAAGTCGAAATGTGAGGGATTATCCCTTTAAAATTAACACCAATTCTTCTATAGCCAGCCGTACTTCTAGGTACGAGTACAAAGCCATTTATTCGTGAAACACAATATTCTGTAACTCCGAATATAAGCCGTCTTCTAGAAATCAATATGATACCACCTTTATGAAGAGATGGCTTTGTGTATTTGTTGAGCTTAGCCGATTGTTGTGAAAGTTTCCCTATGGAGTTTGTAGTGCTCCGATGGTAACAGGATACTACATCTAGTGTTCTTAGAAATCTATCAGTTTTGGATTAAATTCAGACAAAGAGAAATATTAATAAGGAACAATGTAGCTTCCAAGAATCACGGTATTAAAAATATGGAAGGCACCATGCTGCTCGTCGTCAATTCCCAAAGTGGCTAAAGTCGATTGAAGAACAAGTGTTAATTATTGTAGCAATATTAAGTAGATCGATGATCAGTTTTTTTCAAAAAATCCATCGCATCTTATACCAAATCAGATTTCACTAGTTTTTCTACACTAATTGAAGAAAAAGCTAGTCGAGTTGAGTACCTTCTCCGTTTTTGGAAGTTGGTTAAAAATGTTTAACTTTTCAGGCAAAACCAACGTGAATTTATAATACTCGCGTGTATGTACTTATGTCCCAAGCCATTACCATACGGTAACGTCAAAGTCCTCGACGTCAAGGTACGGTGACAACACACTTCTGCCAAACCCTTCCGGGAATGAATTGGGACGGCATCTTATCTACAGAGCTCCGAGTATAGGGTTTGTTGGAAGTAAACGCTAAAGGTCATGGCAAACTATACCGGCACCGCAACGGCACCGCTCCAACCTAGCAATTAACTTGTCATTCAAATTAGAGCATTAAATTGGGTGTCGTATAATATATTTCATAATGTCAATATGAAAAATCCAAACGCGGGTAGTCAGCGCGCTTGCCGCTACCATACCACTCGACTCACAGACAGCGCGCTGCAAGCTAGCGGACCGCGTGTTTACGGCGCGCCGACTCCGAGTCGCCAGCGAATGCAAGTCCTAGGCGTGTTCAATCATAAATGCCATATAACAATTGTGTTCGCGGTGACAGCAAGCTTGCACCTCGCGGACGACACGTCGTTGGCGCGCTGGTGGCCAGCCGTAGCGTAAATTCGAGGCGACGCCGTGCTGCAGCTGTGCAGTTGCTGTGCCGGTCTACTGTGCCATGACCTTTATACTGCGTTCAAGCTGTATATTCGTATTAGTTGCTTCAACTACACTTACTACATTTGCGTTTTTCTATAGATTACCATGTGAATAGAAAAACGCAGGCACCGTAGCAGAGTTAACTTGGCAACTTACACACGGGTCTCTAATCTACAATACAAATGCGTTTGCATTTTAACGATAGAAAATACGAATAGAAATAACGCGGTAGCAGTGTTAATTTTACACAACTTACACGAGGCTAATTCACAATACGGTATCATGTGTATAGTAAGAACATTTTAAGCATAACCAACGTTGGTAAGTTGGTAACAAACAGAAACCTGGTAATGTTCCAAAAAGCCTATTAACGCTAGGCGGCCCGGTATTCCGGTGCGATATGATAAATGTCAAAAAAACGAGCCGCATTGCAGGGTTAAAGGCTACAATTTGCCAACGCAACTACCTACGTTACAAGATATTAATGACTCCACAAATTACATTAAAATTACCACTCGACTTATGTATTTTTCGTTTATATTCTGTCTGTTATGTACTATTGTTTTTTTTTTTTATAAAATGCCTCTAATGCCTGAGTGGACCCATTTATACCCCCACTATTTTTCCGCAGCTACGTTTAGTATTATAATAAGCTATAGTGGAAAAACGAGTTAGTAAATCCATAAAATCCAACATCTCTACTAATATTATCTGTGTGACGTCATCAAGGCAAAACTGCCGAATAGATTTCGATGAAATTAAATACAGTATATTTGGATTTCCTTATAGACACTGAGCCACCATAAAAATAAATATTACTTAATCGTTGAAAAATAATCCCTTTTTAACCCCCGACGAAAAAATCGGGGTGCTATGTGTTATAAATTTTGAAGCTTAGGTCTGTCTATGAGTCTGTCTGTGGCATGGTAGCTCCTAAACAGGTGGACCGATTTCGAAACGTTTTTTTTGTTATTTGAAAGCTGGTTTTATCTTGTTGGTTATAGGCTGTTTGATGGAAATCGATTCAACCGTTTCAAAATGATCAGCTCTTTTCACAGTCGGTTTAGGGATTTCAGCCAAACAAGGGGTATAACATATGTGCAAATCTATTGTTAATAAAAAAATTGGGTACCATTGAGCTGATCTGATTGAGAGTTTGGATCGGAAGTTGGTAACACTACTTAATCACTTCAATATCAGCATAGCAGACCCATCTATTTAGCCTCATGACTTGTTTTGACAAGGATTTGGAAGGTTGCTCAAGGGTGGCTATCGGCACTCCGCAATGACTATAATTACACAGACATTTTTAAGTTTGAATAAGGAGTTGTAGATAATGCCTTCCGGTTTTCACCTTCTTAGTACTAGTATAATTGTCCTTGTGCTCAGTACATTTTTTTTTTCATGATTGTCATTTGATTATTTCTAAGCATATTATACGCATATTCTCCTATGTTGTTGTATTGGTATACTCCTAACCATTCCACGTCTTATAATATATTTCGTTTGTATCCTGTTACTTCTGTAGTGTTGAGGTAAAACGTGTTATAATACGATTACGTTCTTTAGATATAAGTATTGGGTTTTAGTGAGTTTCCTAATAAGATTAGACTGACCTATATACATATACAACGTGACTGTGGCCGTTGGACAATAAATTAAAACCCGGGTAAAACTAGTAGTCAAGAGTGCTCTAAAATAAAAAATAAAAAAACATTAGAATAAAAATAATTATTTTCAAACAATTTTAATCCTAACTAAACGAAAACAAAGAGTAGCATGTTGTATCAATCATTGACAATGACAACAAACAGAACGGCACAATAAGCGACATGACGTATGCATTATTATCAATATTAACATACATGTTGCTCCACGGTGATTAAGTGCAAATCATTTATTTTTTGGTAAATACTAGAGTGATTGTGTTAATACTTTACATATCGGTCAAAAATGCACTATTGAACATTTTGTATAAAGGAATGTCCAACAACCAGGGCCGCACTGTATATACGTAAAATATCGACCAGTTCTTCCGTACAAAGTAAGCGGATCTCAAAGCGGTACCTTAGGTTACGACATATATGTTAGGATTGCTTAGCTTCGTCAGCTGAGTATAGCAATCGCACAGGATTATCTATCTAGTGCACAACTTGCTAGTCATCGCATTTGAGTACTATGTTTAAGTATTTCCAAGATCCATCCACATTCATATCACTACATAGTATAAAACAAAGTCGCTTCCCGCTGTCTGTCCCTATGTATGCTTAGATCTTTCAAACTACGCAACGGACTCTGATGCGGTTTTTTTTAATAGATAGAGTGATTCAAGAGGAAGGTTTTAAGCTATAAAACGTACATGTGCGAAGCCGGGCGGGTCGCTAGTTACTTATAAATGCAAACGTAAGTCTGCCTGTCTATTCACTACATCGTCACGGTAAAACTTCTAAATCGGTGTTGATAATTTTTGGCAAACAGGTATTTTTACTCCGGAAAAAGATAGGGTACTTTTCAAGCTAAAAATCCAAAACGTTTCACGTGGAGGGGTGTGGAAGCAGCCAGTTATTTTTATGGTACTTCTGCAAGAAAATACTGATAAGCTAAAACGAAGAACAAGCGTTTGAACAAGCCAAAATCTTGGCTACCACGATATTTCTATGTATGTATCTGTAAAAAATATCTAACCCTCGCTGTCGCATAGAAAGGTTCAAAATTGTTTTAGTGCCAGTTTCATTCGTTCATTTAAAATGTGGGCACACACCACCCACTTAATGCACGTAATAATCCAATCATATTATCATGTCATATTTATGTGAGAATCTAATCATACTAATGTTATGTGGAGACTTTTTTTCAACGTATGTTTATCTATGAGGGGTTGTTATAGAAACGGCTTATCCTATTGATCCGAAAACCTACACAATCGGTAACTATCTCGTATAGTGTCCAGATTGTCATAGATAATATCATCGCAAAAGTTTTGGGGCGTTACTAATCACAATTATCAGTCAATAGATAAGTTGGTATATCATAACAAAACGACAATATTTGACACTAACAAAAAGATCAATAAAAGCCCGCTTATGAGAGCTACGAGTACGATACAATGGAACAGTCCAAAACATAGCCTTCTGGTTTGCTGGTTTCCTACAGATAAACTGCAGATTAGCGGTAGGAAAGTAATATGCAGGTTCTTAAGTATGACTAGAGGTTCTAAATACATTCCTCGGTAAGAAAAACTTAAGTTAAACCGGGTGTTAGGGATGTTATACCAAAAACTGAAACAGCGAATTCTGCCCGTTTTGGTGAATACAAAATAAATGGAAAGAACAATGGGTAATTTTGTTTGGAACCCGTACCCATCTTGTAGCATTTTAGACTAGGTGTCATTTAGAAGAGGCTTAAGTGAACAACTCAAAAATGAATGAACGAATTAATGAATGAATGGGAGACCGAAGTTATGATCACTTTTATTTTGCATTTTCAATCATCTATATAGTGTATAATAATTATTTTATAAGCCCAATGAATAACCAGTCGTTCTGTTTCATAGAGAGAGACTGACCAAGCTTCCTAAGGTTTACTTTTTGCTAAGGAAAATATTAATTAAAACGCCATCAATTCAATTAAGTACAGTTTTTTATTTTATAAGGTACACAAAATAAACAGAGTCCCGTACGGTATATAGAATTACCCTTGAACGATATAATTGTCTACAGAAAGCATGGTTCACCGTTGAATGGTAATACGAAAAAACTATTAGTCGATGCCATTATTTACAGACAGCACGTTTCTCCGAAAAACGCTACAAAGAATGAATGATTGGACGATACCAAGATTTACCGATGTCATGTTTCGCCGGAACACGCTTGAACAGGCGTCGATTAAATTGCATTAACTTCTACTAAAATGCGTTTATCTTGACTCCATACCAAAGTTGCGACAAGCAAATACACGACAAATGTTAGGGCGACAGTACGATATGTCGACCATCAGTGGTGCGACAGCACATCAGCTCGACGTACGTTAGCGCGACTGATTGTTTACTCGAAAAACCATAGGACGATGGAACTTTTGATCGACGAACGTTAGCGCGACACAAGTTTCGCTCGACAAGCTAAAGGCTCCTACAAAACAGGCGCGATATCGTCCGCATGTTTTTTGTTAACATGCATTTAGAGCAAGTGAAGCGAGTTAGGGACTTTTAAGCACCCCGACACGGATAGATTAGGTTCGGCTAAAGTGAGCGACAAAGTGAACGAACGAAGCTCCCGTCATCCCCTTCGTGTTAGGTTACTTTAAACCCTGTAGACAAAAATAGGAGCCCCGCCAAGCGGGGCTCCGTCGACCTTGGCCCCAGAATCAGTCGCGCTAACGTACGTCGAGCTGATGTGCTGTCGCACCACTGATGGTCGACATATCGTAATGTCGCCCAAACATTTGTTGTGTATTTGCTTGTCGCAACTTTGCTACGGAGTCAAGATAAACGCATGTTAATAGAAGTTAATGCAATTTAATCGACGCCTGTTCAAGCGTATTCCGGCGAACCATGACATCGGCAAATCTTGGTTTCGGCCAATCATTCATTCTTTGTAGCGTTTTTCGGCGAAAAGTCTGTAAATAATGGTATCGACTAATGGTTTTTTCGTATTACCATTCAACAGTGACCCATGCTTTCTGTAGACAATTATATCGTTCGAGGGTAATTCTATATACTTACGGGACTCATAGCAGGATATTGGGCTAGTTCAAGGGTATGATTGAATGGCGCGCGGGGTGAATTAACAAAGAGTTTTCAGCACATTTCAACGTTGAATAACTTTTTTCTCCCGTGAGATACAGAGTTGTCGCCATATAATATAAATATATATTTTTAAAGACCTTTCCAATGGTACTAGTCTCAATTTGCTACAAGGTGGGTACGTTTTGTTCCATGTCCTTTTCCTCTAATTTTCTACTATCGACGACTTTTCTACTAATTTTACATTTTTCTGAGGTACAGTTACTTGTTCTACTAGAATGCACCGTATTTTATAAAAATAAAATGGTTTTTTTAATCAAAAATTTCAGAAGATTTAAAGGATACATTCCAGTCTTTTTTATTTTCAAAATTATAATCTGAATTCAATGTTTTAATTTTCGGTAACCTGTCTTTTATAAGCAGTTTATTTACCTTTAAAATATTAACTGAAATACAACCAAATTTAGATAAATTAGATATATCCAGTGAACCGTATCACTTATTTTCAATTCAGGATAATAGGCTGAATTCGGTGGTTCTGTTTTGGGTACACCGTACCTTACACCCAGTTTAGATTAATCATTTAATTGGACACCATTAATGACCAAGTAACTTATGTGTTCGTGTTCGCAGATGCGATACACAAAATTAAAGGCCAAAAGAAACGTTAGTACCATTACGTGTAGATTAGCTGCAGACATAACATTTATAAACCAGACTGTTATCTTGCGAATAAGTTGTGTCAACACCAACTACCTAGCTTAATTAACTCTTTAGACTCAGTTAGTGTTCTTAGGCAAGTAAGCAACTGGTCCCTACGTAAGCTCTGGCGTAAACATTCAATGTGTTTTTCTTATTCTTCGCTTTAGATATTTGTACAATCATGACCGAAAATATTCGTGCCTAACAGCCAAAAAGGGATAACCGCCAATTTACAACTTACAAGAGAGTGATGGTTAAAAGTTCGTTTACGATGAACAAATTAGGCTTAGAACATTAATTTACATACCGCCTAAGTGACAAAAAGTAGGTATGTCGTTGAGGCATGAGACTTAGATCAATCAACGCAGAAAAAAATACGATTCCAACGATATATACCTACCATTAATATATTGGACCTACCATTTCGAAAAAATGGCGTTTAACCCTTTTTGGCTGTTAGGCAACGATATGATCTAGCGTAAACATTCAATGTGTTTCTTAACTTTAGTTACTTATAAAATCATGACCAAAAATATTCATACAAAACAGGCACTGATGACCTACCAGATAATGGCAAGACCGTTCAAATTGCAATCAGTCTAAACTACCTATCTGAAGCCTATAACGGGTAGCTAGCACCCCACTAGTGCTAGAGAGCTGGCTAGCTCTACAGTCTCGAATTACCAACCCACTTGGCCAGGGCCAGAGTAATAAGAGAAGCTATTGATATACATATAGAGATATGTACAAGGTGTAACATAAATAAGTGTACAACCTCTTAAGAGGTCACTGTACTCATCATTATGAACAACTTTTACTATGGGACCAAATCTGAAATCGCGAAAAAAAACAGCTGTTCCCTACATTTTGACGAGTTATGCAAACATAAATGTAGGGACAGCTGATTTTTTTTTCGCGGTTCTAGATTTGGTCCCATAGTAAAAGTTGTTCATAATGATGAGTACAGTGACCCTTTAAGAGGTTGTGCGTTATTTATGTTACACCTTGTATACTTGGGAGCAAATAAATCGAGCCACTTCTATTTTTCACGTAGGTATACCTAATTGTTATTATTTTTGCTATTATGGAACAGATCAATTCTAAACATATATCGCCTAAAAGATTATTAGATAACCTTTACAATGAGGGGAGTTTTTAGTATTTTGAATCATATAATTCATGAAACCAAAACTAATAACCAGAAACGTGAAAAATGGAGTGGCTCGATTTCTTTGCTCCCAAGTGTATATCCCATTCTGTGAGAAACCCCATTTGTTTTATGTATTTAATTGATTGATGAACAGGCCGACCGCACCTTATGAAAAGCGGCTAGCGTCGCCTATAAACACCTACAACACCAGGAGGAATGCCGATGTGTTACGATCCTTATAGACAATGTTAAAAAGGCTCGTATACCAATTTCACCGGCAACTGTACCCTTCAAACCGGAACACAGCAATGCTGCTTCAAAGTCAAAGTGTTTTATTTCAAGTAGACCAAATTACAGGTGCTTTTAAAACGTCAAATCTAGGTGCACGGTTTCAAAAGGTAGGTCTCATGGAGAAGAACCGGCAAGAAACTCCATGGATACTCTTTTGAAAGTATCGTGAGTAAAATAGTATGAGAATAATGCAGGTCTCTTCTCTTCTTTCTATCGTGTCGGCACGAGCTATACAAGAATAGCTCATGCCATGGTGAAAAGATTAGCCAGTCAGCAAGGATGGTAGCGAGGCTGATTGCCCAGGGTGCGCCGGACGTACCGAAGTGTCGTCACTCGTGGAGGCTCTTTTCATACACCCCAGGTTAATGGATGGATAATGCAGGTTAATGTAAGAAATAAACTCATATAACGCACCTTGAGAATTAAAGAGACCTATTCGAAATTTTAAGATTTCAACTCTTACCAACCAGTCTTACCAAGAGTATCGTATTACCCAGTTACTGGGTTGTGGAGGTCTGATAGGCAGTCGCTCCATGTAAAATACTGATATTCAGCTGCATCCGGTTCGACTGGAAGCCGACCCCAACATAGTTGGGAAAAGGCTAGGCAGATGACTCATAGACTGGCCCATCTTCGACTTTTAATAAAACAGAGGCTTATTGTGGCGTAAAAATGTAATGCAACCGAATAATCTCCCGCTTCTACAAAATTTATAAATAGGTATACGAAACTTTATTCAACGTTTTCCAAAACCTTCGTTTTTAGATAGGTCTCTTGAATTGTAAAGGAGCGATAAGTAGCTTAGTAGCAGAAATAGGTATGATGGTAATACTTCCTGGACAAACTCTTTCACAAGGAGCTCAACTACTACCAACGCCTAAAACCTACCTATCTACCGGCGGTTTTCCCTGCTAGCAAACCAAAAATAGATAGGTTATTGGTTTCGGCCGTAAAACTGCTAATATTTTCAGCAGTAAACCGCGATAGGCTTATACACGCTGACATTTCATTGGTTGTTTTGCTAGAACAAACTTTGTTCAGACCATGGTCTACTACAATTCAAATAAAAGCAGTATAGCATCAAATAAATAAAAAAAGTCGTTGGTCTTTAAAAAAACTCTAAAAAGACACCACCAAAGACACAATGGGGGGACCTGCGCAGTCAGTGCCATGATGGTTCAAGTTATTTGCCGGGAACTTTACCGCGATAGCCGCGATGAGTACTTTAATGTAACGGTTAATGTTTGAACACATTTGAGCAACATAAGACTTTTTAAGAGAGCAGAGAAAAAAAATTCTTGAAAAAATATTTTGATCCTATATACAGGGTGAAATTGTAAACACTCGACAAACGGAAATGGGAGATTGTACTCACTATGAACAACTTTTACTATGGGACCATACAGGAAATCTTGAAAAAAAAAACAGATGTTCCCTACATTTATGTTCGCATAACTCGTCAAAATGTAGGGAACAGCAGTTTTTTTTTCGCGATTTCCGGTTTCGTCCTATAGTAAAAGTTGTTCATAGTGATGAGTACAATCTCCCATTTCGGTTTGTCGAGTGTTTACAATTTCACCCTGTGTAATGGTTGTAGACCATGGTCTGAACAACGATTGTTCTAGTAAAACAACCAATTAAATGTCAGCGTGTATATACGTAACCTGACCGTTCCATAAACAAACAGCCCTATAATATGATACATAATACATACAAACACAAGTGAACATTTTGACTTGTTGCTCTCCCTGAGGTTAATTCCGGAGAATGCGAGATCCGTCGGATCGCCATATAATGAGCTACATTTTACGGTCAAACCCTTTGCGTGCGGTGACAAAACTAGCCGTGCCACATTCACAAGGCTTTCAGTGCCACCGTAAAACGGTCAATTAGGTAAAATTAAAACCGGCGCATTTGCAAATTGGTGTGTTTAAACCACGGCATTGGACAACAATGGCTGCCGCACATAATGGAAACTAAAGCGAAATTATCCTTTTGTATATGAAAAGTCCTTTGAAAAGCCACCATATTTTTTTATTTTTTATGTAGAACACGACGCAACTGCGATTGCGTTGTAGATACAACCATTGAGGGAAACAATGTCTTTGTTATTGTAGTATTTTTCAATATTTTTGTTCGTTGCGGTATAACAATCTTTGAGGGGAGCTTTGCAGTGGATTAAATTGGTATTTCAACAATAAAATCTTTTGATAGGCCATAATATCGTCAAGCTGTATTCGAGTGTTTCCGGCGAAGCCTCATTTCATCCTGTGTGGATATCGTAGCTAACTAACGAATATCATATTTTATTAGGTTAATTATCTACACTATAATTCTGAAAAATCCTGGTTTCCTTATTGGTTATACAGACGAGAAAGCCAGCCGCAATATAAAACCAGTAATTCCCTCATTTGTAAGGAAATTAAGCTATTCGTTCTTTTGCTAATTGCTAGCACACAACCAATTCTTTTAGAAGTCGAGCTTGGTTATTCAGTATACAGTGTGTAATCGAATTCGTGTAATTCCCTCAAACCACAAGATCTATGATGGTATCTTATGGTATAGATTATCCCCGCACGGGATTTAGATTGATTAAAAATAAAAAAACTTTTTTTTTTGTTTTTTTTTTATGTGTTAGAATATTTCTATGCCTTGCAAAAATTAATGAAAGCACGGCGACACAGCTGACGAGCACGACTAGCGCGATATCGCTCCACGCAGTCAGTTAACTCGCGACGCTAAAATTACTCAGTAGAATACCATGTTTCGTTTTATGAAAACTTTTTTTGTTGATTCTATAAAAAAACCTATGCAGGGTCAATCAGTGTCACCAGTAGATCACGCGGTTTGAAGGAATTACACGAATTCGTTAGTACCCTGTATAACAGTGAACGTAATATAAGAATTTAAATGCCTAACCGTAAGTACTAATTTACCTACCGTTACAATGCTTAGGTTCTCGCGAAATTTTAACAGATAAATAATCAGATCTGCCTACAATTAGATTAATTATACATTGATAGAAATAAATGAACATTAGCGCATTTATAAATTTGCATGACAGTGAGCAACTCCATAATTATCCCTTTGATCTCTAACACGTGAGAGCGAGACACTCATTTGCCGTTGAAAATATAGGTATATCGCGGCCCTCTGCACTGGTGGACAAATTCAGGCTACTCCATATTTAAATGTATTAAATTTTCATTATGCATGTCGTGCTCTTATCCCCATAGAACACACGGAATATAAAATGTATCGACATATTGCGAACTCAATACTGCTTCAAACCATGCAAAGAAACTTTTCCATTCTTAAGAACCATCGCATATAAATAGTAACAAATCGCTGCCGCATCGCTTTTAAGCGTAATGGTAACCTATTTCTATAAACTGTAAAGAATATAAAATTGTGAACTCTTGAAATGTTTTCCAATACTTTATTACTAATCCATTCGATTTATCCGTACAATAGAAAAGCATTACTAGTTTAGCTATACCGTACACGGAATCAAGTCATTACTGAGTCTATCGATCTGCTAAAAATACGACCAACATCGCCCCGCCAAGAAATACAACAAGACTTTTTAAAACGTGACCTCAAACTAGGATTTTCTTTGCTAAGCCGGTAAGCCGTGGATTTTTGGGGCATTACCTTTTATTGGCCCAGAGTGTACGATGTGCAAGCACCTGAAGCTTGAAGTATTCATAAAGCTGAGGACGTCGAGAACTAGACTAGACTTCGTCCTGTAGTGATGGGGCAATGCGGAAAAGTGGCAGTATCGGTTACCGGTCGATAACAGTTATTTTTTGCAACGTAACTATGTAGTAAACTGTAAAGATTGCGATTCTTGTGACGTGAAGCGTACATAAGAATTTACTATTACTTTCATAACACTTGTACACACACACGCATGTAAAGGATTAGCCTAAGCTAAAAATATTCGATCAAAGGTTATATTATTGAAAGGAGATCCATTCAGGATTCAAACATTTTCAACCCAAAACCTAAAGTGCTACCCATAAAAAGAAAACACTGTTTTCAGATAGGAAATAATATATTGAAACTATTATTTCCTATAAGAATGAGTTTACTTTTTTTCTGGCTTTTTCTTTTACTTTCATTTTTAGGTACGAAATGAATGATGTCCTTTAATGGTATTAAAATGTTAAACGGAAAATAATTAATTCAGTTTCCACCAAAACCCCTGTATTTATTTGTGGTTTTCTAGCCTACAAATATGATAATAGAAAATGTTCAGTCGTGCGTACTGAAACTTAACATCTTTTTTTTTTGTTCTCGTATTTAAATTATTTCCCAACTACGATGAATAAGATAGATAGATAGATATAGAAAGATCAGTGTAAAAGAGAAGTGAAAAACACGAAATAAATACAAAAATAAAAAAAAAACACAAATAACTATATAAATAATAAGGAAGTTTCGCTAATGACCATATATTATTTTAAAACAACTTCAACAGAATAATCAAATCAGCTTATAAAATAACTTAATCAAAAACCATTTCAAAAAAGAAATCAATAACGATAACGGTGGTACTTTGCCCATCCCTATAACACTGACAGTGTTACGACTCGTCACTAGAGGTCGGCGGGTCAGCTGAAACCTGTGGGGGTGTGGGAAAGGGGTGCGGGCGTTGTCATGGCAACCGCGCCCCACAACACGCCGCGGCGGCGCCGACCGCGCTCGACACACAAACGTACCTTATTATGTATGTTTTATGTGTTTGTTGGTTGTAACGTGGATTGCAACGCCAACATACACATACCCACATCTATGCTAACACATACGTACGAATAAATATACGCGCGGGAAATAGAACGTGTTTTAATATTTAAAAACGTATAAGGACAGGCGTACGGTACTCGGTATTAGCCGTGTATTTACCAAATTATAGGGTTCGTACTTGGTACTTTGTAGCTTTACTATAGAAATGAAGGTTGAATAATAATTCAATATAGAACCTCGAATATTATTATTGTAGGCTTACTTAGACTTAGTAGGTACTCTATTACATAAATTGAACTGTAGCAAGTGAGCTTTCTCAAGTACCTATATAATATTCACATTTAATTTTGTTACTACTATGTACTATAACTACAGTCACATGAACTGTTCATGTGTAGAACTTTATACTGGTTTCACCTGTTGTGCAATAGTTGTCAAAGTTTTAATATAAGGATTGGGAACCACCTGCATATTATGTATGTTTTATTCGTTTTATTATACAACAACGCACTCGAGCCAAAGCAACTTATTCGACATACAGTCACACTCCAGTTTCGTTCCAAAAGCAGCAAAGGACCGCTAATTACAATCATTGTTGCAATTACATACGTTAGTTGTACCTATATTCAATTATCTACGGAACCTTCCGACCGTTCTAACTCCTCAGAAGCACACATTCGGTGAAATTACAGAAGCGTTATGTTAGTAATTGATGCCATAAAAGGTAGTTTACCCTGGTCGGCCATTATTATAACAAATTCTGTGTTAGTAACTGCCACAGAGTGACTGGCTGCCACACGCACACTGACCAAGAATTAGACAAGTAACACTGAATTCTTTATACTGTGGCGTGTTTATTTTGGTAATAAGTAATAAGATTACATTTGTGATGTTCTGGTGTGTGCGTGAATTACATTAAACGGTCTTTCAAATTAGTAGGTACCTAATAATGCCTGATTACGCAGTAATAAATGACTAGTAACTACCCATAACGATGTCTGCATGAATTTTGTAGTACCCTTTAATAATCTAGAAACTAATGTGCCTATCTGTTAGGTAATAGTTCAAGCCAATGGAATAATCAATTCTTGGAATGTCACATATCGATAAAAGGAAAAATGTTTACTATAAAATACGTAACTATAACAGTAGAAAAGTGGTTGTGCATTATGGAGAAATTATACTACCAGAATCAATAAAAAGCTTTCCCAAATGACATACAACTCAATAAATTGACATACAAATAACATACATGAAAAGGTAATTGCCAATACCGATGAAATATTTATTATGGGAGAAATAAATTGCGACGAAGAAACGGAATTCAACCCTTAATCATATTAAAAAGGTATTTTCATACTGTATACATTTGAGTTTAATGAGTTGATATGCCAAGAATTCTATTCCTTTCACATTGCTTACGTCATGACGAAAAATTTGTATGACGTTGCGTTTGGAACGAAACATCGACTTATTCTAAACAATTACAAAATCTGGCCGTATGAAATCAACATGTTGATATTTATCGCCGAGAATTCTGCGAATCGTTGCTGCAGTTAATCGATTCTTATTTTGAATTTAGCTATTTATTTTTAACACTATTAAAATAGTAAAGTCGATATTTGTATGAGGCAGCGCGTACATCACTTAATACAGATTTCTTTTCATTCTGTAAGCAAATCTTTCAGAAACTGTACACGTGTATTTTTAATAATATGCTAACTGAAAGCAGACGCTAAAATAGTTGAAAATATTGGCTTCAACCATTGACTTAGAACTTCAACACTCAAAGGTCATTTAGACGAAAAAAATGAAACATATTTAAAAAACGATCACCAGTTATTTATAGATATATAAAAATTCGTTAAAAACCGTATCATATTCATCGCTTCATTCATTAATCATAAAAAGTTGTTTAATACAAAACTGCCCCGATTCAACTTTTCAGACCCTTAAAATTTTTCCCATACTTCGAATTTTATTC
The DNA here is from genome assembly GCA_905220435.1 of Amphipyra tragopoginis. Lineage (NCBI taxonomy): Eukaryota > Metazoa > Arthropoda > Insecta > Lepidoptera > Noctuidae > Amphipyra > Amphipyra tragopoginis. Next base: position 12,899,798 of record HG992005.1, on the reverse strand, counting down.
CCAAAATTCCTAATCTGGCTACTTAATAATATAATTTGATGTTAATTTTGGAAAGGTCAGCCCGCCAGGCCTATACCAGTGGTGGTCTTAATATCGGAAACTAAATCATAAACTATAATTATGGGCTAGAGTGCAAATTGATAAGAAACTTTAAATAATTTCCATATTGGCAGTCCACACATGGAAATTCGATCGACCCGTCTAACGAAAATACTGGACTTTTCATAATAGATAGGAAAGAAGATTATGAATTGAATGTAGATAAAAGTAAAAAAAAAACATTTAATGTTTATTTACATTCATTCAGCTCAATCTCCATATTTAACAGCCATTTCATGCAGCACCTAAAAAACGCCAAAAATATGCAATAAATTCGATGGCAATTACGACATCAATATAAAATTGGTACTGCATACAAAGAGTCAATCTGCAATCCGATAGCGCTAAAATGTTCACACGTTTTCAGAGCTACAGTAATAAACAAAGTGAACACATTTCACACATTCAGGGAAATATATAGGCAGATATATCTGGGACGTGTTTGCTTGTATATTTGCCTCGTACAATATATAACTTGTGACTGCATGCCCGATTTTCAAACGGCATTTTATCGTACATATGTCAACGTACGACAGACGGTATAGAGCTGCGTGCAACACGCCAAATCTCAAAATCTGTCATACCGCTCGTGCACGCAACAAAAATAATAACCAATTTTATTTATGAAAATTAGCCATTTATTTACCGTAATGTACTGCCCATGTATTTATTACGTGACTCATATCAGATAGATTATATTATACATAGAAATGTTTCATGAAAACCTTTTGTAACCGTAACATTTTTTTTAATCACTTCGTCTACCTACTCTTTATTCGGTTATTTAAATATACCTAAACAAACAACCGTTATTTTTAGGAAAACAAAATTTTAGCAGAACAAACCTAATTCGTGGATAGACCTTCAAATATGGCGCAGTTTATTGCACTCCCTTTTCCTTGACCCTCTTACCGTAGCCTGGTTTTCAGATCTACACAATGTGTAGGGTAGAAAGAACAATTTGTTATTCAAGGCCTACTGTTTCCTGGTCGTATATTATTTCAAGATGTTTCTTCCAGAACTTTACTGAGAGATGGTGATCAGGATATTGACCGGCACGATATAATTATAATTAGTGTCCGACCGAAGGTTCGGTTTCGGTTTCGGTTTCGGCCAGTTTCGGCCAAAAAATCTTGTTTCGGCTTGAGTTTCGGTTTCGGCCAAAAATCAGCCGAAAGTTCGGCCGCGCCGAAACTCAGTGTTCGTGAATTGTCGCGCGTCTTCTGGCTAACTTCGGCTGAGTTCGGGACTCATGTGTGGTTGCCAGCTGAGTTCGCCGGTCGGCGTGCGGCGTGGCTGTTTTTGGTTTGTGATTTTGTTGATTTTTGACAAAGTTTACCGAATTTAGTTCAGTTTATTGTAATTTTTGTTGATACTTATAATTAGATAAATAATTCTTTAAATACCAAGTATCAAATACAGGATTTCAATGTCAATAAATAATAAATTAATCTTTACGACATTGAACACAAATACTCAATTAAGAAGTCCGTACTTTTATGTGTTGATTTTCGACAAAAAGTCTAACATTATTTTTTTATGTTATATTGTTATTATAGTATACCATAAATGAATAGCTATTTTCGTTACATATTTCCATTATTGTCTTTCATTTCATTTAACACGAGAAAACTGTCTGTATATAGGTTGAAATTGTAAATACTCGACAAACCGAAATGAGAGATTGTTCTCATCACTATAAACAACTTTTACTATGAGAACAAACCTGAAATCGCGAAAAAAAAATTTGCTGTTCCCTACATTTTGACAAGTTATGCGAACATAAATGTAGGGAACAGCTGTTTTTTTTTCGCGATTTCAGGCTTGGTCCCAGGATGTAAAAGTTGTTCATAGTGATGAGTACAATCTCCCATTTCGATTTGTCGAGTGTTTACAATTTCACCCTGTATGTGTAAAAAAGATACTAGATTTCACTATACAAGGTGGGGCAAAAGTAATCACCCGAAGTTATATTGCTGTATTTTTTTTTTGGGAATGAAAATATTTGGTTCTTCTTGTGGATTATGTTTATTTAATTAATTCGATTTTTTTTCATCAAATTGAGAAAGTGATATCGGTCAAGTGGCCGCCGTCAGAATTGAAGACCGGCTCGACTGTATACGGGCTCGTTTTATGGCATTTTCAATATGTTTTTCGAGAACTTCGCTGGCCCTGCCCTACCGTTACTCTGGACGGCGAGCGCTACAGAGCCATGGTCAACGACTTTTTCCTTCCTCAGTTGGATGAATTGAACTGGAGGACATGTGGTTCTAACAGGACGGAGCAACGGCGCACACCGCACGAGCTACAACCGATATTCCGAAGGAAGCATTTCCACGGCGTCTAATCTCTCGCTTTGGCGATTTATACTGGCCGGTCAGATCACCCGATTTGACAGCTCCAGACTTTTTTTTGTGAGGTTACTTGAATTGCCGGGTTTATGTAAACAAGACTCTTGAAGTCCTCAAAGAGAATATCCGACGGGAATGCGAGAACCTATCGCCGGAAGTTCTGACACAAGTGATGGAAACTGCCATAAAACGAGCCCGTATGGTATCAATTCGGATGGCGGCCACTTGACCGATATCATTTTCTCGACTTGATGGAAAAAAAATCTAATACATTAATAAACAAAATCCACAAGTAGAACCAAACATTTTCATTCCTAAAAAAAATTACAGCGAAACAACATTGGGTGATTACTTTTGCCCCACCTTGAATAGTGAAATCTAGTATCTTTTTTACACATACAGGGTGAAATTGACAATAGAATATAATTTTTTACATGTCTAAATAAGGTTCGGTTTCGGTTTCGGTTTCGGCCGAAACTGAGACCTGCGCCGAAGATTCGGTTTCGGTTTCTGTTTCGGCTAAAAATCCTGTTTCGGTCGGACACTAATTATAATAAACTACCCATCTTTTCATTATGTCCCTGTATTGATCAACCCTATATTAATATGAAACCTATTTGACGTCTATGATCATCGTTTAGATAATCAATCTTCGTACAATACATAGTGGAGCAGTGAAATCGCGAATTGATTTATAATTCGTCCTCAATTCAATAATGGTACAATCAGTTGGTACATAGTGTCACCGGAAATTGGCCCACGGGTCGGCGCGCGCGCTCCGCAGGAAATGAAATCGCGTCCGACATGCCCGCTGATCTATTGTGCGATGCGCGCGCGCTTGTTATTGTTCATGCGTTTTCAAGCATTTTATTATAACTGTATCCTATTTTGAATAAATTTTGTGATTTTGTTAAGTATGGTTTTTATTCTATTTTTTATGAACTGTGTAAAATTGTGTTCTTACTTGTTTCAGACAAATATACCTACCAAATTCAACCACGATAATGTCGTTACTCATTTTCATAATCTACTTTTTTTATTGTTCTTGTCGTGTTATATGTGAATCAATTTATTTTTGAAATAAAATCAAATTTTCGTGAATACTGAAGAACCGTCTTAATGAACCGAAACCGTTCCAGAATTCTACAAATTACAAGCAGATTTAAGATCCACTGCACACCATTTTTCCTATTACATTCTCTAATCATGAAATGGTAACGTCTAAACATTTAGCAGTCTAGACCAAACGAGAAGTAGTAGAAAACGAAATGGTTTGTGAAATGATTGCTTTACAAATAGATAGAATTGTCGGCCCGTCACGGCACTCTGCGCTCGCGCCGGATTCGAAATCGCAACCGGACAATTAGGACGCTCTTTGATGCGTTACGGACCGCCGACCGCGCCTTCGCTCTTGTACAATTTTGTAACTACTTAATCGTTTCATCGCCTCATTGGTCTTGGTTGGAAGCATGGGCTAGCGTTAGGTCCTGCATTCTTAACTAGCTCGGTTTACTTGGCAAGTCTTCTTATGGACATGGTCTCTTCTATTAAGGGATGGTTGGTGATTGCAGGCCCAGTCTGCAAGCACTGCAGACGCACAACTGGCTTCAGTTGTTTAGCTGGCTAAGCCTCACATGCGCAACATCGTTTAGCATAAGGCTAAAGCGATAGCCCAGTGAAGTTTGTATGGCTGTGAAATAGATTTATTAGGTTAGCTCTGGGCTAACGATGGTGCGCAAGTCGGCTTTAGTGGATGGTTATTCCGCCATTTGTCAGCAGTCATAGCCACCTGTTTGGCTGCCAGTGTGCAAAGTGTAGGAAGCAGAGTATATAAGCAGAGTAGGATACTAAGAACGATAGGAGAATATGCAGGAGAAACGCAAGCTAAAACCAACTCATTGGCTCGTAACAGACTAAATATATTTTACAATGACAGTAATAATGACATACAATAGTGTCACAGATAACATAACTAATATATCACAGGAAGATAAGGTTAATGTTTGGGGTAGCTGGTGTGATGCTCTTTCCGCTAAACTCTCTGTATTGAATCAGAAATTATGTACGAAGGCTAGCATAAGTAATTAAGGACGTACTACGTACAACCCACATACACTAAAACCAAAATTGTTTCGAGCTAAAAATAAAGCCTCAAAGGATCTAATCGATCAAAAGCTGCCTGCGATGCTTGTAACTTTGGAAGATGGACACCGATTATTCTATTAAAGGTTTAAGAATCTCAATCAAAATATCATTTCTGTATATTTAAAGACCAGAATCAGATCATCATCACATCCTGCGTCGTATCTAGGGTCTGGGCATAGGGATGGCTGCCAGGGGCGCAGGACCTAGGCGGGTGTAAATTAGACCATATACAGGGTGTTAACGAATTCGTGTAATTCCTTAAAACCACATGATCTACTACTGGTGTAGACAGCCCCCGCACGGGATTTAGCTTGATTAAAAATAAAAATATTAAATTATTATTTTTTCATGCGGCTTTGTTACCGATCGTATCTAAACCACCTAATAAGGATTCAATAAAAAAATAAGACTTTATTTTTTTGCAAAAAAAATATTTTCTTTGTGTGAACATTTCGATGCCACGCATAAATTAATGAAAGCACGGCGACACGGCTGGCAGGCACGACTAACGCGATATCGCTCTTTGCAGTCAGATAACTCAAGGCTCAAAAATGACTCAGAAATAGAAAACCAAAAAATTTTTGCAAAATTTTTTTTTAAATTTATTTTCAGAAATTCCCATTTAGGGTTAATCTGTGTCACCAGTAGATCACGTGGTTTGAAGGAATTACACGAATTCGTTAACACCCTGTATACAGGGTGTCCGGAAACTCAACGTCAAGCGGGTACCAGGCGACAGGCCTGGTTATACCAGTTCTGGCAAAAATCAGAAAAAAAATCGAAGTCACTTAGTTAAGTGATAATAGGCATTATTTTTAAAAACATTGAAAATCGGCACCCTAGACCACATCTTTAGGTACTATATTCACAAATTTTCCAATCTTGCAGTGTTTTTTTATAACGTAATTCTTAATAACCATGCTATTAATCGCAGTCACAAATTAAACAATAAACGTTGTTAGTTCGGTAAAAAAAAGAATAAAGATGGAGGAGTTCCGGGTGCCGATTTTCAAAGTTTTCAAAAATATGCCTATTATCACTTAATTAAGTGACATGGTTTTTTTCTGATTTTTGCTACACCTGGTATAATCTGGCCTCTCGCCTGGTACCCGCTTGACTTTGAGTTTCCGGACACCCTGTATAACTGAAAAAATCCGCAACAGATCTCCCGATAAACTATGTTGTTGATTTAAATGCAAATGAAATATGTCCGGACATTAAGAGCTACAAATCTATATAAATAAAAAGAAAAGTCCTGAATGACTGACTCATCAACGCCTAGCCCAAACCCTTGGACCTAGAAAGCTGAAATTTTGCAGAGGTTCCCGTTATAATTTAGACAAGGAATAAGGAAGGATTTTTCGAAATTCAACCCCTAAGGTGAATAAGGAATAAATAGGGGATGAAAATTTGTATGGAAAATCGTCACTTAACGGGTTCAAAACTCCACGCAAGCGAAGCTGCGGGCAAAAGCTAGTATCAGATAAAATCGTTACTGCCTTAATCTATAACAAAATTCTTAGTTAAATGTTTTTTTATTTAGCGTGTTTTTTAGGAGGCGCAGAGTTATGACTCTAGCTACGGCACATATCACATCAACGTGCTTTATATTTGAGTCGCATTTATTTATTTATACGTAACGTCTTGCTTTGCAAAATAGATGCGAAGCAGTATTAAATCAATCCACTCGCTTCGCTTTTACAACTAGTGCAGAAGGAGATACTTACTATACAGGGTGTTAACGAAATCGTGTAATTCCTTCAAACCTCGTGATCTACTGGTGACACAGATTAACCCTAAATGGGAATTTTCGAAAATCAATGAAATTTTTTTTTTTTTTAAATTTTTGGTTTTCAATTTCTGAGTCTTTTTAGAGCCTTGAGTTATCTGACTGCAAAGAGCGATATCGCGTTAGTCGTGCCTGCCAGCCGTGTCGCCGTGCTTTCATTAATTTATGCGTGGCATCGAAATGTTCACACAAATATAAATTTTTTTTTGCAAAAAAATAAATTCTTATTTTTTTACTGAATCCTTATAGGTGGTTTAGATACGATCGGTACCAAAGCCGCATGAAAAAAAAAAAATTTTATTTTTTTATTTTTAATCAAGCTAAATCCCGTGCGGGGCCTGTCTACATCAGTAGTAGATCATGTGGTTTTAAGGAATTACACGAATTCGTTAACACCCTGTATATTTCTTTGTAATCAGATCGAATATAAGTCCCTTGTGGTATCAGCGGAGATTAAAATTCAATGGAACCACGGAACCTAGAATTTTCAACATCCTTGACTTGGGAATCTGTTAATACGTGCGTCATTCAAACCCTAAAGCTGGACTTCCGTGGGTCGCGGTCGATGCGAACGACACGTTTAGTATTGCTGTTGCGTAAGGGCCTTTTTACTGTCATGCGGGTTCGTGCCCGCGTGCGTGCGTCACCCGCATGCGCGGCGCTCCTTGTTCACCTTTTCGTGCGTGTTTCACGCATCACAATAAATACATGTATTAAAAGGTGAAATTCGGGCGCCACGGGTGCGGGTGACTCACGTATGCGGGCACGAGCCCGCGTCACAGTAAAAATGCCCTAAGACGCAGTGCGTTCATCGCGCGAGTCTGTCGCATCGGTCGCGCGCGTCTTTCACATCGACCGCGACCCCCGGACGCCTACCTTAAATCCTGAAGTGTGAAATAATTTTTAATGGGCCCGTAACAACAGTTACATCAAACAAGGATACTGAAAATTTGCTATCGACGATCTAGTTATACCCTAGATACGGTTTCCATCTATGGCAATCCCAAAAGGCGTATTTTTCTATTTCCTAGGTAGGTACTCATATATGAGTTTATTTCTTACATTAACCTGCATTATTCTCATACTATTTTTTCTTACGATACTGTAGTGAAATTGTCATGATCTATTTAAAAAGAGTATCCATGGAGTTTCTTGCCGGTTCTTCTCCATGAGACCTACCTTTTGGAACCGTGCACCTAGTTTTGACGTTTTAAAAGCACCTGTAATTTGGTCTACTTGAAATAAAAAACTTTGACTTTGACATCCGGGATTATTTTCTGGTTAGAAATAATGAGAGAACTTTCAATACGATTCAAAAGAGTAAAAAACTTTATCTACATTGAAGTAACAATATTAATGAAGCAAAAAGAATTGAGCGAGAACTTAAAGAAAGTAATGTTAGCACAACAGAAGGCATTGACACTGAAGTTCAAAATAGGAAACCTTGCTTACAAGTATTACAAGAAACAAGGGCTTTATTCGATAGACTGTTGTAAGACACGAGTCGACAAATCCATCATTCTAATACAGTTACAAACTACCATTATGTTACTATACAACCTTTGAGACGCCTCACGTTATAAAAGGCCGACTTTTAGGTCATCGCTGAATTGCCTCACATATCTTGGAAATGCTTCTATGAAAATTGTTACCTCTATCAGAACATCTTCATTACTTCGAACCATAAAAGCATACAACGAATGATGCATAGAGAGATTATGTAGTATGAGTTATGGAATTAATTAGGTTATAACAACAATAGGTACACAGAACTCGATTTCTTCTTCGAAAGCCTAAATATAGGAAAGCACGAACGTCAATATCCATAATTGCTTAGCAGTGTACTAAAATGTGGAAAAATGTAGGCAGCCGCTATAGAGGTTAGGTACCGTCAGCATGCGAGGGAACGCAAGCGCTTGTGAGCACGCGAACCGCGCCCCGGTGTTCCATTCCAGTCAACATTTTATAGGGGAAATAGCTAATGTTTTCTGCTATTGACATAACGTTCTTGTTTGCTCGTAAAAGTACCCGCAGTGCGAGTGAAGCGGCGTCACATCGTTATCAATTTATACTCGCGTGGAAGGAAATTGTACCTAAGGAATACGTAATACATCCTCCAATGTGTCTTCTTTTATATTTACGTACTCAGTTATAGCTGGAAATTACTTACTGGGGTAATTAGTTGATTTGTAAAATTAATTTAATTATTTTTTCATGAAATAAGTACACCGGAAATTATAAAAGGTTTTTACAAAATTTCTATATATATTATTACTAAAAACGGCTCCATTTGTAACGATTATTGTATTTTAGTTAATTACAGTATTAAAATGCAAGTTATTGATAATAAGTAGATATTTGTTCCAACCAAGGGTAATGCCTACTATTAGGTTTCAAGGTGCTTGCCTTGGAACTTGATAGTCGATAGTATAGTAAATATTGATTCATATGAAAATCGATATTGTGTTGCAATCTTAATTCAACGTTCAGTAGTAACGTACAAAAAATACAACGAAGATCGAAAAGACAAGCTCTACTTTATAATGTTAAATCGAAACTGTCAATAAATTTTAAATCCTCAGATTTACCACAGCGTACAAAGCCAAAATATTATAAATTCCATGTTTATTTTGGACTTCGAAGTAAATAGGTTGATAAATCTCAGGATTAACCGCTGGACAGCTACGAATGTTGGAAGTCAACCCACAAATACCAATGGTGAAGTATTTTTTATTCGAAAACATTCCTCCAATCAAATAAAAAGTTGAAACACTTCATGCCTTTCATTCTACACGCGACTGACTTAAGGAGGTATAATTAGGAGGTCATAGAGTACATACGTACGAGTATGTTAAGTATGGCTTTGATTGGTACGCACTCCATAAATTCTTGCTGTAATACATTTCTTTGAAACTTTTATACGTATGGTAGCGGTATTGACATACATATTTCTGCATTACGTGAACCACGTCGAATCAAATAAAAAGAGCAATTAAAAGCTACATAGGTTTCTAAAAAAACTCATTACAAACTTAAGCATTACGGACTCGAGATTAAAATGCGATAGCTTAAAAAGCTTTAGTAAACTACAATTAAACATCACTGCTTTTAATAACGATAATAATGATACATAATTATAATTTATACCCCTCCTCTTTTGAAATCGATTAACAAGAACATATCGATACTGCGGTGCGAGCACGGATCTTTATAACGAGTTGATTCGAGTAATGTATCTATTCTAAACGTCAAATTTGACATAAGATATAGATAAAACGACAACAGTTGTCGTCAAATTTGATATAAGATATAGATAAAACGACAACAGTTGTCGTTTTATCTATGTCATATGTCAAATTTGACGTTTAGAATAAATAAATTTCTCGAATCAACTCGATAAAAAGATCCGTGCTCGCACCGCTGAAGCGATATAACTACATCGCAAATAGCCTTGTTTTCAGCGAAGGCGATTTCACGGAAAAACGTAATTTGAATTCACTCATGTTGTCTTACCTCACCTTTGTTTGGCTTCCCGTCACTACCCCAAATTTTCATTCCAACGAGGAAACGACTTGGTAAATACACATTATGTACGCAACACGATATTGTAACATTTGAAAGCGATATTTTACCGGCGTTAAATACTGTTATTAGAGTATGTAGGTAGTTAATTTTACTTGGACTATTTCCAAACTGTGTTACATGTAATGATACAGGTAGAATTATTAAAAGGACTGCCTATACTGAAAAGGACTTAATAGAAGGAGGATTTTTTTTATTTTAATTATTTTACTGATTTCAGCACTTAACGTCTACTTATACAATACAATACTCTTTATTGTACACAGAATAAACAAGAAACATTATTATAAAATAGAGATGTACGTATTTATGGGCGGTCTTATCGCACTAGGCGATTTCTTCCAGACAACCTTTGGATGGAGATGATTATATTACTACTATTTATATATTATACTCATTACAAATGTTTAATTAATCCTACAAATAATCATGATTCGCGTTGCCCTTACTTTTGCTTCTGCGCAGTTGGAGAAAACATAATCTGGCATAGGACTCTCCATCTTTACAGTCTTAAAAGAGCTTGGAGATGGTTACAATAATCACCATGATTGATAGACAGAGTTGGCGATTTCAGTATTACTTTTACTATCCATCTTCCGAATTTATTGTCCGGTAGTCAACTCATAGACAAAACCAAAACATACATCAAGGATTTAGACAATTATACCTACTAATATCATAAATGCGAAAGTAACTCTGTCTGTCTGTCTGTTACGCTTTCAAGCCTAAACCTCTGAACCGATTTTTATGAAAATTGGTACAGAGATTGTCTGGAACCTGGAAAAGGACGTAAGCTACTTTTATCCCGAAAATTACGGAATACCTACGCGATAAACGACATCCACGCGGGCGAAGCCGCGAGTGACTTCTAGTAGTTACATATATGCACGAAAAGCGCTTGCCATCATAAAAATGAAACTGTTAGCGTGACTTTCGTACATTAGGCACAGATAAAGCAATGCAATTTTTCAATGCTCAAACGATTTTCCAAACCACAAATCATAGATTTTCATAAACACAGGTTTTACTGCATGAGCCATCTACCTACAGTTCAAGGTAGATATCGTAAATCCTCATACTAATATGATTATCGTAATCGCATTTATACACATGAATGAACTACATAACTACTTTAGTAATAAGATTTACTCACCAAACGATTTCTTCTCCCAAAAAGAGGTAGTTTGTAGAATGTTCAAGTTTCAGTTCAGTTTCACTTATATCATATTCATCTTCATATAATTAATTTTTAAAATTGCCAAAATATTGTAAAATGCTCTTATAATGCAATATTTATAAATTTAAGGTAAATATAAGGGATATTTTAGTCTACAGGCACAGTAATGATATGTATTGTTTGATAATATTTTATATGCTAAGTCATCGAATTTTTGTCACTACAGTAGATTCATTGCGTATATTTTGTTATGTCATTTCTTGCTTGTACATGTTGTTTCCATGCCTCATAGCCGCGGTAATATCAACAGTTTCTTCAAGGTTGGTTAAAAGGAGTTGTTATATAGTCCACTTTTCTTAACATTCTTGAGAGTCACTGTTCGTTTCCGATGTTATTTATCACTTTATTTCATAGTTCGTCCGGGCTATGGCGACTTACTGTTTAGATTGGTTACATTTGGAAACCGCCTACAAACAAGCACAGAATTTAAGAATCTACTGGTAACTGTATCAAGAGAGGCAAAAAGAAAACCTGACCGGTATGTGAGACGCACTGCTAGATAGATTTGATTGTAGTGCAGTTATTATTTTGCTCTGTTTTCAGGGTGTATTGCAGTGTATTGCTTCGCAGTGATTTTCTAAGCGTGCCTCTGAATGTCAGAGTTGTCAGATGGTGTGCACATGCGCATTGGCGACCCTTTTGACAAGTTCCTTGAGGGGAATGTCGATAAAACAGGGGCTGTGCTGGCTTGGAACTTGGAAGCGTCATGTTTGTAAATAGCTTGGTCGGTGGCGAGAAAATTAGCCGGAATTCAGGTCTTCTTTTATTTTCTGAAACGTTTTTAATCCTTGAGGGGTCTGGCAGATGTCTACCACTAGTGAGGTTTTTTTTTTTAGTTTCTACATTGTTATGGGCAAGCTTCTTGCCAATTCCCGGATTTTGTTTATTATTTTGCCACTCCCAGATGTTTTTTTTTCTAAAGATGGTCAATCCCATCAAAAACATTCATGTAAAAAAACCAAGCCTCACGAGTGTTTTTCCGTAGAAAGTTCTGAGATCTCACGTAAAGCAAAGTCATGCATTTTATTTATAAAGATATTTTTCGGACTTGGCAATCACGCAGCATTTTTTACCTTCCTTTCTTTCAAACACAAACTGTTCGCTAAATTTTAAGTCGGTAGTTCGGCTAGAAGTACCATAGAGAGGTCGAGCTGGATATTCGAGTCTACTCACAGGTCTACCCAACTCTCCGAAACGTACCGCGGTTTTTAAGATTAGCTATTAGATGTGATATTATTACACAACAATAAAAACAACTTTCCAGCTGTTCTGACGTGAAGCGGTAACAAACACAGACATACATTAACTCTGAAAAATCGGTCAACTACGAGTGAATCATAGTTTTAAGATTACAATGTCATCTACATAATGATCATAGCCATAATAAGTAATTTACTAATAATAATTATGCAACCGAGAAAATATTTCAACACTTATAATTTTTCCTTCCTGTTTTCTTCTTCTTTCTTCAAGTTCATAGGTCTGCTAGAAATACCTTAGAATTTTGATGATCGGTGAGTAAGGTCCTGCGCCCACTGGCGGCACGGCATGACAAGGGTTTTTAAGCTCAAATTATTTTAAACAATACCCTTTACGACTCATAATTCCCGTACCACGCGATGCTTCGGCATGCCGCGGCACGACGAAGCCTCCCGTGGAATGCTAACGAAATACAAGTGCTAGTGGTATTAAAATAAGGATTAACATTATTTGAATTAAAAAAATCCTTTGCCATGCCGTCCCTTTAGTGGGCGCCGGGCCTAAGTGAGTGTGACGAAATAACGAAAGGTATTTTCTAAGCTGTTTTAGTTAGAAACTTGTAATTTGACAATTTAGTTAAATACATGAAGTAGTACTCTCTTTCAGGCTTTCGCTCTCATCTGTAACAAAGATAATATAACAAAGATAATATAGGGGCTGAAAAGTGCCTCGAGTTGCTTCGAGAGAAAGGTGTGCGGCCGTGCCTGCTCGACATTGGCGAGGGCACTGCCATGTCCCTTGATCCATAAAGCACACTATATAAGTTATTTCTTTCTTTCTTTCTTTTTAAGTGAAAAAAGGTTTCATTTTCTTTCAGCTATATACCTCCGCAAGTCCGCAACAACGCGGTTGACACAGTCAGGAGTGACCAACCATACAGAACATTTCCCTTCTGTCAACTCGCTTAGGCCCCTTTGACAGTTCGTGTCAAATGGGGCCTAATTTTGATTTATTAATACACAATGATGTGTGAATGTCGTAGTATGCTGTAGTGTAAAATGCATATGCGTGAGAACCCCCCCCCCCAATGACAGACTTTTTTGTATTAAAAGAGAACACTATGGCCACTCCCGACTATGTGGACCGCGTTGCTCTAAGTGCTCGTCACACAGAGGTCCGTTTTACAAGTCTAGTAAGTATTCGGTGTTGACGTATGTAGATGTATGAGCGAGTTCACACACATGACAGTATTCCAGATTTAGTAAAAAATACCGATCGGACAAAATATACAGCAGTCCGTTTTACAGGTCCGTTTTATCGTGTACGTTTTTATTCGGCAATGGCGTATGTAGTTGTATGAGCGAGTAACACACAACAGTATTAAAATACTGATCCATTTTATCGGATCGAAGCCACGCGGGACGTAGCACGGGGGAACGGTACTGTAAATGCGGTGTGAACCTCACCTCCAGTAGCGACGGATCCGTTAAAAACTGTACTGTTAACGCTACGTTCACACGTAGTCACGTTTTGCCGAATCTTATTTTCATCGGATCTGGAAAAACCGAATGTTGTGTTCACCCAGCACATCTTGCGTTGCGGTATCCAACGGCCCCGAATTGGGATCCCGTGTGAACACACATCCCATGTGGGGACATGAGACGTGTCCCCACCCACTCCCCCGCTTGTGCGACAAGTTTCAAGATCCGGCAAATAACCGAATCTACACCTGCTTGTATCGTATGAACGCATGTATAGTATTATTATTATATTGATTGTATTGAATGCAATATGCCACTGCACCGGATTCTACATTTTGTAATACGGCCGGATCGGTTTGTAGTCGCCAAATCGGATGTCAACTTCAGCAAAATTCGGTTTTTTTCCCGTGTCTTGAAACTGAATGCATGTGTGAACTCATGTATTTAAATACTGTTGCCACTAAACCGAATCCTGCAAAAAACCGATTCGGTAGAGAAACACACGACGCCGTGTGAACGTACCGTAATGCGGTGTGAACATCACCGCATCGAGTAGCGACGGATCCATTCAAAACGATCCTGGAAATTCGGATGTTCTGTGTGAACGAGCCCTAAGCCTCATTCCTTACATATGTACAATTCTGAATAAACTGATTGGTGACGTGCACACCATTTTTTAGGGTTCCGTACCCAAAGGGTAAAACGGGACCCTATTACTAAGGCTCCGCTGTCCGTCTGTCCGTCTGGCCGTTTGTCCGTCTGTCCGTCTGTCCGTCTGTCACCAGGCTGTATCTCATGAACCGTGATAGTTAGACAGTTGAAATTTTCACAGATGATGTATTTCTGTTGCCGCTATATCAACAAATACTAAAAAACAGAATAAAATTAATATTTAATAGCTCTCATACAACAGACATGATTTTTTTGCCGTTTTTAAACAGGTACGGAACCCTTCGTGTGCGAGTCCAATTCGCACTTGGCCGGTTTTTTTAGCTAAGCATGTAATAAGTTATTTACAGTAAACGTTCTCAACAGTAACTTATGTTGAGTAGGTAGTAGCTTCAATTAAATACAGGTATTCATATAGTTACCAGTATATTATTTCTATTTACATACGTACAATTATAAACCTGCATGCAGTTCAGCTGCATGTAACAAAAACATAGTTTTTTTCTCATAAAACAATTGTAAGAAAAACCTCTCCGTAACGTTTCAAGATAGAGATCAAAACGAAACGAAGCATGCTTGACCTGGCCACTCCGTTTCTTTATTAGCCGCTATTTCTGTTTGCATAGCGTGACAATTTATAACATTTCTTATATTTTTTAACGTTTTCTTTGTTGAAGAAAAGAAAAATATTAAAAGAAACACTTCTTACGGTCACTTTTCTTGAAGCAAATGACCTTACATTGCGTGGTTATTATTAATAAAGATCTTTATTTTTATTATAATAAAGTTCGCTTTTAGATTACTACTTTCTAACGCGTTATTATGGTCTATAAAACTAATAATTGTATGAAACTTATTTCTCGGGGGTAAATAGTTCAATTAAATCATTTTACTATTTTCCGTGATTGAAATGGCAACGCTGCGTAGCCATTAATGTACATTACTGTGGATGTTATCTCATTAGTGGGGTTCCTATGTCTTACGGACCCCGATTCAGAATCTTTTCTACAAAATGACTGGTGAGACACTAACGTTATCTTAAGGGGTCATTGTACTTATCATTATGAAAAACATTAGCTGTTCCCTACATTTTGACGAGTAAAGCGAACATAAATGTAGGGAACAGCTGTTTTTTTCGCGATTTCAGTTTTGGTCCCATAGTAAAAGTTGTTCATAATGATGAGTACCTACAGTGACCCCTTAAGAGATCATTAGTGTCTCACCAGTCAGTCTCTATAAGCAGATGTCGACCGATTCGGATTCAGATAACTCTCTTCTTTTATATACACTGATTCTTGTATAGGCACGACCTATACAAGAATAGATCATGCCGTGGAGAAACATTAGCCAGTCAGCAAGGATGGTGGCGAGGCTGACTGCCCAGGGTGCGCCGAACGTACCGAAGTATCGTCACTCGTGGAGGCTCTTTTTATGCACCCCATTCATCTGAACTTACCGAATCGTCCGACAACTGACTAATCGAATCGTTCTGAATAAGGGGTGTGTATTAATTAGATCGACAACATGTGGATCTGTAACCATTTATAAAGCATAGTCTCCAAGACGCACCGTAGCAGACGAAAGGGTCTACGCTACGCTATTCCGACAACTTTTTATTCTATTTGACTGCTCGTAGTTGGTCTTTGCGGACTGTTCTATTTCTATAGTAACCGGGCAGCCATTGGCAAGACCTAAAGGGTCCTCAGCCAATATTCAGACTACGCTTTTCTGTCAACTTTCATAGAAAGAGTCGGGCAAAAATGTTGATTGTAAAAAGGTATTATCTACAATTAAATAGCAAGAAAAACAAATGATCATTAATAGTGATATTATCCGTCGTGCTCTTGTCACCGCCGGCGTTTCAGCTATATTAGAACTAAATGGCTTGACACGTGACGATGGTAAGAGACCAGATGGCATGTCATTGTTACCATGGAAGATGTGTAGGCATCTGGTATGGGACGCAACATGCATCGATACCCTTGTGCCATCCCATCTTCCTAGCTCGGCAGGCTGTGCCGGCGCTGCTGCTGCAGCTGCGGAGGCCCTCAAGCGACGAAAATATAATAACTTCATTAGTAATTATATTTTCGAGCCGTTTGGGGTTGAAACACTCGTGTCATGGGGTCCGAGTGCCCAACTTCTATAAAGAGATGTTGCAAGGCGGCTGGTCGACACTTCCCGTGACCCGAAGGCTGGTCTCTACTTTGGTCAAAGGATTAGCATTGCCATACAACGTGGCAATGCTGCCAGCCTTCTGGGCACGTTACTTCTGGACAGCTACGCGAAGGAATATTTTAGTTTATAGTTTTATTACAATATATTTTTCTTTATTTGTATATATATACTTTTATTTGTAATTATGTAAATATTGTTTGTGTAAATAAAAATTAGCAAGACGATTTGATTTAGGTTCAAATGGAATAGGTATCGGTGATATTTCCCATGAAAAGGAATAGGTAGACTATTTTGTTTGCTATACGTATATAAGTATATACCCTTGATTAAAAATAATAATAGTTATTATTACACTCGTACCGTGACCTTTTCCTTTCAGTGTAGGTTAAAAAACTGTCGCAAGTTTTTCCTTTATTTCCAACCCAACATAGAACTATAATAAAACGAAATATGACCAATAAAGTCCCCCGTGATATTCCAAAAGTACTTTACAAGCATATACCAAAAGCCTACGACAGGACAATAAAAACGCGACCGCCTCAAGGCTGAGCGGTCACGGCGACATTTGAACGCTGCACAATGTACTTTATACCTATAAATAAACTATGAAAGCGCCCTAGTTTCACCCTAGGGTAAAGATATTTTACTTACGAACACTGTATATTATGTAGATATGTGGTTTAACCTTAGGATACCGGTATGCTTCATTGCAGAGGTCAGCCGGCCTGATTAAATAGGTACTGAAGGATGTTGACATTCATTCGCATCTCGTTAGAGTGGTAACCAATCAAAATAAGGGAAAGGGATATCTTAGACAGGTTTATCACCAGGTAATCGCGATCTTTTTTTTTTCTTTTCTTTTTTTTTCTCTTTTAAAAAAGAAACGTTGCCGCACTCTAAGATTTCTCTTGTATCGTGGGTGCGTTTACAGACACAAATCTCACATACAAACGCCCAGACCCGAAACAACCATCTGTAAGCCATACAAATTTTTGTTCCGTGTGGGAATCGAACCCACGACCCGTAGCGCAGAAGCCAATTGCTTAGCCACGGCACCAAACGTGTCGTCTTCTATACAGGGTGTAAAAAGACCCATCACATAGCCGAAATCTACGCACTCTGTACCTACATCAAACTAAACTACATTGACCAAAAATAATTGCTGGGTAACGACTTTTATTTTTTGGCATAAAAAAAAACGCTTTTTTTTGTAGCGCGCAATGTGTGGTTGTGGCGATGCCGCGCGTTGCATGCGTGCAGCGGCCACACAGCTGAGCCAGGGCCGTCGTGTGCGTTTGATATTCGTTGCGTTTTTGTAACTTCAAATGCGTAATTTGTGAGGAAAAATTGAAAATTTTGACAAGGTTGTTCGGAAGAATGTTTAGTATTATCACTTAGAATAGGTTTTTGGAAAAAACTAAAAAAAATATGTATACTTTGACCTTCAATATCTCCAAAACCAATGGTTTCCCAGGTATGGTCTGGTAGAAAAAAATGATCCCAATGATGGGTAGAATATGTGGTTTTCGTTATCGTTAAGGGTCTTTTTACACCCGATATATATCTAGGTATGATGTCCATGATGAAATTAAATAATTATGCTAAAATCGCCTACTGTCTTCTCCTTAGAAAGGGGTATCTTAGACACGTTTATTACCAGAAAATCTGGATCTAGGTATGATGTCCATGATGAAATTAAGTGATTATGCTAAAATTGCCTACTCTCTTCCTTCAGTTGAATTACAAGAAGTGCCTACCACACGCTATAAACGATGCATGTATCAGCTACTCGTAATGATAAAAGTAAAGTAGGTACAGGATCTCGATAGATTGATTATCGTAGATACAAAAACCACCGTTGCATTCTCCACGCTTAGCGTGCGGGCTGGTGCCTGCCGCTTTCGTGCTTCTACCTACCCGTCACCGACTTTGGCTTAGAAACAATAAAATAAGAATTTCAAACAACTTTTATCAAACACACAAATGACTTCAAGGGTTTCCTGACATGAAACCTTCCCAAAAGTGTAGAATCAGGTAATTCTTAGGAATGTAGTCTATACCTATACTCTATATAATTCTAGTGTACTTTCTCTATACATTATTTTTCCAAAATTTCGTTCGGGGGTACTATACCATCGATACAGAAGCCAAAACTTTTTTTTAATTGTTTTCTTTCTGTCTGTCCGGACATCACGTAAAATTCCGTGGATGAACTTTGATGAAATTATCACTGATGTGTTGCATAAAGACCTGCACTTATACTGGTATATATACTATTACATTATTTTTTGTAGGAGCTGAGTAGCGGAATATGACTTCAAAAGTTTCCTGACAACCGTCCCAAAAGGATAGAATCTGGTAATTCGTAGGAATGTAATATGTCATATTATTATTCAGTGGCGGTATAGCTAGCTGAAAAGTTAGTCTAGTATGCGAGTAGATCTTTGGCACTTCACTTATAGTGCAGTTAACACACTCGAGTCCACCACACTTTTCATAGAGCTCATATGCCAACCTTCCATGCATATTGCGAGTGAACCTTCCAGGAGGGTCCTTGTATTACGTTTGCGCTAAAATTGAACCGTCGAGGAGGGTTCCTAGCATTAGGTTAAAAACCTTGAAAAATACGCTACTACGTCATAAAATAGGTGTTTGCTTATTTCATGATCGTGAATTTTCCAAGAAAAACCTGCATTTAAAATGAGCCTTTCACTAGGGCATCCCGTATGGCGAATGCGACTATAGGGTGCTCTCCTGGAGGGTACCCGGCACTGAACGTGTTAAACAGGCTCCAGCTCCAGAAAAATATGAATACAAAGTATGTTCGTCACTTTCAATAGGAACTCACTTTTTTCTGGAGTTGGTGCCTTATTAAATGAATTATCTGTGTGTGTTATTGTGTAACAAAGTATGTTCGTCACTTTCAATAGGAACTCACTTTTTTCTGGAGTTGGTGCCTTATTAAATGAA
Source organism: Amphipyra tragopoginis (assembly GCA_905220435.1). Classification (NCBI taxonomy): domain Eukaryota; kingdom Metazoa; phylum Arthropoda; class Insecta; order Lepidoptera; family Noctuidae; genus Amphipyra; species Amphipyra tragopoginis. The sequence continues at coordinate 12,880,097 of HG992005.1, read as the reverse complement.
TTATCTATGTGTGTTATTGTGAAATACGAAGATCTACACGCATACTAGAGTAACTATTGAGCTAGCTATACCACTACTGAACAATAACATTAGGGTATTTATTGTACTACGCACGGTAGTCGCAATGCATTGTTTTAATGGCAGCAATAAAGTGTCTTCAAATTAATGGTTTATTGTTCTTTGTGAGCGGCCAATGGATCGGAACTTACTGTGCTTTGTGTACAGTTATGATAATGATCCACGTAACTTTATACTGTCAGAGTTATGTGCGATAGTATTAACAATATATTGTATCGTATTTAAATAGGTGTTGATGGTCGGATAGTGTTGGGTAATTGCGTGGTACAGGCGGATGGCTTGGAGGTTTACGAACCCGGGTCTTAAGCACATGTAGCGGGTTTAACACCTGGTATGTATCAATGTGACTTTATCAATGTCATTAAGTATTTCCTAAGTTAATCTAAAACACCACTTTTGATGGTTTTCGGGAAGGAAAAGGAGACTTCTATCATTCTATGACGGTTGGAAGAAGGGAATGTTGAATGATTAACTGGAACGCTGATGATGTAATCATGCTAACGTACTAAAGTAATTAAAAAAACTAGCATTGGTAAACATGGTAAAACCAACACGATCAAACCGTCACATCATCGCAAGATCGGTTGTGTAGCGGGCAGTGGCCTATGATTCAAAAGTAAACAACAAAGACAACCAAAGCCCTAAAACAAACGTTCGAAAGAAATCAGTACCCCAAGTGAGAGTTTTTTACTTTACTACTGTAGTTGCGTCACGCCAAAAATGTCAAACAAATTTTTAGTCACGCTATTCGCCGCTAGAGGCTCTGATTAAATTTTCATACATTTTTGGCGTGACGCAACTACAGTAGTAACGTAAAAAAACTCACACTTGGGGTACAGGTCGTTATAGACCAAAGTTGCACCACAATTCCGTTGTCCGCATCCAGTCTACCATAGCTGCTTGCTACAGGCTGTCGGTCCACTTGGCTAATGAAGTATGCTCCAACATATACTTATGTGGTGGCTACTTGAATCTATCTATCTATATAAATAAAAAGAAAGGTCCTGACTGACTGATTGACTGACTCATCAGCACCCAGCCCAAACCCTTGGACCTAGAAAGCTGAAATTTTGCACAGAGGTTCCCTTTGTAATGTAAACAAGGAATAACGAAGAATTTTTCGAAATTCAACCGCTAATGGAGTTAAATAGGGGATGAAAGTTAACGGGTTCAAAATTTCACGGAACCGAAGCTGCGGGCAAAAGCTAGTTAAATTATAAAAGCACGAGTACAACATATTAAGTCGTCACAACTAGAAGGAAAGAAAAATATCTAAAGAAATAATTTTTATTCTAACTATTATACCAACTAAAGAAAAGAATAAAATTTAACGTCAACGGTACGTAGTACTCTCAACGGAGCACGTTATTTTCATACGAAAAAACAAGCCTCTAACGTTAATACGTATAACACAGTCACGGCCCAGAGCCCCTGAACAATTTACATTTTATATAAATATTGAAGAATAACCATGTTGGTAATGTTCTAGATAAAATGGATTCCGACGACCTCCGTCCATTTGGCTGGAAACTCGGTGTGTTACCATTTTGTTATGACGAATTTATACATTAGTTTTTTTTTTGTTTAAAAATTAAAACATTATGCTTTGCTGTTTTAGGAGTAATAGAAGTAAGTAAAGCGAGTCCCTGGTAACCAATAGTTTTTAGATGTAGGTTTATGTATGTATCTATATTAGTTAGATACGATTATGATTTAACCCAATTCATACAGAATTGATTTATATACTTTATTTTTAATTTGTTTTTACCTGTAATTGCATAATTTTATTATTGTAAAAAATAAATGATGATTTTCGTTCTATAGAGTCAATTAATTTATTCACTTGACAGACATATCTGTGTTGCTGGGGAGTTTGTTGCGCCGTTTCTTCTTCACAGCAAAAACACTAGGAAGCGGTGAAGGGAGGGCTTTTTTGGGATGTCTATAATATTGTAAAAATGACGTTCAAAAAGAACTAAGTAATTCTAGTCTATTTTGAATAAATGAGTTTTGAGTTTGAGTTCAAACCCGGCCCACACCTCTGACTTTTCGAATTCATGTGCGGATCAGAATTTGACTATCACTTGCGTTCACGGTGAAGGAAAACATCGCTCGGAAACCTGCTCACCTGAGAGGACTCCATAAAGCTCTCGATAGTGTGAGTAGTTCGCCAACTCGCACCAGGCCAGCGTGGTGAGCTAAGGCCAAAACCTTCTGAGAAGAGACCCGTACCCAGCAGTGGGACAGTTATGGGCTGATTATGTTTAGAAGTAAAGTAGAATGTATCGTAATCGTAAATTCCATATTATGGATACTACGGTGGCTATGGACTGGTAAAGTGTCATACTGGTGCCCATTCTATTGTGCACAAACTAAACTTAATTTAGGCTATTGCTGTCTTTTTCACTCTCATAAAATAAGAAAGAGAAAGAAGTAAAAGTAAGAGCTGTCAAATTTAGTTGAAATAAAATCTCCAAACTTTAGACGACACGTCAGAACATGTAGACTAAAAACACGGTAAAGTTTAAGGTGGAAACTAATTCGACATCTCTAAGTTTGTTCTTATCTCTCACCGTCTTTTTCTCGCGCTGTTTTTTAGCAAAAGATAGCAATTCTCTCATTTTAGTTTAGTTGGTGAATAAGAGAATCAGCTCAATGGAGCTGGCCAGGCCGCGCTTCGTAGTCTAGTCAATGGACTAGACTACGAAGCGCGGCCTGGCCCGGATTAGAATCGGTCACTGTATTAAAACTGTTAAATATTGACCTGATAAATTACATTTTTTTTTTGCTTTGCTTATTTAGTATCATACAGACTAGCAACAAGACGTGTTGACAGAATCAATGGCACGAATAGAATATAACAGAACTTTATTCGCTAGAGATATGGTAAGAAGTAGGTAAGTTGATACATACAAAAAAGGTTTCAAATACATCTCTCTTTTAGTAAGCATGCGAAATCTTAGACAATAATTGTTTTCATAAATTAAAACATGAAAGAATCATTTTAAGAGAAAGCTTTGTATTTTTTAAAGTTAAGTAATTTTTCAATACGGTGAAGGAAAACATCGTGAGGAAACCTGGACTTTAATGGTCTGAAATCGCCAACCCGCAGTGAGCAAGCGTGGCGATCAATGCTCGTTCCTTCTCTGTACGAGAAGAGGCCTTTGCCCAGCAGTGGGACAGTTACAGGCTAATATTTATTATATTTATTAATTTTTCAATACATTAGAAACAAACTTCAATGCCATAGTTACAGTTTTATTTGAATTTTCTGAAAGTGAGCTCTCTAATCTCTTATGGAATATTATTATATAACCTGAATGCATTACAGACTTAAATGCATTAAAGGCTTAAATCTAAGGTTACGTTTACAAAACCAGAGCTTCTATTAAGACCATTGTTAGTATTTAAACCAACAGTAACTAATTATATCTAACAATAAAGATCATAAAATGTGAACTCATGTTTGTCTTCAAACGAATTTTGAATACGATGTTAGAAAGATAGAGATGCTTCGCACACAAGGGCGGCGAAATTTCTGCCCTCTTGGGATTCTAGCAGTCATGTCCTTGTGTGTGTGTTATGTAATATTTAAAGTGTTGAAACACGAGCATATTCCTATTTAATCTATTCTCTAGTTAACCCCGACGCAAAAGAGGAGTGTTTTAAGTTTAACGTGTGTATCTGTGTGTCTATCTGTGGCTCCTGAACGGATGAACCGATTTTGATTTTGTTTTTTTTTTGTTTGAAAGGTGTCTTAATCGAGGAATTCTTAGTTATGATTCAACAAAATCTGTTCAGCCGTTTGAAGATCAAGCTCTTTTTTCTTCAGAGTATGAATTTGAGTCACCCGTTCTATTAAATATAGTACATTGTTACCCTAGGGGTGAAAGTAACTTATTTAGTCCCGAGACGGGGTTCGAGGGACTAAATAAGTCTTTAACCAGAGGTAAACACAGCTTTTCATTACGAATACAAGGAAAGTAAAAATAAAAACATGAATTATATAAAGAAAAAATGAGTGATTTTTTTTCCCGCCATTTTGGTTTTTATTTTCTCAGGTTTCATCGCGCTGTAATTGAGTGGTCGTATAGAAAGTTGGAACATGGTTCAATAGAAATGTGATTAAAAGAATTAGTTTTTTTTTATATAATTTGACAGCTGACAGTTGAAAACGATTCTCCCTAGTCCCTAGGGCTGAAAAGTATTACTTTCAATTCAACCCGCTCCTCAGGCAACTTCAGACACCTACTTTCTGAGTATGAGTAATGAAAAAACATATACGGCCGTATCAATTGATAATTGATTCCCTGGTTTTAGACTTCTCTAAATATTAGCTTTATTCTTAATATCAGAGTCCTGTGTCCAAACTAAATAAATTCTGTTAAAAACAGTTCACGCCACTGTTACAATAAAACAGGAACGTCCAAAGCGCCTAATTGAGAACAGGGTTCACCTGTCTATACGCGGTTTAGTAGGACATTATTATTGCACGACGCCACCACGCGGAGTGTGGATCACAGCTGCGGACGTTGAAAAGGTTCACTTTTTATTGAGTTAATTTGCAAAAACGTTATGTGATCGAATACGAGCGCTGTTTGCATACCCACGGATGAGGTTGAGGGATTATGTGATGTGTACGAGTAGATTGGATTCATATTATGTTCATTGCTTTGTTTCATGATAATAAACTGTTGTACAATTAATATTGTAATGATGAACGTACAATAGAACGACTGCATCTCTTGGGACACTGGTTTAACCGAAGAATTTAATTTGCCATTAAAATTTCTAGGATAGTGACAGGGATACCACATGGGACTGTCTTCGGGCCACTTTAACGTGATACAAAAATACGTCTCGTCAGGTTCCCAAAGGATAATTCCTATGGGAACCACAAGCGTGGCGGTTGTATGTATTATGTAAGCAGCTTCATTGTTTCCTTCATCAAACTACACACGACAATTTACAGGTACAAACTTTTATAACACGTAATAAAGATACATTTTTAACGCCTTTAAACACATCCTAAATAGAACACCACATGAATATCAGATTTCGACGAAGGCTGTATATTAATATCAATCTGTAGTTATTATCCATTGTTTATTGTAAATTACAAAGGCCTTGAGACTAAAGGCTGCTAAGAGAAACAATTAGAAATCTGACTCAAACGCGTTTGCGTGCTACCGAAAACAATTAGAAGCCAGCATCTCAGCTGCCAGGCCGGGAGTCAATTAGCAAGATTATCATTCATTCGTAAAACTTGCATCAACTGGGTCATGATGAACAGTTTGTGTTATACAATGCATACAAAAAGTATTGGCATTTAATGATTTCAGTACGAGGATTCCTTTCATAATTGCATTAATAAATAAAAACTCGTATAACACTACTTGATATGTATTGTATAGATATCCTAGCTTCACGTTCGTAGATAGCTTAGATTATAATTTTAATTTGTCCTTTATGATATACACGCTGACATTTAATTGGTTGTTTTGCTAGAACAAACGTTGTTCAGACCATGGTCTACCACCATTCCACAGTCTACCTATATCTTACTCCTTACAGTCGGTCAACGTAGAACATTGTCGCAGAGCAATAGTGCGAGGGGGCTTGCGGGGTGAAGGAGCAGAGGTTATGTCCCGAGTAGCCATACTGCATACTTGGGACTTAACCTCCGCCCCTACATAATTTTGACATTTCGTAGGACCTGTCAAATGTATGGGCGTTGACCCACTGTATGTAGGATGTAGGTACACTGTGACCATTCTATAGAATCAAATAAAAAAAAATACGTCATTGGTCTTTAAAAAAAAACACAAAAAGACAAAGTTAATAAAGTCAGCGCCATGATGGTTCAAGTTATTTGCCGGGAACTTTACCGCGACTGTCGCGATGACTACTTTAATATTACGGTTAATGTTTGAACACGTTTGAGCAACATAAGACTTTTTAAGAACGCCTAATTTTATTTTATGCTTTTTAATTGTAGTATACCATGGTCTGAACAACGTTAGTTCTAGTAAAACAACCATTTAAATGTCAGCGTGTATATTATTTTTGAGCATAGCTCTTACATATTTAATTTATAGAGGTGTAAAGGGTCAAACTCTTTCAGTAATAGTAGAGCATCTTGTGTGTGTTCATCCGGGGAAATACTACCACCATACCTATCACTGCCGCCAAACAGCTTTACTTAGCTGTGTTCCTGTCCAGTTTGAATTGTATAGTTGCCGGTGAAATTACAGGCACATGAGAGTTTTCAATTTGGTCTCTAGGGTTGACAATGCATCTGCCAGGTTTGCGGAATTTGTTCGGAAGTGTTACCGCGGCCCTGGAACGCAAAGGGCATTAGGAGGAACACGGATGGGTTTTAGTCAGTAAGAGTCTGACACTCCCTTCCGCTCCGCCCAGAGCGGAAAAAGTTATTTGATAACATCACATCCTTAAAAAAAAGGTGTTTGACAATGTATCAGCAATCGTAGCTGGTTCTAGGCGGCGGTAACCATAGACCGTCGGCCTGACTACCAAACTATTACATCTGACTTACTCTTTCACCTACTTTCGAAACACCTTGCCAGTATCCGACGACACAGAAGATAGACATTACGATATTACCAGTTCAAATACCGCAGGCCGTTAACGGGAGGGCACGCCGCAATAGCGGCGGTAAGACCCGTTATGGAGGAGTGGCTGGAGAGGCTGCATGGCGCCCTCAGCTTCCGGCTGACGCAGATGCTCTCGGGACATGGATGTTTCGGGAAGTACCTGTGTCGCATAGAGCGGGAGCAGACACCCGGATGTCACCACTGCGTCGACTGCCCGGAAGACACGGCGCTGCACACGTTGCAGGAGTGATGTGCGTGGGCGACGCAGCGCCGCGAAGTAGTCGCGGCGGTCGGTGGTGACCTCTCGCTTCCAGCCGTGGTTTTGTCCATGGTCGGGAGCGAGAGTGCGTGGGAAGCCGTCGCCACCTTTTGCGAGATGGTGATGGCGACCAAGGAGGGAGCGGAAAGGGAGCGTGAGGCGACGGCCACTCTCCCTTCCCGCGCCAGACGCACCGGGCGCCGCCGGAGGGCGCGCGACGATCTCCGGCCACCCTAGTGTGTGGCCGACGGGTTAGGGGACCCGTCGCCTGACCAGTAACAGGCCCGAGAAGGCGGCGCGCATGTGTTCCGTGCGCGCCTCTCAGGAGGACATGGGGCAAGGCCCCACAGAAGGAGAGGTCAGCCAGGGGCTGGCGGACCGAGGCCTGCCGGGGTTGCGGTGCATGCAGCTGCGAATCCCGTGACCCCGGCCAAGGGTCAAGAGTAGGAACACCGTGGGTTTTTAGCCGGTAAGAGTCCGGCATAACCTTTCGCCTTCTCGGGGCGAAGGGTGTCCATGAGGATTTTCCCACGATAAAAAAAGGCCGTTGACGGGAAGTAGCATCACGGTCACCAGTGCGAGAAGACTGACACTACGGTCACCAACCCGCTTATTCAGCATGATGAATAGGTACCTGCATAATCTCATCCTCCTCATTTAGTATATGACTAACAATAGAACTTGGTAGAATAGTATCAAATACCAAACTAAATTCTATCGCTAAACAACAACGAGTCGTTGGTCGTTGACCTCTCATAATGTCTATAGTAACAGTACAATAGACGCAACGAGAAAATAAAACATAGCATAAAATTTCTTGCTTTTAATTCTAAAAATAAATATTTATAACTATCATAACTTGTACACTTTTAACTAACTCCAACTAATTGTAAAGTGGATTAGTCGAGCTCAGCTCTCGGGCTAAAGTATCTAAGTTACATCTAATTGCTACCGAAATCCACCTGTATTGCACAGTAGCAATACGGAGCAAGCCCTAAATAGGCCACAATAACAACATAGTAATCTAGCCTAGTCTAGATTATTACGTTTCTGTCAAGATTGTTATTGAGCCCCGTATTTGGTAACCCTGTTCACAGGCAAATCGCAATATTACACTCGGGAGCAATGAATCCACCAACTTATACCCTAATGGTGCCGATTCTTTTGTGCACAAACTAAACTAAATTTAGGCTATTGCCATCTTTTTCACTCTGATAGAATAAGAAAGAGACGGACGTAAATAAGAGCTGTCAAAAGTTGAACTAAAATTTCCATACAAATTTAGACAACAGGTCGGAACGTGTCGACTAAAAACACAGCGAAGTTCAAGGCGTAAACTAATTTGACATCTCTAACTTAGTTCTTATCTATCACCGTCCTTTTCTCGCGCTGTCTGTTAGTAAAAGATAGCAACTCTCTAATTTTAGTTTAGTTAGTGAAGAATAGAATCGGCGCCAATGTCTCGGAAATTAAGAATACTTACTTCTTCAAATAAAAATTATTTTATTGACTAACCAAAAAGTTTTATTAATTTTATTTGAGTAGTATTACTTAGATATTCTATAAAATACCTTGTATTTGAATAAGCTATAATTCTTATACCCAATTTCACCATACTCTGTTAGTTATTAATGTCCTGGTAAACATTTTAACAGACTGTTTACCAGTACATTGAAATTGACATTGACAGCTTAACAGAACGTTAACAACTAACATTGTATGGTGAAATTGGGTCTTAGTTTCCGAGATATTAAAGTTTATTTTGATGACACGAATTAATTGCTCCCGATTGTAATTATACTCGTAAGTAAGAATATTGTTATTGTACAACACATGTTGGTGCTCACGGTTGTACCTATAATAAAATAAGGAAATATCTATGAAATCTCGCTGTTACCTTTAGCGGATCGGTTGTCAACTAACACCATTTTGGAAAAGGATTATGTACATCCATTCAGCTATGACCTACGAAAAGCTGTTGATAAGGGTGTTTAGCAATTCTAAAATGTTCAAAAACACTTCTTCTGTTTACATGAGATCAAAGTAGAAAGCACCTAAATATTTGGGGAGCCCCAACATTATTGCGGGTCCGTTAGCCAATTATGTGCCCACATAATTATAATTCATATGGAAATGCTCTTAACAACTTAAGTCAAGGAAAAAACACCTTAACTAACATTAACTGTAGATATAGCAAGTCAATGAAACTCCAAGTGTTCGTGGTATGCGCCCGCGCCACCGCGCAGCGCAACCCAATCCGCGCATCCAAGATGGCGCGCATAGAGCACTGCGCACACGCCGTGTCCGTTACGCTTGACCACTGAAGCGCGAACAGTTTTTTTTCTACATAAACATTGTTCGCAGTAGAGAAATCGACGGGCGTGACTGCGGCCATTGTTGTACGAAGCTAAACGCAGAGAATATTAGAGCGTGATACGGTAAAATAACGTATAAATATACAATACGCGCATATGTAATGCCCGTCTGTATGGGATGAAGTGACATTTTGTTATTGCAATGTTTTTGAACTAATGTCCTCATAAGTTACAACGACACTACTCTTCAATAACTCAGGCAGACCCATAGATTTACCTTTGGTTTCTGAATTGAGAATTCGGGATAAGCAATACTTACCTATGTAATATTTGAGTACGGAGTTGTCAAAAAAATGCTTTAAAATCCGACATTTTTTTGGCAACTCCGTACTCAAATGTTACTTAAATACTGCTTATCCTATAGTTCTCAATTCAGAAACCGGATGTTAGCCTTAAACTTGGCAAGAAGAACTTGAAAGGTGGCCCAGGATGGCGATCGGCATCCCGCAATGTCGTTGTAGGCACATCCTGTTTGTGGTCGTATGACTCATCACAGAAAATACTTTCTCACCACGTTATAATAATCGCTAACAAGGAACGACCGCTCCATAACAACGAAGGGGTTTTTATTAATTTTAAAAATGCTAAAGTTGTAAAATAAAGCCTTGATAGCCTGCGGTTGGACGCCTGCTTTCCAGGATACTGAGTTGAAACCCGGGGGTCTACTCCCTAAGCACGAAGTCCGTGGTTTCGGCCTTTAATTTACGAGTTACGAGCGTTTCCTACTCCCTATCACCTACGTACATACGATTATTTCGGGACCCGAACTAAGAATTAATGACAACACAGTTGTCCCTACTACAGATGTGTTTTTGCCCGTCCGAAAAGTTGAACTTGACACTTGTTTTGTTCACTCCTAAGTACGTTACGGGCTAGTTTCGGACGGGCAACTAACTCCGTTGACGGACTTACGGAGTAGGCCCCCCGGTACGATACGATACGATACGGACAACCGGTCCACAACACGTAACTTTTCAATTTCATGTGCTAATCTGAGTTTGATTAACGGTGAAGAAAACCATCGTGAGGAAAACCTTGAAACCTTGTTCCATGAAAACAACCACCAACAGTGGGACAGTAATGAGATGATTATGCTTATATGCTAATATTTCAAATAATGTTGTATTTGCTATCGGTAGCGGGTAGTACTGGGCACTGTTGACAAAAGAAGGTAGTCGTCGATATGGATCAACGCACCCGAGGCTATAAAGCGGGAGCATTCTGTATAGATCAGCTGAAGAAGTCTGACCTTTTTATATCTGTCTAGCTTGTCCTTATTTTATGATCTTGTAATAATTGTGTAAAGTGATATATTGTGATCTAGTTTATGTTACTAATACTAACCCAAATACAAGTACTCTCAGTGGTGGAGAGTCTATGTTGGTTTTATTTACTACATTTACCTTGCTCGCAATCCTGACATACCGATATTAGGTAGGTATAACTGTAATGATAGAATCACCCCTGAACGATTATGTTGTTGTGTCTGTTATATATTGAATAACTAATCAATTCGTCTCTACTCCCGTAGACCATTCCATTATTTCCCGTGGATGTTCCCAAGGGATCATCTTGGGAGGTTGAATGCAAGTAAGCACCTACATCTGCTGCAATTATTACCCGGAGTACCGAGCATAGTGGGTAATCCATATCGAAATGACACTATCCCTGCACGGATGATCATTGTCAGCTATGAGGAATGTTAACGGATCATAATGAAATCATGATATAAGAAATTAATCTCTAACTGGAATAGAGTGGTCATGTAGGTCAATTTCATTCCTAATTAAAATAGTCTTGGTATTTAAGATAAAAAAGCCGGCCAAGTGCGAAACGGAGTCGCGCATGAAGGGTTCCGTACCATTATCTATAAAAACGGCTAAAAAACATCTCTGTTTGCCCCATTTAAACATTTGTTTTATTTTAATTTAATTATTTATTTTTAAAGTGAATATGTAACTAAGTAAATATTTTGTGAATATTTCAAGCGTTTACCTGTTGCAGTTATCGTTATCGAGCAAAAACGAGCAAAAAAATCACGTTTGTTGTATGAGAGCCCCCTTAAATATTTTATTCTGTTTTTTAGTATTTGTTGTTATAGCGGCAACAGAAATACATCATCTGTGAAAAGAACAACGGCAAACTCCCAAACAAACTATTGTTGAAATAATCTTTTGCGTCTGCTATTGAAACATATGTAAAAGTATAGAGCTTGAATTCCTGAACAGATTTGTCTTCAGGCTTACTATTAAAGAGACTCTCGAATTCAAGATATTCTAGTTTGAAGTTTTGCTTAACTAGAAATAGAAAGAACAATGGCGAACTTTGATACATCACTGTATCTGTATAAATAAATTGTAACGTCTTCGTGTCATCGTAGGCTTTGTGCATTCGCATTTTTTTTTTTTTAATTCTTAATGAACTGAGCCATTTCTGATGAAATGAGCGATTCGCCACTTATCCCTAGGATTTGAGAAAATAGCTCATAAAATATATTTAGGTTAGAATATTTATGATTATACGAAACAAATTATATTTTTTATTAAGTAGGTAATTTCATTCTATCTTTCATCAGTGCAGCAGATCTCTCTATTAAAAATCCCATGAATATCACTTTGATAGTCTAGCCGCCTAGCATTATGCCTGATGCCCTAACCAACAAAACATCATTCTAAAAAATGTTGTGAATTCAATGAAATCCATAATTAAACACCCTAGCCTATGCAATCATTTGTGAGCACATCCCTCGGTTATAGTTTTGTATGAACATAGTAACTCGTACGAGTTCAGTAAAAATTAAAATCTACTTTGTAAGATGTAGGGGTATAAATAAAAGATTTCGTGTTATTATATTTATTTGTCTTTTGCTCTTCTTAATGAGTAACACAACAATAATCTGCTGGTGCTGCTTTATTTCTTTGATGCCTTGGTTCCTTTGTAACACACCAATGTCATGACAATGAACATTTTAGTAAGTTACTTCCTCCATGATGACACGTACCATGATTTTATTCTCCCTCTTACTAAAGAAGTATTTCCACTCCCTCTGAGACTATACCTACTCAGAGAAATTCACTTGGTCAATTACTACACAGAAAAATCCACAAAATCCATGCGCCACTTTTCACTTCTCAACTCCAAATCGAGCAGTGAAATCGTAGTCCGTTAATGAGTAGTAAGTACAACGTAACGTTAACGCAACGTAGAAGATTTAAATATTTGTCAGAAGCCGTAGCACTATCACCGAATATAATATAATTATAATAAGTAAGTCCAACGACAAAGCGTAGCCGTGTAGGCAGTAAAGTTAGGCCCCTTGCTGACAACACTGTTTTTAGGACCGTGGCTACCGGCTACGCACAGTTTCAAATCGTAGTAAGTCTGGATGTCGGATATGTATGGGGCAGTATGGAACTATTTTGACGACACCGTTGCTAACGATGGCCCAGCTTGCCGCCGTGATCGGTTACGACGTGGCTACCCTGTGCTCAAACTGGTACGGTGGCCTATGTGCACTCCTTGCGGAGGCCGGTTGTACGCACGGCGCATCCTATATAAATGGCACTTAACCCGGCTAGCTAGCGGCTACAAACCATATCGTCTACGAGTTTGGCCGGGGTACACCCGGCGCCTCGATCTCGTCTACTAGGGGCTTAATAATATACTGATATTTGACAACTCTTGGATTGACAGTGACAGTTTTTGAAAGAAAGCATTGTCATGTCTGTGTTGCTATACTTATTTTTTCATATACTTCTATTAGGTAAACAGGATCATAGAAAATATATTTCTTTCCTAATATGCGCCACACTGTGCTGTCTTTATTTCGGTATTTGTTTCACGAATTATTGAATAATAATTCATTAATCGACATAAAACATCTTATAAAATAATTAAGCATTAAATGTATTAACATAGCTGGTAAAAAATCTTCGAAATTAATTATAAGGGCATCTCTCAAAGTGTTGCAAAATTAAAGAAGCATGGAGAACATATAAAAATTATTCGAAATAACGGGAATATCAGTAAAACTTTGAAATGTAATATATTTTTTTCAGAGATTTCTGACGTTTATAACTCTAACCACAGTCGGTTCGAAAGACTATTTTGATCCTTATGGGAATTATATTATTGCATTATAATTTTTTTTTGTAAAAAATGCTCTTTTTCTCGCCGACTATAGGTACTTTTTTTTAAATCTTTGTTTGCAGAGTAAAATATTTTCAAAAAATATGTACAGTCTCCTAAGAGCGTTTTGCTGTAGCTACAACGGTTAAGGTAGCTACCCTTACTGCCCCATTTCAAATTATCACCCTGTATAATCTCCCATCGATTTTGAAGTTAAAATTGGTAGCTATTCTTTTTATAAATCCATATGAAACGACTGACACATAAAAAAAATCTATTGGAAGGGGGGGACAGATCTCATACAATTTTGATCTTCGTAGGCCACTTCACGAAATGATAGCCCATTATCATCAAGGGTCAGGGGATGCATCGAAAGGGGATGTAGGTGATCGTATAGTAGTATGACGTCATTCGTTCTTAAATAGATATCCCGAAAATCCCGAAAAATGCACGTGACACGTAAGTTATAATAATTAAATAGATATTGTTGTTCGCGATGATCCCTCTCATGACAGTTCTATCTATTAGTCTAAGGTTCTATCTAATTCGACACTTCACTATAAATATAACATTTCTTTCCAACAACGTTGTGTACGAAACCCGTTTGTTTATCGCTTCCGGTTGATTATCCTTTGTTCGAGCCTGTTCAGGCGCATCTATTCAAATTACATGATACCGATGCGCATACGCAATGAGCCCGCATGTGCTGTACCGGAGTCATTATCGATCGTTCTAAGTTAAAGTTACTTCGCGACAGCGTGCAGCGGTTAGGTTTTATCGTGAGCTTGATGACACCTGATAGGTATCGTAGAAGTTACTGCAGAGTTGCGAGAGCCTAAGTTGTGAAGTCATCTTTAAGACAGAACGGTATTTTAGATTTGATAATAATTCATGACCCCTGGTAGACTATACAAGGTTAGTCAGAAAGGGAGTACTAATCCGAAGGCCACTTAAAGTACCACTGATGATGATTTTAAAGCAAGTGTTAAAATTGCAAAATTCGATAATTTTTATTCCATGTTTTTTTCGAAATTTCTTCGTCCCTACTTTAGTTAAGAATTCAGAAAATGGAGCTTCTAATTCGTGACTATGAATATGACCTAAAATGTAAACACTGATCATGGCTGAGGATAGATAGATTTTAGCATATTTTTATGTACCTAATTTTTGAACAGCTATTTCTCTTAAACTATTGACTTTTGGGGAAAGTGGTAGAACAAAAGTTACAATTTTTTTTTTTTTTTAAATAATGAATATCTTTTGTTCTCATTATTATGGGTACTTTAACACCCTTTCCGACTGACCTTGTAGAGTTGAAAAGTTTTAATAAGTACAGGCTACAAAAACAAATAAGAAATACTTTATTGACCAAACATAACAATTTGACGACACGTTTGGTGCAGTGGCTAAGCGATTGGCTTCTGCGCTACGGGTCGTGGGTTCGATTCCCACACAGAACAAAAATTTGTATGGCCTACAGATGGTTGTTTCGGGTCTGGGCGTTTGTGTATGCGAGATTTGTATCTGTAAACGCACCCACGATACAAGAGAAATCTTAGTGAGGGGCAACGTTTTTTTTTTTTAAAAGAAAGAAAGAAATTATCATTTTCATTATTTATAGCAGGGTTAGCCTGGCGGTTGAACTGTTGCCTTCCATGCAGGAAGGTCCGCGTTCAAACCCGGCCGCACACCTCTGACTTTTCAAAATCATGTGCGGATCAGAATTTGACTATCACTTGCGTTAACGATGAAGGGAAACATCGTGAGGAAACCTGCACACCTGAGAGGATTCCATAAAGATCTCGGTGGTGTGTAGTCCGCCAACTCGCATCTTGCCAGCGTCGTGGACTAAGGCCAAACCCTTCTTATTCTGAGAAGAGGCCCGTGCCCAGCAGTGGGACAGTAAAAGACTGATTATTATGTTATGTAACATTTACGTACTTCAATCATCTGACTAGACATATGATGCCTAATGATGATGACTTCAAAGTATAAAACACTACGTCACAATGTAATTCATTACACGACGCACTGACCAAAGGTCTTACCTCTTTTTCTAGATACGATACAAACTCAAACAAATAATAGCAAGAACTGGAATCAGCATCGGCTATTTTCTCCCAATTATGTTAGGTTCAGAGTTGATAAAATTACACTATGTAATGCTTCGAATCGAAGATGTAATGAAAGGTTTCCTGCCCATCGCCTTTCTAGTTTCTTATAACAAGTACAATAGTAACAGTAAACCTTTCCCTCAAACAACTTTAACAAATATACTTCTTACGTAGTTTCTTGTAGTCTATAATTTGTGAAAGTATCTTTATCCCGGGTGAAGACGGGCTAGAATATAAAACATTCTCACCGCACGCTGGGAATAGACGCGTGTTTGTAAGATTCAACAAAACCCAGCACGCTTGGTGGTAGGATCTATTCGGTCCGTCTGGCTACCTACCACCCTCACATCAAAGTAGGCAGTAGTACAACAGCATTAAAATAATAAACTAATTCCTTACCTATACTTACTTACAAAGTACTTTCACGACTACTCATGAGCTTACAACTAACGCTATCATGCTTTTGAAATACAGGTCTTATGAGGTCTTACAGAATTTGGTAACTCTTTTTTCACGTCAAGCGATGAAGTGGTATATTTGTATATCAATTTAAGCTGTAGAACGGAATTTGCCACCACATGTAAAAATATATTAAACAGGGTGTAAACGAATTCTTATAATCCCTCAAACCACATGATCTATAGGTATCATGGTATAGAT
This sequence comes from Amphipyra tragopoginis, assembly GCA_905220435.1. Taxonomy (NCBI): domain Eukaryota; kingdom Metazoa; phylum Arthropoda; class Insecta; order Lepidoptera; family Noctuidae; genus Amphipyra; species Amphipyra tragopoginis. The sequence goes on along the minus strand of HG992005.1, from coordinate 12,863,869 downwards.
TAATTTACGCACGGGATTTAGTTTTAGGTTGACTAAAAATAAAAAATCTTATTTATTTTTCCTGCGGTTGTGTTTAGTGTTGTATCTAAGGATTCAATCAAAATAATGGAAAATAATTTTCTTTGATAGAACATTTCGATGCCACGCATAAATGAATGAAAGCACGGCGACACAGATGGCGGGCACGACCAGCGTAATATCGCTCTGCGCCGTCAGTTAACTCGGGGCGCTAAAATGACTCAGAAACAGAAAAACGTGCTTTTTTTTGTTTCATCTGATAAAATCCAATGCATGATCAATCTGTGTAACCAGTAGATCACGCGGTTTGAAGGAATTACACGAATTTGAATACACCCATAAAACGTCCACTGCGGAACATAATCTGACGACACGTTTGGTGCAGTGGCTGAGCGATTGGCTTCTGCGCCACGGGTCGTGGGTTAGATTCCCGCACGGAACAAAAATTTTAATGGCCTACCTTTGTATAATTATTTCGGGTCTGTAGTGTCATTATCTAAGAAACCCACCTCAATATCGACGGTTAGCTCGATATCCATAATGTCACAGTATGGATAATAGAAGCAAATAACACACAGATAATTGACAGTATAATCAATAACGCGTAGTTTTGTTATCCACGCTGTGCTGTGTCACGACAAGTGTCTAATTGACAGTCGCGATCGAGTTGAGATTCTAACAGAATTGCACTGCTGGACGTTTGTGTATGTGAGATTTGTGTCTGTAAACGCACCCACGATACAGGAGAAATCCTAGTGTGGGGCAACGTTCTTGAAAAAGAAAAAAAAAGAGAAAAATTCCAACGAACGAATAAAAAGGGAAATTGCCCTAATAACCATGCTTAAGAGAAGGATTGGTGATCGCAGTTTGTTGTTGGGGGCTTCAGTTGCCTATCCCATCATCATCATCATTCAGCCGAAAGACGTCTTCTGCTGGACACAGGCCACCCCAAGCATCGCCACATCGACCGGTCCTGTGCCTTCTTTGTGCTATCCGTATTGGGGGGGTTTGCTATAATCGCCACGCTTGGCAGGCGGATTAGCGATCGCAGTATGGTTGTTAAAGTACCTACTCAGAGAACGCTGCTGCCCATCCTCTAGAGAATCCCTTAGTCGCCTTTTACGACACCCATGGGAAGAGACGGGGTAGTGCTATTTTTTACGTCCGGCACCACACGGACAATACCTATAGTCGCCATTTACTACCTACGTATAGTGGAGAGGTGGCTTCTTGTTTGTTGAGAAGCATAGCATCATAATATTTTCTACATATTAGAACATAATATTACTAAAAACAATTACGGCACAACTAGTTGGGACAAATCCACAATGGGACAAAAGTGACGACACGTTTGGTGCAGTGGCTAAGCGATTGGCTTCTGCGCTACGGGTCGTGGGTTCGATTCCCACACGGAACAAAAATTTGTATGGCCTACAGATGGTTGTTTCGGGTCTGGGCGTTTGTTTGTGATATTTGTGTCTATAAACGCACCCACGATACAAGAGAAATCTTAGTGAGGGGAAAAGTTAAAAAAAAAACACAGATTTTCTGATTTTATCCCATTGGAAAGGTTGTACAGAATGATGGGCAGGGTTCATGGTATTAGTGCGTATACACGTAGAAAGCGGGTTGCCGGCGCCGATCTGTCAGCGCTTATCGGTACTGGTCCGCGCAGTTAGTCGGCGCAGGTAGTCTCTATACTGTGTGGCGAACCAGCGCCGACGAGCTCCGAACTGCGCCGATAAGTTCCGACCTGCTCCGATCAGTGCTGGTAAGCCGTCATTTGTTACTGTATTTGCAAGGGAATAAGGCGTATTTTTGTTAAGAAATGCCAGCCCCTGCTTCTACCCGCTTCCTTTATGTAGCGGTTACCTAAGCGCTGGTAGGTCGGCGCTGGTTACCTGCTTCCTTTATATATACGCCCTTAGAATGTAAAGCGACCGTGTAGTCATGCTGTGTATTGTGCCACAAACTTATCTAGCCCGGTGGCCAATAGTGGGACTAACGAGGCGCGACGCTATTTTGAAATGGCATCGTTTTCAATGTTAATTTCTTTTTGAAATGGCGCAGTTTTATATTAAATATGGCAGCGTTACAATATGCAAATTATATTTACGTACCCACTTTATTGCAATAAATATTTTAAAGCAACTATTATAAATGCGACAACAGCGACGCTGTCAGTGGGCCAGATAAGTTTGCGGGAGTGTATCTACGTATCATCATTTTATTATTCATATCTTTCAATAAGATTCTAGAACTTTATATACTACTCAAAACAAAATAAGAGCCACTAGGTATTTAATATTTAAGTTATACCATGAAAAATATAAAATTAACACATTGTTCAATTTACGTAAACTTAAAACAATGTTATTGTTTACCGTTTAGGCTAGTAACTGTTGAAATTAGTGATTAATAAACAATTTTATTTAAGTTTTGATAAAAAATGTCAATTTAGGATAATAAACACAAATAACAAAAAGTCACTAAAAACTACTAAAAAACACTTTTTTTTTCTTTTTCTCTTCTTTAATAACGGGTATACCCTCCTCTTTTGGCTATGCACTCCTGTAGCCTAGTATGCATGCTCTCTATCAAATGCCTGACGTTTTCAGCTGGGATCTCTTCCCAGGCACTTTTCAAAGCGTCAATCAGTTGCTGCTGGTTGTAGACCTCTTGCGCACTCTCTCTAACCCTTCGTTTTAATTGGTCCCACATGTGCTCGATCGGATTTAAGTCCGGACTGTTTGCTGACCACGGCTACACTTGAATGTGCGAGCCTTCCAGTACAGACTGGGTCGCTTGAGCTGTATGTGCACGGGCATTGTCTTGCATCAGGACGAACCCAGGACCCATTCGCTGTGCAAATGGAATCGCATGAGGCCTGATGACTTCCTCAATGTAACGCTGAGCAGTTAACGGAACCTTCATTTAAAATAGCGAGTTCAGTTTTGCCGTGTAAGCTTATTCCACCCCAAATCATTACATTGGGTCCACCGAAACGGTCAACTTCGTGAATGCAGGCTTCAGAAAATCGCTCGCCACGTCGCCTCCATACTCTAATGCGCCGATCGTCATTAAAGAATTTTACTTTACACTCGTCGGTGAAAAGCACCATGCCCCACTCGTTTATGCCCCAGTCTAAATACTGACGAGAGAACGTTAAACGATTTGCACGGTGAGCCCTGGACAAAGGAATTCGAACAACTCGACGTTTTGAAGTTTGCTGGTCTTCGTGCAATCGGTTATGGATCGTTTGGTCACTGACGCGAGTACCCGTTGTCAACCGTAGGCGATTTTGTAACTTACGAGCCGTCACTGTGCGTTCTCGGCGGGCACTTAACCGGATGTACCGATCCTCGTGAACAGTTGTAATGCGAACTCTACTCGAACCAGATCTTCTTGCAACACTACCAGTCTCTTGGAAGCGATTCTAAGCATTTTGGATAGCTTTCCGAGAAAAACCCAGATGCAAAGCCACAGACCGCTGCGAATTTCCTTCTTGGATCATTGTAACGGCTCTGGTTGCAGTAATTGCGTCCATATGTCTTCGTACTTGTGGCATATTAACATAAGATGTTATTTAAACAAATTAACTAAACGAAGTTAAACGATTATTTCAGATTACCCTAAAGATAATCGTAAAGAAACTTAAAGAAAAATCGAAACGAAATAACAAGAAAATTTCAAATTCAATTTTTTTTTAAATGATGGCCAGCCTTTTGATGTCAAGTACAAAATCAAAGAGGTTAAATATCGAAGAGTTTGTTACATCAATATTTTGTTACTTATTAATTCCTTAACGTTCATTAAATTACACTGAAATGTGAAAATAACGAGTGGCTCTTATTTTGTTTTGAGTAGTATATAAATTTCTTCGCTCTATAGTTAAAATCGATGGCCAGTACTAAAATATTAACGCAAAGTTACAATTACAGCCGTTGAAAGACAATCACTTATTAATGAGCCATAAGTGTGGAATACACGTGTGATTGGGACATGTGTTTCTATTCTCACAGATATTCATAGACAAGAAAAGTATCGGTTATGACTACTTATCTACTTAAGTATTCTACTTGCCTGTATCGTTTTAATAAGTTGGGATAGTTAGTGTTGAATTGCTGTATTTTTTTTTATATAATGATTATAGCTTATTAACATTCAAACTGTACCCCAAGTGTGAGTTTTTTTACGTTACTACTGTAGTTGCGTCATGCCAAAAATGTATGAAAATTTTGGCAGAGCCTCTAGCGGCGAATAGCATGACTAAAAATTTGTTCGACATTTTTGGCGTGACGTAACGTGGGTACTGTTCATTCTTTTCTTGGAGATTTACTTAATTTATTAGAACAGATAGTCAAATTATTTAGCAACAATTTCAATAAGAAAGTTACTTGTAAAAGTTCAAAAATATCTATCCTTTGAGTAATCGTCCAACCTTGGGAGCTCGTATACTGGTCCGAATCCGAATCCCAGAAATTTGTGAGAAATCCATGATGACAGCTTCAATTCAGGGGGTCTACTCCCTAAGCACGAAGTCCGTGGTTTCGGCCTTAGTTACGAGGGTTTCCTACTCCCTATCACCTACGGACATACGATTATTTCGGGGCCCGAACTAAGAATGAATGACAACACGATTTGACAGTTGTCCCTACTACCGACGTGTTTTTGCCCGTCCGAAAAGTTGAACTTGACACTTGTTTTGTTCACTCCTACGTTTCGGGCTACTTTCGGACGGGCGACTAACTTCGTTGACGGACTTAGGGAGTAGGCCCCCTGATCAGGAGAAGTACAAATGCATTCACACAAATAGCAATTACAGGTAGCCCCATGAAGTAAATACAAAGATGAGTTGGCCTATGCAACTGTGCACTGTGATACCAGCTAGGTCTTGACGTCATCACGGTGGGCATGGACTTTATCAGTGTGTCGGCACTCGTCCTGACTACACTACGTTCGCGCTCCATTTTAAGCCTCGTCCACATTTGTAGCATTTTGGCGTATCGTATCTCCGTCGCGTGGCACCGACGTGTATCATGATCGCTGGTTAGGACAAACACACATACAAATGTGGACGTACTTTAACCATGCAGCGATCATGATACACGTCAGTGCCACGCGACGGAGATATGATACGCCAAAATGGTAATGTGGACGAGGCTTTATTATTTTCTTCGTTATTTGAAATGATAAACTTTAAAAAAAAGTAAAAACCGACTTCAAATAAATACTAAAAGGAGTAAAATAATTACCATAACATAAAATTAACAGTTTCAGAAGTCGGTGGCTTCTATTTTCTTCAGTGTAGAGTTGCACCGACTTCTGAAACTGTTAATTTTATGTTATGGTAATTATTTTACTCCTTTTAGTATTTATTTGAAGTCGGTTTTTACTTTTTTTTAAAGTTTATTTTTTATTAAATACGTTTTAGTGTCATAATTTTAGCCCCCTCCTTCATAACCCTTCTTTTTGGCTTTGACGTAGTCGGGCATAAAAAGTCCTTTCAAATGATACCTTACACGATATAATGAAAACATTCCAAAGGGGGGGAAGGGGGGACACGCACCCCCTCCTCTTTTCAAGTAGTCAGTTCCCAACAACAAATATAAACAAAGCAATATTAGTAATTTAAGAATTTTGCTTTGATCCGATGAGGAGTTCCGTTCCATATCTCTGAAGTTTAAGGTCTAATCATAACAAAATTTAAATGGGACCAATCGGGAAGTATACCCTTTCGAACAAAGAAAGAATTTTTCAAATCGGTTCATAAATGACGGAGATATGAGGTAACACACATAAAAAATAAAAAAATAAAAATAAAAAAAAAATACAACCGAATTGAGAACCTCCTCCTTTTTGAAGTCGGTTAAAAAGATGAAGTATTGTGTGTTATCTTGGAATAGCTACTCGATTGTGTCACTGTTCACTTGTAAGTAATTTTATACGAAATTTATTACATTTGTGACACTAAAGACATCTGGCGTAACATGGTTAAACCACGTGTTAGTTACCTATAATATCCGAAGTTTTCTGTTTTTCCTATTCGCCACTAGATGGAAAATATAGAAGTGTATGGATAGAAAATATAGAAGTGTGTGGTAATGAGAAAGAAAGAAAGAAAATTATTTATTCTGGACTCACACAGGCAGTTACAGAAACAAAAACAATATAAAAAAAGAAAGGATAAAAATTTAGACTACCTGCACGAGGCCAAAAAGGGCTCCTATCTCAACATAATACTGCGACATTTAAAAAAAAAACAAAATATCGCAGCGCTGGTTTTTAGATAGGACCATTGTGATGCCACGGGCAACAACGACACAAATAAATATGTTACGTACAATATTAAATTAGAATACTACTAAATAAAAGCAATGAATAGTTTATTATAAACTTATGTGACATGCCCCTCACCCCGCGAAATGTAACGCATCGTATTATCGGAAAATCGCATTTACCACATTTCCTCTTTGTATTTGCTCTTGGCTAACCCGGACAGTCTTTCCTCAGATTCGGATCGGACGCAATGCATAACGCTCTTAATGTTTGAATGAAACTTATTATACACTCGGGAGCAAGGAATCCGGGTCACCAACATAACCTTAATATCTCGGAAACTATACCTACAAGATGTAACTTAAATAAGTGTACAACCTCTTAAGGGGTCACTGTACTCATCATTATGAACAACTTTTACTATGGGATCAAACCAGAAATCGCGAAAAAAAAAACAGCTGTACCCCAAGTGTGAGTTTTTTACGTTAAGTACTACTGTAGTTGCGTCACGCCAAAAATGTCAAACAAATTTTTAGTCACGCGCTATTCGCCGCTAGCGGCTCTGCCTAAATTTTCATACATTTTTGGCGTGACGCAACTACAACAGTAACGTAAAAAAACTCACACTTGGGGTACTATTTATATGTGTGAGGAGCATGAAAAGAGCCTCCACGAGTGACGATACTTAAGTACGTCCAGCGCACCCTGGGCAGTCAGCCCTGCTACCAACCTTGCTGACTGGCTAATCTTTACACCACAGCATGAGCTATTTTCATATAGCTCATGCTGACACGAGAGAAGAAGAGAATTGTAATATTGCATGTTAAATTATTTACCTTTTTTTGAGCATGCAACACCTAGCTTAAACGTAGTTTGCTGTCTCACTGAATTTTCTAAAATGTACACAAAACGTTAAAAGGTGACTGTACTGTGTTAGTTAAGTTTACTCACATTTGTTCTACTTTGATAACGCTTAACAGTACTTTTCACTCGCTTGTTTTATTTTTTACTGCTTCGAACACGCAAGAATATTTCTGACACGAATGTCGTCTACTGCCCTTTATTATGAATACTTATTTACCAAGTACAATAACTGGAAATTGTTAAGTGTGAAACTAAGTTCTTTTTATTATTATAGGTGTAGGAAAACTCCTTCTTTAAAAAAAGATTGTCTGAAAATGAACATGGTGGTCAATCATAAGTTATATAGGTATGACCACGCCTCTACTAACGCAGTTCCTCCAATAACATAGCACAAATGTTTGTTGAATTATCATTGATCTATTTTCATGAACCCAATCCTCTGCGCGTTGGACCTGTGTCCCCGTGTATGCCTTCCAAAAGACCGGACATCTTCCGCACGGAAGATGAGCCGTGATTTGAAGAGAGATACAAATAATAATAATCATTTATTTCACGAAATTATTCCCATAAGCATAAGCACTACAAATAACAAGCAAATATACAATTATTGATATTGACTTAAAATTTATCCGATTGCATTCAATTAAAACAATAATTACTTAATAAATGGTGACGAACTGACATGCAGGTGCATCCACCTCTTCAACATCGCCGAGTCCCACCGCTTGGACAACACGACCTTGCTTCTTGAAAAATCTCAAAGGCAGATCAATATCGGTTACGGTAACCGCAGTTGCCATTTTGCCAATCGACAATAAATAAAGACAATTATAGAAGAGAGCTCTATAAGCTTTTACACTCATACAATTGTTTTACTTGATAATCTAGATAGAGTTATGATTGAATCTAAATAGTAAGACAGCCATAAAACAAAAAAAAACTAATTTCTCCGTTAATGCTTGTTTCTGAACGCGCCAATTGTTTATGACCGGAAGAGGGAGCGGGGATGTGAGGGCCTAAGGGGGCTGTATGCACTTTTTTACCCCGGAGCTACGGTCATCGGCCATTACATTGTATCCCTATCTAGTCTGTGGCCATTACGAATTCGCACGGTACAGAAACCGGACCATAGTTATCTAATTTATTGCAGCGCGTTGCAGCAAGCTAAATAAAAACTTCCTTGCTAAATCAACTTCAACAATAATGTACATATTGATCAATATTTCTAATAACCTATAAACAGTACTTATACCCTTTTCAACGTAAGGTAAGTCCTAACGTTTCTCTACAAAACGTTACCAAATTTTTTTACTACTTTCGTGAGACACATTTACACAGTCGAACTGTTCGACTCGCGACCTCGCCGCTTGTTCAGCTCATGATTAAGGGCTCCGTTTGGGTCCGAAACTAGTCGGGCAATCCCGAAAAATGCACGTGAGTAAACCGTAAATACTCATATATACGTTACCAAGTGTTTTTTAAACCAACCCTGGATAACATAGCTATTTTACGATTTTTGGTGATGTCATTTAAGTTTTTTCTGTAGGTGTCTCCTTACGGCTACAATTCTAAATGACTCATCTTTCGTTGAACAGAGTATAGTGATATCGTTCGAGCAAGGTGTACGAGATCAAGTCTTCTGAAGAGCAACGCCAACGTTCAGGTAACTACAGTACCAAATTCTGTATCTTGAGTACCTAGTACCTACTGTTAAACAGCTAAAACGATACGTTTAATTTAAATATTTTACCATTAAGTAAAGAACCTTAAACTATAATTATAAAAAATATTGACGAATCCTATCTACCTACCTAATAATTTTGTGTAGGTAATAAAAATACTGAGCCCTTCTGACTTTCCGTGACGGATAATTTAGCACAGTCATCGTCGACGTATATGTAATATTCAAATACTTTTCATAAAACTTGGTTTTGTTCAGTGTTAGTCATCCCCTAGGGAGGAATATTTATGGCTGAAGGGGGTTTTATAAGCTTCTTTCTATTTAGACGTCTGAACATCGAAATTCAAAAAAATATGATGCTGTTATTGGGAAGGAATTACTACTGTTCATAGATAAACTTTCGTCTTTATGTCAAATAAAGTATAGGTAGAGAATTATGATCATAGTAATATTATTAAGAGGCAATGCTTGTAGCCAGCTAGAGGGCGATTTAAGGGTAGCCGAACCGAAAAACAATCTTGCTTATCTATACATATAAAAGGAGAAGCTGATTGACTGACTGATCTATCAACGCACAGCCTAAACCGCTGGGGTTAGAAAGTTGAAATTTTGACAGTAGGTTCCTTTTGTAACGTAGGCATCCACTAAGAAGGGATTTTTCGAAATTCAACCCCTAAAGGAGTTAAATAGGGGATGAAAGTTTGTATGGAAAATCGTCACTTAACGGGTTCAAAATTTCACGCAAGCGAAGCTGCGGGCGAAAGCTAGTATTGTCATAAGACTCATAGTTCTGCCTAGCCCTTTCCCAACTATGTTTGGGTCTGCTTTCTAACCAGATACGGCTGAATACCAGTACTTTACACGGAGCGATTGCTATCAGACCTTCGCATCCCAATTACTGGGCAATGCCGATATCCTAGGGTTATACCAGTTGTCAGGCTTTCGGGCTTCTGATTACCCGTACAGACTGTCATAGGTATTTGTACGACACCCGGGACCAACTGTTTAACGTGTTCTACGAGGCACGGTAGCATAAAAATCATACCTAATTATTCAGACTACACCAGTTAGGTCTACCAAGGGTTTTGAGAATGCAAGGAACTCTAGCCAACAACACTACGGCAGGATGGTAGGTAGATATTTATTCGAGAATCGCCAAAAATATCCTAATAATAAATTGCCAGTTTGACAGGACTATTTTCGCCAAGAACCCTGATATAGTGGTGATAGATCGATCAGAACGCCACACAATGATTGTTGATGTTACCATCCCGCATGATGGAAACCTCGTGAAAGATGAGAAAGATAAACAAATTAAATATCTTGACTTAGCACACGAGGTTGTTGACATGTGGGAGACTGACTCAGCAGTCGTTGTGGCGATAGTCGTAACAGCGAACGGCCTAATGGCCAAGAGCTTCGACCAACATCTCATGAGGCTCTCGATAAATGGCTGGATCAAGGGCCTGGTACAGAAAGCAGTCCTCCTCGACACGGTGCGTATTGTGAGGAGGTTCTTGTCTCTGGCCTGGAGCCCTAACCACCGGTAGCTTGGACCCTACTCCCGATGCTGGTGGACCTCTGTTTTTATGTTTTGAATGTATTTTTTATAGATTTATATTTAAAATGTTGTCACGCTTAGCGGGTTAAGGGTGGCTTGAGGAGTCAACCCTTAACGAGCATGTGCACATAAAATCAGAATCTAGCAAGAAGCAGAAGCAGTTTAGCAGGAGTGTACTTACATAAGAATATTAAGGAAAACACTTTTAATCATACAATAATATATTTCATAATAGTTACAAAATTGGACTAGTTTACAGGGCGTGGTTCTTAGACAATACGATACGAGGAGTCCAGGGTCTTCAGGTGTAATAGGTAGTAGTTACTTAACTAGGCGGCTGTTGAGGCGCGAGAGAGGACGAAGTGTTTTTTTTTCTATTTGTCTTCTGTAGGTCGTCCTAGGGGACGGTTTCTACGTAACCGAGCAGTTATTGGCAAGACCTGAAGGGTCTCCAGCCAAAGAGGACGAAGTGCAGCGTGCCGGCCCTTTTACAGGCGCAGAGGCGCACCCCGCTAGTCGCCACCGCTGCACCGTTACAATGTAAAAACAAGAATGCAAATGAATTAAGGTGAATAATAATTGCCAGTTTCAACTGTAAATTCCTAATCTCCACGTTTTTAAACAATGAAAAGGCAACGAACCGTAACCGAATAGATGTCGTGATAACTATTATTCACACATGAACCCTTTACAACAACAAAAAGAAATAATACAAAAACCCAAAATCTCTTCGCATTTTTCTTCACACTCAACGAGTGTTATATTAAAATTAAAGTAACTACTTACCTACCGTTGCTCGCCAACAAGAAGAGTTGGTGACAAAATGGTGGGACGTCGATATCTTTGAATGTTTGATAGGTACGGTCGGCAAGGGGTGAGACTGAAACGTAACCGGCAATCGCAAGACAATATCAAATGTTTTCATTTGATTGTGTCCTCAAATGTTATCATTTGATTGTGTGCCTGTGAAGAAGGTAGAAATTCATATTTTTGAGCCTCCGTATAAAACTCCTGTAACTACATTGAGAACTACACACAAAGCCTTATATTACTTCGATTAAGTACCTACACTACATGTCATTTTTCAATGATTTTTGGTCCCTGCAAATAATATTTACTATTTACAAATCTGCTATTTTTCGATACATTTTCCGATCAATCCATGAAACATAGCTAGACATTATGGTAAGCTACGAAAAGAGTACTCCTTTGTCTAAAAAAGATAGGTTCAATAGCATTAATTTAATTATTATTCCCACAAAAGAAACGAAAATGAAGCGAGTTTCGGTACATATTCCTGAAGAATTCAAGGGTTAATATTACACACATCAAAAAAAGTTTGCGATCATTTAAAAAATTATGTAGCCTTTTTGAAGCCGAATTTTCTAATCGGGATTCAAAGCGATAATTATCATGATAAATACAGATTGATAGATAACTAGATAAATATAAATCAGATTTCAGTTGGACTTTGAATTCGGAATCTTCACATACATAATTATGCTAGTGATCGCAAACTTTTTTTGATGTGTGTATATCTACCTAAATACAATAGATACTATTAGTTAGCAGACTATAAACTAAGATAACTTTAAAAGTTGGAGGAAAATAAATGAAAATGTTTGGAATACGCACAGAAAGGAATAGGTACAGTTTTTTTTTTCTCGTATGTTTTGCCAGAGTCTAGATAGATGAACCTTAACGGTGTGAAAATAAGGTTTTCGATTGACCTAACTTGAAAATAAAAGTACCTACGCAGTGGGTGTGGGTCGTCCGCATATCGTAATTTGACTTTCTACCTACAATACGGCCGACGTATCTTGGCGAGTCTGAAGTTAGCTGATTAGCTGCGCAATAGACAATTTCGTTTCTAAAAGATTCATTGCGCAGCCAAACAACTAACTTCAGACTCGCCAAGATACGTCGGCTATATTGTACGTGTTCTGCAATTGCGTCTTTAAGCCACCCTCGTATCACGCGTGAGTGCCAAAGGCAACGAAGGATTGAATATTATCAAGAGGATGAGCAACAGTGTCCTCCTGGCTGCTGATAAGAACAGACTGCGACCCCCAATCCGACTGGCGACAAAGGTTGAATTAATTTATTAGTTGAAAGTTATTTCTTAAATAAATTTAACTGTGTGTTTGTGTGTTTTTTAATGGTTGAAAATATTGTGTTAACATTTTTATTCGATGACTAAGATATACCTAGTCAACGAAGTTAATAATGAAAAAGTGTATGTATTAGTTTCAACAAATGGAATGAATTCTTTCCTTTTTATTTTAACAGATTTAGGACTGTCTAACTAGTGCTATTATTTTATCCGTTATATTAGATATCAAAATAAATAAACTTATTTAGAAAAGCATCGATATTTTTATTCGTTAAGGTTGATTTTATTTAACTCTTAATACTGTTTTTTAGTTAATTTTTTTATAGTTATATTTGCCATCTCTATAAGTAAACTGAAGGCAAATATCCGTACAACTGTTCATTCTAGCTTGCACTCCTACCAGGTAATATGATGATTGAATATCGTTAGTATTCTTAACCACCTGGAACGCACTTATTGCGTTGTTTCTATATAGGTACGTAACTACCCTATGTATGTATCGATATGTAATGATAATGTACACATTATCATCACTAATGAATACCAATAGGCAGTTATAAAGGAGCGGTGCACCTGTTTATGGTGCACTAAGCAACAAAAGGTACAAAATCACGATAATATAGATCTGCCATTATTTTAAATGTCGCACGTTACCGTCGCCGCGTCGGTCCCAGATTGGGTTACCATCCGTCCGGATTTATCCGGACATGTCCGGACTTTCAGGCTTTCATCCGGACTTTGTCCGGCTTTTTAATTTGCCCGGATATTTGGCTTAGATGGAAAAAATTTAATTAATGTTTAATTTTCGCATTAAATTACTTAAAAATAAAACGAGTATTAAATCAGTCATCAATCTTTATTAAACTACATACTAATTCTACATAGTTACAACTAGTTGATCAGTCTCATATCAGTTTAAAACAATAAATTATTTCATTTTGTGACTAAAATGTCTGGACTTTTTTTTTAAATGTCAGGACTTTTTGGCAAATTAATGTCTAGCTTTTTGTCCGGACTTTTCAAAATTCGAAATGGTAACCCTAGTCCCAGATGTCATTCGAATACAGTCGTTACGGGTAGTCAGGAGCCCGAAAGACTGACAACCGGTCTTACCTTCCGATATCGGCATTGCCCAGTAACAGGGTTGCGGAGGTCTGATGCCAGTCGCTCCGTGTTAAAACTGGTATTTAGCCGCATCTGGTTAGATCAGAAGCTGACCCCAACATAGTTGTGAAAAGGCTAGGCAGAACGAACTATAGATCTACCATTAATTTAGTGATTAACGCTTTTGCATTTTTACTTTGCCCATTTACTTACTTGATAAGTATTGTATTGATAAATAACGGTGTTGAAAGTACTGCATTGGGGCGTACCTATACATAATGGAAGCAGGTAACCAGCGCCGACCTACCAGCGCTTATCGTTACCGGTCCGTGCAGGCAACCGCTTCATAAAGGAAGCTGGTAGAAGCAGGGGCTGGCATTTTTTAACAAAAATACGCCTTATTTCCTTGCAAATAAAGCAACAAATGGCGGCCTACCAGCGCTGATCGGAGCAGGTCGGAACTTGTCGGCGACATTCGGGGCTTATCGGCGCTGATTCGCCACACAGTATAGAAACTACCTGCGCCGACTAATTGCGCGGACCAGCACCGACAAGCGCTGACTGATCGGCCGGCAACCCGCTTTCTACGTGTATACGCACTTATGTTGTTATACAAAGAAGTCTGAATAATCAAATAAATAAACGATTCCCTCTGTCCTTTTCTAATTACTGTTCTTTGAAACATGGTAGTCCTTTGACGTAGGCGCACGCACATCGTTCCAGTCTATAAATCCACTTCAAAGAATAATAAATAGCCAATTTACCTAGTTCAATCGTCTGTAATTACAATATCTTCGATACGATGATTGGACTAATTGTAGGTATTCTAACAAGTTAATTACGTTGAACCAAAAGTTGATAATTCACCGGGTAGTAGTTATAGCCTACTTATACCTATTCATGCTTTTTAAACGTATATTACTTTAGTACTTAGGTACTTAAAAGCAATTTTATGTTTTAGCAGCTGCCTATTCGATGCTATTAGATCAGTGTGAATTTCTGAACGTAATATAGTTATAAGTAGTAGCATTTATTTGATCTATGGCTATGGCCACTCTTCTAAACGGGTATAGGTCCCCTTTAAGAAGCTTACCTAAGTACTGGATGCCGTCACCTATGATGACAAATGAAAAGGCAAGTTGCGCGTTTAATGAGAAGACATTGCAGTCTGTTTAAAAACTAAAAGGATAGATACCAGGATATCGATTTACTTACTTTGCTTTTGCTTCATATGGCGCTGCTCGACCATCTTGCATCCTGGTATTTCTAACTTCAGCGGCCAGCCTCAGCAAACTGTTGAACACGTTACACGAGCCTCAAAGACCGATACAATGATATGACACAACTGACTTTTTTTTTAACATTCCCACACTCTAGGATTTCTCCTGTATCGTGGGTGCGTTTACAAACACAAATCTTACATACACAAACGCCCAGACCCGAAACAACTATCTGTAGGCCATACAAATTTTTGTTCCGTGTGGAAATCGAACCCACGACCTGTAGCGCAGAAACCAATAGCTCAGCCACAGCACCGAACGTGTCGTCAAACAGACTCACGCACAAGATGTTCCTGCTGCCCATCCTTTTCACAAAATAACTTTGTCACCTTATACGGCATCCACGAAAACGGCCTATCCTTTGCCAAGAACCACGGAACCTGATCCTCGACCTCGTCTCTAAAGCGGTAAATCCACTAGCAAGTTAAATTACGCAAGTTATTGAAGCAAGACGTGCTTGTTTACCTGACTGAAAGCAAGTTTTGTTAAAACCTTCACGGGCAGCTTGACGCAAGTCGGTAAAACTTCAAAAAGTCGACTTCGGCTACGGGTGTGTGCATAGTGAAAGTCGGTTGCACAAGTCAACTTGCGCAAATTAACTAGCTATTGGGTTTAGCGCTTAACACGTTCAGTGCCGGGTGCCCTGCAGGAGGGCACCCTGTAGTCGCATTCGCCATACCAGGAGCCCTCGTGGAGGGCTCATTTTAAATGTAGGTTTTTTTGGAAAATACACCGTCTTGAAACAAGCAAACACCTATTTTACGACGTAATAGCGTATTTTTCAAAGTTTTTTAACCTAATGCCAGGAACAGGAACCCTCCTCGAGGGTTCACTCTTAGCGCAAACGTAATGCCGAGGAGCCTGCTGCAGACCTAGCACGAATATTTTGACGGAAGTATATGTAGTAACATATAAACGTAACGTTAATGTGAGTGAATTTTAAATCGAAAATACAACTATTCTATAGCATTTAGTTTAAATTTATGCGACAAGCACAAGTTGTATCATACGTAGATATGAATAAAGTTTTCAATTCGATTAAATATGATGTGCGAAACGAGTGTTTCCAATTCAAAATTCACTCGCGTTAACGTTACGTTTACGTTACCATACGTCACAACATTCGTGCTAGGCCTACTGGAAGGTCCACTAGCAATATGTATGGCGGCATGGCGTATGAGCTCTATGAAAAGTGTGGTGGACTCGAATGTGTTAATACCTACTTTCACATAGCATCCTTCATTAATTTGCTTGATGTGTCATCCGTAAGACAAGCGGATACCGTATGGTGAACCTAGTTTAGAACCAGGGGGCTAATTGAGGACTGTGTTTCTTATTAAAGTTTCATGGCCACTGGTGCCAGGAGCAGATTTGATACGGTGGCTGCCTTAAGCCTGTGAAATATTGCCGCCCCCTATCTCGCTGTAAATCACGAAAAATTAATGAACTATAGGAATTAAATTAAAATAAAAAACAACGAAAGTCAGTAAATGATATCATTATGCATGGAATGGGGTGCATGAAAAGAGCCTCCACGAGTGACGATACTTCAGTACGTCCGGCGCACCGTGGGCAGTCAGCCTCGCTGACTGGCTAATCTTTTCACCACGGCCACGGCATGGGCTATTCTTGTATAGCTCGTGCCGACACGATAGAAGAAGACATAATTATCTCAATCAGTGTTTCAAATACTGATGCTTACCATTTCTATTTGTAAGTAACAATGAATCGTTATTCACAAACTGTCTTTTTTCTGGCTTTCTGAGCAGCAAAGTCTATCAAATCAAAATAAAAACCACCAAATTTTGCCGCCCTATGCCCGGGCCTACTGGCCTATCGGGAAATCCACACATGACTGGTGCTATGTTTACGATTTCAGGGGCCCAATTCTCCTAAAATAAATTGTTGCCAAACCCAATCGAACCACAACCGTCAGTCAGTTTTTGTTTTCGAAAACTTTCAAAATGATTGTTTTTGTTTTTTGTGTCAAACAATTTGATATTATACAGGGCTACTGGTAATTCGACGTATTCCTTGCACCACGTTATAGGGGGGCTAATATGCAACAAATTTAGCGCCACATATGTTCTACGAAATTCAATGGATTTCGAGATATTGCAATTTTTATATTATTTTTAATAATATCCAGAATTCCTCCTTAAACATTATTTATCTATAAAATATCAAATTGATCGGCTTTGATTATGATATTAGCTTGTAGCTGATACTTTTACAAAGCTTTCTGCGTATTTAACAGTTCTTAATGACCATCCAATTGAAAGTAATCATTAAAAGTTAAATAAGTGTATTAGAAAATCATCGAGGTACACGATAAAGAATGATGTTTATCTCAAAAATTTACTATGACACTAAGTGTACAAAATGCAAGACAAACATCCTTATTTAATCAGCTATCCAACAAGGTATAGACGTTCAAAAAATATTTAGAAACTAATGTAAAAATGACATAGAATACTGATAAAGGCGATTTCTGAAAAATCTCTACAAGGACGCAGGTGGCCCGTTAAGTGCAATTCATTGCATAATCCTCGCGTGGAGATTAAACAGCAGTCTGTCGGGCACCACCTGTCCTCTAAATGTCAGGATTAGATTAAGTCAGGTCGTTAGGTTATGTTTGGTCAGGGTTAGGTAGGTTAGGTTAGGACCTAAGTGTGCGAGGGAACACCGGGGTGGTTTTAGTAAGTAAGAGTCTGACAGACCCCTCTGCCCACCCCCAGGACGAAGGACATCCATGAGGATATCCAGTAGGCAAAAAAAAATATGGTCAGGTTAGGTCGTTAGGTTATGTCACGGTTAGGTTTAGGTTAGGTCACAACTTCGATGCCCTGGGATCTAGAGGCAAGGGCCCCCGCGCTGAGATATCTGCATCTGCGTCATCTGGAAGCTGAGGTTGCCATGCCGCCTCTCCAGCCACTCCTCCATTTCGGGTCTTACCGCCACTATTGCGGCGTGTACTGCGCAGGGTTGCGCAAGTCTTTGCCTCCACAGCCACTAGGATCTGGCGGAAACCACTCCGCTCAAGCGCCTCCTCGCTTTGGCGATATCTCAGCGCGAGGGCCCTCGCCTTCAGATCCCAGGGCTTCGAGGTTGTGACCTAACCTAAACCTAACCGAGACCTTTTTTTTTTTTTTTTTTTTTTTTTTTTTTCGCTGGGAAAAAATGCAATTACGCATACCCGCCCATTTGGGGGAATGGGGGGCTATGTGGGACTCCCCGGGCTAGCCCGGTATACCCACTAAAACAACCCAGCGGCATTCCCGCATCGTCTGAGTGGAAGGGCACTGGGAAACCGGCATAGCCTTTACTTCCAGTACCCCTCCGACGATCGCCCGCCTTCGCGGCGGGCCCCTCACGTCCTCCCCATGGGGGGAGGGTCGGGAATGTCCGGCGGAGGTGGTGTGGAGTGCAATGCGGGCGGAGGCGTCCCCGCGCCTGTCGCCCGCCCATCACCACCACGAGGAGGGAAAAGTTGACGTCTTCTCCGACCTCTTCTTCGCCTACGGAGCGGCGCAGCGAGAGGGTCATCCTCCCGCGCGCGCTCCGCCGCCTCCTTTTGCGAAATGACGTCCTCGCAAAAGGAGGCAACCGCAGCCCAAGATCCTTCGCTCCCCAGCATGGAACGTACTACGCTGGGAAGCGAGAGGTCCCGGCCGATCTCCGCAATCAGACTGCGGCGCGGCCCAGACCAAGCCGGGCAGACCTCAAGGGTGTGCTGCGCCGTGTCCTCCGCCGCGCCGCAGTCGTGGCACGCTGGGGTCTCCTCCCTCCCGATCCTGTGCAGGTGCGAGCCAAAGCAGCCGTGCCCTGACAGCACCTGGACCAGACGGAAAGAGAGGAAACCGTGTCGCCGCCCGAGCCAGTCTCTCAGGACTGGACCGAGCGCGTCCAGCGTCCGACGTCCAAAGGTGGCGGTAGCGAGGTCGTCCGTCCAATGGACGACAATGGCGTCCCTCGCCTCCCGCCGTACTGCCTCCCGCTCTTCCGCGACGGGGCGCTCCCCCATCGCCCTTCGACGCGCCGTCCACTCGTACACTCTGGCGAGCACCCACGCCTCGAGTTCCCAAGGGGGGGTGCCGGCCAGAGCGCACGCCGCCGAGAAGCCCACCGAGCGGTAGGCCCTCGCCACCCGCTGTGCAATGGCCCGTTGCGGCCTGCGGATAGCGGTGGCATTCTCCCTTCTATGAAGGGAGTCCGCCCAGATGGGGGCCCCGTACAGGGCCATGCTCCGCAGGATGCCGGCATATAGACGCCGGCATCGTGCGCTGGGACCTCCCAGGTTGGGGAGGAGCCACGACAGGGCGTCGGCGGCCTTCAGCAGGCGCGTCGACAGACCGCTGAAGTGCGGCCCGAAGCGCCACCTGCTGTCCAGCACCAGACCCAGATATTTCATCTGGGGCCGGACCTCCACTCTGGCGCCCTCCACGGCTATGTGGGCGTCTGGAGGGCAGCGCTGCCGAGGCCCGTGGAAGAACACGGCCTCGGTCTTGTTCAGCGCCACCCTCAACCCCAGGCGGCGGATCCTCCCCGCCACCAAGGACCCGCCAGCCGATGCCAGACAGGCCGCCTCCCCAAAGTTCTTCCCCCGGGCAGTGAGAAGAGTGTCGTCCGCGTAACAAATGACACTCGTGCCCGGGAGGAGGGCCCCCCGCAGGAGCCAATCGAACCCAATGTTCCACAGGGTGGGCCCCAGAACGGACCCCTGCGGAACACCGGACTCCGCGCCATACCGCCTCAACCTGGCCATTTTGTCCACAAGGAGGACCTCGCGGTCCTCCAAGTAGCTGGCCAGGAGGCCCCTCAAGTACTGGGGCACTCCGTGATACCGGAGTGCCTCCAATATAGTCGAGTGGGGGACGGAGTTGAAGGCGTTGGCTATGTCGAATGACACCGCCAATACTCCGTCCCCCGCCTCCGCCGCCTCCTTCACCTGGGCCTTCAGTAGGGCCAGGGCGTCGATGGTGGACCGGCCCCGTCGGAAACCGAACTGGGCGTCCGACAGGTCCGGCCCCTCCCTCCGCAGATGGCTGTTGAGCCGGCAGGCAATGATCCCCTCGAACATTTTACCGACCTCATCGAGAAGGACGATGGGCCGGTACGCCGAGGGGTTTCCCCCTCCCTAACCTAACCGAGACCTAACCTAACGACCATAACCTGACCATTTTTTTTTGCCTTCTGGATATCCTCATGAATGTCCTCCGTCCTGGGAGTGGGCAGAGGGGTCTGTCAGACTCTTACTGACTAAAACCACCCCGGTGTTCCCTCGCACACTTAGGTCCTAACCTAACCTACCTAACCCTGACCAAACATAACCTAACGACCTGACTTAATCTAATCCTGACATTTAGAGGACAGGTGGTGCCCGACAGACTGCTGTTTAATCTCCACGCGAGGATTATGCAATGAATTGCACTTAACGGGCCACCTGCGTCCTTGTAGAGATTTTTCAGAAATCGCCTTTATCAGTATTCTATGTCATTTTTACATTAGTTTCTAAATACTTTTTGAACGTCTATACCTTGTTGGATAGCTGATTAAATAAGGATGTTTGTCTTGCATTTTGTACACTTAGTGTCATAGTAAATTTTTGAGATAAACATCATTCTTTATCGTGTACCTCGATGATTTTCTAATACACTTATTTAACTTTTAATGATTACTTTCAATTGGATGGTCATTAAGAACTGTTAAATACGCAGAAAGCTTTGTAAAAGTATCAGCTACAAGCTAATATCATAATCAAAGCCGATCAATTTGATATTTTATAGATAAATAATGTTTAAGGAGGAATTCTGGATATTATTAAAAATAATATAAAAATTGCAATATCTCGAAATCCATTGAATTTCGTAGAACATATGTGGCGCTAAATTTGTTGCATATTAGCCCCCCTATAACGTGGTGCAAGGAATACGTCGAATTACCAGTAGCCCTATATAATTATTACCTATACAATAATTATACTAGCTGTTGCCCGCAGCTTCGCTTGCGTGAAATTTTACATTATAGAATACATACATTATAGAATTTCTGACCAACAACCTAAATATTGAATTCCATGTTTCTTACTTCAAAAGTACCAGATTTCTCATACAAACTTACAACACTTATTTCACCCACTTAGGGGTTGAATTTCCAAAAACCCTGAAACACGTGTACGTTTATTTCTGACCAGTAACCTAGATATTGAATTCCATGCTTCTTACTTCAAAATTACCAGATTTCTCATACAAACTTACAACACTTATTTCACCCCCTTAGGGGTTGAATTTCCAAAAACGCTCAAACACGTGTACATTTACTCCTAACCAGAAACCTTACTACTTAATTTCATGCTTCTTACTTCAAAAATTACGGACTTGCATACAAACGTTAATCACCCTTTTCACCCCTTTAGGGGTTGAATTTCGGGAAATCCCTTCTTAGTGGATGTTTTCGTCACGTAAGGAACCTACTGTCCAAATTTCATATTTCCAGCTTTAGTGGTTTAGGCTCTGCGTTGATGAATGAAATGTCAGTCAGTACCAGTCTCTTTATATATAAGACTAGCTGTTGCCCGCAGCTTCGCTTGCGTGAAATTTTAAACGCTCTTTAAGCCCTTTTTAAATGTAGGTTAAATGAATTTCCAAAAACCCTGAAACACGTGTATGTTTATTTCTGACCAGTACCTAACCTAAATATTGAATTCCATGCTTCTTACTTCAAAAGTACCAGATTTCTCATACAAACTTACAACACTTATTTCACCTCTTTAGGGGTTGAATTTCCAAAAACGCTCAAACACGTGTACATTTACTCTTATCCAGAAACCTTAATAATTAATTTCATGCTTCTTACTTCAAAAATGACGGACTTGCATACAAACGTTAATCACCCTTTTCACCCCTTTAGGGGTTGAATTTCGAAAAATCCCTTCTTAGTGGATGTTTTCGTCACGTAAGGAACCTACTGTCCAAATTTCATATCTCTAGCTTTAGTGGTTTAGGCTCTGCGTTGATGAATCAAACGTCAGTCAGTACAAGTCTCTTTATACAGCGTGTCCCAGAAAGTAGTGTCAAGCGGAAGTCCAGAGGTAGAACATATTTTGAGGTACCCAAATCACCCCCATGTATGTTCCGCGATTTTTTGTAGTTTTCCAGTTATGAATGTTTTTCATGTTTTTTAATCAAACTCGGACTATAACGACATTTTTGATCATAGTGACGTGAATAGTTGAAATACATGACTAATTTTTTTTTCTAAATTAGCTGATTAGTGATCCTATCGAATGCATAAACATTTGTAACCATAGATGTAACGAATGCGTTACAAAAAAATATTGAATTGTCATAAAGTTAAAATCTTGTATGTTTCCTAAATCTTTGTGGGTGATTTAAAAATAAATCTCCCTAAACTTTTTTTGTCAGATGTATTTTAAAAACTTATCCATTTTATCAGCTATTTACCCTGTAAATTTCATCGAGCTATCTCTACGACATCACAATAAAAATTTCATTCAAAGCATACAATATCGAGAATTCCAGTTGTAAAAGGGTGAATGAAAAATTAATTAAAACTAAGTAATAACGTCTTTTTAGTAACCCTCGACGCAAAAAGAGGGGTGTTTTTAAGTTTAACGTGTGTGTTTGTGTGTCTGTTTGTGGCATCGTAGCTCCTAAACGGATTTTGATTTAGTTTTTTCTTTTGTTTGAAAAGTGACTTTATCGAGAGTGTTCTTAGCTATGATTTAAGAAAATCTGTTCAGCCGTTTGAAGATCATCAGGTCTTTTCTGGTTGTCGAAGGGATATGAGCAACTTCTACTGATCTGATCGTTTCGAAATTTACTATCCTGTGACTTCAATGATATTGATGACATGTGACAAGAAGAAGGTCATTACAACTTATCATAAACTTAAAGAATCAATAGGCACACAATACTTCTACTGTAAGTTGGGTAGCATCATCTGAAATAGCATGATACCCAACTTACAGTAGAGGTATTGTGTGCCTATTGATTCTTTAAGTATAAGATAAGTTGTAGTGACCTTCTTCTTGTCACATGTCATCAATATTATTGAAATCACAGGATAGTAAATTTCGAAACGATCAGACCAGTAGAAGTTGCTCATATCCCTTCGACAACCAGAAAAGACCTGATGATCTTCAAACGGCTGAACAGATTTTCTTAAATCATAGCTAAGAACACTCTCGATAAAGTCACTTTTCAAACAAAAGAAAAAACTAAATCAAAATCCGTTTAGGAGCTACGATGCCACAAACAGACACACAAACACACACGTTAAACTTAAAAACACCCCTCTTTTTGCGTCGAGGGTTACTAAAAAGACGTTATTACTTAGTTTTAATTAATTTTTCATTCACCCTTTTACAACTGGAATTCTCGATATTGTATGCTTTGAATGAAATTTTTATTGTGATGTCGTAGAGATAGCTCGCTGAAATTTACAGGGTAAATAGCTGATAAAATGGATAAGTTTTTAAAATACATCTGACAAAAAAAGTTTAGGGAGATTTATTTTTAAATCACCCACAAAGATTTAGGAAACATACAAGATTTTAACTTTATGACAATTCAATATTTTTTTTAACGCATTCGTTACATCTATGGTTACAAATGTTTATGCATTCGATAGGATCACTAATCAGCTAATTTAGAAAAAAAAACTAGTCATGTATCTCAACTATTCACGTCACTATGATCAAAAATGTCGTTATAGTCCGAGTTTGATTAAAAAACATGAAAAACATTCATAACTCGAAAACTACAAAAAATCGCGGAACATACATGGGGGTGATTTGGGTACCTCAAAGGATGTTCTACCTCTGGACTTCCGCTTGACACTACTTTCTGGGACACGCTGTATATAAGAAGATAAGATATAATTTGAAATTAAGAACTGTCTGAATGAACGGTTCGGCCTTGGTTCGGTTGTGATTTATCAAGATTTATTTTAGGAGAATTAGGCCCCAGGACTTAGCATAATTCAATCATCATCATCATTACTGTCCCATTGCTGGGCACGGGCCTCTTCTCAGAATGAGAAGGATTTAGGCGTCATACTGGCCTGGTGCGGGTTGGCGGACTTTACACACCATCGAGAACTATTTGGAGTCCTCTCAGGTGTGCAGGTTTCCTCACGGTGTTTTCCTTCACCGTTAACGCAAGTGTAGCGACACTGCTGACGCGTAAGTTTTGTACACTCAAGCGCACCATTGTATTAACGCGGCGCAGCAGTCGTCTCCCCGCAACCGTACAGTTTGGTCGATACAATCATGTATTATTTTGTAATTATGTATTTAGACACTCTGGTACCAGTAAAGTTATATATATCCTAACACGTGACCATCATTGAATAACCATGCAACTTCCTTTCGTACCCCTACACAAGTGATAATCAATATGATCCGCACATGAACTCGAAAGGCCAGAGGTGCGAGCCGGGCTCGAACTCAGACCCATCTACATAGAAGGCAAGCGTTCAACTGCTAGGCTATCACTGCTAATTCTTAAATATTTGATAGTAATATAGATAGGTTAGAGGTCAGTGTAAACTGGAAAAGTATGGCTTGATGTGTAGCCGTGTGTACTAGGGTAATAAAATATGCCGATAAATCCCCCACATTCATCTCAATACCGTTAGTAAGAATAATCATCTTATTACCGAAAATTTCTTAGCCTAATTCAACAGTTAATTCTATTAAATAAAATAAAAGCATTGTTTCATTACACAAGATATATGTCGGTTCGTTCAATATTGAAACACCTGTAATACTCAGATCGCATGCTGTGCATAAGACACGCGAATGTGTCATTTTTGCTTTTTGCTTTGCACTAACTTTTTATATCAATGTCGATTTATTCTCCATGTGATATTACATCAGCTAATGATACACTAAAATTTAAAGTTGTTACTATGTAGGTATCAATTAAGTATTGATATTGTTAGTTGATTTTACGTGTGGTATTGGTTCTCAGGTCGTGCATTAAAAGAAAGAAAGAAAAAAGTTTATTACTATTGGGTTCATCGGGTTCATGTCTAAAGTAATTCTCAGTAGCAGTACTATAGGTTAGGTACCTACTACTACGTTTAGAATTGTCTCTGACAAAAACGCATTTTTTAGCCTCGCATTGTGGGCGTAATATAACCATCTGGAGAACTAAAGTAGATGGCGGAACCACCTTATGTAGATACCTACTCATCACATCCAATCAGAACGCGTTAAATTATATATTAGTAAAATAACATAAATAACATAACATCACGCCTTGTATTCCCCGAAGGGTTGGGCAGAGGTGTATAGTAACACCCACGTTTCGCCGTTATGTTTAAAGTCCCATGTAATAGGGGGCGAGCCTATTGCCATCAACCGGGCACAAATCCAGACTCCGAGCTACTACTGAGAAATTCCACACGGAAAAACCCAATAACACTTTGCTCGACCTGGGGATCGAACCCAAGACCTCACGCTCAGCAGTCGCGCTTGCGACCACTAGACCAACGAGGCAGTCTTAAAATAAAATAAAAACAATAAAATTAGGTACTTTGGTACCAACGATGGTAGCATACCTAA
Source organism: Amphipyra tragopoginis (assembly GCA_905220435.1). Lineage (NCBI taxonomy): Eukaryota > Metazoa > Arthropoda > Insecta > Lepidoptera > Noctuidae > Amphipyra > Amphipyra tragopoginis. Next base: position 12,838,378 of record HG992005.1, on the reverse strand, counting down.
GTTCCACAGTTTCCTGCCCCATTAACCTATTTGTTAATTTTAACGAGTTTTTAACTATTTTATTTATCATTTTTAGTTTTAAATAGAGAAACAACGATAACATGACACGCCCATCCAACATCTGTCTTCAAAGTATGTGCATAGGTATGCCAACGAGTCACCATGCTTGTGTTTGATATTTGCCATTGTCAACCACGCTCACAGAAAGTTCAATCCACGAAGAAGCGCCCCACTCTTAGTCTAAATCGCTACAGTGCAAAAGTGTACCTACATAATAAACAGCTATTGTTTTAGTTCCATTGCCACGCAATAGTTAGATGTGTGCATACGCAAACTTGTATCAGATAATTATAAATGATGTGTTTGTTGCCCCCTTCACCTATGTACTGGCGACTTTTCAGTCAGTGGGCCCAGCTAGTGAGCTGGCGAGTCACCGTCTGCCAACACAGTTCAATTTTAAATTTGAAAGGCAGACGCCGTTTTCTTCCGGCAATAGAAGTTAACCAGTCCACTTAACACCCCTTACCATAGACCAGTTGTTTTTAGCATATTTTACAATAGTCTTGCACCCACCAGGGACGGTCCATGACTGTATTCCAATAGTGCAGCCGTGGATAATCCCCGGTTGGTGCCCCACCCCATTTTAGATTAAAGTTCTCAAAGGGGCCTCTGCGCGGGCCTGTGTCCTCCGTATGCGTTCTAAAGGACCGGACATCTTCCGCACGGAAGATGAGCCGTGAATAGAAAGAGAAGAAGTGATGTGCATACGTACCACGTGGCTACATCTCACAAAAAGGAATGGAGCGCTTCTTTGTGGATTGAACGCATTGTAGCTGACGGGTTGGTGATCGTAGTATTTTGTGGTGACTGTACACAGGTTGCTAAAGGCCGTGCTCTTGATGTATCCCATCATATTTTACGCAATTAATGGTGCAGGAGGCCCTCCTCTATGCCGAAAACCATCCATACCATACAAAAACCGCCATGCAAGAATCTCATACAAACAAAATTTATAGGTTCTATAGTAACGAGACATTTAGTATGGCGCATTTCAGTTTTATTACATCACACAATAAATAACAAAAGCCATAAATTATTCATATAATATATTATTTTGTAGTTATGTACAATGAGATCCTCATTATAATAGGTCACTGACCGTGTGCTTCGATAGAGAGCTCGAAGCGATTTAGTCTTTCACGCCACCTCTGCCTGGCGGTAAATCAACTTATCTATTTACAAAATCCTGAAGCAAAAGGTGACTATTAATTGTTACACAAATATCAGTACATAGGTAGTCGTCTCAAAAGTAAAATGACGCCGATCTCCAGCCCATTTATCCGATTTTCGTATAACATATAAGCGGTAATGCGGTGGAGGAGCGATTCATTTTAGTTTAGATGAACTCTACAACAACGGCTTATGTCAAAATATACCAACAAAAAAAAGTCAAAAACCATTCCGTATCAGTGTTAATTTTCAGTGCATTTCAGCATCTGCCAAAACTTTAAAAGTAAAACAATCAAAATTGTTGATTGTAGTTTGACTTAAGCCCTTGTTGTTCTGGGTATACTACATTATCTATTAATACCTAATGATCAAAAATGATCTAGGATAAATTAAACAATCGTAAATAACAGAATAAAAGCTGCCATCATTATTATCTAAATATTTGTAGAAAAAAACTTAATTGATTACAAAGTAACGACGCACAGACTACTTAACAAAAATAAAACATTTAAAAGAAGATTCATAAAACTACAAAGAAAAATAACATGGCGAGAGGAAGGATAGTCATGGTAATCATTATATTTATGAGCGTAACCAAGAGGGGCTAAATTGCTCTTACTAACTACAGGCCTGACTATTTATCACATATCAAAAAAGGCGTAATAATTAATTAATAGTACCTACGTGATCTTCTGATCAAATCCTAGCTAAGGTATATCATAACGGGTATTGTGCGTCTCAGTAGCGTACGTCCTTAAAGTATTAGGGTAACCACACACCTTTCTACCTTTCTAAAAATATACCTATAACAGTACCCCAAGTGTGAGTTTTTTTACGTTACTACAGTAGTTGCGTCACTCCAAAAATGTATGAAAATTTAGGCAGCGCCTCTAGCGGCGAATAGCGTGACTAAAAATTTGTTTGACATTTTTGGCTTGACGCAACTACAGTAGTAACGTAAAAAACTTACACTTCGGGTACAGAGTTCCATTGCCACGGATAAAGTTGTGTCAATAGAATGGCGGTGGCAGCACCTCTGTTGGTACCGATCACAACCAATCAAAACGAGTTAAATTGACATTAGCAATATAGTCAAACAAACTTTAACCAATGAAATTGCTCTGGTACCAACGATGGTTGCGCCTTTAGTTCTCTAATTTCGTACCCTAAAGAGTTATCAACATAGTTAAACGCTGCAAAGCTTAACGCCCCAACTGACAACTAGAATCTTGTGCTAGAAGAATCTAGACGCTTGTCGATGCATACATTACCATCAAATATGGCCATTAGTATAAATATTTATTCGGCCATATTTTTCTAATAAATTTATGCATTATTCTAGTTTGACTTAAGTATTTCAGCTTTGTAAAAAGGCACGCAGCTTTTATTAGAAAACCATACACACATCATACACGCTTTAAATGACATCTACATATTGGTTCGAGAAAGTATTAAGTGACCTCAATTGACGTTAAACATTAATGGATATAGTGGAAATAACGTGCCACTGCTATTCTGAACAGCCATTTTGCACAACGACAATTACATGCCTTGTGGAAATTAGCTCAGATTGCACTGTGCGATTTAGAGTGCACCCCGGTAGTCTAAGACGTGGATGTTATAAAAGACAGGCCCCGAAAACGCCCTCCCTTCGTGCAATAATAATATATTCCTTAAAATTCCTACGTGAAATATCTATTTTAAGTTCCATTCCCAATAATTTCTTTTTTTTTAATTAATTTGGATCACGTTAAAGGGGTTAGTGGAATGTACACTCTCAGCCCGAGACATTATTGTTATCCTTAACTTTTAATATTAAATAGAAAAGGACAGCATGTAAGTCTCGGGCTATCTCGGCGAGAGCCTAGAGGGGCCTATTGATACAGTATAAAAATTCACGTAAATGCAGTGAAGACGCGCCTTTTTAATAACCGACTTCAAAAAAAGAAGGAAGTTCTCAATTCGACTGTTTATTTTATTATTTTAGACGACCTTTATCCTGTTATGCTAGACGCGATGTTCAATACAAAAATACATTTACGAGTACATTGTCTCTCAAATTGTGGTGCTGACTGCTATTGACATTTAGTTGTAGCTTTTAATTATTTTTACTTTTATGACACTGATTTAAAACAGAGTTTTATCTTTAAACAGTGCGTTTCGAGTATGTACATACTTTGATATAATTTGATGCACTAGTATAAACCACTTATCGGATTAAAACATAGAGATAAGTCTAAACTAATGATTTGGCGCTTTTTTCTTTCGTATTGACGCGAATTTTTGTATTAAATCTCAGCGTAGAGGGCGTGACATTTTAGTTTATGCGATCCCTACATTACTACGTATCATCAATACATAAAATACATAGTTCTAATACACATTGTATGTTTTAGCCCGAAAAGCTTGAATAAGATGATTGTAAAATGCATTCCCTTAAATGGAATTTTAACCTACATTGACATTTATAGCAGACAAAAAGTCTGTGGTACCGATTCTGTCGTGCACAAACTAAACTAGACTTTAGACTATTGCCATCTTTTTCACTCTGACAAAATTAGAAAGAGTCGGAAGTAAATAGGAGCTGTCTACTTGAACTAAAGTTAATGACACGTCATCTCTGACGTACAATACGGCCGACGTCTCTTGGTGAGTTTGAAGTTAGTTGTTTGGCTACGCAATGAATCTTTTAGAAAAGAAATTGTCTACTTCGCAGCTAACTTCAGACTCGCCAAGATACGTCGGCCGTATTTTAGTTCTTTCTATCTCCCTGTCCTTTTTTCGTGCTGTCTGTAAGTAAAATATAGATAGCAATTCTCTAATTTTAATTTAGTTGGTGAACATGAAAATCGGCACCAGCGTAAAGATTAAGAATAAAACGTGTAAGAACCAAAAACCTAATTAGATTTTAACATAACATTATGCCTGTATTCCCCGAAGGGTTGGGCAGAGGTTTATAGTACACCCACAATTTTGCCGTTATGTTTAAGTCCCATGTAATAGGGGGCGAGCCTATTGCCATCAGCCACTCCGGGCGGCTGCTACTGAGAAATTCCACACGGAAACACCCAATAACACTTTGTCCGACCTGGGGATCGAACCCAGGACCTCACGCTCAGCAGTCGCGTGTGCGACCACTAGACCAACGAGGCAGTCCTTTTTCCTTGGCATTTGCAATCGACTACTTAATCCATTTCAGCGATTTTTACTGTCTCAATCGAGATAAAGATAATTCAGATTTATGCCAATTATAATTTTAAAACTTGTATGGAAATTTTAGTTCAACTAAATTGGACAGCTCTTATTTACGAGTGTCTCTTTCTTATTTTATCAGAGCGAAAAAGATGGAGATAGCCTAAATTAAGTTTAGTTTGTGCACAGGATCGACACCATTCAAACAAACAATTGATATAACAATTTACGTATTCCTCAGAGTGGTTATTTTATGGTTTAAGTACGCACTGTATATTGGGTATTATTGATAATTCATTTCTTTGGGAATTTATCACATTATGAATCTAATCAACCTATATAGGGTGACTGGTAATTAGTGACCGATACTTTAACACATGATTGTACTCATGATAACAAACAACTTTCCCTAAGAAACATTATTTATAAAACAAAAAAAAAATATTTTCATGTTACGAGTCGCGTCCATTCCGCAACGACTTACTAATAAATTTTAAATGAAAAAAATAAAATTAAAATAATGTGTCTTTGGGAATGTTGTTTGTTATCATGAGTACCTACAATCATGTGTTAAAGTATCGGTCACTAATTACCAGTCACCCTATATAAAACAAATAAAATAAGAAATATGTATCTATCTATGTATGTTAGTTAAATAAAATCAACCTGGTAAATCATGATTCCAGATCATCACTACATAGTTTAAAACAAAGTCGTTTCCTGTTGTCTGTCTGTCCCTATGTATGCTTAGATCTTTAAAATTACGCAACGGATTTTGATGCGGTGTTTTTTAATAGATAGAGTGATTCAAGAGGAAGGTTTATATGTATAACACATTCATAATATGGTAGAGAAAAACGCGGAATACGCGATAATCGACATCCACGCGGGAGAAACCGCTAGCGACCTCTAGTACAAAATAAATTAACAAAAAAAAAACAATAATTTTAGATATAACTGATGGATAATCTACACCTACATATTTACATTTTGCTGTCTTTTATACAACGTGTCCGGGTTTGTCGTAAAAAAATTAAAGGGCGCTTTATACACTAAATTTTATCGCACCCAACTAACCACTTTTGGGGTCTATTCCCCACCCGGGGGAGTGGAGAAAGATAGAGCTATTTTAGTATCCGAGTTAGGTACCTATTTCGACCTCTAAATATTCAAACATTCATATCTTATGTGGTCAATCAGATCAGACTGCACTAGCGGGTGCGGGGGCGGGCGCGGGTGCTTCGGTCTTGGCGTCTGCGTATTCACAGTAGTGCCGAACGAGCTATCGTCCGACACTTAGGCGGGTGAATCAAACAGACGCTATATCACTGTGAACGATACGGGCGGACTGAGCTATTAGAAACACCCGCGCCACCGCGCCCGCGCCCGCCTCATGCAGGCGCGCGACTCGCGGGCGCACTGTAAATGCAACTGGCGTCTACATACATTTGATTTACACGCGCCCGCGCTAGCACGCGCTCCCGCCTCCACTCTGAAATACGGCTAAGACTTAGGTCTCACAGAAGCGTAAATTTCATTTCGTTTGAAAGGCTACACAGCATAGAAAACCTAAAAAAATATGAAACTGCCATAAATAAGTTAACAAATGTTTGTAATGAGGCATGAAAATGAAATTTCATACATTGTTTTCACATTTTCTAAAATACTACTAAATCTAAAGGCCTAAGTCCGCAACTTTTGTGTGTTTTTTTTAGTATTTGCGTTGCTCTACACTCCTGTGAAAGAATCACGCTTCTGTGAGAGTTAGATCTTAAGTTGTATTTGAATATGTATAGGTCGAAATATCTAAGGCAAACCCATTTCTCTATTTTTGTGGGTTTCGACTTTAAAATCCGGAATTCGAAAATTGAGTGCTTATACTTCCCTTAAATGTTTATTACTACAAACCCACATATTGTCACATAAACTTATAGACCAAAAAATGAAAAAAAAAACAATTATTGTCACACACCGAGTTAAATTATATGTAAAATTGAAGTTATATGCAATGAGCCTTTGAATAACCTTTAGCAATAACTCTGATTCAACCAAGTAGATAAGTAATTGAGCAAATTAATTCAACAATCTTCTACTTCCTTCCCAGCAATTGTAATACCATTGTGATTAATTGAGTGAAGATTAAAAAACAATAAAAAGTATATTTAATAATATTATTTACGCAAGAAGTACCCGCTAACTTGACGTAATAAGTACTTAAATATAAATTACTAATAGCAGCAATAATCAGAAATAATAAATAACACATTAAAAACTTCACATTTATCTCATAACTTGCTATCAATATTCAAGGTTTTTGTATCTGATTTCTCATGAACATGATAGTTTTGATTATGGGAGGAAGCACAAAACAAGCCTGTACACTTGCTGAACAAAAGCACCTATATCAATTTTTGTAACAAAATAACAGGTTCATAAATCATAATTTGTACTTAATTTTTGGTTGCTAAACTGCACTGAAAACATAATATCAGATATTTTAAATTGTAATTACATAAAAACATGGAATGACAAGTAATTTTACTAATTCTAAATTATGTATTTTAAACACATTCTTGAATCTCTTTGAGTTTATATACAAAATTGACAAGTCTGGAACAAATTGGTCTACTTTTATCAAAATTATAAAAAGCAGTAAATAAAAAGACAATGAGTGCTCATGACATGTAAATTTTAGCAGATTGGAATTCATTATATAGCTTATACAGAATCTAAAGGCAAAGAAAAATAGACAATTCACATACAAAGGATTGTAAAAAGAATTTCAACGATATATATTAATGTTGTAAATTGTTTGTTATGTCAAGATTTACATTAAATATAAATTAAATTAAAACAAATAAAAATGATTACATAAGCAAAGTTTACTATGTGGCTCTAGTATACCAAATTCGATTGCAACGGATATTGGTAGTTCTATGGTAACTCCACACATCCTTCACATTGTATGCTAGTATGTGAAAATTTCAAACATGTCCATTTTTCCTTCATACAAATGTTTCTAAGTTTCCAAAGTACAGTATCACATGATAATGTGAAACACTGGTTTTTTTTATTAAACTACATAAATGAAGTGCAAAATTACCATGAAATCCAAGGTGGTTGGTTCATCTTACTTATTGGCACATGTGTCATGTTTATTGGCAGATTGATAACTGCATAGCTTTTCTTAAGCTTTCTTAGTGTACGAAGTATTGTGGCACCACTTCGCCCAAGGAGAAATGCTGCTGGTATGTTCACATCTAGCTCCATTCTGAAAAAGTATAATTAATATAATTAGTGGCGTAGGTTGCCGTAGACGGGCGCTGTATCAAAATTTGTCGGGTTCCACCCGATTGCGACGAAGCTCAAATGGGGGGTAAAGATTTTTCACAGAAGAAATGAAAACGCAAACAACCATAGACCAAATATAAAGAGGCGGTCCAACCTCTTTATATTTGGTCTATGGTTGTATGGAGTGTCTGAGGTGTGCTGAGTTTAGCATTTAAGAGTTTAGAGTTTGGCGTACGGTATAAGAGGTTGAATGAGATTATGGATAACATTCTACAAAGTTTTGCTGATACTCATCGGTCCCCTGTACCCCAGGGGGCCCGTATGCTCTGTATGCCTAATGCTTCTTGCTGCACCCACATTTGAAATTTTCTGGGATTATAAAAATATGCTGTCTTTTCTTGGTTTTTAACTTCTCAACTACTTCACAGACATTAATTACATCAAAATCACTTTGACAGTTTAGCCGTGCAGATAGAACAAATAAAATATGATTAATCTCACTTTTGCATTTACTTATACATAGTATTTAGTTGCCAATTAGGCAATTATAGTTAAAACAAATCAATTGAAATTTAAAACACCATGTAAGATAACTGGATAACTGTAAGGTTGTTCAAAAGTAATTTAGTTTAACCCTTCCCGCGCCGGGCGCACCGGGTACCGCTAGAGGGCGCGCGACGATCTCCGGCCCCCCTAGTGTGTAGCCTGCGGGCGGCGGGTTTGGGGAACCGTCGCCCGACAGTAACAGACCCGAGAAGGCAGCGCGCAGTGTTGCGTGTGCGCCTCTCTGGAGGACCTCCAGGTTCGCCAGAGGCTGGCGGGCCGAGGCCTGCCGGGGTTGCGGTGCATGCAGCTGCGAATCTCGCGACCCCGGCCATAGGTCAGGAAAAGGAACACCGTGGGTTTTTAGCCAGTAAGAGTCCGGCATGACCCTTCGCCTTCCCAGGGCGGAGGGCATCCAAAAGGAATTAACAAAGAAAAAAAAAACTCTTGCTTCTGAAAAAGTTTGATTGATTCTATGCAGTAATTTTTTGAATCTCAATACTCGACATAAAATTCTTTAAAACGAAATTACTTTCTGAACAACCTAATAAATAAAACAACATACTTATCATCCACCATTTCAATTAGATGATCAAGTGAATCATCCCATTTGTCTACAGATTCTGTTATAATAATGGCCCTCGCTCCAGCCTGCTGGGCTTTGGCTGTTTTGAACACAAAAGAACACTCCCTGAAAATATATGAAATAGAATCCATTAGAATAACACTACACAAATTGAAACTTATAAACAACATCACTCCAAAACTGCAATCTATCTATAAACTGAATTTTAGATACAAATCAATGGATACAGTTTGTGTATTTTAAGTATCCCTCTTTACAATTCACGACATGAGGTTACGCAGTAGCTCTTTATCATGGTGTCTAAATGGTGTAAGCGCTTAGTGCGCAATGGCTGAGTGCAGTCGGAAACACACAAATGACAATATTGTGCTTTCATTATGCTATGGAAACTAGTTACTTAACTGATGCCAAAAGTGCTTTGTAATTTTTGTTTGTTGTTAATTCTATTTCACAAATAGTATTATTTCTTGTTATTAGGTTAAATTTTACATTATATTTTATGATGTTTATGGTTAATAGATACCTGTGTAGCTTTTAGCAGGCGTGTGTTACGAATGTAAAACTGCAAAATTGTTTTACAACTTTAGACGAGAGGAATAATTTACAAATATTTACATGAGCAGCATTATTACAGGCATGGTTTCAAAAATAAAGTATTTAAAACTTTTAGCAAAATTCACTGACGAAAGGTATCTGGTACCGATCCATTCAGAATACACCGCCTGCTGCACCCTGGTTTAATTGTGCCGGCTTTTCCAGAGAAATGCTTGTTAGTGCGTTAAGGTTGCGTTCTGGTCATTTTCCGCTTAACAAGTTTTATCATTTGATGGGTGTTAGATCCTCGCCAATGTGTGATGATTGTAATAAATTAGAAGACTTCATACACTTAGTGGTGGAGTGTGATCAGTATCGCAACCTAAGATCTCGGTTAATATCCGACCTTAATCTGCATAATGGGGTTCTTAATATAGTTTTATCCCAACCAATGTCAGGAACATGTAGGCGGATATTGGGTTTTGTGAGAATGTGTATGAGGGAAAGAAAATTGAATGAAGCATAATAATGTTTAAAAATTAAATCTATGTACTTTTAATTTGCATTCTCCCATGGGGCTGGCATAGCCACCCAGAGTGGCTGAAGCCTCGTAAAAAAAAATAGATTTAAAAAAAAAAAAAAAAAAACTTTTACTGAAAAATGTTATAATTCTTCCAATCATTCAATTATTTTTATTTGCAAACTATTTTCTTTTTGACTGTACCTACATGAATGTCACTAGTTGCCGACTTCAGAGAGGCACACATATATTATGGATACTGTACTATATGCATGGACGGTTATTGCATGCAATATTAAAGCATAAACATCAACACCAGGCTGTAAGTTTTCCTATGATCAAATTATAAAATTAGATAAAGCTTACCCTCTCTCTGATAAAGCAATCTGTCCTACAATATCATCATGATTAACTATATCTGCACAGCTATGCAGTGGTACAGTCGGCACTAGTCGAGCATCGTAAAACTGTATACTTTCATTCTGAAAAATAAATGTAAATGATGCTTTAGTATTTTATTTTTAATTAACTTTAACAAATATTTTTTATACCTATGTATTTAATACTTACGAAAGGTGTACCAAAATCTTTGGCTGGTCTGATTCTATAGGAATACCTAAGTTCGGGAGGGTCTAATATTTCGAAAAACACGTCACCAAATATAACATCCGCTGTAGAAACGCCATCATAGAAGTGTAAATCATTTGCTGTAGTAGTAAAATAAAAAGGAACATTAATAAACACTTATAAATCTAATACAGACATAACCTACAATCACATTAAGATGAAATTACCACCAGGCGAGACCGCACTTGTAAATATGATGAGTAATAAGCTAGAATATAAGGGCACGAGCTTTTTTTTAGAATTTAGTTTCATATTAACGTAGCAAACAATTATTTTTAATCGCAAGTTGCCGATTTCAATAGTCAATAGACGAATTTGTCTGACAGTTGGGTTGGCAGTTGACATTGACAGTTGACACAAACATGCTGTGCATCGAGATCGCAAAAAAAGTAAAATTCAAATGTTCAAAACTACTACATAATTAATTAATTACGGAATTCTCCGAAAAAATTACAGTAGATTACTAAAATCGAATACAATGCAATTCTATTGATTAATTGAACATTTACTGATTAACTAATGACGACTTTATAGTCCAGTTATGGAATGACTCAAAGGAGGGTATAGAGTGCGTGAGCGGGAACCGGGAACCTAAGCGATTTCTTCAGAAACTTATTCAGGGTGCATAGGGAGAAAACATACTAAAAGTTCTGACGTCTAGGAGGCGAGCCGGAGGGAGGGGGTGGTATCAAAGGTCTCAATTTTAGATTTTTCTTTTTCGCCAATATCTCAAAAACGGTGCGTTGTAGCGAAAAATGTTGTAAGATGAAATGAAAGCTTATAAAATTCTCTATAACTTTGAGTTAACATACTTTTCCATATTCTCAACCGTTTTTAAACTACATGCTACAGAAATGTAGAAATTAAAGTTATTCAGCGTGATGACCTTTACTTGATACGAAAATTTTCTTAAAATTTATTGTAACATAAGCTGGGAATACTTCCACGTGGTGAAGGTGGTAACAGTAAGAAATCGCGTTTTTTTAACAGCGGATAACTCAGCTGAGACGGGAAAAACAATCAATCATGATATTGATGAAGGTTGCTTTTCGCTCAATATCTCTAATGCTCATTGTAGGAAACGCCACCTTATTGGCTAAAACTCCCATTAATATCGTATACATGCCTTGGTCGGGCTTATTATTATAGGTTTTCGTAATTTGTTTGGCACGGTAGCCTACCCGGTAACGCTGGGGCGCAGCCACAAAATATTCTTTTCAGATAAACACTGTTATTAGTAACACAATTGGGTTATCCAACGTGAGTACTAATAAATAAGTATCCTGTATGTGTCACCTTGCCGCAGAGAAGTATTTTAGGGCCCACTCTGTTCCTCGTATTCGTCAACAACCTCTGCAACCTAAATATACCAAATAAGTACCCAAATAGTTTCTTATGCTGATGACACTGCACTAACTTTTGCCGCTAACTCATGGTTGGAACTATAGTCAATTGCACAAAAAGGATTTAACTCCACATTAAGATGGCTTTATGCACACTCCCTGACCCTGAATACCAATAAAACTAATTTTATTACCTTCTCAATAAATTCAAATTCCCAACCAAATCCTTCTATCTCCCTAAAAGCTCACTTGTGTAGTTTAATGTCGCAGTAAGCCTGCTAGTGCCCTTCACTTACTCCAGTAGATCAAATAAAATATCTTGGCATTATTAAAGACCAACACTTAAATTTCAAATCACACATTAATATCCTATCCGGCCGCGTACGAAAACTTATTTTAAAATACTGCGACATGTAGCACACGCTTCGGTTATCCGGAATGTATAGGTACTTCGCTCTTTGCCAATTACTAGTCACCTATTGTATTTCCTGCTGGGGCGGAGCTGCAAAGACAGTGATGAAGCCTATAGAGATCGCTCACAGAGCCATACTTAAAGTTGGCACCTTTCGCCCTATCTTATTTCCAACGACCGAACTTTATAAATCCTGGAACGTTTTAAATGTACGACAACAGTACATTTTACATATAGTTTACTCCAACATTCCAGAACACCATAAAGACATATCTCTAAACGTCGGAAATACAGAATCTGCACAATTCCACCTCCACGTACCTCTTTCGTAAAACGGTTCTCTTTATACTACTACATACTCTTTATACTGACTTGATAGACTGCCTCGTTGGTCTAGTGGTCGCAAGCGCGACTGCTGAGCGTGAGGTCTTGGGTTCGATCCCCAGGTCGAGCAAAGTGATATTGGGTTTTTCCTTGTGGAATTTCACACTAGCAGCTCGGAGTCTGGATTTGTGCCCGGTTGATGGCAATAGGCTCGCCCCCTATTACATGGGACTTAAACATAACGGCGAAACGTGGGTGTTACTATACACCTCTGCCCAACCCTTCGGGGAATACAAGGCGTGATGTTATGTGGTTCTCTTTATATCTTGCTCCATCTCTCTTTAATAAAATTAATGCAAAATGTCGAATCTTTAAACTCTCTTACAACAATTGTAAAAAAAACTGTACGGACACTTCTCTTGGACCTCAATTAGGATGACACTGAATTATTCCTCACAAAGTAATCACGTAAACACACACTTATACACACACACACACACACCCACACACTCTAGATATGTTTTGTATAAATAATAATAAAAATATAATATATATGTATTAATTTGATTGTGATTACGATTATGATTTTAATTTTGATTGAATTTATTGTTTAAGTTTATCACATTTATGTATTGTTGCTGTAAACCGGAAGAGCGGAAGTACCTAATATAAGCAATTTTTTGCTGAAAGGTAGTTCCTATCTTTATATTGTTATTTACATAAGTGGATGAAATAAAAGTTATTTATTATAAATAACTTTTGTTTAATAACTACATTGTTATCCAAATGCTGTTAAAATTTAAAATCTAAAATTTTATTATTTTTATAATAATCCGCCAATCAGGGAATCGGCACTGTCTCTCCGTAACACAGGCTAAATTTTAGCCTATCTAGGAGAACCTTAGAATAAGTACTAAAGCATAGAAGCCGCCTCGGTACTTGAAAAACGTACAGGGGCATCTGTCAAATATGGGCCATTTCGAGATTTTGAGCCAAAGCCACGCTACCAAATTAAATAGCCCGCCACTAGTACCGCCTGTCAAACGGCAACGACATTTTAATTTTTGTCGTATAATACTTGTGTCAGTGGCGCGGTGATTTGAAAAAATATTTTAGTCTAGAATTTATATTTAATTAATTGTGTTTTGTATATGTGCACATTGTTCTTATAAATAAGAGTGTGCGCTACGTCCTGAATAGTAAAAAAAATGAAAATCTCGCAAGGGATGTACAAAAAATCAAAGTGAAAATATCAGTTTCCACAAGTACGTAGTATTTTTATGTTTATTCATAGATTTTCCTTTAAATATATTTCATTATACATAAAATTAGTAAAAGTAAGACATTACCTTCTAAATCTTATCTATTTATCAATATGAATATTCGCCAAAGAAATTATTAAAGGGGTGCGAACATTTTATCGAAAAATCTATCGACAACGTGATTTTTGTGTTAGGTTTAATTAATTAGGTATTTATACTTTTTTTTTCATTCAGGTTTCCCTGTGAAGAATATTTTCGAATTATATGGATTGCCGTGGTAGCTCACGAAATTGGTTGGGTTCCAAGAAAGCACCACAGAATTTGCTCCAGCCATTTCACTTTATCTTCTTTTACTCGTTCTGGCAAATGGCGGAGACTGAAGGGGGACTCTATACCAACATTATACCTTCAATCTAAATTTAAAAGCCTAAGTTCTTATTGAATTGCATGTCTACAGGAAGTAAAAGAATTCGTGTAATTTCTTAAAAAAAATTGGTACAGATAAAAAATAAATATCTTTTTTTTCTTGCAACGTTACGTTAGACATCTTCTTTCGGCCATTCATACAATAGACTATTTCAGATAATATTTCATTGTCTTGTTTATCTTTCAAATAAATGTTGTTAATACAGTCGTAATCTTCAAGCCTGATAGATAAAAGAATTAGGAGAACAGTGAATCTAAACAAAATTAACGTATTAAATAAACGATGATTAACTTACTTCTCAATCAGTTTGCATTTGGTGCCACAAACTTTAACTCCTTTTTACCGTAATTATCTAAAATCTTATATTATTAGGGATGAGGTTTTTTTTAATAGATAGAGTGATTCAAGAGGAAGGTTTTAAGCTTTTTTTAAACGTACACGTGCGAAGCCGGGGCGGGTCGCTAGTTATTTTAAATAAAACAATCATTATTTTGTTTTAGGTAAATTTCCAGCGCCTCGAAATTGTTGACAACTTACCTGAGACCACGTGGCGCCGTTCTAGTGACAGAAAAAAACGTGCATGTCCAAGTACATTACAAGGAATACTCAATAATAATGCATTTAACTTTTGTGAAGCTTTTAGTCATTGCAAATTAAATAATAGACATTTATACTTAAACGATGACTTTATTTATTGATAGCGATAATAACAGGACCAGTCGAAGTGATGATGCTCGGGAGAGGCCTATGTCCAGCAGTGGGCATCTTTCGGCTGAATAATAATGATATTATAACTTTACTTTTGTCATTATAACTTTCTAAGAAGTAAGTATTTATATGTACTATGCTATGGCAATATCCGGCATGGCTGTTATTTGGTTAACACAATCATAGTCACCTTCTTTCGGCCTTACAATACTACTTTAGATATTTCGTAATATACATTATACGATGACTTTATTTTATCGATAGCTATAGTCTAATAGTGTGAATACCCTCATCCGTAGTCTCTGTACAAAAGGTTACAAAATTAATTTTTACGGCCTGTCAAAAGTTTATCTTTCCCGCTCTGACAACAGCGAGTCCGCCATATGAGTAAATAGCATGGCTATATTTTGATTCGTTTATGCTAAGTAGCGCTCCTTCTATGCTTTATACTTATTCTAAGAGGAGAACAGTCACCTGTCTTTATTGTAATTGAGCCTAAAAAATATATAAATGCAACATTTATAAACTTGACAATTCCATTATGAAATAAACTATTATTATTTTAGGGTGTATACATTTTTGTATCTCGGTAATAATTTGCCGGTTTTAAAGTTTAGCACGGGCCGAAGCCAAGTGATAACCTTAGGGCGAGGCCACAACACTGCGTTGCGGCGCCACAGTGGGCTGAAATTGAACTTTCATAGACATTTTCATAAAAATTTTTGAGTGGCTGTTTTTTTGCATGGATGTGCTTCAGAAGACTATACATGCTTATATAGCTTTTCTTAGTATCAACATTGCTTGTTGTCTGTGTATGGGAAAAACCCAAAGCCGGAAGTTAGTAGCAGTGCCTAAACACTTAAGGCTGGAACCCACATCCGACCCGCAGACCTTCTACACCCGCACTCTGTGGGTTGCAGCCTTTAGACACTTGAATCGTATAGTATCTCATAAATCACATCATCCATTTTGTGTGTGTATTGTGATGTGATTCATGGTAATTCACGCACAATGCGAAATTAACGAATAAGAACAAGTACTCAATTTAACGATCCAAAAATTAATAATTCCGTGTCGCTGTGATGTTCATATCACGACAAACCATTTCGCTGAACTAACATTTGTCTTATAATAATCAGCACGCGGGCGAATGAATTACTCACGTTGTTATTGGTGCAAAGGAAGGAGCTGATAGCCAACGTATATTAAGGTCTGGTTCACCATCATAAATGGACTACCTTTATTATTATCCACCCAAAATTTTAGTGCTGGGCACTTGTCGGTGTAGCAATCTCCATCTTTCTCTATCCAGAGCAAATTCCTCAATTTCTCTGTATGTTATAACTTCTGCCTTTTCCTTCAATTGATCTGTGTACTTTCTTCTTGGTCTACCTGGTTTTCTCTTTGCTGGTAATTTACCTTGTATGATGTTAGTAATAAAGCTGTCGTGTCGCACGTCGTATTATTATACAGGGTGTAAACGAATTCGTGCAATTCCGTCAAACCACATGATGTATTATTGGTATAGATTTAAAAAAATAACTTTTTTTTCCAAATAAAAAATTGATGTGATAGAAAATTTCGACGCCATGCACAAATGAATGAAGGCACGGAGATACAGGAGTTTTCATAAAAAGAATATCAACATTTTAAAAAAGAAAATATGAGTACATAATATACCTAATATAGGGTTCTTGATGATGTCGTTTACGTTTTTTCGATGGCAGTCTCCTTACGGCTATAATTTACGAAATGACACTGACACCTATGTTAGGACTCAACTTTTGTTGAACACAGTGTAATCTGGGGTTTAAAGTTGAAAGTAAATAACGTGACGTGTACTTTTCAAGATGGTACTTTTACACTATGGTGAGGGAATAACCACTTAACTAACAAAGTAACAGTATAATTTAAACGTTCCGTTTTATAAAAAACACAAACTTTACCAAATAATTAGATTTAGATGGATTTTTTGATTATTGAAGATTTATGATATTCTTTCATCTACTACGAAATTGGACATGATAATTTAAAAATATATTTTTAAAACCATAAAACGTGACATTAAATTTGAAGTGCAGTCTAGTAACATCACTTACGTAAAACGAAATGTAAAATATCATTAGCCTGTGTTTCCATAATAATTCAGTACCATTAATTCGGGGAAATATAATCAATGCCGGGTAAATTCCAAACAGTAATTCGTTGCTTTTTGAATAGTAGCATTGTAACTGAATGATTAAACTCTGACTTAAAATATCTTTGGGCTAATATAAGTAAACCATAATAATGAAGTACAGTCACTGCTCTTTAATTCTAAATTCTATCACACTTTTAATTTAACGATTTTAAGCGTAGTTTCGGGGGAAATTTACCCATAACTTTGGCATCCCTAGCAGTGTCAATAAAAACAAATGGTGTAGAAATTTAGAGGGAATTGTAATATTCTTCTTGTAGTGAGTGGACAATACATAAAGAAAGTTTAAGTTCGTTTTGAAGAAATACCTACTTGTTGCATCACCAGGCCCAGGTATAATAATAGTTTTTATTACCAATATTTATCTTAATTAGCTAGGTATATAATGCCGGTAAATGACTTTATATACTATCATATAATAACACGCGTTAAATTGTCAGTAAAATTCATTAGTTCAATGTTTATTTATTATTTACGTGATTTTCTTTGTAGTTGCTATGTGTACACTTGCTATATGAAACCATATCACTGAAACTATTCAGAGTACTAAAGTCTTATGATTGAGTGTTTACATTAAGTATATTTATTTTTAAATATATTATTTGTACCTATTCTTGTGTAAATATGAGTGTAGGAACCAAAAGATATTTTATTACATATTTATCCAATTCTTGTGTAATAAGTTCTTTAGTTCTCTAAGACTATTTCACAATATTTAAACCAGGCATCATAATTATTACATACATACACAACACTATTTAGTGCACCTACCATGTTTTGTCTCTGCATCACACTAAGGTCGACTGGTAGAGAATGCCGAAGGCATTAAGTCTGCATGTTTCCATAGTAGACAAGGCCAGTACGCAGCCGTCCGAACTAATCGCGTATACTTCAGAATACACATTTGACGATCAAGCATTCTAAACTATACATCAGTATTCCGCAATAATTGTGTATATTTTAGAATTGATAATTTCAAGCATACAATTCTAAAATATACTTCACTAGTAGGTAATCGTTGAACCGCCGCATTTCAAAACGGCCCTGTTTTTGATAACGGCTAGCCGTAATGTAATATGGCGGAATATACAATCCGACTACGACAGATATACAGGGTGGTAATTTGCGATGGGGCATGAAGGGCAGCTACCTTAACCATTAAAGCTACAGGAAAACGTTCTTAGAAGACTACTCCTCAATTTTGGTATAATTTCAATCGGCATTCACAGATTTTGAAAAAAAGTACAGTCAGCGAGAAAAGGGGCTGTTTTCACAAAACTTTTTTATGATGCCAATCGATCCCATTTCCTATAAGGATCAAAAGACTCTTCCGGACCCACTGAGGTTTGAGTACTAGAAACGTCAGAAATAACAAAAAACTATTTGAGATGGCTTAGTTATAATTGCAGCTACAGCTACCTTAATCGTTATCTCTACAAGAAAATGTTGCTAGGAGACCGGCCATAATTTTTGAAATTATTTCGAAAAGCAAAAAAAAAAATTGAAAAAAAAATTGGTACAGTCTGAGACTTTTTTATGATGCCAATCGATCCTATTTCCCATAAGGATCAAAATACTTTTCTGGACCTACTGAGGTTAGAGTACTAGAAACGTCAGAAATCACGAAAAACAACATTTTGTTAAAAGTTACGGTAATGCCGAATAAAATTTAAAGGAGATGGACAAAAATTGTATAGGCCTGTACCCCAGGCGGTACAGAGATGAAATCTATGTAATTTAAAAGTACATTTCGTCTATATAAAGAATATGCAAGGTACATGTAGCTCTGCAGATTTGGACAAAAGTTATGAAGGTTTAAAAATGTTGGTTTGGTCACTTTGATTTAACTATGATTTTTCTACTACTATTCTTTTGTAGTATATTACAGCCTGAAAATAAAACAAAGTGCACTGTTTTATGCATTTTACATTTAATATGATTAGTTAGTACCGTATATTATAATTATGATCATCAATACTTTCTTGGTGTATCTCGCCCATATCAAGTACCACAGGTCCATTTTCTTTATTCCATTTCACTTATATACAACATTGTTTATAATAAGTGGAGCACTCGTATGGAACTACGACTCTAATATAAACAGACTATATTGATATAAAGGTGAAATAAAATAATAACACAAACACGAAGCCAAAGAACAGAAACGGCGCAGAATCGAGTATAAAGCGCGAAACACGTGAGTCGCAATCGCGACTAACGGACGCGAATGGTGGTCGTGAAAAGTGTGCACGGTCGTTTTCGGGCACCCTGCTATATAAACCTAATAGATAATCTGGCTGAGGCGCAGTGTAACCGTTACATAGAGAGTACTATTGCTGTAAACGTAGGGTTCATATTGCGGGGCGTCCGAAACCGATCCTACAGACTGTTAGTCACGATACGACAGCTAGTCGCGTCCGTGAGTCGCGTTATAATGTATTGTGTTTCGCGCTTTATTATTAGTTTGACAGTTTTGACACTTGGTTTACTTTTTTACTTTGACACTTGCGTTAAAGAGTAAAGTGATATAGAATCTACTTATAGAATTATTGAGTGTTGCTGGTACCAAAGTCAAATAGTCCTGTCCGCAAGCACACTTTTATATTATGATAAATTAATTAATTAATAGAAGGTCGTTTTTATAGACAACTTATTATAAAAGTATTCTTAATATATTTTAGGTAATCAATATTTTTCTTGTTTAATTTCTGTCAAGCGTTTGGTTACTATTTATTCCCTACTCTGATTTTTGTTAATATTATATGGCAATATTTAAGGTAGTTTAGCTGTTTGAAATGAATTTAATACGGAGAAATCATTAAAATACTTTTAATCTTGTACTTTTCTACAAATCTGCTATGAAATGTAAATAGCTATTCAAAAACCTTTTTTTATTTTGTTTAAATTAACTGCAATACTTTTATTTCTGTACTACTTGGGGCACAATTTGGCCATCTCCTTTATTTTCAAAATCTGTGAATGTAGATCGAAATATTTTCAAAAGTTATGGACAGTCTATTAAGCACATTTTCCTCTAGCCACAGCGATTAAGGTAGCTGCCTTTATAACTACCCCATCTCAAACAAGTTTTTTGCGATTTCTGACTTTTCTAGTACTCCAACCTCACTTGGTCCGCAAGAGTCTTTTGATCCTTATGGAAAATGTAATCGATTGGCATCATAAAAAAGTTTTGTGAAAACAGCCCTTTTTCTCGCCGACTGTACTTTTTTTTTCAAAATCTGTGAATGCCGATTGAAATTATCCCAAAAGTGAGGGGTGGTCTTCTAAGAACGTTTTCCTGCAGCTACAATGGTTAAGGTAGTTGCCCTTCATGCCCCATCTTAAATTATCACCCTGTATAATATAGAGAATACCGAAAATGCTCAAACGAGTCGCCGGCCTGATTTTGATAGAAACTAAAATAATACATTCAGTTTTTTTTTTAAATAGCCTCTAATCGAACCTGTTGATTTTGAAAAAACATCACATTTTGTATTATTGCGCCATCCCATAGCAGACATACAAGCTAAAGCAGTACCTCAACTTACTGTAATCGCCTGAATTGACACACACACACACAGACATGCACTGTATACTGAGTATAATGCACTCTTTTTATGGGACTGTATTGCGATAATACCTTATTAGTCTTGTTGCAGTTTGTGTCTGTGTGAGTGTGTCAATTCGGATGATTGTAGGTAGTTGAAGTACTGCTTTAGCTTATATTATATACTGTGCCATAGCGTCGCTTATAAGGATTAAATTCTGGGAACTAATGTTAAATGGCAAGCTAAAGTAAAGGTCAAATTTTTAAGAAAATAAAGATCCTTGATATTCAATCCGAATCCTTAAGACGTCAAGTCCGGCAATATATTGAAAACAATGGACATCATTTCGAACAATTGATTAGTTAAAGTTTAATATTTTTTTGAATCGGTGAACGCCCCGAGAGCAAGGAGAAACCACGACAAACAACTGTGTCGTATACTAGCGAAAACAAACACTGCACATCACACCCTCAACAATAGGGTGGTCCACAACTGGAACAAACTTCCTAAAGATGTTGTAACTGCCACCTCTATAAATTCGTTTAAAAACAGACTCGACAACTGGCTACGAACTAATAAACTTTCGTCAAAAAACTGTGAACAATAAAACTGTGAACTATAAACAATAAACTATGAACGTTCAACACTGTGTGAAATAGACATATCGTCTATAATTAAATAAATAAATAAATAAATAAATGTGAGAAAAATAAAATAGTATTTTCTTAAAAATGAGACCTTTCCTTTAGTTTACTTTTCCGAACTCGAAAAGTCCTGAAACGCGAAACCCTAGTACTTACCTACTTCTTCTCTTCTTCTTTTTAGCTGTGCTGGACAGGGTCCATAATTGATAGGTACCTAGCCTTAAATTTACCACCTAAAATCATGGACGTACACTTTTTTGTACGTCCATGCCTAAAATGTACATTGTGGAATGCAAATAAAGAATATAAATGAGCAAGAAATATAATTAAAAACAAATTCCTGTTTGCATAGGTTACACCAAGATGGAGTTAGATGAGGCATCAGATGCAGGAGACCAGTTAAAGTCGAGGCCTTATCAGGCTCAACTGGAAGAAATTGCTATGAGAAATAACACCATTATATACTTACCAACAGGTTAGTAAATAACTGATTTAACAGCTGGTTTATTGTGTTTAGTGAATGAAAAATATTTTGATAATGAGTAACTGCAACTAGGTATACGTTTTATGGGCATAATTATTATTTAATAATTAATTACCAAGTTTTGTGACCATCTTACTACTTACTGCTGTCTTATACAATCTGCTATATTTTCTAATTAATTATAAAAAATTGCAAAAATCTCTAAATAAAATAAATTAATAAAATTTCAAATTACAAATAAAATACCCTTAGAATAAGTACTAAAGCATAGAAGGAGCGCTACTTAGCATAAACGAATAAAAATATAGCCATGCTATTTACTCATATGGCGGACTCGCTGTTGTCAGAGCGGGAAAGATAAACTTTTGACAGGCCGTAAAAATTAATTTTGTAACCTTTTGTACAGAGACTAGAGATGAGGGTATTCACACTATTAGACTATAGCTATCGATAAAATAAAGTCATCGTATAATGTATATTACGAAATATCTGAAGTAGTATTGTAAGACCGAAAGAAGGTGACTATGATTGTGTTAACCAAATAACAGCCACCGCAATATTCTTATAAAAATAAATTCTTCTATCGTTATCGCTACTCACTATTAGGAATATTTGTGTGGTTTTATTTCTGTGTAGAACGGTTATCTTACCTACATATTTCCTTCATACTTACGATTCGTACGTTTCATTTAAAGTTTTACAGAAATAAAATACTGAGTTATTTTCTTATAAAAATAACTCATTATTTATTTTAGAATATTGACATATAATATGTCAACGTGAATATGTCATATTATATTGACGTATTTATTTTTCTTTTGAGTTTGACAACTTTATGGTTAATTGCGAACTCTTTTGATCTTTTAAGTTGGAATTAAACCTTCTTAAACATTTTTTTTTAATTCTCAAAACTTACTTGCACGTACGAATATTTTTCGAACTATTTTTCGAATCGCCTTGTACTTACAACATACTTCAAACATTACTCGAACGTAGTACACTCTTCATACTCTTACAACATTAAACTACTACTACTACTACTCCTACTGGTAATTACTAACTACTCTACTACTACTAGTAATTACTAACTACACTACTACTACTAGTAGTTACTAACTACTCTACTATTACTAGTAATTACTAACTACTGTACTACTACTAGTAATTACTAACTACACTACTAGTAATTACTAACTACACTACACTACTACACTACTACTACTATTAACATTGAATAGTACTACATTCATCACTTCACGATGAAACGAGTTAGAAGAAGTTATTTTTAAACTTGGGTTTGCATACTTTTACTGTTTACTTAATTTTTTTTTTTTTTGATAACTTTCTATTCACCTTACTTGCTCACAAACAGGAATGCAGCACCATAATCTGTACCATTTGTACTTCCTATCTGTCATTTGTATTCTTTATTAATTCGTTATGTTTTTAAATTGTATATTCTGTTTTTCTATATTGTTTTTTTTATAATACTGTACTGTAATCATCTCATTTCATTTCATTATTGGGAACTATTTGGCTTTTTTTTTTACATCACGTGGCTATCATCCCCATTCTTTTTTTTTCTCTTTACTATCTTTCCCTCCTTATCTACTATATTCTCTTCTAAGCGGTGCGGGTAATGACACCCTAAAAATAAGCCTTCATTACCTATAATCTATTCTCTTCTATGCGGTGCGGGTAATGACACCCTAAAAATAAGCCTTCATTATCTATTATTTATCTCTTATCTATTCTCTTCTATGCGGTGCGGGTAATGACACCCTAAAAATAAGCCTTCATTATCTATAATCTTTCTTTGGGTTTTCTAAGTGGTGCGGGTTATGACACCCTAAAAATAAGCCTTCATTATCTCATAATATATCCTTGTGGAGTATGTGCCATTGATCTCAAAGTAGTCGTGAGCCATATCCCCTCCCTCTGTAAGTGTGAGTGCTTGATTGTTTTGACAGAATGATGAATGTATGTGGCAAGGTAATATATTCCTAACCTCAAAATTTATGGTTGAAAAAAATTTGTTTTCTAAGTAAAAAAAAAATTTTTTTTCCGGGTTTTTGGGGTAATGTAGTATCACCTTCATAGTCGTTCACCTACCTACTGGCCATTTTTATATTTTATACTTTTTTTTGATTGATGACAGATAGGAATTTAGATTAGACTAGACTTTGGATTTGTTTTACACCATGGTGATTTTTGATACTATGATTTACTGTTTATTATATTATATTGATATAAATATTATAAATTTAAATCCGTGTGAGTGACCGTTTAATTATATGTGGTATGCCATCACATCAACCATTCCCTATACACTGCTCTAAGCAACACCTGCCTTTACATGGGACTCCGGGGGGCTGGACGGCCTGAGCCTCCACCACCTATCCGGGAACCTGCGCTCCCGTGGTACCGGGGTGAGATGCGTTCCGGTGCCCGAGGGTGACCCCTTCTTTTCACTTCGTCTCCTGCTACACATACGAGATCGGCGATCGGACCGGCTGTCGTCTACGTCTACTAATGACTATGACTAAATGCTACAGCCGGTCTGTTTGCTGCCGCCGGTTTCTATCAGATGGCTGTGTGGGCCATCGACGGACGCCGTAACGACAAGAAGGAACTCGCTGACTACTCCAAGGGACGTGACGCAGTCCTGCCTCTTATTCTATAAGCATCTTATTATTGTTAAGTACACTACTAGGTATAGAATGCTCTACACATTCTTTACAACTGGTGTAGCAGACGTGCTCTTAGGAGATCCTTGGGGCCGTCTGTTACATTACAAGGTTTATGTAATTTGTTCACAACTGTAATTTCGTCATAGAAAATTTATATGTAAATTGGTCACAGGTACATTTATTCTGTGTAAATTGGTCATAACTTTTTTCTATAAAAAATCTTTGAAAAGTAGTCTACAAGAAAAGATAGCCCTATAAAAAATTAAACAATGTTAAATTTTCTTTTTAATGTAAGAACTCGAGCATTCGAAATACTTTTAAATGCATAGTGCGTCGTTCGCTCCATTATCACCCCCCCCCTCCCCCCCTCGTTCGCGTAACTGAAACGTACATCACATATAATGCTGTCTCTGTCTCGCTGCACGATTTTTCAGAAATGTAAAATTGAACGAATCAGTTAAACTGTGATTTCTTTTTTTAGTTTCAAAGCAAGTCAGCCACACTGTGTTTAAATTGAAAGTATTTCTACTTGTACTTCAATACTTTCTTAGGCAAATCAGTCAAACTGTGATTTTTTAGGGCAAATCAGCTGATCTGTGTTTTTTTTTTGCCAATTTTAATGACGGCAAATATGTATCCAACTGACACATATTTTCCGTCATATGATATAACAAAAAAAAAAAAAAAAAATGTATATTTTTATTTATTAATCGATTTTGTTGCTGTCTTTACGAAAAGGAGACATTTATAGGTATCTACATGCACCTGTGCCGAATTTACACAAAAATATTAATAAATAAAAGTACTTGTGTGACCAATAAACATTCAATTTACGGAATTTTCAAAACGGTGACGAAATTACACTGTTACCTAATTACAATAACCCGTCCACAGGAGACAACATTTTAAATAATTTGAATTATTTTCAGGCTCTGGTAAAACATTTATTGCAATCTGCCTCATCAAAAGATTTCGAGAAGCATTGCAAAAACCATGGGGCGAAGGTGGCAAACGGACATTTTTTCTTGTTAACACCGTGCCATTGGTCATCCAACAGGTATGAACATTTTAATATATTCTGTTTTTGAATTCAAATCATTGCGTTTCATTCTAAAGCGAATTGTAGCTCATCATCAGCTTTGCAACAATTCAAAGAAAAACTCAACATAACGTCTTGTGAAATAAATCCCTCTAAATCACTGGTATTTTTATCACCTAAAGTATTCTGATGCGGGTTGGTTGGCTCTAAGTTAAGATGGCTGTCAATTAGCTTGGTTTCATAAATACTTCTTTTTGACGACACGTTTGTTGCAGTGGCTAAGCGATTGGCTTCTGCGCTACGGGTTGTGGGTTCGATTCCCACACGGAACAAAAATTTGTATGGCCTACAGATGGTTGTTTCGGGTCTGGGTGTTTGTGTCTGTAAGCCACACACGATACAAGATAAATCATAATGAGGGGCAAAGCTTTTAAATAAAAAAAAATGAAAGTGGCATTCGACCACGGACCACAACTATCCTCTGAACATCACCATGAATATGTATTAAATGCATTAAAATATATTACGTGTAAGTTGTTTATTTAATAGACGACAAATATTGAATAGTTTGCACAAAACAATTTCAGATGAAAATATTTTCTTTTGCCATTCATTTTTCTGTAGTCGCCTTTTAGTTTTAAAACTTACTTTTTATTTAAATAATTTTGGGGTTAAAATATATGTATGTACTTATACAGGTTGAAATTTTAAACACCCGACAAACCGAAATGGGAGATTGTACTCACCACTATGAACAACTTTTACTATGGGACCAAAACTGAAATCGCAAAAAAACAGCTGTTCCCTACATTTACGTTCGCATAACTCGTCAAAATGTAGGGAACACCAGATTTTTTTTTCGCGATTTCAGGTTTGTTGTCATAGTAAAAGTTGTTCATAGTGATGAGTACAATTCCCCATTTCGGTTTGTCGAGTGTTTACAAATTCACCCTGTATATCGGGTGTAAAAAGACCCTTAACGATAACGAAAACCACATATTCTACCCATCATTGGGATCATTTTTTTTCTACTAGACCATACCTGGGAAATCATTGGTTTTGGAGATAATGAAGGTCAAAGTATACATTTTTTGTTTAATTTTTTTTCAAAAATGAATTCCAAGTCATAACATTAAACCTTCCAATCAAACATTATCAAAAATTTCAATTTTTCCTAACAAATTACTCATTTGAAGTTATAAAAACGCAATGAATATCAAACGCACACGACCGCCTAGGCTCAGCTGTGTGGCCGCTGCACGCACACAAACGCGCGGCATCGCCACAACCACACATTGCGCGCTACAAAAAACAGCGTTTGTTTTTAAGGCAAAAAATAAAAGCCGTTTCCCAGCAATTATTTTTGGTCAATGTAATTTAGTTTGATGTACAGAGTGCGTAGATTTCGGCTATGTGATGGGTCTTTTCACACCCTGTATATTTGAAATATGCTAATTAAGATCTTTCATTTGACACCAAACACGGCTTCATTAAAAAAATTTTTTTTACTTCACTACTTTATGTAGGTACTAGGGTTTTCGCGTTCCCGGCCTATTTGAGTTCCCGGGAATCGGGAATTTTTTCTCTGAATTCCCGGGTATTCCCGGGTACCCGGGAATTTTCATGTTTTTTGTATAAATATAGTTTTTCTCGTATATTTTAACATTAAACTTGTGCAAGTACTTTAAACACGATAAATTGTCTAACATACCAATCGACTTTTCTTATTAAAACAAACAAATCTTACAAGTTTAAAAAAAAAAAAAAACTAGGAACAGCTACAGTCATTTATTGTGCGACATCGCGAGTTTCTTTAATAAAAAAAAAGTCTCCTCTTCATATATGGCAAAATATTACCGAACAAAATATGGTGAAATAAAGGCTGTTACCAAATTCGTGTAATACCTTAAAACCACATGATTTTACTACTGGTGTAAAATGACCGAGCACGGGATTTAGCTTGATTATAAAAATAAAGTTTTTTTTTCTTGCGGTAGCGATATGTGATCGAAATTGAAACACAACCAGCTAATAAGGTACAAATAATAAAATAAAAATTGCAATTTTTTTTTTTTCTTTGGAACATTTCGACGTCACTCATCAATGAATGAAAGCACGGTGACACAGCTGGCTAGCACGACTAGCACGAAATCGTTCTTTGCAGTCGGTTAACTCGGGGCGCAAAAAGGGCTCGAAAACAGTTTTTTTTTATTGAAAATAAACTATTTTGTATTGAAAATAAAAACCATTTAGGGTTAATTTGTGACCAGTAGATCACGCTGTTTGAAGGAATTACACGAATTCGATTACACGAATTCGTTTACACCCTATATATTTTCATTATAAATCTCGAAATTACGCAAAAGATAAGCATTGTGAATAGTTTCTACAAATAAAATATTTACAAAA
Source organism: Amphipyra tragopoginis (assembly GCA_905220435.1). Classification (NCBI taxonomy): domain Eukaryota; kingdom Metazoa; phylum Arthropoda; class Insecta; order Lepidoptera; family Noctuidae; genus Amphipyra; species Amphipyra tragopoginis. The sequence continues at coordinate 12,810,368 of HG992005.1, read as the reverse complement.
AAATTCAAGCGTTTAGAATTTGTTTACTAGACAGAGACAAGAGTACTGTGTGCTGACATCACGATACATTTACCACATTTCTAAGTTCACACCACGCAGTACAATGTCCGTTTCACGCGAGAGAGACAGAAAATGCTCTAAAATCTTCGGAAGCGTGCAGGCCCTTCATTTTTCATCATCATTTATTTCTTCATTTCAAATAATTCTCGGGTACCCGGGAATCCCGCCAAATAATTCCCGGGTCCTAAAATCCCCAAATTACCGGGAATTCCCGGTTCCGGGTACCCGGGGCGAAAACCCTAGTAGGTACTCTAGAGGGCGCCATATTTAATTTAATGTGACGTCACATAGCCTATAACCAGCGGACGATCAAAACTAGGGTTTCTGCTCGAGAATTCTCGAGTCGAGAAATGTCGAGAAATCATGCCAACTTCGAGACGAGAAAAAATACCTCGAGAATTCGAGAACTCGAGAAATCGAAGATTTTCTTTTATTACTGTAAAATTGGCTTAAAAGTTACGTAATCTTTGCATTCTGGCTTCTGATCGTTCTCCTTACGAGGCACGAGTAAGCGAGGCAAGCAAAGAGACACATAATATACCTGCAACTCCAAGTACTCTTATTATAATGTGACATTAAAATGTCAAATAAAAATTAACTGTAAGATAAACTCCGTTCATCTATTGTTGGGTTTCTGAATACAAAATCGACGACTAGATAACTATCCAAACAATAAGTGAGTTTGTAAATTGATCACTAGATGGGGTCTCTTTTTAAAGCCCATCTAAATATACTTTTCTCGCCTTAAACTTTACATCTTTTTGCAATTAGGCCCCAAGTTTAAATGAAAATCTCCTCTGGTACCTATGTGCAATGATTTTAAAACGAATCATTACACACATGAAATATAAAATTTAAATCACAATATTTTCTCTTTGTTATTTTTAATCATAGCAACAGCACAATAAAACTATTAAAACAAAATAAGTAGGATTTTAAAGTTTTATTGTAATTTATAATATTGGGCGGTAAAGTTTATTTATATCTGAAAAAAAACTAAGCTAACGTACCTATTTGTGGTGTAAATGAATGGGTTCTAGGGCAGGACTGGTTATTTCACAAAGGTAAATATCAAAGTGCCCTAGTTAAAGATATCTCATGTTAAACTTTTCATCTGTGAACATTTCGGATGGATTTCTTTCGATGCCTTTTTATTGGTACTGATTTATTTGAAATAGCCTCCAGCTTCCAAATCAAACTTCCAAATCAGATTCCGATGAACTACTCGAGTCCATTTCGCTGGGAGTCCAAAACTCACTATCGATTAACGATTTACGCCCCAAATTGGTCAGTCAAGTTAACTGAAGTTTGAACTAAGTAAGATCATCTTCTGACTGGGGTGTCCAGAAACGCAATGTGTCATTTTATCGAACCAATAGCGGTGGAATAGATAAACTACGGTTAGGAGTACCTGAAAAACTGAAAAAATAAGTTATCTGAAGTTTGAAATAGGATTATCTTCTGACTGGGGTGTCCAGAAACGCAGTGAGTCAGCTTATCGAAATAATAGCGCTATCGAACAGATAAACTACGTTCAAGAGTACACCAGAAAACGGGAGTATGCTGATTTTTTAAGGTTTTTAAAAATTTCTCGAATGATTCGAGAAACCCGAGAAATCGGGCTCGAGAATTCTCGAGACCCGAGAAAAAAAATATGTCGAGAAAACAGAAACCCTAATCAAAACGCTTCCAACGATACCTCATTTGTCAAATTATGATAAGTAGTTTGGAAGTTAGTAGGGAACAGATGAACATACATACATACTGGTCATAATCATATTATCCTCCTTTTTAACCGACTTCAAAAAGAAGGAGGTTCTCAATTCGTCTGAATGTTTTTTTTTTGTGTGTTTGTTACGCGATATCTGCGCCAGTTATGAATGGATCTTGATGATTTTTTTTTGTTTGGTAGGCCATACCTCACAAGTGGTCCCATATAAATTTTATTGAAATTGATTCAGCACTTTTTGAAAAAATCAACAAAAACAAAAAAAAAATACACAAATCGTATGTAGACGACGTTCTAGTTGTAGTGCTGGTCCGAGAATTTGTACACTATTGTAATTGTAATTTGTGGCACTAAAAAGTATAAAATAAAAAAACTTTAAAAAAGTAAAAACCGACTTCAAAAAAAACTAAACGGAGTAAAATAATTATCATTTAATAAAACTACCTGTTTCAGAAGTCGGTGTTCTACGCTAAACCAAATTGAATGCACCGACTTCTGAAACTGGTAGTTTTATTAAATGATAATTATTTTACTAAGTTTAGTTATTTTTGAAGTCGGTTTTTACTTTTTTTATTGCTTTGCCGTAGTCGGGTAAAAATACCACGTTTTGTTTCTTAGATATATTTGATAGTCTTTGTATGATAGATAACGTTTGTAGAAAAACCCCAGGACTCATCTGACGTTGAAAAGTATATAATTATTCATATCTATCGCCAAAACGAGATCGTTGTTATGCTATCGATCTTTTTATTTTTCCTTTCGCGCACCTAGATTCAAAAATATACATTAACTTATCAATTACTGTAATTATAGACACAATAGATAAACAACGGCACTGACAATCCGGATCGTCGGTCGGGCCGCTAGCGGTTAATGAATTACATTCATAATGAACACCTGCATTTCTGAGCCAGGTCAAAAATCATAATCATATGGTTAGAGTTTGTATCATGAACGTACAAATGTACGTCCATGGTTTGTATATTACTTGGATGAAGTTAGATACTTCATCCAAGGTATATTATCATCGGTCGACCACGGATAACGACAATGTAGTAAGTAGGTATACGTCATGCAAATAACTCGTTCGAAAATAACGCATTAAACGTGCTCTAACAAAGGGATAAGAAATGACTCATTCTAAAATGTAAACAAGTACTCGTTCGGTTAACTGGGCAGTTGTTATGTGTTTGTTTCCCATAACTCACTGGGACATAGTTCTCTTATTTCCGATTTCATTCACTCTTGACTTGAACATTATATTTATGCAATTTGTGCCTATTTTCGGAAAGCTGATCGGTAATCGGTCGATATAATAACAAAAATACTGTTTCCTCTAAACAATGATCGCGAGGAAGTATGGTAAAGCAAGGAGTCACACGGGCGCTTCTATCGAGCTCTCCATGGGCCCAATGTTGACTTTTTAGCGTCCGTATCCTGGCTACATTTTGGTGACTGCTTCGGGGAAATCGAAGGTTATGTATGAGCATTTATAGATGAAGTGATGATGACGAACAACTGTAGAAAATATATCGCGTAGGATGCCACGATTGACATCTGTCAGGCATGCCACCGTCCGGGAGAATCTATCCGACAAATTAGCTCCGGTTCTTCTCGTCTTGTTAACGGTGAATACTTGCACAGGCTCAACCTTGTGGCCAGGATTTATAACCAGCAACTTACTCTGAAATACAAACTTGTGGAATCGGAAATACCGTACTACAAGTGTGTTCGACCCAGTTCTTGAGAATGTTCATCTCACATTGTACTGGGATCGATTTATTATCACTGACAGGACTATTGTTGCCAATAAGCCTGATAAAGTGGTAATAGATCGATCAGAGCGCCGCACAAGGATTGTTGATATCACTGTCCCTTTATGACGAGAATGTAGTGAAACTTGAGAACGATAAACGAATAAAATATCTTGATTTACTACGAGGTTACGGCAAATGGCCCAATAGCCAAGAGCCTCGATCAACACCCTATGAAACTGTCGTTAGACGGCTGGATCAAAGGCTTGATACAGAAAGCAGTACTTCTTGACATGGCACACATAGTATACCTACATAATGTTTTTTTTTTAAGATGTGTAGTATACATATAATTTATAAGTATGTACGAAGAATAAACGGAAAAAAATACTGTTAAAAGAATAAAATTTTAAATTGATCATAAATCAAATCGATCAAAACGTCGATAATTCAAGATTAAAATAGTTTGACAATTTGTTCTCAATACTTCGAATAGCCAACAACTCAATTTTAAAAACTGATTTCTCGAGGATAGTTTGTTGAAGCCAGTCTCGCGTTATCTATGTTTTCCTCGCTGAGCAAAACAAGCCAGAACGAGTCTTGCTTCGAAAAACGGAAAAACGCGCTACACACCATAAGCTATTTAATTGTACAGTCGGACTGTACAGATAAATAGTTAGATGTGTAGAATTTATGTTTGGCAACACTGGTGATAAAAAATAAGGTGAGGGTAGATTTAAATTATTTATTCAATGTTGACTTGTTTTGGTGCTGAGTGAAAGTAATCGGTAAAATGAATGATTCCATGATTATAAACAAAGGTCGTGGTAAAAATCTATTATACAACACACAATTTAATTAACACTTCAACCATTTTTAATATTTTTTTTACTTTATATTGATTTAAATATTATATAATGGCTTTGATTTGAAATTTTTTAGCTTGTTGTATGTGGGTGAATAAAGTCCACAACATTAATAAAAAAGTCGCAACTGTTCACTTGGGTGATTTAATGCCAAGCTGAACAAAGGATACCAAATATGTCGCACTAATTCACCTGGGTGATTTTGTCAGGTGAAATAAATCTGAGGTGAAATAAAGACACTAAAAATTCCACTTTGTTCACCCAGGTGATATCACCCACAGAACAGATAAAAGACGTTAGAAGGGCCTTGTGGGCGGGGCAGGCGCGCCGCACATATGAGCAGACGCTCATATTTCAACCGAAATTTGTTTTACCGGTCAACAGTCGTGCTCTTATTGTGACACCGTACGGAGATCCGCGAAAAAAAAGAATTATGCCGTCTTGCATTATTATAACGTGACGGAAAAGAAGCTAGTTGAGTAGTGTAGCCAGAGAAGGGATTTCTTTTCACCGGCATGTCCAATAACCTTATAATATCAGTGATATTTGTAATTATTGCAATAGTATTATGTAATTTGTAGAAAAAAACGATACAATCACAGACAGATGCAAAATTATACATTGCTTGCAATACATGGGTACCATCTTGTACTACGTGAGCGACAGCGCAATGTATTGCGTTCAATGCGAAAGTCGAGTGCAGCGAGCAATTGTTTTAATTCAGCGAAATCCATACGTATCGATAGTGTTGTACCAAGTTGTAAAGAATATCGGTATTAAATATGTGTGTAGATCTACAAATGATTATTATCAGTAATATTATAATTAAAATAACTTTGTTTATTGCCACGAATTATATTTTAAATTTTATTTTTAGGTTTCTAACAGGTCCAGACAAAAAAAAACTGGATTGAGACAACTGGTAGAATTGAATGGATACCTATTAAATGCAGCACAATTTGTTCTTAACATTTTGCAGAAAATTATGCAATTACAATTCACAGGTTTATTCAAATTAAATTAATTAAATTATATTAAGTATGTTAATACGCCTACGGGAAAACAAAAATCAAAATTTCTTTAGTTTTTTGAAAATTGTAGCTTTTATTTACGTTTATATTATTCAAAATGCGATTTGCGCCGGTAACGGTTACTCAATAATATATTCAATATGAAAGTCGTAAGTATACCTACTTTTCTAGGTTTACGATGCTCGAAAATAGAATTGTTTCCGAAAAAAACATGTTTTAGAGCATTATGATGATGTATCATAATAATTGACATGATTTTATTGATTACAAGCTGTGCCCGCGACTCCGTCCGCGTGGAACTCGGAAAACAACATTGTGTCGCAGCAACTAAATACTGTATATGTATTCCATTTATTATAATAATAGACAAAGGTGTCCCACCAAGGCACTTATATCTTTTAAACCATTTCTTTAGGTAGAGTTTCAGCTCTTCTTGATTGACCGTAAAGGTTCATATAACCATAATACTAAAAACGCGTTGCTTATTTCCATACATTTCCTTGCTAAAATGGGTTATAATTGAATATTGATATTTATTGTGATAATGTAACGAAACTTATGGCGATACAAAAATGGCTACAACGCCATCTAGTCACAATCGGCGAACTAAATAAAAAAAAATGTCGCAGTGCAGTCTATAAAATGATTTCATTCGAGGTGTAGAATAGGAAAGTACTTTAAATATATAAAAATTTCACCTATAGAAGACTTCATTTTATTTTTATAAGTTAGAAATAGGTACTGCTTTCAAAGATTTCAAAAAGTTTGATCTGGAAATCGAACCAACCCAAATGCGAAAAAATAACATCTGTATTTTTATTTCACCAATCGATAGGATCAATAACACGGATCAAATTGCTCCAATAAACATTCTGTCTGAAATTGATGGAAGACCATAAAACGAAAATTGACTAACTTAGGTACATTTAAATTCAAGCACTCATTAATTGTTGTTAAGTAGTTCTTATTTTTTCCACTTCGTTCAATTTAAGACAGTGTGTTTGTTGGAGAGATTTGATCCTGATTATTGACCATAAAGATATTATCAACAGGTGCCACCAGATGGTATAGCTTTGTCAGTTTGATTCCCGGTTCAGGCAAAAAAATCAGTACAGGCAATATTTCTTACTTTTAAAAATAAAATGAAGTCACCTTTGAGTGAAATTAGCAATTTTTAATATTTAAAGTACTTTCCCTTCATGGCTATGAGTTTTGGGACATTATCTAAGGCTTAAATAAACTTAATAAAACGGCGATGACAGGCTTTGAATAGTTCTGACAACAATGAACAAAATAAAATATATAAAAACATTCCAAAAAAATTACAAAAAGTGTATTTTTTTAAAGTGAGGTTTTAACGCAGGACACTGAGCCAGCGACCGTTCACTGCAGCACTTACTTCTGTCTATAGCTTATACTACGCAGTATATGGAAATAATGTTTCGTTGCTCGGCATCTATGGGCAATAGCGTGATAGTTTATATACCAGCATAAGCGCAGGCCCATCAAAATTGATTCACGCGATTTTACGATCCGAATATTAAGCTTATACATCGCAGTATGTGGAAATAATGTTCCGCTGCTCGGCTCCTATGAACAATAGCGTGATGATAATATATGTACCAGCAAAATTGTCGCTCTTTACGCAACACATCAGCGAAAGTCCCATCAAAATCCATCCACGGGATTTTACGTGATGTCCGGACGGAAAGACAAACAGACACAATAATTCTAAAAAAAAAGTGTTTTGGTTTCTGTATCGATAGTATACTCGTAGTACCACCGAACCGAAATTTTGGAAAAATATTTAATTACAGACAAAGTGCACTTTGAATTTTATTAATAGTAAATAGATAAATAGATTTATAAATACATATTTAAGTATTCATAATAAAATATATGAGTATTTCAAATTAATCTATCGTATTGCCTTGCACAATAAAAATTTTAGAATACCTACACTCGCTTATGAAATTGAATGTATTTCTCTTCCGCTGCCATCCAGATAGATAGGTACCTAATAAATTTTAAATAACATTATCTTCGTTTTTTTTATAAAAGCTTAGTTAGTACCTTCTTCGGATAGCATTTCAATAGACCTACCGTAGACTGAGAATAGTAATATATTCGTTGATTATATCTCCTCATAACGTGATTTGATACACGTAACGCCATCTATTGAAAAGAAATGGTATACACAAATTCATGCTAAGTTATTCTACAAAACTTAAAATTCGCATAACTTTTGATTGCGTGAACCGATTGCGATGAAACAAAAAACATAAATACATATGTTACTTGGAGATAAGCACAATATTTATTTATAAAAGTCAACAACATTGGATCAGTTGTTTTTACGTGATGCTTGCACAAACAAACAGATAAACAGACAAACAGACAAAAATTCCAAAAATGTTAAAAATGGGTTCTATTGGTTATAGTTTAACATCCCAACCAGGTTTTTTCAAAATATTTGCTATGTACAGATACGCCATGTCTACAGATTTATTATATGTATAGATTTTTAGCAAACTTAGTATCGTTACGGGTGCAAACAACATAATTATGACGTAAAACAGACCTACAATTAGCAAAAAACTAAAGAAAATTTGAATTTCATGGCTATATCGGATGTTCCCCCTTAATTTGACATTATTATTTATTTGTGTTGAGGAAGTTCCCACTATTCGTATCCCGTTCGAGGGTCTCAAAATTAGAGCGAAAAATTGCAAAATTTAATGTAACAAAATTACAGTAATTTTATCGATATAAGTAATCGACCTTTTGGTCGCCGTAACATGTATGAGAAATAAATTTGAATTTGCGCGTGTGTGAGTGTACGTCGAACGCAGTATTTGCGTTAGTGTGACAACTAATAGCAAACTCGAAATCTATGTGCGTGTGGTTTATTTGTGTGCGTAATGCGCGTACGTATTGGGCTCTTGCTTGTAGTAGAGTTAAAGAGTGGGAGGAAAGCGGCGACACGCGTTCTAATACAAATCAGGAACTATTTCCTTTCTAACCTCTTTATCTGTTCTGTGATATCACCCAAGTGAACAAAGTGGAATGTGGAATAAACCAATGATTTATCTGTACACTGTGGCTTCAGGGTGGCTTGGTAAAAGCATTATATACTATGCGCTCCAAATAAGAATGGCCTTGAATGAATAGCCGAAACCGGACGAAATTCACTTGGATCAGTAAGCACATCCTATGCAAATATTACCTACTTAACGCGACTCAATTGAAGTTAGTTTCACAACTAAAACGTCACAAAGTGGCTAAAGATCATTCCTATTCTTATTTGAAGCGCATAGCACTTCGAGGTGAATAGATGACCATGCTGTCTTCGTATTCGTTTGTTATGTTATAGTATTCTGGTATTGAACATGGCAATTTCGCAGTACCTACCTACTTCCGTATATCAAGCTACTAATAAATTAAGTGCATGGTTGCACGTCATGGACGGGTTAATACTTGCATGTGCTTAGAGTCTTCATTCTTCTAAAGCAGTTCGTTATACCCATGTCAGCCTGTAAAAGTCAACTAGTACTGCGAGTCATGCGTCATCATCACTGATATGTAGTTCTAAAACTAGTGATGATATTCGCTCCGTTTCCATATGACATCCGCTTGTTAGGAAGATTTGTAACCCCAGCATGATGGTATAATAAATAGCATAATCCCTATTGAAAGATCTTTGGTGAATCATAATTCATAATAATAGGCTGAATTTTTCGTAACTAAAAACGCACGCCACAGTTATTACCAGTGATCGGATAATCGAGCGCATAAACATATACCTAAACTTCTTCCTACGAAAGAATAATATGGACATTCCTTTCTGAATAAATAAGTAATCCCGGATTCCCGGGATTGAACAATTTTGTAAAAACAACTAACAAACTTAATGAAATTATAGCAATGGTTATTTTGATTAATATCTGTACCCGCGGCTTTGCCTACGCAAACAAGGTTGCTGCTCACCACCCACCACCCACACTCAATAGCGTAGTAATTTGTACCCTATTACGTATGTGGCTGCTAAAGGAGAATGCTCAAAAAAAACCCAGAGCGAACAGACACAGGATATAGCTCAGAATTTTAGTGATATTTAGTGATATCATTCTGTAAATATTTCGCTATAAGATTCGATGGCTAAATGTGTGATATTGTGCTATTTGTTTTTCATCAGGAATGTTTTTTTTTCTTTAAGATATCTTCGAATTGGGTATACCCGACGATATAATTATATATGTTACGGGTAAAAGCCGAATGGCGGTTACACCTAGGTTTAGCCGGGTACAACTAGGTGCAACCAGTAGCAGTTGGTTAGAACTAGGTGTAGCTTAAGTCGACGGAGCCCCGCAGAGCGGGGCTCCTATTTCTGTCTGCAGGGTTCAAAGTAACCTAACACGAAGGGGATGACGGGGGCTTCGTTCGCTCGCTTCGCTCGCTCACTCTAGCCCCCGTCATCCCCTTCGAACCTAACCTATCCGTGTCGGGGTTCCCCTTAATCACCGGTGTGCGGCTGCACCTAGTTCTACCCGCTATGATGAAGGGTAAACCTAGTTCTACCCGAGGATAAGTAGGATACATCTAAGTTTAACCGCATGTGGCCGGCTGCACCTAGTTGTACCCGGCTAAAACTAGGTGTAGCTACACTTCGGCTATTAGCCGTAACATATACATACATACCTACAGTAGATATGTTAATTAACGAAGGGCGTTCCCGTTAACGCGCGATATACTATTGCGGGTTAACGGGAACGCCCTTCGTTTCGCGTCGATAAATGCAAAAAAAAAAAACGTAAAATAACTCGAAAAAAAATCTGCTGTTCCCTACATTTTGACGAGTTATGCGAACATAATAATGTAATATACATATTATATGTAGGGAACAGCAGTTTTTTTTTTCGCCTACTTTTCAGTTTTTTAAAATCTGTTTGTACGCTATACTGTTGCGGATTAACGGGAACGCCCTTCATTAATTAACATACTGTATGTATTTATGTATGTAATTATATCGTCGGGTATACCCAATTCGAAGATATCTTAAAGAAAAAAAAAACATTCCTGATGAAAAACAAATAGCACAATATCACATATTTAGCCATCGAATCTTATAGCGAAATATTTACAGAGTGATATCACTAAAATTCTGAGCTAGATCCTGTGTCTGTTCGCACTGGGTTTTTTTTCATACTTGATGATCATTCCTCCCCCATCCTTTCAACTGGATCTGTCCAGTAGCACTGGCGTGAAGCTCAAAAATACAAACGGACAAAAAATCTAAAAACTATTTTTTTTGTTCTTAGGATGCGTTGCACTTACTTTTTTCCAAAAATATTTATGTAATAGATTATTTTTGTTCATTTGTAGAAGAAGTGTATAGAAAAGCTGTGCGCCGTCACTGGTGTAGGAGCTTATAGCGGCGAAGATGGAGTCGATTATTGGGACAAGGTGAAATGGGACGCTGAACTGGAAAAAAATCAGGTTATATGTTATTTCCATTTATGTTTTAATAATTTACTTGGTGTTGAGGATCTAAAGTCCGCACCACTTATAAATTTTGAGGTAACGTCGGATTAGTAATTGCTTGATACATTTACAAATCGTTAATGAAAGCATAATAGCATAATCAGTCCATTACTGTCTCGCTACGGGGCACGTACCTTATCTCAGAGTAAGAATGATTAGTTAACGATCAAATGACATTAAGTATTTCAAACTGTGCGTGTGGAACTTTCATCTTCGATGTTAGATGCTTCTTTGGCCATAATTCCCCAAAATCAACCCTCCAGACATCGGATTTTCTGCCTGATGCGACGCATTTACTTTACAACTCTTTTTTCAGGTAATCGTAATGACAAGCCAAATTCTAAGTGACATGCTGACCCATCAATACATCAAGATCGAAGATATAAACCTGTTAATATTTGATGAATGTCACCACGCGGTGGAAGATCATCCCATGCGTATTATTATGAAACACTTCGAGGACTGCCCGAAACATAAACAGCCACGAGTTCTTGGTAATACATATAAATTATAGACAATGTACCTATTTAAATTGTTTAATGTTTCTGTGAACTGCTCACTGTATGAACTACAATAGACAATACATTGACTTCCTTTCAGTTTACTGGAAGCTACATAATATGTATCCGATTTTGCGTAGTCGGCCAGTTTTCATCGAATACGTTTGGTGCAGTGGCTGAGCGATTGGCGTCTGCGCTTCGGGTCGTGGGTTCGATTCCCGCACGGAACAAAAATTTGTATGGCCTACAGATGGTTGTTTCGGGTCTGGGAGTTTGTGTATGTGAGATTTGTGTTTGTAAACGCATCCACGATACAGGAGAAATCCAAGTGTGAGTGAGCAATGGTTTTTAAAAAAGGAAAACAAAGTGGCCCGATTTTTGCGACAATCGTTTCGGCCACACATGACAAACTTTGCCTTTAAATTAAGCCTTCAACTTGATCATGGTTCCCGGAAAAGAATACGCCACTGTGCGTATTGTCAAACGCGATGGGGTTATATAACAACAGCAACACCGCTGTACGGTAATAACAACATACTGCGATCACTAATCTGTCCGCTAAGCGTAGTGCTTATCTCAATCGATAGTATCTCACAAACGCTCATTGTACTACTCATTGATATATTTGATGCTGACTGCATCAAATATATCGGAATGAACAGACTGTTCATAATTACTTAGAACAACTAAAGAAATTAAACGTTATCTCAATGGAATAAAATACTTGTCAGAATGACAGTCGTTTACCGTGTTCATTCTGAAACACCCCTTGTATCATTGAGATATAGTTTAATTTTCTTAGTTGTTCAGGTCATTTCGATCATTTGTTCGTCCTGATATATTTGATGCTGACTGGTACCGGTTTTATAGTCTTATGTTAGTGGACTAATGTCCGGTTTTTATGGCCAAAAACGAATCGTTTTGCTTACCAGTGGTAGCATTTTGTATTTCCATCTGGGCAAATTTTACCTGTGTTAGCTACTGACGTATGGTAGGGTCTACTATGCGTAGCTATTGGATCTTTGCTTCATTACTGGTAAAGATAGGAGTCGTAATTTTAAGTAATAACGCTCGATAGGAATCGGCCATAAGTTTACCGTATGATTGAATGAATGTTTTTTTTTTAAGGTTTAACCGCGACGCTGCTTAATGCGAACGTGAAAACATCGAGGGTTGAGGAGACACTGCATGACTTAGAAATAACATTCCACGCAACCATTGCCACGGTAGATGAACTGGGGAAAGTGTTGAGGTGTGTATTTATTTATGTTGAAGGATGTTATATACACATATTCCTAGCACTTGGCTGGTGTGATTACTCTCTTATTGTCAGTGATCGGATAATCGGGCGCTTATATACCTAAACTTCTTCCCACGAAAGAATAATATGGACATTACTTTCTGAATAAATGAGTAATCCCGAGTTCCCGGGATTGAACAATTTTGTAAAAAACAACTAGAACAAACTTAATGAAATTACAGCAGTGGTTATTTTGATTTAGTATCTTTATTTTATTCAAAACAAATGGAATATCCAAAAAAAATGATAATGTGCACAATGTGGTCAAGTAGTGGAAATTGACTTATCTATCTAACAGATTAGTGATCGAATCGACTAATTTATTGTATTTTATACGAACAGAAGACTAAAAAATATTAATTGAAAGGCATGTCCGTGTTAATCTTTCGTGGGAATAAAAGTGAAGTTTAGGTATATTAGCGCCCGATTATCCGATCACTATAATACGGCCGACGTATCTTGGCGAGTCTGAAGTTAGTTGTTTGGCTGCGCAATGAATCTTTAACGAAATTGTCTACTGCGCAGCTAATCAGCTAACTTCAGACTCGCCAAGATACGTCGGCCGTATTGTACTTATTATAGTCAAGCCTAGCGATGTTGATATATAATTATGTCATAGGACCATCTTTTTTTTAAAGTATATTCTTTACCTATCATAAGTGCATATTTTATATTATATTGTGATTATTTATAACAAAAAACTTTGAACTTGTATTTTGAATCATCTTACTCTCTTTGTTTTTTTTTCTTTTCGATCTTTGACACCTCTTATAGTAGAACCTCATTTATTTAAACACTCTGTCAAACTAACTGTCAACTGAGTTGTGTGTTACAATAAATTATTTATATATACGACTTTCAGTTACTCAACAAATCCAAACGAGATGGTTCAATTCTACAGATCTGTAGGATCTTTAGGACAATCGGAAACTACTAATGCTGTAATAAGAAAATTGATGACCCTCCACGAAATGGTCCTTGGAGTAAAATTGCCGCAAGTTGCCGGTAAACACAATGTTCAATTAAAAAAGTGGCAACACGACATTAGTTCTGATCCGATGAAGGTAACTTGACATAAATTATTTTCATGTAATGCATCCCTTATCTTTCAATATCATCTCGAAATAAGAAATTTAAAAAAATGAGCGTTTACAAAAAAAAAGGCTTCGTATTGTTGTCAGCTAGTTTGCGACTTATACAATTCATAGGTAGCCTCCGACTGCAGGTTATGATTTGATAACATGATTTTTTGAAAACCTAAGATTTTTTTGTCTATGCCAGCCAGTTTCTAAAGGAAAACAGTACTATTCATTTTAAAGAGTTGATCAATCAATTGAAGGAAAACATCGTGCCGAAACCAGCACACTTGAGAATTCTCCATAAAGTTCTTGATAGAGTGTGTATTACGCCCGCAACCTGTAGTAACCCAGCATGGTGGACTAAGGACGTATACATAAAGGAAGCAGGTAACCAGCGCCGACCTACCAGCGCTTATCGGTACTGGTCCGTGCAGATAACCGCTACATAAAGGAGGCGGCTAGAAGCAGGTGCTGGCATTTTTTAACAAAAATACGCCTTATTCCCTTGCAAATACAGCAACAAATGACGGCCTACCAGCGCTGATCGGAGCAGGTCGGAACTTGTCGGCGACGTTCGGAGCTTGTCGGCGCTTGTTCGCCACACAGTATAGAGACTAGGTACCTGCGCCGACTAACTGCGCGGACCAGCACCGATAAGCGCTGACAGATCGGCACCGGCAACCCGCTTTCTACGTGTATTCGCACTAAGACCTAACGGCCTTCTCATTCAGAGAAGAGGCCCGTGCCCATCAGTGGGACATGAATGGGCTGGTTATGTTATGATTAGAAGTTTTTATATCTTTTCAATTCTTTTATTTTTGTATTTTTTTACTCTCTTCTTACTAGTATTATTTTATCAGTATACCGTACCCACCTTCGATAAATATACCTATAAATCATCGCACGGTTCAAACAAATCTATCTATAGACACCTCATTTAATATACCATCAATTCGCTCTAGTCGGCAATGAAGATCCTACACAACTTTCAGGTTGTGTAATTCTTATGGAGCTTATAAAAAATGGAGCTTGTATAATGGTCAAGGAAGAGACTCCAAGAGTGACAATACTTTAGTACAGTAGTCGGCCTTTAAGTTGGCAAGGCGTCAAAGGACAAGAGTGAAATATTCGGCTATGATCGGCTACCTTCGGTTTTGTAGAGCGTTTTCTATCTAAAATTGCACAGTCTATCTGATATATCTATAAAGAGAAGTTAAAACAATAAATTTTCGTAAAAATAAAATGCTTAATTCGTCAAGTTGAAATTATTAGAATTATGATGATTATCTCTCCTTAATAGAATATTTTGAATGAAAACAAAATTATTATTATGTGTTGAAAGAAAAACACACAGCGTCGATATGAAGATGATTTTGTGAACGTACTTATTAATCCCTGCTCTATGGTATTATACCTGTTTGTCACCGGCGAGGGGCCAATATTTTTTCATATTTTTATGAGGTATGTATGCCAACCCTTTTGAACTGTCATAGTCTCTTCACCAGGAAGATATTCCTGCGACGCTGTGTGTTTTTCTTTCAACACATAATAATAATTTTGTTTTCATTCAAAATATTCTATTATGTGTTTACTTAAAAACACACAGCGTCGATATGAAGACTTGTTTGATATCTGCTGGTGACAAACACAAAACGCTATGTGATAGAATAATAAATGTTTAAAGAAGCACAAGAGAATTACTTATATTAAAGTAATCTCACTGTTGATGTTCAATCAGTCTTAGATAGAATAAATCTCTACAATTTCTTAACAGAAATGTCTTGTAATAATAATATATCATAAATCAAAAACAATTTAACTTCTTCATAATAAAATCAACACATGCCATTACATCAATTAATCCTTAATAATATGAGAAAGCTGAAGATTCTCAAAGAGCAATAAGGTTCCTTTGTAGTCATTCCTATTTCTTTACAATAGTATTTCCTGAAAATATGTTAACTTCCAGTTTCTCCTACACATAAGACATATAGACAGCATATCATGCATAGGACGGGTCTCTAGCCAGCCAGTTGAGGCTACTGTAGACCTGAATGATCCTAAGGTAGCTGCTACTCCTATATCACTCAAAACAGGTCTTTACCTTTGATAGGAAAATTAGATGCTTGATACCTTTAACTGGGTAAACCTGTTGTATTGGGTGTTAGCAATAGCCACCCTGATTGGCTATGCCAAACCAAGCTAGTCCTAGAAGCTAATACTAACTAGCCTTAGGATTATATTACCTATTTGCTGAAAGAAATATATAGAATTCTCATGTTTTTCAAGTAAGGTGAGACCATACACTTGTCTTTTAAATACTAAAACAAGAAAAGCTACATTGAAGACAACTTGAGGATGCCACACTGGTGGCTTCAGGTCCAGTAGTTGTGCTGTGGCTATAGCCTTATTATTATATAGCACTACTTGCTTCAGAAGTGTATGATCTTCTGCTTGTTCTTGTTTCATCTGACAAAATGTAAAAAATTGACGATTTATGTGATGCCAACTGAATTATACATGTGTAGCTAAGCTTGTGCTGTAGGCAAGATCTGTACATGTAAATAGGCAAGAAATCTAGCTATCTGTTGTATCTGTGACTCTTTGAGTATTGACTTCATCATCAACACATCAAATCACCAACTTCTAATGGCTGGATAGTAGGTGTCAATTATCCATGCCTCCCTCTGGTATTTAACAGCTGTTTTTCTATCTCTGACCAACAGTGGTTTTATTCTCCCCACCTCCAACTAACCTAGCCTGAGGGGTCAGTTGGTGTACATAAGCTATGAGCTGGAGGTAAGCCTGATGCTGGATCTATTGGACTCTCCGAAAGTCTTTATTTGGTCACTGGCGGCTCTAGGGCTAGCCTTTCGTGACTTCATATCCGCTACGCTAACCAATAAGTTTTTTCCCATAGTGGTGTTATGGTAGTAATATATTGGTCTCTGGCATTGTTTAGTTGCTCTATAACTCGAGGAGTGAAATTGGGGGGAGGAAATATCCCCCTAGGCGAAATTTCCAATTATGAATGACGGAATTCGCGAATTCAAAATTCATGTTAAGTGATGTCTGCAATCTAGCAAGACGTATCTGTTGAACACGGTTGTTTCTGCAGACGAGAAGAGATCTGCGTCTGAAGTGCCCCAACGATGTAATAATCGGTTTGTTGCAGTGGGAAACAGACTCCACTTAAATAGCCGTTGTCTTGAGAGGCAATCGGCTGTGCAGTTGTACCCCTCCGAGAGGTAATGAGCTGATAGAAATCTGATTTCCTTGTCAACTTCAACAACTTGCGATTTATATTGAGAAAACTCAGGGATCGTATTCCACCTTCGATCCACACTGTCCGAATATCAGACTGGACTAAAAGGTTATAACAATCAAACAAAAAATAAACATTACAGACCATGCGATCGATTCCGAATCGACACATACACTGTTAACAGCTCTTTCCAATTAAAAAGGCGATTTACCCTGTTCTCCCATTCAGATGCCTGACATCTGAGTATCGATCAACTGGGCGTCCCAAACCCGCGTCCACTGCGACGTTTGTCAAGAAGAGAATGCATGACCGTTGGTGTAAAACCGTCGTGGTCTTGGCGGCCTAAAATTGTTTAACACCTTTGGTGGCAACACTCGACTCATTCTATGGTTGCGGAATAAGCATCTCGCTTGAAGCATTCCAGGAAAAATTTAAGGTACTGACAGTGTAGTCAGCCCCTTGAGGACCAAAAACGGCGAAATTCAATTGAATTAGTAAATTTTTATTTACTTTGGCTTAAATTCTCTTCAGAGTATCGCCTAATAAGCCCTATCTTTCCATATTTTTTCTTCAGGCAATGCTATTTGGTTTATTCTAGTATTCCATTTGATGTACTAGTTTCAGTATCAATTTTGGGTACTTTAGTTGCCTTCCCAGTCATTCCAAGAGTCTGAAGACTTCCACAGTCTGACAGATCAACTTGCACTGGTTCATTCCAAGAGTCTGAAGACTTCCACAGTCTGACAGATCAACTTACACTGGTTCATTCCAAGAGTCTGAAGACTTCCATAGTCTGACAGATCAACTTGCACTGGTCCATTCCAAGAGTCTGAAGACTTCCGCAGTCTGACAGATCAATTTGGACTAGTCCTGGTGGACCAAGGAGAAATCTTTTAGATAGACTAAAGATTAATGGCAAATTGGCATGAATTTTCTTATGAGTAATACGTACCAATTCATCGCCCAAAAGGGAGAAATGAAATTTGTAGTAACTCACCCTGGTAAAATAATATATGTGTTAACAAGGGGATTTTGCTCTTGGCATGTAAATAATATGCATTGGAAATATCCAATTCCACTATGCAAACTTATGCCTGCCAAGCCTCTGGTATTACGGCATGAAAAATTAGTCAGAAATTCTTGGTATGAATGAACAGACATGTTCAGTACACGGAGGTCGAAAACAGGGCGGAGGCCACCGCTGCTCTATGGTACTAAAACATTTTCAACAGGAAGCGTAGGCTTGCCAGTTTTTTATTTTCTGATGCCTATCTGTGTGGGTGTGCACCTGTTGCTCCTTCAAGTATTTTATTATCTGTGTCATTTCCGGTGTGACTTTGGTACTGTATCACCTTATTATACTTGTGGAAGGATATATTATTATCAGAGGGCTCATTCAAAAATTGAATGTAAGAACCAGGGAAAAATAATAATTATAAAGCAGTCTGTTCCTAGAACTATACATGCTGTTTTTCTTCCCCTTAATATCTAAATACTGACAGTAATTTCTTATTGGAAGGAAAGGACTATTATTCTTATTATTAAGTCTGGTTTCCTTTAGGAATCTCCTATGGAGTCTTGTTTTATCAGTCTATAGGTTATCCTATCTGAGTTGCATTGATGTAGGTGGGGTAGGCTTGTTCTCCGTTAAAGACTTTATATTGTTTACTTTCTTTCAGTAAGTAGTCATATTGAGTTAGGTACTGGTACCCCCAAGGATTGTATAACTGTTATTAATGTACAAAATGTGCCAAATCACAATGCAATCAAAGAGATGTTCTACAGTTAGAACTCTTCTCATACCTTAGAAGTTACCATGTATTAGGTACATCCACAACTACCTAATTGTAAAAGCTGATCAAAGCCAAACAAACTTATTATTTATTCATTTTTAAAATAAATTTCTTTACATTAATTTGCCAAGTGAGTTGTTGGCTCAATTTACCATTTTTAAGTTTCTAATTAAATAGTCCTTTCCCCAATTGAGAAGACAAAACTCTTTGTTTAACTTCAGATCTTTGAAATCTGTCTATTAAGTCCACACTTTTGAACATTTTAGTTCCATCCAATCATAAGTATTTAAAATTAAGATTTCAACACTAGACCGCTGGTCCACTGACCATTAACTAGAGAACTCAGAACTCTGCTACACTGACTTTCTGTGTAAAAAGTGTCTGAACAATGCTTGGAGTTACACTTTTGATTATCCTTGCAGTATCGGTCACCATCTCGTGGTTTTCTTAGTCCAGTTGCCCAGAGCTAGGATTGACTAAAAACTCCGCCGTGGAGCATGACGGTACCGCCTTATAAGCAACGGTCAGAGTGGATGCCCACTCAGATAATAAGTGAGATTTAGTTTGCATAATTTTATGGGACAGAATATTGCAAATAATTTGAAATCTGACTTACTTGGTGGTTTGACTTACATTCGTGAGTCAAATATGTCCTATAGTGGTTTTTTCTTGTCCTCTAGCTGGGCGGGAACGGCTTACTTACCACCTGAGGTCCTGACTGTAAAGTTTGCCTCTCCATTGATCTGATCTTATGGATCGGGACTTTACTTCTCTCCGTGAGAATACGATTCGAATTCACGAATCGTCGCATTTTCACTTATTTTACTAACATATCCGTAACTTTGCACTTCCGCACTCCAAAATTACGTCGATACGTACGGGAAAACTTAAGAAAATTCACTTTTGCCGAAGCGAAAAAAGTTTTCGACCGGTGAGCGGGAATTTCACAAAACGCTATGACAGTTCAAAAGGGTTGGCATACATACCTCATAAAAATATGAAAAAATATTGGCCCCTCGCCGGTGACAAACAGGTATAATACCATAGAGCAGGGATTAATAAGTACGTTCACAAAATCATCTTCATATCGACGCTGTGTGTTTTTAAGTAAACACATAATATATGATTATTTTCATCATTCTCCATCCATCAGGCCTCGCCTCTCTTACGCTATCGATTAAAGGCGTAGTCTGTTTTGAAACTCCCGAAGTTCAACAACTCGCTCTTGGATCTTTTTAAAACGTCCTTAAATCTTTAGATTTTATTTAAACACATTAAATACAATTTTGCGAGACTAGCCATGGTTTGCCTTTTTATACCATAATATTTCAAAAATTGGTGGTATAAACAACTCCATATTTATACTGTCACAGATTGACAGCAATGAGGGACCAAGATGACACAAAACCGAATTTAATCTTTCTTGTTGCCGATGTGCCATCTTAAAAGCCCTCTACTGTACGTCTGGCGCACCTTCGGCAGTCAGCCCCGCTACCAACCTTGCTGATTGGCTAAACCTTCTACCATGGCATTAGCTATTTTCGTATACTTCGTGCCGACACGAGAGAATGCACATGTATTCAAAAATAATTTATTTATTAGATAGTGAAAGCTGTGAAGAATATGATATCCTCCATGGTAATGTTCATAAACGAACTGGGCATGTATGGCGGTGCTTTGGGTATACTTGCCTATACAATATTGTTAGAACGCTTGAAACGTAAGGCTTCGACGCCGGAAGAAGAACTTCTCTATCAACTTGCTATCACACATTCCGTTGGGTAAGTGTAGCAACAGCTTTATTTTATACTTATTTCGAATGCAAGAAAGTCCATGATGTCGCGTAAATCGATTTAGTTTGTACCTTATGTCGGTCCCATAAAAGTCACGACACGATATGCGTGATCGTGAAATCAAACAAGAATACTTGGTTTATACACCATGACTCCATGGGGTCATAGTTCTGTAAATCAACTACTTATAAATTAGAATTAACAAACTTTGGGATTAGGAACTTTTATTCCTTCATACATAGTTCGTATATGTCTTGTTTTTGTTATCTGGTGCACAATAAAACATATTATGTAGTGTGTTTGGTATTTCAGTACCTACCAAAAACTGTGACATGTTAACGCTTAAATTTTTTTTTTAGTAATTTCTTCCCCTTTCTCTCCCTATGGCAGCCATTTTAATTTTTGTCTTGCTTGGTAATGTAGGAGTTCATTAAAAATGTTATATCTTTGGATCTGGGACTACTTGAGATCTGGGAGGTTTCAATGTTTATTTATTTGCAAGCTGACAAGCGCCCTCGTCTATTTCATAAAAATAGGATTAATACCTAAACATAAAAAAGGTAAATTAAAAAAAAAACGACTTCTGGACTTGCCAAATGTTTTATTGACTACTTTAAACTATTTTCCAAGACTAGATGTCGGTAAACGCTTTATCAACTGTACAAAGTTTCATCTCAATCGGATGAACGATGCGTGAACACATAGAAGACGAACAGACAAACATTCTTATATAACTCGAACATACATTTTAAATCGCAGGGCACGGGCAATGCTATTAGAGGCAATGGAGGACGAAACAGGATACAAAAAGATAATCAAATATTCATCAGAAAAAGTACTGCTAATGTTAAACATATTGCGGGAATACAGTCCAACGGTTATGGACACTCCTGGAGGTAATTACATATTTTTTTACATAATATTATTATTTAGTTCGTTTATATATCCACATAATACTATTTACGTGCAAACATGCATGCAAAACGTAAGCCGTTAAAGGATATAAATATATCCTCCCATCCATTCGGCTTCGGGAACATTGTCCAAGTTGTCGGTGCTCAGGAATCCAGAGAGAGAAATCTCCTAACAATCCACGCCGTATCCTGGAATACTGCTTTCTGTATACAAGCTGTTTTAAGGGTTGGAAAAAAAAAAAAAAAAAGTCTTGTTTTTTTTAAAGAACAATTTGATCTTGATTTCTTCAAATGTCTTTGCGTAAATCGGAACACGGCTTTTGGTGACGGATCAAAGGGGAATTCCCGCGCGGTTTTTGCTACAGTTTGCCATACGATTTCGATCTTAAAGTCATTCAATTTTCTTTCTTAGATTCACATCGAGGTTCTCGGTTTTGTTTTTTATTAAAAATGCCTCGCCAAAACGATGAGATTTGGCAATACTTTACAGAAAAAGTTTCTACTACAACTGGCTGCAGAGCAATATGTAAAAAAAAATAAAAAAAAAATACAAGAGAACTCTTTTGATTTAATTGTTAATTTCTATTGGAATAATCGTATGGTTTAAATCGTGATTTAAATCAAAATCAAAAAAATTTATTTCACATAAACCAATACAGGCGCTTATGAAAAGTCGAATTTAGGTGCACGGTTCCAATTAGTCATTTCCTATGGAGAAGAACCGGCAAGAAACTCCATGGTTAAATCATGACATTAACTCAAATTGGTTGAATGATACCAACCCTGCTTTATTTACAGTTATACTAAAAGTAAACCATAAAAGGAAACCTCTATCGGCGATCATATTCACTCAACAAAGGTTCACGGCAAAAATTTTGTTCAATCTCATAAAAGACGTAAAAGAGGCGAATCCGAAGGAGTTTGACTTTCTACAACACGACTTCATAGTCGGCTTCAACGTGAATCCACTTAAATGTACAAGGGAGGAATACTATGTCAAGAAGGCTAGTCAGCAAGCTCTATTAAAATTTAGGAACAGGTAAGATGTGAATATACAAGGTTAGTCAGAAAGGGGGTACTAATCCGAAGCCCACTTAAAGTATCGCTGATGACTGTTTGAAAGCAAGTGTTAAAATTTCAAAATTCGATAAAAAAAAAATCCAAATAAAATGATTTTTATTTTAGTTTTTTCAAAAATTCTTCATCCCTGCTTTAGTTACAAATTCAAAAAATGGTGCTTCTAATTCATAACCCCAAATATGACCTAAAATGTAAACACAGCTGATCATAACGGGGGATAGATAGATTTTAGAGTTTTTTTTTTGAGATTTTTGAACAGCTGTTTCTCTGAAACTATTGACTTTTGGGAAAAGTTGTAGAACAAAAGTTACTCACTATTATGTGTACTTTAACACCCTTTCGGATTAGTACCCCCTTTCTGACTAACCTTGTATATTTTTTTAGTGCTTCCCTAATCCAACCAGATGCTGCAGATTATCAATATTATACACGGAGCGACTGTCCCTCCGCAAATTAATAACTGGTTAAACCAATAACTTGTGGTTGGACCGGTTGGCAGCACAGTATTGGACCCACTAATGCTTAATCCGGTCACGACCCACCGAGCTCTCCCGTCGTAGAGCCGGTCGTCTCTTCAGACTCCGCAGTCACACCGATAATTCAGCTCTCATCAAGCTGTCTCCCCCCCCCCCCCCCAAGCCCCCGCCAGCAACGCCCTAAGCCGAGGTCCGACTCCTACTACGGGTCGCCCTTAGTGCTGTTGTTGCGGGTAGTCATGGTGTTAGTGTAGTATAAGTACTTAGCTTGGGTTAAGTATTTTACTTCCCCACCATTGGCTGGAGTCCCTTCAGGTATCGCCAATAACTGCCCGGTTACGTAGAAGGAGTCCGCAAGGACCATCTACAGAAGTACAACAAAAAAAAAAGTAATGCTTAAAAGGTATGAACTATTAAATTAAAATAATTATGTTTCAGTGACCTCAACTGCTTAATATCGACGAGTGTTATAGAAGAAGGAATAGACATACCGCAATGTTTGCTGGTGTTGCGTTACGATCCGCCCTTAGAATACAGATCGTACATACAAAGCAAAGGTATGTATATGAACACACATCATCACGCCTGTATTCCCCGAAGGGTTGTTCAGAGGTGCAGTGGCGAAGGCTCCACACAACTCGATTCCTATCGGCTTCCCTTTCGAAACGAGTAGTTACTGGAATTCACGCATCACACTTGACCAAGGTAAGCATTTTTTGGTCCGGCTTCCCTTTTAAGAAAAATCTCCCTTCGCCACTGCAGAGGTGTATAGTACTCCTTCATTTCGCCGTTATCTTTAAGTTCCATGTAACAGAGGGCGAGCCTATTGCCATCGGCCGGTCACAAATCCAGACTCCGGGCTGCTACTGAGAAATTCCACACGAAAAAACCAATAACACTGCCCAACCTGCGGATCAAACTCAGTACCTCACGCTTGGCAGTCGCGCGTTTGTATACGAGGTGTAACTTAAATAACGCACAACCTCTTAAGGGCTCACTGTACTCAACATTATGAACAAACAACTTTTACTATGGGACCAAACATGAAATCACGAAAAAAAAAAACAACTTTTCCCTACATTTATGTTCGCATAACTCGTCAAAATGTAGGGAACAGCTGATTTTTTTTCGCGATGTCAGGTTTGGTCCCATAGTAAAAGTTGTTCGTAATGATGAGTACAGTGACCCCTTAAGAGGCTGTGCGTTATTTATGTTACACCTTGTATGAATTTTCTCTGTAAACTTCGTATATCGTGTACCCATCATGTAACATGAGTCTTCCAATGAGTGATCACAGCGGTGTAATGAATGCTCAAATTGGTTTAGGCGCATAATGTTAGAAACGCAAAATTACAGATTCGCGAAGTGATCCCTTGAATAGTAACTAAGGCGGGCCCGCCGACGACACGCCCCGAGTTTGGTTTGGCGAAGCCTTTAATATGCTGGTGTTAGGAATGGGGTTACATTAATGGCTATTTATTACATATTGTTCATTCGGGGCCCCAAGTTCGACGCGCTTTTAAGCTGAAGAAGCTTAAAAGATGCCCTTGGCATCTTTTAAGCTGTTTTTCTCTAAAATCAGTACTTTATTCACATACATAACTTCACGCCTTATTCCCCGAAGGGTTGGCAGAGGTGTATAGTATACACCCACGTTTCGCCGTTATGTTTAAGTCCCATGTAATAGGGGGCGAGCTTATTGCCATCAACCGGGCACAAATCCAGACTCCGAGCTGCTACTAAGAAGTTCCACACGGAAAAACGCAATAACACTTTGCCCGACCTGGGGATCGAACCCAAGACCCCACGCTCAGCAGTCGCGCTTGCGACCACTAGACCAACGAGGCAGTCTACTTTATTCATACATACATTTAAATGAATCATAATTGTTTTAGGTCGTGCCAGAAATTCGGAATCCAGCTATGTGATATTAGTGGATAGAAATGAAAACACGAAATTCATGAAACATTATGAAGAATTCCAACGAACGGAAAAACTTATACAGAGGGTAAGAGGAGTATTTTTTTGCTATAATTACTTATGTGCAATTATATTATACAGGTTGAAATTGTAAACACTCGACAAACCGAAATGGGAGATTGTACTCATCACTATGAATAACTTTTACTATGGGAATAAAAGTGAAATCGCGAAAAAAAAATCTGCTGTTCCCTACATTTTGACGAGTTATGCGAACATAAATGTAACGAACAGCTGTTTTTTTTTTGGCGAGTACTTACAATTTCACTCTGTATAAAAAGTAGGCAGCGTGTTACACGAGCCTTAAAACTAAAAACCAAGAAACGAGCTAATTAAGTTATCCTGTGTTTACTCTTCTAGTTTTAACTAGTGGTCTAATATTTCAATTCAATTCAATTCATTTATTCACCATAAATAGAGTAATTTACATCGTGTTAAATGTCCTTACAAATGTCCTTATATCTATTTAGCCTATTGACGGCATGTGAAACTAGTAATCATTAATAAAATGTCAAAAAAATAGTATTCATTACAAAATGTCCAAACCAAAAATCATTCGTAACAATGTCACAAAAAAATATAAATAAAAGTACCATTCACAATTAGCGTTCACAAACATATTATAGTGTCCATTCTTTAACGGAATAAATCATTTTATCCAATAGTAATATTTTTAGTTTCCTTTTGAACTTTTTTAGAGGAAGATGCTGTACATCGGGTGTAAGTTTATTAAAAATTTTAATACACATTCCATAACAGTTCTGTTGAAACAGCGTAGTTCTTGGGGCAACATCTAAAGCTAGCCGCTCTCCCCGTCTGGTATTCCTAGGGTAAATATCTTTTGCCTTTAAAAACAGATTAGGGTTAGTTTTAACAAATACGCATATTTCAAAAATGTACATACTCGGTAGAGGCAATATGTTTAGCTTTCTAAAATGAGGTTTACAAGACTCATATGGAGGAATATGAACCATTGACCTTATGCATCTTTTTTGGGATAGAAACGAAATTTTTTTTGGCACAACTGTGTGTCGGTATAGAACTAATTGTAATACTTATTGTATGATGGCAACGTTTCTACCTATTCATCACAATTTTAAAAACCACGGAAATATCCGAGTGCAGCCATATCTATTTGTAAAGTTACTTGCGTCATTTAAATCAATATTAATAAACTAGTAAGAAAAGTTTTGTCAATTTTAAACTGTAATATTTGTAGATTCTGGTCGGTAATACCGATGAACGCAACGAACCGGCACAAAAAGACATCAACCATCAACTTTACATGGATGAAGATGTACCCCCTTATTTAACACCTAACGGAGGTACGTAAACATAAGCCACTTTTAATTTAAAAAACTTAATTTGTTATTAGGAACCTTAATTCCCTTATATCCAGTGCTGTTTTCTTTGAAACGATTTTTTTAATATCACAATCGGTTACTGAATATGAATGTAGTTGTAACCATTAATAACTCAAAATAACACATAAAATTAGCGCGCAGGTTGACTTAGGGACTAGTTATAACTGGTGCCCGAGCCCGAGGCGCGCGCTCAGTACACTGCGATTCGGACGCCTATTAAAATTGTATGAATTTCTATGCAACGGATTACATCAAGCGTTTCGTCGAGCGCGCATCATATGCGCTGGAGTTCGCCACTCCCGGGCGCCCTCGGCACGCTAACTTTTTACTATTTTTTCTTGTCGTTTAAAGAAACACAGCACTAAGCATGTTGACTGTTCAAAAATTACACCATAAATGTAGACATGTTGTCGTGTTTGACATTCGTTGGGCGAGCGCACGCTCAGTATCCAACGCGCCCGAAACGCAGAGTAGGTACTGGGCGCGCGCCCCGTACGTGCGTTATAACTAGTCCCTTATGATGACCTGTACTTCTAAACGAATTACCAAGGCTTTAGGTTTTTCTCTTTCTAACTTGTGATTTTTTTTGCTAAGATTCTTTCACTGTTCATCAGAAAAGTTTATATTTATGATGCGTTTGCAGGTCGTTTAACGTCAGTGTCAGCCATAAGTTTGTTAAACCGATACTGTTCGGTTTTACCACATGACCAGTTTACTGTCATAACACCAATGTGGATACAGGAAATCACAACGGACAAACAGGGGGAAAAACGCAGGCTGGTCACCATCATAATGCCCATCGCCTGTCCTATTAAAGAAGAAATTAAGGTATGTTTGACGAAAGGTAGGCCACAAGATTTGGTTCTTTGAGTTTCTATCGACTCGTGTCCTCTTTTATTCAATAACATAATTTCTGGACCAACGATTTTTTGAAGTATAAAAATGAACTGCCAATGCTAAAGAATTATTTTTCTACAGGGATTACCTCTTAACAGTTTGAAGTCCGCCAAACGTTCGGCAGCATTAAATGCTTGTGCAAAATTGTACGAAGCAGGAGAATTGGATTCGGCCACAATGCTACCAATACGCTATACGTATGTTCCTTATTTATACATTTAACTTACTATAGCCTTTTACATAAGTCTCACCATACACAGCGTACGCTTCCGGAACGAAAAGGACCCCACCTGTTCGTTCTATAAAAAAGAAAATATCCCCATCTTAAGGACTTTTACACAAATCTGCTATAAATACGCTGTTTTTGCGGTACATTTTCCGATCAATCTGTGAAACTTAGCTAGATGTTGTGGGTAAGCTACGGATAGACTACTCCTTTGTCTAAAAAAGGTGGAGGAAACATGTTAAAGGGGAATGCCAAGATCCGGCTAGTACAAAGTAGTATGAACAGACATGCCGTAATTTTGATAATTCGCGTTTATTTTTTGTAAAATTTATGCAATATAAACAAAGCCTGGGGAAGTACACCGTCGGATAGTCATTTTAAATAGTATTTTAATGTTTTGGTTAGTAGGTTTCAACGCTTTTTTTATCTACAACTGCAAATAGAAATGTTGCACAGTATAAAAATATAATTATATCGATACTAAAATTACATTTATAAATCGATTACAACCATGAA
This sequence comes from Amphipyra tragopoginis, assembly GCA_905220435.1. Taxonomy (NCBI): domain Eukaryota; kingdom Metazoa; phylum Arthropoda; class Insecta; order Lepidoptera; family Noctuidae; genus Amphipyra; species Amphipyra tragopoginis. Next base: position 12,782,204 of record HG992005.1, on the reverse strand, counting down.
ACAACATGTAATTGTAAATAATTATATCATGTTATTTAGGTAAACAAGTATTTATTTATAATTCACGTTTTCTTGTTTGAGAAATGTGAATTGTGCTCTTCCATTAATAGTTACAAATTATAGTACTAAGCTTTATTAGTAACAAGCTGTTACGAATAATCCTAGTAACCACTACTTAAAACACAATAGGTTTGTTACTATTCTTGTGATTTATCATAAACGGGCTACTTTTCTTATACAAAACACAATAAATAGCATAATATTTAATTTCGATTTTCGAATTACTTTTCTTCTCTAGGTTAAAAATCTACTATTGAGGTCAACTTCATCGACCTATAACTTTTCTTGATGTGCTTCCAGCGGAAATGTTGTTTTTGTAATACATTCTACAATATTTGCCCTTTTTAATAATATATGATTCATCCTTGTTCGTTCTGGCCGAGTCGTAAAGGAAATCTTGGCATTCCCCTTTGACAATTGAATAATATTAATTTTCCGTAGCCTCATACAGTACGATTAGTTAGCTGACATCACAATTACCTTAAAAAAGTAGAAAGAAAAGAAAATGTTTGGTATATGCACAAGAAAAGAAAAAACGATTTTAAAATTTGTTCTTACTTTTTACTAGACTGGTGAATCAAAAGTGAAAATAAAGTAGGGTTTTTCATACGTCATTTTACTGTCAGCCATCTTTGCGTACGGGTTTGAGTCGCTCGATGGCAAGAATGAGGGCCTTTTCACTGTCATGCGGGTTCGTGCCCGCGTGCGTGCGTCACCCGCATGCTTGGCGCTCGCTGTTCAGCTTATCGTGCGTGTTTCACGAGCTCGCTTCACACTAAAAAGGCCCTAAGCGGTCAAATAGATCCTTACACTGTCACAAAAATTTGTATTGAGGTCCTAACTTGAAAATGAAGGTACGCTGTGTCTGTGTGGGTCGTCCGTATATCGTAATTTTAATTTTTACCCATTCTGTTTGCCAATGCTTCTTTAAGGTTTATTTTCGCTTGCACAATGACTGACTATGCTAGGAATATTAGGAAAGGGTGATGGGCAAATTTGTATGAGACCTGTCCCCCCCCTTCCAACAGATTTTTTTGATGTGTCATTAGTTTCATAAGGCTCTATGACAAGACTAGCAACCAGTTTTAACTTAAAATCGATGGGGTTTAGTATATACAGGGTGGTAAAGGAGGACCGGACAAATTGGTCAACATAACCAATAACAACAACACATATGTCATTAGATAGATATTGCAATATACTGCCATAATTACTATGGCGGCTCATTTCAAATCGCTGTATGAAAAAAGTTATGGCGATGTTTCGTAGGTTAGGTTATGTTAGGTCAGGTTAGGTAGTTTTTTTCTTGTATATTGTTATGTAATAAAAAACAAACAGATTGAGTAAACAGTGTTATAATTATGTACCGTCATCCACAATCACATTATAAATTGTCTGCAGAACCCCTGAAAGGACGATGCCTACCAAATCCTAAATACCACACTAGGAACCAATAACAACCACACATATGTCATTAGATAGGTATTTTAATATACTGCAGTAACTACTATGGCGGCTCATTTCAAATCGCTGTATGAAAAAAGTTAGGGCATTTTTTCGTAGGTTAGGTTAGGTGTTTTTTTTTCTTATAAATTGTTCGGTAATAGCAAAAAATGCAAGTAGAGTGAGTAAACAGTGTTATAATTATATGTCGTCATTCAAAATCAAATCTAATAAATAGGTGATAGGTGAAATTACCTAACTTGACCTAACCTAACCTAACCTATGAAACATCGCCATAACTTTTTTCACACAGCGATTTTAAATAAGCCACGATAGCAATTATTGCAGTATATTGCAATACCTATCTAATGACATATGTGTGGTTGTTACTGGTTCCTAGTGTAGTATTTAGGATTTGGTAGGCATCGTCTTTCAGGGGTTATGCAGACAATTTATTAATGTAATTGTGGAGGACGATAAGACCTTTTACGTGAGTGGCAACAACAACTGTAAAAATAAGTTTCAACTCAATCAGATGAACTGTGTGAATTTTTAGTAACAATTATCCGATACGACTCGAGCGCCACCTATTGTACGTTGATGGTACTATGTCACAAACTGTCACGTGAGTGGCAACAACAACTGTATAAAGTTTCAACTCAATCGAATGAACCATGCGAATTTTTATTAACAATTATCCGATACGAATCGCGCGCCACCTATTGCACGTTGATGGTACTATGTCAGAAACTCTCGCGCAAGTGCTAACAATAACTGTACTTAGTTTCAACTCAATCGGATGAACCAGGCGAATTTTTATTTACAATTATCCGATACGACTCGCGCACCACCTATTGTTCGTTGATGGTACTATGTCAGAAACTTTTGCGTGAGTGCCAACAACAACAGTACAAAGTTTCAACTCAATCGGATGTACGATGCGAATATTCATTTAAATAAAATAATAATAATAAAAATGCGTTTTTCCCGGAATATCCCGCTCCTTTGAGGAATGTCGCCATAGGAAAAATTTATCACCCTACTAAGATGTTTCAACTGAGATACATTTCAGATCTGTTGGGGTATGGGGACGTTTTGTCCCATGGTCCTTTGAAGAAGTTACTTGTGCCCGTTGTAGAAAAACAATGCACATTTGAAAAAATTGTCTTTTCATACCGCGAGTGTACAGTATAATGATAATATTCTCATTGTGCTTTAACAATGTAAATCATTAAACATCAGCCCATTAAAGGTTGCTAAAAATGAACTTTCCCTGTTAATGGCATTTAAGGCACACGACGTTTACTCTCTTTTTAACGTCTAGCTATCATATACCATACCATACATGTATAGATACACATCAAAAAAAGTTTGCGATCACTAGCATAAGCTGATATAATTTTTTAAATTGAACTTTATCAAGAAAAAATCTTTGTTGTGTGTTTTCTTGATGAAGAAAACTCGTGTCTAAAGAATCTAAAAAGAAGAAGAAATCATAATATAATCTACCGTAACAAAAAAGATTTCGATTTTTCAAAGTGATCGCAAACTTTTTTTCATGTGTGTACACAGGGTGGTAATTTGACATGGGGCATGAAGGGCACCTTAGCTATTGTCTACAGGAAAACGTTCTTAGAAGACCATCCCTAACTTTTGGAAGAATTTCTATCTGTATTCGCAGATTTTGAAACAAATGTAGGTACAGTCAGCGAGAAAAAGGGCAGTTTTCACAAAACATTTTTATGATGCTATTCGATCCTATTTCCCATAAGGATCAAAAGATTCTTCCGGACCAACGGAGGTTGGAGTACTAGAAATTTCAGAAATCGCAAAAAAACTCACTTGTGATGGGTTAGTTATGAGGGCAGCTACCTTAATCGTTGTGGCTACAGGAAAATGTTCTTAATCCATCGACTGTCTTCGAAGAACGTTTTATTGTAGCTACAATGGCTAAGGTGCCCTTCATGCCCCATCTCAAATTACCACCCTGTATATACCATATCATAAATAGATATCATATCGACACATCCATGATAAAGTTACGAATCTTATGATGAGGTAAATTTATGAATGTGCGTTTATTTTTGGACCTTGTAAAATATTGAACATCTGTTGATTGTATCTTAAAAAGGGTTAATTTTGAAAACCAAATGTATCACAATATCGACATCCCAAAAACTTCATAGCTCTCCCCTGTAGGATGCATCTTTTGCAGATTCGTAAGTTTGTCCTGGATGTATTTATACTGTCATGCCAAATACAATACTCTAGCGTACCATCTTTAATATAATAATTATTAATAATTGATCTGTAGCAAGCCAGATTTGATTTAAATTTTATTAAAGGGCACAGTGACCGGTCTATATTGTGTAAAAAATAAGGTACGATGCCTTTTATTTGCCAACGTTTCAGCTGCAATTATCATTTAACTTTTTCGCAAACTAGAGAGCGAGATTCGATTATAATTATCCAACACAGAGTGGAATCTCTGTGTTGTATAATATAATTGAATCGCGAAAGTTTGAAAACATTTAAATTAATTATATTTACATATTTGCTTTTAAATTGATATTACAGTGCCGTGGACTTTGATACAACAGATGTAAAGTCTTGTTTCCCGAATTGGCGGAGCGATGACGTCGGAGGTGAAGGTTCCGATCTACCACATCCGGGAACTAAGAAACGGGTCCGGAAGCATAGAATACAGGTTCGTATCACTAACTAAGCTTCAAACGCCCAAAATAATGGATTGCAACCATGGAGTATTTAGTATGGAGTGATAATACGCGTAATTCCCCGTAGTTACAAAATTTATCACAAATCTTAATCAATAATGAAGATAGCCTGTGTCGCGATTATTTCCGGTTGGCAACTGTAGTAGTTGTGTCGAAATGTTCAGTCGCGGTGTTTCTCGCACATAATCATGTCATTCTTACTACTTCATAATAATAATAAATCTATTTTAATAAATGAAAATCCATTCACGTCTCTCATAATTATTGCACAACCTTGTGTCTACAGATTTACACGACATCGTTGATCGAACTTTACGATTTACTAAATAAATTGCACATCAAGTCCAATCATACCAATTTACATAAAATATCATCGTAATGTAATTATTAAACTTTTAGTTTCCCAGCTATCTCAACAATATGCCGGATGAAGATGTATTCTATTTACACATAATAAAAACAAAGACTGCATTTGAAGAACCCAAAGATCCTCGCGAGAAAGCGTTATATGATCTTCTTCATAGGGAGGAAGGTTTTGGGTTCTTAACACAGAAGCCACTGCCCAGACTATGCGAATTCCCCATGTTCATGACTGTTGGGGAGGTTTCGACTTCTATAGATGTTAATTATGCCGTCATTAAACTCAATGCTAACTTGTTTCAGTTGGTGAAACAGTAAGTTTGACTTTGTTATTATATAATATTATAATATTTTCTATTACATAAATCACCAACTTCTTTTGGAACTTAACACCTGAAGTTTAGGGTCATTATTCATCGAAACTGAGATAATATGAGATTAACGTGACGGAAAATATTAATAAAATATTTTGTAATGGGGATTTCTGCTAATCCCGTTATTGGCGGAGATTTATTATAACAGTACACCAATCATGTCTACTTTGGCGAATAACGGCCCTTGGTCTTGTGTTTTGGTCCATTTAGCTGACATAGACTATATACAAGGTTAGTCGGAAAGGGGGTACTAATCCGAAGCCCACTTATAGTATCGCTGATAACTGTTTGAAAGCAAGTGTTAAAATTTCAAAATTCGATATATTTTTTTTCCAAATAAAATGATTTTTATTTTAGTTTTTTCAAGAATTCTTCATCCCTGCTTTAGTTACAAATTCAGAAAATGGTGCTTCTAATTCATGACCCCAAATATGACCTAAAATGTAAACACAGCTGATCATAACTGGAGATAGATAGATTTTAGTTTTTTTTTTGAGATTTTTGAACAACTGTTTCTCTTAAACTATTGACTTTTGGGAAAAGTTGTAGAACAAAAGTTATTCATTATTATGTGTACTTTAACACCCTTTCGGATTAGTACCCCCTTTCTGACTAACCTTGTATAATACCGACCTACAATATAAAATAGAGGAGGTTTTTTTTTTTATTGAAGACATTTCCCAAATAACAATAGTTTGATAACAAAACATCTTTTGTCTTACTACAAAATCATATTCAACAGTTGTTAAGATTAAAAAGAGCTATATTTTTTTTTATTGAAATGACTGTTTCTTAACAAGTGCCTAAACTTTTGAATGAGACACCTTACTTTTCAGGTTCCACCACTTCCTTTTTGAGCAAGTTCTCTCTATTGCTAAGAAGTTTCTAGTGTTTGAAGGCAAAGTGAACTGCATGTACATCGTTCCTGTAAAAGATAACAACGGATACGATATGGACTGGAATGTAATGACTACACATACATTTATACAACCAGTCCAGCCGCCTTCTTATGAGGTATGTTTACTATTATATCGATTTGAGTCTGTGGTTCTATCAAGCTAAAGTGATATTACGGTCAAAGCTTAGGATATCGATATCTGTTGTTACTTGAAAAGCAGTAGCTCCGTGTAAAAGCAAAGGCAAGGAGGACGATTATACAGGGTGTAAACGAATTCGTGTAATTCCTTCAAACCACGTGATCTATTAATGGTATAGATTAACCCCGCATGGGATTTAGATTGATTAAAAATAAAAATAAACTTTTTTTTCCCAAATATTTTTTTATGTGATAGAATATTTCGATGCCATGCATAAATGAATGAAAGCACGGCGACACAGCTAACGGGCACGACTAGCGCGATATCGCTACACGCAGTCAGTTAACTTGGGAAGCTAAAATTACTCAGATTCAGAATACAATGCTTCATTTTTTGAAAACCTTTTTTGTTTATTCTGAAAAAAAAAACCTATGCAGGGTCAATCAGTGTCACCAGGAGATCACGCGGTTTGAAGGAATTACACGAATTCGTTTACACCCTGTATTTATGATTAGTTCCGGTTTACTCACGTGCATATTTTGGGATTGCCCGATTAGTTTCGGACCCAAACGGACCATTTAATCATGAGCTGAACACGCGGCGAAGTCGCGACTCGAACTAGTCGGGCAATCCTGAAAAATATACGTGAGTAAACCAAAACTAATCAGAAATATGAATGTGTCTCAGGAAAGTTATGATACAAAAAAGGAGAACGACTAGCCTGTATGTGCATGTGCATCTATCGAACAAGAGACTTGCAAAGCACAGAAGCACAATACAAGGTTAGTCGGAAAGGGGGTACTAATCCGAAGCCCACTGGTGGAGCGTGTAAATAGCTCCAGCCGATGGAGGGGTTTGGAGACTGAGAAAGTACAGTCCTAGTCTTCAAGCGAATTTTACGTAAATGGCTCATTGAAAAAGCCTTTTACTCAATTAAACAATTTTTGGAAGGTAAACATACGGATATATAGAAGAAATAATTCTAAAATTAATATATTAGTAATTGTCACAATAGTATAATAATATGATTATATAATAATAAATAATAATATAATTTTAACTATAATATAATAATATAATTGTACATTAATATTTGCATGTCAATATGTTAGACAAAATATGCTGAACTACTTACTGAATTTTAACACCAAACTGTAACCATATTATAAGCAAATAAATATTTTGATTTGATTTGATTTGATTTAGTTGATGGCGGTGCGGTGCGGTGCGGCAATGTATAGCTTAAATATTAAAAATATGTCAACATAACACTGAACTCACCAGTCTCCGGAAAACTGCACTCCTGGGTGTCTATGAAGCACTTTCACAAAACAAAAAAAATAGGTGCGTTCAAGAGGGCAGTAGTAGGCGTTGTATGGATTCAAAATTTTCTTCTCTTGAACTGTAATGAACTGTTGCACCGACAATTTTGACGATGCATGTTACCGACGCGTGCAGCCAATCACAGGGCGCGTGGAAGGTGAAATTGTGAGACTGTGATTTAGCGCCATCTATTGGCATTTTACTGCAACGCCTAAATTCCCCAATATTGGGGTTGTGGAACAGTGTGCGCCGTCGCCGGCAGATGACATAATTATAAAATTAAAACTAAACATTGCGCGCAACCATGCTCCCCGCCTTGGAAGTTCGGAGAACTTTCAAAGAAAAAGTAATTAAATTTAAAGAAATTGCATTAATAGCGAATTTAAGTTACGGATTAAATATATCAAATTTATCTAATTTTATGATAAAGTAAAAGAATTTATATTAAACTAACACAGAATTATTTGTGTACCTATATATTAATTATTATTTTATTGTGTAGGTATAGGGTAAAGTTTGACTACAGGTCGTTTAAACGTGCCATTTTTGGACTTTACTAATGCGACCCTAACCACATTATCACTACCAGGATAAACTTCCTGAATTATACCGATAGGCCAGCGTAAAGGTGGAATATCGTCTTGATCGATAAGAACCACAGTTCCAACACGAACCGGGTTGTCATGCGTGCACCACTTCTGTCTAACTCGCAGCGTGTGCAAGTATTCGCTTCTCCATTTCTTCCAATAAGATTGAACTAAATGATCAAGCAATTTTTTGCGGTCGGTCAGGTTGACACGTTCATTTGAAATATCAGAAGACGGAAGATATTGAATAGGTGAAGACATTAAAAAATGTGCGGGTGTTAACACTTCCGGTTGAGGATCGGAGGATAACAAGCAAAGTGGTCGCGAGTTTAGCAAACACTCAATCTGCATCAATACAGTTAAAAGTTCCTCGTACGTGAGGAGTTGATTTCCTATGACTCGAAACAAGTGAGTTTTAATACTCTTAATATTAGACTCCCACATGCCACCAAAGTGTGGTGCACGGGGTGGAATCATTTCCATTCTATTCGTCGAGTGGCAAATTCTTGGCTTAAGGCCGTTTGAAAATTTTGAGAAATAAAAAGATTATACATTTCGTCTAATTTTGCCTTAGCGCCGACAAAATTGGTGCCATTATCTGAATAGATACAAGACACAGGACCGCGGCAAGAAATAAACCTTTTGAAGGCTGCAAGGAAAGATTCAGTAGTTAAATCACTTACCAACTGAATGTTAATGGCTTTAGTGTTTAGACAAATGAACAAACATATATATGCCTTTTGTGCATGTTGGCCGCGCCTACGAGCTAAAGTAATTTTAATTGGACCAGCGTAGTCCACTCCAGTATGTACGAACGCTTTGGTTTCACATACGCGGTATGATGGGAGATCGGCCATCTTAGGTGTTGGATGAGAAGGTGACAAGCGGAAACAAGTATTACACATGCGAACACGTTTGCGGATAATATTTCTGGCTGACAGTATCCAGTAGCGTTGTCGTATAATGGACATCAGTAAGCTTGCACCTGTATGCAAGTTGGATTTATGTTGGTGGTCAATTAAGAGATTAACGACATGATCATGTTTTGGAAGCAACACCGGATGTTTACATTCGAAAGGCAAATCGGACTTTGACAGTCGACCTTCGATTCTAAGAATTCCTTCCTCATCAATGAAAGGACAGAGATGTCTAAACTGTTTAGATGGTAAATTATTTTTCTTTAATTGATCAATTTCAGTTTGAAAATGCACCATCTGAACTGAGCGAAGGATAGTTTTTTCGGCAATATTTAAGTCAGAAGCTGTAATAGCTCTGGAAAGCGGTAATTTTTTAATAAAACGTAAGACGTATACTATAACGCGGAGTAATTTATTCCAAGAAGAAACGCTTTTAGCACGTTCATAAAGAAGTGGTGGTGTATTTTGAGCGGTAGTTATCAGTGTACTAGTTTTAAATTCAGGAAGCTGTTCGCATTTTGTGGATAAAAAAGATTGAAGTGGCCACTTATCAAGCGGAGAACACATCCAAGTTGGACCATTCCACCAGAGATCATGATCGATCAACTGGGAAGGTAGCAATCCCCTAGAAAGACAGTCGCTAGGATTCTCGGCTCCTGCGACGTGATAAATATTCTGAGGATTCAAGTTTTCTTGAAACTGAGCTACGCGATTGCTGACAAAGATGGACCACTTATGTGGTGAAGAGTGAACCCACGAAAGGGCGATAGTCGAATCAGAAAAGGTATACACACCTGAAATAGTAATGCGAGCCCTGTATGTCTCATGAACAGTTCTAACTAAACGGGACATCAAAACTGCAGCACATAGCTCTAAACGAGCGAGCGTAGAAATCTTAACAGGAGAAACTTTAGATTTAGAACACAAAAGTCGCACAACGATATTTCCTAACTCATCAGTTATGTGTAAGTAAATGACACAACCATAAGCTTTAAGGCTTGCGTCACAAAAAGCTACTAAATTTACGGTGCAATTGTTATGAACGCCGATGTGGCGAGGTATCTTTATCTTAGATAATAAAGGCAGCTCCCTAACGAGCATTGAAAAACATTTAATTATATTTTCTGGGGGCGTGTCGTCCCAATCCACTTTACTAAGCCAAAGATCTTTAATAAGCAACTTTGCGTATACTACGACTGGTGATACAAGACCTAGGACATCAAATAGACGCGCGACGAAAGACAGTATGGTGCGTTTTGTGCATTTAGTATCCACACAAGAAGTTGTTAACAGAAAAACGTCTTCGTCGTGAATCCAAGAGAGACCTAAAACCTTTAAGTTGCTGCTGGCATCATCAGAGAAATTGACCGGTGCGAGATGAGAATGCGGCAGACTCTCAAGAAGTGCGGGAGAGTTGCTCGCCCATTTAACAAGATCAAAACAGCCACTTTTAAATAAAGCTATAAGTTCTTTAGAGAGGCGTATAGCACTATCCTCATCCGAAACAGAAGTTACTAGATCATCCATATACAGTTTGGATTGAGCAATAGAAATTGCATCAGGAAAGCGGTTTCCTTCATCCGATGCTAGCTGGTGAACAGTGCGCATGGCAAGAAAAGGACTAGACTTAAGACCAAACGGAACGCGGTTGAATTGAAAGGTGCGTAATTTCTCACTTTCATTAAAACGAAACAATATTTTTACGTATTTCCGTTGAGATTCTGGTACGCATACTTGTAAGTACATCTGTTTAATATCTGCGGTTAATGCTACAGGATATAAACGGAAATCCAGTAAAAGAAGAAAAAGATCAGCCTGTAGGTTAGGCCCTGCGGGCAAAATATCATTAAGTGACAACCCTGTATGAGTTTTGGCACTTGCGTCAAGAACAATTCTTAATTTAGTTGTGGATTTATCTTGCCTAATAACAGCGTGGTGCGGAATATAATAACCATCATTTTCATTATCTGTAGAAAATACTTCTGATAAATAACCATTATTTAAGTAGTCGGCAATAACTTTATTATAATCTTCGCGAAGAGCGGGCGTATGTTTTAATTTGCGTTCTAAGGCTAGAAAACGACGGTGAGCAACAGCGCGGGAATTTCCTAAATCCGCGGGATTCCTACAGAACGGAAGAGACACGGTATACCGGCCGTCCTTATCGCGAACCACCGAATCTGTGAACAAGTTTTCACATTCCGTTTCATCGGGTGAAAGAAAACGTTTATTCGGAATTTCCTCTAATTCCCAAAATTTATGGAGACTTGACTCCATATCACTTAATGTGACTGCGGCGAAAGATGCGGGATGATCAGTGTCAACAAACGAAGAGGGAATGTCTCCCATTAAAATATAACCGAAAGTGGTCAAAAAAGCGGGCGGAGCGGAAGTGTTTGAATTAAATCGATCACCTAAGTAAATGTAAGGGAATAATTGGGCACCAATCACCATATCAATATTTCCCGGAATATTCCAAGTAAGGTCAGCTAGAGGTACCTTGTTGAGACAGTCAAATTCACGAGCGTTAATCTCGAACGCGGGCAATTTTTCAGTTATACAGTCAACGACTAAAGCGTGAATATAATATTTATGCGATGAAACGCGAGACTCAATCGTTAAATAAACGTAACCATGAATAGGTCGAGAAGATAAACCTACGCCCCTAAGAGAGGAATTATAAAGCGGTATTACAGGTAAGTTAAGTAATTTACAACATCCCCGAGTAATTAAATTATTTTGTGAACCATTGTCCAACAATAAACGAATAATCTTTTTATCATTACACATATTGTAAGCATAAACTTGCGCGGTTGATAAAAGTATCGTGGTACGAGGTTGTTTGGTAAACTCGTTATTGAGTGATATCATGGTAGCGGGTGATACACTATCGGTAACGTTCGGAGTACCGGCCGCGGCAACGACGCGGGCGACGCCGGACTGCACGGAAGATGCGTTCAATGGAATATCGACCTTAGACTCATACGCACAAGGTTGAGCACGCGAAGCTAAGTTCGCCATCCCGTCATTAGGTTTCGTGACAATCACAGGTGTATCAAGTACCTGCATATTATTATGTTTATTTGTATTTTGATGGGTAAACGTATGAAGTTGTACCGACGAATTATTTGATAAATTACTTTTATTAAAGTGTAAAAGGGTATGATGCTTCCTTTGGCAATGATTACAAACATGACGTGAATTACAATTCGTAACTGAATGAGAAGGGCTTAAACAATTAACACAACCATTATTTGATTTAATAAAATTATATCGCTCTTGAGGAGAGGATAAATTCTTAAATTTCATGCAATTGAAAAGTAAATGTTCAGTACTGTTACACATTACGCAAGGAGCGGTTTTTATTATTTGGTTATTTTGACTAATTAATGTACGTGAATTTCGAGTATTTGAATCGAACTTATTCTTATTATAATTTGACGAAGAACTACGAGTTTGAAAAGTGTTATTATTACTACCCGAACGTTCCAATATTTTTACTTGATCTTGCACGAACGAAATAAGTAATTCACTAGTAGGTACTTCGATATTACGAACGGATAACTCGAACGATTGTACAGTTTGAGTGTCTAAACGTTTTAATGCGAAATGCAATAATATGAAATCCGTAAGATCGGGTATATCTAATTGCTTGATAGCGGCGATTGACGCAGAATACTTTTCTATAAATGAGTTTAATGAGTTCGCGGAATATGAGCAATTTTTTAAGTCGAAAATATTATTTAAATAGAAGGTACCTAAGGAACGTTTGTCTTGGTACTTTTTTACTAGACTATTCCATATAATGGAATAAGTTTCGCCAGTTGGTACAATACCCGCGACCAATTGTAATGCATTATGCGTCAATTTACCTATTAGGTATTGAACCCGCTGCGAGTCAGACAGCTGTGGGTTTTTATGTATGTTGGTTTTAAAGGATTCGTAAAACATGGGCCAACTTTCGGGTTTTCCATCGAAAGAAGGAATCACTATAGGCGGCAATTTTACAATATTTTTCACTGGTTGTGACGATGTGGTAGGTAAAGACTGCTGTTTAGCAGAATTAATATTATTACGGACACGTTTTATACGACTATAGACATCGTCAAAGGAAACTAAACTTTTGAAATCAGGTTCAAATTCTGGATTAGTTGCCATATTAATCTCGTTAATATTATCGACGATTGAGTTGAACTCATGGCGCATTTCGTCAATAATCTCAGAGTCGGCCATGAAGTTTTCCGTTGACCGCGTATCTGCGGTACTAACGACTTTTTTGGATTGATCGTGCAATTTTGTAAGCCTTTGATAGATTACTTCCGACTTAGTTTTTAACAATTTAATTTTATAAGCGTCCATATTTGAATAGGGAACGTAAGCTAATTACCTAATTCGAAGTTTAAATATGGCGGGTGCGGGTATAACGTATAAATAATTACGCAGAAATAACTATTATGCTGATCAATCCGACTCGAATGGACCAAAATTATATATGGTGGAGCGTGTAAATAGCTCCAGCCGATGGAGGGGTTTGGAGACTGAGAAAGTACAGTCCTAGTTGATGGCGGTGCGGTGCGGTGCGGCAATGTATAGCTTAAATATTAAAAATATGTCAACATAACACTGAACTCACCAGTCTCCGGAAAACTGCACTCCTGGGTGTCTATGAAGCACTTTCACAAAACAAAAAAAATAGGTGCGTTCAAGAGGGCAGTAGTAGGCGTTGTATGGATTCAAAATTTTCTTCTCTTGAACTGTAATGAACTGTTGCACCGACAATTTTGACGATGCATATTACCGACGCGTGCAGCCAATCACAGGGCGCGTGGAAGGTGAAATTGTGAGACTGTGATTTAGCGCCATCTATTGGCATTTTACTGCAACGCCTAAATTCCCCAATATTGGGGTTGTGGAACAGTGTGCGCCGTCGCCGGCAGATGACATAATTATAAAATTAAAACTAAACATTGCGCGCAACCACCCACTTATAGTATCGCTGATGACTGTTTGAAAGCAAGTGTTAAAATTTCAAAATACGATGTTTTTTTTTCCAAATAAGATGATTTTTATTTTAGTTTTTTCAAAAATTCTTCATCGCTCCTTTAGTTACAAATTCAGAAAATGGTGCTTCTAATTCATGACCCCAAATATGACCTAAAATGGAAACACAGCTGATCATAACTGGGGATAGATAGATTTTAGAGTTTTTTTTTTAAGATTTTTGAACAACTGTTTCTCTTAAACTATTGACCTTTGGGAAAAGTTGTAGAATAAAAGTTATTCAGTATTATATTTACTTTAACACTCTTTCGGATTAGTGCCTCCTTTCTGACTAACCTTGTATATTCTCGTTTTTAGGGTTCCGTATCCAAAGGGTAAAACGGGACCCTATTACTCAGACTCCGCTCTCCGTCCGTCTGTCACCAGGCTGTATCTCATGAACCGTGATAGTTAGACAGTTGAAATTTTCACAGATAATGTATTTCTGTTGCCGCTATAACAACAAATACAAAAAAACAGAATAAAATAAATATTTAAGGGGCTCCCATACAAAAAACGTGATTTTTTTGCCGTTTTTATAAATAACTAGCGACCGGCCCCGGCTTCATCCGGGTGCAATGTATTATACATATAAACCTTCCTCTTGAATCACTCTATCTATTAAAAACAAACGCATCAAAATCCGTTACGTTTTTTAGAGATCTAAGCATACATAGGGACAGACAGCGGGAAGCGACTTTGTTTTATACTATATGTATAGTGATGGTACGGAACCCTTCGTGCGCGAGTCCGACTCGCATTTGCCCGTTTATTTTTCTTAAATTTTCTTGCATTCGTTGTGTCATCTGGCGTTACAATAGGGCTTCGCTGTTGCAAATACAAAACAAATTTTATCAACGCATATACTACACAATACAAGCACACAAGCACACATACAAAAATACAAGCTTGTAATCTTGGTTTCAGTTCCCAGTAGTTAGTGGGTTTTTTGTTATGAAATTCTCAGCAGTAACCTATGTATCCAGATAATAGCAACAGGCTGAAATGGAAGGAAATGTAGGCAAAAACGAATGTCCAACTACTGCCATACGTAATACAGGCGTAATGTTATGATAAAGCCCTAATTCTCCATCATAGCTATTCCCCACCCATATCTCGCATCACAATCACACTAAACTTAACACTTACCAATCACATTTTCACCCTCATTCACAATCATTCTCAATTTGCACTTCATACACCTCACTCACAATCATTCTCAATTTGCACTTCATACACCTCACACGCTCATACACATATATTTTATTAACACACTTGGATATTTCTGCTTCATTGTAATATTTTCTATTATTTTAATTCAGTAGCTATTTTGTCCTTTGTACTTTTTCGATGTATCTTTCATTGTTATCTTATGGTCATTTCTATACAAATCTTACCGAGGTGAGGGTCCTGGTGACCTGTAACACAGGTTTTATTCGTAAAACCTACTTCAGGCACCAGTCTCTCACAAAGGTGGAAAAGTTATATAGTTTTATGTTTACATTCATCTTAAGACCACTTATTGTGAAGAGAGAATAAATGATATATTATTATAATTATTTTTAATTATTTACGTCTTTGTTCTGTAGGACAGGCTTCTTATAAACGTATCACCAGAAAATTATAAAGATTGCATCGTCACACCTTGGTATAGAGTTCTGCCGGACAGGTAAGTTCGTTTAAATGTTCTTTGGTAAACATCAGCTATTTTAAATTTAGAACTAAAATGCTTTGGGATAAGAAAGAATCCTTAATAATATTACACATAGTTCAATTTCCAGTGCAACTGAAATAGTTTTATCTATATTTACTTATAAATCAATAGTTTCGTGTTCTTAAAGTTGTCATTTGATCGAATTGTAATAAATATTTCTAGTTTCAAATTAGCTTCTGTTGTCTAGTTAACTTGCCAAGCCATTCCAAAGTAAACAACGCAGCCTGTTAAGATGGCGCAGTCCGTTTCGATGATCGACGATCTATATTTCAATCAATACTATCAGTTGTGAGATTCCTGACATCGTTTAGCAAACACGTTGATTTCAAAACTGAATCAAAACTGTTCTATATTTGTGTACCCTTGATCTTAAATTAAGCTGTAAAATTTATACTAAAGTCGATAGTTCTAAATTGCTATTTTCTCTATTTCGACCCATTATGAATATCAATTTTCTTTGCAGATATATTGTATCGAATGTTCTTGAATACATGACACCACAATCTCAATTCGATTCGGATTCCTATGTTACATTTGCTGATTACTATGCTGACAAATATAAATTGGACATCATTGGTGACAAAAGCCAGCCCTTATTAGAGGTGAGTCTTTTGAATTATATTATGTGCATTCCACAGATGGTAGAAATTTGATCAAAAACGTAGACAAACACCGTACTTTAATTTTTGTCCTAGAATCTAACAATATTTTTCCTTAAGATGCCTGTAGCCGTTGCCCTTGATGTCTTAGGGCCAAAACACACATCCGTATCTGGCGCTGCGTACTGCGCAAGATACGCGACGCAAAATGCACTTAAGTGTGGCTGTAGCCGCTGAAAATACGCCAGCTTAACATTGATCGAACGCAAGATGCGCGCGAATCTTTTGGTTCCTATCACGCTCGACGTAACGACGCGAGGTAAAGCCGCGCAGGAGAATTTGTATGTAGCGCCAATGCATACGCATAAGTGTGGCGCCACACCATGCCGAAATTACGCGACCGAACTTCGGCGTCTATGTTTTTTATGTAGGTAAAACGCAAAGAGAATAAAACCACTAGAGAGCTTATAGGCCGATTTCTTCTAAGTACACGACTCACTACAGCGGGCCGGGGGACGGGTAAGTACGCGCGGCTGCCATTGGTCACCTCAAGATCAACTTGCGTGTATGCCAATATTTAGGGTTGCTCTACGTGATTAAAGGAAAATAGTCGATATCGATAAAAGGGACTATGAAATTATGAAAAATGCTCAATTTAGGGCTGATTTTTCAATCGTCAGATTTATCTAACGCTGAACGCAGGTAACACTGGGGACAGTTTTAGAGGGTATGTGTTGATTTTTTTACTAAAACTGTGCCAAATTCTTATTAACTTCGCTGCCCTTCTTAATCATTTAAGTAGACGATATTGCTTATGCCTTAATCCAATCAAAATAAACGAAAATTAATGTTCATTTTATTTAAAAAAATATTTCTAACCTGTCCTAAGTGTGGGTATATTAGTTGATTGACCCAGATAACTTTTAACTGGAGAATAAGTTTGACTTTTTGACAGCTTTTGTATAGAAAATATGTCAAACCGTAATATATATTCCTTAGATAAAAGTTATCTGACGATTGAAAAATCTGTCCTAAGTAAAATTGTATAAATAATAAATATTATTTATATACTTTTAATTATCATATCATACTAATAATCATACCAAAATTGGCAAAAACATCGTTGGTATCGCTGAACTAAATAAACGGCGGCGTTGTTTTAAATATTCAAAACAATCGGGGGTGAAGTGCCTTGAACAGACAGCGCTGTATTTCGTTGGAAACCAATTTTCCCTATTAATCTTATTTATCCACTTTTCTTTTAGTTCCGGAATCTTCGGAAATCTAAAATAAAAACATGTAGGTACATTAGGTTCATCAAACACGGAGATGAAAAATATATAGGTATTTTATTACAATATTTAAATTCAATAACATTTTAATTACATTTTATTTTATTATTTTCGATATTGACTTCAGCTAATTAAAGGTAACAGCACTAATTTTTACGATAAACCTACAAAGGGAAAGAAAGGGATACACGCATTAGAATTGTCTAATGAAAGAACGAGACTTTTCCAAAAGACATCAACGCGCGTTTCCGCATTGTGCATCCGTGACCCAAGCACCATTTTATCTTGACCCATGCAGGTCGCTCATTATTACGATTAAATAAAAAAAAAATCGTACTGCTTACTTTCCGATGAAAAGTTATGCCATCCTTTTTGTAACTAGATGTCTTGGAATGTTTTCCACACCACTTCACCGCACATGAAGGCATTTTGATGCGTTATAATTGCATATAAGTTTTAACAATTTATGTTAAGGTGCATGTACCGATGGACCGTCCATACAATGTTTGTAGGGATTATACGCTAAAAATAGACACTCTTTGTTTAAAACGAATCATTTTATCACTTTTCTACAATCAAATGTGCTCGCGAATTCACTCTTTAGGAAATAACTTACACTAATTACTGAGAAAAACAATCATGAAATTCAGACAAAATTTGACACTTCTTTACATGTGTGGGTTTGTTTTGACAAGCAAACTAAGCGCCATGTTTGTTATAGTTTAAAATTGTAAGCGATAGATGGCGTGCAGGCGATATTGTAAATAGATATTAAAATATGCAGCGTTGCCGGTCTTCTGTAACCTTGACGTCGGCTGCGTTGCCAGCTAATTTGACTATGATTCGAATGCATGTACATTTTCAATTTGTTGAACGTAATGTTGATGCACTAGGATTTGCGCGCGGAATTTGTTGCGTGTTATATTTTGTATGCTATTTTAATTTATTCAAATTGCAATATATCTAGTAGGTACTTATGTAATTGATTTCAATTGAATATAATTATTGCAATTTATTATTGGTAGGTAAATAATTTTATTAATTATTCAAAATACGCAATTTTATTGTAAAATAAAATTACCTAGGTATATTTCGACGGTAAGTATTAGAAACAGCAAGTTGGCCCGTGAGTTGGGTTTTAGACGCTGCAATCTCGTTACAATACTAATTACCTACGTACCTACGTGTCGATGTTGTCATTATGTATATTTTATGGTCAACCATGAATTAAATTATTCAGTAAGTCACCAAAGTAACCACAACATTAAATTTCGTGAAAAAGCAATCTTGGGGTATGTTTTTACCAGGTAAAGAATACTTTGTATGCATATAGCCCCCCGCCGAGACGCCGTCGCGAGCAGACGTATTTTTGAACGTTCCGTGTTTTAAATTCAAAAAAAATTGTTTAAATTGCAAAATATTGTGTAAACTATCAGTGAAACGATCAATTAATTAGTGATTACCATCTCAGTGATAAAATATTGAAACAATTACAACACACAATTAACAATATTATCAAAATTATCAACAGCAAATCAAGACAAGTTGTTATAAAAAATCGTGTTAGCGTGCGCCGGGCCAAGTGTCCTTGAAAGTGAATGCAAGGACAAGCTTTACACCTGCAGCTACAGTACCTATTTTTATTAAATAGAACGCTATTTTCAACTCTCTTAGTAACGACGACTTGGTCCGATGACACATGGGCCGGACTGTAAGTGAACGTGATCGTGTGAGTATCAAGTTCAAACCTCCGCAAAACACATTACTTTTTGGAATGTTTTTTATTATGCTGCTAAAATACCAGAAAAATCTGAGATTTTTTTACGAAAAAATTGGAGAAATTTCTGAAATATTATAATTAATACTTGCACAAATTGCTGCCTGCAACATTGCTTAATTAAAGAAAAATCCGCATTCATTGTTGCTTTATTTTGCTTTTGGTGCATTTGAACGCCCAATATGCCGCTAAATCGAACACCGCCAACCTCACCGAAATCTAACTTCAAAAAAAAAAAAAAAAACAAAAACATTCAGACGAATTGAGAACCTCCTCCTTTTTGAAGTCGGTTAAAAATCAATGATGGTGACGCTGGTACTAATATACTAAGTAAAGTTATTTTTTACAAATATACTAAGTAAAGTTATTTTTCTTTGTAGCACCTGTGAAGCAGTGGTTTCAAGACAAGAAGAAATAATTTTTGTTCAATTGAAAATTTTTTGTAGTAGTTTGTTTAGAATCTACATAATCATTGTATAAAGCTTTTAATTTGTATTTACTATAAAAGGTGAAATAATACCTTATTGAACTCAATAAAGATTTAGATTTTTGTTTTACTAAAAACTTAGGTAATAAAATAAAACTATATTTTACTGTGTATATTTGACATTATTTATTTCCTTTTTTTATTAATCAATTAAATGTTTTACGCCTTAAAATATAACTTTTATTTTCCTAAAATAGTACTAGTTTTAATTTATCGTAGGTGTCGTTCTGCCTACCCCTATTGAGAGTATTTCTACAAAATATTTTAGCCCTTTTTTAAATGCACGCCATCTAGTGGTAAACTTTGTAAACGTAGGGAATACGTCTATGTGTGTGTAAAAGTGTGTAAATTCAATGACAGATGTTATTATGGGATTCTGTGTCAAATTGGGTGGATTTTGAGGCATTGTTATGATCAAGTTCATTAAAAGGTAATGACCAGGTGTCGCGAACACTACTTCTACAACTTTGTAATGCTCAGATTTCACATAAAACGAAATAAACTCAAAATAATGATTTCAGCGCCATCTAGCGGGAAAAGTGCTGGGAACAGCCCGTATCTTTCACCTTAATTTAGCGTGTACACAGATCTAACTCTTGGACACAACTAAAATGGTCACTAGTACAGGTAGCCTAATATAGGCGACAAAATACTAATAGTTTTCGAGCGTCGGGGCACTGTATGCGCCGTCAAGTGGTTTTATAGTCTTTGGTAAAACGCGACGTAATTTGAGCCTGGTGTGTCTCGGGTAATTTAAAAAGCATTGCAGGCGTAATCATGCCGAACTTCAGTCGCGTATCTTCGGCATAGTGTGTTTAGACACTAACGCGACGAAACATGAGCCGCGCAAGATACGCTCAGTGTGTTTGCAGCCTTAAAGTCTCTACCAAATACCCCACATACAGCATTTTTTTAAAAATTTCTTTGACTAGCACAACACCTTTAAAAAGTTACATTATAAGATTTGTCTCCATATTTTTTATAGGTGCGCAATATAAGTTCAAGAATGAACTGCTTATTACCTAGAGCGGCTACAATAAAGTGCTTTACGGACAAGCAAAGGAAACTGGTGTCCGCCTCACAAGGCGACGATAAGACCAATAGAGGCTTCGCAGAGATATTTGTGGCGGAATTTTGTATCAAATATGACTTCCCCGGCGTTTTGTGGTACAAGGCTATAATGTTGCCGAGCATCGTACACAGGTAGTCTTGAAGTGTTTTTGGTTCCATATAACTTACTATGGTCTGTCAAATAAATTTTATGTATGTAAATGGTATGCTCACATGTAATTTTATGTCAATGTGGAGAAACTTGGTGTGGTGTTCCTCCAACCAAAGGGAGGATCCTCCAACCAGGCGGAGTCTTATGCCTGGCGGGCTACTGCCCAACGGTTGATGTTGGGAGGTTGTATATATACTATCTGCGTGTTAAATCTTGATTGCGCGATGTAGGATAGTTCGCTAGTTCGCATGTGGCGAGATAGATGCCGGCCACATCAATTTTAAAATACAGAGACTTGCGATATTTTAGTATAGTTTTTGGGATTCATTTCCCACGATGACAGATCACACGGCGACGTGCTTAAATCAAATTTCGGAACAAAAAATAATATAATCAGGTACATAAAATAACATCACGCTTGTATTCCCCCCAAGGTTGGACAGTGGTGTATAGTACACCCTCATTTCGCCGTTATGTTTTAAGTCCCATGTAATAGAGGGCGAGCTTATTGCCATCTAAATCCAGACTCTGGGCTGCTACTGAGAAATTCCACATAGAAAAACCCTATAACACTTTGCCCTAGCTGGTGATCGAGACCAGGACCTCACGCTCAGCAGTTACTTGCGACCACTAGGCAGCAGTGGCGTAGGGTAAAGTTTCTTAAAAGGGAAGCCGGACCAAAAAATGCTTACCTTGCTCAAGTGTGATGCGTGATTTTCAGTAACTACTCGTTTCGAAAGGGAAGCCGATAGGAATCGAGTTGTATGGAGCCTTCGCCACTGCTAGGTAGTCAAAATATAAAATAAAACTGCAAAATTCAGATTTATATGTATACTTACTTTATTTGACAGACTGTTTCATCATTAATTTATTTGTAATACGTGTTGATGTTACCGTTAAAGTTACAATGAAGTTATCTCGTGTCGGCATGAGCTATACGAGAATAGCTCATGCCGTGGTGAAAAGATTAGCCAGTCAGCAAGGTTGGTCGCGAGGCTGACTGCCCAGAGTGCGCCGGACGTACTGAAGTATCGTCACTCGTGGAGGCTCTTTTCGTGAAATTAACTAAGTATTGCTGTAGGTACTCTACCTAACACGTTCAGTTAAAGTGTTAAATCTTTCTCTTAAATTAAAGTTTCCTTCCAGAGTCTTCATGCTATTAGTAGCACATGAATTGCTCACGGAAATAACTGAAGGAACGAATTATGGAACACCAAATCGCAACAAAGGCAAGTATAAAATAAAAAAAACAGCTGTTCCCTACATTTTGACGAGTTATGCGAACATAAATGTAGGGGACAGCTGATTTTTTTTCGAGATTTAATATTTGGTCCCCATAGTAAAAGTTGTTCATAATGATGAGTACAGTGACCTCTTAAGAGGTTGTGCGTTATTTATGTTACACCTTGTATATCTACTGTGACCCGGGCATGGATTGCCAAATCCGAAAGTACATGTAAAACTGAACATAAAATATATAAAAAAAAAAATTGCTGCCTTTATTAGGAACGATACTGATGCCCAAACTGAAGCTTATAAAATGTCTGTCTCTTTGTCTGGTTATCTGTTTGGATGTTTGAGCTCCACGCCAAATCTACTGAATAGATTTAGTTGAAATTTGTCAAAAATGACCGTTAGAGCGGGTCAGGTTATAGGGCACACATTATCACGCTATTGCGTGTAGGTGATGAGCAGTAACCTTATTGGATTGGAAATAAATGTGATTAGATTAAAAAAACGGAGTTGGATGGAAACAAAATTGTTTTCCAACTTCTACGAGGACGAAGTTGCGGGCACAGCTAGTGGTAACAATACAGATCTTTGAGATTCGATCCGAATCCTTGAGACGTCAAGTCCGGCTATGTATTGATAACAATGGGCATCATTTCGAACGATTAATTACTACTAAAGTTGCCGAAGACGACGACACGTTTGGTGCAGTGGCTAAGCGATTGGCTTCTGCGCTACGGGTCGTGGGTTCGACTCCCACACGGAACAATTTGTATGGCCTACAGATGGTTGTTTCGGGTCTGGGCGTTTATGTATGCGAGATTTGTGTCTGTAAACGCACCCACGATACAAGAGAAATCTTAGTGTGGGGCAACGTTTTGTTAAAAAAAAGTTTAGTTAATGTTAATAAAATAGCCATTTTACATTACTTCTCAGAATTTGATCCTTATAAGCGACACTACGAGATCTCGCAAAAATAAAGAATATGTTTATTTTTAAGTTTTTGCCATTCATGCCCACATAAAAAAATCACGAAGGCGACTATTACCGGTTCTTATAAAAATCCATAAGTAACGTTTTTTTTACAGAAACGTGTTTTTTTTTTAATTTGCTTTGGCCATAGTCAGAAAACTTGATCATCTAAATGTAACAACTATTTAGCAACATCAGCCTGCAGATATCCGAAATAGTTGAAGTTGTTTTTTTTTTAATTATATCTCTTTGCAGGTGACGACTGGCTCCCAATTCAAGCCAATATACAAATCGCTACAGATTCCTTGTTAGCACAAGTCGAAGAACCGACTCCTATCAATTCAGTCGACAGGTAATACTGATACTCTTCCTATTTTATTTATTACCCGACTTCAGCGAAGCCCAAAAGAAAGCTAATATTTTATACAAGGTTAGTTGGAAAGGGGTTACTAATCCGCAGGTCACTTAAAGAATCACTGATGACGATCTTAAAGCAAGTGTTAAAATTTCAAAATTCGGTAAAAAAATATTCAATGCAAAATGATTTTTATTTTACTTTTTTCAAAAATTCTTCATCCCTGCTTTAGTTACAAATTCAGAAAATGATGCTTCTAATACATGACCCCAAATATGACCTAAAATGTAAACACATAATTGGGGATAGATAGATTTTACAGCTTTTTTTTTTGTGAGATCTTTGATCACCTATTTCTCTTAAACTATTGACTTTTGGAAAAAGTTGTAGAACTAAAGTTATTCATTGTCATGGGTACTTTAACCCCCTTTCGGATTAGTACCCCCTTTCTGACTAACCTTGTATATTATGTCTTATCACCATAATATTTACGAACTAAATGGGCGTTAACGTCCACTGCAGAACATGGACCTCAAGTGACTAGCAGTCACAACACATAAACAGTCAAAGAAAAAATTTACATAATCACAATGGTCGCTAAATGGATTGGTGATCATAGTTTGTTGGTAAGAGTGGTTACGTACTGCATCCGATCCGAATCCGTGAAAATACGTTCCGAAGTAGTCATAGAACTATTTGTATGGTAGTTTACGCACTAGATCCGACTTCCGTCGTCCTATTTCTCTCCGTCATCCGTGAGTCTCCAATTCGGAAGAAATATTGAAAGACCGAAGTAGCCGTAGTCCTGTTTATATGAACGCTTTCGCATTACCTCGGATTCAAATCGGAAATATGCCAAAAATGGCCCCTGCATTGCTTGGATTTAGATCAGAGATCGGATTAGTGCGTAAGCAATATCCGAATTCGGTCTGATTTTTTTTACTCTAGATCCGTATTTTCACGAATTCGAATCGGTTGCAGTGTAAAAAGTAATATCCAAATTCGGTCAGAGTTTTTTATATCCGTATTTTCACGGATCCGTATCGGATGCAGTGCGTAACCGCCTAAGAAGGCCGCCGTTACCCATACTCCTGATAAGGTTCCGTAAAATAAAGTTGAGCTACACGATGGCATGCGGGCCGTCAGTTGGGACATGTCAACTCAAACCTGCTATGGGTCTTTCCTCAAAACGCCATTCCAGACGTTGCCCTACATTATTACACTCGCATAGTTTTTATACCAGAATGTCTGGACTTTAAAAGATACCTATACCTCTGAGTTTATTTCGGCTTTTCTTAGAGCTAGTCAGATAGAAAAAGATGACGCCAATTAGTCTTAAACAAAACATTGACTTGTAAAAGTGTCTGTAACAGATTTATTTTCACAAATAAAAATCATTTATCATTTATTTAGTCGCCTTTTTCGAAACCCCCATTTTACGTGACAAAAGTTGCCTTCCCCGTCCTTGTATTGACTTCGTGGCAAATTTAGCTGACGATAGTCTTCAAAACAGCCGTGAAATAAGTTCTCACGATTATAAGTGACGGGACAGCGATCAACGCTGACTTGCAATCAGGCTGTCGTAAGCTACTAACTCAATGTAAATCTTACTAAAGGTACTCTCAAACGGGCTAGTTTTTTGTCAATTTCTTACTGCAATTGTGTAGCCGCCAAGTTGCCGATTATATCGCTTAACACAGCGCAACAATTGCTGCAATCTTGCAGTATAGCCCGGCGATATTGCCAAGATATTTCATAGTAGTCGCAAGTATTCAATGTCTAGCCGGCTAGATTGCAAATGATTTATCCCGCTTTGACTTTACTGCATTATCGCCGTATATCGTCTTAGCTTTACGTTAAGTATGGTATTAAAATGGATATTAATAATTGTTTTTTTTTTTAGGATAAACAACCCTCCAGCAGACGATGATAGTGGGCGACGTCCGAACATATTGTCCATGAAAGAAAGCTTGTATAAACTGCAACAAAAGAAGCTTAGTAAAGAATTCCCCTGGGATGTAAGTAATTTATTGTCCTGCACTATAATTTTATAGCAATCCACTTCTTGCATCCACTTCTTTTGCATGCATCTTCTTCTCTCGTTCCGTGACGAGCTAAAGTTAGTTACTTCAAAAAGTGCCGTACACGCAAACGGCATGCAGGAATTTAATTTAATAAAATAGGTGGCAGAATTTGTTTTTAATAAAAACTAGCTAACCCGACAGACTTTTTCCTGTCATACAAAAATCCCATAGAAAAAAGAACGTTCAAGTTTTTCCAGAATTTGTCAATTTTCCGGGTAACTTCCAATTTTTCTTTCCATAAAAACTTAATTCGGATGAGTGGGAACATTAAAAAAAATACCATATCGCTTAAGCCGTTCTCAAGTGATGCTCTTACCGAAGAACAGCATTTAATTTTTATTTATATAGATAAAATTAATATGGCTTAAACTATTCGTCATCACTAGAAGTGTCCTTGGAATCACCACCTGTGTTTATTAAAAAAACAGCAGCGTCTCTCGACGACACTATTGTAGCGAACGAACTTTAAACGAGAATAGTTTATGCCGTAGAGAATAGATTAGCCATTTCGGAAAGTTTGGTAGCGAGGCCGACTGCCCAGGTGCGCTGGACGCACTTAAGTATCTACACTCGTGGCGTGAAAGCTTTTTTACTGCACCCCAGCCCACTACTGTACATAGGCTGATGAGTTGCGTTCCCCATCAAAATATAAATCCATACCATTTTTGCGGTGTGTTTTTACCGCAGCTGTCGCGGTACTTCCGCAACAAACGAACAAATACTCTTTATTGTACACAAAAACGAAGCAGATACATAATGAAAAAAAAGGATATGAACAATCTACAGTTTCATCACTCTAAGCGATTTCTTGATTTGATTTTGGCCGCACCGCATATGTAGAATTTATACAAGGTGTAACATAAATAACGCACAACCTCTTAAGGGGTCACTGTACTCATCATTATGAACAACTTTTACTATGGGACTAAACCTGAAATCGCGAAAAATAAACAGCTGTTCCCTACACTTATGTTCGTATAACTCGTTAAAATGTAGAGAACAGTGTTTTTTTTTCGCGATTTCATTTTTGGTCCCATTAGTAAAAGTTGTTTATGAGTGATTATTTGAAAAATGTTTGTAAAAACTAAGAACGTCATTATCATCATCCCAAAGTTCTAAATGCAGATGTTTCAAACTTGAATTATAATAATGAAAAATCAAACTGTACCACTGCCGTCAAGCAATAAGACAAGAATAAAAACAATCTGAAACGAATATCAATGTTAACAACGAAGGAGAACAATGATTTGTTATTTTTTTTAGGAAGTTTCGAATATTCACCCTCATAATGATGAGTACAGTGACCCCTTAAGAGGTTTTGCCCTTATTTATGTTACACCTTGTATGAAAATAACAATTTGATGCGGGGTTAGCGTTACTGTGACTTTAATATTGTGTGGTTATCGCGTTTGAAAGGCTCAGTCGCGGAATTTCCCTTTCGCACAATATCCCTTTACCCTTTTTCTAATTCAAAGTTTCTAACATAATTAATTTGCTACAGGAAAAAATGGAGCCAATAGACATAGAGCGCAACCTGCAATCAGTGACGGTGATGGACGTGGAGTGTTACGACGAGTTCGTAAACGCTCCGTTGAAATCTACCCCTTTGTCGACGTACAACGTGCGCTCACCGCAACCCGTGTTTGGTGCCTCCGCCGCCATATCCGCAGCGCCCGCTAAGTATGTATCGCATTTATATACATCAAATTGAAATATACTATAGTTTATTAAAAGTAGACTAAATCCAAATTTCGAAGAAGGTATAAAACGATTATTGAAAAAACATGCAAAAATGGAGAAGATACACGCTTTTCAAGTTTTTGCAGGGGAAATTTTCTGTCATTGTAACGCGGAATTGATATTGTACTGAGTACTGTTGACATCCTTAATAGCATTTTGCATTCTCAATTAATTTAAATAAAAACTAAATATAAGAATGTAACATTAAAATACCAAAAACTTTACTATTTCCTATGTACATGAAATGCTGAAATGCAGTTTATCAAATAATGTGTCAATTTAGATGTTATGAAAAAATAACAGTGTTAACAAACTTTCGTCGCTGACCATACTATGACGTTTTTGAAGTATGATGTCATCTTTCAGGAGTACGTTGTCTGTCTACTAAACAATTTTATATCGCTTATAACTTGCATTTTGTAATAATAACGTATTTACACATGCTAAAAATATAAGTAGTCTTACAAACGGCGCACAATAATTCTTCTCAAGTTTTGTATGATAAGCGATTCTTCAGCAAAACTTAAAAATAGAGCCAATTTATTGATGACTGATGGACGTATAAGCTCCATTCAATAGAGTATGAATGGAGCTATGATTGTTGGTTGTTGTAAGTATTGTTTGGGCGTTGTACAAATCGGTATAACAGTTCCAATACGAGTCAGACCCTAAGCCAATTCAAAAATCTTCCCGATTAATAGAATTTATCTTTGTACAGGTACAACGACCAAATCGAGCTCCTAAAAGCCAGCCCTACAGGCAAAGGACCAGAGTTGCGGGACATACTCGCCGCGTTAACAACTATCAAGTCTCATGACACGTTCAACCTCGAGAGAGTTGAGACGCTAGGCGACGCCTTCCTGAAATTTGCGGCCAGCTTATACTTGTATCACAAGTTCCCGACGCTCAATGAAGGACAGCTGACTAATATCAAATGCCGATTAATTAGCAACAGGTAATATTTTTCTTCTTCTATCTTTTTTCTTTCAAAAAGACTTTGCTTCACACTAGGTGTCATTAAACGCACCCACGATACTGGAAAAATCCTGTAAGTTGGGTGTGTTTGCGTACATAATATGTTAACTTCAGAAACACCCAAAACAACTATCTGTAGGCTGTACATTGTATTTGTTTCGCGCGGTAATCAAACGCGCGAACTGAACCGCAGCAAGCTGATCGCTGAGTCACTGCGCCAGTGGTCGTCACATTGGTGGATTCAGGGGGTTGCACATGTGTGAAATGACCACCCCCGACCGTAACCCATGCTTCACTTACATAAAAATACGAAAGTTGGCTTAGGTGGCCAGCCTTGACCACCCCTTGAGCTAAAAGCTGGATCCGCTACTGCATCGCCGCTCATAATAATACTAATAACTATAGAAAATATATTATGAAGGACGGCACGGTTGACATCTGTCGGGCATGCCACTGTCCCGGTGAATCTATCCGACATATTATCTCTGGATGTTCTCGTCTTGCTAACGGTGAGTATCTGCACAGGCACAACCTCGTAGCTAGGATTATCCATCAGCAACTTGCCCTTAAATACAACCTTGTGCACGCTGAAGTACCATACTACAAGTATGTACCCGATCCAGTTCTCGAGAATGGTCATGTCACATTGTACTGGGATCGATCTATCATCACTGACAGGACTATTGTAGCCAATAAGCCTGATATAGTATAGTCTCACAATGATTGTTGATATCACTGTTCCGCATGACGAGAACCTCGTGAAAGCTGAGAAACATAAAGAAATTAAATATCAAGACTTGGCACACGAGGTTTTCGACATGTGGAATATCGATTCAGCAGTAATTGTGCCGATAGTAGTTACGGCGAATGGCTTAATAGCCAGAGTCTCGACCAACACCTAAAGAGGCACTCGTTGGGCGGCTGGATCAGGGGCCTGATACAGAAAGCTGTAGTTGTATGGCCTACAGATAGCTATTCCGGTTCTGGGCGTTTGTGCATGTGAGGTGATACATAAGAAATCCCTAGACAAAGAAGAAATATGAGGTTAAAAAATTGCCGATACTACTATACGCATTAACGAATGATCGTAGGAATTAGGGATTTCAAACATAAATTCTTTTTTAGAAATCTTTACTACGCTGGAGAACGGTTCAACCTGGCAGGACGTATGAAGATGGAGCAGTTCAGTCCAAGGAAAGACTTCATGGTGCCAGGGTTCTTCGCACCACGAGAGGTTGAAGAGTTTATTAACGAAAAACAGGTCAGTTATTGTCAATAATAATCTTAATCTATCTAGACATAGAAAAAATCTGTAGACTTGAAGAGTCTGTACAAAGGAGATATTTAAAAAAAATGCTGGGTGAGGGGAGAGGGAGGGATGTAAAGAATAAGGAATAGAATCCGTTTTAATCATTTTTTGATTTTTTGTCTGTTTGTCGGTTTGTTTGTGCACGCATCACGTAGAAAGTACTGACTCAATGCCGTTGACTTTTATAGACAAATATTGTGCGTATCTCGGAGTAACATTTAGTTTTTGTTTCATCGTAATCGGTTCGCTCAATCAAAAGATTTTAGAATTTAAAGTTATCAAGAACTTTGTTTCGTTGTTTCAACACAGCATTGATTTCCGATTTCCACGCGAACGGAATCGCGGTCACAGCTAGTGTTAAAAAAATACCATCGTGTCATTGTACTTCGTAGATGGGAAGAGGATAGGGCGTGCTGTTATATTCGCATTTTATCCTAATATATATATATAAATAAAATAAGGAGAAATTAAAAACAAATTCCAGACTTCGGCTGTTTAGTTCAGTTACATTCTATTTATTACAGACTTGTTTATTACAATATTCGTCAAACTTTTTTATCGCTCTGAAGACATGAGAATTGTCGTGAGCAGGAGCAAATTTGCCTACACAGTGTGAGCCTTCACAAAATGCACGTGAAATTGGTTGAAACTAGACATAACTTTACCGAAGGGAAAGGGAAAAAAAAACCTGTGTTACAATCATCGAGAAAAAAAAGATTTTTCGTAAATATTTCACTATGTTTAAGTAAAGCTTTTTATTGGGTAATTTGTATTTTATCGTCATTGACTGCTATTTACAATTACTGTTTTCGTTTTAACATAAGATACCACTTAGTTCGTAAATAAAAAATAAAGTTGGTATCAGAAGCATTTTTTTTGTTTGTTTTTGTTATTTTTCCCTTCGATAAAATTATGTCTCGTTTCACCCTTTTTCATATGTGCACTTTATGGAGACTAACACTATATTTTGATACTGCGCAACCAGTCGCCGAACTTCAGAGCGGTCTAATTGGCCACTCTGAAGTTTGTCGAGTACTAAGTATCTGCAATGTCTTCACTTCAATTATCTTGTTCTATTGCAGTAATATTATAATTACTGTTCAATGACCCGATCGAATAAACATTATATCGAATTATAAATCGATTTTTCTTATGTAGTGGAAGTGAAAAAGTGCAACTTGATACTTACTTACTACCTATTTTCTGCATAAAATCGGTATTTTAAAGTTATATGCAAATATGTTTGGATATACAGTATTAATCTATAATCTCACCTGTGAAATTGCACTTTTGCACTATACAATGTGGGGATGACTTAATGATATTAAGTGATACCACGTATTCTATGATGCTTTTCTACGACCGTACACAAAATATCAATCAAGTACGTTCAATAGTTTAGTCACAGGAGTTTTCTTACGCTTTAATTATTTCAATCACGATCTCTGCGCGAAGTTATGCAAGTCTGTGCCCTGTTCAAAACAAAATGATCTTTATTGACACGTGTAGAACAGAAAAAGCTGGATCAAATTGCCATTTTGAAGTCCTTTCACCTAGGGGAAATTGTGAAAATTCTTGCGAAAAAAAAACATGCTCGAAATAACAGATTCTGGTTTGTGGACGGCCCTAGAACGCAAAAAAAAAATACATGGTTTCATTTTATGTCATCATTACGTTATTCCCGCTTCGTAATTTGTACGTAGGGATAGTCGAAATAGATTTCATAATTATTATACAAACTCAAACTATGGCATAGTTTGGGTTTTCATAATCACAATTTCTGCCATCAAGTTATGAGACAAGGTTAAAAACAATCGAAAACTATTATAATAAATAATGTTAAGAACCCAGTACGCTTAAACCTTGTTAAAAAATGTTAGGGTTTTTTTTATATTCACTATGGATCTAGATTTTCCACTTAAAGCTAATAGAAGTATAAAAAATGTACATCGCTCACTACAGTCTCTAAAACACGTAAGTATATAAAAAAAGACTAATAGCAAAGTCATCTTAAATAGCAATAAATAAAGAACGATGCATAAATACTGTATATTCATTCTGCGTTTTACAATATTTTTGACTTGGCTCTAAAAGTCAAACTACGAACCCACAACCCACATAATTTCGTGAATAATAATTTAAAAAAAAAAGTGCCACGTCACCCGTCTGATAGCCCATTACAAACTGTGCACTGGGACTGCACAAATAACTTTGTTAACTAGAAGATACTTATTTGATTCATTACTATTATCTACGTACTTGGCAGATTTAAATATAAAAAGATGTAATATAGTATTTACATGGCATAAAACAAAGTCGCTTCCCGCCGTCTGAACGTTTAGATCTTTTAAACTACGCAACGGATTTTGATGCGGTTTTCATCAATAGACAGAATGATTCAAGAGGAAGGTTTATAATTATGTATAATACATGCATATTATAGTAGAGAAAAACGCGGAATACGCGATAAACGACATCCACACGGGCGAAGCCGCTGGCGACCACTAGTTATTTTATAAAAACTCAAAGTTCAAGGCCGTAACGTAGCTTTAGGATTTGCCAGAAGATGAATTACCATTTTTATGTTTTAATCGCGCAACTGTCATGATAAATTACGAACTGGTTAGGCAGGCGACCTCCATGTACTATGCGGACCTAAATGCTAATTAACGTACATATTTGCAATTTGCACAGTCACAATGACGGTAACTATTTATCTTTATTTGTACTATGGAACTTGATGAATTCTGCCACAGATGCGAACACGTCCTCAGCTAATTCTTTTGGCGTGTGTAAGGCAGCGAAATGGCCCCCGTAGTCATAGGAGGTAGATCTCACTAAGTTTGGGAATTTATCCCTTAGTATCCAGTCCGGTTGGTAGAGGACTTCATATAGGAATTTTATGGCAGCCGTTGGTACTTCAGTCGGTATACTGAAATTGAAATGTTGAGATTTGATTAATTTATAACAAAATCCTACGTAAAACAAACGTTTAAGAGCGTGTACGCCGTTCGGCATTTCATACAAATTTTCAAGTCCTTATCTTTCGATATGACTGAACCGATTTTAATGAAACTTCGTACCCATCAGCAGGATACATAGGA
Organism: Amphipyra tragopoginis; assembly: GCA_905220435.1. Classification (NCBI taxonomy): domain Eukaryota; kingdom Metazoa; phylum Arthropoda; class Insecta; order Lepidoptera; family Noctuidae; genus Amphipyra; species Amphipyra tragopoginis. The sequence goes on along the minus strand of HG992005.1, from coordinate 12,749,468 downwards.
CTAAAAAGTTAGTAGAAAACATTTTCGAAAAATAGTGTTACAGTTAAATTAGACCGATTTGAAATTTTCCATACAAACAGAATTTTCCAATTATCTTTTTTTAAGTAAGACATTTCGAAAATATTTTCTACTAACTTTTTAGATCTAATTATCTTCCATAAGTGTGTGAAGTTTCATCAAAATCGGTTCAGTCATTACGAAAACAAAGACTTGAAAATTTGTATGAAATGCCGTACGGCGTACACGCTCTCAATCTATTAGACGGCAGATAACTGCCGTCGTTTACGTTACATAACCTCTATGCCAAAACAAAAACGACGAAGCGTTCCAAATAATTAAATTTACTAAAAACTTAAAATTCCTTATGTAACGTTTTTTTAAGTCATACTAAATTATCGGTATGCGAAATTTTATAAATGCATACTTACTCTTGAACTATATGAACTTCAGGCCAAAAAGCCTCTGCGTACAATCTCATAGAAGTGACAATGCACTCGTTCATCCATGTTATAGTGACTGTGTCTAACACATCATCAATGTCAAGGCTCTCCAAGCCTCCGTGAGGTGTGTCAAGTTGGTCCCTGTTACTACATATGGCAATTTTTTCCATCATATAGGCTGCTAAACCCGCTGGTGAATCAGTCAGACCAACTCCTACAAAAATATAAATATTCAGAAATAGGTTAGTTAGTGATAGGCTACTAGGGGTTGAGATTCATAGTCCGCACTTTAGATTTTACTTTCCTTAGTAAAGTAAACGATTCATACGAATCTGAACATTATGCATGTAAGATTAATCTTCATATTCTTATGAAAAGTAAATTCACATTCGCATTATTGTAGTAATAAGGTTCATATTCGTATGAAAGGAGGATGGGCGTTTTGGTACTCATGTCCAATCAAAATGAATTTACCATCGTTGGATAGCTCTTTTCAAGAGTACAAAAAACTACTATGGCAACAAAACCGTATCAATTGTCCGTTTTTAAATATAGTCTTCAGAAGATACTGGATATTCGGTTCGAAATAGAATTTAAAAAAATCTTATCGCCGGTTTCGCTTGACCGATTTTGATGATATTTGAACAGATTTTGAGCTAAATAAAATTCAAACGGATGAAAATCACAACAAAATCGGTTTAGTATTTTTTCAGTTAGGGGTGATCTATCTAATAAACAAATCGGACGCGTTTTTTTATGCCTAAAAATAAAAGTCGTTTCCTAGCTATTATTTTTGGTCAATGTAATTTAGTTTGATGTACAGAGTGCGTAGATTTCGGCTATTCGGGTCTTTTTACAGACTGTATACTTACATACAATAAATGATAAAACTTACTTCTTACTTGTTTTATTTACCTAGATAGTGAAAAATATTAATAATAATTATTGTAATACCATGCCAAAATGGAGAAAAATTACAGTAAAAGTATGTGTACTTAATAGGATGTAACAAAAATAAATAACTTTCAAGCAGGATTACTTCGATCGGACAGTGAATCGGGACTTGCGCCATGGTTATTCATAATTTACACAAAAATACCTTTCAAACGGTGTATCATTCATTCCGATTGGTGCCAGTACCAGACTCCATACATTTGTGCCCATCATCCTTTGAAATTACTTACCAAAGTAAAATCCAACTGCGGTCTGTAAATCTCAACCTAGGGCTTTATTCCAAGAGGATGGGCAGCAGCGTCTACCTTCTAATAACGACATACTGCTATCACCAATCCATCTGCCAAGCGTGGTGATCATGCCAAGTTCCCATTTGACCGTTCATTGATAATGGATGTCCCAGGGCTTGAATTGTATATGGACACAATTTAAGCCATCGGACTGAAGCTTTTTAAACTTTCATCCGACATGGGTCAGACGATAGTTTGACAGATTAACGAATAGTTCTACCGTTCCCTTTAGGCATTATAAGCGTAAAGGTATGATACTATAAGGAAACAAAGTAGGTAATTTTGCCTTTGGGACGCTTACTTGGCGCCGAAACCAAACGCTCAGCCACTGCGCCAATCGTTTCGTCAGTCTGTAAACATTGTACCCATGTAAATTACTTACCCACTGTGTCAGGTTTCGTTGATTGCAGATGAAAATACCCACTTTCTCTCAAGATGTAAGACATAAAGTTTTTCAGAGGGTAGACCCTTTCTGGACGATCTGAGTCTATTAAACTTGGGAAAAGAGATCCAATTAATAACTTTATGTTGCTAATGGGTCTTACAGAAACCGCCATATTATTGTGGTATCTGGAAAAGAAAAATACTGTGTCATAATGATCGAAACGGAGTTAAATTCTGTCGGCTTATCATGATAATTATAAAATAACGACATAATTTTGTCCTCGCTTCGTCTCGAGCCAAGACGAGATAAATCATACATAATGTCGACTCGGCTCAAAATTACCATTATGTCATCGCAGGTACAAAAAAGCATGTATTTATTTAATTCGTCTAAGCATATAATTTTTGCACGTTTAGTTTTTATTTCACTAGATGCTTATTCGTTGTTACTCAGCATGATCGTATTCAAAGACAAACAGACAAAGAAGATAATATTGGTATTGGTATAATCATAATAAGATACCGATGAATGTGCGTATTATGTCGCTTTCAATTTTCCACTAATCGCGATAAAGATATCAGAAAATCAAATAAAAATGTACTTTACCCTAAGACATTATCAGGGAACAGTGTAGTCAGATGTGTTGCACATTGAGAACCCCAATCTCCTGCTTGAATATAGAACTTATTAAAACCAAGCCGCAACATTAAGTTTCGCATAATTATTCCAATCTGTACTGCGCTTAAGCCTGGTTTGTTTGTGCCCTGGAAACAGAAAAAAAGACTTGCAAACTAGTTATTTACATTATTATTGAAGGTTATTTCTTTATTGAATCACTAGCTGTGCCCGCGACTCCGTCTGCGTGGAAGCCGGAAACCAATTAAGGATGACTCACATTACACCGTGCCGTGTCCGAGCCTTGACCGGGCTGGAGCTCAGCGTTGCATATGTTTTTTTACCGAAGCAAGACCCCTGTCGCTCAGAGCTGGTTGGTTAGCGTCAGTGACCAGCCCGGAAGTAACGAAGCTCCTGCTTCTAAATTCTAATATATTTTGATTAAGCGAACCGATTACGATGAAACAAAAACTAAATGTTACTCCGGGATACGCACAATTTTGTCTATAAAAGTCAACTGCATTGAGTCAGTACTTTTTACGTGATGCCAAATAAACCGACAAACATACAAATATTCCGAAAATTCTCGAAATGGATTCTATTGGTTATCCTTTAACTAGGTTTGCCAACAGTCCCGCGAGAGCCGGGATGTCCCGTTTAGCTTTAGAGGATGCGTCCCGCGTTATCGTACCTACGGCTAAATCTTCGGGCAGAACTCGGAATGTGGTGAACGCACGTTTTGTTTAGCTAGAAGAGTGGTGATCGCGACCGCGAGTCTGGCGTCGAACGAACGAAAAAATAATTTCTAATTGTATTTTTCGCCTCCCTATACTTTGACAGTTGGGTCCCGCTTTTTTTTAACACGTCCCGCATTTTGATTGCCAAAATCCCGGTAAATTCATACATAAAGATTGGCAAGCCTACCTTTAACGCACCTGCTATTTTTTTTTTTATATTTCCAGTTTCCGTACACGTCATATCTACAGATTTATTTTGTGTATAGAAGATGACTGTGCTGTTTTACTACCTACAGCTTTAATGATGAGTAACCACGGAACTCCGAAATGGATAAAAAAATACACGTGTAACAGCCAACGGATTCAAGATGACCAGCAAAATACACTTCAAGGTTTTATGTTATAGGTACCTTTCTTCTGTTTGGGGTCACCGCGAACCGTTTTAACGCTCCCCGTCTTGTAATATGGAAATTTCTGGATTATAATTATATTTGACCATTCTATTTGAGGCAGCATACCTATTATGCTCGTTTCTTTAGTAGTGTGCACAAAGTTCGTTTAAATCTATATATGGAAACGTGTTTTACGTAACTTTTCCTTTGTACGGAAGATGTCGGTCGAGATAATCACCTACTTATAAATATAAATAATGTACGTTGTTATTTCCTACTTGACTCGTTTTTGTGAGATGACACAATCATTTTTTATTCTTACCTCAGAAAATCCGAAACCGGGCAAGTCTGCAGCTATAACTTCGAAGACGAACTTATATCCGTCTTTTGGGGTCGTCAATATTGGTATAACTTTGTCAAACTCTTTGGAGGAACTCGGCCATCCATGTAACATGAGGAGTGGTAGCACTTCTATACCTTTTTTGACCTGAGGCTTAACTCTTATGTAATGTATATCTAATCCCTGTATTCTCGTTTTGTAATGAGGAAATCTATTCAACAGCTCTGTTCTCTTCTTGAAGTCGTATTTATCAGCCCAGTAGGTCAGAATCTTTTCTAAGTAGTCTGTATTCATTCCGTACTCAGATTGTATTCCTTGTAATGGTTTCGTTAACCTCCGTCTGCTTTTTAACCTTTGTTTTAAATCTTGGATCATCTGAAAGGATAGATTAAAAGCAATATAACATACTAGTTGGCTTGATAGATATCGATGCCTCCCATGTAAGTTGTTGTAAGCCACGAATTGCATTTTTGTGTGTCTAATTTTATATATTATTATCTGTTCCAAAGATAAAAATAGGATAAATATATAGTTTTTCGTTATTTTTATATTTGGAACAGATAATGTACATAAAATTAGACAATTTTACGTGAAAAACACAAAAATACAATTTGTGGCTTACAACGACTTACGTGGGAGGCATCGATATATTCGCATCAGGAGCAGATACCAGGGGTCTAATTCTCCTAAAATAAATCTTGATAAATCACAACCGAACCAAGGCCGAACCGTTCATTCAGACAGTTCTCAATTTCAAAAGCTATCAAATTGTTTGACACAAAAAACAAAATCAATCATTTTGAAAGTTTTCGAAAACAAAAACTGACTGACGGTTGTGGTTCGGTTGCGTTTGGCAACAATTTATTTTAGGATGATTGGCCCCCAGGGCCAGGCTAGGTACCTATAGACCTTTGTGTCTTCGAGACACAAAGGTCTATAGGTACCTCCACCAAGCCTTACATGCGCAGCGCGAGATAATTTTGCCGTCGCATTATGTTTGATAAGCCATACATTATCTCGTCTTGCTACGAGATAATCCGACGACAACATTATCTCCCGCTGCGCATGTTAGCCCGGCAGGTCTCAGTCATTAGCTTATCAGCGTCGAATTAGTCGTGTAGTAAAATATAGGTCACACATTTCATACAAATTTATTGTTATTCCAATGCAAATTATCCTTTCAGTACCGCTCCCAAATAAATAAGAATGTTAGTTACTGAATTTAATAATAGGTTACTTTGTATTATTACACATACCGGATGACTTTTTTTACCGTCTAAAAAAATAGGTAGGTATAATAAGTGAACGGAGAATAGATATTTTTTTATTTTTCGTTATCATAGAATGAATTTGATCTATCAATGTATACCTACTGTCAAATTTCAAATCATGCGCAGGTGTGTATGGTTTGAATTTAGATATTATTTAATCTATTTATTTATTTCATTGTCCGTGTGGTGCCGGGCATAAAGAATAGCACTACCCCATCTCTTCCCATGCGTGTCGTAAAAGGCGACTAAGGGATTCACTAGAGGATGGGCAGCAGCGTTCTCTGAGTATTTTAACAACCATACTGCGATCGCAAACCCGCCTGCCAAGTGTGGCGATTATGGCAAAACCCCCCTTTTGGGAGAGACCTATGTCCAGCAGCGGACGTCTTTCGGCTGAATGATGATGATTTATTTCAACATTTCTGTTTTTATTAGTATGAAAGTTTATTTCAAATTAATGGTATTTATTGATAGATCAATTTCATTACAGGCAAATGAAGAAAAAAAAACTATGCCATTCACTTCTACTCCGTTCACCTATTAAAACATTTTTTTTTCAGGCGATATGAAGTCATTTCTGTATATCTGCTGTTTTTATATTACCGTATCATTGAAGTCTATCTTGAATGGCCTTATAGAAACATCTTCCTTTTCTGGCCTGTTGCCATTGGCCCACCATTTTTGAAGGTCTAATTCTGGTAACTCAGGCGCTTTACGATTCAGGTAAGTAAAGATAGTTCCTAAACATATAGCAGCTATGACCACAACCGTCGATAAACATATTTTGTTCATCTGAAAGATAAAAATGTTAGGCCAAATAAATACCTATAACGAGTATTTTCCACAATGAGAACCTGGGGGCCTAAGGCGTTGTCCTAATAGGCGGGAGATCGTGCGATGCGTTGGTGCGACTGCTCAATCAAATATCTTAATGTTAGTAATATTTTTTAATTGACAGTTTTACAGTGGCTTATTAGGACGCTATCAAATTAGTGTATGATAGAAATTATATCTCTAACCATAATGTATACCTAAAATAAACAGAGGTATATCGCAGATAATAAAGTGGTATAGGTACTTATGGCCTAACCGCGCACGGGTGACTTTTGTCACCGTGACAATTTATATCACTCTAATAAAATCTAAGAGTATGTATGGAGATGCACCCAGTTATCATGTCGTAACACACATACCAATGGACTTAAAGAGTGACAAGATTTTCACGGTGACAAAAGTCACCCGTGCGCGCTAAGTCTTATAAAATGATTTAATTTCTTGTTGTCCATTTCAAATAGCATAAATATTTAATCCATTTTAAACACGCTTATTTATTTAGTTAGACATTGAGCAATTATTCAATTGTAATAAGTGTAAAACACTTTGATTGATTATGTTGCTACAAGGACTTTTAAGACGACAAGAAAATATACCTATTAAATACTTATCTAAGTAGCCTATACATTTAAGTACAAAGGATAATGTCGTAAATATTGATAAATAATGTAATGAGGATATGACATAAATGATCACTCAAAGCGCATAATAAAATAACATAGCAACCAGATTGTTAATAATAAAATAAACGTAATATCTATAACGATTTTGTTAAACAAGTTTACAACTTATGTAACCAGCATAATATAATAATATATTTGCGGAATGTATTCAAGTTATTTTTCGCGCGGACTAAATCGCAAAAAAAAATCATTGATGTTATTAAAGTTAGCATTAGGGTAACCATGTTTTTTTTTTTTGGCAGTTTTGTTTTCAATTTACACTGTTTCTAGTCTCGAATAAAATATGGGTCGGCTGATTACCATTAGATGTACGAAACACTTTCACTGATTACTGTATACATATAATAAATTATTAAAAATATTAGGTACTCACTTTTATGTCACTTGAAAACACTCCAACCTAAAACTTAATTACACCTCACATCCATATATCAAAAGATAATAAATAATTACGAAAGAATTTATATTTCAATTATCAATTGTTCGCTCATAGCACGTGTGGTGTCGGTGACCACCGAAATCATATTGTGTTTGTGTTCGCAACATCAGTTCGCGGCACCGACCGGGCGACCCGCAATCAAGGTTGGGGAACCTTGACCTTATTAAGCCCTTATTAGAATGTAATATGAAACATTTTTTATACTAAATAGGACAAAGTTATAATGTGGGTTTGGGCTATATCTTAAAATCCTGCAATGTTCCATGGGGGTTGGTTACCATGATCTGTTAGAGCAGGAATGTTTTAATATTATTCCGAGAGTGGGAAAGTGACAGCGACTCTCGTAATAATATTAAAACATTCCTGCTCTAAGAGATCATGGTAACCCCCCTGAACTTCTGATTCTACAATATTTTAATCAGAACTTTTAAGCACTTTCTATGAAGAAAAGTTTTGGTGTTTATAATTTATACTAATTGGTTTAACACTCCGTTAAACGCGCGGGGCACAGGCGTGCCCCAGCCATAGATTTTTGCGTATTATAACTTAAAAAATCGACTTAGAATCTCGCCGCGTTTAATAGCTGCTGCTAGTGCCCTTGAGAATACGTCAGTGTCGCGTCGGCTGCGTCGGCGCTAGGAATTTTTTTTTATTAACGCTTTGGTGCTCCTGGGGCACGCCTGTGCCCCGTGCGTGTAATAACGTGGTTATTTGACGTTTGACCGAGGTAAGGAGTTTTACCTACTTATTTTCTTCAATACTTATGTATTTTTTTTAATAATATTATTTAGAAATGTATATAAACATTATTTACTTCTATTATTGTTTGTGATAACATTTGTATTCTGCTCATTTTAGGTACTTATCGATCGAAATGGCTAACAAAGAGTAGGTATCAGATAATTGACTGACTCCAGGAATCCGACGAGGAAGAGCAGGGTGATGTAGCAGACCTGTTGAGTAGTGAGGATGAGGAGGACCACTGCATAGAAGACCCACAGTCGGAAGAGAAAAATGATGAGGAGGTCCAGGTTACATCAAACTCAGCAGTCTTTCTCACAAAAAGTCTGTCCACATCGTCGGTTTCAGATGAAGATGATGCTCCATTATCAGATTTAACACGCAAAGTATAAAATGATCTCGATAGGTCACATATTGATGACTAAAATCTTAAATTTAAAGTTCCCAAGTTGATTTTCCAAAGTTTTGTAGGATGACGAAAAAAGGTTTTTATTTTTTTATTTTAACTAAGAAGAGCCATATTTTTTGTTTTTGTTATAGATCTCAATGAAGACTAATTACGTAAAAAAATATAATTATTATTTATTTCTACCCCGTTATCTAAAAATTCATCAATTACTTTGGGGCACAGGGGTGCCCCGCGCGTGTAATCGTGTAATTATTAGAGGCGCGTGAAACGGAGTGTTAATGCGTGCAAGCATGCATTTTCTATTAATACCTATAATAATTAAGTTGTTAAGATTGTATTCTTATCACAAAAAATGAAAGGTACTTACTAAACATGTGAGATACTTACTAATTGAGGAAATAAATATAATTACAACGTTGTAAGACGTAGCAAGTAGCAACACAGTAATATAATACCAAATTTACTATTTCACATAATTATTCAGAAATAAAAAAGCTTAGTATGCTATGAATTCTTAACCAATCTTTCTCGAGTTACCTAGTAACATGAATAACTGTGGGAAATAAAATACTTTTGTTTTTTTTAAGGAAGTTATAAACAGTTATTAATACACTTCTACGATATCATTAAGAACAGACAAATTATTGTAGTATAAAACACAATGAACAAAATTATAGAATAATATTGCAAAATAATATAATAAAGTAATATTTCACTGTGATAAATTGGCTGTAATAATATAACGTAGTACTGAGTGCCATACCTAAGTGGGTGCAATTTATGAAGGTAATGGTGTGAATACAGCTGACATAATCACTGCGCTTCGCAGGCTCAGTGGTAGTCTCATCTCAGTATGATATTATTACAATTAGACGCGGCTTATCTGTAATACAAGTAGATAATTGTACCGATTCTCTTGTTCACCAATTAAACTAAAATTAGGGAATTGCTATCTTTTGCTAACAGACAGCGAGAAAAGAACTAAGTTAGAGACGTCAAATTAGTTTACGCCTTGAACATTGGCATATATCGGGTGTAAAAAGACCCTTAACGATAACGAAAACCACATATTCTACCCATCATTGGGATAATTTTTTTCTACCAGACCATACCTGGGAAAACATTGGTTTTGGAGATATTGAAGGTATACATTTTTTTTTAGTTTTTTCCAAAAACTTATTCTAAGTGATAATACTAAACTTTCTTTCAAACAACCTTATCAAAATTTACAATTTTTCCTCACAAATTACGCATTTGAAGTTACAAAACGCAACGATTATCAAACGCACACGACCGCCTTGGCTCAGCTGTGTGGCCGCTACACGCATGCAAACGCGCGGCCTCGCCACAACCACACATTGCGCGCTACAAAAAAAAAGCGTTTTTTTGTGCCAAAAAATAAAAGTCGTTTCCCAGCAATTATTTTTGGTCAATATAGTTTAGTTTGATGTACAGAGTGCGTAGATTTCGGCTATGTGATAGGTCTCTTTACACGCTGTATAGGCTTATTTTCAAGAAGAGAGGGGGCTGGCTCCATACTCGTATTTCATTGAAATTGTTTTTGTGTGAAGTTATTTAAGTGCCTAGAATTTCGGATCAGTAACTGAATTTTCCCGGGGTGGGTACCAGACCATACTGGGGTGGGTACCAGACCATACAGGTGTGGGCACGGCCCATCCGGCCCCACCCCTATGGCCTTGCACTTTCACCGTGTTTTTAGTCGACCCGTTCTGACGTGTTGTCTAAGATATAAATTTTTAGTTCAACTAAATTTGACAGCTCTTATTTACGTCCATCTCTTTCTTATTTTATCAGAGTGATAAAGATGGAAATGACCTAAATTAAGTTTATTTTGTGGACAACTGAATCGGCACCAATCTCTCGGGAGTCTAATGTTTGATAATTTCACGGAAACACTAGACTCGGACAGTGGTTTTATTAATATACTTATCTACATACATTTATTTTTCATTTTAATTCGTTACATCTATTCAATAAAAAAGATTTGATTAAATTCTTCATGGTTCTTCAATCGCAAATGAGTTTTCGCGAAACCCATCGCGGTTACACGTTCCTACAACGAATACTTTACTTAGGTTGCCTGTTCACTGGAGCGGAGAGGAGCGGAGCAAGGCTCACAAGAGCAGAAGAGAAGGAAACTCATTATTTCTGTTCGTTTGTTTTATTTTTAGGGTTCCGTCCCCAAAGGTTGACCTTGAATCCTAATAAACGGGACCCTATTACTAAGACTCCGCTGTCCGTCTGTCACCAGGCTGTACCTCATGAACCGTGATAGACGATAGATATGACAGTTGAAATTTTCACAGATGATGTATTTCTGTTGCCGCTATAGCTACAAATACTAAAAAACAGAATAGATAATGGTACGGAACCTTTCCTGCACGATTCCAAATTGCACTTGGCCGTTTTATTAAGATTGTGGCAAAACACATACCTAACAGACTAGCCTATACAAGGTTAGTCGGAAAGACCCACTGATGACGGTTTTAAAGCAAGTGTTAAAATTTCAAAATTCGATAATTTCTACGTCCATGTAAAATAATATTTATTTTAGTTTTTTCAAAAATTCAACCCTTCTTGGGCTAGTTACGAATTCAGGAAATGGAGCTTCTACGTCTTGACCCCAAATATGACCTAAAATGTAAACACACCTGGGGGTCTACCCCCTAAGCACGAACTCCGTGGTTTCGGCCTTAGTTACGAGCGTTTCGTACTCCCTATCACCTACGGACATACGATTATTTCGGGGCCAGAACTAAGAATGAATGACAAAACGATTTGACAGTTGTCCCTACTACCGATGTATTTTTGTCCGTCCGAAAAGTTGAACTTGACACGTGTTTTGTTCACTTTTACGTTGCGGGCTACTTTCGGACGGGCGACTAACTTCGTTGACGGACTTAGGGAGTAAGCCCCCTGATCATAGCTGAGGATGGATAGATTCTAGCAAAAAACATCCATTACAAATCAATGCACGTGAAGTCATTATGTATAATTGAATATAAATTACCTACTTTCGATAACTAGGAGTAACAGTAAATTATCAGATTAAGGAAAGTTGTAATATAATGTTACCAAGACTTTTACAATAATGTTGTTGTATTGCATTATTTGCCGATAGTCATAACGTTGGAGGTTCCGTAGGTCAGATAACACTTCAATTTGGGCTTATCCGTTCGTCTATGCGTACCGTACTCTCCGTAAAGAACGATCGTCTAGTCAAAACATGACCGTTGCAAGCGCAGCACTGATCTATCGATTTACGTGCTAGCCATTTAACCATTACGAGCCCTTCTTATGCCGTGACTGTGAGCTTACATGCCTAACGGCCTGTCCAGCTGTCCACATCTCCACGTCACGACGTCGTCAACGTGGAACGGTGCGGTAACGCGGCACGGTGCGTTGACGTAACGTGCAAATTTACGTTACTGTATCGTAACACGTTCCGCCTCTAGCCGCAAGCGCACACGTATATGCGCTCCGCCCGCGCTCTCCACGCCCGCGTGTTAGTCACCGTCTTTGTGCTCCGATGCTTTAAAACCATACCTTACTGTTTCTCTTATTAAAATTCAGGATCTACATGGTCAATGATAAATCTAACAATGATCCTGACGTGCATTTTTACGATACGGTAACGTAAATTTGCACGTTTCGTCAACGCACCGTGTCACGTCACCGCACCGTTCCACGTTGACGACGTCGTGATGTGGAGATGTGGACAGGCTGTACAGTCTTGACGTTTCATGAATAAACGCCTGTCAATTGTTTATATGCAATAAAAATATTGAATAGATAAACATTTTGGCAAAATGCGCAAGCTTTGTGAACATACAATATTAATATTGTTCGAACTAGGGCCCCCTCACGGTGACGCAAGCCGTGCGACAGTAGCTGTGTGCGACTCTAAAATCGTTCTGACGTGGTTCGCTCCGGCGTACACTTCCGCCGGCTAAAAACTGTGTTCCTCCTCGCATTTAAACCTGTGAGCAATACAGAATATTAATAAGCCTATATCTTCCAGATTCGCCCAACATTCCTGATTGGCGTGCAGTTCCCAACCGCAGAAGCCCTCGATGGGCATTTATCGAAGGAGAGCATAGACATGGTGCGAGATCGCTTCAAGGATTGTGATGGTGCCGCGGAAATCGAACCCAAAGACCGGGCGCAGAATGCCATGCAGTTGTACGTGCACTCGCAAGCTGTGCCCGACAAGGTACGATGAGTTTGTATATCAGGTTCTATTGTAGTCTTATTAGTGGTTAGTTTAGGATACGCTTTGAAGGAATTGGAAGAAAACGAATGCAGTATGAATGTATATATTACCGTGTGGTGTCGGACGTAAAGAATAGCACTACCCCATCTCTTCTCATGGGTGTCGTAAAAGGCGACTAAGCGATTCACTAGAGGATGGGCAGCAGCGTTCTCTGAGTACTTTAACAACCATACTGTGATCGCCAACATGGCTTGGGGGAGACCTATGACCAGCAGTGGACGTCTTTCGGCTGAATGATGATGATGAATGCAGTACGACAGTTTTTTTGGAATTTATTAGATGTTCGGGTTGTCCTAACTTTCTTATATTTTGTCGCACGAGAGCTAATCCTTTGGATGGCTCTCGTGGGCAGAGATAGATAGATACCCGTGCATTTCAACTAGATTTTATTAAATACTTTAAAGACGTATTTACATATACAAGGTTAGTCAGAAAGGGGGTACTAATCCGCAGGCCACTTAAAGTATCACTGATGACTGTCTCAAAGAAAGTGTTAATATTTCAAAATTCGGTAATTTTTATTTTCACGCAAAATTATTATTATTTTAGTTTTTTCAAAAAATCTTCATCCTTGCTTTAGTTACAAATTCAGAAAATTGTACTTCTTATTCATAACCCCAAATATGACCTAAAATGTAAACACAGCTGATCATAACTGGGGACAGATAGATTTTAGGGATATATTTTTGAGATTTTTGAACATCTGTTTCTCTTAAACTATTGACTTTTGGAAAAAGTTGTAGAACAAAAGTTATTCATTATCATGGGTACTTTAACACCCTTTCGGATTAGTACCCCCTTTCTGACTAACCTTGTATAATGTTATAAGGCTAAATAAGCGGTTTTTCGCTACAATTTCCGATGAATCCGTAAACTTTCACATGTTATGGTTAGCTACTGATAGACAACTCCTTTGTCTGTTAAGGGTAACGGTAACCGTTTATATTTCACAAGTGGCCGTAGTTTCTGAAAAACATTCCAACCCACAAATATCAGTTGTGAGAAAATCGAGTTTGAACATTAAAATGTACGTGAATTCCATACAATTTCATACAGTAAGCGAGTTGGTATACTGTCGCGATTTTCTGGCTGACAGTACACTCACCAGTTCTAGCCTACATAGTAGGTAAATTTGAATCACAGTAACTGCATATTATTCTTGACCTTCACACGTGTATCAACCCAGTTTTGTTATATAAATATCTTCAAACCAAAACAAGATTATTTTATGATCATTTTTGTCTAATTCTGGCCGAGTTCATAGAACTCCCGTTAACGCTGTTATTATACAGGGTGTTAACGAATTCGTGTAATTCCTTCAAACCACATGATCTTTTACTGGTATAGATTAACCCCGCACGGGATTTAGATTGATTAAAAATATAAAAACTTATTTTTTTCCCAAATAAAAATGTCATGTAGTAGAAAATTTCGATGCCATGAATAAATTAATGAAGGCACGGCGACACAGCTGATGGGCACAACTAGCGCGATATCGCTCCACGTAGTTAGTTAACTCGGGACGCTAAAATTACTCAGTTATAGAATACCATGGTTAATTATTAACCGACTTCAAAAAGGAGTAGGTTCTCAATTCGGTTGTATTTTTTTATTTTTTTTTAAATGTTTGTTACCTCATATCTCCGTCATTTATGAACCGATTTGAAAAATTATTTCTTTGTTCGAAAGGGTATACTTTCCGATTGGTCCCATATAAATTTTGTTATGATTAGACCATGAACTTCAGAGATATGGAACGGAACTCCTCATCGGATCAAAGCAAAATTCTCAAATTACTAATATTGCTTTGTTTATATTTGTTGTTGGGAACTGACTACTGGAAAAGAGGAGGGGGTGCGTGTTCCCCCCTCCCCCCCTTTGGAATGTTTTCATTATATCGTGTAAGGTATCATTTGAAAGGACTTTTTATGCCCGACTACGTCAAAGCCAAAAAGAAGGGTTATGAAGGAGGGGGTTAAAATTATGACACTAAAACATATTTAATAAAAAATTAACTTAACGTGCAACTCACTGAAGCAAATAGAAGCCACCGACTTCTGAAACTGTTAATTTTATATTATGGTAATTATTTTACTCCTTTTAGTATTTCTTTGAAGTCGGTTTTTACTTTTTTTTAAAGTATTTTTTTTTTGAAAACTTTTTGTTGTTTTTTTCTGAAAAAATCCTATGCAGGGTCAATCAGTGTCACCAGTAGATCACGCGGTTTGAAGGAATTACACGAATTCGTTTACACCCTGTATATTCGAACATTATTACACTCAAAAAGATGACTCTAACGTATAACACGCTTGAACTATGGGTTCCGTAGCCACAATTAATGACCGTTTAGAGTCGTTCACTCAACGGCCAAATAAGTTTTTCGGATAGCTTTTCCTTTTCATAAAATACTCACGTCTTTACCGTGTGGATAGTTTTTTTTTTTTAAGTACATGAATACTTCTTGATTTATTGGAGAAAACATGTATGTTTGCGTAATTAACATACATACCGCTCCTAAACAATAACCTGAGTAAAGTAGGTCGCATACCAGAAAAACATACATCATGTACACTGCAATCACTTTGACCGTGTGAAATTTACAACATCTGGGAGATTATAATGCAACAAATTCTTCAATGCTAGAAATATATGCTCGAACAACCTGTTTGCTGGTTGCTACAACTGTCAAATACATTTATTGTGCCACAAACTTATCGGGCCCGGTGGCCAAAAGTGGAACTAATGATGCGCTACGCTATTTTGAAATGGTTTCGTTTTAAATTTTCATTTTCTTTTTGAAATTGCGCATTTGAAAATTAAATATGGCAGCCATATGGCAGCCTTTACATTTTCATATTATATTTACCCACTTTATTGCAAAAAATGTTTTAAAGCAACTATTATAAATGCGACAACAGCGACGCTGTCAGCGGGCCAGATAAGTTTGCGGGAGTGTATTTTGATACTGTACGCCGACCTAATTATTTTAGTTAACCAAGGTCATTTGGAAAGGGTCATAATCCAAAAAGTTGTTAAGTTAAAGTAACCTCAATAATGAATAACTTTTGTTCTAACACTTTTCCAAAAAGTCAATACAGTGTCAATACAATGTAGTTTGAGAGAAATTACTGTTCAAGATTTCATAAAATATACACTAAAATCTATCTATCCTATTTAAACTATGTTTACATTTTAGCTCATATTTGGGGTCACGGATTAGAAGCTCCATTTTCTGAATTTGTAACTAAAGCAGGGATAAAGATTTTTTGAAAAAACTAAGATAAATATCAATTTGTATGGCAATAAAAACTATCGATTTTTAATTTTTTTGTTTATACTTTCTTCAAAACATTCATCAGTGATACTTTAAGTTGCCCGTGGACTAGTAGGTATCCCCTTTCCGACTCATCTTGTATAACTTCTCATGTAGGTGAATTAAATTCTTATGGGAAATAAAGATATTAAACCATTTACATGCATGCGGTAAACAAATGAAGAGTATGGACATGAACATACTGAGATAATTTCGTTTTTTTTTTTAAATGTATCAAAATTTTCTTTCGTAAGAACCTTCTCCTGGCAATTACAAACAAAACAAAAAAATGAAATATCTTGTGAGTAAAAATGTATCCCTATTTCCCTTGGTCACGGCATCACGCGTGAGCGACTGAACCTTAATTTTGGTTGGCGGCTAACAAAATAATATAAACGATAACATCTGTTTTTTATTTGCTGCGGAAAAACAAAATCGTTTACACGTGCCATTCCTGATACAGGGCACTGACATTAATTCGATTGCTTTGTGCCTATTAGATAATACGTTTTCCACGTGCAATAATTCGTTGGTCGGTTTATGACATTGCTAATTGTTGCTTTGACTTTTTTGCTGCCTCTTAAATGACACGATTGACTGTAATGAGTCATAATGTTACCAAGGCTGACAAAAAAGTGTTTTTTTTTTATGTCGTATTTGATTTTGATTATAATTTAAACCCTTTTAATTTGATATTCAGTTTTTACATGTTAGAGCTTAAGAAAAAACATTATCATTTTGGTTTATAATTATTTACTATTAATTATTAACAGTAAATCAACGTAATATTAAGAGAAGAAAACTTAACAAATGTTAAGCTTTCCAAAATGGGTTTCAGCGCATTTGAGGTGATTTTTATTTCTTTTAGATGTGTATGATTTTTTAGAAGAAATACCAATTTAGCAGTCTTCTCTGTATCTTATTTTACTGTGAACTAAATAACAATCACGAATGGCCGAATAGATGAACGAAATTTCGAAAACTCACAATTTCGGGGGATTCCCCGAACCGTGAAAGTCGGCATAGTGCGTGTGAGCGCTGTACTTTATGTCGAGGAAAGTCCCTTTACATTTTTGGCTTGTTTCTGTTTTCTTTGCAGTGAAAGCTACTACTGGTTTAAATCACAAGATTGTTTTTGAAAAATCACTTAATTTAATTTTTGTCGTGTATCAATTAATCAAGTAATTTAAATCATATCAACCCTGAGTGGTAGTAACAGGAAAGTAAGTAAATAAATAACAGGGTTATTGCCTTTGAAAGAAAGATTTATCTGTCGTACACAAGGCTCGCCGGAAAGGGGGCCACTTAAAGTATCACTGATAACTTTATTAAAGCAAGTCTTAAATTTTCTAAATTCGATAATTATTATTTCCATACAAAATTATTTTTATGTAGTTTTTTCAAAAATTCTTCATCCTCGCTTTAGTTATGAATTCAGAAAATGGAGCATTCAATCCGTGACCCCAATTATGCCCTAAAATGTAATCAAACCTGATCATAGATGAAGATAAATAGATTTTAGGGTATTTATTATGAAATCTTTGAACAGCGATTTCTCTTAAACAATTGACTTTTGTGAAAAGTTATTCATTATTATGGGTGGGTACTTTAACACCCGTTCGGATTATTTATTTATTTACTTTAATTAAAACGGTCTTAGACCAATTACAATAATTAAAGATAGTGATAGAAAACGATACATACAAACAAGAGGCAAGAAAATAAAAATTAAAAAATAATTCTAATAAACTCTTTCATAAATCCCTTACAATGCTTCTGACAGTATATTCTTTCACTCGTTCATGATGCATTCCTCTCGCAGTGCTCCAGACATTCCGACAAAATCACCCTCCATTCATCCGCAAACATATCAAAATTAGTTCCTCCTTTCCGACTAACCATGTATATAATCTTAATATCTTATTAACCATAGTCGTTAATCTAGAAAGAATTTTCAATATTAATACCGTAGAGTTCATCTAGACCAGCCATGTCAAACATGCGGCCCACTGAGCATTTTCCTGCGGCCCGAATCAATTTTGAAAACATCCAGATAATGCGACCCGCGAGCGTGTTAAAAACCGTTTTTGAAAACGCACGCGCTTCAACAAGTCCATGCACGTATCACGACCGTTTCCGACGAGTTGTCTGTTGTTGTGTATATGATTTTCGACATCCCACATTTAGTTTTTAAATAAAAAAAGCTTAGGTATTGCGGCCCACCTAGTCTGCGGTCTTCATGCTTTTGGCCCACCATTGATTTTGAGTTTGACATGGCTGATCTAGACCAATAAAGAAAAAAAAAACTTATTTGTTAAGAGCCCAAATACAACTAGGGCGTCGTCGTCGTCCAGAAAAAATCGGACACGAGAATCGTACATGTATTTCATGAATCCGATCAGATAATCGGATCCGGCTCACGAAAGCAACTATCGGACGTGTATTTTGACCCTAAATCGGTCGACGCGAACTCTGCATAGCCAAATTTGATGTACCATTTAATCTTACCTATTTTATTCGTTTAGGTTTTGTGCATTACAGTTCGCTACAAGTAACACTTTAGGTGTCCATTTTTTTACATAACACCGTAGAAGATTACGACTAAGTATGGTAACATAAAAAAAAAAAAAACAACTTAGTAAATTACTTGGTGTGAAAGCGTTTGTATTTCCTAAGATCTCTCCGCGAGTGACGATACTTAAGTACATCCGGCGCACCCTGGGCAGTCAGCCTCGCTACCAACCTAGCTGACTGGGTAATCTTTTTACCACGGCATGAGCTATGTTCATATAGCTCGTGTCGACACAAGAAACGGACGACAATATTTACATCTACGGAAAAGCAACGAAGAATGTTTCTCGTCGCTTTTCCGTAAATATAAATCTTTTATAATACACCAGCCAGTCGCCAGCGTCTTCGCCCGCGTGGTTGTCGTTTATCGCGTATTCCGCGTTTTTCTCCACTATAATATGCATGTATTATACTATAAACCTTCCTCTTGAATCACTATCTATTTAAAAAAACCGCATCAAAATCCGTTGCGTAGTTTTAAAATCTAACCATACATAGGGACAGACAGCGGGAAGCGACTTTGTTTTATATTATGTAGTGATATTTTGTAATGAAAGTTATTTAATTTGTTATTTATTTATGAATGAATCATTGCATAGTATTGTAATTTCAGAAAAATATACCACTTATGTATTATTTCGCCTCAGAATTTACAAAAGAAAACAGTATAATTATAGTTTTTTTGTCTGTTCTAACAATCTGCTACAGCTATAATTAATATGAATCGTTAACTTTATCATTCATCCTAAACAGATTTGTATTCGCTTGAACACATCCTCACGAATATATAAATATTTTGGTAATTTTTCAGACCGTAGCCGATTGCGTAGAAGCACTCATCGGTACCTACTTACTGAACGGCGGATTGATAGGTGCAGTTAAAGTGATCGAATGGATGGGGGTCATACCTCCAAAGGTACGTAAAATAAACAGAAAAGCGACAGAATATTAAGTCCAAGACAAATTATCGGTATGTAATACCTTTATACTTAGGTACTGTAGGTACTTATAAATGAATACAAATAAATTACAGCTGAGCTAACAAAAAAAAGTACCTACATAACTTAAATTAAGTAAAAATATGAATTATGTAAGATCAAGCTTATATTACTATTAAATATTATAAAATTAAATGCTAAAACAGGTACTCTCGGGACATGGCTGTCTCCGAAAGTACTTGTAGTGTCTCATAGGCCGGGAGCAGACGCCCGGTTGTCACCACCGCGTCGACTGCCCTGAGGACGCGCGACGATCTCCGGCCACCGTAGTGTGTGGCCTGCGGGCGGCGGGTTAGGGGACCCCTCGTCCGACCAGTAACAAGCCCGAGAAGGCGGCGCGCAGTATTCCGCGCGCGCCTCTCACGAGGTCGTCGGTCTATGCCCCACAGTAAGAGAGGACTGCAGGCAGGTGTCCAAAGATAAAATAGGTGGGGACAGGGCATTCCTCAATCATCAAAACGCTTACGTTCTATCGATTACATATATGACCCCCCCCCCCCCCCCCCGACGTGACGTTAAACATCCAAGATGATATACTAACTTAAATTATTTTGTTCCAGGATAACTTTGCCGAATATCTTCACAAACGGGTGCCGACTGTATTCGCAGAAAACAGAGATTGCGAGAAGGACATCAATTTCTTGTTAAACTTTTGTAGACCTGATGTGGAGAAGATTTTGAACTACAAGTTCAATGATCCATCTTTCTTGTTAGAGGTAAATTACATGTCATGTCAGACCCTGCCATACTACCTACTACACCGTAAACGGATTTGTATAATTCCTTTAAACCGCGGGATCTACTGGTGACACAGATTAACCCCGTAAGGGTTTTTCTTAAGATTCAACTTTTTTTATCAAAAACTTGTTTCTCTGTCATTTTAGCACCCCGAGTTAACTGAATGCACAGAGTGATATCGCATTAGTCGTGCCAGTTGTGTCGCCGTGTTTTTATTCATTTATGCATTAGAAATGTGCCAAAACAAAAAAAAATGCTTATTTTTTATTGACACCTAATTAGGCGGTTTTGATATGATCATGAAAAGAGCCTCTACGAGTGACGATACTTCAGTACGTCCGACGCACACCCTGGGCAGCCTCGCTACCATCCTTGCTGACTGGCTAATCTTTTCACCACGACATGAGCTATTCTTGTATAGCTCGTGCCGACACGATAGAAGAAGTTACTTTTCAGGAAGAAAAAAAAACCTTTTTTTTAATCAATCTGAATATCGTGCGGCGTTAATCTATACCAGTAATGGATCATGTGATTTTAAGGAATTATGCGAATTTATTAAAACCCTGTTATAATTAAATATGAATTTAGTTTTTTACTATGACTGCAAAAAACTGAAGAAGCTTGCTAGCTCTTCATCAAGTGCTCTTGATAAGAACTTTTAAGCCAAACCGTTAAGAGATAAACCTTTAGAACTGATTGACACATGGTTGCATACAAAATGTCCGGAATGAAGTTGCAAGTTATACTGTTTGATTCTCATACTAGGGAACCCTCGCTGTGCGTCCTGAGTGACGGCGCACCGCGCAGGTGGAATGAACGGCGCATTAAATAAATGTTCGAAACATTTGAATTTTGATATCTACATTGCTAAAACTAAAGTAAAATAAACGAAACACTAAACATGCGCGTACGCGTCAACTTTCCCGCGTGCACTAAGGACAGGTATCGACGGTAACGCCACGGTAAAGCCGCTCCGCAATACGCCCGTGCGCCGTCACTCAGGACGCACACTCAGTGCGTATCCACCACGCACTTGACTGGTTTTTCCTACCTCCTGTGACAACAACATCTTTTATTTTTCCTTTTTTTGTAGGCACTATCGCATCCATCGTACATTCGGAACAGATTGACTCGTTCATACGAACGGCTAGAGTTCCTAGGCGACGCCATATTGGACTTCCTAATAACTTCGCACATATTTGAAAACTGTCGGGAACTGAAACCAGGTGAAATGACAGATCTGAGATCTGCGCTCGTCAACAATGTCACCTTCGCGTCTTACGTGGTGAAACTGGGATTACATAAGTAAGTTCTAAAATAGAGGACCGAAATGTAGTCGAGTGCATTTTCTGTGATCACATGAAACGAAGATTATACTGAATAGTGTGGATTTACAATGGCGTTATTGTGTTATGACGTCAGCACATAGTAGTGTTATCTCTGTCTAGTAAAGAACTTTAAAACGCTTATAACTTGAACAGTTTTTTAAATATTTCATCGATTTTTTCACTGTTGCTTATCACTTCGTAATAGATTCGTGATTTTCAATTAAAAAAAATCTAACACGACAGTGTAATCTTGTCTCTGCGTGAGATAATGCGACGACAAAATTATGTCGCGCTGCGCACGTTACGACAACAGGCTCGCCCCCCGTTACATAGGGCTAACTCAAGCAAATGTTGCCTTCCTTTCAGATTCCTTTGCTCCGAATTAAATCCGACTTTAGACAAGGCCATCATAATGTTCGTCGATCACCAAGAGCAAAGAGACCACGAGATCGTAGAAGATGTACTTTATCTGATAGACGAAGAAGAATGTCATCTTGCTGAATATGTTGAAGTTCCTAAGGTTGGTATTACGTCATCAGATTCTCTTTTCTTTCTAGCGTTTTCGTGACCAAACTACTGAATATAAGAGTTGGGGTCACTAAAGATATTCATTTGACTTCATGGACATCAAAAGTTTCATGATCTGGTTGTCAGTTAATGACCAATACTAGGTATATCCTTAAACTACGGACTTACGGACCCGGGTATGTCCTTAAACTACGTCCAGTTCCACCGCAGGACGGACAGCAGCGTCCTCTACATAACGGTGATCGTTCTGCGATTTCCAAGTCGCCTGCCAAGCGTGAGAATTACGGCACACTCCCCCCTTTTTTTTAAAGGGGAGGCCTTTGTCCAGCAGTGGACATCTTCAGGTCGATGATGTTATGTGTGTACTAGGTATATCGGTTTTGGCGCGAAGGGACTGTCGCCTGATCTTCTCAGGCGATAAATTCTCAGGGAACCAAGTGAATGCTAGTCCCCTTATCTTCTCCCGTGTCGACCCGACACGCCGTAGTGAAAAGATTAGCCATTCAGCAAGCTTGGTAACGGGGATGACTGCCAAGGGAGCGCCGGACATACTTACGCATCGTAACTCGTGAAGGCTCTTTCAATGCACCCCTAACTGTACTGGTCACCGTTACTCTGATACTGGATGCAAAACGGCGTTTTGATAACAAAATCGCTTGTTATGACTATTGACAAGATCTATAAATTTGAAAAAGTTGGGAACGCGAAAACGTAAAAACGGAACTTGATTAATCCTAATAACAGGAAATATTACTAATTATTGTTTTATGTCGCAGGTCCTCAGCGATATATTCGAAGCGTTAGTTGGCGCGATATACTTGGACAGTGGCGGCAACTTACAAACAGTGTGGTCGGTGGTCTATCGCATCATGTCCAAAGAAATACATGCCTTCTCCAACCGCATACCACAGCAGCCTGTCAAAATATTGTACGAGAAGATCCACGCTTGCCCTACGTTTGGGTGAGTTTATTGTATTACCCAGTATCATATCAGCCCATAGCCGTACGCGGCCGTATGCTAATATTTTATGAATGAAAAAGGATGATATTGTCCATATTCTCGAGGTTTTTTGCACACGGTGATAGTGGCCTCTGCTTTGCCGTCTGTCTATGCTATAATATCACCTATCACCTCCGTACGGTCGGTCGATGCGACGGAAGAAATGGCCCAGAGCCGTGTCCCGAGCTGCGATACTGCGGTTTGGGACATAGCATATAAAATATCAGCCCATAGCCGTACGCGGCCGTATTCTAATATTTTATGAATGAAAAAGAATGCTACTGTCCATATTCTTGAGGTTTTTTGCACACGGTGATAGTGGCTTCTGCTTTGCCGTCTGTCTATGCTAAAATATCACCTATCACCTGCGTACAGTCGGTCGATGCGACGGAAGAAATGGCCCAGAGCCGTGTCCCGAGCTGCGATACTGCGGTTTGGGACATGGCATTCGGGTTTGCAAGTTATGATTTTGAACTATATTCACATTTAGAAAGTCTCAATATATTTATTGTATCGTGTGAGTGTGGATCCTGTGAGCCCAAGATATGTAATATTAAAGGCAAGGAACTAGTGTATGGAGAAGGTAGATACACTGTTATTATAGGTTACACAGGTATTTAGTGCATTGAAACTCAAGGTAACGAGATCTGATAGATATGATGTTTTGTGAACAAAACGGACCTAGTAACACCTATTATTAATATTGGACTACCACTCTCGATTGCAACACAGCTTTATCCAATGTTTTTTTAATTTACTAACCTCGTCTTTCTGCGTCTTTGGCCAAAGGCAAAGGAATTTATCAATTTTGGATTTGTCGAGCAAAAGAAAATTGGTATGCCAAAGAAAAGATGGATGGATTGTGTAAAAGATGATATGGGTAAAAAAGAAGTGAGTACTGAGATGACGGCTGATAGAGGAAAATTGAAGAGGAATACATGTTGTGCCGCGAAGGTCAGAGATGATGATGATGGATTTGCCGAGCACCCTTAGACCCTTAGTTTTACAGTACTTTGCTGTAACAGATACAATAAAACTTATTCATGGAAATACATATCAATTCCGAATTTTCTTTATCGGTCAGTAATATTATGTCCGACTAGATAAGATAGTAAACCGCCTGATTGTAAGTTTAAAAACTGATTTTCACCAAAAAAAAAAACGTGTCGGCGCGAGCTGTATGTATGAAAATAGAAAGGAAGAAAGAAATGTGGCTGTGAAAACATTTGTCAGGCAGCAAGGTTGGTCGCGAAGCTGACTGCCCAAAGTACGCCGGACGTACTTAAGTATCGTCACTCGTGGAGGCTCTTTTCATGCACCCCAACCAAACCAAACGCGACATGTGATCGTGTGACCTCTTTGACACCGACATAGATTTAACATTGAATACCAATAAGAACAATATTTTTAGAATCTTCGGTATATTTTCTGGGAATATAAGACTTCAAAATAATAATAAATGACATTAACTTATTTGCAGAATCAATACAAATATCAATATTTTTATTTCAGAAAAGCGACTATAGTAGATCCTGATGTACCAAAGATAAAAGTTCCAGTCACCATCACAAAGAATGACTGGCAACACACAGTGTTTGGCATCGGCCGGAACAAATCTCAAGCGAAGCGGGCCGCTGCTAAAATGGCTCTGAAAGTTTTGAGTCTTTAGAAATTCCATGTTAAGTTTTGTATTGTTCGTTTTACTATTCATGCCAAAATAAATGCTTTTTACAACGCTACCTGCCCCGTGATTCAGAGCGATTCGATAACTGCTTTCGTTTTATCTGTGTATATCTTATGTCAAATTTGACGTTTAGAATAGATACATTTCTCGAATCGACTCGATAAAAAGATTCGTGCTCGCATGGTTGAATCGAGGGCTGGAGAAAAAAGAAGTCCATGAAATAAGCCCAAAAAAATAAGTTATAATTCGGGTAAAACTGGCTGTGTTCAATGATTAAGATCCTCATTACTCTTTATTAATATGTACACACGGCTACACATCAAGCTATACATTTCCAATTTATACTGACCTCTCATTGTAAGGAAATCCTATACAATGCGAGGTCAGCTTATACTAGAAATGTGTAGTTTGATCTGTAGCCGTGCGTACCTAAATTTATTTTAAATAGCTGCCCGCGACTCCGTCCGCGTGGAAGTCGGAAACCAATATTCGACGACACGTTTGGTGCAGTGGCTGAGTGATTGGCTTCTGCGCTATGAGTCGTGGCTTCAATTCCCACACGGAACAAAAATTTGCATGGCCTACAGATAATTGTTTCGGGTCTGGACGTTTGTGTATGTGAGATTTGTGTCTGTAAACGCACCCACGATACAGGAGAAATACAAGTGTGGGGAAACGAAAAATTGTGTCGCAATAAATAAACTTTTTTCTTGATAAATTTAAATTCTAATATCTTTTGATTGAGCGGACCGATTACGATGAAATAAAACTTAATGTTACTCTGAGATAGGACCTGCGCACAATAATTTTCTATTAAAGTCAACCGCATTGAGTCGATACTTTTTAAGTGATGCGAGCACAAACAAACCGACAAACAGATAAACAGTCAAAAAATCCAAAAATGATCGAATTTGATTTTATTGGTTGTATATTTATCTATTTTTTGAGATATTTTCTATATGAATAGGTATCACGGTCTTCCTTTACTGGTATTTTCGTATTGGATCGGATCATTCAAGCGAGTATAAAAACTATAAACACATTTTTTTTCTTACTTTTCGTGATAAAAAAAATCCTTTAAATAAAACTATTTGCAATATTCGAGATACTTTCTCGTGGTGGCGTTCGGTTTTCACAACATGTATAGTATGCTGCGAAATCGGTTCATCTATATACATAAAAGGAGAAGCTGACTGACTGACTGATCTATCAACGCACAGCCTAAACCGTTGGGGTTAGAAACCTGAAATTTTGACAGTAGGTTCCTTGTGTGACGTAGGCATCCACTAAGAAGGGATTTTTCGAAATTCAACCCCCAAGGGGGTGAAAAAAGTGTTGAAAGTTTGTATGAGAAATCTGGTACTTTTGAAGTAAGAAGCATGGAATTAAAAATTTAGACTTTTGGTGAGAAATAAACATACACGTGTTTCAGGGTTTTTGGAAATTCCACACCTAAAGGGGTGAAATGGGTTCTTAAGTTGAAATTTGGCATAAACACTCTTCAAAGTGAGTAATAACAAACTACACCTCAAAGGGGGTTAACGCGGGTTTAAATTTCACGCAAGCGAAGCTGCGGGCAAAAGCTAGTATTTTTATATGATCAGTTTTATTTTTTTGTGGTAGGTATATTATCTTCAGCATTTACTAAGGCTCTATGCAAAATATCGTGGATTATTAAAGAAAGACCTTATAAATCACTTGCATCTAGTTTTAAACTAGAAGCCGACCGCAAAATACACATCACTATGATGATATTTTTTTTTATAATTGATCTTTGCGGCTCATATTCGGGGATAGTGCAAATCCGCGGAACTAGCATTGGATAATTCCGCGTATCTAGCAAATTTAGCCAATCTTTAATTTCGCGGGCAACGCACGCGAATTAGGATCTTGCGTGCATTGCCCGCGAAATTAAAAATTGGCTAAATTTGGCAGATACGCGGAATTATCCAATGCTAGTTCCGCGGATTTGCACTATCCCCGACGATATACAATTTGATTATAGAAGGCATTTATTTTGGTACGAATTATTGTGTATGCGTCTCAGTCTATTTAAAATGAGCGTTTTATAATATTTTTTTAATAAATTTTATAAAAGAATTTATACCTGGATTAAATCAAATGTATCTTTTTTTAAATTTTTGTTTCTATTTTCACTTATTCACACTATATTACCTACCGAATGCGTTAAGAGGTTAAGCATGATTTTTTTTCGCGCACCACCTCTGTTTGACATGAATGTTCCAAAATAACTTTTTTGTATACGTGATTATTTCGTGAGATATGAGCTCAGAAAATCATGAACAAAGTGTGCTATACTCTAAATTTCCAACAGTGTCATCAAAAAATCTGAAAAAAAAAACAAGTTAGTAGCGTGTAATGAACACTTTGAACCAAAACTATTTTGAACAAGATCAGTTAATAAGTTTTTGAAATAGCTATTTTCAGTTAAATGTTATTTTGAGTTTATTGACCGCAAAAAAACTTTGCATTTTACAATATCATTATTTTGAAATTATTAAATAGGGTTCCGTTATATGTACGAAGTAGCAAGGAATATGCTACTTCGTACATAAAACGGAACCCTATACTGTGCTTGGTTCGACACGTACCTACTACCTACTTGGCCGGTTGTATGATTTTTAATCATTATGAGTAATAAATATATTTGGAGTAACATGTGAATTTAAATAATGAATAAGTGACTATTGTGAGAAAGGATGTATAAAGCTGGCTTCCTACGATACGTGGTAGCGTGCACCGGCTGGGCGTAGTATCATCCGTAAAATCACGCACCGTGGGAAGCCACATTATGAGAGTGCCTGATGTGGATACGGCGCACCGCTCAGCACGCGTCCGCGTTACCACGAACGAGTCTCTTTCCATGGTGCGTCGGTGTGAGCTCATGCGTCGCGGTGCGCGATTTCACGCACCGTGGGAAACAAGCATACGACTTAAAATTGTCTATACGAGTAGGTACCAAAATTATGACAAACGTTTTTATGAAAACCAACAGTAAACAAGGTTTCCAACTTTTTTCAGACCAAATGTAGTATTTTCCAGCCCAATCATAAAATATAGTAGGAAATTAGGGGTAAAAATATTATAGTTTTTTCAAATAGCTGACCTTTTATTTACGCTTGAACATTTAATATTTTTTTTATTGTTAGAAATATTAGTAGGTACTCAGTGTATGAATTTGTTTTAGAATAGAATATACAAAGAAACTACACTATTATGGTATGGATTGGCAAATATGGGGCAGTGGACTGCGCTAAACCGAGTTGCTTGTTTAAAAGAAACGTTCCATTGTCAATAAAATCCGAATTAATGTACTTACCTAGTTTCGAACTTACCCTTGTCAATAGAACAAGTTTTTAATATCTTTTCATTGTTTAATTTCAAGCTCTTTTGTTGTTTCTTGAGACACTTTCCAGACGACGAAAATTTACTTCAAGGCGTAGTCAAATATACATACAAATAAATTTATTGTAATTCATTAGTGTTAGGTAATCTAATATGCATCTTGATATAATTCATTTTTTTATTTAAAATATTTATTTATTAAATTATATGATTAATTCACGGTTTACTCACGTGCATTTTTCGGGATTACCCGACTAGTTTCGGACCCAAACGGAGCCCTTAATCATGAGCTGATTACGCAGGTTGTGTGTTGTAGAATAGAATATAATATACTTTATTGTACCTACACCAAAATTGTACCTATTTGTCAAAATTGAAAGCTACCTTTTTGGTTTTTTATACCAGAGGAAACGTACTCAAATTTCAGTATAGGGGTACCTACGTATTGTTAGATATAATTTTAAAAAGCTTTAGACTGTGGGATTGATGGATTCGATTAAAACGCTTACAAGATCCATGATGTTCTATGATAAAATGGCTTTGTATTTTAGGCAAATTGTAAGTACTTGGGGGCCATAGCATAGCCATGAGACGGTCAAGCACCTAACGATAAATTATATTAAATTATTACGGAATTTAATAGAGGAGGAAATAGTGTAAAAAGACATACAGGGAAAGTTTGCAAGACGGGAAAGCAAACATTTTTTCTTTGTTTACTTGTCTAAAAATTATAGAAATATTAATTTGTTTAGCGTGATCGATCTTGAGTCGGTTTAATGTTTCTTTTTTTAGAATTTCGTTTTCGAAGTAAAGGCTTAAAAAGCATATTTATTGAGTAAAAATTCTGAATCACGTCAGAATCAGAAGGCACGATATGTACGCAAGTAACTTCGATTACTTGCGTACATATCGTGACTGTGTTTAATTATAATGAGGAGCAAAAACAATTCAGGCGCTGCCCTGACGAGCCGCGACTAAGTAATTCGGTTCAGGTAAAAATGAAATAACTTTTTTATTTGAAAATTATTGTGTAGGTAGGTATTATAATAGATTTTTATTTACATTAGTCATAAAAAATTTGGTATGTCATTTTATTTTCAGACTCCTGTGTATAGTCGATATTATATGTATTGAAAAATATGTACAATAGGTACATTAATATTGTCAATAAAACGTTTAATATAAAATGTTGTTTTGTTAATCCTTTGTGAATGTTTAATAATTGTAGAATAAGATTCCCACTTCCTCACCACAAATGAAGCAACTTGATAAGGTAGGTGCCAAAACAAGAGTTGATAGGGCCACCTGCCCTCTGATTCAGAACTGTTCGAAAAGTAGGTAGTTGTCGACCAAATCAGTTTATCTCGATAACTCTACGATTAAAATATATAACTATACGAGAGAAAAAGAGATAGCTTACCGAATAGTTCGACAACTGACTAATCGAATCGTTCGGAATTGGGGGGTTAGCGTGGCACCATTCATCAACACGTTCAGTGCCGCGTGCCCAGGAGGCCACCCTGTCGACTACAGGGTCTGTCAGGGTCATTCGCCATGCTGGGTACCCTCGTGGAGGGCTCATTAACCGACTTCAAAAAGGAGGAGGTTCTCAATTCGGCTGTATTTTTATTTTTTTTATTTTTTATGTGTGTTACCTCATATCTCCGTCATTTATGAACCGATTTGAAAAATTCTTCTTTTGTTCGAAAGGGTATACTTCCCGATTGGTCCCATTTAAATTTTGTTATGATCAGACCATGAACTTCAGAGATATGGAACGGAACTCCTCATCGGATCAAAGCAAAATTCTCAAATTACTAATATTGCTTTGTTTATATTTGTTGTTGGGAACTGACTACTTGAAAAGACGAGGGGGTGCGTGTCCCCCCCTCTCCCACTTTGGAATGTTTTCATTATATCGTGTAAGGTATCATTTGAAAGGACTTTTTATGCCCGACTACGTCAAAGCCAAAAAGAAGGGTTATGAAGGAGGGGGTTAAAATTATGAAACTAAAACGTATTTAATAAAAAATAAACTTTAAAAAAAAGTAAAAACCGACTTCAAAGAAATAATAAAAGGAGTAAAATAATTATCATAACATAAAATTAACAGTTTCAGAAGTCGGTGCAACTCTACACTGAAGCAAATAGAAGCCACCGACTTCTGAAACTGTTAATTTTATATTATGATAATTATTTTACTCCTTTTATTATTTCTTTGAAGTCGGTTTTTACTTTTTTTTAAAGTTTATTTTTTATTTTAAATGCAGGTTTTTCTTGGAAAATTCACCGTCATGAAACAAGCAAACACCTATTTTACGACGTAGTAGCGTATTTTTCAAGTTTTTTAACCTAGTGCCAGGAACGCTCCTTGAGGGTTCAATCTTAGCGCAAACGAAACGCCGAGGACACTCCTGGAAGGTCCACTAGCAATATGTATGGCGGGATGGCGTATGAGCTCTATGAAGTGTGGTGGACTCGAATGTGTTAACGTTATCAGTTTAGTTACTCACAGATACAATGTAGGTGTGGGTAAATGAAAGAACGGTGGTTACAGATCGCACCGTGGAAATATCTGTGCTTGCTTTGTATTGTGATCACTGGGATCACGGACCACAGGTGTCGTGTAAATATACTTGGCAGCAAATAAATCGAGCCACTTCTATTTTTCACGTAGGTATCTCTCTGGGAATCACGGCTCATCTTCCTTGCGGAAGATGTCCGGTCCTTTGGAAGGCATACACGGGGACACAGGTCCAACGCGCAGAGGCCCCTTTGAGAACTTTAATCTAAGATGGGGTGGGGCACCAACCGGGGACTATCCACGGCTGCACTATTGGAGTACAGTCATGAACCGTCCCAGGTGCAGGTCTATTGTAAAATATGGTGAAAAATATTTGGTCTATGGGAAGGGGTGCTAGGTGGACTGGATAACTTCTATTGCCGGAAGAAAACGGCGTCTGCCTTTCAACATTTAAAATTGAAAACTGTTGGCAGACGGTGACTCGCCAGCTCACTAGCTGGGCCCCCTGAAAAGCCGCCAGTACATAGGCGAAGAGGGCAACAAACGTGTTAGAGGCTAGGGGTGTAGAGAGGTGTGGCCCCGGTTTCGCCGTCGCGGGTCTAAAAGACCCGGAGTGGGTTTCCCCGCTATTACGCCATTAGACACTTCCACCCCCGAGCATATAGCTCTGGCGGCCCCCCTCTGGCCGGCCGGTATAGGCAAGCCAGAGTTGAGAGTCCTGCGGGCACTCTTGGGGTTCCACCCCAGTCGGCCAATAAAGGCAAACTGGAGACGAGGCCCTGACAGACTCTCCGAGGCAATAAGGTACGCAGTGTCGCCACTCACCAACAGCTCGCCACAAGCTGCCCTGCTGTTTGTATGCTTTTCAGTAGACCTCATGATACATTTTTTATTATATGATGAGGTGGTTGAAAGCTAGTCTAATATTCCCTGCGGTTTTACGTTAATCTCATGGTGAGTTAACGCCTTTCCCAGAGGGGGGAAGGCGTAATCACGTAGGTATAATTGTTATTATTTTTGGTATTATGGAACAGATTCTAACATAATACAATTCTAAACATATATCGCCTAAAAGGTTATTTGATAACCTTTACAATGAGGGTAGTTTTTTGTATTTTGAATTATACCTATAATTCATGAAACCAAAACTAATAACGGGCCTAATTCTCCTAAAATAAATCTTGATAAATCACAACCGAACCAAGGCCAAACCGTTCATTCAGACAGTTTTCAATTTCAAAAGCTATCAAATTGTTTGACACAAAAAACAAAATCAATCATTTTGAAAGTTTTCGAAAACAAAAACTGACTGACGGTTGTGGTTCGATTGCGTTTGGCAACTATTTATTTTAGGAGAATTGGGCCCAGACACGTGAAAAGGAGTGGCTCGATTTCTTTGCTCCCAAGTAGTTTATATTTTTTTAGTTAGAATGTAGGCCGCTTTGACTGTAGTAAGCTGTGTTCACTTCTCGAAGTTCCAAGCTCGGCAAGTGTAGTGCCGCCTTAACATAACGCATCGCGAGGTATCGGAATGACGATATATCGCGCTTCTATGGTGTATAACCTCATGAAAGAAGGAATAGCCGTGTCCAGAAAGAATGAAAGCATTTGTTGTCTTTGGCTAAATTCGCACAGAGACTGTAGTGACCGGCAGCACCTACTCCGCAGGCACCGACATCAAGCGAACACACGCGGCCGACGCTTTGAACGGTCGCGTGTGCTCTTTCATGCCCCTCAAGCGAAAATTTGCAAAGCCTGTTCGCACGGTCTAATGACAAATCTTACAAATAAAACATTCAGGTTTGTTCCCACATCAGGATGTGGATTTTAATATTATTATTGTTGCATACATATTAAAATTAGAGGAAGTATGTGCTGGGCCTCTTGTATGCGAAGGTGTTGAGGCGTTTGTGGTGGTGCACGCGCTTGGGCAGCGGGAATCTGATGTGGCTGTTGTGGAACTGCTTCACCTGTGGCCGGCGACACGCAGCCGCCTTGATTACTTCCACTTTGATGATCTGTAACAAGAGACACGATACTGTAGTAGGTTCAATTTGGATTGAATTAACAATTAGTGTATGCGGAAGGCAGGGGATCCAGCGTTGTTGCGAAAATTTGAACGAGGGTTCAGCAGTGGACTGTGTTAAGTTCTGGTTGTAATCAAACAAACCGGATACAGCTTAAAAAGCGAACTAATAGAATGCATCTTCTATATCTCTAGTTTAGATTTTAGATATTAGGTTTATCATGTTCATAAGATGACAAGAGGAAGTTTTTAGTCATGTCATACGGTCGACCATAGTAGAAGTATTCCTAAATCGATTTAGGAATACTTCCATTCCAGATTTTGAATGATTAAAATAAAAGACATTTTATAACAGGCCAAAGTAATAAATATGCTTGAAAACTGAGGTAACAAGTTTATGTTTAACAATTACAATAATAGCAATAACAGACTAGTGATTTGCTTACACAGAATTTAAAAGTCAATACAATACATGTAAGGTACAGTCGAGTTCATTAATATATTGGCCCTTCCAGGCTTCAAAAATATATGAACGTTAATAAAGTTCATAATATTGTGACAACTCTAAGCATCATTAAATTGTGGTCAAGATTTAGATTCATTAATATGTGACTGCTGTTTCTCAGTCTTGTGCCTTTGGCTATACATGTTACTGAAAAAAAGCAGTCACATATTAATGAATCTAAATCTTGACCACAATTTAATGATGCTTAAAGTTGTCACAATATTATGAACTTTATTAACGTTCATATATTTTTGAAGCCTGGAAGGGCCAATATATTAATGAACTCGACTGTACCAAAGATTCTAAAATCAAGCAGTTCAAAATTATTCAACATCATACTCGCACATTATGCATAGAAAAAGGAGGATGAGTTTTTAGAAACATGTGTGATGACTAAATAAATAATGATCTATGACACCTCATAAACCCAGATCCCCATTCACCAATGTACAGTATGGTTTGATCATAGGCTTCCAGACTTGGGGGCATGCTGAGTACAGCAAGAAAACTGTGACTGTAAAAACTATAACAACCTGCTTTAAAAGTGGCTAGTCCAAAGATGACTTTAATTAAAATGTAAATTTAAAGATGGTTTTTAAGAAATCTACCCTTTTACATTTAAAAGACTGATTTTTTAAACACTGATTAAATTATACCTGTCCTTGTCATTGGTATGCCAATGAATAGAGATGGCAATAGATTTCAAAGCCATTGTAGACAAACAACCTTTAACCTTTGTTTACAACAGTGCAATTGTACAACCATCTGCACAAAGTTCAGGACACCAGGTTGTTTTGGCCATACTTTACATTTTGTGGGATAAATTACAGTACAGGTTTTAACAGTAGAGCTTGGCTCAGGCCCAATTGGCTAATATGACTAATTAAGAAATATCAATAAAGGGATTTCAATATAATAAGTTAATTTGATTTGGATTAGACCTTTGGATTGACCAGCAAGTAGCATATATTATAAAGAGGATAAAACAATGGCTAGATTTGGGCTAAATTGATGAAATAAGTTACCTGGATTAGTGGTGGTTAATAAAACGTATAGCGCCGAAATATAACAGACTATGTGTACATAGCGTATAGCGTTTGCTATAGCGGCTCTGACTTCGCGCTATATTATAACGCCTCAACCTACTCAACGAATAAAAGTCTAAACGCGCACAGCGGGGCCAGAACGAGATAGCAAGATAGCGTAGCGACTAGCAACAGCGCGTAAGGGAATGAAATATTATTATATTCTTTAGTGTACAGCGCGTTGCGAGATAACATTTACCGCGCATCAAGTCCGTTTAGCGTGTTGTTAAATAAAAATTCTGCCCCCGACTGCGCCTGAGTTTTGAAACACCGCGTTTTAATGATAGCGTATAAAATAACAGACTATATGAATATATTTTATAGTTTATAACACGTCTACAGTTTATAGCGGGTTTGAACATCACTAACCTGGATGGAATGGGCGCGGGCTCTGTGCCTGGCTCCCATGTCGCGGTAGCACTGAGTGACAGCGCCGCCGACGCTGAGGTCGCGGTACTCGCGGTACATGTTGTGTACACCAGAACGAGACTCGTAGCGCAGCCAGATACCAAAGTTCTTGATCTTCACTGGGCTCCTTTCTGGGATTTCCTGGAAATTTAAAAGTTACATTATAAATAAGCAATGGAACAAGAAATATTTAAGTATTGAATTGTTTGCTGAAAGGCTTGAAACTAAACTGGCTCCTGACAGTATACAAGGTTAGTCGGAAAGGGGGTACTAATCCACAGGCCACTTGAAGTATCACTGATGACTGTTTTAAAGTCAGTGTTAAAATTACAAAATTCAATCATTATTATTTCCATGAAAACTGACTATTATTTTAGTTTTTCAAAAAAAACTTCATCATTGATTTGGTTATGAAATCAGAAAATGGAGTTTCTAAACCATGACCCCAAATATAAACACAGCTGATCATAGCTGAGGATGGATAGATTTTATTGTATTTTTATGAAATCTTTGATATTTCTCATAGAGTATTGAATTTTGGGGAAAGTTGTAGTACAAAAGTTATTCATTATTATGGGTACTACAGGGCGTAAACGAATTCGTAATTCTTTCAAACCGCGTGATCTACTGGTGACACTGATTTAGCCATAGGTATAGGCATAGGTTTTTTCAGAATCAACAAAAAAAGTTTTCAAACAGTGAACCAAGGTATACACCCTTTCGGATTAGTACCCTCTTTCCAACTAACCTTTTATATTTCCAAATACATAAATTGCACATTATTAGTAGAAAAGATACATCAAATAAGATGAAAAAAAATACTATGATTAATACAAATCTTGGTTCTAGATCCCATTAAAAATAGTTGTTTATGACTCACATTATGTACAACACACACAAGCACAAGTGTTTTCACCAGTGGCAAATTGTGTCTGAACAGTTACATTTCCATTTTTTAAAAAGGTAGTTATATTTTTAATTCACGTAAAAAATGGTCAATGTAACAAAAGCAGAAAACTAATCGGAATTTATAAAAAAATGTGTGTATTGCTAATAAAATTAAAGTGCTAAGATTTAATAACAATATTCTTCAGTGATACATACATAACATCATGTCTGTATTAGCCGAAGGGTTTGGAGGTGTACAGAACAACCTCATTACGGTATTATGTTTAAGTCCCATGTAATAGGGGGTGAGCTAATTGCCGGGCACAATACCAGACACCGGCTGCTACTGAGAAATTCGTCATAGAGAAACTCAGTAACACTGAGCGACCAGCGGATTGAATGCAGGACCTCATGTTGAGTAGTCGTGCTTGCAACCACTAGACCAACAAAGCAGTCAGTCAAGTCTTCAGTGATTTTCTATATTAACAAAATTATATCACCAAAGCATTTACAACTTCTTGTATACTGGGTGTTAACGAATTCGTGTAATTCTTTCAAATCACGTGATCTACTGGTGACACTGATTGACCCTGCATAGGTTTTTTTTTTTCAGAATAAACAAAAAGTCTAAAAAAAATTAAACGTGGTATTCTGTATCTGAGTAATTTTAGCATCCCGAGTTAACTGACTGCGTGGAGCAATATCGCGTTATTCGTGCCCGTCAGCTGTGCCGCCGTGCCTTCATTCATTCGTGCATGGCATCGAAATTTGTAATTACATTTAAAAAAATGGAAAAAAAAAGTTTTGTTTATTTTTAATCAATCTAAATCCTGTGCCGGGTTAATCTGTACCATTAATAGATCATGTGGTTTAAAGGAATTACACGAATTCGTTAACACGCTGTATTTACAGGCTATTTAATATTTATGTTCATAGAAGACTTGTTCCTTTGCCCATTACCTAGGACAAGAGGTGCTCCTTACAAATGTATTATACAAAAAATTATCAAATACTGTATAACTGATGGAAAGCTGTACTAACCCTAATGGAGACAATTTCACCAGTGGTCTTCTTGAACTTCTTCAGCTGACGCAAGAAGTACCAGAAACGGGACTTCGCCACAATTGGGTCAGGGGAGAAGATCCTCATCTTGTATAGAGGAGGCTTGGGCTCGCTCTCCGAAGGGAGCTTGCGGCCGATGACCTCATACTCCTTCAACTGCAAAAGATATTCACACATGAGCTCACGCTTATCCAAAGCATTCAATATCGTCAGAAAGTTTGTTGTTTAATTATGGTCATTTAAAACCAATTCTATCATCCTCTTCAATATGTTCAAGAATCAGACACGAGTTAAATTCAGAATGAACGGCATCACAATCACAACATGACATAACCTAAAAGCACTCCTATTTATGTTTCAATAAATCTGTGGACACCAAGTGTGGATATTCAGATTATATCGTAAATCGTTAAAATCAGCATGATAAGTGTGAATACGTCTGTAAATGAAGTCCATGAATACGAAGAATTCCGTAAACTTGACGGAATGCACCGACAACGTGTACGCATCACTCATGTCGACATTATCACTTTTTACCCACTGTTTTGCTTCATTCAAACACTTATTACGACTTCTAGGCTAGAATTGAGTAGTTTAGATGTGAATTTATTACTAAATTCCTTCAAAAATACGAGACTCACCTCTCCTTTAGCCTTCATTTTCGGAGGTTTTAGTCTGAAAGAATCTGTCAACGGAAGCGGAACACAAACGTGAAGAAAGATGGCGCCTATACTGAAGTTGCCATGATAAATAAAAATAAGGAAGTATATACACGACCAAAAGGTTGTCCCATGTTGTACTCTGTGGGTTGTACCAACTGTTACCCCGGTCAGCCTTACGGTCAGCCGGTCACTCACATGCGCGCAAACATTCGTACATTGTACAAATATTTGTATGCGTGTGAAGGGCCGTCAGACATTTATTCGCAAACTCAGCGGATATGCAAATTGGTTCGCATACTCAATAAACGAACCCATTTGCGCTTCCTTCTACACTTGTTTACGAATGTCTCAGTCTTGCTTACGATTTTGTGAACCATGGATGGTAAAGATGATTTTATTAGTGCGATTGGACTGTTTTACAGTACGCGTAAAATAAGTTTGCCTCTCTGAAACCAGGCTTTGAAAGTTCTGCTCCTCACTTCA
The DNA here is from genome assembly GCA_905220435.1 of Amphipyra tragopoginis. NCBI lineage: Eukaryota > Metazoa > Arthropoda > Insecta > Lepidoptera > Noctuidae > Amphipyra > Amphipyra tragopoginis. The sequence continues at coordinate 12,711,475 of HG992005.1, read as the reverse complement.
GGGGGCTTACTATGACCTCATACGGAAACGTTCAAATGTCAGCCAGTCAACTTCTGTTCAAAAGCAGACCCGGGGGCAATTTACCGTTTTTTTTAAATGATAAAAACATGAATTTCTTGGGTAAGTACACATTGTATCTAAGATTATGTATAACCACTGACCATGATACATTATTTAAAAGCCCAAAAAAGCTAAAGTTTCACTTTCAAAAAACTTTTATGACTCTAATAATAAAAGACACAACATGATATTATGAACGTACTAGGTATATGCTCTGAGGAACGTACCTATGTGGATGATTTTTATCAAATTTTAGCGCGTTTTAAAAAACATTTTGACTTGTTTTGTTCCCCACTTGACATCGATGTGGGTAAGAAATACTTTAATTAAAATGCAGTTTTAAGTGTTTTTATTTTCAGGTAACTTTGTTTCCACAGCGTGATATTCTGATTTCACTGTTAATCGAAGTTGTCAATTGTAAAATAGCATTTCGTTGTGATTTCATTCTGTGAATCCTGTTTCAACAACGTACATTTGTTTATGTTTGTTTACTTACCTTATCAAAATCGTTTAACTAGGCACGTAGTCTCAGATTTTATAATTAAAATGTCGCTTATAAAATGTGATGATGAGTTAAAGTTTAAGTTTCATACATTTTTGTTAATATTTCCTTCTTATGATTTTTTTTATTTCTATTAAATAATACAAAATAAACAAAAGTTTTAGTTTTTACGTTTTTATTGAAAGTTTAACATAAAGCATAAGTTTACAGTATTCTAAAGACTTTTTTGAACTCTCATGCATGCTATTGCTATTTTTCTATAGGATAGGGTTGGCAACACTGATTGACAGCTAGTGATAATGTGATAATGACAATGACATTTTAGTTGTTCACTTCACGTTCTATTTGCATTTGCATGTGCTGTCGAGTGCCTTAGACGTAGAAAATAGTGATCTAAACAGGAATATGTGACTATTACGTAGTAGGTAGTAGTTATTAAACATGTTCTCGAGGAAACTAACACGCGTGGTTAAGTATGGATTGTACGGGAGTGTAGCTGTCGGCGGTTCAGTTACAGCAGTAAAACTTCATGATGGAGATTACGACTCCTTGGCGATCGTCAGGCTCACCAGAACAGCATACACTGCCGTGGAAATTGGAAGAATGTATAAAAGCTTGCTGTACAGCCAGGATTGGGATAGAAAATCGAAAGAATATTTGGAGGTCAAGAGTCAAGCTCATCAAATTGGGGCAGACAAATTGCTCGGCCTATGTAAAGCCAATAAAGGAGTGTACATTAAAGTCGGGCAGCATATAGGTGCGTTGGACTACTTATTGCCTAATGAATATGTGATGACAATGAGAATATTGCATAAGGATGCACCAAGAAACACCGTGGAAGAACTGTATAAGGTTATGAAAGAAGATTTAAAACAGGATGTAAGTAGTTCAGGTTGTGTATCTTATTGTAGTAGTTATAGCACTTGTTTCATAACATTTTATGTTAATTACACAATAATTTCTCATTTTTAGCCCAATGATCTGTTTGATGAATTTGAACCTGAACCTCTTGGGACTGCATCACTAGCACAAGTACATAAAGCGAAACTGAAAGATGGTACAGAGGTTGCAGTCAAAGTTCAACATTATTTTGTAAGAGACAATGTAAAAATAGACTTAAAATGGATGGAATTCATAATCACAACAATGTCAAAAGTGTTCCCTGACTTTGAAATGCAATGGCTTATTGATGAAACTAAAAGGAATATTGCTAAAGAATTGGACTTCATACAAGAAGGTCATAATGCCGAAAAAGTTGCTGATTTATTTCAAAATTATAAATGGCTGAAGGTACCAAAGATTTACTGGGATTACTGTACCGAGAGAGTCCTTGTAATGGAGTATGTAAATGGTGGTCAAGTCAATGATGTCAAGTATATTGATGTAAGTATATAAAACCTTATATTCACTATGCAAATTGATGTGCAACGTGCGACATAACATGTTCGGCAACATTACCTGATATGATGCTGAAAGAATTAGTCTGCACGAGTTTGTTGCATGTTGTCGTTCAACATGCAGTGCATCAATTGTTGCCAAGTGAATATGAAGCTTCAACATCATGGTGTCCTTCATTTATTACACATGAACTAAACTTATGAAGTCATAGCGTATTATGAAATTATAAATGTACACTTACTGTATTTGTTTGACCTACTATTTTTACCTTGTATATTTGCTTCAAAGCAAACAGTCAAATTAAATTGAGTGGTTGTAGACATGGTCATGGCCAGTCAAAGGATACCACGCAATGATAATGCAGATTTAATTCTTATTCAAGGTTAGTCAGAAAGGGGGTACTAATCAGAAAGGGTGTTAAAGTACCCATAATAATGATAACTTTTGTACTAGCACTATCCCCAAAAGTCACTAGTTTAAGAGAAATAGAAGTTCAAAAATTACATAAAAAACAAGCTAAAATCTATCTATTGTCAGTTATGATCAGCTGTGTTTACATTGTAGGTCATATTTGGGGTCACGAATTAGAAGCGCCATTTTCTGGATTCGTAACTAAAGCTGGGATAAATTTAAATAAACATGGACATGCCTGCAGTTTAGTACCCCCTTTCTGACTAACCTTGTTTAATGAAGAATGATAGCTCCATCCATAATCATTGAGAAAAAATATTAGACAGAAACCGTTTAAAATTCTAGGAACTATGCTGACCTTTCATTGCATGGAAAATCCATACAATGCAAGATCTTCTCATACTGGCAATGCTTGTAGCCTTGTGTAAATCTATTCCATCATTTGTAAAATAGTAATCATTTTTATTTATCAAACTAATATCCTTGAGTATAAGTACCAAAATATTATAATGCACATAAGAGTATTAAATAATACATCATACAAAATACTGTTACATCTGAATGGTAGAGAATTTGAATGATGAAATTCATACAACGATTGTGCAAATTATTTTATTGCTCGCATGAAAGATTGATGGTTTTATTTTATTTCCTTTTAGGAGCACAAAATCAATAGATTTGATCTGTGTAGAAAGCTTGGTGACCTGTATTCACATATGATTTTTATCAGTGGCTTTGTACACAGTGACCCACACCCAGGGAATATACTTGTGAAGAAAGATCCCAAAGACAAGGATGTTACCGTCTACTTGTTGGATCACGGTTTGTATGCTGTAAGTTGTAGATAGTGTTTTTTATATGAATTGATTTTAATTGACTATACTCTGTTCACCCAAAATTGAGTCCTGACAGCTCAGTCATTTCGTAAATTGTAGCAGGAGAATGATATCGAAAAAACGTGAACAACATCATCAAAAACCGTAAAATAGCTATATTATCCACTAGCTTTTGCTCGCGGCTTCGCTCGCGTTAATTTATAATTTTTTGATCCCAAAATATAGCCTATAGCACTCAGGGATAACGTTGCTTCCTATTGGTGAAAGAATTTTTGAAATCGGATGTGTAGTTCCGGAGATTACCTCCTACATACAAACAAACAAACAAATTCTACCTCTTTATAATATTAGTATAGATTGTATTTTATTTTTTGATATTCTTTGTATGGTAACGTATTGTAGAGAAACGTGAGGAATCAACATATGGTGAAAAGGGTATAGTGATACTTCTTAAAACATCACCAATGCTATTTAAAAAAAAACCCAGCCAAATGCGAGTCGCATTCGCGCAGGTTTCGTACCATTATCTATAAAAACGGCAAAAAAATCACCTTTGTTGTATGGGAGCCCCCTTAAATATTTATTTTATTCTGTTTTTTAATTTTTGTTGTTATAGCGGCAACAGAAATACATCATCTGTGAAAATTTCAACTGTCTAACTATCACGGTTCATGAGATACAGCCTGGTGACAGACGGACGCACGGACAGCGGTGTCTTAGCTTAGTAGTAGTGTCCCGTTTTACTCTTTGGGTACGGAACCCTAATAAATAATATGAAATTCTTCTCTAAATTTGTAATCTGCCATGCACCCAGTACACCTTGATAGATGGTGAAATTTTTGCCTTTACAAACAAAGCTGCCAAGATGTGCTAAGTGTTCTGTAATGTTTAAATTGTAGGTTCTTGTTTTGTTTTAACTTAGATGCAATATAGAAATTCTCGCAATGCGCGTGTCCTTTTAGATTAGATATTCCATAGTAAAATATGGGTGACATTGGGCATGGAAAGAACTTTTTTGTGTTGTTGGCAAAGAGCCAATTGACGTATTGTACGTGCTATATTCTGCTTTTATTTATACCCATTGACTAGAGTATTCTACGTCAATTTGTACCCATAAATATGTATCAGTCGTGGACGACAGGATCGCGAATAACGTGACATGAATTTGTTAGTCAACAGCAAGGTTACGGCCAGCTATGATTCACCAGTTAGTCCATTGTTTTAAAGTAATTTAAATACATCAATTACTACCACAGTTGGACTGAACCATAAAGAACATGCACTGGTCTGTACGTTTGGCAACATTGACTACTAAATAGCACTAGACCTTAAAGGTCTCTACACTCCAAAGCCGGCCAGGCGGCTTCACCCGGCGGCTTATTACCAGCGGGTTATTGCGGCCAACTAAGCGAGCGAACATGACGCAAAACAAGCCTGGCGGACCTCACTAATTGTTTTGCGTCATGTTCGCTCGCTTAGTTGGCCGCAATAACCCGCAGGCTGGCAATAACCCGCCGGGTGAGGCCGCCGGGCCGGCCGCTTTGGTGTGTAGAGGCCTTAAGATAACCCATAGCCCAGCACCAGTCATAGCATTATGCTGAGCGATGGCCGTTTTGCGTAGATGTGACGCATATTTTTCCCAAGTTTCATTGTGGTTTTGTTTATAGTTTTTTATTTTTGTGTGTCATAACGGCGCAAATAAATATATTTTTTCTTTTCTTTTCCATAGTTTCACTAGTTCAGGGGTGGGCAAACTTTTTTTTATCTTTGTTCTGCCAAAACTAGCATTTTTTGATCAAATAGTTAGGTATAGCTTTTTGTTTTGGCCATACACTCTTGCTTAAAGGGAGGGTTGATGGCCAGATTAGAACCATTCGCGGGCTGAAGTTCACCCCGCGGGCCGGAGTTTTTGCCCACCCCTGCACTATTTACTGGTACAGGTACTGGGTACTGGGAGTAACTGCAAAATATATATCGCACTGATAATACAATACTGTTGTAACTCAAAATGTGACTTTTTTCAGAATCTACGGAAAAATGATTATTCACTTCCTATTATAGATTATAATAAAATGAATACTTTACATAAAAAGTAATGTTAAAGTTTAAAATGAATACTTTACATAAAAAGTAATGTTAATGTTAAAGTTAAACAGATGGCGCTAGTGCCATGCACAACATCAGCTCCGCGTATTTAATTGCTTAAAATTAATAAATACTCCGTTAAATCGTAGATAAATAGTCAAACATTAATAATTTACTACAAATATCAAGTGCCAGTGTTATCTCAACTAGTTTCCCAAGAAAAGCATGCAAAATCACTTACGAAATACGGATCAAGAAAACTTTTGTTTACATTAAAAATAACAATAATATCTGACTTTTTAAAGCAAAAAAACAAACAGTGTAGTGCAAAAAACACTTCATGTTAGTGTGACGATTTACTACTTTACAAATTAAGTGAATTAATAGTGATTGAAGAAAAATCTATGACGGTTATTGTTTTTTGAATAAAAATTCAAATACCGCGTCCTAACGTTCCTAATAAATTCGTCGTAGAGTAAGAACACTTAATTTGACACAACTTGCAAGATACCATATGGTGTCGCGGTATTGGGCGCGACACGAGTACCGTGCGTCTCGAGTTCAAATCACACTCAATTTTGTGTTTTTGTGATTGTTTCCGTATTAACATTCCTATTTCACAATATTTTAAGAATATTGGCGTGTATACACTGACATCTAGCATCATCTATTCGCATTACTACGTGACCCAATGTCATCGAACTTTTCAACCAATACTCGTAGCAGCGCCCGCAAGATGGCAACACTAGTAACATGCCATAAATGCAAAAAATCTGTAAACATTAAAAATACTGCAATTTGCTCGGCCTGTAACAACAGATATGAATTACACTGCGATGGATATCCAGAACAAACATATCGCCTTATGAACCAAGAATCAAAAAAGAAATGGAGATGCAAATCGTGTATTAGAAATAACAAATATACTAGTAACTACGATTACGATACATCCAACATTACTATGAGAAAAAAGCAAACTTCTTTGAAAACGCTGTCCCCAACGGAACAAGCACGAAATACAAAGGAAATTCTAGAGAATGAAGCATCAAAACGTCCATTCGCAATCCAAAATACCTCAAAGATATTGGACTCCCACATACTTACCGACTGCGAAACATCTGACGAGTCTTACACCACTCCCAATAAATTATCAAGGAGTGTTGACAGAACAATATCCGAGTTAGTATTGGCCTCAGAAATGAAGGACACAATATCTCAGCTAACACTTAAACTTGAAAATACTGAAAATGAACTAGGAAATGTATTGTTGCAAAACACCGATCTACATAAACAAATTAACAAGTTATCTGCAGAAAACAAAACATTGAAATCTTTGTGCCATTCTCCCTCCATATTTTTAAGTCCTGGTACTAAGAAAAAGAAGCAAGCTTTGTCATGTCATAACAACGTGAGTTCTACACCATCCTCTCCAACTTCACTAAAGTTGAACGTCGAAACCAACAACAACATAAACATATCGTGCTTGACACAAAAAATTATAACCCTACAACAGCAGTTACAGGTTGCCAAACTGGAAATTGCTACCCTCACGGAGCGTGTAGGTGTATTAATGCATGGAAGTTACAGTCGCTGTGGAACTGCTATTCCGGACATGAAACGGGATACTGTGCACAATGTCAGCAAACAGACTTGTGCTTCTGCAAATGTGCAAAATATGGAGCTCGGGAAGAAGATATTTATTTTCGGTACTCAGCGTTGCGTCGGACTAGCAGCAGCCATTTCACATTCGAGAACAAATACGCAGTACGAAAAATACAAAGTTATCGCCGAAACGAAGCCAAATGCACCGTGCAATGAAATATTAGCGAACTGTAGAAATATGAAGTTGACATCTGACGATAAACTTGTAATATGCGTAGGTGAAAATGACCACAGCTTAAACCTAATCTTATCTCAATTGCAAATTATATTAGATACATTTAGCAATAACACTGTAATTGTACTGAATGTCATAAAAAACGTATACCTAAATGTAAATAAATTAAACTATTCTATAAAAACACTATGTAATAAGTATAAAAAATGTCACTTTGTTGATCACGCACACACAAAACTATCCGATATTTGTAAGTCATTAAATTACATTATAGATTGTAGTGATTATAATGATAAATATTTGAACCCCAGTAAAATCCGAAAACTAATAGTGAGTAAAAAATCAAATTTCAAATTAAACGTTAGTATAACGGAACCCAAAATAGGGACAATTCCCTTTTACTTTAGTCGCCTTGACAGTATAAAGCCTCACGTATCCAAAACCTTTACACAACCCATTGGAAAACCTCAGAAAGGGACTATACCCTATTATTTTCCTGCTATAAATAAGAGTGAGCCATTTTTTCGTGCCTAAAGCCAGTACAACGCACTATTTCAAAATATTTCATCAAAATATCGCCAGTATATTATCTAAACAGGAACTACTAGAAATTACTATACAGGAATTAAAAGAAGTAAATAATGATCCAGATGTTATATGTCTATCGGAAACATTTATAAAAAAAGGCTATGAAAGCTATGTTAAAATATACAACTATGATATGGCCACCAACTTTTGTCGAGAAAAACAAAGAGGCGGTACTTGCATATTAGTTAAAAAAGGGCTAATTTTCAAAGAGTTATCATTTGTAAAATGCTATGCAACATTAAACACATTCGAAGCTTGCGGCTTAGAGATAATGTGTTACAAATTAGTAATAATATGTGTTTATAGAACACCCCAATCTGATCCTAATCAGTTTCTAACAAAATTGAATAATCTTTTACACGATCTGCTTAAAAAATACAAATCAAAATTAAATATAGTTGTAGTCGGTGATTTCAATATAAACACGCTTAAGAAAGGTAACATCACAAATGAATTACAAGACTTGTCCAACAATTATAATCTAAAAATCCACATTAATGTTCCTACACGTAAATTGTCTTGTATTGATCACATATTAAGCAACATCGCCAATGCAACTGCAACCGTACTACCTCTCCATCTTTCAGACCATGACACAGCACAAATGTTAAGTTTTTCTACTTAGCATAAACCACAAAAACCAGCAATATACTTCATTTATAAAAGAGATTACAACTTAGACAATATCCGGAAATTTAAGGAATGCTTGCAAAGCCTTTCTTGGTCTGATATCTACCTGAAAACCGATGCAAATTCCGCATTCAGTGATTTTCATGCACTGGTATGCCTATTCTATGATCTCTGTTTTCCTAAGGTAAGAGTTAAGATCAATATAAATCATAAAGGCACACAAAAGTGGATAAGCAAAGGTCTAAGACAGAGTTGCAAAACTAAACGGACACTACGTTATCAGTATTACAAAAATAAAAATTTAACTAATAAAACTAAATATAATAATTATTCCAACCTTTTAAGTAAATGTATTTATAATTCAAAAAAGAACGCAAACATTAAATATATTAACACAAATGATAACAAATGCAAAGCCACATGGACTGTCATTAAAAATGAAATAAATAATACTATCCCCAAAGACAACATAGAAATGATAAAGTTAAATGATACTGTAATTAGAGACCCTGTAGAAATAGCTTCTGTATTTAATGATCACTATTCAACGCATGAACCAACGCAAAAAAGTATTCACCATAACTTTAAGAAAAACACGTGTGTCAACTCAATGTTTCTCAAACCAATGCTGGAAAGTGAGGTGCGACAGGAAATAATTTCTCTGAGCAACACTAAATCTGAGGGCTATGATGAAATTAATACACGAATCATAAAAGCTTGCTGCAATGAATTCACTGGTATCTTAACTCACTTAATTAATATGTCATTTTTTATTGGGGCTTTCCCAGAAATATTAAAACTATCCATAATAAAGCCGTTATTCAAAAGAGGAGATAAATGTGACATCAATAATTACCGCCCTATAACTCTAATACCTATTATATCCAAAATTTATGAAAAATGCATGTATAAAAGACTGATTGATTTCTGTAAAAAAATTCAAATTATAAGTAAAGAACAATTTGGATTCCAAAAACACAAATCCACGACATTAGCCATTTTCTCTCTAATGAAGGTAATACTTACAAACATTAATGATAATTATCTGACTACTGGTCTTTTTTTTGATTTATCAAAAGCCTTCGATCTGGTTTCACACGACATATTGCTAGAAAAGTTGGAGGCAATCGGGATTAGGGGACCTGCACTTTCGTGGATATCGTCCTATTTAAGTAATAGACAACAACGTGTCATTATCAATAAAGTAAATGAAAATAAAGATGTAATACAATACTCATCAGAATACAGACATAATAAATATGGCGTTCCGCAAGGAAGCGTGCTGGGCCCAATATTATTTATTCTGTATATAAACGACATCATAAGAATTACCAACCATAAATGCATATTATTTGCCGACGATATTTCTATTATAGTGACATCTAATAAAAAACAAAATACAATTAAAGATCATGAGTTTGACATTAATAATACAATAGATACATTACTGCATTGGCTTGACATACACCATTTGAAAATAAATTTAGACAAATCCGTTTACATTCAATTCAATAAATCTTACAATACTAAAAACAACATCAAACTTAATATAAATAAAATAAAAGACGTAACACATACAAGGTTTTTAGGGGTAATAATAGACGAAGATATTAACTGGAAAGCACACGTAGATAATATTTGCACTAGAATTAACAAATTTGTATATGCACTGAAAAAAGTAAAAAATGTTACAAACATAAAAACTGCTGTGACATCTTACCATGCTTATGTGGAATCATTATTACGCTATGGTCTTATAATGTGGGGTAATAGCACTGACATAAACAGAGCATTCATTGCCCAAAAAAAGTGCATAAGATCAATATATGGACTCCAACCTGATGACTCATGTCAACCGATATTTAAAAAACTTGGTTTATTGCCGTTACCATCTCTTTATATTTACGAAATATGTATGTTTGTAAGTAAGAATAAGCAACTATTTAAGTCAGCAGATGATGTTAATCCTAGGAACAGACGAGACCCTTATAGATTAGTACTAAATGATTTGCCAAGACTAACCAAATACAATAAAAGCTGCCTAGCAATGTGTGTGCGTATTTATAATAAGATACCAAGCTATTTAAAAATATTGAATATAAGATTATTTAAGATTAAATTGCACAAATGGTTAAATGAGTGTAATTTCTATAGTTTAAAAGAATTGATGGATAAAAAATTCTGATTTGTAACATTCGCTAAACCATGAAATTTTTGCATGCTATGTATTATCCTAGCAAAACATGTATGTACCATTCTAAATTGTATTTAACACCATTTTATACCATGTTTTACGCAAATAAATGATTTATTATTATTATTTGTATCTCTTTGGACATCACGGCTCATCTTCCGTGCGGAAGATGTCCGGTCCTTTGGAAGGCATACACGGGGACACAGGTCCAACGCGCAGAGGCCCCTTTGAGAGCTTTAATCTAAAATGGGGTGGGGCACCAACCCGGGACTATCCACGGCTGCACTATTGGAGTACAGTCATGGACCGTCCCAGGTGGGTGCAAGACTATTGTAAAATGTGGTGAAAAATATCTGGTCTATGGGAAGGGGTGTTAGGTGGACTGATAACTTCTATTGCCGGAAGAAAACGGCGTCTGCCTTTCAACATTTAAAATTGAAGTGTTGGCAGACGGTGACTCGCCAGCTCACTAGCTGGGCCCCCTGAAAAGCCGCCAGTACATAGGCGAAGGGGGCAACAGACGTGTGAGCGGTTATTATTATTATTATTAGGAAGTGAATAATCATTTTTCCGTAGATTCTGAAAAAAGTCACATTTTGAGTTACAACAGTATTGTATTATCAGTGCGATATAATTATTTTTAAGTAAATTATGCATCTGTTATCTGAATGTAATTCCTTTTCCTTTCAGCAATTAACCGATAAGTTTAGGTATCACTATTCAAAATTATGGCTATCAATAATCGATCGGAACAGAGATGAGATGAAGGTCCACGCCGAAGAATTGGGGATACGTAAAGAGTTATATGGATTGTTTGCTTGCATGGTCACGGGGAGGCCATGGGACTCCATTATGAAAGGCATTGGGCGGACCAAACCAACGTCAGATGAGGCGAGTATTAGTAATACTAAGGAATCTGATTCCTTGGTTATAATTTATATTTCATTTTCCATTTTCAAAGTAAGAAGCAGTTTTACAGAATTCTTAAAGTTTAATTGAGCCTATCATCATCATCATTCAGCCGAAAGTCGTCCACTGCTGGACATAGGCCTCCCCCAAGTATCGCCACATCGGCCGGTCCTGTGATTCTCGCATACAGCGGATTTCCGCTGAATTGAGAAGCCATTGAGCCTATGTACTGGCCAAAATCGTGACCTGGTTGTAGAGGAGTAGAAGTAGGACATAAAACATCATTAATAGCATATTCCTCGCCAATCAGAACAATCTGGCTTAAAAAAAAAGTCTTGGTATAATTTCATATGTCCGGTAAATGCCCTAAAAAGTGTTGTTACACTAGCTAAACTATATCTTTTATTTTTTCAGAAATCAACATTCCAAAATGAGTTACCAAACATTATGCACTATATAACACAATGTCTAGAGCACGTCGACAGACAGGCATTGCTAATATTGAAAACGAACGATCTTATCCGTAGCATAGAGTACGCACTCGGCATGCATGAGCGCATGTGCGGGTTTGTTGTCATGAGCCAGTGTTGTGTACAGAGTGTGTATAACCACGAATACAAGGTGAGTTAAAAAAAAAAACTGTGAAATATGTTCTGTATTTGCGTTTTTTTTATTTGTCGATGTTTGTTTGAGGTCATTGAAGGTTGTAGTTTCACAATCTCAGTCACTTCGCAATAATGCCTATAGTTTTTCTGACCACAAAAGTTATTTGATCTCACACCCATTATAGCTGTTAATTACACGTTTACAGTTTTCGTAATACAATTTTAATTTGATTTTTGTTTCAGAATACATCCTCCATAGTTAGAAAAACATATTTAAACCTCAAGTTTGGCTGGTCATTACTATTGTTATATTTCTACAGTGTATATTTAAATTTACATTCTAAGTTTGCATAAAAATAGCAAATATTAGTCTAATTTTGGGAATGGTAAAGGGATTTGTAAGTCTGAACAAAGTCACAAGAAGCTTTGAAGATGTATAGCGTTACCTAGTACGTCCGGTGCGCCCTGGGCAGTTTGCCCCGCTACCAACCTTGCTGACTGAGCAATCTTTTCAACAGGAGAGAATAAGAAGAACGTTCAGCTTTAACATATTGGTCGCGTGTTGCATATAATCATAAGAATATTAAATAACACGAGTATAGTAATGAAACTCGCGCCAGACGCGTTGAAGGTCACCATAATAGCCTACTGTCTCGCGTTGGTTAAACAAAAAAGTCAGTCAGGGCTTCCGTTGCCTCTTCCTTGTAATTTTGTATGTTATCGAGTGATTAAGAATGCAAGATCGTAGACCCCAGATCACAGAATAAATATTGACGCCATTTTACGTGTCATTTCTTGATGTGAGTGTTATAATAAGCTAAATATAATAAAGCAGTTTCCCTGCTTTCGTTATTTTGTAAAACTTGCATTAAGTATGATTTTATACTTTTTTTTAATAAGTAGTTTTTCACTTTTCTGATGAATCTAACACATACATATTTAAATATTAAATAGGTAGCCCTGGCGGTATCCCAAGGGCGAGAGCGAGGTGTTGCGGGCTGGGAGGAGAAAGTTTTGGGCACGCACAAAGGAGATCCCATTCTATACTCGTATTATTTATTATTCTTACGACAAAACGGTCATAATAGAGAACCAAAAACAGATGTACTATAATTCTTGATGTAGTGCATCATAATCAAAAACCTCCAAAAAGTACAGTGTTATATTTAAAATAGGTATAGGTATTTTGTACGCCCCGTTTTTCATGTTGTGGCAGTTCATATTTTAATACAGCCTATATTTATGAATTTTAAAACCTTACAACATTACATAAATAAATAAATTATGCACAACAATGATTGTGACCTTCCATCAGATATTTGATTGTTTAAAACGTGGGTTATTTAGCTTAATAATAAGGGCACGGCAAGAATAGTGTTAATAATCGGTATGGTATCAGAGGTGACGTTGTTCACATCAACTTGTAGCTGAAATAGTTGCACTAGTCCAAATAATACCTTCAATGTTATGCAGAGTATTATTTTATGTACATAATCAGTGTATAACTGAGCATTGTAAATAATAATCAGGTATCAAGATTTTATACCATGTATAATATGTTACATTGTTAAATTTTATTTTTTTAAATATAGTTGTATTTATTGAAAAACGCAGTTTTATTAGCAAGAGCAGACAGATAATAGTCAAGCAACCTCTATTCTCTGACAAATTAGATTATTTTAATGATAGGTTACAATTATTACGGATAGCAGTGACCATCAGTGACCCAGTGGCGGCGTAACAGCCTGTTCCCACTCTGATGTCGGGCCCAGATTTCAATCGTATGTTGCAGTAGCAGAGCATTTTATATGAAGCCATTCACACTTGTCTGACACCGATTTTTTGTCGGCGCCGACAAGAAATGTCGGGTGTTTTGCCAGCCCTCTACGCCCGGAAAAAAATCGTGTCGGGTCTCGTTCGCCTATGAGTGAGTAGGTACGGTGCTGTTCACATTTATCGGATGTCGGGGCCGACAACGCTCTCCCCGCTACCTCTTGTTGCACATGCTCACTGATATTCGAGCCAATAGATCGTTGAATGTATTTATTGACATCGGAAAATAATTGAGACAATATTTTCTTTCCTTAGCTGTCTTTATTCGTTTTCCTCTCAAGTAATTATACATCACAACAAGAACTTCGTCGACGTCCATCGTGTACAGGCGCCTCGCGTAAAGTGAACAGAGGCGCCGATACCCGATTAAAATCCGGGCCCGACAACAACAAGTGGGAACGGGCTGTAAGGCGGGGGGGGGGGGGGGGGGGCGGTAAGCGGTCCGCCCGGAGTGCCAAGCTCCAAGGGGTGACAGTTCGCGTCCGCCGAGAGCCACTGTCACGCTCTTTGACTAAGGAAATTAGGAAATCGTCCGCAGCGCAGCGCAGGAAAGATACTTGCTCAGCCACGAGCACGCGCGTCAAGTGGGTCGTGTAAGCACGTTTCGTTTAGCACGTGTTGCTTTATTTTGGGGGGTGCTAAATAGAAACCGGCGTGCCGCCCCGGGTGGCAACCCTCGCTACGCCGCCACTGCAGTGACCAAAGAGAATATTTGACATCAAGGAATACTTGACCGTTCTATCTGCAGACCAAAAGAAAGACGATATAAGAGGACACATTGTTTTTAATTTATTCGAAAAACTAAAATTACTTCACGACGGTAGCTTGGTTTCTAAGACAGACAATTTATTGCTTAACGTGGACAAATCACTTTGTATTTTTAACAGTATATTGGTGAAGTTTTCGCGACTTTTCCTGCCGTTGAGTTTGAACAGCGAAGTACTGGAGATACGACACGATATATCAGACTTCTTAAAGTCGGATAGCAAGGTGTGTACCGTCCGTTTGCTTTCTGGAATGCGAAGTTTATTCAGAGCCAGTGTCTCATTCGATGTAGTGGAGTGAGCTGTAAATGATAACAATAACTTTAACACCACGCCTGTGTCCCCGAAAAGGTAAGCAACGGTGTACTTGTATATTATTATTATGTAGGACGCCTACACTTCGCAGATGGCGGTAGTCTCATATAATAGGGGGTCAAACCTTTTGCCTGCATTCCATTGTTCTATGTACATCCCGCCAAGAATAGGCCATCATTTTCGGTGTCGTAAAAAGCGATTAATGGCTCTAGCAGATAGCAGACTGATCACCAACATAACAGTTTAGTCATCATTGAAAATGTTGGAATGTATCATGAGAATGCGCACACGACACCAACTCAATTTTCAATCGGCGACGATCGCGGCTGACGCCGTTAAAATAGTTGTAGGTACCAATCGCCTAACTTGTACGCACACGGCCAACCGTTTCATCGGTTGTCATCTTTTTAGTTGATATCATCTGCACTGACCGTACCACCTAAGTTACAAGGCAACAAAGACGAAATAGTCGTTCGTACCTATGTGCAATGGTCGTAGCTTGGGTCATGAGCGCCAAGGGCAAGGATCAATCCAGAAAATGTGCAATTAAATCAACATCATATTTTAACGCAAGATCTGCTGCGGAGTTTTTTAGTTAATGTATTGAACGGCCTAATTTGCGCCTCGCCTAGGTCCTACGCCCCCCGTAAGTCCTCCGCCCTTGGCAGCTGTCCCTATGACCAGCCGCTCGATACGACATTGCGTATGTGCGTTTCAACTACAATTGGGTTGGAGAAATGTTGGCGCTAAAGCGCAATTCAACTGAACAGTTTTTAGTTGATGATATAATCGGCTGTCTGCTGGAGCCCTAAGCATCCTTCTGTCTGCTAAGAATTACATACTGCGATCACCAATCCGCCAAGCGTGGTGATTAGGGCAACATCACCGTCATCCATATGATCGTTTAATGTAGATGCGGTCACTGGGAGGCCCATATGCAGCAGTTGTGTACTATAAACTGTTGGGACTTGCCCACAGAGAGCACAATTACCTACTGAGAATTTTCTAGTAGAAAATACTAGGTATTAAAAAACAGAGTTGCAGGTATTTAATTTGTAAGTCTGACCACGTCCATTCATACATACGCGAACACTCAATTACTTACATTATAATTACAATCAGGCGGTTAGCTGTTTTCTTGAATTGAAAAGTACTTTTTAGTATGTCATCGGTTGGAAAGCGCATATTGTATGAGCATTGGCTAACTAAGAAGTAACACGTTTCACTTTCTTTTATCCATCAATATTTAGGGGTCATAGTGTCGCTACTTGAGTACATTATAGTGCGACATAGTCATGTAAATTAAACAAAGACCTTGAGTCTGGCTGATATTGGTTACATAAATATTACTCTAGTCGTAACATTTGGCTAAGTGAGTTAGCAATGCCCAGTAGATACACTCTATTATGTAATTATTACTGAGAGAGTACCTACCTACCTCATCTATACCTACCAACCAAATAATTATCGATGTGTAGGTACCTACCTACATTTGGGAGGCCCCACGTAACTTGTTGTAACTTGTAAGCCACGAATTGCATTTTTGTGTTTTTCACGTAAAAGTGTAGGTAGGTAAGTGTCTAATTTTATAAAATTAATTTATTATCTGTTCCAAATATAAAAATAGCAAAAATATGTATAGTTTTTCGGTATTTTTATATTTGGAACAGATTATAAAATACATAAAATTAGACATTTTTACATGAAAAACACAAAAATGCAATTTGCGGCTTACGACAACTTCGTGGGAGGCATCGATTTAATTTATTTCAAAATATGCGCTGGCGTGCGCATGTGTTCAGGCACCTGACACCTCATGCTTCCTTGTAAATTAATGGCGATAAAAACTTACAAAAACAGTTACATTGGTCTGAATTATGTTGACAGACGCCTTCATATATCGTGTCGGCAGACTGTGGTCGATTTTCATACTCTTCTCGCTCCTCTCCATTGCCAATCGTCAGCATATGGTTATGTATCGTAGTCGACACTGTACCTACGTATATAAAATGTTTTTTAATAGGTAACTAGTTAGTAGGTAGTCATTGTTATATTCAAAATATTGATTTATTCAGGAAATAAAGTGTGTCGATGATGATGATGCGCAACGCCGAAGTGAATTAGGTATTTAGCAAGTTTTGGTTTTGGCATTAAGTAGGTACAGTCAGCTGCACTAATTGGTTACCCCCCTCAAGAACAAATTTGTTCGGGAGAGGGGTAACCAGTTGGTGCAGCTGACTGTACCTACCTAATTCAATAGAAACTCAGTGAGTAAGAACTAAGAGCTCCTAGCTAACTTTCACAGTTAAGTTTTAGGAGCATAATATAATTTACAAAATGTATTAACAATAACTTGAAATGAATATTCGCATAATGGCGTGTCTCGACTGCGCCGCGCGAAGTTTTTACGGATAGGTACATCTTCTGAACAAATTCCAAGCACCTCAACATCCTCAACCACTGCGGCGCGTGGCGGCATCCACTTTGGTATACAGCGAATGCCGCGCAAGAATGCTCACTGTGTGTGAAACACAGCACATGAGACTATGCGCACTTGACACAAGGAACATTAATATCTGCGCGTCTTAACACATTGTATCAATACGGGAAATAAACCAGCGACGACAAGGAGCAAGAAGTCTTTTTTTTTTTGCGGCTTGGACATCCACGAGTATTCTGTCAGACTCTTACTGACTAAAACCACACCGGTGTTACTTCGCACACTTAGGCCGGGGGCCGCGGGAGCAGTACATTCGTCGGCAGCCCCCAACTAGTGCCGGCCCGCTAAACTTTGCAGGCCTCAATCGCGGGGGGAGTGAGACTCCTATGTGTCATCTGAGAGGCGCGCGTGGAACACTACGCGCCACCGCCTCTAGTCCATTTGGATAGGGGAGGCGGACGTCCCCAAATCCGCTGCCCGTGGACCCGTTTACGGGGGTTGGAAGAGGGCGTTGTCCACCCTCCGCCGACGCCCAGTGCGCCTTTCTTTGGGCTGGAAGAGTGCTTGCACTCTCCCTTTACGCAATCTCCTTCTGCGAGATGACATTTACGCAGAAGGACATCACCGCGTCCCAGGACTCTGCACTGCCGACCATCGAACGAACTACGGCCGGCAAGTGTAGGTACCTACCTTAACTCAGTAACTATGCCGTATTCAGCTACTACTACTACTACTACCTATCGATGATGGTCGATGGAAGATCTCACATTGAACCCGCTTCTCCGGCGGCAGCCACACTTCGAGAAGGTACGGATGTTGAGGGTCATTGCCCTTCCGCAGTTCAACTAGAGGTATCACCACATCAGCGTTATTCTTGAGCACGATGATTTCTTCACAAAAATCCGGCAGGTTCAGCAAATGCCACACTTTTTGACGTAACACGGATATTGACGCAGAAGGGTTTACAGATATGTACCGGAGCTTTTCGTCGAGAACTAAAAAATGGATAATCTGATATTTAAAAAGTAGTTACCTAGTTCCAGTTGGGTTTCCATTGTCATGCATCGTATAGTAGGTATCCTAACGAGCCGCAACTCAGAATTCAAAAAATTATAACACAGACCCATTAGGGATTCAAACCCAGTAGGTACATAGCTAACGTTCGGCAGACACGTTTGCCACCGTTAGGGCCAAAACTGCGTTAAGCGGACGCCCGCGCGGTCCCATACAAGTGCCCCGTCGCGTCGCGGGGACACATCGCGGGGAGGCGGGCCCCGAACCCGCGCAACGGGTCCCGCCTCCGTGCGACGGACGCCCGCGCGGGGGCATGTGCGGTGCCACGCACGGACTTGTTTAGTCAATAACGCTATGTGTTACGTTGTGTGATAAATAGGTCTCTGCGACGGAGACCGCCGCGTGCCCACGGAGCCCGCCCGCGTGGCCACGGCACCCGTCGCGGGCGCCCGCTTAACGCAGTTTTGGCCCTTAATAGCGATTTGTTATCTAAGCAATTGTGTTCATGATATTATAATGGACAGTATACTTATGTAGAAAAATTGTACTTACTGTTTAGATCATATCGCCGAATAATGACAAATGTAATAACTTCCTTTCTGAACAATTTAATCGGGGCTTTTAAGAGCTTAGTTAGTGACATATTTTAAATTTATCACAATTTCTTAATACTCTTAAAAGTTTTCAAAATAAGTCTTGATCGAATTAATTTCTTACTTTTCGAGCATTTTTACAATTTTCTATTCTTTGATTTCTATGTCAACCTGACCAAACCTAATTGTAGCCAAAGAGAATATTAACTTTCCTTCTTAATATTTTACTCTATGATATTAACGAAAGAGTAAAATAATGATGTCAAAGCTACCAACGACGCAGGCTGTGTCCAGACTGTAGTACATACATAGAAGTATAAGTACTACGTAGTACGTACAACATTATTGAATTAGTATGTACCAATCATAGAAGTAATAAGTACTACGTACAACTGGAATGAGTACTTGTCGATTTCTGCGAATCACGTGAGATAGGTATAAGTGTACGCCTTGTCACTTTCTAACACAAGGGTAACCATATGGCAGATTTATGGTGTAATAAGTCCTGCCTAGTATTACTAAATATTGTATGTCCTTTAAAACATTACAATATCTTTATACCGCAAGTTAACTAAACCAATCGGAAAAAGATATAACCATAATTAGCAATGTCTTCTAACATTTACACAATTATTGTACATACTAGGGATGTTACGGAGCTTCGACTCCGACTCCGATAAGTCGGAACTTCCGATTGATATTACATCTCCGGTTCCGACTTCGGCTCCGATACTTTTAAATCGTAGGTTTGAATAGGAGGTCGAAGCATTTTTTTTATCGCCTGCGCCTTTACTAAGTATGTAGGTTTATTATTTTTAATTGAAATTAAAGAGGCTGACTGAAATTATGTAAATACTATTTCATTTTATTAGGCCTGTCCTTAACACATCTCTCTTCTGCTAACACCTCCGAATCCGCCTCGGACTCCGATTCCGGTTCCGAATCCGACAAACCAAATTTAAAAACTCCGACTCCGACTTCGGTTCCGATAAAACCACCTCCGTAACATCCCTGGTACATACTACTCCTTTTTTGTTTAGGTACATTTTGTAATTATATTCAGATGTTAGGCTGGGACTATAGGTCGCCGCGCCGCCGCTCCTATTTGGGTCAGGGGGCTTACTATGACCTCTTAAAGCAGGGCAGAAGTTGCCTGGAAGTTGAACTGCCCTGCGTTTTTGTACTATGACATCGTTAAAGCAGGCCTGTAGCAGGCCTGCTAAGTTGACGTTTACGAAATCCGTTCACCTTTTCTTTTGTATAGTTTTCATACCATGATGTGTTATTTGATAGCAGCAGAGTGTATATTGAGCGGCTGTAATGTCAAAATAAGCGATCTTGAAAAAGTTAATATTTACGAGCTTATTCAACATTGTTTTTGTTATTAGAGGTAAACTGTTGTGAGGACCCACTTAAAATTTGGTCGATAAGACTTTCTAAACTCGATACTTTGTATAAAAATTACAAGTGTTTATTAGATCACACTTTTTACTGTTTTTGTAAATGTGTGACGAGTACGAGATATTTGAATATTTAGAGAGTAAATATCGTATGGAGAAAAAGCGACAGCGTCGCATTAGGGAAATAAATAACCCATTCCAAATTGATGAAAGGAAATTTATAAACCAATATAGGTACCTATTGCAATATTATATGCAAATTATTTAAAGTTATTTAAAAATTCCCACAGGTGAAGCAGTTTGGTCATACTAACACGACGGCGACGTCTTGTTTGTGTTTCACTAAAAATAAAAGCATCACATTTTATATACATTTTAATAAAAAAAACTGAGACTATGTGCCTTGATTTAATTCGATATTTTGATAAAGGTAAGTAAACGAACGTACGACATTGTTGAAACAGGATTCACAATAAAGTATGAAATCACAACGAAATGCTAGTTTACAATTTCATTGACAACTTCGATCGACTGACTGTGATACAGATATCTGAATGATGACAGAATATCACGCTGCGGAAACAAATTTACCTAAAAAAACACTTAAAACTGCATTAACTAAAGTATTTAATAACTACATCGATGTAGTGGGGAACAAAACAACTCGAGATGTTTTTTAAATTTACGCGCTAAAAAAAGTTGACAAAACTAATCCACGTTGGTACGTTCTTATCCACGTTGTTTCTTTTATTTAGAGTCACAAAGGTCTTTTGAACGTGAAACTTTTGCTTTTTAGAGCTATTAAATAATGTATCAATGCCTTGATTTAAATTTGAAAATGAGTATCATTGCGGTCTTAGAGTTACAATAATAAAAATCTTTGAAAAATAATCCCATATTAGACATTTAGATTTTGTATGTACTGCTACTAGAAGTATCGTGGTCACCCTAACGGAAAGAAAATTCAAGTAATGAAAAACCCTTTCTGTGAAAAGATATTCCACAGTCCGGGTAATATTCGCTTTTGCAAGCATTTACAACGCAAATTCCAAATTAATTGTGTAATAAATCCAATGATTATTTTTTTTTAATTCAAATTATCGGTTTACGTCAATGCAAATGGGGTTATCAGCATTTGTATTTTTTTTACTACCATTGAGAAGAAGCTAAATAGAAAAGCCCAAACCGAGTTCTCTTATCTTCATTACGAGTCAGATAGAGAGAATACCTAGATTTTTTTTGTTAAATTAGTAATAAAATATTTATTATAGGTACCAATCAAATCGTTTAATTTATAATATTTAGGGCTGATTTTTCAATCGTCAGATAACTTTTATATAAGGAATGAGTTTGACGTTTTGACAGCTTTTCTATGGACAATGTGTCGAAATGCCAATTTTTTTTTTTTTGATGCAAAAGAGTAACCATCTAATTTACTGCCCGTTTTAGTCCATAGGAATCTACACTTTGGAACGCGGCAGTAACTTCTTTTTTTTCCTATTATAAATACCTAATAAATCAAAAGTGTCTTTATATGGTCTAATTGAAATAAATGCGTTGACTTAATATCAAGCTGTCAAAAAACTATAGATAAAAGCACATTATATGAAAATCGCCTCCTGGCCTTACGTTGACGAAAAAAAGTCCTCTTACAACGAATCGTTGACGAACAAAAGTTCCGATAGTTGTATCGCGTCTCTTGGGATAAATTAAGATGAAAAAAGTTGGTTTATGAATTTGTACATTTAGTTCAAAAATTCTACTAATTTAGGAATATGCATTTTCTATTTACGTGACAACACACAGTGTGTATTAGACAGGGACACAAGGTACAATTATTGCTATCTCAAGTGTACCGTAATGTTTGCCAAGCCATATTATGTCTTATGTTTTGCGTATAAAGTCTATTTTAGATAATATAAATTGCCAAGATCTCGGTCCAGTTCTATATAAAGTCCTTGGTACCAATGAACTACGTTAAAGTCCTTGAGTACATATTACTTCTATGGTCCAGACTTATTAAGGCAGCGTTTACATTTGCGCGATTTTTTTTAGCGCGAAAGCGCGCTTGCGTCGCTCCTTCCTCAGAAACTGTGGAATTTAATAGTTACCTACTCCCTTGTCTTAACGTACATTTTTTATCGATGTAAAGTACACGCGCACGCTCAGCGCCCGAACAGCTATCGCGTAGTACCTACACGCGTCTCAATCGCGAAGCGCCCGCGCTGCCTCCACCCTCCCGGTTAGGTTGGTAAATGAAATATAAGATCTATTGATGTGTCATAAGACTCAAATTATATATAACAAAAAAGCGAGTTAGACGCGGGTGCTGACGCGCGTGGCGTGCGCTTAGCGGGCGCGTGTCGTCTGAACGTGCCCTAATAAGGTTGAGTATGACTGCTCTAAACCCTTGTCATTCTGAGAATGAGAATAGACCTATGTTTAGCAGTCGGACAGCAATGGGGTGATTATGCTTATGCTGTATAGATATACAAAATTGCAAACATTTAACTATCATTTTATCAACGTCGGAAAACTCTTGTCTGATGAATAAGTTTGAAGTCTTCACAGGTTTTGTATAGAAAATCTGTTAAAACGTCAAATTTATTCCACAGCTAAGCGTTATCTAACGGTTGGTAAAATCGGCCTTTAAACTCATGCGCCGTTACTAATAAACATCGCATAACTTTAAGCCGAGTTTTAACTCTGTCCCCCTTATTACAAAAGATGGTTTAAACCAAGACTAAGGTAAACCCAGGTTAAAAATATACCCCATCACTTTCTTATGTCATATAAAAAAAGAGACGGGGCTATTTTAAAACCTAGGTTTTTCTTAGACCATCTTTTGTAATAAGGGGGATGATTAATCCTGGGATTAACCTTAGCGTAAAGATATGCCGTGTTTATTAATAACGGAGATGCTTATTACATACATTACTTGCAGTAAATATAGGCAACTGTCTATCTATCTATACTATTAAATATATTAGTTATCTGCGATACTATAAAAAAAAACTTGCCATACGCATAAATTATGTTACAAAAATAAAACAATAAATAATAACAAAACAGCTCTATTGCAACCACTTTATGTAACAACAATTCTTGTTAACCCTTTCCTAGCAAGCACTTATCTGAATGCATCGAACACAACATATTCTGACTGACGCTGATAACTGAAAGTATTTCTTATGTCACCATTTATTCTTTACACGAAATTAACTTAATTTCACTGCCTGTATAGCATACATTAGATGTTGGAATTGCGTGAAGTCCCATTTGCGACTAACCGGATTGTACGTCACGCCGTAAAGCATTTCCACGTGGCAATTATCTGTAACAATTTAAATATAAAATCATATTCGTTAGCGATTGAGAGCCCATTTTACCAACGTCGCCGCGTCGGATAAAGTTTATCTGACGAATAAGTTAGATATTTATGATTATTTACGGTTTACTCACGTGCATTTTTCGGAATTGCCCGACTAGTTTCGGACCCAAACGGAGCCCTTAATCATGAGCTGAACACGCGGCGAGGTCGCGAGCCGAACTCGTCGGGCAATTCCGAAAAATGCACGTGAGTAAACCGTAAATAATCATAAATATGAATGTGTCTCACGAAAGTTATAATACAAGAATAAGTTAGATGTTTTGACAGAATTTGAAAAACTGTCAAAATGTCAAATTTCTTCCCCAGGCGCTTAATTCTACTTATCAAATATCTTTGTCCAATATTTGATCGACATATGATCCTAGATATATGATAGTGTAATATCCCCCTCATTAAAATCATCCAATTTCTTTGATCAACTGCACAATTTCTTTGATCAAAAAAACATTGGACAAATATATTTGATAAGTGGAATACCACACATATTTATTTAGTTGTGTTTTTAGGTTTATTTATAGTACTCAATTGAATGTCTCCTTATTTATTGTTACACCGAGAACTACCCCTCACTTGTTTTTTTCTCTTGCAAATAATGTCCATCCAAAGGTTGTCTGGAAGAAATCGCCAAGTGCGATAAGACCGCCCATTGTATTCTCTATTTTATATTTATGTTTCTTGTTTGTTTTGTGTACAATAAAAAGTATTGTATTGTGTAATACCAGCGTCATATAAATGTTATCCGATGTTGGTAAAGTCAGCCCTTAATCTCAAAACTTTTGTACTCAAAGAACTATAATGACAAATCTATCGAAAATAAATCTTAGATAAGTAATGTACTGAAGATTACTAGCGATTTGGGTGCGCAGTTGTTTCAGCCGACAGACAGTCAGAAGTAAGAAAATCTGACAACAAGTCTAAACATTTGGGCTAACGGTATCCCTAACGCGGCATCCTATGTGAGCGATCTAGAAGAAACGCGTAGCGGCGCGGCGCGACGCGAATACAACAAACAGTTGATACCTATTGAAGTGGCCTACGTGACCAAACACACGTGGAGTGCGGTGCGGCGCGAATCGGACGCGATCAGTTGGCTTGATATTTTCGCGCGAACTAGATGCGGTGCCGTACAGTGCTACTGAATGAGGGCGGCGCGCGGCGGGCGGTTCGCGAGCTCGTAGGACAAAGCCGCTTCGCACCGCATCGCATTGAATTCGCGTGTCACCACATCGAATCGTTTCGCAATTCGCGTCGCTTTGAACCGCCTACGTAAGACGCCGCGATAGTAATTGGACTGCGAGGGTTATATATGGCAATCAGCTTTCACTTAGGCTGGAAGTCAACCTTTTTGGTTGAGAAAGCAAAGAAGAAGTTTGACGACACGTTTGGTGCAGTGGTTAAGCGATTGGCTTCTGCGCTACGGGTCGTGGGTTCGATTCCCACACGGAACAAAAATTTGTATGGCCTATAGATGGTTGTTTCGGGTCTGGGCGTTTGTTTGTGAGATTTGTGTCTGTAAACGCACCCACGATACAAGAGAGATCTTAGTGTGGGGCAACGTTTAAAAAAAAAAAAAAAGTGATAATCATCACTATGAAATCTTGTTTTTTTAAAGTATGTAATAGAGCAGTTGGATTATGCAAATCCAAATACTGCCAAATTATCCTCGCTAATGAGCGTACAACCAGGTTTTATCCAAGCGAAAACACTTAACTAAGAAATAAGAAAGGTAAATAGGAATACTTACTTCTCTCTAACATAAAAGTAAGTTCATTAGGCGTAATGAATTTTTCATACTGATGTGATCCTCGAGGTAAAAACTTGAATACATTTTCACCAAGATATATGACAAGTAACTGTGACAGTCTTGTCCTGTTAGGTGTCGTGAAGAATATCTTGCCACCAGGCTTCAGAGACCTTATGCAAGATTTGACAAACAACTCCTGATTAGCTACATGTTCTATCACCTCTGAGGCAACCACTCCATCGTAGAAGTTGGTAATCAGTTTGGCGTGTTCCTGCAATAAATTCAATAAAATATTATTCAAATAAAAATCGAAGTACAGCGGTACTTCATTTTGTTCTGATTGGTCTAAGCTAAGAATATCCCACCTCTTCTCCATCAATTGATGCAGTAAAGGGCACCTAAGGGATTACATCAAGGGACAGCTGCATCGTCTTGTCTGCTACAGTCCAACCATTCTTTTTTGTAAACGTGAGGTATGTTTACAATATTCTTAAAAAATCCATTATTATACAGACAATTTTTTAGAAAACCTAACTTATTTTTCGATTGTTTAAAAAAATGTTGATTTATTAATGTTTCTTGAAGGAATGTTGCACAGTCAAAGTCAAATATATTTATTTCAAGTAGTGGTGATTACTAGTGTTTTCGGTAGCTTTGGTCCTATGTCCTATGGAGTAGAAAAGCAATGGAGACTCTTAAAACAATAAATGGTTTGACAAATTTCGCAAAGATTTGTTTACCTTTTATACAAAATTGAAATAAATAATCTGGCTATATAAATTTCGCAAAGGTTTGTTAACCTTTTATACAAAATTAAAATAGCCAGATTATGATAACAAACAATAAGCTGCAATCATCAATACTTATTTGACTGTAAACTGTGGTCATTGGAAGGCAGATTTATACAGTGAATGCTTACAGACTGATAATTATGTTAATGAATTTCACTTTACTTGAACTACAGACTAACTAGAAAACTGAAACAAAACTGTACTTAGTAGAAATAATTTACCTCCATGGTGCTATGGAAGTATTTAGGTTTGTTTGTTGCTATTTTTGGATCTACACTTTTGTGTTCCTCGGCCAATTGAATGAGCTCTTTGCTGGCATCAATACCTGTAACGCTGGCTCCGAGCCTTGCTAAACCCTGAAAAAATATTTTTTATAACATTGTTTACTGTTTTTGGAAAAAGCCTAAATTGTAAGTGTTATGGTGGATATCGTATCATCTATTACACACGGTAGGATGGGCAGCAGTGGCGTAGGGTGAATTTTCTTAAAAGGGAAGTCGGACCAAAAAATGTTTACTTTGCTCAAGTGAATTCCAGTAACTACTGGTTTCGAAAGGGAAGCCGATAGGAATCGAGTTGTATGGAGCCTTTGCCACTGATGGGCAGTTCTGTACTGGCAATAATGCTTTTCATTATTGCTGTTATACACATGCAAAGCATGGGCTTTGGCAATATGCCCTTGGTACTTTGAGCCATGTGACTGTACATGTGTGTGACCCTTGCAGGTCCAAAGGGCCTCATCAGTTTAATTCTAACTGTTAGGCCGGACTCATACTTACTGGTCCGGTCAGATTCTTCAGTGCAGTCTATTGCTTGCTAAGTCTGTAAAATTTGTAGAAGTCGACGAGCTGCAGGTGTGCCCACAGGTTTAAAGTAAACTAAGCAAGCAGTGGACTACAACGAAGATTATAAATTCAGAGAGATATTCCGGTTGTATAAAGCTGGCCTTAATGTACGGTCGCGGACTTGAAATGTTTGGCACCCTAAGGTCTATAATTGCTTGACCATTACTTTTTCATAAGGTTGTTTGGTTGCTCGCAAAGATATGACATCTTGAACCTTATTGCACATAGTGTGTCAAGGAATCGAATTTGAAATGTGACAAACATTTCCAGTCCGCGGCTGTATGTGATTATATTAATATTATTTTTGAATTCTCACCTCCGATAGTATGCCACCTCCGCAGCCAACATCTAAGATATTTTTATTTTTAAGGGGTAGCAGATCTTTTTGAGGATTACTTATAAGACCATCTCTGATAAAAGGAACCCTGTAAAAGAATCAGAAAAATTGCTCAGCACCTACAATATTTTGGAATGAAATTCATAACCATCACCTTGCTGCCTTTTCACCACAGTATGAGCTATTTTCGTATAGCTCGTGCCGACACGAGAGAAGAAGATCACACTGTTGGGCATGAGCTTCTTCTCAGAATGAGAAGAGGTTAGGCCTTAGTTCACTACATTGGCTTGGTATGGATTGGTGAACTACATCCATCATCAAGAACTTTTTGAATCCATCTGAGGTGTGTAGTTTTCTCCCAATGTTTTACCAGTGCAAGTGATAATCTAATTCTTCTCTGTCTAGCCGATTTTAATTATCAGTTGGCAATTGAATTGTCCCACTGCACAACAAATGGTTCTGAGACTATTACAGGCTGGTATTATAATGATTTGTGAAGCAGAGCAGCTTTGCATGTTTGTAAACAGTGTGCAAAGCTATTGTTGTGGGTAGGTGTAAATATTTTATCACTAAGATTCTTCAAAATACTGTCACCATTAAGTAATTACATTGGTCATTTAAGGTAAAAGAAAAGAACAATATAGCCTTGGATAACAACAGCTTGGCACTCAAGTCTTTCGGAAGAAAACTTAGCGAGGAAATTATTGTTTTTTTTTCATACCACTTAGTATAGAAAAAAGCGATAAAGTCATGTATACTTGGGAGCAAATAAATCGATCCACTTCTATTTTTCACATAGGTATAATTGTTATTATTTTTGGTATTATGGAACAGATCAATTGTAAACATATATCGCCTAAAAGGTTATACAATGAGGGTAGTTTTTTGTATTTTGAATTATATGTATAATTCATGAAACAAAACTAATAACCAGGACACGTGAAAAAAGGAGTGGCTCGATTTCTTTGCTCCCAAGTGTAGTTGTTAATATGATTTTTATGATGGACTTGTTTACGTCTTAATAAATACCTTAATAAGTTCATACTGTGCAGCAGAGCCATTTTTCCATCTGGATTCCACCAGTCCTTCATTTGTTTTGTAAATAAGTCTACATCGGCGGGATCGACAGTTGAGTGTGTATTACGTTCGTTATTTCGGATAGGTTGCGAGGATGATAGAAAACTCCATTTAGGCATGTTTGATGTTGTATTTCTGTAATAATTGTAATTTTTTGCATGATCAATTTTTAATATTTTATATAACCTATCAGGCACGGCAATAACTTATTGGATATATACATTATCTTATCTAAAATACGTTTGTTTAATTTTGGAGACCACATTTTCGTTTTTTAATAAACAAAATTATTTGTAAATAAACAGCGGTTCAAGTTTTGATTCAAGTTGTTTTGATTGTGAAAGTAAAAGTACCATCCATTGATTACTGTTGATTGACATTTGACATTGGCCAATGATGACAGTCGTGACAGTTAGTGTCATTTTTTGACATTTCAACCCTGGTATAATAAAACAAGGTATTCTCTTACAGTGATGTAATAAACGTGGCGAAATAAAGAACTAACATAAAATGTACTGTATTTGACATCTTCTTTCACAAGCACCGCCGCCGTATAAGTTTATTTAGAACCATGTCGGACTCTAGGTCAAAATTTGTGATATTCTACCACCAATAACAACAATTTGACAACAATCCAAAGCTTATTTTGTCAGTGGCTATGGCTCAGTAATGTACATTCACGTGATCGAGCTGTCACGTGATTAGGCTACCTTGTTTTATGATACCATGATCTTAACCTCAACTATTTATTTTCTGCCATAGACTAGGACCGAGTCTTTATAGTTCGGACTTTACGTAGTACTAGTACATAGTACTTCTATGATTCTACTAGTCCCCTATCCGGAGCACCTATTTTGGAAACTGACTGATTGGTTCGTTTGCGGTTTGGCAACCATTTTGTTAGTAGAATTTGCGTAAAGTTTCCTTGTAATTAGGTGCTAAGCTGGTGTGCGTTACCGCAGCAAAATAATGTCGAAAATAGTCATTTAAACCTTATAGATCGTTAGTTGCCCAGCTTCTGTAATTGTTGCGCACATTTTTAAATTTGTTGCACGTATAGTTTTTTAGTTATTTCACAAAATCATTTTTTGCTGGGGTAACGTTACCGCAGCAAAACATTTTTCTTTTTAATGGGAATATTGAAATAAAGACTAGCTATACAGTTACTTGTCTAGACGACGTAAATGTTGCACCTTATTTTGTATTTGTGATGTCTTCGGCTGCGAAGTTATTCAAGATTTTGCTGGAGTAACGTTTGTGGTTTTGCTGGATCTCTGAAACGGATAAGCGGATTCTGATCATCTTTTGTACACAACTTTTTAGGAATTAGTTTTAATTAGTTGTGCAATAAAACAACCAAAATATTGCACCGTTTAAAGGTTATTCAATTAAATATAAAAACACTTCAATAGGTCCTAACACTCTGAATAAGAGCTCTAAAGACTTGCTTTAAACGTTATTTTGTAGCTTGTAACTGCCTTCAAATGTTTGTGAAATTTCATTAGTATCATGCAAGTCATTAAAAAGTTATGATGATATTCAGTTCTCCATTTTTACGGTCACAATGCGCGCGGAGTTATTTGGCCACTGATAAACCTGTATGTGGATATACAAACTGAATGTTATATCAATTTTCAGTTGCTTAGTTCAGCTTTATACCTGTAAAATTTCAGCGTAGTACATACAATAATTAACGAGATAATAAAATAAAAGTCATTAGGAAGTGCAAGACCGTGGTAACCCGACCAAGTTTAGGTGGTTACAAAAAAGCGACCGCGTAGTACATCATGCTATCTTCTAAAATATGTAGGATAGTGTTACAAGTTTGGTACCGATGTGTAAACAAGTGTTAAAAAAAACTTCATGTTTATTAAAGAATTTTTATTTACAGGTAAAATAATTATTTTAATTGAACTTTTAAAATACTAATTACTCAAGGACTAATTACTCAAGCACCGTAATTATAGACACAATAGATAAACAATGGCGGTGTCGTCCTGGGACGACACCCGGGACTTACAAACAATTAATTAAAAACAGATAGCAATTTTGCTTTTATGGCACTTTCCATTATTTTTAAATGAATGAATAACACAGTTTACACTTTAAAAAATATATATAAATGTTAACTTTTAAAATATAAAACCATAACATAACTTCACGCCTTGTATTCCCCGAAGGGTTGGGCAAAGGTGTATTATAATAACACACCCACGTTTCGCCGTTATGTTTACGTCCCATGTAATAGGGGGCGAGCCTATTGCCATCAACCGGGCACGAATCCAGACTCCGAGCTGCTACTAAGAAATTCCATACGTAAAAACCCAATAACACTTTGCTCGATCTGGGGATCGAACCCAAGACCTCACGCTCAGCAGTCGCGCTTGCGACCACTAGACCAATGAGGCAGAGGTTTAAAATATAAATTAAAATTTATAACAATCACAGATAATACTGTTATTATCTGTGATTGTTATAAATTTCTTATCATATCTGTATAAGGAATGAATGTTTTCAGTTCACACTATACCTACCTACTTATGCCTACTAATACCTATTTGTATCATTTAAAAACCACAGATAAAAAATAATAATATTAGGCATTAACTTAAAGTTTTACTTTTAACAAATTACAATCAAAAGTACATCAAGTGACAGTTGCATAGTGATAGAATAAAGGTGATCGCAAGGATAAGGTGAATGCTCCTTAAAACCATCAACATAAATCATCAAAACCATCAAAAAGTAGATCCGATACTACTATCCGATACTGTGCTGCAAATTACAAAAAACTCTTGAGAATTTGAGTCTTGCGCGCTACCTGGAGCATTCGCTTTATGCTTGATGTGCTATCGTCTGTACATCTATAAAGTATTTTTGTACTTTAGATATAATCAGTTCGTTTTTTAACATATTGTCCCAGTCCTGGGCAAAGGACTTTCCCATAAGCTTCCACTATTTCCTCTGCAGCTTTCTCCGGCCAATCCCGCATAAACGCGTCATCACGCTGCCGGCTTTTTCTAGGCCGCCCTTGGCCACGACGTCCATCTTCTGGTATCCATTGCATGACGAATTATGATTAATTAAAATAACACGTTGTATATATGTAGATAGATTATCTGATGATAATCTATCTATCTATATACAACGTGTTACATAATTCCCCTTAAAAAAAGAAAATATTGGTTAGATAAGAATGTAAATAACTTTCCGGGTAGTCTCCTCTTTAGTTTTATGTTTTCAGGATTGCTTTTCAGTGTTGATTTTATTCTATGACATTTTCTTTTTTAAGGTCAATTATGTAACACGTTGTATATAAAAGGAGAAGCTGACTGACTGACTGATCTATCAACGCACAGCCTAAACCGCTGGGTCTAGAAACTTGACATTTTGACAGTAGGTTCCTTTTGTAACGTAGGCATCTATTAAGAAGGGACTTTTCGAAATTCAACCCCTTTTATTTTTCTATTTTACCGTCATCAGTGATACTTTAAGTAGCGTGCGGATTAGTACCCCCTTTCCGACTAACCTTGTATATAAACATCCGAATTGAAAACCTCTTCCTTTTTGAAGTCGGTTAAAAAAATATATGAACATCCGAATTGATATTATTATTATTTATTTTATACTTCTGTGCTCAATTATCGTACATAATGCGGACTTAATGCCATAAGGTACTCTCCATCAGTCAACCAAGGCAATGTTACATGATTTGACTTTCATTTTTTAGTTTAATTCTATTAGAAGTAAGAATAGAAAAAAAAGAAATTTATTTATTCTTGCACAAAATTACTATGCGATTCACCTAATTATATCTTGGCACCAAATTGTGATTTCATGCACGCTTTTCTAATACTTACACGCTCGTAAATAAACAATAATCTTATGAAAATAACATTAACAAGATATTAACGTATAATAAACATTATTGATAATTAATTTGCACAAAGTATTTTTTTGTTAAACTTAATTGGGAATGTGCATGTAATTATAAACAAGTGTAATTTAAAAATGTAAAAAAAAAGTTTCTTGACTCCTGTACAATGTATATCTAAATAATGAAAGAGTTTTGAATTACATGCATATTCCCTATTATCATTACAATATGGCGAAAGTCATCCTATTCTCACACTTACACAGTGTGTGCAATTGTGCACATAATAGATACCTACCTATTTAATAAGTAGCCGAAAGATAATAATAATAACGTTTTCATAGTAGGTAAAGATATAGTATTGTTAAGTGTATTTAACATTGCACGCGTCTGTACCGAACTTGTAAGGTGTATTATACTAAACATTTTAGAAGATAGCATAATGTACTACGCGGTCGCTTTTTTGTAACCACCTAAACTTGGTCGGGTTACCACGGTCTTGCACTTCCTAATGACTTTTATTTTATTATCTCGTTAATTATTGTATGTACTACGCTGAAATTTTACAGGTATAAAGCTGAACTAAGCAACTGAAAATTGATATAACATTCAGTTTGTATATCCACATACAGGTTTATCAGTGGCCAAATAACTCCGCGCGCATTGTGACCGTAAAAATGGAGAACTGAATATCATCATAACTTTTTAATGACTTGCATGATACTAATGAAATTTCACAAACATTTGAAGGCAGTTACAAGCTACAAAATAACGTTTAAAGCAAGTCTTTAGAGCTCTTATTCAGAGTGTTAGGACCTATTGAAGTGTTTTTATATTTAATTGAATAACCTTTAAACGGTGCAATATTTTGGTTGTTTTATTGCACAACTAATTAAAACTAATTCCTAAAAAGTTGTGTACAAAAGATGATCAGAATCCGCTTATCCGTTTCAGAGATCCAGCAAAACCACAAACGTTACTCCAGCAAAATCTTGAATAACTTCGCAGCCGAAGACATCACAAATACAAAATAAGGTGCAACATTTACGTCGTCTAGACAAGTAACTGTATAGCTAGTCTTTATTTCAATATTCCCATTAAAAAGAAAAATGTTTTGCTGCGGTAACGTTACCCCAGCAAAAAATGATTTTGTGAAATAACTAAAAAACTATACGTGCAACAAATTTAAAAATGTGCGCAACAATTACAGAAGCTGGGCAACTAACGATCTATAAGGTTTAAATGACTATTTTCGACATTATTTTGCTGCGGTAACGCACACGCTAAGCTGATGTGTTACTAGGTGCTACAATAAGTAGCCTCTAGTTACAAGGAAATTGGTGGAAATTTCCCGATTACTGATACCCTTTTCAACGTAAGGTGAGTCCTGATGTTTCTCTATTCTCTACAAAACGTTACCATACAAAGAGTATCAAATTGCCCTTAACCACTGACGTGTATTTACTTACATTAATACTGACATACGTCTATGAGACGTATGCATTAATTAAATGCCCCTAATCAGTTATTGGATTATGATATAGTTTTTTTTTGTTTATATATTGTTAGTTTATTATCTTGGGTATCCAATAAATATAGGGAAAGTAATACCGGCACTTTCAGTATTTATTTTTATATCAAAATCAAAAACTTCAAAAAATCAACTGTAACAAAAATAGCCTCTCTTCCTATGACTTATAAACTAAACTTATCAGTCTATTTTTAATACAGAACTGATAACACTTTAAAATATATATAATGATCATAAAATTAAAATGGGAAAATGGCACTTTATAATATTATAAACGCCTTTTTGACGGCATGTGTTACAAGCAGGTTTTGAACACTGAAAACAGTGCTGCCTTTCGGAGAATTATAAAATGAAATTATCTCTAGAATATGAATTTGTATTATGAAGTATCCAAAATACAAATCCAAAATCTCCAATAACTCTTCAGAGTTAATTGCAGACTCTGGTGCCGGCATCTCATGCTCATCAGCTGATAAATCGTTGGACTCCGAAAAAATAGTTTTCCATTACAAAACTCTCAAAATTTTGACTGGTTAACTTGATTCGAGGCTGTTTATTTGATGTCGAGCATCCAACAGTTCAACGGCGTTTATTAGAAGCCATTTTACGCTTGTTAAGCCCTAAAACACAAACTAAGCCATAACATAAAAATTGACATTAACACTGACGCTACGTCTCACAGACGTTATGAAGTCAATATTTATTTGATAGAGGTGCACCACACATGCCCTCGGCCCCGCTTCGCGTGCCTCACAGGATCCTATACCTTAATTCCATATCTCAGATAATTTATGTAAACAAAGAAATGTCATTGTCAAAATGACAGGTTAGTGGTACAAAACATTTTATCATTAAATTTTTACTAAGTAATCATTTAAAAAATTAAAGTGAATTATAAAAACAATGCAAACAAAATACCGTAGCCAAACAATGTCTTGTGTAGTGTGTCGGAGACGCGCCTTTTAATCATTTTAATCAGTCCTTTTAAGTCCAATATTAGACTTCTCAAAATCGGACCAAATTTCCACTTGGAACAGTTTACAGTCCTTTTCATCCAACATGTGGCAAGACTTGCTAAACTTACAAAATTAATCTATGAATGAGAGTTATGTGTTGTTGAAGATGTAAGTAGTTAAATAAAACATCTGATTCAAGATCTGATTTCAAATAGCTTCGATTAGAATTAACTATTATGAAATATTTTTTCATGATGTGTCTGAATCTGAATAACTATCACTTTCAGAATCAGATGAAACAATGACAACCATAAAATGAAAAACTTAACACGATGATAATATAGCACAATAACAAAATTAACAAACACGCAGCGAAAACGGGAAAAGAAAACGAATGTATTGTTATGACGCTAAGAAAACAACTTTGAAATTTTGTGAAACGAAATTTGAAAATGTTTGGTACTCCTACAGTGTTACCAGTATCATAAAATACTTTATACCAGAAAATCTTCTTTTTTTAATAACTTTGTTTAAAACTGAAAATTTATAAAAATAATTACGGTATGATCTTTTTTAAATTATTATTTCTAAAATCAATACATAAAAGAGAGTCTAACCTTTTTTTCCGGCATTTTTAGTGAATTACCATTAATAAGATATTTTTTTGATCTGTTATCCCCTTTGTTTACATAAATTATCTGAGATAGGAATTTAGGGTATAGAAAGGTACAGGGAAGGCCAAGTTTGTGCGCGTACGACACTAAAAATTATAATGGTTTAAAGTGCGTCCCTACGTCTCTCAGACGTACGTCAGTGGTTAAGGGTTAAAAACAAAACAAGAATAATATCAATATTTTACGGTCAATTTACGAAATGACCGCAGTTTCAGGACTCATCTTTCGTGTTACAGAGTAAGTATATTACCCACCTACTAAGTATTAGGAACTTGTGGTTATTTTACAGCTGAAGTGAAGTTGGATACAAATATGTGCAGCTAGTCAAGGAATGGATCGCTGGAAAGGTTCAATTAATTAATTAGAAATGAACACGGATGCTAACTTACGGAGAATATTACTATATTTTTCCAGGGCTCTCGATGCGCTGCGTAACAAAACGTTGATGACGATGACAATAAGTCAACAGAAGACGGGCCAAGAATAGTACCTTGTGGCATGCATAAATTATCTACAACAAAACTAATAAAAAACTGATTTATTATAGGTAACAATTAAAACTGCTATTCACTCACTTTTTCTCATATTGTATGACAATATTAATTGGCGACTTCAGTTGTTATAAAGAATTAAAGATAAACTTATCTAATCTTGAGGTTATTAGTTCATAGATATTACAGAAATCTGGTTATTGCTCTGAGGTTTTGCTGGACAAAAAACATTCAGACGAATTGAGAAACTCCTTTTTGAAGTCGGTTAAAAATACTTTTTAGGGCTTGCGCTGACGAGGGAAAATGGCGGACAAAATATCCGCGGTGCGTTCTTATTAGTAGTTACTACTATAGGGTTGCACTTTGTCCGCGTAATACCCATGTCGCCTGGCGGTATACGCGGACAAAGTGCAACCTAATGACAGTAATAATAAGAGCGCACCGCGGACATTTTGTCCGCCATTGTCCCACGTCTGCGTAAGCCCTTAATGTCCTTGCTTCTCACATGTCATGATAATTATTATTTTGACTATGTCACCATTAGGTAGGTATGCCAAATATTATGCATGCTACTTTTTACACTCTTAGTACCATCGACTTCCATCGGCTTTGATAAAAGTTGGAAGTCTAATTTTGAGTTTCTTCAGATTGTTAGGGCGAGATTCACAGAATGCACTTTGCTAAGACTTTAGAATTTCCTAAGTAAGCGTTTCATACAAATATGAACCTTACTGGTAAAAAAATGAGGTTCACATTCGCATGAAACACTTGCTTAGCAAATTAAAGTATAAGGGCGGTCTGTGAATCTCGCCCTTAGACTCTAAAGGTAAGGAAACACGGCGACACATTACATTCTACACTCAGTGTCGACACCAAGTGTCGTAGTGTGTACATCGCTGTTACACTGAGTTGCGCATTAGCTTGGGTTTAATTTCAGTGCCGCGATTGCATTGTGTCGAATGTCAGTGTCACCGTGTATACAGTGGTGGACATATAATTAGAAACACCAAGTGCGACTTTTATTTTTAGTACAATTTAACTTAATAATTAATGTTTTTCGTATCATATAGGGCTTATACCTATTTATCTACAATCTATCCACATCATGAAGTATTATTATGTCAGTTTTGGAAATATCATACAACCGTTTATGTAAAAACTGGTATGCATGCTACTTTTTACACTCTTAGTACCATCGACTTCCATCGGCTTTGATAAAAGTTGGAAGTCTAATTTTGAGTTTCTTCAGATTGTTAGGGCGAGATTCACAGAATGCACTTTGCTAAGACTTTAGAATTTCCTAAGTAAGCGTTTCATACAAATATGAACCTTACTGGTAAAAAAATGAGGTTCACATTCGCATGAAACACTTGCTTAGCAAATTAAAGTATAAGGGCGGTCTGTGAATCTCGCCCTTAGACTCTAAAGGTAAGGAAACACGGCGACACATTACATTCTACACTCAGTGTCGACACCAAGTGTCGTAGTGTGTACATCGCTGTTACACTGAGTTGCGCATTAGCTTGGGTTTAATTTCAGTGCCGCGATTGCATTGTGTCGAATGTCAGTGTCACCGTGTATACAGTGGTGGACATATAATTAGAAACACCAAGTGCGACTTTTATTTTTAGTACAATTTAACTTAATAATTAATGTTTTTCGTATCATATAGGGCTTATACCTATTTATCTACAATCTATCCACATCATGAAGTATTATTATGTCAGTTTTGGAAATATCATACAACCGTTTATGTAAAAACTGGTATGCATGCTACTTTTTACACTCTTAGTACCATCGACTTCCATCGGCTTTGATAAAAGTTGGAAGTCTAATTTTGAGTTTCTTCAGATTGTTAGGGCGAGATTCACAGAATGCACTTTGCTAAGACTTTAGAATTTCCTAAGTAAGCGTTTCATACAAATATGAACCTTACTGGTAAAAAAATGAGGTTCACATTCGCATGAAACACTTGCTTAGCAAATTAAAGTATAAGGGCGGTCTGTGAATCTCGCCCTTAGACTCTAAAGGTAAGGAAACACGGCGACACATTACATTCTACACTCAGTGTCGACACCAAGTGTCGTAGTGTGTACATCGCTGTTACACTGAGTTGCGCATTAGCTTGGGTTTAATTTCAGTGCCGCGATTGCATTGTGTCGAATGTCAGTGTCACCGTGTATACAGTGGTGGACATATAATTAGAAACACCAAGTGTGACTTTTATTTTTAGTACAATTTAACTTAATAATTAATGTTTTTCGTATCATATAGGGCTTATACCTATTTATCTACAATCTACCCACATCATGAAGTATTATTATGTCAGTTTTGGAAATATCATACAACCGTTTATGTAAAAACTGGTATACTTTATAAAATAAAATGAAGCAGCACAACGTACTAAGGTGGACAACTAATTAGAAACAGAAAAAAAACATTATCATAAATATGAACAAAGTTAACGAAACAATAAATAATAAAGTTAAATGGTACAAACGTTTTATAACAAACAATTAATGTTTGGTTGGGAAGCCTCTGCTGTCGATTACAGCTCTACAACGACGTGGCATTGATTCTATCAATGTTTCATACATTTCTAGGGAATATTTCTCCAAGCTTCTACAAACGCGTCTTAAAGTTGTTGTAGTGTGATACTACTAGTAGTACGATATTAGTGATATGTTTATTGGATAATGTTTTCTTTATAATGTACCACAAATTTAGATTTGATTCAAATCCAGACTATTTGCAGATCAATCTAACACCGACACTAATTAGTCTCTTAGAAATGCTTTAGCGTTGTTTCTTTGGTTTGGATTATTGTAGTGTCGGTGTTAGATTGGTCTGCAAATAGTCTGGATTTGAATCAAATTTAAATTTGTGGTACATTGTAAAGAAAACATTATCCAATAAACACATCACTAATATCGTACTACTACTAGTATCATACTACAACAACTTTAAGACGCATTTGTAGAAGCTTGGAGAAACATTCCCTAGAAATGTATGAAACATTCATAGAATCAATGCCACGTCGTTGTAGAGCTGTAATCGACAGCAGAGGCTTCCCAACCAAACATTAATTGTTTATTATAAAACGTTTGTACCATTTAACTTTATTATTTATTGTTTCGTTAACTTTGTTCACATTTATGATAATGTTTTTTTTCTGTTTCTAATTAGTTGTCCACCTTAGTACGTTGTGCTGCTTCATTTTATTTTATAAAGTATACCAGTTTTTACATAAACGGTTGTATGATATTTCCAAAACTGACATAATAATACTTCATGATGTGGGTAGATTGTAGATAAATAGGTATAAGCCCTCTATGATACGTAAAACATTAATTATCAAGTTAATTTGTACTAAAAATGAAAGTCACACTGGGTGTTTCTAATTATATGTCCACCACTGTATGTAGGACGTAGTACTTATTACTTCTATGGTAGGTAACTGCTGAGCGAACACGTTCACACTTAGCTAGACTCACTACAAGCACAGAATATATATATAATATAATTATATCTACTGTGCTATAAGTTTACCCAATATATACTAAATAGCATAGATATATTTTAAAAATGCAGAGCTGGCTATAAATGACGAGATTCTTTTCAAAACTTGGCTATTCAACTTTCGACAGAAAAGTTTGTCAAAACTTGATAGACCCACCAGAAAAAAACGAATAAAACGCATGATTTCGTCAAATGTAGTTTATTCCACTTTGAAATGACATTGCCCATTTTAAAAATACAGTTTTGGATCGAAACATGATTAGAAGGTAATCTAAGAACTATAAAAATATATTATGGCTATCATATAATTAGTTTTATTTATTTAAAGATCAACTTGAGGTTGTTTAATTTTAATTAAGAAATGCTGATAATTAGTTTCAGCAAAACACGATTAATCCACAATCGTTTCATTCAAAACGTGATTATTCCTCTAGAGTACATAACAAAACTTGATTATTCCAATCAGCCGCGTCAAAACTAGATTATTCCATTTCAAATTACCGATAGATTTATTCAAAATATTTTATTGCTTGATTTTTAAAACCTGTGAGTTCACAGGTTTTAAAAATCAAGCAATAAAATATTTTGAATATTTTATTATAGCTAGTTAGCAAAGACTATACTTGTCGTATTTAATAATAATAAAAAAATCACAGACGGAGTGGAAGTCCAGATGTAGAGCATCCTTAGAGGTACCCGAATCACACTGGTATGTCACACCAGTGCGCTTTCATGTTCATCTTGCGCTTTCAACTTTTAATTCCTCTTGCGTCAAGCGCATGCAATATTGATTGCCATAAGACGCATGCAACTTATCGTCTACACCAGTGCGCCGGTCAGTCGTCAGTCGACATACAATAGATGGATTGGCGTGCGCTAGGGGCATGCGCTTTTGTCGAACTAGTAATATAGCATGCGCTATTGCATGCGCTATGGCGCTTCAAATATGCATCAGACGAAGATGCAAGATGAACATGAAAGCGCACTGGTGTAGACATATCTCATGTTCCGCGACTTTTTAGGCCGGGCGCTCATTGTGACTTTTTGTCACGGTGACTTTTTGTTACCAAATCGAATTCTATGAAAATATATATTTGTCACCGTAATATCACGTCACCATAGTGAGCGCATTCCCATATATCATCATAGCATTCGACTTGGATAACAAAAAGTCACCGTGACAAAAAATCACAATGAGCGCTCGGCCTCATAGTTTTCACGCTTTGACAGCTTTTGTATAGAAAATCTGACAAAGCGTAAAAAATAATTCTCAGATAAAAGTTATTTGACGATTGATAAATCTGCCCTAAGTATAATAGGTTGCCTAGATTGATACGAAGATTAAAGACGAGGAAATTTTAATTTTACCTATTTTTAAGTACACAAAGGTAAAATTAAAATTTCCATAATTTTTTGTGGAAAACCTCAGCAGAATGCAAGTAATGGTTGGCATGGTTACGGTGTTGAAGAGTTACAGCGTTCAATTAGCAGATGGGATGGCTCCAACAATTGAGTTTGATCCTCGCTGGATAGTTAGCCACACTATCTACTGGCGAAGTTAACTTAAAGATGGAGTGTCGCAAGAATTTGGAATACCTAATTAGTTTAGCAATGAGATTGGATATTTACATTTATGTTATAGTGTTTTAACTTTAAATTATATTTAAGTGACTATAGAATATAAGTGACTGTTTTCACTTTAAACTAAACCTAAGTAAAAGAAAAGAAAAATTATATCCTAGAGTAAAACCACCTCTACAGACTAAAAGAGTGCATCAAAATATTCCTCCGCATCGCTGTCGACTGGAAGCATGCCCAGAAGGTTGGCAGCGTTGCCACGTTGTATGGTAACGCTAATTCTTTGGCCGAAAAACAAGCCAGCCCTCTGGTCACGTGAAGTGTCGACCAGTGTCCTTCCTATTTCCTTAAAAAGGAGGCATGCATTCGGACCCCATCGACCCCGCGTTTCCATCCCAAACGGCTCAAAGTCATAGTTTCCTATGACTTTACTGTATGTATTTGCGCCGTTTGAGGGTCTCAGCAGCCGCAGCGGCAGCACCAGCACAGCTGGCCGAGCTAAGAAGATGGGGTGTAGCAGGTGTTATGAGTAGGTAACGTCACTAGTGTGATGGAACATCACTACTTTACAAGAAGGCGGGCTACGAAGGTGGCGTCCTTCAGCCAACTCTCTGAGATGTAATACTACAAAACTTAGTTTAATTGAAGTTCAGTATTATCATTTATACAGGGTGTAAAAAGACCCATCACATAGCCGAAATCTACGCACTCTGTACATCAAACTAAACTACATTGACCAAAAATAATTGCTGGGAAACGACTTTTATTTTTTGGCATAAAAAAAAACGCTTTTTTTGTAGCACGCAATGTGTGGTTGTGGCGATGCCGCGCGTTTACATGCGTGCAGCGGCCACACAGCTGAGCCAAGGCGGTCGTGTGCGTTTGATATTCGTTGCGTTTTTGTAACTTCAAATGCGTAATTTGTGAGGAAAAAATTGAAAATTTTGATAAGGTTGTTTGGAAGAAAGTTTAGTATTACTTAGAATACGTTTTTGGAAAAAACTAAAAAAAAAATGTATACTTACTTTGACTTTCAATATCTCCAAAACCAATGGTTTCCCAGGTATGGTCTGGTAGAAAAAAATGATCCCAATGATGGGTAGAATATTTGGTTTTCGTTAAGGGTCTTTTTACATCCGATATAACACACCGACCAAAACAGCAAGGGTGTCGACACAAGTCGTGTCCCACACCAGAGGCCTACCCAACTTCCATGGCAATAACGTCATGCCGTCAGGTCTCTTGCCATCGTCGCGTACCAAGCCGTTAGGTTCTGACACAGCTGGGATGCCGGCGGTGGCAAGAGCGCGACGGATAATGTCATTTAAGTTGGAATGCTATGCTATGCGACCTGCACACCTGCAGCAAGACAGAAAATGGTCTGGACACCATGGTGTCCGAGGCCGTCGACAGCTTCGCCGCAGTGGCACCGATGCGGAGCAACACAAGAAGCACCTACGCGTAGGCATGTGGCGAGCCTTTTAAATGTATGTAGTAACTATAAAGTTGGATGTTTTTGGTATAGTCCGTTCGCAAGCGCAAGTCATAGACACCTTCCTAAGCTATAATGCTGCAAAATGGGTCCCGTTCGTATGGCAGACAAGATAAGGCAAATTGACAGTATCACCTATTGTCTCGTACCTTTTGCCGCTCACGAACCTCAGGCGGTCTTCTTCTTACATCGTATCGGCACGAACTATACGAAAATAGCTCATGCCGTGGTGGAAAGATTAGCCAGTCAGCAAGGATTGGTAGCGGGGCTGACTGCCCAGGGTGCGCCGCGCCGGACATACTTACGGATCGTCACTCGTGGAGGCTAACCTCAGGCGGTGACTAGTACGGACTATAGATGCATGACATGCCATCGCATTACATACAAAAATCATGAATTCTGCTCATCATTCTGTACAACTTTTACCATAGGCCGAATCGAGGCACTTCGAGGGCCCTAATTATCCTTTCCCGGAGGCTCCGGCTGCTTCGGTTGTAGCTACTGCCGTGGTTAAAGGGAGAGAAGATGCAACAAGGAAATGGTATCGGTTGTTAATTAAATAGCTTCTCTTCTTTTTCCGTCTTCGGTGCCCACCAAGTAAGACTCAGTCCCGTAAAAAAATGATGTTTCAATACAGCCTACTGCTGGAGATAAAACTTTCCTAAGTTGTGACCCTGCATCAAAACTCGATGCGCTTTTTCGCATCCAGTTACCCCTAACGCCACTTGCAAACGGGTCACTTGCCACAAGCTGAT
This sequence comes from Amphipyra tragopoginis, assembly GCA_905220435.1. NCBI lineage: Eukaryota > Metazoa > Arthropoda > Insecta > Lepidoptera > Noctuidae > Amphipyra > Amphipyra tragopoginis. The sequence goes on along the minus strand of HG992005.1, from coordinate 12,668,006 downwards.
TCCATGCATTTCAACTGGCAACCACCGGCCACATGAGTGCGGCAAGTCCCTGCAAAAAGTATGGAAAATTAAGTCGACAGCTTGTGGCCGGCCACTTAAGGCAAGTGTGTCCATGATCTAGATGTCATGCAAGTTTCATACATTATTATACTACTATTATAAACCATATCCCTAATAATATTATAAATGCGAAAGTAACTGTCTGTCTACGACGCTTTCACGCCTAAACCGCAGAATCGATTTTGATGAAACTTGGTACAGAGATAGTCTGGAACCTGGAGAAGGACATAGGCTACTTTTATCCCGAAAAACATGGAATACGCGATTAAAGACATTCAAGCGGGGTCTCATTACTTGAAGACTTTTATAAAAGAAGGCTTCAAGTAATGAGACGAGCAGCAAAAAGTTTCATGATCTTTTTTTTAATTTTGTTTTTAATACCCCGCAAAGGCAATTTCAGATAAATCATAGATTGATTATCTTGATTTTAATGAGATTACGTCATTACGTCAATGTCAACATATAACATAATAATTAATTAATTATCGGAAAGTTCAAAATAATATAAATTACATAAATTATTGGACCAATGAGTAAGGCCGCACCAGCCAAGGCCCCAGTCTCCGACTTGTCTAAGTTTTGCAAAAGTTCATTCACGCTAACTTTCGTGATAGAAGTTGTTGGCATCGATGTGTGGCACGATTGCAATGAAGGATGGCTAGATCTTGGACCTATTGCTCATGGAATGAAAATACAATACCAATTGTATCCAGGACAGACCTTCGATGTCGATGTTGTGATATGGCCACATACTGCTAAGGTAAGGGAGGAATTAGTCAACCGTCTAAGTGACAAAACAGCTTATTTCACCTCCGAATAGTGTAAACCTTCAATTATTTAGCGATGACGGTCTTGACTCTTGATTGATAGGAGGCAACCTTATCGAAAATTATGCAGTATCATCCCAAACCGCTCACTTGAATTTTCAAAACTCATTTATTCAAAATAGACTATTACTTAGTTCTTTTTGAACGTCAATGTTACATAAGAAAGCCTCCAAATGCGCCCGCCCTTTACCGCTTCCTAGTGTTTTTGCTGAGAAGACGAAACAGCGCAACAAACTCACCAGCAACACAGATCTGTGTGTCAAGTGAATAACTTAATTGAGTCTATACACAGCAAAAGGTAATATATTACATTAATGAAATTATGCAAAATGCGAACGATAAACAAAGTATAAGTACCTATACAACAAATTCTGGATGAATTGAATTCAAAATTAATATAGATAATTCAACGTAATATCAAACTCAAAACTCATTTATTCAAAATAGACTAGAATTACTTAGTTCTTTTTGAACGTCGGTTTTACAATATAGACATCCCCCAAAAAACCCTCCCTTCACCGCTTCCTAGTGTTTATGCTGTGAAGAAGAAACGGCGCAACAAACTCCCCAGCAACACAGATATGTCTGTCAAGTGAATAAATTAATTGACTCTATACAAAGAAAATCATAATATTTTTTACAATAATAAAATTATGCACATAAAGGAAAAGTAAAAATGAAAATAGTACATAAGTAGGTATATATAGGTATATACATAGGTACATACATTTATATATCAAATCCTAATATTATACTAAACCTGTGCACCTAGTACAGTCAACCACACAGAGATAAGTATAAAGGGAACTAATTACATTCGTAGTTTAATAGAGTTATGCTTGCGTGTGTGAGAGACCACTCAAGTGCATTTCCATAATAAGCATTCTTCCGCCTCGAACAGCGTCACGCCGGACGCGGTCTACGGTGTTTGTAACAGACCACGGCCTGCATAAATGAATATTACGCACAGGATTACAATAACAATTGCTTGCGTAGTGCATTGATATCCGTCCTTTGCCTGTATAACTAACTCTTTTGTTGATTGTACATTCATGGCAGCCGATCTAGCAACGTGAATGTCTGGAAAAAACTCAATTTCTTTCTTTACCGCGTTTTTTTTGTTGTTCGCAACTTTTAACCAATACTAACAGTGTCACGTTTGGAACTTTACCATGTTGTTTTATCATTTATCGAACGTTGACAAGAGTTTTGTGTTACAGAGAAGATTATTGAATCATCTTCAAAATAACTTTTATCTTTAATAATGGATATTCATATTTAGCAGTTATTCGACCTCTGCGTACAATGGTGCCGATTCTGTTATGGACAAACTAAACTTAATTTAGGCTATTGCCGTCTTTTTCACTCTAAGCAGAAAGCACTCTAATAAGAAAGAGAGATACGTCAATAAGAGCTGTCAAAGGACAATGGGACAAAATGTATGGACCCCGTCCCCACCCTTGTAGCACTATAGAGTGAGTTTGATTGAATGAACGAACGAATGAATAGTCGAGAATGAGTGAAGGAATGAATGAAATCGGTTTGAAATAAAATAAAAATGATATCAAATTTTTTATTATTTCCTCATTTTAAATCAATGATTGGCTGAAAAATAAATGCTATACTGACTTAAAGAATGAGTCATTATATTCAAAATGAACGGTTTATAAAGACAATGAATCAAAAATTCCTAAATGGAGAGTATTATAATTATGATTCTTTATTTTTCTGGAGAAGACATTTAATCTATACATATAATAAAACAGTAAAAAAACTGTGTCTGTACATTGAATATGTTAAAAAAACAATAGTTGTGGGGGGTTTAGAACCAGTAATAGAGCACGAATCAAAAAAAAAAAGTCTGTCTGTTTGTCTGTGTGTCTGTTTGTCTGTTTGTTTGTACACGCTAATCTTCGGAACTACTGGACGGATTTGAATGATTTTTCTTTTGTTGTATAGGTATTAAGTCTGGGCAACATATAGGCTATAATTTATTTTGGAAACTTGAACACCTGATGCAGAACTGCAACAGACCAGCTAAACTATAAGAGATACAAAAATGGTACTATAGCAAAAATTATTTCACGTGATGAGCATTATCTGATGAGAGAATAAATTTGAAGATCTGGAACACCTGATGTGAAACTCCAAGAGCCCAGCTACACTATAACATATATCGGAATAACGTCTTAGCAAGAGTTGTTCAGCCTGATGAGCACTCTCTGTTGACGTATAAAAAATGAAGATCTGGAACACCTGTTGTGGAATTCCAAGCGCCCAGCTACACCATAACACATATAGGGAAGACGTCTTAGCAAAAGTTGTTCGGTCTGATGGGCATTTCCTGTTGACTTTTAAAATTAAAGATCAGAAACATCTGATGTGGAATTCAAAGTTATCACTAATTTCACTGTATAATTATAAAATAACATAAGCTTGGAGTAACTTCACGCGGTGAAGGCGGTAACAGTTTAGGACTGATTTTCGACGACGATGGTATATCATTGAAGATATGACTCTACTGGCCAAAACTCCCTTTTTTTTATTAAATCGTATAAATATGCCTTCGAGCTTATGTTATTTGAGTGTTTAATTTCCTTTTCCATTTATCTTCGTGACACGGTAGCCTACCCGGTAACGCAGGGGAGCAGTCACTTAGATTATTAGAAAATTCATGGTTATGCGAACGCGCCATATTGACCCCAAAAAATGATCAAGCTGCAAAAATTAACCAAAAATTTTTGGCGGATATTGTAGGGGATGAAGTGGTTTACACTTCTTTCGACAGTGTTGTCGATCAGGACGACGCCACTAATTACCCAGTTTAATTTCTCAATTCACTTACAGCGAGTGGTCTCCCTGCTCATAAAATAAGACTTAAAGTCGGTGTTCCCATAATGCTGATGCGAAATTTAACTCCGCCAAAACTGTGCAACGGAACCCGTCTTATTGTCAACGCTTTACAACGTAATATAATTGTTGCTACAATCCTCACTGGGTGTGGTGCCGGTGAGGCTGTGTTAATACCGCGCATACAACTTATCCCCAACAATTTCCCCTTTCAATTTAAGCGCATACAGTTCCCTGTGACTACATGCTTTGCCATGACAATAAACAAGTCAGAAGAGCAGACGCTTAAAGCCGCTGGTGTTGACCTGACAACCAGCTGTTTTTCTCATGGCCAACTTTATGTTGCTTTTTCAAGGGTCAGCAACGCTTCCGGTCTTTATATATTAGCTCCTGAAGGAAAAACCCCAAATATAGTTTATAAAGAATTTTTTTTAAAGTTATTTGCAATATTATTGTTAATCCAGTGTACCATTGGGATCCGCTGCGGAATTACGGGAAGAAAAGTTTTTTTTATTGTAGGTATAGGTATTAAGTCTGGGCAACATATAGGCTATAATTTATTTTGGAAAATGGAACACCTGATGCAGAACCGCAACAGATCAGCTAAAGTATAAGAGATATAAAAATGGTGCCATAGCAAAAATTATTCCACGTGAAGAGCATTTTCTGCTGTGAGAATAAATTTGAAGATCTGGAACACCTGTTGTGGAACTCCAAAGCCCATCGATACTATAACATGCATAAGAACGATGACGTCTTAGCGAAAGTTGTTTAGTCTGATGGGCATTTCCTGTTAACTTACAAAAATGAAAGATCTGGAACGTCTCGAATCGTCTCGCGCATCCCGTTGTTTACCCGTCCCCAGGCTCTTAGAATTCGACATCAGACGTTTCAGATCTTCGATTTTGACGACCCCGTTGTCGCTGGCATAAGCAACAGGATCCGCGTACGAAGTCGCGGGCAGAAGCTAGTTATAAATAGTAGGTGCTCAACACCTTTGATAAATTTATAATGCATGTTGTGCTTACCTGTAAGAAATTGGTACACTAGTCTGTAAGTCTATTGAATGTATCTCATATCTTTGTATTAGTGTATTCAATTGTTGGTGAGCCAAATAAATAAAATAAAAAATAAAATAAATAAAAATCTGTTTATTTTCTATTCTGCATTTTCACTTTCGATTATTACTTCATCCCAGACACGTGCTGGCCTAACGAAATTGGCTAAGTGCTTCCCGACACCGAGGTACCATATTATGCTTAACATGTGCGCATGCACCAACTGTCCTCATCCCAGTCAGGCAGGAACAATAGTTCGCTTGGATGGCGTTTAGGCTCTGCTCGTTTGTTTTTATTAATAAATACGTGCTCACTCAGACAGTTCCGAACAAGTACTAACGCCACTAAGAGCAAGCGGGTGCAAATGCGGGTACTTTTTTTGGACTCCTGTAGATGGTCCTTGCGGAACCCTTCTACGTAACCGGGCAGTTATTGGCGAGACCTGAAGAGTCTCCAGACAATAGTGGGGAAGTAAAATACTTAACCTAAGCTAACTACTTGTACTACACTAACATCATGACTACCTGCAACAACAGCACTAAGGGCGACCTCTAGTGGGATTCGGACCTCGGCTTAGAGCGTGGCTGGCGGGGGCTTGACCCGAGGGCGTCGGCTGCGGTTTGGAGGATTCGAGTGATACTGTCGAGTCTCCTACCGGAAAAGTAGATGGCCGTGTTGTCGGCGAAGAAAGCCAACTTGGCGAAGCCACGTTTGGGAATGTCGCTAGTGTACAGCGTGAACAGAAGGGGCGATGGCACGGAGCCCTGAGGGACTCCGGCGCGGATTAGGCGAGGAGACGAGAAGGTGCCTTCTAGGCGATAGCGGAAGGAGCGATTCGACAGAAAGTCTCGAATGATGAGCACGACACTGTAAGAGTTTGTATAATAAATCGTTGTGCCAGACCTTGTCGAAGGCTTTTGCTACGTCGAAGAATAGCATGCCCGTTTTGTACGAGATCATGAAGCGGGAGCTAAGCGGTGTTCGACTATGCGGTGCAATTGTCGAATGCAACAGTGCTTGGTCCGAAAACCGAACTATTCGTCGGGGATGCAATTGTGGGTACGATGCGCAGGTAATGTAAATCCTATCGGGTGATATTACGTTTAAAAATGGGAACTACCGAACCGCTGCTGCCTAAGGCCGTGTCTCGCCTCCGGACGCGTGCTTCTCTCGTTCTCTCTTTCCCACATTGAACTATGGTTACACTAGCTTTGGAGCTCTTCAAATAACCCCTTATCACTAACTAAAATAATTATATTCATATTGAAGTAATAACATAAGCATTTTTTTAAGGTTATTTTTATGGTACTTTAATATTAAATAACTTTTAAACTATACACTTTACAGAAGAGCTGTCATACAATAAAATTAAGAGATTAATAAGGTCTTTCATATACAATAGATAAGAAAGTGCTACACTACTGGGGACGTTTTGTCCCATTGTCCTTTAGTTGAACTAAAAGTTACATACAAATTTAGACGACATTTAAAACGTGTCGACTAAAAACACGATGAAGTTCAAGGCGTAAACTAATTTGACATCTCTTACTTAGTTGTTGTCTATCACCGTCCTTTTCCCGCGCTATCTGTTAATAAAAGATAGCAATTCTCTAATTTTAGTTTAGTTGGTGAACAAGAGAATCGGCACCAATATTTATGAAAACATGAAGAATTTAGGATCATATGAATAATATTATTCATATGATCCTAAATATGATCCTAGATTTATGATAGTGTAATAACCCCCTTAGTAAAATCTTGTATCAGCATATTGCCCATGAGTATACGATTTCCTTAACTTAAAAGCTATTTGGTGCTGTAATTGAGTTTGCTAATAGTCGGGAAGCCATAACAGTTGATAGCTAGAGGCAGGAGGCAGGAGGTAGGTAACTCCGATAAACGTGTTGCATGTAATAAAGGAAATAACTACTCATATAAAGATATTCGAGTAGATGTTTAGAGCGATTACGTACTGCATCCGATCCGAACCCGTGAAAATACGGATAATAAACTCGGACCGAATTCGGATATTGCTTTACGCACTGCACCGATCCGAATCCGTGAAAATACCGATCTAGAGTAAAAATCTCGGACCGAATTCGGATGTTGCGTACGCACTATTCCGATCTCTGATTCAAATCCAAGCATGTCAGGCATCTTTGGCATACCCATTTGGCGTCCGATTTGAATCCGAGGTGATGCGAAAGCTTTCATACAAACATTACTACGGCTACTTCGGTCTGTCAATTGTTCTTCCGAATTAGAAACTCACGGATGACGGATAGAAATCGGATGACGGATGCCGGATGTAGTGCGTAAACTACCATACAAATAGTTGTATGGCTACTTCGGTCCGTCAATTGTTCTTCCGAATTAGAAACTCACGGATGACGGATAGAAATCGGATGACGGATGCCGGATGTAGTGCGTAAACTACCATACAAATAGTTCTATGGCTACTTCGGAACGTATTTTCACCGATTCGGATCGGATGCAGTGCGTAACCGCTGTTAGTAATAGAGTCCCGTTTTACCCTTTGGGTACGGAACCGTAAAAATAATCTTTTAGATTATTTCTGGCTCTCATCTGTCTTCTAAAAATTGTTTATTATTATGATTACCTACATTATTTATAGGTGTTTTGTGGAAGCAACTATAGTTGGGTTCGAACTTGGCAGTTCCTTCAAAGAAGATGGCTGACCTTCTCAATACGTCACGTGTTTCCTGTAAGAGTATTAGATCTGCGGAACTTCGTGGCGACTGTGAATCCGTCTCACGGAATTGGAGCTGTCAGCGCCAGGTATTTAAAGTTTTTTTTAAATATCTAGTTTATTAATAGCTCAGAGAAAAGGGGCATAAGAAAAGAGAGGCCTAACCTCAGCAGTGGGTAGTCTCAGGCTACCGATGATGATGATGGTGACTATGAGTCCAGGGTAGACGAAAGCAGGGTTGTTAGGGATATGAGATTTCGGATCTGGATATAGATATAACAGAAGTCTTTTATCGTTTTTTTTTTTTTTAAGTTAACTCTGCCCCACACTAAGATTTCTCTTGTATCGTGGGTGCGTTTACAGACACAAATCTCACAAACAAACGCCCAGACCCGAAACAACCACCTGTAGGCCATACAAATTTTTGTTCCGTGTGGGAATCGAACCCACGACCCATAGCGCAGAAGCCAATCGCTTAGCCATTGCACCAAACGTGTCGTCGGTTTCGGTTATGGATAGGTATACAAGGTGTAACATAAACAACGCACACCCTTTTAAGGGGTCACTGTACTCATCATTATGAACAACTTTTACTATGGGAGTCCCATGATCCGATGTCAGGTTTGGTCCCATAATGGGACCAAACCTGACATCGCGAAAAAAAATCAGCTGTTCCCTACATTTATGTTCGCATAGGTAAGGGTACAAGTCCGAGACGGGCTGCAGAGCGCAAACTGCTAGTATCGCTTGCGGCGCTGGCATAGTATTTAATCGACATGAAATTTCAGGAAATAGTCAACAAGCTACTTTTTACTGATATGGACACAAATGTTGCACTAATTAGCAGAAATGGAAAGCAACATTTAAAATTTATTAAGACAAGTTATGATTGTTGAGCGTGAGGTCCTGGGTTCGATCCCCAGGCCGGGCAAAGAATTATTGGGTTTTCTTGTGTGAAATTTCTCAGTAGCAGCCCGGTTCGATTTTTGCCCGGTTAATGGCAATAGGCTCGCCCTCTATTACATGGGACTTAAACTTAAGGGCGAAATGAGGGTGTACTATACAACTCTTCCCCACCCTTCGAGGACTTTTTCTAGTCCAAATCAGATATTTATGTTATTACTAGCTTTAGGCTGCGGCTTCGCTCGCGTTAATTTATAATAAAATACAAACTCTTAACACACCACTAAAGTTTCTATAATAAAATAATTCAATCGTGATTCGAAAGACACGTGGCGCCATCTACGAAGTTATTGTTGTTTTCCTCGGGAACAGTACTTCTTTTCGGATGAAAGGTACCCTATGTTCGTTTCTGTACATCTGACAACGTTTATGCAAAATTTCAGGATGATCGGTTCAGTGGTTTAGGCGTGAAAAGGTAACAAACAAACTTACTTTCCCATTTATAATATTAGTTAGGATGACAGATCGTTTTAAGTTCTTAATGAAGATTATTTTGAAATGTTTGCGTTTCTTTTTAATAACATACCTCACCTGCTGAAATACATTTTTTTCCCTAGTTCCAAAAGCGATAAGACTACTGAAGTATACCTGCCTCCCTTGGTATTTGGCCAACGCCGGCAGTTCGCTCCTGTGATAGAATCGGAAACTCCTCTGTGGCATTACATTGCCAATATGATTTGGGATTGGGTTGTGAATTACATCCCTGCTTCGCATTTGGATGGAGTCTTCGATACACCGTATCCAGTGTCAGGTTACACTTTTTGTTTTTACCATTTGCTGTAGACATTTTATTGCTTGTTATATACATATAATATTTGAATACGCTTGAGTGGGAGATAGACCCACGAAAAAGTTGGCATACTTATGGCTCGATGATCTTTTCCGATCATATGTCACTCTACATTAGTTCTGTGGTTAATCAACCGATTACTCAAAAACTGTACTAGAATTTTAGGTGAACAGTTGTTTAAGCAAAGGATTTATGTTAGTAAACACGAGCCTTAGTTGCTTACTGCAAAAACAGACATAAATGTTTTTTCAAAATAAAACCTGTCGTCATTTTTCATACTTCCATTTTTTAGTTTGAATATTTTATGTAGATTTTTTTCTTTACTTTTTAAAAAGCATTGATGCCATTTTATTCTTTTGATATCCAAGTTAGTCTAAAGTTTTATAATGGTTATATTACGTATAATTAAGGAATAAACGTCCACACGCTTTTTTTTTTTTTTTAGAAAAGAACTTTGCCCCACACTAAGATTTCTTTTGTATCGTGGGTGCGTTTACAGACACAAATCTCACATACACAAACACCCAGACCCGGAACAACCATCTGTAGGCCATACAAATTTTTGTTCCGTGCGGGAATCGAACCCGCGACACACAGCGCAGCAGTCAATCGCTTAGCCACTGCACTAAACTTTTCATACTTAATGTATGGGCGCAGTGTAAATTAAATTTCGACCATAACGGCGATTTAATTTCGTAAAGATATTTATGTTATATTATACCGTAGGCAAGCTAGTTTTGATATTAGCTACCAGTTTTTCAATATTTGTAAAAGTAACAATTTAATCCCCTGTTGACGCTTAACGTTTCAACCATGCCCAAGAAGCATACAGCTACGTTCTCCCGTGAGAACGAGTTTAGTGACTGTTAGTAACTGTTTTCATGCGGTTTAATAAGCAGATAGACGACAAATATCCCTAAGAGCGATTACGCACTGCATCCGATCCGAATCCGTGAAAATACGGATATAAAAAACTCGGACCGAATTCGGATATTGCTTTACGCACTGCATCCGATCCGAATCCGTGAAAATAGCGATCTAGAGATAAATCTCGGACCAAATTCGGATGTTGCTTACGCACTATTCCGATCTTTGATTCAAATTCAAACAATTCGTCAATTGTTCTTCCGATTAGAAACTCACGGATGACGGATAGAAATCGGATGACGGATGCCGGATGTAGTGCGTAAACTACCATACAAATAGTTCTATGACTACTTCGTAACGTATTTTCACGGATTCGGATCGGATGCAGTGCGTAACCGCTGTAAAAATTGTTATCTATCTATAACTCCGGATAAATTAGTTTTATTTAATTTTAAGACAAAGTTCAAAAGATTAATAAAATTGGTATCTTACAGATATTAGACACCAAGACGCAGCACTTTACCACGTACAAGATGTCATCTTAAATCCCCCACAGCCAGAGGTAATTGACGAAACAGTCATTGAGGAAAACCTCAAAGGGAAACGTCAAACAAAAGTAGAAACGCAGAAAGTTAAATTTGAAATCAAATTGTCGGGAGATTCGATAATTTCTGGTAAAAATATATTTCAAGTACAGACGCCAGCACATAAAGCTACTACAATCTGTCAAATTTCTTTATTAGATTTTCATCTTTATTTCAAAAGCATTAGGTTCAACGTTGATTGGGAAAATTTGACAGTTTCGGGTAGCTTGAAGTGCTGACGTCTGTACATTAGATGAAAATTTAATTAGGGTTAATCGCGTAGATAGGTCATTAGTAAAACGGTCCCTGTTGGTGATCATATAATACTTAGCAAGGGGATTAATAATAAGGTGGTTACAATAAAATATAATCGTCCATTATTGGCCCGTATTTATCCTGAAAATGGGTACCCTCATAGAATGGTAAAATTAACAGTTGAGAGGAATTTAATTATAATCTCTTCTTCTTCCTAGCCTTTTCCCATGTTGGGGTACTTCTAGTCTACTCAGATGCGGCTGAATACAAGGTGAAATTGTAAACAGTCGACAAACTGCAATGGGAGATTGTACTCATCACTATGAACAACTTTTATTATGGGACCAAACCTGAAATCGTGAACAAAACATCTGCTGTTCCCTACACTTTGACGAGTTATGCGAACATAAATGTAGGGAACAGCTGTTTTTTTTTCGCGATTTCGGGTTTGGTCCGCGTGCTGCGAGCGATCTTAGTTTTCGCTGCCAATTTTTTGTATCTAATTTTTAATACAATAACCACAGAACTATATCTGTGACAATAACCAATTCACTAAGGCATAAAAAACTCTATCTTTTGAAAAAAGAATCGTTGAAATTGCATTAAATTAGCTTGAGAGAATTTAAGTACATAGGTTAAAAATGTGCTTGCAATTTTTTTTATTTAATTATATTTATGTCTACGGCCCGCCGCACTTTGGTCGCGTTTTCGTACGAATTTGGTTAGTACCTGACAGACTATGGGAACTCGTACACGCACGACTAACTCATAATCAGTGTTCGCAGTCCCATAGCACTTTAGAGTGATCCTAGGATCTAGGACTATTCAAATTCACACGAAAACGCGTCCAAAGCGCGGCGGGCCTTATCGTTAAAATGTTTAGCATCCACAATATTCAGTATTATAATAATTTTAGTGAGCACCTAACCTAACGTAATTGGAAAGCTCGAACCAATTTATGTAGCTGTAAAGGTCGAAGGTCCCTAACTCCCTATTACCTTCTGTAGACTCTTCATAATAATAACTCTTACAAGTGCCTAATAAGGACCTATGGTAGGCTCTGAGAACGCCCAGTTAACGAGTTCGAGTTTTATATCATATGTAAATACTTCTTTAAATAATTTTATCAACAAATATTTGTTGAATTTGAGTTGAAGGATTAAATTTAGATTCAGAAGAAATCTATCATCTTGCTTCCTAATTAAGAGTAATAGCACAGATTAACTAATAGTTAGTAAGTAATAGTTCAACTTATTTATTTTCAGGAGCAGGGAGAATAGTAGCGTTTGAAACTGTAGGCGACGCGCCTGCAGAAAACTCAGAAATAATAGTTTTGATAAGCAGTAACAATTTACCAGCGCAAGACGATTTTACAGTTTTCTTTGTCAATATTTGCACTCTCACAGATATTCCAATCGAAAATTTCAAGAACAAAGGGTAATGATCACTTTTTAATTTCATTTAAAAAAAATGCCGTTTGGAATAATGCGGTAGCTGCGTAGAAAATGTTATGTCCCGAGTTGCTACACTGCATGTAGGGACATCATGGCGCGTTCCGATTTCCAATAGATTGGTATTCAACTCTTAGATATTTTCGCTGGTTCAAATTCATTGTTTGATGACCTTGTTAAAAACAGGTTTGTCAATATACACAGTCTAGGAGCTAATCGCCTGTAGTGGGTTGATAGCTGCATAGCCAGTACTCTCGCACCAATTACACTGTTGCCCTCTACTGGCTTGGGGTGTTTGGGCAAGCAAATTGAATGGTTATTCCGTTATCTATCGGTCGTCGACGCCTCGTAATTGGTAAGGTGCACCGCATCTATATGAGTTTGACGTAGATAAGCAGAATATTCAGTGTCCTTCTGTGTGACTTGCTGACGAGTCGGGCACAATTATTCGGACACAGTGTCCGAATTGACTCATTTTAATATTTTTTTCACTGATGATTCGGACACCATCAAATTATTGAACCTGTATAGTCAGATAAAAAAGTTTTAAAATAAAAACGGCTCCTTTCGTTAAAATACGCTTAAAAACTGATTTTTTACAACCATAGGCTGGGCGGAGGGCGGATTTCTACAATTAAGGTATCGTTGGAAGTTTTTTATCTGACTGTACAAAACAGCTTTTTTTATTGGTGTCGATCATCAAAGAAAAAAATATTGAAATTAAAATGTGTCAATTCGGACGCTATGTCCGAATATATTGTGTCCGAGTCGTCAGCAATTCTTCTGTGTTACTTTCTAATCGTGCTCCCACGTTATAAAATGTAATATAACATTTGTTATTTGTTGTTTTTTTTTTATAAAATTATTGTTATTATCAAAACTGTTAAACAACAAGTATGTACACACGGCTTATCAAGCTATAATTTCCAGTATAAGCTGATCTCTACGTAAAGCCTAAACAATGCGAGATCATCTCATATTGGAAATGTATTGTATGATTTGTAGGCGTGCGATCCTAAAAAAAATGTTAGTGTTTCATAATGTTACCTACATTACATTTTAAAACCTCATTGTAGGAGAGCACTATTCGTAGCACCTAAAAATAAAGTTGATTGTAGATTTACGCATATTTATACGAGATGGACAATTAGTGAAGAAGAACATAGTTCAGAAAATCAATCTTTGAATACTAGACAACGTAAAAGAGAGGTTAATTTCAACGATCATCACTCAGTACCACTACCAAATGTTTTGGCGACAGATATCATGGGTAGATTTATAGATGAACCTTTTCGAATTGAGGTAACTTTGAGTTTTAGGTACTTACTAGTTTATAGTAATGATCACAACAACATTAGAATGGGCGATTGTTCCTAAAAATTATAATGTAATTATTCGAATGATTTGCTAATTGGTTATCGAATGATTATTCATCATTCGAATGAATTTTCGGTTTTCGAATCATTTTTCATTCGAATGATCTTTCAGTATTCGAATGATGAGAACATTCGAATGTTCATTCGAGTAAAAACAAGTTTACTTAGCCAGTGTAATGTTGCGTAAATACATGTGTTTTTGTTTTGACTTCGGTTTGTTTTTGTTGTCTTTTGTACTCTAACGTTCTGTGTTTTAATCAAATTAATTAGCAAGCCACTGGTGTAGAAAAGTTTTGTTTTTCAAACAGTGACGTGAAACGAATTAAAATCACTAATTAATACAAAGTAAAATTGAACATAGTATGTGAACCGAACAAAAGTATATTAGCTTACATTTGATATTATAGATTAATTATTATACACTTGGTAACGTAATTTTTGTACAGACAGTCACTGACACAGCTCACTTGACATCTTTTTTAGAAAGTCATAATTTTATTTTTTTGCAATGTCATTTGTTCAATATGCTTCATTAAGCTGTTATTCTTATGAAAAAAAAATACGACTTTAATAAAAAAACTTAATTCCTAATTTAAATTCGAATAATATTTTCATTCGAATTATTGAAATGGCGAGCTATTCGAATGATCTTTAGAATGCAGAGCAGAAACTAGCGAATGCTACGCCCTACGATTCTTAAACACTTATTTTGTTGTTGCACATTACATGCATGCATCTTCCCATTTCCATCCACTTAAACCCGCGCGATAAATATATTTCATCAAGCTACTTTTAGGTAATGAATATTTATAACAAATATGTGATTGTAGCTCCGTGGATTAAGAACGCCTCCAATGCCTGACAGGGCAAAATTTTTTGGATACGCAAAGGGTGATCGAGATTTTGGCATAGCTGTGCCACCAAAGTTACATGATCAAGACACAGATGTTCTTATTGCAGAGACAAAGATTGATGCTAGATCATTATCAAAAACGAATGGGTTTATCAGAGGAGAGTTTCCATTATATCCACCTGAAATCTTTGTGGTCAATTTGGAACGTGAGGCCATTTGTACAAACGACATAAATGCAGTAAGAGCAAAAGTAAAACCTGAATTGGTTATCCAACCGGGCGACATCTTAGAGGCACAGATGTTGATAGAAGTATCTTTGGGCCTCGTTGGATGTAAGCCGAAACATGTTGTTCAAACATTTTCAAGGTTATACTGTTTTATAAGTGATCCTCAGGCTATAATGATGATAATACGTCAAATTACAGAAATTAATGAGACAGCATTGCTATCAGGGAATAAAGAGGGTTTGTTGACAGGATTCGGATTGGATACAGGTGATACAGTAATGTTATATGTGGAAGGTCCAAAGGAAGGCCAGATTTTGCGTGTATGGGAACAAACAGAAGATTACTTTCCTAATGTGAAACCGGTTTTCTCAACTTCTTCTAGATATTGTTGTCGTTTATATCCTGGTAAGTAGAAAGGGCTTATTTGGTTTGATTTATATAAGGAGTGTCCTCTAGTATGCTGTGCAATTAATCTGTTTGAATGGCTATTATTTTACCTATATATTTCCCGAAGAACCTTCATTGTTGCGGTCATCAGAATGCTCGTGCAGTGAATGTTTTTAGGCACATGAGATAAAACGTCCGCCACGTGGGTTGGGAGTAAATCAATATAAACAGAAGCGTCCCATTTCTTTGGGCTAGACTAGATTTTCAGAAGTATGACAGAATTTATAGGTTCTCATTTCAAAATGTGGCAATATTGTTTTTGTTCGCAGAATTGCTTCAGGCTGCAATGCCTTTTAATATTTTGAAGATGTTTGTGCCCCTGTCGGTATTATTAGGTTTGACTCCAATTTATGCTCGTCCAGCCTTACCATTACCTACTCGTTCTGTAAGTTGATTTAACAATTTATCATCAACTCACCGTTTTTTTTACTTTAGGGTTATATCAGAAGCGGCGAATATCTATAATTTTGAACGGAGCGAGTGTTATCCGACCTTTGCGAATCAATGTAAGTTATCTGGCTTTCGCTCTTCTGAATGCTTGTAACTGACATAATATTATTAATTCATACTGGGAAGGCTAAGCTTGCTCGTCGAAACATGGGGTACTGATATGTTTAAGAAAACCTTGGGTTATTCGGACATGAACTAATTGTTTGATATGATTTGTGTTTATCGAACACACTTCTTACACTTGGCACCGTCTAAAAAAAATGTAGGCAACTTATCGGGGGCTAGCAGATTAATTTTCAAAAAACCATTTCTCTGGCACTCGTGACGAATTGATCGCTAACCCGCCATTTTTTGTCTTCTGAGCCTCGTCCCTCAGTAATATGAATTGCAGTCAGGTAACGTTCACTTTGTGGGATTCCCCCTTGTAACCGTCATTTAAGCCTCCGAACTGTGAAAGAACGATAGAAACGTTAACGTGATTTTCTCACAGGCGGTGCTGAAGATAGGACGCTTGGTAGCCAGCAAGTTCTTGTCCTACCCGTGTCGCCACGCGATGCCAACAGCTATGGAACTGAAGAGCTTTAGACTGGAGCTCTGCGTAGCAAACCGGCCTCCACCCGTTACCATTTCAGAAGTACCTCTAACTAGAACAAGTAATTCAGCTTTATTAACATAATAACAGCAGGAGACAGTTTGTGCCTTCTGATAGGCAGTTTAAACTGGTTACCAATGATTGGGAAGAGTAGTAGCGCGAATGCGTGTGGTGAAAACTACGTGAACTCACGCACTTATAAAAGATTAACTTTATGTTGGATATAAATACTTTTGGTGCAAACGGTTTCGGTTTAGCCACGGGCGGCGCGGCGCGGTGCGGCACCTCTATTGCTTTAGACTGCGCGCGGCCGGTCATCGAGGCCAAACGGATTCACTGATTGAAAAAATGTTTTAAAAAATGACATTCGGATAATTCAAATGTTGAGCCGTCGCGTTGGATTATTGATTTAATTCGTTTGATTGTCGACCATCGGACCTGTCGACTCCGATTGGTGGACTCGCTATAATCGAAAGTTACTTTATTACTGATTGGCACTACTTAAACGCATTCCAATCGGACTCAGTCCACTTGATTACGACAGAAAAAAAATAATTAAACGCACTCGAGATGATTGAAAAAAAGAATTATTCGAAAAAAAAACGAATACGAGAATCGCCCTTAATTGTTTTTTTAGGGTTCAGTATCGATGCTTAAGGTGAAAGATACGGGCTGTTCCCAGCACTTTTCCCGCTAGATGGCGCTGAAATCATTATTTTGAGTTTATTTCGTTTTATGTGAAATCTGAGCATTACAAAGTTGTAGAAGTAGTGTTCGCGACACCTGGTCATTACCTTTTAATGAACTTGATCATAACAATGCCTCAAAATCCACCCAATTTGACACAGAATCCCATAATAACATCTGTCATTGAATTTACACACTTTTACACACACATAGACGTATTCCCTACGTTTACAAAGTTTACCACTAGATGGCGTGCATTTAAAAAAGGGCTAAAATATTTTGTAGAAATACTCTCAATAGGGGTAGGCAGAACGACACCTACGATAAATTAAAACTAGTACTATTTTAGGAAAATAAAAGTTATATTTTAAGGCGTAAAACATTTAATTGATTAATAAAAAAAGGAAATAAATAATGTCAAATATACACAGTAAAATATAGTTTTATTTTATTACCTAAGTTTTTAGTAAAACAAAAATCTAAATCTTTATTGAGTTCAATAAGGTATTATTTCACCTTTTATAGTAAATACAAATTAAAAGCTTTATACAATGATTATGTAGATTCTAAACAAACTACTACAAAAAATTTTCAATTGAACAAAAATTATTTCTTCTTGTCTTGAAACCACTGCTTCACAGGTGCTACAAAGAAAAATAACTTTACTTAGTATATTTGTAAAAAATAACTTTACTTAGTATATTAGTACCAGCGTCACCATCATTGATTTTTAACCGACTTCAAAAAGGAGGAGGTTCTCAATTCGTCTGAATGTTTTTGTTTTTTTTTTTTTTTTTTTGAAGTTAGATTTCGGTGAGGTTGGCGGTGTTCGATTTAGCGGCATATTGGGCGTTCAAATGCACCAAAAGCAAAATAAAGCAACAATGAATGCGGATTTTTCTTTAATTAAGCAATGTTGCAGGCAGCAATTTGTGCAAGTATTAATTATAATATTTCAGAAATTTCTCCAATTTTTTCGTAAAAAAATCTCAGATTTTTCTGGTATTTTAGCAGCATAATAAAAAACATTCCAAAAAGTAATGTGTTTTGCGGAGGTTTGAACTTGATACTCACACGATCACGTTCACTTACAGTCCGGCCCATGTGTCATCGGACCAAGTCGTCGTTACTAAGAGAGTTGAAAATAGCGTTCTATTTAATAAAAATAGGTACTGTAGCTGCAGGTGTAAAGCTTGTCCTTGCATTC
Organism: Amphipyra tragopoginis; assembly: GCA_905220435.1. NCBI lineage: Eukaryota > Metazoa > Arthropoda > Insecta > Lepidoptera > Noctuidae > Amphipyra > Amphipyra tragopoginis. The sequence continues at coordinate 12,649,752 of HG992005.1, read as the reverse complement.
ACTTTCAAGGACACTTGGCCCGGCGCACGCTAACACGATTTTTTATAACAACTTGTCTTGATTTGCTGTTGATAATTTTGATAATATTGTTAATTGTGTGTTGTAATTGTTTCAATATTTTATCACTGAGATGGTAATCACTAATTAATTGATCGTTTCACTGATAGTTTACACAATATTTTGCAATTTAAACAATTTTTTTTGAATTTAAAACACGGAACGTTCAAAAATACGTCTGCTCGCGACGGCGTCTCGGCGGGGGGCTATATGCATACAAAGTATTCTTTACCTGGTAAAAACATACCCCAAGATTGCTTTTTCACGAAATTTAATGTTGTGGTTACTTTGGTGACTTACTGAATAATTTAATTCATGGTTGACCATAAAATATACATAATGACAACATCGACACGTAGGTACGTAGGTAATTAGTATTGTAACGAGATTGCAGCGTCTAAAACCCAACTCACGGGCCAACTTGCTGTTTCTAATACTTACCGTCGAAATATACCTAGGTAATTTTATTTTACAATAAAATTGCGTATTTTGAATAATTAATAAAATTATTTACCTACCAATAATAAATTGCAATAATTATATTCAATTGAAATCAATTACATAAGTACCTACTAGACATATTGCAATTTGAATAAATTAAAATAGCATACAAAATATAACACGCAACAAATTCCGCGCGCAAATCCTAGTGCATCAACATTACGTTCAACAAATTGAAAATGTACATGCATTCGAATCATAGTCAAATTAGCTGGCAACGCAGCCGCCGTCAAGGTTACAGAAGACCGGCAACGCTGCATATTTTAATATCTATTTACAATATCGCCTGCACGCCATCTATCGCTTACAATTTTAAACTATAACAAACATGGCGCTTAGTTTGCTTGTCAAAACAAACCCACACATGTAAAGAAGTGTCAAATTTTGTCTGAATTTCATGATTGTTTTTCTCAGTAATTAGTGTAAGTTATTTCCTAAAGAGTGAATTCGCGAGCACATTTGATTGTAGAAAAGTGATAAAATGATTCGTTTTAAACAAAGAGTGTCTATTTTTAGCGTATAATCCCTACAAACATTGTATGGACGGTCCATCGGTACATGCACCTTAAATATGTGTGCTTATTATGTGAGTTTTCAACGCTGGTGTTTTTGTATTCGGTAGAGACTTTCTAGTTTAGCAAGATTATGCAATAAAACGATTTTTGTAAAGTGTCCCTTACTAAGTTTTGAAATGGGACAGCCGATCTAGAGGCCGGCCCCTAGACACGACACTACTTACTATGTTAGATGTAAATGAGGAAGCTGTTTCCTGTTAAAAACTTTTTATTCCTCCATAGATCCCGGCGAACCGCAAATTACATCAAGGATCAATTGGGAAAATAAACCGTAATACGGAGATCCTGTGACTTCTTGTGGTGTCTTTGATCTTTTTGAAAGAATTGTGATAAAATTAAATTACGGTGTAATTTTTATTAGGATTTATTTATTTACACACAATATCATTTAAAGAGAAACAATGTTTATAATATTAACACAAAGGTACTGCTTATTTCAAATTAAATTTCTGTCAGCAGACCTGATATTTATTTGCCCGATTTTTATTCTTTTTGTGTATGTATTCTTAATTTTAAATATCGTATTAAAATAAATTTTACGCCATTATGATATTCCTCCTGTATTAAATAATTAAATACAGGAGGAATATTGGAGTGCCATTATTGTTGAGACATTATTGCTGACTGGCTAATCTTTTCACCACGGCATGAGCTATTATGTCGTATAGCTCGTGCCGACACGATAGAAGAAGAAGAATTGTTGAGACTCTGAACAAATGTCTGTAGGCAAAGGAAATCTGTAAAAAAACATACATGAACCCTGAAATCATAACACTCCTTTTTTTGGGCAGTCGTGTAAAAATAGTGGCGTATTTAAAGGAAAACCAATAGAGTCCATTTTGATCATTTTTGGATTATTTGTCTGTTTACCTGTTTATCGGTTTGTTTGTGGACGCTTCACACGTCCACGTTCACGTAAAAAGTACTGACTCAGTGCGTTTGACTTTTATAAAAAATATTGTCCGTATCTGGGAGTAACATTTAGTTTTTGTTTCATCGTAATCGGTTCGCTCAGTGAAAAGATTAAGTCAAAGAATTTAAAGTTATCCAGTAAAAAATTGTTTAATTATTGCGACACAATATTGCTATCCGACTTCCACGCGGACGGAGTCGTAGGTACAGCTAGTTCTCTATAAAATCATAGCAACTTTGATTCCGCAAGTTATTGCAAACCCTTAGTTCGTAAAACTTGTAGAAGTCGACTTGCTGCGTTTGAAAGTCGGTTGCATAAGTCAAAATAAATCTTGCTAGTGAATTTGGTGCTTTAGCCGCGAATGCCAAGCCGCAAGCAATTGACACAGCCGCGTCAATTGAATCGTTAAATTTGAAATAAGAACGACGACGTCCACATTTCACTTGAGCGCCATCAAACCTTAATTTTAAAGTCCATAACACTTAACATCATCAGTCAATTACTGTTCCACTGCAGGGCACGGGCCTCTTCTCAGAATGACTAGGATTTAGGCTTTAGTCCTCCACGCTGGCCTGCTGAGAACTTTTTGGAGCTCCCTCATATATCCAGGTTTCCTCACGATGTTTTCCTTCACCGTTAACGCAAGTGATAACCAAATTATGATCCGCACACGAACTCGAAAACTCGAGACCCTTCTGCATAGAAGGTAAGCATTCAACCGCTAGGCTATCACTGCTTCTTAGTGCCAAAACACACTTAGCGTATCCTGCGTCGCGTGTCTTGCGCAGAAATGCGCGCGCACGAAATTTTGCTGTAATACGCTCGGCGTAAATACGAAGGCCGCGCAGGAGAATTTCGTCGGTGAAGTTCTAACAGTGCGTAAGCCAGTTTGTGACAAAAACAGACGACACTGCGAAAGTGACAATATTACTTGAAATCAAAAAGACTATTAGGATTTTCAAAGGTTTAATAAATCATCAAAGTGTTTATCTGTAATGATAATTAAAAACAATATTGCGTTCAGCGTAGGTTACGCTCGTTTTAAATAGTTTTTTCACTCTCTTGTAAAGTAGCCATTTTTGACTTCCGCACTGTAGAACTTCACTGACGATTTGTATGTAACGTGAGCGGGAACGTGTGATTACGCATACGCGTAACATACAAACTTTGCCGCGCAAGATACGCTCAATGTGTATGCAGCCTACACATCATAACTTTTAACAAAACATGTCAAAGTTAAATTTTACAATGTTCACTACTAACATTATTTGTAGTAAACTAATTAGCATTGTTCAAACCTTAGAACACGCTAAGTTACGCGACTTTGCAACAATACGTGTACAGTTATTTAAGACAGCAGGTTGTTTAACTAAACTTTGGAGTTACGCGGCTTGTCGGCTCCTAAGTCAGGTAAGAAGCTTACTAAAACGGTGGTTTGGGTTTCTGTGCTAACACTTTGCGAATGGTTAGCGAAATTGACGTGATTGGGGAGAGTTTAAGATGTTCAATAATTTTGATGTCTTTATTATTTGGAGGGAATGTCGAAGTAGGTAATTAAGACTATTGATGCTCCTTGTATTGCTCCGCATCGGTGTCACTGCGTCGAAGGCTTTTGACGGCCTCGGACACCATGGTCTGTTTTGCTGCAGAGATATTAGTGCAGTTCGCATAGCACGGCACGCCAACTTAAATGACATTATTCGTTGCGCTCTTGCCACCGCCGGCGTGCCAGCTGTATTAGAACCTAATGGTTCTGGTAAATGGTACGCGACGATGGCAAGAGACCTGATGGCATGACGTTATTGCCATGGAAGATGGATAGGCCTCTGGTGTGGGGCGCGACTTGTGTCGATACCCTTGCTCCATCCTATCTTCTTAGGTCGGCGGGCTGTGCTGGCGCTGTGCTGCGGCTACGGAGATCTTCAAACGGCGCAAATGTAGCAATCTCATATGAAACTATGACTTTGAGCCGTTTGGGGTGAAAACGCTTGGGTCATGGGGTCCGAGTGCACGCCTCCTTTTTAAGGAAAGAGGATGAAGACTGGTCGACACTTCACGTGACCAGAGGGCTGGCTTGTTTTGTGGCCAAAGAGTTAGCGCTAGCGTTGCCATACAACACGGTAACGCTGTCAGCTTTCTGGGCACGCTTAGACTTAAAACGCACTAGCGGCCAGCCGCATTACGGCGTGCCGCTTGCGGCTGGCCGCATATCGATTTTTATATGAAACCGCATGATCGCAACGCACTGATTTCCGGCCAGCCGTCGTGCGCCAGTGCGTTGAGATCATGCGGTTTCATATAAAAATCGATATGCGGCCAGCCGCAAGCGGCACGCCGTAATGCGGCTGGCCGCTAGTGCGTTTTAACGCTTATAGTCGACAGCGATGCGGAGAAATATTTTAATGCATTCTTTTAGATTGTAACGAGGCAGTCATTGAATTGTTTTACAAATCAGACACCTACACCAGTTACCTAAATATCTCAAAAAATATATTTTAGAGGCATACTTACATTTTGATTAATAAGAGACTATAGATGCGGATGATATGGTGCTGCTGAGCCCATCGATCAATGCGCTACGCAAACTGTTGGGCATTTGTGAGTCGTATGCGGAGGCCCATGGGCTCAAATATAATGCCAAGAAAAGTGAGCTAATGGTTTTTAAAGCTGGTACCAAAGTTTACTCGTCTGTACCTCCGGTTATTCTGTGTGGCACACCGCTCAAAAGGGTGACGCATTTCAAATACTTGGGCCACTGGGTCTGCAACGATTTGTGCGATAACATGGACATTGACAGGGAGCGCAGGGCGCTGTCCGTCCGGTGTAATATGTTGGCTCGCAGGTTTGCACGTTGTACTCTGCCAGTAAAAGTGACTTTGTTCAAGGCCTACTGCCAATCGTTTTACACGTGCAGCCTGTGGGCCAACTACACGCAGCGGGCGTACAGCGCACTGCGTGTACAGTACAACAATGCCTTCAGGGTGCTGTTGGGGTTACCGAGGTTTTGTAGTGCTTCAGCTATGTTTGCTGAAGCACAAACTGATGATTTTTTCGCCATAATTAGAAAGCGGAGCGTTTCACTTCTTGGTCGCCTGCGTGGTAGCACTAATGGCATGCTGAAGGTATTGTCCGAGCGATGGGATCTGCCCCTTTTAAAGACATGGATGAAGTTGCATGCTAGTGGATCCTCACGTTTTATTTAATGTTTTGTTATTGAACATTTTTATATCTCAATTTTATTTCATTTTAATTTTAAATCAATCTTTATTTTTAATTTATTAATTTTAATTTTATTTTATTTTAGTTTTATTTCAATTTCATATCAATTTTATATTATAATTGTAATTGAAAATCAAATTTATATGTTTTACTAACACTAGTTGTATAAGAAAATTGTTACTAACCATTTATGAGCTCTCAGCTTGAATTAAAGTTTTCTATTCTATTCTAAGTATTCTACAGATAAATATAAAAACAAAAACTGTAATATCATCTCTTTCCTCCGGTTTCAGAATTGTGAATTCGGAATAAGAGCCCAAATACACGTCCGATACTTGCCTCCGATAGTCGGCTTCGATAGTCTGATCAGACTATCTGAAGGCCTCCGCATTATACATTTGTTTGAACATGAATTAGGGTGAAAATACGCGTCCGATAGTTGCTTCCGGGAGCCGGATCCGACTATCTGATCGGATTCATGAAATACACATACGATTCTTGTGTCCGATTTTTTCTGGACGGCGATGACGCCCGGACGATGCTTACGATTCTGAAATCCGATCCGATAGTCTGATCGTACGTGTAATTCATGTGCAAACAAATGTATGACGAGGAGGCCTTCAGATAGTTTGATCAGACTATCGGAACCGATTCTCGGAGGCAAGTATCGGATGTGTATTAGGGATCTTAGGCTCCAAATACACGTCCGATACTTGCCGCCAGCAAAGTGAAAATACGGGAAGTTAAGTCATTGCGAGCATAAAAATGAAATAAGTAAGCATTCAAGGCATTGCGCGGGCAATAAATTAGAGTGTCATAAAAATGAAAAGGAGATAGCAATAAAATCTGTCATCTTAAGTAATGCCGTCGTGTTTTAGGCTTATCTGTTAACGACGACAGAAATCTTCGCCTCCGTGAAATTGGTATAAGATGTTAAAGTAGAAAATTTATCGCTCCGCTTGTCACGGAAATAACCTATTCTTGTTACTTAATTAAACTCATATTTTTGTGAAGATTTTTAGAAATTGACGAAGTGGCGTTTATGTGTTGGGTGGGTGTAAGCAGAGATCGGAATTTAATGGCAAAACAATTGAAATGTAATATAGAGTCATTGTTTTTTTTATCGGGTATTCAAGCTCTCTATTACATTTCAATTGAAGCGTTTTTACAAAAACCGCATAACTTTTTTTCGTTAAATTCAACTTCATAGCATTGTCAATCTCTATATTATAATAAATTATAAAATGAATCCCTATTTCCCTTGGTCACGGCATCACGCGTGAGCGGCTGGATCGATTTCGCAAATATTTTTTTCTTGTGTTTGTAATTGTCAGGAGAAGGTTCTTATGAAAGAAAGTTTTGATATTTAAAAAAAAACTAAATTATCTCAGTATGTATGTGTATTCTTCATTTGTTTATAGCATACATGAAAATGGTTGTAACTTTTTGTTACCTACTATTTTGATTTTGTTTCTAAAGATAGGTAGTAGGTAAGTAGTAGGTAGGTAGTAAGTAGGAAAAAGGGGTTACCCTTGTTTCATCGAAAAAAAATGCCAAAAGTTTCCGCATAATTTCATTTGCCAAATTACTACTTAGCAAATATACTCTTCACAAATAAATTGTAACGCAAACCTAATGTTTGGCAAGTGAACGTTTAAAATAATAACTTGCTTACCAACTAATACTTTTACCAATTTTAATGTAGTCAAATATTTCAGTTGGTGTAACATATTTTATGCAAAATAAAAATTATGTTTCTGGCACTCGCCGGCCGCTACCGCGGCACGCTCGCTTCGCTCGCTCGGCTCGTGCGTTGTGTGGTCACAGTTCTAGCCTAACCTAACCTAGCTATTTCGATTTAAAAAAGATATAAGCGTGTTACAATAATTTGACTAAATGTTTATTGTCTAAAGATTGTTTGCTGTAATAAATCATTTGATAAAAGACCAAATGTCTTAATGATATTATCCTTGATAATATTATGCCGAGTAAAAATTTGACCAAATGAAAATGTGCGTACTAAAATCATTCCAAAATATTGCATTGGAATAAAAAAAGGTTGCTAAAATGCGTTTGGGTAATGAAATTTTGACAAAATAGTTTTGGCAAAACGGCAGGCTCCCAGGAGAAAGTGCATTGCAACGCATGCCGGGTACCTACAGCCAGTGTTAAAGATAAAAATATAATTTATGTTAATTTTGTATGAGTCATGAATTAAATTATGTATTATTTTAATCTTAAATGCTTCACATTACTACAAACTATTTATAAGAATACTTAGGCGATTCGCACACTGCACCGCATCACGCAGCGTAGCGCGGGAGTGCGTGTTTTTATGTTGTTTGCAAGTATTGTATTTGTATATAAAACACGCATAGTGCAAAACACTGAAAACACAGCGCGTGAATGCGTCACGATGCGGTGCAGTGTGCAAATCGCCTTAGGATAAAAGAGGATGAAAATGCGGGATAAGCTGTTTTTGTAAAAAACGCTTCATTATTGTTTTGCCATTAGATTCCGCTCTCTGGTGATAAATCATTTTCATCATCTTATTAGTTTGTAAATGTCTACTTAACAAGCGATCATTGAAAGCGTCTTTTAGCATAACATAAGCACAATCCGCCTGTCACTGTCCCACTGCTGGGCACGGGCCTCCTTTCAGAATGAGAAGGGTTTAGGCTTAGTCTACCATGTCAGTCTGGTGTTCATAATCACAAACCATTGATAACAATTCCCCTTCGTTATCGGGGCGAGTCGTAAGAGGCGATGAACCTGGCACCATCATTGTGTCTGAACAATGGCAATAGGTTCGCTATCTATTACATGGGACTTAATACCAGAGGCGAAACGTGGATGTATAGACTCCTGTGATAAGAGAACACCTCTGTTTTATCCTTGGAGATAAAAGGCGTGATTGTATGTCTTTGACGAAACTCACGTTCTTTTCCATACACTGCACCAGGGGTGGGCAATTTTGCTCTGCCTAAGCTAAAATTTTTGGCTCAAATAGTTATGTTCATATACTTACTCTTGTTCTAAACGGGAGGGTTGGCAGGCCGGATTAACACATTCGAGTTCACCACACTTTTCATAGAGCTCATGCGCGATGCCGCCATAAATATTGCTAGTGGGCCTTCCAGGAGGGTTCTCGGCATTACGTTTGCGGTAACAGTGAACCCTCGGGAATGCCTCTTGGCATACGCTTAAAAACCATGTCATAAAACACGTAACTACGTACCTTGTTAAATAGTGTTTTCAGGGAGTCTTGTTGCTTATTCTAAGATGGTGAATTTTCTAAGAAAAACCTACAATTAAAATGAGCCCTCCACGATGGCACTCGGCACTGATCGGGCCGGAGTTGGCCCACGACCGTATTTTACACGGAAACCTACTTCATCATTATTACCTTATAAACTATTTTCGATTACCTGTGTTATTCTTCGAAATAATAATTAGCATTGCATTGTAAAAGCAAGCAGTGAATGACTTTGCCAAGGAAATACTGTGCTTTTAACATTCTCACAATGAGAAACAGTCGCGTATTAATAAGCCTTTCTTATGATGATGGCCCAGGGGGTAAGTCACTTGTCCCACCGCGAACGATGAGCCAGAAGCGAGTAGAGCTATAAACTAGAAACGAGTTGGCGAGCAGCGAGAAGCGAGTGTGTAGTTCCGATAGTTTCGTCGCTAGGCGCTAGGCGACGGGCGATTACTCGCACCATTCGCAAATAACCGCTAGTTGGTCTCTCGGCGTGAGTTCTGACCGCCAAGCGAGCGTCGCTGAGTAAGTATCGCTGAGCGAGTATTATCTTAGATAGCTATTCTCGCTCAGCGACAAACTAGTGGAGCGAGTCCTCGCCGGCAGTGTGAACAGTCAGCGATTAACTATTAATATATGCATCTCTTTTGTTTACAAGGAATGTATATCTATTTGTACCTTTCTTGAGCGAGAAAATAGCCGATAGTTAGTCGTTTCCTCGCCGGCGGTGAGACAATTGCCTATCGCTGAGCAAGTATCGCTGAGAGAGTATTATCTTTGATAGCTCTTGTCGCTCAGCGACAAACTAGTGGAGCGAGTTCTCGCCAACAGTGTAAACAGTCAACGATAAACTATTAATACATGCATCACTTTTGTTTACACGGAATGTATATATTGTACGTTTCTTGAGCGAGGAAATAGCCAATAGTTAGTCGCTTCCTCGGTGGAACAACTGCCTACTTCACGTAATTTCATGACGCGTCGATCAAGTTGCAGTGACATTGCAGTTAAGTTCACGCGAGCGTATGACAGCGATCGCCGATAAGAGAATACGAAAAGCGTTATTTTGATCGTTTGAACCTTAACTGCAACTGAACATGCAACAGTTAGGTGAATTGAACTGGGAGCAAACTCTTAGGAGCTGTCAAATTGTCAACGCCAAGAAAATGTTATAAATGGGGTTTAGACTCTCAATAAATACTGACAATATGTTGTGGTCTATTCTGTATGTATTTTCTTTGACTAAAAGCATTCCTCATACTTTTTTGACGATGATAAGTGCATCTATTGAATGAATGGACCGAATAATGACATTAAGTAGTATCACAGTAGATATACATAAAGCAGTACTACAACTACCTACAATCGTCTGAATTGACACACTCACACAGACACGCACTGCAACAAGACTTCTAAGGTATTTTCGGAATACAGTCCCATACAAAGAGTGCATATACAGTGTATACAGTGTGTCTGTGTGAGTGTGTCAATTCAGACGATTGTAGGTAGTTGAAGTAGTGCTTTAGCTTATATTATTATAATATACTAGTTTTTGCTCGCGGCTTCGCTCGCGTTAATTTATAATTTTTTGATCCCAAAATATAGCCTATAGCACTCAGGGATAACGTTGCTTCCTATTGGTGAAAGAATTTTTGAAATCGGATGTGTAGTTCCGGAGATTACCTCCTACATACAAACAAACAAACAAATTCTACCTCTTTATAATATTAGTATAGATACTGTAGTGCTGCTTTAGCTTATACAAGGTTAGTCGGAAAGGGGGTACTAATCCGAAGCCCACTTATAGTATCGCTGATGACTGTTTGAAAGCAAGTGTTAAAATTTCAAAATTCGATTTTTTTTTTTCCATATACAATGAAATTTATTTTAGTTTTTTCAAAAATTCTTTATCCCTGCTTTAGTTACAAATTCAGAAAATGGTGCTTCTAATAATTATGAATTATTCATGACCCCAAATAGGTATGACCTAAAATGTAAACACAGCTGATCATAACTGGGGGTAGATAGATTTTAGCGTTTTTTTTTTGAGTTCTTTGTACATCTATTTCTCTTAAAAGATCGACTTTTGGGGAAAGTGGTAGAACAAAAGTTATTCATTATCATGGGGACTTTAAGACCCTTTCGGATTAGTACCCCCTTTCCGACTAACCTTGTATATCTACTGTGGTAGTATAGAATACCTTGCAACATTTATTTGATCAAATCAGCATCTGAAGAGACTATCAACATCATTTAAATGTCCGACTGCATGTAGCGTCTTGTATGCGCAAACAGCCTGTGCAAAAGTTTGCGCAAACGGTACTAACAGTACTGCGTGGTGTACCGTTTGCCGTCTTTACGTACAGGTTTGCTTGTGCAAATTAGAATTTGTGCAAGTAAGATGTAGCCGGACTAATGCAGCGTACACATCTAACCGACGAAGGGCTACGAATAGCACAATTTGTTTAATTTAATTAAACTGTGTATAGAACGAATCTAGTTTCATAAGGGTTTTTTAGCGGTATCAAACCCCGTTCGTTAGCGTTCGTTGGCTAGTTAGGTACGCTGTATTAAAGGAAGTTCAATTAAGAACTTATTCTGAAACTAAACTATGTTTTTACAATTTCATAAATTATTACAGAATAACCCAAAGTATTCTGTAAATTAGCCGAAGGGACTTAACGGTACAAACTTTGAGAACTTAGTTGACAACGATACAGCATCTATTATTCATCATAACATACTACGCACTTCAGATAATCGTTGCTTAAGCAAAGTGAGACGTTAAAACTTTAGCGTTGCCAGTAACTTAATACAACATTTTGCACACCTAAGCGGAATGAAGTTAATAATTACACATAATTTACTTTTACAACTTTATGAAACTTTACTCAACTTTACACGAACCAGCCGGTAAAGTCGGTAAGGTGTTGTAACTTTTGCCCATGTCATAAGTTCATAACTTTGACATTATCATTGTGTTGTGTTCACACTTAACTTATTGTAAGTAAATAACTTGCAGGTGTATAATTTACAGATGAAATATGACAAAACAGTATGATAAAGTTTCGTACTGCGTCTGTTTATGTATTTGGATATTAAATCTCATGAACTATTCCGTAACTTTTGAGAGTCTGAATTATGTACTTACTTACATTTTGCGGAGACAACGTGGGTTATGTATTTTCTGAAATGGAAATTTAACATTTTTTTAGATATTATTTTTTAATTATACAAGGTTAGTCGGAAAGTACTAATCCGAAAGAGTGTTAAAGTACCCATAATAATGGATAACTTTTGTTCTAAAACTTTCCCCAAAAGTCAATAGTTTAAGAGAAATAGCTGATAATTGAGATTTAAACAAAAAAAAACGCTAATACATAATATATCTATCCTCAGTTATGATCAGCTGTGTTTACATTTAAGGTCATATTTGGGGTCATGAGTTAGAAGCACCATTTATGAATTTGTAACTAAAGCAGGTATGAAGATTTTTTGAAAAAAATAAAATAAAAATCATTTTGCAACCTAAACTTCAAAGAACACAGACAATAACTGGAGACTTCCTTACGACAACATTTTTTTTCGGGAGAATTTTCTCGGACATTGTCTTTCATTTGTTTTCAAAAAATAAAAGACAATCTCCGTTTTTGAAAACAATAAACGATCTCTTTTTAAAAACAATGAAAAACGTGTCATCTGGTTTAGTGACAATTTTGGGAAACAAAAATAGGAAACGAATTTGATTGTTTTCTGTACTATTAACATTATTATTAAATGTACTTTAGTGATGTCCCGAAACCCGAAAATATTTTCAGGAAAAAAAATGTTGTCGTAAGGAAGTCTCCAGGTTTTGTCTCTGTTCTTTGAAGTTTAGGTAAATTAGCTCACCTTTTTCCGATCACTGGTCATCAGTGATACTTTAAGTGGCCTGCGAATTAGTGCCCCCTTTCCGACTAATCTTGTATAATACATATTATGGGGTGCATTAAAAGAGCCTTTACGAGTGACGATGCGAAAGTAAGTCGAATTTTTTGAAAAGCGTATTCTCCATAATTTATATTAGTCGTTTTAATATTTTTATTTATTAACATTCTGCTCAGCCTTTTCCCAGCTATGTTGAGGCAGATGCGGCTGACTACCAGTATTTTACACGAAGCGACTGCCATCAAACCTTTTCAACCCAGTTTCAGGGCATTGCCGATATCCTAAGGTTAGTCCGGTTATCAGTCTTTCGAGCTTCTGAATACTGGTAACGACTGTCTTACGTTGTATGACATCCGGGACTGACGGCTTAACGTGCTGTCCAAAGCACGGACGGGTCCGATTAAACTTGCAATTCATATGATCTGGAGACCAATACCTACTACTAACAGAAACTTTTATCAATTGCAATTGAATCGGCCATTCAGACAGGTCATTTCGTCAATCGGACATTCAGGTCAAAATGTTTGGTTTTGTTTTTGTTGTCAAACAATTTGATAGTTGTAAACGAAAACTGTCTGAATAAACGATTCAATTGCAATTGATAAAAGTTTCTGTTATGGAATTGACCCCCTGCGCTGTGGTTAATTAGCCACAAGTCCCTCTACCTCCCAACATATATGAGGTGCATTAAAACAGCGTCCAGGTACGTCCGGCACACACTGGTAAGTCAATTTCGCGAAGAACCTTGCCAACTGGTTGATTTTTCACCACCGGCATAGTCTATTCTCGGATCGTATAGTTCGTGCCGACACAAGGGAAGAATAAGAATTATTACCCAAAAAGTGTAGCTGTCACGAATTCAGACTAATCCATGACAGATAATCGGGACACTTTTCAATTTCAATCTATAAATCTCCGTTGAACGGTGACTTTAGGGGGCTCGGGAATCTTTAGCTAAACATCCCCTACTAAGATTAATTTGAGTTTTTCGAAGTAGATTTATGAGGAAGGTTGGATCTCGAAAGCACGGGCGCGCGCGACGGCCGTTCCATTCGGCCGATCATTTGTCAGTGTCTCAGCTTTATCTGATCCGCAAACTGAATGAATTTTGGCAAACGCTTTCAGAATGCCTTGATTGGATCAAAGCAGACAGATGTATGCGGTGTTCCGGGTTGCGTGTATTAGTTAAAATGTAAGCGACAATTAGCGCATTGATTTTTGTGTACGAGAAAATTGGCTGTTCTATCTTATTGTTTTTTTAGAATGAGATGAAACGCCGTAGTGTTTTTTTATGCGGAAAATTATTTTAATCGTAAGAAGTATCATAACAATTTAAGTGTTACTTAATAAAAAGTGACTATGTACATAACTTTCCCTTTTTTTTTTCTTGTGAAAATCCTCATGGGTACCCTTCATCTGGGGAAGGCGAAGGGTTATGCCGGACTCTTACCGGTTAAAAACCCACGGTGTTCCTTCTCCTGACCCTTGGCTGGGGGCGCGGAATTCGCAGCTGCCTGCACCACGATCCCGGCAGGCCTCGATCCGCCAGCCCCTGGCGGACCTCTCCTCCTGTGGGGCCTTGCCCCACGTCCTCCTGAGAGGCGCGCACGGAACACTGCGCGCCGCCTTCTCGGGCCTGTTACTGGTTGGGCGACGGGTCACATAACTTTCGCTGCCCTAATCAGCTTAACTAGCTACAAAAAATCAAGCGGTTGGCTAATACATTAAATCATTTGTTAACTAGTTAGCGCAGTTCGGCAATCTTTGAAATTACTAAACTACTTCATGGTTCTCTTTTTCAGTATGTTCAGTGAAATATGTATAATGGTGGGTAATTTTATCTGCCGGACTTGCGGATGACTACCGCTCAAGACTGGACTTGTGCAGTCAAGGAAAAAAAGGTCTCAAAGACACTGATATGCTAAGGCCATCGATGAGATTAAATGCATACACACTACAAAACACTAACACAATTTAGACAACTCTTTGAAAGAAAGAAAGAAAAATAATTTATTCAGCAAAAATGTTTACCATAATTAAACACTATCCACCACCTATTTATAATATAAATTGCGCTGAATAGGCGCTGGTTCAGCATATGCCAGACGGGATGCCTGGCGCTGGTTTTCAACCGGACCCTAGTGGCCCACGGGATGGTAAGCCAGTTGAAAAGATAAATATGATAATAATTCAATGAAAAAGTAAATAAAACTTGTAAAAATAATAGATACATTATAAATATATATTGTGTGCGATGTGATGCGATATGCGTAGCCGTGCGCTGGCTATTGTGTTCGTTTCTTCTTTGGACATATTAAGAGAGTCACAAGTTTTACAGCACTGAGACATGTCTTATTTCGCGATAAATAAAAGACGACTACCTTGTTTGTCTTCGATCCCCAGATCGGACAAAGTCTCATTGTGTTTTTCCGTGTGGAATTTCTCAGTAGCAGCCCGACACCTGGATTTGTGCCAGTTTGATGGCAATAAGCTCGCCTCCTATTCCATGGGACTTCACGGCGAAATGAGGGTGTACTATACACCTCTGTCCCACCCTTCGTGGAAAACAGGCGTAGGTAATGTTATGTTATGAAAAGAAGGATTCACCAATAAATAAACGCGATTAATTAATTTTCATGTTAGTGTTCGTAAAGGTAAAGGTGACAAATACATAGAAACTATTAAAATAATACGAAAGGTGTCTTACGAGACGTGGGACAAAGACGCACGCGACGGTTCGGTGGAGACCCGGAAAATACCCTTTTCAACCCTTACGTGACATGCTTGCGGACTATCTGATTTTTATCACAATTAATTTAGCTTTACGGCTCAAATGTTCTTTGTAAAATATATGTTGCCGATTTTGTTGGTAAAAGGTGATAGGATTCATTTTATTGTTCAAATAGAACGTTTTAAGATATAGGTTGTTTCTTACGATTTTATTCGCGTGGCGTTAGTGGGTCAGTCTTGTTTAAAAAGACCTAAATATGTCTATGTAAATGTTCTTCCTTTCATGGGCTATCCCATGGAAGTTTTTCTTTTCCTTTATATGCATAATCTTATTATTGTATAAATATTATCATTTGCTTTGTATAGAGTCAGTTTATTTATTCACTTGACAGACTGAATCGTGTTGCTGGGGAGTTTGTTGCGCCGTTTCTTCTTCACAGCATAAACACTAGGAAGCGGTGAAGGGTGGGCGCTTTGGGGGCAGTCTTATGTAACCATGACGTTCAAAAAGAACTAAATAATACTAGTCTATTTTGAATAAACGAGTTTTGAGTTGAGTTGAGTTAAAAGGAAGTACAAATCAATCTATAACCAGCTGTTAGGGTTGCCAACAAAAGAAAAGGTTGAGGGACATGTGCAGTGAAGTTCTTGAGCGAAGGCTGTTCGCTAACGCCACCACCACTGCGATCAGCCGCGCTTTTAGAATTCCGGGAGATTTTAATTGAACTTCGGGAGCCGGGAGGCCTTTAAAATTTGGCGGCTGATTCCGGAAGATTCTCGGAATTCCGGGAAGGCCGGCAACACAACCAGCTGTGTGAATTAAATTTCGAGAGAGCTAACTAGGTAAAGCTGATTTCATCAACGCGAAAGATGATTAGTTCATTTCTAGCTATCGTAGTGAAACAATTTTCCTTCACATTCATTGGTGACCCGTGCAAAATATATTTAAAAAAAACGATTTAATTTTCTACTGTAATTATGATCACGATACTGTATATCGTTCTACGTGCAATACAACTGTATTGTAGAACGAATTTAGGGATATAAATTAATACGTTTACAGAATCTAATCAACAAAAACACATTTTAGCTGTACCCACAGTTAGAGACTATAAAACAATAAAGTTAGGTAACAACGATACTACAGCAGTTGTGGTAATTGGTAGAACATTATTGCCTCAGAAAAGTTCATGTACATTTGGATTGAGTGTGATATTTATTGTACAAATATATTCGGAACATGTACATTTTAGGATAAACAATAGATCTATAGAAAAAGTCGTCCGAAACTTTATTACAACGATCTCTCAGACAAAATGGTGTCTGTACCGAGTGATGCAATGATACTGTTCAAAGATACCTGGAAGAAGCTTTAAATGCCTTGATGGGTTTAAAAAATGTTGTGACAAATTATTAACAAATTTTTGAGATATAAATTTAGTCAGTAGAGTAAGTTTTTGATGAGATTTAGCTCATAGCCGTTTTAGCAAAATGTCTGAATTGAGTGATCCACATTTTCGGCAATAACTGAAGACCCTTGAGAGTGACAATTTTCTTCTTTGGACTATGAGTTTTGACTATTTTTGACTAATTGTACAATCAGATTTAGTCACGAAATAAAAAAAGATCACTCAATCCAAACGCACATGAAAAGTTCGCGGTAAGGTATACCGATGGATTTCATGCCATCATCCGCAAAAAACGGCCTCACTCCTGAGCAGAATAAGAGGCAGCCATAATAGCATCCTGAAGGCTGTGGCGACAGATGCTTCCTCCATCATAATAAGGCAATTTGTGCGAAGACTTGTTCCATAGTTGCTAGGTGTCTAGCTGTTGGGTGGTCTTCGCATTCATTCGTCTTTAGTTTAAGTTACTAACAATAGTGCAAAACTGTTACTAACAATTTATGGACCTCGCAGTTGTCCGAAATAAAATGTTTTTTTTAATTATTTATTTTATTGTGTATCTCTTTGGAATTACGGCTTATCTTCCGTGCGGCAGATGTCCGGTCCTTTGGAAGGCATACGGGGGACACAGGTCCAACGCGCAGAGGCCCCTTTGAGAACTTTAATCCAAAATGGGGTGCAGCACCAACCGGGGACTATCCACGGCTGCATTATTGGAGTACAGTCATGGACCGTCCCAGGTGGGTGCAAGACTATTGTAAAATATGGTGAAAAATATTTAGTCTATGGGAAGGGGTGGACTGGATAACTTCTCATTTTATTTATTATTATTTACCTCTTCCACTAGCAAGTTATTGCTCCATTGCCCGCTTTGTTCGTAAAACTTGTAGAAGTCTACTTGCTGCTGGTGCGTCCATACTCGTAGCTAGCAAAGTCAGACAAAACTTGCTATGGTGGGATTATTAATTCACTGGTATTTATTGACAGTTCCCAGCATTGTTGTTTGACAGTAATGCATTGTTGTTTAAAATTAGCATCTGTCAGTTTACTACAGTGAATTAATAATCCTACTGTAGTGGATTTTGGCGCTTCATGAAACTTTCATATTAATTTTGAGGCTATTTGAGTAAATTACAATTTTATAGCAATTGCATGTTTAGCGATAATGTAGAATTCAAACACAATTCACTCAACCTATGAAGATATCGATAAAGCCAAGACACACGTCTAGAATATCGGTTTTCTATTTTATGTTTATTGTTTGATCCTACTCCATAAACGTGGTTTATGTAGAATTTATTTATCTGTAATACCTTCTTGGGATAAGGTTATAAATAAAATTCGTAATCCCTCCTCGTAAAACCTCAGGCGGAATCTTAAAAATTTTATGTTTAAAAGTATTTCGATCCGATCATTTGCGAAGTCCGTTTGTGAAGTTACTAGATAAAAGTCTCGTTACTAAGTTGAAAAATGTTTATAGTCACCATAAAATTGGATAGGAGAAAAATGTTAGCTCTAGGAAACATTTTGATTGGCTGTTGGGCACACGAAACATTGTTTTTCTATGTTTTTTCGTCAATGTGTCACAAGGTGTAACACATTGTTTCAGTTTTTCTATTGTTCTCTGTCTGTGCAGGCAATCTATTGGTTTATTTTTACACAGTAGTACTTCTTTGTTCTTTTGTCTTCAATTTGTGGATCGATGCTCTTAATCTGCTCGAATTGAAAGTACTTTGTAAAGTTCTTTGTTTCGATTAGATGTGGTAAATTATGAAATGATTATTTAGACCTTAGAGGTGCGAATGTTAATTTATTATTTATAAACCAGATGACTTAAAATCTTATTAATATTTGATATTTATACAGCGTGTCCCAGAAAGTAGTGTCAAGCGGAAGTCCAGAGGTAGAGCACCCTTAGAGGTACCCGAATCACCCCCATGTATGTTCCGCGATTTTTTGTAGTTTTCGAGTTACGATTTCTTCGTCCTAGTCAGACAGGGTCTAAGATGGAGCATATGAATCCAAGTAAAAGATATAAAGGGATTCCCTTGGAGCCCTCTGGCTCTCACATATACACGACGGAACACAGTAAACTGCTTGGCGCTGGAATTTGATGTGAGGGTGGTAGCTGAGCCAGGCGGACCGTATAGATCCTACCACCAAGCATGCTGGGTTTTGTTGAATCTTACATCACGCGTCTATTCTCAGCGTGTGGAGGAAGTTTTGTATTCTAGCTCGTCACACGGGGGAAATTTTTATCCCGCTGCGGCGAAGCCCAAAAAGGATGGTAACGGTTTCTATGTAGAACTTTGAAGTGGAATCTCCTTTTGTAACTTTATTACTTTCTGCAGAATCTATCATCATCTCGATACTCGATAGGGATAACTCGCGAAAACGGCTCATTTCATTAGAAATGGCTCAGTTCATTAATAAATTAATTGCAAATACACAAAGCCTACGATGACACGAAGACGTTACAATTTATTTATACGGATAAATCGATGTACGAAAGTTCGCCATTGTTCTTTCTATTTCTAGTAAAGCAAAACTTCAAACTAGAATATCTTGAATTCGAGAGTCTCTTTAATAGTAAGCCTTAACACGTTCCCTGCGGCTGCGCTAGATTAAGACTTACTTCCAGTGCTGTACAAGTCACATACTTCCCGTATCAAGAATGCCTGATATGCGTTACGACGTCTATTTTCCCGTACGTAGTCCTAACTTCAAACCTCCACAGAGACATGGAAAGTCCACAACTGTTTTTTTTTGTTGTACCAATCCATAGGTTACATCCTTGTGTATGCACAGCTGCAGTCGCACGGGGTTCTAAGTAATATCTTAAAAGTTAGAGGTATTTTTGGAAACGGTTGATTTTACGGGAAAATACTTGTCGTGGCGCATACAACAGTCATATTGCTAGGGATGGGGTGTAATAAGTAAAGTATTTTTCTGTTTCAGATTTATTATTGTTTATTCAGGTCGCACACAATCAACGGAAACTATTTTAAAACAAACGTAATAATTAACAATGTTAACAAAAACAGTAACTTCTTAATTTATATTATTACTTATTTTACTTATGGTCGTACACAATCAGCGAAAACTATTCAGTGATGTTTCATTATTAATCATAATTTCTTCTAATATACTAAATTCCCTTCCTGTCGATGGACTTAAAAAAAATTAAATGTTTTTTTTGTACTAGATGGTTTGGGATTCGATAAACTGGAACCACTACTCTGCACAATAATGTTTCTAGCCTCTCCACCTTCTGTCTTTACACCTTTTCCCTTAATACGTTTTTTACGTGAACGTTTCATTGTTTA
The DNA here is from genome assembly GCA_905220435.1 of Amphipyra tragopoginis. Classification (NCBI taxonomy): domain Eukaryota; kingdom Metazoa; phylum Arthropoda; class Insecta; order Lepidoptera; family Noctuidae; genus Amphipyra; species Amphipyra tragopoginis. The sequence continues at coordinate 12,629,839 of HG992005.1, read as the reverse complement.
TGTACAATTTACCTACTTACGCGAGACGAATAAAATATCGCGTTCTGTATAAAAGTATAAACTGGGCACAGCACTACGGCTAACTGAAGCTCCGCGCGCGCGCACGTTCAGTGCGGTACGGGGTTTAGGATACGGCCAAATAGTTCCCGTATCGCACTATTGTAAAATAATTACCTTTCTGTGCGTTACGATAAAATAATTCCCGTACATTTTTATTCGTAAATTTCAATACACTTCAAGCAAGGACACCGGCAATATAGGTGTCTCTTTTTTACTTGCACGAATACTTGAAAAAATCACCTCCGCACGGAGTGCAAAACAAGGACAACTAGCTGCCGCACAGAGCAAAATTCAATTACAACCAAATACTTCCCGTAACGCAGTGAATGTGTTAAGACAAATATGTTCAGGAATTCAAACTCTATACTTTTACATATTTTTCAATAGCAGACGCAAAAGATTATTTAAACAATAATTTGTTTGGGAGTTTGCCGTTGTTCTTTCTGATAATGTGCAGCTAGGCTTAGTCGCCTTTTATGGCACCCACGGCTGGAGACGTGGTGACCAATTTTTTGCCGGGAATCATCTCATCAAGTCTTATGATGCATCGTCTATTCTATGACATTTAAACTTAGGTTCTTTTGTTATATTATTGCTGGAGTGGCACCCGAAAACATGATGCTTATTCTCCATGTTTTCTATTTTCTGTATCACAGAACAACGAGGTCAAGTACTGCCAACCAAAAATCTGCGGATCAGCGTTTATTCGAATTTCAAACGCTTCAAGCAGGCAAGCTGCCAACTACACTGTTTGAGCGCGACAATTGCACCGTCGCGGCATTTCATACCACGACCATATAAATCCGTGCAGTAAGTCATTTTTACAACTTTTTACGTTGAAATGTCAGGAGTCAATTTGTGAGACTTGTTTTGTGTTCGTCGTGATGTTCACGGCATGGGATTTATGAAACTGCACGTTAAAAACTACAGGCTTTCACTTGCATGTGACGTGAACTTTATTTCGATGAGTTAGAGATCATTTTCCTTTGTTTATTTGCAGCTTTATTTCACAGGCAATATAGCGGGGAGCTGAATAACGGTTGGGTTGTCTGCGATTTATGCTTGGCGAAATCTGTTATTGGGATCCGGCCATAATAGACGCTATTTATTATTTTAAATAGGTGTTTAAGTCAATAGATGTTTGTTTGTCTTGCCCGGTCAAAGTATTTGTATATTTTGGGAGAATATTATTACCTACTTAACATGAAGAGTTGAAGAAGAAATGTTTTTCTTTGCGAGTTACAAGTTTGTTTGAATTCGAGTTACATAAATGACAGGACAATCATGAAGTTGTAGGCTGTGCCCTCAAACTTGGTATTTACTTACAATAAGTAGGTATGATATTACAACCAACATAAATTAATTTCGAAAAAAAATACTAAATATTGCAGCTTGTAAAGAGTGTTGATATGGCTGCTAGAGTTCAAGGTACCTATCGTTAATTTTAAGTAGACGTATGTAGACATGTGCCCTCGACATGGCACTAAACTGTGGCGCTGCATTTGGAGCATCTGAGCAGTAACTCTAAACGGCCCAGATTGCAGAAAAACTGATAATAGTGCAGGGTATCAGTTTGGTTGGCGGCGGAAGAACGATTAAATCAACAATCGTCAACGGCGGCAACCAGAGGTTGAGCTAGATGGCTTACTGCGCACCCACCAACCCGCACTAGACAAGCGTGGTGGGTTAACCGTCTATTTTTTCCTCCTCATGACAAATAAACTGGAAGTCATGGGGCCCTTGCCCAGCAGAGTGGGATGACGCAGGCTAGAAATGAAATGAATATATGTAGACGAACAGGACGAAGAGGAGCTCGTGGCCAATAAACAACCGCGATGATCATACGATTTGCGAGGTTAAGCTGCTCTTGCTGCGGTCAGTCTGGGGATGGGTGATTGCTCGTTACACATTGAGAACCCTCCGTGCCTCAGAGAGCACGTTAAACCGTCGGTCCCAGGTGTCATACGAATACCTATGACAGTCGCTACGGGTAGTCAGAAGCCCGAAAGTCTGACAACTGATCTAATCTTAGAATATCTGTATTTCCCAGTAACTGAGTTGCGGAGGTCTGATGGCAATTGCTCCGTGTAAAATACTGGTGTTCAGCTGCATCTGGTTAGACTGGAAGTTGACTCCGAAGTAGTTGGGAAAAGGCTACGAGGAAAACGTATTCCGGATAGGTCACTTAACCTCTATGCTTAAGTGAGTATCGATTTGGCTGAATGCAACATTTGTATCGTATTAACAATTTTGGATTGATGGTCACAGCACTAGGTTCGAATTAAGTCGACGTACAATTTTTACTAAACTGAATTGTGTTTTTTTATTCGCTTTTATTTGAATAATGGTAAAAATGAACATGAAAAGAAAAAGAAAGTATCGTTAACTTGTCCCTTCAGCGTTTCAACACGTAACTAGTGTAACCTCCACCCGTTTTATCGTCTTTTAGGACGGTGTTTAAATAAATAAAAAAAAACGAGTGAGTCCAATAATAAAAAAACGTATAATAAAAAAAAAATTGACTATGCGGAGGCACACAAATTTGTAAGGTCGTGGGTTTACGGCCGTCTGTTGTCACACCTGCAGTGAAAGGGACTTCCCTGCAGAAATTCGGCAGCAGTCCTCCCAGGCCGGAGATGGTGGGTGGCCGATGATGCACGACGGCGCGGCGAGTATGGCGGGAAGGTGCAGCTGGGCGACTTGCTCAGCGCGCCACGGATGTTGTTTCTTCGCCGTATGCCGTGATCTTGTACGTTGATGGTTAATTGGGCAGTATTAACCTGGCCGTAGTTCCTGGAAACCACCGTTCCAGTTCATTAATATTTTTTATATTAATATTCCGTTCTGGGGTAGGTAGCACCGACGACAACAGGAAAGTACCCAATTTAATGTAGTAGCTTTGTCGCGGTGGTACTTATCAGAACGGAGTTTACATGAATAAAGCGAAGCAAGCTTGAGAAAAAGCAAGCTTGAGAAAAAAAGAAATGAAAGCCGCAAAACATTACCCTCCTTTGGGTTTGCCGCAGTCGGGTAAAAAAACTAAATTTGAAATTTAAGTTAAACATAAGCAACGTTAAGAATTTAAAAATTACTACATTATTAATTTTTTTTTTTATATGAAGGTAGAAGAAAACAAATTGCATGATGAAGCATTATTAGCAACTTCGTAAATTATTGCATCTAAATAGCGGTTCCATATTGAACTGAATGATTTAAATGCTGTTAAAAAAACACAATGTGAACAAATAGAATTACACATAAAAAAACACAGAAAAGTAATTAGTAAACATGAGATGATATTATGTTAGTAATTATTTGTGTGCTATTCAAAACTTACCCAGAATCGGGAATTTAAAACTTTCACTTTTAATTAAGTACTACTTAATATGTACTAATTTAACTTATTACGTCCGTCTCGGCTAGGGCGCTTCAACGGGACGCGATTTAGTGATAATTGAGACGTGCACTCAGGTTCAGCTTAGTAGCGACTGCGCCGAGCTGCGCAACGTATGACCTTATAAGGCTATGAAAAAACTCCCCACACGACTAGATGCGCCGCGCGTTCGGAAATGCATAAACCCAAAGAACGAACATTAATTTATTGTAAATGTGTTCCTTTATTTTTTAAATATTGGTTTAGTTAAAACATTTATTATTTAGATTTAGTTTTAAGGATAGATTTTAATTAATTAATTTAGTTTTAAGGTTTTTGAACTACGTCAATTAATAAAACATGATTAGTCATGTAACGTTTCGTTACATTACCCGCCGGTCCCTCATAAGGATTTTATTTCTAAGAATAAAATCCGCAACCTAATTTGTTACAATAATCTTTCACTCATTCTTCCACTTCATTCATACCTCATCACTCAAAAATCTAACGTACAATACGTCACATAATAATGAAAAATATGCGACGCGTCCTAATAAAAACTGAGAGTCAAATGACTAATATACGTCAATGACTCATGTAACAGTATTTGGGAAAATATAACGAAAGTCAAAATTTATTAAGAAGTAGATTTTCAAAAAAAAAATTTTTTTTTCTTTAGTGGGTACCCTAATCTAGACTAGCATTGATTTTATTTAAAAGTTTTAAAGAATTGCTCAAATCATCACGAGAACAAAGTTGCGAGCACAAAACATCCTAGAACGGATAAGCCTGACTAGCTTACATCTCTGTCACCTAATGGAGCAACAGTACTAGCAGGTGTTTCGCCTCATATAACAATCTCATTCTAACTCGGATTTTTGCAAAGACAAAAATATGTAATAGGGTAGGCTATTACAAAAATATTTAAAACTTCTAAAGAATCGTTTAAATTATCAAGAGAACCAAGTTGAGAGCACAAAACATAATGCCTGACTAGCTTACATCTCTGTCACCTAATGCAGCAACAGTACTAGCAGGTGTTTCGCCTCTTAAAGCAACCTCATAATATTGAAACTCGAATTTTTGCAACGATAAATATTTGGTAGGGTAAGCCATTTCGAAAAACAGATAAAAAAATTACATTTAAACAATGAAAGTTGTAAATAGCACACTAAATAATCACACACAAAAATCACAGGAAAAAAAAATCCAAAAAAAAAAAAAAAAAAATTTTTGAAAAAAAATGTTTTTTTTTCAAAGTAAAAAAAAATTTTCCTCAAAAAAAAATTACTTGTTCGTGCTTGGCCCTAATCGCACCAGATGGTAAGCGCAGACAGGGTCTAAGATGGAACACACGAATACAAGTAACAGAGATATAGAGAGATTCCTCTATACCCCTCTGGCTCTCACGTACACGCGACGGTACACAGTAAACTGCTTGGCGTCGGACTTTATTGTGAGTGTGGTAGCTAGCCAGGACCGTAAAGATCTACCACTGTACTGGGTTTTGTTGAGTCTTACAACACGCGTTTATGCCCAGCGTGCGGTGAGGAAGTATTATATTCTAGCCCGTCCCCACACGGGATAATTAAAGAAGAAAGTACTCCGTTCTGTTACAATCAACTTAACAGAACGCTGAGTTTATAATTATGAAGGACAAAAGAAAGAAAAGAAGAAAAAAAAATTTAACACAAAAAAATTAACGTAACTGGTGTGAAGGTAGTTTGACAAAAAAAACTGTACTCAGTACAAGACCAACTAACAGTACAAGGTCCACAAACGAAAAAAAAATTTTTTTTTTTTTTTTAGCACTATGTATAATGTTACGACACTAATCTTCACCCCAGTTACTGCAACCAAAAATAAAAAAAACAAAGCGTTTTACACAAAACAAAAAACCACTCACCGTACAAAACTAACTACTTACTTACAGAAGCGACAACAGACATAACCACGTAATTGGGCGCCAGTGTAACCTCCACCCGTTTTATAGGCACCTAATAATTAGGACGGTGTCTAATAAATAAAAAAAACGAGTGAGTCCAATAATAAAAAAAACGTATAATAAAAATAAGATTGACTATGCGGAGGCACACAAATTTGTAAGGTCGTGGGTTTACGGCCGTCTGTTGTCACACCTGCAGTGAAAGGGACTTCCCTGCAGAAATTCGGCAGCAGTCCTCCCAGGCCGGAGATGGTGGGTGGCGATGATGCACGATGGCGCGGCGAGATTGGCGGGAAGGTGCAGCGGGCGACTTGCTCAGCGCGCCACGGATGTTGTTTCTTCGCCGTATGCCGTGATCTTGTACGTTGATGGTTAATTGGGCAGTATTAACCTGGCCGTAGTTCCTGGAAACCACCGTTCCAGTTCATTAATATTTTTTATATTAATATTCCGTTCTGGGGTAGGTAGCACCGACGACAACAGGAAAGTACCCAATTTAATGTAGTAGCTTTGTCGCGGTGGTACTTATCAGAACGGAGTTTACATGAATAAAGCGAAGCAAGCTTGAGAAAAAGCAAGCTTGAGAAAAAAAGAAATGAAAGCCGCAAAACATTACCCTCCTTTGGGTTTGCCGCAGTCGGGTAAAAAAACTAAATTTGAAATTTAAGTTAAACATAAGCAACGTTAAGAATTTAAAAATTACTACATTATTAATTTTTTTTTTTATATGAAGGTAGAAGAAAACAAATTGCATGATGAAGCATTATTAGCAACTTCGTAAATTATTGCATCTAAATAGCGGTTCCATATTGAACTGAATGATTTAAATGCTGTTAAAAAAACACAATGTGAACAAATAGAATTACACATAAAAAAACACAGAAAAGTAATTAGTAAACATGAGATGATATTATGTTAGTAATTATTTGTGTGCTATTCAAAACTTACCCAGAATCGGGAATTTAAAACTTTCACTTTTAATTAAGTACTACTTAATATGTACTAATTTAACTTATTACGTCCGTCTCGGCTAGGGCGCTTCAACGGGACGCGATTTAGTGATAATTGAGACGTGCACTCAGGTTCAGCTTAGTAGCGACTGCGCCGAGCTGCGCAACGTATGACCTTATAAGGCTATGAAAAAACTCCCCACACGACTAGATGCGCCGCGCGTTCGGAAATGCATAAACCCAAAGAACGAACATTAATTTATTGTAAATGTGTTCCTTTATTTTTTAAATATTGGTTTAGTTAAAACATTTATTATTTAGATTTAGTTTTAAGGATAGATTTTAATTAATTAATTTAGTTTTAAGGTTTTTGAACTACGTCAATTAATAAAACATGATTAGTCATGTAACGTTTCGTTACACTAGGTACGTTAATTACAGTTTTTGAGCTAATCTAACTCAACTAATTTTGGATATAGGTATACCTATACATTTCTATTTTATTCTAATTTCGCAGTATGTTGACGGGGCTTTATACGTCAACAGCACATTCTTAAATACTTAAAACATGCGTGCAAATTCCTGCATTTAGTGACATATTTCGATTAATTTAACGCGACAACTCCCCGAGTCAGCTGATATGACAAATATCAGAATCTAGTCGAGCCGAAGGGTTAATTGGTTGCATAATTCGTATAAATTCGGAAACACGAAGACTGCCGAGGCTCATAACAATGTCGTAGTCCTGAGGTACTATAAGCACTACATGCAAGCATAGGTGCAGACACCCTGGCTGCCTAAGTTAGCCAAATTAAAATAAAACAAAACAAAACCTTCATAAACTTTCAGTTCATGAAGGTTTGTAGATTTCAGTTTCTTACTGCTCTTTGAGACACATCTTTTGTCTCTAACTTTCAAAGTTCAAAGTTTTATGTTAATCTCAACATCAAAGACCGTCGCTGCATTTTTCTGCACAATAAGTATCTCGTTGAACTTTTATCTCAGCACATGTATAAAATAGTGGGGCGCAAAAAGAATAATAAATTAAGGTAGACGGTCGTAGCAAGGGTAATGTGCCATGACGCGAACAGTTGTATTCAAACCAGGGTACTGAGAGGAAGTCTTGAAATGTTCACCCACGTGTAAATACAGCACTGATATAATTGTATTTTTTATGATGCGTCTTTTTTTGTTTGTTCTTTGTTTTTATTTTCATCAAAAGTCTTTCAGCATTAAGTTGGACAATTAGATTTATAAAAACGTTTAAAATTCTCAAATTGGGTTAATTCACAAAAAGCTGGGTAATTTACTGACACACTTATCCGCATTACCTGTGAAAGATTTCGTTCGTGTATACTAAGGCATTTAATAGCATGCGTAAGCGCCCTGAAGCATGCGCGAGCGCCTTGAAGCATGAGCAAGCTGAATCGATGCGAAAAGGTGAAAGCATGAGCAAGCTGAATCGATGCGAAAAGGTGAAAGCATGCGTTCCTATGTATGTTTGTTGCAAAATATGTTTCCAAATATCTTGCAGTGGTTTTAAATTGGCGACAAACCAGTGGAAGAAACGCGTCTGGATGACATAGTATAGTAAAGATTAAGATTATAGAATAATTGTGTTGGAATTGGTATCATCAACAGGGCTGTTATTCGGTCAAAAACCAACTTGTATGTCAGCTTTTCTGGTTTATAGTAACTTGACTTCTCATTATTTTGTTTATTATAATCTTTCCTCAATCTTTTGATTAAGGTTTACAATATTTTTTTGATTGTAAAATAAATGACGAATGTATTTTTTATTTTTGCCTCTTCTTTTGCTGCGACCTTTGAGTCGGACGGACGTTCAAAATTGTTGTTAATTGTTGATTTATTTTGTTCATAATTTTTATTATAATTGCGGTTGCTATTTATTCATTGAAAGAATAACTGATTAAGATCAAATAGGACGTATGATTTGGATTCAGTACATGCGTCCTTTCTGTAATAAATAACGCTCCAGAAAGCTAAAACGCTATTATTATTTTTATATTGTTCTAAACTATTCAAAATACGTGCAGATAATGAAAGGGATGAGATAATATAGATTTAACCATATTATTACATTATCTTTAAAACCTTGATTACCTAAATTGGTTTCCCACATTATTATTTTATAAAAAATGCACACATCACGTTAACAGACTATTTTTAATACAACTAAATAATAGGCAACATTAAGGTCTTACCACACATAAATTGGGTGAGCTAAACAGGCGTAACTGGCGGTATTTAGGGGCGCTCGTAAATTGTTCGCTGTACGCGTTCACAACACGGGACTTCAATCTGGAGGAAGCTTTCGTGTTCGCAATTCTGTTGCAGGTGGAATTCTATTGAGATAGAAGAGAGTAGATTCGTTTGTTTTGCTAGTAGTTATTCTTTTGTCTTGCCTAGCCTTTTCCCAACTATGTTAGGGTCAGCTTCCAGTCTAACCAGGGGGCCTACGCCCTAAGTCCGTCAACGAAGTTAGTCGCCCGTCCGAAAGTAGCCCGAAACGTAGGAGTGAACAAAACAAGTGTCAAGTTAAACTTTTCAGACGGGCAAAAACACATCGGTAGTAGGGACAACTGTCAAATCGTGTTGTCATTCATTCTTAGTTCGGCCCCCGAAATAATCGTATGTCCGTAGGTGATAGGGAGTAGGAAACGCTCGTAACTAAGGCCGAAACCACGGACTTCGTGCTTAGGGAGTAGACCCCCAGATGCGGCTGAATACCAGTATTTTAGACGGAGCGATTGCCATCAGACCTCCGCAACCCAGTTACTGGGCAATGCCGATAGCCGAGGTTATACCGATTGTCAGAGTTTCGGGCTTCTGCCTACCCGTAATGACTGTCATAGGTATTCGTATGATACCGGACAGCTTAACGTGCTCTCCGTATTAAGCCTAGTTCTGCTAGTATTCTTCTAAATCTATATATATAAAAATGAATCCCTATTTCCCTTGGTCACGGCATCACGCGTGAGCGGTTGGACCGATTTCGCTATTTTTTTTTTGTTGTGTTCGTAATTGTCAGGAGAAGGTTCTTATGAAAGAAAATTTTGATATTAAAAAAAAAAAACAAAATTATCTCAGCATGCCCATATTCTTCATTTGTTTACCGCATGCATGAAAATGGTTTTAACTTTTTGTTACTATTTTGATTTTGTTTCTGAAGGTAGGTAGTAGGTAAGTAGTAGGTAGTAAGTAGGAAAAAGTGCATTGCAACGCATGCCGGCTACAGCTAGTAATGTAATACAAATGCAAATACAGTTCCGCATTCCAACCCTAATTAATTCAAATTACTTTTGCAAAACAAAAAGAACAACTTATAATGAAATAATAAAAAGATTTCCACTAAAAATTCAAGCAACTTTATTCCATACTTTCAGTAATGAGAGGTACTTCAACTCAATCTAAATTACTCAAAATTCCACTCATGCGTTCAATATGTTGCACGTTACAGTATATTATGTTCGCGCTAGTTATTTGTGGGCTGTTAGTAATTTTGCTAGTGCCCAGTGAATTTAAGTGGCTATTAAGTTAAACGGACGCAGCCGTCGACGTGTTGTGTACATCATTGCTGTGAAATAACTAAAACATTTTCGGTATACCATTTCGGACACAATAATTTAGTGTTTCGTTGAACAAAATAATAACTTTTATTGACTCATTTTACAACCCTGCTTACGCTACGTAGGAAATTGACGATGTGATGAAATTGTATAAGGAGACCGGTTTGAAGATTCTTGATTATGACAAGGTTAGCAAATTCACATTGGCCGTATTAGCACCAATGTAATGTCTTAGAGCCAACACCCCAATGTGTGGATGCCCCCAACGATACTTAGGCAGCAACGTCATTCAAAGTTGTCGATTAAATCTTGGAGCCAAGTTTGGACTCAAGGTTGAGTCCAATGTGTGGCCACGGTATCAGAGTAATGACGACTTGGTGTCGTCGTTGGCCGCGTTGCTCTAAGACAGGGTTACTCAAAGTGGGGTACGCGAACCCTTAGGGGTTCGCCATTCGATGGCAGGGGGTTCGCGACAAGATTTACGCAATGGTGGCTTGATGACTGCGACAAGAAACAAGTACACCCATCACATTCATATTAAAAAGGTATTTCTTTTGGCACTTTATTTGTTACCTTTTATTGAAATAAAAACCGTATTTTCTTCAACAGTCAATTTTATTACTTTCAATGGGGGGAAGGGGGTATTTAATTAGTTAGTTAAGGTGTTCGCTGTCACTTGTAAACTTTAACAGGGGTTCGTGGAGCCGAAAGTTAGAGAAACCCTGCTCTAAGATGTCTAGCTATGACCTAGCCATCCCCTGTAATTCCCTTTCCAATACCTAGTGTGAAAGGCAGAAGAAGTCGAGAATAACTATAAATGGTATGTATAAATAGGATGTTGGATTCTGGTAACAACCGGATGTAGTCTGATCTAGCCATCTAGATCAGATGTCATCAAAATTTCTTCATCAGGGGCCAGAAAACCGCAAGGAATTATTAAGGAGGGCAGAATTTAAAAAAAAATGCATTTTGTTATGCCGTCATGCCGAAACTCATTTTTTTTTGCTCAAATTTACGGCTAGTTGATACAGCATTTTATAATCATCCATGTATTTTTTAATACCTTCCTATATTTTGTCGATTTAGCTGCAAAAATCTATTTCCGAGGGCCAAACACTCTTGCTATAAATGGCGTTGACGGGCCGGATCGAAACCCTTTGCGGTCCGGATGTGGCCCGCGGGCCGTAGTTTGCCTATCCCTGATCTAGATAAATAAATAATGATCACAGCTGTAGAATTGTACTAGTAAAATAAATATTACAGCGTTTTCTAAAAAAGTTAAATTAATTAAACTATTCATTGAATATCAGATCCAGAAGGGATTATACGGATCGAGAAACATTCGCCTGATTACAAAAAAGGGTCGCAATGTAAGCAAAAACAAACAAGACAAGCTAACCTTTATACTATGAAATAATATACTTTTGTTTTATCTTGACCCACTTTTTTACAAGCTTTTCAACATTTTCAGTTTGTAAACATACACTGCTTTACATAGGAAAAGCTTTTCGTAAATAGGCATGGTAACAGCATCAATACATTGCAAATCTAATTAGTCCGCTAGTTAGAGTTTTGAAAAATAATGGACACGTATTTTTTCTTTTGTTAAATCTATGAATATTTGGAAAGATAAAACGCATCAAAACTCGAGAGTCCGCTGGTGACGTCAGAAGCAAGTAAAAATTGTACTTGCTTGTGACGTTTTGCCAATTTTAAAAGTGTCGTATCTTCGTCAATTTTGGTTTACGTAACAAAAGAAAAAATACAGTTCAAATATTTTTTGATAATTTAACTGACGGACACGTCGATATCGGACGATAACGGAATATCGATCGATCAATTATCATTCGACTGTCGTTCGATGCTTAATCGACGGTCAATCGGTGATGGATCGATTGTCGATCGAAGTTTTGTATGTGGGCTCTCCAGTGGCTTTTAAAACATATACAGAAGAGAACATGTTGTTGGACAGTACGACCTTTTTACTCCTACTCTTATTACGGAGGCGATAATCGTAAGTCGGTCGTTCATCGATCCACCGTCATCACCGATCAGTGATCATCGATCGACCGCCGATCAATGATCGAGCAATCGAGCATTAGGAAATGTCAATCGACGTTGACTCACCTCATTCTACCATCGATTGACTATCGATCGGTTGGTGTGGTAACACCCTTAAAATAATTTAACTGTAGCTGTAATTAAACGAAGCTCGAACTTAATGTTGAAAAATCCAGTGTTCAGTTAAATATACAACGTTATTTTTAGTATATACAAAAACCGAGACACCCCAACAAGATTTTCATCAGAACTGCCTGAATATGTGTTTTTTTTTTAATAAATCTCCAAGTTACACCGTAGTTTATGTCGCGTTAAGTTCCCTAGTAAAGTGTGAAATGCCTGAGATGCGCTATGCAGGGGTTGTCTAACACACGGAAACTGGCCGAGCGGATCATCTCAAGCCTCAAGGTGTCTATTCCCATCAACTGTTATGGGTAGAAACCTACTGAAACAAAAGTGAAATTTAAGAAAAAAAAAATTGTGGTGTAAAAAATATGTCAATCGATTCTCCTAGTGATTCTGAATAAACTAGTTTGAGGTATAGTATATACTAAAACTTAGCTTGTATAAGTAAAAGCGCTAAAGGCGATTGCATATTAATTCTTGTAGTAAAAATCTTTTTTAATAACCGATAAATGCTTTTGACGACACGTTTGGTGCAGTGGCTAAGCGATTGGCTTCTGCGCTACGGGTCGTGGGTTCGATTCCCACACGGAACAAAAATTTGTATGGCCTACAGATGGTTGTTTCGGGTCTGGGCGTTTGTTTGTGAGATTTGTGTCTGTAAACGCACCCATGATACAAGAGAAATCTTAGTGCGGGGCAACGTTTTTTTTTTAAAAAAAAAAGAAAAAGAAAAAAAGAATGCGGCTTGTACATTTAAAAAATATCCCATTGTATTTTTCTGTCGTCTTTCTAATATTAAAATAATTCTGCTAGAACACTTCACGTTGCACGGACTATTGCACTATTCTATCATGGCGGCTCTTCGAAATTGCATCGTGCCCGGAATTAATTCGAGGAAGCATAACGGAATATCTAACGAGCTTATTACGTTTTTGTGTTTTTGTTCTACATTTTTCTCAGTATTACATGTTATAGGTATTATCAGAAATTAATTATAATACTAATTAAAGGCAAAATTTTTCATAAAAGGTTGAACGTAACGATTGAAAAATATGTAAGATAAGATTATATTTTTAAAATAATTTTTGTTGGAGTCTGTAGCTGATCATTTCTGTGGTAGGTACCGGAAATATTTGATGTAGGTACAGCCGCGGACTCGGAATGTTTATCAGATTTCAAATTCGATTCCTTCTCACACTGTGCGCAATAAGGTTCAAGATGTCATAACAACTTACATAAGTATTCGTTTTTAGAATTGTGAAGCGTCGATTCCAGCAAAAAGGCCATAAACCTTTTTTTGATGTTATGAACTCCTTTTTAAGTATGGTGATAAATAACGAACTTGATTGAATCATAGAAGTAATAGATTGAATTTACTAAATAGGTTGATTTCTTTTTCTATGCTACCTAATATAGCCTCTTTAAATTAACCTTTTTATTTCAATTAAGAAAAAATATCTTTGCCCTGTCAATGTGCAAGCAATTATAGACCTTAGGGTGGTAAACATTTCAAGTCCACGACTGCATAATGTGAAAGAAAACACCGATGACTGTGTAGACTGAGCACTCTGAGCAGCTTTATTGTGATGACTAATTTTACAATTAATGTATTATTTGTTTGGTGTAGAAAAACATAGACCAAGGGTCCAGTACAAAATTCACGAAAAAAGTGTCCCGAGTTTACATCACACCACCAGTAGGCCTAGCACGAATGTTGTGACGTATGGTAACGTAAACGTAACGTTAACGCGAGTGAATTTCGAATTTGAAATACTTGTTTCGCACATAATATTTAATCGAATTGAAAACTTTATTCATTATGTATGATACAAATTGTGGTTGTCGCATAAATTTAAACTAAAATGCTATAGAATAGTTGTATTTTCGATTTAAAATTCACTCACATTAACGTTACGTTTACGTTACTATACGTCAAATCATTCGTGCTAGGCCTACAGAGCGCGCCCCAAGACACACCTCCAAATAAACTTAGAAATATCAATAAACTAATTTAAATCCTACGTCGTTGTCACAATGCCTAATTTAGCTTCGAAGATTCCACTGCACTCATTGACGTAAATTAGTCTTCATTTTTGCGTTTTAGTCGCTGACTTAGAATAAGTAGTTTTAAGGTTCGCGCACGTTATGTCGGGCCGCAGTGGGTCGGTTCGCAACGCAAAAATCCGCTCAAATCGCTCGTATGTATTTTATATAGCACACAATGCCGGGGCGCAGCGAAAAAAAACCCATACTAATATTTGTTTTGTTTAATCCGCCCCGCTGCGGCCCGACATAATGTGCGGGAAACTTTAATCGACATTTTTGAGCTCTGACCCTCCGAGGTCCATGTATACGTCAATGATGTCTAAGTCGCGCGAAGAAGGTTTGCCGATGGCCACATGACGTCACGCGTCGATGGTCGGTACGATTCAGACGAGCGCGGGTAGCGGTCGGTGAAGTGGGAGGCGCAGTCATCGGCAAACCTTCTGCGCGCGACTAGTAATCTATCTATTTTATTAAGTGTGCGATGATGCCGCTACGTCATCACAAAATTGTCAAACGTGGTCGTAGGTACCATTTAAAATCGGAAAAGTATGTATTTTTTTATATGGCTCTACAAGGTTAGTCGGAAAGGGGGTACTAATCCGAAGCCCACCAATAGTATCGCTGATGACTGTTTGAAAGCAAGTGTTAAAATTTCAAAATTCGATTTTTTTTTTCCAAATTAAATGATTTTTGTTTTAGTTTTTTCAAAAATTCTTCATCCCTGCTTTAGTTACTAATTCAGAAAATGGTGCTTCTAATTCATGCCCCCAAATATGACCTAAAATGTAAACACAGCTGATCATAACTGGGGACTGATAGATATTAGAGATTTTTTTTTGAGATTTTTGAACAACTGTTTCTCTTAAACTATTGACTTTTGGGAAAAGTTGTAGAACAAAAGTTATTCATTATTATGTGTACTATAACACCCTTTCGGATTAGTACCCCCTTTCTGACTAACCTTGTATACTGCTAACCTTCTTTTATAGGAACTATTAGGCTATTCAACTTCTCAAACTTTCAACTTTCGCTAACAGATGAAGTTAGGTTGACGCGCCTAATAAAAACCAATTGCTTGCAAATTATACACGTAACATGAAACTAATAACCGTTCCCTTTATACACAAAGTTGAAGGCTCGATATTGTTACTGCTTCTATCGTACTGTTATCTACAATGTTTCGTCTGTTTCGGAAAAGTTGGTATCGGCGCTCGCAATTCGCCAGTGCTACTTGGCCAAAATAGACGTATAACGTTCCTTGTTTACATAAAATTCCATATGCATATCTGATTAAAAGTTGCCAAAATCCACTTGAAACATCTTATAAAAGTTAGGGGTGCTTTGCAACGCTCGGAATGTTCTTGCGAATAAATTTGATTTAGTTATCAGACCCTAACCTGCTTTACAAAGGACGTGACCTGCATACATTTAAAAGAGATTCAAGCGGAATTGCTTTCCCGAGTTCCGTATAAAAATATAGAAATGAGCCTTCGGATTGTGACTGGATTTCCTATTTAACACTCCAATAAAAGTGTACATTTTTATATGAATAGAATACCAAATATTAAAGTTGAGTGGTAGGAGTTCTAATCAAAATATTACTTATCATATTTTTGCGGGTCCCTCGTCGAACCTGTCAGATTTCCACTTGACTTGGTAATTTTTTCCAGCACGTGTGAATGGTAGACAAAACCTCCGCAATCTCTGTACAAATCAACTGACTGATTTATTCGTTCGAATCTGCTGGGACCGGCTTCAGAATTCATGTTCGCATGGTTTATGTGCAAACGTAGAATGTCGGCTGTGCGAGATGCTGACATGTGGATTATATTGCGCTTATGTAGTAGAATAATAAGATTAGTATAACAAAGATCACAAACGTAACACGGAACATTGGACAATCTTTATCTTCTTTATCTATACTTATAACGAAGCAAAAATATTATTGAAAAAAAATATAGCTATTTGTACTGGAAAAGATACTGACGCCGAAAAAGTTTTTAGAATTTCTGTCTGTTTGTATGTTTGAGCATCACGTCAATACTACTGAACAGATTTAGTTGAAATTTGGCAAAAATGGCCGTTAAAGAACGAGTCAGGTTAAAAGGTACAAATTATCACGCTGATGAGTGTGGGTGATCAGTCTTATTAGAGGGTAACCTTATTGAAAATAAATGTGATAAGATTTAAAAAAGAGTTTGTGTACACTGTTTAGTTGTTGCAACACAATGTTGTTTTCCGACTTCCACGCGAACGAAGTCGCGTCACAGCTACTATACTGTTAAATTAACGGAAAGTAACAAAAGTTCGAGTACGCATGTAATGGCCTTTTCTATCCGGTGAAACAATAAAAGTCATTCGCGGTGAATCGGAAAGTCCATTCGAGAATAATTCACACAGCTTTCATCGTGCAGTTTAAATAGTGAAAAACGGTATACTGCAGAACGGTGTTTGTGTATTGGATGTAAATTTCCCAGCAAGGATAACGTCGGAAATGAAAATGGGTCTCGCCCATTGACCGCTACAAATAATGATCAGGCTAGACGATTGATGATGGGGGCCGGGGATAGGTAAAGGGTCATGGCGGATAACATAAGCACGATGATAAGGCAGTGACTTTGTGTTGTTAGTAGGAGGTATATTATTATATACCTCCCTACTAACAACTGTAGATTTCTATGGTACTGTGGAGTAACTAGGTATGGTGTTCCTCCAACCAAAGAGAGGATCCTCCAACTAGGCGGAGTCTTATGCCTGGCCGGCTACTGCCCTACGGTTAATGTTGGGCGGTTGTAATACTATCTGCGTGTTAAATCATGATACCGCAATGTAGGAACTGTCATGGCGTCAACTATGAGAGTTGTCGATAATGTCTCTATAGTTATCTACACTACCGGTGTGTTGCGTAACTCGCAATTGGCGTCATAGATGCCGCAACAGTACGTAAGTTAAGGTACTCAGATGTATTTTGTTTGTTCCTCTGATATAACGTTTTTAATGGGAGTAGAGTCAGTAGCGTTTTACTCGTCGTCCTAGCTGGGTAGCGTAGTGCGTTGCATTGCGTCGAGCATCACGTCGCGAAAATAACAAGCGATATGCCTTCTGTACGTGGCTTACGCGAACAGTGCATCTAACAGAGCGGTGTGTATACTTTGTTTTAGCGTTTGACTACGGCAGAAATTTGAATTTAGCCTTATTCATAAAATATTATAAAGACAACGCAGCTGCTACGATACGTCGACTGCGTCGTAACGACACGGCGCACTGTCCCACGCAACGCAATGCAACGCGTGGTCCAGTTAAAGCCTTTTACAGAGCAGAATTTTAAAGATTAAAAGGCATCTTCATACTATTCCTCTGCACCCAAAAGGAACCTAAATGTAAGGTTTAAACACCAAAAATACGAAGCAAAATTTAATTTTCCGTTTTTTATCAAAGCTAAATCTTATCCATAAAGACCGTACTTTATTCGTCCCCTAACTATCACACTATTTATGAAACGGCAACACGTTTCAAATTTGTATTCGTCCCAAAGCAAACATTACTTGTCCTTAGGAGCAGGACTTAATTACGGGCGGGCTTAATAGACTCGTTCATAAATTACGGGCCACTTTGACGGACAAGATCAGAATTCCGTTGTCTAGGGCCCGTCTCTAGGGGACAATAGGTTTGCTAAGTCACACTGCGAGATTATCTAGTGTCGCCCATTTTGGACGGAATTAAGTTTTGAGGCAGATTTTACATAGTTAAATAGGATTTGGTAGACTGTGGTGAGATTATAGATAAGTGCTTAGTATGATCTAGTAGGTCGTGTAAGTTGAATGATTTATTTTATGATAGGTTCCTTGGGTTTGGTTTATTGTGTAGATGTTTTAAAAGTTTCATTAATTTAATACATATATTTGTTTTGTTTTGAAACGCGATGTATTTGTTTTTAATTTAGAATGACGTTGGTTTTGTTTTTACATGAGATGTTTTGATTTAAAAAGTTTAATTAAATTAAACATTTGTTTTTGAAGATGATGGTGGAGTTTTCGTCATACGGTGGGCATACCTACTGTAGTGTTTTTTTTTTAAATTTAAAATTTCCTTTTTGTTTGTTTTTATTTATATATTTTTCAAATAAAATCCCCTAGCCTATCCGACATTAAGGATAATGGTGCACTCGTCAATCAATCAAATAACCCATTTTCAATCTACAACAAACAAAACTCTCATCAATATCAGTATGAAATAAGCGTTCGGCAAAAGATTCATTTCGTTCGTACAGCTCACTGTAAACTATCCGAGTACGAAATAGCCCGGAAATCGACACTGAACGTGAAAAATGTGGCGGACCGCAGCAATAGTCCGACTTCCTGTTGTTTTTACAGAATATAACTTAAGGTTCGTTCGGCGCAATAGATCGCTTTTCTAAAATGCCTTCCGAAATAAATGTTTTTGAACGCGTTTAGCTTGTTTTGATGGTGAATCTAAAGGTGTTAATATGTTGTCCAGCAGTTATTTTCTGGCGTTATTATACACTGTAAGGTGACATTTCTCTGCAAAACGTAACCATACAAAGAATCATCATCATCTGCCTAGCCTTTTCCCAACTATGTTGGGGTCGGCTTCCAGTCGAACCGGATGCAGCTGAATATCAGTATTTTACATGGAGCGACTGCCTATCAGACCTCCACAACCCAGTAACTGGGTAATACGATACTTTTGGTAAGACTGGTTGTCAGACTTTCTGGCTTCTGACCAACAGTAACGACTGTCAAAGATCTACAAATGACAGCCGGGACCAACGGCTTTACGTGCTTTCCGAGGCACGGAGGAAACTTGCTATGGTAAATGGTCACCCATCCACAGACCAACCTCGGCTAGCGTGGCTTAACCCGGAAGATCGGTCTATGCGGCTGTAATTATTTAGCCACGAGCTCCTCGTATACAAAGAATATCAATATTAAAAAAAAAAACAAAACATGGATAACGTAGCTATTTTGCGATTTTTGATGATGTCGTTTACGTTTTTTTGATAACAGTCTCCTTACGGCTCCATTTATCTTACGTTGAACAGAGTTTATGAAACCACTTTTACGGCATCGTTAGTTTCCGCTTTCTATAATCTGAGGTTTCCGCAGTGCCTGTTCTATTTCAATAAAATAAAAACAGTAATATATTTAAAAATAAATCATAATAGTGCTGCTTATAATCAGCAGAATACTCGTATAAAAACGAACTACACTTTAGTATTTTATTTAGTTTTATATGGTGTGCAGAAAAATGCACAAAATCCCCACTAATTAAAAATTTACATCCAAAGAGGTTACTTAGCAAAAACTAAACCAACGTGATTAAGGAGTAGGTACCAAGTGATGTGAGAATATTCCGAAAAATTATGCATGAAAATGTTCAAAGGATACGAGGGCTTAGAGTTATTTAAATAAGGTAAAAAGTAACTCTACTTAACCCCTCGGGGATCGTTAGGGTGATTTTCTGTGTCTATACAACGTGAACTGAATTTCTGGAATGTTCGCTAGAAAGCCAACGACCTGGCAAATGCTGTTCATTGCTGGGACTTGAGATCGTTCGTTATGACAGTTTATGTGAGGAGCTCGTATTCAATCGTTTATTAGATAATAAATATATTAAGAACTAGAGGTCGCTCTGGCCTCGCTCGCGTGGATGTCGTTTATCGTGTATTCCGTATTTTTCAGGATAAAAGTAGTCTATGTCCTTTTTCAGGTTCCAGATTATCTCTGTATCAAGTTTTATCAAAATCGGTTCAGCGGTTTAGGCGTGAAAGCATCACAAACGGAGAGTTACTTTCGCATTTTTAATATTAGTAGGGATAACTTTCACCCAATAGGCATGTTGACAGCATCAATAAATTGCAAATCTAATTAGTCCGCCAGTTAAAGTTTTGATAAATAATGGACACGTATTTTTTCTTTTTGTTAAATCTATGAATATTTGGAAAGATAAAACGCATCAGAACTCGAGAGTGGGGGGACTTGTGACGTCAGAAGCAAGTAAAAATTGTACTTGCTTGTGACGTTTTGCCAATTTTAAAAGTGTCGTATATTCGTCAATTTTACGTAACAAAAGAAAAAACGGGTAATTTTTTTTTTGATAATTGTCTTGCTAATTAGGTTTTTTCAGTCAAATACCCTATTATGTAGTGCTGGGCTTCTAGTTTAACCAGCCCTCCGATTCAATACCTTTTTGTTAAGCAGTTGTCGATCGATTCGGTTTGTTATCTCGTTCTGTCTACGATTATCGTAACGAGAGAAAAAGAGATAGCTACCGAATCGTTCGACAATGGACTAATCGAATCGTTCCGCATCAGGGAGCTGTTGCGGCTTAATATTTTATCCGCCAGTATTACACGGCAGTACACGGTACCTTGAACCTTAATAACTCAGTTACTAGGCACTACTGATGTCCTAAAGTTAGACCGCTTGTTAGAACTTCGGGCCTCTGATTACCCGTATCGATTCTTCCTCATCCTGACCTCTGTGATGGTGCGGCGGGGTGCCCCTATAAAAGGCCTGGCACGCTGTAGTTCATTCTCCGGTCACGATCCACCGAGCTTTCCCGTCGTAGAGCCGGTCGTCTCTTCAGACTCCGCAGTCACACCAATAATTCAGCCCTCATCAAGCTGTCCCCCCCCCCCAAGCCCCCGCCTCAACGCCCTAAGCCGAGATCCGAGTCCCACTAGGGGTCGCCCTTAGTGCTGTTGTTGCAGGTAGTCATGATGTTAGTGTAGTACAAGTAGTTAGCTTAGGTTAAGTATTTTACTTCCCCCCATTGGCTGGAGACCCTTCAGGTCTCGCCCGGTTACGTAGAAACGGTCCCCTAGGACTACCTACAGCAGTACAATAGGAAAAAAAGTTCGTTCTCTCTCGCACCTCGGCAGCCGCAAGATAAGTTTCTACCTACACCTGCAAACCCTGGACTCCTCGTATCGTCTAAAACCACGCCCTGTAGTCTAATTTGTCAATTCTTATAAAATATATACTGTACGATTAAAAGTTTTCATTATTCTTCCGTAAGTACATGTCTGCTAAACTTCTTGGTAGATTTCCTGATTATATGTGTGACTCCTCAAGCCACCCTTAACCCGCTAAGCGTGACACCTCCTGAAACCAGTGTTTAGGCAATATCGAGTTGCCAAGATTAGACCGGTTGTCATACTTTCGGGCTTCTGATTCCCTGAAACGATAGTTTCCCATCCTCGTCTCATTAACTGAGTAATGGGTAATGGACATCTCAAAATAAGACCGGTTGTCAGTTTTTCGGGGATCTGAATACTCATAACCATTGTTTCCCAGATCTGTCGCAAAATTCAAGCCAAAACTTTAATAAAATTGTTAATTGAAGTGTCAAGTCTACAGACCTCACTTAAAACAACATTGTTACATTTTAAAACGTGTCATTAAGTACACATCTGGCATTTATAAAGTGAATTAAAGAAGTCTGGTCCGTCTTACTTGATTATTATCTCAATTTGTTAATGCAAATGTTGGTTTTGTGTTGTCGTCCTAAGCCTACCGGATGGCTATTGTGGCGGAGGGTATTTCGACTTGTTTGTCCTTTTGTTGCCTTAAAAGTCAGGCATGTTTGGCTAAGCTTTGTACTGTGTACAACTTATTCAGTTAGTCCTTTCTATGAAGTAGGTAATAGAACCCTTACTTATAAAAGATTGTCATTTTTAAACACTGATTAAATTATACATGTCCTTGTTTTTTGTATGACAATGAATAGGGATGGCAATAGACTTAAAAGCCATTTTAGTTAAACAACTTTTAACCATTGTTAAATCTTTGATATTTTTTTTAGAATTGCTTCGTGAAGTTTATGAACCTATTTTAATAAAGCATGTAAAATACCTGAACGTGTGACATTTCTTTCAATATGATTCTATTTAGAAAAAATCTCAGTTTGATTTTCCTTACTTAGAGCTCAAACACACCACGTTTTTTTCAGGCGCCGTCGACGCGCGTTTCTCTATCGCGCGTTGTCGGCGCTGCTAAACTTGAAATAGGCAGATTAATTGCGATTGCATCGCTGCAAACTCACGAGAAACGCGCTACAGACACGCGTGAGCAACTCTCCTTGCAAAGTAAAATGCGTGTAGCATGCGCGCGAAGGAGCGTGTATCGCGCTATAGACGCGCGTGTCGGCAAGTAACCGATTAAAACGCGCTGTACGTATGTGTTTGCAGCTAAAGAGACGCGCTGTGACAGCGCGTCTGTATCGATGTAACTCCGCGCTACGAGCGAGTCGACGGCTCGCGAAAAAGTCGTCGTCTGCATACTACAATTTTATGAACGTGTGAATAGGTAAATTGGTTGCGATGTCATCGCGTTTGCAGCGCGTTATAGTTGCGTGCGACGCGCGTTGACAGCGTCTGAAAAAAACGTGGTGTGGAAGAGCCCTTAAACCTCTGTAACAAAGCCTCTTAAGTATATTTTACTGTACCTATTCATAGAGTAACGAATAAAACAACTTAAAAAAAACGATTCGCTGTCGAAGTATATTGTAGAATTTTTCCTTATAAATAACTACCTAACGATCGCTCCAGTTTAAATAAATTCGATGTAACAAAAACAAACACTCAAAGAAAATCAAGTTAATATCGTTACAGTAGCAATATATTACGTACACTCGACAACACACAAGCATCGAGCCATTTCATTAGCTCTTCCCGGATTCCCCAACAGATTACACAAAGCGAGACGAATAAAAAACATATTTTTTACCTTTACCACTTATCTTTGTAGGCAGTAACGTATTGTTACGGATTA
The DNA here is from genome assembly GCA_905220435.1 of Amphipyra tragopoginis. Classification (NCBI taxonomy): domain Eukaryota; kingdom Metazoa; phylum Arthropoda; class Insecta; order Lepidoptera; family Noctuidae; genus Amphipyra; species Amphipyra tragopoginis. The sequence goes on along the minus strand of HG992005.1, from coordinate 12,606,893 downwards.
GGTCGTTACAAGAGAGGTTTTGAACGAAATAATATTTATTTGAGTTCATTTATTGCATTCTTGTAAAATAATTTCAGTGTTATTTATTTTTGTGACTGATTCCAAATAGGCTTAATTTTTTTGAAGGCGTGTTTTATCATAGCTCTTAACTATTCTGTCTTTATGCTATTATAACTATCCTGATAAGACTCTAAAGGTCAGATTGATGGCACTCCACACATACGTACACAGTTGCGCACACAGATAACGTATGAGAAAATGTTGCCATATTTAAATATTATATTACATACAATTTTAGATTGTTCCTTATTTTATTTATTTTCCTTATTTTTTATTTTTTTTCTTGCTTTAGATACACTACACATATACACACACATGTTGGTTTAAGTGAACGGGCATGACCGCTGACTGGCATCCGTGGAGCATAAAGGTTCCAGACGAAAACCAGCGTCAATAACTTATAGTGCTTGACATTAAGCTGATCTACGGCTGGACCAAAAGGGTGTCCAACCTTTTTGATCCAGCCGTGAGACACATACCCAAGCCTTTTTTTTTAAATTTATATTACACTTTTTAAATGTTGTATCTCTTTATGAAGTGTACAAAGAAAAGTTTCAAAAAAAAAAAAAACAAAATGAAACATGCCTTATTGGGAGATTGTTCTAACACCACTATACTTAATATTAAGTTTGCATAGAACACTGATGGATAGCTTTCATTAGCAGTTTCCGGATTATCATACAGATTACACGAATAGAGACGAATGAAAAACATTTTCACCTTTGCCACTTTTCTTTTGTAGGTTGGACAGAACAGAATGGATTTGGATGAAATTTGGCATACAGGTAGACCATGACCTGGATTAGGCCATAGGATAAATACCACTATCTGGGTACATGGAGTAGATCCGCTAGAATGTAAGTGAAACTGCGAACAACAGCAAGTAAGTAATATTTATACAAGGTGTAACATAAATAACGCACAACCTCTTAAGGGGTCACTATACTCATCATTATGAACAACTTTTATTATGGGACCAAACCTGAAATCCCGAAAAAAATAATCAGCTGTTCCCTACATTTTGACGAGTTATGCGAACATTATTTATGTTACACCTTGTATAAAGCGGGGATGACGGAAATGTGCTTTATTTTAAAACACTTGAAACATTATGGTACGAAAATTTAGTTTTTCTGTAGGTCAGATTTTAGTCCCTTCGCACATAAGAGAAACATGCCTAACGCGACGTCTTACGTAGACGGTTTAAAGCGACGCGAATTGCGAAGCGATGCGATGCGGTGACACGCGATGCGGTGCGAAGCGGCGGCTTTGTCCTACGAGCTCGCGGACCGCTCGCCGCGCGCCGCCGTCATTCAGTAGCACTGTACGGCACCGCATCCAGTTCGCGTGAAAATATTAAGCCAACTGACAGCGTTCGCTTCGCACCGCGCCGCGCCGCACCGCACTCCACGTGCGTTTGGTCACGTAGGCCACTTCAATAGGTATCGACTGTTTGTTGTTTTCGCGTCGCGCCGCGCCGCTTCGCGTCGCTTATAGATCGCTCACGTAGGATGACGCGTTAGTGACTGAAATGCTTTATACTTTATGTGCCCGTGTACACCCCAATACTAAGGTTCAACATTCTATTTTGGAAAATTGCACTTACTGCACTCTTCATTACGACGGTACAGACTAACATTGCTACTAAGGCTGCAAACACACCGAGCGTATCTTGCGCGGCTCATGTTTCGTCGCGTTACGCGTATGTATCGCGCTACATACAAATTCTCCTGCGCGGCATCACCACACATATTAACGTGGCTACGCCATGCGTAATAGGGCCTAAAAGCTTCGCGCGCATCCAGCGTTCGATCGATGTTAAGTTAACTATATTCGGCATGTTTTCAGCAGCTACAGCCTCACGTAAGCGTGTTCTGCGTCGCATATCTTGTGCAGTACGCGGCACTAGATACGCTAAGTGTGTTTTAGACCTTAGTCTAAGGAATGACGAATGGAGAGCTTATTAAATGAACGCACCCTTTTAATAATAGAGATGTTACGCTAATTATTTGTCCCTACCCCCTGATTGTTACCGAAACTTAACCAGAAGTTACAACGTTGTGCACTGTCTTAATCTACAAAGATACGTGTCACGTAACAGTTTGAAACGGTAACAACTTACTTGGAACTACTTCAATCAGTAATGCAGTAACTAACAACTTCGTTCATCTCTGTCGGATCTCTCTTCTGAAAGTGAATACGTGAGTGGATGAAGGAAAATCATCAGGGTTTTGAAAAAGAGATACGGCTGCTCGTGATTTAGTTTCAGAAAAAAAACCTTTTGCTAGGATTTCTCCTGTAAACGCACCCAGTTCACAGAACCAATATAATATAAAAAAAAAATTGCTTGCAATGTAGATATACCATTACCTACCCAAAACTCGTGACGTCACTGCTTGATCTAGCATCGGGTATACATTCAAAAGTTCTAAAGCAAAAAAACAATACCCCAGCCAGTGCTGCAGTGGTGCTGATGTTATCTAGTTTTAACGGTAGTATCCAAAAATCGATATATCGGCAGTTACTATAGTTGCGTCAATCTAATAGGTCCGATTTGACATCTGTCAAAATACTAGGAGTAATGTCAACACTAGTAATAATATTCCAATGCGTGGCGTTTAGTTTCATTTTATCAATGGTGCGCTATGTTCAGTTAAATAAAAACGCGACTTTCTTAAGATCGAAGGCGTGCAACTTCTGTACACATTTATTTTGTCCTTTTATGCAAACGTCAAATCGGACCTATTACGCTGTTCGAACTGTAGAGATAGGAATTTGCCATAACTTCTATGGAGCTTATGTCAACTTTCTATCTCTAGTTGACCAAAACGTCGATAACGGAAAACGGCAGTAAGTCGACAGGGCTCCTATTTCTGTGTAGAATGGTCGAAAGAAGAATCATTTGAAGGGGATAATTATTCGCTTCGAACTTAAACCAATAGAGTCTGTGCTCTAAGTCCCCACAGTTCCCATTTGCACAAACGCCCAGACCCGGAACAATTATCTGGAGGTCGTACAAATATTTGATTTCGTAGAATTCAATCACTCCACCAATACGCTAATTAAACCGTCATTTATTTGATCGATCAATTAAAAGCAATGAAGTGGTTTTATTCCATCAAGATCTGAGAATGACATGATAAAAGTAATAATTTTATTATCGTTATGAAGTTAAAGTTAAAACAAGCCTTTTGACTTATAATTTTTGTACTAAAGTAGGTACAACACTGAAACCTTTGTCCGGGCTTCCTAGACGAATAAAACAGTCTGGAATATCCGTTCCTACATTGGTAACAGTACGATATCACGGACTATTTATTTTTATTTCCGACGATTAAGTGATATAGCTTTGTGATTTCCAAGATTTTCAACACAAAAGTTCAACAGGATTCTCTGGCAATAACATGGAAGTCAAGAAAGTCTTATAAATTTTATAGCACGAAGGAAATCGCGAGCAGTCGACGGATAAAATTTTACAACGGACTAATGCGGACTTTAATATTTTTTTTTATTACTGAATATTTCATGATCTCAGATGTTACAAATTCCAGTCGAAATATTCTAAATTTTATTTTATGTATGTAACAAGGTATTCACGCTAATAAAAAAAGTATTTAATTTTAGAACCAAAATAAGGAAGCCAGTAAAAAAATGGTCAATTTAAGAGATCTTTTTTAAAGGACCTTTTATACGTACGTTAATGTTCTAATTTATTTAATCGCATTAAACTTCTGGGTTACTACGGACCGCAAAAATACGAACTTAGTTCGAGTTCTCATTCGATTCCTGTTAGAAAAACATGTTCGTAATAAAGTGGGTCTACAGATGGTCTACAAGTAGCACTATCCGTTGTGTTGGACATGAACTATGGGTGACGTAATTGAAACTCATAGCCGTGTAGTAATTCTCTGGTTTGTAGTTCTTACGAATGAAAACGGATGCTGGCTAGAATAACTCACACCCTGTTATAAAAGTATCAGATAGGAAAACACAGGAATACAAGGGAACATAATCCATACACTTAATTGGTTTAATAAAACCTTCGGATTTGTGACAAAATTGGTTTCAGGAAGTGATTTAACAGCTTTCTTCGATAGGACCCACGACCTTGATTTTTAAAATGAAAAATAAATTCTATCCCTAAGATGTTAAAAGACTTTCCGATAAAGACGGATGAAATAAAAACTTCAAATTATCTGACAATCTATGATTGACAAAAGCTACAGCTTACCCCTACAACTATCCACAACTTGTGCCACTACTCCAGATTCAATTTTTTTCACACGATTCATATTCCGTCCACGATCACGAACCGATCGCGAACAAAACTAGGAATATCGAAGATCACAAGTAGTTCCCCGGGGAGTGACTAACTATAAATGTCACAACGAGGCAACCTCTGCAGCTTGTTGAAACGTTTTATGGACTATAAATCGGAACGTAGCACCCCTGTTAAGTCCTGCTTGGTCAGATGTTGAAATGTTTTATTCCTGACATTAAAAGGGTGAAAACCTTTGGTGTAACAAATTATACGTTTTATTGAATCTTAAATTCACGTACTTAGCTAATATAGAGGCGGGTTTTATGTTGCGGAATTTGCAAAGTTTGTCTTGATGAAGCGATTTAAATCTACTTGAGTGGTGGTAACTTTTGCGTGTATTAATTACGTGTATTGCGGAAAGAAAGAATGTTACTTGCTTTGTTGCTATTATATATATTGACAAAAGCGCAGTTCAGACTACGCTATAATATATAGCATATAGCTAATATCGTATAGCATAACGATGCCGCTCAGCATACGTTTTATATGGACACGTTCTCACAACGCTATGTTATAAATTATTGGCTTGCTGTACGCGATAAACTTGAGCAATTCTCAGAGCTATATCGTACAATTTTCCGGTCCTTGCCCCGCCTCACTTCTACCACAGCTTCTACCCCGTCCGTCGCTCGACGGACTGCCGACAATTAACTTGCATAGTAGACCGGCTTGCGATATAGCATATAGTGTAAACTTCGCGCTATATACACACATCAAAAGTGTCTAGGGATCAACATATATTTTTGCAATAACTTTTCTCCTGATTGATATTAATTAAAATTTTCTTTAAGGATTCATCAAATAAAGTGTTTTCGTTTGTCACAGTAACGATAAACCAAGTCACCTTTGCATTAATAAAGAAATTTGCCATTTTCCTAATAAAGGGATTTTTGACATTTGAACCACTAACACAAAAGTTCGAAAAAAAGACTGAAATAACAGTTTTCTTTAAAATTTTATTGGGTAACTTAAACAATTAATAATCCGTGTTTCTACCACGAACACTAACAACACAAGAACATCGGTTTGGCATACTCAAAATGAGTTCATCCAAATCACGCTGTGGAATGGCCGCCCATGTTCGTTGCAACAACAAAAAAAGGTCTTCTTGCGACTGGATACCCTCCATATTCGGCAGAGCTCTTCTCTGTAGCATATCCCATGCATGCTCAATCGGGTTCAAGTCTGGCGACTGAGCAGGCCAGGGCAGGACATTGATGTTAGCTGCGGCGAGAGTCTGTCTTACAACTCTTGCGGTGTGCGGTCGTGCATTATCATGCATTAACTGAAATAAGGGACCGATTTGCGCTTGTAGAGGAACGATGACGTCTGATACAATCGTCTCAGCATAAATTTGAGCGTTGAGGTTGCCTCTGATCCAAATCAACTCAGTTCTTCCGCCGATCCAAATACCCGCCCATACCATGATGGTTCCACCACTATAAGGATGGACTTCCTGGCAGGATTTTAATCGCTGTTGGCGTCCAGGGGTTCTCCAGTGTCGTATACGTCTTGTATCCGGTCTCATACCAAAACGAGACTCATCAGAAAAGCACACGAAACGCCATTGTTCTTCTGCCCAATTTCTGTGTCCAAGAGCCCATTGATATCGAATCCTACGATTGTGCATTGCTATAGGTGGTACCCGTAGCGGTCTTCGGGAATGAAGGTTCACTTCATGCAAGCGGTTTCTGACTGTTTGGTCGCTAATTAAGTTCCCTGAAGAGTGATGAAGCCTCACGGCTAACATCATGGCGGTTATTGTTGGAGCTCTTCGAGTTAAGATTTGAATGTATCGGTCTTGTCTCCGTGTGGTGCAGCGATACCGTCCTCCATGGCGCTCAGCCACGGTACCAGTGCTTCGGTAACGTGTCCAAAGTCGACTGATAACACTCTGACTTGTATTCAGAGCTAAAGCCACAGTACGTTGCCGGGAACCAGCTTCTATCATTCCCACGGCTCTGAGCATTTCTTCCCTGCTTAAATGACGTCGCCGCTCCATAATAACGTTGGTTTTAATCAGTAGTAGGGAAACAGTAGCACTAATAATGTCTTCAATGCGTTGTATGTTTTTATAGGGAAAATATTGACAGCTGATTTTCATCTTTTACTCGAATTTGATTCACAGTTCCTGATTCAAATTATGAAATGCACCAAAAAGGATCCATATAAATTTATAAAATCATAAATTTATTACAAAGCCACATCTCAATCTCAAGAAATCCGCATAAAAATGCTTGATCCCTAGACACTTTTGATGTGTGTATATGTAGTTATAGCTTATGACGCAATATGCTTTACTATATAGCGAAATAGTATAACGTAGTTTGAACTGCACTTTAAGGTATTATGTGGTTTGTTAGCAGCAGTGTCAAATCTCAGGGCTGGACATAGGGGTGGCTGCCAGGGGCGCAGAACCTAGGGGGGCCCAAATTAGGCTGCTCAATACATATAACTGAACAAATCCGCAGCCGATCTCGCGTTAAAATGTGATGTTTCTTTCGCAGAAATGTATTGGCTTCTCAGCAGAAACAAGATTTCTAAAAGGATGGGTACTCGCTATATCGTAATTAGGCGTTTACGCGCTGTTTCTGTAAGACAATTATTGCATTCGCTGGCGAATCCTATCCTATCTCAAAACTTCCAGTAAGCCACAATCGCTCGCTCTTTTTTTGTTAATTTTGTTAATCCTATTGTATTGCTATAAGCTATAATTTTGCAAGTTCTGTGCACTTCTGGAAGTGACGAGTTCACTATAATCTAAAATCCCCAAAATTGATTATTGTCGTTGGAGAGCTATAATCTATACATATAATAAATCTGTAGACATGGCGTGTCTGTACATAGGAAATATTTTGAAAAAACCTGGTTGGGATGTTAAACTATAACTAATAGAACCCATTTTTAACATTTTTGGAATTTTTGTCTGTTTATCTGTTTGTCTGTTTATCTGTTTGTTTGTTCAAGCATCACGTAAAAACAACTGGTCCAATGTTGTTGACTTTTATTAATAAATATTGTGCTTATCTCCAAGTAACATATGGTTTTTGTTTCATCGCAATCAGTTCACGCAATCAAAAGTTATGCGAATTTTAAGTTTTCTAGAAGAACTTAGCATGTATTTGTGTATACCATTTCTTTTCAATAGATGGCGTTACGTGTATCAAATCACGTTGTGAGGAAATGTAATCAACGAATATATTACTATTCTCAGTCTACGGAAGGTCTATTGAAATGCTATCCGAAGAAGGTACTAACTAAGCTTTTATAAAAAAAACGAAGATAATGTTATTTAAAATTTATTAGGTACCTATCTATCTCAATGGCAGTGGAAGAGAAATACATTCAATTTCATAAGCGAGTGTAGGTATTCTAAATTTTTTATTGTGCAAGGCAATACGATGGATTTATTTGAAATACTCATATATTTTATTATGAATACTTAAATACGTATTTATAAATCTATTTACTATTAATAAAATTCAAAGTGCACTTTGTCTGTAATTAAATATTTTTCCAAAATTTCGATTCGGTGGTACACACGGCTACACTTCAAGCTATGCAAAACCAGTATAAGCTGACCGTTACTTGTGCGAAAACATTATACAAAGCGACGCCAAGATAAACTGGTTTTGTATAGCTTGATGTGTAGCCGTGTGTACTATCCTATCGATGCAGAAACCATAACATTTTTTTTTATTATTGTGTCTGTTTTCTCTCCGTCCGGACATCACGTAAAATCCCGTGGATGGATTTTGATGGGACTTTCGCTGATGTGTTGCGTAAAGAGCGACAATTTTGCTGGTACATATATCATCACGCTATTGTTCATAGGAGCCGATCAGCGGAACATTATTTCCACATACTGCGACGTATAAGCTTAATATTCGGATCGTAAAATCGCGTGAATCGATTTTGATGGGCCTGCGCTTATGTTGGTATATAAACTATCACGCTATTGCTCATAGATGCCGAGCAACGGAATATTATTTCCATATACTGCGTAGTATAAGTATCTTCAATCTTCAATCTTTGTATCATTCAAACAAGCATCCCCAAGCTCAGGCACCAACAATAGGTGAAATTTTTATATATTTAAAGTACTTTCCTATTCCACACCTCGAATGAAATCATTTTATAGACTGCACTGCGTAAAATATTTTGATTTAGTTCGCCGATTGTGACTAGATGGCGTTGTTGCCATTTTTGTATCGCCATAAGGTGTCGTTACACTATCACAATAAATATCAATATTCAATTATAATCCATTTTAGCAAGGAAATGTATGGAAATAAGCAACGCGTTTTTAGTATTATGGCTATATGAACCTTTACGGTCAATCAAGAAGAGCTGAAATTCTACCTAAAGTAATGGTTTAAAAGATATTTAATAAGTGCCTTGGTGGGACACCTTTGTCTATTATTATAATAAATGGAATACATATACACTATTTAGTTGCTGCGACACAATGTTGTTTTCCGAGTTCCACGCGGACGGAGTCGCGGGCACAGCTAGTAAATAAATAAAAATGTTGATTTAAATGCAAATGAATTATGTCTGGAGATTGAGAGCACAAATATCAGATAAAATCGTTACTGCCTCGATTTTTAACAAAAATCTTAATTAAATACCTTTTTATTCAGCGTATTTGTTGGGGGGGGCGCAAAATGTGATCCTTGCCCTGGGCGCTTACGACCCTAGTTACGACATTGGTTAGCAGTTAGTATGTGTATTCGGTTTTGATATTTTGTCTTTCTTATATCATTCAACTTTGAATGTATTTGTATGTATGTATATTTTTTTTTTTTTTTAAAAACGTTGCCCCACACTAAGATTTCTCTTGTATCGTGGGTGCGTTTACAGACACAAATCTCACAAACAAACGCCCAGACCCGAAACAACCATCTGTAGGCCATACAAATTTTTGTTCCGTGTGGGAATCGAACCCACGACCCGTAGCGCAGAAGCCAATCGCTTAGCCACTGCACCAAACGTGTCGTCAAATATATGATTGAAGAATGATGTGATAAGACAAAGTTGCGGTTTAAAAGATGACGTAGTGATAAAAATTTAACCCGGCGTCATGGGGGTGGAAAATTGTTACACGGACGTGGGGGCTGGGTCATCATTACCCGGATAAGGAATGTGAATATTTCTGTATGTATTTGAGAAAATTAATATTTTTTGTTGCCTACAATAATTGTCTGTTATAAGGGTAATAAAAAACTAGAAACATAATGAAAATATAAATTTTTATTAATAAGAACAACGTTTTGAAAACTATGCATTAAAAAATCAACAAATTTGGCTTCCTTTAGTAAAACTTAACATAATAAAATATTAACCAGTCTTTAGTTTTCTAATGGCATTTTTATAATGTTCTATAAAATAATAAAAAAAAGCTAATCAGACTCATCATTATTGATGCATCATTGTTGATGCATATTCCTCCTGCTGCAGATTTGCGTCAGACTGTAACCCTACTTCTAATCGTCACCAATGGACCCTCGTCCTCATCCGAAATCTCTTGCTCCGTATTGGTAGCTTCACTACCACACACATCACATCATCCTCTCCAGACTCCTGATCAGACGGCATAACATCCGAGTCCGATTCTTCAAGTACCGCCATAACACGACGTCTTTCCAGTTCTTCGCGGTCCATTATTACTCGTACTACCTACCGAAAAAATAAAAAAAACGTCAAAACCACACAACAATGTAGTAACACAAATAAAAAGCATCGTAAACAACAATAAATCATTTAAACATTGATTGATAAAAATGGCACAAAATAGTTACACTGAATACAGGCATGGGTCATATTTACCTTTTTTCCAATACAACACTTGTAACTCCCAACGCGATCCCCGCACGACTGATTTCGCTTCTAAAACGTGTAGAGGGACTCAATAACTCCAGCTACTGAGAAGAACAGCAAAGTCGCGTGCGTCGTTTTAAAATTATAAGTGAACTACAAAAGCGCGGGTAATTTTGACCCAGCCCCCATGACGCCGGGTTAAAGGAGTATGCTTCGGTGGTCTGGGCATGTTGAAAGATGAATGGCGATTAACAAAAGGAATTTATGAGGCGGATGTCAGTGGAAACGCCAGTAGTGGGCGCCCTAGAAGGACGAAAGTGTGGACGAAGTGATGTTCTTCAAAAAGGACAGGTGCGTAGTACTTTCAACCGGCGTGCGTGTATGACAAGATGTGTGACCGTGGACGAAGCGAAATGAGTATGTAAGGATCGTAGCATGTGGCGTTCTACAGTTTCTGCTTACGCCCATGGGAAAAAGGCGTGAGCTTATGTATGTATCTATGCATATTTTGTCTTTATTATTTCAGATAGCTGATATTAAGTGTAAGTCCGAAAACACATAATAATCATCATTCAGCAAAATGACGTCCACTGCTGGACATAGGCCTCCCCCAAACAATGTTAGGGGGGTTTGCCATAATCGCCACGCTTGGCAGGCGGGTTGGCGATCGCAGTATGGTTGTTAAAGTACTCAGAGCACGCTGCTGCCCATCCTCTAGTGAATCCCTTAGTCGCCTTTTACGACACCCACGGTAAGAGATGGGATAGTGCTATTCTATACGTCCGGTTCTACATGGACGACCAATACCATGTTAATACCTTGTAATATGAACTAATCTAAGTTCACGACTTTTACGTTGACCTATTATAGATTTCGCAAATACTTGCATTTTTTTCTAGAAAACTCTATATAAACGAACTACGTTCAAATGGAAAATCTTCTTTTAAAACGTGCTCGGATCAAATAGAGCTTCTAAGATTAATCTAGCTTATCCTGTTTATTTTCAGAGAGGTTGTGATGAGACGGCCTTTTCAATCTGTAGAGGGATTAGAGCGAATAGATATTCACTTATGTAGTCGCTAAGTCGATTTCATATAGTATTAAGATTATGAGGAGCTCGTGGCTAATTATCAACCGCGCGGATCATACGATTTGCAAGGTTAAGCTGCGCTTGCCGCGGTCAGTCCGTGGATGGGTGACCGTTCGATACACATCGAGATCCCTCCATGTCTCGGAGAGCACGTTAAACCGTAGGTCCCGGGTGTCATACGAATACCTATGACAGTCTTGACGGGTAGTCAGAAGCCCGAAAGTCTGACAAACGGTCTCACTTTGGGATATCGTCATTGCCCAGTATTTGGGTTACGGAGGTCTGATGGCAGTCGCTCAGTGTAAAATACTGGTATTCAGCCGCATCTGGTTGCTGGAAGCTGACCCGAACATAGTTGGGAAAAGGCTACGAGGATTAAGTCGATTCCATATAATATTTTCTGATTAGTTCGTAGTTGTTTTACAGATTATAAAATTATTTTAGGCCTTTCTTTCGCACGAGTATTAGCGTGAAACCACACTGCTCCGTTGCGTTGTGTTGTGATGTCGCAGCGCTAGATTTGGAACAATGAGACGTCGCAGCGTTACATTTGGAATCTATAGATTGGTCCAAATCTAGCGCTGCAACGTCGCAACGCAACGGAGCAGTGTGGCTTCACTCTTAGGGCCGGCGCCCACAGACGGCACGGTATGGCGTTGCGCGGCACGGCACGCTTCGGTATACCGAATCATCCTGTGGTATCCCGCAGCATACTGAAGAATCTCGCGGCATACCACACGATCTTGTGGCATACCGCATCGTATCGGCACGACGAAGCGCGGTATATCCGCGGTATACTATACAAATACAAGTGCTTAAGTTATTAAAATACGATTTGAAATTATTTGAATTTAATAATTCCTTTGCCATGCCGTCACGCCAGTGGGCGTAGACCAGAAAGAAAGCACAATCTGGCGCTCACTCGTTCAGTTCAGTACTGTGCTAATATAAAATTGGTTGTGTATTTTGTTGAAATGATTGATTAGGACTTAGTATTAATAGCAGTTGTCGCTGAGGAAGCAGAGAGACACTTTTAGTAATGACTTTCCCTAACATGCAACAGTAACCTATGCGTCTCACGTATTGCAGCGGCGTGCCGTGGCATCTTGTGGAACGTCACGACGTGCCGTAGTCCGCGACGTGTCACAGTATCTCGGGGAATGACGTGACGTTCCGTGGCATGTCGCAGTAAGTCGCGTCATCACGCAAAACGTTTATATTTAAATAAAATAATGTCAGAGCTAAAGTCATTGAAATAAGGTTGAAAATCATTTGTCCACGAAAAAATCCTTTGCCACGCCATGCTACGCCGTGCCGACAGTGGGAGCCGGCCCTAATCATAATTATGGGTAAACGGAACACGCTTTTGTAAATGTCAATAAACATAAGGTTATATTTTGCATACAGGTGCATAGGTGTGAAAGAATTAATTCAAAGAATTTTGTGGGGTTACTCGGTATCGAAAATAGATCAACTTTCATAGAAAGTATTTTATTAAAAAAATACTCGAATTTCGAAAAGTTGTTCTACGAAAGTTGTTTAATTTCCGATACCCAGTAACCCCACAAAATTCTTAGAGTTAGTTTCAACACTACATAAATCTCACTATTAATGTTCGTGTCTTCATAACTGGTGGAACGAATTCTGAAACAATATCAAACAACGAATTTTAATATGTTTATCGTCGCCTTTGAGTGAAAACCTCGGAAATTGGTCATTTTTATTTTATCACGACGTATAATAGGTACTATAATTATAAAAGAGCCGTTCTATGCGAAATTATTTCGTAGGCACTGAAATTAAGCCTATAAAGTATATAAAATTCGTAATAAATGTATTTGACAAGCTTTTGGTCGAGATTTCTTACACGTGTTAGTCCACAGGAACCGTGCAATGGTCCAATGCATTCCCGAGGTTTTCACTATAAAGCCGTTCGTCCACCGCCGCCGTCGCCGAGAACGAGATGACGTTGTCGAAGTAGCGATACATACATTATTATGGCTGCGTGTCCACCGCAAGTCCGTCATTCGAGCGCCGTCATCTCGGTTACCGAGATTGTGAGTAGTTCGGCGCTACCACTAGAACTCCGCCGAGTTTGTGACGGACCGAAATGCCGGCAATATAAAATGCGTCTGCTCTTGTCCATAACATCCAAGATTGACGGCACCGGTGCACGGATTTTTGTGTTATATTGAGAACCACCGAGATCGGTCGCGGTGGACACACGGTCGCCGTCACGTCGTTCCGAACTCGGTCCGAAATAATCTCGTTTCTCGGTGACGGCGGCAGTGGACAAACGCTCTAAGGCGACGTTTCACTGAATTAAACTCTGTGTAAGCACTTTATTGATAACTTGATGATAAATTGAAGCACAAATTATTATTAAAAATAAAGACGAAAGGAAAAAAAACAAAATTCCATCTTGGCTTCCCAGGTCCATATTCAGGTACGATAGAACAGTTGGAATTTTCCATAATATTGCTCGGTCCAATAAATGTAAGAAAGGTCGAAAGTATTTAAATACCTCCCGACTGTATTGATGACAATAACAGAAAGGTCTTTGCCTAACAGACCAGAAATAATGCGCTATTCTAGTCTACGCCTAGAATAAGAGGGCTAAAGGTCAGAACAAGGAATTTAACTGAAGAGACGGAATGAATGTTCGTAAGGGTAGGTATGTAATTTAGGCGTCTCATTTTGAATAGAACTATTTATTTGAATTGGCTGGATTTAAACTAACAAGAAATAACATAAAAAACTTTAAATAAAAGTAAAAAATCAATAAAAAAAAAAAAAAATGCATGATATAAAATTAACAGTTTCAGAAGTCGGTGGCTTTTGTTTGTTTCAGTGTAGAATTGCACCGACTTCTGAAACTGAAACCAAAACGTCATCTATATACCTAGGCTTTTTTGTTTTTGTTGATTTTTTCAAAATGCGTTGTATCATTTCCGATCAAATTTATATGGGATCACCTCTGAAGTATGGCCTACCAAACAAAAAAAGAATCATCAAAATCCATTCATTAATAATTGGCGGAGATATCGCATAACAAATTTACAAAAAAAAAAACACATTCAGACGAATTGAGAACCTCCTTCTATTTGAAGTCGGTTAAAAACTGAAAATGGAATTACGTAAAAAAAGATTTATCTAACAAATTGAGTCATTATTAAAAGTATGACTTACTGCCTCGTTGGTCTAGTGATTGCAAGCGCGACTGCTGAGCGTGAGGTCCTAGGGTTCGATCCCCAGGTCGGGTAAAGTATTATTGGGTTTTTTCGTGTGTAATTTCTCAGTAACAAATTCAGACTCCGGGCTGGAGTCCTGAATTTGTGCTCCGTTGATAGCAATCGCCCCCTATTACATTTTAATATTGTATGTAATCTATTTATTTATTTGTTTCGTTATTGCCCGTGGCATCACAATGGTCCTATCTGAAAACCAGCGTTGCGACATTTTGTCTTTTTTTTTAAATGTCTCAGCATTATACTGAGATAGGAGCCTTTTTTGGCCTCGTGCAGGTTTTTAATTTTTATCCTTTTTTTTTGTATATGTTTTTTGTTTCTGTAACTGCCTGTGTGAGTCCAGAATAAATAATTTTCTTTCCTTCTTTCTTTGTTTACATGGGACTTAAACATGACGGCGAAATGGGGGTGTACTGTATACTATACACCTTTGCTAAATCCTTTGGGGAATCCAGGCATGATGTTATGTTATTATAAATATATATACTACGTAATGGTATGTCTACACCAGTGCGCTTTCATGTTCATCTTGCGCTTTCAATTCCTCTTGCGTCAAGCGCATGCAATATTGATTGCCATAAGACGCATGCAGCTTATATGGTATGTCCTACACCCGTGCGCCTCGGTCGGTCGTCAGTCGACATACAATACACGGATTAGCGTGCGCTAGGGGCATGCGCTTTTGTCGAACTAGTATTAAGGCATGCACTATTGCATGCGCTACGGCGCTTCTCGCATCCTTCAGACGAAGTCGCAAGATGAACATGAAGCGCACTGGTATAGACATAGCTTAACGTCTTAAGTCTTGAAATGAAGAAACGGTCAATCTGGAATCGATTCAATTTATTGTTTGATGATTTGGTATAATTCTTTTTTATTTTTTGAACTACTAGATACCTTCTATTTCCCCCTGACCATTATTCTCTTGTGTCGGCACGAGCTATACGAGAACAGTTCAAGCCGTATTAAAAGATTAGCCAGTTACCAAAGTTGGTAGCGGGACTGACAGCCCAGGGTGCGCCGGACGTACTTAAGCAATGTCACTCATGGAGGATCTTTTAATGCACCTCCATTTACCATTTATGTTGACGTCTTAATCCCGGTTTTTGTCAACGTTTATTATTATTATTTTATTATTTAAGCCTTTTATTTCCCAAAAAATACATTTAAAATTCATTGCATATTATCATAATTAAAATATTCATTTGGTTCTTAAAATTAATAAATTCATTCGTAATAATTGAACATGCATTTTAACCGTAACTAAATAAACACAAATTTTTTTTTCTTTTTTTTTCCAAATTCAAAATTTTGTCAACGTTTACCTGTCCTTGACTAGTAGGCAAGATATAAAAATACCCACAAATCGATTTCCAAGTTCAAGGGCCGAGTATCGTCAATTCGTCATTCGACGCGGTGCTGACAAGGATTCGGCATAATTGATGGGATTACAGTACGCACTTAGGCTGCAATGTTCTACTTGTTTTAATTTAACGTTATTATCTAGATTACGATTAGAAATCCCTGGCAAGCTAATGAGCCTACGTGTTTTTAAATATACTTTTTTAGCATATGATTAAAAAATTGCAGTGATAGCCAAGCAGTTGAACGTTTGAAGGAGATTCTTAGTTCAAATCTGGCCCGCACCTCTGACTTTTCAATGTGCGGTTCAGAATTTAATTATCTCTTGCGTTAACGTCGTGCAGGAAAACATCGTGAAGCAACCTGAACACTTTTGAGGGCTCCAAAAAGTTTTCGATGGTTTGTGTAGGCTAGTATGGTGGCGCAATGCCTAAACCCTTCTTGTTCTAAGAAAACGCCCATGTCCAGCAGTGAGACTGATTATGCCATGTAATTTTAGCTATTAGAAAATAAATTTGCATAATTTTTTTCCATCCATCCGCTGTCCATAAAGAAAACAAATTGTGGCGGCATCTATCCACGCCACATGCGAACTACGCAACACGCTGGCGGTGTAGGCGACTACAGCGACAATATTGACAACTGTCATAGATGACAGATCCTATACTCGTATCGCGCTATCATGATTTAACATGCAGATAGTATATATATACAACCTCCCAACATCAACTGTTGGGCAGTAGCCCGCCAGGCACAAGACTCCGCCTGGTTGGAGGATGCTCCCTTTGGTTGGAGGAACACCACATCTAGTTCCTCCACAAAATAAACGTTCACTTTAGAACATGGACCTCCAAATGAAAGCTATAATGAACAGTTATTGTGGTCAGAAAGTCAGGTCGTTTTGTTTCAGCATATATCGAAATTACATGTATTGAGTAAAACAGGCTTGTAAAATCCATAATTTTCTATGACCTGCATCCTATTTACGCAAAACACTCGTAATCGCTATGGCTTTGATTATGACAATACTTGTGGAGAAGTCGGATTGTTTATGTTGCTACGAAAATTGTTGACCTGTCAAAATCAAAGCCATAGCGATTACGAGTGCGTTGCGCAATTAGAATGCTGATTGCGATTATTTATAGGTACCAAAAATCGAGCTATTATTTAGCTCGGTACATATTTGCATGACAAGCATTTCAAATTAAATTAGCCCAACACTAAGTAAATACACAGCAATGCGCGTCGATTTTGCTAGTGATGTTATCGTTATAACTTATTGCATCGTTAATGCGATCCGTTTGATCTGATCTCGGTAGATTATTGGATGGAATTACTGTCGCAGGTATTGACTGCAAACATGATTACTCTCTTGAAAATATGTATAATTCGATAATAACATAACGTCATGCCTGTAAGTATTCCCCGAAGGGTTGGACAAGTACACCCACATTTTACCGTTATGTTAAGGTCCCATGTAAGGGGGCGAGCCTTTTGCCTTTTTCAACCGCGCACACATTGCACACGGAGAAATCCAATATCACTTTGTCCGACCTGGGGATCGAACCCAGGATCTCAAGCTCAGCAGTCGCGCTTGTGACCACTAAACCAATGAGGCAGTCAGTTTTTTTTTTTCGTGGATTCAGTCAGTTATGATCAGGGAGCGGAATCTTATGGCAAAACAATTGAAAGGTGATAGAGACGGGTCATTATTTTTTATCGAGTATTCAAGCTATCGATAATTTTTAGTTATAAACTATAGGGTATAATTTAGACGGCCACCAAAAATATTTTTAAGACTCTAAGCCTAGGCACCAAATAAAATAAACAACTCCAAAAAAAATCAATTGACTTTATTATGAGGGCCCTAAACTATATAATATTATGATCCAAAATAAATGAAATAACATTAGAAAAATCACAAACCTTGCACAAATATTATTTTTGGTTCCTAAAATGGATCAACGGTCACCAAATTCTTTACCCCGACACGGATAGGTTAGGAAGGGGATGACGGGGGCTAGAGTGAGCGAGCGAAGCGAGCGAACGAAGCCCCCGTCATCCACTTCGTGTTAGGTTACTTTAAACCCTGCAGACAGAAATAGTCGACGCTCCTTTACGCGTCCATATATTTTTATGAGAGACAATAATAGGAAAAAATGGATTTATTTCGTAATATTTTAGGAAACGTTATTTGGTGACCATTAATCCATTTTGGTAACCGTTTTTTTGGTTGCGAAATAGGTACTTTTTTGGGCGGTGTTTAAACACAAGCCTTAACTATATTGTTAATTAACTTAACAAATGCTTTTAATTTTTATTCTTTACACATAAATAATCTTTAATGATACATAAATAAAACATTGTCTTATCTATCAAAAAAATCTTATAACTACCGCGACTCGGGAAGTTTACCCTATAGACACTATTATGATATTTGATCTCTTTTGATTACAATACTATAGTACGATAATCAAAATGAAAAATTGATTACGTCATATTTATTTCAATTTGAAATTCCGTGTTGATCTATTATTTTGTGTTTCTAAATAATAGCTAATATGTCTGTCCGCCCGTCTGTATTCTCAGCTGTCAAAAAGTATCGATAGCTTGAATACTCGATAAAAAATAATGACCCGTCTCTATCACCTTTCAATTGTTTTGCCATAAGATTTCGCTTCCTGTCATGATGGATGGATGTTCAGCGGATGGAGTCGGTTTTCACTAGGTACCTTATGTTACCCGTAATAATGCATGGATTCTAAAGATACAAATACCTCGAAATCAGTTCAGTCGTATTGAAGTTATGGTGGAATAAAAAAACACTCACACATAATACACACATTAACCCTGAAAACATAACACTCCTTTTTTAGGGCAGTCGCGTAATAAAATAATCTCAGGCTTGAGCTTTATCTCTGGGAATCGGTAATTAGCAAACGGTGCATTAATCGAGCTATCACTAGTTACGAAACGTGCGTCCAGCGCACCCCAGCCTGTCAGCACCGCTACCAATCTTGCTGACTGGCTAATCCTTTGACCACGACTAGTATAGCTCTCACGCTGACCCGAGAGCCAGTACGAGAGAAAGCAGAGAGAAGCGCAAACCTATAGGCATGGGCGTACCCAGGGAGGGGGGGGGGCAGAGGGGGGCTGCTGCCCCCCTGGAAATCTTGCAGAACATGTATGAACTCGCCTAATTACCAATCAAAGTGACACGTTTGGTGCAGTGGCTAAGCGATTGGGTTAGACAAAAAAAGTAAACGGGGCCTTATGCTCTAACTTTTAAATAAACCGCGCAGTAGACACTAGCAAAATGCACGGTGCAATTACCAAAAAACCGCGCGCGACATTTGAGGCTTTTTGCCCTACACACTACACTACATATACCATGTTCATATGTTCATGTGTATATGTACAAACATATAGTTTCATGTAGGTGTGTTTGTGTAGTGTGTATGACAAATCCAGCCGCGGACGATCCGACCTAAAAAATCTGACTTGCCCCACCCTAGGCCAGAAGCTGGGTACGCCCATGCCTATAGGCTGGATGCTTCTACTCATCCTCTTGTCATAATTCAACCTCTAAAGGTAACATTCACATCAGCTCTTAAATTTTCACTGCTGAATGTTCTACCTAGCCTTTTCTCAACTATGTTGGGATCAGCCTCCAGTCTAACCAGATGCGGCTGAATACCAGTATTTTACAAAGAGTGACTGCCATCAGATCTTCGCAACCCAGTTACTGGGCAATGCCGTTATCCTAAGGTAAGACCGGTTGTCAGAATTTCGTCTTGAATTTCGTTTCGATGGAGAGATCTAAGCGCACACATACTAAAAAAGCGGCTAAAATTATATCTAGTTGGGAAAGCATATTACAGTATTGTAGAATTGTTAAATGACAAAATGTAATAACGAATTTAATAAATATTTACGAGCATTTTATAATTTTTGACAATTTATTATGAGAATACAGAACAATTTAATTCAAATTTATAATCTATTGCTTAAATATAATTTTAGTTTGTGTGACAATTTAATAATGTTTTTAGCTTTGTTTATATAATGAATGAGTTTTGATAACTTTAAATTTGTATGCCTAAAGGCCGAACATGACGGATCTCTTTTGTTTATGAACAACCTGCATGCCTTGTATGTATACTCATGTTTCTACAAATAAATGTCTTGAATCTTGAATCTGACTACTCGTAACGACTGTCATAGGTATGCGTATGACACCTAGGACCGATAGCTTCAGGTGTTCTCCGAGGCACGGTGAGGTCTCCATGTGTCGCTATCCACGGACTAACTGCGGCAATCGTAGCTTAATATTGCAAATCGTATAATCCACGCGGTTGTTATTCACCGTGGGTCAGAGGTACCCCAAAGATTTTAAACCATGCCTTTCTGATGGTATTATGAGTCAAATGTTATATAGCATGTAAGGGTAAACACCGTTATCAGTCAAACCATGGGTAGTTGACTTAAACATAAAAATATAGGACTGACTAAAAATAAAAAAATATACGCGCGAGAAATGAGCGGCGCGGCGGCGCTACGACGCGGCTTACACACACTCGCTAACGAGACAGCTGACTGACTGGGGTAGCAAACTGTGCGAGGCCGTGCGTCGGGCCACGCGGCGAATTCCCCGCACCCCCTCCTGTAGCTTGTTGCCCCCGCGCATAGGGTGAAATGCTTTAAGGAAAAATGAAAAGTTTATGAAAAAAAAAGTTTGTTATTTTTCATTGATTTTACGTTCTACATATAAATGAAACCAAACCACTGGTTTCAAGGATAATGGTGTTTACCCTTACAGCCTGTATAAATGATGTTATACCAATTCAGTCAACTTTTTTTTTAATTTTGTTTTTCTGCACTTAATAAATCAATTAACTTTAGTACTTCGTTGTAAACAATACCTTAGGTTGAACTGGCAACATTTATAAATTATCGTGTGAGTGGACTTCTCAGTTCACAACCCTCCTCGACAAATAAGACATACGGCGAGTGAGGTGTGCTATGATAAAAGTCGGAACGCCACGTTCATAGGACTTGTTACCATAGAAATTTTTCGAATTGGCAGTTTCCGTAAATAATGAATATTTCGAAAATTATGCTTTATTCAACCAACTATATCCTAGCTTTTCTTCTCCAACTAGGCATCGGAATCGAAGGTTAAAATCTTTCGGGTACCTCGAGAGTCGAGCCCACGGTGTCTGTCACTGCTGAACATGCTTTTTTTAATATTAAAGGACGTTGCTGCCCATCTTCTGGACTCGCTTTCTTTACTGTCTTACACGATGCACGAGGTAAGACATTGGCTTTTATTAACCAAAAACCCACACACCAAAGCCATATTACATTTGTAAAATAAAATGTCTTGAATTGTTTGTGGGTATTATTTCAGTCCCAAGAGAAAACTAACTACAGAATACCAGTATTAACGACCACATAGCGACAGTTATTCTGCAACCATTAATGGTGGAAACAATTTGAAATATTGTAACAAGAATGCAAGAAAATGTACCGGTAAATACTGGAAAATATTTTCTTTTACGAAACTGTGCGCCGCCTCGTCGCCGACTGTTTTCTTTAATCACATATTTTAGAGTATCGTGGAGACAAAGGAAAACTGTTTTATTATAGAGAAATCTTCTTTAGTTTTATTTGGTAACATATACACATATGCTCATGCCTGTCATCTCCGACGGGGTAAGCAGAAGTATTCTCCTATAACATGGAACGTGGGTCTACAGCACTGTAGACCCACGTTTCGCCTCTGGTATTAAATCCCATATACTTAATAGGTGGCAAACCTATTGCCATTTTTTGGGCACAATTACAATTCCAGGTCATCGCCATCGCCTTTTACGACTCGCTTTCACTGAGACGGAGGGGAATTGTATTCTTAAGGTCACAGCTCATTAGAGCCACCCGGCACCCGACCCGCATCGCCTCATCGCTCGGCGTCCACTCGTTATCAGCAGGTGGTTCACGGGTGGACGCTGCGTTATCACGCGTTGGTTAAAGATATAAAAAACGGCATGTAAATTTTTGAGGGATAGATTTTGATGAGATGAAGTTCTGCCTAGCTTTTTCCAAACTATGTTGGGGTTCGCTTCCTGTCTTGCCAGATACGGCTGAATATCAGTATTTTACACAGCGACTGCCATCAGACCTCCGCAAACCAGTTACTGGGGAACGCCGATATCCTAAAGTTAGACCAGTTATCACAGTTTCGGGCTTCTGACTACTCGTAACGATTGTCATAGGTATTCGTATGAAACCTGGACCGACGGTTTAACGTACTCTCCGAGGCACGGAAGGGTCTCGATGTGTTCCAAATGGTCACCCATCCACGGACTGTCCGCGGCAATCGCAGCTTAACCTTGCAAATCATAATTATGATCCACGCAGTTGTTAATTAGCCATGGGCCCCTCTTTGATGAGATGAGATGAAGACATGTATTTTGGTATTATGAACTTCCAAGTTACAGCAAAGGGTTTACGTAAGCGTGTGTGTGCAGTGCACAGGCAATTATTATTTACCGCAACCCCGGACTTGATAAATTTATAAGCGTTATATACAACGAGTTGGTGTCTGATCAAAACTGGCTATTTACGTCATAACAACTTTATAGAAATGTCCAAAAACTTATAGTAAGTCGTATGCATTTTTTTTGTATTAAATAGCTATATTTTTTTGTTTTGACCAAAATCAAGAATTTTAGAGTCATTTTTCGTAGAGAAATAGCCACTTTTGGTGTTCAGTTAGAGGTCGGAAAAGGACACGTCAAAAAAAAGATACAGAGTTCGAAAAATAACTTTTTTTTTTGGAATATGTTTATTGCTACTTCTTATCACACACTTCTCAGTTAATGTTTACCTTTTTTTTGGTTACAGTGGACTTATCTTTAGCTCGGAAACACGCACATAGAGACAGTTCAGCACAGTATTTAAGATAAATCGCCTTATACCAGTGATTAATCTTGTGCCTTAAGTCCAGCGCAAATTAAATTAATACACGTTGTGTTGAGCAAGGTGTAATGTTACGTGCTTCGTGATACGTGACTTAGTTACTTAGGGACATACAATAAGTGAATGTTCTCCCTACATGACTTGACTTATTGGTTCTTTTGAATTTCAAAATAGCTTCGTAAATACTTTTTAAACTGTGATTAGGCTTATTTTACACGTACCACAACTACACGTGGGTGGGCATTAATTTGTCTGAAAATTAATAGTTTAATTCACACGGACCACATTTCATCGCCAAATTCAACCGTGTGGTCGATATCGACAACATCGCAACCACCAGTGTCACCGGGCACTACCGGCCGGCCACCTAGCAAACACAACGTTGCGTCGACGCAACGACACCGCACGCACGCGGAAAGCCGGAGTCGATCTGTCTGTCTGCAAACACTGGCCACAACGTCACCACATGGCAAATACTAGCGACAACGCAACCACATCGACATGTTGTGGTTACTACAACGCTATTGCAAGAAGCAGGGTGTCTACTCCCTAAGCACGAAGTCCGTGGTTTCGGCCTTAGTTACGAGCCTTTCCTACTCCCTATCACCTACGGACATACGATTATTTCGGGGCCCGAACTAAGAACGAATGACAACACGATTTGATAGTTGTCCCTACTACCGATGTGTTTATGCCCGTCCGAAAAGTTGAACTTGACACTTGTTTTGTTCACTCCTAGCTCCTACGTTTCGGGCTACTTTTGGACGGGCGACTAACTTCGTTGACGGACTTAGGGAGTATGCCCTTTGCAGCGAAACTATTTACACGTGACCACTGCTTGACCACTTTTTGTCGCTGCGATGTGGTGTGGTAGGTACGTGTGAATTCTGGGAACACCCAAATATTCCGAAATATTTAATTCCGAATTTGGATATTCCGATGTTCAAAAATCCGAATTTGATAATTCCTTAAAAATAAAATACCGATTATTAAAAACACGAAAGTTACTTTACCGAATGTCCTAAATACGATTTATTTGTTTTCCGACTTTCAAAAGTACGAAGAATTAAACATCCGATGTTTTCTTGGCCCGAAAAATAGCATTCCGATTTGCAATTTTCCGAAAACAACAAAATGTATATCAAGCAATAGAGTATTAAACATAACACAGAAAGGTGAGCAGTTGGTTAGGTTAGGTTAGAACTGCGACCCCCCACGCACTAGCCGAGCGAGCGAAGCGAGCGTGCCGCGGCAGCGGCCGGCGAGTGCTGAAACCGATTAGTTACGTATACCTACTTAATAAAAAAGCGCGTAATGCGTAATGGTGAGTTTAAAGAAAAAAATATTTAAATGAGAGAAAAATATTTTTCCCACAATTATGTTATTATAAGTAGGGAAAGTGATTCTGTTATTAGTTTCTTTTTCTACCTTCCTATGAACAATTAACTTACTCCCTTTGGATAAAGTTGAACCATTGTGTGTTAATCTGTTTTGCTATTTAGGTTTACTAGGCGTTTTAATTTCGGACTTTTAATTAATAGGTATTTTAATATTCGGAATTCGTATCCGATGTTTCGGATTATTGTTGAATCTGATTTTTTATTGTTAGGTGTATTGAAAATCAGCATTTTGATATTCGTAATTGTAAACGTAAGGCGTTTTGTAATTTAGGATTTATAAAAGTAGGTTTTATGATTAATCGGAATTGTCATACTTATTAGGAGTTTTAAACCATTCGGAATTATGAAAATCGGTATTATAAAAATCGGGATTAAGAATATCGGAATTTAGTTTTTCGTATTATTGTAGTGTACCCGTGAATTCTCCCTTACATTTTCCATAATTTTTGACATATTGAGATCCGTATATGCTTCGGGGAATACGTTACGGTGTCGCTCCCCGCTGTTATGTGAATATATCATGACCCTCGTCCCGCAGTCAGTTGACTGAAAGCCTGACATAAAGTCTTGCCAGCGTGAGCCAGTAATTGGTTTCGACGTTCAGAAAAAACTTCATCATCAGTCCATTACTGTCCCACAGCTGGGCATGGGCCTCTTCTCACAATGAGAAGAATTTAGGCCTTAAGGCTCCTACACATAATGCCGCCAGCTTTGTCGCCAGCTTATAGCCGCACGGGTGTAAGTCAATAGGCGTTATACCAGGCGGCCTGGTTAAACACCCGCCGGCAAGTCCGGCGGCAATGCCAGCGGCATTGTGTGTAGGAGCCTTTAGTCCTTCACGCTGGCCTGGTGCGGGTTGGCAGACTGCACACCCCATCGAGAATTGTTTGGAGCCCTCTCAGGAATGCAGGTTTCCTCACGATGTTTTTATTTATCGTTAACGCAAGTGATAATCAAATTTATGATCCGCACATGAACTCAAAAAGTCAGAGGTGTGAGCCGGGATCGAATTCAGACCCTCCGACCCTCCAACCTCAAAAAAGGCCTATATTTAAGTCGCATAACCTTTAACTGTGCCCTGCATATATATCTACGAAGTTATTAGGTTTTTAAGATCTTATACTACGTTATTTGAAAGAAATGACAATACAAATAAGAGGAAAGCTACGTATTTAGAATTTCAAATACCAGTTCCTAAGTTAGAACATTATCGGCAAAGCTGCAAAAAACTGACACTAACACAACTACCTTTCAAAAAAATACACTGCTTTAAGAAAATTGTCGTTATAAGAATGTTTTTATTCAAGTTATGAGTTTTTTTAATAAATATTCCTACTCTTGATCATGCAAGATACAGACAAAAATAATATTTGGTGTATTGAATGTTTCATTCATTTATTCAGTGTAAACATACATATAAATTATATTTTTAAATACCTACATATCGATGGCCCCACCGAATAAACGTGCAAGAGTTCTTACACGAATTTTTTTTTATTTCATTTTTCGTTTCTTTTGCCTATCCAGCACCTACTTAAATTTTTTTATGAATTTTAGACTTAAAATACGCCTATTATAATAGTGAATTTCTTTATTCTAGGGAAATAATTAATTTTAAAATTATACGAATAATAGTTTATGCTATTATTACATGCTTTTTGAGTCGCCAAGTACACAAGAATAAACATGTTAAAACCTACAGACGTTTGAGAAGATTTGTGATTGTTTCCGAATTTGGGTAACGTCTTCTTACACGTTTATTCGCGTAGAAATGTATGCAAATTTTATTACCAATGTTTCATTCCACAAAATGGAAGTTTGAATATAAATAGGTTATTAAAATTAAAGTATTGCATTATCTCTTACTATAATAATTTTTTTCTAACAATTGTTTTAAACATTCAAACATTAAGTGCATTAATTGCATATTAATTTAAGTGTATACCTAGTAACGGTAAATAAACAAATGTTTACGCGAAAAATTATATTGTAATCGTACGTAATGTTAGAAAGGGGTACGGGGGGTAAGATGCGAGTAAAATAAGGTGACTAGCTTGGAGTCAGTGGTGACCTCTCGCTTCCGGCCGTGGTTCTGTTCATCGTCGGGAGTGAGAGTGCGTGGGAAGCCGTCGCCTCCTTCTGCGAGGAGGTGATGGCGACCAAAGAGGGAGCGGAGAGGGGGAGAGAGACAGCTGCCACTCTCCCTTCCCGCGCCAGACGCACCGGGCGCTGGAGGGCGCGTGCCGATCTCCGGCCACCATAGTGTGTGGCCTGCGGGTAGTACTAGTACTGGCCTGCGACCAGTAACATGCCCGAGAAGGCGGTGCGCAGTATTCCGTGCGCGCCTCTCAGGAGGAAGGACGTGGGGCCAGGTCCCACAGAAGAAGAGGTCCGCCAGGGGCTGGTGGACCAAGGCCGAGGCAGCTGCGAATCCCGCGACCCCGGCCAAGGGTCAGGAGAAGGAACACCGTGGGTTTTTAGCCGGTAAGAGTCCGGCATACCCCTTTGCCTTCCCCGGGCGAAGGGCATCCATGAGGATTTTCCCTCAAAAAAATATAAAATAAAAGGTGACTAGCTCGAAAGGACAGTCTTGTTGTGATTCTATGCGCGCTATTACATAATTTTGTTTCGCGCAATTACATTCAATTATAAATATTATAAATCTACTGCCATTGGAAAACTCCATCTCGGTCTCCAATGACAGTGAGGAGGAGGATTAGTGTTTCTAATATCGCAATTCGTTTTTTTTTAATCAAAAATTTACTTTCTTTGTAACTGTAACTGTACTTTCTGTTCACGTGGACAAATACATAATTATATTTTCTTTATTCTTTATAATATCTGTATTTTGTTTTCATTCTTTTGAAGTCAAAGTCAAAGTTTTTTATTTCAAATTGACTAGATTACAGGCACTTTTAAAACGTCAAAACTAGGTGCACGGTTCCAAAAGGTAGGTTGCATGGGGAAGAGCTCAAAACTCCAAGAATACTCTTTTCAAAATAGTAGTTCATGACAATTCCATTACAGTAGTGTGAGAAATAGAATGAGAATAATGCAGGTTAATGTAAGAAATAAACTCACATAAGAGTAACAAATAGAAAAATATGCCTTCTGGGATTGCCATAGCAGCTAAGGGCTAACCAGTCCCGATAGACAGCAACCGTTCACAAGCATGACGTGCACATCCGCATCGCTTAGCTCAGCCATATTGCAGGGAACCCAATGACAGGATATACAACGCCACCATAAGCAGGACATTTAAGTGAGCATGACAGACTCATACTACCAGACAATGGGCAGTAATGTGATATGATTATAGGTGTATCATTAATTGCTGCATGATGCTCAAACTTTACAGATTGGAAAATGATATTATGAAAATTATAATTATAAAACAATATCAGACTATTTTGGCAGAGTATTATACATTAAATAATAAAATTATAATGGGAATATAAAAAATTCAGTATTTGAATAAAAAAATAATATGAAAATTGATCAAATAATGTACAGGTTATTTTATGTCAATAAAAAGAAGTATTCTTCTTTTTATTGACATAAAATAACCTAGAAGTAAACATTAAAAATAATGTTAGGTCATACAACCAACCAGTTAGACAGGGCCAGAGGATCGCAATGTGCAGGACGGAGTTGTACGCCAGGCATCTTTATCTTCGATATAATGATTTATGTTTTAATAAGCTTTAGATATCAAAATGCTCTTAAGAAATTATTTAAAATGCTCTTAATAAATGATTTATTGTAGAACCTAACACTGTTCCCCATAAACGTCTTGCTGGTTTGTCTTAGTCTAAAACCATGTACTGTTAGCTTGTGTTTATTGCGAGTATGTAGGTATGTTGTGGACGTCACTTTTCTTGTTATACTGGGCAATATTTTTTCGAATGTACATAGTGTTACTAAGTATATACAAAGATGGTAGGGTAAGTATATTTACTTTCCGAAGCGATTCATGGCAGCCTAGATTATAAATAGCTCGGACTGCTCTTTTTTGAAATATGAAAATAGTACCAACATCAGCAGCCGAACCCCACAGTAATGTGCTATAAGACATAATACTGTGAAAGTATGCAAAGTACACCAACCTAGCTGAAGCTACATCAGTCAACTGCCTAATTTTCCTGACGGCAAATGCAGCAGAACTCAGTTTGCCTGCAAGTGCCTCTATATGAGGTCCCCATTGCAATTTAGAGTCTACTATGATGCCCAGGAAGACAGTTGAGGGAACCGGATCTAA
Source organism: Amphipyra tragopoginis (assembly GCA_905220435.1). Classification (NCBI taxonomy): domain Eukaryota; kingdom Metazoa; phylum Arthropoda; class Insecta; order Lepidoptera; family Noctuidae; genus Amphipyra; species Amphipyra tragopoginis. Next base: position 12,578,353 of record HG992005.1, on the reverse strand, counting down.
CGCTTTCCCGTCAAGTTTCACATTTGAATTAATGTACACTTGAGGTGGAGAATTTAATACTTTTGGTTTTACGAAATTATTTATATTATTATACCTTGCATTAACAAAGGTGTATTACATAAATTAAAACTGATTTTATTAACACTAATATAAATGCATACGATCTTTCCAATCATATAGAAGCAGAACAATATACTGTAAACAAGCGTGTAAATAGTTATAGCTGGGTTCAAAATAAACTTGAATTACGGAGAATAATAGTGTAACATTACAGTAAATTTTATTCGTTGTGTACTATTACACGAATAAACGTGTAATGATATATTGCTGTGACCTAGTCATGCAAATTTCACAAGAGTATTAACATTAAATAGTTTTTCATGAATTTCATGAAACTCGTTGAAATTTAGAAAAAAGTAAATACACAAGTCTACAGGTTATTTTTTTACCTATAATTCGATAATACATTATTTATACCTATTTACAATGGAATGAGCGTTATTGAAGTTTAAACGTTTTTATTTTTTCCTGAAAAGTTGTCATTTTTCTCTTACACGTTTATTCGGTGGGGCCATCGATATCATAAAAAAATACATTTATAAATATAAAAAATAGTAGCCCACCGGCATCGGGAACAGGGTTCAAGCTGCCGGCAGTCAGGGCTCCAGAGAAAGACACCTCCTCACTATGCGTGCCGTGTCAAGGAGTACTGCTTTTTGTATCAAGCCCTTGATCCAGCCGCCCAGCGAGAGCCTCATGAGGTGTTGATCGAGGCTCTTGGCTATTAAGCCATTCGCCGTAACGACTATCGGGACAATGACTGCTGAGTCCACATCCCTCATGCCGACAACCTCGAGTGCTAAATCAAGATTTTATTTAATTTGTTTGTCTTTTTCAGCTTTACGAGGTTCTGGTTATGAGGGACCGTGATATCAACATTCATTGTGCGGCGCTCTGCTCGATCTATTACCACTATATTAGCCTTATTGGCAACAAATGTTATTAAGTTAAGTTATAGAATAAAAGTAATACATATAAATATACTCCTGTGCTATTGTGATAAATAATTTTATTAATAGTAACAAAGCTATATTTTTCAAATGTGATTCTTTTTGCATGCTGCTGTGTAGGCGAAATATAATGATCTATACATGTATGTACGAGTAACAACATTGTACCGTGTTTCTGGCAAATAAATATATTATTATTTCGTTTAAAATAGTTGCTTAATATAAATTCCAAGTAAAATACAGTAGTCAGGACAAGGGATGCGAATTTGGAATACCTACATTATCTAATAAATTGTCTACTAGATATCGAGATAAAGGCTACAAATACCTAGTCCCTAATCGACAAAATTAGAACAATTTAACTATTATCCATTATTGGTTGAACTGTGAGCAAAATGGACGGTCTCATTGATTTCAGGACGGCTCGTTAATAATGGCAGGGGTTTGAATGCCCCAACAAATTGGCGTAAATTACTTCTATTCACTAATATCGCTGAAGACCTAAAGGTACGTCTATTTTGGTTAGGTTTAGGTTTATTTGTGGTGTGGCTTTATAATGTCATTGATTTTTTGTGGAATAAGAATTTTAACAGTACATTTGCGTTCTGTGGAAGGGTACAAAAATAGGTATATACTGTCGTACTTTCGCAAATGATCGATATAAGTATTTAGGTCCTATACGATAGGTTTGAAGTCTCTACAGGCCACAATTTACCTAATTCGGGACTATAAATCAATTACTGCACGTCCATATAATCGAATTTAGAACTTCAATATTTCAAGCGGGCAAAGTCCCAAACCGGGGTTGTTACAAATATTCGAAGAGAAATATCAAATGGTACGTTATTTTAAATATGATCCTGGAATCGAACTCGTCGCGTTCTTAGAATCATAGAACCACAGTTAATCACCAAGTAATAAAAAATCCTACATGTATAAATCAGGTACAGTAACTACGTCACGTTCACCTGTACTCTTCAAAGAAGAAAGTCATCTGAAGCCCCAGGTAATATCGCAAACGGGCCAAAACGTTTAGTTTGTCAAAAATTTGTACATCAAAAGAAATCCTTCCACTCAATTCGCGAGATCTGAACGGAATTCGGTATTATTGATACGAGAATTTGCAAATATACGAAAAATATTCTCTAGGGGTGGAATGGCTCGTAATATACCGGGTTTGTACTATGGGCCAAGTTCGCAGGAGTGCATTTTGCTAGCAAAATGCGTTGAACGGCTCTCGATACGTTAGCCCCAGCCACTTTTCACTTCCGCCAATTAAGACATTTATGAGATATGAGATGTGTTTCGTGTGGTTTCCGCCAAAGAATTGCAATGGGCGACTGTGTTTAAAATATCCAGTTTCATAGAGGCGGCTAAACGTTGAAATCGTACGCCCGTGTGCAAGCGATTTAGCTAGGTATATTTATTTATGCTTCTATGCACTATGGTGGTACATAAGGCGGACTTAATGCCATAAGGCATTCTCTACCAGTCAACCTTTGGGTTAAAAAGAAAAGCATCGAAATAGGTACAGCAAAAAATAAATAAAAATTAGTTGACAATTTCGAACTGATTAGAGTACGAATTCATAAAATAAATATAAGTTACATAAAATATATAAATACAAGAAATAAAATATATAGACATTATAATAAATATCAAATACAAAACATTATGAAAATCTAAATACAATTATGACGAAGACTAAATTAGATGATTAGGAGTGCAGCGACTTCAAGTAGTATTCCTTAATTTTGCGTTTGAACGAGAATTTACTCGGAGCTTTTTTATCTATATCGGTGGTCGACCGTCAAGTTTTCTGATGTTATATCTCCGAGAGACGTCTTTTACGACGTGCCAGTGGTTTGCGCGATATGGAATAAGGATATTATGTCGACCCTATCCGGGAATCAGAATACTGTTTTCTTATAAACATCTCGCGGAATACAACTCGACTTAATAAACATCTCTTCACCGAAACTTGTGGTACGTGAACGTGCGATTTCAATACGAATCGCATATAAAGATCACGTATCTTTCGCGTTCTTTTATTTTAGAACATTTTTGAACCAAACAATGCTAGCATTTACACTTTGAAAGCAAAAGGAGGGAATTTGTAACTTTGCCTGCTTTGTATTTATCCAATCCAATGGATACATTTCAAAGTTTCGTTAAGAAAATAAAATGTAATATCGTTAGCGTTCGAACAAGAAAATGTAGGTTAACATTTTCTCCTCATGTAGGTATTAAAGAGCTCTACTTTCATTCGTTTTTCCTAATTGGCTCTTTTAACTTGCTCTGAATACGCTACCATACAAGGTTAGTCGGAAAGGGGGCACTAAGCCGCGGGCAATTTAAAGTATCACTGATGACTGTTTTACGGCTAGTATTAAAATTACAAAAAAACTTTTATTTTTAACACATAACATCACGCCCTGTATTTTCTGAAGGGTTGGGTTGGGTTTTCTTCCTATTACGTACGTAGTATGTAATAAAGGGCGAGCCTATTGCCATGAACCGGGCACGAGTCCAGACTCCGGGCTGCTATTGCGACTATTACAATAACACTTTGTCCGACCTGGGGATCGTTCCCAGGTTTCTCACGCTAAGCAGTCGCTACCACGCAGTGAGTAAGCAAGGTGATCAATGCTCAATCCTTCTTTGATTAAAAAGAGTAACAAATATTACATGCTTTCGGTCAACAAAGTTAATTTATTTGACGAGTCACGAAGAGTGCATCATCACTCATATTTAATTAATTGATATTTTGTTAATAAATTCAAATGTAATAAAACAAATAGTATGTACCATACGGCCAAAATTGCAACCAGTCAGACAAACCGCGTACAAACGACGCATAATGCGGTGTATTACGGCGCACTCATTCTGATATATTGCACCGAGACCTGACAAGATTAATTTATACGAGCACGACACATTTTCGTTGCAGCTAACTCTTTATTTGTTTAACGCTGGAACATATACAATACTTAATCAGCACATTACTGTCCCACTGTTGGGCACGAACCTCTTTTCAGAATGAGAAAGGTTTAAGTCTAACAGCCCGTTCCCACTTGTCGGCTGTCGGGCCCGGATTTTAATCGGATGTTGTTGTGGCAGAGAATTTGATATGAAGCTATTCAAACTTGTGAGACACCGATTTTTTGTCGGCGCCGACAAGAAATGTCGGGTGTTTTGCCAGCCCTCTACGACCGGAAAAAAATCGTGTCGGGTCTCGCTCGCCTATGAGTGAGTATGGTGCTGTTCTCATTTATCGGATGTCGGGGCCGACAACCTTCTCCCCGCTACCCCTTGTTGCTCATGCTCACTGATATTCGAGCGAGTAATAGTAAGCTAGTAAATAAGTTGAATGTATTTATTGACACCCTAAAATAATTGAAAAACTTAATTTCGTCACTTCTCAATTCTGTTAAGTTCTAAAATGTTCCCAAACTAAATCTTTCTCTCAGGATTGGGCGCACCCAATATTTTTGTTCCTTAGTTGTTTTTATTCGTTTTCTTCTCAAATAATTATACATCACAACAAGAACTTCAGCGACGCCCATCGTGTACAGTCGCCTCGCGTAAAGTGTTAAAAATTGGCACCAACTTCGACCGTGGCCGACAACCGATTAGTGTGAACAGAGGCGCCGACACCCGATTAAAATCCGGGCCCGACAACCGACAAGTGGGAATGGGCTGTAAGTCCACCACGTTGGCCTGGTGCGGATTGGCAGACTACACACACTATCGAGAACATTTTGGAGCCCTCTTAGGTATGCAGGTTTCCTTACGATGTTTTCCTTTACCGTTAACGCAAGTGATAATCAAATTCTGATCCGTAGTTGAATTCGAAAATACAGAGACGCGGTCCGGGATCGAACTAAGACCTTCCTGCATGGAAGGCAAGAGTTCAACCGCTAGGCTATCACTGCTACGCCCCGGGCTTTGGGAGTCGCAGGGCGATTCCCGGCCACCGTAGGCGCGGGCCTGCGGACGGCGAGCGTTGGGTGGTTCGCCGCCCGAGATGTCAGCATTGTAGACGGGGCCCGCTAGGGCCAGTGTCTGCTAGGGTTGCAGAATTTATTCGAAAGAGTTACCGCGGCCCTGGAACGCAAAGGGCATTAGAAGGAACACGGATGGGTTTTAGTCAGTAAGAGTCTGACACTCCCTTCCGCTCCGCCCAGAGCGGAAGGAGTCATATGATGATTTCCCATCCATAAAAAAAGGCTATCACTGCTATAACGCTGGAACATTTCGACCAATTTAAAAAGGAGATTTTTTGGACTTTAACCGACCGACGAAATTCTGTCGACCGACAGACGGTAGATATAGACATGGAATAAGTTACAAGCCTGGTTACGGCCGGCGACATGGCCAGGGCGGGAGAGGAAATGCGTTTTATTACGGCGCACTCATTCTGATATATTGCACCGAGACCTCAGATTAATTTATACGAGCACGACACATTTTTGCTGCAGCTTACTCTTTATTTATTTGCTGCTAGAATCTTTCAAGCCGGGGCAAAAGCCTTTTCTCATGCAGAGTATGGGCGTGCATCGATCACCACGCTTGCTCACTTCGGGTTGGCGATTTCAGACCATTAAGTCCAGGTTTCCTCACGATATTTTTCTTCACCGTATGTCAGTGGTGTCTTAGATTAACTATGTAAGTACATAGTGGTCAGAACCAAAAGGTTAGTTAGGTGTATACTTTTCTTGGGGCATCGTGTGTACACAACGTATAATGTGTAAGAGCAGTATTTTAGATTCAAGTGATACTTTCAGGCTCTCTAATCTCCGGTTTCTGAATTGAGAATTAAGAATAAGCAATACTTAAGTAGTATTTGAGTACGTAGTTGTCAAAAAAAGGCTTTGAAAACCGTCATTTTTTTGACAACTCCATAGTCAAATGTTACTTAAGTACTGCTTATCCTAGAATTCTCAATTCAGAAACCGGAGGTACGTGTATTGTGATAAATCAATGAACTAATTCTCGCAATTAAACTTTAATTATAACTTGACATGATCTAGTCTTGCATTTTTAGGAGATTTCACTTTTTGTTGAATTCGGTTTTTGTGTAAAGTAAAACATTCTTCGCAGCTTTTTTTAGGGACTTCAGTGGGTTTTGCTAATGACTGCGCTGTGGGACAGATTATCTGCTAAGTCAGGTCTCCTGAATGTAGTATGCACTTCCTCACCGCCCACAAGAACAATATATTGTCCCGGTGGACACATTGGTAAGTGCATGGTCTTTAATGTCTGAAACTGCTTTTCACGGAACGAAATTTAGTAGTTCGTTCTTTAGTTTATGGTCTTCGCATAATGGAACGAATGCCTCCTTATTGTCCCAGATATATTTTTGTTTACAAAATAGGCTGAAAACCTCGGGTACGTAATAGCATTTATTTGAGGGCATTGCAATTGAATTTCAGTCTACGCATTTTTTAGGTCCAAAGTAGTTCTAAATTACCGTATTAGAAATAGGTATTATTAACACTGTTTCAATCAAAGTTTAAATGATAATAATATTATCTTTTAAAAAACGGTGTTGGCGCGCACATAAGCGCCCTCTACAATTGCGCGGGACGCGGGCCTCGACCAATAGCGAGCCGAGGCGTGTCGGCGCGCACATTAGCGCCCTCTACGCATCATGTGCGGTGCGCGGGAGGCGCGGAGCAACGGGCCAAGCCGGCCTCTCGGGCTCCGGCGCTCGCGCGCCGCGGGCGCGGCACTTCGACCGGAGCAGCCGCTACGCACACGCGTCTTTATCTTTAAAAAACGCAGTCATTATTGTCGCGTAGCGCTCATTTCTTTGTAACATAATGAAATTAATTTCATTATAAGTTTAAAGTCATAATCATCTTTTTTCATTTATCTCCACACACACACAATAACCCAAGGGACGGAGTTACAGCCCCAACAATGGTCCTTCGAAGCCGCGATTATTGAAGAAAATTGGAACAAACATCGTGAAATCTCCCGGCATCATCGCGTGGTTCGATTCATAGAACACATAAACCCGGGTTCGAGTCGTCGCGTCGTGTCAAGCTCCATCAAGAATTCAAGAAGCGAATCGTTCGTGTTCCGTGTTCGTGATGGCACAACAAAATGGCGTCCGACTAGAAACCGAAATTCGATCGAACAACGAGTGCTAACATTATCCTGGAGGGCATTAATTTTGTGAGTTCGTTCCAATTATCATTATAATTATCCCAACTTTAAGTCATTAAGTGGATATTCCTTATTTTCATGGCACTGCTATCAACAAGTCCTTAATTTGTTGGTCGTCGGTACGTTAAATGAGCACATGTCATGTCATGCATTACAGACATTAAGTAATGCATCATATATTTATTTCACTGTAATTATCCCGTCCCTATTTCAGAACTCGTTTTGCATTATCAGTTTTCCCATATTAACATTAAGTTTAATTGCATTTCAACAGCATTTGCGCTAAAGCCGAGCAGAGCGACGACGCCACGTGGCGCGTTTCATTGCTGTCTTCGCCTGTTCCGGGGCACGCGCACGCCTGCTTGCTATCGAGCGGGGCTGCGCCCTTGCTGTCACGTGGGACAACGGCTGCTTGCTTGTCCACGCGCATATCACTCTCTTCTTGCCTGTATCTGCACTGCACGCTTGCATTTAAGTATAACCTGCTATCATTACACCTTGAGTTTCACGTTTTCCTGTGCACGTAAATACTGCCTGTTCTTATATTAATATTATAGAGTTATTCAATTAGTTCGCAATGTCTAACCTAAAAGAATTAAAAAAGAAACGTGCTTCTTATAAAGCTAAACTTACACAGTTTGAAAAATATCTTTCAATCATGTGCACATGTGAGAAGCCTAATAACATTCAACTCAGTGAGCTTGGGGCTAGGTTGCAAAAGATTGAAGAGTGCTATGGCGAATACGATTCCATACAGATTAAAATAGAAAGCTTGCCGGACATTACAGATGCTGAGTGTCAAGTGGAATATGGTGAGCGCGAGTGCTTCGAGTCGCAATACTTCGCGGCGGTCGGCAAGGCACGAGAGGTGATTGGCAGGCCGGTCTCTGGGGAAGCGGAGCACGACTCGGAGTCTTCGGTAACAGGTTCTGTCCTCACTGCAGGTGGGCCAAGCTTAAATATTAAATTACCGACCATTCATTTACCTACCTTTTCTGGGCAATATGAAAACTGGCTAGAATTTCACGACACTTATCTATCTCTTATTCACACAAATGGGAAAATTCCTAAAATTAACAAGTTTCATTATTTACGATCGGCATTAAAATACAAGGCTGCGAACGTTATTGCCTCTTTAGATTTTTCAGAAAAAAACTATGATACAGCATGGTCATTGTTATGTGAGCGTTATCAAAATAACAACTTGCTTATTAATAATCATATCGATGCATTATTCGATTTTGAAAACATTACAAAGGAGGCTCCCTCTGCACTGAGGGGCCTCATAGATACTATAAATAAAAACCTTAGGTCTTTAAAAATGTTAGAGGTCAATATAGAAAATTGGGATCTTATCATCATTCATGTTATGTGTAAAAAATTAGATAGTACAACTAACAGGAAATGGAAGGAACATGCTAACCTTCAAAAATACAAAATACCTACCTTAGAACAATTTATTGATTTTGTTAAAGGGCGTGCTGAACTGTTAGAGACAATCGACATTAACAATCGGACTACACATACTCGTACTACACACACTCGGAGGCACAGTGAACCTTTAAATGCTAAACCCCGAACATTCATTGCTAATAAAAAACAATCAAAAGGCTCATACACATGTCCTCGGTGCAAGCAAAACCATCCCATTTATATGTGTCCTCAGTTCATGTCATTGTCTGTGTCAGCACGAATAGCCGAAGCTAAAAGACTCAACCTGTGCAACAATTGCTTAAGACAAGGACATGGACCTCAGGATTGCAGATTTGGACCGTGCAGAGTATGCAATAAACCACATAATACTTCATTACATATAGACGAACCAGCATCTCTGCAGCAGTCAGATACCAGTGTATCACGGGACAAATGCGTAGTGTTAGCCTCACAAGAGGATTGCCACTGTAATGTAGTTCCAACAATGCAATCTGATGTTGTCTTGTCATCTACACAACATAATAGCTGTGTATTGCTGTCTACAGCACTAATAGACATTATTGATTTTAACGGTAGAAAACATACTGTCCGTGCCTTACTTGATAATGGTAGCACATCTAACTTTATAACCGAGCAAATATCTAATCAACTTAATTTACCGGTTAAATCTACTTCCATTTCAGTTGAAGGTTTAAGTCAGTCAGTACATGTAACTAAACGTTCTAGCTTGACTATATCCTCACGCACTGAGTCATACATAAACAACATTGATTGTTTTATTGTACCAAAAATAACTCAATTATTACCTACCACACGTTTTGAAATCTCGCACCTAAATATTCCAAAAAATTTAAAACTAGCTGACCCTAGCTTCAATGTTCCTTTAGAAATAGACATGTTGTTGAGTGCTGAAATATTTTGGAACATATTAGGTACAAAACGCATATCTTTAGGTGGGAATAAACCAGTTCTCATTGATACAAGAGTAGGTTGGTTGGTATCAGGTGTAATGTATAAACAAGAAACGAATAGTAATAAAACCACCGCTTACTCAAACAGAGCTCATTGTAATTTTATAAACGATTGTCACCTTCAACAACAATTAGACAGATTTTTCGACTTGGAATCAGTTTCTTCACCCCGTACCACTACTAAAGAAGAAAACGAGTGTGAACAAAACTTTATAAAAACAACCACTCGCGAGAAAGATGGTCACTTTGTTGTAAAAATTCCTTTAAAACAGTCACCAGAAACATTAGGTGACTCATATGAACAAGCTTTATCTAGATTTCAGTCTTTAGAAAGAAAGTTCAAGCGTGATCCATTATATAAAGAAAAATATTCCAACTTTATTAAGGAGTATATTGATCTTGGTCACATGTCTTTAGCTAATCATAGTAACGATAAATATTCATATTTCATGCCACATCATGGTGTGATCAGAGACACTAGTCTAACCACAAAATTGAGGGTTGTATTTGATGCGTCAGCAAAGACCACATCACATTTATCATTTAATGACATACAGTATATAGGTCCCACAGTCCAAGATAGTTTAATAGACATATTAGTTCGATTTAGGCAACACAAGTACGTTGTTACATCGGATTGCGAAAAAATGTACCGTTGTGTATTGGTAACACCAGAGCAACGATGCCTTCAAAAAATAATGTGGCGGTTCGATGCCACTCAGAAGGTGGATACTTACAAGCTCAATACTGTGACATATGGCACTGCATCTGCCCCGTATATGGCCACACGGTGTCTAGTGCAACTAGGACAAGAATGCTCATTTCCTCCAGTACGTGAAACAATACTACACGACTTTTACGTGGATGACTTTATATCAGGCCACGACTCAGAAGCAGAGTTATTACAAATATGTCAAGGGGTCATTAAAGAATTAAAAAAGGGTCAGTTTCATTTAAGGAAATGGCGGTCAAATAACATGCATATATTAAATAGTATAAATAAAGGCGACATGGATGATCATGTGCTCAAGTTAGTCAATGATGACCATGCTAAAACATTAGGTCTGCGATGGTCCTGTAAGGCTGACACATTAAGTTTTGAAACAGTTAGCGATCCATTAAAGAGTAAAATAAGTAAAAGATCTGTACTGTCAACAGTAGGACAGGTGTTTGATCCATTGGGTCTTATAAATCCTTGCATTCTACACGCAAAGGTAATTTTACAAGAATTATGGGCTTCAAAGCTTGCGTGGGATGATGCATTACCACCTGAAATCACAGAAAGATGGTTAAATTTCTTGAAATCACTTTCACAATTAAATAACATTATTGTACCTAGGCGTATTCTATGCGATCGTTCTGTACATTATGAGCTTCATACCTTTAGCGACGCTTCCTTGCAGGCATATAGCGCTTGTGTTTATGTTCGGTCAATCTCTAAGGATGGCAATATCACAGTCCATCTCGTCATGGCAAAAAGCAGGGTAGCGCCTCTAAAGGGCATGACTGTACCAAGATTAGAGCTTAGTGGAGCTCTATTAGCGGTTCGTTTAGCAACAAAGGTTAAAAACGCTTTAAGATTAAATATACATACCTGGGCATTTTGGTGCGACTCCACAATTGTTTTGGGTTGGATACGAACACCGAAGTCATCTTTAAAAACATTTGTTTTCAATAGAATCAATGAAATCACTGACATTACCAATGCGAAGGATTGGAATTACATTCCCACTAAAATAAATCCAGCAGATATAGGATCTAGAGGTTGTAATGCTACTCAGCTGGAGAGTTCCAAATTGTGGTGGACAGGACCACCATTTTTAACATTACCACAAACACAGTGGCCTAGTCAAACCAATACTGTACCCATTAACCTACCAGAAACTAAGGTGCTATGCAATCTTGTTCATGATCATGAAGAAAACAATTTATACATAAATTTTCAAGCTTTAGTAAATTGCAACGTGTCACAGCTTATATATTACGATTTATAAATAACTGTAGGCATCCTCATAATAAAAACACTACATTCTTGACTATTTCTGAATTAAATTCAGCCATTTTACTTTTATGTAAATTCATTCAGTTAAATATGTTTCCAGATGAGTTTTCAACATTAAAAAAGGGCCAATCTTTAAAAAGGTCACAATTACTTAATCTTAACCCATTTATGTCACATGAAAAGGTAATAAGAGTTGGAGGTCGATTATCAAACTCAAATTACACCTATGATGTTAAACATCCTATTTTAATTCATGCTTCTCATTATGTTACCCAAATATTATTTAAACATTATCATACATTATTAATGCATGCAGGACCTCAATTACTGCTTGCTACATTAAGACAAAGATACTGGGTAATAGGTGGTCGCAACCTTGCTAGAAAAATCACTCATGAGTGTCATAAGTGTTGTAGATTCGCCGGCAGAACTATTCAGCCAATCATGGCAGATCTACCTAAAGAACGCGTTCATAGTGAATATCCATTCATTAATACAGCTGTCAATTATGCTGGGCCTATTCTAATTGCCAACAGAAAGGGTAGAGGCAGCCAACTTATAAAATCCTACATTTGTATATTTGTGTGCTTGGCAGTGAGGGCAGTACATGTTGAACTGGTCACCGATCTAAGCACTGAAGCATTCATGGCTGCATTAAATAGATTTGTTGCTCGCAGGGGTCGGCCTGTCAACATACACTCTGATAACGGTACAAACTTTGTAGGAGCCTGTAAAGAACTTTCAACCTTTCTGAACTCGAGGTGTAATGATATTAGTTTAGGTGCAGCAGAGCAGGCAATAAACTTTAAATTTAGTCCTGCCTATAGCCCACATTTCAACGGCTTAGCTGAAGGCGCAGTTAAGTCTGTTAAACTCCTTCTTAAAAGAATCTTATCTCTAGCTCATTTAACATACGAAGAATTAAACACAGCATTAATTCAAATTGAAGGGATCTTGAATTCACGCCCTCTTACTCCATTATCTTCTGATCCCAACGACATGACTCCACTGACTCCCTCACACTTTTTAATTGGGCGAACGATCATGATGTTGCCCTCTCAGGTGGACACAGAACGAGAAACACAGATCAGCACTTTGCCTCGATATAAAAGGGCACAAGCCTTGGCGGCTCATTTTTGGAAACGATATCAAACTGAATATCTTTCAGAATTACAAAGGCGAGCAAAATGGCAGCGCAATGAACAGGAGCTGCTGCAGCTGGGAGACCTGGTTGTGGTCAAGGAAGACCGCCTCCCACCCAACCATTGGCGACTCGGCCGCATCGTGAACCTGCATCCTGGCTCCGACGGCATCGCACGCGTCGCTGACGTCAGGACTGCATCGGGCGTGCTTCGACGAGCCTACAATAGGCTCTGCCTGCTGCCCACTTCAGACTTTGGAACAAGTTCCAACGGGGGGAGCCTGTTGGCGCGCACATAAGCGCCCTCTACAATTGCGCGGGACGCGGGCCTCGACCAATAGCGAGCCGAGGCGTGTCGGCGCGCACATTAGCGCCCTCTACGCATCATGTGCGGTGCGCGGGAGGCGCGGAGCAACGGGCCAAGCCGGCCTCTCGGGCTCCGGCGCTCGCGCGCCGCGGGCGCGGCACTTCGACCGGAGCAGCCGCTACGCACACGCGTCTTTATCTTTAAAAAACGCAGTCATTATTGTCGCGTAGCGCTCATTTCTTTGTAACATAATGAAATTAATTTCATTATAAGTTTAAAGTCATAATCATCTTTTTTCATTTATCTCCACACACACACAATAACCCAAGGGACGGAGTTACAGCCCCAACAAACGGCAAGTAATATATTATATTACTTGCCGTTTTTTATTTGTCGCATATTTCTGTCATAGGTATCTAAATAATAACACTTATCCGTAATTAACACTACACTTTCCCACTGATTAAGATATATACTAGCTGTTTTCCCGCGGTTGTGCTCGCGTAAACAACTTCACTACAGCGCCACCTATCGGTTCCTAGTATAGCTAAAAACCACCATCTCGATAAAACAAATATATTGTGTAAATATGACCTCAATCAGTCAAGTCGTTCAGAAGTTACACGATCACTAACAGATGCACCAACAGGATATAAGGTTAATCGGAAAGGGGGCACTAAACCGCAGGCAATTTAAAGTATCACTGATGACGGTTTTAAAGCAAGTGTTACAATTTAACAATTCGAAATTTTTTATTTCCATTCAAAATGATTTTCATTTTAGTTTTTTCAAAAAATCTTTTTCACTTTAGTTATGAATTCAGAAAATGGAGCTTCTAATCCGTGACTCCAACTATAATCTAAAATGTAAAACACAGCTGATCATAGCTGAGGATAGATATATTTTAACATATTTTTATGAAATATTGGAACACGTATTTCTCTTAAACTATTGACTTTTGGGGAAAGTTGTAGAACAAAAGTTATTCATTATTATGGGTACTTTAACACCCTTTCAGATTAGCACCCCTTTTCCGACTAACCTTGTATATAAAGATTATTTCTCTGAATACCTACCCGATATCGAAAAGAGGCGAGATATAGTATTTAAATGAGGGACACAATTATTTAGGTACAAAGGTACTCACGTCATTCATGTCGATATAGGCTCTTATAATTGGAAACCTATTGAGGGACGCCCATTCATGTAGGACTGAATATTAATTTGAACATCAATAGGTAATCTCTTTGAAAACTTTATTATTTGTTTGCATTAGAGACAATTTTATTAACTTCAGATATCTTTTGATCGAGGAATAATTTGAAATTTTGATTAGTTTTTAGGAAATCTATCAAAACGTCAAATATTCAGGTCGGCCACACAATATCAGAAATATCTGGCCCCCTAGACAAATCCCTATACCTTAAACGCTGACGCTGCAGAAAGGTCAAATTGTACGGAAATGACATTTGCTTACGCTCGAGCAAATGTCATTTCCATACAATTTGATCTTTCTGCAGGCGTTAACGTTTAAGGAAAAGGTATTCTGTCTAGAGGGCGTGATGGATGCGTTCGTGAAGACCCTCTGCGCATACATTTTGTACCACAGCCAACAGGCTGCCGGATCCGACAACTTCTGACAGTGTCTGTGGTCTAGTACAAAATGTATGATTTCAGATGCTCATGAGCATGAGCAGAGTTGCGCGTTAGAAGTTTTCCTCCAAAAAAATCTGATAGTGCGGCTGGGCTTACTTTTCAGATGAAAGTTAACATTGGTAAAATCGGCCCTTAGAAAAATAAAACAAATTGATATAGAAAGAAAACAGCATAATTTAAAAAAGAAGATCAAGTGAGTATGACTATTTTAATGACATTGGTTCATAAGATTTTCTTATAATTACTCGGTATTATGAATTATTTTAGCAATGGATGATATTTTGGTTCAAAGCAATAACCTACGCACTATTACAATCTCTACCTCCAATTTGTTACTTAGGGGTTAACGACATATCGTTAAACCCTCAACCTCATAGAGAACTATTTCCCTTACTCACGTTACGGGTTACGGAACACAGATATATCATCATCATTTCAACACTTTATCCACCGACAGCTGACTACAATTCACTTGTCTAAACGAAACGAAACAGAAGTAATGAAAATTAACAATAACATAACATTACTATAACTTTCGTGAGACACATTCATATTTATGACAAAAATTTCTTAGTTACTTCTAAACCACGATTTTATTATATGTATAGATTAGTTACGGTTTACTCACGTGCATTTTTCGGGTGCGACACAGTAAGCGCGGTATGCACCGGCACTCAGTATCACAACAACACGGACACGACAAGTGACGAAGATGCACGAGCAATACCGACACAGAGCGCGCCCCTCTCGTCGCGGGCGCAACGCTACGCGGCGCGGTGCAGCGCTAGTTCGACTCGCGACCTCGCCGCGTGATCAGCTCATGATTGAGGACTCCGTTTGGGTCCGAAACTAGTCGGGCAATCCCGAAAAATGCACGTGAGTAAACCGTAATTAATCATAAACATAACATTACGCCTCTATTCCCAGAATGGTTGGGCAGAGGTGTATACACCCTCACCCTCATTTCGCCGTTATAATTAAGTCCCATGTAATAGGAACACAAGAAACAGATACCTACATCATCATTTCAACACTTTATCCACCGACAGCTGACTACAAGCCCCCTTCTCTAAACAAAACGAAACAGAAGTAATGAAAATTAACAATAACATAACATTACGCCTGTATTCCCCGAAGGGTTGTGCAGAGGTGTAGTTCACCCTCATTTAGCAGCTATGTTTAAGTCCTATGTAATAGAGGGCGAGCCTATTGCCATTAACCGGGCACAAATCCAGAATCCGGGCTGCTATTGAGAAATTGCACACGGAAAAACCCAATAATACTTTGCCCGACCTGGTGATCGAACCCAGGACCTCACACTCAGCAGTTGTTTGCGACCAATAGACCAACGAGGCAAGCATATAAACACCGTGGGCCCGAGGTACCCGAAAGATTTTAACCATCGATTCCTATGCTTAATTGGAGAAGAAAAACTAGGGTATAGTTTGTTGAATAAAGCCTAATTTTCGAGATATTAATTATTTACGGAACTTCACAAGTCGAAAAATCTCTAGCCATAAATGATCGCAGCATTGCGATTTTTATCATAACTTGGTCATACCCATAGAAGTAATAAGTACTGTCATACCGAACTCCACTCGCCGTATTTCGCGTTTTGTCGGGGAGATTTGTGAAGTTTCTTATCCACTCACACGATATTAATAAACATTGCCAGTTCAGCCTAAGGTATTGTTTACAAGGAAGTACTAAAGTTAATTGATTTATTTTGTTCCGAAAAACAAAATAACTAAATTGACTGAATTGGATTATGTTGATATAACATTTCACTCATAATACCATCAGAAAGGCGTGGTTGAAACCTTTCGGGTACCTCGGGTCCAAGGTGTATATTACGAGTATACATAAAATATAGTGAAAACTAATTCTGACTAAACGTCTTACAGCGGTTACGCACTGCATCCGATCCGAATCCGTGAAAATACGTTCCGAAGTAGCCATAGAACTATTTGTATGGTAGTTTACGCACTACATCCGGCATCCGTCATCCGATTTCTATCCGTCATCCGTGAGTTTCTAATTCGGAAGAAAAATTGACGGAACGAAGTAGCCGTAGTACTGTTTGTATGAACGATTTCGCATTACCTCGGATTCAAATCAGACGCCAAACGGATATGCCAAAGATGGCCCCTGAATTATTTGAATTTGAATCAGAGATCGGAATAGTGCGGCAACATCCGAATTCGGTCCGAGATTTTTACTCTAGATCGATATTTTCACGGATTCGGATCGGATGCAGTGCGTAAAGCAATATCCGAATTCGGTCCGAGTTTTTTATATCCGTATTTTCACGGATTCGGATCGGATGCAGTGCGTAATCGCTCTAAAATAACTTTATTTTAGTTTTTTCAAAGAAAATGGAGCTTCTAATACGTGACCTAAAATGGAAACACAGCTGATCATAGTTGAGGGAGGATACATAGATTTTAGCATATTTTTTATGTCATTTTTGAACGGTATTTCTCTTGAACTAGACTTTTGGCGTAAGTGGTAGAACAAAGGTTACTCATTATTATGGGTACTTTAACACCCTTTCAGATTAGTGCCCCCTTTTTGACTAACCTTGTATATTTATCTTCATACATATTTTCAGTCAATGTCACACACCTGGCCATTGGGTTGCTGATCTGGCAAGTAATGGGAGATACAAACGTATGGTCTCGTGTAGTACCGGACTTAAAGAATATCATTACCCTATCTATATATATCTTCCCATGGGTCTCATACCTATAAGTCGACTAAGGGATTCTCTAGAGCATGGGCAGCAGCGTTCTCTGAGTACTTTAACAACCATACTGCGATCGCCAACCCGCCTGCCAAGCGTGGCGATTACGGCAACCCCCCCCCTCTTTTGGGGGAGGCCTATGTCCAGCAGTGGACGTCTTTCGGCTGAATGATGAAACAACGTATGGTTTTGACGATCCTCAGAGGAACAAAATCTTAACAATATAGTATGATGTTTTATGAAATGTCGTGGTGGCGGTTACAGCCCCGCTTGTTAATTTATATACTTACATATGTACTTTCTTAGTTAATCTAAGACACCACTGACATACGGTGAAGGAAAATATCGTGAGGAAACCTGGACTTACGGTCTGAAATCGCCAACCCGCAGTGAGCAAGCGTGGTGATCAATGCTCGTTCCTTCTCTGTATGAGAAGAGGCCTTTGCCCAGCAGTGGGACAATTACAGGCTAATATTTATTTATTTATGATGTTTTATTAATAAACATGTGAATAGTGCCCGTCTACTCGATATAAGCCTGAGCACCCTTTCACAACAAGTGACGGCGACCCTTTTTCATCAAACATTCATACGAACAAAGTACTTGAAAAATACACAACGGTAAGTAATATTTACGGATTTCTCACGATCACTTGAATAGATGTAGTACAGTATATTTTATTTATTACAAAATCAAATACCGTAACATCAATTTTTATTTAAAACTAGTTTTTGCCCGCAGTTTTGCTTGCGTGAAATTTTAAACCCACTTTAAGCCCCTTTTTCGGTGTTATTTTAAAATCCAGGAAGCCCGTCCGTCCGCGATCTTTACTTGTTTATTTTCAGTTGAATTGTGTTTCTGTTGTTAGTTCATACAAAAATCCCATAGACAAAAGAATTTTTAGTTTTTCCCGAATTTGCCAATTTTTCGGACAACTTTTCTGTTCTCAGGTGAAGCGTTTACCCACGAACAGCATTTATTTTTTTACCACTGTATAGTCCCTTGCTAGACCACACACTCTTTTGTGTTAGAAATGAAATTCGATAGTTCAGATTGAAATATTGTATAAGGTCCAAACAAAATACCTGGACAAACTTCTACAGATCATAGTACTCATGTATATGACCAACACTGAAATATTAAAAAAAAACCGGCCAAGTGCGAGTCGGACTCGCGCACGAAGGGTTCCGTACCATCTATTTATATAAAAATTAATCCTTATTTCCCTTGGCCACGGCATCACGCGTGAGCGGCTGGACCGATTTCGCAAATTTTTTTTATTGTGTTCGTATTGTCAGAAGAAGGTTCTTATGAAAGAAAATTTTGATATTAAAAAAAAATATTGTCAAAGTATATGTATGGCCATACTCTTCATTTGTTTACCTCATGCATGAAAATGTTTTAACTTTTTGTTACTATTTCGATTTTTTTTCTGAAGGTAGGTAGGTGGTAAGTAGGAAAAAGTGCATTGCAACGCATATACGCGGTACAGCTAGTTATCTATAAAAACGGCAAAAAAATCACGTTTTTTGTATGGCTCCTTTAAATATTTATTTTATTCTGCTTTTTAGTATTTGTTGTTACCTATAGCGGCAACAGAAATACATCATCTGTGAAAATTTCAACTGTCCAATTATCACGGTTCGTGAGATACATCCTGGTAACAGACGGACGGTCAGCGGAGTCTTAGTAATAGGGTCCCGTTTTATCCTTTCGGTACGGAACCCTAAAAACTGTTGTTCCGTACAAAAGTGCAATACATACACGATCAAAATGTATAAAAAGAACTTAATGAACACATGTGAGTGAAAATGATATCGAACACGCGCGGGCTTGTTGCCTTTACATGAATTTGAGAACGCATGGCTTTCTTGATAGCTTAACGCGAACGAACTGAATATTAAAATGAAATGCATGTAAAGATAAAGAATCTTTTATTTGGACACAGCACAAACAGATAAAAAGTGTGATATAAATAAAACAGTCTTGGGTATGTGTCTCACGACTGAACCAAAAAGGTGTCCAGATCAGCTTAATGTCAAGCACTATAAGTACCTAACGCTTGTTTTCATCTGGAACCTTTGTGCTCTACGGATGTCAGTCAGCGGTCATGCCCGTTCACTTAAACCAACATGTGTGTTTATATGTGTAGTGTATGTAAAGAAAGAAAATAAATAAATACGCAATAAATAGGAACAATCTAAAACTGAATGCAATATAATATTTAAATATGGCAACATTTTGTTGCGTCCAATTGTTGACTTAAGAAATGTACGGTTGGACCGTACAGCGACTTAAACCTCTAGTTTGAGTGAAGCATGTGTACAGGGGCCCAGGGGGCCAATTCTACTAACAGAAACTTTTATCAATTGCAACTGAATCGTTTATTCAGACAGTTTTCGTTTACAAAAACTATCAAATTGTTTGACAACAAAAACAAAACCAAACATTTTGACAGTTTTCGTAAACGAAAACTGTCTGAATGAACGATTCAGTTGCAATTGATAAAAGTTTCTATTAGTAGAATTGGCACCCAGGTCTCCTAAAATAAATCTACATAAATCGCAACCGAACAAAGGCCGAGCCGTTCATTCAGACAGTTTTCAATTTCAAAAGCAGTCAAATTGTTCGATACAAAATCAAAACCAATCATTATGACAGTTTTTGTAAAAAAAATTGACTGACGGTTGTGGTTTATTTGCGTTTGGCAATAATTTTGTTAGTCAAATCATTTTTGTTTGTGCGTTATTAAATTATTTTGCTTTTTTTTCAAACTGTTGTAGATAAATAAAACCGGCCAAGTGCGAGTCGAACTCGCGCACGAAGGGTTCCGTACCATTATCTATTCTGTTTTTTAGTATTTTTTGTTATAGTGGCAACAGAAATACATCATCTGTGAAAATTTCAACTGTCTAACTATCACGGTTCATGAGATACAGCCTGGTGACAGACGGACGGACAGCAGTCTTAGTAATAGGGTCCCGTTTTACCCTTTCGGTACGGAAACCTAAACAAGACGTCCTAGCCGATGACTCGTTTGCTGCATTGCTGCACTAATACTAAACGTCACGCGTCCTCCCCGTGACAAAATAATACCATCTAGGATATATTTTGATGATGTAAGCATTGCTTTGTTCCTATGGCCAAAAACGAGTCGTTTTGCTTACTAATGGTAGCATTTTTTTATTGGTAAACTGGGCATATAAACTGACTCGTAAGTAAATTTTACCTGTTATAGCCACTATGGTATGGTCTAAGAGGCAAAACTATTTGGTCTTTGCTTCATTATTGGTATCGAGATAAGTCTTAGTTGTAACCAATTGCGCTCAGTAAATCATAGGAATCGGCAAATAGTGTTTTTAATAGTGTCCCATTGCAGGGTTAGTCTCCCTCTTTTTGCAGGGCTCCGTACTCAAAGCGTTCCTGCAGGACCCTATTACTAAGCTTACACTGTCTGTCCGTTCGTTCGTCCACCTGTCTGTCACAGGGCTCTATATTAATAACAGTAAATAGGTGGTCAGTTGAAAGGAGACCTGACACGCTTCATACATTTTTGGACCAAAATCCAAAGTAGCCGGCCAAAGAAAAGTATCTACATATTATGATAGTACATGACTACCTAAAATTTTTTAATCATTACGTCATTCCTCTAGGTCTGATATCTGAGTCACTACATAAGGTTAAAATGTTCGATCTTATCGAAAAAAATTAAAGAATTTAGCGTTAAGATGTTAACTAACAGTACCTACATAGTACCTTAATGTTTGTTAGTAAAATACAAATATACTATGTATTAATACGCTGTATATTATAGCGTATTAAGATACGTCGATACGATAACAACACTGGACATAGGATAGCTACCCTTTTTTTTTTTTTTCGTTGGAAAATCCTCATGGATGCCCTTTGCCCGGGGAAAGCGAAGGGGTATGCCGGACTCTTACCGGCTAAAAACCCACGGTGTTCCTTCTTCTGACCCTTGACTGGGGTCGCGGGATTCGCAACTGCATGCACCGCGACCCCCGCAGGCCTCGGTCCGCCACTGGCGGACCTCTGCTTCTGTTGGGCCTTGCCCCACGTCCTCCTGAGAAGCGCGCACGGAACACTGCGCGCCGCCTTCTCAGGCCTGTTACTGGTCGGGCGGCGGGTTGGGGGACCCGCCGCCCGCAGGCCACACACTACGGTGGCCGGAGATCGTCGCGCGCCCTCCGGCGCCCGGTGCGCCTGGCGGGGGAAGGGAGAGTGGCAGCTGCCTCTCTCTCCCTCTCCGCTCCCTCCTTGGTCGCCATCACCTCCTCGCAGAAGGAGGCGACGGCTTCCCACGCACTCTCGCTCCCGACCATGGACAGAACCACGGCCGGAAGCGAGAGGTCACCACCAACCGCCGCGACTAGTTCGCGGCGTTGCGTCGCCCACGCAGGACACGCCTGCAGCGTGTGCAGCGACGTGTCCTCGGGGCAGTCGACGCAGTGGTGACAGCCGGATAGGATAGCTACCCTAGCTAGCTAAAAAGCTACCCTAGTCACGCAAGCATGCGATCTTTCGGCCTTCATGGCTACCTGCCTCTAAATAAAATACAAGTAACGTTTGGCACATTTTTTTCACTAACAATATTTTTTTAGTTTTGACTGAAATGGAATATTTTAACCATAAGTAGTGACTCAGATACCAGACTTAGAGGAATGACGTCATATTAAAAAATGTTTACGTATTCATGTACTATCGTAATATATGCATATTTTTTTTTGGCCGGCTACTTTTCGTTTTGGTCCATTTTGTCAGATGTCCTTTTCACAGAATATCTGTTACTATAGCCACTATCAAGGCAAATATTAAAATAAATGAAAAGATAAATTTAAACGGGATCCCTGTGGTGACAACTATCACGCCACATGGGAAATACGCAGCATGTGGCGACATCTATCACGCCACATGCGAACTATCCTACATCGCGATATCAAGATTTAGAAACCTGTTTTTATTTCTGCTCTATCTAAAAAACGGTTATACATACAAGCGTGAAATTTGGTGTGATGGTAGTGCATATTATACAGCATGTAAGGGTAAACACCGTTATCACTCAAACTATGGGTAGTTGACTTAAATATAAAAACATAGGATTCAGTAAAAAAAAAAAAAAACGCGCGAGAAATGAGCGGCGCGGCGGTGCTATGACGCGGCGTACACAAACTCGCTAACGATACAGCTGACTGACTGGGGTAGCAAACTGTGCGGGGTCGTGCGTCAGGCCACGCGGCAAGTTCCCCGCGCCCTCTCCCGTAGCTTGTTGCCTCCGCGTATAGGGTGAAAAGCTTTTGAGGAAATATGAAAATTTCATAAAAAAAAAAACATTGATTTTACGTTCTATAAATGAAACCAAACCACTGGTTTCAAGGATAACGGTGTTTAGCCTTACAGCCTGTATAGTTAAACAAAAAATATTATTAAAACGTTATTTCATAGACTTCTGCGATGGCACGGAACCCTTAGTGCGCGTGTCCGATTCGCACTTGGCCGGTTCATTAAATTACTTTCGACATGGAATTGTTTACAAAAAATAAAAAATGAACCAATCTAAGAGGATTCAAACTAAATCTATATTTATAATTCAAAATGCTGTCGCTAAATTGAGTTATGCATAAACTTTAACTAGAGCGTAAAATTACCAACGAAACAAATTTAAAATTACATTTGCCGCAACAGAATTACAATTGGCTGGCAGATTACGGGCCAAGTTCTTGACTGGTATTATCAATCAACTGGTGTCACGTGATCGTAGTTGCTTCGTTTATAAATCGTGTGTCGTGAACCTTAATTGGAGTTTCTTGGTTATCTGTGACATTTAAAACACGTGTTTTGGGTTAAAAATTTAAAAATAACATTTTATTAATGGTAGTTTTAGCAAAAATAAATGCTTGTCGTGTAAATCAATACCGGGTATTTGACTGAAAAAATCTAACTAGTCCGTAAGTTAGATTATCAAAAAATATTTGACCCGTGTTTTTTCTTTTGTTACGTAAACCAAAATTGACGAAGATACGACACTTTTAAAATTGGCATAACGTCACAAGCAAGTACAATTTTTCCTTGCTTCTGACGTCACAAGCCCCCCCACTCTCGAGTTTTATCTTTCCAAATATTCATAGATTTAACAAAAGAAAAAATACGTGTCCATTATTTTTGAAAACTGTAACTGGCGGACTAATTAGATTTGCAATTTATTGATGCTGTCAACATGCCTATTGCTAAATGTTAAAGAAACAAATAAGAGACAGAATTATTTATTAACATAATATTCCCCGAACGGTTGGGCAGAGGTGTGTAGTACATCCACACCCTCATTTCGCCGTTATGATTAAGTTCCATGTAATAGGCGAGCCTATTGCCATCAACTGGGCACAAATCCAGAGTCCGGGCTGCTACTGAGAAATTCCACACGAAAAAACGCAATAACGCTTTACTCGACCTAGGGATCGAACCCAGGACCTCACTCTCATCAGTTGTAACCAACGAGGAAGTCAATGAATATAATCTTACGAGTATAAGGCTGCTTTTCCACCAGAGAAGTGCTATGCAGCTATGCTGCGAGAATGTAAAAGCTAAGCTACGAAACTATGTGACCGATTCCACTGATGCTAAGCAATGTAGCGGAACGAGTAAGATATGCTATATGCCTGTAGGTATACTGCTCTGCACATAGTTACACCATTCGCGACCATCCATAGCACGCATCCATAGCTCGCATCCACCCTAAGGCTGCTTTTCCATCAGAGATGTGCTATGCAACGTTGCTATGGATGCGTTTGATATCCACCAATCATATTCATTGGTCCACATAGTATAGCACTGGTGGAAATTGATTCAACTAAGCTACGTTTTTAATATGGAAGGATGCGTGCTCTGGATGCGTGCTATGGATGCGTGTTATGGATGCGTGCCATGGATGGTCGCGAGTGGTGTAGCTATGTGCAGATGCCTTCCCTATTGTCGATTGGTCGCATAGCTCGAGCTGCACATCTTCCTCGCACAGCTACCTTGCAGCGGCGTATTTTCATAGCACATTTTACTCGCTCCGCTACATAGCTTAGCATCAGTGGAAACGGTCACACAGTTTCGTAGCTTATCTTTTATATATATTTATAGGCACTCTTAGGCTGCTTTTCCATCAGAGATGTGCTATGCAACGTTCCTATGGATGCGTTTGATTTCCACCAATCATATTCATTAGTTCACATAGCACAGCACTGGTGGAAACTAATTCAATTAAGCTACGTTTTTTATATGGAAGGATGCGTGCCGTGGATGCGTGCTATGGATGAGAGCTACAGATGCGTGCTATGGATGGTCGCGAGTGGTGTAGCTATCTGCAGAGCAGTGTACATACAGTAGGCACTTATAGCACATCTTACTCGCTCCGCTACATAGCTTAGCATCAGTGGAAACGGTCACATAGTTTCGTAGCTTATCTTTTAAATTCTCTCAGCATAGCTGCATAGCACATGTTTGGTGGAAAGGCACCCCTAACGTAGGTCAAATATTGCGCAGTCACCTTGCCCTAAAAAAATGTAACACATTTTTAAGCTACATTCACCCCATTCAAAAACACGATGATTTTCATAATGAATAGTCTGGCGGCCTTACCATGTAAGTTTCTAGTTATAATTTATAATGAACAGTTTCAGTACCAAAGCTTTAGTTCGCTGGCAGTTGAAAAGCGCGTGCGATGAAAAACTTTGCCATTTAATTAGAGGCTTTGCAATCTCTTTTTGCTCTGAGTTTGTTAAATTAGTTTTGCGTTTAAATACAACCGGTGTGTTAGTTATAAATGTGTCATATACGGGGTAAACGAATTCGTGTAATTCTTTAAAACTACATGATCTATTGCTGGTATAGATTGCTTGATAAAATGTAATTAAAAAAACTTAATTTTTTCTTGCCTGTGTAAATGAAAATATAAAAGTAAAATATGTTTATTGTTTATAATACTTATTTGTGTTTTTAGGTTTAGTTAAAGTACTTGGAAAAAAATGGATAAAATAAGTGAACGGAGTAGAACTCCATGGAATAGTTTTTTTTTAATAGTCTATAATAAAATTTATCTATCAATACATACTACTAATTTGAAGTAAATTTTCATACTATAAAACAGAAATTTTGAAGTAAATAAATCAATTAAATAATATCTAAATTCAAATCATACACATTTGCGTATGATTAGAGTTTTATTTTAGAGTACAGGGGCGGATTTGATACGTTGGCTGCCCTAGGCCCATGAAGTATCCGCCCCATACTCGCTGTAAATCACGAAAAATTAAATGAACTATAGGAATTAAAATAAAATAAAAAACAACGAAAGTCAGCAAATGATTAAATTATCTCAATCAGTGTTTCAAATAATGATGCTTACCATTTCTATTTGTAAGTAATACGTGTAATTTTTTTTGCGAGATTTTTTGCACACATTTTTGTGATATTACACTCGAGTTTTTACATTTGAGTTGAGTTTATTAAGTTTGAGTTGGCGGATAGGTTTAAAAAAGGCGCGACTACAAAAAAAAACCCACCAAATTTTGCCGCCCTAGGCCCGGGCCTACCTGGCCTATAGGGAAATCCGCCCCTGGGTAACTAACTATACATACTCAATTTCATAAAAAGATAAAAAAAACTATGTCAAAGCCTTCTACTCCGTTCATCTATTATACCCATTTCTCCCAGACGGTCAAAAAAAGTCACCCGGTATAAATACTTAGTCACTTTCACCTTTCACAAACAAAACTTGCGAATGCCGCGAAGCTAACAAAATACCGTATCAGTAACAAAATCTCGCAAAAGATTCCGCGCTCATATTTCGGTCAATCTTTGTGCGTGATGCGCAGAAATGAGAATGATGGATTAATGCCTAATTGCTGTGACAACACCAACTGTTCTCGAATTTCTTCAGTTGCCATCAAATTATGCTTCCAAAACACTCTCCCCTCTTTAAAAGTTAATTGTGTTTACTTTTTAATGCAGTCTCACTGAGTATACCTACTTTCGTAAACATTTCCGAGAAAATATTTAATGAGACTGCGGAACCAAAGACCATTTCGTCGGTTCAGAGGTAAAACACACTAAGTGACATTTTGACCCAAAATGAGATTTTGCTACTTTTGCTTCTTTATAGAGAAAATCTACGATAAGAAAAAAACACTAAGTGCGTATTGTGCTCCCTAACAAAACTGTGAAGTGAAAACAGTCTTTAGCTCCAAATTCTCTGTAATCCCTTTGCAGGTAAAACTCATTTGGCACTTAATTAATTTTACCTGAAATCTTCGTTCTATGGCAGTCTAAAATTATGTTTGGCATAAAAAACTCACTATGTCGCTAATGAACTTTACCTGGCAACTCTACCGTGACATTTGTCACTTGCGAATTGACATTTGGTTTGGAGGTAAAATTTTCTGTAACAATATTTTAAAAGTTGACTGCGTCGTTGGTCTAATGGTCGCAAGCGCGCCTGCTGAGCCTGAGGTTCTGGGTTCGATCCCCAGATCGGGCAAAGTGTTATTGGGTTTTTCCGTGTGAAATTTCTCAGTATCAGCCCGGAGTCTGGATTACTTAAAGATAATGGCTGGAGGAACTTAAACATAATGGCGAAATGAGGGTGCTACTATACACGTCTGCCAACCCTACGGGGAATACAGGCGTGATGTTATGTATTTTAAAAGTATGTTTATTTTATTTGATTGGGTATTTAATGGATACGTGTAAATAAACTCTTTTGCAAAAAAAACGGGCACTTTAGATTTTTTTCTCTACTTCAATGAAGGAGAACAAGAAATAAGTTTTATTAATTTAACGATGTATTGGCATGTTATTTGAAGCATCCTGGCATGATTCTTTACATTCCAAATTGAAATTAATAAAAGAAAAATAATGATTATTGTGGATTATTCTAAAATTGCTTTACTAATGGCACGAATTGCTGAAACGATTTTTAACTGATTACGATATTTTAAAACTTTTTGGATATTTTCTGCAAATTAAACAATTTAATCTTTCTTTTTACATTAAATACCACTTTTTGATATGAGTGATAAAGCGATAAGGGCCGGTAAAATTATAGCCCTACTTGAAGAAGGTTGTTCGCAAACTTACGTGTCTCAGCGGCTAAATGTGAGTCGTTCAACTGTCCAGAGGACTTGGTAACGGTATCAAGAGACCGGTTCGGTCAAAAGAAGACCCGGTTCGGGAAGAAAACGATGCACAGAACCAAGAGATGACCGCTTTTTGGTGAGTCAGGCGTTGCGGAATCGTAAGGCGTCAAGTGTGGACCTGAAGAAGAGCCTTGAAGAAGTAAGAGGAGTAGAAGTTAGCTTGTGGACGGTCAGGAGGAGGCTTTTGGCTGCCAATATCAGGAGTTACCGCCCAGCTCGGGGCCCTAAATTACTCCGTGAGCACCGTGTTGCTCGACTTCAGTTTGCTCGGAACTGTGCTTCATGGACTCTGGAGGACTGGAATAAAGTATTGTTTTCTGATGAAGCTAGAATCTCTTTGTGTGGAGAGGACCGACGCCGGCGAGTGCTGCGAAGACCACGGGAACGCTATGCGGAAGTGTGTTTCGAAGAAATCACTCCTTATGGCGGAGGCTCCGTTATGTTTTGGGCAGCAATTAATTCGACGGAGCGTACGGAGTTAGTTTTCATAGAAAATGGAACATTAAATGCACACCGGTACATAATGGAAGTCCTAATTCCATATGCACAACCCACATTGACTGCACTTGGGGAAGATTCCATTTTTATGGACGACACTGCTCGCCCGCACCGTTCTAGCGACGTGGAAGCGTACATGCAAGAAGTTGGGATCCGTCGTTTAGATTGGCCAGCTCGAAGTCCTGACCTCAATCCAATTGAGCATGTCTGTGATGTTCTAAAGAGTCGGGTAAGATCAGTGCAACCTGCTCCACAAAACATCAGGGAGCTAAAAAGAGTCATGGCAGAAGAGTGGGAACGTATTCCTCAAAACGTTATTAAAAACATCGTGGAAAGCATGCCCAGAAGGATTCAAGCTTTGATTTTGGCAAGAGGAGGTCACACTCGTTATTAGGTTGTTACATTTGTAACTTTATTTAATTGAAAAAGTCAAAAAAAATCTTATCTTTATTGCCGACCACTTCTTATTGTTTGGGCGTGTACATCGGTTTTAAAGAATCCATCGTTTTTTTTCTTTTAATTGCCTGAATTCACTTCACGCGCATTAATTTACACGATTATAAGTATACATACTAAATCAAAGAAATAAATTTCATTTAATTAACTCAAATCGACCTTAGAACGTAAATTTCCTTAGGTGCCCGTTTTTTTGCAAAAGAGTGTAGTTTGGTTGGACAACGGCTCGGGCTCAACTTTTGGCGTCTTTAAATTAATAATGAATTTAATATAACAGTCATCTTATTCAAGTATGATTCGTTGCATTGTGCTGGTAATTTCAGCTTGAGAAGAAGAATATGAAGACACACACACATAGTTAGTTACACATCGAGACCCCTCCGTGCCTCAGAGAGCATACCAAACCATCGGTTCCGGGTGTCATATGAATACCAGAGACAGTCGTTATTGGTAGTCAGAAGCCCGAAAGTCTGCTACCCGGTCTAATCTTAGGATATCAGCATTGCCTAATAGTTGAGTTGCAGAGGTCTAATGGCAGTCGCTCCGTGTAAAATATTGGTATTCAGACGCATCTGGCTGGACTAGAAGCTGACCCCACAGTTGGGAAAATGCTAGAAGAATAATATGCGCCTTCGCTCGCGTTAATTAAGCTGAAAAAAACTCTTAACATACTACTAAAGCCACGCGGCGCCATTTCTGAACGTTATTGTTGTTTTCCTCGGGAACAGTATTTTTTTCGGGATGAAAGGTACCCTATGTCCATTTCTGTGCACCTGAAAACGTATATGCAAAATTTCAGGATGATCGGTTCAGTGGTTTAGGCGTGAAAAGGTAAACAAACATACTTTCACATTTATAATGTTAGTTAGGAGTTAGAATAGTAGGTATGTTGTAAAAACTTTGTCTCTATTTGTTAGGCTTATAAGCTATGTATACAATACAATGGCATCCTTAGTCCATGTCCAGTTACATTCCATTCATAATAGGAACATACGAGTATTTTGGCACAGGACGCTCGTACGTCCGGCCTAGTAAAAACAACAATAGTTTTTCCTCAATATAAAACTAGAATATAACAGGCCTTCCCTTACTGTAGTGAGTACAGTGACATTCGCGTTACTGCGTGAATAAATGAAACAGGCCTGGACTGGCATTCGTTGGGCCTTTTGAGTTGGTCCTTAGTTACGGGTCTGTTTAATTAAGGCCAGGTTTGTTTTGTTGAATTTTTTTGAATGCGTTGTATTTTGTACTGCCTGGTTCAAAAATGTTTTAATTTTTTTAGTGCCTATAGTTCTTTTGATGATTGCCATGAGATTTTGTTTGCATTGATAAAAATTAGACAACTTAAGAGTATTTGCCTGCGTGCAGCAGAAATATGCCAGCCGGGACAATATGCGAGATAATTTTTGAAATTATTTCGCATATCGTATGTTAGGCTAGCTGGCGTGCGATATACTCTTAAACTTTTGTCTAAAAAAAAAAACGCTTTTTAACAAGTGACCATTTTGATAGCGCTGGTTTGTGTATGACAACCGTAGGTTAAATAGCTAGATTGAGCACCTGATAAGTAACTCAAAATCATCTAAAATTGATCCTTTCAATATTTTAAAAAGTTTCACCCATTTATTAATAAGTAATTTTTTTCACTCACCTTGTAATTTTCTTTTTAATTAAATGTAATTTTCTAAAGTCATCAATCAATTATGTTCTCTCAAAAAGTGCCAATACTTTCAAAAGTCCAGGAAAAACGGGTGCGACAATTTTAATTTGTTCTTTAAAACATTATGATTAGTAGGTACGTATTTGGGACCCACGACAAGAAGGAAATATGCCGTAATATTAGGATACATTTTTCTTAAATAAAGGAAAACGAGTTAACTGTGCCTTAAGTTGCACAAAAAATTTCACACGACGAACAAACCAGATGTACACAACAGTGCTTTATACGGGTTTCACCCTCAACCTTTACAGATCCACTCTTGTGAGAATTTCTTTGAAGGTGCTATATTAAACAAAAAATCCAAAAATATGCATGTGGAAGCTAGAAGGTTTTATTAAATCGCGTATGAAAAGACCATTTTACAAGGTACGAAACGAAAGGACCAACGGTATACGGATATGTGTAGGTGAAGAATAAGCCAGGAAATAGTCTTTGCTAATTTTCAGTAATGATAGGTAGAAGTAGATAATGGTTATTGGGAAATAGTAGGTACGTAAGTTTGGCAGCATACGTAATTTTGCTGCTTTGTGTACGTACGAACGTAGTATTAAATTTAGGCGTTTGAACAGAATCGTGTCGAAGTTACTACGTCTATATAACTTCAGTACCGTTTGATCTTAACTTCATGTTGCAAGGAGTTTCATAAACGCCAAATATACATAGAAATTCATGTCTGGTGAAGCATGTATTTCAATACATTAACGCTATTGTACATACCCCGTGTGGGGACGGGCTAGAATATAAAACCTTCTCACCGCACACTGGGAATAGCCGCGTTTCGTAAGATTCAACAAAATCCAGCACGCTTGGTGGTAGGATCTATCTATACGGTCCGCCAAGTGTAGCAAGCTACCACCTTCACATTAAATTTCGGCGCCAAGCAGTTTACCGTGTTCCGCCGTGTGTATGTGAGAGCCAGAGGTATAGGGAAATTCCTCTAAATCTCTGTTACTTGTATTTGTGTGCTCTTACAATCAGGTGCAACGAGGGTAAAAGGATAATAGGTACAGCAAATAAAAAAAATGTTCCTTTTAAAATTTGTTTTAAAGGACAATGGGACAAAATGTATGGACCCCGTCCCCACCCTTGTAGCACTAAAGAGTGAGTTTGAATGAATGAACGAACGAATGAATAGTCGAGAATGAGTGAAGGAATGAATGAAATCGATTTGAAATAAAATAAAAATGATATTTAATTTTTTAGTATTTCCTCATTTTAAATCAATTATTGGCTGAAAAATAAATGATATACTGACTTAAAGAATGAGTCATTATATTCAAAATGAACGGTTTATAAAGCCAATGAATCAAAAACTCCTAAATGAAGAGTATTATAATTTGCCCGAACATGAGGACGGGACGGATGTGGGTGTGGGAATCACCGTATCTCTCGAAAAGAACGGCTGCGCTCTTTTCGGGATTCACCTCTATTCTCCATTTCCGGAACCAGACCCCGACGGCGCTAGCTGCGGTTTGAAGGGTTCGAGTGATACTGTCGAGACTCCTACCGGAAAAGTAGAGGGCCGTGTCGTCGGTGAAGAGAGCCAACTTGGCGAATCCACATTTGGGAATGTCGCTGGTATACAGCGTGAACAGAAGGGGCGATATCACTACACAACTCCGGTGCGGATAGGGCGAGGAGACGAGAAGGTGCCTTCTAGGCGATAGCGGAAGGAGCGATCCTACAGAAAGTCTCGAATGATGAGCACGAGACTGTACGAGTTTGTATAATAAACCGTTGTGCCAGCTCTTGTCGAAAGCTTTAGTTACGTCGAAGAATAGCATGCCCGATTTGTAGGAGCGCATGAAGCGGGAGCGACTATGCGGTGCAATTGTCGACTGCAACAGTGCTTGGTTCGAAAACCGAATTGTTCGTCGAGGATGCAATTCTGAGTGCGATGCGCAGGTAATGTAAACCCTGTCGGGTGATATTACGTTTGAAAATGGTAACCGCTGCCTAGGGCCGCGCGCCGCGTCTCGCCTCTGGACGCGTGCGCCTCTCGTTCTCTCTTTCCCACATTGAACTATTGTTACACTAGCTTTGGAGCTCTTCAAATAACCCCTTATCACTAACTAAAATAATTATATTCATATTGAAGTAATAATCTAAGCAGTTTTTTAAGGTACTTTTTATGTTACTTTCATGCTAAATAACTATTAAACTATACATTTTACAGATGAGCTGTCATACAATAAAATTAAGAGATTAATAAGGTCTTTCATATACAATAGGTAAGAAAGTGCTACACTACTGGGGACGTTTTGTCCCATTGTCCTTTGTTTAAAATTTTTGAAGTGTTTGTTTCAAGTTTTGTTTGTAATTTTAAAGACACGTTTGGTGCAGTGGCAAAGCGATTGGCTTCTGCGCTACGGGTCGTAGGTTCGATTCCCACGCGGAACAAAAATTTGTATGGCCTACAGATGGTTGTTTTGGGTCTGGTCGTTTGTGTATGTGAGATTTGTGTCTGTAAACGCACCCACGATACAAGAGAAATCTAAGTGTGGGCCAACGTTTTAAAAAAAAAATGTTTAATAATTTGTTTTGTCTAAAAAGTTTTGGTTTTATTGGCCAAAAGTGCTACGTGCATATCTTATTATAGTATACACTACACACACAGTCAAAGCCGCTACATTATAATAACTCAATCGAAGTTATAATAAAACGAAATATTGTTAGTTGATCATGTTTCTCACATTATTACTTACTGATTTTAGAGTTATAATAATTTCGGTAAAGAAAGGTTTTAAAAAAAAATCGTTGCGTCGCATTCATCAAGGAACGTTTATTGATTTGAGACAAAACAATGCAAAAAAAAACGAAACACAACTCTACTATGCGTAATTTAAGGATAAATTACCTTTGATGACAGTCATCAAAAGACAAAACCAGTAAATAACTGCACCTTGAACGACGCGAAAAATCCTCAGCCAAGGAACTCTCAGTTATAAATAAATGAAAAGTTCTCTGTCACATTTTGCTCGGCGCTTTATTCCGTCGGAACGACATACGAGAGGCGATGTAGGATGTGGTAAAACATTGCGAGTCGCGAGTCTCTTGAATTATTTCGAGCCTTATGTCTCAGACCTTTTCATTCAGGCACTCTGTTGGAATACAGAAAGAATAATTGAAAATCTCAGTATAACTGAAACGGGACTAAGTTTATACGAATGTTTAGTCTATGGATATTTCCGATTCTTTGAGTTGTTTTTTTGTTATATCAGTTTTCAGTAAAAATGAAATGTAAAACTGCCTCGTTGGTTTAAGGGTTCACACACGTTTTTTCGGCGTAAAAACCTACGGTTAATTAGCCGTGTATAGGCACGGTCATCAGGGGCCTAATTCTCCTAAAATAAATCTTGATAAATCACAACCGAACCAAGGCCGAACCTTTCATTCAGACAGTTCTCAATTTCAAAAGCTATCAAATTGTTTGACACTAAAAACAAAATCAATCATTTTGAAAGTTTTCGAAAACAAAAACTGACTGACGGTTGTGGTTCGATTGCGTTTGGCAACAACTTATTTTAGGAGAATTGTGCCCCAGTGTTGTATGGACTACTATATGGTATGTCTACACCCGTGCGCTTTCATGTTCATCTTGCGCTTTCGTCTGACGCATGCCTGAAGCGCCATAGCGCATGCCCTAATACTAGTTCGACAAAAGCACATGCCCGTAGCGCACGCTTATCGGTCTTATGGTAATGAATATTGCATGCGCTTGACGCAAGAGGAATTTGAAAGTTGAAAGCGCAAGATGAACATGAAACCGCACGGGTGTAGACATACCAATAGAAGTTTGTTGACGGACACGGCGGCGGCCTGCCGGTAAGCCTGCGCCGCCGTATGCACCGTGGCTACTCCTCTTTTCAATTCAATTAAATTTATTTACTGCAGATAATAAAAATCCATAATTTTACATAAAAAAAAATAGAATAAAAATAAAATATAAAATAAAAAAATTAAAGTAAAACACACAGAAGAATTTTTTTTTGGACAGTCTATGAGAGTTTGTTAACGACACCGGACGTTTTACGGCAATTATTGCATGACAGCTTTCTCAGGAGGAGCTCGTGGCTAAATAATTACAGCCGCATAGACCGATCTTCCGGGTTAAGCCACGCTTGCCGAGGTTGGTCTGTGGATGGGTGACCATTTACCATAGCGAGTTTCCTCCGTGCCTCGGAAAGCACGTAAAGCCGTTGGTCCCGGCTGTCATTTGTAGATCTTTGACAGTCGTTACTGTTGGTCAGAAGCCAGAAAGTCTGACAACCAGTCTTACCAAGAGTATCGTATTACCCAGTTACTGGGTTGTGGAGGTCTGATAGGCAGTCGCTCCATGTACTGATATTCAGCTGCATCCGGTTCGACTGGAAGCCGACCCCAACATAGTTGGGAAAAGGCTAGGCAGATGATGATTGCATGACAGCTTTCTAACGCTGATTTTGTGTTACAAAATGGATATAAATCAGTTTCGGCTGGTGGTTTGCCGTCTAGTGTATAAGCTCACACGATTTTTCTACGGCGCGGCTAATACGTCGTACGGTCAAGAAACCGTGCCATGAACAAGAGGCCTTAGTGGTCACATGCGCAACTGCTTGGCGTGAGATCATGGGTTCGATCCTCAGCTCGGGTAGTGTTATTGGGTTTTTCCGTATACATATAGGTGACTGGTAATTAGTGACCGATACTTTAACACATGATTGTACTTATGATAACAAACAACTTTCCCAAAGAAACATTACTTATAAAAAAAAAAAAAAAAACATTAAGAGCCACGTCCGTTCCGGAACGGTTTATTAATAAATTTGAAATGAAAAAAATTTAATAAATATTATGTTTCTTTGGGAAAGTTGTTTGGTATCATGAGTACAATCATGTGTTAAAGTATCGGTCGCTAATTACCAGTCACCCTATATATTTTCTCAGTAGCAGCCCGGAGTCTGGATTTGTGCCGGCTGATAGCAATAGGCTCGCTCCCTATTACATGGGACTTATACATAACGGTTGCGTGTGGTGCCGGACGTAAAGAATAACACTACCCCATCTCTTCCCATCGGTGTCGTAAAAGGCGACTAAGCGATTCACTAGAGGATGGGCAGCAGTGTTCTTTGAGTACTTTAACAACCACACTGCGATCGCCAACCCGCCTGCCAAGCGTGGCGATTATGGCGAACCCCCCCAACATGGCTTGGGGGAGGCCTACGTCCAGCAGTGGTCGTCTTTCGGCTGAGTGGTGATAGATAACGGTGAAATGAGGATGCTAGACACCTCTACCCAACCCTTAGTGGAATACAGGCCAGGCCTGATTTTGTGTTATATTATGTTTGTCGGAGATGCAGAGGGATTTTATCCGAAATATCATCGGTGTCCGCCATGTTGCACGTGGTTGGTTAGAATCAGTGCGCACACCCGGCGCAGTCGAGCTCTGGATGTCAAATGTGTCGTGTCACCAAGGACTTTATGTTGTACGTAGTACTTATTACTTCTATGCGTGTCACTAACACACTAGAGTGCGCGCAAGATAACTCTGCGCGCGACTGAGGGCGTGCTAAACGTTGCCGTGATCGCAAAAGTTCAAATTACCGCTTTTTAAGCTTAACGTTTTTATCGCTAAACATAATTTTCCCGTTAAATATTCCTACAATCAGGTAGTTCTACTATCAAAATTAATAAAACGGCACACACTTTGGTGGACCATGATAAGTTCCGATTTCGGCCGCGCGCAGACTTATCTTGCGCGCACTCTAGTCTCACCTCGACATCTGACAGATGTCAAACGTCACATGCGACAGTTCATTTGACAACCTTGGCTAGAACTACTGACTCAATGACAGCTGTTATCGATTTGATTAATCGACTAGAGTATCTCAAACACAAATCGATGGCGCCACTAGTACGTAAACAAACCGTTTACTTCACTCCTCCGACATGTTAAAATGTTATGTTATGTTAAAATGTAAGACGAACTCTTTACTAAAGAAGAAGAACGTAAAGTTAATCTAACTTTTGGAATTTATTAGTCTCCATCGAGACTATTTTAAAGCATAAAAATATACTTATTTTATACTAAATATAAAATCTTGGGAGAAAAGAGCGGTGGAAGTGGTTGAGCAACGAAAGTAGGTTACTAGGCATCACGCCTATTTGAGTTTACTTCTTTCCCTGTTCCGGATTTAGTATTTTCGTAGAGATAGCAGAATCGTGTAGGAGTGAATCTATTATTACAGTTATAGCCAATATCTGTATGTCAGGTGCAATGCGGGCATGGTCAAATATGGAAACTAAACCAACATAGACTGTCCACCACTGAGAGTACTTATATTTGGGTTACTGGTCAATAACATGAGCTAGGTCACAATATATTAATTTACACAAGAACAGAAAAATAATAAGGACAAGCTAATCAAATAATAAAGGCTGATCGATATAGAAAGCGACCTCCGTCCAATGACAAATAGCTTTTATAACATCGAGTGCGTTGCTCCATGACGACAACTACCCTTCTTTTTCAAACTCAAACTCAAAAAACTCGTTTATTCAAAATAGACTAGTATTACTTAGTTTTTTTGAACGTGAAATTTACATAAGACTGCCCCCAAAGCGCTTACCCTTCACCGCTTCCTAATGTTTATGCTGTGAAGAAGAAACTGCGTAACAAACTCCCCAACAACACAGTTCAGTCTGTCAAGTGAATTAATAAATGAGTCTATACACAAAAAAAGTAAAATATTAATTACATTGATTAAATTATGCAAGTTGATGATGATAAACAAAATATTTACCTAGAACAATTCTGGATGAATTGAAAACAAAAGTAAGTATTTATTTATCTTCTAATTAAACGTTGCCCAGTTTAAACAAAAATGTATGAAAATTTAGGCGGTGGCTCTGGGCGCCCCGTTCAATACTAATATTCACGCGTAAATTGAACGGGGCGCCCAGAGCCACCGCCTAAATTTTCATACATTTTTGTCGTGACGCAACTACAGTAGTTAACGAAAAAAACTCACATTTGGGGTACAGGTCTGTAGTTCCAATTCGTCAAGCGTCTAAAAATCTATTACTTTAATGAGAGACGGCTCTCTTTTACAATTTCTGCTGGTGATATTCCATTTTTAAGTGATGTTAGGTGTTATATTGTTTAATTAAAACCGTGAATACAGGGTTTGTCTAAATTACGAATAGGCTACCTTTCTAAATATTCTAGTTTGTAAATGTTTAGCAGCAAGGATTTAGTGATAATATTAAAATCTTTTGAAGTGAACACTGGAGACCTTTCAGTTCTCGCCCGGTTACATAGAAACGGACCAACTACAAGAAGCAAAAAAGAAAAGAAACAAAAAACTGAATAAACAGCAAAGTTGCTTGCATCATAAAAATATTTTCCTGTAGGAATAGTTGTCTAAGTAGGTATTGGCGCCGAGTGTTGAATGATTGAGACAAGCGATCACGATAAATCTCTCAGCACTTAGGTCGCACTGAGTGTTTCTAATGAACTATTCTTTCCTATTTGTCACTGATTGATAGTATTCGCATTAAGGGTATCTTAATCAATCGTATATACAGGCTGTAAACTAATTCGTGTAGTACCTTCAAACATGATCTATTATTGGTATAGATTAACCCCGAAGGGAATATATGTAGCATGATTAAAAATAAAAATAAAATATTTTTTCTTTCTTGCGATTTCCGTAATTGATTGTATCTGAACCACTTAATAAGGTTTCAATAAAAAAACAAGCAAACAAAAAAAACTTCTTTCATAGAATATTTCAATGCCCACGCTTAAATGTATGAAAGCACGGCGACACAGCTGGCAGTCACAAATAGCGCGATATCGCTCCGTACAGTCAGTTAACTCGGGGCGCTAAAATGACTCAGAAACAGTAAACCATGCCTTTTTTATTATTTTACTGAAAAACCAGTGCTTGGTCAATCTATGTTACTAGTAGATCCCGAGGTTTTAAGGAATTACACGCATTCATTTACAACCTTCACAGCTTTTATATTTTTATTTCCAGAACTGAACCCAAAAAGGTTACTGCTTATCTGCTACAAAATTACCCACCATAGTCCAAACTAGGCTTTAGTTGCAGAAAAAACGATGTCCATTCTCATAAGAGACCTGAGTTGAATAATATACCGAATTTATCTAACTCATCATTATCTGCCTAGCCTTTTCCCAACTATGTTGGGGTCGGCTTCCAGTCGAACCGGATGCAGCTGAATATCAGTATTTACATGGAGCGACTGCCTATCAGACCTCCACAACCCAGTAACTGGGTAATACGATACTCTTGGTAAGACTGGTTGTCAGACTTTCTGGCTTCTGACCAACAGTAACGACTGTCAAAGATCTACAAATGACAGCCGGGACCAACGGCTTTACGTGCTTTCCGAGGCACGGAGGAAACTCGCTATGGTAAATGGTCACCCATCCACAGACCAACCTCGGCAAGCGTGGCTTTACCCGGAAGATCGGTCTATGCGGCTGTAATTATTTAGCTACGAGCTCCTCCTAACCTAACCTTACCGAATTTATCTAACTACGGTTGAAAAAGAAAAATGTAGGTATATGGACTTAACTTTAGTTTGGCAACAAATACAATATTGTTCCCGTAAGTGAGTACCGGAGGACGGAATTAAACGTCGGATAAGATTGACGACCCCGCTAAAGTTCCTACACCTAGATGGTCCTCGGTGATAGATTAGAGCTTCGCTATCTCAAACTGATGTGGTGATACTTGACCGAGTTTGGCGTGGGAAGGTAATGTATTGTTTTGTCTGGAATTTTTCAATATGTTTTTGCCGCATGTTACCTACGGTCAGTTGGATAGGTCACTAGGATACTATCGGAAGATTCGCTTGGTGGTAGGATCTACAAGGTGTAACATAAATAATGCACAACCTCTTAAGAGGGCTATCGCATTTTGTCTCCTGCCTCGCTCGCACAGGACCATATTTTTAAGAATGTTAAATTAAAAGATGCATTTTTTAATAATGTATTCAATGGGCTCCCTTTAAAATAATATTAATTTGATAGATAATTATTAAAAACACATTACTATCGTGTTCCCTAATAAACTCAGCTCAATAATTATTATGATCCGTTTTTGAGATAAGTTTAATAAATGTCACAATAAAAATGTTTTTAATAATTATACCTATTAAATTAATATTATTTTAAAGGGAGCCCATTGAATACATTATTAAAAAATGCATCTTTTAATATAACATTCTTAAAAAATATGGTACTGTGCGAGCGAGAGAGGTGAGAAAATGCGATAGCCCTCTTAAGGGGTCACTGTACTCATCATTATGAACAACTTTTACTATGGGACCAAAACTGAAATAGCGAAAAAAAATCAGCTGTTCCCTACATTTTGATGAGTTATGCGAACATAAAACTTGTTCATAATGATGAGTACAGTGACCCCCTTAATAGTTTGTGCGTTATTTATGTTACACCTTGTATACGGTCCGCCTGGCTAGCTACCACCCTCACATTAAAGTCCAGCGCCAAGCAGTTTACTGTGATCCGTCGTGTGTATGTGAGAGCCAGAGGGGTATAGAGAAATCTCTCTATATCTCTGTTACTTGGATTTGTGTGCTCCATCTTAGACCCTGTTTAAGAGAAATAGGTGACCAAAGATCGCAAGCAAACACGCTAAAATCTATCTATCTCTAGTTAGGATTAGAAGATTTGGATTATGAATTAGAAGCACCATTTTCTAAATTTGTAACTAAAGCTGGAACGAAGAATTTTTGAAAAAACTAAAATAAAAATCATTTTGCATGGAAATAAAAGTTATCGGATTTTGAAATTTTAACACTTGCTTTAAGACAGTCATCAGTGATACTTTAAGTGATCTTCAGATTAGTACCGCCTTTCCAACTAGCCTTGTATAACAAGTAGCTAATAATGTCTCTGTTTTTCTTTCATTCCATCTGATTCTGATCTAGCAGAAGTTTTCCTTACAATCAATTACCCTGAACAAGGATAATATTGGATTTCTGACAGATGTTTACGTTGATTAGAGGCAGGTTTCTCGTCAATATTGGTGCAACCTTAAATAATACAGGTAATGATATAAAACAACGTGATATATTTTTTTAGGACCAAGTAATGAAATGTCTTTTGAACGATGTAGCTTTCTTCTTAATTGAAAGTAAGGCTGTCGGCACTTCAAGATACGTTCGTTTGACATTTGATTAATGTTTTGGATTGTATCTCTAGGTACTTGAAACCGAATTGCGTAGGTATCACATTCGTAATTTCAATAGCTTTCATTTTGACAATACAATAATATTCATTGCGTGGTACATAGTTGGGGAGAAATCCGTTGCTATGAAGCAAATTATTAACACTTAGTGTCATGGCACACTATACCGGCACCGCAACGGCATTGCTCCAACCCAGCAATTGACTTGTCATTCAAATTTGAGCATTAAATCGTGTGTCGTATAATATATTTCATAATGTCAACATGAAAAAGCCAACGCCCCGGGCCGTAAGCGCACTTGCTGCTACCATACAACTCGACTCGCAGCCTGCGCTCTGCAAACGAGCGGACCGCGTGCTTACAGCGCGCCGACTGTGTGCTTACGGCGCGCCGACTGCGTGCTTATGGCGCGCCGACTCCGAGTCGCCAGCGAATGCAAGTCCTAGGCGGAAGATATCCCGTAAGTGACATTTTAAATTTAAAGACAAACCGTGAAAGCTTAAAACAGAGTCCTAGGCGTGTTCAATCACAAATGCCATATAACAATTGTGTTCGCGGTGACAGCAAGCTTTCACCTCGCGGCCGGCATGCAGACTGCGAGCTTGCACCTCGCGGACGACGCGTAGTTGGCGCGCTGGCGGTTAGCCGTAGCCTTAATTCAAGGCGACGCGGCGATGCCGTGCTGCAGCTGTGCAGTTGCTGTGCCGGTCTACTGTACCATGACCTGTATTGGGAACAGCATCTTAATTGTGCAGAACACTCATAATCGGCTTTGATTTTGACATTACAACAATATTCATTGCGTGGTAGATACATAGTTGCGGAGAAGTCGGATTGTTAAAACAGACGTTGCCGTTGTACGGAAATTGTTGACTTACCAAAATCAAAGTCGTAGCGATTAAGAGTGTTGCGCAATTAGAATGCTGTTCCCAATAAGTGTTAAAAATTTTCTTTGATTTTTTAATTAAAAGCAATACTAACACTAAATAAACGTCCACTTCAAATTCGTAAATTGTAGCCCTGTAGAGACTGCTATTGAAAAACGTAAACGACATCATCAAAATCTGTAAAATAGGGTTTTGTTTTTTTTTTGTTTTGATATTCTGTTTATGGGTGCCAGTGTATGGGTTTGGACCCCCATTAGAAATCGCAAGGGTTTATTCGAACGCCTTATGTCTGCTCCACATAATGGGGTATTTGACTTTTTTATTATAAATCTCAAAAGTATTACAAAAATATTAAGCAACAGTGAAATAACCAATGAAATATTTAACAAAATGCCCAAGTTATAAACAATTTTAATTTGTTCATGAGACAGGCACAACACCACTTTGGCCTGCGGGCGATGGGTTTGGGGACCCATCGGCCGACCAGCAACAGGCCCGAGAAGGTGGCGCGCAATGTTCCGTGCGCGCCTCTCAGGAGGACGTGGGGCAAGGCCCCACAGAAGAAAAGGTCCGCCAGGGGCTGGCGGATCGAGGCCTGCCGGGGTCGCGGTGCATGCAGCTGCGAATCCCGCGACCCCAGCCAAGGGTCAGGAGAAGGAACACCGTGGGTTTTTAGCCGGTAAGAGTCCGGCATAACCTTTTGCCATCCCCGGACGAAGGGTATCCATGAGGATTTTCCCACGATAAAAAAAAAAAGGCACAACACCACTTCAAAATGACGTCATACCTTAAAAACTTCACAGTGACTTGACATCACTCTATACAATATTCCGTTTCGTGTGACAAGGACAGAAAATGCCCCGTCCACAAATTTGGAAAGCAAGGTATTTTTTTTTTCAATTACCTTCTTCTTTCTACACTTTCTTTAAAATAATACCAAATTGTTGTACAAACGCGCCAGCAGGTCAAGCTACCCGAAACTGTAAAATTTTCCCAATCAACTTTGAACCTAATGCTTTGGCGATAAAGATGAAAATCTATTAAAGAAATTTCACAGATTGTTGTAGGTTGATGTGCTAGCGTCTATACATTTTTAATTGTAGTCACATACTCTATTATGATTTCAAACGCGCGGGATGTAATTATATTACGTAGTCCAATCTAAGTCATGGATATCAGGAATAATATTAACTCATTCCTTTCCTTACAATTTTGCTAAAATACGCTCATTCTAATAAATCAAAAACCCATTGCCGAAAATCGAATAACATCTTATTCGACGAAATTGCGTCAGTAGTTTACGAGAAAATCTCACAAAGTCAATTTCCCCGTATGTATATTAAAGGGGTGAATTTATAAACCTTTCTCGAGTCAGGTGTGTGTAGGTAAATATAAGCTCCTGGCACCCCTAGAATTATTTGCTAGCTGTCATATTTGGCAGATATCTTCATTTTTTACCCGACTACGGCGAAGCAAAAGGGAGGGTATATGTTTTTGACCGGTATGTATGTATGTTCATCTGTTCCCTACTAACTTCGAAAGTACTTATCATAATTTGACAAATCAGGTATCGTTGGAAGCGTCTTGATCGTCCGCCAGTTATAGTTAGGTATATGTGACGTCACATTAAATTGAATATGGCGCCCTCTAGAGTACATACACAAGTGAAGTAAAAAAAAAAGTTTTTAAATGAAGCCGTGTTTGGTATCAAACGAAAGAGCTTAATTACCACATTTTAAATACACATTTACATTACATTACATTACATTTGTATACACATACATATTATACATATATGTATATATTATATTTTATTAATCATTTATTTCAGACCAAAAGTCCATTATATATTATTAATATTATATTATAACCCCTAAGTAATTTAAATAAAAAGTAAGTTCAAAAACTGAAACCCGACTACTGAAAAGTGAATGAAAAAACAAGAAAATATTATCACCTGAAATTGTTAGCCGTGGGCGTATGCCACTTTGCTCCAAAGCTTATGATCGCCGACTACTGTTAGAATGTATTGTTTTGTTAGGGTAGGGGGCATACGACCACGGCTAACAATTTCAGATGATAATACCTATTTGCTTGTTTTTTTTGAATTGCAGGGTTCGTGTCTTAAAAGGACATGAAATTACGCTGAAAAAAAAAAACTGATTGCCAGCAGCAGTAAGCAATCGATACGAATAACATAGATGTTATATCGTTGTTGCAAAAGAATACACTATGTGTAAAAAGTGTATTCACATGGGAGTTTTTTTAAACGATAGCTATAAAAAACAGCTATTCGAATTTCTGAAAAACTTATTTTCTACAAAAATGTCACAATAGGAGATCTTAAAGGAGAGTAGGAAACAAATGTATGGGGTCTGGGCCCACCCTTTAATAGTAACATTTGATATACCGTTGGATAGGGCTTTTTAAGCGGAACATTAGTTACTAACGAAATTATGGTCAAATGTTAGTACTTTCGGAGATACGACGCGACGTCTTAAAGTTATGTGATGAGTTATGCAATCACTCACGTTTTTTTTTAACTTTGCCCCTCACTTCTAATTTCTCCTGTATTGTGGGTGCGTTTACAAACATGTAATCTCACAAACACAAATAGCCAGACCCGGAACAACTACTTGTAGGTCACACAAATATTTGTTCCGTGCGGGAATCGAACCCGCGACACGCAGCGCAGCAGTCAATCGTGCGCAACCGCCACCACTGCGCCAACCGTGCTATCCGGTTTGAGTCTGGGTAATGTTTATCTTATAATGAAGTAAACTACGATCATTAATTGCTTAGATTGGGATCACTTTTATGGCAGTATAACTCCGAAAGTACTAACTTTTGACCGTAGTTGTAATACTAAGTTTTATTCTGCATAAAAATACCTATTCACTCAATGATATTATAAAGGAAAGATACGCTACGTTCATACTGAGCGGCGTTCAGATATCGTTGAGTTAGTATTTTCAACTAGACTGCGACAGATAATACGGAACCTATGATACAGAAAGAGATAGCTATCTGAAGTGTGTTGCGTTTGGAAGTTTACACTAATATATCAAAGAGTATGCGGATTTGCCAACAGAAGAGACGTTGAATTTAACAATAGGTATATTACACTGGTAATGATGTATTAAATAAAACAACAAAGAAAATTGCTATCTATTTATTTACAAACAAACCCTAACTAATATTATATACCTAACTAAGTAAGTTTGTTTGTTTGTTGCTTTTTCACGCCTAAACCACTGAACCGATCATCCTGAATTTTTGCATATACGTTGTCAGGTGTACAGAAACGAACATAGGGTACCTTTCATCCCGAAAAAAATACTGTTCCCGAGGAAAACAACAATAACTATAATAGATGGCGCCACGTGTCTTTCGAATCATGATTGAATTATATTATCCCGAAAAAT
Source organism: Amphipyra tragopoginis (assembly GCA_905220435.1). Taxonomy (NCBI): domain Eukaryota; kingdom Metazoa; phylum Arthropoda; class Insecta; order Lepidoptera; family Noctuidae; genus Amphipyra; species Amphipyra tragopoginis. The sequence continues at coordinate 12,533,510 of HG992005.1, read as the reverse complement.
ACGACCTATATAGATTTTTTTCATTTTGTTAAAATAATGAAGTAAGTATCGTGATTTTTATAATACAAAATTTTACCGGGGCTATCACAGGTACTGCAGTTTTTTTCAGACGCATGTATCCTTTCAAAGTAGTATATTTGTTTTCGTGCTTAAAATGTGCAGAACAAATTGTACTACTTTTTGTAGGCATCCAGTCATGTTCACGTCTTTCCGCCTGAACTATGCTGACCCATTTATACACTCCTAAATTTAATTCACCAGAAAAAAATTAAGGGCATGGTCAGTTACTGTAATAGAACATATAAAGAGAAAAAAAAAAGAAAATTATTTTGTTTGAAAACTGTACTTCAAAAACATCAATAATTGGTAAGAAAGTTCAATCACATTGACAATGATATTCGTACGCGCACGCACACACGCAACCCTTTTATCTATTCATTCAAAAAAAAGCCCGCGCAATACATAGGCTGCGCACGAGACGGACGACGCCAACTAGTCTGGCTCCCGCACCACCCTCGCTCGCCCCCACCCACACCGGCGCGTGCGCGTGTCGCCCGCCGCCCGCCGCAGTCGGCCGCCCGCAGTAATTAGGTTAAGTTGCGTGACGCGCGGTGCAAGCGCAACCTCTCGTTACCGCGTACCCGGTTTATGTTGTATACGTAATTACATGTTGTGTTGATGAATACTAAATAGGCTTAATATTCGGTAAACTAAGGTCAAAGCAGACTGCATCGCGCCCTCTCCACCGAACCCGTCTCCTCAGAACGCAACAGAGAGGTTATTAAGTTTACGCGAGCGCGCAATACGTATTACCTGTTAACATCTGTTATTAAATTGATAACTACGATGGCTTCATACGATCATCAGTTCACGTCTCGAGAGTACCCTTTGTGTTAATACTTCATAAAAGGCCGGCACGCAGGTGAATCTTATCTAGATCTTTTAAAAAGTGCTCGCTTGTGTGTTGATAACAAAGGGCGGTGGCCATTTTGAAAAATTGCTGAACTGTAAGTTTTTAATAACACTGTAAATTACCATCCTTATCAGCTGATTTCAATCCTTATCAGCTGATCCTAATCACTGTTAGCTAATCCCTTCAAATTCAAATCCCCATTGTCTCAGAACAAATTCTAACTTTTTAAATACGTGGAGTGGAGTGAGGGAGAAAGCATTTCTGTGTGTGTGTTGCACGGATTTCGCGCTATCGACTCGCTCGCACGCATTACATACCGGTATAGCTGACTGACGCTTGACTCACACAAGCGTATAATGGTGCATGATGTGTGTAGCTTACGCGCGGTGGGATGAATTTCATTGATAGTCCGTGTCGTTGACGTAGTATTTCTAGTATTAGAGTATTATGTGCATAAAATTATTCATATTTTCAGGATCAAACAAAAGTAAATAACTTTGTTAGATTTAAATAAATTATATTAATGATTTTACATTTCAATAAGTATACCGCTTCCGTATGTACCCTTAAATTTTTTCTGGTGAATTTAATTTAGGGGTGTATTTAATTAAATCATCACTCGGAAATCTGGACAATAATAAAACATAATGAGTAAAAAGTACGTTTTATCTAGTACATTACATGATACATTCTAATTTTATTAATAAAATATCTAATGGCGCGCTATTACTAATCTCATTCTATGTCATCTTAATTATAAAACGTTGAAAGCCAGAACTCGTTATGATCATCATAATATTATTGTTAGAAAGACGCTCACTATCTAACAAGAAAACTCACGTTGCGCAATCAAGCGGCTCACGAAAACGAACGCTATGTATTGTGCCTACGATTTCGCTTCTGGTTGATTAATCTATGACACGCATGCTATTTGTCCTTATCGCGCTGCAGTTGCTATCATATTCTCTATCCTTTTCGAACAACCATGTTAATAATCCAAAATTTATTTGTAAATGAGAAATAAAATCGTGATGAAATAAAAATATGACATTTTATTTACATTATTTTATATACTTACGTATGGTATGAAAGTCCTTTACTCTTATTAATCTTTGAACCATCGTTTTTACACCTTCGTAGGACACAACTTGGCATTTTAGATTTCCTAATGTCACACCACTGACACAAGTTGTTTCGCTCGCTGCTATTGGCCGACTAAATCAAATTACAACAATTGTCTGAATTTGTCTGCAACAATTTTCGAGCGCTAGTGCGATATCTACCTCTTTTTGTATATAATATCATTGTATTCACTCATGAGTATCTTATTTCTATTGAGAGGTGGGCCCACCATTACTCACTGTCCTTTGCAACGATGATATGCTTTTGTCTTCAGTTAACTTTAATAACTACTAGCTGTGCCCGCAACTCCGACCTCGTGGAATTCGGAAGCCAATATCGTGTCACAATAACAACATTTTCTTCTTGAAAACTTTAAATTCTAATATCATTTGATTGAGCAAACCGATTACGATGAAACAAAAACTAAATGTTATTCCGAGATACAATATTTGTCTTAATGTCAACCGCATTCAGTCAGTACTTTTTACGTGATGCGTGCACAAACAAACTGACAAACAGATAAATAGACAAAATATCCAAAAAATATCGAAATGGATTCTATTGGTTATCCTAACCCCCGCTATTTTTCTATATTTTCAATTTACAGACACGTCAAGTCTACGTATACATGACTATAAAAACTATGTACCTATATAAAAATGAATCCCTATTTCCCTTGGTCACGGCTTCACGCGTGAGCAGCTGGACCGATTTCGCAATTTGTTTTTGTTGTATTAATCATTTAGAGGTCGTGGTGGCCCGGAGGTTACAGACCCGCTTGTTAAGCACCGGGTTGCGGGTTCAAACCCAGGCATGTACCAATGTGACTTTTTCAATGTCATATGTACTTTCTTAGTTAATCTAAGACGCCACTGACGTACGGTGAAGGAAAACATCGTGAGGAAACCTAGACTTTAATGGTCTGAAATCGCCAACCCGCAATGAGCAAGCGTGGCGATCAATGCTCGTTCCTTCTCTGTACGAGAAGAGGCCTTTGCCCAGCAGTGGGACAGTTACAGGCTAATATTTATTTATTTTATTTATTTATTTAATCATTTTTAGAAGGTTCTTATGAAAGAAAAATCTGATGTTTAAAAAAAAACGAAATTATCTCAGTATGTCCTTATTCTTCTTTTGTTTACCGCATGGTTGAAACTTTTTGTTACTATTTTGATTTTGTTTCTGAAGGTAGGTAGTAAGTAGGAAAAAGTGCATTGCAACGCATGCCGGGTAAGTACAGCTAGTATATCGGGTGTAAAAAGACCCTTAACGATAACGAAAACCACGTATTCTACCCATCATTGGGATCATTTTTTTCGAACAAACCATACCTGGGAAATCATTGGTTTTGGAGATATTGAAGGTCAAAGTACACTTTTTTTGTTTTTAGTTTTTTCCAAAAACCTATTCTAATTGATAAATACTAAACTTTCTTCCAAGCAACCTTATCAAAATTTTCAATTTTTCCTCACAAACTATGCATTAGAGTTACAAAAACGCAACGAATATCAAACGCACACGACCGCCTTGACTCAGCTGTGTGGCCACTGCATGCGTGCAAACGCGCGGCATCGCCACAACCACACATTGCGCGCTACAAAAAAAAGCGTTTTTTTTATGCCAAAAAATAAAAGTCGTTTCCCAGCAATTATTTTTGGTTAATATAGTTTAGTTTGATGTACAGAGTGCGTAGATTTCGGCTATGTGATGGGTCTTTTTACACCCTGTATTATATGTATACATACGGGATAATTTTGTGGGGATAAACGTAAAGTTGAGATATTGTTTTTGCTCCTAGATCAATGCGATTTCTGGTTACACAACAATCGTTGAAAAACCCCAACAGTAGTTAATAATTTTATTGTTGGTGTGACCTCGTTAGGTATGTAAATATATCACTTGACCTGACCCGACTCATTTGCCCAGGTCCGGTCCCATGGTTAAGTTATGAAGTTGATTAACTACTTAATCATGATTAAAGCTTTTTTATAATTTTATGATGTTGGTATGGCTTCGGAACATTAGGTTTTTATTATATCAGGTGTACTAAAACGTGAAAGATAATAAAAGTCTAGATTTAAAGAAATGGGTTTCATGTTGATTGAATTTCATTTGTCTGAAAGGATTTTTTGTACTTGAGTAGTTGAATACTTTTTAGTCTCGTTTAATTTATCTACCTACACTTACATTCGTTTTCTTACAAATATGTAAATACAGTACCTAGCTTTGATTCCGCTGAATAATTGTTCAGCGGAATTAAAGCTAAATATTGTATTTGCATATTTTTATGTCATGGATTTCCGCAAAGTAACGCCTGATTCCATCATTTATTCGTTTTCTTCTAAAATAAACTTTATGATAGGTACGTAAAGAAAAGAATAGATAATAATCCTTATATTTCACACAGTAGACTGCCTCGTAGGTCTAGAGGTCGCAAGCGCGACTGCTGAGCGTGAAGTCTTGGGTTCGATCCCCAGGTCAGCCAAAATGTTATTGGGTTTTTCCGTGGGGATTTTTTCAGTAGCAGCACGGAGACTGGATTTGTGCCCAGTTGATGGCAATAGGCTCGCCCCCTATTAGATATCGAAACGAAGATATAGAAACGTTCATTGCATCTAATGAATTAAAAATATAATTCACTAGCGACCCGCCCCGGCTACGCACGTGTACGTTTTTTAGCTTAAAACCTTCCTCTTTAATCACTCTATCTACTAAAAAAACCGCATCAAATTCCGTTGCGTAGTTTTAAAGATCTAAGCATACACAGGGACAGACAGCAGGAAGCGACTTTGTATACTATGTAGTGATGTGCTAATTAATTTCCTATTAATTAAACAAAAACCACTGAAATAAATTAATCACGCAAACGAAACTGTGAACAAAATCTATAGAAACATACCTACCCACGCATCTTCATCAATTAATTAAGGCGAAGCTAAGTAATCTTGCATTTCAATTCAGCTTCTTAATCCTAACATAACGTAACTAATGACCGAGTAAATACGCCAGGGTGCCAAGTCTCTTCAAAGGAGTACTTCGTCCTCGGATTAATTATTACCCAACCTAATATTGACTCCGATTCTGTTAAGCACGGATTAAAAATAACTAAAAATATTACCATCTTTTACTGGCAAATTAATCAAGACAGAGATGAGAGAAAATTAGAGAAATGTTTTACTTTTTTAAGCCTTTTTTTTTGCTTTTTTTTTGCTTATTTTTGTTTTTTATATTTTTATTTATTAATGACGTAGTTTAACGGGTTTAAGGGATCAATCTCTGTCATTTAATATACTGTACTTAGTCGGCGCATTACAGAATCAGCGGCATTGTTCGACGGGTTGAGTTAAGTACGATATTAGGACCACCTATACTGCATTACTTCAATAAAGGGTTGAGTTAATATTAAATGTGCCTTTGAGGCACTGTATATTTATTAGAGAAGATGTCTTCTTCGGTCGTTTAATCCCGACCCTTGTCGCCACTAGCCCGATTTATACAATCTAGGGCTTGTAATAGATTATGAGAGGGCTGACTCACGAAGGTTAATGTTTTCTGACTACATATCAGACTAAAAGTTTTAGAAGACATTTTAATAATAGTCCATAAATGTCTGATGTTATAGACGGCCCATGTAGACATTTAATAAATGATCTTGGATTGTAGATAAAGAAGTATTTATTAGGTTTTTCGTTGGAATATTTGATGTAAAGGAATGATGAACTTGCACCTCTTCATCACTTGAGATCAAATATTGTCATTAAGGCGCGTTCAGACAACACGCGCCCGCTAAGCGCACGCCACGCGCGTCAGCACCCGCGTCTACGTAGCTTTGAAAGTTGCATATAATTTGAATCTTATGATACATCAATAGATCTCAAATTGCATTTGCCATCCTAGCCGGGAGGGTACAAGAGGCGTAGACGCTGCGCGATTGCGACGCGTGTACTACGCAATAACTGTTCGGGTGCTGAGTGTGCGCGTGTACTTTACATCGATAAAAAATCTTAACATAGTCTTAATAAAAAGACAAGTCTTAACGTACATAGTCCCTTGGGACTAACTATTAAATTCTAAAGTTTCTGAGGAGGGAGCGACTCGTAAGCGAAGAGTGCGCGCTTTCGCGCTGAAAAAAATCGCGCAAATGTGAACGCAGCCTTAGAGAAGCATAATGCTCAGAATAATATAGTACTCCGTACAGCGACCTCATTCCGTAACGATACGTCAAATATTTAGATAAATGTGCTACAGTACCTTAGCTTCAATGTACGAGTAATTGATCGAATGTTTGTGCGGTTCCATTATTGATGTAGCAACACATGAACCTCGGGTCAGCGCTCAAAAATGTCTGAATTGAATGTAGACGAAAACGTGAAAAAGTAGACAAAGGACTACCGGACTAAATGGTCTACATGACCAATCAAGCTATGTCTACACAGTGCGCTTTCATATTCATCTTGCGTCTTCGTTTGTATATAATAGCGCATGCCTTAATACTAGTTCGACAAAAGCGCATGCCCCTAGCGCACGCTAATCCGTCTATTGTATGTTGACTGACGACTGACCGAGGCGCACCGATGTAGACGATAAGCTGCATGCGTCTTAAGGCAATCAATATTGCATGCGCTTGACGCAAGAGGAATTGAAAGTTGAAAGCGCAAGATGAACATGAAAGCGCACGGGTGTAGACATACCATAACAACCACACATGTCATTAGATAGGTATTTCAATATACTGCAATAATACTATAGCGGCTCATTTCAAATTGCTGCGGGAAAAAAGTTATGGTGAGGTATCGTAGGTTAGGTTAGGTTATAATCTAATGGGGTGCGTGGTCAGAAACCTCCTCGTGTGCCCGGTGGCTGCTGGTCCCTTATGGATACGTCCGGGGGGAACAGCAGTTGCTCGGGCCGGTGCACCCTGGGCACGGGCAATAGCTCTCGCAGGCTATTGTCTGTGGCGAATTCTGACCATGGGGGGGTGGCCAGTTGGCCATGGGAGGGCTCTTCCCCGCCCTCTCATCTAGGAGAGGGCATGGTGGAACGAGGCTTGTAGGGGCAACGGGTTTGTCAGCTGGCAATAGCCAGCTGACCAACCCGTGCTGCGGAGGACGCGGCGCGGCACACCCTTGGGTATTGACGGCTCAGTCTGGGCCGCGCTGCGGTCTGATTGCGGGGATCGGCCGGGACCTCTCGCTTCCCAGCGTGGTGCGTTCCGTGCTGGGGAGCGAGGGATCTTGGGCTGCGGTCGCCTCCTTTTGCGAGGACGTAATCGCAAAGGGGGGCGGCGGAGCGCGCGCGGGAGGATGGCCCTCTCGCTGCGCCTCTGTGGGCGAGGAGGAGGTCGGAGCGGATGCCGGCTTTCCCTCCTCGTGGTTGGTGGGCGCTGGGTTAGGGGACCCACCGCCCGATCAGTAACAGGCCCGAGTAGGCGGCGCGACGTGTTCCACGCGCGCCTCTCAGCAGGACGTGGGGCTAGGCCCCACAAAGGAGAGGTCCGCCAGGGGCTGGCGGACCGAGGCCTGCCGGGGTCGCGGTGCATGCAGCTGCGAATCCCGCGACCCCGGCCCACGGTCAAGTGATGGAACATCGTGGTGGTTTTAGCCGGTAAGAGTCCGGCACACCCCCCCGTCTTCCCCAGACGGGGGACAGTCCATGAGGATTTCCCCACGCAAAAAAAAAAAGGTTATAATCTAATGTCATATGTGTGGTTGTTATTGGTTTCTAGTGTAGTATTTAGGATTTGGTAGTTATCGTCATTTTTGGGATTCTGGAAACAATTTCTGAATATAATCTAGCGATTTGAAATAGTAGTTATTGCAGTATATTAAAATACCTATCTACAGTGGCGAGTCTGAAGTTAGTTGTTTGGCACAATTAATCTTTTAAAAACGAAATTGTCTACTGCGCAGCTAATCAGCTAACTTCAGACTCGCCAAACACGTCGGCCGTATTGTAATGACATAAGTGTGGTTGTTATTGGTTCATAACCCAGCTTCCACGGGCTTGCTTTTACTTCAATGGGTGCAGTCGAATCTTCGTATGGTGTAAAGCTAAATTGGGCATTGTTGGTATTTGTAAGCTTATACAGCGGTATGCCTTAGTGCGCGCTCTGTGTATGTAAACTCAGGACGCTTATTTCGTGAATTTTATTGTAGACCCTTAGTCCATGTATTAAAATTTCTACGTCAATATACGTGGTTGTTTCCAGCTGCAGACTGACAGAGCAGAACCAGTTGTTCCTTGCTTTGCGTAGTTCTCATAGTCTTTCGATGTCCCAAATTGCAAATATTTCGAAGCTCGGTGCGACGTCTCAAAAATTGAAGAAGGTTGAAGGTCGATGCAGTATGGTAATTAGAGTGGCACGTGGACTGGTAGAGTCGTTGCAGTATGGTAGCGTGACACGTGGAATGGCAGAGTCGTTGCAGTATGGTAGAGTGACACGTGGACTGGCAGGGTCGCCATGTACCTAGTGTGATCAGGTCGTTAAAGCCACGCGTACAGACAGCGCGAGACGTGCGTCGCGAATTGTTCGTCACGCATGCCTCGGGCTGTGTGGACGTGTGTGCTCACTGTGAACATTCGCCTCATCGTTCATGATCGTCATCATTCACGATCGTTGCGATGGGTGGGTGTTATTTGCGTTGCACGCTCATGAACACCGTGTGTGGTTGTTTGCGTGTTCAGCTTGAGCATGTGTCGTTCGGGACGCATGCATAAATGTACCGTCGTATGCCTCAGGTTGAATCATGCGTGACGAACCATTTGCAACGCATGCCTCGCGATGTCTATACGCGGCTTTAGGTTGGAAGAGTTGAAATGATACGTCTGTTTGGTTTCATGGTCCAGTTTAATATGTATTAAAAATACTTACAATTTATTATAAAACAGTATTACTGAAGAAGCACTTTAAATAAGGCTGTCTACATACATGCTTACACACTACAGAGTTCCATAATCTTTTTCATATAACAGTTCGTTTACTTAGCATCCCCTTTTGTAAATTGAAGCTTCGGCTATAAGCATAAAATTAGCATTTAATTTACAAAATGTAGCAACAATAATGTTTTAGATTCTACTTACTCAGCAAGAGCTACATGTTGCATTAAAAACAAATTAAAGTCAATAGAACATTAGTTTACGTTGTAACAAATTATTCGATTCATTAACTCCCTAAATGGACCTTGTAAAAGAAATGTGCTTACGTATTTTCAGACTAAAGACACAAATAGCCAAATAATTAGTTGAAACATCGTGTCCTTAGGAAAGCGGAGAGGATTTGTACAAAAAAAAAATGGGTTCTGAACAGAGAAAGCTTTTTATACTTATTTGTATTCGTAAGAAATACTGTTACTACGGAGCATCAAAATTATGTCGTTCAGACGTGAATTCATGAACATAATGTAGGGACAAGATCAAAATGAGAGCACGTATTTTAAATTGTAGAAATGACAGATGTGAAAAACGTATAACGACGAAAAAAACTGATGTGTTTTGAAGATTTTTTAATAAAAATCTCGTCGGGAATCTCATAAGCTTGTAAATAGAGAAGGTATGAAAGCCGATGAAACAGCGACGACGTATAAAGGGCGCAAGTTATTGCGTCGTTTTTCCCAACTCGTCAGGTATGCACGTATGCACCAAAGTATGTTATGGTTCAAAAGGATTCCTTTGTATATTAAGCAGGCAGATGTTCCCATAAAGAAAACAGTCGCTAACTCAACTCTTTTTATGGAATAATAAAACAAAATTACAAGATACAATAAAAGAGAGATAATACTTACAAAAGAATCGTAGTCTCAAGCGTACTGAAACAACCCTTGGACCGACCATTAAAAATTTTTCGCCTTACACTTTAAGCAAATTTGTGAAGCTATACTCTACAGGGTGTAAATGAATTCGTGTAATTCTTCAAAACCACGTGATCTATTACTGGTATAGATTAAGCCTACATGGTTTTATTTTTTCCAAAACAAATATTTTGTTCTGTTTCCGTGTAATTTTAGCGCTCCGAGTTAACTGACTGCGCGGAGCAATATAACACTAGTCATGCCTGCTAGCTGTGTCGCCGTGCTTTTATTAATATATGCGTGGCATACAAATGTTTAAAAAAAAAACTTTGTAGGTGGTTTAGATACGAACTTTTTGAGGCAATCCTACCGCAATAAGATTTTTTTTTTTAATTTTTAATTAAGTTAAATCCCGTGCGTTGTTAATTTACACCAGTAAGACTGTAAGAGCCATTACGCACTGTCGACTGGTCGCCGGAGACTTGGTCTCTCGGCGACCAAAACATAAGCATAGACGACTGTCGACCAAGTGCGTAAGCACCTTATTTAAACTATAGAAATTCACAGTCGCCGTCGACCAAGTCTCCGGCGACCAGTCGACAGTGCGTAATAGCTCTTATAGATTACTAGCTTAGCCTGCGGCTTCGTTCGCGTTAATTTAGAATTTGTCAATCAACTCTTAACAATCTTCTAAGGTTTCTATAATAATATAATTCAATTATGATTCGAAAGACACGTGACGCCATCTATTATGATTGCTGTTGTTTTCCTCGGGAACAGTACTTTTTTTCGGGATGAAAGGTACCCTATGTCCGCTTCTGTACACCTGCCAACGTATATGCAAAATTCAGTATGATCGGTTCAGTAGTTAAGGCGTGAAAAGGTAACAAACAAACTTACTTTCGCATTTATAATATTAGTTAGGATGTGGTTTTAAGGAATTACATAAATTCGTTTCCACCCTGTGTATTGTATTTATATCTAAAGGAAAAATGTTCTGGCTTGCACAGTGGCTACAAAGAACCCTGAAGGCGGATCGTTACCGTCTAGAATGAGTCCAAGAGTTCCCGCCTAGATCTAAATTAACGAAGAGATTTAGTGCTAAGGAAAAAGAATTTCGCAATTCAGCTTGTTTAAAAAGGAAAGAAGCGAGTGGAGTCAGCCAAGCAGTAAAACGAAGTGCCTATAATTAACATGACGTAATACACGTCACCTTTACCTGCATCGTTATTGTTGAGACGAACATTACTTTAAGATTCTTTCACACAGCTGCGGTATTATTCCGATGACTTTTATATTTTGCATTTCATATGGTATGTGTACACCAGTGCGCTTTCATATTCATCTCGCGCTTTCAACTTTCAATTCCTCTTGCGTCAAGCGCATGCAATATTGATTGCCATAAGACGCATGCAGCTTATCTTCTACACCGGTGCGCTTCGGTCAGTTGTCAGTCGACATACAATAGACGGATTAGCGTGCGCTAGAGGCATGCGCTTTTATCGAACTAGTATTAAGGCATGCGCTATTGCATGCGTTATGGCGCTTCACGCATGCTTCAGACGAAGACGCAAAATGAACATGAAAGCGCATTGGTGTAGATATCAGCGCCTCTAACAGTGGAAAATGTAACTAATTTTATGATATGATCACTAATGTTTGACCATATCATGCAGTAGCCGTGCGTTTAGCTGTTGATATCGTCAAACGCTGATTATTCATTGATCTGGCCAGGCCATATCATGATGTGGGCAGCGGGTCCTGCCCATTATATGAAATACAACCATTTCATGAAATGGTCGGCCACATCATGAAGTGATCAATTCTATGATCTGGCCACGACATAGACATAGCTATAGTTTGGGTACGCATGAGAAATACACAACATTTATTTGTGGCTGCTTTTAGATAGATGGTTCTTGCGACTCTTTCTAAGTAACCGGGCAGTTATTGGCGAGACCTGAAGAGTAAAGTAAAATACTTAACCTAAGCTAACTACTTGTACTACACTAACATCATGACTACTAGCAACAACAGCATTAATGGCAACCCAAAGTGGGGCTTGGATCTCGGCTTAGAGCATTGCTGGCGCGGGATTGGGGGGAGATAGCTTGATGAGGGCTGAATTATCGGAGTAAGAAATAATTATCGTACCTCCCACCAAAAGAAAAAATAGTATTTGCGATACTGTGAAACTAAGGCTTACGCGGCATCCTACGTGAGCGATCTAGAAGCGACGCGATAACAACAAACAGTTGATACCTATTGAAGTGGCCTACGTGGCCAAACGCACGTGGAGTGCGGTGCGGCGCGGCGCGAAGCGAAGCGAACGCGATCAGTTGGCTTGATATTTTCGCGCGAACTGGATACAGTACAGTGCTATTGAATGGCGGCGGCGCGCGGCGGGCGGTTCTTGAGATCGTAGGACAAAGCCGCCGCTTCGCACCGCATCGCATTGAATTCGCGTATCACAGCATCAGATCGTTTCGCAATTCGCGTTCGCTTTGAACCGCCTACGTAAGACGCCGCGTTAGAGTACTTGCGTATGTGGGGTTACACGCAGTGACAATAAAAATCGCAGGACCCATAGTCCATATCGGATGATATTGTCGTATTAGTATGGCACCATACGTCCAATTATCGCAATGAAGTTGCGTTTATATAGGACAAAATACCATGCTATGCTTATACCGGATGATTTATCCTATCTGATTGAAAGAACATATAACGCTATGCCAATATTGAACGATATTATCGCATCAGTTGAGAGCATTTGACATCTAATTATTCGCAATTTAGTTGCGTCTATTACACGGCATAATGTAAAGAAAGCTTTTCAATGGTTTGTCCAAAATTGACAATATTATCGCCTAACGCGTCATCCTACGTGAGCGATCTACAAGCGACTCGAAGCGGCGCGGCGCCACGACGCGAAAACAACAAACAGTCGATACCTATTGAAGTGTCCTACGTGACCAAACGCACGTGGAGTGCGGTGCGGCGCGGCGCAGCGCGAAGTGAACGCTGTCAGTTGGCTTGATATTTTCACGCGAACTGGATGCGGTGCCGTACAGTGCTATTGAATGACGGCGGCGCGCGGCGAGCGGTCCGCGAGCTCGTAGGACAAAGCCGCTGCTTCGCACCGCATCGCGTGTCACCGCATCGCATCGCTTCGCAGTTCGCGTCGCTTTAAACCGCCTACGTAAGACGTCGCGTTAGTGTCATATGGGAGCAAGGTACATATATCCAAATATCGCGTTCCGTCAATTTCGACAAATCTCATCTGTGTGGTTGAGTCTTTAATTTCAGCTCTTCAATTTAGTGCTCTCTAAATACTGTAAAAACGTGTATGATAAAAGTTACATAGAAAGTTTGTTATATTCAACCTGTTGATCTTACCCTGCTGCTTTTCGTATTTACAATTGCACAGTTTACAAACAGAATTCCTGGAATACTAAATGAAAATGGGATCCCGTTGGGTAAATAAAATGGCTTAGGTGGCTATTCGGACACAAAAAATCTCGGCACCGGCCGAGTTTCCTATTTTTAAATTTTGATGTCGTACATTCGCCCGAATATTTTTGTGCATGTTGCCGAGTTTACACCTTTTATAACTCGTAGTAGTACATTCGGCCAAAACAAGATTTCGTGTTTTCGGGAGTTTCATTAATTCTTTAATTGATAGTGAAATAACGATAGGTCACTGTATTGACAAAATAGCACTATGCTTATGAATATATAACTTTAACATCGGTATATAACATGCGTACAATCGATTCTAATTAAGATTAAAATAATTATTGCCATTCGAAAAAAAAACTCCCTATTTCAAACATTTCTGTACAGTTTCGTATATTATATAATTTATTGATAACTACGCTCAATTTTATTGATTACCTCAGATATAAATATCGTCGTAAGGATAACGAATTTATACGAAATCTTATTTTGGCCGAATGTACTACTACGAGTTATAAAAGGTGTAAACTCGGCAACATGCACAAAAATATTCGGGCGAATGTACGACATCAAAATTTAAAAATAGGAAACTCGGCCGGTGCCGAGATTTTTTGTGTCCGAATAGCCACCTAAGCCAATAAAATACTAGAGCAAGATAATCCTGCAAACGCACTTTGGTTTTATTAATTTTAAAGCTCAATTGGACGTATAAAATACTACACGACTCATAATTTATTTAATCAGTCCATTAGCCATCACCAGTGGAAATAATCTTCTTATCCTTTTTACGTAGGACGCTTGCGTCCATTCTTGGAACTTTATCGTTTTAACTGGACAAGAGTAAGCAAGACGGGATGGGTCTCTAGGGCTGCCACCGGTCAACAGGGGCAGGACCGGAGAATTAAAAAAACAAACGCCATTATTTTTATTTTGTTTTATGTGAATACTTTATCGTTTAATAAAAAATGATTTGTGAAAAATTGATTTTGTTGATATCAATGTTCAGTTGTGTCAAGGATCAGCTTGATTTTTGAAATCATATTTTGTATTTGGTTAAAATATTATGTAGGTACTACTTCTTAGTTCAGGCTTTTTTAAAAACTTAAAAAAAATCGTCTGGTACAGACTGATCGCGCGTTACGCTCGAAGCCACCCCGGCCTGACTCGGAGACACACAATTTGACCGAAGATGTAAGACATGAAAACCGTACCTCGGACATGCACCATTCAAACCCAACTCAGGATCAGACCCGGAGTGTTGGCAGCCCTATAGTCTTGATACATAAGCTTCTTAGGAATTAATTCTTAGGATGAACAGGCTTTAATTCTGTCTCTTTTTTATGCTGTTGTATATTGGCCTTCGCCATTATCATCCTAACTAATATTATAAATGCGAAAGTAAGTTTGTTTGTTTGTTACGCTTTCACGCCTAAACCACGGAACCGATCATTCTGAAATTTTGCATATACAGGTGTACAGAAACGGACATAAGTAGGCTTGCCAACCGTCCCGCGAGAGCCGGGACTTCCCGTTTCTAGAGCTTTAGAGGATGCGTCCCGCAAAAAATATGTGTGGGACGCGAATTGCCCCGTTTTATCGTACCTATGCCTAAACCTTCGGGCAGAAGTCGGAATTTAGTGAACGCAAGTTTTGTTTAACTAGAAGAGTGGAGATCGCGACCACGAGTCTCACGTCTAACGGACACAGTTACAAAGTAAAACATTCAATAAAACTATTTAAAATAATTTCTAATTGTATTTTTCGCCTCCCTTTGACAGTTGGGTCCCGCATTTTTTTTGCCACGTCCCGCATTTTGATTGCCAAAGTCCCGGTAAATTCATACATTGAGGTCGGCAAGCCTAGACATAAGGTACCTTTTATCCCAAAAAAAAGAACTGTTCCAGAGGAAAACCAAAATAACGTTCTTATGATAATAGATGGGGCCACGTGTCTTTCGAATCATGATTGAATTATGTTATACCGAAAAATACGGAATAGTCGCGATAAACGACATTCACGGGGGCGAAGTTGCGAGCGATCGCTAGTCAGCCTATAAATGTCTACTGCTGACGATAATTTCTGTTCAACCTTTGCAATGAACGGTCGTGGTTTGAGATGCGGCAATAAGGGCAGCTATTAACCGTTGTAGCTACAGGAAAACGCTCTTAGGAGAATGTCCATAATTTTTGAAAATGTTGCGAACTATATGAAAGATCTGGTAAATAAAACGTAATTATTATAATTACGGTAAAAAGAACGTTTTTAGCATGGCCTATGAATCTAATTCAGTATGGGAAAGTGGGGTAGAACCGGGACGCTAAGGTAAAAAATTAATAAAACACAAGTTTAAAGAATGACGACACGTTTGGTGCAGTGGCTAAGCGATTGGCTTCTGCGCTACGGGTCGTGGGCTCGATTCCCACACGGAACAAAAATTTGTATGGCCTACAGATGGTTGTTTCGGGTCTGGGCGTTTGTTTGTGAGATTTGTGTCTGTAAACGCACCCACGATACAAGAGAAATATTAGTGTGGGGCAACGTTTAAAAAAAAAAAAAAAAAATGAAAATTTAATCAGTTTTAATAGGCTACATTTAGTTTTATAAATCACATATTTAGCACTTGAGATCACTTTATTCTTAATTATAAATAAATAACAAAAAATTATCAAAATACAAATGTTTTACGGTTTTGCCCGACCCGTTGTCCAAAACCGGGTATACCCAAATCTTATACCCGATTTTGGCCCTTAACAGTGGCAGAAATGAAACTCATCTAGATCTTCGGGTTCCCAACCCGTACAGCCTTCATGAGCCCAGTTCTTACATTTAAGACATTGCACCATGCATCGCTCCTTCGCGAGTATAAAGACACACTTTTTAATTCCAAAGAATATTAGATCAATTGACCATAAAAGCGTTTTTCTTATTTATTGTTGTCGAGCACGCACCGACGCCATTGAAAGTTTGTTGACAAACTGATCAGGGTGGCCAAAAGCAGCTAGCGAATGCACGCAATGCACGCAATGCACGCCTAAATTAGAAACGTGTAAGAGGCTATACTGCCTTGTCCCGGTTTTACCCCCATACCCGGTTTTGGACTAATCTCCCCTACTAGTTTTTAATTAAAGCGTGCTAAAGTTGAGTTACACGTTCGTAATTTCACGGTACAATTTTTTTTTTAAAAAAAAAAAAAACGTTGCCCCACACTAAGATTTCTCTTGTATCGTGGGTGCGTTTACAGACACAAATCTCACAAACAAACGCCCAGACCCGGAACAACCATCTGTAGGCCATACAAATTTTTGTTCCGTGTGGGAATCGAACCCACGACCCGCAGCGCAGAAGCCAATCGCTTAGCCACTGCACGAAACGTATCGTCGAACGACACGTTTCTTAATTTCTTAATTTAACATTTAATTTAAGATTTTGTTCAGAATAATGAATAGCATTTTCTCTATGTCGTGCTTATAACAACTGACTTTATGTACTACTTTCTGCTTTATTACCATTTCGAAGTATTATTTCAAATATTCAGCATGAAAAAATAAATAAATCAACGGTAAGCGAGATTACTAAAAGACTTACAATTTGTATACAATAAATAGGAAGAGACACATTTTGAGCATTTAATAAATTAAACTGATTGTAAGTTGCACAGTTAAACGTGTCTTATTATTTCAAATAAATGTTAAATTTCATGGTGTTCCTTTTATTTTAGATGCTATGTTACTTAGAAGAAATAAATGTATCTGATTGGGCCTTTCGATTAGTACAATAAAATTACAGATTTTTTTGTTTTCACATTTAGCGGGTTCGATTCCCGGTTCAGACAGGTGATTATTTAAAATTCTTTGAATGCAGTTCGTATTGTTTTTAAAATAAAAATGAAGTCTTCATTCAGTAAATTTTTCTATCTACAGTATTTAAGGTACTTCCCCTCCATGTGGCAAAGTCGTGGGACGCCCTGTATACAAAAAGAAAAAGGATAAAAAATTAAAACTACCTGCACGATATTAGTGTCCTGTACAGAAGCATAGTATCAGGTATACCAGTAACAGGTATCGTGTAGTGCCGGACTTAAAGAACAGCTTTTCCCCATCTATTCCCGTGGGTGTCGTAAAAGGCGACTAAGGGATTCTCTAGAGGATGGGCAGCAGCGTTCTGTGTGTACTTAAACAACCATATTGCGATCGCCAACCCGCCTGCCAAGCGTGGCGATTACGGCAAACCCCCCACTTTTGGGGGAGGCCTATGTCCAGCAGTGGACGTCGTTCGGCTGAATGATGATGATGATGATGACAGGAGCATGCTGTTTGTCCATCTTTCCGTCTTGATTTTTATAGTTAAGCGGTAGCTTATGACACTCACAGCGCAGACCGGTGTTACTTTAAATTATTAACTGCACTAGATGTTAGTAAAGTTAACCTTTTTACATGCAAACTATGTTCTATAGCATGGCTAATAAAAAAGATAAAAATAAATCACACCCAACAATGTGGAGCATCGTTTAGGAACACAGATATTTCTTTATTTATAACAAAACATGTTACATGTTTTTGTGTTTCAGTGGGGATTTAGCGGGGAAATGCAAATTGTGTGTCTGTGGGGGAACTTTAGGGAGGCAGAGGGGAAAAACACGAATTACAACGGTGCAAGGCAATATATTAGTGATGTAAATAGCGTAGTTACTGCCTCGTTGGTCTAGTGCTCGTAAGCGCGACTACTGAGAATTAGGCCCTGGGTTCGATCCCCAGGTCGGGCAAAGTGTTATTGGGTTTTTTCGTGTGGAATTTCTTATCGTAGTCTAGATTTGTGCTCGGATGATGGCAACAGGCTTGCCCCCTTTACTTGGGATTTAAACTGACGACACGTTTGGTGCAGTGGCTGAGTGATTTGCTTCTGCGATACGGGTCGCGGGTGCGATTCCCGCACGGAACAAAAGTTTTGGGTCTGGGCGTTTGTGTATGTGAGATTTGTGTCTGTAAATGCACCCACGATACAGGAGAAATCCTAGTGAGGGGCAATGTTTCTCAAAAAAAATAAACTTAACGGCAAAATGAGGGTGTACTATATACCTCTGCCCTACCCTTCAGAAAGCATAGGCGTGATGTTATGTTGTATTACTTTATTTTATCTATTTAAATAAAAAGAAATGTCCTGACTGACTGACTGACTGACTCATCAACGCCCAGCCCAAATCCTTGGACCTAGAAAGCTGAAATTTTTCACAGAGGTTTTCTTTATAATGTAGACAAGGAATATGGAAGGATATTTCGAAATTCAACCCCTAAGAGAGTTAAATAGGGGATGAAAGACTGTATGGAAAATCGTCACTTAACGGGTTCAAAATTTCACGCAAGCGGATCGAGCTTCGGGTAGGCTAGTTTAGACATAAAACAGTTACACATTTCAATTACAGTATGACAGGTTTAATATTAAGCTAGGTAAACGTATAACCCACACCAATGTCCGCGGAATAATAATTATGTTATATTAAATGTATGCTTGACAAGCACAAGGAAAAGCTAGAGCTGTATTATGTGGTATTGTTATTCCATTCCATTATTCTATAGAATCATCTTCAGCCGTAAACAAAGTACATCCGTGAATATGCTTTAAATCACCGCAGTTGGCAAATGTATCGGTGATCGATCTATTATTGTTTTTAAAAGAGCTATAATTGGGAGGTAACATTTTCTTAATCACCATCATTGACAACCGCACCGGTGATCATCTCGGCAGAACTCCTTTGTTGCCTCTTAAGACACCCACGGGGAGACGCCGGGACATTTTCGTCACGAACGTTAGTTACATAAGCTGCAAGACTTTATTTAAGGAAAGCATGAGCATAATATAATCTCAACCTCATAGCTAGTTCTCTGATTGAGTTCACAAAGAATGCATTGTTTGTAGTAAGTTACAAAATTTAAATACAAGGTTAGTCGGAAAGGGGGTACTAATCCGCAGGCCACTTTTATCACTGATGACGGTTTTAAAACAAATATTATTTCAAAATTTGATAATTTTTATTTCCATGTAAAATTATATTTAAATTCGTTTTTTTCAAAATTCTTCGTCCCTGCTTTAGTTACGAATTCAGAAAATGGAGCTTCTAATTCGTGACCCCAAATATAACCTAAAATGTAAACACAGCTGATCATAGCTGAGGATAGATAGACCTTAGCATATTTTTTTGTAATTTTTGAACAGCTATTCGTCTTAAACTATTGACTTTGGGGGACAAAAGGACAAAAGTTATTCATTACTATGGGTACTTTAACACCCTTTCGGATTAGTACCCCCTTTCTGACTAACCTTGTATAATAATGAGTTGGTGATAAGTTAAGATAATGGGGGGTTTACATGGATCGATTTTAGCCGTGCGGCAAGTCACCAATCGCATCGCTTGTAAAAATCGAATCGCCACCCCATTTACACCGGTCGATAAAAAACGCATGCGACTTGTTCATTTCTAGCGGAACAACACAGCGCAAAACACACCTCATGCGGTGGGCGATCGTCTGTAACTGACCATTAACACGGTCGATTTTAGTCACCCGCCGCATGCGGCTTGTCGCCGCACGGCAAAAGTCTGATGGCACCCGACTTTGGGGCTTGCGATTTTAGTCACTTGTGGCCTAGTCGAATTGTTACTTAAACGGTCGATTTTGAAAAAAAAATTGACCGTTTAGATATGTGCACTATCGCAATAGGTTTCTCTGTAATGATAGATGTAAGTTGAAAAAAAAAAACACAGCCAATTTCTTTCCCACTGCTGGGCACGGGTCCCTTACTCATAATGAGTTTAGGCCTTAGTCCACCACGCTGGCCTGATGCGGGTTAGTGGTCTACACTGATCATCAAAAACTTAATCTTTAAATAAACTTACATTTGGCACTAGCTTCCACACTAGGATTCCCTGTGTCGTGGAAGCTAGGCGAAACCACTACATAAAAATACATATTAAGAAAATACAATAATACAATACAATATAAAACTTACAACTGACATAAAAATACTATACATAAACAATAAAATATAAACACTAATTCACACGAGGAGTCGGCGTTGTGTCGCGCGGTGTCTGGTAGCCGGCCCCGAATTCGTCGGTACGTTACACGTCTCGGCCAAAATTCCTCCTTCATGAGCCCTCTCAGATGTGCAGCTTTCCTCACGATGTTTTCCTTTACCGTTAACGCAAGAAATAATGATTTCGAAAAGTAAGAGGGCGGGGTAAAACTCAGATCATCAGAGGAAATGGTTAATTGCTCCTAATAGATACCATCTAAGATAGGTGCATTGGTAACTACAGCGTAGTGCGATGTTATCTACTTAACAGAGTACATTATGCTAAGTGTGCTTTTAAGTGGTATTTTAATTGGTACTTATTAGCACACGTAAGTACACTAGGCTAAGGATTGTGTGGTTGCCTTAGCCGCGCTGATAATCTTCTTCTGTCGTCTTCGCTAAACGAGGGAATAGCTCATATCGTGGTTAAAAGATAAGCCAGTCAGCAAGGTTGTTAGCGAGGCTGACTGCCCAGGGTGTGTCGAACGTAGGTACTTGAGTATCGTCACTTGTGAAAACTCTTTGTGGTCAATCAGACTGCACTAGCGGGTGAGGGGGCGGGCACGGGCGCTTGGGTCTTGGCGTCTGCGTGTTCACAGTAGTGCCGAACGAGCTATCGTCCGACGCTGCGGGTGAAACAAAATGGTTTAGAACCACACGCGCAGTCACCTAACAGACGCTATATCACTGTGAACGATACGGGTGGACTGAGCGATTAGAAACACCCGCTCCACCCGCGCCCGCGCCCGTGTCATGCAGACGGGCGGCTCGCGGGAGCACTGTGAATGCAACTGGCGTCTACATACATTTTGATTTACACGAGCCCGCGCTAGCACCCACACCCGCTTCCACTCTGAAAGAGAACTTTGAATGCACTCCTTCGTTCTGCCTAGCCTGTGCCCAACTATGCTGGAGTCAGCTTACAGTCTAACTAAATGCGGATGAATACCAGTACTCTACACGGAGCGACTGCCATCAGACCTCCATAGTTACTGGACAATTCCGATTTCCTAAGGTTAGACCAGTTGTCAGACTTTCGGGCTTATGACTACCCGTAACGATTGTTATAGGTATTTCTGTGACACCCGGGACCGACGGCTTAACGTGCTCTCCCAGGCACGGAAGGGTCTCGATTGAATGCACCCCTTAAGCTGATAATAATAAATTATTTATCTCTAATACACGCAGCTTTGACAGCTTCAATAAATATTTATGTTACTGAGTTTCTAACAATCTTGTAAAGGAAAACTGTTACAGAAAATCCAAGAATCTATCCCAAAGATTCCTTTAAGAACGTATTTGCAAATCTGTTATAAATATGCAGTTTTCCGTATATTTTTCGATCAATCCGTGAAACTTAGCCAGATGTTATGGTAAGTTACGAATAGACTATTTCTTTGTTTGTAAAAGGTGGAGCAAATATTTTATATTTTACAATTTATAATTTCATCACATTAATTTACCATCGCATCCTCTCACGAAAAAAACAATGACGCGAATTAAATTAATAACCCCCTTTTAAAAGTTGGTTAGTAACGAACATGGGGTGTTTCGGTACATTTTTCGATGAATCCATAAAAAGTGAAATGTTTTCAGTTACATTAAAAATAGACTAGCCTACTCCTTTATTATAGCAGATCCTTTATTCAGTAGCTTATTTATAACATCCTTACACTTAAACCTACTTTTAATTGTGGCTATACACACGCTTGTATAACCCCGAAGGGACTTGGCCTTTGTTCCGTTGTAGAGCCGGTCGTCTCTTCAGACTCCGCAGTCACACCGATAATTCAGCCCTCATCAAGCTGTCTCCCCCCTAATTCCCGCCAGCAACACCCTAAGCCGAGGTCCTAGTCTCACTAAGGGTCGCCATTGGTGCTGTTGTTGATAGTAGTCATGATGTTAGTGTAGTACAAGTAGTTAGCTTAGGTTAAGTATTTTACTTCCCCACCATTGGCTGAAGACCCTTCAGGTCTCGCCAATAACTGCCAGGTTACGTATAATAAACGGTCCGCAAGGAATAAAAAAGAAGACCAAAAAAAACAACATAGGCTTTTTTGAAAATATTCAAATAATGGGTTTTTGAACCGTTTTTTTTTTTCTTTTTTGTCTTGGTCACGCGTGACCCTAGTCTCACCTGATGGTAAGCGCAGACAGGGTCTAATATGGAGCACACGAATCCAAGTAACGGAGATAAAGAGAGATTTCGCTATACCCCCTCTGGCTCTCACATACACACGACGGAACACAGTAAACTTCTTGGCGCCGGACTTTAATGTGAGGGTGGTAGCTAGCCAGGCGGACCGTATAGATCCTACCACCAAGCGTGCTGGGTTTTGTTGAATCTTATAACACCCGTCTATTCCCAGCGTGCGGTGAGGAAATTTTATATTCTAGCCCGTCCGCACACGGGACAAGATATAATATGATATTAAGCCCTATGTCAAATGGGGTATCTCTATTGCCTTAACAAGCTACATATTATATACCATCCGATAAATTATATTAGTTTGATTTCATAAACTTTAAATTTATTTTGAGTAGGTGAAATGAAGTTGTCGAATTCAGAAGTTGTAAAAATCTAATATTAACTTATTGTCCAAGCTAAGAAATTCCTTTAAAAATATCCTAATAACACTAGCCATTCTCGAAATCGAACCCCAAACTTCACTCGACTGAGAGCTATAATAAATCAATATTGACCCAAACAGAATACAAGAAAACGTGCTTGATTTACTAAGTACGTGCGTAAATCATTATTTTTCGATTCTTCCCCGTCCGCGTCGATTCAAGAACAAAACTGTGCTTTGTAAAGCGAGAGATAAGCTCCCCTTTGTTCGCTTTTATACTGCGGCTATATTTTATATTTTGTTTTTGTAAAAAGTTTCAATACAGCTTTTAGGTGCAGAAGAGTTCTGGATATGGTCCTTTTATTGTAGCAATGGTGCATGAATAGCGTCCACCAGTGACGATACTTAAGTACCTACGTCCGGCGCCCCCTAGGCAGTCAGCCTCGCTATCAACCTTACTATCGGCTTTTCACCTCGACATGAGCTATTCCCATACAGCTGGTGCCGATACGACAGAAGAAGAATTGTGGAAATTGAGTTTGAGAATTGGAAAGATGTTGATTTCACCGAATTTCTTCTTTACAAAAATGCTGTTATCTTAGTGTGGTTAGAACATAAAATTGAATCAGAGCCCGCGCTCTATATCATCATTATCACCCCAGCATTTTTCTATTTTTAAGCGACTTCAAAAAAAGGAGGAGGTTCTCAATTCGTCGGAATCTTTTTTTATGTATGTTCCCCGATTACTCAAAGACGGCTGGATCGATTTGGAAAATTCTTCTTTTGTTTGAAAGGGTATACTTTCCCGGTGGTCCTATGGTCATCATCCGAATCTGATGATGGGATCCTGGAGAAATGGAGGGAACTCTTAAAATTTTATGGCACACGAAGCGATTTTTTTGTTTGAAAGAGTATATTCCCGAGGTTTATCCCATTTAAATTTAGTGAACATCTGATGAAGACCCTCGGAGATTGACAATGGAACTCTGCAATGGGTTTAAAGTAGTAAATAGTAAATTACCCGCGATTGCTGTAATTGCATGTTTACGTATTGCTTATGCCACTTAAAATAGAAAAATAAAATTACTTTTAAACTAAAAGAAAAACCGACTTGAAAACTGACTAAAAAGACTGAAATAATTTCCTTACATAAAATTAACAGTTTCAGAAGTCGGTGCCTATACTTTGGTTCAGCGTGGATTAGCACCGACTTCCCAAACTGTTAATTTTATTATATGGAAATTATTTCAGTCTTTTTAGTCATTTTTGAAGTCGGTTTTTCTTTTAGTTTCAAAGTATTTTTTTTTGGTAAGCTTCGAATCTTCAAATTGGTTCGGGAGTATTTTTAATAGTTCTGCTTAGTCTTTTCCCAACTATGTTGGGGTTAGTTTCCAGTCTATCCAGATACGACTGAATACCACTATTTTTTACGAAGCGACTGCTAGCAGGTCTCCGCAACCCAGTTACTAGGTAATGCCGAAATCCTAAGGTTAGACCGGTTGTCAGATTTTCGGGCTTCCGACTACCAGTAACGACTGTCATAGGTATACGTATGACCTGCTACCTGGGACCGATGGTTTTGGAGCCGACGGGAATTGGGGCAAACGACCAAGTGTAATTTCGCCACAAGTATACTTAAATATGAAATTGAATCAGAGCTCGCGCTCTTCATCATCATCATCATCACCCCAGCCTTTTCCTAAGTATGTTTTGGTCAGTTTCTAATCTTCGAATTAGTGCGGGAGTATTATGTCAAAAGTGAGTTCAATTCCAATCATTTTCGGGATTACGTCTCCAAGTAAAGTTCGTTTCAAAATCCCTGAGACTGAATTGATATGCGCGAGACGTCAAATTTGAAAAAAAAAATCCTATAAATTTACAAGTTTCACATTTGCGCCTGTCAATTTTGTCTCAGGGATTTTGAAACGAACTATAGATACTTAAATTTAACATTGTTGTACCATTCTTTTAAAAAGGTTCAAAACGTGCCAATTACCAGGAGAACAGAGATGCACAGGAGATGATAAATGTCGTCACTTAATACGTTTGTCACGAACTGCCAACGAGCGCAACCTACTCGAACACACTTCGAGAGCTACTCTTGTATTATACACGCGTGTAATGTACTAGCAAATCGCCCGACTTTGCCCGGTATTTCCCGAGATACTAAATGTTTATGTCTATCCGCTCCTGATTCTCTATGACGCAAATAACGTGACCGCGGTACAATATACCGTTGCAGTTCATGTTGCCGCTGCTCACAAATGCCATTTAACTATAATAATTGTGTTGATCACTACATAGTCTAAAACAAATTCGCTTCCCGCTGTCTGTCTGTCCCTATGTATGCTTAGATATTTAAAACTACGCAATGGATTTTGATGCGGTTTTTTTACTAGATAGAGTGATTCAAGAGAAAGGTTTTAAGCTATAAAACGTACACGTGCAAAGCCAGGGCGGGTCGCTAGTAAATAATAAAAACGAGGTCGTCGGCATGTGGGATGTGGACTCAGCAGTCATTGTTCCAATAGTGGTTACGGCGAATGGCCTAATAGCCAAGAGCCTCGATCAACACCTTATGAGGCTCTCGTTAGGCAGCTGGGCCAAGGGATTGATACAAAAAGTATTACTCCTTGACACGGCACGTATAGTGCGGAGGTTCTTTTCTCTGGAGTTCTGACCGCCGGCAGCTTGGACCCTGTTCCCGATGCCGGTAGGCTATTTTTTATAAATGTAAATTGTTTTTTTTTGTGATATGCATTTGAAATTATAATTTACTAGCTTTTGCCTGCGACTTCGCTCGCGTTAATTTATAGTTAAAAACAAAAAACGAATCCCTAATATTTTGATCCTAAAATATAGCCTATTAGTCCGGTCAAGTTAGCTCAAAAAATAGGGGTAGGTTAACAGAAATTCGCATAGAGCTGAAAATTGGTACGAATGTTCGGAACACGATTATAAATCAAATGTAAAAAGTCCCTAGCAATCCCACACTTGCAAAAAAAAATATTCAAGATCAAAGTTCGCAAATATGGGTTTTTTGCGTTTTTTAGCCAAACGGTAAGTTTTATGATAAAAATAGGTCAGACAAAAATTATAGATTATGCAATTTTCTATAAGAATTGTCTACAATTTTTCTCCTAAACGTCACCGTTTCTGAGATATAATGGTTGAAAAAGTTGTATTCTTTATAATATGCGTTTCCACGCCACCTGGAAGGTAGTGTACTTGGCGCGTTTTTTTAACGTGGTTTCTCCAATAGGCCTATCCCACAATCTATTGTGATCCTGTTTAATTCAATACTAATTCAAAATATATAAAAACTGGTACTATTGGAAATGATGAAAGCCGTATGAATTCTAAAAAATTAGGTAAAATTATCCGTCTCATTCATAATCATCTGATAATTCTGCTTCCTCTTCTTCTTGTTCATCTTCTTGTACTTCTTCTTCTGCTTGTTCTTCTTCTTCTTGCTGGGTGTAAGTAAATTGGTCTAACAGCGATGTATCAGATGACTCCTCACTGATATTGTACGAATCCTCTTCTGATGGTGATTCAACATTGGAGCACGACTGACCTTGACAACTGGTACATGTTAATCGCCATCAGAAGAGGATTCGTACGATATCAGTGATAAAGAATACAACTTTTTCAACCATTATATCTCAGAATCGGTGACGTTTAGGAGAAAAATTGTAGACAATTCTTATAGAGAATTGCATAATCTATAATTTTTGTCTGACCTATTTTCATCATAAAACTTACCGTTTGGCTAAAAAACGCAAAAAACCCATATTTGCGAACTTTGACCGTGAATATTTTTTTTTGCAAGTGTGGGATCGCTGGGGACTTTTTACATTTGATTTATAATGGTGTTCCGAACATTCGTACCAATTTTCAGCTCTATGCGAATTATTGCACTTTGAAATGTCTAATTTGACCGGACTATATAGCACTCAGGGATAACGTAGCTTCCTACTGGTGAAATAATTTTTGAAATCGGATGAGTAGTTTCGGAGATTACCTCCTACATACAAACAAACAAACAAATTCTACCTCTTTATAATATTAGTATAGTATAGATTAGAGACCCACCCCGGCTCTGCACGTGTACGTTTTATAGCTTAAAACCTTCCTCTTGAATTATTCTATCTATTAAAAAAAACCGCATCAAAATCCGTTGCGTAGTTTTAAAGATCTAAGCATACATAGGGACAGACAGACAGCGGGAAGCGACTTTGCTTTATACTATGTAGTGATATGTATGAATAAACGTAATAATTACGTCAATTTTGCTTGCCAAATGCTTTCGTGCAATCGCTCGGTGCAAAAGTGGCCGTGTTATTTGCGATTTACGTTTTCTTATATCATAGTGAATCAGGACTTGGTATTTAATATTTTTACAGTTACAGAATGTTCTCTTCCCAGTTTCCGCCTAATAGGTATTTAAGAAGTAATTTCTTGTAACTTTAGATATTTAGCAAAAACAACATCATCATATTAGCTCATAATCAACCACTGCTAAAAATAGATCTCCTATTGCATACATACATTTAGTTACTCATGCCAGTAATCTCCAAAATATAAGCAGAGCGGTTCTCTTATAACAGGATTCTGTACACCCACGTTTCGCCACTAGTATTAATATTAATTATTGGCCTGCAACAGCATAAGACCGGAAAGAGTGGCAAAAGTAGGAGGAGGCCTTTATCCAAGGAGGGGTCCTTAGTTAATCCCCCATTACGAAATAGTTTTTTCTTATCTATGTATACAAGGTGCAAACGAATTCGTGTAAATCCTGGAAACCGCGTGATCTACCTGGTGACGCATATTAACCCAAAAAGGGGGTATGAAAAAAGAAAAACAAAAAATTTAAAAATTACATCTTAGTTTTCTATTTCCGAGTCATTTTAGAGCTCCGAGTTAACTGACTCCAAAGAGCGATATCGTACTAGTCGTGCCCGCCAGCTGTGTTGCCATGCTTTCATTAATTTATGCGTGGCACCGAAATGTTTCCGCAAAATTGCAAATTTTTTTTTGCTTATTTTGTTTTTGAATCCTTATGAGGCAGTTTAGATACAATTACTTACCCGTACCGCAAGAAAAAAAAGTTTATTCTTTCTTTTTTGTTTTTAACCAAGCTTAGGCCCTTTACCTTTTCGTGCGTGTTTCACGCATCACAATAAATACATCTTTGAAAAGGTGAAATTCAGGCGCCACGGGTGCGGGTGACACACGCATGCGGGCACGAACCCGCATGACAGTGAAAAGGCCCTTCATCTCCGACGAGGCACATCTACACCAATAGTAGATCATGTAGTTTTAAAGAATTACATGAATTAGTTTACGCCCTGTATACTTTACTACCGTTTAATTAATGAATAAAGAGGCTTTATTAAATTATTATTATTAAGTACATGTAATAGGTGACCAGCCTATTGCCATCTTTCGGGCAAAAAGGTACCAGGTTTCTCGCCTCTGATAACTCGCTTGCCTGGCGACCGAGGGGTAATGTACTCTTAATTCGTCCCCCCACGGACTTGTCTTAATCCACTTAATAAAAACATACTCACAATTTGTCTTCACAACATAAGATTTTGCGTGAATCGTGTTACCTTTATAGTGTGATGATACTTAACTTTTACGATGTTGAGTAAATGGCGCAGTTGACAACCGTTAAGGCTCTATCCTTATGTCTACAGCTTGAGTATTTTGCTAACACGATTTTATGACATCCTCATAAAATGTGGCCTTGAACAATCTTCATAGTTATAACGTTAACTTTATTTATTCTGTTTTGATGTTCTCATAGTAAATAGTTTTCGTTCCAGTCTACGATGTCGTGAAGATTTCAATAGGTTCAACGGTAAATAGCGAACTTGAGTATAATTGGATTTTCGATAGAAAATTCTCAGCCTTAGAATATACGGGCGCCTAGTCCGTCCGGGCCGCCAATGGCCCTAATATTAGTGAAATTGAAGTGGAAAATACATTTTTAACCGACGTCAAAAAGGAGGAGATTCTCAATTCGGTCGTATTTATTTTTGTTACTTCTTATCTCCGTCATTTATGAACCGATTTGATTTTTTTTTGTTTTATTTGAGTGGGTATATTTCCCGTTTGGTCCCATATCAATTTTATTGAAGTTTATTCAGCGCTTTTTGAAAAATCAACAAAAACTAAAAAAAATATACAAAAATCGTTTATGTATTCGACCTTCTAGTCGTAGTAGTGGTCCGAGAATTTGTACACTATTGTAATTGCAATATGTTACACTAAAATGTATTATATAAAATAACTTTAAAAAAGTAAAACCGACTTCAAAAAAAAACTAAACGGAGTGAAATAATTATCATATAATAAAATTATCAGTTTCAGAAGTCGGTGTAATTTCACGCTGAAATAAATTGAATGCACCGATTTACGAAACGAGTAATTTTATTATCAGTCAAACAACGTATATCAATGCAGTACGTAAGCAATTGTCATTGTAATTGTGTGCGTAATAACTTTTTATACGCAAAACTCGCTTAGATAAGCGATGGCAAAAACTTGGCCATTCAACACACGCATAACTCCGTTAAACTACGAATGTAATTAGTTGCTTGTATACTTGTCTCTTTGGTTGACTATACATTCTTACTTGTGCAAATTAGAATTTGTGCAAATAAGATTGAGCGTGTAGCTGAACCCTATGAAGTCAGATTGGACTATTTCTGACATTTGACCACCCGTGACAACTGACGTTAATGATTTGCACGATAGTAGAACTGAAGAGTCTACTAGTATAACTTGGTTTTGAAGAAAGGAATAAAACAAAAGATTATTTTTATAGAATAAAAATCAAATCTTCTGCTCCAGAAGTTGGAAAAGTGCGGAACGTTTTAAATGACTATTCTCAAGAAATGTGGTAGGTACTCTATACTAATGCACTATTACTGGCACTTGGTTTCATGAAGTAGAAACCACTTAAAAACAGCTCGAGCTTCATGATATTCAACGTAGAATTCTCTGAGATTGTGCGTGTCACAGATTTTCTAGAAGTATCTGTAACTTTCTTTTGGTAAAAAGGTGTTATCTTTCACCATAATCCACTTTAATTATTGCTCGTTAACGTTCACTGCTTACAAACAATCGGTGATAGCTGTGGAACCATTGTCTTCCATATGGTATATCTACACCAGTGCTTTCATATTCATCTTGCGCTTTCAACTTTCAATTCCTCTTGCGCTTTCAACTTTCAATTCCTCTTGCGTTAAGCGCATGCAATATTGATTGCCATAAGACGCATGCAGCTTATCGTCTATACCGGTGCAACTCGGTCAGTTGTCAGTCGACATACAATAGACGGATTAGCGTGCGCTAGGAGCATGCACTTTTATCGAACTAGTATTAAGGCATGCGCTATGGCGCTTCACGCATGCTTCAGACGAAGACGCAAGATGAACATGAAAGCGCACTGGTGTAGACATAGCTATACAGTACGGTCCAAGTTCGAACACGGCCCACTTTTCTGACTTTTCGAATTCATGCGTGGATTAGAATTTGATTATCACTGCTTTAACTGTGAAGGAAAACATCGTGACCTGCACACCTGAGATGGCTCTAGAAAGTTCTCGTTGGTGTGTGTAGTCTGCCAACCCGCACCAGGCCAGCGTAGTGGACTAAGGCCTAAATCCTTCTCAATCTGAGAAGAGGCCCGTGCTCACCAGTTGGACAGTAATGGGCTGATTATGCTTATAATGTTCACTGCTGCACGTAGGCCACTAAAATACCTCTGCAATGAACAATCGTGAGTCGAAATGGGTTCTTACTCGTATAAATCAGCGTTGCCAGACGTCCCAATTTTGGCGGGACATTCTGATTTTGAAGTCAACATTAAATGTCCCGCGCGGGACAGGCTTAGTCCCGCTTTTCGGGGTTTATAATTTTATTCCTCTGAAGACTCAATTGCCTAACTATAGAGTAAACCACACAGTTATTGTTAAAATAACGTATTTTCATTAAAATACATTTTCTAGGGCTATTTTTGCTGTCTATTGTCATGTAAACACAATTTAAAACTCAAATAAAAAGATAAGTACCTATTTAAAACCTACAAATTATATACGTTTTTTTACTATGTCCCGCTTTCGATGAAAAAATCCCGCCTTTTTATCTCAAAAAGTTTAAAAATCCCGTTTTGCCAAAAAAAAATATCTGGCAACAACGCTGGTATAAATACTTGAAGTCGAGTAAATAATCATAAACACAATAGATTAAAAGCGAGTATTTAACTGTAACTGTAGTACCCATCTCTTCCCATGGGTGTCGTAAAAGGCGATTAAGGGATTCTCTAGAGGATGGGCAGCAGCGTTCTCTGAGTACTTTAACAACCATACTGCGATCGCCAACCCGCTTGCTAAGCGTGTCGAGTACGGCAAACCTCCCCTTTTGGGGGAGGCCTATATCCAGCAGTGGATGTCTTTCGGCTGAATCATGATGATGATGATCTGTAACAGACAGACGACGTTCCCATTACAAAAAAAATGATGATGGATGCGATTATGTTAAGCGCGTAAGATGAAAATATTGCAAAGAAAACTTCTATTTCAGGCCGTCTTTAAATATTCGCCTATACATAAACGGGTATCATAATTTAGCTGATTTTCCAACTGCAAAGTTTATGTTCGGTTATAAAGCAGGCGCGACTCGTTCGAGCGTTCGGAAACGAATATTTATTGCACACGTTATCGAGTTACAAAATTAATTCAATATTCCCAATGACAGCGATACTCGTATCATGGAGTTGAACATTTTTGGTAATGATGCGATGAACATTATAATTATGAATATATGGAGTCACATTGATTCATTTATTTTATTTTTAATTAAGAGAAATATCTGTTGCCGAATGTTTTAATATGGATTGGAGTTTTTCGATAATTATATGGCCCCGTTATACAAAATTCAACTCCAAGAGAGCCATTAAAGTAATTAGGCTTAATTACAATTACAGTAATTATCTGTAATGGTCGTTAAGGTGAATAGGATTTATGTGTATATTTTTTACTTACAACATCATTACACTGATGAAACTTTGTTTTGCTAAATAACACTATATTATTATATTATTTACCTAAAATGAGTGAATAACTTTTTCTACTAATAACCATATCAATAAGCTACCAGTATATTATTTTTTTCTATTGGGCTGCTATAGAAGGGGTCCTTGGGGACCCCTTCCACGTAACCGGGCAGTTATTGATGAGACCTGAAGGGTCTCCATCCAATAGGGGAGAAGTGAAATACTTAACCTAAGCTAACTACTTGTACTACACTAACATCATGACTACCTGCAACAACAGCACTAAGGGCGATCCCTACTGGGACTCGGACCTCGGCTTAGGGCGTTGCTGGCGGGGGCTTGGGCGGGGTAGACAGCTTGATGAGGTCTGAATTATCGGTGTGATGCCTACCAGTAAACAGGCGGTTACCTAATTATAATATTTGTATACTATACTTTGTTCACACAAAGATGAGTTCTGACATAACGATTATTTCGTAATTTGTGGCCGTAAGGAGACTGCTATCGAAAAAACGTAATTAACATCATCGAAACCCGAAAAAAAATCTACACAATAGAAAGAAAGAAGAAAGATAGAAAATACTTTATCTTATATTTCAAATTCTTTGTATGGTAACGTTTTGTAGAGAAACCTTACAGTGAAAAGGGCATAGTTATCACAATTTGACAATATACTCCTATGAAATTACTAAACTAGTTTACATGTTCATTTTTTTCAGTGTATTAGCAATATTGGCTAGGAACAGTAGGTGACTTCTTGGGTGACGACACGTGTAAGACTTACACGTGGAATCAAAAATAATTGTAAACGCACTTGCTATCAGTATATAAACAACATAGGTACTCAAAGCCATTGTTCGTAGACTTTACAAATATTTGTTTCGAATCTCGAAACAAACTAAACCATAGAAGACGCACATGTATCTTATAATTGCATACTTAAGTTTGTCAAATGAAAAAGAGCATGACAAACATACAAGTACAATAATATTGCAGAGCAAAGCCTACGGAATACAATTATCACGTAAGCGTAGGCCTCGTAGACGCGTAGCAAAATTATTCTGCTACGCTTGCTACGAGCTGCAGCTACAACGCATGCCAGCGTTCCGTGCTTAAAAATACATTAAAATTTGTGCTTGTGATATTTCTGTACTAACATTTCCTGGCTTTTAAAACACATTCATGGCCCATGACATGTTGGCGACACTTCAACCATCGCTCCATTCATATACATGGGCCGTAAAAGCCGTTATTAACCTTTTAATGGAGTTTGACGCGTGGCCAACTTTGGCCATTATGTACAGACCCCATAAAATAGTACTACGGCCAAGATTTACGAGTCTAGACCTATTCATTCAGCAAACACAACAGTATCGATTTTATATTTCGACACCAAGAATCTGACCGAATTACTTATTTGCTCTAACCTCATGACACAGTATTAAATCAGCTGGCTTATGGTATTTGGCTTTGAGCCAAACTATTTGAGTGATTTGACCAAGATCTTGGGTCGGAGTCTCTTGGGTTCTGCCAGCATAATTTACGCATAGTCGTACAATGACTACTTAAGCCTACATATACAATACTTTCAGCATTTGTGACTATCGTTTGCATATATTTGGCAACTAGAGTTCCTTCGATGTATTAAAGTCGCAAGTTGTCGCGACTGTAATGTTGCTACATTTTGTGTGAAGTACGAGAAAACACAGCTTTTCGTACCGTTTCGCGACTGGAAATCGTACGGAAAGCTTTAAAATAGGATGCGTTCAGTGTTCATTCGTTGCATCCTGCTTCCGAAAAGCGACTTAGTTGTCGATCGACATTGCTTGAAAGTACCGCTGTGTGCACGACACCTAATGTGCTGAGTAGAAAATGTATACGTTAGGTACCCGAGCTGTGGATAGGACTAAGTTAGAATTTTGCTTTGCTTAAAAGCAAAGTAAGATTTTCTTGGAAGCGCATGTAAGAGCAATATATTGAAGTTTCTAGAACATTTTATTTAGCAAAAATCTAATATAAACCTATTTGAATACACGGCGTGGGATGTACTACAAGTAACTTAATAATATCAGCCTTTCCAAGTTATAATATTTGAATATAAATACTAGATATAGAAGATCCCGGAATATATTACCTACATAAATACAATATTTTTTTTGATACACAATAGCTTCGTTTGGAAAATTCTAAAATTAGACGTAGGAGTACCTGACAATGTATTCATTTTCAAAGGATTCTGTATGGATCAGAGTTTCTTATACAATATTACAATTCGATAAGTCGTACTTCATTATTCGTTGATGTTGAATTCTAACTCTAGTTATTCAATTAAAAATACAATCTGATAATCAAAAAGAAGAAATCCTAACTCGCGAGGGACGAGTATTCGATTTTCAATATAGCTGTTTCTGTGTGGGTGTATTAAGGTTGTATATGGTGTCCTTGTCATAGCACAACGTAGATGCCCCCCCCCAGCCACATAAGTGGTAGAACCGATGGCAGGTGGGGTAGGAAGGTACTAGAGTGGAGACCCAGGAGCGGACGAAGCAGTGTCGGGCGTCAGCCGGCTAGGTGGGCTGACGACATTGTAAAAATAGTTGGGAAAAGCTAGATGAGGTATGCTAAACATCGAGAAGAATGACGTGCAAAGGACTACACTCAGCATTTTGGGCGATGAAAGGCTGGGAATTCACGCTTGTCGCGCATCTGGTTAGGTTACTTTGCGGCATTGAGCATAACCCAGGAGTACTGCAGCGCCTGAGTGTAGGTATGTGTACCAGGCCGCTATGTGTGGAGGCGGCGCCGCCCGCCGCTGCTGGCCGTGCCGATTGCCAAGACCAACCTTCTCGCCAAAACACCATTGACCCGCACAATTCGGGTTACTAACGATCTTCACATGAAGATCGGTATTTACATGCCATTTGAGTGAACTCGCAAAAATACTGTTGTTTGTTTTATGTTATAGTGTAGATTAGAGATGGCTATGTGTTGTTTTTATTTTTATTTTACTGTGTTTTTTATATTATGGAACTTAGTAAAGTAGTTAGTATTTTTAGATATTATTTTAAGTTGTTTACGTTTGTCATAGTTTTAATTGCTAGGTGAGTTAATGTTAAGACCGCTCTATCGCATTAAGTGTACACCTTAAGGATAGTTGTAACGGAGATTTTAATAAATAAATAAAGCAAAAGGAGAAGAAGACAATCTGTTTCTAAAAATAATGAAATACACGTAGAGGTTTTAAAAGCAACCTACAAATCGTTTACCGTTAAAGCGATATCCAGAGTTAATCAAATTAATCCCTTGCAAAACCTCACTTCACTGACTCAGTGCTAATTTTGTTACTTAGTTATTTTGCCGTGCAAGAGATACAGAGTTAGCACGAACTAATTAGTTAGCTCTGACTTATTCGTCCAGGCTAACTAAATAAATACGTCGACGCTTGAAAGGCAAAAATTACCAAGCGATATGTTGGCAACTTTCACTAGAGCATTACAAAGTTTTTTTTGGAAAAAAAATTAAAAATCGCCGTTTTGTGATAACTACTTGATTCCAACGAATTTTAAGTGCAGTCTAAAGGGGGTTCCCTACGTGACATCGAAACTCAGTACATCGAATGTCACAACATCGAAAAAACGGTACATCGAAGGGTCATATAATCGATGGTACTCTACATCGATGGTACGCCACATCGAAAGTCTCGACATCGAAAGTTTACGATATCGATGGTACGCTACATCGAATGTCGTTTAATCGAATGGTTACAGTATCGAATTCTCATCACAGTGAATTGCATAACAGTTAAACATGTTTTTTTTTATTAATATTGTTTTCTTGTGTGTTTAATTTATTTTTATTCGGTGCAGTAACTAATGGATACAACAATCTTAAGATGCAATAACCCATCGATTTTGCAACCTTTCCATGTTGTAACCATTCAATACTGTAAAAATTCGATTTCACGACATTCGATGTAGCGTACCATCGATTATGTGACCGTTCGATACTGTAACCATTCGATTTCACGACATTCGATATAGCGTACCGTCGATTATGTGACTCTTCGATGCACCGTTCTCGATGCTGCGACATTCGATGTATTGCGTTTCGATGTCACGTAGGAAACCCGTCTAAAGGCTTATCATAAACTGGCATTTAAATATTATGAACTTAAATAAAACATTAGAATGCTCTATTCTAAAGTTGCCAACATGTCGCTTGGTAATTTTTGCCTTTCAAGCGTCGACGTAAATGTTGTTCAAGTGGGCCTTAGCCTGCAGACACATTGAGCATATCTTGCGCGGCTCATGTTTCGTAGCGTTATGCCTATGTATCACGCTACACGCAAATTCCCCTGTGCGGCCTCACCACTCGTACTCTACGTCGTTACGCTGAGCGTAATAGAGCATAGGAGTTTCGTACGCGCGCGTTAATACGCAAGATACGCGACGCAAGATACGCCAAGTATGTTTAGACGCTTAGAACTTGATAACAGGGTCCCGATTCTTATTTAAGAAAATAAATAAAAATAAATATTAGCCTGTAACTGTCCCACTGCTGGGCAAAGGCCTCTTCTCGTACAGAGAAGGAACGAGCATTGATCGCCACGCTTGCTCACTGCGGGTTGGCGATTTCAGACCATTAAAGTCCAGGTTTCCTCACGATGTTTTCCTGCACCGTATGTCAGTGGTGTCTTAGATTAACTAAGCAAGTACATATGACATTGAAAAAGTCACATTGGTACATGCCTGGGTTTGAACCCGCAACCCGGTGCTTAACAAGCGGGTCTGTAACCTCCGGGCCACCACGACTATTATTTAAGAAAGACACACAAATATCACGACCGCGTTGCAAATATTTGCAGTTCGTAGTGGCACTGCTTAAATGCCATTTAGCAAATACATTCAGCAGCAATAAATCCGGGTCACAAACATAAACCTTCATATCTCGAAAACTAAGAATAAACAGCTTATTCAAATAAAAAGTATTTAAGGCCTAAATCTTTTCCAATCTGAGAAGAGTGGAGCAGAGAGAGCAGTGGATCAGTAATGGGATGGATGATTCAAGAAGTTTTATTAAATTTATTTGAGTAGATAATAGTATTTAATAAGGGAGCCTGCCGTTTTGCCAAAATTATTTCGACAATTACCCAAACAAATTTTAGCAACCTTTTTTTATTCTAATGCAATATTTGGAATGATTTTAGTACGCACATTTTCATTAGGTCAAATTTTTACTCGGCAGAATATTACCAAGGATAATATCATTAAGGCATTTGGTCTTTAATCAAATGATTTATTACAGCAAACAATCTTTAGTCAATAAACATTTAGTCAAATGATTGTAACATGCCTATATATTTTTTAAATCAAAACAGCTAGGTTAGGTTAGAACTGTGATCATTCAATGCACGAGTCAAGCGAGCAAAACGAGCATACCGCGGCAGCGGCCGCCTAGTGCCAGAAACATATTTATGAATGTAAAACCAGAAACTACTACCAAAATAGTTACGACGATACTAAATATTTGGCTTATTTTATTTTGCGTATAATATTATGTTATACTAACCGAAATATTTGACTACATTAAAATTGGTAAAAGTGCTAGTTGTTAAGCAAGTTATTGTTTGAACGTTCACTTGCCAAACATTAGGTTTGCGTTGCAATTATTTGTGAAGAGTTTATTTGCCAAGTAATAATTTGGCAAAAGAAATTATGCGGATTTTTTTTTGGGAAGTGATCATTAGTCAAACTTTTTTTTGATGAAACAGTTGTAACCCATTAAATAGTCTATAAAATACTTTTTATTTCAATAAGTTATCATTCTTAGTTTCCGAGATATTAAGGATTAAGTTGGTGACCCGAATTCATTGCTCCCGAGTAGGTATATACCTATATTATGTAAAATTCAATACATTCAAAATTAATACCCTATTTCTCCGATTGCTCATTCGTATGGTAAAGCGGTCGTGTTATTTGCGTGTCACGTTTTGACGTGTCATAGTCATAGTGAATCGTGGATATAATAAAAAGTGAGTCCATCGCCTTTTTATAGAGTAAAACTTCCGCTTCTTAAAACTTCCGAACAGAAATATCCAATTAAATTTTCCCCGATCTGCGGATCAAACTCGGAGCTTCATGTAAGGCCAGGGCTGGATTTAAAGGTTAAGGTTTGGCCTGGGGCTATGAAGAACTCGAAGCCCGTTGTAATGTTTTGAAAAATCATGGTATTGTTATGTATTGTAATATCTATATATTTTATTATTGTATTATTATGGGTATGTATTTTATTATAATTTATATTTTATCTTATGTATTTATAGTCTACTAGAGGCCGCTCGCGGCCTCGCCCGCGTGGATGTCGTTTATCGCGTATTCCGTATTTTTCGGGATAAAAGTAGCCTATGTCCTTCTTCAGGTTACAGACTATCGCTGTACCAAGTTACAACAAAATCGGTTCAGCGACTTGGGCGCGAAAGCGTCCCAGATAGACAGACAGGATTACTTTCGCATTTATAATATTATTTAGGGATTGAGAACAAAACTGTCAAATCATGTTTTTTTGTACGTATTCAGATGCTCTTCTTTTTAACCCAAAGATTGACTGGTAGAGAAAGCCTTAAGGCTCACTTACACGGAGATCTCTCTGTTTTCATCGTAGAAAAAGACAAGGACAGGACGAGTCTCGCTTCGAGAAACTATCCTCGTGTAAATCGGCCTTTATGGAATTAAGTCTGCCTTAAATGTACCACCACAGTGCATAGAAGGATATACAAGTAAAAAGTACCTAGTGAATGTGAAGTTTTTTATCTTTCTCAGGAAGGATGTAATTTTTAGACTTATCTAAAAAATAAAACTCGTATTATGGAGCCCCGGGGTTAAATTCCCTGTTGTCCCCTAACTCCGTCCCTGTGTAAGACCAATGAACCAGCTAAAAATAAAAATAAATAAACCAATTATTCTGGTTGTTTCGGTACATTGTTCTCTGGTGTGCAATATATATCCGAAATACGACAGTGTGAACTGTAGTCAATTAACGGAACACTGTGAAAAAGCCTCAATAGTTTCATTTGTTTGTACAAAGAGTATGTATGTATTTTCATATGAGTCAGTGCGTTTATTGTGTTTAAATTTCATTATTTCGAACATCCCGAGAGAAAACTTTTGACATTTTTTGAGTTATGTTTTAGTCGTTATGTTTTGTTTTTTATTTAAATATTATAATATTACTAGCTTTTGCCCGCGGCTTCGCTCGCGTTAATTAAGCTCAAAAAAACTCTTAACATACTATTAAAATTTCTGTAACAATTAAATTCAATCGTGATTCGAATGACACGTGGCGCCATCTATGAACGTTATTTTTGTTTTCCTCGGGAACAGTACTTTTTTTGGAGATGTAATATACCCTGTGTCCGTTTCGGTACACCTTACAACGTATTTGTAAAATTTCAGGATGATCGGTTCAGTGGTTTAGGCGTGAAAAGATAACAAACTTACTTTCGCATTTATAATATTAGGAGAGTTAGGATGACATCATTATATTTAAACTAGTATTTGAACAGCAGTGATCCCCCATGCAGAAGGGTCTGAGTTCGATCTCGGCTCGCACCTCAGACTTTTCGAATTCATGAGCGGATCAGAATTTGACTATCACTTGCGTTAAAGCTGAAGGAAAACATCGTGAGAAAACCTGCACACCTGAGAGGGCTCTAAAATGTTCTCGATAGTATGTGTAGTTTGTCATTCAGGCCAGTGTAGTGGACTAAGGGCGGAATACTTCTCATTATGAGAAGAGCCCCATGCCCAGCAGTGGGCTAGTATTGCGAGTGAAAACTGAGTGTCTTCCGACTACATTCATAATGTACCTCATGGTTATTTAAATTGATAGATCTTATTGTAGTAAAGCAGAAATATCGCTAGCAAAGGAACGATTCATGTTTTCCTTAAATATAATTTTAAGTAAAACCTGATTCGTTTCTTTGAATATTCCAGAACAAGCCACATAATGTTTATTCAGTTAACGAACCTTTCTGATTTCGTTGGTCTAGTAAGTTGGGAATTATTTTCATATGTAGATTTTTATGTGATATTCAAATTTATTTTTCGGAAGGCATTAAATACATAAGTCTGGTAGAATTGGGTTGAGTTAGAAAATGGACTTTACTCTCAATAATTCGCTTTTTTTTGTAGTTAATGTAATAATTCTGTAGACTAGATTTCTATCAGCCAAATTATTATAATTTTATTCTATCTACGTATAATAGTAAAAACTATTTGTGTACTTGTTATGACCTCTTTCAAGACATTCACAGTTGAATTTAGTATTTTACTTAGGTTAGGACGTAATGATTTTCAGGCACTGTCCGATTGGCTACGGAGATGAGGTGTTAAAAATATCTGTAGGCCTGAGTTTTACATGTTTTCATTAACGTTTCATGAAAATTTTTTGGCCAATGCGCATCGTTTTATGGGTTCAATTTCCGCACGAAACAAGTATTTGTTTGACCTACAGATATTTGTTTCGGGTCTGGATGTTTGTGAATGTAAACGCACCCACGATACAAGAATATTCCAAGTGTGGGGCAACCTTCAACTTCAAAACTTCAAAATTCATTTATTCAAAATAGGCTAGAATTACTTGGTTCTTTTTGAACGGCAATTTTACAAAAGACGGCTCTTAAAAACGTCTCACTTTGCGTTAAAAAACAATTCTAAATATTCTTACATAGGTACCTATATTATTCTCACTATTGCACGCTTGAAAATAACTATGAAGCCTAAATATACGGTGATATATATTTATGTGCAATCCATCGCCGCTTATCAAGCTCTTGATGAACTTGCGATGTCACCATAAAACGTAATGCCTATAATATAATAGGTACCTTCATTTCTTTTACTGGTGCCGGAAAGTTGGAATACGATAAATAAGACGTAAATTCTTATATCAGTCGTGCGAATAAAAACTACTAAAATATGTGAAGATCGAAGTAAGTATCTGACTTTTTCGGGGTGTTTTTTAAGCAAAACAAGCTCGCTCGAGGTAATTTATACTTTTTGTCCTTGGTACAGTCGGCGGCAAAAGAAGCCTAACGTTTGAATTTTTAATCATCATTCAGCCGAAAGACGTAGATTGCTGGACATGGGCCTCCCCCAAGCATCTCCATATCGATCAGTTCCTT
Source organism: Amphipyra tragopoginis (assembly GCA_905220435.1). Taxonomy (NCBI): domain Eukaryota; kingdom Metazoa; phylum Arthropoda; class Insecta; order Lepidoptera; family Noctuidae; genus Amphipyra; species Amphipyra tragopoginis. The sequence goes on along the minus strand of HG992005.1, from coordinate 12,492,343 downwards.
GCTTCTCGCATCCAGCGGATTCCCACGACCTTCACCAGGTCATCGATCCACCTTGTGGGAAGCTTACCCACGCTGCGTTGAGGTTTTTAAACTTAGCATTAATTGAAAAGCTAACAGATATAAATAAAATCTTTAAGATAAGGTCAGAGACGTATTATCATGAAAGAATACTCTTCAATTTGAAACTAATAGGTTGTTTGGGAAGTAATTTCGTGTTTTACCAAAAGATGACTTAATTGTACAATCATTAATATTTTGATAGCTGATATAACAAGGCTTGCTTGGGAAAAAGTTCGATTAATTCTACGCAGTAGTTTTTGGGTTGGTACCCTTTCAAACATGGAGAGTGAAAAGCAGCATTTTGGGCATAATTATTTTACTTTTGACCATCGAAAAGGTAAAATGCTGTTCAAGCAAGAAAAAAAATATCCAGTGTGTATGGAGAAGATCTATTGATAGAACGCCAGTGCCAAAACTGGTTTGTTTCGATTCGGCAATTTTGATGTTGAAGAATAAACCACGTTCTTTAGGCCTGTTGAAGCTGATGAAGACACAATAAAGGAATAATTTGATGCAAACCGGTGAATAACAACTCGTGAGATCGCTAAGAGATTAAACTTATCGAATTCCCTAAGTTTAGGGAATTCGATAAGTAAGCTCGACTCAAAATTCAATTAAAACGAAACTACTTTCCGAACAACCATATAGATATACTATTTTTGATATACATTTGGCTGAGAACAATTTGTCTCTATTTACGTGTGTAATAAGGTATTTTCCCGACTGTACTTTTGACTATTGATTTAATTTTGAAGCCAAAACAATGATATAGAATCTCTCTATCGACCTTGACCCTCAGAATCAAGGAGTATGTCAAGGTTAAGTGGCATTTCCAAGATTTGCGATTACATTGTTGTCTCGTAACACAACACGCCCCGCGTCTTCGTACCGCCTGTGGAAGAGAAGCACTTATGAAAAAAGTTCTTCAAACTTATTTATATTTTTTTATTTTTTCGCTGTACAGCTGCATCAATTTCGTACCCCGCTGGTAGCTTGTAGAAGCTTTTTTTAATGCACTCTGGTACTTTTTTTCATCCCGAAAAAAAGTACTGTTCCCGAGGGAAACAACAATAACGTTCTTCGCCGCCAAGATTCTTTCGAATCATGATTGAGTTTTATTATTATGGAAACTGTAGTAGTGTGTTAAGAATTGATTGTCAAATTCTAAATAAACGCGAGCGAAGCCGCGGGCAAAAGCTAGTAAACGAATAAATAAATAAATGCATGCATATAAAACCAGCTTCATACACGTAAACACCGAAGTGCCTTATTCTACACCACGCCATTTACGACTCAACCTCATTGTGAAGAGTTTAGCGGAAATTACAGAATTATCCTTCGCCGTATCGCAGGTGTATTTTTTATAACTTACAATATATATGCACGTACGAAGATTCTAAGCCTACTTTAATCCCGGGGGAGGTTAAAGACTCGTAGTTTGGAACTCCTTCGAAGAATTCTTTTACATATAAAAATATACGAATGGTATTGATGAAACGTGACTCCGAGTTCTTCTAAGTACCCGTTGTTTTTTCCTTATTTAAAAAGTTTATGACATCTTGGTGTTACACGCTTTTGTGCACACAAAGTTTTCGGGTTGAATGTCAAAAGAGTATTAGCAGCACATTTTCCTTTTCGTTTAGTAACAACGAAGTAAGAGAAACTTATGAGAATATATTTATACCATGTAGCTCAAAATCTCTAAAGCCACATACAGGCATCGATATCCCAAAAAAACACGTCTTCTCATATCGATGCTTGAAGGACATCTAAAGTCATTTTTGCGACCGATAAAAAAAGTACAGGCTGTTAATTTTACGCTAACAATTTTGTGAGGTTACTCGGTATCGAAAATTGAACAACTATCGTAGAACAACTTTTCGAAATTCTTTTTTATTGCTTTCCATACAAATCCAAATACATAATTACAATTTAAAAAAATACTCGAATTTCGTAAAGTTTTTCTATAAAGTAGTTCAATTTCCGATACCGAGTTTTAATAACCTGTATTCACGTATCAGTGAAAATGGCACACCAGTCTAAACTGACAAATTATACAATTACATCTTCTCAGTTTACGAGACTAGTTAGACATACCTAATGTAAACATTGTATCAGGATATAAACTAGAGGTAAGCGTCCAGCTGCCGACGCGGCGACGCCAGAATGCACGAGATGACCAATCAGATTTTTGACATTGTCATTCGGTGACCCGAATGACGTCATCGGCACGCACGGTATTACCGACGATCCGATGCATGCGTTCCGTCCGTTACCGATAAGTGAACGCACTTGTATGCTGCCGTCCGATGTCTAAAAGACCGTAAAGTGACATTTTGTCAAATTTGAGTTTTATATACTTACTACGTAAAAGCGCAACTTTTTCTATCACTTGTCAATTACGAGATCCAGAGACTTTTACAGAGACATTACCATATAATACCATACCATACCATATTGTAGATGGTCAAATTTCAGTACAAAAAAAGCATGACATAAAAACTAAAACTTTAATTTTAAAAACTATATTAGTCATGTAACTCATTAAAAGTTATACAATGCACTTATGTTCAAGAGTGTTTTTTGCATGGCGCCAGTCATTTATAATAAACTCCCTAAGAGTTGGAAAGACTTTACAATTGCAGCATTTAAAGCCAGGGTTAAATCACTTTTGACTGATAAAGCATATTATAATATCACTGACTTTCTAACGGACAAATTTACTTGATTGTTTGTACTTCATAAAAATAATATTGAATGTACCTATAATAATTATAAAATAATTTTGTATTAATTTAATGAATTTATTATAGAATGATTTTGTATTAATTTAATGAATTTAAATAGTAATAATATTTATGATAATTGTTATGAATGAATTATGAGATAATTATGTAACTTGGAATGCTTAATTATTAGTGCTTTAATTAGTAACCGTAATACCTAAATATTTGCACGCCATTTCATATGGCAAACATGTCGGGACAAAAATATTTTATGTTGAAATCTTGCATGCAATTTGTATGTACACACATGTTTAAGCGAATAAAGTTATCTTATCTTATCTTATCTTAAAATGAGCTTAAAGTAGCCCAATAATTTGGTATAACCAAAAACATCTGTATGTCTTCAGAATTTCTAGGGACAACACTTTCTACGTTTTTGCTCATAATTAGGTTTAGTCACTTACGGCCTTTTATAAATAGGACGGCAGTATGACTAGCCATACAAAGAATACTAAAATCCATTTAATGCGATCCGTTCGATCCGTACAATGCGGACATGTGGACTCAAATGTATTCAAAACAAGTGATTTACAGCAAGTGAATGTCGTAATCAATATTGAATCTCGTAAAGCAATTATAAATTAATACATTTACGTGTTAAATAATTCCGAAAACCGTTTCCAACTCGAGATGTAACACAATTTAACAAGTGTAAATAATTGATTCACTAATTAAATTATACGTATTACTTACAGTTAATTAAATTTCCGATGAACAACATTTGTCAGTTATCTAATTCTCGCGAAATTTTACTTTGATGAACTTTTAGCGTAAGTACCAAGTTTATAACGATTACCTTTTAAAGTTTGAGAAGTCATTATAAATTGCCGATAATATCTTATATTACACGGCTGATTTGCCGGCCGGAGTTTGTGCCGTTAACTGAATTATTGCCGGTACCGAATCGGTACTTTACACTTCAGATATTATTTGTTTAAAAGCTAGTGTTTAATCTTGATAATTAATTAATTAGCTAACATAAGTGATAATCAGAATTTGATTATCATTTGCGTTAATGATAATCAAATTGCGTTAACGGTGAAGGAAGACATTGGTGCCGATTCCCTTGTGCACAAACTAAACTTAATTTAGGCTATTGCCATCTTTTTCACTCTCATCGAATAAGAAAGAGACGGATGTAAATAAGAGCTGTCAAATTTAGTTGAACTGAAATTTCCATACAAATTTAGACGACAGGTCGGAACGTGTCGACTAAAAAACACGGCAAAGTTCAAGTCGTAAACTAATTTGACATCTCTAACTTAGTTCTTATCTATCACCTTCCTTTTCGCGCGCTGTCTGTTAGTAAAAGATAGCAATTCTTTAATTTTTGTTTAGTTTGCGAACAAGAGAATTGGCACCATTGTGTGGAAACCTGCCAACCTGTGAGGGCCCCAAAAATTGATCGATGGTGTGTGCAGTCCGCAAGTGAAATAATTACAGCCGCATAGACCGATCTTCCGGGTTAAGCCACGCTTGCCGAGGTTGGTCTGTGGATGGGTGACCATTTACCATAGCGAGTTTCCTCCGTGCCTCGGAAAGCACGTAAAGCCGTTGGTCCCGGCTGTCATTTGTAGATCTTTGACAGTCGTTACCTACTGTTGGTCAGAAGCCAGAAAGTCTGACAACCAGTCTTACCAAGAGTATCGTATTACCCAGTTACTGGGTTGTGGAGGTCTGGTAGGCAGTCGCTCCATGTAAAATACTGATATTCTGCTGTATCCGGTTCGACTGGAAGCCGACCCCAACATAGTTGGGAAAAGGCTACGCAGATGATGATGATGGTGTGTGTAGTCCGCACCAGGCAAGTGTGTGCCCCTCTCATTTTGAGAAGAGGCCCGTGTCCATTTCTGGGCCAGTAATGGGCCGATTATGCGATTGTTTTGCGCATAATGACAGCTAAAACCTTTTCTTTAAAATGTAATTTGCGGTTTACGAGATAATATCAAATAGGTATATGGATATACATATCTAGACACAGGTTGTAACTTTGCTCAATAAGCTTGCACAAGACTGCACGCGCGGGCTACACATGTAAGCCAGCATTTAATATTGTCGTATATTTTATTAACTAGGCGCGCTACAGTGTAATCGTCTAGTGTATTCTTCAAGTGTTTGCGAACTATATACTATGTTTTACTCATTTTATGTTTTATTTAGAGAATTAATTGATTCGTAAGTGGGCTACGCTTATAGCCCGCGCGAGCGCTCAAAGAGCGTTTACGTTAAATATTTTGACTTTTCCAACTCCTGTAACTTAATAGTGCACTTTTTACGATGTTATCATAATAATCATGTTTAAAACTGGTAATAAATTTTATTCTGTCGAATTTATATCCCGTGGTACAATAAATTCTTGATAAAATGTTACATAAAATAGTGATAAATTGAGAATAATGTAAAATAAACATTGAAAGGTTTTTTGTAACATGTTCGACTTTTTCAAATATTTATATTCAATACAAATCCTATTTGTTCTCGCAAACAATGTTTGGAGTACGTGAAAACTTGTTCACGCGTACGTTACCTAATAAGTTTACAAGGTAAAAAATATGCCAGACTTTTATAAATATTGCCAATGTGTCTAAAGTTATTTATCAAATTATTTAACCGTGTTATTGAAGTTTTTCTTAGACAATGCTTTTATTTTCATAGGTTAAGGTTAAGTTTCATAGGAAAATTTTAAAACGACTCCATGTGGCTGATTTACATTACCGATTCTGTTTGGCCGTATTCGATCACAGCCCATTTGCGGTCACCGACTAGCATAAATTGTTATTCGGTTGGCCATGGTTAACCTAATACGTCGACCGCATTCGGTTTAGCTGAATTCGTTAACCGAATATGTTTGTTTACATCAGGTCGGTCATCGACTATGTCACACAAAAATCTAAATAGTATTATTTAAATTCCTGCTAGGTCGACACATTCGGCCACCGAACTAATGTAAACGAACATATTCGGTTATCGAATTCGGTTAAATCGAATGCGGTCGACGCATTCCGTCGCCGACCTAATGTAAACAAGCCATAGAACTCGTTTATGTAGTTGCGTGGTCTGCCGGGAACTCCACTACGTGTTTCACCGCGTAATTGTCATAAATACAACTACACTCAAACAATATGCGCGGAAACATGGAGAAAATTCAAAAGTCGCCTTTAATCTGCATTGTAACGTATTCTAATTAGGTTATTAACTCATACGGCCTAATTCAGATGATAATGAATGTCGTTTGGATCGCACTCTGTAACTATAAGAAAGATATTTATTTAAAAATAAACCAGAGGTGGATATGGTCCACAACAAAGCCGAGCATTTCTACAAATTCTGTGTACAGTCAGAAGCAATATTATCTGCGTACCGAAGGATTTAAGACCACTAATACCATATGACCTAAGCTACGAGAGTCATTATGTGATTTTTGATAGTTCTATACATAGGCACATATTTTCTATTCTATTCATAGTCGATGGATTTCGATGCAGAATTGAAAACCGTCGGTGAGCAGATATTATTGCTTCTGACTATACCTATTATTTTCAATTCGACTCTCGCTACACGCTTTGAGGGATCCTATAAGTGTAGTAGGTAATTGTTTTAAACAAATAAATAAATATTAAAACAAACACCTTTGCGAAAATAAAGTTCTATTTGCATTGACGAACTTAAAATCATCTGCATTTGTCCATCAGATCCGGGGTCCTCTACGATCGATTTGGCCTTCGAATTCCAGTTATAGGGATAATGCTCTTATAACGTGCGTTGAATTTCAATCACCATTTTTCGGAATTTTGGTACACGACACGTTCGCTCATCGGTAAAATAAAATCAGTTTGATAAAAAATATGATCAGAAATTTGGATGCAGCAATTTAAAAAAAAGGACAGCAAAATGTACCATGATGAAGACTTCAGAAATCGATTTCAAACATTATGTGCAGATATAATAGGCATGAGTACATTCAAAATCATATAACCACATAAAAATCTACTGTTGAACTTATCAAACTTCATAATTCATCTATTCAAAATTTACTAGAATTACTTTGTTCTTTTTGAATACCTATGTTACAAAGACAGCCCTCAAAAATGCCCACCCTTAACCGCTTTTGTTGTTTAGGTGTGCTGTAAAAAAGAAACGGCGCAACAAACTTCCCAGCAAGATGTTTTTATTTAATCAGGCTTTAAAAGTACTATTGAATAATTATAAAATAAGTTGCCGAGTCGAGTTGCAATAAGCCATTTCTATGGAGAGAGAGAAAGTGAAAGGAATTTCAAACCAAAAAACATGTCTGCGCGCCGCTGCAACTCCGAAGTGAAACACAAAAGAAAACCGAACCGAATGTTAGTATACTAACTGAAACGAAACGTGAACTTTCTCGCTTAAGGCGAGTTGAACCCTGGCGCGGTAATCGGGTAAGCGACGGCAATCGGGTAAGCGACGACGCGCGGGCCGAAAATCACTTTAAAAAATCGATAAAAAATATATGAATGTAATAAAAAAAAACGATCGGGTAGAATCGATTCCAAAATTAATTACCTATAAATTAATATTAATTATAAAAATGTATTATAGTAAGTACTCGTTTAAAATGAAATTTTGCTTGTAAGAACTGCAAATCGAAGTAACTTCAGTATTTTTTTCTATCGAGAAAACTATATTTCATCGTGTATTGAACGGGTACATGGTATAGAGAAGGAATGTATCCTAAAATATAAATTTATTTTGGGTTCTAAATGTTTTAATTTGCCTATCAAAAATGAGTTCTAAAACAAGCAAAACCTACCGCGCCAGGGTTCAGCTCGCCTTAATATGTGCTGAGCACATTTTTCTAGATATTTTACGTAGTAAACATAGCTACATATCAAGCTTTAGCGTTCCAGTAGAAGCTGACCTCTCATTGTTTGGAAAGCTTATACAATGCGAGATCAGCTCATACTGGAAATGTATAGCTTGATATTGTAGCCGTGCGTACCATTAGGGTTCCGTACCCAAAGGGTAAAACGGGACCCTATTATTAAGACTCCGCTGTCCGTCTGTCACCAGATCGTATCTCATGAACCGTGATAGTTAGACAATTGAAATTTTCACAGATGATGTATTTCTGTTGCCGCTATAACAACAAATACTAAAAAACAGAATAAAATAAATATTTAAGGGGGCTCCCCTACAACATTTATTATTCAGTGCCACAATCTTAGACCCGTCTTAATAAAAGCCCGATCTCTGAAGAGGAGCTACCATACATTTGTCAACTTCTTATAATCACAACTTACTACCGCGGCCGGTGTCCATTTTGGGTACCGGCAGCCGATGTTTTCAATCTCGGCTGCCGACAGTAATAATATACTGCTGGTCCTCAATGGCGTTATTTTTTGGTGCTGGCGCCGGCAGCACGAGTTTTTAATTTTGGCTCAACTCAAACTCAAAACTCATTTATTCAAAATAGACTAGAATTACTTAGCTCTTTTTGAACGTTAGTTTTACAATATTAAAGACATCCCACAAAAAGCCCTCCCTTCACCGCTTCCTAGTGTTTTTGCTGTGAAGAAGAAACGGCGCAACAAACTCCCCAGCAACACAGATATGTCTGTCAAGTGAATAAATTAGTTGACTCTATACAACAAAAATCATCATATTTTTTACAATAATAAAATTATGCAATTACAGGTAAAAACAAATTAAAAATAAAGTATATAAATCAATTCTGCTACTGGCAGTAATGTACTGCCGGTTCCCAATGACTTTATTTTTGGGTGCCGGCGCAGGTAGTTTCTAATTCATCTTAAGTCATATCAGAACGATACTTATGGAGATCCTCTAAAAATGAGAGCTAATTAATGACGCTAAAATGGATAACAAGATGTCGTGTGACACGCAGTAAATATCACGTTAGGATGTAGGCCCGTCGTTATAATTGTGGTTGTATGTTGCGTCTCATCTTCCTGATAATTATCTCTTTGACACAGCGGGTAGCCGCCACTTGTGGCCGGAACCAAAACCGCATGCCAAGGGCGTAAAATGACACTCTTAATTAAATTTGCAAAAGCTAGCAAGTTAGTAAATTGTGTTAAAAACATTGTGTGAATTTTGAAAGATAATGTTAATAATGTTGTGTACGAGTAGGTGTTATAATTTTCAAATATAAATGTATAACATCGAACGATTAAGTAGAGGTGTAATATTGTACAGCCATTCTTGCCGATGACGAATACCATGTAATACTGAGAAATTAATAACACATAAGAGTTTCGCCAACCTCGTTATCAACTACGGACGTAACTTTCGGCAGCCATGCTTGCGACTATCAGATTAATATTGTTTTTATACTGTTCCAAGTTGTTTTTTATAAAAATAAAAATGTTACTTACTAATTACAATAAATACTTAATGTATATAACGGCGTGCGACATTATTAAGTCATGAAAATCACTTAGATTTGAGTGTTATAATTTATTTTGTTAACGATTAATTGTTTTGTGTTCCGACTAGATGGTTATTAAGAGCGGGTAACACCGAATGGAGTTGCGTCTGTCACAGCGGGTGAACGTCATGTCATTTTTGATTATTCTTTTCTTTGCTTCTTGATTCACAGCTGTCGTACGCGGTGGTCATTCGCAAACCCATTGGCTCTAAATCGCTACATATTATTGTAATCCTGATTCGTGTACGCAATTTAAGTGTATGTGTAATTAAAATAGTGAACAGTCTACGCCACCGTGTACTTATTTAACGTTTCCTGGAGTCTAACGCCTACCATGGATTCCCGTACTGAGGAGTTCACGTACCAGCAATCGGATGCAACAGCACGGTTTCCCGACATCCCGTTATATTATACATTTTAGCTCAATTGGATGATAGGAAGTCCATTAAAAGTAAAGTACTGATGTTGAAAAGGAAAGATGAACGCTGCGAGTAAAACAAAAGCTTATAAAATAATATTGCTGCAAACTCTATTTAATAGCTTGCTATTATTATCATTTGTCAAACTGATATATGAAATCGATTCTTCCGCTACCGCAAACGATCTAATCCCAAATCGGGGCAAAAATTGTAAATCTCATATGCCGCGACCATAAAGCCATACACTTTATACTTATGGTTACGAAAAAGCTTATAACAATAAAGTTCGCAATAAAGCGTCGAATAACGGCTTAAATTAACTTCTGCCATCTTATTTTAGGTCACTTATTATTCATACTGTTCGTATAGAGATCTAGTTCGTGCACCAAAAGGGTTAGGATTAATGCACGAACAGTTCTATAGTACCTTAGTATTCAAAGCGGGAGAGCTATAAATTCTCTGTCAAAATGCTTCCTCGGTAACCGCCCATCGTGCACCTTTGACTTGCACTTTGATAGAGTTGCAGCGATAATTCGTATTTGCGAGAAATCAAGTTTCAAGTGGACTTGAAGTGATTTTTGCAGGCTATTTGATAGTTTATTGAATAGGAAATGGTAAGGAAAAAACAGCACAAAATCAATTGATTCAGGTGCTGGAACGACGTTTTCTACTCTAATATTGTAAAGAGGTAAAGTTTGTAAGATAGATAGATAATATATGCTTTATTGTACACTAAAAGAAATAAGACAGTCAGTAGAAGTAAGTTTAGATGTAGGAGGTAATCTCCGAAACTATTCATACGATTTCAAAAAAAACATTCACCAATATTTAGAATGAACCTTGAGGATGGACTTAGGGCTCATTCACACGGGTTCCGTCATTCACGATTCGTCATAAAACACGATACGTCATGGCGGATGGACGTTCACATTGCATACGGAATCGTGTTTTATCACGATTCGGCAAAATATCCGAATTGATGTTCACATTCGTTTCGTGATTCTTGGTCTTGGATGAACTATCGAACACGATGGATCCGTCACAAAAAAATCACGATTCGTGATGTGTGTGAACACGAGCATTTAAAAAGAATAGCCGACGTTAAAAAAACGAATCGTGAAAAAGACGATACGTCAAAAAAAACGAATCGTCTTCGTTTGAATGAGCACTTAGGCTGTAAATTATTTAATAAGCGGGCGAAGCCGCGGGAATAACTAGTCTTTAATATAGCATATTGAGCCTACTACTGTACCACTGCTGACCACGGGCCTCTTCACAAATTGAGAAGATTTGAGGCCTTAGTCCATTACGCTGTTCTGATGCGGGCTGGCAGACTACACACACCATCGAGAACTTTCTGGAGCCGTCGTGCAGTTCCACTCGATGTTTTCCTTCACAGTTAGTGATAATCAAATTCTGTAGGCTAATTTGCGGAATTTCATGACGCGCAGATCAAGTTGCCGTGACGCTGCAGTTAAGTAGACGCGAGCGTATCTGACAGCAATCGCCCATTAAGAGAATACGAAAGTTGTTTTGGTTGAAACTCACCAAAATACACTCTCTCACACATAGTACATACCAACACACACCCTTGCACGTCGTGAATGTGGCACATTCTTACTTTTGTATTTTAATACCTAATTTTATATGGATTCCCTATAAACAGGTATGCCTAAATTGGGAATCCAGTAACTCAATATTTTTTTTACTACGGGTGTTTGAGGTAGGTAATGTTTCTAGTGAGATGATGGAGCGGCCCCTAGTGTCCGTAACACAGGTTAATTCCTAGCACGGAACTGGGTGTTGCTTCGCTGTCCACTGTAATATTCCTATCCGTCACTCATGATGTTGTACTTAAGTTAACATGTAGTCAAAGTTTTTTGGAAATAAAGATTATTATTTATTTATTATTAAACTTAATTGCAACTGAACTTCTTTAGTTAGGAGAATCAGGTCCCTGAATCACACGGGAAATCAGAGGTCAAACAAGGTCTGAACTCAGACCCTCTTGGAAGGTTAGCGTTCAACCTCTAGTCTAGTCTTTCACTACATTTTTGTCGTTTTCTTTTAATAGGTATATACAATTGATTCGAATATTTAATGAAGTGTAAGGCTGCGTTCAAACCTGCGCGATTTATTTCGGCGCGAAAGCGCGCGCGCCTTGCGTACGAGTCGCTCCCTCCTCTGAAACTTTGGAATTTAATAGTTAGTCCCTTGTCTTGACGTACCTACATATTTTATCGATGTAAAGTGCACGCGCACACTCAGCGACCGAATAGAGATTGAGTAGTACACGCGTCGCAATCGCGCAGCTCTCGCGCCGCCAGCAAATTTCCGGCTAGGATGGCAAATGCAATTTGAGATCTATTGATGTGTCATAAGACTCAAATTAAATACAAAAAATTTCAAAGCGAGTTACACGCAGGTGCTGACGCGCGTGGCGTGCGCTTAGCAGGCGCGTGTCGTCCGAACGCGCCCTAATCACTACATACATAGTATAAAACAAAGTCGCTTCCCGCTGTTTGTCTGTCCCTATGTATGCTTAGATCTTTGAAACTACGCAACGGATTTTGATTTGGTTTTTTTAATAGATAGAGTGATTCAAGAGGAAGGTTTATAGGTAGGTATGTATAATACACGCATACGCGATAAACGGTAAACACGCGGGCGAAGCCGCGAGCGACCTCTAGTTCGATAATAAAGCTATCTAGATAGGTATTAAAACTTTTAATAGGCGGATGAGTTTTAATTGTTACTAGGAGTTGTAATTTGTACGTTTTAATTTGAAACAAACAAATTACAACTCCTACTAATCACAACAATGAAGTTGTTTCAACAACTCGTATTAATTGTACAGATAATTGTGAAGTCAGTGTAAAAACAGTAGGTAAGTACTATTTATCGTTCCATTGTGAACAAGCGTTGCTTTAGATTTCAAGCCAGTTATGGTCGATTTATCTCTGGATCTGTTGCGGATTAAAACAAAGGGTGGGTGCGGGGGATGACTTAATCTTGTGAAATACGGTCCGGAGGCTTATCTTAAGTGAAAATGCGTACCAAAATATTAGCAACTGAGGACTTTTTTTTGTTCCAGCGGTTTAAATAGAAGCAATAAAATACGTTTGGGGTGAGTCGTTAATTTTTATGTGTGCGATTGTTTTTCCGGGTTCATGGGTACGCACGTGGTGTTAAGTGTACCTTTTTTATTAGTGACTTATACACGGTTAGTCGGAAAGGGGGTAGGTACTAATCCGCGGGCCACTTAAAGTATTACTGATGACTGTTTTGAAGACGTCTATAAAAAAACATACAAAATGATATTGATTTTACTTTAAAAAAAAATCTTTATCGCTGTTTTAATTATGAATTCAGAAAATAGTGCTTCTAATCCGTGATCCCAAATATTTATGACCTAAAATGTAAACACAGCTAATCATAGCCGACAATAGATAAATGGCAGCAAATTTTTTCAAAATCTTTGTACAACTATTTCTCCTTAACTATAGGACATTTGGAAAAAAACCTCATTTACACGGAGATAGTTTCTCGAAGCGAATCTCATGCTGTCTCTGTTTTCGTCGTAGAGAAAAACAAAGACAGAACGAGTCTCGCTTCGAGAAACTATCTCCGTGTAAATGAGCCATAAGTTGCAGAACAAAAGTTAAAATTATTAATAACACTTATTAACATCCTTTAGGATTAGTACCCCCTTTCCGCCTAACGTTGTATAAAATCTTTTGAAATCAAACCATATACAAGGTTAGTCGGAAAGGGGGTACTAATCCGAAGCCCACTTATAGTATCACTGATGACTGTTTGAAAGCAAGTGTTAAAATTTTAAAATTCGTTTTTTTTTTTCCAAATAAATTGATTTTTATTTTAGTTTTTTCAAAAATTCTTCATCCCTGCTTTAGTTACAAATTCAGAAAATGGTGCTTCTAATTCATGACCCCAAATATGACCTAAAATGTAAACACAGCTGATCATAACTGCGGATAGATAGATTTTAGAGTTTTTTTTTTGAGATTTTTGAACAACTGTTTCTCTTAAACTATTTAGTTTTGGGAAAAGTTGTAGACAAAAGTTATTCATTATTATGTGTACTTTAACACCCTTTCGGATTAGTACCCCCTTTCTGACTAACCTTGTATACGGGCGTTTAATTTACTTTTACAATAATACGAAATTTCAGAATCACAGAAAGGGGAATCAGAAACAAAAGAATAAAAAGCCAGTATAGAGTTCTGAGATGTAATGATGCAAATATATTTTTCAGACTTAAATCACGCAGCATAAAAATATACTAGACTACATGTTTATGTTAAAAAGTTTTACAAGATATCTTGCATTACAGCAGTATCTCACGTTGCGTGATTGCCAAGTCTAAAATATACCTAAAAGAAATGCCAGACTTGGCTTTACATACAGAAAAGGAAATTTGGAAGGTACTTAAGTCGAGACAATTTTAATGAAAACTGATAAACTAACCGAGTTAATAGTGTGTTCAACTAAACGTAGTTTTATATCAAGTGTGCAAAATTACATGTTAGATAAGATAGTAGGACCCCCACTAAGCGAAGTAAGCGAGCTCGTATATTCACACGAACTCATTTCCCCACACGAGGGGCTGATTAAGAAAATACCCTCTAAAAATGTCTAAGTAGGGGCAATATTTTTCAACCGTCACTTACACCTGTTACTTAAACATTCAGTAATTGAATTTTCTTCTATAAATAAAGTTCTAGGAAACTGTAGAGGTGTTGAAATTCCTATCGAAATTTTATATCTAGAACGTCTGACGTTGATGAATCGATTTCATTCGATGAATCTCCTTTTATTATTGAGCTTGAAATTAACTGGGTTCAAGAGTGACTCTCGAACGAAAATTCGAGTTCAAGGGCAAAAGAGATATGATTTATATTTTTAACTAGAATTAGATCTAAGATTATTTATTAAATATCATTAGTGCCTTCTGCCGTGATTAATGTAGTTTAAGAAAGTAGCTTTTTCGTAACATACAGGGTGTAAATGAATTTATGTAATTCTTTAAAACCACGATCTATTACTGGAAAAAATCCTATGCAGGGTTAATCTATCATTGCACGGGATTTTTTGAGATCGATGTTTTTTTTCCATTTTATATTTCGTATCCTGTTTGCGTCTCATTTTAGCGCTCCTAGTTAACTGACTGCGCAGAGCGATATCACGTTATTCGTGCCTGCTAGCTTCGTCGCCGTGCTGTCATTCATTAATGAGCCGCAGCGGCTAAGAAAAGGCAAAAGAAAAAACAAACTTCCTTATTTTTTTTTTTGTTTTGGGTATCTTCTTAGGTAGTTTAGATACGATTGCTTACGTCAACGCAAGAAAAAACATTTTTTTTTTGTTATGCTCTCCTGTGTGGTTAATCTATACCAGTGATAAATTGTGTGGTTTTGAGGAATTATACGAATTCGTTTATATCCTGTATAATGGTGCTCGTAAATTCTTTCGATTTAGGTTTTACATAATGTATTTTTATTATAGATTTTCGTATACCGTAGTACAGAAGTTGAGCACTTATTATAGTTTCAGTGATCTACCACAAAATATTTCGGCAATAAGAGATCGACTGCCTACCTACCTATTCCTAACAAAAAACACGTATACTTTTGTATTATGCTTTTACTGTACCTAATATAAAATTAAATAGGTACATAATAAAGTTACGCACTAATAATTGTCTTTGAATCACTAATTATGTCTGGATGTTGACGCATATCACTGAATAATTATCATCGGCTACGTTACACGTTTCCGCGATCGACTCGGAAAGCTTTTTCATTGTCCTAAGACTTAGAACAATTAAATCATTAACAAGGACCTGTGTCCCCCGTATGCCTTCCAAAAGACCGGACATCTTCCGCACGGAAAATGAGCCGTGATTCTTAAGAGATACAAGATTATATACAACCTTAGTTTTATACTAAACCTGAAACTAGTTTGTTCAGAATCACTAGGAGAATCGATTGACATATTTTTACATCACTTTTTTTTTCAGTTTTGTTTCAGTAGGTTTCTACCCATAACAGTTGACGGGAATAGACACCTTGAGGATTGAGATGGTCCGCTTGCTCAGTTTCCGTGTATTAGACAACCCCTGCATAGCACATCTCAGGCATTTTACACTTTACTAGGGAACTTAACGCGACATAAACTACGGTGTAACTTGGAGATTTATTTAAAAAAACGCATATTCAGGCAGTTCTGATGAAAATCTTGTTGGGGTCTCGGTTTTTGTATATACTAAAAATAACGTTGTATATTTTATTCAAAAAATTACAAGGCATAAAAATTAGTACAGTTTTGCTTAAATGTAAATTATGTTCCTAAGACTTAATTGCCTGAACTAGGTAATCCTGTGTTTCAGGCGAGAAGAGCTTAACACGTTCGAGGACGCTACCACTTGAGACTGTGTACCAAAATGACACAGTAAATGTCCATACAAATTATACGACGTATGAGTACGTAGCCTCCCATGAAAATACACACATCAAAAGTGTCTAGGGATCAAGCATTTTTATGCGGATTTCTTGAGATTGAGATGTGGCTTTGTAATAAATTTATGATTTTATAAATTTATATGGATCCTTTTTGGTGCATTTCATAATTTGAATCAGGAACTGTGAATCAAATTCGAGTAAAAGATGAAAATCAGCTGTCAATATTTTCCCTATAAAAACATACAACGCATTGAAGACATTATTAGTGCTACTGTTTCCCTACTACTGATTAAAACCAACGTTATTATGGAGCGGCGACGTCATTTAAGCAGGGAAGAAATGCTCAGAGCCGTGGGAATGATAGAAGCTGGTTCCCGGCAACGTACTGTGGCTTTAGCTCTGAATACAAGTCAGAGTGTTATCAGTCGACTTTGGACACGTTACCGAAGCACTGGTACCGTGGCTGAGCGCCATGGAGGACGGTATCGCTGCACCACACGGAGACAAGACCGATACATTCAAATCTTAACTCGAAGAGCTCCAACAATAACCGCCATGATGTTAGCCGTGAGGCTTCATCACTCTTCAGGGAACTTAATTAGCGACCAAACAGTCAGAAACCGCTTGCATGAAGTGAACCTTCATTCCCGAAGACCGCTACGGGTACCACCTATAGCAATGCACAATCGTAGGATTCGATATCAATGGGCTCTTGGACACAGAAATTGGGCAGAAGAACAATGGCGTTTCGTGTGCTTTTCTGATGAGCCTCGTTTTGGTATGAGACCGGATACAAGACGTATACGACACTGGAGAACCCCTGGACGCCAACAGCGATTAAAATCCTGCCAGGAAGTCCATCCTTATAGTGGTGGAACCATCATGGTATGGGCGGGTATTTGGATCGGCGGAAGAACTGAGTTGATTTGGATCAGAGGCAACCTCAACGCTCAAATTTATGCTGAGACGATTGTATCAGACGTCATCGTTCCTCTACAAGCGCAAATCGGTCCCTTATTTCAGTTAATGCATGATAATGCACGACCGCACACCGCAAGAGTTGTAAGACAGACTCTCGCCGCAGCTAACATCAATGTCCTGCCCTGGCCTGCTCAGTCGCCAGACTTGAACCCGATTGAGCATGCATGGGATATGCTACAGAGAAGAGCTCTGCCGAATATGGAGGGTATCCAGTCGCAAGAAGACCTTTTTTTGTTGTTGCAACGAACATGGGCGGCCATTCCACAGCGTGATTTGGATGAACTCATTTTGAGTATGCCAAACCGATGTTCTTGTGTTGTTAGTGTTCGCGGTAGAAACACGGATTATTAATTGTTTAAGTTACCCAATAAAATTTTAAAGAAAACTGTTATTTCAGTCTTTTTTTCGAACTTTTGTGTTAGTGGTTCAAATGTCAAAAATCCCTTTATTAGGAAAATGGCAAATTTCTTTATTAATGCAAAGGTGACTTGGTTGATCGTTACTGTGACAAACGAAAACACTTTATTTGATGAATCCTTAAAGAAAATTTTAATTAATATCAATCAGGAGAAAAGTTATTGCAAAAATATATGTTGATCCCTAGACACTTTTGATGTGTGTATATTGTTTTAAAGACATCATGACACAACCGTTTTATCACGTTATCGTATAAATACATATATGGTAAGGATCCGCCTCGGTAGAGTTGTCAGAATCATCGAAAATGCTCATCAGTCTTGTTTTGCGCTTATCCATCTAAAACACATAAAATAACCCATTAAACATCAATTTCACAGAGTAAAATTATTAATTCATAGTAAAATAGTATACTGTCTGGCTAAGGAATAATACATAAATCAAATAAACTAAATACTTACGATGTTTTGTCGCGGCAAATATTACGATACGCCACGAAATGTTTAACGAACGCGAGTACACCCCGCACTGAATGTAGGAGCGCGGTAGGCGCGCGCGACGCATTTACACGTTGTGCGTGCGTGAGTACCGTTCCCGCCCACTGTCAACGGCACTTATTTGAAATAGTTTAAAACTTACTCTACGTGACAGTAAAGCTTCGGGTATTTTAAATGTTGTGACACAAGATACATTCAATAGGATTTTAACTTGAACGTTCATCGGAAATGTACGTTCTGTCGTAAAGTAAAAAAAATATTTGGACGTCATTGTACGTTGTGCCATATCAAAATTTCGAACGTTGACGTATAATCTCGTTCTGTCCTCGAACGTGTTAAATAGATTTATAAAAAAAAACAACACCCCATCCCTACCATATAATAACACCTTAATTACAACCAGACTTCCTATTTCCACCACACATTAAGTTTACAAAGAGCATTGGGAAGATTAGTAGGCACAACACGTACGCTATCTAATAACAAACACTGGGAACAGATAGTCTGGTCGTAGGCTGGCCTGGTACATAAATCGTGTTACAAATAGCTCGGTGGCCGTACCCCTGGCTTAATGGTCTGTCGAATCAGTTCGCTGGTCCACGGTACTAGGGTGACAGATGAGCGTGGCGTGGATTACATGAGAACTGTCTTGTGTGCGGTCTACCGTTGGTTGATTGTGTCTTGTCTTGCGGAATGTGTGACCGTGTCAATGTATATATCTACTATTTATGTAGAAAACATTATATAGGGTTAACGAATTCGTGTTATTACTTAAAACCGCATAATCTACTATTAGTGTAGATAAAAAAACCGGCCAAGTACGAGTCGGAATCGCGCACGAAGGGTACCATTATCTATAAAAACGGCAAAAAAATCACTTTTGTTGTATGGGAGTCCCCTTAAACTTTTTTTTTCTGTTTTTTAGTATTTGTTGTTCTAGCGGCAGCAGAAATACATCATCTGTGAAAATTTCAACTGTCTAACTATCGTGGTTCATGAGATACAGCCTGGTGACAGACGGACGGACGGACAGCGGAGTCTTAGTAATAGGGTCCCGTTTTACTCTTTTGGTACAGAACCCTAAAAAATACAAAAAAAACTTTCCTTTTTTCTTGCGGTAGGTTGATCGTTTCGAAAACACCTAATAAGGTTTAAATAAAAAAAAAAACAATACAAAATTTAGCACTGAGAAAACTTTGTGCTAGAACATTTCGATGCAACGCATAAATGAGTAAAGGCACGGCGACACAGCTAGCGGGCACGACTAGCACCATATCGCTCTTTGTAACTCGGGGCGATAAAATGAGTCGAATAGAGAAAAACTTTTTTTTTTAATTTTTTTTTAATTTAGTTTAAACAAAAACCATTTAGTGTTAATCTTTGTCACCAGTCGAAATCGCATCACGCGGTTTGAAGAAATTACACGAATTCGTTTTCACCCTGTATATCTCTACCATGTATCTAGAATACGTTATACATTAACATTGAAAAGTATTTTGATTATATTAAATATTGTAATACGAAGTGACGATGTTTGGGGGAAGCCCATGTCCAGCAGTGGACATCTTTCGGCTGAAAGATGATGATGAAATACCCAAAATGAAATATGCACCTCAATTCGGTACAAAGCATAACAAAGCCCTGTATTTTTTTTACGGTTGTTTGATATTTTCGTCATCAGTAAAATATTTTAGAGCTACGATAGCGTAGCTCTTAGGCTTCGTTCACATATGCGTGATTTTTTTCGGCGCGAAAGCGTTCGCGCTTTTCCTACGAGTTGCTCCCTCCTCAGAAACTTTGGAATTTAAAAGTTAGTCCCTTGTGTTAATGTACTTTTTTTATCGATGTAAAGTACACGCGCACGCTCAGCGCCCGAATAGCTATTGCGTAGTACACGCGTCGCAATCGCGCAGCGCCCGCCTTGCGCCCGCCTCATGCCAACCCCGCGCTCACTTCGATAAATGCAATTTGAGATCTATTGATGTGTCATAAAACTCAAATTATATACAACAAATTTCAAAGCCAGCTAGATGCGGGTGCTGAAGCGCGTGGCGTGCGCTTAGCGGGCGCGTATCGTCTGAACGCGCTCTTATGATTTCTTTTGTTAGTTTTTTTTTGGCGAACTTTTAAAATGATTATTTTCGGTCTAGCAATTTTTGAAGATGTACCACGTTCTGGAAGCTGATGAAGACACGATAAAGACATTAATTGATGCAAACCAGCGAATAACAACTTGTGAGATCGCTGAGAGTTTAAATTTATCGAATTTGACTTCTATTAAAAACGCCTAAGTTTAGGCAAAGCTCGACATAAAATTCAATTAAAACGAAATGACTTTTCGAACAACGTAATATATTGAATTGTCCGGGTACCTAGGCATCGCTTCCGTCTCCCGTTACTTCATTACAGCTCCAATGAACCTGTCCGTGTACAAAATTATGCGGCAATCCAATCTATATTGTTCGGCTACTAATTGAAAGACAGTGAAATTGTCGGCCCTGTGTACAGTTTGCGTAGCCTGTGTTGGGTAAACAGAATAACAAGATGTACTGTTCTGTGTATCTTTCCTATTTCATGAAAGGTTCCCTTACGGTATGACAGGAACTGGCATATTCCGTGTTTATATTTAGTTCAACATTAGTTACCGTTCTGAATATTTTTTGGATTTTTAAATAGCGTCTGTATCGAAAGGTGTACTTTAGACTGATGCGCTCATTGTTTCTCTTTTAAACAGGAACCGAAAACGGTAACCTGTATTCTGTAGATATTCTGGAGAAATACCGGTATTAAAACCGGTAAACCTTTATTCTATGAACATCGGTATTAACACCGGTAAACCTTTATTTTATTTATATTAATATTTATTTACGTTACGTCCAGCATTGGGTTAATACCCATATTAGGAAGTAATTAATTTTTTTAACTTCTAACACTAGATTTAGGTTTCATTGTACTAACATTCGATGGATTTAAAAAAAAAACTGAAATAAATCATTTTAATTTTTATATTTTTTTTATTATTTATTCCATAGGAATACTGGTATTAATACCGGTAAACCTTTATTCTATAGAAATACCGGCATCGGTATTAATACCGGTATCAGTTTTCGGTCCTTTTTTTTTTTTTTTTTTTTTGTGTAATTTACTGAAAAAAAAATCTATTGGCCTATTTCGAATAACATCCTATAGCTATTCTTCGAAATTCAGATTATATGCCATATACTAGATCACCATACTCTAAGGTATGCTAAATTACGAGTTAACTGCACAAAATTTTATGCTCAAATAAAATGTGAAATGATTCACCACCATTCTAGAACTTCTTCCATCCTTAATTAAGTTTAATTACGAATTTAATTATAAGCTGGCTTGAAACCAGTTTTGCCAGCATATGTTAGTGTTTGCAACGAAGTTATATACCATGTGTTTCCGTTTAGATCTGTGCTAAGACTGACTTTATGCAACAAAGTGTTAATCGAAGATAATATTCCTTGGATATTCAACTCTAAATTCAAGCGATTATAGTCAAAATTGACGCAAGGAGTATTTTAAGATACTACATTATTGAATGAAGTCGTCTTCAGTGCCCGTGCAATATTGCATTGATAAATCATGACTCGAGCGTTCTAGTGGCCGGACTGTCTGTAGCAGTAGTCAAGAGGATAACCTTTTGACTATCGAGTGTAAGGTAATCTTGAAATTGTGTTTGAGGACGGCTATCCTAGGTTATTGGAGCTTTATTACTCTGAATTGCTTTTCTGTGAATCTGAAGGCCAATTCTCATAATTAAAAATGTTCAACATAATAGTTTCAGAGTCTCAATCTCATAAATGTCACAAATAGTAGTCTCTTATGGTAACAAACAACGTCAAACGTGAACATAAATTGTAATGAGATTGAAAATAGAACAAAAATTGATCGAAGCTAAAACGGTATTCTGATTATATTATGAAGTGACACTACTCCTTAAATAAACTTCAATACTGATATTGAAATGAGTGTAAAAATGCCAGATTAAGATCACACTGAAACCGGACTGAATTCTAAGGGGATCAAATACATTTTTTTAGTCAATTCATAATTTAATCTCAGTTCGAATTCAGTCATAGTGTTTCATTAATTTTATTACGAGAATTGGCTTTCAGAGCTCAATTGGGTTAAACCACAGTAAGATATTCAAACAGAAGTCATTATAATAATTTTATAGGCACTCAAGATGTTTGTATTTATCTATTTTAAAAAAATAAATTGAAGTAAAAATTAATCTTTAAATACTTTTAACATGTGTAGCGTGGGTGTAATGTATTTGTTTTTTAACCAAAGGATTATTGTTAATCTACCAGGAAAATCGTCGTATTGCGCTGACACCACTTCAGTCTTGATGCATTCTTGCTACAATTTTAAAGTAGTTCAATTTTATACAAAGATATTGCAAGGCGGCTTGTTGACACGACCCGTGACCCGAGGGCTGGCCTCTATTTTGATCAAAGGATTAGCATTGCCATACAACGTGGCAATAATGCTGCCAGCCTTCTGGGCACGTTACCAGTCGACAGCGATGCGGAGGAATATTTTGATGCCCTATTTTAGTTTATAGTTTTATTAGGATATTTTTTTATTAGTACCTATATACTTTTATTTAAAATTATCAGTGATCGGAAAAAGGTGAGCTAATTTACATAAACTTCAAAGAACACAGACAAAAACTGGAGACTTCCATACGACAACATTTTTTTTCGTGAAAGTTATTCCGGGTTTCGGGACATCACTAAAATACATTTAATATTAATGTTAATGGTACAGAAAACAATTAAATTCGTTTCCTATTTTTGTTTCCTAAAATTGTCACAAAACCAGATGACACGTTTTTCATTGTTTTTAAAAAGAGATTGTTTATTGTTTTCAAAAAAGGAGATTGTCTTTTATTTTTTGAAAACAAATGAAAGAAAATCTCCGAGAAAATTCTCCCGAAAAAAAAATGTTGTCTTAAGGAAGTCTCCAGTTTTTGTCTCTGTTCTTTGAAGTTTAGGTAAATTAGCTCATCCTTTTCCGATCACTGGTAATTATGTAATAAATAAAACATTGTATAATAAAATATTGTTTGAGTAACTATTATAAGATTAATAGATTAATAACGTTATATCGGTAGTTGAATTATAATATCGGTATCCGAACAAAGGCAGAGCCTCGCTCACGTTTAAGTTTTGTAATTTTAGGTTTTATTCAATAAAATGCAAACGAGCACCCGTTACCTAAACTATCTGTACAACAAATACTCTTGCTATGACTATAAATCTCGCGGGATTGTTAGTAAACTGCCGAGTTTAGAAATTCACAAATATTGATGCATAGCCCGGTTTAGTCGTGTAAAAATTTGATAGTTGTGTTTTAGATCCAATAGCTTTAGGTTTTGCGGTTAAACTTTTTATGTTTAGTCAACCATATTGGTATATCAAAAACTACATCGTTTTTTTTTGCAAGTAAAAAATAAAGTTTTTAAATGTTTGACGCAGGTTAGTTAAGGTTTAGCTATCGCGTAGGCACTTTTATGTACTCGTACTTTAAGTTTCATTGCAAATTAATTCCCGTATAATAAGTGACTGGGAAGTCACGGGAATTAATTTGCAATGAAACTCATCGTATAGTTCTATCTTTAAACGCATGGGAATGCGTTTAAAGATAGAACTATACGATGATTATACATAATGCCTATGAGTATATCTTTTGCGAATCTATGTTTCACACGGAATTCTGAAAACCGTTCTTTTGAAAATAATTATCATCTTGTGATGACGTCAGGAACAATGTTTCACCTACTACGCAGTGAGATGACTCAAGTATCATTTCCCAAGACATTGAATGTAGATATATTTGTTTATTATGAGAAATTGACTACTTTTCAAACTTTTAAATAAAACAAAGAAGCAATTCTTCAAGTCACGTCACGTCTCTGCCCACTTTCTTAGTTTGGACAGCACTAAAACACAAACCGAGTCAAAAACTTTCTTCGAACCCATGTCATCATTCGATCGAACTTCGGTCCCTTGATCAAAGTGACGAAGACGCGAATAAATCTTGAGGCGGTACTAGGAAGTGTAATTATCATATATTCACTATGATCTATGATGCAAATAAGGGTGACATGTCGGCCCACGCTCCTATTAATAATTAGGGCGGTACAAGTGCTTTGCATAATTGATTTGCAGATAGCGGGAGCGATCGTTGGTCCGCCTCAATTATTATCTTCAGTATACATTACCGTTAATGCCCAGGAGCCTAATTCTCCTAAAATAAATCTTGATAAATCACAACCGAACCAAGGCCGAACCGTTCATTCAGACAGTTCTCAATTTCAAAAGCTATCAAATTGTTTGACACAAAAAACAAATCAATCGTTTTGAAAGTTTTCGAAAACAAAAACTGACTGACGGTTGTGGTTCGACTGCGTTTGGCAACAATTTATTTTAGGAGAATTAGGCCCCAGTTCCTATGACCAAAAATGAATCGTTTTACTCACCAATGAATGGAGGAAAAAAATGTTTAGACTTGAGGGTTTCGTACTAAAAGTATTTAAAGAGCTTTGTTTTACATAATATTACATACATTGTTTTACATTTTACATAGTACGGAGCCCTAAAAAATGTTACATGATTTTTCAAATCAATAATTTGTAACTATAAATAAAGTCCAATAAATAATTCGTGATTTTTAAATCCCGGGATTAAAACGTCATTATAATTATTCCAGGATTTTAGAGGAGGTATTATCCACTCTATGTTACTTCCTTCCTCGAAGTTTAGGTAAATATACTCTACCTATTCCGATCTCTGGACTTAAGAGAGTAAGCGAAATTATTTGAGTACCCTTTAGCTTATAGTGCCCAAACATATAAGGATTGCGCTAAATAATTCGCAGGTTAAATACGAAACACATAATTGGACAAATCAAATAAATCGATTACCGAACCATAATGTGATCAGAAATCAGCATCCTAATTGCGCAAAATACTCGTAATCGCTATAGCTTTGATTTAATTTGATTGCTATAGGTCAACGATTTCCATAGTAACGTACATGTATTAACAAACCGACTTCTCCACAACTATGTACCACGCAATGAATATTGTTGAATTGTCATATTGATTGTTATTGAAATTACGAATGTGACACGCAATTGGGATGCTGGTCAGCATGCATTAAGGTGCGTACATATTATATATCATAACATGTTATAAAACTTTGTTATGTAACATGTTTCAATAATGTGGAGACTGAATGTTATAAAACATGTTATAATAACAAACGTGTTATTTAACATTTTATTAATATTTACAACACTGTCAATGAATTAAGACGAACCCAGCATCTACGTTTTTTCTTTTGTTATTTAAATGTACAACAGTCGCTGCAGCAGCTAGCAAAACGTCCTCTCATGTCGACATTGTGAACAGCACTGCAGAACGACAAACGACAATGTTATATAACATGGTTATATCGCATTGTTATTCTAATGTGTACAGTATTGTTATACGTTGCAATGTTAAAAAAAATGTTACATACTGTGGACGTGTTATATAACACAAGTTACACAACATGTTACTTAATCTGTACGCACCTTTAAGAGTGAGCGAAGCGAGCTCGGGACTTGGTGTACCACGACTCGGCTGGTTTAGCTTCGAAGAGGCTGACGTCATCTCTTTCGAGGGGTTTTTCTTGTGACGCGTCCCCCTCAGAAATACGAGCCTCCGCTCAACGGGGCAGTTACTAAACTGAGGGCTTACTCCCTAATCAACGTAGTTAGTTGCCCGTCCGAAAGTAGCCCGAAACGTAGGAGTGAACAAAACAAGTGTCAAGTTCAACTTTTCGGACGGGCAATAACACATCGGTAGTAGGGACAACTGTCAAATCGTGTTATCATTTATTCTTAGTTCGGGCCCCGAAATAATCGTATGTCCGTAGGTGACAGGGAGTAGGAGACGCTCGTAGCTAAGGCCGAAAGCACGGACTTCGTGCTTAGGGAATAGACCCCCTGGTTTGATAGTTATGACTTACAACTTTCATGAATTACGTGCTTTATGTATTTTATCAATGTTATGGTTTACAATCAGTATGAATTATGAAATTATGTGGAGGAAAATTAGATGTAATAAAATATGAGTACTGGACGTTATGAGAAACGATGATTATGACTGAAAATGGTATAGTATGAATATCAAAACTTTGAAAATATTTACCTGTTATGAGAACCGATAGAGAACTATCTTTAATTAAGGTCGTAACTAAGGGTCGTTTTCAATAACCAATATCACGGCTGTTTACCTTAATAGAGATAGAAGATTGACATGGAGCTTATGTCAAATTATGTACTACCTCTAGTAGGGGAAACCGCCGATAGAAATATTATTGAAAACTAGTTGTACCAGGCGTGCAGGCATTGCAATGCACTTTCTCCTACTTATACCTACCTACGACTTACCTACTAACGAAACGAAACAAAATCAAAATAGTAACAAAAAGTTAAAATAATTTTCATGCATGCGGTAAATAAATGAATAATATGGACATACCGTAATAATTTCGTTTTTTTTAAATATCATAATTTTCTTTCATAAGAACCTTCTACTGACAATTACGAACATAACAAAAAAAATAGCTAAATCGGTCCAGCCGCTCACGCGTGATGCCGTGACCAAGGGAAATAGGGATTCATTTTAATATACATAAGATTATTGAAAATGACCGAATGAAGTGAATAATAATACTTCCTGGGCTTTAGCTGAAATTCATGAATTTTGAGTGGAAGAGTAAATACTGTACTATATATATTTTGATTAATTCTGATAGCAGCTGTATGTAAGCTTAGGAAAACATAGTGTTATTAATTACTTATTTTTTCTGTAATTCAGTTTTATTTAGGTATCTCTATCATCTCAGTACATATCGTAACTTTGACGGCTACTTTAAGCTCAGTATGTCCTTCAGATATTGATCGATAGTCGTCATAAAAATGTTTTGTGACACATGTCTTTTTTCTCGCTGACTGTAGGTACCTACAGTTTATGGAGGCGTTGCTCACTCAGGCCATTTGACAATAATGTGTCAAACATTCGAAATTAATAGTCCATTTTTACGTTTCCACATTCGAATGGCAACTCAGCCGTGTTGTTTGCATGTTACGTGTTGAAAAGTATTTAAAAATATTTGAAAGATAGTGGAGGTGTTAAAGTGTAACCAATAGAATCCATTTCGATTATTTCTGAAATTCTTGTCTGTTTATCTGTTTGTCGGTTTGTTGTGCAAACATCACATAAAAAGTACTGATTTAGTGCGATTGTGCGTATCTTGGAGTAACATTTAGTTTTTGTTTCATCGTAATCGGATCATAATAATCATAAATATAATATACAACGTTATTTTTAGTATATACAAAAACCGAGACACTCCAACAAGATTTTCATCAGAACTGCCTGAATATGTGTTTTTTTTTAATAAATCTCCAAATTACACCGTAGTTTATGTCGCGTTAGAGCTCTTACACACGAGTGGCATGTTCCCAACGGCAGAGGTAACTGCAGCCGTCGACGCGCATCGGCGGCAACCGTCGACGCGTCCACGGCAGCAGTCGACCTATAGCGACACTTGCAGTTGTTGCCGCTGCCGCTGATCTTCGAAGTTGAAATGTCGACGGCTGCCGTCGACGCGTCAACGGAAGCCGTCGACGCGTCGACGGCTGCAGTTACCTCTGCCGTTGGGAACATGCCGCTCGTGTGTAAGCGCTGTTAAGTTCCCTAGTAAAGTGTGAAATGGCTGAGATGTGCTATGCAGGGGTTGTCTAATACAACGAAAGTGACCGAGCGGACCATCTCAAGCCTCATGGTGTCTATTCCCGTCAACTGTTATGGGTAGAAACCTACGAAAAAAAATTGAAATTTATGAAAAAAAAAATGTGTAAAACAATGTCATTCGATTCTCCTAGTGATTCTGAACAAACTAGTTCCAGGTTTAGTATTACTAAAACTAAGCTTGTATATAATCAAAAGATATTAGAATTTTTTACCTAGAAGAAAGTTTAGTCCTTGCGACATAATAGGGGCTCGACTTCCACGCAGACGGACTCGTGGGCACAGTTATACTGAATAAGACTCCTATACTCAGGGCCACCTCAGAGCATGCTGTGGCCCTTGGGTTACAAAGTTTGGCACCTATTTCGAAAGCCAAAAAACGTCAATGAAAATATCAGAATGCATTTTTGTGTGTACTATTGTAATGGAGTTTTGGGGCCCCAGTCAGACAGGGGGCCTGGACTCGTACCTCACGTGCCCTTGTAATAAAGACAGAACTGCCTATACTTATCTGAAAAACCCCTTCGCCCTTCATGAAATACTGAAACAGATTCTACTGAAGTTAGTTATTTATACCATAATTTATGGCGCAGGTTTAGAACTAGATAACATTGTCCGTCTAGAACTATAATGAAACATACCGAGCGAATTTGAAACATAGCTTAGGCTCTCAACAACATAATTGTTGCTTAGTTTGTAAAGTTAAATTGAGGCAGCTTATAACTAAGCTCTAACTTAGAAGGTTTTGAATTAAGACTGGATCTAGATAATCACTTTTGCTATTAAAAGAGCGTTGACCAACCAAGCCAAAGTACAAACCGTCTCTATTTAAACGATATGTCGTTTGTCTACAGAAAGTTTTGTATAAATAAATATATAAGGTTACTCGGAAACGGGTTACTAATCCGCAAGCCACTTAAAGTATCACTAATGACTGTTTTAAAGGAAGTGTTAAAATTTCAAAATTCGATGATTTTTATTTCCATGAAATATTATATTTATTTTAGTTTTTTCGAAAATTCTTCGTCCCTGCTTTAGTTACGAAATCAGAAAATGGAGCGTCTATTTTGTGACCTCAAATATGAACTAAAATGTTTACAAAAATAAATAAATAAATAAAAATTCGTTTATTTTCCACCACAAATATAGGAACAATTTAGACAGTATGTTGACAATTCAAGGGTGGACTGGAGCCTAAACTAGGGAGACCCTGTATTTCAGGACTCCAGGTCACTCGCCTACGGAAAAGGATTTGGACTACTGGATAAGCACAGAATCACGGGGTGGACAGGGATTGTATTTGTGAGAATAAGTATGTGTGTGTGTATGTGTGTGTGTGTGTGAGAGAGAAAGTGTGTGTGTGTGGGGGGGGGGAAACACACAGCTGCTCATAGCTGAAGATAGTAGATTTTAGCGTATTCTTTATGAAATTTTTGAACAGCTATTTCTCCTAAGCTATTGACTTTTGGGGACGGTCAAGGTAGAGCTCTGATCGCACTTGCTGTATACCTACTATGTTTATGTGGGTGCCAGGAACACCTCCAGCTCCAGTAAACAGAATGGTATGTATAGTAAGTATACAGTGGGTGCGACCACGGCTCTACCTTGACCATTTTTGTACCTATGCATTTCTGGATTTCTATTTCAATTATTTTCTTGTTTCGTCCTTTTTAGACCCCCTTTTTACGTAGTCGGGTTGTAGTTTTTTGGATGAATAGATTAGCGAAATCCATTTCTAGTAGCACTTCAATTAGGTGTCATAAAAGTTCATTTAAAAAAGGCTTCTGTATCCATCTTTCTAGATCTTTAACAAAATAGATTATGCGTTTTAAAGATAACTAAATTGTATGACCTTGTTTAGTGTTTTAGTGCTCCAACACAGGTTATACAATTTTTAACCTCAGTGTGATAAAAAGCTGTTACGAGTATATGTAGATACTGAAACAAAATGTTACAGTTTCAGAAATGTTATCGTGTTTGATAACGTTACAAAGGTGTATACGAATTCGTGTACCTCCTTAAAACCACGTGATCTATTACTGGTGGAAATTGAATCCCACGGGAAACAGAATGAGAAAAAAATAACTTACTCTACGGGTAAGTGATCGTACCACCTAATAAGGTTTCAATAAAAGAATAAGTGAAAATTTCAATCCAATTGTAATGTGATGGACATTCGTATGCCACACATAAATGAATAAACGCTACACAGCTGACGGGCACGACTAGCAATATCGCTCTTTGCAGTCAGTTAACTCGGGGCGTTATAATGACTTTGAAACGGAACACCAAGGTATTTTTTGTATTTTTTGAATTAAAAAAAAAACATTTACAGCGGTTACGCACTGCATCCGATCCGAATCCGTGAAAATACGTTCCGAAGTAGCCATAGAACTATTTGTAGGGTAGTTTACGCACTACACCCAGCATCCGTCATTCGATTTCTATCCGTCATCCGTGAGTTTCTAATTCGGAAGAACAATTGACGGACCGAAGTAGCCGTAGTACTATTTGTATGGTAGTTTACGCACTACATCCGGCATCCGTCATCCGATTTCTATCCGTCATCCGTGAGTTTCTAATTCGGAAGAACAATAATTGACGGACCGAAGTAGCCGTAGTACTGTTTGTATGAACGCTTTCGCATCACCTCGGATTCAAATCAGACGCCAAACGGATATGCCAAAGATGGCCCCTGAATTGTTTGAATTTGAATCAGAGATCGGAATAGTGCGTAAGTAACATGCGAATTCGGTCCGAGATTTTTACTCTAGATCGGTATTTTCACGGATTCGGATCGGATGCAGTGCGTAAAGCAATATCCGAATTCGGTCCGAGTTTTTTGTATCCATATCGCGCTTAGGCTTAATCTGTGTCACCAGTCGATCACGCGGTTTGATGAAATTACACGAACTCGCTTGCACCTCACAAATAACATTTTAAAATTTCAGTGTAGCAGCACTATTTTGTAAATTGAAGTTAAGACAATGAATTACACATGAATACATTTGAATGTTCGTTCTGTGATATAAACGCAGCACCTAGTTTTACTAAAACTTCGACTAGGTACAGGAGGTGTACTCGAAAAACAGTTTCCATTTATTTCAGCAATGTAAAATCTAAATGCATGTAACTTTATTAAGCTGACTATACAGAGTCGGCTTTTATAAAGCTGTGGACTGAAAATTCACTTAAAACTGGCTTTTTCATACACGAATATAACTAACAGTTAAAGCTAAACGTCATGAGAAATAAATGTAGTAGTTATATGAAAACGCTTTTTATTTCAAATGGCTTAAAGGCGGTTTACACGAGAACAATTTCTCGAAACGAGTCTCCTGTTGTCTCTGTTTTCCCCGCTTGAAAAGACAAAGTAAGAACGAGTCTCACTTCGAGAAATTATCCTCGTATGAATGAGCCTTAACTTGTGGATGTAAGAAAATCTTGTAATTTAATTTTCGCCCACTGCTAAAAGTCGTAGGTATTGACTTGAAACTTGGCATTATGTAAGTTTTGTGACACCACAATATATTGAGATTGATTTGCAAAAAAAAATTTACAAGGTTAGTCAGAAAGGGGGTACTAATCCGAAAAGTTGTTAAAGTACCCATAATAATGAGCAACTTTTGTTCTACCACTTTCCCCAAAAGTCAATAGTTTAAGATAAATAGCTGATCAAAAATTACATAAAAAATACGCAAAAATCTATCTATCCTCAGCTATGATTAGCTGTGTTTACATTTTTGGTGATATTTGGAGTTACGAATTAGAAGATCCATTTTCTGAATTCGTAACTAAAGCAGTGGTGAAGAATTTCTGAAAAACCTAAAACAAAAATAATTGTACTTGGAAATAATACTCGAATTTTGAAATTTTAACACTTGCTTTAAAACGGTCATCAGTGATACTTTAAGTGGCCTACGGATTAGTACCCCCTTTCCGACTAACCTTGTATACCTAATAATCTGGCCAAACTATTTAAAATATGACCTATTTTACTTTTATAATAGTTATTCCGTACAGTCAATTAGTTTCCTTTCGAGTAATATCTATTCAATGCTGACTTAGTCGAGGATTATAGTTTGTACTATTACCTATACATACCTGTGATATACGTACCTATTCAGTATTACTTTGTACTTGATTTTGCCGTACCTCGTAGACATTCTAATAATTCTGAGAAAATCTAGATTTCGAGAAGACTCCGCCAACTTTCCAGTGAATGTTTATCCATTTCCAAGTAATCGTTTTTTAAGACTAAACTAGAATCGAACTTCGTGAGATAGAATTCTTAAAACAAACTTCGAATGATGTCATGATTGCCTTTCAACTGTGACTTTGTGACTTGTGACTTTTAGGGTTTTGATGTCAAATGGCAAAATCGAAACCCTTTTACAAATAAAGTTTTATTATATTATTATTGGATAATTTCGTCATGTCGGTCCGTACGTTTTCTCCAATAAATGTTTATCCTTTTCCATCGCCTTTTGCGATACGCACGGGTGGGAAGGGAAAGCATATTCTTGGCTGGAAATAGCACGGAACACTTATAACGTCTTAGAAATGTCCTAATTGGCAGACGTCAAAAGTGGGTGGGGCTAGAGTATCAAGAGTTGTTCATAGCGTTTTATTGTCAAATATACTACCACCAAATTTGCCCATAGTACGTACACCGATATTAATAATTCAGCCCTCATCAAGCTATCTCCACCCCAACCCCCCTCCAGCAAACCCCCTAAGCTGAGGTCCGAGTACGACTAGGGATCGCCCTTAGTGCTGTTGTTACTAGTGGTCATGATGTTAGTGTAGTATAAGCAGTTAGCTAAGGTTAAGTATTTTACTTCACCACCATTGGCTGGTGACCCTTCAGATCTCGTCAATAACTGCCCGGTTAAGAAGAAACGGCAGCTCATAAGAAGAAATAAGTGCTCGTAGTCCAAACTTACCTAGAGTTGATAATTATGGATAACGTGTAGGCAGATGTGAAGCGGCTTGGTGTTTTTCCTAAAAAAGGAGAACCATTTTAATAAGTAGATACCTTAACATTAGATTTTCATACTGTACGGGGTGGTAATTTGAGATGGGGCATGAAGGGCAGCTAGTAGACGTTTCTAGTACTCCAACCTCAGTTGTTCCGCAAAAGTCTTTTGATCTTTATGGGAAATAGGATCGATAAGCATCATAAAATGTTTTTTGAAAACTACCCTTTTTATCGATAACTGTACATTTTTTCCACAATCTGTGAATGCAGATAAAAATTGTTCCAAAAGTTAGGGGTGGTCTTATAAGAAGGTTTTCCTGTAGCTACAATGGCTAAGGTAGCTACCGTTCATGCCCCATCTCAAATTACCACTCTGTATTGACGAGACAGGATGTTTTCAAAGACAAAAAGCCAAAGTATTTTCTGTAATTAACCTACAAACTGTGACTTCCGCTATCTTAAAATTTTCGAGATATTTTCCTCTTCCAAGAGGCTTAAAATTCAGACAACCTTTTAAGCTTTTCCGTGAAGCCGGGAAGCTTTCTGTTTAAGATAGATTTTATTTATTTTTCTTCAGGCAATAAATTATATTTTATCCATATTCTTAACGTTTTCAGTGTAAGTCAACGCTTAGATTTGTTTTAAATATTGGGCTGTTTTGCTTGACTTTGTGGGGTGTGCGTTTTTGAGAAGGTCGGCCCTTCTAAATCTGGCTTCCCATGGTGCGTGGTAGCGCGCAAAGGCTGTGCGTGGTATCCATCCGTAAAATCACGCACCGTGGGAAGCCACATTATGAGGGTGCGTGATGTGGATACGGCGCACCGCTCCGCATGCGTCCGCGTTACCACTGACGAGTCTCTTCCCATGGTGCGTCGGTACGAGCTGGTGCGTCGCGGTGCGCGATATCACGCACCGTGGGAAACAAGCATTAGACACATATCCTGCAGATTTGTGAGCGGCTGATACTTTCTTTGGTGGAGGTTGATTAGGAGCGACATTGGTTCCTCTGTTGTGGGAGTCGGTGCCGGTGGATAGCGGTTCCCTGATGTCGACATATTAGGAGGTACCTATGAAGCTTCCATAGTCATCACAAGAGCAATAATGCCTCGAAAAAGAAATGTAATAAATTAAAAAAAGTTTATTTATTAACACACGAAGGATTTGCATTTTATTCATATACAATACGGCCGACGTATCTTGTCGAGTCTGAAGTTAGCTGATTTGCTGCGCACTAGACAATTTCGTTTCTAAAAGATTCATTGCGTAGTCAAACAACCGCGACCCGCGCCGCAGAAACACCATCACTTAGCCAATGCGCCAACCGTATCGTCAAAAGTCCCCTGAAATTACTTCTTACGAAACTTACGAGACCTACCTACAATTCGGCCGACGTACCTTGGCGAGTCTGAAGTTAGCTGATTATCTGCGCACTAGACAATTTCGTTTCTAAAAGATTCATTGGGCAGCCAAACAACTAACTTCAGAGTCGCCAAGATACGTCGGCCGTATTGTAGGTAGGTCTCGTAAGTTTCGTAAGAAGTAATTTCAGGGGACTTTTGACGATACGGTGATCGGTGTCGCGGTTTCGATACCTGCACGGAACAGATATACAGAGTATGGCCTACATGTAATTGTTTCGGGTCTTCGTATGTACATGTGAGATTTGTCTGAAATACACCCACGATGCTGGAAAATTCCCGTACCAAGTTTAAAAATAACATAAAGTTGTAGTAATCTGTAAACCTATTAAGTAGTATTTAAAAAAAATACGTAATCTACTTATTTATTTCTGTTGTTATTGCCAGTGGCATCACAACGGCCCTATCTGAAAACCAGCGCTGCGGCATTTTTGTTTTTTTTTTAAATCAAATATTGCATCATTAAACTGATATCAGAGCCTTTTTTGGCCGAGTGCAGATTGTTAAAATTTTTGTTTTCTTTTTTTCGTATTGTTGAACTTTTGTAAATGCCTATGCAAATGTAAAATAAATATTTTTCCTATCTATCTTTTTGCATTAAATTACAAAAGTATGCTACGAAAATCTGGTTGCTAATAGCTCGTCGTTTTTAGGGTCCCGTACCCAAAGGGTAAAACGGAACCCTATTACTAAGGATCCGCTGTCCGATTGTCCGTCTGTCTGTCCGTCTGTCACCAGGCTGTATCTCATGAACCGTGATAGTTAGACAGTTGAAATTTTCACAGATGATGTATTTCCGTTGCCGCTATAACAACAAATACTAAAAAAACAGAATAAAAAAAATAATAATAATAGATAGAGTGATTCAAGAGGAAGGTTTTAAGCTATAAAACGTACACGTGCAAAGCCAAATTACGCGATAAACGACATCCACGCGGGTGAAGCCGTGAGCAACCTCTAGTATTAAATAATATCGGTCGACCAGACAATGGGGTACTTAATGAAAACACTACAAATATTGATTGCTCACAGCTATTTATCACAGCTCTTATATCGATTACAAATAAGCACCTAATTTCGGAGTGATTCATTGTTTAGGAATCGATCTACATTTATCACTATACAAAGGAGACGACAAGATTCTATGAAAGCGATCGCGGAGTTAGAAAGGAATTTGTATAGATGATTGTTTTACATTAAATTGAAGACAAGATAGGGTTCTGTTCTCGAGTTTTGTGTTAGATGAATTGTTTCCTGTTGTGTACTTGTATTTTTAAAATATGAATTTCAAGGTGAATTTTCGATTGCATTCATTATAAATAATTCATTTAAAAATAGATAACAATTTTTTAATTAAAAATCTGTATTTTTAAATTACGATTTTCGATCCAATCAATAACCTTAGGCCACATGGGTGAGAGCAATTTTAAAATTGGAAATGACGGCTAATGACGTCATCGACGTTAATGACATCATCGAATGAATGTAGTCAATGAGATAATTACTGATCCGTAGTTAACTTAATTGGGAACTATTTTATATTAAAACGAATGTAGTCATTAAGCTTCTGGTTTTCAACAGAAAAAATAATTGGTAGATACCCAATTGTACTATTCGTACATCCTTGACAGTCACGGCGTATAGTGATCCGAAAGGTCTGGTCACACTTGTATTACCTGAAGATATCGATAAAATGCTGATGGCCAGCCACTTCGGGCAACTTGCGGTCAACGCATAGTTTTATATGGTAGCGAATTTCAGTCATCCTGCCATTTCATTCTGCCTGTATGTTGGGGTAAAACGTAGGAAATGTCACAGTATGAAATATTTGAAAATCGGACTTTTAGAGCGCCTTCACACTAGCGTTTGTCCAGAGTAGGCGTTCGATAAACGCATGCGTAGCGCAGACGCCGCGACAACGCGGCGCAGGCGACGCGTTGTTGCGGCGTTTCCTCTGGAGTCAATTGAAAACTGCGCTAACGCGGCGCGTCACACAATTGCGTTGTCGTTTCGAAAATATACGGGTGCACAGGGGCGCGCGGCTTGGGGTGGCGGGGAGAGGTCGAATGTGAACAGGATTGTACATGACTCCGCAGTAACGCGGCGCATACGTCACGCACCTGCGGCGCTAACGCAGCGTATTCATTTACCCTTGCACTGACGCCGCGACGACGCGACGCCGCCACAGTGGGCTGGGATTACAAGGTTGGGTCTTAAGAGATCAAATGTATTTTTTTGGTATCTAGGCATAAATTTAAAACGTTTTTCTTTGACTTTTTTTAATTTAACGAGTACTTTCGGAGATATAGCCATATCAAATTTGTATGAAGAGTCATGTTATTTTAGTTATGCAATTTATTCCAATTAAATTGAAATTGAAAATAATGTATACTAAACGGCCTGAAAACCTCAATACCTACATAGTTCTTTTAAAAAAAAAAACAATGTTCGACATTTTCCACCACCATAGGTAGGTATGACGTAATTTGTTTTGAGACTTATTTCCGGGAATCAAGGGATAAGAGTGCGCGAGCGCAACAACAAGTTATGACGTGTCGTAACGTGATTGGTGCAACGATAGGGTACCTACGGAATGTTCGGTTGCATTCAAACGTACTTCAGTGTTCTATTACCCACCATAATAGACGCACTACCCACACACATTCATTACTTACTTATTTGTTATTTTGTATTTGTGAAAATGTTTGAAAATTTAGTGACAAATCTTGCTCTTTTCGTTATTTTAAAAAACAGTGGCAGTATTAAAAATAATGACAGTTTGTGTAGTGAGATAAGGTCTAAATTTTTAGTCGAATTAAGTGATGATCACGAAAAGACCTTAAAGTTGTTTTGTGCAAAATTTTGTTATAATTTAAATAGAAGATGGGAAAACGCTTATCGTAAAGAAAATATATTCAAAACTAAAAATAGTGAATGGTTACAAGAAAACATAATATGGCCAGACTTTATTAAGTGTTTAATAGGCAGTAATGAAGATCAACCAGCACCGAGTACATCAACTCAGTATGTATCACCATCAAAAGTTTCTGTCGGTGTATCCACCGAACAAAGCCTAAGAAAACCTTTTTGTGAATTAGCGCCTAAACAGAAAAAAAGACGTGCAGAAAGAAAAGTCATTTATCTTCGGACGAAATAAAATATGCATATTTTGAGCAGTTGAAAGCGGATGGGAATGAGGAGGTTGCTAAAATACTAGAACATTTACTAAAGAATCCCCAAGATGTAAAAAAAGTTAAAAAGTGCATATCTGTTAAAGAAACAAAACCTGTTTTTTCTCCGGATGAGGCTTTAGGGTTATTTTTATCACTTAAGCTGACCAAGTGGCAATACATTACTTTAAGAAAAAGTGTTAACGAAAAAGACAGTAATATATTTCCATCTTA
This sequence comes from Amphipyra tragopoginis, assembly GCA_905220435.1. Classification (NCBI taxonomy): domain Eukaryota; kingdom Metazoa; phylum Arthropoda; class Insecta; order Lepidoptera; family Noctuidae; genus Amphipyra; species Amphipyra tragopoginis. The sequence continues at coordinate 12,454,636 of HG992005.1, read as the reverse complement.
TTATCAAGTGCAACATGCGAAACAGAAATGCTATCCACCAAAAGATGCTATTACAGTGACAGAAACCTCAGCTAAAATAAAGTTACAAGCTCTATTGGATATAACGACAACAAGAATAATTACGTCACTCGTCATAGATAGTGGTTGTAAAGAATTTACACTAATCAGTAAGTGGGGATTTGACGGTGCTTCTAATCAAGCCAATTACAAACAAAAAATGCAAACAGACGATGAACAAGAAAGTCAACTTGACGATTCAAGCATATTTATGGGTAGTTTAGTGCCAATAAAATTAGTGTGCGGCGACCAAGTTATCTGGCAAAACGATTCACCAAATTCATCTTACTGGTGTCGTCCAATCTTTTTCGAATTTTTGAAAGAAAATAAAATAACGACGTTGCGGGAAAAAAGTGCTATTGAGGAAGAGATTGTAAATTTAGTGAAAACAGAAGTTGGAGAAATAAAAATTTCACACGCTTTATTAATTTTAATTTTGATTTTAATTTTTGATTTTGATTTCAATTTTGAATTTGATTTTGTTTTTAATCTTGATTTTAATTTTCTTTTCTTTAAATTTTAATAATGTACTTACTGTGATTTCATTTTAATTTAATTTATGTAATAATTTATATGGGTTGTACTTACCTGAAATAAACGATTATTGTTATTATTATTTATTATTATTAATGACTATGATAGACGGAAAAGCAACATCAATTTTATGTGATACTTCATCTCAGAGATGCGACATTTGTAAAGCCACTCCAACAGAGATGAATAATTTGCCCTTAATTGCATCAAAACCGACTGATCCAGATCTCTGTAAATACGGATTGTCATCATTGCATACCTGGATACGAATGATGGAATGCATTCTGCATATAGCTTACAGATTAACGATACAGACATGGACAGTAAAGGGAGACAACAAGTGCATCATGGAAAGAAGAAAGAAAGACATACAAGACGCTTTTAAAAATAGAATGGGACTTCTGATTGATGTTGTTAAACAAGGGCACGGCTCCACGAATGACGGAAATACTGCTAGAAGATTTTTTGCAAATCCAAACATGACTGCTGAGATAACTGGTGTTAGTGAAGAATTAATGAGGCGATTTGCAATCATTTTAGAGGCAATTTCATCAGGTTACCACATTGACACAGCGAAATTTCACGAATATGATCAAGTGACCATGCAACTGTATTTGGAATTATATAGCTGGTATTATATGCCTTCAAGTGTTCATAAAGTTCTTATGCATGGTGCCGCTATTATTGAAAGTTTTGGTCTAATACCAATTGGACAGCTATCTGAAGAAGCTGCTGAAGCTAGAAATAAAGACTTTCGTAGGTACCGCCAACACCATTCCAGGAAATGCAGTAGAAAAACTACAAATGAAGACATTTTAAATCATTTATTGACCAGCTCTGATCCACTCATCTCAGCGAAACGTCACAAACTTCGCAGAAAACATAAAACTTTGTCAGTAGAAGCACAAAGTTTATTAGTAATTGAACAAGCGGAAACATTTGATGATGACGAATACGAAAATTTTGCATTCGTTAATGTGGATACCCTTGACAGTGATTAAATTAAAACAGTGCAGTGGCCAGTAGTGATTGTGATTTTTACTTATTTATTTATTTTATTAGTCCTTAGTGGATTAGGCCTAAAGGGGAGACCACTACATAAAAAAAACGCGCCTAGTTCTTAACCTCTATGGTGGTGTGGAATAGAGAACAAAATTTGAAATTGCGACCAAATCGCAGAAAATCGCAACCCGAGAATAGGCGCTAAAATAGGACAAATATACGTACTATGCATACGTAGAGTCAATTCTTTGAGAAAATTTGAGAATTTCGAGATTTTCACATTTTTTTCTTTTGCTTCATACAAAAATTACTTTGGATATTTATAACTCCGAAAATACTAAGTTATCTGAACGACCCTCATAGAAATAATTACTTCTAATCGATAGATAAATCCAACACAATATTTAAAATTTCAGAAAAAGATATTTTTTTTTTAAATGATAGATAGATAGATAGATAGATATACTTTATTGTACACTAAAAGAAATAAAACAGTAGGAATACACATGATTAAGAATAGTACAAATGGCGGTCTTATCGCTTAAAGCGATTTCTTCCAGACAACCATTGGATGGAAAGAATTGCTAAGGAAAATATAAAGGCAGTTTGCAGCGTACAAATATATAACCTAATAAAAAACATCTGGAATTAACTAAATAACTAAATATAAATACATAATATAACACAAAAATATATATAAACATATCTTAAATATATATATATATACATACTCAAATAAGGTAAAAATATTAAAATACATAATACATATAGACAATTTTAAAAAAAAACTACTAGACAGCAAGATAATGTTCCTTCACCATTCTTTTGAAGGAGAACAACGACTGAGCACGCCTCACAGACACAGGTAGTGCATTCCACAAGCGTATGGCCTGGACAGTGAAGGAATGATCAAAGAATCTTGTGGAATGCAGAGGCATCTTCAGTTTTAAGTTTTCCGATGATCTCAAGGATCGTGAGTGTGAATCACGCATGAACTCAAAACGTTCTTTAAGATAAGAAGGGGTTGTAGGATTGAATAGAATACTGTATAGTAGGGAAAGAATATGAGTATTCCGACGAAGGCGTATTGGAAGCCACTTGAGTTTAGCACGAAATTCTGACACATGATCATATTTACGTAAACCAAATATGAATCTTATACAAAAATTTTGAAGTCGCTCAAGTTTGTTAAACTGGTCCTCGGTGAGATCAAGATAGCTGGCATCGGCATAGTCAAGGATGGGATGAAGAAGAGATTGTGCAAGCGCAGTTTTAGTGCGTAGTAGTTAAATGCTTAGTCCTTTACCGGCCCGTTTCAGCGCACTGTGGCGCCGGCGCGCGTTGTAGTCGCGGCGTTTGCGCTGCGCATACGTTTATCGAACGCCTACGCTGGACAAACGCTAGTGTGAAAGCGCTCTTAAATGTCAGAATGTCTGATGACCTGCTATGAGATTCTCTAGGAAAAACACGCGCTGCGGCAACGCTTTTGTAGCGCTGCGTTTGTAGAGGTGTCCGCGCTGCGGCAGCGCTGCGTGCGTAGATGAGTCCGCGCTGGAGAAGCGCTTTCTGTAAAAGAGTCTGCGCTGCGCTGTCTTTTACAGCATCTATATTATTTATCGCAGCGCTACCTACAGTGACGTGTTTCTACTAGAGAATGGGATGCATAAAATGAGCCTTCATGAGTGACGATACTTAAATGCGTCCGGCGCACCCTGGGCAGTCATCCCCGCTACCAACATTGCTAACTGGCTAATCTTTTCAGCACAGCATGAGCTATTTTCGTATAGCTCGTGCTGACACGAGAGAAGAAGACTAGAAAATCACACCGCTGAGAGTCGTGGTTCTTCTTCTGGCTGTCACAGTTTTATTTCTTCTTTTTGATAAGGTTATTGGCATTTTTAAAAGTTGAAATTACAGGAGTTGGAATGCGAAATTTTTATACCAAACTATGATACAGACACAAATGTTTTAGCACGAACAGGACTACTAAGTGATTCGTGCGATTTCGATATCCGTAGAACAAAAGCCATTCGCTCATCCATTGCGCAAGTACATTATTATGTTTGGTAGTAAACAAAGTAACGTAGGTACAAAATACACAATTGGTTTCTAAAATAAAAGTACCTAAACATACCTACCTTTTATAACTTTCTATTGATTTAACGTCCCAAGCGGGCTTTCGACGGTCGGCATCTGATTGACATCGGTTTAACTTTCCGCACATTTATATTCTCTTTTACCTTTCTCTGGAGGCAAACTGAAGTTTTATAACTCTGAAACTTGTTCAAATATCAAATTAGAGATTGACGGCCCCATCAATTTCGATTTTGCAGGTTGTATTGAGATTGGAATTTTATTCTTATAAGCTAGTTTTGAGAGAAGTGTAGCGCTTTGTAGTAGCTAGCTATACACGCAATCACACAAGTAAGAGCATATATTTATTTATTTAAACTCCATGAATGTACATTAGCGGTACACATAGCGGACTTAATGCCATTGGCATTGTGTACCTGTGGGTCAAAAGTTAAGCACTTCGAAAGTGGTACAAAAAAGAATTACGTTTAAGCGTATGCTGAGATGCAGGTGACGCAGGTGCACGTAGCGCAGCGCAGAGCAGATTTTGTAATGTATGAACGTACTAACTGCGTACGCTACGGCGCAGACACGTGCGACGCAGACATGCGTCTGCCCTGCTTTGCGCCGCGTTGTAGTGCTGGCACAGATATATGCGCGACGCGTGCATGTCGACACGTGTTTTTTACCGCTAATTCGAATTTTATTGCACTCACAGAACATTTAATTGAATTAGTGCGTTGTGAACCTTATTTGTATGATAATAATCACCCAACTAACATTTTAGCGTTAAGACAAGCTGTAGTGGACCTGTATATCGGTTCTGCTCAGATATTAAAGTGTTAGTGTAGATCTAACGAAAGAGTTATAGAGTGTAATAACACCTTTATATCTTCGATTTTGGCGCAAAATTTTGCAGGTAAAGTCTGTATAAACCCTTTAGAGTGGTTCTATATAACCTTTAGTAGGTGTGTTTGAGAGGTGTTACAAGATCGTCGGTTTCCGCTTGAAACTTTATTGCACCTTTATATTGAAGTTAATTGATTCCTTGAGTTACATAAAATATCTCTATCGGTGTCAGATAGAATTTGGATCGGTATTTTGATACCTAATAACTCATTTGTAGCGTTTTCGGTGTCAAAAGCAAATAGTTAAAGCTTTAAAGTCTTCAAATTATTTAATTTGTCGAGTTATTATTATCAACATGAGTGCTTCATTTTATCTGGCGGACATTGCAACATTTTCATCACGAAAAGTATTTTAAATTAACAGTATTCTTAAAGTGTAGTTAATTAGATATTAATGCGCTTGCAAGTTTAATGTGATTGTATATTATGTTTCGCATCTCAATTTTGATGCGCCTTATAAAAATTAAGATTTTGTGAAAAAAAAAGAAAACAATTATAAATGCTAATAACCTAAAATAGTTTTTAGACACTCATGTTCAAGTATTGGTTAGTTTTAGTGATTGTATACAAAAACTATGTAAAATAATTCGGAAAATTTAGCTACTTCGTTACTTAAAAGTGATATTGGATTAATAAATTTTTAGGTTATGTTGACAAGAAGTGACAAAAAATGGCGATTTTTTCTTAAAGCTACAGTCCTCTCTTAAGTCTATTATGACACCCGATGAACTACTACGCCAGTAGTTAAAAGTATTGTGCGGCCTATGGTTGACATAAGAATTACAACTTATTTATCTAACACCAAAACGTTTATATCAGGATCTTACGAAACTGCTATAACTATTTAACCTGTCATTGCCTTTAGTCTAACAGGTGTAAGCTGTATATTAGCGTTATACAACGCATGCAGAGTTTGGTGTTATTACACTCTTAACTAGCTCCGTTGCAGAACCGACGACGTTACTGAAGTTGAAATACAGCCCTACGATATATAAGCAACTCCACTAGAGCAGATTTATAGCATTAAGAATTAGAGGGAGTTAATGAAGATCTATATACAGCTTTTAGCGCTGCAGGCCGGTACAAGCTTTAACGTCTTAAGTATAAAAGCAGCCACTGCTACTACACTAACTGTAAAGAAAATACTGCTTCGTTGTTTATAGTTCTAATACATTCTGAAGAGCTAAACGTATTTCATAAGTAAACTGTATCACCTTTAGTGACAACCGAATCCACTATAAATTAATAGTAACACTAAGCTAAGCTTTAAAATGACCTGCAACCAACGCTTAATTGTTTGTTGTGCATCCAGACTATTAAAAAAAATGTTCGTCAACTCGAACGCGTCTATTCTTTGTACTAGTTAAAACTCGAATGTGTCTTCGAGCTGCGTCGCAGCATGCGGTCGTGGCATATGTCTGCCTCGCCTGCCCTGCGCGGCAAAATCTGTACTGTGCTGCGTCACCTGCGTCTCAGCATACGTTAAATAAAATTATTCAAAATAATATACTAACATAAAATATATGCTCTAAATATAACATAATTTGTAATAAAAATACACATATGGCAAAAAATATTTTATTATAGTAGACGTTGAGTTGGACACTTAGGCTGAGGTTACATTTAGTAGTACTGCGACACATAAGCGATTGAAACAAATCTGCCGTGCTAACGAAGAATGCAGTAACTCGATTTTGGACGATTTTGAATTGTATACCTAATATACATATGTTAAGGTATATAATTCGAGGTCGAGTTACTGCATTCTTCGTTAGCACGGCAGAAATGTACTCTATTAATATGCACGTGTGTGGCTTCACTATACACCAAAAATCGCTATCGTGTTTAGTGTAGCTCTGTGTAGCCTCGGCCTTTTATAAACTTTCGATTAACAAATTTTGCAAGCAAACTTTAAAATACATACGGTCCAGCTACACGCAACGACTTGCATTAGCACACGGTTTGTGCAAACATTTGCGCAAACGGTATTGCATTGCGCGGTGTACCGTTTTGCCGTTTGATCTGGTCAGTTAAAGTTTTTAGGTAGTTTTTAGTTTGTTTTTGTGTTACGCAAACGTTGCAGTATCGCTAATTTATCTACACAACGTATTAAACACTCGATCTTCTATTTTTTTTAATATTATTTGACTTGGCGCGCTTGTCCCTCGTCGCACCTGATAGTAAGCGCAGACAGGGTCTAAGATGGAGCACATGAATCCAAGTAACAGAGATATAGAGAGATTCTCCTATACCCCTCTGGCTCTCACATACACACGACGGAACACAGTAAATTTGTTTGGCGCCGGACTTTAATGTGGGGGTGGTACCATCAGGCGGACCGTATAGATCCTACCACCAAGCGTGCTGGGTTTTGTTGAATCTTACAACACGCGTCTATTCCCAGCGTTCGGTGAGGAAGTTTTATATTTTAGCCCGTCCCCACACGGGATATGGATATCTACTGCATTGGTGGTAACGTTGACAACGCCTCATAAAAGCGATGTTATGTTTGTAATTCGGATGTCAACAGCAAAAAATGACTTTTTTGAAACTTTGAATTCATCGATCAGTGCATGTAATGGTTATTTGAAAATTAATTTTCAACGTAAGGTGAGTCGTAACTATGGTCTACAAAACGAAACCATGCAAAGAATAACAAATGTAAAAAAAAAAAACATGGATTACAAGCTATTCTTCGGTTTTTGATGATGTCGTTTACGTTTTTTCGATAGCAGTCTCCTTATGGCTACAATTTACGAAATGACCGCTATATCAGGACTCATCTTTCGTTGAACAGAGAAAACCTATTTAGTGATGGTTATTCTGATATTTTGTTTACAAAATACATACTTACATAAACAGACGCCTTTTTTCTATGGGGTTAGGCAGAAACTGCAGAACGCCACATGCACCGATCCTTATACAAGGTTAGTCAGAAAGGGGGTACTAATCCGAAAGGGTGTTAAAGTACACATAATAATGAATAACTTTTGTTCTACAACTTTTCCCAAAAGTCAATAGTTTAAGAGAAACAGTTGTTCAAAAATCTCAAAAAAAAATCTCTAAAATCTATCTATCCCCAGTTATGATCAGCTGTGTTTACATTTTAGATCATATTTGGGGTCATGAATTAGAAGCACCATTTTCTGAATTTGTAACTAAAGCAAGGATGAAGAATTTTTGAAAAAACTAAAATAAAAATCATTTTATTTGGAAAAAAAAATATATCGAATTTTGAAATTTTAACACTTGCTTTCAAACAGTCATCAGCGATACTATAAGTGGGCTTCGGGTTAGTACCCCCTTTCCGACTAACCTTGTATAGGTACTCCTTTCGCTTCGTCCACGTTCATACATCCTGTCATACACGCACACCGGTTGAGAGTACTATGCACCTATCCTTTTTGAAGAATTGACCAATAACATCGATGCATGTCCTTCTAGGCCGTCCTCTACTGGCGTTTCCACTGAGATCCGCCTTATAAATTCATTTTGTTAATCGCCCTTCACTCATTCTTTCAACATGACCAAACTACCTAAACAAACTTTTTTTAAACTGCAGCTTTGTCTTATCGTCTTGATGCTGCTATACGTGTCCAGACTACATCACTCCACGAAGGTTGAGGAGATCGTGGAGTATGTTCGGATGAAGACCAACTGGACTTTGAGGTTTGAGAAGTCAGAGTCGCGCCACAACACAAATTTCAAGTCGTTTGTGGTGCGTGTTCCGACTCATCAAATTGAGACCTTCCTCAAAGAAGAGTTTTGGCCGAAGGGTGTGGTGTATCGACGATTTCGCGGAAGGCTACGCGACACCACGCAGCGCAACACGATGCCGTCACTTCGTGTGCAGTAGTTTTATATATTACTAGAGGTCGCTCGCAGCTTCGTCCGCGTGCTGTTCTCTACTGTATTATGCATGTGTTATACATATAAACCTTCCTCTTAAATCACTCTATCTATTAAAAAAACCGCATCAAAATCCCTTGCGTAGGTAAAGATCTAAGCATACATAGGGACAGACAGCGGGAAGCGACTTTGTTTTATACAATGTAGTGATGTATTAGTTTATAGTTATGTATAGTTTTTATAATTTATGTATTAGTTTTCTATAGGCCAAGTTGCCTGAAATAAAGGATATTATTATTATATTATATTAGCACATTATTTCTCAATCTATCATTCAAAGTTACACCGCACATACTTTGCTATACAAAATAATCGCAACACAATTTTTTTCCGCGATCTTCCCTCTGCAGGGCAAAGGCCTCCGCTCCGCTCTCGATTTAATGATTTCTCGGGCTAATCCTTCCAATAAGTAACTCGTCCGGCCATCTTCTTCTGGACCTTCTTTGTTTTGCGGGATGGAAATCCTCCTGGATTTCTTCCGCCCTGGGGTGGGCAGAGGGGTCTGTCAGACTCTTACTGACTAAAACCATCCCGGTGTTCCATCTCACACATGCGCCGGGAGTCGCGGGAACGTACGATACTTTCGCAACCCCCGGCTGGTGCCGGCCCGCCGCCACGGGCCTCCTCGGGTTAGCAGGGGGGAGTGATCTCTTTCTGGGATTGCCGCGACGTCATCTAACGTTATATGGGCTCCACTCAGTGGTGAGTTTTGGCCACAGTGGTTTTTATTAATATAATTTTGTAAATGACATTAATAATAATAAGTTTACATTCATAAAACACTTGAACGTTTGTACAAACATCATTTAGTTTTGATATTAACTGTTCTCTACCTCTCACCTAATAATGTTCAGTTTAATACCTCCGCATCTAGTTTCAAAGGTCCATACAGGTTAGCTCTATCCAAACTTTGACGCTTTTCAATTGCGGTTAGTGCTGCAACTAAGTCTGCAATTAAATAGCTTTGCTTACGGCGTGGGCGCCGGGAAACTTTGTATTACGTGGGTACTGCTATGCTAAGGGTGCGTTCAGTTCTCTTTCCCGCACAAATGAAAATTCCTTGAATCTCAATAGACAAACACTTCTTTTTGTATTATAACTTTCGCGAGACACATTCATATGAATGATTAGTTACGGTTTAATCACGTGCATTTTTCGGCATTTTCCGACTAGTAATCCCGAAAAATATTTAATTATAATTCTCTCTCTCAATAATATTTAATTTATTCTAATTTATGTACCCATATTTATTATAAGTACTTTTTTTTATTTTGATTATGATCATTATCTTAATTAAGTAATGTTTTGTTTTAAATATGATGGTTTAATTAATGTTTGTGTGTCTTCTGAATGTAATAATTAATCTAACCTAATCTTAAGAATTCATTATAATTTTTTTTTTCATTTTTTTTTTAATTATTTGTGTCATATCATGTTCATATTGCTACGTCAAAACAAATAAGAAATATTAGATACAGAGAGGAGACCAAAACAATCAATTTGACTGCAAGAAACGGGTTGCAGTGATAAACCGCTTTCTTTCACAAAGTGTCAAAGTACTCACTCAGCAATCATAAGGTCACAGTACGGTACTGGAAGTTAACTCAAAATTATACTTGCTAATGAGTTCGTACTGAAGCTCCGTATTATTCTTTTAAATAAGGATTACTTTGGATTTTCGGATAATAGATTACCCCGGGCGCTGACAAACAGGCTTTAGTATTTATTGATTTTACGTTTTGTTGTTTTTAAGGACTGCAGTCTGTTCAGTTTCGTCTGTAAGGACGATTTTTCGAAAACGTACTATACTTTTTGTTGGAAACAACAGACAACATTATTTTTTTAATGTTGAAACGACATCTGTTTTCGACGAAAAATATGAATATTATTATGATACTAGTTTTTGGCTTCGCTAGCGTTAATTTAGAATTTGACAATCAACTCTTAACACACTACTAAAGTTTCTATAGTAATATAATTCAATCATGATTCGAAAGACACGTGCCGCCATCTATGAACGTTATTGTTGATTTCCTCGGGAACAGTACATTTTTTCGGGATGAAAGGTACCCTATGTCCGTTTCTGTACACCTGACAACGTATATGCAAAATTTCAGTATGATCGGTTTAGTGTTTTAGGCGTGAAAAGGTAACAAACAAACAAACTTTCGCATTTATAATATTAGTTAGGGTTTTTGCATATTAACTTTTAAACAATCGCGTTGCATGAATATTGGAACTAACGCGAAGTTTACTCTGGTCTGAATCACATAACATCACGCCTATATTTCCCGAAGGGTTAGGCAGAGGTGTATGTTAAAATTCATTTCGCCGTTATTTTTAAGTCCCATGTAATAGATGGCTATCCTATTGTCATCAACCATCAACATCATTGTCGCATAAATAAAGGATTATAATTCTTTTTTTTTAGTTTTATTTTTACGTTTAACCTTAATAAATGGCGTCATAATTTGAAAAAATAAATGATGTCTATAGGAAGTCATTTGTCTGAACACTGTTTACCTACTCAAAACATTAAACAAACATTTTGTGCAAATAATGATCCATATTTCGGTATATATTATTTTTCATAATGTAAAGAATGTTAAATCAAAGCAGGATAAATCATCATTCGACCCTAATATAGGAGATGAAAACCAATATTTGAAAATTTTCAATATCTGTGAATGCAGTTCGAAATATTTTGGCAACATAAAAATATTTTGTGAAAACTGCCCCTTTTCTCGCTGAATGTACATTTTTTTTAAAATCTGTGAATGCAGTAATTAATTATTCCAAAAGCTAAGGTTGGTCGCCTAAGAACGTTTTCCTGTACCTACCTACAATGGTTAAGGTAGCTGCCCTTCATTTATCACCTTATATTATGCTTTATTGTCATAATATAAAGAATCGTAAATCAAAGGATGATACATTATCAAACGACCCTATCATAGGAGATGAAAACCACATAAGACCGGGTTACTGACTCAAAGGTAAAACAAATACGGCAATATATCACACTTTGATATAGAATAAATATCAATATACATATACCATATTTAGCTTATGAACACACATGAAATATATAACCGAATCCCAATAGAATATTCATATTTATTGAAACACAAAGTAGAAGCGACAGGAAGAAAAATAAATGTGTGTGGTCGGACGAAAGTTAATCAAATTCTTAGGAAGAAAGACGCTAGTTATAAGAACGTTCGATTGACTCCCGAGGGAAGAAGATACTTTATTAAGTATTATTTATTAATAACTAGACGGACGAAGTTGTTGTATTATTTTTGTAAGCGCTTCTTATCTATCGTCATGTTTTTTTTTTAAATAGAATAACGCCTGTTTCGTACTCGATTTAAATTATAAATTTAAATCGCGCGCCGAATGCTGGGTTCATTGCGGGATGCCTGTGGCTGGTTGATGTGTGTTCACGTCACGGCGTCCTAAGCCAATCAGAACGTATTTCCTCTTGGAAATACGATGCGTTGTCTCGCTCCCACCTTCGGCTTCGCATACGGACGCCGGCGATCGTCTCGCTCGCTGGCGCCACTAGTCGGTTGCTTCTGTCACACACGTTACGTTTAAATGTCACATCGTCTCTACATCGTCTTCTCTAAGCAAATCTATCGAAAACCTAATCGCACTTAATCGAAGAACATAATTGGTGTAACGGCGGCGGTGACCAGCAACATCGTCGGCTCCTATCGGACCAAACGAGGGTAAGTGAAATCAGCGCATTATATTCCGATTGGTTTGGGGTGCTAAGCGAGTTCGTCCATCGGCCAGCTAATACGGCGATCGGCAATAACTCAGCATTCTAGCGGATTGACCCATAAGTTGTGGACAGCACAACATTTGAATCGGGTACGCAACAACGCCGTATGACTTTTTATAGCGTCTGGAAAAAATGGGTAGGTATAACAAATAGGTGAACAGAGTAGAATGCTTTGTTATAGATATTTTTTAATTTTTTATTAACATCGAATGAAATTGATCTATGATTATTCAAATTATACGCAAGTTTGTAGGTAAGATTTGAATTTAAATAATATTTAATTGATTTATTTACTTCAATATTTCGTATTGGTTTAGTATGAAAGTTTACTTCAAATTAGTAGTATTTATTGGTAGATAAATAAAGATATGGGACAACAAAAAAAATGCCACGGGCTTGTACTACGTTTACCTATTTATATCCATTTTTTTCCCGACGGTAAAAAAAAACATCCGGTATATAGAAATAAAGCAATAAGGCTTAGATTACACCTTCAATCTAACTTTCTACATCTAAGTCTGCAGCGTGAACTATTTGGGAGTCGCTCAACTGCTGACTCAGAGTTGTATGACGCGGCAGAATTGATCCTCACGTATTTTCCTAGCCTATTGTTACATTCCAAGAATTGTTTGGGACAGTGGTGAGATTAATTGGATTTTATAGAAATAGTATTTGACTATTTTAACCCTTAAAATCTATTTATTACAACCTGTAAAGGATCAAAAAAGGCTTAAGTGCTGTTAAAGGTTGTAATGTAGCAGACGTGTTCCTAGCTCGGGAGAACCTGGGGTTACTTTTTCATCATCATCCCCATACGTCATTAATTCACTTTCTTTCTATCTACTATAAAACTTTTTTTTGTGATTAAAAAAAGTTTAATATAACTAAAAAGAAGGTAAAATGACATATGAGAATGATAATGAAAAAGTTGTGGCGGCATCTATCTCGCCACATGCGAACTAGCGAACTATCCTACATCGCGCAATCAAGATTTAACACGCAGATAGTATATATACAACCTCCCAACATCAACTGATGGGCAGTAGCCCGCCAGGCACAAGACTCCATCTGGTAGGAGGATCCTCCCTTTGGTTGGAGGAACACCACACCATAGTTTCTCCACATTGGTGACCCCGACGTGATCGTCAACCGTTGGGCAGTAGCCCGCCAGGCACAAGACTCCGCCTGGTTGGAGGATCCTCCCTTTGGTTGGAGGAATACCACACCTGGTTTCTCCACAAAGTGATCCTCCAAGGTTTATACTTTTCTTCGTTGAAAAGTCCTGAGGGCACATTCATTTAAGTAATTTTTGAATCTAGCACATGTAGGTAGTTCCTTCAGACTTCGATTTAATACCTGTTTACCCTTTAGGGGTAAGAGTGTACTGAACATACCCATATCTTACTTCAATATAGATCAAGTCGTAAATTACAAAGTTGGTATCTTAGGCGAAACCGCTTTTCAGATTCACGCCGGGTTTTCAAGTCAGCTACATAAACGGGGCCTGAAATATTTCCTTTCCTGAAATATTTTTGCGTAACCGTATTTTACTTTCAATAGATGCCTTTTATAACACAAAGAGGAGGTAAAGATAATTATTTATACTTTAGTAGACATAATTTCTGGAAAAATCACACTCCAATTCTCATGATAATCGTATTAAGAGGAAACGGAAAAGTTTTCTGTATTTTTGAAAATACTTAGCCAGCTTTTCTTTATATTTAGTTTATTTTAAGGTGCGATTAAGGAGTTTTATTTAAAGTGAAACGAATGGTGAGCAACAGCAGCTGGTAAAGCATTGAAACGTGAAGCTACATCTGTCTTTTTCTAACAATGAGGTGACGGAAAGGGACATAAATATTTTCTCACTGGCAGCGGATTAGTTCAGTGGCTGGATTGTTCCTGGTTTAATTTATGGCGTGGACGGGCGTTGTTAATAACATTGTTACAGAAGATTTGACGTCTGAACAGTCAACTCGTGAAATAGAACGCTAACAATTTGTTCACTGTCGGCGTTTTACTGCCATTCTCGATAATAAATTTTAGCACTAACGTACATAGGTTTTGTTTTAGGGATTACAGAGGAACAATGAGCTGTCTATGCTTATGCAGTAGCGCATGGTAAACAAACGTAGCATTGCTAAAAGCTGTTTCTATTGTTTTGCTTTGTCATCCATTTCATCCATAGTTGAATCTATGTACAACACTAACTATTTTATTTTACTACACCCAATTTTCAGTCATTTTTAAAATTATTTTCAAAACTATTTTGCTTTTGATTTACTCAAGTGCATTTTTGTATACACGAGTTGACTCGCGAAATCACCGCGTGGTCATCTCATGATTAAGGGCTCCGTTTGGGTCAGTATCGGACTCAAACGGAGGCTTTAATCATGAGCTGAATCAGGCAACCCCGAAAAATGCACGTGAGTAAACCGTAACTAATCATAAATATGAATGTCTTACGAAAGATATAATATTTTGCATTTGATATTGAACGACTAAAGAGTACTTTTCACACCTTTCTGTATAAATTAATTTATACTAGTCATGATTTTATAATTAATTCATAAAAGAAAGAGTTAATTTTTTTTAATGACCTATTATTCTCGTCTTTGTCTATTCAATAAAAGCGATGCAGATTATGAAACCATATCTCGAATAAGAGTTCTAAAGATCTCATTGTCTTGAAGAAAACCTGCCAAAGTGAGGACACGCCTCGAAGTAATTGATAAAATAAAATTATTACTCTAGGCTTATAATGGGTTCATTTACAATAGCGTAACGATATTATATTATTCTGAAACGGGTTATACTCGAGAAATTGGAAAGCCTTTTCTATTTTGAAGTTAGTGAAGAAAGGTCATGTATAGAATTATTACTTCTGTTTTCGCTGTTACCAGGAGTCGTAAAACACGTGTAGAATTATTTAACACGTGTTTTTGATAATAGGTACCGTCCGCGAGGCCTAAGCCACAGTAGACATATAAGCTAAAGCAGAACCTCAACTTACTATAATCTCATAAATTGAAACACTCACACAGACACGCTCTGTATACTGAGTAGTTTATTGTTTTTGTATGGAAGTGTATCCCGAAAATACCTTATTTGTCTTGTTGCAGTGCGTGTCTGTGTGAGTGTGTCAAATCGGACGATTTTAGGTAGTTGAAATACTGCTTTAGCTTATATGTCTACTGTGCCTAAGCTGAGCTTTGCATATGTGTGAGAATGAAGGCTGACGCGTCTTTTGCTTAGTTCAAACCGGTTTATACTGCTTTTTGGCAATCGATTCTATGTGCACTCACACAAATGCAAAGCTCAGCTTACGCCTCGCCAGTTGTATTTAGTGTCGTATTATAATTATTGATCGGTTTATATTAAACTCTCGTAAGTGCTTTTGTTCCGATTCGAGGGAGCTTCTCATTATTTTTGGAATCTAAGCTACTTCAATTGAGACTCAAGAATCAAAACTTAATAAATTTAAGTCGTATGTAAGGCAGAAACTATGCAAAAGGGTTTCTGTAAAGCTAAAGATTATATGGACGATAAAATGCTTGGATTTGAGCCGCTCACTCTTATCACAGATACATCGTTGAAAACATTCATGAAATAATTACGATTGTTTTTTTTTAACTTCAAAATTTTAATGAGCAGTTTAGTTATTATTACTATATCGTTTGTTTTTTATTTATTAAATTATGAATGTGAGTACCATTTAGGATAGTTTCTTAAATAAACGTACCTAAGGCTTAAAACGCACTAGCGGTCAGCCGCAATACGGCGTGCCGCTTGCGGCTGGCCGCACATCGATTTTCACATGAAACCGCATGATCTCAACGCACTGATTTCCGGCCAGCCATCGTGCGCCAGTGCGTTGAGATCATGCGGTTTCGTGTAAAAATGGATGTGCGGCCAACCGCAAGCGGCACGCCGCATTGCGGCTGGCCGTTAGTGCGTTTTAAGTCTAACTGTTTGACGGTTTTTAGTATTTTTTGTGACATATGCAATTGTCCGGCTGATTGGAGGCGTCGTGCGTCGGTTCGTTATTAACCACAAATATAATATAACATAACCTTTTAACCTGACATAAACTTTTTTACTTAAATATGTCCGGCGCACCCTAAGCAGTAAGCCCCGCTACCAACCTTGCTGACTGGCTAATCTTTTCACCACAGCATGAGCTATTTTTGTATATCTCGTGCTGACACGAGAGAAGAAGAACATAACATAAGATAATTATTACTATAACTGGGAAAGTCTTACCATTTGTCTGTTTGTCACTTCACTCACTCTCACTTTTTAACAGGCAAACCGATTATTGGTGATTTTTGGTGGAGAGGAGACTTGGCACCCGAAGAATCGCATGCGGAACGCGAGATATATTGTCGTCGAAACGTTTTGTGCAGAGAATAATGCTTATCTCGTCTCGGCACGAGATAATGTATCGACAAAATTATCTCACGGTGCGCATGTTAATCCGGCTAGTCATACCTAGACTACCTACTTTTTCCTCCAGAAAATTACAAACTTTGCAATCGAACCGCAAACGAAACTAACCATAAACATTATCTCAATACTCAATATTATAGCATTATAGCAATTCCACTATTCAGTACATCCCCGTTATTGAGCAGATGGTCAGTTATGCACATTTACGTAATACCGTACCAAAGCACTACAAGTGCAGCAGTACTGCTCTAACAAAAGCCGCCGGGGCTATTGTACGGCCAACTGTAGTGTCACCCGGAAAATTGGATATGTCGCGTGTCGTCGAGATACATACGATTGCGAACTCCAACATATTCTGGAGCATTTTTGCTACCAGTACTGAAATTCAATATAACCGCTTATAATTTTTACCTTATCTTTCCGTAGTGCTCTGCGTGGAGCGGAGGGGCTCGTGGGTAATAAAATTTGCAAGGTTAAGTAGCTTAACTTGCCGCAGTCAGTCCGTGGATGGGTGACCGTTTGGTACACATCGAGACCCCTCCGTGTTTCGGAGAGCACGATAAGGTGTCGGTTCCAGAGGGCCTACTCCCTAAGTCCGTCAAAAAAGTTAGTCGCCCGTCCGAAAGTAGCCCGAAACGTAGGAGTGAACAAAACAAGTGTCAAGTTCAACTTTTCGGACGGGCAAAAACACATCGGTAGAAGGGACAACTGTCAAATCGTGTTGTCATTAATTCTTAGTTCGGGCCCCGAAATAATCGTATGTCCGTAAGTGATAGGGAACGCTCGCAACTAAGACCGAAACCACGGACTTCGTGCTTAGGGAGTAGACCCCCAGGTGTGATCCGAATACCTATAATAGTCGTTAAGTGTAGTCAGAAGCCCGAAAGTCTGACAGCCGGCTGAACCTTAGGCGTGTGTTACATAGAAGCGGTGTAAGGTGCGGGCGCGGCGCAGGAGCGTCGCTTCTATACGTTTTGTACGAAAAAGATTTGAAGGGGTACGACAAAACGTATGAAAGCGACGCGCCTGCGCCGCGCCTTCACCTTTCGCCGGTCCTATGTAAATCACGCCTTAGGATGTCGGCGTTGCCCAGTAACTGGGTTGCGAAGGTCTGATATATACATCCGCATCTGGTTAGACTGGGAGCTGACCCCAACATAGTTGGGAAAAGGCTATGTCAAACATTTCCGTAGTCTTTCGTAACTAGATTTATCCCATTACTTAGGCCTAGCACGAATGTTGTAACGTAAACGTTACATTTATGTGAGTGAATTTTGAATCGAAATTCAACATCCTATAGCATTTTGGTTTAAAATGCGATGAGCATAATTTGTTTGATACAGAGATATGAATAAAGTTTTCAATTTAATTACTTAAATATTATGTCTGAAACGAATATTTCGAATACAAATACATTGATGTTACGTTTACATCACAACTGAATACTACTGAATCTGTTTTTATAGTTCTTAATAGTTAGTAAATAGTTCTAGTCGCTACTGCGCTTATTAAGAGATATTGTATCATGCTGTTAGATAATTTGTGTACCTAATTTTTGTTACGTTTTTTTTTTTTTTAATTCCTGCTTCATTTGACATTTGTAACTTAATTTAATACTTTGCATGCCTATAATACTGGTGAAATTTGTCTCGGTCTATTTTTTATGTAACAACTTGTGTACCATATTTCAAGCAAATAAATAAATAAATCTGTTAATATACACGCTTTAATGAGGAAGGTAGTGGAAACCGAATTCCCACTTTTACTTTTACGCGCGTATGACGAACGCCCCCTCGTTTTTACTATTTTTCCCTGTCGTTTCCTCTGCATCAATAGCAAAGTTAAACGAAACAGCATTAAGTATGTTGACAGTCCAAAAATTACGGCAAAAATGTGGTCATATTTTCGTATTTGACGCTCGTCTAGCGAGTGTACGCGCGCGCGCTGACCGTACACTCACTCGGAAATTCAGTTTCCACTTCCTTTCCTATCAAAGCGTGTAAATTAAATAGATAACACCTATAAACATAGATTCAGTAAAATTCAGTTGTGACGTAAACGTAACGTTAATGTGAGTGAATTTGCATTCGAAATATTAAAAAACCAATAGAATTTCGTTATTCACACATCTCGTCTCCACTCAGTTTAAGTAGATACCACTGAGCGGAGATCATATTTGTATGGCGCGATGGAAGCGGAGATGTGAGCTGTTGATCGCTGAGATTGAACTGGGCCGCGGTATAAGGAGGAGATGTGAGCTTTGCCTCGCAAACTAATGACGGCGCGCAGCGAAGACGAGATGTGTGCGGCGTGCAGTAAATAAAAAAAGATACTGTTGTAATGACGGGCGTTGTAATTACGACATGACTGAGACGTCTACTTTTCGTGTCAGATCGCACTAAACTGGGCGTTCACATTCAACGCTCGCCGCACGCAGCTCAGTTCCGCTCTAGTCAGCGCACATATCCACCCTAGCCAGCACACATCTCCGCACAGTTTCGGTGGATACACCCTAGCTGAAAAAGACTCTTCTCGTCTCCGCTTCGGACATCTCCGCACATTTCTGCTTTGGTGGAGTCCAGGCCTTACTCTTTTCTCTTCTGGATGATCAAGCTGTGATATCCTCGTGATTGGACGCTTGCTTTCCATGCCAAAAGGCTGAGATAGATCCCGCCTCCACCACTGACTTTCCGAATTCATTTGCGGATAATGATTTGATTATCGCTTGCGTTAACGGTGAAGGAAAACATCACGAGGAATCCTGCTCACCTGGTGGTCTACTCCCTAAGCACGAAGTCCTTGGTTTCGACCCTAGTTACGAGCGTTTCCTACTCTCTATCACCTACGGACATACGATTATTTCGGGGCCCGAACTAAGAATGAATGACAACACGATTTGACAGTTGTCCTCTACTACCGATTGATGTGTTTTTGCCCGTCCGAAAAGTTGAACTTGACACTTGTTTTGTTCACTCCTACGTTTCGGGCTACTTTCGGACGGGTGACTAACTTCGTTGACGGACTTAGGGAGTAGGCCCCCTAAGACGGCTCCATCAAGTTCACGATGGTGTGAGTAGTCCGTCAACCTCCACCAAGCTAGCGTAGTGGATTAAGAACTAAACTCTTTTGATTCTGAGAAGAGGCCCTTTCCCAGCTGTAGGACAGTAATGGGCTGATTATGTTAAGGCTATAAAACGTTGCCCCACACTAGAATTTCTCCTGTATCGTGGGTGCGTTTACAGACACAAATATTCACACACACAAACGCCCAGACCCAGAACAACAATGACAGCAATCGATTTCAAAAGGCATTTCAATGAGTTCTCCAGAATACGCCAAACGTTATTGCGTGTATTATCACTGGTCACATAAGTAAAACATACTGGTCAAATAATACATCGGTGACTGTGATCGAGTGTAATAGTGTGCGTCTCTCAGCTATTAGAGTGACCGCCAACGACAGTTCTTTTTTGGTTTTCTCTATCTACATGCCTGTTGACTCGTGTGAAAACCTAGTAGATTTTACGGAATGTCTAAGTGAGATGCATGCAGTTATTGAGAGCACTGCAGTGGCTTCCGTATTTATGTTAGGAGACTTTAATGCGCATCCCAATGAACTCTTTGGTCGTGAACTTTTAACGTTTTGTCGTGATCAACAGTGGACGTGTGTCGATATTGAAAGGCTGGATACGGCTTTTACATTCATAAGTGATGCACACGGTTGTACTCGCTGGCTCGATCACTGTTTGGTGACCGAGGCAGCGATGCAATCTGTTGTTAATGTTGAGGTGCATTATGAGTCTAATTGGTCTGATCATCTACCATTAGCAATAAGTTGTAATTTAGGTATACTTAGAAATAAATTGATATTTAAAAAGACTTTATGTAATAAAGTTCTGTGGGGGGAAAGATCGAGCCAACAAATTGAAAAGTATCACAGCATATGCCATACTAAGCTTAGGGAGTTGGAGTTTCCAAATGAGTTGCGCAGTTGCTGTGATAATATGTGTAATAACCCAGACCACAAATTAGTATTGGACAGTATGTACGATCGTATTATAAATATTATGAGCAAAGCGGCTATGGATAGCTATGTTGGTGCGCTCGTGACAAAGAAGAAGCGATATGTTGTGGGCTGGAATAAGCATGTTCAGGCTGCTCATAAAGAGGCCCGACTTAATTTCCAGGTTTGGTTAC
Organism: Amphipyra tragopoginis; assembly: GCA_905220435.1. Classification (NCBI taxonomy): domain Eukaryota; kingdom Metazoa; phylum Arthropoda; class Insecta; order Lepidoptera; family Noctuidae; genus Amphipyra; species Amphipyra tragopoginis. The sequence continues at coordinate 12,433,720 of HG992005.1, read as the reverse complement.
TCCATGGAAGGCCATGTAGAGGTCCTATTTATAATAACATGGTCGATTCACGTCGTGCTTTCAAGTCCAAACTAAAGTGGTGTCAAAACAATGCCAAACAAATACAAGCGGACATTTTGGCAACATACCAAGGCAATAAAAATTTTAGATCATTTTGGAAGCACACCAGCAAGCTCAATCCAAAGCCGTGTACCCCTCTTAGTGTCGACGGCAGTAATGAACCAGTTGTGATTGCTAATAAATTTGTTGGTAACTTTAGGGTCCAACCGTTATCTTCACAACCGCCAGCATCACTGAGGGTGCTCATGCCTGATTCTCGTATAGACTCTAATCCACCGGTCAGGTTTACTGCGAAAGAAGTAGCCACCGTGATACGTAACATGACCAGGGGAAAATCCCCTGGATACGACGGTATTAGCATTGAGCACCTAAAGTATGCAGGTGTCCACTTGCCAAGGGTTTTATCGATGTTGCTGACATTCTGTTTGAGGCATACCTACTTACCAGCACAATGTATGAGAACGGTTGTTGTGCCAATAGTGAAAAATAAGACCGGAGATCTGTCAGACAGCAGTAACTATAGGCCTATATCGCTAGCTACTACCATAGTGAAGGTGCTGGACGGTTTGCTTGATCAACATCTATGTCGACACATTGACCTGCATGATGCACAGTTTGGCTTTAGAGCCGGACTATCCACAGAAGCTGCAATCATGTGTCTCAAGCAAACCGTCCAGTATTACACTGATAGGAAGACGCCTGTATACGCGTGCTTCCTGGACTTATCGAAAGCTTTCGATTTGGTGTCCTATGAGCTTCTTTGGCATAAGTTGAGATCAGAGACAACGCTACCTGAGGAGGTTATAAGTATTTTTGACTATTGGCACAGAAACCAGGTGAATGTGGTGAAATGGTCAAACGTGTACTCTGAAGCGTATGGGTTGGACTGTGGAGTGAGACAGGGGGGTTTGACGTCACCTAGGCTCTTCAACTTTTATATTAATAAACTGATTGAGGGTCTCAGCAATACCAAAATCGGTTGTTCAATAGACGGCACCATGATCAACAACATTAGTTATGCTGACGATATGGTGTTGCTGAGCCCCGCAATCAGTGGAATTAGAAAACTTATACAAAGATGTGAAGAATACGCTGGGGCCCATGGGCTCAAGTATAATGCGAAAAAGAGCGAACTCTTAGTTTTCCAGCCGCGTGAGCATAAGGTGACAGTAGTACCTCCTGTGTGGCTATATGGAGTGCCACTAAAAAGAGTTTCGCAATTCAAATACTTGGGTCACTGGGTCTCGGAGGACCTCACAGATGACGTCGATATTGAGAGGGAACGGAGGGCGTTGGCTGTCCGTGGGAACATGTTGGCTCGTAGGTTCGCGTACTGTACCAAGGAGGTAAAAGTGACTCTATTCAAGGCGTACTGCCAATCATTTTATACATGCAGCCTATGGGTCAACTGTACCCAGGGAGCACTCAACATGCTCCGTGTTCAATACAATAATGTATTTAGGATGCTGTTGGGTTTGCCAAGGTTTTGCAGTGCATCCGGCATGTTTGCGGAGGCACGCACGGATGGTTTTCATGCCATCATGAGAAAGAGAGCTGCATCAATTCTACACCGTGTCAGAACAAGCACCAACAGCATCCTAAAGGTACTGGCGGACAAGCTTGACTGTCCAATTTTGAGGCATTGGATATCGCTTCACGTTGCCAAATTATGTAAATAAAAGTATGTTTAATTAAGTTTTTGTCACTAACATAGCTCTTAAGTACTTACTAACAAATATATGGATCTTGTAGTCTGAAATAAATGGAATTATTATTATTATTATAAGTAATTTAAATAGTTTTATTTTGTACGGATTTATCTATTAAATATTAGGGAGTGCCTCCGCTGCCGGCGCCGGCACCCAAAAATAACGCCATTGGGAACCGGCGGTACATTACTGCCGGCAGCCGAGATTAAAAACATCGGCTGCTGGCACCCAAAATGGACACCGGCGCCGGCGGCGGTAATAAGTTATTTGGTAGGTATGCTAGTTGAAAGAGAAGTTAGATTTTCGACCAAGCACTGTAACTTGTCTTCCAACTGACTAATTTCAAGAGCGAGCTCTTTAATTTAGGGCATCTCGACACAGATAGGTTACGTGCAGACAGAAATAGGAGCCCGTTGACTCAGCTTTGGAAACCCAAAAAACCTTACAAACATACGGTTAAGTTTTTCTTTGTTTTATTGTGAAAATGAAAGAGGGTGACGAATAATCGTGTCATGAAGAGTTTGAAGAGGACTTGATATTGTAAAAAAACAGTGTATGTAGTCGGCGCGGCGCCGGCAGCCAGTTGGAAGCCGGCGCCGGCACCTGTAATGGCAAACGGCGCCGGCAGCGAAGGCACTCCCTATATATATCATCATCTGCCTAGCCTTTTCCCAACTATGTTGGGGTCGGCTTCCAGTCGAACCGGATGCAGCTGAATATCAGTATTTTACATGGAGCGACTGCCTATCAGACCTCCACAACCCAGTAACTGGGTAATACGATACTCTTGGTAAGACTGGTTGTCAGACTTTCTGGCTTCTGACCAACAGTAACGACTGTCAAAGATCTACAAATGACAGCCGGGACCAACGGCTTTACGTGCTTTTCGAGCCACGGAGGAAACTCACTATGGTAAATGGTCACCCATCCACAGACCAACCTCGGCAAGCGTGGCTTAACCCGGAAGATCGGTCTATGCGGCTGTAATTATTTCTCCACGAGCTCCTCGCACTCCTATATATATATGATGTGTTTATATATCTGTATTATGTGTATATTAAATGTAGTTCCCATATCAGTATTTCTAAAAAGTTTTATAGATATGTACCCTTATGTTAATTTGTACTATCAAATTGTATCACAACAATGCTGTTCAGTGCACCTACCATGTTTTGTCTCTGTATCACCCTAAGGTCGACTAGTAAAAAATGCCTATGGCATTAAATCCGCCTCTGTACTAATTTTGTGCTTAAAGAATAAAAATAACGTCGCCCGAGAGTGAAAAACTCAGGAATGCAATTTTGGTCATTTTTATTTAATCACGTCGTACCTATTGGTACTTCATAAGAGAGCCGCTCTACGAGAAATTGGTTGTAGGCACTGAAATTACCAGGGATGAACCTGGATAAGACCAAAGTCATGTACAATGGTCATGCCTTCCCGAGACCCGTAGTCGTAAATGGCGCTATTCTCGAGGTTGTTCAAGAATACATATACCTTGGCCAAACTATACAACTGGAGCGGCACAACTTCGAGAAGGAGGCGAGCAGAAGGATACGCTTGGGCTGAACGGCATTCGGGAAGCTACGTGATATCTTTAAATCGTCGATCCCACAATCCCTTAAGACCACGATCTTTAATCAGTGCGTCCTATCCGTAATGACTTACGGAGTCGAAACGTGGACAGTCACCGTGGGCCTGGTCCACAAATTTAAGGTTGCTCAGCGTGCTATGGAGAGAGCGATGCTCGGGGTTTCTCTGGTGGATAGAATTCGCAATGAAGTCATTCGCCGGAGAACTAAAGTCACCACATTGCGCGTAGAATTAGCATGCTGAAGTGGAAGTGGGCCGGCCATGTCTGCAGCTGGACAGATGGTAGATGGAGCAGACACGTGTTAGAGTGGAGACTGCGTTTGGGCAAAGGTAGTGTGGGACGCCCTGCGCTACGATGGACCGATGATTTGAAGAAGGTGGCTGGCAGCGGATGAATGCGGGCTGTCCAAGACCTTGGTTAGCCATCTCTGGGGAAGGCCTACGTACAGCAGTGGACGGCAATAGGCTAATATGATGACGGTGACTGAAATTAAGCCTTTATTGGGTACTAGCTTTCGCGGCTTCGCTCGCAACAATTAAGCTAAAAAAACTCTTAACACACTACTAAAGTTTCTTTAATAGTGATTCGAAAGACACGTGGCGCCATCTATGAACGTTATTGTTGTTTTCCTCGGGAACAGTACTTTTTTTCGGGATGAATGGTACCCTATGTCCGTTTCTGAACACCTGACAACGTATATGCAAAATTTCAGGATGATCGGTTCTGTCGTTTAGGCGTGAAAAGGTAACAAACTTACTTTTGCATTTATAATATTACTTAGGATTAGGATATAACATTCGTAAAAAAAAAAATGACCAGCTTTTGCCCGCGACTACATCCGCGTAGAAGCCTATAGGAATTTTCACTCCCGGGTGACGATAAATGAATAATTTGTTGCTAACAAGAATCACAGTGGTAAAACAAGTACGGTAGGTATTGGTATAAATTCCATTGAAACATTGAGCAGCATAGCAAAGTAAAATAGACTATCAAATATAACTTCCCCGAGAGTTATGGTGTCGTTAAGATGATTAATGTAGTCCCGGAATCTCGGCTTGATTGGCACAAACTGAATTTAACTTAGTCCAGAATAAGTAAACCTCTAAGAACTGGTGGATAATGAATAGAAGTGTTCAAGTTGCTTTTTAAACAATGACCTGAAGTTTTTTTTTTGTTAATCATCATCTGATTATGACGACATTAGTAACTTGCCTTTTATTGGAGTACAGTATACTCAGTCAGTTAAAGTATCACTGATGACGGTTTTAAAGCAAGTGGTAAATTTACAAATTCGTTTTTTTTATTTCTATGTAAAATCATTTTTATTTTGGTTTTTAAAAAAATTCTTCGTCCCTACTTTAGTTACGAATTCAGAAAATGGAGCTTCTAATTTGTGACGTCAAATATAACCTAAAATGCAAACACAACTGATCATAGCTGACGCCGGATACTAAATGTTACAAAGACAAAAAGTCAATGGGCAACATAGTCCTAGTGTCAAAATGTACAAATTGCCTAGTGCCAAAATGTAATTTTGCCCAAATGCCGCTATGATAGAATACATTAAAGCTGTAATGTTCAATTGTACAAATTGCCTAGTGCCAAAATGTAATTTTGCCCAAATGCCGCTATGATAGAATACATTAAAGCTGTAATGTTCAATTGTACAAATTGCCCAGTGCCAAAATGTCATTTTGCTCAAATGCCGCTATGATAGAACAAATGAAATGACATTTCAATCATCTTTTTCAAGGATACCGGACTTTCAAGAAGTATTTATACTCAAAGAGATTAGGTAGAGAAGAGATTTTAATTAGATATCCAGTGCAGAGAATTATGTTGATATCAAGTAGCAGATAGGTGTATGTAGGCTCAGTCGTTAGTGATCGTACCTTCGAAGCCCAGGTTTGCGGGTTCGAATCCTGACTGTGTGACAGTTGGACCACGATGCATTTTGGCACAATTGTGTTTTATCTTTTGTACATTTTGACAATCTAACAATTAGACCCTTACGCATTATGTCACAATTATTTTTTGTCATTTGCACATTCATATACATTAAGACATTTGTACATTTTGACACTAGGACTATGTTGCCCATTGACTTTTTGTCTTTGTAACATTTAGTATCCGGCGTCTCATAGCTGAGGATAGACATATGTTAGCATATTTTTATGTCATTTTTGAACAGATATTTCTCTTAAACTATTGACTTTTGGGAAAAGTGGTAGAATAAAATTTACTCATTATTATGGGTACTTTAACACCATTTCAGATTAGTACCCCCTGTCCGACTAACATTTTAGAAATCTATATGTTGACCACAATAATAATAATGGGGTTAGTTTATAAATAAAACCATCTACTTAAACTCTAGTCAACCTCGAAGAGAACTATAAGTAAACAAACCACCCGTAAATTTTCATTATATCACTTGAATAACGTAGATTTTTGATTAGTTTTTATTAGAAATATACTTTATTTAATTCCTTGTCAAACTAGCCGGCGGGCCACCTGATGGTAAGTGGTCACACCAAGAGGGTTGCTGATACGTTGCCAACCTTACGCGGCATCGTACGTGAGCGGTCTAGAAGCGACGCGAAGCGAAGCGAACGCGATCAGTTGGCTTGATATTTTCGCGAGAACTGGATGCGGTGCCGCACATTGCTACTGAATTACATATAATATAATAATATAATATAACATAAGTTTATTTGGGCTTAAAAGGCATTTACAAGCAAACATTTACAAACAAAGAACTACAATTATGCACAATACAACTTAACATTGAGCTAAGAGTAACGTCATTAATGCAAATATTTGTATGAACTCTGGTACCCAAGGTAAAGATTTAACTTGTGTTATGGGTACCAGCATTCTCTAATAAAATAAATTCAAACATTGTGACATTACTGTACTGTGTGTTTACAAGTGCTTGTAGGTGCATGCGCGTGCGTGTGTGTTTGTGTGCGTTGCTTGTGTATGTGTGTGTGTAGTGTGTGTGTGTGTAGTGTGTGTGTGTAGTGTATGTGTGTATTACGGCGGCACGCGGCGGGCGGTTTGCACCGCATCGCATTGAATTCGCGTATCACCGCATCGGATCGCTTCGCAATTCGCGTCGCTTTGAACCGCCTTCGTAAGACGGTCCGTTAGAGACAAAGTTGTAAAGTCTCATGTGCCTGTAATTTCACCGGCACCCATACCCTTCAAGCCGGAACACAGCAATGCTGCGTAGCGCCAGAAATAGGTATGGAGGTACTTAGTACTTCTCCGGACGAACTGTTCCAACAGCAGCTTTACTACTCTTGAATTCGGTGTATCTTTGTTTTCTCTTCCTTGTAATTCCTTATATTATATTGATCCAACTGTAAGGGTGCGGGATTGAAACACGATGGCAAAGTTACCGTAAAATCGTTTATTAACTCACAATTATCACGTGCACACGTCATTGGTACACGGATACAGATTAGGCTTATAGGTAACAACAAAGAAAAACTGGTAATTTAGGCGGGAAAATCGGTGGCAGGTGACGACGCCCGCGCGCAACAATTAATTTCAACGGACTAACTCGCCAACAGTCGCGGGAACGGCGCGAAGCGACGCGACTGGCTTCACAAAATGCGGCGTTGCCGTCGGGCGACGCGCGTGCCTACCTATCTCACAAGAGCACGCCGTGTGACTTTTATTACGACTACATAAGGTTCATATTGCAATGATTTACGCGCCCTTGTGAGACAGAAAGACGTCAAATATGCGACGCGCGGCGTTGCCACTCCACGTTCGAATCAAATACACTTAAAATTGCCTATTTATATTATTACCTAACTTAAAATTAAAATGAGTTGCCTACACCAACGCTTAACACATTCGAGTCCACCACACTTTTCATAGAGCTCATATACCATCCCGCCATACATATTGCTAGTGGACCTTCCAGGAGGGTCCACGGCATTACGTTTGCGCTTCTTCTTCTCTTGTGTCAGCACGAGCTATAAGAAAATACCTCATGCTGTGGTAAAAAGATTAGCCAGTCAGCAAGGATGGTAGCGGGGTTGTCTGCCCAGGGTGCGCCGGACGCAGGTAAGTACTTAAGTATCGTCACTCATGGAGGCTACGTTTGCGCTAAGAGTGAAACCTCGAGGAGGGTTCCTGGCATTATGTTATAAACCGTAAAAATACGCTACTACGTCGTAAAATAGGTTTTTTGCTTCTTTCATGACGGTACATTTTCCAAGAAAAACTTACATTATAATGAGCCCTCCACGAGGGCACCGGGAATGGTGAATACGACTACAGGGTGCCCTCCTGGAGGGCTTCCTGCACTGAACGTGTTATTGAATATCATCACAAAGCAATAATAATTATTTATCAAAGTAACATGCACAATATGATTTGATAATTATAATTGAGTGCCCATTGTGACAGAAATAGGGACTTTGGTCTAGGTAAACAAAGCCAAATAACATTCTATTTTAGCCTACTCATCCGTAAATTCAATTATAAACGATTTCATGATGAATTTGTTACGCCATTCAAATAAATTATACACATCTGAAATGGGGTTTTGCATTTTAAAAAACGTTGCCCTGCGGAATTTTTAGCGCAAGCATGCGGAAATAAATGTTGAAAAAATGTTTGCTGTTTTTGTATTTTTTATGCGATTTCATGGTTTTTCAGGAACAAAACAACGACGACGAAGTGACGACACGTTTGGTGCAGTGGCTAAGCGATTGGCTTCTGCGCTACGGGTCGTGGGTTCGATTCCCACACGGAACAAAAATTTGTATGGCCTACAGATGGTTGTTCCGGGTCTGGGCGTTTGTTTGTGAGATTTGTGTCTGTAAACGCACCCACGATACAAGAGAAATCTTAGTGTGGGGCAACGTTTTTTTTAAAAAAAAAAAAAAAAAAAAAAAAAAAAAAAAAAAAAAAAAAAAAAAAAAAAGACCATCATACAGTAGGTCAAACAATACATCGTTTTATAAGTTTGATGTTACAAATCGTACGAGTCGGTAAAGACACAGTACAGACACAACTAAGAATTTACATCGATGTACCTGATCGAACAACCAATGGAATTCGCTCATGTTCGCGCCATTCACACTTAGGGGCCGTCTCCACGAGCGAGAGAATCGCGGCAATATTATCGTCGTGCCGCGTATTTTTATACATTCTCTTAAAACGTGTCTCCACACGGCGATTATATCGCGGCGATAGTTAGTATTGAATTTGATGGCACGGCGAGAATATCGCCGCGATTCACTCGCTCGTGGAGATGGCGCCTTAACCCATTCTTGGCCACTGTACCAATTTGGGAACACTTAATAAATGAGGGTACATTAAAAAGTTTTAACAATAATCAAAATTATGTTACTTTTTTGTGTATTCGAGAGTGTGTTCATTAGATTATAGTATCGGAATAAACTAATTTGTTCGAAAATCCTCCTTTTTGAACCCACTGAAGTTCGTTATATGGAGGACAATGCAGGTAAGCATACTTTCGTTGTTATTATTTATTATAGGTGATGAATATCATGAATATTGTTTATATTTTCATGAAACAAGTACCTAACCTAACATTCAAAGTTATTTGATTGCAGTTATCTTGCATGTATATAAAAATATAGTGACATGAATATTGGTGTGCCAATTTGGGTACAACGGCCACAAGTGTAATACAAATAACCAGTTTATTTACAGAATCTATATGCATCGCAGGCAATATTTTAGTGGCACTAATGACTTCAGGGCTTAGAAGAAGCTATCAGCCCAGTAGGAGAGGACAATGACGATGGTTTGGAGTGTGATTTAGCCATCATTCCACCAGAACTAAGCGTCGTGACTAACGAAGGAGAAGGTGATGATGATGTGGCGCCTATTACCATACCAAAGGATGTCCCGGGTAATGTCGAAGTTTGTGTTCGCAACGTGGGTGCTCTTTCGGAATCCGAGAATAGCAGCGGTGATGAACCTTTGGCCACTAAAAGGTCACGGAAGGTCCGTTAGGTCGGCCCAACAAGAGCAGCCTACTGTCTCTGCGCGCTGAAGTCATCCGGCCTCCCGCTTTGACGACTGTTTACTAAATCATTCAACTTATTTCGAACAAACTGACGATCTATTGGTTTGCGTAAATCGCGACAAAAAGGAACCATAAGATTTAACACCCGTTCAATTATTTGAGAAGCTTTTTGATGTCGAAGTTTTTACAATGATTGCTGAGTTTAGCAACTTGTATGCCACTCAAAATAATCGGCATAATTTCACTGTCACTACTGTGGAGCTGAAAACTTATCGTCGCCTAACGTGTCGCCAGATACTACCTCAAACTGTCACCACAAAGATGTTCTGCTCGCCCTTCAGCATCCAAAATTGAAAGTTTACAGTTGTGTGGCGTTGATCACATCCCTGAAAAGCCTCCAAAATGTGTGTGATGTGCTGTGTTCGATATGAGAGGACGTTGGGGTCGCAAGAAATGCAAGAAAACCCTAGTTGGGGTTGCAAGAAATACAAGAAAACCCTATGTACAGACAAAACGTGTTTTGTAATTTTCACTCATAAGAGGCCGTTGTGCCAATTTGGGAACACCCCTGTAAATTCATGAAAAAATACTTTTTTGTTTTTTATTGTCTTTCTATTTATTCTTGTAGTTACTAACTTTCAATTAATAAAAGAATTACGAAAATCGGCTTACTAGTTTTTATTTGGCCATTAATGGGTTAATATGTTAGCATAAAGATATTTTTTACTGCAGTAGGTACTAATAAAAATTCGTGGTCTTTGAAGTCGCACTCCGTTCGGAAGTGATCGGTTTTACAAAGTTTGCCGATGCGGCTTCTTAGTTGTATCGTACTGTACGTATACCATGCAGTTCTTGCGGTTAGCACATAGTCAAAAGCTTAGCAAACATCTACCGTAAGCTATCAATTTATTTGCTACAAGCTTTGAGCAATATTGAAGTTCGATTTACGGGTTCTGATGAGATACCTATAGCAATTTAACAAACCGATCTGTAGTTCTACAATACAAATACAAATGTGTCTTCAAAGGGTGAGACACATCCTCAAAAAAATCTAGTTTCCCTAAATATTCGATAATCAGACGATTTGCGAGGTTTAGCAGCGTTCACCGCATTCAGTCCGTGGGTTATGATTCGTTACACATCAAGTCACAACGGACCTTTTTTTTTTCTTGCGAACTTCCTCATGGATTCTCTTCGCCCGGGGAAGGCGAAAGATTATGCTGGACTCTTATCGGCTAAAAACCCACGTTGTTCCTTTTCCTGACCCTGGGCCGGGGTCGCGGGATTCGCAGCTGCATGCACCGCGACCCTGGCAGGGCTCGATCAGCCAGCCCCTGGCGGATCTCTCCTTCTGTGGGACCTAGCCCCACGTCCTCCTGAGAGGTGCGCTCGGATCATTGTGCGCCGCTTTTTCGGGCCTGTTACTGGTCGGACAACGGGCCCCCTAACCCGTCGCCCGCAGGCCACACACTAAGGTGACCGGAGATCATCGCGCGCCCTCCGGCGGCGCCCGGTGCGTCTGGCGCGGGAAGGGAGAGTGGACATCGCCTCTCTCTCTTTCTCCGCTTCCTCCTTGGTCGCCATCACTACCTCGCAAAAGGAGGCGACGGCTTCCCACGTACTATCGTTCCCGACCATGGCCAGAAACACGGCCGACTGCCGCGACTAGTTCGCGGCGCCGCGTCATCCACGCAGGGCACGCCTGCAACGTGTGCAACGCCGCGTCCTCCGGGCAATCGACGCAGTGTACCTTAGAGAATAGATAAACCGGCTGTCCCGGGTGTCATAAGAATACTTATTTCAGTCGTCATGGCTAGTCAGAAGACTGACAGTCTGACAACGTGTCTAATCTTAGGATATCGGCATTATGCAGTATCTGGCTTGCGGAGGTCCGTTGGCAGTCGCACCATGTAAAATACTGGTATTCAGTCACATCTGGTAATACTGGAATCTGATCCCAACATAGTTGGGAAAAGGCTAGGGAAGATTATGAGGAGTTTTCTCTACACTGTTAGTTTACACTTCCCAACGAACCGAAATATTATATTTGTTAGAAGAGTGGACCCACCATAATAGGGTATTTGACTGAAAAAATGTAATTAGTCTGTTAGTTAGATTATCAAAAAATATTTGACCCATTTTTAGGGTTCCGTACCCAAAGGGTGAAACGGGACCCTATTACTAAGGCTCCGCTGTCCGTCTGTCTGTCCGTCTGTCACAAGGCTGTATCTCATGAACCGTGATAGTTAGACAGTTGAAATTTTCACAGATGATGTATTTCTGTTGCCGCTATAACAACAAATACTAAAAAACAGAATAAAAAATATATTTAAGGGGGCTCCTATGGGAGCAACAAACGTGATTTTTGGCTCGTTTTTGCTCGATATTGATAACGGCAACAGAACTCTTGAAATATTCACTTTAAAAATAAATAATTAAATTAAAATAAAACAAATAGTTTTTATAGATAGATAATGGTACGGAACCCTTCGTGCGCGAGTCCGACTCGCACTTGGCCGGTTTTTTTTTACGTAAACCAGAATTGACGAAGATACGATACTTTTAAAATTGACAAAACGTCACAAGCAAGTACAATTTTTACTTGCTTCTGACGTCACAAGCCCCTACTCTCGAGTTTTGATGCGTTCTATCTTTCCAAATATCTATAAATTTAATAAAAGACACAATACGTGTCCATTATTTTTCAAAACTCTAACTGGCGGACTAATTAGATTTGCAATTTATTAATGCTGTCAACGTGCTTATTGTGCAACGCTTCTCAATTTACGATGTCTCTCTACATAGACCAACGACGCGTTAGCCTTAGCTTGGAACGCAACAAACATGGCTCCCATCACTAGACTGTCAAAGTTTAAATAGTGTGTAATTAGGTACGTAGTTAAGGATGTTACAACACGCGTATAATTCGATTCGTGCGGTTAAGTTAAAGTTTGTTGCTACTCAGGGAGGCGTAGGATCATTATCCCCTCATAGCAAGCAAGCATGCAAAACTTTGGATTTCTCATATGCGTTGCACACGAACTAGGTACATTCTAAAGGCACGTATTCACTTGTAAACAAATGTTTCAGATACAAGTTGCCAGAAGTTTCGGAAACATTACGTAAAAATTTGTAGAAACAATGTTTCCATGCTTTTGCCATCAAAAACTGTCAGTAGTGTTTACCGCAATATGTATCAATGTTTCAGAAACACCTACATTCTTGTTTCTGAAACAGTGTTTATAAATAAAAGTTTACTAGTGAATACGTGGCTTAACAATAGGTATTTTATTCTTCATAGTAACGATTCTTAATATCGCTGGTAACGATGTTCTGCGATATTAACAATTCGGTATGTAAAGTAAAAGCTAACGTAATAATATGCTGATTCCAAAACCATTTCGAAACTTTAGTTTTCTAAACCTTATTTTGTTAATTCCAGCTCTTGAAATTATAAGATGGTGCTTATTTTTACATAAATACACGAATACGCTTGACATCTGTTTGACTTAAATTTTGTTACAGATTCAGCGAAATGGGCTAAATACTTTCGATTCAGTCTTCAATTTAAAAACAAGTTTCTGAATACAAATTTTAATCAATGTATCAACTTTTTAACCTCAACGCTAAAAACTAACTCTCTAACGAAATGTTGTTAAAAAAATCAACATTAAAGCTATTCAGTGACGTCACAGAATAGGGTCTTTAGCAAAAGTTTACAAAATAATTAAAAAATAACTATTGCGTTGTAACCAAAAATATTCAAATTAGTTTCTTCAAATAGCCTGATTTTTAAGGAAAAAATATAAAAACATACCAAAAAGAAACTTTACATACCGCATTGCATATTTCTAACTACAACTAAGCTAAAAATGTTAACGTTAAACTGAGTTTAAGGTCATTGAAAAGCGATAAAAGTTCCAAGTTACAACTACACGATAGCTATACCGCAGTTGAGCTATTACCGGTTTCATAATTGTTTTTCATTAATTAATGTCCTAGCTTTAATATGTCAAAACTTCAAAAGGTTCCTTTGTTACAACCAGCTCATGCATAAGTAGTGTTTCGGGAGTAATTGAGACAAAAACACAAGAACAAAACTTACTTAAACAAACGAGAACGGTAACAAATAGACAATTAAAAACTCTGTTAACGATGTTGCGAAACAACCAAAAAAATACACCAAACTAAAATGTCCATTCTAAAAAAAATATTATTTATCTTACACAGCGACGGAACGAATAAGCCAACCAATAAAACTCTGAATTCTGGTGTTGAAGCTAGACCGCTGTAGTGGCAGTAACAAATTGACCCGTCGCCGTCCCCGGATCTATTAACGGATTCTGTTTTGCTCAAAGCCTTTCTGCACTGGACTGAAGATTCTAGGACCACGGTATCTATGAGAATGTAGACCGTCAAATAGTTTATGGAGGAGATTCTTGAAAATGATTTTCAAGGTTGAAGGGGCAGCTAAGAGCATATTCTGGTCCTCATTTTCTTGTTGGATAGTAAGACCAGATTATATTTTAGAGTTATTTCGACAATGTATTTACTATGTTCCCTATATAGGGTGTAAACGAATTCGCGTAATTCCTGAAAACCACATGATCTACAACTGGTGTAGATTGGCCCAGCAAGGGATTTAGCTTGATTAAAAATAAAAAAATGAAAATCTATTTTTTTTTTCATGCGGTTTTGATATCGATCGTATCTGAACCACCTAATAAGGATTCAATAAAAAGATAAGTTTTTTTTTTAATTTATTTGAATGAACATTTCGATGCCACCCACGCATAAATTAATGAAAGCACGGCGACACTGCTGGCGGGCACAACTAACGTGATATCGCTCTTTGCAGTCAGATAACTCATGACTCTAAAAATTACTCAGAAATAGAAAACCAAGATTTTATTTTGAATTTTTTTAGTTGATTTTCAAAAATTCCCATTTAAGGTTAATCTGTGTCACCAGTAGATCACGTGGTTTGAAGGAATTACACGAATTCATTTACACTCTGTATTTTGCACAAAAATTACGTTGTGACGTAATTTTGTTACAGTGCAATTTATTCTGAATAATCCGATTCTAAAATAAAGGAGCAAAAATATTACCTAGAAATCTAGATCAATCAGAACAGTCATATATACCTATCTACCTGCCCAGGCCCAAGTTATCCTAAAATGAATAGCCACGCCGTGGACCCAGGATATTGATGTAATAAAGGCAGGATGGGAGGGACCGGAATGTGGCGTCATTTTTCAAGACATTTTCCCGCCAAATATCCAACAATATGGCCGCGTGCTTGTAACACAAATAATTGAAAATTGATCCCTTGGGTATCTCTCAATCAAATTGCCCGTTTGTTTTTTATTTTATCCTCAATATAGGACACAGAGTTTCATCACGCGTTGACGCATATATGTAGGTGTTATAGTGACTGACCTATTTCTGCTTATTGCTGCAACATCGGTGGTTCATTGCTTTATGATAGTGCGAACTTTTTGCGGACAAAAAGACAGTTTGGCAAAACAACTCGATTTTGTAAAAATCTAGTTTAAGTTTCCATTTTACTATTCCAACATGCATAACATACCTGATCAGATTTCTTTATGTTCTAAAATTTATATTCCGTTCAGTGGGCGACAAGTCACGTCCGATTTAGATAGGATTGGTACCTGTTTCAGACGTTAACTTTTCACGGGTTAGTGGCTCTCAAAGAATGCGAGAACACGTACCAGTTTTGCCAATAAAAGCAGCCCTAAGCGAAGTGTTATAACAAAAGGGTTGTAAGTTTGAATTGCCCCTTCTATTGTAATGTTACCACGGATTCTGTAAACAGAGAGTTTTTGATTTCGCACAAAGGAAGTTTTTCCGTTGTCTGTATACTCTCGGTTCAAACGAAGATGGAATTCAATAAAATCAGCTGGCGGTTCGTCATTAATATTTATGGTTGAATATTCACGAAAGGCAAATACTAGATATTATTATTTTGTGAAATGCTTTGTAACAGAAGTCAGAGAAATTGTAATAGTATTGTCTATTATTATCTACTATCTACTATATTATCTATGCATACTTTTCGACTCACTACATGCCTTCAT
Source organism: Amphipyra tragopoginis (assembly GCA_905220435.1). Lineage (NCBI taxonomy): Eukaryota > Metazoa > Arthropoda > Insecta > Lepidoptera > Noctuidae > Amphipyra > Amphipyra tragopoginis. The sequence goes on along the minus strand of HG992005.1, from coordinate 12,418,237 downwards.
TTGGGTGCTCCTTGCTGTGCTGCGCATTGCTGTCACTGCGGTGAAGCCGTCGTCAGCCTCGGACACCATGGCTTGTCTTGCAGCAGGAGTGCATGCCGTATAGCACGCCACGCCAACTTAAATGATCCGTTGTGCTCTTGTCACCGCCGGCGTTCCAGCTGTATTAGAACCAAATGGCTTGGCACGTGACGATGGCAAGAGACGATATGGCATGTCATTGATGCCATGGAAGATGGGCCTCTGGTATGGGACGCAACGTGCGTCGATATCCTTGCGCCATCCCATCTACCTAGCTCGGCAGGCTATGCTGGTGCTGCTGCTGCAGCTGCGGAGGCCTTCAAGCGGCGAAAATATAATAACTTTATTAGTAATTATATTTTCAAGCCGTTTGGGGTCGAAACATTCGGGCCGTGGGGTCCGAGTGTCCAACTCCTATTCAGAGATGTTGCAAGGCGGCTAGTCGACACTTCCCGTGACCCGAAGGCTGACCTCTACTTTGGTCAAAGGATTAGCATTGTCATACAACGTGGCAATGCTGCCAGCCTTCTAGGCACGTTACCAGTCGACAGCGATGCGGAGGAATATTTTGATGCCCTATTTTAGTTTATAGTTTTATTAGGATATCTTTTTCTTTATTTGTATATACTTTTATTTGCAATTATGTCAATATTTTTTGTGTAAATATTGTATGATAAAAAATTTATTAATATAGGTCCAAATTATAATAAAATAGAAATTAATTGATAACTATTTCAGTATTTATAGAATATTTTAATACTGATACCAGCCATAATTAATAAATAGGTCTACTTATTTAATTTCCTCTTAATTATAATTACAATATGGATGCGGTACTATTAATTAAATTTTGTTTCAAATTTAATTAATAGCATCCGTTAAATAAATTTATCGGTTTAAGTACAGTCACGTGTAATAATAATAATGTGTACCCGTAGCAAACTCAAAAAGTAACTTCTTTAAAAGAATAGATTGTAATTAAGAAATATTCGGAACTGTAATTCGTATGTATTTATTGAAACTGCGTGTAATATTTTATAATTCTAGTAAATATTTCAGAAGGAAATCGCTTTTGAATTTCGCTATGTGTATGTATAATATTATTACACGTGACTGTACATATACAATATATAATAATAATAATAATATTTTTATTCACATAAAACAGTCACAATTATTACGGAGTCCCTGACTTCTGAGCTAGGTTCAAAGACCTGTATTACAGAAATCAGTGTCCTCTCTCATAGTTGAAAGACACAATTAATTCTATTGTACATTTAATTATTATTGATAAATAAGTAGATACGTATTTTATTTATTTGTTATTTCGATGATATAAAATAATTACTCCCCTTATGTTTAAGACTTTGCATCCCAAAATTAAACAAGCTTTACTCATTGTCGTACAAAAAAACGTTTTAAAAAGAAAGATAATGGAACATCTATAATTTTCAGTAGGTGCCTTATCATATAACGTTTAAATACTCGTAAATCTATAAATTCCAACTAATTACCTTGCTTTACTTCACGCCACAGGAATGGTGGCAATTTCCCGGAGGCAACTTTTATTCATCTACAAAACGGACTTCATTTTAAACATTAATAACGAGAAATAATTTGCAATCACACTTCAGTCATTTTGTCAAGAACTTCGTCGCTCCGAGCAAAGTAATTGTTTTTATTGTCGACACAAAAATATGGAAAACGATTTTCCTAATTTGTGTGAACATTTCGAAACAAACTCCACGAAATGTTTTGATTGTTATTTCTAAGAATATGAATATAAAATTGACTATTTCTTTGTGGCGGACATGCAATTGACTGACTATTTTGTTTAATGCCAACAGGTGTGTTAACCAACTCGAGGAGCTCGTGGCTAAATAATTACAGCCGCATAGACCGATCTTCCGGGTTAAGCTACGCTTGCCGAGGTTGGTCTGTGGATGGGTGACCATTTACCATAGCGAGTTTCCTCCGTGCCTCGGAAAGCACGTAAAGCCGTTGGTCCCGGCTGTCATTTGTAGATCTTTGACAGTCGTTACTGTTGGTCAGAAGCCAGAATGTCTAACAACCAGTCTTACCAAGAGTATCGTATTGCCCAGTTACTGGGTTGTGGAGGTCTGATAAGCAGTCGCTCCATGTAAAATACTGATATTCAGCTGCATCCGGTTCGACTGGAAGTCGACCCCAACATTGTTGGGAAAAGGCTAGGCAGATGATGAGGAGTGTTAACCAACATTGATTAGCACACATATTGGCCATCAAACAAAATATTGGCTGAAAAGAACCGGTTTGGTTTGATGAATAACCAGCGCTTTTCTGTTTACGAAGCCAAAAGAAAAGATCAATGAGTTGCTTGGTTAATGGTCCTGAAAAATATTAAAAACTATTTCTCTTACAAACGGCTGTACGGTCTCACTGACGTCCTTTTTTTCGCTTACGCGGTAACCTACTTTGGGCCTGCTATGTGCGACTAAATTATAACAGAATAGCAATAATTACAGTTTCATTAATTCAGTACACGTACCTTTAGCAACGTGACCATCAATACAGAAAGAATCGCCTTTTTACTGACTTACAGTGAACTTTAAATAAGAAACATAAATTTAACTTTGGGTGAATCTTTTCTGTGTATTCAACAAATCCAGTGTGCGGAGTTTATTATAAACCCGTACATAGGTACCTAATTGGTAACGGGGGCCTAATTCTCCTAAAATAAATCTTGATAAATCACAACTGAACCAAGGCCGAACCGTTCATTCAGACCGTTCTCAATTTCAAAAGCTATCAAATTGTTTGACACAAAAAACAAAATCAATCATTTGAAAGTTTTCGAAAACAAAAACTGGCTGACGGTTCGATTGCGTTTGGCAACAATTTATTTTAGGAGAATTGGACCCCCGTTGATCGATTTTTAAGGTATAAAAACTGAATTCTTTTTTTTGCCCTTTACGAATGATATAAGTTTTCGCTACGAGCATATTTGTGTAAGTATCTATGTAACCGTGTTATTTTACCAATACCGTTTAAGTTTTGATTTTAATCGTTTTGCACTGTTGGCTTACTAATGACTATTCTTAATTGTCTGTACACATACTTGAAGACGTTCTTTGACAACTTACAAAGCATTTCTGCTTTACTGATAGGTTGTATATGTTGTCGTCCGATCATAGAATTGGACGCATCACGATGTATCTGGGCATATCATGAAACAGCGCCTTTTCTCGAAATGACCTGTGCCTGTAGACAAATGTCAATCGATGATCGCTAGAGAATAGAAACGACAGTGAGATGTTCTGGATTGACATAAGCTTTCTACCGGTCAAACGATCTATTATGTCATTTACATACATTTAATTGGCATATCTATTCTCTGGTGATCATCGATTGCCATTTGGCTACAGGCACTGCTGTCTAGTCGTCATCGTCATATCAATTAAAAATCGGGGGGAACAATGAGGAACCAACGTTTGTTGATATTCCTATTCCTAGCTCAACGCATTGCCACATCGAGATGGCCAAACCAAACTGTGTATCGTATGATCATTTCAAGAAATAGTTACATTTCCCGCTGTCCCCACTTTGTTTTTTACTTTCATATTTTTTCTTACGAACACGTAAAATGGCTGTTTCAAACCATATTGTTTATTGTGAAATAGAAATGGTTAATAACAGATCATGACTTGTGAATTGCAAAAATAATTTCCACTGATTATGAGCTCTTATGAGCAATAGCATGAAGATAATTATGTACGCCTTAGCGAAAATCCGATCAAAATTAGTCCCAACATTGCTAGGTTTCGGTATCAGTATCTAACGCTCAATTAAAATGTAAATTAATATCAACGTTGGAATATTTAAAAGTTCCCAATGAGTTTTGTTTTGACACCCTAAAGAATCGATATGCCAAACTATTAATTGGAAAATCGCCAAACGCTTAGCTTCGAACGATATAACGGGTAAAAGTTAGGGTTATCATGAAATGAGCCCAACTCTACGATTGGACGACGACATATACACGGTTATGTATCGTATGTATGTATATTATAGTTTTCACCAAACTTTTGATGACAATTAATTATGTCAATTATATTGATTTATATCGTTTAGCTTCTTTTTTACCATTTGTGAGAACTTCGTAGACTTGCTTGATGCATACCCACTTTAATTTGTAAATTACTATTATTCAAATAGTGTTTTTTTGTTGTTCTTTATTCTTGTACTTAAGACTCGGCACTTCATTACTTACCTACTGGTCTGTGCTCAAGACTACATTGTTCTCTCGTATCTATTCCAAATCATAGCAATGTATTTATTGAAATTGTTAAAGATATTGATTTTAAATGAGTAACCATGGAGTTTCTTGCTGGCTCTTCCCCATAGGAAACGACAAATTGAAACTGTGCACCTAAATTCGACTTTTCATAAACGCCTGTATTGTTTTTTTATGTGAAATAAAAACATTTGATTTGATTATGTTTTGAGATTTTCTCCTAAATGTGGCGACTGGCCTGAGCATCCGATCGTAATGTAATTCGGAGCGAGCTTATTGCGTTACGTCTGCTAAAATCTGCCTAACAGCTTGTTCTGAACTGTCTGTTCGGTGCACTGACTGTCCCAATGCTCACCTTGTAACATGTTACAGTAGAATACATATTTTTATTTACCTCACATATTTAATTTACTCGCATTATCATGACTTTAATGGATACTCGATTTCAGGCGAATAATAACTTCTTTAGAAACTTCTTTTGGTTAGATTATACATCCACAGTCAGTAGTAACAGATTGCTTGCCTCAATAGTAACGACATCTAAGGCTGTCACACATGGTATACATACTATAATTTTGTATTTACGAGTATTTGCGCATAAAACTTATATCTGAGAGTATCGCAAACTGAAAAGATACTATAATATAAATATGAAAACCGATACATTCAGTTCTTAAAATTCTTATCTGCAGATATTATCTTCACGTAAATTTTGTATTACCGATTATTGTATTGCGATACCTATAAGCGCCGCAATCTACCAGGTGAATGATCGCAACAGTTGGAGACAGACCGTGGACTATTTGAAATGGAGTCACGATCCTCAGCAGTGAGGAAACGATTAAGGGCCAAAACTGCGTTAAGCGGGCGCCCGCGACATGCTCCGTGGGCACTCGGCGGTCCCCGTCGCGGGTACCCGTCGCGGAGACCTATTTTATCACACAGCGTACACATAGCGTTATTGACTAAACAAGCCCGTGCGTGGAACCGCGCGTGCCCCCGCGCGGTCGTCCGTCGCACGGAGGCGGGACCCGTTGCGCGGGCGCAGGGCCCGCCTCCCAGCGACGGGTGCCCGCGCGTTTCCCCGCGACGGTGCACTTTTGTATGGGACCGCGCGGGCGTCCGCTTAATGCAGTTTTGGCCCTAAGAGGAGGATATTTTGTATCTGACAGAATCTGTTGATATCGGTCGGTATCTTTAGATGCTTAATGATAAATATCTGCGCCGTGATTGTTAGTCCATTGATTTCTATGAAGAGCGTTAGAGTAAGATACAGATATCTTTTGGTATTTGCACCGTGTCTGGCAGCCATAGGGCGAGGCCACAACACTGCGTTGCGGCGTCGTATCGCAAAAACGACGTCGCACAGCAATACACAGTTACAGTTTACGCGTCGTAGATTTTTACGATGCGACGCCGCAACGCAGTGTTGTGGCCTCACCCTTACGCGCGATCTCAAGCTAAAACATTATCTACATTTTGTTTGGTGTTTCTTCTAGAATCTAGACCAACATTTATTATTTAGTATCTAGGTCAACGTAAATATAGAATAGCTTAACAATTATGAACATTATCTTTATCAATACTCCCACACATACACTTAGCTCCATTTGTGGTACTCAACATTGAGGCTTTCATCCCTCCAATAGCGCTAAATATCTTCTCCATGTACCGTAATATTAAATTTTCTCGAATAAAAGCCCATCGGAGTAAGAACCCCGAAAGATTATTATGCCCTTTAGGACCGCAAGGCGCCTTTGAAGAGCCCAGAAGTGATCTCTGATATTTCCTTAAGTATTTTCTAAAAGTATACCTACAGGATATTGAAAATATTGATTTGGCGTTTTCTTTTTGCGTCACGTTTTTCGTTGGGATTTGTTTGCGCATTTTGTCAGTCATCGTTTTAGCTTTCAGTTTTGTATTTTTTGGCGAAAATGACTTCTCGTTTTGTGCCTGTTCATTAATTTCTTTCTTCGACGCAGTAATTTATACGGATCTTCTAAAGACGAACATTTTGCTTATTTGCTACGGATTTTCATATTTTTATTTATTACTAGCTGTGCCCGGGGCTCCCTCCAGGAAGTTGGAAATCAATATTGTGTCGCAATAACTAAACAAATTTCTTGATAACTTTGAATTCTAATATTATTTGATTGAGCTAACCGTCTACGATGAAACTATGTTATTCCGAGATATGCACAACATTTGTGTATAAAAGTCAACCGCATTGTTTCAGTACTTTTTACTTAACGCTATTATTTTTAAATATTTCCAATTTAAGTACACACGCGCCAATTCAACAGATTTATTATACACACACCACAGAAGTCTAAGCAACACGCATCATTTACAGAAACTGTATGTTTTATTAATTGATACTTTATTTTTTTCTTAACAAAGTAGATTGGTACACAATCTTTTTGTTCTCGGAAACTTAAACTGGCTGATTTTAAAAATAGATTTTTTTCGATTGTGTTTTGTTTTCATTAAAATAAAAGCAATTTTTTTCCCCAGATTTCATGTGTTTCGTTGCTTGATTTTGGTATTTATCTCAATTTTATCATTTTGAAAAATACAGTTTTTGAAAAAAAATAGTGGTGTGTCATTTTTTATGTCATGGAGCTGCCATTTGATTGCTGATGAAATGCAGAGAGCTGTAGGAATACTACAAGCGGGAAGAAATCAGTCCCAGGTATTTCGGCATTTTGGTGTCAATAGGAGCGTGTAGTGCTGGACGTAAAGTATAACACTACCCCATCTCTCCCCATGGGTGTCGTAAAAGGCGACTAAGGGATTCACTAGAGGATGGGCAGCAGCATTCTCTCAGTATTTTAACTACCGTACTGCGATCGCCAACCCGCCTGCCAAGCGTGGCGATTATAGCAAACCCCCCAACATGGCTTGGGGCAGGTCTATGTCCAGCAGTGGACGTCTTTCAGCTGAATGATGAGGAGCGTGACTTATCGTCTTTGGCAGCGTTACCTTAATACAAGGGATCCTACTGAGCAGCACCCAGGACGTGGAAGGAGTACAACTGCTCGACAGGACCGATACATACAAATGACTGCAAGACGTCAGCCGATGTTAACCGCCCGGGAAATAGGTTTAAAGCTACAATTCTCAAGTGGTGTTGTTAGCCACCAAACCGTGAGAAATAGGCTGTATGTATACGGCCTACGAGCACGAAGCCGCCGTCCAGTTAGGTGCCCACCTGTACGCCATGGGAATCGCGCCCGTCGAAACGAATGGTGTAGGGAGGGAACACTTGACATGGACTTAGGATAAAATTTTGTTTTGCGATGAGTCCCGGTTTGGATTTAGGCCTGATACAAGAAGGGTAAGAGTGTATCATCGTCCCGGAAATGCTGCACGGCTGAGATGCATCCAAGTAGTGCACCCTGACAGTGGTTCCAAAGTGATGGTATGGCGGGTATTATGAATAACAGACGAACTGAGCTTGTTTTTGTAGATAGCAATATGAACGCTGAAAGTTACGTTGAAGATGTTCTCGAGCCTTATGCTCACCCATTTGCACAAATTCCTGGCTCAGATTTCACGCTGATGCATGACAATGCGCGTTCGCACACAGCTCGTAGGACCAGAGAGTACTTGGCAATGGAAAAAATCCGGGTATTGCCGTGGCCTGTACAATCGCCAGACCGCAATCCCATCGAGCATGCATAAGACATGCTCCAGAGACGTGTTCTAGAGAAGCTGGATGGAGTTTCGACAACCCAACAACTGAAAGACTTATTAAAATTCTATTGGGAGCGCTTGCCGCAGGATCAGATAAACAATCTTATAAATTCAATGAAAAATCGTTGTTGATAAGTTTTAAACAACAGAGGCGGTCACGCTTTGTATTGAATTAACAAATAATAAAAAAAATGTCGTTATTTAATTTTGTAAAACACGAAAAGTTTAATTTCGTTTTAACTTTATTTTATACTACGTATGTTACGGTACACATGTTGTTAATTATTGTGATTAAATGAACAATTGAATGAAGGGTTTTGTTGCTTTAGTCATAAATGCATCAAAAAATGCTTAGTTGTCCTAACGATGTTATAAATGCGAACGTAAGTTTGTTACCTTTTCACGCCTAAACCACTGAACCGATCATCCTGAAATTTTGCATATACGTTATCAGGTATACAGAAACCGACGTATAGTACCTTTCATCCCGAGAAAAAGTACTGTTCCCGAGGAAAACAACAATCAATTTCATAGATCGCGCCACGTGTTTTTCGAATCACGATTGAATTATATTATCGTAGAAACTTTAGTAGAGTGTTAAGAGTTTTTTTGAGCTTAATTAACGCGAGCGAAGCCGCTGGCAAAAGCTAGTTATTTATAAAAGAAATATAAATATATTGCAATAGTAAAAATCGTTCAAAAGTTCAAAACCTGTTGCTTAGATTTTTTTGATGAGTGTATGTATAAATAGATTTATTAGACTTTGTCCCGTTTGACACTAGTCGCACCTGATGGTAAGCGCAGACAGGGTCTAAGATGGTGATTCAAGTTAAGATGCAACAAAATGACTATGTTATATTCATCCTTATACTGACCTTAATATACACACATAACACTCACCATCTGTTGCGTAACTAGATAATCTAAAATCTTCCAAAACAATCGATATAGAGCTTCATGTAACCAACATGCCACTAATAAGAAGTAAAAGTTTTAGTTTGCAAGTACGTATGTACTTTACGAACTAGATCGGTTACGGTTGGCTAGTGAGTTAGTGCACTTAACGAAACTGCTTTTACACTGTGCCAGTAATATAGTCGTGAACTTTACGATAAATAGTACGAGCTGAGGTCGTTGAAACAAGGGAGATAGTCTATCTGAATAGCCTTTTCCCAACTAAGTTGGGGTCAGTTCCAGTCTAACCAAATGCGGCTGAACACTAGTAATTTACACCTCTACAATCCAGTTACTGAGCAATGCCGATATCATAAGGTTAGACCGGTTGTCAGACTTTCGGGCTACTGACTACCATTAACGACTATCATGGATATTTGTATAACACCCGGGATCGACGGCTTAAAGTGCTCTCTGAGGCACGGAGGGGTTTCGATGTAAACACAAGGTCTGACACAAGTTGTAAAACAAGGGATATTATATAACATTAATTGTCGCCTCAGTATACAAAGTAGGTGTAATGCGATACAATGTATGAATCGAATATGTATAATACATTCCTTCTTCTCTCGTGTTGACACGTGTTATGTGAGAGTAGCTTATGCCGTGGTGAAAAGATAAGCTACTCAGCAATGTCAACCCTCTAGTCGCATTCGCGATGCCGGTTGCCCTCATAGAGAGCTCATTTTAAATGTAGGTTTTTTTCGAAAATACACCGTTACAATAAAAGCAACAAGACCTCCTGAAAATACTATTTTACTACGTAGTAGCGTTTTTATGGTTTTATACCTAATACCAAGAATCTTCGAGTGTTCACTCTTAGCGCAAACGTAATGCCGAGGTCCCTCCTGGAAGGTCCACTAACCATATGTATGGCTGCATGGCGTATGAGCTCTATGAAGTGTGGTGGACTCGAATGTGTTAAAACACCCTAAGGCTAAGTTCATATGACCGCGCGGTACAAGATCAAGCTAAATAGTGTTTTCGTCTACATTAACGCGCGGCACAGCGCGGCGCGCTCCGTCTCGTGCGCAAGGTCTTGCACTGCGCGGTTAGTAGTTCCGCGCGGTACAAGATCAAGCTAAATAGTGTTTATCGTCTACATTAGCGCGCGACATAGCGCGGCGCGCTCCGTCTCGTGCGCAAGATCTTGCACTGCGCGGTTAGTACTTCCGCGCGGTACAAGATCAAGCTAAATAGTGTTTATCGTCTACATTAGCGCGCGACACAGCGCGGCGCGCTCCGTCTCGTGCGCAAGATCTTGCACTGTGCGGTTAGTAGTTCCGCGCGGTACAAGATCAAGCTAAATAGTGTTTTCGTCTACATTAACGCGCGGCACAGCGCGGCGCGCTCCGTTTCGTACGCAAGATCTTGCACTGCGCGGTTAGTAGTTCCGCGCGGTACAAGATCAAGCTAAATAGTGTTTATCGTCTACATTAGCGCGCGACATAGCGCGGCGCGCTCCGTCTCGTGCGCAAGATCTTGCACTGCGCAGTACAGTTCCGCGCGGTCATATGAACTTAGCCTTAGCCTCTGAAATAAATGAATTCATGACTGCCTCGTTCGTCTAGTGGTTGCAAGCGTGGCTGGTCAGCGTAAGGTTCGATCCCCGGGTAGGGCAAACTGTTATTGAGTTTTCCATTTGGAATTTCTCAGTACCAGCCCGCAGTCTGGATTTGTGCCCGGTTGATAGCAATAGGCCCGCCCCTTATTACATGGGACTTAAACATAAGGGCGAACTGAGGGTGTACTATATACCTCTGCCCAACCCTTCGAGAAAAACAGGCGTGATGTTTTGTTACTTCATAATCTATTGAATGTTACATTTGTTTTTAATACAATTGTACATTTTATAAATTATTATTTATCTCCCAGAGATTTCGTGAACAACGATCAAGGTCAAGATTATATTCATTAAGGAAACACTTATCGTGTTTTTATGTATTTTATTATGGGTGATAAATCTTCTGTTTTTTCGGATGTCGTATTGTGTGCCAAACAAAATAAAAAGACATTGTTTATTGTATGTAAATTCAGACTTCTGAATACAGGGCGAAAATCTGATTAACATTTTTCGCAGCTAACATTTGCTATCGTAAAAACATGTCTCTTTTTTGCGCTAAGACAAATTTCCTAGATGCGTCATGTAAATCGATTTAGGTTGGTGTTTATCAACATTAATTCTCTGTTTAAACAACCGTTTACCTAAAATTCTAAGTAGCTCTGGATTAAATAGCTATTTATGATTATTTACGGTTTACTCACGTGCATTTTTCGGGATTGCCCGACTAGTTTCGGACCCAAACGGAGCCCTTAATCATGAGCTGAAAACGCGGCGAGGTCGCTATTAAGGTCATCATGGCATCACGATGATCATGATTAAGGGCTCCGTTTGGGTCCGAAAAATGCACGTGAGTAAACCGTAAATAATCATAAATATGAATGTGTCTGACGAAAGTTATAATACATAAATAGCTATTGTTGTATCCTAGTACGTTTTGTCTCTTTTTCTTTCTAATAACAATGAACAGTGGTCCACTGGTCACCATCCATTTGACAAGCATCATGATTCTGTCAATGTACCTGTAATGGATTTTGGAAAAGTTCGAAGACGGTTTGTTTATTGTCGAAAACCGCCGCGTCGCGCCGGTCCCAAAGCCACCGCCTCCGTCACCGAGAACGAGATGACGTTGCCGAAGTAGCGATACGTACATTACTGTGAATGCGTGTACACCGCACGTCCGTCATCCGAGTGCCGTCATTTCGGCCACCGAGATTGTGAGTAGTTCGGCGCTACCGCTAGAACTCCGCCGAGATCGTGACGGACCAAAATGCCGGCAATACAAAACGCATCTGCTCTTGTCCACTACATCCGAAAGTGACGGCGCCTTTGCACGGATTTTTGTCTTGTGTTGGGAACCACCGATATAGGTCGCGGTGGACAAACGATCTTCACGTTGTTCCGAACTCAGTCCGAAATAATCTCGTTTCTCGGTGACGGTGGCGGTGGACAAACACTCTTATTCCGAAAATCGAATTGCGCAGTTTCAGCTAACGAATTTCCAACGGCTTTCCAACCACAAAAGTGCTTCAGACCCGACGATGGATTTGATTTTCGCGATTTGACATTTTGTTTTTCCTTCACCCTACTCCCAAATGTTAATTGACATCTAGTAGTTCGTTGTTTGACAATACATTGATCATATAATATTTCAATGTTCGTCACTGTTTCGTTTTTGTTCCGAAACTTCGACTTTCGTTTTTCGAAGTAGGCCCTAAGTTGTTTGGTAATTGCATTTAGAACGTCTAATGTACGATTTCCTCCAAACAGGCCGCGCCAGAGCGCGCCTGAGCGCATTTCACACTGTGCTACAGGAAATTCAGGTTTCTATACAATAGTTAAGTTTCATGTTTGCATGGAACTTACATTGCTTGGAACTCGGTTAGATCCGCGCGTATGCCGCGTCAGCCGGTCGGCTCCTCGCGTACGTGGACGGCGGCGCTCGGCCTTCATCGCATCCGACTGCAACACGAAAGCATCACTAGTTGCTGAGAGCATGCTAGCGGATACGCGAGCATTGGAACACGCGCATGCGCCCGGGTTCCAGCAGATTGTAGCCGTCGCGGTCGGCAACGGGCGCATCCGCTGCGACACTGCGCGGCGCTCCTGCGAGGTCCGGTTGGTGGAAATCGTACATAATGGTACATAAACACCAAGTCAATGAAGGCCAATTAAACTGGATTCATTCTGTACAATGTTTGGTCAAATTCAACTAATGACGAACATTCATTGGCGTTTATCTTGGTTTGGACGCTTCATAAAACTAATAATAACTAGAATTTTGTACAAGGTTTCGTGTGTGCAATTACTAATAAACATACGACCAATAACATTAAACAAAGCGCCCGAGGAAAATTCTAGGATGAAAAAGGCATGGCAAAAAGGTATTTTTCCTTTAGACATCCCCGTAGTTCTGTGAAGGGTAAAAGTGGGACATTTATTTTTATAGCCAGTGGAATTGTCAGCGCCCTACTTGCATTCGAGTCTGTGTAATTGGCTCTCAGTGTAGTGAACATTATTGCGTAGAAATTTTTCTTAAGTTTTGTGCTACTTTTACCGTCGAGAATAAAAGGAAAACGTAACAAAAGTAATTGAAATATGGGAAACATAATCTCAATATGCAAATGCACTGTATACCAAGCACCATTTCATTTAATTTTCCACTTCGAGATAGCCAAAACTAATAACGAATAATAATAATAATATTCTCTGATCTCTGAGTACTTTAACAACCATACTGCGATCGCCAACCCGCCAACCCTTTTGGGGGAGGCCTATGTCCAGCAGTGGGCGTCTTTCGGCTGAATGATGATGATGAATAATAATATAACCGCAAAATTTCATGTAATTGCATTTCTATGATACCTTTAATTGTAGGTAGGTACACTTCCGGACACCTGAATCGAGCCACCCTTCATTTTTTTCTTGTTTAAGGCCAGTTTCTTTACGCATGATCGCTTGATATCTGCAGGCAATACTGATACAGTTTTTTATTCAGTGACATAAAAAAGTACGCGAGGATTTTTCTGTTAGGTGGGAACTTTACAAACTTTTATACAAAAAAATACAGGGTGGCTCGTTTCTGGTGTCCGAGAGTGTATTATGCTAAATAATAATAACGTTATTATTATGATAGCTGTGAAACGTGCGTAAAATATGTTTTTAGAATAGACTCGTTACGACAAACTACTTTTCGTTTTAGGACTTTTGGTAAGCCTAAGTAAAAAAATACATTATTTGCATATTGCACGTATGTAGAAAGTTGCGACGATACCCATAAGAGCCTCATTGTTTGGTAATGCTTAAGTACCTTCGGCACACCTTCGGCACACCTACGGCAGTTAGTCTCGCTACCAACTCTACTGACTGGATAATCTTTCCATTACAAGTATGACTTAGTTTCTTATGGCTGACACGGAAGAAGATGAGTTTTTCAGAAATAAACAGAAGAAACGCGATAGACGCTTTGTTTCAAATGGTCTTTTTTTTAAGAACATTGCCCTTAGCTCTTCTTGAAAGTTACCACTGCTTTGGAGTTATGCAAGTCTCGAGCACCACACAGAGTTATGGAAATAATACCCGCCAAAATATGACAACGACGTTGTATAGGTAGTTATGTAAATAAGGTATTTCTCTCGACGGAAAATTCTCCATGAAAAAATCTAAAATACGCGTTTTAAATCCAACTTTGTAATCTCATCCGCTAATTCTTGAGTCGCGGTATTGAATAAGACTGCCTTTGAATAAAAACAAAAGAATTTAGAATAATATTAAAACGGTCTTTTATTTTTTTAGATAAGCCTTTTGCAAAATGTTATACCGCGAGACGACGTTCTTAATCGGACAACGTTCCACGAATTTTTACGAGGTATCGCCGAGGTTGCGGGGAAAGTGTAAATAATGAGATTAATTGTCCTAACATACACACTTAAAATTGGTTCGATATTATTGATACTGAAAACACCCATTGATTAGAAACAGACGGACCACGGGTTAGAGCGATTACGCACTGCATCCAATCCGAATCCGTCAAAATACGGATATAAAAAATTCGGACCGAATTCGGATATTGCTTTACGCACTGCATCCGATCCGAATCCGTGAAAATACCGATCTAGACTAAAAATCTCGGACCGAATTCGAATATCGCTTACGCACTTGTCCGATCTCTGATCCAAATTCAAACAATTCAGGAGCCATTTTGGCATATCCATTTGGCGTCCGATTTGAATCCGAGGTAATGCGAAAGCGTTCATACAACCAGTACTACGGCTACTTCCGTCCGTCAATTGTTCTTCCGAATTAGAAACTCACGGATGACGGATAGAAATCGGATGACGGATGCCGGATGTAGTGCGTAAACTACCATACAAATAGTTCTATGGCTACTTCGGAACGTTTTTTCACGGATTCGGAACGGATGCAGTGCGTAACCGCTGTCAGCGCTCAAAAATGTCAGAACCGAATGTAGATTATGTAAGCCATACACACTACGGTCCACCCGGAGAGATTACCTGTTCAGGTTTCCTGCGCAGGCTTATCTGCACAGGTAGGCCTCTCCAGTGGACCGTAGCGTGTCTATTTGCTGATGAATGGAAGGTGATATTGTTGGAATGCTTGTGTATTGCGAGAAGACTGAGTGAAAGGGTTAATATTTCATATTCTATAATGTTAATTTATGTTATCATCATGCAAAATACGCGCTTAGACGTGGAGTTGCGGATACCAGCCCGTTATACCTTATGTTATGTGTAACTATCAGTGTAATTTATGGCTTTGTCATTCTGATTTTTAAATAAAATAAATAAATGGCTGCCATTAGACGCGAAAAAGATGACTAATGGCGGCCATATACGCTACGGTCCACCGGTGAGGTGTACCTGTGCAGGTGTGCCTGTGCAGGTAGACCGGAGCGTGTATTGGAATTGACCTGTGCAGTTTTTGGAACCTGTATAGGCGACCGGAGTAAGATCGAAAATCAATTCTTTCGAGTGACACCGTACGCTGACCTGAAGTACTACGGTACGGTACTACGGTATACCGGACCGTCCCATACACGCTACAACATGAGGTCGACTTGCGCAAGCAAACTTGCATAGGTAAACCTTTCCGGTAGACCGTAACTTGTATGGCTAATCTATCTATCCTCAGCTATGATCAGCTGTCTGTGATGTGTGACATTTTAGATCATATATTATTTGGGGTCACGAATTAGAAGCTCCATTACTGAATTCGTAACTAAAGCAGGTATGAAGAATTTTTAAAAAAACGAAAATAAAATAAAACATGGATATGTGGAGAAACCAGGTGTGGTGTTCCTCCAACCAAAGGGAGGATCCTCCAACCAGGCGGAGTCTTGTGCCTGGCGGGCTACTGCCCACCAGTTGATGTTGGGAGGTTGTATATATACTATCTGCGTGTTAAATCTTGATTGCGCGATGTAGGATAGTTCGCTAGTTCGCATGTGGCGAGATAGATGCCGCCACATCACTCCCCCCCTGAGACCGGAGGTCGATCGTCTTGATGAGTCAGCGGTCGTTGAGTCTTGAGAACTTGCCAGGGCCAGTGAGGGGTTCCTTTGAGTCGAAACCGGATACCGCGTCATTCCAGTGAGTCGGAACTGTGAGAGCGATGAGTGGTGGCTGTGGACTGCGTCGACCAGGAGAGAAATGCCTCTGCTAGTTGACCGGCCGAAGTGCAGTATATATGCGCCGAGGATGCTGGCTGGCTGTGGGACTCGCTGCTTGCTGCTCGATTGAATGCTGAGCTGCTGAGGGAGTGATGATGTGGCTGCCGAGGCTGCGAATCTTGATTGCGCGATGTAGGATAGTTCGCTAGTTCGCATGTGGCGAGATAGATGCCGCCACAGATATAAAAATTATCGAATTTTGAAATTTTAACACTTGCTTTAAAACCGTCATCAGTGATACTTTAAGTGGCCTGCGGATTAGTACCGCCTTTCCGACTAACCTTGTATACAATACACTGCATTTTAGAAGACTTTATGTTCAGAAACGGAGTAAGAAGTCCACTTTTTTGAGATGAATTATTAATTCAGAACAAGTCTAATTTGTCAGTAACGTTTCTAAATACCGATAGGCAATTTTTTTACTCTTAAAATTAAACTGTCTAAAACTTGAAATAAATTAAAATAAACACTAGATACCTTATTATAAGAACGGCTCCAGTTTCGGAATTAAATTTACTTAAGTTTAAGATAGTAAAATATATTTTTTGAGAATTCTTTATGTACTAAAAGTGGTGACGAGTTGCGTCTCAAGAGGAATTTCAATTTAATAAAAAATACAAGACATTTTTGTAGTAAGTTAAGAAAAAGGTAAAAGTATCAAAGGGCTTTACAAATTGAGACGAAGCTGAGTAGATAAAAAAAAAAAAAAACAATATATCATTCCGAAGATACGTGTAATAGAAAAAGTAATTCCCGGGAGTGTTGCTCTATTTGGTAGAGGCCTAATCTCAAAATACTGATTGAATCTCGATACGGTTCGCAGAAAAGTAGTTCTTCGCAAATAATTTTTGAATATTAGCCTTAAGCACACATTTCACAGAACCCGCGAGACCGTTACAAACGCAAATATATTGACTCGAAGTCTCAAGAGGAACTTTCAAAAAAGAAACAATAAGCAGCAAGCAAACAAACCGTAGTTTCTCAATAAAAATCCTACGCTTGATTCTCCAATCCCGCTCACAAAGAAGATATTTGCGGGGAAAGTTTTAAAAATTGTTGTGCTCCAGATTTCCAGCTCTTTGTCCTAGTCACGAGCGAGTCCTCGGGGAACGTTCTCGAAACACGCTTACGGTCAAAGTATGTGCCAACGGGCCTTTTTAAATATTTTTCTACATACACAAGTAAGTTATAGGTGGTGCGCCAATATAATTTTTAAAAGAATATTGAAAGGTTTTTGAGGGTAGCCACACCCTTTAGTCGCATTCGCCATGCCGGGTGCCCTCGTGGAGAGCTCATTTTAAATGCAGGTTTGTCTTGGAAAATTCACCGTCATGAAACAATAAACACCGATCTTAGGCCGTGGCCCCATGTCTACGGTGCGGCGCCGGCCGCCGTGAGACGGCGCGGCGCCGCGCCGCAGCACGGCACCGCGCACGGCGACACGGCGCCGCGTACGGCGACACGGCGCCGTGTAGGTTGCACCGTACGTCCGTGGCTGGCGTGAATATGACATGTCTAAAAGTGCAATATTTCAGGGCAGCCATTTTAAAGCTTTGACCTCTTCTGGTAAATCGGTAAATTGTATGTGTTTTAGTTGTTTTAAAATATACAGGATGTTAACGAATTCGTGTAATTCCTTAAAACCATTATGATCTGCTGCTGGTGTAGATTGTCCCGGCATGGAAATTAGGCAGATTTAAAAAAAAACTTTTTTTTTCATGCGGTACCTACCTATGGCTAAGTGATCGAATCTAAACCACAGGATTCAGTAAAATACAAATGTAAATGACGTCAACGTCAACATCCAAGATGGCGGCTGTGAAATTTTACAAGATATGCATCATGGGTGTCGTGTCCATGGTTTTCGGGGGCGATGATGACGAAAGTGAGGTCGAAATCAAAATCCAGGATGGCAGCTGTGAAATTTTACAAAACATGCGTTATGGGTGTCGTGTCCATGGTTTTCGATGTGCTGATGACGAAAACTGACCTCATTTTAATTTTAGACATGTCACATTTACGCCAGCCACGGAACTAACGTGCGGTGCACCGTACGGTACACGGCGCCGTGTCGCCGCGCACGGCGCCGTGCGCGGCACCGTGCTGCGGTGCGGCGCCGCACCGTAGACATGGGGCCACGGCCTTACGACGTAGTAGGGTATTTTTAACGGTTCTTAACCTAACGCCCGGAACCCTCCTCGAAGGTTCACTCTCAGCGCAAACGTAATGCCGAAGAAGGTCCACTAGCAATATGTATGGCGGGATGGCGTATGAGCTCTATGAAAAGTGTGGTGGACTCGAATGTGTTAACAAAATGTATGGAACAGGAGTTCTTTTCTCCACAAATTTCTCATTTTGTCCCGTAGTGAAAATTGTACAGAATGATGAGCAAAATGGTTTTCGAATATAAATGACTAACTAGTCATGTTGTATGAGATGGTCGATGCATATATCAAACAAAGCGCTTCTAAGCCAGATGCGATCAGTATTATACAAGGATCGGCTTAACGTGGGCACCTTTGTGCTTATATTATAATCGGATTTAACGTTCACCCATCTAAGTCCTATAGCAATGAAAGTGCAGCAGTTGAACGGTTTCATTCTATGCTAGAGGGGCTGAGTTTGATCTCGGCCTGTACCTCTGGCTTTTCAGACTCATGTTTGGAGCAGGATTTGATTCAAAAACCATTTTTTTGAATCCAAATTTAAAAAAAAATGGTTTTGTCTTTTCTCTCTGAAAACCCTTGAAATTATTGTGCCACATTTCCTCACAACGAGCTCTAGTATCGGTACAATCATCTTAAGAGTGAAACATTGAGAAAGTATAAAAAATAAATAAAAATAATAACAAACATATACGGGCACGTCCGTCATGTCACATTTCCTTTCTTTCTTTTTTTAACTCGTGGACAATAGTGTGGGTTACATGTTTACCAATTTTCATCTTTTAACACCTTTGTTAATTATGTAACGTGTAACTGTTTTTTGTACCAAATAAATCAAATTATCACTCGCGGTTACGATGAAGATGAAAATCGCGAGAAAATCTGCACACCTGAGAGGGATCCAAAAAGGTCTGGATGGTGTTTGTAGGCCAGCGAGATGGACTAAGGCCCACGCCTGGCAGTAATGGCTTGATCATTCTTGAGGGATTGATGAGACTTGACTGCAGCGATGTTTCTAAGGCTGGAGTTCAACAATTTTAATTCTCTGGTTTAACAACGGTTGACTCGAAATACGTACCAGATTTTTAGGTAAACGATTGTTTAACCAGAGCAGTGATATTGGTGCACACCAGCCTAAGGCCTCATTTACGGAGACGCGGGGCGTCGCGCGTCGCGTTGTGCGGCGCGGCCCGCACTGAATTCAAACTTATGGCGTTGTATGAGAGCGTTTATGGAGAAGCGATTTTACACGCGTTTGCTTGAAATGCAGGCGGAGTCCGCGGATGGCATCGCCGCGTCGCACGCGACGTTTATCGTGGCGACGCACGCAGCGTTGCGACCAGCTATTCCTGAAATTCTCCGTCCACTGTAAAACGTAGCGTCAATCGCGGCGGGGCCCGCGACGTCGCACGCGCCGAGTCTTCATAAACAACATCGTACATTGCCATATGTTTGTGTTTTCGCGTGTGATGATGCGGGCCGCTGCACGCGCCGCCGCTCCGTAAACAGAAAAATCGTACGACGCGCTGCGAGACGCCACGCCGCACGCGAAGCGCGACGCCCCGCGTCTCCGTAAATGAGGCCTAAGTTTCGTAGATCTAATTGATCGGCAGTACCAGTTAACCATGAGACCTATCCGATCACACAGAGCTAACCGCTAATTATAGATAGTAGGTAATGTCACAGGGTAACATCTCGCGAGTTAATATTTCGGTTTGCACGGCGGTTGAGCAGCAATTACTCGAATTAATGTCAGTTCCATTTAATTGCCGTCACTTTTCCGGGTATGTTACGTAACTTTTATGTCCCGATAAATTGACCAGACTCGTGTTTTTGCACCGCGGAGCTTAAACGAGTACATTACGGGACCACCATTTTGTTTATCTTTTTGTACGATGTTTGGAATATTATCGGCGGGTTTATTATGTGTACGTTAGATCTCATTTTAGCCGATTGATTTTTGGATACAAACACTTTTTGTTTGTTTTCGTACAATCTTGTTTCGTAAACAACGCGTATTACATTTGATATTACGATCATAATGGTAGCCCATCGTAATTAATTATCCTTAGTAATATTAAAAATAATCACTGGCAAGTAAAGGTTCATACACACGTCATCAGTTACGTTACCGTCAAGTCACTGATCAGTCACGTCAAAAAATATAGTTTAGTAGAAGTCTTAGGACATCGGCCCCGTCACGTCATACCCGGTGCGTCTCAGTCAAAGTCACGCCACCGGCATGTTGAAACGTGTATTGTTGCGAATGAAACTCACCACCGATTCACATACGCCACGTCACATCACGTTGACGTTACTGATCGGCAACTTGACGGTGAGGTGACTGATGTGTGTGCAAGTACCTTAAATGGTACTTGAGAGTAGAGATAACGCAGTGAGCCGGTATTATTCGATATTCGTTTTTTCAGAAATAAAACTGTTTATTATTCGACAACGGTTGGAATCGGAATACATTGTCTGGCAGTCATTTCGAAAGAAAAAACTGCAGTTAGAAGGAATCAAACTATAATTTCGTTTTATTCTGTACGATTAACAATAAAGTATTTTTAGGATTTATTTAGAAATTACTATTAAAAAAAAAAAAAGTCAATTTCCTTGTTTACGATTAGTTACGGTTTACTCAAGTGGATTTTTCGGGATTGCCCGACTAGTTTCGCACCCAAACGGAATTCCAAACCCAATTTCATTGTTTTCTCAGAAATCGTAGGAAAAACGTGAGATTTTGGTAGGACCCATCTCCATATAAGTAAATAAACTGTGGAAGGTTCGAGACCACTAGAGGCATGGCTCATAGTTTTCGAATTGATAGCGACTAAATACTCATGCCGTATAGTATTGTTTATAATGTCGAATAATTTTGGCGAATAATTCGCCTATTCACCATAGGAAATGCCGAATAATCGTTAACCGACTCTTCGCCATAACAACTATTCGCGGCATCTCTACTTGAGAGCCGCGATCTAAGCACGGCCGGCTTTCCACAATCAAATTAACAACAACAATGACCTGGTAATCTTAGACCTGGCAACCTAACAAAATTATTCAATTGTCGTTACATGGGATTCCTTGGCCTAAGGCTGTTTGTCTGTCCACCGCCGCCGTCACCGAGAACGAGATGACGTTGCCTAAGTAGCGATACATACATTAGGCACTATGGCTGCGTGTCCATCGCACGTCCGTTATCCGAGCGCTGTCATCCCGGCCACCGAGATTGTGAATAGTTCGGCGCTACCGCTAGAACTCCGCCGAGATCGTGACGGACCGAAATGCCGGCAATACAAAACGCGTCTGCTCTTGTCCACTATATCCGAGATTGATCGGATTTTTGTCTTATGTTGGGAACTAGGTACCGAGATCAGTCGCGGTGGACACACGATCGCCGTCACGTCGTTCCGAACTCGGTCGGCAATAATCTCGTTTCTCGGTGACGGTGGCCGTGGACAAACGCTCTTAGTGCCTAAACCCACTGCATCCAATTACAGGCCTTTGACTAGGGAACTAATCATTTAAGTCTATATGTTACGAGTACCATTAATGTGCGTAAGTCAGTTAGAGTGTTACAGTTAGAGTGCAGATTAACGAGGTAATCTGCAGATTAAGGTACAAGTTCGCAAACTGCAAACTGCAGACTGCATCCGCAGACCGCAACTCGCCGTCCGAATAACACCTTTAAGGCCTCTCCGCACACAACAGTGCCGGCACAGTGCCGACACGTGCCGATCAGTAACGTATCGATCAGTGTCAGTGAAATATGATATTGTACCATACATTTTGTATGATGCTATCCATACTCGTCAGTGACAGTGACGTTCAGTGATGTCAGTGCTGCGCCGACATTCGCCGGAACGTCACTGTCATGTCACTGACGAGTACGGATAGCGTCATACAAAATGTATGGTACAATATCATATTTCACTGACACTGATCGATACGTTACTGATCGGCACGTGTCGGCACTGTGCCGGCACTGTTGTGTGCGGATAGGCCTTTAAGATGCACACCTTAAAGGTAGTATTCCAACGGCGACCGCAAACTGCAACCGCAGATGACAGCAGACAAGCGACACTACTGGTTCATACAAACCAATGTGACTTGCGGTCTGCGGTTGCAGTCTGCAGTTTGCAGCCCGTCTTGGACTTGTACTTTTAAAGTGCATCAGTTAAAGTGCGTTTTTTTTTCGGTTCTACATTAACTAGTTAATTTGACAGACTAACGACCAGTCATTCGTTTTTGGGAATAGAATAGGTTCTTTGCTTGAATAGAACATTCAAATTCATTGTAATGATATACTTTAATTTGTCAAATCACTATTAAGCCATGAACATATTAATAAAACAATAAAAGCACTATCATTTTAATACTTCTAGTTTCAAAGTCCCCTGCAGGAAAAAATAAAATGACAATAAGCAGATAGCTGAAAGGTAGGTTAGTTTTGGTTAGAATTGTGACCACTCAACGAATTAGACCAGAATCGATTCGTTTTGCTGATCATTTTCCACCATTCGTTTAATGTTCAGAACCAAATGGTTTTTGATTGATTAATAGTACAAATCATTAATTTTGTAGCGGAAAGCATTATTATTGAAGAGTGCCTTAAAATTTATTTGTTGAAATTTTAAATTTTTAAGAGCTTTTTAATATATCCTCTTAAAATGTAACTCTGTATGAGTGCGAGGGAGCTGAGAAAAAAAGACGAAAGTGAGTCGCCCTCTCTCCGCTGCGATTTAACGGTGTAGTATATAGGTACATACTGTCCCAAAAGTACCCGAAAATTCTAATTTGAAAATCCTGCGCTAGAGATAGGTATTTCAAAAATTCTTTTTGCATTTAATTTTTATAATTGTTATTGACATGTGGTAAAAAATTACCTAATCTCTGTCGAGTATTTTGTGAGTAATAAACATTTGTCTGAAATAACTTTTGTGGTCGCGTCGTTTTTTTATATTATAACAGCGCAGAATGGACGTTGCTAATGAGGTGCTTTCTGAAGCACGAAATGCTTCCACGTCCTTGAAACGCATCATAACTGGCGATGAGACATGGGTCTACAAGTACGACATGGAAACAGAGCAAGAAATATCCGAATGGGTGTTTTCAGGTGAGCTAAAACCAAAAAAGCCGCGTCAAACCAAGTCAAAAATCAAGGCAGACTGTTTTCTTTGATTATCGGGGTGTCGTTCAATATGAGTTCCTTCTGACTGGCATGACGGTAAACAAGAAGTTATTACCTCGAAGTTATGAAGCATTTGCGCTATGCTATCCGTCGCAAACGACCAGATTTGTGGGTTGAAAACTCATGGATTGTACACCTCGATAACATGGCTCACACAGCTATGATTATTCGTAGCTTTTTGGCCAAACATTCAACGAACATCGCTCCGCAGGCACCTTACTCACCGTTAAGGCGCCATTGTGACTTTTTTCTGTTTCCTAAACTTAAATTGTCGCTTCGCGGAAAGCGTTTCGAGACTGCAGAGGCGGTGAAAGAAAATACGACGGAGGCGCTGAAGGCCATCCTGATTTCGACTTATGAAAAGTGTTTCGAGAACTGGTTGAAGCGTTGGTGTAAGTTTATTGCCTCTAATAGGAATTACTACGAAGGGGTAAAAATAAATTTGGATGATTAAAATAACCCTTTAAACAGGGTGTTAACGAATTCGTGTAATTCCTTCAAATCGCGTGATCGGTGACACAGATTAACCCTAAAAGGGAATTTTTGAAAATCAACTGAAAAAAAAATGGAAATAAAATCTTAGTTTTCTATTTCTGAGTCATTTTAGAGCCCCGAGTTAACTTACTGCAAAGGGCGATATCGCGTTAGTCGTGCCTGCCAGCCGCGTCGACGTGCTTTCATTCATTTATGCGTGGCATCGAAATGTTCAAGCGCATGTAAAATTTTATTTTTGCAAAAAAAAAACTTGTTTTTTTTACTGAATCCTTATAAGGTGGTTTAGATGCGATCACTTACCACCAACGCATGAAAAAAAACTATTTTTATTTTTTGATTTTTAATCAGGCTAATTCCCGTGCGGGGCCAATCTACACCAGTAGTAGATCATGTGGTTTTAAGGAATTACACGAATTCGTTAACACCCTGTATTTAATTAAAAATTTCCGGGTACTTTTGCGACACAGTAGTACGTTAATATGCAGATTAACTAGCTAAAGTGCAGACACCTGCTATTTTATGTAAAACTAGCTTTCGCCCGCAGCTTCGCTTGCGTGAAATTTTGAACCCGTTATGTGACGATTTTCCATACAAACTTTCATCCATCTTTCATTTCATCAATCTCTGCAGATTACCTAGTTAATATGCATATTCACGTAGTCTGCACTCTAACGGTAACATATACACGAATGTAGGCAATAAGTTTATAGAAGTGCCTTGAACTAAATAAACCAAGATTAGATATAGCTGTAGTAAATTGAGAAGGATTTAGTGTCTACGTCAAAAACATAAACATGTAATAATCTTGGAGTATAGATGTAAATTTTAGGCTTAAGGGCTGAACTTAGATGATACGTTGTTTACTTTATCTTTGTAAAGTTTGACAAATGTGACATGCTGTATATTTTGTTGATTTGAGTCAAATAGAGGGTAATGTGCGTATTTGTGTGCATTGTGCGTGTGTATGAATTATGATAAGCCTTTCAAGATTAATAATCTAAGACTTAAAAAGTTTGTATTATTAATGATAGTTCAGAGTAACGCAGTTAAAATAAACGCGACCGAAAGGTGACACAGATTTTGAAGAGAATCCGATTGCGGTTTTTTTTCCTTTAATAGCTAGAAATACGCACACGGATATGCCCGCCGGATCTGCCCAACAGACGTGCCTGGCGGGCAGATCCGTGCGTGGATGGTGAGAACAGACACGGATATGCCCGCCGGATACCTGCCCGCAGCCCGAAGGCAGATCCGAGTACCAACTGTGCGTGTGTGCGGAGCGACGGATGTGCCGAATTGCGCCCCAGTCGCACACTAATGCTTTGGTGGTGTACACGCGTTTCGTCTAAAATGGCATTTAGCGACAATATAGTCGACCTAAACTGACGCCCCGAGACGAAATCACGGATCCGATCTAAGTCGCGCCTGTCGGTCAAATCCGTGCGTACCTATATGGCTAGCTAATGTAACGAACCATGTTCTAATAATTAATTCTTCAAGTTCTTAATAGTTTCGCCTGGTTTGCATGACACAGGGAATCCTAGTGCGGAAGCCAGTGCCAAATGAAAGTTTATTTGTAGATACAATTAAGATTATAACTGGGAAATTACACTTTAGCCTATAAGTTTCATAAGCGATTTCATATCAATCGTTTTTTTTTTCTTAAAAAGTATGATTTAATGTGTTCACATATTGAAACAAACTTTATGTGATATGTTCAGATTTATGTGAGACTCTGAGAAATCTAATCACATAGTCACAGATTAGATTGAACGCAAATTGAGTACCCATCTGACGCAGCAAAAGCATTTTGCCAGTTATTCATTCAAAATCAGTGTTACAGTAACTAAGTACTCGATTGCGTTACACACACATCACGAAACCTAGGACTGTCAAAGTTGTCAAACTCGTGTTAATGTCAAACACAACTGTCATGGCTACCAGAAAAAAAGGGTTAACATATTAAAAAACGTCTCCAAATAATAATTCCAGTTCAATTGTACTCTTCTTCAAATTAATTTATTTGTATTTTTATGGTAATCCCCTATTTTTTTCCTATTTTTCTATATACTGTACATAGTGGTGACCCAAAATCAAACATCTCCTTTCCTGCAGATTTTTACAATAATTTTAACTTAATAAGTTGGTATGTGGATTACGAGAAAGCCTTCGACACCGTCGAGACCTGGGCTGTGCTGGACTCCATGCAGAGATGCCTCGTTGACTGCCGATACGTCGAGGTGCTGAGGTGTCTGTATAAGGCCGCAACAATGACCGTCCAAGTACAAGAAAGGAGCACAAAACCAATCCAACTGCGCCGAGGAGTAAGACAGGGAGACGTCATCTCTCTGAAACTGTTTACAAGCGTGTTGGATGACATTTTCAAGACGCTTAACTGTAAAGGACGGGGTATAAACATTAACGGTCAGTACATCTCGCACCTACGATTTGCGGATGACATTGTCATCATGGCAGAGTCTCTGCAGGATCTGGAGGTGATGCTAAACGGCCTAGGCGATTCTTCAAGACAGGTGGGCTTCGGGATGAACCTGGATAAGACCAAAGTCATGTACAATGGTCATGTCTTCCCGAGACCCGTAGTCGTAAATGGCGCTATTCTCGAGGTTGTGCAAGAGTACATATACCTTGGCCAAACTATACAACTGGGGCGGCACAACTTCGAGAAGGAGGCGAGCAGAAGAATACGTTTGGGCTGGGCGGCATTCGGGAAGCTACGTGATATCTTTAAATCCCTTAAGACCAGGGTCTTTAACCAGTGCGTCCTACCCGTAATGACTTACGGAGCTGAAACGTGGACACTCACCGTGGGCCTGGTCCACAAATTTAAGGTTGCTCAGCGTGCTATGGAGAGAGCGATGCTCGAGGTTTCTCTGGTGGATAGAATTCGCAATGAAGTCATTCGCCAGAGAACTAAAGTCACCGACATTGCGCGTAGAATTAGCACGCTGAAGTGGAAGTGGGCCGGCCATGTCTGCAGACGAACAGATGGTGGATGGAGCAGACACGTGTTAGAGTGGAGATCGCGTTTGGGCAAATGTAGTGTGAATGCACAGTACTTTTAATTACAACATTAATAACCAAGCCGCTTTTGCGATCTATGCAAGTACTGTGCAAGCAAGCTATAAGTAAGGAATTGCGACCTACATACAGATGTAATAATGTCATAATTGACTGCAAGTTAGGTACTTGATTGGGGTTTTGATTTAAATTACACCACTTCGTCTTTCTACGTTTTTAGGAGAAAAGTTCGCTAAACTTTAAGTTCAGAAAACACTTTTCACAGATTATTTATTGTGTAGGAAAATTTAATACACCGTTACGATAATGGCGGCAAGCAACATCTGTTGATAATAGTCAATTAATAATTCCGTAATGGGGTTCGATTTAAACAGCAACATTATATAATATTTTGGATCTTGAATCACGTGTAATGGAATCGACGGTTGCCCACATCCGGATTTCTGTATAAACTGTTAATTTTGGTCTACAAGTTCCGTTTGGTTTACTTTATCAGTAAGCTTTATAAGCTTATTTGGGATAGTAGTTTTCTTTTCTGGTTCAAAAATGTACGTAATAATATTATATCTGCTGAAGGGAAACTTTTGAAGTCCATACCCTTTTTTAAACCGTGTGGGGGACGGGCTAGATTATAAAACTTTCTCATCGCACGCTGGGAATAGACGCGTGTTGTAAAATTCAACAAAACCCAGCACGCTTGGTGGTAGGATTGTAAAAGACACAACAACATAATCGTTTAGGGGTGTTTCTATCATTACAGTTATAGCTACGAGTAATATCAGTATGTCAGGATTGCGAGCAAGGTAAATATAGTAAATGAAACCAACATAGACTCTCCACCACTGAGAGTACTTGTATTTGGGTTAGTATTAGTAACATGAACTAGATCACAATATATTACTTTACACAATTATTACAAGATCATAAAATAAGGACAAGCTAGACAGATATAAAAGGTCAAACTTCTTCAGCTGATGAACACAGAATGCTCCGCTTCATCGAATGACCACCGCCTTTTTAACAGCGGGTAGGTTGATCCATATCGACGACTACCTTCCTTTGTCAACATTGCCCAGTGCTACCCGCTACCGATAACAGGATCTATACTGTTCACCTGGCTAGCCATCACTCTCACATCAAAGTCCAGTGCCAAGCAGTTTACTCTGTTCCGTCGTATTTATGTGAGAGCCAGAGGGGTATAGGGCAATCCCCCATATCTCTGTTACTTGGTTTCGTGTGCTCCATCTTAAACCCTGTCTGCGCTTACCATCAAGTGCGACTAGAGTCAAAATCGAACAAATTAATAATAAAAAAAAAAAAATACAATAAAAACTTTTTTTTTTTCATAAAAGCAGCCTGGCATTGAGAAAAGTTCATGTGGAGGAAAATTATGTACCTATTGTAAAACCAGGTTTAAAATAAGTACGATAAACTAATACAACATGTGCCGTAACTGTGCATGTTACGATAATCCATATGTATAAAAATGAGTCTCTATTTCCCTTGGTCACGGCATCACGCGTGAGAGGTTGGACCGATTTCGCAAATTTTTTTTTGTTGTGTTCGTAATTGTCAGGAGAAGGTTCTTATGAAAGAAAATTTTGATATTTAAAAAAAAAAACCAAATTATCTCAGTATGTACATATTGTTCAATTGTTTACCGCATGCATCAAAATGGTTTTAACTTTTTGTTACTATTTTGATTTTGTTTCTGAAGTCAGGTAAGTAGTAGGTAGGTAGTAAGTAGGAAAAAGTGCATTGCAACGCATGCCGGGTACAGCTAGTTCATTAATAAAACGCCCCATATTAGAATATTTAACCTTTAAATTCAATTTCATCCTCATATTACATGAGATACGGCACGACCTACATTCAACCTATCATTGATCGCTCGCCAAATACCATGGCAGGGTTTAATCCATTCATTATTTAGTTTGACGACTAAGTCCCACTGATCCCAAGACACTTCCTAGCCGCAGTTCCTGCGGCTTCAAATCACTCTCAAGTAATTATATTCTCGCTGTAGGTCTATTTATCATAGATTAGGTTATTTACTGTGGTATATTTGGTGGTGGTATAAGTAAGTATTAAGGTACATTTTGGGCGTTAAAACAGCGTTAATGTAAAAACCGGTGCTGGTAAATGGTGGTATAATTTGGATGCTTTCCACAGCCTGCCGCAGAAGGCAAAAGAGAGGTGTGGACAGGCTATGAGGAAATCTTTTGTCCTTCAGGCATAGCATGATCACTGCAGAGAAGTGTTTTGGCGAAAGAAAATTGGACAGAATAGAAAGAAAGAAAGAAAATACATTTATTTAGCACAGACTAAAAGGCACACAATAGAAAAGAAAGAAAAAAACAATATCAGGAGAGTGTGCCTCATGGCTGCGTCAAAAAGGTCCAGTTCAGCAAAAAATGCCCGACAACTAGTGTCTGACGCTGGTTTTCAACTGGAAATGAAGCGTGAGGATGTAAGTCAGTTTTATACTGCAACGTGTGTATGCATACTTAAATAAAATAAGATGAATTGTGTGAGATAAAAAATAATAACGAACAAGTATATAATGTAGATAGTGTGATTTTGAATAAAATTGCAACAAAAACAAAAGAATGACATACATATACACAATGGCAAATTATGTCATTTTGTCTATTCTTCTGTTGACAAAACCCTTGTCTACGGTTGTTATGCTACACCTGCAGGAGTGAGATAATATAGTAAAGAAAAATACCAGCCTCTAACTATCCCTCTGCAAGGAAAAGGCCTCTTCTCATACAGAGAAGGAACAAGCATTAATCACCACGCTAGCTCACTGCGGTTTGGCGATGACCAGATTTCCTCATGATGTTTTCCTTCATCGTATGTCAGAACAAATAAATGTGTTGATGCCTTGCTTGTATTTATAAATCAGACTTCGTTGCAGTCTATTTCACGACTATTCAGTTTCAAGTCAATATAAAGCAAGTCAGTCACAATTATCTTGATTGTCGCAATAATAAATAACAAGACCCTCTCGAATATTAATTATAGGATT
Source organism: Amphipyra tragopoginis (assembly GCA_905220435.1). Classification (NCBI taxonomy): domain Eukaryota; kingdom Metazoa; phylum Arthropoda; class Insecta; order Lepidoptera; family Noctuidae; genus Amphipyra; species Amphipyra tragopoginis. The sequence continues at coordinate 12,388,119 of HG992005.1, read as the reverse complement.
AATCCAATAACAAATTAAATTGTACTCCGTAGAGATGATACGTGATCGTTTTTATAATGTACCAGGATAACAAGGAATTCAGGAAATGGTGTCACGTTCAATCGTCAAATCTATTGAGTTTTCCAATCTATTGCAATTTCCAATAGATATTTGGCTTTTGAAAAATATTGATACATAAAAGTTTATTTTAATAACGGTTATTAACTTTTAACCGACTTCAAAAAGGAGGAGGTTTTCAATTCGGCTGTTTTTTTTGTATGTTTTTTACACGATATCTCCGCTAAATATGAATGTATTTTGATGATTCTTTTTTGTTTGGTAGACCATACTTCAGAGGTAGTCCCATATAAATTTTATCGAATTTGATTCAGTGCTTTTTGAAAAAATCAACAAAAACAAAAAAACATTATACTTAGATGACCTTTTGGTTTGTTCCCTTCAGCAAAAGTTTTGATGAGGACTTTCAATCTCTGTTTTAACTGTTATCACAGAAACATTAGCCAAGAACAAAGAAGATTGTATGTATTTGTAAGGAGCCGTCATGATAATTATACATTAATACCTATTTTTAAAGAAATCTACCTAGTTGCTGTAAAGATTACGCAACCGTGTCATTTAAATTTGTGGTCTTAAACCGTGTAATATATGGCACTAAAACGTATTTCATAAAAACTTTAAATAAAAATAAACACCGACTTCAAAAAAACTAAAAAAAGAGTGAAATAATTAGCATGATATAAAATTAACAGTTTAGAAGTTAGTGCAATTCTACACTGAAACAAATAAAAGCCACCGACTTCTGAAACTGTTAATTTTATATCATGCTAATTATTTCACTCTTTTTTAGTTTTTTTGAAGTCGGTTTTTACTTTTATTTGAAGTTTTTTTATCCAAGGAATAAATTGGTGGCTTGCCATATTTTCTATACAAAAGCTATCAAACCACCTAATATTTATTCCTTCAGTTATCTGACGGTTGAAAATCGGCCTTAAATAGAATAACTTATTTCGAAAAACCTTTTTAAACTAATATTGAGATTGTGTTCTTGCGTAACTAGATGTGGCCAACCTTTTGTAATGGTGACCTTTGCAATCCAATAAGTAAGATAATATAGAAAAATCCTACATTCATAATATTGTAAATAAACGAAATCGTAAAATGCTTAACATTTGTATGATAGAGAAATAAATGAAAAAATACCCACGCTGTTGGTTCATTCAAAATTCACAACACAACATTCAAAATCATATCGATACTAAAGTCTGTATGTAAATCGGAATCGTTTTTAAGTACCTATCGATTACATTCGAAATCGTGCAAAACGCTCTCGTTCGTGCTACACATGTTTGCTGGACAGAGAAACCCTGTAGCAAATTGAATTTTCTAATCTCCTAACGGTAAAAGGTGACTGCTGCATACGAAAGGTAGATCGTACCGTTTATTGGGAAATAGAAATGCAATGATCGGCGCTAGGATTGAATTATAGGCACCTTCTAAATAAACCGGCGCGGCGGAATACTGTTTTAGAATTAATTGTAATATATTTTATTTCTTAATTTAGTAGAAACTGCCTTGGTGTTTGTAAAAACTCTTTAATATTACTTATTTTTGGTAAATAAATAAATATGTATACATAGGTATATTAATAAATTCACTGTCGTGAGCTGCGATTGTCTGCTCTAACGTGATGATATACATTAAATAAACCAATTCGTCTAACATTATTGAGCTATCTAGATAATAGGTACGAGGTATCATTTAGTTTTTTCTTACGACAATAGATTGTATTGTATTGTATGTGCAAAGTGTTCAGTAAAAAGTTGTGTCTAAATTAAATAACACCACTATACAAAAAAGTAGGTAAACCATTTTTTTATTTAATAAACGAATTTAGTTTTTTGTTCGAGTTCTTTTTTATGTCACGCCCACACTGTCACACGAACACTCGTGTAATGTTGTCGCGACAACGCGAACATTCGTCGGATCACGCCAATGTGGCCCGAGGTTAAACAACTCGAGACATGTTAACGTAACTTAACCTTTAAGATTGAGTTACTTGATAATGCCTTATGAAGGTTAAAGTTTATGAAATTCTATCATCACATTACGTCAAAATGTCTGAAGGAAAAGCATAAAAGCTTTTATTTCTTTTAGCTACTCATCTAAGTTTTACGGATCAAATTAGTATTATGTCTGAAAACCCTCTTAACGGGGTCGTGGTGAGGCTGTTTACATCCGCGAATGCGAGGTTTTAAATTTGACTGCGTCCTTAGAGCATATACCTTTTTTTTTTTTTTTTTTTTCGTGTGAAAATCCTCATGGATACCCATCGCCTGGGGAAGGCGAAGGGTTATGCCGGACTCTTACCGGCTAAAAACCCACGGTGTTCCTTCTCCTGACCCTTGGCCGGGGTCGCGGGATTCGCAGCTGCATGCACCGCAACCCCGGCAGGCCTTGGTCCGCCAGTCCTTGGCGGACCTCTCCTTCTGTGGGGCCTTGCCCCACGTCCTCCTGAGAGGCGCGCACGGAACACATGCGCGCCGCCTTCTCGGGCCTGGTTGGGCGACGGGTCCCCTAACCCGTCGCCCGCAGGCCACACACTAGGGTGGCCGGAGATCGTCGCGCGCCCTCCGGCGGCGCCCGGTGCGTCTGGCGCGGGAAGGGAGAGTTGCTGCCGCCTCTCTCTCCCTCTCCGCTCCCTCCTTGGTCGCCATCACCACCTCGCAAAAGGAGGCGACGGCTTCCCATGCACTCTCGCTCCCGACCATGGACAGAACCACGGCCGGAAGCGAGAGGTCACCACCGACTGCCGCGACCAGTTCACGGCGCTGCGTCGCCCACGCAGGGCACGCCTGCAGCGTGTGCAGCGCCGTGTCTTCAGGGCAGTCGACGCAGTGGTGACATCCGGGCGTCTGCTCGCGGCCTATGCGACACAGGTACTTCCCGAAACATCCATGTCCCGAGAGCACCTGCGTCAGCCGGAAGCTGAGGGCGCCATGCCGCCTCTCCAGCCACTCCTCCATAACGGGTCTTACCGCCGCTATTGCGGCGTGCCCTGCGCTGGGTTTAGAGCATATACCTACGCGTCTGTCATGAGTTCATGACGCACTGAGGCTTTACTTTCAGTAAATGCTAAAGAATAATCTATTTTTAGTAAGCTAATACATAGAAACTGTACACAATGTACTGAAAGAAGAAGGTCCTACAACAATCCGATTGATTTATTGATGGAAGGAAATGTCAAATTTTTCTTTTTCTCTTGTACTGACACGAGCTATGAGAATAACATAAAAATAACAATATCACGCCTGTATTCCCCGAAAGATTGGGCATAGTACACCCTTACTTCGCCGTTATACCCATGTAATAGGGGCCGAGCCTTTTGCCATCAATCGAGCACAAATCCAGATTCAAGGCTGCTACTGAAAAAAATCTACATGGAAAAACCCAATATCACTTTGCCCGAGATGGGTATCGGACCCAGGGCCTCACGATCAGTAGTCGCGCTCACTAGACCAACGATATATATGAGAATACTCATGCTGTAATGAAATGATTCGGAGCCAGTCAGCAAGGTTGGTCGCGGGGCTGACTGCCCAGGGTGCGCTGTACGTACTTAAATATCGTCACTCGAGTTAAGGTGGGTATAGACTAGAGCATTTACTTGTAACAGAACATCGAGCATTCGCAGTTTTTAAATTTACTCGAACCACATTTCGAACATGACGCTCGATGTTTTGTTACAACTTGATTTTAAGTACCAACGAGTGTTTTTATGTAACGTTTCGTCGGACAAAGACACGACCGCGAACGCAGCACACGCGACCTGCAGATCCGACATTTCAGCGAAGAGTAAACGCAAAATAGAAAGGTACGTTACAGGTAAATGCTCACTTGTCGTGAGCATTACTTCAAACACCTTGTCGAGCATTCGCAGGAACGTTACATTACATGGAAATGCTTTTTTAAATTGAGCTTTTGCTTGTATTGTACCATTCGTAAGAACGTTATATTACATGAAAATGCTCGAGAAAATGCTCTAGTGTATACTCACCTTTAGGTTCGGCGAGGCAACGTTGAAGTTTTTAAAAAAGACACGTCTTTACACTGTGAACGGTTTAATGAGACTGATTTCGGTATGGAGCTTATATCTAAGGAAGTTTACAAATGAATTCCTATCTTAACTTAATAGCTACTTAGGTGTAATGTTCGGCGTGTGAGCTGACGACGGTTTGACAGCGTTACGCTGATATAACTCTCGTGGAAGATCTTTTCATGCATACCAATGTCAAGTAAGAAATGTGAAAAGAAAATCTGGTAACTGAATGTTAGGATTTATCGGACGTACAAAAAGACTATCGTTTGCGATCTACCTTTTTGATCGTATCTTCATACGATCGTATCTTATTTATTCCATGGGAGTACTAATATTGACTCCATCTTCATGGAGCCAGTTAAGTATTATGCCGTAGTACGTAATCTAATAAATGGCCACTCGAGTTCGACGTGAGTGACTATCCAATCAGTCTTCATGCATGCCTTAGCAGGAGGATTGTCGATGATGTCTTGAGTGAATAGATGATTGTTAATTAGCAAGTACCGTGTTACCAACAGATTGTTGTTCGTAACTAGATCAAATGAAGCATGTTCATATTATTTTACTAGCCCTATTAAATGTTTCAGGTATATTTCAAACTTTGTGAGAGTTTGATGACAGTTATTATAAAAAATATCAGATATACTTAAACTTAAGTTAATTATAAGTTAGGCTTTTGAATCGAAGCAACAATCAATTAACTTAGACTTTAGCAGTCTACAGAAGAAATGGGCTTCGTTGAAGTTGCAAACCGTAAGCCAATAAGACTTACGTACCTACATGTAAATGTATAATAAACAATATGTAACAAAAACCCTGTTCTTCCTTCTACCTACGTGTTAAGAATCGGTATACTGTAATAAAGCAAGTCAATTATAAAAAACTGTTCAACAAAAATAATTAAAATAAATATTTAATAATTAATATTTGTAATGTTTAACTGATTTCTTACCTCTGCAATTCTGCAGAAAGCCGCCGAACTCGTAGGCTATTTAGCGAAATAAAGATGTAGGTACTTGTAAAATCAGATAATGTAATAATTTTTTTGAATGTGTTAATTTTAATAGTTAGATGATTTTAACCTCTCGACGAATTCCTTCTACACAAAGAATTTGCACAAAGCCAACTAAAAAAACAAACCCTTATAATGAAAAACCTTCCACAGCTCAACATCGGGCAAGGCGGTAACTGTTTCCTCGTCTATCAAAAGTTTACCACCGGGTGGAAGTTCAGTCGTTAATCATGTGTGTATCCGAGACGTGACATTGCCACGTTAAACTTTACTTTCAAGGAAAATTATTACCTAAATAAACTTTGCCGCCTAAATAAACGATGGCTTCTTAATTGATTGTTCAGTTCGAAGTCTAGTCGGTTTGAGTTTGAGTTATTAAATTTATATTAGGCCTTGTACAAGGTTATATGGTTAGTCGGAAACGGTGTACTAATCCGAAAGGGTATTAAAGTACCCATAATAATGAATAACTTTTGTTCTACAACTTTCCCCAAAAATCAATAGTTTAAGAGAAAATAGCTGTTCAAAAATCTCAAAAAAATAGCATATTATTTTTGAGATTTATATCCTCAGCTGTGTTTACATTTTAGGTCGTATTTGTGGTCACGGATTAGAAGCTCCATTTTCTGAATTCGTATCGAAAGTAGGGATGAAGAATTTTGGAAAAAACTAAATAATTTTGTAAGGATATAAAAAAAATCGAATTTTGAAATTTTAACCCTTGCGTTAAAACAGTCAGTAGCGATATTTTAAGTGACCCGCGGATTAGTACCCCCTTTCCGACTAACCTTGTATATTAAACCTAAAACTAGTTTGTTTAGAATCACATGGAGAATCGACTGGTATTGGTACTTGGTATCATACCACGTTCTATATTTTTCCAAAAATAAGTTCATAATTTCAACTTGGATTCAATAGGTTTGTACGGATATGAGTGAACCGCTAATAGATACCTTAAAGCCTGAGAGGGTCGGCTCGGTAACTTTCCGTGTATACCTCTGCATGGCACACCTCACGCATTTCGTACACTACTAGGGAACTTAACTCAATATAAATCAACAAGTAACGAGCAGATTCATTAAAAAAAAAAAAAACATTTTATATTCAGGCAGTTCTGATGAAAATCTTTTTGGGGTGTCTCAGTGTTTGTTTATACTAAAATTAGCGTCATAATTTTGCTGATAAAATGAGGTTGATATTGGAGGAAGATAGACTTGAAAATGATCGATTTGTTGTTAGCAACTATGAATATTAATGTTATACCTAATATTCATGCTCGAGGAGCTCGTAGCTAATTATCAACCGATCATATAATTTATAAGGTTAAGTTGCGCTTGCCACGGTCAGCCTGTGGATGGGTGACCATTCGTTACACACCCTTCGGTGTCTCGGAGTGCACGTTAAATCGTCGGTCTATGACTGTCGTCACGAGTAGTCAGAAGCCCGCAAGCCTGACAACCGGTCTAATTTTAGGAGATCGGTATTGCCCAGTAACTTGCTGACTATCAGTAACATACTGGTATTCAGTTGTTAAACCATCGGTCTATGACTGTCGTCACGAGTAGTCAGAAGCCCGCAAGCCTGACAACCGGTCTAATTTTAGGAGATCGGTATTGCCCAGTAACTTGCTGACTATCAGTAAAATACTGGTATTCAGTTGTTAAACCATCGGTCTATGACAGTCGTCACGAGTAGTCAGAAGCCCGCAAGTCTGACAACTGTTCTAATTTTAGGAGATCGGTATTGCCCAGTAACTTGCTGACTACAATAAAATACTGGTATTCAGAGATAAAGCTGAGCCCAACATATTTGGGAAAAGGTAAGATAAAGATAAAGAATCATTTATTTGGACACAGCACAAAGAGACACAACATGTGAAAAATGTGATTTATAAATAAAATAAAAAAATGTCTTGGGTATGTGTCTCACGGCTGAACCAAAAAGGTGTCCAGATCAGCTTAATGCCAAGCACTTTATGTACTTGACGCTGGTTTTCGTCTGGAACCTTTGTGCTCCACGGATGTCAGTCAGCGGTCATGCCCGTTCACTCAAACCAACATGTGTATGTATATGTGTAGTGTGTGTAAAGAAAGAAAATAAATAAACTCGTAATAAATAAGGAACAATCTAAAAGTGTATGCAAAATAATATCTAATATTTAATATGGCAACATTTTGTTGCGTCGATATCGTCGCTCACGCAGGCTTGTGTTATCTGTGCGCGGAACTGTCAAATGTTAGACGGCAACAATTAGTTAGCTACATATTAATTACGCAATAAAAGCAATCGGAATTTCAAAATGGTGTCTTTGATTGTGTAATGGATCATTGATTAGACATTTCTGTGTGTTGTGATCAGTGTTTATAAACTTTGTATTTGAAGGTGTTTAATATGCCGAATATAACTGATAATAAGGTTATTTGGAGCTCAATCCCAGGCCAAGACTAAGTAATAACAAAGGCTAGATAGAACGGACCTAATAAGGCCCGGCGCAGACTACAGACTTTTTGTCCGGCGGACTACCACGGACAAGAATGAAAGTAGTTGGTAGTTGTTGCCATCGTAGACAGTAGAGTTCTAACGACAACTACAGACAAAATCACCGTCGTGTGCGTTGAGTCCGTGTCAAATTTCGCGACCGGCAAAGACTAACAAACACGTCAATTCCTGTCCGCGGCAGGACAAAAAGTCTGTCGTCTGCGCCGGGCCTCATCATGCTCATTAGTCGGTTCTCTCAGTAATGGGGTACCGTGGCCCCTTTGAAATTCTCAACTTTCATTGCACGATAGTTCACAATTCACAACTAACAATTGTTATGGTTTCAAGTGTCATCTAGAAGTTTAACGCTAGTACCAGTAATAATGCAGCACAATTCCCAACGGCACTTTGTTTGAGTCCACTCACACACACACATTCAACATTGGGAAGTTTATTTCACTTCTCGAGAGTAAAGATACTATAGGCACCAATGATATTATATACAAAAAGAGGTAGATATCGCACTAGCGCTCGAAAATTGTTGCAGACAAATTCAGACAATTGTTGTAATTTGATTTAGTCGGCCCATAGCAGCGAGCGAAACAACTTGTGTCAGTGGTGTGACATTAGGAAATCTAAAATGCCAAGTTGTGTCCTACGAAGGTGTAAAAACTATGGTTCAAAGATTAATAAGAGTGAAGGACTTTCATACCATACGTAAGTATATAAAATAATGTAAATAAAATGTCATATTTTTATTTTATCACGATTTTATTTCTCATTTACAAATAAATTTTGGATTATTAACATGGTTGTTCGAAAAGGATAGAGAATATGATAGCAACTGCAGCGCGACAAGGACAAATAGCATGCGTGTCATAGATTAATCAACCAGAAGCGAAATCGTAGGCACAATACATAGCGTTCGTTTTCGTGAGCCGCTTGATTGCGCAACGTGAGTTTTCTTGTTAGATAGTGAGCGTCTTTCTAACAATAATATTATGATGATCATAACGAGTTCTGGCTTTCAACGTTTTATAATTAAGATGACATAGAATGAGATTAGTAATAGCGCGCCATTAGATATTTTATTAATAAAATTAGAATGTATCATGTAATGTACTAGATAAAACGTACTTTTTACTCATTATGTTTTATTATTGTCCAGATTTCCGAGTGATGATTTAATTAAATATAAATGGGTCAGCATAGTTCAGGCGGAAAGACGTGAACATGACTGGATGCCTACAAAAAGTAGTACAATTTGTTCTGCACATTTTAAGCACGAAGACCAATATACTACTTTGAAAGGATACATGCTTCTGAAAAAAACTGCAGTACCTGTGATAGCCCCGGTAAAATTTTGTATTATAAAAATCACGATACTTCGTTATTTTAACAAAATGAAAAAAATCTATATAGGTCGTATTTTTCGGGATAATATAATTCAATCAAGATTCGAAAGACACGTGGCGCCATCTATTATAGTTATTGTTGTTTTCCTCGGGAACAGTATTTTTTTTCGGGATGAAAGGTACCCTATGTTCGTTTCTGTACACCTGACAACGTATATGCAAAAATTCAGGATGATCGGTTCAGTGGTTTAGGCGTGAAAAAGCAACAAACAAACAAACTTACTTAGTTAGGTATATAATATTAGTTAGGATTTGTTTGTAAATAAATAGATAGCAATTTTCTTTGTTGTTTTATTTAATACATCATTACCAGTGTAATATACCTATTGTGATATTCAACGTCTCTTCTGTTGGCAAATCCGCATACTCTTTGATTTACTAGTGTAAACTTCCAAACGCAACACACTTCAGATAGCTATCTCTTTCTGTATCATAGGTTCCGTATTATCTGTCGCAGTCGTAGTTGAAAATACTAACTCAACGATATCTGAACGCCGCGCCGCTCAGTATGAACGTAGCGTATCTTTCCTTTATAATATCATTGATAGGCACGCATACTGCAATAACACAAAATACACTGCAACAGTACGAAAGAGTTATATTAGTGCAATAAAATAGAACGTCACGTGCACACAACATATTGCGTTTTTACGGCCGACGCGACGTTAAAACTATTGCAAGGAAAAAAAAACAGGCTATGTGTGAGTCGGAGTCGCGCATCGAGGAGAGGGTCTGTATCTTGGAAAGAATGGTATAAAAAGTAATTTAGTCTGATTTAACAAAAAATGTGATAGGTAGTTAAAAGAATAGATTTATTTTTGGGGTAATATTTACATAAACCTCGATTCGATTTATTACAGATTTTTCGCTTTCTGAACTCCGGAAATAAGAGTGGGGAAAGGTATTGTAATGTAATAGGTAGGTATTTTACAGACATTTTTTTTCATAAGTCCAAAAGTGGTAGCATAAATGAAAATAAAAATATACTTTATAATGTGCAAATAAAGTTCTTTCTATGATACCAAACTTGGTCTAGTAACACTATTTTTAAATTTCAACCCCTTTAGAATATTGCGATGAAAATACTAATATTTTTCCAATTCTTTCAGTTGCAATATAAATGGACAACAATTATAAAAAAAAAACAAAATTTCAAGTCAATGGCATTAGTAGTTCCTGAAATAAGCAGCTATGACAGACAGATGGACGGACGGACGAAGTAGCACCATAAGGGTTATTTTTACCATTTTGGTACGGAATCCTAATTAAGTTCATTACATTTCTGGGGTAATGTGCATTTTTATGAATCTTTTGTACGATGGAGAAAGCTTATATTCTCGTAGCGATATTACCATAGATTGTTTGCTTAAATGCTATAATTTGAAAATAAGACTGTAGGTAAGACTGAAAACTGAACGCAATAAATCTTAAAAAATGTAAAGATGAAAATATTTGCAAAACCTTTTTTGTAAAAGCTTAGCCTATACAAAGAAATTTAGTACAACTGCTACGTACTAATTATAAAATATTTAAATTAACATTTCAGCAAACTCTGAAATTTATTATAAGCAGAATAAGCAATTCTTAATTTTGTAAATTATGACCAATCTGTCTGTACTAACAAAAAGAAGTTTTGAAATCTTACATTGCAAAAAATCTAGAATAAATGTTCATTATAATTTGGGAGCCGCAATCTGGCGTCAGGCTAGTTCATAGGATTTGTGTAGCCAGCCCAGCGTACATAGAACCGAACTCATTAATCATCTTCGCGACACTGACAAGCGAGATGGTAGCCTGAGGTTACCAGATTAGGAAAACATTATTTTGATAGAAAATATTAACAAAGGTAAGAGACCTGCGTAATCCCAAAAATAAAGCCATTTTTTTCAATATGTGTGCACGCAAGCTGCGGGCTGCAAGTAGATTGCATTAAAGAGACGTGCTTGCAATTTGCCATTTAATAATAGGCTATTTGACAACTAAAAATAAATGTAAAAATATTTAGTATTACTTTACTTTATAGAAAGTAAGTACAGAATGAATACAATATGTGAAAAATTAAATAAAATCTATGGAAAAATAGAGGAGATTTTCTGCCCTTGTCACGCGAAACGGATAGTGTAAAAGAGTGATTTCAAGCCACTATGAAGTTTTAAGGTGTGACGTCATACAGTAGTAGGGTTGTCTATGTCTTGTGAACTTAGATTGTTCATAACTTGGGATTTAAAAAAATAATTTATCATTGGTTTTTTCACTGTCGCTTATTTTTTTAAATATTTTTTTTCATTTCTATTAAAATAATGATAGTCAAATACGTCCTACTCGCAGGTGTTTTGGCATATTTACGTTCAAGCTTCTTGCATAAGATAAAAGCGGCTTAAGAATCCGATATAGAATATGTATAATTAAGACTAATATTATGGAACGATAGCTTTCAACATAATAAATACATCGGTACTAGTTATTGTTCACGATCCCGTAGCAGAGTTGTAGGACATGTTATGCACTAATCTGCACTATCTAAAAAGACTTAAAATACAGTAATGCTGCAAAAGTAAGCCATTTTCGAGATATTATTTCAAAGCTGCTAATATCTCGGAAATGGTTCACTTTTGCATAAAGCATTACTGGTTTATTAGATAAGAGGCCAACATGTCCAATAACTCTTTTACGCGATCGTGACCAATAAACAGTAACCCAGAATATTACAGTTTTTTTTTTCTGAAATGTGACCTCTTTTTTTCATAATATTTATACAGATTGGCATAGCAGAATCTACGGAATCTATCAGAAATCTACGTGTCGATCTGATGATTAATTATTATTTCCCAATAATGATTAATGTTCAAGTTAAGTAATATCGGTTTTGAGTTATCAGTACTAAGTTACTCGTACCATTGAGAATATTAGATGGTACGAAGCTACTTCGTTATCTCAAGGTCGACACTTACGGGAGCTAGGTATCAAAGTTAATACTAGGAGGCAGTTTATTGGAGATAGTTGATGTAAGTATTGAGGCACACTAGGTACCAGCGATTGCTACTTTGATATCAAGGGGCGACATTGATAGTTACTAAAAATATTGCATTTGGTCATATATCTCTGTAAAATGGAACTTATGCATTTTAAATTAACTGGGGCCAAATTTTCCTAAAATAAATTGTTGCCAAACGCAATCGAACCACAACCGTCAGTCAGTTTTTGTTTTCGAAAACTTTCAAAATGATTGATTTTGTTTTTTGTGTCAAACAATTTGATAGCTTTTGAAATTGAGAACTGTCCGAATGAACGGTTCGGCCTTGGTTCGTTTGTGATTTATCGAGATTTATTTTAGGAGAATTAGGCCCCTGTATATGCAACATTGACAGTTTTCCTATTTTACCATACGGTATAGAGGTGTCTGCGAAGTTAGATGGCGAAGATAAAAAATACTAAATCACACCCCTGATTATGTACAAATTCGAGTCCTAATTGGGGCTACTTTGACACTGAAAGATAAAACAGGGATTATCAAAGTAAAAGCCTCCGGTCCGACTTTGATCAGGAAACTTCTCCTTTTTATCGAAAACTAGGCTCTGTAGTTTTTTTTTATTTAGTCTATATGATTTTACATATCTCAGTTAATTCAGTCTTGAAATATTTTTGATGTAGCAGCTAAAAGCGAAAATAAATAAGACAAAAACACACGAAGCTCAAAAAAATTATTAAAGTAACCCCCCGTTCTACGGTACTAATTACAGTGATAATAATATATATACAAGGTGTTAACGAATTCGTATAATTCCTTAAAACCACATGATCTACTACTGATGTAGACAAGCCCCGCACGGGATTTAGCTTGATTAAAAATAAAATAATAAAATTTATGTTTTTTCATGCGGCTTTTTTACCGATCGTATCTAAACCACATAATAAGGATTCAATAAAAAAATAAGAATTTATATTTTTGCAAAAAAATATGTTTTATTTGTGTGAACATTTCGATGCCACGCACAAATTAATGAAAGCACGGCAACACGGCTGGCAGGCACGACTAACGCGATATCGCTCTTTGCAGTCAGATAACTCAAGGCTCTAAAATGACTCGGAAATAGAAAACCAAGTTTTTTTAATTTTCTTTTTTGTTGATTTTCAAAAATTCTCATTGAGGGTTAGTCTGTGTCGCCAATAGATCACGTGGTTTGAAGGAATTACTACACGAATTCGTTAACACCCTGTATGATTAAATATGCAGCTACTTATTGCGACCTCTGTAAAAGTGTTCTAATCGCTATTTTTCGCAAATAGAGATATAAGTAGTTTTTTTTAATAGTAGATGACAACCGCACAGTTCGTAAGATTTGCGAGGTTAAGCTGCGCTCGCCGCGGTCAGTCCGGGGATGGGTTATCGTTCGTTACACATTGCGACCCCTCTGTACCTCTAATCTCAGATTAATAATAACGATTATTTAAAAAAATAAGGTGCTGTAGAATTTTGATTTTGTTATTGAATGAAGTAGATACTGAATGTAGGAACCTTGTATGAGTAAGAGTGGTTTATCGCTTAGATATAGATTGTTTTTATTACTATAGATTGTTTAAACACAAATACGTTCCATTGAATACAGCCATAACAGCGGTTACGAACTGCATCGGATCCGAATCCGTGAAAATACGTTCCGAAGTAGCCATAGAACTATTTGTATGGTAGTTTACGCACTACATCCGGCATCCGTCATCCGATTTCTTTCCGTCACCCATGAGTTTCTAATTCGAAAGAACAATTGACGGACCGAAGTTAGTAGCCGTAGTACTGTTTGTATGAACGCTTTCGCATTACCTCGATTCAAATCAGACACCAAACGGATATGCCAAAGATGGCCCCCTGAATTGTTTGAATTTGAATCAGAGATCGGAATAGTGCGAAAGCAACATCCGAATTCGGTCCGAGATTTTTACTCTAGATCGGTTTTTTCACGGATACGGATCGGATGCAGTGCGTAAAACAATATCGAATTCGGTCCGAGTTTTTTATATCCGTATTTTCACGGATGCAGTGCGTAATCGCTCTAAGAGTTTGAATATCAATTTGCATCTAAGTCTTTACAATCACAAAAATTTAAATACCCCAATAAAACATTACTACAACACCCAAAGCTTAGAAGCATTCGAAATCACGCAAATATACCTACAGATAGCACTAAATTCGTTCCTCCGTCCTGCGAAATCGCAGCACGAGCGACAGTATTTCTGGTAGTACGATATGAACGGGCGCGTTGTGCCCATAACTTTATACGTTTGTAGCCCGCCAGCGACAATTGCCTGATATTCGGCACACGTACTCATATCGCCAAGTGTGAGTAGGCTCAAGTGCCTACGTCACACCGGAAAATAAGGAGGTCTACCATTGTATGAAGGAAGATAATACCGACGGTTGCAGTTCCAGTATTGATATTCTGGAGAATATTTATAATATTCTTTTTAAAAGCATTGCTTCGCTCTAGGATTTCTCCTACATCGTGGGTGCGTTTACAGACATAAATCTCACATGCTTAAACACCCAGACCCGGAACAACTATCTGAAGGCCACACAAATATTTGTCCCGTACGAGAATCCAACCCTCGGTCCTTAGCGCAGACGGCTATCGCTCAGCTACTGCACAAAACGTGCCATTAAATTCTGGAGAATAATTTCACAATTTATTTTCAGTAATTTTTTTTTCTTTGTTTTATTAAAAGCAAGTATTCTGAAGCATACATACATCCTAAATATCAAACCCGTGAACCAGCAGACTAGCCCCTTTTCCATTTCTGGGTTTTTTGTCACATTATTATAGCCAACCCTTCAGCAAGTTCATACCGTCCTCTGAGCTTAAAGAAGAACAGATACGCTTATTTTTATACAAGGTGTAACATAAATAAGGGCACAACCTCTTAAGGGGTCACTGTACTCATCATTATGAACAACTTTTACTATGGGACCAAACCTGAAATCGCGAAAAAAAAAACAGCTGTTCCCTACATTAATGTTCGCTTAACTCGTCAAAATGTAGGGAAAAACTGTTTTTTTTCGCGATTTCAGGTTTGGTCCCATAGTAATAGTTGTTCATAATGACGAGGACCCCTTATGAGGTTGTGCCCTTATTTATGTTACACCTTGTATAATAAGCAATTCCTCGAAGTCCAGAACAAAATATTAAAATGAGAACGATAGTAGACTTCCAGATTCTCTACGGCGAACGCAACCTTAAACGTTTCACCAACGATATTATTTCTTACTTCTTGATCCCGGTTGAAGTCGATTGCGATGCAAAGTATCGCTTTATGCCGCCAGGGTTTTAGATATTTGTTTCTATATCCTAGATATTGGTTTAATATTTTGGAATACGTGATTTTGGGTTCTGTTAACTTACGTTATTTTTACATTTTCTTTTGATAGAGAAATAATACGAACAAATCGTTTGAGAATATTTGTATTTTTGATTCTTGTTGTGAAATTTCGTTTGGCAACTGTTTATTTTGAACTAGTTGTTGCTCTCGATTTTACTCGCATCCTAGGAGAATTGCTTCATGTACGCGGATAAAAACTATCCTACAATACGGTCGACGTATCTTGGCGAGTCTGAAGTTAGTTGTTTGGCTGCTCAATTAATCTTTTAGAAACGAAATTGTCTACTGCGCAGCTAATCAGCTAACTTCAGACTTGCCAAGATACGTCGACCGTATTGTACGTGCTAAACCAGCATCCTCATTGCGCAAAACACTCGTAATCGCAATGGCTTTGATTTTGACAGGTCAATAATTTCCATAGCAACGTACGTACAAATAATCCGACTTCTCAACAACGGTGTGCCATGCAATGAATAGTGTTGTATTGTCAAAATGAAAGCTATTGAAATTATGAATGTTATACGCATTCGGATGCAGGTCATTGTCTACCTGTGTGCCTTTCATCCAAATTCTTTCAGCTCTGATTGATTGAGTTGACGTCGATTCTGTTTGATTGATTCAATTAAAAGGTCTGGAGGACTGGTAGAGAATGCCTTACGGCATTAAGTCCGCCGCCTTATGTACCACCATAGTGCATAGAAGTATAAATAAATAAATTAATAAACATCCAAATTCACAAAAATCTAAACTTTCAAAATATTGATAGGTAGGATATGATTTTCATTCCCATGAATAAAGTTATTTCATGGATAACGTCAGCACCTATCATCATATATTTTTTGATGCATAAAGTGTATTTTAACTTTATTCAGCGTTTATTAGTAAGTATAAGTAAAAGATCATTATACAAGGTTAGTCAGAAAGGGGGTACTAATCCGAAAGGGTGTTAGAATACACATAATAATGAATAACTTTTGTTCTACAACTTTTCCCAAAACTCAATAGTTTAAGAGAAACAGTTGTTCAAAAATCTCAAAAAAAAATCTCTAAAATCTATCTATCCCCACTTATAATCAGCTGTGTTTACATTTTAGGTCATATTTGGGGTCATGAATTAGAAGCACCATTTTCTGAATTTGTAACTAAAGCAGGGATGAAGAAATTAAAAAACTAAAATAAAAATCATTTTATTTGGAAAAAAAAACGATTTTTTAAATCTTAACACTGCTTTCAAACAGTCGTCAGCGATACTATAAGTGGGCTTCGGATTAGTACCCCCTTTCCGACTAACCTTGTATAATACAGCTTTATAAGTTATAAAGCCATGTAGATATTATATTAACTGATTCTTACGTCTAAACTTGGCTCTTACGTTTTAAGTATTTTATAACCAGTGAATCCATTATCAACATCAAAAAAAGATCTAAAGATGTTTCTGCGTTTATATGTGAGTAATTATTATGAAAAAAATATTTTCTACGTGAAGGATTGATGTTACCAAAACCTATTTCTCCAGCAAATATTTTTAGAATACCAGACTGTAATTGAGGCCGTCCGAACCATTAATCTTTTATGTCGCCCTAGTACCTAATCTTGAAACATGTTCTTTGTGATGCGTTACTTAAAGTATACAAAAACTGGCTGAAAATATTTTTCTTTGTTATAATAATTATAATTTATTTTATTTGAAAAAAATGGGAAAAAATGTAAAGAGTTCTTTTCTTACAAGTTGGTTGAGAGAAATAGGTTACAAAGTCGCTTGTGACTGACTGCTAGGACAAGAAAGTCTTGATACTTTCGTTTATTTTTTGACGAGTTTTAAGTAAGTATGTATTTTCGTGCGATGTAGTGGTAGTAGTCACTTTTGTATGTGTAGGTTTTTTGTACTAAAATATTTCATATGAAAAATCTGTGATTCGTAGTTTAAATTAAGCATTTTACCGCAAATTTATTCGAGTTTACGTCTAAACTAATATAATAACGTCGCGCTACTAGAGGTGCCCAAATATTTTTGTAGTTCCACAACTGGTATAAATTTTCAGAATGGACGCACAACACTACCTAAGTTTTGTACGTTTATCTCTTGAATTTTCACAAACACACGGCACCGGAATAAATGGCGTTTGTGTGATATTTTAGCACTTATGGTAGTTGTGTATACTGTGTATGCTCAATTTGAAAACCTTTTGCATTTAAACGATCGTTACGATATCACGGAATTTTTTTTTTTTTTTTTTTTTTTTTTTTAATCTTTATTTATTAATGTTTTGAGGCTTTTAATCAAACATGATCATGCCAGCCTCATCGTACCCTAAAAAGAGAGAAGAACAGAAAAGGAAACATTAGGTTCTCTTTAATTTACGGACAAATTTATATACTTTAATAGCATCTTTACTGTGTGGCCTGGATAAAATAGTTTGAACTACTCCTAATTCACAAACGTTAATATTTAATTCGGCTATTAATGTTTCCCTTTCTCTTCTGTATCGACTACATTCCACCAACAAGTGATGGACATCTTCCACAGTACCGCAAGTATCGCAATTAGGACTGCTGGTTTTCTTCATTAAGAAGCCAAACTTGTTCAGTGGTATGTGTCCAGATCTTAATCTATGTGCAATAACAATACAACTTTTGTTTATACTAATATTGGTAAACCAGGGAATACGAGGAGGTTCACATTGCATTGTCCTATACCAAATACCCTTTTCCCGAGAACTTTCATCAAAATACTCTTTCCAAATTGCATGACAAATAGCATTAAATTTAGGTAGAATTTCAAAATAACAGGGTTTAATATTAAATATTGAACCATTTATACTTGCATTTTTCGCTAAAATGTCAACCTGCTCGTTTCCCTGTAAACCTACATGCGATGGAACCCACTGCAATCGCAAAGATACATTATTATTTTCAAACCACCACATTAGTTTTAAAATATCATAGGCTATCGAAGCACCTCTGTGTCCAGAGGCGCATCGAGCCAAATGCTGCAGAGCACACTTACTGTCAGTTAATATGACCACCCTATTAAAATAATTATTTTTAACATACCGTAAGGCCTCTAAAATTCCAGTGAGTTCCACCGTCATTATACATATGTTTGTATTACAAATTTTAAAACTACCACTGCTTTTGTAACAAGGATCAAAAAATGCCGCGCCTACGCCTGAAGCACTCTTTGAGCCATCAGTGTAAATCCTGTGCCAATTATTATACTTGCTGGAAAGTTCCTCCAGAATATTATTTTTAAGCGTGTAAGGGTTGCAAGTATGTTTACTAGAAGTTATACATTCTAAATTACAATTTATTACTTGAAAAGTCTTAATGTTAGTAACCCAAGTATCTAAACTAAACATTTCTAAAGGGTAACTAGTGCTGATGTCTTCATCTTTACATTTGTTATATGCTGTTACTAAAAGTGGCTTCTTTTTGTTTACCCAATATCTGTTGGCACAAAGAGTGCTGAGTTCATTTAATAAACTAATGGTTTCATTATTGGTCCAAGATTTTGCTTTTAATACGTACTTCACAGCCAAGTATTCTCTGCGTATAAACAAAGGCGGGATACATAACTCGCACTCCATTACATGGATTGGCGTGCTCCTAATAAAACCACCAACAATCCTTAACGCCTGATTCTGAACTATATCTAGCTTATGTATATGACTCTTAGCGCTATTATCATAAACAAAGCTACCATAATCTATTCTACTTCTGATCAATGCTATGTACAATCTGCGTAAATGATTCGGATGGATTCCCCACGATGGACCCGACAGAAGTTTTAGAAGGCATAAGAATTTTTGAGTTTTTTGATTTATTTCATTAATTTGTTTTCCCCAGCGCAATGATCTATCAAGCCACATACCCAAATATTTGATATTTTCTGAAGTTTTTAATGTTATTTTATCTATTTGCAGCTGGGCTTGTTGTTTTTTGTGTCCTTTGCTAAAAATAAAGTATTTTGATTTATCAGCAGATAGCTGAAGACCAATATCCTGTAAAATTGTAAATATTGTATTTAACGCATTTTGCATATTGCCTACACTGTCATTAAGTTTATTACTACTAGTATACAGTACGAAATCGTCTGCATACTGAGACATTACAACCTCTGATATATTTTGGCAAATTTTATATGTTACAATATTAAAAATCAAAGGTGAAAGCGGATCACCTTGACCAATACCTTTACTCGTCCATCGACATAAGATGCTAGGGTTACTCGCACTATTCATTTCTATTAGTAGTCGTCTCTCACTAAGATAGGACCATATATATTGGGATACCTTAGCACCTACATTTAATTCTTCTAATGTGTCCGCAACTTTATTGATCAAAATGTTATTATATGCGTTATCAATATCTAGGAAGCACGCAAGAGTCGACATATTCTTTGAAAAACTTATTTGTGTATGACTTATTAACCTAACTAGAGAATCTAAAGTTGACTGTGCACGCCTGAAGCCAGTTGTTTTAGATGATAAATATTCACTTTTTTCGACGAACCACTCAAGGCGTTTCATGATCATTGTGTGGAAAACTTTACAAACACAGGACATTAACGCAATTGGTCTCAACTTGGGTGTGGAGCCTGCACCAGACTTGGCTTTAGGTATAGGGTAAATTTGCACATTACGCCACTGCAAGGGAATCGAACCGGATGTAAAAATAAGATTAAAAATATTCAATAAATAAGATTTAGCTGTTATAGGTAGATTGTACAACATAGAGTAAGTAATGACATCTTTTCCAGGAGCGGTGTCTTTTTTCTTAAGACATTTGGACATTTCTTCCATACTAAAATCGCTCTCTAGAGAAGCGTTCGTCGAATGAAAGATTGGCATTTGTGGAGGTACGGAATCGGGCGCCAAACTGCATAACAATTCCTCTTTTTGTTTATCAGAAGCTTGAAATTGATCCTTTTTATAGCCTTTTACCCATCGCATTCGACGCCACATCTCAGAAAGCGATACAGTCTCATCAATGCTATCACAAAATTTATGCCAGCTCCCGGACCTAGCTTTCTTTATTAACTGTTTTGTTTCTGCAATTTTTTGTTCTAGCCTGGAAAGATTTTCGGGGGTAGGATTTTGCCTGAACCGTTTCAACTGTAATCGACGTTGAGCAACAGACTTCGAAAGCTCAGGATTCCAATAGTGTTTAGGGAGAAATTTAGATGTAGGGTCAGTGCATATTTTAATCATTGGAATGCTGTGATCAGCCGCATAGGATATGTGATTAATGAAAAAATCATAATTTTCTTGAACATTATTTGTAAGCCTTGGGCTACTAAAAGCAATTGTAAGAGAATCTGTGTAAAGTTTCCAATTCGCCAATTTGTAATTTCGTTTTCTGATGTAACAATTATAACGTTTGTAATCTAATAATATTTTAATAATTAGGTGATCACTACCAAGGTTTTCGTTTGACACACTCCATTTGAAATTTATAGCAATATCAGTTGAAATAAATGTTATGTCTGGAGAAGACTCCTGGAGCAGGCCATTTACAAGTTTAACTCTAGTCGGACTACCGTCATTTAGAGATACAAAGCCACTATCAATAGCAGAGTTCATAATCTGTACACCCCTCACATCATTTTTATACGACCAATTAGTATGGTGCGCATTAAAGTCTCCCGCTAATAAAGACTTTTTTGAAAAAAGACCAAACAAGCAATCCCAATCTGACTGGGAAGTTCTTACACTAGATGGGCAATATACAGAAATAATATTTTCCAAACTAGAACAATTAAGTAGTCTAATATGTACCATTTCTATACCTACATTGGCTAATCTATGAGAAGATGTTTGTACCTTAAGTGATTTATGTATAACAAACGCAACACCGCCGTACGCATCTTGTCTGTTGGAATTATTGCTTTGAATAATTTGAAGGTAATGGTGGCTATGAATTATTGGGTTTTTCTGTGAGGAAATCCACAGTTACATACAGTTCGGTTTAAAGAAATTTATTTCTCATAAGAACATTATACAGTCCACTTATAATGAGATACAGAGTAATTAAAGTATAGTAATACCACAGTGTACCTACTTACTCCATACAGTGGGTCAACGCCCATACATTTGACAGGTCCTATGAAATGTCAAAATTGGTAACACTTGTCATAGGGTTGTCACAAATTACACAAACTTTGTCAAACAAACGTCCAAATTAATTAACGTTTTATAGAAACAGTGACACGCAAAAAGAAAACCACGCATGCGTAATTTTGACGATTGACAAAATAATGCAAAGGTATGTAGCCGCAAGTTCGCCATATTATGCTGGAATTTACTAACAATATTTAAAACTACAAATTTTGTCGAGGTTACAGTCGTAGTGGCTAACGCTTGCGGGGGTAGGTAAGAGTAATAAATGATTCCCAAATCCAGGAAGGAGCCATAGAAAATACTTATTATTTATGGTTATTACTTCTATGGTTTTCGTGGGTGCTGAAGCTGGAAATAAAAGACAAAGTATTCCTCGACAATATACGGCGGTCAAAAAAATTTACCCGTTAAATTTAATTTGCCAGTTAAAACGTGGTCCCTATCTTGGTGTTTGAGAAAAGATCTCGTTTTTGTAATCAGCGTCCCAGAAAATCATGGATTTGACACCCATCACGGCTAATTTGAAAATTTTCATGGCCGCCATCTTGAATATAGATTTTGACCTCATTTTCGTCATCAGCACCCCCGAAAACCATGGAAATGACACCCATGATGGTTAAATTGAAATTTTAAAAGCTGCCATCTTGGAAATGAATTTTGACCTCATTTTCGGTATCAGTACCCCCGAAAACCATGGAAATGACACCCATGACCACTAATTTGACATTTTTATTGCCGCCATCTTGGATTTCGATTTTGACCTCATTTTCGGCATCAGTACCCCCGAAAACCATGGAAATGACACCCATGACCACTAATTTGACATTTTTAATGCCGCCATCTTGGATTTCGATTTTGACCTCATTTTCGGCATCAGTACCCCCGAAAACCATGGAAATGACACCCATGACCACTAATTTGACATTTTTATTGCCGCCATCTTGGATTTCGATTTTGACCTCATTTTCGGCATCAGTACCCCCGAAAACCATGGAAATGACACCCATGACGACTACTTTACTAATTTTCATGGCCGCCATCTTGGATTTGGATTTTGAAGTTATTTTCGGCATCAGTGTCCCCGAAAACCATGAAATTAACACCCATGATGATTAGATGAAAATTTTCATGGCCGCCATCTTGGATTTGGTAATGATAATCATTTGAAAATGTATTTATGCCGCCATCTTGGATTAGTAAACAGACTTTATAATAAAATTCTCTTAATAGGTACATACAACATACTATTAATAAATTAATATAATTTCTATGAACGATGTCAATCAAATTCGAAATCAAAAAGTGCGAGCCCTGGAATTTATGTCCCGAGTACGCAGTATGGCTACTCGGGACATAACCTCCGCTCCTTCACCCCGCAACCCCCCGCACGATTGCTCTGCGACAATGTTCTACGTTGACCGACTGTAAGGAGTAAGATATAGGTAGACTGTGGTAATACAGTACAATTACCTCCAGAGTATTGGAAATTATAATAAAACATAAGGTAAAGGCACCCAATTCCGAGGGGTTCTAAAAATGGCACCATATTCCGATGTATTTAGAATAACGGCGTTTTCAAGCAATTTACAAGTTCTTTTTGTTTGCAAGATACATTAATCAATAAATAATTTATCTGTTCATGTTTATATGAGCAAAAGAGTGCTTTGGTGCTTTAACGTTTTAAAATAAACAGTAAGTTTGACGCTAGCAGCTGACTCGAACGCGCGCTTCATACATTTCGGACCTTATGCACGTGATTAATACGATTTGCTAAATAGTGTTTTGTATGATAATTTTATATCGTGTGAGTTTTTGTTTAGGTTGAAATATTGGAAGGGTTATATTTTTTATTGAAAACAGTTAACATTTTAATATTTTCTTTACAAATTGAGGAGAAAATAAGTTTTTAAAATACCGCGGCATTAGGTGCCAAATATTTTAGTTGGTTCCTAAATACCGATGTATACCACGAAAATGCAATTTAATAGACGTTGACTTTTTTTCAAATTTTGAAGGCAGATTTATGATTACGAACTTAATATTTTAGCTCTGATTACTTAAATAACCAATAGATATAAAAATCTATTTCCGAGGTACACTATGGCTTCGCATTTACTAATTATAGCAGGTCAAAGATTGCCTGTTTAGGTACTTTATTAATTCGTTGTATGGAAAAGCTAAGTACAGAAAATTAAGTTATTAATGTGTTCTGATATAATCCTGAGTGATCTTTGTATATTTTTACAAAGATATCGCAATTGAACATTAATTTATTTGTTTAATATTAAAAAATCTTTTACTTTTTATTACTCGGAATTAGAAATCTTGATTTAGTATTATAAAACGCTATTCCGATGTATTTAAGTCGGAATAAGGTTATATTAGTACCTAATTCCGTGGTATTGGCACACGTTAAATACAGAGTGTTCATTATCTTACGCAGCTTGTTCAAAACTTTAGTATTGTTTTAGTAACTGCAAGAATATAAATTTGCCCTTTAAAATAACTTTCATATTCCGATAAACTCAGATATAGTTATACTTATATACTTTTAATAAAATTAATAAAATTGTTTTATTATTATAATTGTTTTATTGTAGGAGAATGAAGCCACGAAAAAAATACACGGAAGAGGATATCCAAAATGCTATTACAGCAATTCATAATGGCAGTAGTGTTTATAAACTTTAGAGGTTAAAACGGGATATTTACCATGTTTATTATTTGATGTGAGTTTCCGATATTTAAAAACTTATAGTGTTTATAAAATTTCTCGACAGTACAATATTCCCGAATTCCTATCTAAGTAAATTACATATTGTGGTACCATATTAATAATCATGTAAGACAGAGTCTGAGACTGATCCAAAGACAAACAAAGATAAATTGACCTGATTTTTTGAACATCATGTATATTTCTCCCCACCTCCTTTCTTTTGCATTTTGTACACTCGGAATTAGGAACCAAATGCATCGGAATTAGGATTTTTACATCGGAATTAGGTGCTTCGGACTTCTTCATATTTTTAAATAATTTGACATTATTAATAAACTTTTATTGTCAAACTGTGAGTATATTTCAAAAATAAGATATATAATACTTCTGATAAAAATAGCCAATTCTACAGAAAGGTATATTAAATACTTAATTTTTAATGTTCTTTCTAGTTATGGTGAAAACACCGCGGAATTAGGTGCCTTTACCTTATTACTTAAGCTTACTTTTAAATATGTTCACGTTATCGCAATCTTTTATATCGTCCGGCAATCTATTGAACAGCTGTGCTCTTTCAAACAATATGTTTTTTTTTTTACCGTAATAAGTGCATACGCTGATAAGTTCAAGTTTGTTTTTATTACTCAAAATATGTGACATTGTTTTTTTTAAATTAATTATTTCTTGAACTTACACGAGGGAATATCAAGCGATTTATAAAATATATAATATTATGGGACGCCTGAATGAGGATATCGTCGTTGAGGACGACTGCGGCGTAGGTGGCGTGACGATCTAGACGTGTCTGCGGGGGTGGCATGATCAGAAATACTATAATGCAGAGATGTTTGGAAGGCAAAAGGGGAGGCCTTTGCCAAGCAGTGGGACAGACGACAGGGAAGTAAAAAAAAAATACCAGTCTGTAACTGTCCCAACTGCCTCGTTGGTTTAGCGGTCGCAAGCATGACTGGTTTATTGGGTTTTCCCGTGTGGAATTTCTCAGTAGCAGCCCGGAGTCTGGATTTGTGCCCGGTCGATGGTAATAGGCTCGCCCCTATTACATGGGACGTAAACATAACGGCGAAATGTGGGTGTACAGTACACCTCAGCCTGCCAACCCTTCGGAGAATACAGGCGTGAGTTTATGTAGGTATGTATTATGTTATTATGTAACTGTCCCACTGCAGGGCAAAGGCCTCTTCTCTTACAGAGAAGAAACGAGCTCGCCACGCTTCTTCACTGCGGGTTGGCCATTTCAGGCCATAAAGTCCACGTTTCCTTACGATGTTTTACTTCACCGTATGTCAGTGGTAGTAGGTATACAGGGTGAAATTGTAAAAACGTGTTAAAACCTGAAATCGCGAAAAAAAATCTGCTGTTCCCTACATTTTGACGAGTTATGCGAACATAAATGTAGGGAATAGCTGTTTTTTTTTCGCGATTTCAGGTTTGATCCCATAGTAAAAGTTGTTCATGGTGATGAGTACAATCTCCCATTTTGGTTTGTCGACTGTTTACAATTTCACCTTAATATTCAGTTATTTATTTTTTTCTTGTAAGTTGTTTGATCTACACTCAAACTATTTCAATAGTTACTTTGCTTGGACTTTTATGAGTGGAGGACCGCTCATCTTGGTACTTTATTCATAAAGAAAGAGTTATTAAGTGCTCTACAATCTACTTAGTTGTTGTAATAAGATTTTTTATGTTTACTAAGTAGATACTTAAAATTCACAGCGAACATCAGTTGTTCTTCAAAGAATAAAATGTTAAGGTTAAACCTCTAAAAAGGAGGCTTGTTTTTGAAGAACACGAAAACCCTGTTCCATTACTGTTCCTGTTAACCCCACGAAGAGTGAAATCCGACACAAATCCCAAGTAAAACCCAATTTTCCTAATGTTACGAACGTTATAGAATCTTTAATTTCATTCTCACGGCGCTCAGGTTAAATTTCGGGGAAGTAGGGGTGGAATAGACGAATACCGAAGTTCCTTGTAAGTATGCCAAGTCATGGGAGCTTTCCCCGAATCGAATTCGCCGAGCCGAATAATTGTTGAACGAACATTCACGTAAATACGAGTACGTGGCAGCTGAGAGTGCAGTTTTGGGTTGTTTTGAGTTAATATTAAATGGAGAGTTTGGTTGCCTTGATTGAATTGAACAATTTAGAGTAGTCGAATCATGCCTAAAGTTTCTTAGATTCTGAGTAACAATTACTAGTAAAGATAACATGAGGATATTTTCAGGTATCAGACCGGTGATAGGTGATGTATAAAGTATGACTGGGTAGTCTTAACTTTTACTAAGGGACAAACCCTAAATAAGACAAAAAAAATAATCAATGTTGCTTAACAAAAAGTATGGAATTGTAGATTTTTTTTCACGAATTATTTTCCGTTTTTTTTCTATTTTTCTGCTGTAGGTGGTCCTACGGGACCGTTTCTACGTAACCGGGCAGTTATTGGCGAGACCTAAAGGGTCTCCAGCCAATGGGGGGGGGGGGGGGGGGGAGTAAAATACTTAACCTAAGCTAACTACTTGTACTACACTAACAACATGACTACCTGCAACAACAGCACTAAGGGCGACCCCTAGTGGGACTCGGACCTCGGCTTAGGGCGTCGCTAGCGGGGGCTTGGAACAGACAGCTTGATGAGTGCTGAATTATCGGTGTGACTGCGGAGTCTGAAGAGACGACCGGCTCTACGAAGGGAGAGCTCGGTGTATCATGACTGGCGGCGGTGGGACGTCGTGACGGGCCTCGTCGGCGAGGACGGTAAGCCGGACGGCGGCTTTTTTTTTTCCGAGTTTTTCCTATCGTAAAAATACAAAATGATGAGCAAACTTCATGGTTTTTGGATGTACTGACCAGCCATGCTGTATAATACCATAAGACTTAATGATGAATAAACTGAATGTTTAATTAGGTACCCTGAAGATTTGTTACCTTTTTGCTTTGAGAAAATATTTAAAGGGGAATCGATACCGCTCTAATACCAATTAGCAATTCAAATCTAATTACTGAAAAAGCGTGTTTTTTAAGGGGGAAGCGCATGACAGCGAGCTTTTCTAAATTCCAGCGTTACTGTTCAGGAAAAAACCGTATTTTAGGGGAGAAAGTGCAAAATACCTTGATTTCCACGAAAATTTCAGCTCTACCTGAATCCTTTGCAGCCCGCTACTAACCAAATAGACGGCAGGAAGGGCAGTAGCGTAAAGTTTAAATGGCGTGAGAGAGCTATTTATCTTCTTTTTTCTTTTGTTTTAAACATTGCCTCGTTCTTCTATTCCTCCTGAATCGTGAGTACGTTTACAGATACAAATCTTTACATGCACAAACGCCCAGACACGGAACAAGTATCTGTAGACTACACAAATATTTCTTCCATGCGGAAATCAAACTCACAGTTCGTAGCGCGGAAGCAAATTGCTCAGCCACTGCACCAAACGTGTCGTCAAAATATCTGAGTCCACTATGCCGTGTGCTTAGTGATGCTGCGATCGGCTGCGAACTTCTTTCCGGAAGAAGCGGACCTGCGGCGGACTTTATATTGATAAACTGAGTGCAAAGGATTGATTTGTATATTTATGTATCAATACTGGAGTGTTAATAATGGTAAATTAAAGTAGATTGGATGGAGAAGTGTTGGGCGTCAGCCGGTTAGATTGGCTGACGATATTGTAAAAATAGTTGGGAAAAATTGGATGAGGTGTGCTAAACACCGAGAAGAATAGCGTGCAAAAGAGGAGGCCTACACTCAGCATTGGGTGATGAAAGGCTGAGAAAAAAGTACAAGAAGAAGAATGGTAAAGTAAACCAGATAACTAGTTAAAGACGAGGGGTTTCAGCGTCAATCACGTAGAGAGGTATCGTCGACGTTGCGCAAGGCGAGATGTTTCGTTAGCGTGTCTGTACAAAATGTTTATGTTCACCCGTCATCTTCTCTTCTTTGTTTCAGTCTGAACCGCACACTACTTCAAAGGGGCCTTCACGAGTGACAACTACTACTCAACTACGCCCGACTCATGCTGGGCAGCCAAACTTACTAAAACTTGGCTGACTGGCTAATCTTTCACTGCGGCATGTGTTATTCTCGTATCGAACGTGCTAACACGAGAGAAGAAAATGGAACTTTTAAACTCAATATCAAGCACCATAACTTCAGCATTGTGTTACATATGATTTGTATGACCAATGATATTGATTTAATTTCGTGCATGAATGATGCATGTACCGTACTACAAATATTTGCACGACTGATAAGTCGAATATAGTGAGACCAAAATTATTTTACCCTGTTATTATGTAAGTACCTATATTCTGGCAAATAAATACATTTCATTTCATTTCATACTTATATGAAGAAAATTAAAAAGATATCCATTATACTCTGTTTAACGAAAGATGAGTCCTGACATAGCGGTCACTTCGTAAATTGTAACCAAAAGAGATTGCCATCGAAAAAACCTAAACGACATCATAAAAACCGTAAAAAAGCTACATTATCCCTGTTTTCTTTTTAAAAGTATTTGATACTCTTTGTATGGTAAGGTTTTGTAGAAAAACCCCAGGACTCAACTTACGTTGAAAAGGGTTTAATCGTTCTAATTACAAATCTAACCATTTAATTTGTTCTCCCATTGCAGCTGTTCCCAATCGTAAATACTCAGATACTCCAATTCGGGATTGCAGGCTATGACAAGTGCAAATGTCAGAGGTGCCGTGTTACTACAAATGTGTTACACTAAGATAGGAAATAGATGGAGGAGGTAAAATGCATTTGAAGCTAGTTTAGGTCGCAATCCTAATTAAACGGATATCCATTTGTAAATTTCAGTGCCGGTAATTTGCGTATACAAGGTGTAACTTAATCAAATCAAATCAAATCATTTATTTCTTTGCAAACATGGGTAAAAGATAAATTGATGTTTTTCTTAAAAAAATAGTTCTCCATATTTTACCGTCATATGGGTATGCAAATAGTAACATAACAAACATAAAATAGATTAAAATCATTGAAACTACAATACAATAAAAGAATAGAAAGAATAAAAGTATGTCAACCATAATAACATAATTATCTCAATCAGAGTAACAGTAATTGATGAAATTTAGGTACAAGTACAATATAGCGAGTCTATCTATGTTTGTTTTGCGTTGAACCATACAAATTCAAGAGGGTGCAATACAATGCTTATAATAAATCTTCATGCTTAGTCAATACCAATTTTATAAAATGTAATGTCAAAATGATAAGAAATTAAATAAAACAATTTAGGTATTATGATTAGTACAGGTCATATCGCAATTATGGGGTAAGAACCTTATTAAAATAATATAAATTAAACACAGAGTCAAAATAAATCGGATGAAGCAGGTTTAGCATCTTTCATTCAAATAATCATTAATTGTATAATAACATTTCGCAACTAAAAATTCGTGTAAACATTTTTTAAATAAATCTATAATCTTAATTTCTATGATATGTTTAGGCAGTTTATTGTATATTTTGGGTGCCATTCCTAAAATATTTTTACTAAAAATAGCTTTTTTATGCTGTGTTATGCATATTTTATTTTTATGGCGTTCGTTCTTTAGGTGGTTATATAAATGTAGATTTGCTTTAACATAGCTAGCGATTTCATATATGTAAAGACACGGAAGTGTAAGCAGCTGAAGGTTTTGAAAATGTGGTTTACAACTATCTGTGCTTTGTATGCCACATATTGCCCTTATGCATTTCTTTTGTGCTTTGAACGCCATTTCTCTATCTGGCGAGTTCCCCCAAAACATAAGTCCGTAACGTAATGTTGATGAGACATATCCGTGGTACGCTGTTAACAGTGTTGCCTGGTTTGCTACTTTTCTTAAGTTATAAAGGGCATAGGAACACTGGCAAATTTTTTTGCAAACATTTTCAATATGTATTTTCCAATTCAGGTTTTTATCAATCCAGATACCTAAGAATTTAGTGTGATCAGTGTCCCGAATAGGTTTGTCACCATATCGGACATCTAGTTTTTTATTTTTTGCTCTTTGTTCAAACGAAATGTAGGTTGTTTTTTCTAAATTTATTTTTAGGTTATTTTTGGTTAGCCAGGTTATTATGTCATTTAGGTTATCGTTTATCTCTTTTTCGAATGTCTCATCATTTTTACTTTTAAATAATATTGTGCTATCATCTGCGAATAAGATCATAGGATTAGTAATAATTTTAGGCATGTCATTAATATATACTATGAACAATAATGGTGCAAGGACACCGCCCTGCGGTACTCCAAATAAGCATTTGCGATGTTCAGATGTATATATAATTTCTGTTTTGGTATATGGGCAGATTTTCTTAATGGATATAAATTGTTCTCGATTAGCAAGGTATGATTTAATAAGTTCAAGGATATTGCCTCTGATGCCACATTTTTCCAATTTGTTTAGGAGTATTTTATGGCTGACATAGTCAAAAGCCTTAGTCATGTCCATAAATAATGCAACCACAGGAGTTCTATTGTCGATATTTGTGAGAACGTGTTCAATAAGCGCGTACATAGCGGAATTAATGCTTTTATTTTTCCTGAAACCATATTGTTCACTGATTAAGATTTTGTTGGTTTCTAAGAAAGAATATATACTTTTATGTAATATTTTTTCAAATATTTTAGAAAAGACTGGAATTAATGCAATAGGTCTGTAGTTACTAGGATCTTGCCTGTCACCTTTTTTAAACATAGGTTTGATAACAGAGATTTTCAGTTTATCGGGAAATATGCCTTTCTCAATACAATTATTGACAATGTGACTTAGTATTGGAGCAATAATGAATGATGTCGCCTTAATCACTTTAGTGGTTATATCGTCATATCCAACGCTATTAGTATTTTTCAGAGAATCGATTATTTGAATAATGTCAGCGGGTACCGTGGGTATCATAAATATTGAATTATAATTTGTGTTAAATGTCAGCATATTATTGTAGTTGATGTCACTCTGAGATTGAATTTGGTTTATAAAATATTCATTAAATGATTCCGCTATTTGTTCTGGACTGTTTATAACTTTATTGTGTATCATTAACTGATTTATTCCTTCTTTTAGGTGATTTGCTTTCTGTGTATTGATTATATTCCACATAGCTTTGCTCTTGTTTTCAGAATTATGTATAAAATGACTATTTTGTGCTTTTTGTGTTTGCTTGATTATGTGTTTCAATCTATTAGTGTATGTTTTAAGTTTATTTTTATTATCTTGGCTGGGTGTCTTTCGATATTCCCATAGCATTGCCCTTTTCCGTTGAGAGCATTTTCTCATTCCCGTTGTTATCCACTTAGGTCTTTTATTTACCGAAACTTTAATTCTATCAATTGGAAAGCATAAGTCATAGAATAGTTTATATAGGTCGTGGAACTCATTAAATGCATTATTGGGATCGGAGCAGATAAATACATCATGAAACGTTAAACTTTGAAGGCATTCTCTAAATTTTTTGATGTTTTCATCACTATAGTCGCGTTTGTGTATGAACCAGTGAGATAATGTGCAGGTTTTCTTGACACGACATTTTAGTAGTTGCGCTGTATGGTCAGATATAGCCAATTCTCTAACCTCACACTTGCTGCCTCTGATATTATGAATAATGTTGTCAATACAGGTCCCACTGCATAGGCGCGTTGGTGATCGAGTACCCAAAGTCAGATTATAGCTGCGTAGTATATTTTGAAAAATGACAGAGGTTTTGCTATTTTTACAAATATCTATATTAAAATCTCCACACAGTATGATCCTGTTATTACGTTTCAAACAAATTTCTTCTAAGATCATATCTAAATTATCAAAAAAAGTAGATACTTTGTTTTTGTTATTATTTGGGGGTCTATAAATACAAATAATTATGATAGGGTGGGAGGAAAGTTGTATCGCACAACATTCTATTTGATGAGGGATGGCCCATTTGTTTACATTGACGATTTCATATTTATGTGTGTTCTTGATTAGAATGCATGAGCCCCCGTTTCTATCATGTCTAGCGTAGCATGTTGCTAGTGAATAATTAGCAATATGCAAGTGTTGATGATCACCCTTTTTCATGTTATGTTCTGTTATGCAAATGACATCAATTGACTTACCTTCGTCTGATAGTTCACTTAGATGTACACCTAATAGATCCGACTTACTTATTAGACCATTGATATTTTGGTGCATTATAAATATATGGTTATACACGAAAAAGATCATTATTATTGAAGCCGTTGTCTTCAAGCTTATTATTTGTTGTTTTTTTATCTGGCTGTTTAGATCGATCTAAATCGTATAGCATATTGCATACAATTCGGTCGTGTATGTTTCTTATTCCGAAGTTATTTATTTTCCCAGTTCTGTGGGAGAACATCGCAGTCGATAGATCGCGGTTACTATCAAAGAAGTATGCATATTCATTAGTTTGTAAATCTAAATACAAGAGATTGTTAAACATTTCTACTTTAAAATTATATATTGGAGCACCTGCAACATAGGTGGCTGCACAGATAATTACATTGGTGTGATTTACTTTTTGCAGGGATTCTCTAATTTTGTTTATTATGTTTATGTAGTCTTTTTCTTCTTTTATATCATTTTCCCCGATAAAAAGTATGCAGTAGTCGTTTGGGGTGAAACCTTTTAGTTTAAATTCAATGTCGCTTAGAAGACTTTCTGCGCTGCTGTTAGTCCTGATGTAGTGACAGAAGTGAGAGTAATTTGAGTAGACTTCTTGAATTGTAGACAAGGACCCCTTGGTTGTGCTGCTGGTTAAAATACACAATTTGTTTTTTTGTGTAGGTTTTGTAGTATTGTTTGCCGGCTCTTCATTATTTTCATTTAGAGACAACTTGGGTACTTTCTTCAGTTTGTTCGGCGAAAAAGTCGTTTGTGTCTCCTTGTTCTGCATGATGGACATGTTTCCTTGACAATTGATTTCCAGGTCATTTATAATTGTCTCATTAATGCTTCGCCAACTGCGTTCATTATTTTTGTTTGGAGTTTTTTTATTGTGTGTCGGTGTTATGGTTTTTCTGCATGGTGTGGAGCATATTTTCTTGTATGTATTGGTTGTTTTGATAATTTTTTGTAGGTCTGATTTCAAACGAAAGTTTTCACTGTTTAGATTCTCAATTTCATTGTGTGCACTCGATAATTGCATTTTTAGTTTTTTTATTTGTTCATTTAGATCACCTATAATGTAACTGTTATCATGAAAACTATCTGGAATGCTCATCATTGTGGTATCTAATATGGCTTTCTCGCAACTATTTGATATGTTGGACAAGTTTGTTAATGAGCTTGACCTATAAGGCTTGCGATAGGTGACATTGTCGTTGGGTGATGCCATTTCCCCCTCAAAATGAAGATCCGTCGTTGTTCAACAATGCCGACGATGTGTACTTGGTATTAATTTTCTTTGGTCCAACAACAAACAATTTTACTACCAACTCTTTATGTATTTTTTTTATGTGGTATTACTTTTTGTTCCTCTACTTGCCACTTGAGGTCGTAATGGCGGTAGTAGTACAATTTTTTTATTTATGGTGTCACTTTCAGTTCGTCTATTTGCCACTTGAGGTCGAAATGGCGCTAGTAGCACTACTTATTAGTACCTCTATTCCCTGCTTGGGGAAATTATGGCACTAGTAGTCGAATAATAGTGAAGTTCAAAGTTCAACTTTCAAAATATTGTTCATAACTGTTTTTGACTTTATAAGTTTTTCACTAAAGATGATTAGAAATCACTAAAACTCACTCATTATTGTCACTGTTTGAAAGATAATATTGTAGTGTTTTCATGGACACAGATTGATAGCTTAGAATATCCTTGAACACTGAAAACCGACCCTTCAATAGATCTAGTCATAAAAACTTTTGCACTTGTCATAAACTGTCACGAATAATATCACTTGTGTATTATAGTTTCTGCACTCTGACACACCACTGTTTATAGAATTTAGAGGTTTGTTTTGATTTTTGCGAATTTAAAAATATGTGATCAAGTGTTTCTCGGTCAGTGTTGCCACTGTGCCTGTTAAATAACGCACAACCTCTTAAGGTGTCACTGTACTCATCATTATGAACAACTTTTACTATGGGACCAAAGATGAAATCGCGAAAAAAAATTTGCTGTTCCCTACATTTTGACGAGTTATGCGAACATTATGTAGGGAACAGCTGTTTTTTTTTCGCGATTTCGTCTTTGGTCCCATAGTAAAAGTTGTTCATAATGATGAGTACAGTGACCCCTTAAGAGGTTATACGTTTGTGACGGTGCAGTGGTGGCGACTAGCAAGGTGCGCCTATAAAAGGGCCGGCACGCTGCACTTCGTCCTCTCACACCGATAATTCAGCCCTCATCAAGCTGTCTCCCCTCCCCCTATGTCCACGCCAGCAACGCCCTAAGCCGAGGTCCGAGTCCCACTAGGGGTCGCCCTTAGTGCTGTTGTTGCAGGTAGTCATGATGTTAGTGTAGTACAAGTAGTTAGCTTAGGTTAAGTATTTTACTTCCCCCCCATTGGCTGGAGACCCTTCAGGTCACGCCAATAACTGCCCGGTTACGTACAAACCGTCCCCTAGGACGACCTACAGCAGTCCAATAGAAAAAAAAAAAAAAAAAAAAAACTTCGTCCTCTCACGCGCCTTAGCAGCCGCCTAGTTAAGTACTACCTACTACACGTGAAGACCCTGGACTCCTCGTATCGTATTGTCTAAAGAACCACGCCCTATAAATTAGTCTAATTTTGTAACTATTATAAAATATATCCGTGGCTGGCGTGAATATGTTGACATCTCAAAATACATGTTTTTTTTTTCGATTTGTTTATACGCATCACGCCTATAGTTTTAAAGGGAACATTTTTTTTGCATGATTTCTAGTGATTACTCCAGAACCTTTGCATAAATGGAGTTGTAATTTTTTTCCCTGTAAAAGCATAGGCGTGGGAAGCGTTTAAATAAATAGAAAAAAAAAGTGTCTCGAGCTGTCAACATATTCACGCCAACCACGGATATATTGTACGGTAAAAGTGTTTTCCTTAATATTCTTATGTAAGTACACTCCTGCTAAACTGCTTCTGCTTCTTGCTAGATTCTGATTTTATGTGCACATGCTCGTTAAGGGTTGACTCCTCAAGCCACCCTTAACCCGCTAAGCGTGACACGTTATTTAACTTACACCTTGTACATAAGTCTTCTTCTTCTTTCTGTCCTGTTCCCAAGTTAGTAGGGGTTAGTGCAATA
Source organism: Amphipyra tragopoginis (assembly GCA_905220435.1). NCBI lineage: Eukaryota > Metazoa > Arthropoda > Insecta > Lepidoptera > Noctuidae > Amphipyra > Amphipyra tragopoginis. The sequence continues at coordinate 12,352,656 of HG992005.1, read as the reverse complement.
TGTTTTTCTCTTCCATTTTTCACTGTCAGCCGTCACCTCATCATTTATTAAGAGAGTAAATGATATATTCTTCATATCCTCACTAACACAATCCATACATCTTTTCTTTGGTCTCCCTCTCCCCCTCCAAGGATCGACATTTATATTCATATGAGTATAAACTCTAGTATAAAGCTTTTACTTATTCAATGTTTTATTAGGAGCGTTTACTGTACAATATTTATCAATTATTTTTGTTCATTTATCCATGACTAATCTGTCTGCTTTTCCTAACATTCGCGTGTATAATTATTCTCGAGAGTTTCATTGTTAAATATTCAAGTCTAATATTTTGAATTATTTATTTACTTCTGGCGTAAATATTAAAAAAAACTTTTAGTAATGTTTATTTAATTAATTGCGTAGAACAAAATACTGATCTGTTTGATTCAGATTATTAGATAAAGATATATTTTAAAGATTTCATATGTCCGTTTTTTTAAACTTCGTAAAGATACGTTAACCAAATTATGTACCTAATTGTTTTATTATAAAAAAATAGCAGGTGCATAAAGCAGATTCAAATTTTGTGAAAAAAATAATTATAACGTAAGTACTAGGAATAACTTTGTATCGTAGAGTAGATGCCAAGAATTGAAAATGATTTTCTTCATACTGGCGACTCCATCTACGAGTTCATCGAGCGTGAATGTAGTGAAAAACAGACGTTTTCTAAAAGAGAATAAGCTAAAATAATACTGTGTATGTAAATAAGTGTTTTGAAATATTCAAGGTAATATAGACAAGAATAGAATAAATAAATCGTAAAAACCTATAAAACTAAGCATTTGGAAGTAAAAACTGAAATAATATACCCAAAAACATAAAACAACAGAGAACATTATACAAAGCCAATAAATTACTATACATGCACGATGAATTGTTACGACAAAGTTTGTTCACAAAACAAAACAACTTCCGCCATACTTCCGAGCTACCTAAAATCTCCAAAACTGTTATCTACTTCTTGGAGTCGCAATATGAATTCAGAGAACATCTTCGTCCATATTTGTTTGACGCTGCATCCTATTACCATAGCCCTCCCTGTTGGCTTGCAGCCAGTCGCCTAGTCCGTGACCAAAGGCACATTACAGCACATTCGCTCCATACAAATCTGGAATTTAATTTTAGTGATAAATGGATTAAAAACCTGTCTCCTGGTGTGAAATAGTGAACGACGTGATTTGTAGGTAAAGAGTATTCAAGAAGGTTCGCTCACATTATGTAATTTTGTGTAAAAAACGTTTCAATTTAGGTTTTGATGGATCTTTCAATTTGAATATTAAAGTTGGAGGTTTGATGGAAGAAAAACAGATGATAATATTTAGCTTTTTGGTAAAACTGCTTATAAGAATAACTTGACTGATCGATATTCATAATTCTTTTTTTAGGTGTGATCCTTTTTCTTATTCGTTTATGGTATCTACATTATTTGTATAATATTAAATCTATCTATAAGTAAAATTAAATACTGTTCGTTGGTAAGCGCATCACTTGAGAATGGCTGGACCCATAAAGCTATTTTTAGATGTTTTTAATAGTCCGAATTAGGTTTTTATGGAAAGAAAAATTGGAAAAGTTGCCCGGAAAATTGGAAAATTCGGAAAAAAACTAATTTATTCTCTCAATAATTTGATTTATTGAAATTTAGACAGGACTACGTCTATTGGGTCAGCTGGTATTGAATAATTCATAATTATAATTAATCGATTTAGTAAAATGAAGTATATCTTAAAACTAAAAATTACACACGAATTATTTATGGTCAGACTTCAGTTGCAACGATCAATAAAATTGTAAAAGCTTATACGAGAACACACGGTGGCCTTGTCTAGACTATTTAATTACCTCCGGGATATGCACATTAAACATTTTGACATTCTTCACAATCTTGACATTAAAGTATTTTTTTGAGCGTACCTATGCTTAATAGTCAGGGAAAAACTCCGTAGGTATAGCTAATTCATGTATTTGTTTGAAGTAGGAAACGTGCAGGGAGCCTGCTGGTTTCTTAAATCGTAATCAAATATTAATAATGTTTGGATTATTTTTGTTGTTAAACTATTTAAAAGTTTTTGCCAACGATAATTGCATCCTAATTACGCAACACACTCGTAATCACTGTGGCTTTCATTTTGTCAATAATTTCCATAGTAAAGTATGTATTAACAACCCGACTTCTCCGCAATGTACATACCACGCAATCAATATTGTTGTATTGTCAAAATGAAAGCTACTGAAAATTACGAACGTGAAACGCAATTCGGATGCTGTACCTGCTGTTAAAGAAACAAGAAGGGAGGTGGCAAGTTTCCTGTTTAAAAAAAATACCTGAAGCAGCCTACAGGTCCAAAGAAAACCGTACGGGCTTTTATGCACTACAAGGAATTTTACGGTCCGATATGGCACGCCATAAATGTATAAACTAGTTTGTGCACTATACGTAATTTTACCGTCCGACATTTTATTTTTCTCCATTCCGGGTCGTTTTTTCCGGTCCGAGATGACAGTAGTGAAAAACGTGTTTATGCTTGTGCACTGCCGCTGCGATCAGTATTATTCATGAGCGAGCGGGGCGTGTAGTTTCAAAGAGAGCTATCCTAGACTACGCCGCACTGAGCCGAGTAAAGACGGACAAGTGCACAAGCCAATCATCCGTTTTTTTCATGCCACATCGGACCGTAAATAAAAAATAAACTTAAAAAAAAGTAAAAACCAACTTCAAAGAAATACTAAAAGGAGTAAAATAATTACCATAATATAAAATTAACAGTTTCAGAAGTCGGTGGCTTCTATTTGCTTCAGTGTAGAGTTGCACCGACTTCTGAAACTGTTAATTTTATATTATGGTAATTATTTTACTCCTCTTAGTATGTCTTTGAAGTCGGTTTTTACTTTTTTTTAAAGTTTATTTTTTATTAAATACGTTTTAGTGTCATAATTTTAACCCCCTCCTTCATAACCCTTCTTTTTGGCTTTGACGTAGGCGGGCATAAAAAGTCCTTTCAAATGATACCTTACAAGATATAATGAAAACATTCCAAAGGGGGGAGGGAGGACACGCACCCCCTCCTCTTTTCAAGTAGTCAGTTCCCAACAACAAATATAAACAAAGCAATATTAGTAATTTGAGAATTTTGCTTTCATCCGATGAGGAGTTCCGTTCCATATCTCTGAAGTTCATGGTCTAATCATAACAAAATTTAAATGGGACCAATCGGGAAGTATACCCTTTCGAACAAAAAAATTAATTTTGCAAATCGGTTCATAAATGACGGAGATATAAGGTAACAAATATAAAAAAAAAATACAACCGAATTGAGAACCTCCTCCTTTTTTGAAGTCGGTTAAAAATCGGACTGCCGGGTAATAAAATTCCTTGTAGTGCACAAACGCCCTACCCGTTAACAAAGTGACTGTTTCCATAATCTTCTTCTTCTTCTCTCGTGTCGCCCGAGCTATTTGACAATAGCTCATGCCGTGGTGAAAAGATTAGCCAGTCAGCAAGGTTGGTAGCAGGGCTGACTGCCCAGGATGCGCCGGACATACTTTAGTATCGTCGTCTCTCGTGGAGGTTCTTTTAATGCACCCGTTAATGTTTCCGTAATGAACTTTCAATACTCGGTTTTCCGATTAACCTTCGGATACTGAAAGCTGAAACAATTTAATTAAGTGTTAAAGTTCATGTCAACTAGTGAGACTGCGGTTGGCTACAACATAATTAAAATTTTAAAATCATCCAAAGTCCATAATAATAATTACTTATTTGCTTTAACGGTCTCTTTGTCGGTCAGGGCCTCGTCTCCAGTTTGTCTTTATTGGCTGACTGGGGTGGAACCCCAAGAGTGTCCGCAGGACTCTCAACTCTGGCTTGCCTTTATCGGCCGGCTAGAGGGGGGCCGCCAGAGCTATATGCTCGGGGGTGGAAGTGTCTAATGGCGTAATAGCGGGGAAAACCACTCCGGGTCTTTTAGACCCGCGACGACCCGCGACGGCGAAACCGGGGCCCACACCTCTCTACACCTCTAGCCGCTCGCACGTTTGTTGCCCCCTTCGCCTATGTACTGGCGTCTTTTCAGGGGGCCCAGCTAGTGAGCTGGCGAGTCACCGTCTGCCAACACTTTTCAATTTTAAATGTTGAAAGGCAGACGCCGTTTTCTTCCAGCAATAGAAGTTATCTAGTCCACTTAACACCCGAAGGGGTGTTAAGTGGACTAGATAACTTCTCAGGTCCCAGGTCAGGTCCCAGGTGGGTGCAAAACTATTGTAAAATATGGTGAAAAATATCTGGTCTATGGCTTCCCATGGACCAGATATTTTTCACCAAATTTTACAATAGTTTTGCACCCACCTGCGACGGTCCATGACTGTACTCCAATAGTGCAGCCGTGGATAGTCCCCGGTTGGTGCCCCACCCCATTTTAGATTAAAGTTCTCAAAGGGGCCTCTGCGCGTTGGACCTGTGTCCCCGTGTATGCCTTCCAAAGGACCGGACATCTTCCGCACGGAAGATGAGCCGTGACTACAGAGAGATTACTTCTTTAAATAATGGAATCAGGCGTTATTTTGTGGAAATCCGTGACATGCAAATATGCAGGCAAATATTTATAATGCCTGGAAATAATTTTATCAATTTTCCAGTAATTTTTGATCCCTAAAGGCTTCGGAAAACGGTCAGTAAACCTACTTTCTAAGTACTTATATAGTGTGTGATGTAACATAGCAATATAGCCCAAGTTATAGTCATGTGTCTCATTAATTGCCTTAGCGTAAATAAATAATTTTCACATTTTTTATTGGCATTTTCGCCAATTAAAAATGTTGATTTAATCACATTTTGCTTAATAGGTATTAAATTAAATTAGTTATTAGACAAATCGAATGTGAAATTTATTTAATTTGAATGGATTAAACGAGATTATAGTCAGTAAAAGCAATTATGAATGCAATAAATTAGTCTAAATCAGTTCATATTCATAATCAAAATTCAAAATCAGTTTATATTCAGATCCACATTTAATTTGTGCATTACGAGTAACAGTATTTGCAATTCGCTACTAATAATCAGCTCATTGACCTCATCAATGTTTACTTATTAGTAGGTACTAAACAATACAAAACAATATCTTTATTTGACTGCATATGTTCGATAAAGGTCATAAAATTAAAAAATATCGTTAGATACCTACATCACATCCTGCCATTTGAGGCGTGAAAATTAACAAACAATTATTATTATAAACGTAGGTATACCAATTAAAACGAGATGTATGTATTTTACGATTGCAACCACACCAAAAATGAATTAATATAGAAAAAAAACCGGCCAAGTGCGAGTCGGACTCGCGCACGAAGGATTCCGTACCGTTATCTATAAAAATGACAAAAAATTCACGTTTGTTGTATGGGAGCCCCCTTAAATATTTATGTTATTCTGTTTTTTAGTATTTTTTGTTCTAGCGGCAACAGAAATACATCATCTGTGAAAATTTCAACTTAGATATACAGCCTGGTGACAGACGGACAGACGGACGGACAGCGGAGTCTTAGTATTAGCGTCCCGTTTTACCGTTTGGGTACGGAACCCTAAAAAAGAAATTATCCACACTAATGTTAGCGACACTACAATTTAATCATTAAGAGTGATTCTATCATTACAGTTATCGCTAATATTGGTATGTCAGGATTGTGAGCAAGGTAAATGTAGTAAATAAAACCAACATAGACTCTCCACCTCTGAGAGTACTTGTATTTGGGTTAGTGTTAGTAACATGAACTAGATTACAATATAATAGGTACTTTAGATAATTATTACAAGATCATGAAATAAGGACAAGCTAGTCAGATATAAAAGGTCAGACTTCTTCAGCTGATCTACACAAACGAGTCTAGACGAGTGTTCCGTCGTACGGTCCAAGAAGCAATCCCCCGGGCGCACCGAGCGAGCCGGTCTCCTCCCTCCAACGGGCAGTGGTGGTCCGATGTTGACGTCACGGTTAGTTAGGTGGTGGAGAACAGATGGCGCTCGCTCCACGAAGTTCCCGACACTATGCAATAAGTCATCATCATCAGCTCATCACTGTCCCACCGCTGGGCACGAGGCTCTTCTCAGAATGAAAAGGATTTAGGCCTTAGTCCTCCACGCTGGCCTAGACCGGGTTGGCGTACTACACTCCATCGAGAACTGTTTAGAGCCCTCTCAGGTGTGCAGGTTTCCTCACGATGTTTTCCTTCACCGTTAACGCAAGTGATAATCAAATGTTGATCCGCACGTGAACTCGAAAGGTCAGAGATGCGGGCCGAGATTGAAATCAGACCCCCTTGCATAGAAGGTAAGCATTCAACCGCTAGGTGCTGTCACTGCTCTATACAAGGTGTAAACGAATTCGTGTAATTTCTTCAAACCGCGAGATACTGGTGACACAGACTGACCCTGAATAGATTTTTGCAGATTCAACAAAAAATGGACCATTTTATTCTGTATCCGAGTAATTTTAGCGTCCCGAGTTAACTGGCTGCGTGGAGCGATATCGCGCTAGTCGTGCCCGTCAGCTGCGGCGTTGCCGTGCCTTCATTCATTTGTGCACGGCATCGAAATTTTATATCACATAAAAAAAATGGGCAAAAAAAGTTTATTTTTATTTTTAATCAATCTACATCCCGTGCGGGGTTAATCTATACCATTAATAGATCATGTGGTTTGAAGGAATTACACGAATTCGTTTACATCCTGTAGAATGAAGAGTAGGGCTTCATTCTGTAAATATTTTACTTTCGGACGAATCATACTTTTACCTTGTTTATCAACCGCATCTTGGATAATTTCATTTATTCATTCGACGGACAGATGTGTTGTTGCTGGAGAGTTTGTTGCGCCGTTTCTTCTTCACAGCAAAAACACTAGGAAGCGGTGAAGGACGGGCGCTTTTGGGGGCTGTCTTATGTACAACTGTCGTTTAAAAAGAACTATATAATACTGGTCTATTTTGAATAAATGAGTTTTAAAGTCTGAAGTTTGACAAATTAAGAATTCGTGAAAAGAAAACTGCTGTTCCTTACACATATTTTGCTAAACAACATTGATTTTTGGAACAGCAGATTTTTTTTCACGAATTCTTGTTTTTTCCCATAGTTAAAGTTGTACAGTTTTTTTTTATACTTTGCCCCGCACTAAGATTTCTCTTGTATCGTGGGTGCGTTTACAGACACAAATCTCACATACACAAACGCCCAGACCCGAAACAACCATCTGTAGGCCATACACATTTTTGTTCCGTGTGGGAATCGAACCCACGACCCGTAGCGCAGAAGCCATTCGCTTAGCCACTGCACCAAACGTGTCGTCATAGACACGAACCATAGAATTATGAATATTCTATGGTTTTCAGATGTAGAGTGACTAACCAGTCATGCTAATGCAATAAATAAGTATTTGCTATAAATACAAAAATCACTATTTTCACAGCTAAGCTCATCCAATTTTTATGATATCTGACAGAAAGGTGACTTGATACTCGTAGGAGGACATAGGGTACATTTTATTCCGGAAAAAGAAGAAAGAGTCGCTTTATTAAGTTCATAATAAAATACTTTCCTTTGGGATGCGTATGCGGTTGTTTGTGTTTTTGTAATTAAAGTATTCCCTGAGAAACGAGTTGTTTACACAAATGAAAATAACTTCTGCTAATTAAGTGACACGGAAAATTAAACGAGGCAGGTATCAACCTAATTGAGGTTTTATGTTTCCTGTATCCGAGATACGAGTATGTTTTTATAAGACAAAATGAGATGTAACTTTATTTTATATTAAAAATTAATATACAAAATTGGTTTTTAAGGAAGGAGTTTGAAAATCCTGAGTATTTGATCATCTCATGAAGAACTGAACTATTATGCAGGGTGGTAATTTAAGATGGGGCATGAAGGTCAGCTACCTTAACCATTGTAGCTACAGGAAAACGTTTTATAAGACTACCCCTAACTTTTAGAATAATTTCAATCGGCATTCACAGATTTTGAAAAAAAAAGTACAGTCAGCGAGAAAAAGGGCTGTTTTCAGAAAACTGTTTTATGATGCCAATCGATCCTATTTCCCACAAGGACCAAACTACTAGTCCGGACCAACTGAGGTTTGAGTACTAGAAACGTCAGAAATAACAAAAAAACTATTTCAGATTAGTAAATATAAGCTATATACCGAAAAATGTAGTTACTAACATTGCATATTTACCCAAGGTCGCAGTGCACTGTATTAACTCTAGTTAGTATAAGTGTACGACAATGATGTAAAAGAGCGGAGCCTCCTAATACAGACATTGTTTGCCTAAAGGGAGGCTTCAAACACGTTTAAATGTATTGCATTTTTTTATACTCACAATAAACTATTTTGTATTTTATTTTTGTATTTTGTATTTGAGATGGGTTCGTTATAAGGGCAGCTACCTTAATCGTTGTCGCTACAGGAAAATGTTGATAGGAGACTGGCCATAATTTTTGACATGGGGGGTTTAACGTTTGACACGGGTTAGAATGTAAAACTTCCTCACAGCATGCTTGGATTAGACGCGTGTGGTAAGATTCAACAAAACCCAGCACGCTTGGTGGTAGGATTTATACGGTCCATCTGGCTAGCTACACCGTCACGTTAAAGTTCGACGCCGAGCAGTTTACTGTATTCCGTCGTATGTATGTGAGAGCTAGAGGGATATAGAGGAATCTCTCTATATATTTGTTACTTGGATCCGTGTGCTCCATCTTAGACCCTGTCTGCGCTTACCACCAGGCGCGACTAGGATCAAACGCGACCAAATGAGTGAGTGTGAGGAGGTTTTTTCTTTGGAGCCCTGACTGCCGGCAGCTTGGACCCTGTTCTCGATGCCGGTAGGCTACTATCCTAATCCTAATTAATCTCTTTGACATCACGGCACATCTTCCGTGCGGTAGATGTCCGGTCCTTTGGAAGGCATACACGGGGACACAGGTCCAATGCACAGAGGCCCCTTTGCGAACTTTAATCTAAAATGGGGTGGGGCACCACCCGGGGACTATCCACGGCTGCACTATTGGAGTACAGTCATGGACCGTCCCAGGTGGGTGCAAGACTATTGTAAAATATGGTGAAAAATATCTGGTCTATGGGAAGGGGTGTTAAGTGGATTGGATAACTTCTATTGCCGGAAGAAAACGGCGTCTGCCTTTCAAAATTTAAAATTGAAAAGTGTTGTAATTCTAATTATTATTATAAATGCGAAAGTAAATTTGTTTGTTTGTTACCTTTTCACGCCACCACTGAACCAATCATCCTTAAATTTTGCATATGCGTTGTCAGGTGTACAGAAGCGGGTATAGGGTACCATTCATTCCGAAAAAAAGTACTGTTCCCGAGGAAAACAACAATAACGATAACAGATGGTGCCACGTGTTTTTCAAATCATGATTGAATTACATTATTATGGAAACTTTAGTAGTGTGTTAAGAGTTTTTTTAAAGCGAGCGAAGCCGCGTGCAAAAAGGAGAATGACCAAAAGTGATACCAAAAAGTCTCATGCATCAAGATCAAAACATTATAGTAATTATTTTCATAATTTTTTACGACATTACACGTCGGGGATTTGATTTTTGAACAGGGAATTTAATTTAAACTAAAAAAGTGTAATATTGTTTTATTCTCTTTACACGACGTTCCGTTTCACATGATTTATGATTACTATAACCTTGAATTTTGAGAGTGTCATGATCACATCTTTCATAAAACATGTAAAAAAAATATATTTTGCCGATTCTACATTAATTAGAAACAACTAGAATAGATTAGAATTTTATTTAAACGATTATCATTTTTTTATCTATGGTTAATTGGCCGTTCACAGCCGGTCACAGAGATGTAGAATGCAATAGATGCGGATTACTGTTTTTTAGAGCAATAATAAATCGAGTATGACATGTCCACATTGTCAGGTTATTTAGATTATTTCTAAAATCTCCGAAACTCGCGTTTTGTTTACAAAAAGAAGTTTTGTAGGAGTTAATATTATGATAAGTGTAGTCCATGAAAAACAAAGTTTGACTTTGATGCAGCATGGTACAGGACTCCATACATCCATGAGCATTGTCGTTTAGTTTTTAGGGTTCCGTACCCAAAGGGTAAAACGGGACCCTATTACTAAGGCTCCGCTGTCCGTCTGTCTGTCCGTCTTTCACCAGGCTGTATGTCATGAACCGTGATAGTTAGATAGTTGAAATTTTCACAAATGATGTATTTCTGTTGCTGCTATAACAAAAAATACTAAAAAACAGAATAAAATAAACATTTAAGGGGGCTCCCATACAACAAACGTGATTTTTTTGTTCGTTTTCGCTCGATATTGATACAGGTAGACGCTTGAAATATTCACAGAATATTTAGTTATATATTCACTTTAAAAATAAATAAATAAATTAAAATAAAACAAATATTTAAGGGGGGCTCTCATACAACAGACATGATTTTTTTGCCATTTTTATAGTACGGAACCCTTCTTGCGCGAGTCCGACTCGCACTTCGCGGTTTTTTTATATTTTTAAATGTATATTGTTTTTTTACGATATGTATTTAAAAATATAATTTATACGTTTGTAAAATGAATAAACGAGTGATAATAAAAAAAAGATTGCTTCGCCATAACTTTGCCGAATCGTAAACAAATTTTTGACCAAGCATCGAATGTCCGAATGCATTGTTTTGAGATCAATTTCGATTGTGTGCCTAGTGGATAGCGTAATTTCATTAGATTCGGAATGATATCATTAACTACGTAATTTTGAATATCAGGAATACTAACTCCGACCTAATTTCAGATTACTCCGATACCAGGAATTATCAAATTTTAGGCCATTTTAGACCTGAGTGTAACTGAGTATAAATCACACGTACTGTGACTGAAAATAGTGAATGATTTGCGTAAACACAATTTTCATTAGGTATTATTAGGCCTTCCACAAGGTGGACCGATGATCTGGTGAAGGTCGCGGGAATCCGGTGGATGCGAGAAGCACAGGACCGGTCGATGTGGCGATGCTTGGGGGAGGCCTATGTCTAGCAGTGGACGTGTTTCGGCTGAATGATGATGATGATGATGATCATTAGCAGTGACAGCTCAGCTGTTGAATGATTGCCTTCTATGCTGTAGGGTCTGAGGTCAAACTCAGCCCGCAACGACTGACTTATCGATGTCATGTGTGAATCAGAATTTGATCAACACTTACGTTAACTGTGAAGGAAAATATCGTGACGAAACATACACAGCTGAGAGGGCACCAAAAATTTCTCGATCGTATTGTGTGGTCCGCCAGCCCTCACCAGGACAACGTGGTGGTTAATTACGCCATAAACTCTTCTCTTTCCGAGAAGAGGCCCGCAGTGGGACAGTAATGGGCTTGTTATGTTATATCTTATTTCCAACTTGGGTCATGTAAGTCCCGGCGACTAATAAGCCAATCCTAGTTCTTTCGTCGACGACGTCTGTGGTCTAGTGGTTCGAGTGTCGGACTGCTGATCACGAGGTCGTGGGTTCGATCAGGACACAAATATTTATTTGATGAACATGTGAAAATATGTGTTTGTGTTGGTCTGGGAGTTTCTTATGTATTATAAGTATGTATTTACAAAAAAAAAGTTCATAGGTATTGTATCCATTTTCTAGTACCCATAGTAGGTGCTGTGTAAAAAATGTCCCAAATAATTATTTATTTATTATTCGTAGGTGTCTTAGAAAGCGGATTTTAATACAAGGTTAGTGGGAAAGGTTAATTTGACGTATCACTGATAACTGTTTTAGTGCAAGTGTTAAAATTTGAAAAAAACGTTTATTTTTATTATTGTCTATATGAATTCAACTAAGTGCAAGATGTCAAAGTAGGTACTCTTAGTAAACTCAATATGTACCTGTTCACGTTATAAAACGCCAGCCCTACTAAATAGGTAAAAAGACATCATTTGAAAATAAAATACCTATACAAAATACAAATTAAGAAATCCTCTGCGAATGACTCTTGACGAAGACATTCGATATATTTCATAATTCCTTTGAAGTCTTTTGATTTGCTCGAGTATTTACAAATGTGATGTAATACAAATACGCAGTATATTATTTATATTAACATTTTCAGAATGCGAAATATCAGATCGTCAAAGTTATTATGAATGATCTTTCTCTTGATAAATAAAGGTAGAAACCTTTATTTATCAAGAGAAAGATCATTTCACGACTTTTTCTTTCTGAAACCTAGTTTTCCGTGTAGTTCTTAGGAAAAATAGTTTTGTGTTGTCTACTGCCTTTCCTTGGGTTCCGTAAAAGATAAATACGGCATTCAAAGGGGAAGTCAATGGGATAGCTAGCAGCTGCTACTGAATGTGGTAAAAGTAAAATGTATTTATAAACATTTTATTTTCTTGTGTGTTAAACCGAGATTTTTAAAAGGTTATTTTATAACTAGCTTTTGCCCTCAGCTTCGCTTGCGTGAAATTTTGAACTCGATAAGTGACGATTTTCCATACAAACTTTCATCAAGATCCTTCCTTATTCCTTGTCTACATTATAAAGGGAATCTCTGTGCAAAATTTAAGCTTTCTAGGTCCAAGGGTTTGGGCTGGGTGTTGATGAGTCAGTCAATCAGTCAGTCAGGACCTTTCTTTTTAATTATATAGATATTGCTATCTGAAAGTATTTTTAACTAAAATATCCACAAAGGAAACCAACGGTCTCTCATAAAACCAAACGTAGGCGTACTCTCTTTGATTAATAATTGTTGTTGTTCGTTTGAGCTATCACTTACCGCTCCTCCAACAGCCCAAACATTTGCGTACACATGAAATCATTCTACTCAATGACAAATTTCCCGGAGCGACAATAATGGCGTCATATGTTACCCTCATACCCATCCTGCGTGATAAGAAATGAGCTTATCTCACAGAAACATCGCAGCAATATTCGGATTTCGGCTGCAACACAAATGAGGCAGCGTCGGTCGTACCCACATAAATAATACTGAAACGTACTAAAACGTACTTGGGACACATATGTTAGTACTTAATAATCATTTGTTTTAGAAGTTAGGCATGGTACACGCGTTTTCACGCGTTATTTTCCGAGGCATTGTAATTGCTTCCTTTATTTTTCTCGAAGCCCGAATGTCTGACAACCGGTCTAATCTTAAGCTGGCTTCCTACGGTGCGTGGTAGCGCGCACCGGCTGTGCGTAGTATCATCCATAAAATCACGCACCGTGGGAAGCCACATAATGAGATGCGTGATGTGGATACGGGGCGCCGCTCCGCACACGTCCGCGTTACCACGAACGAGTCTCTTCCCATGGTGCGTCGGTGCGAGCTAGTGCGTCGCGGTGCGCGATATCACGCACCGTGGGAAACAAGCATTAGGATATTGGCATTGCCTAGTAAATGACTTACGGAAGTCTGATGGCAGTCGCTATGTGTAAAATATTGGCAATTAACCTCATCTGGTTGGACATAGTTGGGACAAGGCTAAAAAGATCATTTTCTCGAGATTGTGCACTTATTAATCACAGAATGAAAGATAAGACTGATTCTCAAACAAATGTCATTGTCAACAAGATATACAGGGTGTTAACGAATTCGTGTAATTCCTTAAAACCACATGATCTACTACTGGTGTAGACAGACCCAGCACGGGATTCAGCTTGATTAAAAATAAAAAAATAAAATTCTTATTTTTTCATGCGGCTTTGTTACCGATCGTATCTAAACCACCTAATAAGGATTCAGTAAAAAAAAAGTTTATTATTATTTTATTTTGTGAACATTTCGATGCCACGCATAAATTAATGAAAGTACGGCGACACGGCTGGCAGGAACGACTAACGCGATATCGCTCTTTGCAGTCAGATAACTCAAGGCTCTAAAAAGACTCAAAATTTGGAAACCAAAAATATTTTTTTTATTTTTTTTTGTTTGAATTTCGAAAATTCCCATTTAGGGTTAATCTGTGTCACCAGTAGATCACGTGGTTTGAAGGAATTACACGATTTCGTTAACACCCGGCATAAAACTTAATTATTATTTTAAAACCTGAAGTGATCATCAAACATAGTTGAAAACTATACGGTTAAACCAGCTTACAAACGATAAAACCGCTTTCAAATACGTTTGTCCGTTTAGAAGCTACCGTGCCACAGACAGACACATAAACAAATAAAGCGTTTAAACTTATAACACTCCTCTTTTTTCGTCAGAGGTTAATAAAGCTCATACGGCGCCATAGAACTGCATCCGAATTGCGTATCACATTCGTAATTTCAATAGCTTTCATTTTGATAATACAACAATATTCATTGCGTGATACATAGTTGTGAAGAAGTCGGATTGTTAATACATACGCTGCTATGGAATTTGTTGACCTGTCAAAATCAAAGCTATAGCGATTACAAGTGTTTTGCGCAATTAGGTTGCAGATCAATATTTCACGCTGTATACAGCGTGTAAACGAATTCGTGTAATTCCTTAAAACCACATGATCTACTACTAGTGTAGGTTGGGCCCGCACGGGATTTAGCAGGATATTTTTTTTGTTTTCTTGCGGTTTGTGTTAGTGATAGTTTCTAAACCACCTAATAAGGATTCAGTAAAAAGCAAGTTTTTTTGCCAAAATCAAATTTTCTTTTATTGAACATTTCGATGCCATGCATAAAATAATGAAAGCACGGCGACGCGGCTGGTGGGCACAAATAAGGTGATATCGCTCTTTGTAGTCAGTTAACTCGGGGCTCTAAAATGAGTCACATAAAGAAAAGCAAGATTTTATTTTTATTTTTTTTTTTCAGTTGGTTTTACCAAAAATACCCATTTAGGGTTTATCTGTGTCACCAGTAGATCACGCGGTTTGAAGGAATTACACAAATTCGTTTTCACCCTGTATTTACGTTAAACGTAAAAACTAAAACGGAAAAACAGCTTTATACAAACCTGATTACTCAACAATAAAAAAAAAAAACAAGCCAGGAACTCCACTTCTGATTTGCTGCAGTAATTTTTAAACTTAAATCTCCACGTCAAACTGTCAGTCCGTAAAACACCAATTACAGGATCGCTACTGCATCATCCAATTATTCGGCGAACTGCTCCGTCCGCATCTCAGGCGGGAGATGCAAACTCCGCATTTTCAAGATCCATCCATTAGAGTAAAGACCCAATTTCCTAGCAACAGTTAATCTCGGCGTAACGAGTCCATTAAGCAGACACAACAGTCCATTACTGCATCGAGGAAGACGCTTACATAAAATATTATTACGTGCTCTAGTGTGTGATATTGAAGGAAATAAAACATGTGTACGTTATTATTCTAGTGCTAGGAAAAAATAAACAACTCTCTTTACTTAGTGTTAGAGAGAGCTCCTTTTCATTTCCCGTTTTGATATCAAAGGAGAAGAACATTTTTTATTTAAAAAACGTTGTTATCTTTACATATGCAAGGACTTTCAATTTCAATTCTCTTTTATTTTTATGGCTCCATCATTATTTGATTATTCTGCCAAGCAACGTCAAGGTTGAAAAAGACGCCGTATAAGTACCTATGTAAAACGTACACTGAACAAAAACCTATTGACCGGAGTTTATATCGTTGAAATCAGATGAGCATGCTGACAAAGGACATTATGTTAATAAACAAACACAATACGTAACAAGTTACATGTAGATTTAAAAGGAGGAAAAAAGAAGATAAATGGTTTGGATGTAAGAGAAGGAATAAAAATAAAGAGGAGTCATACTACATGCAAGGACTTTACGTAGTAGGTACTTATTTATTACTTCCATGGGGTGCATGAAAAGAGCCTCCACGAGTGACGATACTTAAGTTCGTCTGGCGCACCCTGGGCAGTCAGCCTCGCTACCAACCTTGCTGACTGGCTAATCTTTACACCACAGCATGAGCTATTTTCGTATAGCTCGTTCTGACACGAGAGAAGAAGAAGAAGATTACTTCCATGAGTGTATGGAAGTCGGATGACGTTTACATTTTGACAGTTGCACTTGGGAGTTCGCACCTTAATTGCAGAATACGCTCGCAATCACAATAGCTTTTCGAAAATACAACAATATTCATTGCGTGGTGCATAGTTATGGAGAAGACGGATTGTTAATACATACGTTGGTATGGAAATTGTTGATCTGTCAAAATCAAAACTTTTGCGATACGATTGTGATATGCAATTAGGATGCTGCACTGAGGCCGCCATTTTGAGAGAGTTTTATTCACAGGGGCCAAGGAGCTGTGAAGTGAAGTATCGCACAGATAAAAAAGCGCTTAGCCGTTAACTACACCAATCGAGTCAGCAAAGTCATATCAATACTATTAGTAATATTGTGTTATTCTTTCTTTTTGTTTAATTTTTGTACTCAAGACTTTGTATTACATTACTCAAAGGTCTGTGGTCAAGACTACATTGTTCTCTCATACCTATCCTAAATCATAGTACTGTATCTACTAAAGTTGTTAAAGATATCCTTTTTTTAAAAGAGTAACCATGGAGTTTCTTGCCGGCTCTTCTCCATAGGAAACGACTAATTGGAACCGTGCACCTAAATTCGACTTTTCATAAGCGCCTGTATTGGTTTATGTGAAATAAAATTGTTTGATTTGATTTGATTTGAATTGAGTAATTGTGTTTTTTTAAATCGTGTTATTTTTTATTTTTGACAAAGGCCTGTTGTCTATCTCATGGGAGCTTTATAATCAATAAACGACGTGACCTTACACTTTTGTTTAACTCTTCCTATACCCTTATCACTGTAAGGTGGGTCTTGAGGTTTCTCTACAAAACATTACCATGCAAAGAATATTAAAAAACAAAACATGATACACCGTAGAACGGGGTTACTTTGATAATTTTTTTGAGCTTCATGTGTTTGTGTCTTATTTATTTTCGCTTTTAACTGCTAAGTACATCAAATATTTCATATATACTGAATTAACTGAGATATATAAAATCACATAGACTAGATAAAAAAAAAAAACTACAGAGCATAGTTTTCGATAAAAAAAGTTATATCATTCAGTGTCAAAGTAGCCAATTAAGACTCGAATTTTTTACATAATCAGGGGCCTAATTCTCCTAAAATAAATTGTTGCCAAACGCAATCGAACCACAACCGTCAGACAGTTTTTGTTTTCGAAAATTTTCAAAATGATTGATTTTGTTTTTTGTGTCAAACAATAAGACAGCTTTTGAAATTGAGAACTGTCTGAATGAACGGTTCGGCCTTGATTCGGTTGTGATTTTTCAAGATTTATTTTAGGAGAATTAGGCACCTGGGGTGTGATTTAGTATTTTTTATTTTCGTCATCTAACTTCGCAGACACCTCTATACCGTATAGTAAAATAGGAAAACTGACAATGTTGCTTACAGTTAAGTTAAAATGCATAAGTTCCATTTTTACAGAGATATAATATGACTAAATGCAATATTTTTAGTAACTATCAATGTCGGCCCTTGATATCAAATCGCTGGTAGTTATTTTACGGTGCTTGATGATGTTGTTTACGTTTTTACGATAGTAGTCTCCATAAGGCTATTATCGAAAAACATATTTACAAAATTACTTCTCATCTTTCGTTGAACAGAGATAGAATGTTCACATTCGTATGAAAGTTATAAAACACACAAATATAATATAAATAAAATACAATCATTATAAATTTTGTCGTGTGTAAACCAGAACGAGGGAAGTCATAACTTGTTCTGTGTAATTAAGTACGAAATGAGATTCCCTTTCGTAATGAAAAACAAACCCAGGCTGGACCCAGACTATTGTCACACAGGCCACAGATAAAACAAACAGCATACATTGTTTGAATGCCGTTTTGGGAATGAAAGGGAAACACTCATTGTAGTAGGCGGTTATTTTCTCATGTCGTACACTGAAAATGTCGTCTCGTTGTCTCTCGAAGGTAGAGTGAGAATTGATGAAAGGTAGAATGGGCAACAACTTCATGTTTCAAAGTTATAAAAATTTTAGCTCTATACTAGGGGTGCACGAAAAGAGCCTCCACGAGTGACGATACTTCAGTACGTCCGGCGCACCTTGGGCAGTCAGCCTCGCTACCATCTTTGCTGACTGGCTAATCTTTTCACCACGGCATGAGCTATTGTAAAAGATGAGAAAATTGTAAAAGAAGTCGTCCGAGGAAGTACTACCACTACACCTATTTCTGCCGCCAAGCAGTATCGCTGTGTTCCAGTTTGAAGGGTACGGGTGCCGGAGAAATTACATACACATGAAACATTCCAAGTTTGACTCTAAGGATTGCAACGCATCAGCAATCTTATTAGTGTTGTCGATGGGCCGTCGCATCGCGGCATATTTGTCAACAGATTACAACATAATTATTTTTTTGTAAAAAGTAACAGTCACGAAAAAAGAGAAGTCAACCCACTCCGTATTATAAAAGGTGGTTTAAACCAAGCCTAAGATATACCCAGATTTAACCGGTTGCGTACCGCCCGTCATCCCTGGACGACACTTAATTGTCTTATCTATTGTGTCTATAATTACCATGCTTGAGGTTTTAAAATAATACCCATCACTTTCTAACAATAACAATATAACAAAAAGAGACGGGGCTATTTTAAAACCTGGATTTTTGTTAGACCATCGTTTGTAATAACGGGGACTAAGTCTATGTAGACTGTGAATGATGATATAATTACGAAGAGTGAGATGGACTCAGCTTCTGTAATCGTTAAGTTTGCAGGCTGAGGTGACACTGACAGATGCCACGGTAATTTTTTTTTTTTTTTCTGTTGGACTGCTGTTGGTCGTCCTACGGGACGGTTTCTACGTAACCGGGCAGTTATTGGCGAGACCTGAAGGGTCTCCAGCTAATGGGGGAGAAGTAAAATACTTAACCTAAGCTAACTACTTGTACTACACTAACATCATGACTACCTGCAACAACAGCACTAAGGGCGACCCCTAGTGGGACTCGGACCTCGGCTTAGGGCGTTGCTGGCGTGGACATAGGGGGGGGGAGACAGCTTGATGAGGGCTGAATTATCGGTGTGACTGCGGAGTCTGAACAGACGACCGGCTCTGCGACGGGAGAGCTCGGTGGATCGTGACCGGCGCCATGGTAACATTGAACGTGGCTGCCTAAATACTCCAGGGTGATGACCTACCGCAACGTCACCTGAGAGTGTTACCTTTGCGGTCCAAACTCGCTTGAGTAGCCTGGTTACCACGGGCAATACATAATGTTTAAGAGAAAGACTTATGTCTAGCTGTATACAGTATACTGCGCACGACGACACGATTGGCGTAGCGGCTATGCGCTTCACTGCTGCGGAAAGAATCGCTGGTTCAATTGCTGCACGGAACAGGATATTTGTATTGACTACTGAAGGTTGTTCCGGTCTAGGGGTTTGTGTGAACGCTCTCTTGATACTGGTGTATTTCAAAAGCGGGCAACATTTCTTGTAGCACGATGCTGCCATAAGTTAAAATATAAATCTTTTAAAAATGTTCAAAAAAGTTAAACGCCTTGTTTAAAATTCATAGCGCGGCATTCTAAAAATATTATGAATATTTGTCTAGACAAGATTTATTTATCAACGTGTAAAAGTTTTAGTTCAAACAGCAATTTATATTTTGGTCCATTCATGTTTTGCTTCAATGGCCAGTGTACGAAAACATTTTACATGAAAGTTATATTTCAAGCTTTCACACTGTTTTGAATGTTTTCATCACAATGAGCAAAAACCTTTTACAAAAATATAAATTACGACTATTTAACTTTTCGTGATGTCATTGCGAGATTAATATAAAACATTTTATGAAATGTAGCTTAAAAACACCAAAAAATAATTGTAGAGCTTTTTGTACAGGTATATAAAAAAATTGCAGCAAAATTCTACAAATTATAACATTAGACTATTTAACCCTTTTTGTGATGTCATTGCCAGATTAATATATTTTATGAAAAGCAGACTAAAAATACCAAAATAAAATTGCAAAGCTTTTTGTGCGGGAATCTAAAAAAAACTGCTACAACATTCTAAAATACGGATCGTTGTCCAGCATCCATTTAGATATCAGCAATCCATCCCTATCCGTAACATGACGAAATGCAAAAGCTTTTATCGGTATGTTGTGTCCACATTGCAATATACATAATTTTAGGCTATCAAAAGGCGATATTAATAAAAAAAGAAATAATAACGTGGCTTTGAATATAATAAGTACTTAGGCACACTTCAATCATGATTGAAGAACACTGAATTGACTCTCCGAATCTGGGTCTGGATGTTTATAGAACGTTCATTTATCCAACATTTGACCACGAAAGCGTTGCCTTAGAGCGAGATTTAGAATTAGACTTTACATTGCTAAGTAAAGTAAGCGTTTCACAAGAATATTGCAGTAATGTACAGTATGAACATTATGCATATTAAATTAACGTTCATATTCGTATGAAACGCTAACTTTACTTAGCAAAGTAAAGTCTAAATGCGGTCTGTGAATATCACCCTCAGTCTAATAAATCGATCGATTTACGATGGCTAAAATATACATTATAATTCTTGTACG
Organism: Amphipyra tragopoginis; assembly: GCA_905220435.1. NCBI lineage: Eukaryota > Metazoa > Arthropoda > Insecta > Lepidoptera > Noctuidae > Amphipyra > Amphipyra tragopoginis. The sequence continues at coordinate 12,332,018 of HG992005.1, read as the reverse complement.
ATTTCAGGAATTAAATTAGAAGGAAAACTACGTAATACATCGCCGATGTGAGTAGCTAACAGCAAGTAATATACGCTGAAAAACTTTTCTCATAAAACACATATCATGGGAGGCAATAAAAACTTGTGAATTATTCAAGGTAAACCTATTTGCCGGTGATTGGGCATTCCATTTCACATAGTTTATTATTGAAATCAAGTATCTTATAAAGTTTTAGGCCATTGGTTTTTTATTTTTTGCTATTTTTTGTACAGTTTTTCAATGTTTGGTAGATTGGATATTTATGTCAATTCTTTAAAAAAAGAAAGATCTTTCTTAACACGTTGACTGTCCCGTCTGTTTTGAGTAATCTTGTGGTACGTCCAATGTTTTTTTTTTAAATTCATTATTCATACGTCCCTGGAAAATTAAAGTTCTAGCTCGCACGTCCAACCCAAGAAACGCGGTTCAGTTGCCTTTGGCTAATGCATTACATGTAATGCACGGACAGTCAACACACACAGACGGTTGATTGCATTCGGTTTCTACGCTCCCCGGTCGTGTGCCAGAGCCCGTCATGATCGTGTCGTGTAGTAGAACGTTGAATGAGTAAGAACATGGGCAATGAAGAATTTCTGCTATCGATTGTGATAGTCTTCATAAGCAACGTTCCATAAACACGAAAACTTCTCGACAGCAATGAATTGACGTGCACGCACGTCAGCATCGTAGGAAAGTCACGGCGATCTGAATCAAAAGTGGGCGAACCGAATGTGTGCGCCAATTCATAGACAATGCATGCGACTGCGCCTTCGGGTACCCGATTCGATCATTTGACCATTCGGATCGACCCAACGCATCGCCCGTGTTTTCTAATCGGATATTAGGGTTTTTTTTTAAAACGTTGTCCCTCACTAAGATTTCTCTTGTATTGTGAGTGTGTTTGCGTTTACAGACACAAATCTCACATACACAAATGCCCAGACACGAAACAATCATCTGTAGGCCATACAAATTATTGCTCCGTGTGGGAATCGAACCCACGACCCGTAGCGCAGAAGCCAATCGCTTAGCTACTGCAACAAACGTGTCGTCACGTCGTGTGTCGGTTTTAATCCTACGGGTAGAATCGTGCGTGTGTGGCGAACTTTTCTTTCATGGAATTGACACTTTCGAGCGCCTTGATTCGATAACCGCTTCGGGAAACCTGACCCAAAAAACTGACATATGCGGCCAGCTTACGTCAATTTTCTATAGAGAGAAGGTAAAAATTTAAAATTTAAAATATGGACGTTGATTTTTACCTTATTTTCTTGTCGAGAACTCCCGGTTGACAGTTCATTTTACGGGCGATAAATAAATTGAAGACTATAAAAATTTCAACCATTTTTCGTTTATAATTTCCGCCGCTTTAATTGATGAATTAATTAAGGTACAGTGTTCATTACTTTACTCAAAAATAACACCGTTCACAGTCTATCCACGAGCAGAAAATAATGTAACTGAGACTGCAGAATTCCGCTTTACATGCAACATATTTTTGTTCAAAAAACAATGCGCAAAATATTTTTTTTTAAAGGAATTTACTTTCAGTACTTGACTCATTAATTCGTAAAACTATAATGCGAGAGGTTTATTCAATCTCCTCTAGAATAATAAAATATTCAACCCCAAGGATGAAAAATGTTGCGCGACCCCATAAATATTCATCCCACAATCCAGTTCACACAAAACTATAAGAGCCATAAATCTGAAGGTGCGTAAATAAACAAGCGGTTTCGAAACGGGAGTATGGTTTGAACACATAAAACGTAAAACAAAGATTGGTCCGGTACATAATAAATAGTGACGTGAAGTCGACCGGGTCGCGAGTACGTTGGCTCGCGCCCAACCAGCGTGATATGTGGCCGCGCCTTTCCGACCGCGCTCAACGCTTAGATTCAAATTGTTTTTCTCTAAAGATTTTCTTTTGAAGAGTTCTGAATAATATCTATGGAAATATGATGCTTAAAATACTTTGTCTGCATTGCGAGGTTGTTATAAATTATTTCTATGACTATCCACCGCACCGGTTTGAAGGGGCGCAAATATCATCAGTAGACATTATTAACATGAAAAAACAAGAGTACGAAATAGTTTTCAAATTACGTAACTTAAAGCAAAGTTGTGCCCACAGCTCCAGTCAAGTGAAAAGTTCTTAATTTTCCAGGACGAGACGTACTCTATTTGCAAATCCAGGATTAACTTTAGAATATTTGTGAGATTGCTGTCACCAATCCTTTTATCAAGAACGATGGCCGACTTCCCTGGAGGTTGAGTTGAGGCGTCCTATTGTAGGTCGACGATCTTATATAATAATAATGATTTGCCTTAGCTACCACAGTCACACCGATAATTCAGCCCTCATCAAGTTGTCTCCCCCCCAAGCCCCCGCCAGCAACGCCCTAAGCCGAGGTCCGAGTCCCACTAGGGGTTGCCCTTAGTGCTGTTGTTGCAGGTAGTCATGACTCATGATGTTAGTGTAGGACAAGTAGTTGGCTTAGGTTACGTATTTTACTTCCCCCCCATTGGCTGGAGACCCTTCAGGTCTCGCCAATAACTGCCTGGTTACGTAGAAGGGGTCTCCAAGGACCATCTAGAGAAGTACAATAGAAAGAAAAAAGCCTTTGCTACCCTGGAAATCTTTAAACAGACTCCAAACTCAGGTTGGCTGACGCCAATGTCAATACTGGGCAACATTTAGAAGATAAAGTAGTGTGGTCGTTGTCATGGATCAACGGACCCGATGTTATAAACGCAGTTGTAATTCGACAGAGCTAGCTTTCTGTGTCGATCAGCCGAAGCAGTCTCACTTTTTATCTGACTAGCTTTTCCTTCTTATTTTCTTATCTTGTGTGCATTATTACATTTGTTATGACCTAGCTCATGTAACTAACCGCTAACTCAAATACTCTCAGTGGTGGAGAGTCTATATTGGTTTCATTTTCTGTATATACCATGCCCGCATTGTACCTGACACACAGATATTAGCTACAACTGTAACGATAGATTCACTTCCTAACAATTCTGTGAGCTCTATGACAAAAGGAAAACCTTTGAAGTTGGGATACACAGATAAACTCCAATCTAGAGTGCAAATGTGGTGCTGTTCCACAAACACAGGGAGATTAAAGGTGAACGCGCACCTAGACGCACCGCAGGAGTCGCACGCACCGCAGTCAAAGCATTTTCTCATGGTCTCGCGCTATCCGCATCGTACGCGCCGTACGCGCCGCACGCACCGAACGCGCCGCACGCACAGTGTTGTCGGAATCGTATCCACTTCTGTACTTCTTTTTATATTACCTATATATTATTATAATTATAAATATTTTCTTTACAGAACGAACGTACGTAGCGTGCTATGGAACTTGATCCTGTTATTGTCAATTGCCTTTTGTTAGAAGAAGAAAATGAAAGAAAAAATTACAGAATACGATACGGATGACGTCATCCGCGCCGCCCGCACCGCACTTGCTGCAAGTATCGAATTCGCTGAATTTGATGACGTCATCCGCACGCGCTGGTGGGATCCGTATACCTACAGTATTTTACTGAAATGCGGGTCGTGCGGCGCGGACAGGTGCGCGATATTGCATACGATTTCATTAAAGATTTATAAAATGCGATGACTGTGGTGCGTGCGGCTCCTGCGGCGCGTCTAAGTGCGCGTTCACCTTAAGCATTATGTCCTGCACGCCCTGATACCTGCAAAATGGAGCTACTAACGGATGCTACTAATAATGCAGTACTCATAGTTAATGTTATCTTCTGGGCTGACACAATTTAGATTGCCATTGATTCTCTAAGAAGAAGAAGTCTTAAGGACGCATGTGCAGAAAGCTTAGGTAAAAAGTAAAATTACGATATGCTGACGGCCCACACACACAGCGTATTATTTTTATCTTCAAGTTAGATCAATTCAAATCTTTGTGACCATGGAGGGATCTAGTTGACCGCTTATTTCTGCTGTCAAGCGACTCGAGTCCACTCACGGTGATAGCAGACAGTAAAATGACAGATGGAAAACCAACCTTATTTTCACTGTGTTAAGGTTCACCTGTCTAGCAAAATATATGTGAAAAAATTAAACAATAATTTTTTCAATCTATTTTCATTATTTGGGTGGATGCCACGGAAAATTTAATTTCACGGATTCATCGGAAAATGTGCCGAAAAACAGTTTATTTATAGCAGATTTTTAAATACGCCTTTAATAGTAGATGTTTGCCTGCCTTCCATAATAAAAACAAAAACTTCCTTCAGGCTATTTCTTAAACATAGTACTGTAAGTAAGACAACTTATTTGCATCATCAGGAAATTAAAGCTAGTATGTTTTTTAACAAGTTTCGAGCAAATGTCTTGTGAAAATCTTTAGAATGGAAAGCGAGTGACAATTGTAAATGAGTACATATTAAACGGAAACTATTGTATGTAAGCTTAAAGTAAAACTGTTTCATCATCATCATTCAGCGGAAAGTCGTCCACTGCTGGACATCGGCCTCCGCCAGGCATCACCACTATCCATGTTGGGGGTGTATTTGCCATAATCGCCACGCTTGGCAGGCGGGTTGGCGATCGCAGTATGGTTGTTAAAGTATTCAGAGAACGTTGCTGAACATCCTCTAGTGAATCCTTTAGTCGCCTTTTACGACACCTATGGGAAGACATGGGGTAGTGCTATTCTTTACGTCCGGCACCACACGCCACACATACACACACAAAAACTGCTTAGTGACTCAAACTCAAACTCAAAACTCATTTATTCAAAATGGACTAGAATTACTTAGTTCTTTTTGAACGTCAGGTTTACAATATTATAGACATCCCATAAAAAAGCCCTCCCTTCACCGCTTCCTAGTGTTTTTGCTGTGAAGAAGAAATGGCGCTACAAACTCCCCAGCAACACAGATAATGTCTGTCAAGTGAATAAATTAATTGACTCTATACAACGAAAATCCTATTTTTTTTTAAATAATAAAATTATGCAATTACAGGAAAAATAAAGTCGAATTAATTATTTTATTGAAAACCAGTTTCAGAGACACAATACATAAACAATAGATGCCGCCATCTGCGGCGCTTGGACATTAGCAGCTAATGTAGAAATAATAAAAAAATATCCCAACCTTCAATTTCTGAGAGGCTGCTCAATTTAATCTGTTATCAAATCACATGACGACACGTTTGGTGCAGTGGCTGAGCGATTGGCTTTGGCGCTACAAATCGTGGGTTCGATTCCCACACGGAACAAACATTTGTATGGTGTACAGATAGTTGTTTCGGGTCTGGACATTGATGTATATATGTGCAACGTTTTAATTAAAGAAAGAAGAAGAAGAAGATGTTAACGAATGTTGGGATTGGCCGACTTAAAATACTTGACATTATCCAATCACATCACTTGACATAAGATTTGACAGTTAATTAGTTAATTTTTGCGTTGATCAGCCTTTCAGAAACCAAGGGTCTTTTTGTAGAGTTGAACATTCAAAAATAGTTTTGTACTGCGGATAAGTATCAACTTGGAGACGTTCATGGTTATTTTGGCGTCGCCTTGTGGGTCGTTACACCACTAAACAGATTAAGGTTCTGTGGTTGCAGCCACCACACCATACCATACCACAGCACCGCACCATAGACTTAAGGTACAAGTCCGAGACGGGCTGCAAACTGCAGACTGCAACCGCAGACCGTAAGTTGCCATCGGAATAGCGCCTTTAAGATGTGCACTTTAAAGGTGCTATTCCGACAGCGACTACAAAACTGCAACCGCAGACCGCAGCCAGAGATCGCACCGCAAGCGATACTACTTTTGCAGGTTGCGGCCGTCTCGGACTTGTATAGTAAATATTTCTGTGATAGCACTGAATGGTTTAGGGAAAGTCAAGCAGTAAACTACTGCCTATCATCTGGTAACACATACGGAAAGGGAAAAAACTAAAAACAAAGTGGAAGATCTGTTTTGAAAAAATACATTCCCTATTTTAGTGACACACATCCGTTTCCCACCTAAAAATATCTCGATCAGTTCCACTGAAGAGTCCTTGACGCAAGCACCCAAGTTTTAAGACCTCGAAATAACGTTCTCGCTTCAAAGAAAGTGTAGGCGAATGCGTATGAAGCTTCCTCTTGAGCTTAAAACATTTTTATCGGCAACACTCGCCATTCGATTTATTGCTGAAGCGATACTGAACTTTAAAGCTGGTGGGTTAGAGTTGGTTTTGGATTAATCGTAATTATGTAGATCGATTGGACACAAGTGGGCCGTGCGGGACATGTATTGCGGCCCTCGATACAAACAGTTTAATGCAAAGTGCTGCAGATAAGTAGTGATATAGCTTTTTAGAGAGAATCTGACTTTCATTACATTAGTTTCGCGATAGTTAGTGTTTTTATAACATTAAGTGACACATTTTTATTTGAAATAGAAATATTTATTTCCCATAAAACATCGTCACAAGTTCCCGTAATAGTACATCATGTTTCGCCGATGAGGCGGCATGCAAAACTATTAGCAACACATGTGATGTCTAATTACATATAATTAATTATTATAATCTCGACGACACGTTTGGTGACACGTGGGTTCGATTTCCGCACGAATAAAATAATTCTATAGTTTTTTCGGGTCTGGGCGTTTTTTTGCATGTGAAGATGTAAATACACCAACGATACAGGATAAATCCTAGGATGAGGCAACGCATTCAAAAATTAATTAAAAAACCGGCCAAGTGTTTTGTCGGGCCACGCGCAGTAATAGGGTTCCGTAGTTGCACAATAATGTGGACTAGGGCTTAGTAATTTTTCAACGGAATTAGTACGAAATTTCTACTATTACGGTTGGTCCAATATTACTCGTAAACTTAGTTTATAGTTTTCCTTTACTTTTAACTTCGTTGTATATACTACTACCGTGAATTTTTTCACATATCCAAAACTAACCGTTTAGCTGGCAGGGGGGGGGGGGACACACTTGTCTCTAACAAAAATTAGCACTTTAAGTTTAATATTTCAGAAACGGATCCCTAATCCCATAATCGAAAAATTGTATTCACAAACCCATAATATTTTTGAAAGCCCTATCCAACAAACATCCCCAATATACATGTAGAGGAGGTACCGTAAAAAAATTAAGCTGCGGACGGAAAGACGGACAGACGGACGGACATGGCGAAACTATAAGGGTTCCTTGTTGACTACCGAACCCTAAAAAGAGTGTATAAAACTATGATTTGCTTCAGTTACCAATAAAGAAGCGTCTCCTAGCAGTTCCCTAATTCAAAACAATTCTATAAGTAAATTGTCGAACAATTCAATTTGTTATCTCTTTTTCTCTCGTTGCGAGCATAGTAGACAAAATGTGATCCTCTCATCCATCAGTAACATCTGCGGGAAAAATTGTTATGATTGACTTTCATAATTATTATAGGCAACGGTCCGGACGAATGTTCTTATTAGTTTTTTAGGCAGCGAGCGGGCATTGGTATGTTGCTGAATGTCATTTTTTTTTCTATTTGTCTACTATATACAGGGTGTAAACGAATTCGTGTAATTCCTTCAAACCGCGTGATCTACTGGTGACATAGATTAACCCTAAATGGGTATTTCTTAAACCCAACTGAAAAAACATAAAAAAAAATGTTTTTCTATTTCCGAGTCATTTTAGAGCCTCGAGTTATCTGACTGCAAAGAGCGATATCGCGTTAGTCGTACCCGCCAGCCGCGTCGCTGTGCTTTTTATGCGTGGCATCGAAATGTTGACTCAGATAAAATATGATTTCTGCTAAAACAATTTTGCTTATTTTTTTACTGAATCGTTGTACTACTGCATGAAAAAAAACCGTTTTTTTTTATACAAGCTAATTCCCTTGCGGGGGCAATCTACACCAGATCATGTGGTTTTAAGGAATTACACTAATTCGTTTACACCCTGTATAGGAACCGGGCATCGATGTATTGCTGATTGTCACTTTTTTTTCTATTTATGTGCTGTATATTGTCCTTGCGGACCGTTTCAACGTAACCGGGCAGTTATTGGCGAGAATTGAAGGGTATTCAGCCAATGAAGGGTTTACAGCCAATGGTTGTCACTTTATCTGCCTTATGCCTAAATAGTCAAACGGTACTCAATTGTATGTTGCCAGCGATTCTCGTTCTATTGGTATGTCTACATTAGTGCGCTTTCATGTTCATCTTGCGCTTTCAACTTTCAATACCTCTTGCGTTAAACGCATGCAATATTGATTGCCTTATGACGCATGCAGCTTATCGTCTACACCGGTGCGCCTCAGTCAGTCGTCAGTCGACAGACAATAGACGGATTAGCGTGCGCTAGGGGCATGCGCTTTTGTCGAACTAGTATTAAGGCATGCGCTATTTTTGGCGCTATGGCGCTTCACGCATGCTTCAGACGAAGACACAAGATGAACATGAAAGCGCACTGGTGTAGACATAGCTTATCACTGTCATTTTAAGGCAAAATGACGGAGACAGCATGAACTTTACGACAACTTAAAATTCAGTAGCTTACCTATTCTCAATACAGTACTAAGTTTTAATTAGTGACGGCACAACATTTTTAACATTCATTTATGTTAAAATCTGAAATAGACGCTCAAAATACTTATTGCAAACCTGAAACGTTTTTTTTTTATAAAATAACAGTGTATCAGTTAAATGTAACGACTACCTTCCAAGCAGCTATGAAAATTTAAAAAGCACTTGAAATCTCAGTCGAACGTTGAAGTTGCAAGCATACGTCTTTCTAGCAAAGTGCCTCAGATAGTAAGAGGAAGTGAATCACCGGTGACTCGAACATTTCGAGTTTTACTCTGCCACTGAATAATTTAGTATCGCCCCTGCACGAGCAATAACTTTAAATGTCAATTTGGCATTTTCTAAAGTCCGTAGCTGGCCGAAATTAGGGCTGATTTACATTATAAGCTTTGATTATATCGGGTGTAAAAAGACCCTTAACGATAACGAAAACCACGTATTCTACCCATCATTGGGAGCATTTTTTTCGAACAAACCATACCTGGGAAATCATTGTTTTTGGAGATATTAAAGGTCAAAGTGCACATTTTTTTTTAGTTTTTTCCAGAATCGATTTCCAAGTCATAATACTAAACTTTCTTCCATACAAACATTATCAAAAATTTAAATTTTTCCTAACAAATTCGTATTTGAAGTTACAAAAACGCAATGAATATCAAACGCACACGACCGCCTTGGCTCGGCTGTGTGGCCGCTGCACGCATGCAAACGCGCGGCATCGCCACAACACAACATTGCGCGCTACAAAAAAAGCGTTTTTTTTTCATGCCAAAAAATAAAAGTCGTTTCCCAGCAATTATTTTTGGTCAATGTAGTTTAGTTTGATGTACAGAGTGCGTAGATTTCGGCTATGTGATGGGTCTTTTTACACCCTGTATATCCGTCATTATAAATGTTGGTAGGGACGTGTTCTCCCGCGTGTAGACGAGCGACGTTCAGTTGCAAGCCAAATGCAGGTTTCGAATTTCGAACGCCTGAACGTTATCACTTTGTCGTATTGCCAGTGGGAGAACTTCCATGTTTAAACGCGAGCGTAAGTTTCGATGTAGTTGTTTGTACGTGTTGTTTTTGCACACATTCGGAATTCGAATATAGTGTAGTGCAGGTAAAGCTATTGAAACTGCGCTTGAATATCTAAATCCCGGAGCGCAAGCAGTAGCGATACGCCTGGATGCGTTATCAAGTAATATAAAAGTGGATTTTATCGCCATATAGGACTCTCGAGCGCCGTGCCGAGCTTAAGTCCTGGCTTTATTTCCAGTCAGTGCAAAGTTTTATAAGGTTTTTCTGTCAAAGAAACAAAAACACCCCCAGAAAAGGCATGTTGACAGCATCAATAAATTGCAAATCTAATTAGTCCGCCGGTAAGAGTTTTGAAAAGTAAGTAATGGACACGTATTTTTTCTTTTGTTAAATCTATGAATATTTGGAAAGATAAAACGCATCAAATCTCGAGAGTGGGGGTTGGTTTGTGACGTCAGCAGCAAGTAAAAATTGTACTTGCTTGTGACGTTTTGCCAATTTTAAAAGTGTCGTATCTTCGTCAGTTTTGGTTTACGTAACAAAAGAAAAAATACGGGTCAAATATTTTTTAATAATCTAACTGACGGACTAATACGATTTTTTCAGTCAAATACCCTATTAAATAACACAGTAAAGTAGTGCCTCGTAAATGGCAATAAGTTCGTATTTATAACTTGGTACTTATACCGGTATCGGTAATCTAAAATAGTGTGAACACCGCTTAAAGTTTTCGGAAACACATTGTGTGTGAATGTGTGAATGCGGCATACCGCATAATGTGAACGGGCCATTATCATGTTTTCGCATTAAGGCCATTTTCGCAGATTGCCCTAATCTCTCCTTTATTTAATCCACCGACTCGCCATTTGCGAGATACTTTAGATAAGATCGCGAACACTTCGTAAAGCGTTGACTCTCATATTTAACGTTCCGGGAAACTGCAGATGTTTCGAGACATGAACGTTTAGAGCGTAATTTTTGGCTTTCGCACTCTCCCTCATTCGTGCCAATTAATATTTCCTAGCTTGGCCCAATTTTCGCGAAGCCCTGTTATCGCATTTTCTTGTTATTGGATTTGTTATCGGTCCTAGTAAAATTAATCCACTTTCTGTTTATATTTTCACATCATTATAACGGTTCCCCACAACCTTTTGCCGTTGCTTTTATTAGGAGGTTCTTGATCACAGAGTATTTTTTTATATTGCTCAAGATGACCAGCATTGCGTCAGTGAAGTTCTAACAGTGCGTAAGTCATTTTGCGATAAAAACAGACAACACTGGGAAAGCCACAATTTTAATTACTTGAAATGAAAAAGATTATTAGGATTTTCAAAAAAAGAAAAAGAAAGGTTTAAATCATCAAAGAGTTCATTTGAAATGATACCTAATTAAAAACAATATTGCGTTCAGCGTAGTTATGCTCCTCGTTTTAAATAGTTTTTTCACTCTCTTGTAAAGTAGCCATTTTTGACTTCCGCACTGTTAGTGTGGCGCCACACCATGCCGAAATTACGCGACCGAACTTCGGCGTCTATGTTTTTTATATAGGTAAAATGCGACGTAATTTCAGCCTGGTGTGTCGCGGGTAATTTAAAAAGCATTGCAGGCGTAATCATGCCGAACTTCGGTCGCTTATCTTCGGCATAGTGTGTTTAGACACTAATAACTTCACTGACGATTGGACGTTTATAGGCTGATTGTGAAGAACTCCAGATTATTAATGTGGGAAATGGAACGTACGAGAAAGAAAAGAGAGGGAAGATGTATGCGAGAGAATGAGAGTGACAATTGACGTGATAGAATAAAATGACGATTGGAATGCGAAGATGAAGTACACGCAGTGTTTTTTTATAAAAATAAAATAATTAGTTTAAAGTTTGCATTTATTGCACATGCTTTTATTTTTTGCTTCATCCCACAACCCACACGACTTCACAATCACATAGCCCGTATTGAATAAAGCTCTGAGCAGCGACCCTAGGCGTGAACGAAAGGAGGCATTCTACTCAGCAATGGGTAATTTCCAGCTGCTTACGATCAAAATGAGTAACGTTACGTCTTTTACAACGTTAATCGTTAGTTAAAATAATAGCAATCTAATAATAAGAGGTAAAGGTAAACATTAAAAATAAATTTCAGAAGTCAATTTTATCGATATTAAATTCGTCGGGGACTTAAAAAAATGTTGAGCGCCAGCACCAAGAATTTAATCATAATTTTCTTGGGTTCGAGCTTTTTTGTCTTATTGGTAAACATTTTCTTAGCAATTCAGTACTACATCATTGAAATATCTATTAAAATAAGCGGTGGTTCAGTATAATGGAATGAATAGCGTAGTGGGAGCTTAGCTCGCCCCAACAATGCATTTTCGTGGAACGTTGCAGATCCCAATAGATTTTTTTATTAAGATCCAATGTTTGCGGTGAAATAGATTCTGTTCTTAGCTAACCCGACGTCGAAACAACGCTTCTTTTATCTTTTCTCATTTCCGATGTTGTTTTTCTTTATCTTTGTAGTTTTTCATACTTATTTCGCCGCTGTTTTTTTTGTGATTATCTGGGAACAGACAATCTGGGTAGAAAATAAAAATAAATGTTGGTTCTTGTCATTTAGATGAGATTGGCGATAAAGTGGCTTATCGTGTGAAGCGCTATGGACTACAGTTTTTTTTCGTGTCGACATAATTGGCCTCCGGTTGCCGAGCAAATCACTCCGCGTCCTAGTGGATGGATGAGATAGGAAGACCGGACGTGCAATCTATGAATACAACATTATCTATGCATAGTGACTTGCAATATTCCAACCAATACATTCTCAGTTTCAAGTGGCATTATTACAGCTAGGATTTACTTACACCGGTTAGTTAATTTTACCTTGAAAACAGTGAAATTGCAAACATACTTCACCACTGTTCACATATAAGCTGTTATTAAGCGAGTCAAAATGGTCCTACCTACGAAGTTTCGTTAATTAATATTCAACAAACAACGCAAGCTATTTCTCTAATTTGCCTCACGTTTCACACAAACTCAGTTGACCTCAGTTCTAACTATTAAGTAATATACTCAAGAAACAGGAAGTGGGTCATTCGTACAGATTCAATTAACAAAATTATAGTTACCAAAGCCTGGATTTAGAGTAAATTGGTTTAAATTTTCATATCCATCTAATTTGGTAAGAAGGAAGGCAATTGAAATAGATGACAGCGTTAGTTTCGTCTATTGGCGGCAAATTGAATTTGTGCGCTTTCTTGAGATCTAGAGCGATTTTCTCAGAATTAGGAGCCTGAGATGGAAGCTGGCAGCAGGTTTGCATCCTTCAGTGTTGATAGAATTAAATGTGGGATTAGTTTGCTGTATGCTCGTTATTCTGTCTCTGTTGTTATCTTCTGAGTTGTAAGCCTATTTAGCGATGAGTTTTATTTAACCGACTTCAAAACGGAGGAGGTTCTCAATACGAGTGTTTTTTTTTTGTTTGTTATGCTTGCCTCCGATAGTCGGTTCCGATAGTCTGATCAGACTATCTGAAGGCCTCCGCGTCATACATTTGTTTGAACATGAATTACACGTACGATCAGACTGTCGGATCGGATGTCAAAATTGTAAGCATCATAGCAAGTGCGTCGACATCGTCCAAAAAAAAAACGGACACGAGAATCGTACGTGTATTTCATGAATCCGATCAGATAGTCGGATCCGGCTCCCGGAAGCAAGTATCGGACGTGTATTTTGACCCTAATCCGCCAATTATGAATTGATTTTGATAATTCTTTTTTTGTTTGGTAGGTCAAGCTTCAGAGGTGGTCCCGTATACATTTTATCGAAATTGTTGTAGCGTTTTCTGAAAAAATCAACAAAATCAAAAAATATGTACACAGATGACGTTTTCGTTTGTGGTTCCCTCAGCAAAAGTTTTGATGAGAACATTCAATGTTGTTTATGCCACTTATTAATTTATCATTCTCTTTTCTCAAATTATTATTATTCGATGGATATTCGTTCTACTTTTGCGTTCATTTTAACAAAGAGATCCAAGTCTGCAATATCCTGTGATATCAGGCCCATAACTCAATATACTACGAAGGTAGCTCATGAAAAAGTTTCGTAACGATGACCGACACGTCCATCAGTCAACGGAAAAGCCTTTTGTTTTGATTAGTTTTTATTTTCTTTTGTTTAGGCCAGATAAATCTTAAGGTAAATAATGTATCTATTTTGAGTTATGCTCGCCTTTGTACATAAAATTTCTTTTTTATAATTACAAACTGTAATTATCCACGTTTTCTGGGAAAGCTAGGAAAAGGTGGCCTTTTAAAAGGCCCGTCGTAATAAGCAGGTCGTCTACATATATGGCAGTCTAATAATGAAACAAAGTGTTATGGAATCAGTTTTAAATCATTTAAGCTCGTAAAAAAATCACAATTACAGACTTATAACATGTAAGTTTAGTATATTAAGTTTGGCTGTGATATTCCAAAAAAACACATCTTGGGGTGTACATTTTTTTTTCACTTTTGGCAAATAAAAAAGGTTTTTATTTTGCAAACTTTACATATCAGTTGAGGTGCACTATATTGGACCAAGTGATTAATCCCAGCATACCAAGACGATTCTTGATGAAATCTAAAGACGTCTAGATCTCCTATGGAACAAGGTCCTCTCTTATCGCCCTTTTCATAGGATTCGAGCAAACCCTTTGCTAATGATCTACGATCTTTGTTGGTCGTGAGAGGACACTTGGATGTTAGTGATAATTTTATTGGTTAGTCTTTTTACATCCGAAAACCATGAGCTCTGCTCATCGTTCTGTACAACTTTTAATAAGGCTAAATTATGCATGCGTAAAAAAAAAAAACAGCTGTTCCATACATTTTGATTAACATTGATTATTTTGTGTGGAACAGCAAACTTTTTTGTATATGTTATCGGAAATGTATGTAATCCGTTGTTGTATAGAACTATACAACGAATCCTAGGAATTCTATACATTTCCTAAACAGCAATCGGATTTTTACGTTTCATACTGTGACCTGATTATTCAGATTAAATGATGGATGGAAGGGGATGTTTGTAAGGTTGGTTGGGTTTCCAAAGCAGAGTCGACGACCTATTTCTGTCTGCAGGGTTTAAAGTAACCTAACACGAAGGGGATGACGGGGGCTTCGTTCGCCCGCTTTGCTCGTTCACACTAGCCCCCGTCACCCCCTTCGAGCCTAACCTATCCATGTCGGGGTGCCCCAAATAAGCGAGCTCGCTTCGCTTGCTCTTGAAATTAGTCAGTTTGGGGTCAAGTTACAGTGTTTGGCCCAAATTATAACCTACCTTTCCACTAACAATATATTCCCTAGTACCATTTAGGAATTGCATACAATGCCTAGGAAATATATACATTTTCTAGGAAATGTATGTATCAAAAAACCTTTGACAAATTATATTACACATTTCCTAAATTGGCTTGGCATTGTATACATTTCCTAGGAATTATACAAGGTTAGTTTTAGTATAGGCGAAACCTGAAACTAGTTTGTTCAGAATCACTAGGAGAATCGATTGACATATTTTTTACACCACATTTTTTTTTGTTTTTTCATAAATTTCAATTTTGTTTCAGTAGGTTTCTACCCATAACAATTGACGGGAATAACCTTGAAGCTTGAAATGGTCCGCTCGGTCAGTTTCCGTGTATTAGACAACTCCTGCATAGCACATCTCAGGCATTTCACACTTTTTTAGCGAACTTAACGCGACATAAACTAAGGTGTAACTTGGAGATTTACTAAAAAAAAAAACACATATTCAGGCAGTTCTGATGAAAATCTTGTTGGGGTGTCTCGGTTTTCGTATATACTAAAAATAACGTTGTATACAATTGCTAGGTTTCATAAATTTCCTGTAACATATATATACATACCATATCATACATTAACACTTGAAATGATCCGATTCAATTATAGCAAAGAGGTAAAACAGCAATGTAACGTTACAAAGATAGTAGTCGATCTATAAATTAAATTGGAAGCAGAGGTCTTCATACTTACGATCGACATAAACCCATATTTTCAAAAAAGTAGTAGTATTCTATTCGTACGATTTGTGGATTTTGATACAACAGAGACGATATTCTGAAAAAAGCATACAGATACTATTTAAGTCCTACATCTGACAGTACTGGCCATAAGTCGCCTTTTCCGAATGCTTGTCTGCTTGCTCGCTGGAGTTCAAATAGCTATTAAGGGGACTACAGGAGCTAAAAGCATGTTTTATAATGCCTTAAAGTATATGATCCACTGCAGTAAAAAAAACAGAAAAATATATGATATTCTACAGGATATATGCTAGTTCGATAGTGTGTTGAAAACATAATGCTACAAATTTGATACCATAGAAAAACATCACAAAGATGCCTCTTAAACATTTCTTTTAACGATTAAAAACCATGCTAATATACAGGCAATCAGTCTGATTTTTTGTCAAATTATTCTTCAAGCAACAATGGAACGTACTAGTGTTTTAATTTTTTAGTCCAATCAATAGATTTTTTGTAAATCGCGTATTCTTATTTCTGAGCATAAAACGTACGCATGTGTGCGTAAACGCCTGTGTACCGACAGTGCCGGCCGAGACCTGATGCTATACATTATTATGTAAGTGTCACTTAGCTCTTGTAGTCCTCTTAAATGCCATAAAGTTTTCTCATAACGTCCATTATTTTGCACATCAAGTGGTGCTTAAAACTAAAAAACTACTTGGAATACTCTTGTTTTAAATACTGTTATTTTGACGATTCTGTGAGCACTTAATTAAAACTGACTAAACTTTCTTACTAACTTATATATATTTAGACGAGACTCAACAAACTTGTTTCTACTCAAAATGGTTTATGAATATTATATTGTAATGGAGAAGTTATAAAATTTAATGAATTTAATTTATAAATACGAGTAAACCAGTCACTTGATTGAGTGGTGAATGGTTGGGATATGAAGGCTATAATTATTAATTATTTTAAAGGGAATATCTATGAACTGAAAAGTTTTTAGGGTATTTATTTGTTTCATAATCTCCTTACGCCTACTAGGTGTGAGGCTATCGTAACAGCTATTTAAAACAGGTATCTTATGATAACAGACTGTAACTGTGACAAACAAACTGAAAAAGCAGTTCCTGTTCCACGAGCCAACAAAATCCCCTATGTGACAGTCACAAGCTTTTCTCTATTCATGTTTATGACAGTTACCTTAGTTAGAATAAGATAAAACATGTTACTGTTACTCCGTGACACCCTGTTACAGCCGTCACAAGCTCTTTCCTTTTATCGCACAGGTTTAACACCTTAGTTAGAAAGAGAAGTCCTGCTGTTACAGAAAACAGGTTAAACGTTGCTATCTGTGGTAACAGATAACACAAAACAGTATGTTCCTACATAGTATGAAATAACAGACTGTTATTTCGTAACAGGTTTTTGGAACTGCTATTTACGTGTAACAGGAACAGGCGTAACAGATACGTGGTTTTACCTGTTACAACCCACTCCTAACGCCTACGGGGCAGGTAATGAGAGTAGAAATTATGTGATTGACAAAACAAAATCGTTATTAGTTATCTGTGGAACGGCTATTCCCTGTCACACCCGGTCACAGAGAATAAAAGGTGAGTTGTTTTTAAGGTTCCGTAATCAACAAGAAACCCATAAAGTTTCGCCATGTCCGTCCGTCTGTCCGTCCGCAGCTTAGCTTGGAGACTCTTAGTACTAGAAAGCTACAATTTGGCATGGATATACATAAGTAGGTAATACTAACGCCGAAAGACGTACTTAAAAGAAAAAAACAAAAAAAATAAACTTTAAAAAAAAGTAAAAACCGACTTCAAAGAAATACTAAAAGGAGTAAAATAATTACCATAATATAAAATTAACAGTTTCAGAAGTCGGTGGCTTCTATTTGCTTCAGTGTAGAGTTGCACCGACTTCTGAAACTGTTAATTTTATATTATGGTAATTATTTTACTCCTTTTAGTATTTCTTTGAAGTCGGTTTTTACTTTTTTTTAAAGTTTATTTTTTATTAAATACGTTTTAGTGTCATAATTTTAACCCCTCCTTCATAACCCTTCTTTTTGGCTTTGAATGAATGAATGAATGATTTATTTATTTACTTAAAATTTCTTAACGCTAAGTACATTGCCCCACAAAACTGCTTACGCAGTTTAACTGTGAGATCGTTGATTCTCTCTTACATTAAAACATAATATCAGGTAAGTACATCAATAACCTATAAATACTTAATACCTATACTAACATAGAGTCTAATAAATATTTTTTGAGTTTACGTGCGAATTTAACTTTATTATCTTCTTGTCTGATGTCAGCAGGCAAGGTGTTTAATAAATAGGGAACGCGTTTTTTTAAAGTTCTGTCGCCATAGTAGTTACTAACTCTGGGTACATCATATTTAACTGCTGTCATCGACCTGGTAGTATACCTGTTAGAAACTAGTGAGTCACTATCTCGACTGCCATGATTATTAACCAATAATAGGTACTTATGCTTAAGGCTAACTGGTAGAATTTTACATATTTTGAATAATTTATAATAGTCTCGTTTACAACTGTTTTTAGTTTTCTTGTTTACTAATAATTTTAAAAATCTAATTTGGATTGATTCTAGTTTCTGTATATTAGTTTTAAACGTCAAACCATAACAATCAAGAGAATAACTCAGTATTGAGTCAACTAAGGATATATATAAATATTTTAAGGTGCTGGGGGGAACTTTAAAGCTTAAGTGGTAGAATTTACATAGCAATACTCTAAGCTTACTACAAATGTAATCAATATGTGAAGACCATGAAAAACTTTCATCGACTTTCATTCCAAGATATGTGACACTTTGTACTTGTTCTATTGGTTTACATTTACAGTTTGAATTATTATTATGCATACACTCATAGCTATGGGTAAAAATGGAAGGGCATGTATTAGTCAGATGTATATATGGGGAATGCATCATCAACAGCTTAGTTTTATCGCCATTAAGAACGATACCGTTGTCGTGAGACCACTTTACCACTGCGTCTACGTCCTGTTGAACGAGTCGACAGGTACCAGCGAGGTCGGTGCCGGCGCGCAGCGCACACAGGTCGTCCGCGTACATGTGCGCCGAGCAGTGGCGCAGTACGCCGCACAAGCTGTTCACGTGCAATAGGTAACACACAGGCCCGCATCCGGACCCCTTTTTTTTTTTTTTTTTTTTTATCGTGGGAAAATCCTCATGGATACCCTTCGCCTGGGGAAGGCGAAGGGTTATGCCGGACTCTTACCGGCTAAAAACCCACGGTGTTCCTACTCCTGACCCTTGGCCGGGGTCACGGGATTCGCAGCTGCATGCACCGCAACCCCGGCAGGCCTCGGTCCGCCATCCCCTGGCGGACCTCTCCTTCTGTGGGGCCTTGCCCCACGTCCTCCTGAGAGGCGCGCACGGAACACATGCGCGCCGCCTTCTCGGGCCTGTTACTGGTCGGGCGACGGGTCCCCTAACCCGTCGCCCGCAGGCCACACACTAGGGTGGCCGGAGATCGTCGCGCGCCCTCCGGCGGCGCCCGGTGCGTCTGGCGCGGGAAGGGAGAGTGGCCGTCGCCTCTCTCTCCCTCTCCGCTCCCTCCTTGGTCGCCATCACCACCTCGCAAAAGGAGGTGACGGCTTCCCACGCACTCTCGCTCCCGACCATGGACAGAACCACGGCCGGAAGCGAGAGGTCACCACCGATCGCCGCGACTAGTTCACGGCGCTGCGTCGCCCACGCACGGCACTCCTGCAACGTATGCAGCGCCGTGTCTTCCGGGCAGTCGACGCAGTGGTGACATCCGGGCGTCTGCTCCCGGCCTATGCGACACAGGTACTTCCCGAAACATCCATGTCCCGAAAGCACCTGCGTCAGCCGGAAGCTGAGGGCGCCATGCCGCCTCTCCAGCCACTCCTCCATAACGGGTCTTACCGCCGCTATTGCGGCGTGCCCTGCATCCGGACCCCTGCGGCACCCCGCACCCCACCTTCCTCTCGTCGCTGTACTCATCACCTACCTTTACTCGGTAGGAGCGTGATGTAAGATAGTCGCGGAACCATTTGTTCAGCGGCTTTCCGACTCCACTCTCCTCCATGGCGTTCAATAAGGTCTCAGTTTCAAGGGTATCGAAGGCTTTTTTATAATCAAAGAATACCGCAACTACAAACTTTTTCTCACTTAAATATGTATTAATTTCGTCGGTATATCGTGTTAGAAGAGTATTTGTACTTTTACCTTTCTGGAAACCATGTTGACATTCATTTATTACATTATTTTTCTGCAGATAATTATTCAAACGGTTAATGATGCATTTCTCTATAATTTTATCTACACTAGATAAAATTGATATAGGCCTATAATTACTATAATTTTTATGTTCGCCCTTTTTATATATAGGTCGCACTATGGCTTCTTTTAACATACTAGGAAACATACCATTTTGCACACACAAATTGACTAGGTTAGAGATCACAGGGCTAACAGTATTTGCCAACATTTTAAGATCGGACATTCGCACAAGATCGCTACCCGGTGATTTATTTTTATCCATTTGACTTATTATTCGTTTAACATAGTTACTATCTACGGGCTGCCATCTCATACTTCTGTCCGTCTGTCCAACGTAGTTGATTCTATCTAACAGCTTAATACTACAAATATGTTTGGTTTTATCTATTTCTTCAGCAAATGTACGAGCAAAATTATTACATATATTTTTCATAGGTTCGTTAACTCCCATATTCTTTATTATTGCTTTATCCAAACATTGTTTTTCATTTCCTAATAAGTAATTTATCCTGTCCCATAGTTTTTTAATATTATTATTACAGTCTAATATGCATTGCCTATCGTACTTATTTTTAGTTTTAAAAATTAATTTATGACATCTATTCCTATATTTTGTGTAATTTAAACGTTTTACCATATTTTTAGGGTCATTACTCCAAATAATAAACAGTCTATCCCTCTCTAAGATCATATTTTTTAATTCTCTAGTTATCCAGGGGGTGTTATCCCTGTTTGAATTAGTTAGGCTTTTTAATACATAACAACTATTATAGATCTGTTGAAATATATTTCTAAATGCATCATACAACTTTATGGGGCATGTAAAAAGCATTAATTCTTCAAAATTAACTGATAATAGCTTTTCACGAACAGCACGATTGTCAAGCATATAACGTCGTTGTGAGGTTACGTTAGGCGAGTGAGCAGGACAGGCATGCGCACGCGAGGAGGTGGAAGCGAGAGCACAGGCGCCGTCGCGCCGCCGGCCGCCACCGTCCACAGATTCGGCTACCGGAGTGCGTTTCCATTCCACCGCGACCGATATCATAAAATGATCAGATATTTTATGCTGAATTACCGCGGAATTTATTCTTAAAGTAGGTGCTCTAATATAAATATGGTCAATGCAGGATTCCACTAATGCATCAACTAAAATTTCACTACGTGTAACTTTATCGATACATTTTGTGAAACCGAACTCGGCCAAAAGATTTTCATAGGTACTAACGTTTTTATCGTATTTTTGCAGTAGGTTAATATTCATATCGCCACACAATATAACCTTAGAGTTTTGCGGTAAACTATTTAATAGATTCCTAAGTTCCTCAAAGAACAGAATGATTTTTTCCTGTTTATTTATTCGGGGAGGTCTATATAATGCGACAACATGAACAGGTTCCCCAGAGCAATGAAGTGTAATGAAAACACACTCCGCAGCATACATGGCGACCGGTTGCGCCGCGGCCGGCCCCGAGGCCGCCCGCGCATCCAACCCCTCCCGCACGTACACGAGCACCCCTCCCCCCCTTCGCCCCGTTCGTGTAAAACTATGAACATTGTACCCTTTTATCTTAAATAAATCTATTAAAGAAAAGTCTATGTTCGGCTCTGTAATAACGATAATATCTAACTTATCTAGGTGGCTATTTAATTTAATTAAAAGCTCATTAAAATGACGTAGTCGGGCATAAAAAGTCCTTTCAAATGATACCTTACACGATATAATGAAAACATTCCAAAGGGGGGGAGGGGGGGACACGCACCCCCTCCTCTTTTCCAGTAGTCAGTTCCCAAAAACAAATATAAACAAAGTAATATTAATAAATTGAGAATTTTGCTTTGATCCGATGAGGAGTTCCGTTCCATATCTCTGAAGTTCATGGTCTAATCATAACAAAATTTATATGGGACCAATCGGGAAGTATACCCTTTCGAACAAAAAAATAATTTTTCAAATCGGTTCATAAACGACGGAGATATGAGGTAACAAACATAAAAAATAAAAAAATAAAAAAAAATACAACCGAATTGAGAACCTTCTCCTTTTATGAAGTCGGTTAAAAAAAAAATTGTTTTTTGGTAAAGTGGAGATGTTTTTTTTCTCGTCTTCCCCTTTTTGTGGGGTGTTAATAGATAGGTCTTTCAAAAATATTGCGAGTTTGTGACGACAATTTTTCGATTAAGGGAATCGTTTCTAAAATCTTAATCTTATTTGTGCTAATTTTTGTTAGTCAAGTGTCCCCCCCTGCCATATAAAAAAATTCGCGGTAGTAATATATACAATGAAGTTAATGGAAAAACCATCACAGCTAAGTAGGCTTTACTAGTTTACGAGTCTTTTAACTTATAAAATGTACTTGGAACATTAAAAATTTCGTGCAAATTTAATTGAAAAATTACTAAGCCCTCTTCTTAGTCCACATTACTGTGCAACTACGGAACCACACGCACTTGGCCGGTTTTTTTTATATTGGAACATCCTTTTACATCACGCGATCTTTGGTTGATGTGTTTTATAATGTAAGAGGAGAACATGAAAATATGATGCCCCTGGTGTCTCCCAGCGAATTTTCAGTAATATTAATGTGACAAGCAAAATCGGGTATATTTTTTTTAACTTGCTTTTTTAATGTGCTGAATACTTAATTTTTTTTGCGTAAAACAATAGTTTAGCTGTAAATCACCTTCACGTTTTTTTTTAACATTCAAATATACGATTCTAAAATGTAATAAGAAAACTCTTTCCCTCCACGAATTTTAGAATTTGCATGCGTTTACAATATTCCTGATATTTATCGCCATCATTTTCAAAAGTTTTTAACACTTTATAAAAGTTAAGAAGAAGGAATTCAAAAGGCATCGGCTACCACGCAAATTGAATAGCATCCCAGATTTAAAGGCAATTTAACTTGCTTGACTACTCGCAGTTTTCAATGGTACGTTGCCGATCCATTGGAGACAGCCAGGAACTAAAGAATTTCATTTTCGTGATCCTATTTTAAGTGATCTACGACTGATGTACGTACTGGTAAATGATAATACAGAGCGTTTTATTCTTTTTTATTTATTAAACTGTTTAGAGGGTTGTACGTTGTTTTATAGCTTATAGTTTTATAGAATTTCGTTTCACATAAAAAAAATCTCACATTTTCGTTTCGTCGAATAATCAATACGCAGAATACTTACTTTGAAGATTTTGAAATCATTAATTTTTGTTTCACTTAAAGTTTAATGTTAGAATAATCTTAACAGAGAATAACAAATCAAATATTCTTCATGCTACATTGTTTAGTCAATATGAAACTTATTACCAAGAAAAACATTTTATCGAGTGACACACTACCAACCAAATATCTACACCAAATCCAGATTCTGGGACCAAAGTCGACGCGGGGCTTCTATTTCTGTCTGCAGGGTTTAAAATAACTTAACACGAAGGGGATGACGGGGGCTTCGATCGCTCGCTTTGCTCGCTCACTTTAGCCCCCGTCATCCCCTTCGAACCTAACCTATCCGTGTCGGGGTGTGAACAAACAATAGTCGTTAATAAATAATTCTACTGTTAGATAAGTTTGTTCAACAAAAAAATGTGATTAAAAATTCATTGAAGTTTCTGTGAAATGTTTCATTCACGTAAATAGTTTTTTTGAAACAATAATATTCGAAATAAAAATACAAGGACCAAATATTCTGGGATACGAAATTCTATGAAACTGTCTGCGAAACAAGGGGACACTCTGTTTAGAGCTTTAATAGTCCAGTCGAAATAGACATAAAAACTCTTAAATTTCGGAATAATTCGCGTAGAGCAGAAACTTTCATGAATGATAAATAGTAGAAAAAAAACTACACGATTTTTGTAGAAAATCGCATACTCTACAAGTTTGTGTCAACTACACTCACCGGCATAATTAGCGGAACAAAACAAAAAACCGTGTTTTTTCCATAATTTTGTATTGTACACTAATGTTTTTGTTTAAATATTTTATAATTAGGGTTAAATGCATTAAAAGGACAAATAATCAATAATCATTTATTTGAATTTTCCAATTTTATCTTTAATTTGCTAAAATATCCATTTTGTAACTTTCGGCGCATATTTTTTGGAATAATTAATTTGCTATTTATTTAATTGTTTTGTTTGTTTTATCACCGTTTCTATACTGTTAGGGTCCTTATCAGTATTATGACATGTTATTCCACTCAATTTTTTAATCCATTGTCTTTTCTTAAGGCAAATTGTCCCCATACTCCCATGAAACACTTTTTAATCCTCTAATGTTTCTGGGTGGCTGGATTTTTTTCTCTAACCCTATTTCCCGTCAAGGTCAAGTCATATTCTATTGGACTCATGTCCGGGGTCCACGTTGACCCACCCTGGTGGGTTATTACAACATCTTATATGAAATTGCGGACCACGAATACACATTCCGGCCACACATAATCGTGCATATTTTGTTTCTCTTGACTGATAATTCGTCAAGTGGCATCGCATGAGGTTTTGGGATGTCTATCCTGCAAAAATAAGCAGCCAGTAAGCCTCCTTCAATAATGCCTAACTCCGTGTGCGATTCAAAACAAATGACACTCCAAACCATTACTGGAGCCTCCAGTATTAGGCACATTCCTGTAAAATTTTACTGTTTAAAGAGATTCCCTTGACGTATCCATATTCTATGCTTCCCATCCAAAAAATGTATATCACAAAACAGCTTGCCCCTGAGAAAAAATCTCTTTCTAACTCCTTAGTCCGATTTTGGTGTTATTGAGCAAAACTTAATTTCACTTTGCGATGACCTACAGCACGTTTTGGACATTCAGCAGCCGCGTTAGACATTAGATTACCTTCAATGAGACGTCGTCTTTCTTTCCGCATACTCACAAGCAAAATACAGAACACCTTCAGGATGCTACAGGTCCGAATAGCAGCATTGCGCCATTTTTTCAGAGCCTTAACCGGTTTGAACTGTCATAAACCAATCATCAGTAGCGCTTTTTCCTTGATTTCTGCATTACCCTCATCTTTTAACGAAACATCCTGTCTGCTGGTACCGATAGACATTGCGAGGAATGACTAATATCGATACACCCAGTGCTTAACTTACTGCACGATAGGTTTGACTTTCATCGATCACTGTAACATCCCTCGTAGCTTTTGTCGAAGGTAAATTACTTCTTTCAGCCTCTACGCAATGTTTATTCTCCTAATGCAATGAAAACACTAAGCCCAAACCACCACTACTTAAATAAAACAAAGTTCCGATCAAAACCACAAAAAGGCAAAATCTTTGTAAAATCAAAACTGGGCCTAATTTACCTCTAATCGCTTAGGAAAACCAAATTTTTCTTCAACATGCAAGTCCTAATTGAAGGTTCTTTTGAATAAAAGAATCGTTATAGCAATAGCAGTACCATATAATAAAAAAATGTGAAAAATAAAAACGTTCCGCTAATTATGCCGGTGAGTGTATTATGACAATAACACTTAAACTTTAAGAGATATTTACGAATAACCGATTTTTTGAACGTTTGATATTGAATAACTCTTTTAGCAGAAACGGGATCGATGGGGACTTTGAAATTTCATTCTTCTTCTATCGTGTCGGCACAAGCTATACGAGAATGGCTCATGCCGTGGTGAAAAGATTAGTCAATCAGCAAGGTTGATAGCGGGGCTGACTGCCCAGGGTGCGCCGGACGTACTTAAGTATCGTCACTCGTGAAGGCTCTTATGCACCCTATTTTATTTATCACGATGTATTCAAGGTCTGTACCATTAATTGGTTTGGATTTATGTTTTCATAACTCGTCAAAATGTAGGGAACAGCTGTTTTTTTTTGCGATTTCTGTTTTGGTTCCATAATAAAAGTTGTTCATAAAGATGAGTACCTACAATGACCCCTAAAGAGGTTGTGCTTTATTTATGTTACACCTTGTATTGTTTATAGAAATACTAGAACCTAAGTAAAGTATATTTATCGTAAACAATTGCGTGGGACGTTCTTAAATTAATTATGTTGCGAAGCAGTTTCAATATAGTGAGCGTCCTACGCTTTCATTTAATTTAATTTAGAATTTTATGAGCTGATTACATAGGACGTACTGAACGGATAGGTACATGTTATACCGTCATTGAGGATATACCATCATTTAGGTTATTAAGTTTTAACCGTAAGTTTTTTTTCACACGTTTTAGATCTTCTTCTGTTTTGAAGCCTGCCTTCTGACTGTCAGCGGCTGTATATGGGTAATAAGAGGGAAAGCCTCTAGCTTTATATACTAATTCTCCACTTTCGTAAGTACCTACTATCTAAAAAACCGGGCAAGTGCAAGTCGGGCTCGCGCACCGGGGCTTCCGTACCTTGAAAAGTTACTTTTTTTTTTGGTTCTACTCATCTAAAGTCTGTAAACGATTTTTTGCTGATTTTTAAAAGACTGTGCTAGTTATAATCGTTATTCTTTTAATATTGACATAAACCTCTATCAACTCGATTTATTCCAGATTTTTCGCTTTGCAAACTTCGGACTAGGGTTGCCAGATCGGAACACCGAAATATCTGGATAAAATTACAAAATGTCGGGATTTTGGAGTTGTTGTCTGGAGAAATAAATATTATGAGTAAAATTTTATTTTTAACGCCAATAGCATACAAAAAACTAAACATTATTCATTTTTTGCCAAATGTATTTATTTGGCTTTTACTAAATCCACCAACTTGGATCCTATAAGAGGATTAAATAGTTTAAAATTTCAGATTTTTCAAAATATATTCGTGCATAGAATTTTACGATTAACAGTTTGTCGGGATATTTTGTATTTTGTCGGGATCCCGACTCCCGCCCCCATTATATAAAATGTCGGGAGAATCCAGACGAATCCCAACTATCTGGTAACCCTACTTCGGACATAAGGGAGAGAGGGGAAATGGTATTTTTACCAGTCATTTTTCACCATAATTCTAAAACTATGCGGCATAAACGACAGCATTTTTTTTACAATTTTGGTACGGAATCCTAAAAACAGTAATGTCCCCAATATGTATGACAGTTCCCACATTTCAGTTCATTTGTTCTAATTTAAGTTGCTTTGTTGGGCACCCGCCAAGCAATAAGTAGTTTCGACAAGCTCCAGCTAACTTTATCGATGTTTCTCCAATTTATCTTTGGTACAATGCAGACTACAAGTTTGTAATAATGGTGTCTTGTTTTCAACTTCATTGTAATTTTAGATCTCCTTTTGTTATTCGAAAAATTTATCATTATCGGTTAAAACAGCGATAGCGGTTAAATGCCTGCCTTTGCATTGCCATTGAACTATTGCCTTTTTGCAGTCTTTAGTAGTCATGGGATTGATGTTAATTATTTTATGTGACTTAGAATAATATACTTAACTGCTACTACTAAATGATTCGTTTCTTTCCACATCTCCACACTACGCTCAATATGCGGAGTTAACTACGAACTCGTACAAAGAAAATGCAATAAAACTTACAATATAGTCTTTTTCCATGCAGAACGGTTTAAATTCGATCCCGTCTCGAACATCTGACTTTTCAAATTCATCTCATCATGATCATCCAGCCAAAAGACTGTTGAATATAGCCCTTCCAAGCATCGCCACATCGGCCGGTCCTATGCTTCTCGCATCCGTCGGATCTCCGCGACCTTCACCGCCTTCCGGTACGTGCGTATCAGCCATCCGTTTTGCGAGAAAATTCATATGCGGATTAGAATTTCATTATTCACTTGCGTGAACAGTGAAGGAAAAACATCGTGAGGAAAGTTACACACCTGAGAGGGAAAAGGTTCTGGATGGTGTGTGTAGTTTGCCAAACCGCACCAGGCTAGGGGTCGTCCATTAATCACTTGATGTTTTTTAGCAACTTTTTGACGCCCTTTTCCCCCCTGATGATACATGGTGAGGTTTTAGACTAACCCCATCGTCCGTGTATTTTTTAGTACTAAGTATCTTAAAACAATTCTGAATATTATCTTTAAATACAGGTAATAATGTAATTTAATTCTGGAAAATTAAACACTGTGACAAAAAGGTCCAGACAGACATTAAGGTTGCAGGTCAACGAAAAAATTAATACACGTGATATCTCACTACAACCCCCCTCCCCCCTTGTGATATTTCGTGATTTTTTCCTAACACCCTCCCCCCCTTTTCGAGCCACACGTGATTAGTGGTCGATCTCTAGTGAACTAAAGCCTAAACCCTTCTCACACTGAGAAGTGGCCCGTTATTAGCACTGGGACAGCAATGGGATGATTATACAGTACCTATGAACGACTCATCATCATCATCATTCAGCCGAAAGACGTCCGCTGCTGGACATAGGCCTCCCGCAAGCCATGTTTGGGGGGGTTTACCAAAATCACCTCGCTCGGCAGACGGGTTGGCGATCACAGTATGGTTGTTAAAGTACTCAGAGAACGCTGCTGCCCATTCTCTAGTAAATCGCTTAGTCGCCCTTCACGATACCCTTGGGAAGAGATGGGGTAGTGCTATTCTTTACGTCCACCACACGGAACGACTAAAATACGGCATTACCAAAAACAGGAATAAAACTTTTTGTTTTTGATTTACGATTACAAAGTACGTCCAAGTCTTTAAATCCCAAAAAGTGATAACAAATAGTCAAAGTTTGGCAGTGTACTCGACAAATTGTACAACTTTTCAACTATAAAACAAGAGCAGTGCCCGCGTAATTTAAGCTTTTACATTTTGTTCATCAATTTCAAAAGCGTACTATTTGTTTTAAACAATTCCTAAACATAGATTGAAAAGCTTTTGTTCTAATCTAAAATAGAGCGAAACTTTAATTTCGGAGATGCGATTAACCGGAAATTTAAGTGAAGAATAAATTATAGCATCTATGCTTCAAATTAATCTTTTGTTGCAGATACAAAAACGATTGTATTTGTAAGGGAGACTACACACCTACCACAACCTGTGGTCAAGCAGTGGTTACGTGTGAATAGTGTCGCTGCAGTTGCGTTGTGGCAACTACAAAATGTCGATGTGGCTGCGTTGTCAACTACTAAGTTCCGATGTCGCTAGTGTTTGCAGACAGACAGATGGACGCCGTCTTTCCGCGTGCGTGCGGTGTCGTTGGGTTCGTCGTTGTGTTTGCGAGGTGGCCGGCCGCTGCTGTGCCACTGGTAGTTGTGTCGTGGTTGCGATGTGGTCGTTATCGCCCACACGGTTGAATCTGACGACTTATGAATTAAACTATTCATTTTCACACAAATTAGTGGGGTGCATGAAAAGAGCCTACACGAGTGACGATACTTAAGTACGTCCGGCGCACCCTGGGCAGTCAGCCCCGCTACCAACCTTACTGACTGGCTAATATTTTCACCACAGCATGGGCTATTTTTGTAAAGCTCGTGCTGACACGAGAGAAGAAGAAGACACAAATTAGTACCCGCCCACGTGTTGTTGTTGTGGTTTGGTTGTGGTACGTGTGAAACAAGCCTAAAACAGACTACAGACGCAATCAAATACACCCAAGATTATTCAAACGTGGGTAAATTCAAATTCAGCCGAAAAACTGTTGATACTACACACAAAGGTAACTTATTGAGGTCGTTTTCCTATGCCAAAGATATTGGAATAAATGGTTACCGGTTAAAGTACACAATTTTGTACCGCAAACGTTTTCACCGTACTGTTTAGGAGTTGGCAACTAAACAGGTCCCAAGTCGATAAGTAAACCTAGTCCCAAGTCAATAGGAGCAACCTGAATTTAGTAGAATGTGACTTTGCTGCTAATCTTTTTAATTCGTTTCATTCGTGTTCTGCAATTTGAAGTCTCAGTATAAAAGTAGCTGTTATACGTAGTAGGTAGTACTCGGGGCTCATTGCATAATTTGCAAGGTTAAGCTGCGCTTGCCGCGGTCATTCTGAGGATGGGTGACCATTCGTTATACATCGAGACCCCTTCGTGCCTCTGAGAGCACGGTAAACCGTCGGTCCGGGTGTCATACGGAATAACTTTGACAGCCGTTACGGGTAGTCAGAAGCTCGAACGTCTGACAACCGTTCTAACCTTAACACGTTCAGTGCCGGGTGCCCTCCAGGAGGGCACCCTGTGGTCGCTTTCACCATACCAGGTGCCCTCGTGGAGGGCTCATTTTAAATGCAGGTTTTTCTTGGAAAATTCACCGTCGTGAAACAAGTAAACACCTATTTTACGACGTAGTGGCGTATTTTTCACGGTTTTTAACCTAATGCCAGGAACCCTCCTCGAGGGTTCACTCTTAGCGCAAACTTAATGCCGAGAACCCTACTGGAAGGCCCACTAGCAATATGTATTGCAGGTATGAGCTCTATGAAAAGTGTGGTGGTCTCGAATGTGTTAAGATATCGGCATGGCCCAGCAACTGGTTGCGGAAGTGTGATGGCAGTCGCCCCATGTAAAATACTGGTATTCAGCCACATCTGGTTAGACTGGAAGTTGACCCCAACATGTTTGGGAAAAGGCTAGGCAGAAGAGAGCAGAAGAGGTAGTAACATCGATATCTTCGATAAAAAAAAACCGTAGTCTTTAGAAGAAAATGTTGCTGCCTTATCTTTTTAAGTAGTTTGCTTTTTACATTTCTTACAAAAGAAAAATAATAAGTACTATATCTAAGGTTACAATAGAAGTATTTCTGCTTTTAATGCCGTTGTTTTGTAGTCAGCTAATTACGTAAGATTGAATATCAGGTTCTGTGATTACGCTAGGGTCTAGTACGCATCTCATACTGTTGTTACTGTAATGTCATGCCTTAATTGTTACCTGTTATAATTGCTTTAATAAATAAATAAGAAGTAGAAGAAGGTAATAAGATTTTGGCGCATCTATTTATAGACTTCGACTTATTTTTTGACTGATTCTTTGGTGTAGCGATCGCAAGCGTGACTTCTGAGCGATGAGGTCTTGGATGCAATCCCCATGTCGGGCAAACTGTTATTGAATTTTTTCATTTGGAATTTCTCACTAGAAGCCCGGAAGCTGGATTGGTGCACGGTCGGTGGCAACAGGCTCACCTATTACATGGGACTTAAACATAACAGCGAAATGAAGGTGTAATATACACCTCTGCCCAACCCTTCGGGAAATACAGGCGTGATGTTATACAGAATGACTGGTGAGACACTAACGATCTCTTAAGGGGTCATTGTACTCATCATTATGAAAAACTTTTACTATGGGACAAAACACGAAATCGAGAAAAAAAAATCTGCTGTTCCCTACATTTATGTTCGCATTAAATTATTGGATAAACATTTTTTTGCTAAATAATTGTTTAATTGAGGTCATATAGAATGTTTCGAAGCTCTAAAAATATTGTTTGCGCATTGTGTTGTCACCTTTATCCTATTACTGAATATTATGACTTTCAGTATTGTGAAGGAATTCATTTTTTCGATAAATACCTCAGTGAAATTTACTGACACGTTTAATCTGTCGTGTGACTGCTGTTTGCTATTGGTACTGAAAATCCTTTAGCGGTTGTTTTTTAAACGCAATCTTAAGTAATACAAAAATAAGCTTAAGCAAAATTGAGATGCTTGCGTTATTAATTAAGACTTTCTAAGTGAACTTTTTTGAACTTCTTGCTTTTAATGAAAAATTGCGCTCTGTACATATAATTTGATTACCGATATGTCTGAGAAATTGCTATAATCCAACGAAATAAATACGAGCTTCTGTTGTTATTTGAGTGTGTTTTCTTCGGGTTCGAAATTATAGTGAGGGTACGTTTTTCAAAGCAATTTCATCAATTGCATTAAGACACAACTGTCACGGTTATCCGTCTTGATTTGACGAAGCAAGCTTTTGTCATTCAATTTGCACTCTAAACTCCATTTTGTCGAGGTTTCGTCCGATTCGTTGCTTATAATGCCTGGATTCTCTTGAAACTTACGCGTTTTTTTGCGAATTTAGACCCAATGCTTCACATGTTAAGTTCTATTTACAAGTGGATACGTAGATGTCGTTCAATTTGTTATTTCTTCGAAGAATAGCAACTATTATTCAGCCAATGTTCGTCTGGAGACGTCTCCCAGTTATTGTGTTGTTTTAAAATATTTGAGCACAAAGAACAGATTCAATTAGGTGCCAATATCATAAAGAATATAACCAAAATGCTTTTATAAAGTGGGAGAATATTAAATTTAATCAAACAGTAAATTTAATTGACGTTCTTTGATGCCTACATTTTTGAAAAATCATAAACATGATCTATTTACTTTGTTCTAAAGAAGATAACGTAAATAAAATTTGAATATTATAGAATAAATTTTGATTTTAATAAAAGTTTTATTAGCTCTTCAAATCTGCTAACTTCTAAAATCTTAAGTACACACTTTCTTATTGTTGTACCTTCTTGGTGAAAGTTACCTCATTTTACTAAATCCATTAGAAGTTTCTTCTGATATTTTGATCGTGTATACCCTAGATTTTATATGAATAACTGTCATAAAGGTATATAGCTCCGGAAATTAAATTTTGATCGTACGGCTAACTGAAATTTGTTAGTTGATACCTGGAGACCTGCCAATTGGAATTGACACGTTTCATATTCATTGTTTTCCAATAACTAACTTGCAACAAAGCTCATTAATCTAATTATCTAGTAATAGGACCTCATTGATGTACTTATGTATTTATTAAATGCAGGAAGGGATGGGCAGCACTGTCCACCTGCTTGCTAAATATGAAATATTGCAATCACCAAACTTTCTGCTTGCTGCTGAGGCATGGTCATGTTCCACTACATATTTATGATTAATTACGGTTTACTCACGTGCATTTTTCGGGATTGCCCGACTAGTTTCGGACCCAAACGGAGTCCTTAATCATGAGCTGATCACGCGGCGAGGTCGAGAGTCGAATGTTCCACTACGATTAAAATTCTTGGTTTTGGTGACGTTGTGACGCCTTATAAAACGTAATTGCAACTTACGACACCGGCTCAATGAAAATAAGATTCCGACTTTTTGGTTAGGCACTTAAAATCTCTGAATGAATAAAAATAATAATTTGTCGTTAATGTCACTTTTCTTCGAAGATAAATACTAAAAATAAACTGAAAGGTGCGTGGAAAATACTTGATGACTTATTTCTTACGAGTGGGCAGATATCTAATTTTCTTACTAGAGAGCTACAATATATTTGTCTCAAAATAGGTATAAAATATCTACAACGTGTTACATAATTCCCCTTAAAAAAGAAAATGTTAATCAAGTTGTCTTTTATGGTTGTTGTCATTTACCTCTCAGAAAAAATTTGGTAAGAATGTAAATAACTTTCTGGCTCGTGTACTCTTTACTTTTATGTTTTCAGGATTGCTTTTCAGTGATGATTTTATTTTATGATTTGTCCAATTTTTTTTTTCCGTTCTACTTTTGTTTTAAAATATTGCCAAACGACTCTTTAGAAGGGACCTTTTAATCCCCTTTCGGCTTTAGGGGTATTTTTGTTACACGTTGTATACCTATCTTTTGCGCAACGTCCTTTTTCTATTTGGCTTCAGAATTCTAGTCGGCGTAGGCACATTTTATGTTCAACGAACTAAAAAATTAAAAAACTATTACTTAATGGAGAGGAAAACATTATCACGATTTTGAAAATCAATTTTGTCGATCGATCATGTCGACGCTAAACTTCAAATATAAAATCTTGTATGACATAAGAGAAAATTAGTGTCGAAAACGTATATTTTAAGTACCAGACTAGGAAATAAAACGTTCTTCTTCTCTCGTGTCAGCACGAGCTACACGAAAAAAGCCCTTGCTGTGGTAAAAAGATTAGCCAGGTAGCGGGGCTGACTGCCCAGGGTGCGCCGGACATCCTGCCGCGGTTGCGGTGCATGCAGCTGCGAATCCCGCGACCCCGGCCAAGGCTCAGGAGAAGGAACACCGAGGGTTTTTAGCCGGTAAGAGTCCGGCATAACTCTTCGCCTTCCCCAGGCGAAGAGAATCCATGAGGACATAACAAAAAAAAAAAAAAAAAGATTGCTCCGGACGTACTTAAGTATCGTCACTCGTGGAGGCTCTTTTCATGAACCCCAAAGGTTAAAGTTATTTTTGTAATATTTCATTTCAAGTACCCATGTGGAACTTTGATGATGGAAGGGCCCGTGACAAGTTAACAACTGCGCGGATCATACTATTTTAAGGTTCTTCTCTCGTGTCAGCACGAGCTATACGAAAATAGCTCATGCTGTGGTGAAAAGATTAGCCAGTCAGCAAGGTTGGTAGCGGGGCTGGGGCCTATTTCTCCTAAAATAAATCTTGATAAATCACAACCGAACCAAGGCCGAACCGTTCATTCAGACAGTTCTCAATTTCAAAAGCTGTTGAATTGTTTGACATAAAAAACAAAATCAATCATTTTGAAAGTTTTCGAAAACAAAAACTGACTGACGGTTGTGGTTCGATTGCGTGTGGCAACAATTTATTTTAGGAGAATTGGGCCCATGACTGCCCAGGGTGCGCCGGACGTACTTAAGTATCGTCACTCGTGGAGGCTCTTTTCATGCATTTTAAGGTTAAACTGCAATTGCTAATCTGTTGATGGGTGACCGTTCGCTACACATCAAGACCACTCCGTGCCTCGGAGAGCACGTTAAGCAGTCATTCCCGGGTGTTATACGAATACCTATGATAGTCGTTATGGGTAGTCAGAAGCTCGAAAGTCTGTCATCCGGTCTAACCTAAGGATATAGGCATTGCCCAGTACCTAATTGCGTTGCGGATGGCAGTCGCTCCGTGTAAAATACTGGTATTCAGCCGCATCTGGGGTCCTATATACTCCGTCCGTCAACGAAGTTAGTCGCCCGTCCGAAAGTAGCCCGAAACGTAGGAGTGAACAAAACAAGTGTCAAGTTCAACTTTTCGGACGGGCAAAAACACATCGGTAGTAGGGACAACTGTCAAATCGTGTTGTCATTCATTCTTAGTTCGGGTCCTGAAATAATCGTATGTCCGTAGGTGATAGGGAGTAGGAAACGCTCGTAACCAAGGCCGAAACCACGAACTGGAAGGTGACCCCAACATAGTTTAAGAAAGGCTAGGCAGATAGTATGTGGAAATTCGATGATACAATAGTTGTATCGGTACCATATTCATTGCAATATAAAATATCAATTTGTATCTCTTCATCGTTCTTCTAACATCATTTTTGTATCTCTACAGTACCTAATGGCACAATATTTCAAATAAAATCATTCGATATTCGATAATGAACCCAATGGTAGATGTTCTGGAACTAAATGCGTTGCCAGTGAGCAACGATTGGAACTTTGATAGACGGCCTGCCGATACGTGGGACATGTCGAATTGGGGAACGTTCAGTAATTATCTAAGCAGCTAATGGTGGTGCTGCACTGTTAGCAAATGGAAATCCTAACAATATGTCAAATTCAATACATTACAATATAGTTCTTTAATTCGCTGCCAGTCAAGATATACCTACTGCAATTGTGTAATGCATGTTCTTTGCTAATCCATCGGTGAAATTAGGTAAAAAAAAATGTTCGAACAGTCGTCATTTTGGCGGGCATATTGTGTCAAATATTGTGACGTCAAAAATACGTCAAAAACTCAACCGCTACGCTCTGTAGACAGTTGTCAATGTGAAATATTAAGTTACAAAAAGTGGTTAAATAAAATATTCTCAAATTCTCACACTAAATAAATAATCACACACATGCTTAATTCCATCCCCTATTTACTACGGGAGAGAATCGCTTCGATAACGGTATTAGTGTTTGTTATTACCTGTTGGGACAGTTACTCGATTTAGTGTACCGGACGCAAAAGTGATGTACAATGATTTAATTTATTACAATAGCCTCCACGAGTGACAATACTTGAGTACGTCCGGCACACCCTAGGGCAGTGATGGGCAAAGTACGGCTCGCGGGCCAGCTCCGGCCCTCGAAACGCTTTGATCCGGCCCGCCAATACCTGTAGTCGTAGGAACCTTTCGAATAGTCTAGAATAAAAAGTAGATACCTGCGTTGTGTTTGCGTCGACATAAATCAATGTATGGAAATTTTGGCCCCCATAAGATTGACTCGGTTTTTTTGGCCCTTGATGAGAAAAGTTTGCCCATCCCTGCCCTAGGGAGTCAGACCCGCTAGCAACCTTGCTGACTAGCAAATCTTTTCACCATGTCATGTCTCAAATATCTCGTGTGTATTTAGTTACAATATACAATAATACAGTAACAAAATACGATATACTTTGATACCTTGTACTGAACACAAGGTCTGTAAGCCGTGTAGGCCTATACCAAGATATAACAATATTTGCAAAGTCATGCGTCAGGGTATTCTCTTTTCTTGTGTCGACACGAGCTGCATACAAGAATTGCCTATGCCGTGATGAAAAGAATAGCCAGTCAGTAAGTTTGATAGCGAGGCTGACTGCCTAGGATGCGACAGAGGTGGTTTTAATACACCTTAGCGTCGGTGTGTTTATAATAGAAGCAATTTGAAAAGTTGTTGAAACAGTTATGTTGGTATAGATGCTCTCGCGTCCTTGTGGTGCCGGACATAAAGAATAGCACTACCCCATCTCTTCCCGTGGGTGTCGTAAAAAGCGACTGAGGGATTCACGAGAGAATGGGCAGCAGCGTTCTCTGAGTACTTTAACAACCATACTGCGATCGCCAACCAGCCTGCCAAGCGTGGCGATTATGACAAATCCCCCCCAACATGGCTTGGAGGAGGCTTATGTCCAGCAGTGGACGTCTTTCGGCTGCATGATGATGATGATATGCTCTCCATACCTATAAATCGAAAGTTATTGAGAAAGAAAATGCATCCAATCACTATTGATTTACTGCAGTAAGTACGTCAGTTTTATACCCAATATACGATTCTCTAGCGAGAGATATCCAGCTGTGCAAGAAAGATACGCATGTTGGAACAATCCGATCTTTCATCACCCATCAAATGAATGAACTAAGTCTTGAATTTCAAAGTAGTAAAAGAGGTTTCTACTAGTTAGCTTATCTATGTAGCGAGCTATCTGCACTAATTCATGCTGGTTTAACCCGTAAAACGTTCGTTTTATATTTTGACGTCTGTACCTAATCTACGAATGGTCCAAAGCGAACTCAGACAAGGCTTTGCTAGACAGATTTAATTCATAAAGCTATTAGTTTTTATATGAATTTGTATTCAATCCTTCTGAAGTTGATAATTATGTAGTTGAGTGTGGCTCGTTTTTTTTTTTATTATAATTCGAGTTTGTTTAAAATTTCGAGACCTTTATCATCGCGGTAGCGAGTCCTATAAAATACATTTTAGAATGTCACAAAGGTATTTTGTTACAAAGCTTTGATGTTTTTTTTTTAAGATGCCTGGCTGGTTGGTTGGCTTCTTTTATGTGCTATTTCGTATTTTTGAACATCTAGTAGTCATCTTTTTGAAAAGCAATTATTACTCGTGTATCCGAATGCGCGTAAATCCTTCAAATCGCGTGATCTACTGTTGATTGATTTTGCATGGGATTTTGCTAGATTCAACGAAAAAACATGGTATTCTTTTTCTTCCGCGTATTAACTGACTGCGCGGAGCGATATCGCGCTAGTCATGCCCGCCAGCTGTGTCGCCGTGATTTCATTCATTTATGCGTGGCATCGAAATTACATGAAATTATTTATCAGCAAAACTTTTTTATTTTATTTAAACCTTTTTAAAGTTCGTTTCAAAATCCCTGAGACTGAATTGAAACGCGCGAAAAGTCAAATTTGAAAGAAAAAATCCTAAAATTTACTAATTTTTTCACATTTGCGCCTGTCAATTTTGTCTCAGGGATTTTGAAGCGAACTATAGGTGGTTTAAACACGATCACTTAACCGCAAAGAATCTTTTTTTTCTTCAAATCAAGCTAAATCCCTTGCTCGGTTAATCTGTACCTGTATTCTGAGTCTGTACCGATATTTTTTACATGATTATTACACGAATTCGTGTACATCCTGTATGTATGACAAATATAAAAATTCTTTGACAACATAGCCTGAGTTTTGACTACAACAGAGGATACAAACCTAACGGTAGGGTTATTTGCATGGGACAAAAGTATATCAGTTTGTATCACAAAGTACACAACTTGATCGTACGAGGACCTTTTTCAGGATTTGGATAGATACTTTGCACATGTATATTTAAACAGGGTTCATTAAAAACTTTCGAGTAGGTACTTTTTGTTGCGCGTACCTGCTTTATGTGGGTTAGCGTCAAAACACACGTCCGATAGTTGCTTCCGGGAGCCGGATCCGACTATATGATCGGATTCATGAAATACACGTACGATTCTCGTGTCCGATTTTTTCTGTACGACGACGACGCCCGGACGATGCTTACGATTCTGACATCCGATCCGATAGTCTGATCGTACGTGTAATTCATGTTCAAACAAATGTATGACGCGGAGGCCTTCAGATAGTCTGATCAGACTATCGGAACCGACTATCGGAGGCAAGCATCGGACGTGTATTTGGGCTCTTATAGGGATCTAATTTGCCTACTACGATATTCACTTTGATGGCAAAACTTATCTAATCGAACTAATGTCCACATATCTGCGAAAGGTAGTAAAAGTTTTGTGACTTGCCGCATCGAATGTTCTGGAATCAGAGAACGCAATCTCGTCAGGTTTTCCCTAGGGATGGTTAATAAGACAGTGGCAGATGGAAGTCAGAAGCTGATTAATTCATGGCACTTAAGGAAAATTATAAGTTCACCGAGGTTATTATGCAAAGTTCATTTAGTTTAAGTAGTCAAAGTTTCTGTAGCAGCGTTTCATTATGCACACGTTAGACGAAACTTTAAACACAATTCTCGCAGTCAGTGCTACTCGTATTAAGGTACACTCGCAACGAAATTGGCATCAAATAAATTCTGCCGTGACAGTATGAGATATATATTTCAATTTAACTATAGTCATGTTACCGCAAAGATATTCTATACCAATTTCATTAATTTCACGTTTGTGGCAGTCGTGAGGTTGCGTGTCTTAAAATGTAAATACATTAGTAGAGACATTCATTGTTTAAAAGTATTTAACGTTAATGACTATGCATGAAAACTGCAAATTACGAATTTTGTTCTTGTTTACGCAAGATTCTGTATGCCAAAGAAAAGATGGATAGATTGTGTGAAATATGATATGGCTGTGTGATCCCTTGCTAGACTACACAGTTTTTTGTGTAAGAAATGAAATTCGATAGATCAGATTGAAATATATATTGTCCAAAACTTTACTGATGAAATGAGCTTAATGAACTGATGTGAGTTAAAATGATATCGAACACACGCGGCCTTGTTGCCTTTACATGAATTTGAGAACGCACGGCTTTCTTGATAGCTTAACGCGAACGAACTGAATATTAAAATGAAAATGCATGTGTCGCGTCAAATTGCTGACTTAGGAAATGTACGGTTGGATCGTACAATGGGTAAGAAAGGAGTGAGTACTGAGATGACGGCTGATAGAAGAGAATGGAAGAAGAAAACATGTTGTGGCGACCCCACATAGAATGGGATAAGGGCAGGGAGATAATGATGAGCCTAATAATTATAGTTACAGAATTTTTGCTTGACCAATAGCGTGCTAGGTATATGT
The DNA here is from genome assembly GCA_905220435.1 of Amphipyra tragopoginis. Lineage (NCBI taxonomy): Eukaryota > Metazoa > Arthropoda > Insecta > Lepidoptera > Noctuidae > Amphipyra > Amphipyra tragopoginis. The sequence continues at coordinate 12,292,432 of HG992005.1, read as the reverse complement.
ATTGTGATCAAAATAATGAAGCTATGAATATTACCGGAAAAGCCTTGTCAATGCTCTTCTCCATCATCTGCCTAGCCTTTTCCCAACTATGTTGGGGTCGGCTTCCAGTCGAACCGGATGCAGCTGAATATCAGTATTTTACATGGAGCGACTGCCTATCAGACCTCCACAACCCAGTAACTGGGTAATACGATACTCTTGGTAAGACTGATTGTCAGACTTTCTGGCTTCTGACCAACAGTAACGACTGTCAAAGATCTACAAATGACAGCCGGGACCAACGGCTTTACGTGCTTTCCGAGGCACGGAGAAAACTCGCTATGGTAAATGGTCACTCATCCACAGACCAACCTCGGCAAGCGTGGCTTAACCCGGAAGATCGGTCTATGCGGCTGTAATTATTTAGCCACGAGCTCCTCAATCACTCAATCAATCACAATTATGTAGCCGCGAGCTCCTCAATCAATCAATCAATCTCTCAATCACGAGCTCTGTCAATGCTCTTCTCCATAGGATTATAATTAGAGATCGGATATTCGGATGCATATTTAGGTAGGTACCTAAAGTGAATTTTTACCTACGAAATTAAGGAAGCGGCTTCTTGATCGCTAGCGGCCCGACCGACGAACCGGTTCGTCAGTGCCATTGTTTATCTATTATGTCTATAGTTACAGTACCTACTTGAGACCATAAAATATATTTTTTTGTAAAAAAAAAACACGTCGTTCCAGGAACACTGGGACTGCATAACTAATCCAGTGTATAGTATGGAAGCGACTTCTTAAAATGATTTATTAAAAAAAAAAAAACGAGATTTTTGGATTGCATATTTATTTAAAATTAATGTTTAACCCACAATGCAAATATGTGTGTATGCAGAGTGTAAGAAGAGGAGTGGTGTGTGTAAGATAAACCAAAAAAAAAACATAAATTAAAATAATTGTCCCGGAACAGCAGGATTTTTTCGATACAAAAGCTCGTTTCCATATTAGCCAACATCGCAAGTTTAGGTGAATATGCATCCGAATATCCATTCTCTAGTTATAACAATCATTTTTGCTGTGCCTTCATGTCGCACTGTAGCGCGACCTAAATCGCCAATACTTCGTACTCTCACCGCACTCAACGAACTCTTGGATTATAATACGAACTGTGATCTGTTTGCAGATGATTGTCACAGCGATAATTCAGCCCTCATCAAGCTGTCTCGCTCCCCTATGTCCACGCCAGCAACGCCCTAAGCCGAGGTCCGAGTCCCACTAGGGGTCGCCCTTAGTGCTGTTGTTGCAGGTTGTCATGATGTTAGTGTAGTACAAGTAGTTAGCTTAGGTTAAGTATTTTACTTCCCCCCCAATCCAAGCTAGAGACTTCAGGTCTTGCCAATAATTGCCCGGTTATGTAGGAAGGGTCCCCTAGGACCATCAACAGCAGTCAAAAAGAAAAAAAAAAATTGCAGATGATTGAAAGAAGATTTTATTAGTATGTCTGAAGCATTGCGAGAGAGATTCATGAAAGATACCTATTTGACTATGTTTTTATGTTTCATTTCTCTATCTTTAATTACTGTAATTGGTCCAAGACCGTTGTTATTAAAGTAGGTAAAATAAATTTTGTACGCTTTTTGATTCTTATATCTATGTCCAGTTTACAGTGAATTGTTATAAGTTGGTTTTCATTTGAAAGTTTGTAGTATGTTGTATGTGGCTGAAAAAAGTCCACAAAATTCATAAAACATTCGCCATTGTTCATGAGCTCGTGGCTAAATAATTACAGCCGCATAGACCGATCTTCCGGGTTAAGCCACGCTTGCCGAGGTTGGTCTGTAGATGGGTGACCATTTACCATAGCGAGTTTCCTCCGTGCCTCGGAAAGCACGTAAAGCCGTTGTTCCCGGCGGTCATTTGTAGATCTTTGACAGTCGTTACTGTTGGTCAGAAGCCAGAAAGTCTGACAACCAGTCTTACCAAGAGTATCGTATTACCCAGTTACTGGGTTGTGGAGGTCTGATAGGCAGTCGCTCCATGTAAAATACTGATATTCAGCTGCATCCGGTTCGACTGGAAGCCGACCCCAACATAGTTGGGAAAAGGCTAGGCAGATGATGATGATTCGCCATTGTTCATCTGGGTGATTTCATTCCAAGGTGATTACAAAGGACACCAAATATATCGAATGGCTTCACCCAGCTGAAATGAATTCGAGGTGATATGAGGACACCAAAAATTCCACTTTGCTCACCCAGGAGATACCACACAAGTGAACAAAGTCCATAGGATCAACTTTTTGGAATCATAATTCTCGACGTTTCTAAAATCATGAATACTGTGCGCCTATTAGAAATAAAAAATCTTGAATCTTAAATGAATGATAAAACGTTTCATACTAGAACATTTACCGTTATTTCTTAATACTTTCTCGCAATTCTTATATTTTATTTTCGTTGTATTTGCAATGAATCGGGCTTACGTTAACATTATAAAAGTAGGATTAAATGCTTCTGCGAATACGAACTATTTAACCAAACTAAAGCTTCCAGAAATACTAGTAATGCTCAATAAGCACTTGGTATTGCCAATTATAAACGATTTATAGACTATTAGAGTTGAAGTTGAAATGTTTTGTAGTTATTAATGTAAAACGCCATTCATCTCTGGGCTGGGTTTTCGTATCTTACGAGTAGTAGTAGGAAAGGGTTTTATTCAATAGACAGAACAGCATCCTAAATTGCGCAAAACACTTGTAATCGCTATGGCTTTGATTTTGACAGTTCAACAGTTTCCACAGCAACGTATGTATTAACAATCCGACTTCTCGACAACTATGTACCACGCAATGAATACTGTAAATTGTCAAAATGAAAGCTATTGAAATTACGAATGTGATACGCAATTCGTATGCAGATTTATTTTAAAATTAGATAACGCACATAAAATAAAGTGCTTTATATATTCGGCAACGTATTTGATTAAGACAAATTTACCAAGAGCTCCTTCACTTCAGGGTTAATTTAATAAGGGCACAAACATCCGACTCGGAGTTATGAAGAATGTTACGTGATCCGAATGATGCCGTACCGTTCTCTTATGTGACTAAATTACTTAATTACGTTCAAAGTCTTTGAAATCTTTAATCAGCGAATGAAGAACGAACACGGAATATCAGATTGCTTAAGTTTTGTGACTCGTTTGAATTTCGACCCTGAGTTGAGAACCCCTGAGTTTCGTTAGTTTTAAAGATGGCTGACGTTTGACGTTAGATCTTGTTGCAAGGAAGTTTTATTGGCTGACTCGGTTCGTTCCTAGATAGTTCTCGATACGTCGATGAAAGTTTTAATGTATGCTGTAGAGGTTCTCATGTTGACGAGGGTGTCTTACTAATGGTTGCAGGTAGGGTAGCTTTTTCAATGGTGTGTTTGTATCTTTTAAGTTTTACTTTTATGAATTTTATAACTGAATATGATTAGGAATTCTATCCATCCAAAATTTAAGTGCGAGGCACTTGTCGGTTTAGCTCCATCTTTCTCCATCCAAACCCAATTCCTTCATTTCCTTGTATGTTATCACTGCCGCCTTTTCCTTCAATTGGTGTGGGTACTTTTTGCTTGGTCTATCTGATTAGGTATTACGAGTATATAAAACAAACAAACATAACCAACTTCTTTATGGTTACAATTTTTTTTATCACAGCCTGTTTCTATAAATTCTCTTCTGAAAGCTTAGTAAATAGTTTAATTCAGAAGTGAATTAATTAGAAGAAAATAATGTGTCCTTTTTCTTGACGTAATACCCCCTAGTGTTTTGCTTATCATCATCTGATAAGTCACATTAGACAAATAATTACGATTACTAAGCATTTAATGTAAGAACATCATACATAATTAATAAATACTGCATAAATGTTTGTCTTTATTTTTCTTTATAGCAACGTACCATAACATAACATACCATCAGGCGAGATAGAGGTCAAATGCGAGACTACAGTTAAAAAAAAACGTCGCCCCAAACTAGTACTTCTCCTGTATCGTGGGTGCGTTTATAAACATAAAATCTTCATATGCAGAAACGCCCTGATCCGGAACAACTATATGTACCTAAGCCATACAAATATTTGTTCCGTGCGGCAATTGAACCTACGACCCCGTAGCGCAGAAGCCAATCGCTCAACCTCTGCACCAAACGTGTCGTCAAATGTGAGATAATGATAATAATTTTATTGAATACCTTGACTTGGTTCACGAGGTCGTCGACATGTGGGAGATTGACTCAGCAGTCCTTGTGCCGATAGTCGTTACGGCCAATGGCTTAATAGCCAAGAGCCTCGACCAACATCTGATGAGGCCCTCGTTAGGTGGCTGGATCAAGAGATTGATACAGCAAACGGTACTCCTGGACACGGCGCGTATTGTTAGGAAGTTCCTCTCTCTGAGGCCCCGAAGGCCCCGATGCCGGTGGGCTACAATTTTTGATATTTTCAAATGTTTTTGTTTTTTTTTTTTATAGAAATGTTTAAAAATGTAAATTATACGTATGCTAAAGGAATAAACGAAATATGAATTTTATTTAAGAACGTTACAGTTATTGAAATGTATGTTATGCATCAATGTTTGTATTAGACAAATAATATATTAGAAGTATTTATATGTTCAGAGAATTTCGAGTAAACAGCAAATAAATCAAAGAATTCGACCGATTTATGGCGACGGAAATTGAATGCTAAAAATATGCAATGTACACAGAGGATCTCTTTGATTATATCAAATACATACTTATATTAATGTTAAATAAATATGCGTTAAATTAGAAATAAAGCTCGTCGGTTCTGTTAACACAACTTCAAATACAAAGTTAGATGTGTATGTAATACCTAAATTCAGCGTTCGTTTATTTTCCGGCCCTTGAAAGTGTGCTGCTAGATTTTTTCTTTATGAATCTCATTGGCAAACTATCTGATGGCTCATCTTATGGAGAGCGGTTACCGTTGCCTATAAATACTTAGAACACCAAGAGTACTTCTGCCACCCGATTCATAACCTTCTATGTTTTATGTTAGGAGATGTGGTTTCTGCACTTAGTCCTTTAAGTGGACCATTGTACGTGGGCCGTGGCGGCCATCATTCCAGCCAGCCCACCTCCTTCCAGAAGCAGATTAGGGCTCTCAGTCCGCTCAGAACATTTGCGAGTGATTTCGGTGCACCAAGGGTTTTTTCTCGTATTCGGGTGACCCCTGTGCATTCCAGGAGCACGTGTGCGACCGTTTCTTCGGCCCCCATACATGCTCTGCACAGAGGGCTGTCCGTTATGCCTATCGTGTGGAAGTGTTTGTTTAGTGAGCAGTGCCCGGTTATCGTCCCAGTCACCATTCGCAGGCTGCTCCTGTCCTGGCGCAGCAGGCGCCTTGTCAGTCTGCCATCCCTGAGTGGCATGGCCTCCTTGGACTGCCTGCAGCCTAGGGCTGAAGTCCACCAGTTCTGTGCCTGTGTGTGGGTAAACTTGTGGAGCCACCGACGTAGTTGGTTGAAGGGGATAGGTACTATAGGTTCAGGCCCAAAGCCCATCGTGCCAGATCCCCTCCTGGCCAGTTCGTCGGCTGCATCGTTACCTAGTGATCCACTGTGTCCTTTTATCCATTGCAGTGTTACTGTATTGCGGTTTAACACCGAGACACGTTCCAGTGCGTTATGGCATTCTAGTGTAAGTTTTGAGGTAGTATGGTTCTTGCTCAGGGATTGAAGGACTGATGCGCTGTCGGAGAGTAAAATTTAGTACTTATTACTTCTATGAAAATTTATAACCTTTCAAACCGATTCATAACCTTTTGAAAGTCTTTTTTATTTCACATAAATTATTACTGGCGCTTATGAAAATTCGAATTTAGGTGCACGGTTCCAATTTGTCGTTTTCAATGGAGAAGATCCGGCAAGAAACTCCATGATTACTTTTTTGAATCAATATCTTTAACAGTTTCAGTAAATACAGCATTTTGGTTTAGGATATTTATGAGAGAACAATGTAGTCTTGAGCACAGATCAGTAACTAATGAAGTACCAAGTATTGAGAATAAGAATCAACAAAAAAAAAAACAATATGAATTATTTAATTTACAAAGATTGTGTTCTGTCCGTCAACCCCCGTCAGGCTAGCTTGCAAGCTTAACATGCTTAACGCGAGATAACTTTGTCATCGCATTATCTCGTGCCGATATGAGATAATACGACTGTGCATGTTAGCCCAGCTGGTGGTCTAAATTCTGAGAAGAGGTTCTTGCCCAACAGTGGGAAGTAACGGGCCGATTATGCTATTATGCTTTGTGTTTTAATAGTTTTAAATAGTGAATAATTGCACTTTTGCCAGTCGTAAACTGACAATTAATCATTCTGGGAGAGATAAAGTATATACAGTATATACAGGGTGTAAACGAATTCATGTAATTCCTTAAAACCACATGATCTACTACTGATGTAGATTGACCCCGCACGGGATTTAGCTTGATTAACAATAACAAAATAAAAATCTTTTTTTTCTTGCAATAGGGTTAAGTGATCGTATCTAAACCATCTTAAAAGGATTCAATAAAAAAGGAAGTGATTTTTTTTTTGTAAAAAAATAATTTTATGTAATTGAATATTTCGATGCCACTCATAAATTATTGAAAACACGGTGACAGCTGGCGGGCAAAACTAGCGCGATATCGCTCTTTGCAGTTAGTTAACTGGGGGCTCTAAAATGACTCAGAAATAGAAAATCAAGTTTTGTTTTTTTTTTTCCTTTATATTCAAAAAGACCCATTTTGGATTAATCTGTGTCACCAGTAGATCACGCGGTTTGAAGGAATTACACGAATTCGTTTATACCCTGTATATGTATTTATATCTCATTCAAAGTATATCGTATTCATTACAATAACGAGCACAAAAACAGCAGGATTAATCGGCAGAAAAACACATAAGCGTGTTAAATACAAAAAAGTTTCGCTTCCATCCGTGTTGGGATCCCAAAACGGCGATTCGTTCATGCAATTAGGCGACAATTAATAGCGGCAATGTGAAAGGAGGATTATTATGTTTACAAATTGCTCCATAGACGACTGGCTCGTTAAGCGATTTATTGTCGAGGTGGGCCACTCTATAAAGCTTTTATTCCCCACTTATTCAAATTACGTGTTTTTTCAGACATTAAGTTTCGCGCCGGCGACTTTAATGGCCTCAATAAGATTACGTCGTTTGTGACTATGACTCTTTAAGTTATTATTCGTTTTATGGGATGCTGGACTTTATGGGGGATTAAGTTGTTTTAGGGGGGGTGAATTGAGTTTTGATTCTACGGTGGTCTTATAAGGAACAGTAAAAGTTAAGGGGAAATCGGTTTTATATTTAGTAATTAGTAACAATAAGTTCGTTGAGTTACGAAATAGCTATATGCCATGATACAGATATACAGGGTGTAAAAAGACCCATCACATAGCCGAAATCTACGCACTCTGTACATCAAACTAAATAACATTGCGCAAAAATAATTGCTGGGAAACGACTTTTATTTTTAGGCATAAAAAACTCTGTTTTTTTGTAGCGCGTAATGTAATGCACGTAACCGAATGTGCCTGTGTGGGTCGTGCAGCGGCTACACAGCTGAGCCAAGGCGGTTCTGTGCGTTTGATATTCATTGCGTTTTTGTAACTTCAAATGCGTAATTTGTTAGGAAAAAATTAAAATTTTGATCATGTTTGTTTGGAAGAAAGTTTAGTATTATCACTTAGAATACGTTTCTGGAAAAAACTAAAAAAAAAATGTTGACTTTGACCTTCAATATCTCCGGAATCAATGATTTCCCAGGTATGGTCTGGTAGAAAAAAATGATCCCAATGATGGGTAGAATATGTGGTTTTCGTTATCGTTAAGGGTCTTTTTACACCTGATAGGTAGATAGTTCTAGAAAAGAGGATGGCAAAGGCCCTAACAACACTGGGCTACGGCTAAGCCTAACACTCGTTACATATATGAAATTAGTATGATGGCACATAATATTTCATGGCCTTTTAATTAGAATTAGATTAATTTTTTATTCGCCAACGAGGTAATGGAGAAATCCTCGTTTATCTGGAAGTGAGGCGGGAATATATTTTAGAAACTAAAATATATATTTTAGTTTCTATTATTTCTATATTTTAGGGAATATATTTTAGTTTCTTAGGGTTCCGTACCCAAAAGGGTAAAACGGGACCCTATTACTAAGACTCTATTGTCCGTCCGTCCGTCTGTCACCAGGCTGTATCTCATGAACCGTGATAGACAGTTGAAATTTTCACAGATGATGTATTTATTCTGTTGCTGCTTTAACAAGAAATACTAAAAAACAGAATAAAATAAATATTTAAGGGGGCTTCTGTGTATACAACAAACGTGATTTTTTTGCCGTTTTTATAGATAATGGTACGGCACCCTTCGTGCGCGAGTCCGACTCGCACTTGGCTGTTTTTTTATTTCCGTTGCCAATCTCGAATCTTTGTTGATTACTCGAGTTTCTCAAGTAACCAACAAATATTTATATTTTTTTGTTTGTCTTTATTTCTGTAACGGTTTGGATCCAAAACTGCTGATGTTCTTTTCTGTTTTTAAGTGCAAATTGAAGTATTTGGTATTTTTGGTGAATTAAAGTTGGCACGTTACATAATATACACATACATACCCACTTAGAACTTCTCGAATTCCTCTTAAAGAGTTATAGTAGGTTATAATAGTTAATCACAAACAATGATTTCGTGAAATCAAACATGAACATTAAGGGCCTGCGCCCTGCGACGACACGGCAAGGGATTTATTTAGCTCAAATAATTAGAAACCCTCTAAATACCCCTTAGGGTTCTTACAGACGAGCGGCACTTTGCCAACGGCAGCCACTACTGCAGCCGTTACCATCTACCGTTGGTGGCCGTCGACGGGAGGCAACAGCTGCAGTAGTATCTGCCGTTGGCAAGGTGCCGCTCGTTTGTAAGCACCCTAATAGGGCCTTGAAGTTTCTTCTCACGCATCTTGCGTTCGATCGATGTTACATTCGGCGTATTTTTAAGGGTTCTTATAGACGAGCGGCATTTTGCCAACGTCAGATACCACTGCAGTCGTCGCCTCCCGTCGACGGCAACCGTCGACGCGTCGGCGACAGCCGGCAAAGTGCCGCTCGTCTGTAAGAACCCTTAGTGCTCATAATTCCTGTACCGCGGGATGCTTCGGCATGCCGCGGAACGACACACCTTCCCGCGGTATGCTAAGCAAATACAAGTGCTAGTAGTATTAAAATAAGGATTAAAGTGATTTGAATTTAAAAAAAACCCTGCTAATATTATAAATGCGAAAGTAACTCTGTCTGTATGTCTATTACCCTTTTACGCCTAAACCGCTGAACCGATTTTGATGAAACTTAGTACAGAGACAGTCTGGAACCAGAAAAAGGACATAGGCTAGTTTTATTCCGAAAACATCTACGCGGGCGAAGCTGCAGGCGTCCTCTAGTTTAATTATATTTTTACATTACTGTGAATTTGTACTCTTTGCACAAACATTCTATATTTTCATTGTAAAATCAATAACAATATGCTAACTGTGTACCATCAACCGTCACTTTTAATACCAAGTCAAGAGTTCTAACCCTAATTATGTTAGCATCACTCAAAGTCACGCTTAGCAACAAGTGTCGGATTAATTTAACTGTTCTCTTGAACTTTGCTCTGTGAAATAAGCATATCGCAGAAGCTTTTTGCTTTTATGGAGTTTAAGGAACGAAGACGAGGGTATAAAGAAAAAATTAAAGAATGAGTTTATAGCCCAAGTCGCCAAGTAGTTTAGGTCCGTCAGTCCTGAATTTTCGATATTGGTATGTTTAGGTGTTCTTATAAAAAAAATAAGTTTTCGACCTTGATTGACCCCGGAGCGCTCCGCCATCTTGGATTAAAGACCCCAAAAATGAGTTTATATTAAATAACTCCTTATCTATGGGTTTTACGCCAAAAATAAATCAGACCAATTTTGTAGATAATTAAATGTACTACAACTCCTGCCTACAATATTTTTTTTCTACAGCTAATAGTTTACAATATATTGCGCTTTAAAGTAGGCCAAAAACAAAATTTTTAAGCATTTTTAGTTTTCATTCCCGGCTCAAAAAGAGAGGTGTTATACGTTTGAAGCCTATTTTTAACCCACGACGCAAAATGAAGGATGTTTTATAAGTTTGAAACCTATGTCTGTATCTGTAAGTCTATCCGTCTGTCTGTATGGCTGTCTGTTTATTTGTATGTCTGTCTGTCTGTTTGTGGCAATGTAACTCCGAAACGAATGACTCAATTTCATTAAGATTTTTTTTTGCTCGAAAGCTGGTACCCAAAATGGACACCAGTGGCGTTTATATGTTGTCGGTAGGTATGCTAGTTGAAAGGTAGGTTAGATTTTAGGCCAAATACTGTAACGTGTCTTCCACCTGACTAATTTCAAGAGCAAGCGAAGCGAGCTCGTTAATTTGGGCCATTCCGACACGGATAGGTTAGGTTCGAAGAGGATGACGGGCGCTAGAGTAGAGAAGCCCCGTCATCCCCTTCGTGTTAGGTTACTTAAACCCTGCAGACAGAAATAGGAGCTTCGCATCTAGGGCTCCGTTGACTCTGCTTTGGAAACCCAAAACAACCTTACAAACATCCCCTTAAGTTTTTCATTTGTTTTTATTGTGAAAATGAAAGTGGGTGACGAATAATCGTCTCATGAAGAGTTTGAAGAGGCCTTGAATGAAGATTTATAAAAACTGTGTATGTAGTCAGCGTGGCGCCGGCAGCCAGTTTGGCAACCAGCGCCGGCACTCGAAATGGCAACCGGCGCCGGCAGCGGAATCACTCCCCAGGAATAATAACAGTGGCATGTGTCTGGTAAAACGCCTCGTCCGCTATAGCGGGTTATAGTGAGCTTGGAGATTAGTCTAATGTATACTCTGACATTTCAACGTACACAATACAATACGTTTATTTGCACTTCCATAATGTTTCACAGGATGCTTACAAAGAAAATATATTGTTTTCACGATATGAAGATTAAAATGACACATGCCAATAGGAGTTGCTAGACATGTGAATGTAGTCGATTCAACTATCGATAAAATTTGTAAAATTTCAGCGAGAATTTGACAAATTATTCTAATGTGATTTTATGACAAATAAGTGTGTGTTGTTTGCAGACGACATCTCATTGATAATAAATAAAGATAATAAAAATGAACAATTTGAGGATAAAATTAATGTTGCCGTAGAAGCTATAATAGAATGGCTTGAACAAAATAATTTATGTGTGAATATTTCCAAAACAAAATATATTAATTTCTCTAATTACAAAATGACAAATGAAGCAATGAAAATTATTGGATGTGATAATAAAATTGAAGAAGTTGACCATACGAAATTTTTAGGCATAGTAATTGATAAAAATTGTAATTGGAAAAAACATATTGAAAATGTATGTAGTAGGTTAAACAGCTTTGCATTTGCACTTAGAAATCTCAGGAAAACTGTTGGACGTAATGCCGCTCTATTGGCTTATCATGGATATGTCTCATCTGTGCTAAGATACGGCTTAATCATATGGGGTAATTCCACTGACAGCAATAAGGCATTTATTGTACAAAAAAAGTGTTTACGAGCTGTATTTGGTGCGGACCCATTAGAATCATGCAGACCTATTTTTAAAAAACATAAATTATTATCATTAGCTTGCTTATACATACTGGAAATGGGAGTATTTGTAAAAAAACATCCTCACCTATTCAGTAAAGTCGATAGCGTCAATGTTTATAAGGTGGGCAAAATTTCAAGGGATCCAACAAAATTGGCAATGCCAAGATGTAGAACAGCGTACTGCCATAAAAACACAAGTATAATGGCAATAAAGATATTTAATAATATACCGAAGGTGATTAGAGAACTGCGAACCAGCTTATTTCAAAAGCATCTCAGAGCATGGCTTATCGAAAACTGTTTTTATACTGTTAAGGAATTTATGAATCCCAGGACATATATGGGAAAGTTGCATGACATGAAAATTCAATTTGTTATTTTTGTTTTAAGCTATTGACATTTGTAATTTCATTTCGTTGGTTGTCATTTGTAAGTTGATCATTTGAAGCAAATTTTCCAATTCAATTGTTTTTTCTTTGACATTTGTAATTTGATATGTAGACAATTCTTGATTTAGTGCTTTTTTTTGACATTGTAATTTAATTATTTGTTTAAATAGTATTTTGTTTAATTTAGAATCATTATTATTGTCACAAAATTTGCATGCCGAATTTAGTAGGCGGAATATGAAGAACTATTGTGTATGTGTTATAAAATCTGTAAAATACCATATTTCAGGCAAATAAATGAATCTATCTATCTATCTATGTACATTTCAAATACTTGTGATTTAAGTAATTAGGATTAAGTCAATTAGCATGCATATCTTCAACAATAGACGATTACGTGCTGATGTGATAATGAATCCAGCAGGTATAAAAAGAGGTTTATCTTGCGAAAGGTTCGTCGGTCCTGAATTTTGGATGTGTTATGTTAGGTGTTTTTATGAAAAGCCCACAAACAGACACACAGACAGAGAGAGAAATAGACAGCCAAACAGAAAGACAGACATGGGCTTCAAACCTATAAAATACCTCTGATTTTGAGTCGGGAATGAAAAATAAGAATTTAATTTTCTATAAAATTGATGTGAATAATTTTTGGCATAAAACCCACAAGGAGTTATTTAATAAAAACTCATTTTTGGGTTCTTTAACCCAAGATGGCAGAGCGCACCGAGGTCACTCAAAGTACAAAATTTGTAATTTTTATAAGAACACATATCCATAACACGTATCCAAAATTTAGGACTGACCGACCTTTTGCAAGGCAACTGGGCTATAATGAGCCTTATTTTAATTATTCAATCAACTGAGCCTATCGTCCATAATTATTACGATGGTCAAAATATTCATTCTGTTAATATAAATTTATCGAAATTATTTTATCGATACGCACGTCTCTGGCAACTGGTACCATCTGACGCAAGTTTGAAAACGCGTCGGGGTTTTTTCAAAATCATTTATGTAATGTATCATTATGGCGTTAAACATATACAAGGTTAGTCAGAAACGGGGTACTAATCCAAAGCCCACTTATAGTATCGCTGATGACTGTTTGAAAGCAAGTGTTAAAATTTCAAAATTCGGTATTTATTTTTTCCAAATAAAATGATTTTTATTTTAGTTTTTTCAAAAATTCTTCATCCCTGCTTTAGTTACAAATTCAGAAAATTGTGCTTCTAATTCATGATCCCAAATATGACCTAAAATGTAAACACAGCTGATCATAACTGGGGATAGATAGATTTTAGAGTTTTTTTTTTGAGATTTTTGAACGACTGTTTCTCTTAAACTATTGACTTTTGGGAAAAGTTGTAGAACAAAAGATATTCATTATTATGTGTACTTTAACACCCTTTCGGATTAGTACCTCCTTTCTGACTAACCTTGTATAACTATATTGTTTCTATGTTTCTGATTTTAAAACAACCTTTTGGGTAACGCTTTATTAATATTTTAAATTGATTTAATACTTGTTGAATTAAATTGTCATACACAAGCGCCATTACAATTTATTTTTAACCGACTTCAAAAAGGAGGAGGTTCTCAATTCGGTTGTATTTTTTTTTTTTTTTTTTATGTTTGTTACCTCATATCTCCGTCAGTTATGAACCGATTTGAAAAATTCTTTTTTTGTTCGAAAGGGTATACTTCCCGATTGGTCCCATATAAATTTTGTTATGATTAGACCATGAACTTCAGAGATATGGAACGGAACTCCTCATCGGATCAAAGCAAAATTCTCAAATTACTAATATTGCTTTGTTTATATTTGTTGTTGGGAACTGACTACTGGAAAAGAGGAGGGGGTGCGTGTGTCCCCCTCCCCCCCCTTTGGAATGTTTTCATTATATCGTGTAAGGTATCATTTGAAAGGACTTTTTATGCCCGACTACGTCAAAGCCAAAAAGAAGGGTTATGAAGGAGGGGGTTAAAATTATGACACTAAAACGTATTAAATAAAAAATAAACTTTAAAAAAAAGTGAAAACCGACTTCAAAGAAATACTAAAAGGAGTAAAATAATTACAATAATATAAAATTAACAGTTTCAGAAGTCGGTGCAACTCTACACTGAAGCAAATAGAAGCCACCGACTTCTGAAACTGTTAATTTTATATTATTGTAATTATTTTACTCCTTTTAGTATTTCTTTGAAGTCGGTTTTCACTTTTTTTTAAAGTTTATTTTTCATGTCATGAACTGACATCTGCCAAATTAATCAAGTTACCGTGAAAGCAACATAGACAATGTCGGGCACGGCAAAAAGGATTAAAGAGAGGATGTACGTTTTTTGTATTTTTAACCGACTTCAAAAAGGAGGAGGTTCTCAATTCGGCTGTATTTTTTTATTATTATTTTTTATGTATGTTACCTCATATCTCCGTCATTTATGAACCGATTTGAAAAATTATTTTTTTGTTCGAAAGAGTATACTTCCCGATTGGTCCCATTTAAATTTTGTTATGATTAGACCATGAACTTCAGAGATATGGAACGGAACTCCTCATCGGATCAAAGCAAAATTCTCTAATTACTAATATTGCTTTGTTAATATTTGTTGTTGGGAACTGACTACTTGAAAAGAGGAGGGGGTGCATGTCCCCCCCTCCCCCCCTTTGGAATGTTTTCATTATATCGTGTAAGGTATCATTTGAAAGGACTTTTTATGCCCGACTACGTCAAAGCCAAAAAGAAGGGTTATGAAGGAGGGGGTTAAAATTATGACACTAAAACGTATTTAATAAAAAATAAACTTTAAAAAAAAGTAAAAACCGACTTCAAAAAAATACTAAAAGGAGTAAAATAATTATCATAATATAAAATTAACAGTTTCAGAAGTCGGTGCAACTCTACACAGAAGCAAATAGAAGCCACCGACTTCTGAAACTGTTAATTTTATATTATGATAATTATTTTACTCCTTTTAGTATTTCTTTGAAGTCGGTTTTTACTTTTTTTTAAAGTTTATTTTTTTTTTTTTATTGTTTTCATCTATATTGTAATATGCTTTGTTTAGAAGATGTGATACGTAGAGATTGCGTCCACGTCGCCCTCCGACCGTGTTTATCGTAGTCTACATAGACTGCAGTCATGCCTTAGCTAGGCTAGTCTCAGTACTATGTACACTTCGTAGAATGCTCTACGAGATTTTAATATATCGTGGGCGAAGCGCTTTACTGTACGGTATTACACTCCAAATACACCGTGGGCCCGAGGTAACTGAAAGATTTTAACCTTCGATTTCGATGCCTAATTGGAGAAGAAAAGCTAGGACATACTTTGTTGAATAAAGCTTAATTTTCGAAATATTCACTATTTACGGAAATTCACAAATCAAAAAATATCTATGGTAACAAGTCCTATGAACGCGGCATTGCGACTTTTATCATACTTTTTGTCGTGGAGGGTTGTGAAGTGAGAATTTTCTTATCCACTCACACGAAAATTTATAAATGTTGCCAGTTCAACCAAAGGTATTGTTTACAAGGAAGTACTAAAGTTAATTGATTTATTAAGGACAGAAAAACAGAAAAAAAAGTACTGAATTGGACTTTCGTTGATATAACATTTGACTCATAATACCATCAGAAAGGCGTGGTTAAAATCTTTCGGGTACTTCGAGGTCACGATGTATATTGATTCTCAAAAAGTTGAGTTTTGAGAGGCATTTATATTTTAAATTAACTATATCATACTTACTCGTGATGAACAAAAACATAAATAAAGTAAATTCAATACATTATTCTGTCTTTCCGCTTGCCGATTAATGCGCTTCTACGAAAGCAAAACAGCCATTCATCTAATGAAAAATAACAGAAAAACAGGTCAACAACAGTTTACATCTGTATTCTGAAATCCTTATCGAAATAAAATAAACTCTTAAGCATATTAAACATTTCAAAACGTCACCACAGCTCTTGATGGCTGAAAATCTTCAGAGTTCAGCACTTAATTTTACTCTTACGTGCCCAATATAAGTAAACTAATTGCCTCATTTTGTGTTAACTAAGTATTACCATATGATGCCAGCGTAATGAGATTGTGTCTCGCCTTTTCTACGTTCTTTGAAATAGTAATTAAAACTTTAACTATGTGGGACGGCTATAGACGGTCTGACTTTGTAAGTCATACCGTCTATAGCCGGTCCGTGATTCTATTATCTTTCTTTTGAAGTAATGTGTGCACTGTGTATGTTAACGCTTTCTGTTTCTTTAGTGTTTTATTAATTAAGCTGAGTACCTTTTTTTAATTGAATAAGGTTATTTTTTGTGTTAGATTTAATAATGAATCTTAGATAATGAATAATAGATAATGATAATGAATCTCTAGAGATATTTTTCTATAGATCAATATTGTTGCTAAGAGAGAAAAGATCGGGTAATTAAAATTTTTGATCCAAATTAAAGTCTATTTTCATCTTGTTGAAGCTTGTTTTTATTCATAAAATGTAAATACCGTCTGTGTATACAGTATTGTTTATTTCTGTCTGGCAACTTGTTTCGACAGGATATTACAATTCTGAGAAATACTAAAGTGCTTGAAACCAAAACACTACGATCGTACCATCTTATTGTTTTAGTTTGAAGCTGTTTTTCATTATCCAGAAAGCAAAATTGCACTTACCTACAATCGGGAAATTTATAATAATTATTTAAAGGCAGGTCTCGCAAACGCATCATTTATTTTTATTCACCCCATATGACACTTTGTCAATTTTATCAACACATCTAGATCAATAAAAGTTTTCATGTCTAGGTGGCTAGCATTCGTACGAAATAAAGGCCTTCTGTTTCCGCTTACATCACTTATTTCTATAGAGCGAATAATTCGTGCGAATGAAGACTAAGCCACAGCAGTGCGGCGCGCCGTGTTCTTGCATTCAGTGATCTGCATTCCTCATTTTGATTGACCGGGCGTGATTAGACCGCACAACGTAGGAACGCAATTAAGTGTGTACATGAGCCGAGAAAATAATCTGCTATCCGAGGTATCACAGCCATTAATCTTGCGAAGAAGTAATCTACATTCGGAAGCAATGAATCCGGGTCGCCAACATATTTATACGTTAATATTTCGGAAACTAACAACGTTAGCTTTAAATAAAAAGTATTTTAAATAGTCTATAAAATACTTTTCGTTTGAATAAGCTATCATTCTTATGTACGATTTCCACCAACCGGGCCACACAGGAGCGCAGCGCAGCGCGTCACAGCGGATGTTCGAGCATGCGCCCGTAGCCGACCGCGTCCGTCCTACGCGACGGCTACAATCTGCTGGAACCCGGGCGCATGCGCGCGCGTGCTCGTGTATCGCTATCACAGTCAGTTTCTACCTGCGGTGTGGCCGAGCGGAGCGGACCGGACGCGACGACAGCCGAGCGCCGCTGACCACGTACTCGAGCAGCCGACCGGCTGCCGTGGCGTCCGAGCGCAGCCGACCGGCTACCGCCGCATACGCGCGTATGTAACCAAATTTCAAGCAGTGTAATTTCCATGCAAACATGAAACTTAACTATTGTATAGAACCCTGAATTTCCTATGCACAGTGTGGAATGCGCTCAGGCGCGACCCGTTTTGTGGAAATCGTACATCAGTGTCCGAGATATTATGGTTTATATTGGTGACTGGCAGAGCAATTGTGTTACGTAACCAACATCAATCATGACAGATGATGTGTCAAAAACAATATTTATCGTGTGATACATAGTAATGAAGAAGGCCTTGTCCTATATAATGACAAAAAATTATAAAAATATTGTTATCTTTACAGATAGCAAGAGCGCATTACAACACGTGGCTCGATGCGCCTCTGGTTGCAGAGGTGCATCGATAGCCTACGATATCTTAAATATCATTTTACATTTTATCAATAATAATACAGAGATAAAATTGCAATGGGTTCCAGCACATGTTGGTTTACGAGGGAATGAGGAAGCGGACCAATTATCGAAATTAGCTGCACAAGAGGGAGTGGAATTTAACTTCTTACCCGATTATGTGGATTATCTTCCTAAATTTAGAAATAAGTGCTTTAATAATTGGCAAGAACATTTTAACTTAATCTCCAAAGAAAAAGGACTGTGGTATAAAACCATTCAAGGCCAGCTTCCTCGTTTACCCTGCAGTGCGAGTACGGTTCTTTTTATCGAATTTTATCGAGACGTTAAGTTATCCACTCTAAACTTCAAATTTGACATAAGATATTGATAAAACGACAAAGGTAGCACAGATCGTAATTTACCATTGATTTAAGAAACATAAGAGGATAAGCCCTAAATTGATGTTATTTTAAATACTATGTCAATATGTATCGCAGTAAAAAATATAATCTGTCTCGTTCTTACACGTAATAATTTACAAATGTAAAAAGTGTGTACACTATTATTCATAAATTTTAATTTTCTATTATCGTTTTTCAACGTCACCAAGCTCCGCCTTGAAGGACATTTTTGACATGACGCCATTTTAGAGAATTACTTATGCCTTTCGTCTGTTGTTCATGCTTTGTTCGAAGTTTATTTACAGTTTTACAGTGAACCTTGGGTGTTTAGGTATTTTTTGTTGTATTACAAAGGATAAGTGAACAACACCTAACATGGCAAAGTGTTGCATCAGAAGATGTAATTCATTGCTGAGGGCGGAGTCGACTCCATAAGAGGAAAACTTGGCTTCAGATCGTGTAACCATATCTGATATCCTCTTATTTTTCTTTCATCAATGTAAGTTACCGACGCCTCGATATGAAGTCGACATACTCGATAAGATTTATCGATTATATCGACTTTTGACAGTTCTTATTGGTAAATTTCTCGAATTATCTCGAATTGTTGTCGTCTTTAAAAAGTTGGTCGATAAAGACTTTTTGAAGCAAAAAAAATGGATTTTGGAGAAATCATCTTGTTAATGTTGAAAGCAGAGCGCGTCGGGACGTGGAAAGGATCCACAGCGGAGTATTTTTTTATTATTCTGTGGTTATTTTCTAATTGATTAGATTATTTAATAGTATTGTAAATATTTTAGTGATAGTATTTGTGTATCTGCATATTTCTGGTGTTGCTATTTGTAAAGTTGATAAGCTGTCGAGAAAACATAGCCGTCGACAAGGCTCTATAAAGTTCCCGAAGCAAGTTCCGTGCTACCGACCCTCGATAAGATTCGGTATGTTTAAATTTTTATCGACTCGAGATCTTATCGAGTCGATTCGAGAAATTTATCAATTCTAAACGTCAAATTTGACATAAGATATAGCTACAACGACATGAGCTGTCGTTTTATCCATATCTTATGTCAAGTTTGACGTTTATAATTGATAAATTTCTCGACTCGACTCGATAAGAAGAACCGTGCTCGCACTGCTGGTTTGACAAGAGTACATTAAGTAGAAACCTTGTTAAACTATTGTTAAGATTGCGTTGCGGACACTATCCATCAGCTAAGTTTGCGTTCTTAATGAAGAAAGTGAACTCACCCAATTGTGTTTCTTGTAATGTGATCGAAGATGTACAACACTTGCTGATGGATTGTGTGAGGAATCAAAATCAAAGGGAAATCTTAATCAATGAGTTTAAATTAAATTTATTAGAGGTGGGGTTAGTACAAACTATTTTAGCGCAGCCGAATTCTGACTTAGCGAAAAGGTTGGCTCAGTTGGTTCATTTCGTTGACTAGGATTTTTACAAACTTTTATTTAATTTTAGTTTTATTTAATAAGATACCTGATGTCGGTAGTTAGCATAAGGCATGATGGGGTTGGCGTATCCACATGGATAAATACCCCAATTTAAATAAAAAAGAAAAAAAAAAAAAAAAATAGTAATGAAGAAGTCGGATTGTTAATACAAATAATGCTATGGAAATTGTTGACCTCTGAAAATCGTAGCCATAGCGATTAGAAGTTTGTTGTGCAATAAGAATGCCGGTTTCATTGCTCCCGAGTGTATTGATCGCTACTAGTTTCATAAAAAAAATGCCTTAAGGTTAGCTGAAGCAGGTTCGCATAAATTTGAACCAATAATTCACCTAAAACCACAATAAATAGACATAGCAAAACAATAATTCACACCCTTTTGACAACTCAATAAGGTTCTAAGAGTATAAATCAACATCATTCATCCAGCTGCCTTTATCACGCCTATGAACGTCAAATAAACCGCCCTGGGGCCTGATAACAGATTTCGGTATGCTATAGAAACACCACTATTTTCCTCAATGCCTTTTTAATATTTTCCCAATAATATATGATCCTTATGGGATGTGTTACGAAAACGGCTTGAATATAGAGTGGAGTATATTTATTGCAAACAAAAGTATCTATATACAGGGTGTTAACGAATTCGTGTAATTCCTTAAAACCACATGATCTACTACTGGTGTAGACAGGCCCCGCACGAGATTTAGCTTGATTAAAAATAAAAAAATAAAAATCTTTTTTTTTCATGCTGCTTTGTTATTGATCATATCTAAACCACCTAATAAGGATTCAGTAAAAAAATAAGAATTTATTTTTTTGCAAAAAAATAATTTTATTTCTGTGAACATTTCGATGCCACGCACAAATTAATGAAAGTACGGCGTCACGGCTGGCAGGAACGACTAACGCGACATCGCTCTTTGCAGTCAGATAACTCAAGGCTCTAAAAAAATTCAGAATATGAAAACCAAAAATTAAAAAAAAAATTTTTTTTGGTCTTTTTTCGAAAATTCCCATTTAGGGTTAATGCGTGTCACCAGTAGATCAAGAGGTTTGAAGGAATTACACGATTTCGTTAACACCCTGTATAAATACTGTTAAGCTATATTCGTAAATCATCGGAATCGTTCAATGGAAAACAGTTACAAGTTAAATAAAAAAATAAACTTACTGATCATTTGCTCTACATCGGTTGGTTTCCTACTGGTTTTTGGCTATATCTTTTGTCCTTTCGTTTATAGAGATGCACCGACAGTTAATAAGTCAATGGCCTTATTAGCAGACGCAATCGCATGCTCGCCAGACGTTATAAGATCGTGGATCTAATTTTTGTATTTTTGTCCACTTTTCTCTAAGAAAGAACAAGTTCTAAGTAGTTATTTTAAAGTTCACAGCCATATAGTTTAACCTACGCAGGGCCGAATTTAGGGGGGTGGGTGGGGGGGGGGTGACAAGGGCTTTATTTCAGGGCCTCCACAATGAGTTTTTGTTTTTTATTAGATTAGAAAAAAATTACACTCGCGTTGACACAGAGACAAAAGTACACATTCAGAAGGTAATAAATAAATGTTAGCCTGTAATTCCCCCACTGCAGGGCAAAGACCTCTTCTCATACAGAGAAGGAGCGAGCATTGATCACCACGTTCTCTGACTGGGGGTTGGCGATTTCAGGCCAATAAGTCCAGGTTTCCTCATGATGTTTTCCTTCACCGTATGTCAGTGGCGTCTTAGATTAAGTGAGAAAAAGTCACATTGGTAACACGGCGGTTTCAAACCGAGGAAGGTTCGTAACCGCCACCCGGTACTTATTTAACAAGCGGGCCTGTAACGTACGGGTCACCACGACACCAGGAGGTACTTTTTTATAAAAAATCGACGGGCCTCCACTTCTTCGCTTCTCCAGGGCCTCCAAACGTTGAAATCCGGCCCTGTGCCTACGCAATACATCCTAAAGAACCTATAAATTCTTAACCATAATAATGCTTGTAAAACGCTCCAACAATTTTAGTTCGAGTATTTTGATTGCTGTAGTAACGTTTCCCTCAGCATTCTACAGTGCATACCGTAAAATAATAACCAGCAATTTAAATAAAGAGTTTTTCAGCATCAATGTTTTTTTTTACCTTTAATTTTACCTTTTATGCCAAAAGCAGATACGAAGAAATAAAAGAACAAAAGATTTACGTGAACAAACATCTAACTACTCGAATCTTATTATGAAAAATGTTTTAAACGATGTGCAATCAACCCATTACTGTTCTATAGATGGACGCGGCCCTCTTCTGAGAATGAGAAGGGTTAAGGCCTTAGTCCGCCACGCTTGTCTGGTTGCAAAATTCAATACAGTACTTGGAAGCCCTATGGCTTCCAAGTACGAGTATGTAAAAATACTAGGGTCGAAAACCAGGGTTTCAAATACTTGAAAGTATTTGGCATTACCTACTAGGTGGCGGGGCGCGCGCTTGCGTTGCCGCGAGCGCCGCGCCCTTGGCTTCCAGAGTTGAAAACACTTGCAAAAGAAATCGATCCATGCCATCCTATAACTAAGGAGCAAAATCGTATTTGCGAAAATAATATACTTTGAACTTCCAAGTATTTTTTTCGCAAAAACGATTATGCTCCTTATGTATATCGAAACACAGATCAATTTAATATGCAATTAACAACGACAACAACATAACAATAGTCAGATAATTATCATCATCTTTTGAATGAAAATGAAAATATACATCAGCTTATTAAAAAATAATATTTTGTTACAGCTGTTGCAGTGTGTCAACATCTGTTAATAATATCGAGTTGGTATTTAAATTAATAAGGATTTAAATCGGACTTTAATTCGGAATTCAAGTGATGATTGAGTCGTAATCCGTGGAGTTAAGAATGCAATTCGCCTCGCAAGTTGTAAGCGGCGACCTTCCCCCTGATTCAGAACGATTCGATTAGTCAGTTGTCGAACAATTCGGTACCTAAGCTACCTATCTCTTTTTCTCTCGTTACGAGAATCGTAGACGGAACGAGATAATAAACCGAATCGGGGGGCTGCTGGTATCATAATTGTGTTCGTCACCTATGGTACCGTCCGCGAGGCCTAACGGCCTGTCCACATCTCCACGTCACGACGTCGTCAACATGGAACGGTACGGTGACGTGACACGGTGCGTTGACGTAACGTGCAAATTTAAGTTACCGTATCGTAAAATGCCCGTCAGGATCATTGTTAGATTTATCGTTGACCATGTAGATCCTGAATTTTAATAAGAGAAACAGTAATGTATGGTTTTAAAGCAACGGAGCACATAGACGGCGACTAACTCGCGGGCGTGGAGAGCGCAGGCGGAACGTATCTAATAGACGTGTGCTTGCGGCTAGAGGCGGAACGTGGTACGATACAGTATCGTAAATTTGCACGTTACGTTAACGCACCGTGCCGCGTTACCGCACCGTTCCACGTTGACGACGTCGTGACGTGGAGATGTGAATAGGCCCTAAGCTGAGCTTTGCATTTGTGTGAGAATGAATGCAGACGCGTATTTTGCTTGGTTTAAACCGGCTTATATTGCTTTTTGGCAATCGATTCCACGTGCACTCACACAAATGCAAAGCTCAGCTTACGCCTCACCAGTTTTACCTACTTAATACAAAAGGCGAAACGAGGGTGTACATACTCCAGTAGTAGGGGAACATATCTGCTTACCCCTTCGGGGGATAACAGGTTTGAGTATATGTATGAATATGTCTTGAGTCATAATCATCTTGAATTATTCTGTAAATGACTGCAAAATAGAATGAATTCATAGACTAAAACGACGAAGATTTTAGAAAACTAACCACCAAATTTGGAAGAGGTCTTGGCAATTACAGTACGACTCTGTTGGTATGTACCACCGATCTGGAGGGCTACTAACGACCCGTTTGGTGACCATATTACGTTCATATCAGAAATGGACTTGTACGACCGAGGTATGTTCTTCCTCCAACCAAAAGGGAGGATCCTCCAACTAGACGAGTCTTACGCCTGAAGGGCTACTGCCCCATGGTTGATGTTAGACGGTTGTAAAATACTCTCTGCGTGTTACATTTTGATACCGCGATGTAGGATTTGACGTGACGTCATCATTGAGAGTTGTCGTTAATGTCGCTGTAGTCTGCTACACCACTGCAGTGTTGCGTAGTTCGTACGTGGCGTGATAGATGTCGCCACCTATCTAAGTGCCCAGACAGACTGACTGCATCCCAACAGTAACTGCAAGTAGTGCAACTGCGTGACAACTAACGACCGGATAAGCAGTCCAGGGGGAATACTCCCTAAGTCCGTCAACGAAATTAGTCGGCCGTCCGAAAGTAGCCCAAAACGTAGGAGTGAACAAAACAAGTGTCAAGTTCAACTTTTCGGACGGGCAAAAACACATTGGTGGTAGGGACAACTGTCAAATCGTGTTGTCATTCATTCTTAGTTTGGGCCCCAAAATAATCGTATGTCCGTAGGTGATAGGGAGTAGGAAACGCTCGTAACTAAGGCTGAAACCACGGACTTCGTGCTTACGGAGTAGACTCCAGTTGCAGTTACGATGCGGTAGCAATGAACAAAATACGATTCATCAAATGAGATATTATTAGCTATTGTAGTCCCCGGACTACAATAGGTCGCTTAACCCCGTGGGTTATCATGCTAGACGGCTAGGATTATGCCGGAAAGTAGTAGCATTCTCCAGCTTTTATGATGCTCACGGGAACAACATAAAAAGGTATGTTTGTCGAGCTCACGGCACTGCAATTACACATTGCATTTGAGTTTATCGTATCATTCTACAAAATGTTCAAAGAATTCTTTGAACTTTTTAACTTAATTCGTGCTAAAAAGTAAAAAAAAACAAATTCTAAAGTTCTTTCATCTCATTGAAATTCGCAAATAGCTTTACGTACTGAATAGTGAAAGGCATAAAGTATTTATTGTATCTACTTATTTAAATAAATAACGTGAACTTGCTTTTCAATGCTATTCTACAAATCTGTTGGCTTTTGTAGTAAAGCTGGATACAATGATGACACTCTTACGAAGACTGTTATCAGTGATGCGAGAGTCTTGAAGAATATCTTGAGGCTGTGGATTCTAGACGTCCTTACGTCCACTTGACTTGTGCCTCTAAAACAGCGTGTATGTATATTTTTTTCTGAGCCTCGTTTCTTATTTTGAATGATTTTTATTCTGCTGCAGCTAAATAAACGTGAATGGAGGCGCTACTTGTGAAGGAAGATGTCAAACACCTGTCAAATCTAGTATATTTCATGTTAGTTCTCTATTTCGCCATGTTAATTTAGATTCATTGTCATCCTCCGCGCTAACTGTCATAACCAGCAATTGATAATTTTTCAGTAGTTGCGTTAGCTGTGGCTTTATTAATGAATTAATAACTTTTTTATATTACTCTTGGCTTACTCTTTAAGTTAGTAGTTGCCTTAAAGCCCTAAGGCATATATTTATTTATTTCTATTCATTTGAAGCAGAAACGTCACTCTATGAGAATTTCTCTGAAAAAATTATCAATTGCTAGATAAGACAGTTAACGGGGAGGGTGACGCCATGTCAGACTGTAATTGTATTTTTAGTTAAAGTGTTAATTTAGCTAGCACCAAATGGTGATGATTAACTAGGAGAAAACCGTTGAATATACTCAACCTTCCCAATTGGAAAAGGCCTTGTGGAAAAGATAACCGCCACAACGTATTTGCTTATAATCCTGGAGAATATGTCGTTTTCGCTTTTAATAATACCGATTCATTTTACGATTAGTTACGGTTTATTCAAGTGCATTTTTCTGGATTGCCCGACTAGAGAGTTTGACTCGCAATATTAAGGGCTCCGTTTAGGTCCAAAACTAGTCGGGCAATTCCGAAAAATGCACGTGAGTGAACGTGTCATAAATATCAATGAGTATCACGAAAGTTATAATACAAAAATACCAATTCAAATACATCTACTACTTGGTAATAACATTAGATCAAGTTATAGCTATCAAATAACAATCAAGAGCTTTTAGGCAAAAGCGATATAAAGCCATAATATTAATTTTCATTTAGCTATGGAACATGCAAATGCTATTTAATTAGGGAATACCTAAGTGGTTACAAATGACGTCAAAGCTACACTTACCAAAACCCAATTAATTATTAATGACATTTGAATCCATAATGGGACGCAATATTAAATTTTGCGCCACACTTAATCGTTGTAGTAATATCTTTTTTTTAATAAAATCCAGCCGCGGTTCATTTTATGGCCACAGAATGAAGATTTGGATTTTACGACGCAAAAATATACAAACAAGTCAAGGATAATATTATCTATGGTTGGCCAAGCCGCGGGGACTTAGCGGTAACTACGAGGTATTTTGGCCATTTATCCTGATAAATTATATTATTTAAAAGTAATGCCTATGAAAACGGTGGAAGATTAAAGTAGTAACCATCCAGATACTTGAATTTTCTCCGGCTAAGAAGCGACCTCTCCATCTCTTTTGGTGCGTGGACGTACGAGCTGAGTTACAGACTTTGTGATAAGTAAAAAAAGGTTTATTGCACATAGTTTATTCACGTTTAGTGGAATTCTTGTCTTCCAAACTAAGTAAAACTTATATCATGGGAGTCAAGGCGCTCTTTTAGTTTAAAAGAACTTTAATATAGGTTTTAAAATGCGAGGGGAGACAAGAAAAAAGCTATAAAAGAAATGGTATTTAAAAACTTAAGTGTTCAATATGTTTTATTTTGTGTGGACTATCAGTGAATTGACAACAGTATCTGCTTATACGCCTGCCTGTTTAAGGTTGTGGAGGATGTCCTAATATCCAGTGATAGATCAGGAAGCGTTAAAAAGAATGGGTACGATCGACCTGTACCCCAAGTGTGAGTTTTTTCGCTAACTACTGTAGTTGCGTCACGCCAAAAATGTATGAAAATTTAGACAGGCGAGACTAGGCGCGGCGTTCAATTTACGCTCGAATATTATTGACGCCTAGAGCCGCTGTCTAAATTTTCATACACATGTGTGGCGTGACGCGGATCGCTTGTCCAAGGCGATGGCGGAGTAGACCGAGACGTAACGCACCGGATCAACCCAGGATGGATGAAATGGCGACAGGTCACTAGAATAACTTGCGACTCACGGATGCCTCTCAAGTTAAAGAGGAAAATCTACAAGTCCGTGATAAGACCTGTCGTACTGTATGGATCGGAAAAGATTGCATGTAGCGGAGATGAGAATGTTAAGATGTATGTGTGGAGTGACCAGAATGGATAAGGTCAGGAATGAGTATATTAGAGGAAGTTTGAAAGTAGCGCCAGTGACAAAAAAGGGAACCGTTTGTCTTCGTATGGGCATGTGAAGAGGAGGGATGAAACGCATGTGACCAAAAGAGTTATGAATATAAATGTGGATGGTTGGAGAGGAAGAAGGAGGCCAAAGAAAAGATGGATTGGGTTGTGTGAAGAATGATATTTATGAAAGCGAAGGGAGTCAGTGATATCATGACGGGTGACAGGACGGAATGGAAGAAGTAACATGGGATAAGGGTAGGAAGATGATGATGAGGTGTGACGCAACTACTGTAGTTAACTAAAAAAACTCACACTTGAGTATTGCTTTGTCTGGCAAAAATCTATCTGCAATAACCAAGAACTTCATACCTAAGCAATATTTCAGAATATTTGTATCCTAATGTCTCTGCAATCCCTAATGGAGATATAATGTTTTTCTCGCATTAGAATTTGAATTTGTCACAGTTGTTTGGACATTCGCAACTTTATTTCGAAAGAGCTCAATAAGCGGTTACAAATTACAGTAAATTACTGTAGGATTGCCGACTTGTTACTTGATACCCAAACTTTTTTGTGACCCAAATAGGTTTTGCCGCCGGTCCTAGTTAGTGATAGTTGTAAGTAGTTTAATGATACCATTAGGATAAGGATTGGGAAAACCTTAATCAAGGAACTCGGGAAGTTGAACACAAAATCAGCTTATTTCCGGATGATAAATAAATCCTGCCTAACTATGTATATTTTGCCCAACCCAGTAAAGCGCAGTTCAGACTATGCTATACTACTTATTTCGCTATACAAGGTGTAACATAAATAACGCACAACCTCTTAAGGGGTCACTGTACTCATCATTATGAACAACTTTTACTATGGGACCAAACCTGAAATCGCGACAAAAAAAAACAGCTGTTCCCTACATTTATGTTCGCACAACTCGTCAAAATCAGAAAGATTTCAGGTTTGGTCCCATAGTAATAGTTGTTCATAATGATGAGTACAATGACCCCTTAAGTGGTTGTGCATTATTTATGTTACACCTTGTATAGTAAATCATTTTGCATCATAAGCTATAACAGTATAACATGACGTTTACACTATTACAATATCGCAAGCCGGTCTACTATGTATAGCAAGTTACATGACAGTGATCCGTCGGGCAAAGGACAGGGTAGAAGAGAAGCGGGGCGGGGGACCAGAGAATCGTACGATGTAGCTCTGCAACGCGATTCACTAACAGACTCATCATAGATGTAAACAACGACGAGTTCACTGATGTTTCATCGTAAATATCGCTTTTAAAAACAACGTTACTAAAAACCGTATTCGCTAAGTTACCTATGCTCGGCGACGATCTGCCGAACATGAACGGAACCATATTTTAGTTCTATGTCGCGCCGACGACATCGTTGAGGCGCTACGGTCGCGCAGTTTTAACTAAAGAATACCGAAATGTTTTCATCAGATGTTTCAACGACGATTTCTTGGTTGTAAAGATGTTTTGCCTTAGTGAATCGCACTCCTGAGAATCGCTCAAGTTTATCGCGTACAGCAAGTCAATACTTTATAGTATAGCGTTGTGTGAACGTGTCCATATAAAATGTATGCTGAGCGCTATCTTTGTATTATACAGTATTTGGTATATGCTATACAGGCTGTCTCTGGAAGTATGGATCAAATCGAATAGGGGCGTGGGCAATGTCATTTCCAAACGTTTAACCCTGAGAATGTCGGTACAATTTTTTACGGTTCAAAAGTTATGACCAATTATTGTTTTTTTTTTTCAATCACTTCGCATAGAAAAATTCCATAAAAAAAAACTATCAGAGCTATCATTTTTTTTCAGGACTTTGGCGAACAGTAGGCCTTTCTTGTGGTAATACTTTTACGCAGCTAGAAAACATGTGTTCAATGAGAAAAAACATTTACTGCAAAGGCTTTTTTGGTCTGGCAAAAATTTTACTCAAGTTTTTACTACTACAAGTTTTGAAATGACTTTGCCGACGCCCCTATTCAATTTGATCCATACTTCCAGGGACACCCAGTATATTATAGCGTAATCTGAACTGCGCCTAACTGGGTCGTGTAAGTTTGATGGCAGTCGCTCCGTGTAAAATACTGGTATTCCGTTGCATCTGGTTAGACTGGAAGCTGACCCCAACATAGTTGGGAAAAGGCTAGACAGAACTATATACAACGTTATTTTTACTTTATGCGAAAACCGAGACACCCCAACAAGATTTTCATCAGAACTGCCTGAATATGTGTTTTTTTTTAGTAAATCTCCAAGTTACACCTTAGTTTATGTCGCGTTAAGTTCGCTAAAAAAGTGTGAAATGCCTGAGATGTGCTATGCAGGAGTTGTCTAATACACGGAAACTGACCGAGCGGACCATTTCAAGCCTCAAGGTGTCTATTCCCGTCAATTGTTATGGGTAGAGAAACCTACTGAAACAAAATTGAAACTTATGAAAAAAAAAAAAAACAAAAAAAATGTGGTGTAAAAAATATGTCAATCGATTCTCATAGTGATTCTGAACAAACTAGTTTCAGGTTTCGCATATACTAAAACTAACCTTGTATATCTTGCCTACATACGTAGTATATTATCGTTGGGCAAAGTATTTATTAATTGGAACTATGTCTAATGTGTGTAGTATAAAGTTCAGTCTCTATTATAATAGGATCTAAGGCACCTATGTCTCACCGCGAACGACGAGCGAGCAGCGAGTAGAGCTAGAAACTAGAAACGAGTTGGCGAGCAGCGCGAAGCGAGTGTGTAGTTCCGATAGTTTTGTCGCTGGGCTAGAAGCGAGTGTGCGAGAGCGACGGGCAATTACTCGCACCACTCGCAAATGACCGCTGGTTAGTCTCTCGGCGTGAGTTCTGTACCTCTACCATGAGATGTCATCGAAAAATTACTCGCTAGCGTTCAACTCGCTAGCGTGCTAACGTGGATCAAATAGATTTCGATAATGGTTGCACCATGAGATTTACGGAGTCTTACGCAGACGCTAAGGTAAGCTCGATAGATCATGTCGTCTAGCTAACTTCACTCTACTCGCTACAATCTTCACTACTTATGTTTTGTTTCTTTCTTTCTCGCTAATAAGAAGAGAGAACGGCTCGTAAGCTGAAAATGTTGTGTTATCGTTATGCTAAAAATTTTAAGACAGTCAATCTCACAAAATAAACCGACTAAATAGAAAAGTTGACGGTTAGTGGACTACTTACGTTATTTAGTGGTTTTTTAATTTTTATTCCTTATAAAATGTTACTGTCGTCTATTCAATTTGTAATTGTGTTTGTTTACGTTGTGTCACAGAGCTGCGTTGTGTGTTTTGAAAGTTTAAAATAGATTATTTGGATTATTTAATACAATGAGGACCAGTGTCACACAGTTTCAATTGTTGGTGGACTTCATGGAAATATATGTTTCTACTTTCTATTACATTACTTTAAAACTTTAAGTAATAAAATTCCCAAATAGTGGCCCCTCAACGTAAGTAGATATCCAAGCCACTTAAAACTTTGAAAGTGTAATAAGTCAGCTAAGTTCAAGTGTCTAAAAATACTAAAGACGTGAGGAATGCAAAAAATAAACAAAAAAATGGTTATGAATATGATTTGACTAAAGTTAATTTAAAGGCACAGCTTGCTGGTAACTACTTAAAATAGAAATTCCATGCTAAATAAGCTCTTGCAGACATTATTTTGACTTTATTAGACTCAAAAACGTATATAATTTAAATGTAAACATATGTTTCACACGTCAAAATGCTAGTGAGCTACGTAACTACTATCGTAAGCGTATTACTCGATAGCTTCTGTCTAATTAGTGACTCATGGTACCGTTTTGTATGGTGACAGCTGAAAAACGTTAGTGACTATCGAATAGATTACGTTAGGTTTTTAACCTATCGAAATCTATAGTGCTCATGGTACGAATTTTAATTCTTTCTGTGACCGCTAGTGGCGCTATACAATATTTCATACAAATAATTTACGGAGACGCTAGCGAGTTTTGGCTGCGTAAACTCATGGTAGAGGTACTGACCGCCAAGCGAGCATCGCTGAGCGAGTATCGCTGAGCGAGTATTATCTTTGATAGCTCTTCTCGCTCAGCGACAAACTAGTGGAGCGAGTCCTCACCGGCAGTGTGAACAGTCAGCGATCGACTATTAATATATGCATCTCTTTTGTTTACACGGAATGTATATCTATTGTACGTTACTGTAGCGAGAAAATAGCCGATAGTTAGTCGCTTCCTCGCCGGCGGTGGGACAACTGCCTTACTATCCAACTATTTTCCGCAAATTGCAAGAGTATGAACGATACTTCAAAATAGACTCTGACTGATGTTGAAGAGCTTAACGGCTTTTTTAATGACTAAATTTTTTAATGACTTATAACCCGTAAACGTACCAAAAGCGTAATTAAAAATCACTGCTGAATGAGCGTACCATAAAACATTTACAACTAATAGTCGTGCCATAATCACTATCTCAAATAGCTATATTTTATACTATAAATAAGTATTTATCGACAGTTGCGGTCGATGGAGACGTGTGGCATTCCAAATAGTTAATTAAGCGTACATTTAGGGCAAAGGCCCACCTACGTGTAAAATTTCAGCTTCATAAGTTTTATGATTTATGAGATATTTTTGGACAAAATTTCGACCTCTAGTGGTTTTATTTCAACGAAATTCCTGCGTAATTCTACGAGAGCCAGTAGCCGCTGCCGGATAAGTGTTTGAAGCGAACTAAAACTTCGTCCAGTGATACTCCTGGCCCATCCATTTGTATTATTCGAAAATCAAATCCCGTTGAACCAAGAGCAACAATGTTCGTGGTAGAGCTTAAAGTTTTACTGTTTATAGCACCAGCACCAACTTTCGGTTTGGGGGATAATCCTTATCTATTCCAATTCGATCAGATTTAAAAATAAATCTGTTTTATATTCGTTGCGTCCTATAAGCTCGAAGCTTGCAATAATCTGTTTCCTAAGTTTAAAAACACGCTTCAATCTTGTAGCCTTCCATAAAATGTTTTTATTTAAGTTTGTACTTGAGAATTTCTTCTTTCGTTGCAGTAACTAATTTTTTTACTTTGTACAGTTAGTTTTCAGAGCTTTAAAATTTCTGTACTAGTTAAACATATACCCCTTGGGAGAACGTTGAAGTATTTTATTGCAAACAATTTTATTAACAATTGCAGAGCAGCTGTTTTATCAAAGTCGTTCCCGCATTCCGCAACATAAGTTGATTTCAGTTTAACCCTACCTAGCAGTATTTGGCTGAGAGTTTTCGATACGATATTTGCTATCGTAATCGAAGTAGGTATATTCCTTATTTTCTAAGAAATTATTTTTATTCTATACAAGGTTAGTTGGAGGAGCTCGTGGCTAAATAATTACAGCCGCATAGACCGATCTTCCGGGTTAAGCCACGCTTACCGAGGTTGGTCTGTGGATGGGTGACCATTTACCATAGCGAGTTTCCTCCGTGCCTCGGAAAGCACGTAAAGCCGTTGGTCCCGGCTGTCATTTGTAGATCTTTGACAGTCGTTACTGTTGGTCAGAAGCCAGAAAGTCTGACAACCAGTCTTACCAAGAGTATCGTATTACCCAGTTACTGGGTTGTGGAGGTCTGATAGGCAGTCGCTTCATGTAAAATACTGATATTCAGCTGCATCCGGTTCGACTGGAAGCCGACCCCAACATAGTTGGGAAAAGGCTAGGCAGATATAGATAGACAAGGTTAGTCGGAAAGGGGGTATTAATCCGCAGGTCACTTAAAGTATCACTGATGACGGTTTTAAAGCAAGTGTTAAAATTTCAAAATTCGATAATTTTTAATTCCACGTAAAATCATTTTTGGTTTAGTTTTTTCAAAAATTCTTCGTGCCTACTGTAGTTACGAATTCAAACAATGGAGGTTCTAATTTGTGACCCCAAATATGACCTATATGTAAACAAAGTTGATCATAGTTGAGAAACGAAAGATTTTAGCATATTTCTTTTGTAATTTTTGAACCGCTATTTCTCTTAAACTATTGAGTTTTGGGAAAAGTGGTAGAACAAAAGTTACTCATTATAATGGGTACTTTAACTCCCTTTCAGATTACCCCCTTTCCGACTAACCTTGTATAGGCACTATAAACTTTTTTCTTTAGCATGTGCACATCTCTTTTATGTTCTCTTAACTTTCTCCTATTAGGCGTCTCTATATGTGTGTCCCTCAGCATTCCTAACTTCATAATCCATTAATGTACTTGTACGATTGCCATCCCATTTAGACCGGAACTTATAACATTATTATCCCAGCGTAACTTGTGTCTCCTGGGACATCGCCCTGAGGATATCAAATATTACATGACGATCCGGGTATTACACTAACAAAACTTTCCTTCTAATACAACATTGTTCGATGAATTTTACAACATTGCATTGGTATGATGAATTATCGATGTTTCTGACGATCGTTCTGCCCTTCAGTCTGACATTAGGACATTGCATTTGCCAATGTCTAGGGAAAACCAATTTCTAAGGATTCAGTCGCCCCTTGTAAAATTATGATTTTAATTTTGTTTTTTAATGATCGTACGTCTTCATGTGACTTCTTCCGCTCTGAGCGGAGCAGAAGGGAGTGTCAGACTCTTACTGACTAAAACCCATCCGTGTTCCTCATAATGCCCTTTGCGTTCCAGGGCCGCGATATACCTTTCCGAACAAATTCCGCAACCCTGGCAGTTGTATGCTACCCTGGAATACCATATTATGAAAGTTAGCTAAATCGAAAATCGATATTATAAACTATGTTTTTGAAACTTAAAATAAACCTACGGATGTTTTCAGGAATTATTAAAATACGCGCAGTACCTACTACACGCTCCTATAAGCGTATTGTCGTATTTTTTCTCTATACTGAAAGAATTATGGGATTATTTTTTAAAACAAATTATTTAACACTAGCTTTTGCTCGCGGCTTCGCTCGCGTTAATTTATAGATTACCAAGAGGTAGAATTTGTTTGTTTGTATGTAGGAACATACCTACAAACAAACAAATTATACCTCTTTATAATAGAAGTATAGATAAGCCAATTTTTGAAACCTTGGGTTACAATATTTTAATTTATTTAAGGATCCCTAATTTTTTGATACTAAAACATAGCCTGTAGCACTTAGGGATAACGTAGCTTCCTATTGGTGAAAGAATTTTTGAAATCGGATGAGTAGTTTCGGAGATTACCTCCTACATACAAACAAACAAACAAACAAACAAACAAATTCTACCTCTTTATAATATTAGTATAGAAGAATACAGATTTGATTTGTTTAACAATCGTGAGAAAAAAATAAGGTTTTTAATATAATCAAACAACAAAGCATAATGAGGTACAATTATTTTTTTGTGTTTGTATTTTTATTCGCAAGTATGTAGGTATATTACAAATAAAGTAGGCAGTCGGGTTAGTTTCTACCTACAAAAGGAAAACTACTTAAGTGCTTCTCAAAATGGGACCGCAAAATACTTGACCTTTCCTTTTTTTTGTTAAGCAAGCTGTAGCTATTAAGATTTATTTGTAATAATAAATAATCAGAAAATGTAGAAAGAAAAAATAAGTTACAAATAAAAAAAAAACGAGGCATTCCAATTAGCGCACCAATTCGAGTTATAACCATTAGTATTCCTATCACTATTGGTGCTCTTCAAGTTGGTGCGCTAAATAGAATGCCTCACAATATCGTTTAGTTTTACCAGAAGGAAGCAGAAAAAAAGCAGTAAAAAAAAAGTTTGCTGTCGAATGAAACCAGATTCTCTGGACAGATGTATTTTAACTTCTTAATGATAAGGAAAAAAACGTGTTGATATAGTGGTGATAGATCGATCAGAGCGCCGCACAATGATTGTTGATGTTACCGTCCCGCATGATGAAAACCTCGTGAAAGCTGAGAAAGATAAACAAATCAAAACTTATTGACGTAGCACACGAGGTTGTCAACATGTGGGATGTGGATTCGGCAACCATTGTGCCGAAAGTCGTAACGGCCAATGGCCTAATGGCCAAGAGCCTCGACCAAGGGCCTGATACAGAAAGCAGTCCTCCTCAACACGGCGTGTATTGTGAGGAGGTTCTTGTCTCTGGAGCCTTAACCACCGGTAGCTTGGACCCTGCTCCCGATGCCGGTGGATCTCTGTTTTTATATTTTTAAATGTATTTTTATACATTTATATTTAAAAATCTAGATACTTAATAACAATAACAATAAAAATGAATTCAGGAAAAAAGGTGTCACTGATGCCTTATTGTATCGGGGACCACACAAGTAAATTCACAGAGGTGATCAACATTATTATGATCTCACGTCCAGAAAACATTTAATGTCGATTCCACAGCACACGTTGCATTAATTATATTATCAAACAAAACTGTGCTGATCAACATTCAAGTCCAAACACAGAACCCAATTTGAAACGGTGAATTGAATTTCAAATAGCTACACTAACTGCTTCGGAGAGGCCAAATTAATATTGTGTTTAGCTTCGTATTTAGACTGTCGGGAAATATTATAAGACAGCTAAAGTGGCGATATCGTCAGTTAATATTGTACTGTTGGAAAAGCAGCTGTACTTCACAGCGGTATCGTTATGATCGGTGTTTATTGGCGGGTGGTAATTTTAGTGCTGCATGTTTCTATATGTATTGTCGATGTGTTTAGTATGCTTTTAGCCAATTTAGAGTCGATAGGTGTATCTTTTGGAATACACAGTATTTTATACAAAGTACACAGCTGCAGCATTTAAGGTTTGTGTACTGTTTTAAACACCACGTTTCTTTATGATTTCTTCATTTTTAAGCTTGGCATTGTCTGCACTCTACGCCTCCGTTAAATCTGCAATAATAATAGTCGTTCAAAGTGTTACTTCAAAAGGTTATAGAATGTTACTTGGCCCTTTAATCATTTACGTACAGATGCCAGCACATCAAGCTACCCGAAACTGTCAAATTTTTTTTTTTTTTTTTTTTATTACTAGGCCTGCGTTTGGCCGCCATCTCGCCTGATGTTAAGCGATGATGCGGTCAAATTTTCATAAACAACCTTGAACCTAATTCTTTTGCGATAAAGATGAAAATCTATTAAAGAAATCTGACAGATTGTAGTAGCTTTATATGCTGGCGTCTGTACATAGTTTATTAAAACGTCATAAATATTAAAGTTCTGAGTTTTTTGAGCGTACAGATGGTTTTAGCACGTAAATGCAAATTATACCAGTTTTAAATAATAAGTAATTACGTACGCAAAAAAAAAAACTTCCTTTATCCACTCGTTGTCCTTGAAACCCGTACACAATTATTCTAGACGACACAAGAATCTTAATTAATATAATGACTTTGAAAGTTTGTTTGTCTCTTCTCAACTAGGTCTTTATCGATATAAGGATATTAGTTTAATTTTATTTCCTACTGTCGCTATGTTTAAATTTCAATATTGATAACAATGCGTTTTAAACACAGGTATTTAAGCATTCTATTCTGAACAAAGGCTAAGAAATAAAAAAGTTTTATAACAATAATCTGACATTGTTCTATTCATGCAAAAAACATTCATATCGTAAATAATGTGATTACAACTAACTGCTTCATCAAAATCAAAAGTTTTTATTTCACATAAACCATTAGGTACAGGCGCTTATGAAAAGTTCAAGTTAGGCGCACGGTTCCAATTAGTCGTTTCCTATGGAGAAGAGCTGGCAAGAAACTCCATTATTCTATAAACATACTACCTACACTTCATATCACAAAAATTATTTATACGATTAGAAATATATACAAATATAAAAATATAGTTCAAAAATAAATAACAAAAACCGCATTTACTCCTCCGCATCGCTGTCATCTGGAAACGTGCCTAGAAGGCTGGCAGCGTTGCCACATTGAATGGCAACGCTAATTCTTTGGTCAAAAAACAAACCAGCCTGGTAATGTGAAATGTCAACCAGCCTTCTCCCGATGTTTTATTTTGTGAATTATGGGAATTTGTAGGGCAATTGTGTAACGTAACCAACATCAATCATGACGTGTGTCAAAAACAATATTCATTGCGTGGTACATACTTAGTTGTAGAGACATCCGATTGCTTTGAAAATTGTTGACCTGTCAAAATAAGTAAAAGCCATAGCAATTTCGTATGTGTCTGCTGTATAGAATGCTGATTAATAATATTGGTATCATGAAGTTAAATATGTCAGCCATAACGCTGCCGGGATTACAATAATGATAAATTGTTCATTATTTTTCACTACTTAACATCATAATTATTGAGAGGGCTTAAAAGCACAAATATTGCATGAGTAAAACCATGCGTAAAACTAAGTGACGGTCAATAAATCAAAGATGTGTTGACATTTTTTCGAGTTGTATAACTATTTCGTAATCACAAACATGCAACTAATCCAATACCTATAGAATGTCAATGGATTTATTTGATGAATGATATTTATTTTATTTTCAGACAGGAATATTAATGTCCATCGTCTCCGAGCTGGTCAAGCAGTTTAGTGTTAAGTAGATAATTAAGCTGCGGCCTTTTGACATGAAAGTTGTTGAACTGTCAAACTGAATGCCATCACGATTGCGATTACGTTACGCAATGAGGAGGTTCTTTTCAAAACTTGACTATTCCACTTTCGACAGAAATGCTTTTTCTTTTTTTTTTGATTGCTTGCCTTGAAATGAATACTCAGCGAAAATAAAACTGAGCAAAAACTTGATAGTTACACCAGAAAAAAAGAGTAAAAGGCATGATTTCGTCAAAAGTAGATTATTCCACTTCAAAATGACAAAACCCATTTCAAATATACATTTTTTGAAAAAAATTGATTAATCCAGAAGTTAATGAACTATTTTAGTCCAAATTGCAATAAAACATGTTTTATCCCTTCATTTTTCAGTCAGAAATGTTCTTTACTTTTTTAATATAGAAAGCTGAATTTTTGGTTTTGAACGATTGCACGTGGTACGTGGCGTTTGTTTGACAGTTTAGACACAAAAGTCACGTCATAATTGTCATTGTTATCTGAACAAGTGGACCGTGCTCGTAACAAAACTTGATTATTCCCTATCAGCCGCGTCAAAACTAGATTATTCCATTTCAAATTTTGGATTTATTCAAAATATATTATAGCTAAATTTTTGAATCCTGTACAAAGCAATGACTTATCTTGTCGTCTTTAATAATGCAACAAAATTTCTGGTTAAATACATAGTTACATACCTAAAAAACTATTTTCTCAAATTGTGCATAGACACAAAAAGTGGAATAGTCAAGTTTTGAAAAGAACCTCCTCAATTATGCTGATAGTCGTTTAAACACAATGTTGATGAAAAGAATGTGTTATTTTGTTTCACTAAACACCCCTATGTATTGAAAAGATATTTGGACTTCGCAGGGTTCTCTACCTAACATAAATTAAACTAAATAAATACTTAACAGTTTTATATGAAAGCCCACATACTCCAAAAATACTTATGACTACGAAAGGGATCCGATAAGGCCTAACAAAAATATTCTGTGGAAGATATCTGAAAATGAATCCTAAAATAATATTGATTTAGAAATAGTTTTTGTAAAGCAAGTAAGAATTTAATATTTTGAGCAAACATTTTTATAAAAGAGAACCCTTTATTAAAATTAATGTTAATTTTATTTATTGAAGAAAGTCAGTTTATTTTACGAGCTTTATTTAGTTACGACGAATATTTACGGGTTTTATCAACCACTTCTCGAGGTAAGGCAGTCGGTGGTAGGCTTTGCGCATTTAAGCTAACGGGCAATATAAAAATACGCAAAAATGCGGTGAAGGGGCGCATCATTTTAGTTTATACCATGGAATAACAATACTGGTAGTCCCTTCCCGTGACAGCTATAAGACGTGACTGACCTATACTACGTCATAGCCGATACTGATGAACTAACAAGCTTCGGCTTCTGTTGTCAAACTTTGTAGTTACACATAACATCACACCAGTATAGGGAGTCATCATCATCATTATCATTCAGCCGAAAGACGTCCACTGCTGGACATAGGCCTCCCCCAAAAGGGGGGGTTCGCCGTAATCACCACGCTTGGCAGGCGGGTTGACGATCGCAGTATGGTTGTTAAAGCACTCAGAGAACGCTGCTCTGCCCTCCTCTAGAGAATCCCTTAGTCGCCTTTTACGACACCCACGGGAAGAGATAGGGTAGTGCTATTCTTTAAGTCCGGCACTACACGAGACATTTATATTTGTATAGGGAATACAAATAAAAATATACAAAGGGTTGGGCAGAGGTTTATATTGCACCCTAATTTCGCTGTTATTGCTTAAGTCTCATGTAATAGGGGCGAGCCATCTACCTGCCCGCCTGCATCTATCTGCCATCCACCAGGCACAAATCCAGACTCTGACTGGGCTGCTGCTGTGGAATTCCACACGGGAAAACCCAATAACACTTTGCCCGATCTGGGGATCGAACCCAGGACCTCACGTTTAGCAGTCGCCCTTGCGACCTCTAGGCCAATGAATCAGTCCTTTACTTGTACTTTGTATGTACTTATTGGTACGAAAATATCACAAATTGTTACGTAGATGCGTACATTGTGGGGTGAATACCAGGTGGAGTTGTACTATTATACCATGGTTGATACAATGTGATCCTAAGTGTATGTCACAGCATGTTTAGCAAAAGTGCAATTCGGTTCTTCTGTTACGAACGCTCTGATTTATAGCTCGTGTGCTCAATTAATGGCGTTACACTCGCCCCTTAACACGATCAGACGTAATTCTATCATCGGCCATGTGTACACCGTTAGGACGTTTCGCAGGATTTAGTGGAAAATGCTGCATTTCGTCCAGTATACATTGCAGTGTGATTTGTGGCAGAGAAAAGGCCACCCCAGTACTTCTTGTGGGTGACTCTTCATCTGTAGCTATCATGAACAAGTGAAATGGTCATGGAGGGAAAGGAACAGATTCAAATACAAAAAAATACAAAATTAAAATGTCAAACGTACGAAATGCCTTCCTTATCATCATAATGATCTTTTATTCAAATCTTCATTACTGTCCCACTGGGGTGCATGAATGGAGCCTCCACGAGTGACGATGCTTCAGGGCGTCCGACGCACCCTGGGTGGTCAGCCCCGCTGCCGACCTTGCTGACTGGCTAAGTTTTTCACCACAGCATGAGCTATTTTTAACCGACTTCAAAAAGGAGGAGGCTCTCAATTCGGTTGTATTTTTTATTTTATTTTTTATGTTTATTACCTCATATCTCCGTCATTTATGAACCGATTTGAAAAATTCTTTTTTTGTTCGAAAGGGTATACTTCTCGATTGGTTCCATATAAATTTTGTTATGATTAGACCATGAACTTCAGAGATATGGAACGGAACTCCTCATCGGATCAAAGCAAAATTCTCAAATTACTAATATTGCTTTGTTTATATTTGTTGTTGGGAACTGACTACTGGAAAAGAGGAGGGGGTGTGTGTCCCCCCCTCCCCCTCTTTGGAATGTTTTCATTATATCGTGTAAGGTATCATTTGAAAGGACTTTTTATGCCCGACTACGTCAAAGCCAAAAAGAAGGTTTATGAAAGAGGGGGTTAAAATTATGACACTAAAACGTATTTAATAAAAAATAAACTTTAAAAAAAAGTAAAAACCGACTTCAAAGAAATACTAAAAGGAGTAAAATAATTACCATAATATAAAATTAACAGTTTCAGAAGTCGGTGCAAGTCTACACTGAAGCAAATAGAAGCCACCGACTTCTGAAACTGTTAATTTTATATTATGGTAATTATTTTACTCCTTTTAGTATTTCTTTGAAATCGGTTTTTACTTTTTTTTAAAGTTTATTGTATAGCTCGTGCTGACTCGAGAGAAGAGAAGACTGTCTGTCCCACTGCTGGGCACGGACCCCTTCTCAGAATGAGAAGGATTAAAACCTTAGGCCACCACGCTGGCCTGGTGGTTGGCGGACTACACACACCATCGAGAACTTTATGGAGCTCTCTCAGGTGTGCAGGTTTCCTCACGAAGTTTTTCCTTCACCGTTAACGCAAGTGATTATCAAATTCTGATTCCTACATTAGTTGGAAAAGTCAGAGGTGCCAGGTCATGCATTGAAGACAAACGTTCAACCGCTCGGCTATCACTGCTCTGGGGGGTTACCATGATCTCTTAGAGTAGGAATGTTTTAATATTATTACGAGAGTGGGTAAGAGATGGCGCTAGAGAGCTGTCTGGCGCTATCACTTTCCCACTCTCGGAATAATATTAAAACATTTCTGCTCTAACAGATCATGGTAACCCCCCTGTAGATACGAAAGAGCAAATTTTAAGATTTTTAAAATGTCTATTTAACTAAGCCGGAAATCGAACCACCACAAACGCGAAGAAGTCTTTTTATGCCACCATTCGATAAGGTTCATAATAAGGATGAAAAGTCTCTAACAAACTGAGTAAAACTATAAACTGGTGCCATAAAATACATGATGTTTATCGCAGTTTTATCAGTTCATTTCCCGGCTAAGATAACTTTGAGAGACTTTTTTGATGTCACAGAAAGAAGTATTTCTAACTTTAAAAAAATAAATGAAGGGTCCTTTAAGTATTTGCTGCATGAAAAGAGTCTCCACGAGTGACGATACTTCAGTACGCCCGACGCACCCTGGGCAGTCAGCCCCGCTACCAACCTTGCTGACTGGCTAATCTTTTCACCACAGCATGAGCTGTTTTCGTATAGCTCGTGCTGACACGAGAGAATAAGAAGAAGTATTTGTTATATTCAATATTTAAATTACTCCCCCCACGACCCATGATGATTAGAGACACCCGATATACTATATATGTATACACCGAGACTTTTTAGTCAGTTTTACAGCCGAAAACCATGAACTCTGCTCATCATTCCGTGCAACTTTTACTATAGGACAAAACCTAAAATGATGAAAAAAGAATCTACTTGTCCATACAAAATAATCAATGTTGCTCAACAAAATATGCAGAACATCTGTTTTTTTTTGTTGATTAATGGTCATATTAATTTGATGATTTTTGGCTGTATCTTACGTTTAAAGTCTACGCTGCATTATTTTCAATAGAATCTCTGAGTATGACAAAGATACGGAAAAATACGAGAGTAAAAGAGATGACTATCTGCAACATGTTTCAATTAGCACCAGCTTGTGCGATAAAGTCAACGTGCTATCGCGTTCATAAGTGCAAAGATACTTCAGTAAACGAAAAAAAAAGGATATGGCCACTAGCGAGGTTAAAACCATGTTAAGGCCCATACGTACCGTATACCTTCTATATTCGCCAGACTGCAGAAGTTACGATGTAATCAACACAAACAAGCTACCTATTCCAATCAAGTAACGGCTCACACATAGCCATATCTTACGCGCAAGCCAATGTGAACCATGAGGTAGTACTGCACTTATAGCCGCGACCGTACCTTCTACCTTGATCCTTCTACGATTTTGTCAAGTGCGGTGACAAGAAAACATTTGATATTTTCATTTAAAACATTCATTCAGGAAGCCGAGCAAGGACGAGCAATTATAACTCCAATAAAACTGCAAGAATATGACGTCAATCGTAAAATAGAAGCAAAAACTACTCAACTTCAAAGTTTTAATTAATTTCAACCTTATTTCTAAGGTAGGAAGTTCAATATTACTGTAACGAAGACAGTTACGATAAAATTGCTACGTCACCTTCTTTGCAATGCCTGCAGCATTCATTCTATGCAATTTTATAATTGTTCGTTTTAATAATTTGGTTATGTGTAGAATTGTTGTTATATACCAACGAATAACTTCTTTATTTATTTTGAAAGTCGCTTTATAGATAGGAAAACTTCTTGGAAACAATTATACAAGGTTAGTCAGAAAGGTTACTTAAAGTATCACTGATGTGATGACTGTTTTAAAGCAGGATATAATTTTCAAAATTCGATCATTTTTATTTTCATGCACAATTATTTTTAGGTTAGTTTTTAAAAAAAAAAACAAGAATTCAGGAATTGGACCTTCTAATCCGCGACCCCAAATAAATCCTGAAATGTAAACACAGCTGATCATAGCTGAGGATTACCTAATAGATTTTAGCGTATGTTTCATTAAATCTTTGAACAGCTGTTTCTCTTAAACTACGAGTATTTACTTTTGGGGAAAGTTGTAGAACAAAAGTTATTCATTAGTATGGACACTTTAACACACCTTTTCGGATCAGCAGTGCAATTCTGTAAGAATCTCACCTCAATCGCGACCTTCAATTAGACGCTTGTCGTGACACAGCGTGGATAACAAAACTACGCGTTATTGAATATACTGTCGATTATCTGTGTATTATTTGCTTCTATTATCCATACTGTGACATTATGGATATCGAGCTAACCGTCGATATTGAGGTGGGTTTCTTACAGTATGACACTACAGTATCCCCTTTCCTTGTATATATTCTTCCATTTGTGTTTTGCGGAACGTCCTACAGTAAAGGGAACAAGGCAATTCACTATAATTTTCACTTAGCACTCACTAGACAGACTCAAAATTTGAGGCAATTCAACAATCACATTACCTTTAAAATTTTCATAACCTATTTCAGAGAACTGACACGTAAAGCCCGCTTTATACGTCGGCGTCGCTTTCGCTCCGTACTCGTGTCGGTTTAATATCAGAGTTTGAACGTTCAGCATTATTTTTTATGTCTAGATACATACGTGACACATCTGTGCCGAAGTAAGCTTATTTTGTCAAACGTGTAAAGGTGCCATAAAAACATTCTATTCGCATAAAGAAACGGCTGTTTTATAGAGTTGTACCATGTTTCGAAAATATAAAACGCGCTTCGCGGCTCAAATTTCGCTATATCGGATAAGTAAAACGTTTTGCCGAAGAATTTTTTGAGCTTATCTAGGTAAGAAATGGCCTAGTCAATGCCCTCTGTAGTACTTTTTTTGCGAAAGATGGAATCAAGCGACCGGATGATCGCTATGACACTAGGTGACAGGATACATTGTAGTGTATGGAGTACCTATCTATCAGATTATTTACCCACACTTATCTAGGCATTCTCATTTTGCGTTGTTATCGCTCATCACTATGTTTATGTGAAGATTTAATGATTATTATTCGTTCTGCCTCACCTTTTCCCAACTACTTTGGCGTCAGCTTCCAGTTTATATAAGGTGTTAAAAAATCAACTCTAAGGC
This sequence comes from Amphipyra tragopoginis, assembly GCA_905220435.1. Classification (NCBI taxonomy): domain Eukaryota; kingdom Metazoa; phylum Arthropoda; class Insecta; order Lepidoptera; family Noctuidae; genus Amphipyra; species Amphipyra tragopoginis. The sequence continues at coordinate 12,248,009 of HG992005.1, read as the reverse complement.
ATCGTTCACACCAAACGTATTGTCCGCCGCCGACTGTGAGTATGCTCACTGTCACAACGCACTACGTAATAGCGTATAGTCGGTTCGGTGTGAACAAGAAGTTAAATATATATTGAAAAGCGATAAACTGCGTAACGCGTGCTCACAGTCAGCGGCGGACAATACGTTTGGTGTGAACGATGCCTAAGAATTTTGTGGGGTTACTCGATATTGGAAATAGAACAACTTTTGTTCTACAACTTTTCGAAATTCGCCAATTTTTTTTATGCCTATCAATTATACAAATCAATTAAAATATTTTTTTGTTTTGTATGGAAAAGTTATAAAAAAACGCGTATTTCGAAAAGTTGTGGAACAAAAGTTGTTCAATTTCCGATACCGAGTAACCCCATAAAATTCTTAGAGTTGATTTTTTAACACCTTGCAGATGTAGGTATTGTAGATGCAGCTGAATACTAAGTTTAGACCGGTTGACAGACTTTCAGGCTTCTGACTACCGGTAACGGCTGTCATGCTTTTTGAGGCACGGAGGGGTCCCGATGTGTAACGAACGGTCACCCATCTACGGGATGACCGCGGCAAGCACAACTGAACCCTGGAAATCCCTTTATTACTTAGCGCCTATTTAACGATAATAAACAAACAAAATATTTGTAGCAATGAAAATGTGCTTTCAATTTTGGTCTCAAAAGTATTTATTGCTAAAATCGATGCGACCTTACAAGGGACATAATAACAAACACAAAAAGTGACCATCAAATTCAAATTAGCTTTATCTGTAGGTATCGTATCATAATCACTCTGTTTATTCATTGTAAACATTCATGTAAATTATATTTATAAATACATATCATAAAAAAAAACCGGCCAAGTGCGAGTCGGACTCGCGCACGAAGGGTTCCGTACCATCCTAACTAATATTTTAATGCGAAAGTAAGTTTGTTTGTTTGTTACCTTTTCACGCCTAAACCACTGGAACCGATCATGCTGAAATTTTTCATATACGTTGTCAGTTGTATAGAAACGGACATAGGGTATCTTTCATCCCGAAAAAAAGTACTGTTCCCGAGGAAAAAACAATAACGATAGTAGATGGTGCCATGTGTCTTTCGAATCATGATTGAATTATGTTATTAAAGAAACTTTAAGAGTGTGTTAAGAGTTTTTTTTTATTATAAATTAACGCGAGTGAAGCCGCGGGCAAAAGCTAGTTATCTATAAAAACGGCAAAAAAGTCACGTTTGTTGTATGGGAGCCCCCTTAAATATTTATTTTATTCTGCTTTTTAGTATTTGTTGTTATAGCGGCAACAGAAATACATAATCTGTGAAAATTTCAACTGTCTAACTTTCACGGTTCATGAGGTACAGCCTGGTGACAGACTAACAGACGGACGGACAGCGGAGTCTTAGTAATAGGGTCCCGTTTTACCCTTTGGGTACGGAACCCAAAAACAATACACATTTAAAAATATAAAAAATAGTATCCCATCATCATCGGGAACAGGTTCCAAGCTACCGCCGGCAGTCAGGGCTGCGGAGAAAGCAACCTCCTCACTATGCGCGTCGTGTCAATGAGTCCTGCTTTTTGTATCAAGCCGCCTAGCGAGAGTCTCATGAGGTGTTGATTTAGGCTCTTGGCTCTTAGGTCATTCGCCGTAACGACTATCGGGACAATGACTGCTGAGTCCACATCGCACATACCGCCAACATATCAAAATTATTATGATTGCAACCAAAGTCACATAAATGTTATTGGAAAATGTATTTTTATAACTCATGCACTCATCTAAGTATATATATAAAAATGAATCGCTATTTCCCTTGGTCATCGCATCACGCGTGAACGGCTGGACCGATTTCGCTAATTTTTTTTTTGTTTTGTTCGTAATTGTCAGGAGAAGGTTCTTATGAAAGAAAATTTTGATATTAAAAAAAAACTAATTATAGGTAGGTAGTAGGTAGGTAGTAGGTAGGTAGTGGGTAGGTAGTAGGTAGGTAGTGGGTAGGTAGTAGGTAGGTAGTGGGTAGGTAGTAGGTAGGTAGTGGGTAGGTAGTAGGTAGGTAGTGGGTAGGTAGTAGGTAGGTAGTGGGTAGGTAGTAGGTAGGTAGTGGGTAGGTAGTAGGTAGGTAGTGGGTAGGTAGTAGGTAGGTAGTGGGTAGGTAGTAGGTAGGTAGTGGGTAGGTAGTAGGTAGGTAGTGGGTAGGTAGTAGGTAGGTAGTGGGTAGGTAGTAGGTAGGTAGTGGGTAGGTAGTAGGTAGGTAGTGGGTAGGTAGTGGGTAGGTAGTAGGTAGGTAGTGGGTAGGTAGTAGGTAGGTAGTGGGTAGGTAGTAGGTAGGTAGTGGGTAGGTAGTAGGTAGGTAGTGGGTAGGTAGTAGGTAGGTAGTAGGTAGGTAGTAGGTAGGTAGTAGGTAGGTAGTAGGTAGGTAGTAGGTAGGTAGTAGGTAGGTAGTAGGTAGGTAGTAGGTAGGTAGTAGGTAGGTAGTAGGTAGGTAGTAGGTAGGTAGTAGGTAGGTAGTAGGTAGGTAGTAGGTAGGTAGTAGGTAGGTAGTAGGTAGGTAGTAGGTAGGTAGTAGGTAGGTAGTAGGTAGGTAGTAGGTAGGTAGTAGGTAGGTAGTAGGTAGGTAGTAGGTAGGTAGTAGGTAGGTAGTAGGTAGGTAGTAGGTAGGTAGTAGGTAGGTAGTAGGTAGGTAGTAGGTAGGTAGTAGGTAGGTAGTAGGTAGGTAGTAGGTAGGTAGTAGGTAGGTAGTAGGTAGGTAGTAGGTAGGTAGTAGGTAGGTAGTAGGTAGGTAGTAGGTAGGTAGTAGGTAGGTAGTAGGTAGGTAGTAGGTAGGTAGTAGGTAGGTAGTAGGTAGGTAGTAGGTAGGTAGTAGGTAGGTAGTAGGTAGGTAGTAGGTAGGTAGTAGGTAGGTAGTAGGTAGGTAGTAGGTAGGTAGTAGGTAGGTAGTAGGTAGGTAGTAGGTAGGTAGTAGGTAGGTAGTAGGTAGGTAGTAGGTAGGTAGTAGGTAGGTAGTAGGTAGGTAGTAGGTAGGTAGTAGGTAGGTAGTAGGTAGGTAGTAGGTAGGTAGTAGGTAGGTAGTAGGTAGGTAGTAGGTAGGTAGTAGGTAGGTAGTAGGTAGGTAGTAGGTAGGTAGTAGGTAGGTAGTAGGTAGCTAGTAGGTAGGTAGTAGGTAGGTAGTAGGTAGGTAGTAGGTAGGTAGTAGGTAGGTAGTAGGTAGGTAGTAGGTAGGTAGTAGGTAGGTAGTAGGTAGGTAGTAGGTAGGTAGTAGGTAGGTAGTAGGTAGGTAGTAGGTAGGTAGTAGGTAGGTAGTAGGTAGGTAGTAGGTAGGTAGTAGGTAGGTAGTAGGTAGGTAGTAGGTAGGTAGTAGGTAGGTAGTAGGTAGGTAGTAGGTAGGTAGTAGGTAGGTAGTAGGTAGGTAGTAGGTAGGTAGTAGGTAGGTAGTAGGTAGGTAGTAGGTAGGTAGTAGGTAGGTAGTAGGTAGGTAGTAGGTAGGTAGTAGGTAGGTAGTAGGTAGGTAGTAGGTAGGTAGTAGGTAGGTAGTAGGTAGGTAGTAGGTAGGTAGTAGGTAGGTAGTAGGTAGGTAGTAGGTAGGTAGTAGGTAGGTAGTAGGTAGGTAGTAGGTAGGTAGTAGGTAGGTAGTAGGTAGGTAGTAGGTAGGTAGTAGGTAGGTAGTAGGTAGGTAGTAGGTAGGTAGTAGGTAGGTAGTAGGTAGGTAGTAGGCAGGTAGTAGGCAGGTAGTAGGCAGGTAGTAGGTAGGTAGTAGGTAGGTAGTAGGTAGGTAGTAGGTAGGTAGTAGGTAGGTAGTAGGTAGGTAGTAAGTAGGAAAAAGTGCATTGCAACGCATGCCGGGTACAGCTAGTTTGATATATTTTTATATAATTATAGCTGTATGATTCAAATCATACAGCTATAATTATATCAAAACATGCTTTTTTTATTTTCCATTACACTACCAACTGACCTTTCGTACTCTGTCTGTAATTACAACCGTCGTTCAACGTTTTTAATTATATCTAATTACTAGGTTTTGCTCGCGACTTCCCTTTTGAATAATTAAAATAAAAATAATTTGCAAAAATTTAATAATAATGTATTAACTAATCTTCCTACATCCTGCTCTAGTTCAAGGGACCCCAACATAAATTATTGTACATTGTTCGCTACAGTCTGCCAAGAATTTAACAACACATGTCCAGTCAAGAAACGTAAAATTAATTGTAAATCTAAATTTAGTGAATGGGCCACCCTAGGTATAAGAAAAAGTAGAGAAACTTTGTATAGTCTATATCATGAGAAATCATTGACATCTGATCAAGCTTTTCATAATTATGTAAGAAACTATTCAAAGATATTTAAGAGAGTCTGTACTCAAGCTAAATCTAGATTAATTTGTAACAAAATTGGTGCCTCTAATAATAAGATAAAAACTGTGTGGCAGGTAATAAATAAAGAAACCGGAAACACAAAAAAACGGGATAACGAACTAATTTTAAAATCAGATAATAAATTAATTACAGATAAGTCTGAAGTCGCTCAGACACTCGAAAACTTTTTCACGAATATCCCGATAGAGGTCACGAAATCCCTTGCTTCGTCCTCTTTACTAGCTGAATCCTTACTTAAACAGAATTTCTGTAAAGATATACCTATCTTTGAATTTAAGCACATTTCTGCTACCTCGATTATAAAAGCTTTTAAAAGTCTAAATATAAAAAATACTGAAGACTTATGGGGCATTTCTGTTAGGGTTCTTGGAGCTATCATTAACACCATTACACCTTTACTTACAGACATATTTAACCAATGTATAGATAGCGGTACATTTCCTGATTTGATGAAGCATAGTAAAGTAATACCAATCTTCAAATCAGGTTGCAAGAATAACCCCTCAAATTACAGACCCATTTCGGTGCTTCCAGCACTAAGTAAAATCTTTGAGAAAATCATGCTTGATCAGATGATGTCTCATTTTGACCAGAACGGGATATTGCATAGTCGCCAGTACGGTTTCACGAAAGGTAGGTCGACTACTGACGCAGGAGTGAAACTAGTCACTCATATTTTGGAATCCTGGGAGAGCTCTCAGGATGCTATTGGCATCTTCTGTGATCTCTCCAAGGCTTTTGACTGCGTTGACCACAACACCCTCATCTGTAAATTACACCACTACGGAATTCGTGGCCGAGCTGCTGACCTTGTTTTCTCCTATTTATCTAATAGACAGCAAAAAGTTGGTGCTAACGGTGCGATATCTTCGGGGTCTCTGGTTAAGATGGGCGTGCCTCAAGGCTCAATTCTTGGACCTTTTCTGTTTCTGACCTATATAAATGATCTACCCTATATGATGACCGACTTATCAGACATAATTTTATTTGCCGATGACACTTCCCTTATTTTTAAAATAGATAGAAAAGATAGGGACGTTTTACATGTTAACGAGAGCCTTACTGTTCTTTCTAAATGGTTTGCAGCCAATAATATGTTACTTAATGCAAACAAAACAAAATGCCTTAAGTTTTCACTACCAAATGTTCCCCAAGTAGGTTTAAATGTAATGCTCGAAGGCAATAATCTTAATACAATTAATGACACCGTATTTTTAGGTATAACTCTCGATTCAAAATTGCAGTGGGGTGCGCATATTACTGCCCTGTCGGCTAGGTTAAGTTCTGCTGCATACGCAGTTAGGAAAATTAGGCAGCTGACTGATGTAGCTACAGCTAGGTTAGTATACTTCGCATATTTCCACAGCATTATGTCCTACGGCATTCTGTTGTGGGGCTCAGCAGCTGACGTAGATTCTGTTTTTATTTTACAAAAGAGAGCAATCCGTGCAATCTACAATATGGGTTCCCGCGAGTCCCTTAGAAACGTGTTCAAAGATATTAATATACTTACCTTGCCGTCACACTATATCTTTGAAAATATTATGTATGTTCGGAAAAATTTGCATATGTTTAATGTTAGAAGCGATTTTCATGATAAAAATACACGTAATAAACATAAAATTGTGATTCCCAAATTTAGATTGAGTAAAACTAATAAGTCATTTCTTGGAAATGGCGTGCGTTTTTATAATAAGCTACCGAAATCTGTAACTGATCTTACCGAGGGAAAGTTTAAAGCCCATATTAAACGTGTCCTTATTCAAAAAGCATATTACAAGACTAAGGACTACGTTGACGATAAGGTGTTTGGAAATAACTCCTTCTGCACATGTGGCTTCCCTGGTACCTCATTAACGTCGTATGTGTACCTATGTCTATTAACTAACCTGATTCGATTAGCTTTTTTTTTTATTACTAACGTTACTCTCAAGATATCTTTATCTTATACAGTGATTTTCTTTGTAATGTGTTTTGATGACAATTAACCATGTCAGTTGTTTTATATAGTTTAGCGTCCTTTTACCTTTTGTAAATGTGAGAGCTTTGTAGACTTGCTAGATGCCTGGATTAATTTGTAACCATATTTTTCATTTTGTTTTTTTGTGTGGTTCCTGCTCTTAAGTCTACTTTGCTCTCTCATATCTAAGTCATAACTGTACCCACTGAAATTGTTAAAGATATGGATTTTAAAAGAGTAACCATGGAGTTTCTTGCCGGTTCTTCTCCATAGGAAACGACTAATTGGAACCGTGCACCTAAATTCGACTTTTCATAAGCGCCTGTAATGGTTTATGTGAAATAAAAACTTTTGATTTTGATTTTGATTTTGAATTTGACAATCAACTCTTAACACTAAAGTTTCTATAATAATATAATTCAATCATGATTTGAAAGACAGTGGCGTGATCTATTAAGGTTATTGTTGTTTTCCTCGGGAACAGTACAACTGGTTGCGAATCCCAGTTGCGAAAACGGCCGGAGGGACTTTTATTCGGTATGAAAGGTGGGTTATGTCCGTTTCTGTACACCTGTTTATGCAAAATTTCAGGATGATTGGTTCAGTGGTTTAGGCGCGAAAAGGTAACAAACAAACTTACTTTCGTATTTATAACATTAGTTAGGATCTCAATTATAACCAGCCAATCATAACGCCTCACGAATACATATTTAGAATATGTAGGTTTATTTGTACTTACGCCGATTCAACGATGTTGAAAATGGTTGTAAAATATATTAATTACTTAATTTAATTATCTTATTATGAACATACCTAGTTGTTACAATTATCTTTTAATTCAATTTGGACTTGGAATTGTTGTTTTATAATTAAGCTATGGTAATAGCGTTAGTTATTAAATATATAATAGGCTGTATTATGTCCAGTTACATTGCTATGGTTTATTTAAAAAGATGGTTATCTATGCTCTGTGGTTTGAATATTATAAAATTGGAACCAGTGTGTACGGTGCGGTGTGTGTTTTCTGTTTTATCCCTACTAATATTATAAGTGCGAAAGTAACTCTGTCTGTCTGTGACGCTTTCACGCCCAAACCGCTGAACTGATTTTGATGAAACTTAGTACAAAGATAATCTGGAAGCTCGAGAAGGACATAGGCAACTTTTATCTCGAAAAATACGGAATACGCGATGAACGACATACACGCGGGCGAGACCGCGAGCGACCTTTAGTAAGAAATAAACGACAAATCTTACTCTCAGTATTATTTACTAACCTGAAGCTCAATAAATATAATTAGAACTATTATTTATTCGAACCAGCCATTGTATTTAAAGTTCTTGAAAAACAGACAGATATTTTAATTAAAATAAAGAGCATTTAAAAAACTTTAAAAATTATACCTAGATCTTTTCCTATTTTGAAGTCGGTAAAAAAATTATACTTACTTTAAGTTGGTGTGTGTTATTACAAGATAATTTTATATGCTTAATTATCTCTTAGTACACACGGCTACACATTAAGCCATACAATTCCAGTTTCCACTGACCTCTCATTGTAAGGAAATCCTATACAATGCGAGATCAGCTTATACTGGAATAATATAGCTTGATCAGTAGCCGTGCGTACTTGTTTATACCTACTTTTTGTTTCTTTTTCTAACTTACTTAAAGTTTACAAGTTTACTCAGTAAACTCAGTATAATATACTGAGTTTAAAAAGACTAATATTATTTCACCATAAGTTGATTCCTGACGTTTCTCTACAAAACGTTACCACAAAGACTATCAAATAGGTATTTTTAAAAAACAAAACTTGGATAATATGTATTTATATATATTACGGTTTTTGATGATGTCGTTCACGTTTTTTCGATAGCAGTCTCCTTTTTTATGGATGAGAAATCATCATAATGACTCCTTCCGCTCTGGGCGGAGCAGAAGGGAATGTCAGACTCTTAGTGACTAAAACCCATCCGTGTTCCTCCTAATGCCCTTCGCGTTTCAGGGCCGCGGTAACTCTTTCGAACAAATTCCCCAACCAATTTTTTATAGCAGTCTCCTTAATCTGCAATTTACGAAATGACCGCTATGTCAGAATTCGTATTTCGTTGAACAGAGTATAGTGCCACATTTAAATAACATTTTAACTACAGCTACATAAAATAGTTAACTCCAAAATATTTAGCACTAATGTTGGTGCTGTGTCAATCTCTGGATTATTCTGAATATATGTATAGTTAATTTTGTTTCCATTTAAGCATGAATATTAAAATATTTTAAATGAACATATTCTGAGTGTGGTAAAACAATAGATTAGATGTTAAACATGTGTAACATTATCGTTACCGGCGGGAATCTACCATTGAAACTGAAATTATTAATCATTTTACCTTCATGAAAATGTGTTATAAGTTTATTAGCTTTAAAGGTTTATGCAATTTTTCAGCTTTAAAAATTAGAGACGCGACGTGAATGATAGAAGCATTGCATGATTTAATGATCTTTACCTTTTCCCACTTGGTGGAACTTGGTCTCTAAGACCAATAACGACCATACGTATGTCATTAGAAAGCTGTTTCAATGTAATACAATATGTCTTACAGCTTCAAAAATTCTTCAGCTTTAAAAGTTAGAGACGCGATGTGAACGACAGGAGCATTGCATGATTAAATGACCTTTCTCAAAGGAGAATCGGCAAGAATGTATGGAACATGGGTCTCTAAGACCAATAAAGCTACGGTCACATTTGTAGCATTTTGGCGTATCGTATCTCCGTCGCGTGGCACTAACGTGTATCATGATCGCTGGTTACGGTACGTCCACATTTGTATGTGTGTTTGTCCTAACCAGCGATCATGATACACGTCGGTGCCACGCGACGGAGATACGATACGCCAAAATGCTACAAATGTGGACGTAGCTTAACGATCATACGTATGTCACTAGAAAGCTGTTTCAATGTAATACGATAGGTCTTACAGCTTCAAAAATTCTTCAGCTTTAAAAGTTAGAGACGTGACGTGAACGATAGGAGCATTGCATGATTAAATGATCTTTTCCTTTTCCCAAAGGAGAATCGGCAAGAATGTGTGAAACTTGGTCTCTAAGACCAATAACGACCACACGTATGTCATTAGAAAGCTGTTGCATTGTAATACAATATGTCTTACAGCTTCAAAAATTCTTCAGCTTTAGAAATTAGAGACGCGATATGAATGATAGGAGCATTGCATGATTAAATGATGTTTACCTTTTCCCAAATGAGAATCGGCAAGAATGTATGGAATTTGGTGTCTAAGACCAATAACGACCATACATATGTCATTAGAAAGCTGTTTCAATGTAATACAATAGGTTTTACGGAGACTCATTTCAAATCACAGTGAGAAAAAAAAATATGGCGCTGCATGTGCCTATATGCCCTATGCCTTTTGTGTAGGTGTTGGCTCCAAGCTAGATGCAGCTGAATATATGAGTGATTTCCCTGGTGCAGCTGTCATTTGGCTTCCGTCAACTGTTAGAATACAGCTATGAGATTCTTTAGTAGAAATACATCGCTGCAGCAGCGTTGCCTTCGTAGACCAGTCCGCTTCGCAGCGCTGTTTCAGCGACGTTGTTTCTGTGAGAGAATCACACTGCGAGCATTCAAAGGTTGAACCTTCATGCTGGGTTATGTCTAAAAGCTATGAAAATAAACTCATTTAATCCTGAAACAAGTCGTAACTTTTTGTTTTCATTCAGGGATAATTACGCATATTTAAAAACTCGTAGTTGCATGCAGCGAGTATCACAGACGTTAAGACAAAGCTAACAGAGCTCCTTTTAATGTGCAGTATATTAATAGAAATTAAGAATACAGCCACACTGAGCATGTTTTTTTTATTAAAGATACTTATGATTAGTTCCGGTTTACTCACGTGCATTTTTCGGGATTGCCCGACTTGTAACACGGCGAAGTCGCAAGTCGAATATTCGACTCATGAGCTCGCCGCGTGTTTAGCTCCTGGTTAAGAGCTCCATTTGGCTCCGAAACTATTCGGGCAATCCCGAAAAATGCACGTGAGTAAACCGTAACCAATCATAAACATGAATACGTAACACAAAAATTAAAAATACAAAAAAAAAACAAATTGAAATAAATATTAGCCCGTGTCCCACTATTGGGCAAAAGCCTCTTCTCATACAGAGAAGGAACTAGAATTGATCACCACGCTTGCTCATTGCGCGTTGGCGATTTCAGACCATTAAGTCCAGGTTTCCTCACGATGTTTTCCTTCACCGTATGTCAGTGGCGTCTTCGATTATATAAGAAAGTACACATGACATTGAAAAAGTCACATTGGTACATTCCTGGGTTTGAAATCGCAACCCTGTGCTTAACAAGCGGGTATGTTACCGCGGAGCTACCACGAAATAAAAATAATAACAAAATAAAAACAAACTTTTAATATCCTTCCATCCTCAGATTGTATGTAGAGGGGTGACAGAGGGTTCATGAACTGTAATGTGATCTCTATCCATTTGCATAATTACGTGTTCTACAGCGCAAAACACAAGATGACGCTCAACTGCTCAACAGACTATGTACTCCATAAATATTAATTTAAATATCTAGACTAAAATAAACACCTAACGAGCTAGTGCAGCACAATTCCACTATTTTTATCAAACAAAAACATTCGTTACGGTTTCTTGCGCGTCTCGCTCGCTTACTTTTGTTTATATTTACTCGCTAAAAGACTTGCAAGTCGAGCAAAACCAGCTACCTCATTTATTTTATTCGTCCCCTTGACTCGACGCGAACTCGGGTAGGTCCAATGACCGCTAACTCGCCACTGCCAAGGATGTACGTACAAGTCCAACTTCGTGACGTAAATGCCGCTTGAAATCCACGAAACCATGACAGACTATATAGAACTGGAAAGGTCTCGAGAATGGCAAAAGATTTTCTAGTTTAACGGAAAAGAATTTTTGCGAGGAATACTCGGAAGTTGACTGAAAAAAAGGAAAACTGTACTAGTTTAGTATTGCCGAATTGTGTTACTAACAAACAAAGTTTGATTAAATATAATTAGCAAACCGCTTGTTTCATCATCATCATCATTCAGCCGAAAGACGTCCACTGCTGGAAATAGGCCTCCCCCAAGCATCGCCACTCCACGTTGGGGGGGTTTACCATAACCGCCACGCTTGGCAGGTGGGTTGGCGATCGCAGTATGATTGTTAAAGTACTCAGAGAACGCTGCTGCCCATCCTCTAGTGAATCCCTTAGTCGCCTTTTACGACACCCATGGGAAGAGATGGGGTAGTGCTATTCTTTACGTCCGCAGTCCGTAGCTTATTGAGTTGGTTCCTAGTAGCACAAGTTTAGTGGTATTTTTTTTTTAATTATTACTTTACTAATAACTTCATTATTTATGATTAGTTACAATTTACCCACGTGCATTTTTCGGGTTTGCCCGACTAGTTTTGGACCCAAATGGAGCCCGTAATCATGAGCTGATCACGCGGCGAGGTCGCGAGTCGAACTGACTCCAACTTCGTTGGATCCAAAACGAGTCGAGCAGTCCCGAAAAATGCACGTGAGTAAAACGTAACTAATCATAAATATGAACATGTTTCACGAAAGTGAGTGAGTGAGTGCATCAGTGGCGAAGGCTCCATACAACTCGATTCCTATTGGCTTCCCTTTCGAAACGAGTAGTTACTGGAAATCACGCATCACACTTGAGCAAGGTAAGCATTGTTTGGTCCGGCTTCCCTTTTAAGAAACTGCACCCTACGCCACTGGAGTGCATTATAATACAAAAATAATAAAGTAATATTGTGTTAGTTACAACAAAATACATTTTTCATTGCAGTGCCTAACATAACATCATTTTCCATTTATAAAAATATGTGTTTAAGCTCTGTTTAATCTACACAAATGTTATTAACTACGATATTGTGTGCGGTGTTTAAAAGCAATAAACACTCATTTATTTAATCCCGTAAGTAACCTAAAAGGGATTTATAAGATTAAATGGAAACATCTAACTTATTTTTATATAAACACTAGTCGTTGTCTGCGGTTTCACTCGCACCCTAGGGGAAATACTTCATGTACTTGCAGAAGATTTTCCTGGAGCTTATTTGTTCTTATTTACTTGAAAATATTCAACGCTTAATTTAACTAGGGTGCATGAAAAGAGCCTCCACAAGTGACGATACTTAAGTACGTCCGGCGCACCCTAGGCAGTCAGCCCCGCTATCAACCTTGCTGACTGGCAAATTTTTTCACCACAGCATGAGCTATTTTTGTATAGCTCGTGCTGATACGAGAGAAGAAGAAGAATGCTTAACTAGATTCAATTTTTTTAAGGAATAATTTATGTTTGTAAGGTAATACTCCATTTATGGTTTAATATTTAGTTTCAATAAGCTGACAAGACTGAAAAGACTGCCTCGTTGGTCTAGTGGTCCAGTGGTGAGGACCTAGATTCGATCTCCAGGTTGGGCAAAGTGTTATTGGGTTTTTCCGTATGTAATTTCTCAGTAGCAGCTCGGAGTCTGAATTTGTATTCTTGATGGCAATATGTTCGCCCCCTATTAAGTACGTGGTTCTTAAAAATAACGGCAAAATGAGGGTGTACTTTACACCTCGGTCCAACTCTTCGGCGAATTCAGGCGTGAACTTATCTTATGTTAAGCTGACAAGCTCCTTCCACTTAGCATCAGTAACTTTCAAAGGGTGTTCAAGTGTGCAAATATTGGTGTGAACTGTAGGGTCTACTGTGCTTCGCCAAGCACGAATACCGTCAAGTGACACATTAAACTCGCCACGGCAGACGTTAATTGTCCCAGATAATCAATCGGCATGCACCTCGACAATTTACCCTTTCCGTACATCTATATAACAAACAGATAGTGAGAACTATTTCTATTAATAGCAGTGATAGACTAGCGGTTGAATGCTTGCCTTCTATGCAGGAACCCGACGTGTCTGAGAGCCTACTCCCTAAGTCCGTCAACGAAATTGGTCGCACGTCCGAAAGTAGCCCGAAACGTAGGAGTGAACAAAACTAGTGTCAAGTTCAACTTTTCGGACGGGCAAAAACACATCGGTAGTTGGGACAACTGTCAAATCGTGTTGTCATTCATTCTTAGTTCGGGCCCCTAAATAATCGTAGGTCCATAGGTGATAGGGAGTAGGAAACGCTCGTGACTAAGGCCGAAATCACGGACTTCGTGCTTAGGGAGTAGACCCCCTGATCCCAGCCCGCACGTCTGCTTTTTCCAATTCACGTTCCACCTAGCTTTTTCCCAAATATGTTGGGGTTAGCTCTCAGTCTAACCAGATGCGACTGAATACCAGTATTTTACACCCTCTGCAACCCAGTTACGTGCAATCGCCAATTCATGTGCGGAATTTCAGTATCACTTGCGTTAACAGTGTCGGAAAAAATCGTGAGGAAACCTGAGCACCTGAGGCTGCATAATGTTTTCGATGGTATGTGTAGTCCATCAACCCGTACCAGGACTAAAGCCTAAAACCCTTTTCATTCTGAGACTCTTCTCACTGGCCCACTGCTGGGCACAGGCCTCTGCCTGTGCCCAGCAGTGGGACAGTAATAGGCTGATTATGCATGCTTACAGGCGCGAATACAACCTTCAAATTAGATTATGATCACGGAATGTCGGAATAACAGACAAGATATCTTTAAAAAAATTAAAAATACTGTGACGGGGCAAATTAAATAAAAACATTATGGAATAACAAAAAAAATTAACTTAAATAAAGAATTCAAGTTTTTCTTAGTTTTTTGGTATAGTAAAAGCACTGATTAAAAGTAAGATGCTTATACTATCCCAATAACAATGATTTTACCACTCAAAGGACTTCAACATTACCCAAACTCTATGACAACACGTACCTAAGTTAGAGGTAATTGATTGCTATTCTTTTATTACTACTAGGAGACCATTCTGTCCTTATCTTTACATCCTAATAAATGTTGCACGTACTTACTAAATGTCAAGGATATTCCTATAAACTTCCTTCTTCGGCTCAGTGATGCTAGTTCTAGTGCCATAAAACGAGTGAGATAATTTTTAGTTCCGATCCACCCGGACCATAAAGTCTGCGGAGCTCAGGCTATAAACAAACAGACAATGAGGCGACATGTCAAAACACTCACGATTCACTAATAAAAAAGGAACCTTATTTATTGGGCCCTTTCTAGCTAAATTATGTTTTGTTGCTAGACCATGTTGTTCGTAAGCAAGCATATTGACAGAACAGTTTCTTATTGTCAAAAATAGATGGTGGTCCTTAGGAACTTGATGAAGTATGATCTCGTTTCAACGTGAGCTAAACTTTATTAAAACATAAATTATTTATAGAATGTATCCAGTCATGGACTAGCGATATTCTAGGTACTTAAATAACAACTATTCTAATACTCAAATACACTATAAACTAGGATCCAATTCACTTCCATTTTTTTGTTGAGATATTCTGTACGAGTGTACAAAAAAAGTCATATCTCTCAAAGAAGTTAGGATTAGGATTACTTGGATTCGTGTAGGTAATCCATCTTAGACCGTGTTTGCGCTTACAATCAGGTGCGACTAGGGTCATATGTGAACAAATAAAATAATAAAAAACAAGTTTTAAACTAAGCATACCGCAGTCTACTGCTAAATGTCCTGTATCAAACGAAATTCCAGTATCTGCTTTATTTATAAGCACACAAAGCATATTTTTGAATATCCTAAAAATATTCGAGCAAAGTAGAACAAAGTAAGCAGGTAGACATACAAGATAAATTATCCCACATCTAAATTAATTGAGTAGAAAATGCGCCCAAAAGGCATAAAAAGGTCGGTCAAAAGCCTGCCATAAATAAAAGGTAGTCATGCATTTACCATCGAAATAAGTATGAGTTTGCAACTTTTTTGCTAATGAGCAAAAAGCCAAACACCTTTAGAAAACAGAGATAAGAAGAGCAAACGGGATTCATTATAAATTGTGTTAGGGGGCTATTACACTATCTTATATCTAGGATCATAAATAGGATCATATGTCTTATTTGACCTCTAGAGTTATATCTTTGTATGGAAATATGATTCATATGTCTTTATTACATTGTCGAATAATTGATTCTAGTTCTTGTTGTCCGTTCGCAAGGGTAATTTCATCATCGAACAAGTACGTGGGTCGTCTGATACTGGGTATTCAATTGTAAGTTAAGTTTATAATTTTAAGTTAAGTAGGATAAACGAGCGCTTCACGCTATCAAACTGTAAAGTTTTGCGAGTAAAAATTGTAAAAAAATTAATTGTTTTTGTAAGAGAAATAATAAATAAATATATATACAAGGTAAATCAGAAAGGGGGTACTAATCCGAGAGGGTGATAAAGTGCCCATAATAATGAGTAACTTTTGTTCTACCACTTTCCCCAAAAGTCAATAGTTTAACAGAAATAGCTGTTCAAAAATTACAAAAAAAAAAAGCTGTCTATCCTCAGTTATGATCAGCTGTGTTAACATTTTAGGTCATATTTGGGGTCACGAATTAGAAGCTCCATTTTCTGAATTCGTAAATAAAGCAGGGACGAAGTTTTTTTTTTTAAAACTATAGGTAATTAAAATTATTTTACGTGGAAACCAAAACAATATCGAATCTTTAAATTTTAACACTTGTTTTAAAACCGTCATCAGTGATACTTTAAGTGGCCTGCGGATTAGTACCTCCTTTCGGACTAACCTTGTATATCTATGACTCTTAGATCTATAATCATAGACATATGATAGTGTAATCCCCCTTAGATTGTTTAATAAATTAATTGCATGTTGCTTTATAATCGTTTTAAAACATAGTAATCTTTTGAACGTATTTTACCAGATAATATCATGGCCATATATTGTGTCTGTGATTTAAATTATAATATCAAAAATAATTTATAGTTTCTCAATAACATTTTGTATTTTCCTTAAAACAGTGTGTACTGGTTTTACACCATTATATTTGGGAAATATTTCGTAAGTCACTTTTAGGAACCATCTCGTCACTCTTTGTCAATGCAACTGCCCTACCATTATTCTAATTCCGAATATTTATCTGTAAGGACATCGAAGTCGGCAATAAGAGACTGATACCTATAGTCTTTTTTGCCCCCGCAGCTCTGGATTTACAGACAATGCTCTAAGAACTGAGCACGATGAATCGGTCTAAAACTACAATAAAGACCAACAGCACTGAGCATAGGGTCGAGGTAGATGGGCAGGAAATACATTATGTCGATGAGCACATCTATATGGGTCTGTTAGTTTCTTTCGAAAACACCTGAAAAAGCCCATGGTCCATGAAGACGCGACGTGCAAATTCGTCGACATGTGTGTCTTGCCCATCCTAACGTGTGATGATCAGACCCGGTCACTCACCGAGCTGCAAAAAATCCCCCTTGGAGTTTGCAAAAGAGTAATGGACTGCAGTACTACTCGTCAAAAGAACAGACAGAATACAAGTAAAACACCACGCTGCGCTCCAAAACGGGGATAATAGACGTAGGCAAAAAGGGTGCCAGGCTGAAATGGAATTGGGCGGGTCACGTCAGCCGCATGCATAACGATCGCTGGGCAAGAGTCTCCACGGAAGGGTGCCTGAAGATGGACGGTGCCGCCGAGATCGGCCTACAAAGAGGTGGCGAGATGACCTAGATGCGTACCACGAAGGCTGTTTGAGATGGCACAGGAAAAGAGTACATGGAAGAACTTGGCGGAGGCCTTTGTCAAGAAGTGGACAGGAACGGCTGAAAAAATTACCTGCAGGTATTGCAGGCGAACGAGTGTTTTTTTTTTTAATTTATGCGTCAACAGCGATGTTTTATTACCTACAATTCCTATCAGTATAAACTACACATTCCCATGGAACAAAGAAAATTAAAGCGTAGTTGGACGAAGTAGGAAAGAATTATATTTTTAATTCATCAACTATTACTGTCGGTTTAATTGCCACGGCATAACAAGCCCTATTAACGAAACGTCTGTTAAATGGAAACGAAGCGAACTTCATAGCAGATGTTTTTACGGAAGCACGACATCAAGTAATGAGCAAAGAAACAGAATAAAAAGTGAATAACTCAAGCTGGTCTTAAAATAACTTGACTTTAAAAAGTTATACTAGTTCATTTGCCTCTACTTACGGAAAATTTTATCCGGAAGTCTGCTACGACATACTGAGTGTATCAATGCGTCATCATATAAATGTGACTGGTCTGGTAGCATAGCAGGTAGAATTCTTGCTCAAATTTCAAGGTGTGGATAAGGAAAATATTTAGGTTTATATTGGACTATAGTCCTTGCAGACCATTTTTACCTAACCGAGTTTAGAAGTTATTGGCGTGACGCAAAGGGTCTCTAGCCAATGGGGGCAAAGTAAACTACTTATCCTAAGCTAACTCCTTCATCTTTCAGCCGAAAGACGTCCACTGCTGGACATAGGCCTCCCCCAAAAGGGGGGCGTTTGCCGTAATGGCCACGCTTGGCAAGCGGGTTGGCGATCGCATTATGGTTGTTATAATACTCAGAGAACGCTGCTGCCCATCCTCTATAGAAACCTTTAGTCGCCTTTTACGACACCCACAGGAAGAGATGGGGTGGTGCTATTCTTTAAGTCCGGCACTTCACGAGACATTACTAAGCTAACTACTTATACTACACTAATACCATGACTACTAGCAACAACAGCACTAAAGGCGACCCCTAGTGGGACTCAGACCTTGGCTCAGGGCGCTGCTGGCGGGTGATTGGGAGGGAGACAGTTTGATGAGGGCTAAATTATTGGTGTGATTCTGTAGGTATATAATCTCGAAACTATGATGAAGATATGAGAGCCGCTGGATGCAAATGGCTCAAACCCATTTCACGTGGAAGTTCATAGGGGAGGCATTGTCCAGCAGTGGACGAAAAGAGGTGATGATGAATCTTGAAACAAGGTTCTATCTAGGTCCACCTACTGCTGAATACCGCCCCCCTAATACATCGCTACAGTGAACGTTCCTAAAAGATTTTTGCCATGAGCATCACGCTTGACGACCTGCATTCCAATTGCGCAACACACTCGTAATCACTATGGCTATGATTTTGACAGGTCAATAATTTACATAGCAACGTTGCATTAACAATCCGACTTCTCCACAACTATGTACCACGCCACGGAATGAATATTGTTTTTGACACATCAACTGTCATTATTGACGTTAGTTACGTTACGATTGCCGTGCACATTGCCGATCGTAAAATACCTTTTTTTTATGCGTGCGACTTCATCAAATGACTTGTTCCACTCTGGGCTGAGCGGAAGGTAGTGTCAGACTCTTACTGACTAAAACCCATCTGTGTTCCTCCTAATGCCCTTTACGTTCCAGGGCCGCAGTAACTCTTTCAAACAAATTCCGCAACCCTGGCAGGCACTGGCCCTAGCGGGCCCCGTCTACTATGCTGGCTATTTGAGGCGCGCGTGGAACACAACGCGCCGTCATCATAGAATACCTACGTTGTTATTTTGTTGGATGTTGATGGGCAAACACTTGGTATCCTTTGAAGATAACCGCAGTAAGAGAGCTGGTGTCCTAAACTTGCAACAAGGCAAGACAAGATTAAACATATCGGAATGTAAGTACAAGCACATATTAAGGGAACTTAGCTATCCGAGAAGCCGAACTTGGAGCTTAAACATGGAGCCACCAAAGCTTGCAGGCGCCTCGATACTAATGAAAAGTAATTAGCTGCACAAGCAATATTGGAACGGAGATAAACAACTGAAATCAATATCTATTTAGAACAGACCTCCTCGTCCTCCTACTACAGACCCAGAGATTACTAAATTCAAAATTGACTAAATGATAAAGATAACATATACGATATTGCAATTTTAGGAACAGTTTACGCTAGTTTTCAAGTCACATTTTGAAATGAATTGAGAATTTAAACGTGGGTTGGTTTGAGGTCCCAGACTTACTATTATAATTTTTTAACAAAAAAAGGCGATCTTATATTAAAAACAATAGCTGCAACCTAACACTAAGCAGTTTGTATTTGACGTTTCCATAAAACCACAAAATAAATAAGTATTTTAATCCTAAAGAAAACTAACCGCCTTTTTATTTACTTATCTAATAACATCGCGCGCTCATGCTAAAATGCAACTTAACGCCGCGCATTAGAATAATTATGGAGTCATAATTATTCTAATGCTGTTGACACTAGTCATAATTATAGTCTGGCAATCCAATGTACGTGAGTAAACCGTAATTATTTCTATGACCGTAACTAATAATAATAATAGTGTCTCTCTACACCTCTAGCCACTCACACGTTTGTTGGCCCCTTCGCCTATGTACTGGTGGCTTTCAGGGGGCCCAGCTAGTGAGCTGGCGAGCCTGCCAACGCATTTCAAATTTAAACTTGAAAGGCAGACGCCGTTTTCTTCCGGCAATAGAGGTTAACCGATCCACTAAACACCCCTTCCCATAGACTAGATATTTTTTACCATAGTTTACAATAGTTTTGCACCCACCTGAGACGGTCCATGACTGTACTCCAATAGTGCAGCCGTGGATAGTTCCCGGTTGATGCCCCATCCTATTTTAGATTAAAGTTCTCAAAGGGGCCTCTGCGCGTTGGACCTGTGTCCCCCGTATGCCTTCCAATTCCAAAGGACCGGACATCTTCCGCACGGCAGATGAGCCGTGATAAAAAAGAGATACAAATATAGTGTTGAAACTAAATGGAATATTTTGACAGGTATCAATTCCGACTGTAATTGCAATAGACGTTTAATCAATTTTCATATTTCTGTCAAGTGGTAGTACTTGCTGGTAGTCCGCAAAAAGTAGCATTTGTTGCTTTTTGGCATTTTGCAGCACATTGCTATACATGGGAATCTCCCAGAGAGATAATTTTACTTGTCTTTACTCTGAGCAAACGGTTCAGTAATTGTAGAGCTAGTTTTCTCGCACCGGCGGTGACGTGATACCATCACTAGCCTGGGGCTATTGGTACTTATTTCACCATGGTGCTGGTCTTTGGAGCCTCGATGAAATAGTTACGAATAGTCGTTGTTGTTTGTTTGTATATAAAACATCATTTATGGTACCTAAAATCCTACTTTTTCTGTACTTGGCGTAGACAAAGAATTGGTTTCTTTGTCTATCGTACCCGGCAAAGGAATTAAACTCTTACTCCTATCGCGAGACGTCATTACTAGAAAAACTTTAAAAATATATTAAAAAATAACTACCGCGTAGAAAACAAAAATATTCAAATTAGTTTCTTTAAAATAGCCTAATATTTAAAAAAAAATATTAAAAATACCAAAAAAATACTATACATACCGAATTAGAAGAAGTATAAAGTAGGTACAACGAAATCTGGTTAGATTATGAAAATACTCTAGAGTAGATGATATTTGTACTAAGTAATCTCGTGACGCAATACCAAGCAGACGACCACAAACCACTGTAACGTAACTCGAGACAGTATTAAATACGAGGAACTCAGACTATTATTACAGTTAATGTTTCTACTTAGACCGAGAATTTCATATAATATCTAAAGGTATTATCAAGGATGAATATTAAGACAACATAATTTTATGCTTCTCTGCTGGGAGAAGTCGATGGAGAGGTGGTCGGATCGGTCCGTCAAACATTTGGAGATCTATGAAAAATCAAAATTAAAGCACATCTTTAAAATCAATTGCATCCATTCTTCGACAAAGAAAATGGACCCCTTTCCCAAATTAAGGGGTACGACACCCCTTAAGTTGGGAAAGGGGTCCAAAAGGCGATCAACGGCCGTTTTCAATAACGATTTGACCTATTGATTCCGGCGATTTCACCTACCAGAGATAGAAATTTTACAATAATACTATGGGAGCTTATATCAAATTTCTATCCCTAACCTTAGGATATCGGATATTTCTCAATACCTTGTGTTGCGGAGGTCTGACGGCAGTCGCGCCGTGTAAAATATTGGTGTTCAGCTGAATCTGGTTAGACTGGAAGCTGACGCCAACACAGTTGGGAAAAAATTACACCTTTTAGCCAGCACATACAGCCATAACTGACTGACCATAAGCTGTTTCTATAAATTACACCTTTTAGGCCACCAGCACACAGGCCACTCGTCACAGCCACAACTGGCCGACCACATGCTGTTTCTATAAATTACACCTTTTAGGCCACCAGCACACAGGCCACTCGTCACAGCCACTACTGGCCGACCACAAGCTGTTTCTACAAATTACACCTTTTAGGCCACCAGCACACAGGCCACTCGTCACAGCCACTACTGGCCGACCACAAGCTGTTTCTATAAATTACACCTTTTCGGCCACCAGCACACATGCCACTCGTCACAGCCACAACTGGCCGACCACAAGCTGTTTCTATAAATTGCACCTTTTAGGCAATCCGCATACGAGCCCCTTGCCACAGCCACGACAGGCCAACCACAATCTGTTTCTATATAAATTACACCTTTTAGGCCACCTACACTTGGGCTACTCACCACAGCCACAACTGGCCGACCATAAGCTGTTTCTATAAATTACACCGTTTAGGCCACCAGCACACAGGCCACTCGTCACAGCCACAACTGGCCGACCACAAGCTGTTTCTATAAATTACACCTTTTAGGCCACCAGCACACAGGCCACTCGTCACAGCCACAACTGGCCGACCACAAGCTGTTTCTATAAATTACACCGTTTAGGCCACCAGCACACAGGCCACTCGTCACAGCCACAACTGGCCGACCACAAGCTGTTTCTATAAATTACACCTTTTAGGCCACCAGCACACAGGTCACTCGTCACAGCCACTACTGGCCGACCACAAGCTGTTTCTATACAAATTACACCTCTTAGACCACCAGAAGTTGGACTGCTCGCCACAGCCATGACTGGCCAACCACAATCTGTATCTATATAAATTACACCTTTTAGGCCACCCGCAGTTGGGCTCCTCACCACAGCCACAACTGGCAGACCACAAGTTGTTTGTATAAATTACACCTTTTAGACCACCAGCACACAGCTACTCGCATAGACACAACTGGCTGACCACGAGCTGTTTCTATTAACTACACATTTCAGGCCACTCGCAGACAGGCCACTCGCAGACAGGCCACTCGCAGACAGGCCACTCGTCACAGTTGCTCTGCAACTGGCCGACCACAAACTGTTTTATTATTTGTTTGTGCCCCTCCAGTTACACGTGAGCGATGATTCCCTGCTTGGGTAGTAAATGTGTGGACAAGTAAGTCCGCAGCTTACGGCGAGTGGCCCGTGTGTTTCGATTTCGACCCTTAGGCTGCAGACACACTGAGCGTATATTGCGCGGCTCATATTTCGTCGCGTTTCGCGTATGCATCGCGCTAGATACAAATTCTCCTGCGCGGCCTCTCCACGCGTATTTGATGTCGTAACGCCGAGCGTAATAGGGTCGAGAAATTTCTTGCGCGCGCGTTACTGAGCATAATACGCGACGCAGTGTACGCTAAATGTGTTTTGACACTTAGGGTCAATTCATACTAGCGCAGAGTCGAAGCGCATCGAAGCGTTAATTTGAAAGTTAACATAGCAAATTCACCCTTATCTCCACAATGTAATGCACATAATTATTTATTCTGAGATTAAACGATGACGAACGTGCGCGCACCAATCAGCATTGGTCGAGCTCAGACGCGTGAATTCCGTCGAATGCGTGCGAATTCGCGCGTCTGAGCGCGACCAACGCTGATTGGTGCGCGCACCCTTGCGCCTATTACGCGAACCAACACGTCGTCACTCGTCAGTCGGAATTGGAAACTGACCTGTGTCGGAGTTGATCACTGGAGCAGTATGTAAAACCGTGCGAATGTGCACGAATTCACGCGATAACGCGCGCATTCGTGCAACTTCGCTTTAATTGTATTGAATTTGACGCTTCGATGTGCTTCGAGTCTGCATGAAGTCATGCATCGAGTCTGTATGAATTGACCCTAAGACAGAATTCGTCTGTTACCTACGCGCAAAGTCGAGAAGATACTCGACTGAGCTCAAAAAATATCGTTACATAAACACGTTAGTGTTAATAAAATATGGTAAAACAAAGTCTAGCATAATAAAGTGTCTACTAATATTCTGACGCACAAGGATCTAACCGAGTGGTGTGAATTTCATTTGCACCCTGACTCCGCATTTCTAATACCAAACTGTTAATAAGTTTTTATGTTTAACGCTGTTTAAATATGGCTTGTTATTTCAGCCTCCATTTAATTAGAATAGACATATCATAACATAAAAATATGCCGAGTGTTTGAAAAAAATATTTATATTATTTGTGAGGAACAGAAATGTTTCTCGTAGAAATAAAACTTCTTCGACGTATTTCCAAATTCATACATACACACATACATAACCTTCCGCCTTTTTCCCGTGGGGGTGGGCAGAAACCATAGAACGCCAAATGCTACGATCCTTACATTGTACTCCTATCGCTTCGTCCACGTTCATACACCTTGTCATACACGCACACCGGTTGAGAGTACTACGCACCTGTCCTATTTCCAAATTCGTGTCTTATTAAAACAATTTTTGTTAAGAAAGTATACTGATTTCTTTCTCATAGAAAATGTCAATGGCTAAGAGCGGTTACGCACTGCATCCGATCCGAATCCGAGAAAATACGTTCCGAAGTAGTCATAGAACTATTTGTATGGTAGTTTACGCACTAGATCCGACTTCCGACATCCGATTTCTCTCCGTGATCCGTGAGTTTCCAATTCGGAAGAAATATTGACGGACCGAAGTAGCCGTAGTACTGTTTGTATGAACGCTTTCGCATTACCTCGGATTCAAATCGGACGCCAAATGGATATGCCAAAGATGGCCCCTGAATTGTTTGAATTTGGATCAAAGATCGGATAAGTGCGTAAGCGATATCCGAATTCGGTCCGAGTTTTTTATATTCTTATTTCCACGGATCCGGATCGGATGCAGTGCGTAATCGCTGTAATAGTGGACTATAACAAACTGAAAAGAGAGTCGGAGACCGTTTTGGTAGTTGTGAACCAATAGTATGTATTCTTTTGGGGGGTTCTATTCACTGCGAGAAACCCAGCGGAAGGGATTGTCTATTTTTAATTAAGTCACCTAAGTGCCAAGTCAGTAATTATACCACAGGAACGCCATGTTTCATTTAATATTTCAGATTGTCTCTATTCACCCAACATCTGTATCATACCAAACAACTGATGAACTAGCTCGCAGCAATATTATCTAGACGCCTAAACTTCCTAGAAGCAGGGGAACAATTTCGAACTAATATTATATTATATTAAATTGCATCACCAAGTATCTTACAATGTTCTTGGTGCCTTAATGCATAAAATTACTCGCAAACATCAAACATGCTAAGTTCTGCAACTACTGCGCGTTAAAGATGGAATCTCTAAATGGCTCATGTAATTAACTAAAATGTTTCTTGTAGTGAAGCGAAACTGTTGTAAATGCAGTTATGAGAATATTATTTAGTATATTCAGCTCAGGTTTTCAACATCATCTATTGAATTGACTTCCTATTATAGGTATACCCATGATAAGAAGTAAATTTAAAGTCCAAACTGTTAATGAACGATATGTGTACAGTGCATTGACAAAGAAACATTTGGACCAAGGCTCTATTACAAAATTCACTAAAAAAGTGTCCTGAGTTTACATACACCATCAGAGTGTCACGCTTAGCGGGTTAAGGGTGGCTTGAGGAGTCAACCCTTAACGAGCAGGTGCACATAAAATCAGAATAGAAGAATATCAAGGAAAACACTTTTAACCATACAATAATATCTATACATATAATAAAATCGTGGTTTAGAATTAAGTAGGAAATTTTTGTCTAGAACTTATAAATCGCGCGGTAACGAAACCATAGCGCGATCTAATTCGACGCCAACGCCATCTAGGGAAGTAACAATTAAACATATGTTTGCATGTTTATGCAAGCATCACGTAAAAAGAGCTGACCCAATGCTGTTGACTTTTATAAACATATATTGTGCTTATCTCCAAGTAACATATTTTTTTTGTTTCATCGCAATCGGTTCACGCATTCAAAAGATATGCAAATAATCAATATCTTCTATACATTTATCAAATCTGTAGACTTTGCGTATCTGTACATAGCAAATATTTTGAAAAAACATTGTTGGGGTGTTAAAAGACAACCAAAAGAACCCATTTTTAATATTTTTGGATTTGTTTTCTGATTGTCTGTTTATCTGTTTGTCTGTTTATCTGTTTGTTTGTTCAAGCATCACGTAAAAAGAACTGACCCAAGCTGTTTACTTTTATAAACATATATTGTGCTTATCTCCAAGTAACATATGTTTTTTGTTTCATCGCAATCGGTTCACGAAATCAAAAGTTATTCGAATTTTAAGTTTTCTAGAAGAACTTAGCATGTATTAGTTTATTTTCAATAGATGGCGTTACGTGTATCAAATAATGTTGCGAGGAAATATTTTACTACGAATAAATCCACAAATTACCTAATATTCATTGTTGAATTGGTACCTATTCTCAGTCTACGAAAGGTCTAATGAAATGCTATCCTTATGAAGAAGGAACTAAGCTTTTACAAAAAAGAAACGAAGATATTGTTATTTAGAATTTATTAGGTCAATTTCTTATTGTTGTTCACAATAAAATTAATTCATGATGTGGACTAATAGTAGGATTTTTGTTCATTGAATGTTCATACTTTTTGGGAATGCTGATGCCGAAAATAAGGTCCAAATTCAAATTGAAATCGGTGGCCATGATTATTTGCAAGGAAAGCGCTCACCCAGTGCTTTCGTTGAAATTTAGTATTTCGTAATCATTCTATCTACTCAATGCACTTTTTGGAATGTTTTTCTACATTTTATTTTATTTTGTTCATTATTGTCAGAACTATTCAAAGCCTATCGCCGTCGTTTTATTAAGTTTATTTAATTGAGTTTTTTTAAGCTTTAGGTAATGTTCCAAAGACGTGGCCATGGAGGGAAAGTACTTTAAATATTAAAAATAGCAAATTTCACTCAAAGGAAACTTCATTTCACTTTTTTTTAAAGTAAGAAATTACCTTTTACTGATTTTTTTGCCTGAACCGGGAATCGAACTGACAAAGCTTTATGTACCATCCGGTATTATATTATGGCACCTGTTGATAGATATCTATAAGGTCAATAATAAGGATCAAATCTCTCCAACAAACACACTGTCTTAAATTGAAGGAAGTGCAAGAAATAAGAAGTAACAACAAATAAGTGTTTGAATTGAAATGTACCTAAGTTAGGTAGGTACTTAATGTTAGTTTTTATGGTCTTCCATCAATTTCAGGCACTACGTTTATTGGAGCGATCATATCGATTGGTGAAATAAAAATATAGATGATGTTTTTTCGCGTTTGTGTTGGTTCGATTTCCAGATCAGACTTTTTGAAAGCAGTACCTACCTATTTATAACTTATTAAAATTAAATGAAGTCTTCTATAAGTTTTTTTTTTTTAATATTTAAAGTTCTTTTCTATACCTACCACACCTCGAATGAAATCATAATTTAGTTCGCAGATTGTAACAAGACGGCGTTGTAGCTATTTTTGTATCGCGATATGGTTTTGTTACATCTTCAATAAAAGTATCAATATTCAATTATAATCCATTTTAGCAAGGAAATGTATAGAAATAAGCAACACGTTTTTAGTATTACGGTTTTATGAATCTTTACGGTCAATCAAGAGGAGCTGAAACTCTACATAAAGAAATGGTTCAAAAGAGATAAGTGTCTTAGTGGGACACCTTTGTCTATTATTATAATAAATGGATTATTTAGTTGCTGCGACACAATGTTGTTTTCCGACTTCCACGCGGACGGAGTCGCGGGCACAGCTATATTTTAATAATAGTTACAAATTAGTTTAGTTTACAGGGTGTGGTTCTTTATACAGTACGATACGAGGAGTCCAGGGTCTTCAGGTGTAGTAGGTAGACAGTAGTACTTAACTAGGCGGCTGCTGAGGCGCGAGAGAGGATGAAGTTTTTTTTTTTTTTTTTTCTATTTGACTGCAGTAGGTCGTCCTAGGGGACGGTTTCTACGTAACCGGGCAGTTATTGGCGAGACCTGAAGGGTCTCCAGCCAAAGAGGACGAAGAGCAGCGTGCCGGCCCTTTTATAGGCGCACCCGCTAGTCGCCACCGCTGCACCGTCACAAGAGTGCGTGTCAAGATCCTCCGCCGTATAAATCAAAATCAAAATCAAAAGTTTTTATTTCACATAAACCATTACAGGCGCTTATGAAAAGTCGAATTTAGGTGCACGGTTCCAATTAGTCGTTTCCTATGGAGAAGAGCCGGCAAGAAACTCCATGGTTACTCTTTTAAAGTCCATATCTTTAACAATTTGAGTGGGTACAGTTATGACTTAGAATAGTTATGAGAGAGCAAAGTAGACTTAAGAGCAGGAACCACACATAAAAGCAAAATGAAAAATATGGTCAGAAATTAACTAGGTATCCAGGCATCTAGCAAGTCTACAAAGCTCTCACATTTACAAAAAGTAAAAGGACGCTAAACTATATAAAACAACTGACATGGTTAATTGTCATCAAAACACATTACAAAGAAAATCACTGTAATAAGATAAAGATATCTTGAGAGTAACGTTAGTAATAAAATAAAATAAAGCTAATAGTAATGAGGTTAGTTAATAGACATAGGTACACATACGACGTTAATGAGGTACCAGGGAAGCCGCATGTGCAGAAGGAGTTATTGCCAAACACCTTTATCTTCAACGTAGTCCTTAGTCTTGTAATATGCTTTTTGAATAAGGACACGTTTAATATGGGCTTTAAACTTTCCCTCGGTAAGATCAGTTACAGATTTCGGTAGCTTATTATAAAAACGCACGCCATTATAAATTATAAACTTAGATATACCAACAAACTAAATTAAATCCTATTCGTCATCACAATGCCACACGGAGAAGCCACACGATGCGGTGCGGCTCCGGCGCGACGCCTGAGCGGTGCCGCTGCGGCGTAACACTCGTACGTACAATGGGGATAGAACCTTTGTGTCATAGCCCCCCCGCTGCCATTTTGATTTTTTTCCAAGTAGCGGCGCACGATGTGACTAACATATATGGGTAGAGGACACTTAAACAAACAAAAATAAGCGATATGGTGCCCTAAAGTGCACGTTGCCGAGATATTTGGACTTAAAGTTTTTTTTTCAAGATTGCAGCGCACTTTGTTACTGGTAAATATGAGTAGAGGACACTCAAACAACAAACAAAAAACATCAGCAATACGGTGCCCTAAAGTGTCACGTTGCCGAGATATTTAGACTTAAAGATTTTTTTTCAAGATTGCAGCCCTAAAGTGTCACGTTGCCGAGATATTTAGACTTAAAGATTTTTTTTCAAGATTGCAGCGCACTTTGTAACTGGTAAATATGAGTATATTGCTCACATTTTTTGTTTGTTTGAGTGCCTTCTACCCATATTTACCAGTTACACCGTGCGCCGCAATCTTGATAAAAAATGAAAATGGCGGCACGGGCCTATGCCAGCTTCCATAGAAAAATGTTCGAACCCCTTTCCATGCTTACCACACGGTGGGGTGCTGCGCCGCGCCGCACGCTCGCCGGACCAAGATGAGGGGGGACGGTTAAGGGTGTATGTGCCGGAGCTCCGGCGTCGCAGACCGCAGATGTGTTGAGGGAGAGCCGTTCCACACGGTGCGGTGCGGCGCCGCACCGCTCCGCGTGGCTCTTGTTGTGCCGCGTACTACGTGTGCACGCTGATGCGGCAAAATGGTAGCTGTGCGGCGGCGCATCGCACCGCATCGCACCATGTGGCTTCTCCCTAATTTAGCTCTTCAACATACGAAGATTCGACTGCACCCGTTGACGTAAATTAGTCTTCATTTTCACGTTTTAGTCTACGTTTGGTTTCGAGGTCCTTGTGTTTCTACACCAATGGTACAGTAGTATGATTCTGTCTACCTCTATGATCATCAAAGAAGTAACGTTTCAATACAAATCAAAACTTTAAATGTTGTTTCTAAAAAGCTTTTTCTAAATAAAAACAAAAACAAGGCAATAATAAATGCCTAAACTGTTAAATTGCCTGAAAAACGTGGACACAAAGTCATAGGCAGTGTAGTTTTGACTCGGGCCTATAAAAAACGAAATTCTATTTTGTTTTCGGTAGGACCTGAGTGCGTCACTGGAACGGGGAAATAGTTCGCAGGTGGAAGCATGCCTTTGTACTTTCATTGAATGTGTTCCTAGAAATGTTTTCGATGTACGTAATTCCGTTTACATTCTTGATCAATTCTTTAGGTTGAAGAAACATGTTTTCAGAATAACATTTATTTGTGTATTTCAGAAATGAAACGGCATCATATTTGCTTGCCTATTACAAAAATTCTGCTTGTTTAATCAAAATTAGTATTGATCCTTTAAAATATAAAACATTTATAGTTACTTATTTAAAAATCATTTATATTATTTAAATGAAAAATAGATTTGACTTCAAATCATAATAATTACTTTGCATCGCCTGATACTACAGTAATTTATGATTATTAGGGCAAATTTTTCATTCGTCAGTAACTTTGAAGGATTATGTTTGACAGCCTTTGTATAGAAACCTGTCAAAACGTCAAATAAAATGACAGTGTGAAGTGTGATGTATTTATTTATGTTAATTCTCATACACGGATTAACTTAAGCAATATGAAATAATTTAATGATCAGGCTTTATTTACATTAACATACCAAACCTTCGCCTGCTAATTTCAATTTAATTTAAATATAATGACAATGTGTTAAAATATTAATTTTTGGGGAAATTCTAAATGAGGATAGCTCTGTGGTTAAGGTACTTTTAATTCTGAATTTGGTTGCGTTCCGATAATTTTATTGTTGTAAGCGTTATGGAAATTTAAAAATATGGCATAAATACATAATTATACTAGCTGTACCCGCGGCTTTGCCTACGGAAACATAAGGTTATTGTTCATCACCCACACTCAATAGCGTGATAATTTGTACCATACAGCCTGAAAAACCCTTTAACAGATGTGGTTGCCAAATTTTATCTGGATCTGTTCAGTAGCACTGGTGTGAAACTCAAGCATATAAAAAGACAACATTTCTAAAAACGTCATTTTTGGCATCAGTATCGTTCCTAGGATGCATTAAGGTAGAGACAAACTGATCCCACGTGTGCAACGTATGCGATGCATTATGAAATCTGGGCAACTGACAATACAAACATTTTCTATGAAAATAAGTGATATAAAAACACTCTTTTCATATACATGCAACGTGTAACAAGTCTGTTTCTTAGTCATATTCTCTCATAGAAAAGAAAATGTTTGAATTGTAAGTTGCCCAGATGTCATAATGCATCGCATACGTTGCATACGTGGGATCAGTTTGTCTCTGGCTTTACACCTACCTTTTTCCAAAAATAATTTTAATGTGCAGTTTTAGCATCGTTACGATTTTATTATTATGTACCTATAGATTTGTAATGCAAACAGGTGTTTTTAAATATTTTATTGTTTAAATATAAAGTAGGTAGTACGATTTTCCTGTCCTTAATGAGATTCAAAATAAAACATCATCATGTCATGCAGTTTGAAACCCATCTTTCCGGTTTATAATTATACAGTTTAGAATATGTGAGACACAACAACATAGTCGTTTAGGGGTGTTTCTATCATTACAGCTAAAGCTAATATCGGTATGTCAGGATTGCGAGCAAGGTAAATATAGTAAATAAAACCAACATAGACTCTCCACCACTGAGAGTACTTGTATTTGGGTTAGTATTAGTAACATGAACTAGATCACAATATAATACTTTACACAATTATTACAAGATCATAAAATAAGGACAAGCTAGATATATATAAAAAGTCAGACTTCTTCAGCTGATCTACACAGAATGCCCCGCTTCGTCGAATGACCACCGCCTTTATAACATCGGGAAGGTTGATCCATATCGACGACTACCTTCCTTTGTCAACATTGCCCAGTGCTACCCGCTACCGATAGCAAATATAGATACAACAATTAATTATCTTTTGATTTTTGTTTATGTACCGGGTACCTTTTGTCTGTTTGCCAGACAGTAGTCAAAACTACTGTCAATATTGCCGTTGTCTATTCTAGTTCTACCTAGCCTTTTCCTAATTATGTTCGGGCCAGCTTCCAGCCAAACAAGATGCGGCTGAATACCAGTATTTTACACGAAGCGACTGCCATCAGACCTTCGCAACTCAATTACTGGGCAATGCCGATATCCTAAGGTTAGTACGGTTGTCAGACTTTCGAGATTCTAAATACCAGTAACAATTGACATAGGTAATCGTATGACACCCGGGACCGACAATTTATCGTGCTCTCCGAAGCACGGAGGGATTTCGATGTGTAACGAACGGTCACCCATCCACGGACTGACCGCGGCAAGCGCTGTTTAACCTTGCAAATCGTATGATCCGCACGGTTGTTATGTAGCCACGAGCCCCTCTGCCGTTATCTGTAATAACTTATAATTTTAAGACAACGTTTTAGAATGAAGTTTAGAAACACATTTAATTATTAACATTTATTATGATAATGCGCCAAAACATTTATTATGATAATTAATACCTACATAACTAACCAACTGCCTCGACTCCCTCGTTGTTGGTCTAGTGGTCGCAAGCGTGACTACTGAGCGTGATGTTTTGGTTTCAATCCCCAGATTGAGCAAAGCGTTATTGGGTTTTTCAGTGCGGAATTTCTCAGTAGCAGCCCGGAGTCTGGACTTGTGCCCGGTCGTTGGCAATAGACTCGCCCCCTATTACATGGGACGTAAAACATAATGGCGAAATGTGGGTGTACTGTACACCTCTGCCAACCCTTCGTGGAATACAGGCGTGAGTTTATAACTAACCTAATTTGCTTCTCCAAAACGGACCACATCCATAAATTCTTACCTAAATTAGACAGACTCAGCGAATTAAAAAGAGCAAACGATCTAATTTACTTGAGTGAGAATAGCTACCGATAGAAATCTGCGGGAGTAGTTTCTGCACTTAGGTTCAGCGAGGAAATGATCACGGACTGGTAGACTGCAGATTTTTCTCTACTTAGATAATGCAATGA
Organism: Amphipyra tragopoginis; assembly: GCA_905220435.1. NCBI lineage: Eukaryota > Metazoa > Arthropoda > Insecta > Lepidoptera > Noctuidae > Amphipyra > Amphipyra tragopoginis. The sequence goes on along the minus strand of HG992005.1, from coordinate 12,215,429 downwards.
GAGTTTTACCTGGAAAGTAGTGAAGAAAAAACTTTTAGCCACTTATTTCGGCTTTTCTTCCGGATTTTGAACTGTCTAAGATTTTGCAGTTCTTATGTTTGGGCCATAATTACTTTTGTGCAGTCGAGTGGCAAGTAATTTAGTGACCAAACATGTGTTAATAAAGAAATGTTTTGTAAATTTGTTTGATGATGATGATTCAGCCGAAAGATGTCTACTGCTGGACATAGGCCTCCCAAAATACGGGAGGTTTGCCAAAATCGCCACGCTTGGCAGGCGGGTTGGCGATCGTAATATATGGTTGTTAAAGTACTCAGAGAACGCTGCTGCTCATCCTCTAGTAAATCCCTTAGTCGTCTTTTACGACACTCATGGGAAGAGATGGGGTAATGTTATTCTTTACGTCTGGCACCACACGGAGTAACCTTGTTTACATCGCGGGAAATCGCGGTGTTGGCCGTAGAAAAAAAGTCTTAGTTGAGGAATTTTCGCGAGTGGACCGGAGTCATGAGTGCTGCTGAGCTGTTCCATCTCGCAAAGGACAAGGAGAAATATTCGGAGTTGATGGCCAACCTTCAGTAATTGGAGAGACACCAGAAGAAGAAAAATATATGGTGAGGAAATCTGCACCTACGTCAAAAAACGTTCTTGATTATAAATGTTTTTAAAGTCTACCCGTAACCACGACCAGTGCAATTCGGCCGAAACGTCGGGATGAAAGGTATTTTGTGCCTCTTAAAGTTTTTTACGCGAGTAGACCCGATTCTATATTTTTATAATGTTCTCGATGATGTCTCACCAGGCCAGCGTGATGGACTAAGGCTTTAACCCTTGTCAGTTTCAGAAGAGGCCCGTGTCCAGCAGTGGGGCAGTGTTGGGCTGATTAAGATGATAGTTCTAGCTACTGAAGTACTCGCAACTCGACTTTTGAAGCGTGCGATCTAGATTTCAATGGCGTTGTGTATATCTGTCTAATATATTTTTTTTAAATTATTATTTCACTTGGTCGCGCTTGACCCTAGTCGCACCTGATGGTAAGTGCAGACAGGGTCTAAGATGGAGCATACGAATCCAAGTAAAAGATATGGAGAGATTCCCCTATATCCCTCTGGGTCTCACATACACGCGACGGAACACAGTAAACTGCTTGGCGCCGACTTTAATGTGAGGGTGGAAGCCAGCCAGGCGGCCCATATAGATCCTATCACCAAGCGTGCTGGGTTTTGTTGTATCTTACAACACGCGTCTATTCCCAGCACAGATAACCCTATCTGTGATTCCCAGCGAGCGGTGAGGAAGTTTTATATTCTAGCCCGTCCCCACACGGGATAAAAATCAAAATCAAAGATCAGAATCAGGACGATTGAGAATAAATAGAAAATACAATATGCACATAATCGACTTCAAAAAATTATTTTTATTGAGGACACATCTTAAAAGCAGTTTATCTAAGTACTTTTCAAAGCTAAGCTACCTACGTTTTTTTAAACAAATCACATTTAACTTTATAAAAATCTTCCACGTAAACACTGAATGGAAAAATATTTGTATTTTGTTCGCACCTACAGCCATGTATTATTAAAACTTAATAGCACTCTGGGTTTTTTGGACGAGTGTGTAAGGACGAGTACCTCTCGTGGGACCGTGCGTCAATTCGTTTTTTTTCCAAGTTTTTTATAGTTTTACGTATTTATTTAATACAAACAAACTTTTGTTTACTTAGTTTTTGATTTTATGTTGTTGTCTTTACATATAATTTTATCTTATTGTAAGTTATTGTTTGTATGAATAGGTAAAGTTTTTGTTAGATCCTTAAAGAATTCGAATTCATAATTCAGAAAAGCAAATCTGCTAGAAATAATATGTTGTTCGGTATGTTTTCCGATGAATTTGTGTAACGTAGTATTAAAATGTAATAATAGCTTTAGGTTGAGTCGGTTAACTCGATGTTTGTGTTAGTTCTTAATTTGAATTTAGATCGATCTAACTAATGATTATTGTCAATTTTATGAAGCTAAAATAGAAATTTCTATCCTGTATGAGATTTGTCTTTATATATTTGTATTTATATATTTGTTTAAAATATACTTGTGTTACTGGATAAAAGAACAATTCATTCGGAACGATGTTGCGCTATTTTAAAACATTGTTTCGAAAATATGATCCCGATTGTAAATAACAATAGAGTTTTTCTAAATTCAGAATGTTACATATTCATTTCATTCATTCGTTGCTTTATAAATAAAATATTTGAAAACGGTAAAAGATACCAAATTGATTTAGGCTCGCATCACATTAAACTACAACGTAGTTGTCAGTAATCGGTTAACAAAAACAAAACATGGCTCTGAAACTGAATACGCTTACAGCCGTTTCAAAAGCGGCAGCTGCCTTTGGTCTAGCTGAACAACCAACCAATTGTAGCAAACCACAAAATCCATCACGTTGATATTACTAAAGTACTTGATCTCCATTTGAGTACCTTAAGTGTGGTTTGCACAGACTTACTGCAACAATACGACGACGAGCAACGAAGAACCGCAGTTAAACCACTGAACAAACACAGGCTAAGTAACTGTTTTGTGGTTGTTTACACAATTTATATTATAGTCCACTCCGGTCTATCTGAGCCGGGCTTTAGATTATTGCTTTTTCATATCAAAATAAATGGCGATCGGAATTTTTCGTCCTAAACTCTTCTAAAATATTTTTGATATCAATATCAAATAACAAACTACATTTTTAAACAAATTCTGATCTGTACTTACATGAATTGAAATAGTCAGAGGTGCAGGCCGGGGTTGAATTCAGACCCAAAATCTGTAAATGCAGTTTGCAATTTCATCAACACTTATGGACATTAACCTCAGTGCGTATACTCGTAGAAAGTGAGTTTCTGGCGCCGATCTGCCGGCAGTTATTCAGCGCAGGTAGTCTCTATACTGTGTGGTGAACCAGTGGCGACAAGCTCCGAACTTCGCTGACAAGTTCCGACCTGCTCCGATCAGCGATGGTAAGCCGTCATTTGTTGCTCTATTTGCAAGGGAACAAGGCGTATTTTTGTTAAAAATGCCAGCACCTGCTTCTACCCGCTTCCTTTAAGTAGCGGTTACCTGCACGGACCAGTTCCGATAAGCGCTGGTAGGTCGGCGCGGGTTACCTGCTTCCTTTATGTATACGCCCTAAGATCGCTTTCCAGTGTCTACAACGGTTAAGGTAGCTGCCCTTATTGTCCCATCTCAAATTTCAACCCTTTTTTTCTTTTTTTATTTCGTGTGAAAATCCTCTTGGATGCTGTTGATCTGGTCATTTTCAACCATGTATTTCAACTCTGTATTTACTTCAGTTATCTGAGGGTCTCGTGGCTAATTAAAAACTCGGCTGTCCCATTTCAAAACCTAGTAAGGGACACTTTTTACAAAAATCGTTTTATTGCATAATCTTGCTAACCTAGAAAGTCTCTACCAAATACAAAAACACCAGCGTTGAAAACTCACATACTAAGCAGATATATTTAAGCATCGATACCTAGTAAGTGCCATTCACTGCCTCTGATATGCCTCCACGAGTGACGATACTTAAGTACGTCCGAAGCACCCTGGGCAGTCAGCCCCGCTACCAATCTTGCTGACTGGCTAATCTTTTCACCACAGCATCAGCTATTTTTGTATAGCTCATGCTGACACGAGAGAAGAAGAACACTGCCTCTGATCATTTTAAAACCGAATAAGTCACTTTAACCACATGGTTTTATCTAACACTAGCTTTTGCTCGCGGCTTCGCTCCCGTTAATTTACGGATCCCTAATTTTTTGATCCCAAAATATAGCCTATAGCACTCAGGGATAACGTAGCTTCCTATTGGTGAAAGAATTTTGGAAATCGGATGAGTAATTTCGGAGATTACCTCCTACATACAAACAAACAAACAAACAAACAAACAAATTCTACCTCTTTATAATATTAGTATAGATAAATACTTTTCAAAGGCTGACCGATTTAAAGTTTATGCGCTCTCCTGTAAAATTTCGTTTTAAGCCCTTACTAGGTTTTGAAATGAGACAGCCGAACTACACGGTAACCAACAACAACATAATGATTCGCAAGGTTAAGCTACGCTTGCCGCGGTCAGTCCGTGGATGGGTGACTATTTGTTATACATCGGGAACCCTCCGTGCCTCAGAACCGTTGGTCCCGGGTGTCATACGAATATCATTGACAGTCGTTACGGGTAACCAGAAGCCCGAAAGCCTGACCACCGGTTTAACCTTAGGATGTCTGTATCGTCCAGTAATTAGGTTACGGTCTAATTTCAGTCGCTCCGTGTTAAATACTGGTATTCAGTTGCATCTGGGGGCCTACTCCCTAAGTCCGTCAACGAAGTTAGTCGCCCGTCCGAACGTAGCCCGATACGTAGGAGTGAACAAAACAATTGTCAAGTTCAACTTTTCGGACGGGCAAAAACATATCGGTAGTAGGGACAACTGCCAAATCGTGTTGTCATTCATTCTTAGTTCGGGGCCCGAAATAATTGTATGTCCGTAGGTGATAGGGAGTAGGAAACGCTCGTAACTGAGGCCGAAACCACGGACTTCGTGCTTAGGGAGTAGACCCCCTGGTTAGATTGAAAACTGACCCCAACATATGTAGTTGAGAAAAAGCTACGCAGAACAATTTACCTCCGTTTTCTGATGTAATATAGTTTAATAATAATTACATCCACCAAGAACTACGGCATAAAAATAAAGGAACATTGTTAGTAGCACAAGATTATCTAAAGCGATGGCGCAGCTCGTATTCACTAACGAAGATGCACATTACGCCAAGCCTGACCATAAAACAGATGTTAGTAAAGATCTTAATAATCCTCCGTGGAATTATGACTACAATGTAGGAGGCAAAATTCATTTAATAGAATCTAAAGTGCAATTAATGCACTACTTAGGTAAAAGTGAACCATTTTGGAGCTTTGTACATCTTGGTGTCTACTATCGCAATTTGGCACTTCATTTAATAATTTACGAGGGAAAACAGTAAACAATTATGAGTACAAAGGTACTGCTTATTTTAATAGAAATGTATGTCAATAGATCTGCTAAAGAGGAACTGGAGAAATGAAATATAGACATACACAGAATTGTGTAGAAATAGAAAGAGGAGAAAATATGTGAGGAGCTAACCTAAAATAACAGAAAAGTTAGTAAATGTACATACCTACATAAACATCAATAAAAACATACTTATATCGGGTGTAAAAATACCCTTAACGATAACGAAAACTACATATTCTACCCATCATTGGGATCACTTTGTTCTACCAGACCCTGGGAATACATTGATTCCGGAGATACTGAAGGTCAAAGTCAACATTAAATTTTTTAGTTTTTTCCAGAAACGTATTCTAAGTGATAATACTAAACTTTCTTCCAAATAAACATTATCAATTTTTCCTAACAAATTACGCATTTGAAGTTACAAAAACGCAATGAATATGAAACGCACACAACCGCATTGGCTCAGCTGTGTAGCCGCTGCACGACCCACACAGGTACATTCGGTTACGTGCATTACATTACGCACTACAAAATAACATAGTTTTTTTATGCCTAAAAATAAAAGTCGTTTCCCAGAAATTATTTTTAGTCAATGTTATTTAGTTTGATGTACAGAGTGCGTAGATTTCGGCTATGTGATGGGTCTTTTTACACCCTGTATAAATTAACAAATAAAAGAAACAATATTTACATTATTACAAATAAAAGTGTATACAAATAACGAAAAATAGATCATATTAAAACTATAAACTTGGCGAGAGGAGCATTAGCATTGCCATACAACGTGGCAATGCTGCCAGCCTTCTGGGCACGTTACCAGTAGACAGCGATGCGGAGGAATATTTTGATGCCCTATTTTAGATTATAGTTTTATTAGGATATAATATTTTTCGTTATTTGAATATACCTTTATTCGTAATTATGTAAATATTGTTTCTTTTATTTGTTACTATAACAACTTATATAAATATGTTATTCTATTTTAAACAGGTCTCGCCAATAACTGCCCGGTTACGTAGAAATCGTCCCCTAGGACGACCTACAGCAGTCAAATAGAAAAAAAAATATTTTCATTTAGTAGCGTATCTTCAAAGGTGAGATTTACTTTTAATTTTTTTAAGACTGAAAGTTTTTATTATTAGAAATGGAATGGAACAAAATCAAGATCAAAGGCAGAGTTAAAAAAAAAATATTTATCCAGATTATCATAAAGCAATCCCTTTAAAGCTATAAAAGAGCGTAAAAACCTTTTAAACTCTGGCTGAATAAAACACTTTGCAATCATTCCTTTCCCAGCAAAACATGTTTTAACTATAAATTGCTCGGCAGTAGTTTTTAGTGTTCATTTTGTATGCCCTATTCGCAGCGTTAATGCCCCAACAGGTTCTGTGTATAAAAGTAAAGCACTTTAATTTCCTTTGTGTAATTTAGTATTTAAGGGAGGCTTATCAAGCGCAGAACGGATAGTGCTGTCTGCTGTCTCATTTCCCCGTGACAGGGACAGAGCGCTTGTACAGCTAATCCCGTGGACAATAAGCTGTGTGGTGGGATTCCTGGGTTTTGTGACATTATTTTAAGGCTTCATATAGGCATAAAAGCTTTGAGCTGAAATCGGAAAATATTGCAATTTTAAATCTATTGTTCTTAATTCCAGTAATAATAATATGTTTCTTGTAGGTAGGTATATTTTTATATAATTAAGCTAATTCATAAACTCATCCCTGTATTCCCCGAGGGGTTGGTAGAGGTGTATAGTACACCCACATTTCGCCGTTATGTTTACGTGCCATGTAATAGGGGGCGAGCCTATTGCCACAAATCCAGACTCCGGGCTGGCTACTAAGAAATTCGACACAGAAAATTCCAATAACACTTTGTCTGACCTGGAGATTGAACCCAGGACCTCACGCTCAGCAGTCGCGCTTACGACCGCTAGACTACCGAGGCAGTCTAATTCTTCTGAGAAAAAACACTACAAATAAATAAGAGAAGATTTATTTAGTAGCTATAGGCTAAAAAAGTTAAGACACTTGTTAAAACTGTGTTTAACGTCAATTTCCATATACAGAAAAGATGTTTAAGCTCTGTTTAGTCTAAATAACTGCTAAAATCGATTTTGTGGTAAAGCAGTATTAGTGTATTATTTTACCAAAATGTTCACATGAAACGCTTGTGCTACAAAATCATTCACCACAATAAAGCAACGGATTAGATTTGAACTTAGAACATTACCAGTCCCGGTGTGTTCCCATCCTTACAGTATTAAAACCGTCTCTATTATACAGGGTGTAAAAAATTAACTCTAAGAATTTTGTGGGGTTACTCGGTATCGTAAATTAAACAACTTTCGTAGAAAAACTTTTCGAAATTCGCGTATTTCTTTAATTACTTTTCATAGAATGAAAAAAAAAAAACTTAATATGAATGGGAATAAAAAAAATACACGAATTTCGAAAATTTGTTCTACGAAAGTTTTTCAATTTCTGATGCTGAATTACTCCACAAAGTTAGAACCCCAGACCCCTTTAACACTGTGTATAAGGTACTACTGCGTGCACACAGATAATTTGTGCTAGATTTTTTCATAAACACAGATTAATGATAAAGCGTTCGTTTGTGCTTCGTTTCTTTAACGTTTTTGTTACAATGCTCCCATAATGTTTAATGGGTCATATCAAGAGTGTTTTTGTTCTGTTGTTCGTTTGAACATTAAGGAGCCATAAAAAGCTTTGTAAATAGCTATTATGGAGAACGCAGCAAAGATTTTCTTTCAATTAGTTTGTCTGAGATCAAGTCGTAATTCATTTTTAAGTTTATCTTCAAACATTGTATTTTAAAAATTTTAAAGCAACTTTTGGCATTTAATTATGAGAGCCTTTTGAAAACTCACCGATTGTGGAAAAATAAACAACAGATTATGAGGGCTAAGGTTTTAAATTTTTTATGGTCTTTTGTAAGCTGTCACTCTCACTCACACAAAATAGAAATTTCGATAAAAATCTTGATAGGTTGAATACATGATGAAGGTAAGGTTTAACTTTCGACACAAAATACATTTCTTTCCCGCCTTTAAAAAACCTAGGTACACCTATCCCTAAAATTACTACAAGTCAGTTGCTGGCAACACTGGACAACGTTTAGAAGATAAAGAACCTGGATCAATGTATCCGATATTATAAAAGTTTTTGTCATTTGACGGAGCTCGCTTTCTGTGTCGATCAGCCGAAGAAGTCGGACCTTTGTTATCGGACTAGCTTGTCCTTATTATTTTTCTGCTCTTGTGTAAATTAACACATTCAAGTCCAACACACTTTTCATAGACCTGATACGCCATGCTGCCGTACATATTGCTAGTGGACCTTCCAGGACAGTCTTCGGCATTACGTTTGCGGTAAGAGTGAACCCTCGAGAAGGGTTGGCAATAGGTTAAAAACCGTGTCATAAAACACGCTACTACGTAGTAAAATAGTATTTTCAGGGGGAGGGGTTTTGTTCTAATTTAATGACGATGTATTTTCTAAGAAAAACCTACATTTAAAATAAGGCCTCTACGACGGCACCTGGCATCGCGAATGCGACAAGAAGGTGCTCCCCGAAGGGCACCCGGCACTGAACTTATTAATAAATTGTGACCTAGCTCATATTACTAAACATTAAGGCGCTTCACCCAAAGAAAGTTGCGCCACTTCAAAAAAAAAAAGCATCATTTTTGTCAACACACAACATAATTTCGTACGTACAACATTTTAGTCAAGTGTTGTAGAAAGAACAATGGTCACTTTGTACTAGGAAAAAACAGAAATTGTTCCCGAGATGAAACTGTCACCAATATATTAGTGCATTGTTAGTGTATTTATTGGATATCTTCGTTTATTTTTAAAAGATGGGGAATTATAGATAATCTTATTATAAAAATACTATTTTATTTATCAGAACGCTGTATAAAATATCTAACTTCGAACGCATCCGTAATTACTTACGTTACTAGAGAAGTCCATACTTTTTCTAGTCTATTATGATTTTATTTCATAAATCGAAATAAAATCCCAGGGAATGTCAACCGTATAAACTCACATCAATATTATACTAAGCTTAGCCACTAATAGAATTTGATGTTACTTCGTGGTAAATTGTTTTAATAAAGCCATGAATTAGATAAAAAACTAATGAGATTAAATCTAAAAATCGATACTGTCATAAATCGATTGATTACGTCCCTCCCTATTCTTGACAAGTAAAAATAAATTGACGGTTTTCTGTAGCTAGCTACTATTAACTAATCTGTGGTTTTCTGCGCTGACTGTGTCCATGGTAACCATGTCGTTGTAGTTTCGGCGACGACTGTGTTCTCCTCGCTTATTGTTACAATATTCTTTGGTGTTCTGTGCGATTTTATATTATTTTCCCTTTTTTTTATATTTTTGCATTGCTTACAGACTCCGATTGATCTTCTACTCTTGTTGACTTGGCATTCGTTTAATGGACTTGGAATTGCATCACGTTTTGAATCTGTTAATGGAAGTGGCAAAATATCTTGTCTCTCCGACCTTTTAAAAATATATTGAAGGCTGTACTTATTTATATTTATGTAGGCGAATGAAACGACATTATGTTTCATCAAGTTACGTTTTGTTAGATTTTACTAGTCCAAGCATGTTAGCCGAGTGATCATTGTTCTTTCGAGAAGTCGAACACCAAATATCAACAATAGAGCTTCTGGATTCGAAGTTTTAGCGATAAGTACCAAAAACGGCCGTTTTAGCATTAATTACTAAAACATCTAACCTAGGATGTCAAGTGTTGTTTTTTGGTGTTCGAAAATTTCTACAACACTTGACTAAAATGTTGTACAACGTACGAAATTTCAATATGTTGTGTTGACAGAAATAATGCTTTTTTTCTGAAGTGGCGCCATTTTCGGTAGGGGAAGCGCCTTAACCCAAATATAAGTACTCCCAATGCCTGCAATATACCTGACATACAGATATTAGCTATAACTGTAATGATAGACTCTCTCCTAAACAATTCAATTAGCTCTCGGTGACACTATGTAACATAACAAAGGACGTACACAGACGTGACAATTATTCAATTTAGAGATCATTTATAATCTATTGAAGCCCTAATATCCTAATTCAAGTCATCATGTCATGATTTGGTCATAAATGGTATTGATGGGGGACTTAATTATTCGATTTTCAATTATTATATTTGATCATGCGTTAATTCCAGCTGCTGTTAATATGAAATTGACATCTATTTTGCCATTAACTGTTTCAAACAGCGTGTCAATTACTCATCATTGATTAAAAGGATGGTAAATTATCTGTATAATCTGTGCGGGATGGATTAATAATAAGATTTCTTTCCATCACTGGACAAGGGAGTCGTAAGAGGCGAAGAAATTGGCACCATAATTATGGCTGAAAAATGGGACGTGGGAACATGGGAGTATAGTACAGGGCCAAGTACTTCGGAAACCCAGGTACTCTCCGAGAGATCGCCAGCAACACCAAGAGTGTGCTGGCCTTTTTCGAGGAGTTTTGGATCGAGTGAGATTATACTTACCACCAGTCACGCAAAATACGCGCTCAGACGTGGAGTTGCGGACACCAGCCCGTTGTACCTTATACAAGGTTAGTCAGAAAGGGGGTACTAATCCGAAAGGGTGTTAAAGTACCCATAATAATGAGTAACTTTTGTTATACCACTTTCCCCAAAAGTCAATAGTTTAAGAGAAATAGCTGTTCAAAAATTACATAAAAAATATGGTAAAATCCATGTATCCTCAGCTATGATCAGCTGTGTTTACGTTTGAGGTCATATTTGGGGTCACGAATTAGACGCTCCACATTCTGAATTCGTAACTAAAGTAGGGACAAAGAATTTAGAAAAAACGAAATTTGAAATTATTTTACATGGAAATAAAAATTATCGAATTTTGAAGTTTTAACACTTGATTTAAAACCGTCATCAGTGATACTTTAAGTGGCCTTCGGATTAGTACCCCCTTTCCGACTAACCTTGTATACAAGGTGTAACATAAATAACACACAACCTCTTAAGGGGTCACTGTACTCATCATTATGAACAACTTTTACTATGGGACAAAACCTGAAAACGCGAAAAAAAACCAGCTGTTCACTACATTTATGTTCGCATTACTCGTCAAAATGTATGGAACAGCTGTTTTTTTTTCGCGATATCAGATTTGTTCCCATAGTAAAAGTTGTTCATAATGATGAGTACAATCTTCCATTTCGGTTTGTAGAGTGTTTACAATTTCACCCTGTAGATTTATTGTTGGCCTCTATGTGGATACCTACATAATTTCTTATTATACCAGAAGTATTAAAATTGTGTATTAAAAGAGCTTCCACAAATAACCAGGGGAGGTAGCTAATTGATGCAGCTGTTTGTACATTCAAATGTATTTATAATTTAACCATTAAATTACTCATAATGAAACTATTTTATATCCTAGAATATTGCTTATAAAATGAAACAAGGAAATCCCATTAGGTATAAGATTTCTTTTAATTCATTTACGCAAATCAATTACAAAATATTCCGCTGGCATCATTTACACAGAAGCGTAACAATATAATACCTATGTAAATATTCAAGAAAATAATACAAAAATCTTTGGTTCAATAAACTCGTGTCTTATTTTCGAGTACCGTAAGCAGTGTTGCCAGACGTCCCGCTTTTGGTGGGACGTCCCGTTTGTCAGCCCTCTCAGGAGGCGTCCCGCTAGCACCCTGAGCGAGAAGCCTAACATTCCGCTATTTTACTTAAGAAGGTAATATTGGCGCCGTTATTTAAAAATAATGATTTCATTAAAAAATATTTTAGTGATTTTGTTTAGGGAGTTTTATTAAGCCTTGTACGGACTATGCGTTCCAATGTACGCGTGGTCGGTTACGCTTACGCAGGAACGCTTAGTCCGGACAAGGCTTAAGACAGGCACCTCCATACCAATACTAAGCGTTCCTGTGTACGCGTAACCGACTACGCGTACATTGGAACGCTTAATCCGTACAAGGCTTTAGAATTAAAGGGTTTTTATAGTTTTTTTTCCATTCAAGTCCCGGTATTTGGAAAAAAAAAACTGGCTACACTAACCAAAAGGTTTTTTATTATATACCTATTTTCATAGTGACCGATTATTTTCAACGAACGCTACTATCACATTTCGTGTGTTTTTGTTTTAATTATGGGGAGACGAACCATTAGACAACTCATAACTTGCACGATAACACCACTTTTTAATATTTATGAACTTAAAAAAGGTGTTCCCTGATAGACAAGGTCCATACATAATACTCACCGAAATTATCTGGTGTGTTTTATTTAACTGGGACAGTTGGGGCAGTCATAACCTACTGCTACAGTCTGACATGGATCTAAATGAATGTGGCGAAATAGAGAACTAACATGAAATGTACTGGATTTGAGAGATTTTTGTCATCTTCCTTCACAAGCAGTGCCACCATCCACGTTCATTTAAAGCCATGTCGGATTTGTACAGACGCCAGCATATAAAGCTACTACAATCTGTCAAACTTTAATAGATTTTCATCTTTATCGCAAAAGCATTAGGTTCAAGGTTGATTGGGAAAATTTGACAGTTTCGGATAGCTTAATGTGCTGGCGTCTGTACATGCAAACTTTCTTAGGAGACATTTCCAAAAATTATATAACAGCAATATTGACATTTCACACTGTTTAGAACAGAAAATATTTGAATGTTTTCAGAATTCTTATAGATTTATCAAAAAATCCTCGTTCAAAAATTCCAAGAAATTAAAATGCTCCTGGCGCGTCCGACAGTGTAATGAAAATGGACTTTTACGAATTTCCACATTTTATTTACGACTGTGCAATTATATGAGAAATGTTGGAGCACAAAGCGAAAAGTGTAACAAGATGTAGGTACTTAAATTTTAAAAAGTCTGGTAAGTTTCGTTAAAAGTAGAGCCGTGAAGGGATGCCATTTTTATATGACAAGCAAGTAAACTACTTTCAACCTTACTTGTTGCATTATTAAGTTTAAAATATACATAATAAACTTGTTCCTGGCTCAAGTACATTTAGTTAAGCTTCAAAGATACCCTAATAGTAATAATGTGCAATAGCTCATTATGAGTACTGTTGAAAATGGGCTTATATGCACCACTACAATCAATGGCCTATATACAGTCACCGGCATAATTAGCGGAACGCAACAAAAAACCGTGTTTTTTCCATGATTTTGTATTGTTTATTAATGTTTTTGTTTAAATATTTTATAATTAGGGTTAATTGAATTAAAAGGACAAATAATCAATAATCATTTAATTGAATTTGGCAATTTAAATCTTTAATTTGCTAAAATATCCATTTTTTAACTTTCGGCGCATATTTTTTGGAATAATTAATTTGCTATTTATTTTAGTTTCTTGTTTGTTTTATCCCCGTTTCTATACTGCTAGGGTCCTTATCAGTATTATGACATGTTTTTCCATGCCATTTATCACGCTATAAAACGTACCCGAGAAACGCCAGAGCGGGTCACCAGTGTCATTTATATTTAAAAGAATAGAGACATGGAAAATGCCTGGAGACCCTTCAGATCTCGCCAATAACTGCCCGGTTACGTAGAAACCGTCCCCTAGGACGACCTACAGCAGTCAAATAGAAAAAAAAAAAAACATGGAAAATGCAAAGTAAGTTTACTTTTAAAACAACAAGCCAAACATTTAATACAAATATTACTTAGTAATCTTTATCAATGTTCAAATCCGAATAAATTATACTAGACTTCCAACAAAAGCTTACCAAAGTATAAAAGCTCAATCAAAGTTATCAACATATTATTAATATTTCATATCTAAGTTGGATGAAGTATTTTACGTAAAATTTCAAATACCTTATGAATAAATATTCCACTTCATTCTTATTGTTCGAGTTGGAATCGTACATAAAACAGTCATGAATATTAAAATGACTTCTATTTATAAACCAAAAAGTTTTGATATGAACGTAAGGGCAGAAAAACTGGATTGTTTTCTAGATTATCGGTGTAAATGCAGCCTAACGGACCGGTTGTACACCAGCTCCGAACGGCGACCAGGAGAATGGCAAGGCCTATACTCTACAAGTAGATAGTTTGTTTAGCAAAGCCTCTGTCGGCGCACGCGACGCTAAACCGAAAGCGAACCGTTGTAAACGATCGAATTTCAAAGTTTGAATTTAATTTTGGAATTATTTTGTGAATTGAATTTTTTGTGGAGTGTCCTTTTATAAAGTAAGTTTTTCCTTGTTAATTATTACTGTAATAACATTTTTAATTACTGCATGTCCGTAAAATGGTTGTGCCCTTACATTAAAATTAAACTTAGTCTCTGTTATCTTTTTATTATCATGCGGCCAGTGTGCATCTCTTTTAATGAAGTTTTTATAATTAAAAAGAGGGATTGCTGGGATTCCATTATTTCAACTACTGATATTTCAAACCATTGTTTTTTTTAATACCAGGCGTTCTTTTGTTTAGTAAACTGTTTTTATATTCAGTAACAAAACCGCGTACTTTAATAAAATGCAGCAAAAAAACGAACACTAAAATCCTTTTTGAAACTAAAAATTGCGTTAATCTAGTTTATTTCCAACCTACAGAAGACTTGAAGGAAAATACAATTATGAATTGATTAATTTATTCCTATCCACTTGTTGGCCATTTGTACCATTGTAACAGCAAGCGGTGAGGCTAGAACAATAGACTAATCTTATATTCCTGAGAGTGCTCACAATCCGATAAACGCATATAGCATTACTGATACAGCTGTCTTTGTTCATTCATTATTATCTGGACCTTTACGTCGTGTGAATAGGTATTTGTATTTTTATTTTTTAATTCGACTACTAATTGGTGTTGCGATTTTTGCTAATTAACCGTAGGCATCGAAAAATCGTTTAATGTTGCAATTAAAGCGAAATTCTTGGGAATGTTTACAATAAACAGTAGTTCTAATTGGCAAATGAAATTGCAGAATTATTAACAAAAAAAAATGGCTAGGAGTTTTTTAACCGACTTCAAAAAGGAGGAGGTATTTTTTTATTTATTTTATTATTGTTACCTCAGATCTCCGTCATTTATGAACCGATTCGAAAAATCCTTATTTTGTTTGAGAGGGTATGCTTTCCGTTTTGTCCCTCAATTTTATCAAAATCGATTCAGCGCTTTTTGAAAAAATCAATAAAAACAAAAAAAATATATATGCACAAATCGTACATAGACGACGTTCTAGTTGTAGTATTGGTCCGAGAATTTGTACACTATTGTAATTGTACCTAATTTGTGGCACTAAAATATCTGAAATAAAAGAATTAAAAAAAAAGTAATAAACGACTTGAAAAAAAAAAACTAAACGGAGTAAAATAATTACCATATAATAAAATTATCAGTTTCAGAAGTCGGTGTAATTCCACGCTGAAACAAAGTGAATGCACCGACTTTTGAAACTGATAATTTTATTAATTATAATTATTTTACTCCGTTTAGTTTTTTTTTTTTGAAGTCGGTTATTGTTTAATAAGCCAGGATGCATTGTTCTAGCCTATTTCCAACGATGTGGGGTCAGCTTCCAGTCTAACCTGATACGGCTGTATATCAGTATTTTACACGGAGCGACAGCCATCAGACGTCTGCAACCCAGTTACTGGGTAATGTCAGTATCCTAAGGTTAGACCGGTTGTCAGTCTTTCAGGTTTCTGACTAACGACTGTCATGGGTACTCATATAACACCGGGAACCGACGGCTTAGCGTGTACTTCGAGGCGAGGAGGGGCCTCAGTGTTTATCGCGTTAGCTCAGCTTAAAACCTCGACACGGTAATTATAGACACAATAGATAAGACAATTAAATGTCGTCCTGGGACGACGGGCGCTATGCAACCTTGCAAATCCTATGATTTGCGCAGTTGTTAATTAGCCACGAGCCCCTCAATGCAAGGACACATTCATATTAATAAATAGAAAATCACACCTGGCTAATTATAATGATCCAAACACTTGTTTTGGTACGGTAAGCACTAGAGCGTAGCGCTTATTATACCAAATTGCTTACAACACGGCGCTACTTAATTTAAGATCACATAAGGGGCAAATATTTTTAAATTTGGTGAATCATATTTCGTTTAATACTCGTAATCTTAAGGCCTCTACACACCAAAACTGGCCCGGCGGCTTTACCCGGCGAGTTATGCTGGCGGGTTATTGCGGCCAACTAACGCGAACTAAGCGAGCGAACATGACGCAAAACAAGCCCGGCGGCATAACCCGCCGGGTAAAGCCACCAGGCTTTGGTGTGTAGTGTAGAGGCCAAGTGTTTAGAGCAACGCGGTTGACATATTCGGGAGTGGCTATGGGGAACATTTTCCCTCTGTCAACTCGCTTAGGCCCCATTTGACAGTTCGTGTCAAATGGGGCCTAATGTTGTTTTATTTTTAATGTGTGAATGTCGTTACTACAGTTTAGAATGCATGTGTGTGAGAATCTCCCGCAACAAAAAATGACTAAAGGCACGGTCTTGCATGCATTATGACGTCACATTTGCGTACAAGTTGCTTACATTGGAAACATGTTTTCGAGAGTGTGCAAATTGCATGCAGGTTTTACTTGCATACAAGTGGAGATGTTCAACGATTGAGTTGGACATCATGGGTGTCAATCACTCGTTCGCAATTCGAAAAGTGCAACTAACGTATGCGCGTTCAATTAGCACGTCACTTGAATAAAAAATGTACAAGCTCAAACTACCTCATACAAGTTGTAGGTTGTATGCAGGCTTGTTCAAGTTGTATGCAATTTGCAACTTGCATACAAGTAACATGCCTAATGGAATCGCGCCTTAATGAGGTCGGCCGCGTTGATCTAAGTTCGTAATCATGACTATAAGTGGACTGCAGATCCAGACAGCAGTTGTCACGCAGTTGCACTGACTGCATCTTAACTGCTTTCAAGCTGCATTTAGCAATTGCATAGTTTGCGGTTGCGACTGTATGTGCAAATGATGATGAATATGAAATGCAATATGATTCACCAAACGTGATGTTATTAGCCCTTTGACTTTATTTAATGACGTTATAATGACAAGTTAATTAATGTTGATTAATTTTACTACCGATCCTTTTATTTATACTTCTTTTTATGTGTATGGATAAACTTTATTTACTAAATTATAATGAAAACAATATAAAAAATATGCGAATAAACTTATTAATACATATTTACACTCAGAAGCAATGAATCTGGGTCACCGACATAAACCTTTTTAACTCGGAAATTAAGAATGATAGATTATTCAAATAAAAAGTATTTAATGTAGTAGTACTAAATACATAACACTTTTTAAATAGTCTACTAGTCTAAATACTTTTTATTTGTAAAAGTATTCTTAGTTTCCGAGATATTAAGGTTAATGTTGGTGACCCGGATTCATTGCTCCCGAATGTAGATTGACATATTTTGTAAGATTGGTTTCGTTCCGTTAAAATTTGAAAAATGGCGATTATAAAATTATGACGTAAAAATATTAAATATCATCACTATTCTGAAACGTATTAAATAATTAGATCAAAATAATGTCCCAAAAGCTCATATTCTAACTGATTTAATTATTTTTAGCATTGCTCTTAATGTAATAATTATACGGGAAATAATTAACCACGGATGTAATTACCAACCTCAAAAACGTGTTAATTAGAATCGTAAGCTTCTAGTTTTAGGTAGAGTCAGCACGATAATTTAATAAATATTTTGGAACTGCGAAATAACATGTTTATAGAAGCTTTTGATTGTTGTAAATGGACTATTTCATGTATTCTCTGCTCTATCATAATTTATTACACAAAATAAAAATTAGAAAGTACTAATTTATAAATCCTTTTAAGACTTTGTACATTGACTATTTACCTAGTTTTGATGCTGTCTGTACCACGAACAATGTTACCACAGCACTAATTACTGCACAAATAGGCGCAGGCATGTCTATCTGTCCGGGCGGATGGAAAATATTTTAATTAAATGGCAACTGTTTCAACACGGATAATACAGACATTTCTAGCATTTTGCTAGTATGTTGTGTTTGTTTCTGTCTAATTTGTCGTCTGTACTTTCATGCTGGCAAGCAGTCGTTATAATTTCAAAGAATTTTAATTTAATTTGGTATCTGAGTAAAGGTACAAGTCCGAGACGGGCTGCAAACTGCAGACTGCAACCGCAGACTGCAAATCGCCATCGGAATAGCGCCTTTAAGGTGAGCACTTTAAAGGTGCTATTCCGACAGCGACTGCAAAACTGCAACCGCAGACCGCAGCTGCAGACCGCACCGCAAGCGATACTACTTTTGCAGTTTGCGGTCTCCAGCCCGTCTCGGACTTTTGCTTTCGAAAGTCTTTCAAAAGTGACACTTTTCCTGAAACATTTGATTAATAGAATGGAAAAAGGGCTGATTATATTATTACCCACTACTTTGTACTTTGTCCCATTCTATTAATTATAATTATTAATTATGCTTCTTCGGGTTTAGATTTTTAATTATTTTTAATTATTGCCATCATTGAGATGATAGTACACCTATTTTTTGAAAATTTCAACTGGTTATCTATCACGGTTTAAAAGATACAGCCCTGTGACAACAGACGGACAGACAGACAGACGGCGTAGGCTTAGGAAATATGGTCCCTTTGCCACGAGTACGAAATCCTAATGGTGAAGGCACACTTATCCGAGCCGAACGCATCGAACGAAACGAATTTTAGAATTCTGTGTATGAAATCTTATGGAACCTCGCACACTTGCCCGTGTCGAATCGTCCGAATCTGGAAGAACCCCAGAAATCCGAGACGAATTCGGATGACGTCATCAGATTCGGCGCGGCTTATGCGGTCGACTCGACCGATGCGCTCGCTCATTCATCTTCCATTAATAAAGCACTGACAATAGAGTAATAACAGTGCGACAGGCGTAAAGGAAACAGAAACGATTTCTTCGGCGCGGTCGATTCTTTCGGTGCGGATATGTATGCGAGGCTTCCTTGATTTCGATTCGTCCGACGCGTTTGGCCCGGATAAGTGTGCGTTCACCTTTAAAAGGATTTTCAACTACTATACTTCTTAATCCATTTTCCTAAGATACTGTAGTTCTTACAATTTCTTTGAAACGGCCTTTAACCCTTTCCCTATCCCGTGAATCATTGGTTAATTATTGTGTCTGCTACCTGGACAGTGAACCTGGAGCCCAATTCTACTAACAGAAATTTTTATCAATTGCAACTGAATCGTTCATTCAGACAGTTTTCGTTTACAAAAACTATCAAATTATTTGACAACAAAAGCAAACTTTTTGACAGTTATCGTAAACGAAAACTGGGGCCCAATTCTCCTAAAATAAATCTTGATAAGTCACAACTGAACCAAGGCCGAACCGTTCATTCAGACAGGGGCCCAATTCTCCTAAAATAAATTGTTGCCAAACGCAATCGAACCACAACCGTCAGTCAGTTTTTGTTTTCGAAAACTTTCAAAATGATTGATTTTGTTTTTTGTGTCAAACAATTTGATAGCTTTTGAAATTGAGAACTGTCGGAATGAACGGTTCGGTTGTGATTTATCCAGATATATTTTAGGAGAATTAGGCCCCAGTTCTCAATTTCAAAAGCTATCAAATTGTTTGACACAAAAATCAAAATCAATCATTTTGAAAGTTTTCGAAAACAAAAACTGGCTGACGGTTGTGGTTCGATTGCCTTTGGCAACAATTTATTTTAGGAGAATTGGACCCCTGTTCGTATAAACGATTCAGTTGCAACTGATAGAAGTTTCTGTGAGTAGAATTAGCCCCCTGTTAACTTAACTACATCTGTTGCAAATTTGAAATCCAATTTATCTTTACAATCCTTAATAAATTTTTTTTCTTTACAATTTTTCATGCGAAACTGCATATTCCTGTGGTCGAATTAAAAACAAGAGCTTCAATATTCATACTACGGGCTTAATATTCTTTTTCCTTTACGAGTAGGAAGCATCAAAAGCCGGGTTGATTATTTACCAATACCGTCCTGGGATTCGGTTTTTGTAGTTTACGGTTACATATCTGTTCGGAAAGACAAATTTTATGCAAAACTGGAATTGAGCTGGATAGAAACTAAATGTCGCATGTGTAAACAGGATGTAAACGAATTCTTTTTTTAACCACTTTGTTTATTACTGGTATTAGCCCGCAAAGGATTTTCCTCGATTAATAATAAAATTCTTTTTTTTGTCTTGCGGTAGACGTATGTACGTTCGTATTTAAACTACCTAATAAGGTTTCAATAAAAAATTATGCAAAAAGAAAAAAGTGTGATTGAACTTCGATGCCACGCGTAAATAAATGAAAGCACGGCGACACAGCTGGCGGGCACAACTAGCGCGATATCGCTCTGCACGATCAATTAATTCGGGGCGCTAAAATGACTCAAAAACAGAACACCATGTTTTTTTTTTTCCTTTTTCTGTCTTTATCATCAGTAGACCGATTTTCCGGTTAAGCCACGCTTGCCGAGGTTGGTCTGTGGATGGGTGACCATTTACCATAGCGAGTTTCCTCCGTGCCTCGGAAAGCACGTAAAGCCGTTGGTCCCGGCTGTCATTTGTAGATCTTTGACAGTCGTTACTGTTGGTCAGAAGCCAGAAAGTCTGACAACCAGTCTTACCAAGAGTATCGTATTACCCAGTCACTGGGTTGTGGAGGTCTGATAGGCAGTCGCTCCATGTAAAATACTGATATTCAGCTGCATCCGGTTCGACTGGAAGCCGACCCCAACATAGTTGGGAAAAGGCTAGGCAGATGATGATCATCAGTAGATCGCGCGGTTTAAAGAAAATACACGAATTTATTTACAGGCTATATGAGTTTCTGAGTGGTCTTGGATTCCAAAAGACTGTCATACACCTTGGTTGACTAAAACAGGGGCCTAATTCTCCTAAAATAAATCTTGATAAATCACAACCGAACCAAGGCCGAACCGTTCATTCAGACAGTTCTCAATTTCAAAAGCTGTCGAATGGTTTGATACAAAAAACAAAATCAATAATTTTGAAAGTTTTCGAAAACAAAAACTGACTGACGGTTGTGGTTCGATTGCGTTTGGCAACAATTTATTTTGGGAGAATTAGGCCCCAGCACGTAATAGGTACCTAAGTTATAAAATATCATTTCATTTCTGTAAGCAGGAATTACCACATATGATTGTTCAAGGCCAATAGTCTATCTACAGACTTTATCCTGTTGTTATTGATGACTACGAAATAATCAGCAATCGCTCGTGTTACGTCATCATCAAGAGCAATCAAAGATTTCTTTCTCCAAAGCAAACCGTATCCATTATCTGTTATACTAGGTTAGTCGGAAAGGGGGTACTAATCCGCGTCCATTTAAATTATCACAGATGAATGTTTAAAAGCAAGTGTTAAATTTCAAAATTCGATCACTTTTATTTTAATACCAAATGGCATTATTTGACTTTAAAAAAAAACTTCATTTCCGCTTTAGTTACGAATTCAGAAAATGGAGTTTATAATTCGTGACTACGAATATGACCTAAAATGTAAATACATCTGATCATAGCGGAGGATATAAGCAGCGTTATTATAGCAATTGTGTGAATGTTTAATCTGTTTAGTACTGTAATTATAGACAGAATAAATAAACAATGGCGGCCGTACCGTTTTCGGTACACTTGGGCGGTTGGTATTAATGGTACCTACAAATCAAACTTGGAAATGTATTTAGAAATTATGTAAGTAAATAAAATAAAAAAGATTTTGGCATATTTTTTAAGAAATCTTTGAACAGCTATTGCTCTAAAGCCATTGACTTTTGGGGAAAGTTGTAGAACTAAAATTGTTCAATAACATGGGTACTTTAACAACCTTTAGTACCGGATTAGTACGCACGGCTACAGATCAAGCTACACATTTCCAGTGTAAGCTGATCTCGCATTGTTTAGGATTTCCTTACAGTGAGAGGTCAGTGTAAACTGGAAAAGTATAGCTTGATGTGTAGCCGTGTGTACCTTTTTTCCGACTAACATTGTATATCTCTACTAGATTTTTTATGCTATGTTTTTATAGATGATCTCGCAACTTCCTATCCACCTAAATTATTAGACTGACGAGCATAATTTTCTATGCCAGTGACTTCTCATAACAGCAATCGAGAACCGGAGCTCCGCTGTGATGTAACACAGTGGTAGTTGTAACATCAGCCGTTCCAAAAACACAGGTCAAGTTCAATTGTTGTTACGCATTGAGTTGAGCGTAAGAGTCGCTTGGAGTTCCGTTATGAGATCCAAAATTTATTTTAATATTATACAAATAATATAGAAGGAAAAAGTCTGTTGAAGGATTTGCGAGTTGAGCAAAAAAACATAATTAAAAAAAAAATTGACCTCTGTAATTATACAAGGTTAGTCAGAAAGGGGGTACTAATCCGAAAGGGTGTTAAAGTACCCATAATAATGAATAACTTTTGTTCTACCACTTTCCCCAAAACTCAATAGTTTAAGAGAAACAGCTGTTCAAAAATTACATAAAAATACGCTAAGATCTGTCTATCCTCAGCTATGATCAGCTGTGTTTACATTTTAGGTCATATTTGAGGTCACGAATAAGAAGCTCCATTTTTTTTAATTCGTAACTAAAGCAGGGATGAAGATTTTGTGAAAAAACTAAAATAAAAATAATTTTACATGGAAATAAAAATTATCGAATTTTGAAATTTTAACACTTGCTTTAAAACCGTATCATCAGTGATACTTTAACAACTTCACTGTCCAGATAGCAGATACAATAGTTAAACAATGCAGATGTTCATATGTGATTCACGGGACAGGGAAATGGTTAAGTGGCTTGCGGATTAGTACCCCCTTTCCGACTAACCTTGTACATGACTAGTATATTTTTGTGTTATTTACTAATTTTTAATAAATATTAATTAAAATTGTGCAATAGTACACCACGGACTGTTCCCATCTTTCACGTCTTCCTAGTTCATCCGAAAGTTGTCTAGAAGATATCGCTATTAGCCATAAGACCGCCATTGCATCCTTGTTTTAAATTGTTTCTGTTTTTTTTTTGCTATTGTTAGGCCCTGAAAAAACGACGGACTTTTTGTCCAGCGGACTACCACGGACAAGAATGAAAGTAGTTGGTAGTTGTTGCCATCGCAGACACTAGAGTTCTAACGATAACTACAGACAGAATTACCGTCGTCTGCGTTGAGTCCGTGTTAAATTTCACGACCGGCAAAGACTACCAACCACGTCAGTTTCTGTTCGCGGCAGTCCGTCGGACAAAAAGTCCGTCGTCTGCTCTGGGCCTTATGGTGTACAATAAAGCAAGTTTCATCTATCTAGCTATCTAACAATTTCCATTATTGGATATTAAGGGTTTTGTTTGTATGTTGGATGACTATCCCAGACTTATGGAAACTTAATGGGAATCAGGGCTTACTATACCCTTTCTGAAATTTATTGTTGACATTGGAATCCACTGGAACAGATCTAGGGACTCATTAATTGCTATCCATACATTATTTTTTGACGAAGTTACCGATTTTTATTTGTTATGTTTTTTTTTTCAAAGAAACATGACCTCAATTATCTGGAGTCTGTGCGGAAAGAGAACTGCCATAGATTTGAGGGCGCCGCAGTCTATAATTACTTAAACCGTGAAGTATATAATAACTAGTTTACTACAGTCGTATTAACTATTACCGTTTATGTATTGTTCAATACAAAAACGGTAATAGTTAATACGGCCGTAGTAAACTAGTTATTATACTTCACGGTTTAACACGTTAACGTGTTTGTATTAAACGTATGTCACTCAGTAAATGCAATCTGAATGTTAGTTCCTTTTTACGCTACGACGGTTCTCTTTTCGCACAGACTCTACACCATAACTATTAGTTTTAAGCACGGTCATGATTAATAATTATGCTCTTATAGAACAAACGTAGTATAGAACGGGACAGAAAAACTCTTTGGTGTCGTAGGTATATCTCTTTAAAGCGTTGCACGTTAATTCGCACCGGTTAGGTATCATAAACAATTCACTTTGAATATCTTATAATTTTTTACTAGTTGTGCCCGCGACTCCGTCCGCGTGAAAGTTGGAAACTAATGTTGTGTCGCATAAACCTTCTTGATAACTTTAAATTTCTTTTCATTGAGCGAATCAATTACAATGAAACAAAAACTAAATGTTACTCAGAGATATGCACAATATCTGTCTGTAAGAGTCAATCTTATTGAGTCAGTACATGTTACGTGATAAGTGCACAAATAAACAGACAAACAGAAATTAATATTCCAAAAATTATTGAAATGGATTTTATTTGATATCCCCGTTATTTTTTATTAAAACATTTCCAGTTTACAAACACGCCAAGGCTACAGATTTATTATATCTATACAGGGTTATTGGAAAAACACTAACAACCTCATAAGGGGTCATTGTACTCATTATGAACAACTTTTACTATGGGACTAAAATAAAAATCGCGAAAAAAAATTGGATTTCCCTACATTTATGTATGACGAGTTATCTCGTCAAAATGTAGGGTACGCTGTTTTTTTTTCGCGAATTCTTGTTTGGTCCCGTAGTAAAAGTTGTTCATAATAATGAGTAGGTACATCATATCTATAGATCATTGTTAATTAAATAAAGATTTTCATTTAATATTTGACTCCAATAAGATCCCCTTAGGAATTATAATCATCTAGAGGATTGGCGTTCACCTAAGTACTAATTAACATACAAAATTAATTAATAATTCCTCAGCCTAGCATTGTGATTAGCAATATTAATATCAATATCATCTCAGGAATCTATGAAGACAGTACAGCCCTGAAGATAGACGTCTAGCAAAGACAATTAATGATCTAATATTAGCTCTAATAATCATTTAGTGTACGTCAGCTAGAGCTAGATCACACATTGCGTTGCAGCGCCGCACCGCAATGATTTCGATGCGTTGTGTGCTATATGGGCAGGCGGCGGCGGCGCCTGGGTGGAATCCAGTGTGGAACAGTGCAATGCCGGACCGCCGCAACGCATCGCGTTCACAGGGATGTACGCGACGCGTTGTCGTACTGGAGGGTCCCGCCTCGTCTCGCTGTTTGCAAGTTTAAGGGTGCCTTTCCATCAGAGATGTGCTATGCAACGTTGCTATGGATGCGTTTGATATCCACCAATCATATTCATTCGTCCACATAGCATAGCACTGGTGGAAACTGATTCAACTAAGCTACGTTTTTTATATGGAAGGATGTATGATGTGGATGCGAGCTATGGATGCGTGCTATGGATGGTCGCGAGTAGTGTAGCTATGCCCGCCGCTCCCCGTGCCTTCCCTATTGTCGATACGTCGCATAGCTCGAGATGCTACGAAACTATGTGACCGTTTCCACTGATGCTAAGCTATGTAGCTGTGCGAGGAAGATGCGCATCTCGAGCTATGCGACGTATCGACAATATAGGCACGGGGAGCGGCGGGCATAGCTATACCACTCGCGACCATCCATAGCACGCATCCATATCATACATCTTTCCATATAAGAAAGTAGCTTAGTTGAATCAGTTTCCACCAGTGCTATGCTATGTAGACGAATGAATATGATTGGTGGATATCAAACGCATCCACAGCAACGTTGCATAGCACATTTCTGGTGGAAAAGCACCCTAACTGGGATCCGGAGCACACCGTGTGTCATACCATGGATATTTCTCAGTAGGAAGCCGCTCCGCTGGCGCAATGCATCGTGTGGCCTGAGAATCTACTCCGAAAATCCAACCACGAAGTTTCGGCTGACAGATCGCACGTTTTCGAACCTCAAATGTATTTTGGATCCGACGAATGATTCGATTTTCGCGATTTGACATTTTGTCTTTCGTTCACCCTACTCCCAAACGTTAATTGACATCTAGTAGTTCGTTGTTTGACAATACTTTGATCGTATATTTATAAGCTCGTTCCTTGTTCGTCGTTGTTTCGTTTCTTATTACGGTGAGGTCCCTTGGCTGTAAGACGTAATTTTCTTACATAGGAAATGATAGCCTAGGAATGCAAATGATGATAATTTATACTAAAATAATATATTTAGGTTTGTCGTCTCCAGTTAATTGCAACATTTTGTGGCCACAAACATTGCAAAATTATGTGAAGTTGTACTTAACTGTTTCACCTAGAAATTAATAACAAAAACGTTTGTAACGGTTTGTCCTAGATGTATAGAAACTGGCGTCTACCTTTTAATTAGAAATACCGGTAAAATACAGTTTAAACGGTTAAAGCAAGTCTTACCGGTCTCACTGATACGTCATACAAAATCTTATATATAAATTATTATTCCCTTTATTCATTTATGTACCTACATACTTCATAACATTTTAACATATTTAAACATAAAAAATAAGAATATAAAAAGTAGCCTACCGGCCATTGGAAACAAGGTCCAAGCCACCGGTGGTCAGGGTCTCAGAGAAAGGAACTTCCTAACAATACGCGCCGTGTCCAGAAGTACTGCTTTCTGTATTAGGCCCTTGATCCAGCCGCCCAACGAGAGCCTGGTCTAATTATTATTACGTATCTCTCTGCAAATTCACGGCTCATCTTCCGTGCGGAAGATGTCCGGTCCTTTGGAAGGCATACGGAGGACACAGGTCCAACGCGCAGAGTCCCCTTTGAGAACTTTAATCTAAAATGGGATGGGGCACCAACCGGGGACTATCCACGGCTGCACCATTGGAGTACAGTCATGGACCACCTCAGGTGGGTGCAAAAGTATTGTAAAATATGGTAAAAAATTATCTGGTCCATGGGAAGGGGTGTTTAGTGGACTGGTTAACTTCATTGCCGGAAGAAAACGGCGTCTGCCTTTAAGTTTAAATTTGAAATGTGTTGGCAGACGGTGACTCATATTATTAGTTTTTAGTTAAACTCAAAACTGTTAGTAACAGAACTATTAAACAACTAATAGGTACCTAATTATAATAATTATTTTAGTTTTAATTATGCATCACAGTTGTACTTCACAATGTAATGACCAGATTAAAATATTAATTTCAGTGCAAATAAATAATTGCGGTCAGTTTACCATTCAATCGTGTATTTTGGGTTCACTGTGTGAAATTGAGTACCTTTTTGGTAGTAATAGAAACAAATTAAATTGCAATATTTCGACTGGCAATATGGAACATTTTGGCTTTTGCATATTAGCCCATTTACCACATTAAACCACACTTTACGCATAAGCATAATCAGCTCAATATTGCCCCACTGCTGAGCATGGGCATCTGCCTAGAACGAGAAAGGTTTAAATCTTGAATCTTAAAGTCTTGACCATCGGCGCAAATTATTATTATTATATTTTATTCAATAAGACAACTTTGGTCCACAATATTTGTTAGTACAGCTTAGGATATATATGTTAGTACCTACATCAATTAAATTACGCATTACCTACATTAAAAACATTAATAAGTTACATTACATTAAAAACAATTAATAAAATTTAAAATGTCACCCAATTAAAATATTTAAATTATCAATTAATTAATTTGAATTTCTTGAGAGCAAGTAAAAATGAATAAAATAATAAAAATTTACAAAACAAAATAAAAACCCTAAATACCATATTACCTGCCCCACACTTTACAAACGGGTGCATGAAGGGCTAGCCAATGCCTCCGAAATGGCCCATCCAACCTGTCAGCGACGACTGCAAGGAGACTGTTGCCGCTGCCCCGCACCCTGTCCGCTATCGAGGTCGCTCTCTTGCGCATCGTGGCATAAAAACAGTCTACTCGCACATTGGCAAACATTCCAGATGCGCTGCAGAAGCGAGGCAGCCGCAACAGTGCCCTCAGTGCATTATTATATTGAACGCGGAGAGCGCTGTAGGATTTTTGAGAGTATGAAACCCATAGACCACTCGCATAAAAAGAGGTGCAGTAGGCTCGAAACAAGGTAATCTTTACTTCCTTGGAGCTACGAGCAAACCTGCGGGCTATCATGTTCGCCCTCACCGACAGCGCTCTCCTTTCTCGCTCAATGTCACCATCGTCCTTCAGGTCGGGCGTCACAACGTGGCCCAAGTACTTAAAACTAAGTACCCGCTCCAAGGGTACGCCGCACAACTTGACTGCTGGAACGTCTGTCGGACACTTAGCCCCAGCTTGGAAGACCATGAGCACACTTTTCGTGACGTTATACTTAAGGCCATGTACGTAAGCGTATGCCTCGCATATGCCCATGAGCTCCCTGAGTCCACATATCGAAGCACTCAGCAACACCATGTCGTCTGCATAGCTGATATTGTTGAAACAAACATCATCAACATGGCAGCCAACATGGCGGCTGCTGAGCGCAACGATAAGCTCATTCATGTACAGATTGAAGAGCGTTGGTGAGCTCAACCCTCCCTGCCTCACCCCGCACCTCAACCTGTATGAGTCCGACAGAACTCCCGCCCACTTTACATTATTGACCTGGTTCCCGTACCAGTGTTTAAAGATGTTTATTATTTCTGGTGCAATCTTACGGTCCTTTAGCTTTTTCCATAGCACATCATATGAAACCAGGTCAAATGCCTTGGATAAATCAAGAAAGCAGGCGTATACAGCTGTATTACGGTCCGTGTAATATTTGACAGCATGCTTTAAACTCAATATTGCACTATCAGTAGACAGCTTGGGTCTGAACCCAAACTGGTTGTCATGCAAAGTTACGACCTTATTTAAGTGAGAATTAAGCATGCTGTCAAACACCTTTGCGATGACTGTAGCTAATGAGATCGGCCTATAGTTATTTTTATCAGAAATGTCACCAGTTTTATTCTTGACTATCGGTACTACGACCGTTCTCATCAGCCCCTCCGGCAGATAAGAATGCCTAAGGCAGAAATTAAAAATCATCGCAAGGACACGCGGCAGGTGAGGACCCGCATGTTGAAGGTGCTCGATGCTGAGCCCGTCATGTCCTGGGGACTTACCTCTAGTCATATCTTTAATTACGTGTGCTATTTGTGCTGCGGTAAAATTAATGCTAGGTTCCAGGATAGTACTTTCAGTTTCAGCATCGACCACCCCCGTGGGTGGAACATTGACCTGGTCTACACAAAAATGGTTTTTAAAAACATTCGCGATTTCCATATCTGCAGACACGCCATCGACGCTCACTGGCAGGCCAGGCTTAGGGTTGTGTTTCTGCGTACTCTTCCAAAAACCGCGAAAATCTTTTTTCTTATTTTTCTCGGCAAGAATGTCCATCTGGATTTGGTCTTGGTGATTTTGACACCACCTTAACTTAGATTTAAAAATCCTTCTGCTGAAACACATTTCCTCATATACGTCGCCAGATTTCGGTCTACCACAAAAAAGCCAATCCTCAAACCTCTGCCTAGCGTACAAATGAGCCACGCTGACATGTCTGTTCCAGCCCACCACACGTTTCCCCTTACCGTGTCGCTTTTCCCAGCTTATTATGGCAGCATCCCCGAGAGCAGATACAACACAACTATACAGGCAATCTATAACCTTGGTATGAGTCGGGTCACCACACATATGATCACAACACTCTGAAAACTCTGCAAAGTTGCTAGTCTATCGGTTTTTTATCGGACACATTTCGGAGAGTGTGCTTCAGATCTGCATGATCTAATTCCTCCCTGCCCTTTTTTCTATCGGATGGCCCGAAGCCCGAAAAAGTGCCATCGGTTCATGGTTGATATACCAAAAACCCGAACGAGCGCTTTGATTCCACTTTCATTGTGAAAACCGCCAAACAGTGGAATGCGCTACTCGAGTGGGTGTTCCCTGACAGCTACAATCTGGGTGTCTTCAAGTAACGAGTGAATCGGTTTCTTCTGGGCAAGCGTGCTCCTTCGTAGACCGCATCATCGCTTAACAGTAGGCGAGAAGAGGGTCAAACGAAGGCCGATTGGTGATTGGAAACACGCTGGTCTGGTGCGGCTTGGCGGAATACACACACCACCGAGAACTTTTGGAGCCCTATCAAGTGTGCAGGTTTCCTGATAATGTTTTCGTTCACCGTTAACACAAATGTTAATCAAATTCTGATTTGCAAGCGAATTCGAAAATTCAGAGGTGCGAACCAGCATCTAACTCAGACCTTCTTGCACGGAAAGCAAGCTTTCAACTCCGAGGCTAACTCTACCTTTTATTCCTAGAACATAAAGATATTTTTTGACACCGAAACAAACTTCTATCAGCATAATAATATGAACCTTAGAAGAAATGGAATATACAGAGTATTAAAAATTTGTTCTCAGAATTTTCTGGGGTTGCTCGGTAGCGGAAATTAAATGAACACAACTTTTCGAAGTTTGCGTATTTGTTTTATTACTTTCTACATCATCATCATTCAGCTGAGAGACGTCCACCGGACTGGACATAAGCCTCCCCCAAGACATGTGAGGGGGGGGGGGGGGGGGGGGGGGGGGGTTGCCATAATCGCCACGCTTGACAGGGTTGGCGATCACAGTATGGTTGTTAAAGTACTCAGAGAACGCTGCTGCCCATCCTCTAGTGAATTGCTTAGTCGCCTTTCACGACACCCGAAGAGATTTACTTTCTAAATAAATCAAAAAATATTTTTATTGGATTTGTATCCCCACAAACCCACACAATTTGTAGATACATTTTTTAACAGTCTATATGTATAACATTGACGTCCATTTTCTATTTTAGTCAACCAAAATTTTACGTAACATAACATCACGCCTGTATTCTCCGAAGGGTTGGGCAGAGGTGTATAGTACACCCGCATTTCCTCGTTATGTATTAGTCCCATGTAATAGGGGGCCAGTCTATTGCCATCGACCGGGCCCAAATGCAAACCCCGGGCTGCTACTGAGAAATTTCACACAGAAAAACCCAATAACACTTTGCCCGACCTGGGGATCGAACCCAGGACCTTATGCTCAGTATTCGGGCTTGCGACCACAAGAAAAAAGCGGCAATCACCAAAACTCTATCAACAATTAATATCATAAGGCAGTATTAATTGTATATTTGAAACACATTAGTATTATCACATTCCGAAAGCGTAGGTCGCAATCAAAGTGTGGATGGGCTCTTAATACACTTTATGTAATTGCTTCTAAGTAATGTAATCATAGCCTAGTAAATGTTGCCACTCTAACAACAAGTATACCGGAACGGATTCGTGTAATTCCTTCAAACCATATGACCAATTACTGGTATACAAGGTGTTAACGAATTCGTGTAATTCCTTCAAACCACATAATCTATTAATGGTATAGATTAACCCCGCACGGGATTCAGATTGATTAAAAATAAAAAATAAATTCTTTTTTCCCAAATATTTTTTTATGTGATAGAAAATTTCGATGCCATGCATAAATTAATGAAGGCACGGCGACACAGCTGACGGGAACGACTAGCACGATATCGCTCCGCGCAGTCAGTTAAGCCGGAGCGCTAAAATGACTCAAAAATAGAAGATCCTGTTTTCTTTTTCATTTATTTTTTTAGTTGAATCTGAAAAAATCTCATGCAAAGTCAACCAGTAGATCGTGCGGTTTGAAAAAATTACACGAATTCGTTTTCACCCTGTATAGTCTACAAATATAACACATACTACGATTGCAATAGAACAGGGTTTCTCAAACTTTCCGCTCCACGAACCCCTGTTAAAGTTTCCAGGTGACAGCGAACCCCTTAACTAACTAATTAAACCCCCCTCCTCCTCCAAATAAAATTGACTGTTGAAGAAAATAAGGTTTTTATTTCATTAAAAGGTAACAAATAAAGTGCCGTCATCAAGCCGTCGAATGGCGAACCCCTAGGGGTTCCCGTACCCCACTTTGAGTAATACTGCAGTAGAATAACTATGATTGACCACTTAAACAATTAAAATCGAGTTATCTGATCGCAATGTGTCATAATAACTCTAGGATGACGTAAATACAAGTGAAAGTGCGAATGACGACACTGAGATCTGAGATTAATGCAATGTTTCGAACCTTACTACATGCCGCGGAGGTAAGATGAACACTAAACTTCATTGGTGTCATGACTTGAAATTCGTATAAATGAAAGTCAGACAAAAATATTTTGGAAATTACTTAGGCTAACTGAGAATCGTCAGCATAATAACAATTGTATGGCATTTATTTTAAAACATTTTTAATTAATGGCACTAGTTGTCTGGCATTTTTTGCTGAACTGGGCCTTTTTGGCGCAGCCGCGAGGCACACTTTCCGGGTATTTGTTTTCTGCTTTATTTTATGTGTGCCTTTTAGTCTGTGCTAAATAAATGTCTTAATAAAATCTTTCTTTCTTTTCTTAATGATCTGAAAATTTGAAATTTATACAGTGAAAAGGAAGGTTTATAACTTTCACAAACTCAAAAGTTTTAGAGAAATAGCTGTTCAAAGATTTCTTAAAATGCACTAAAATCTATCTATCCTCAGCTATGATCAGTTGTGTTTACATTTTAGGTCATATCTCAGGCCATGGATTAGTAGCTCTATCTTCTGAATTCGTAACTAAACCAGATTTGTCGACTATAATGAGTAGATACTTAGCATAAAAATAAAAAAGTATGAAAAAATAATTATAAAATTTTATTTATTGAATTTGGAAATCTTTACACTTGCTTTAAAACAGTAATTAGTGGTACTTTACATGGCCCGTGGATTGTTGAATGTAGAGTTGTGTAGCAGTTAAAAACTGTTCTTTTTAATTTCTCCGCCATATTTACTTATATATTTGAATTTCTAGCGAGACAAAGTCAACTTATTTTAAATTTTGGTTAGTGATTAATGTAACGGAACATAATTATTTTGTTGAAAAGGCGTCTGAATTCATTCTTATATTTTCCTTAATAAATTTTTTAGAATAAATTTTATTGAGGAAAATCTTAACATACTTAAATTAAAACAAGTTCATACATTGTTACACAATTTAATATATGTCAATGTAAAAAATAAAGTAACACTTTTAAAACACATTTTTAATGGACACTATATTTGTTTTAATTGCTGTTTTTATTAATAATATACTGACCGTCAAATATGTACACAAAGGTATCAAAAAACTAATTGTGGCGTTAAAATATGTTAATGGAATTGTAGTCCTTGATATACCTACTTTATAGCACCAAATGATACCAAGTCATGCTTGCCTGACTGACATACGAGTATCAAAGTCAGTCACATTCTACTTGACTTACCCGTCAAAACATTTCACTTCATACGCTTAAAATTAAGCCTTCAAAGCTTTCTCCAAAGAAGCCACGAGTAGTGGCAACAGCCGCATCAAAATTAAATTTATTTAGAGATCACAGTTAGATAAACGGAACGATGTTTCACTCTCTCTCTCTGCCAGCAATATATAGCATGATTCCAGTTTAGCAAGCCATGGAGTTCCAACGATTCCGCTGCGGTAGGCCATCACTCAAAATGAAATAGACTTGACTTGATTTTTTTTTCAACACACTCACAACACAGCTCACAGTATGCGCACGCCAATACTAGACATATTTTTTCCTTACCTATTAGCAGGCCAGTAGTACAAAAATCTGTTTGAATTTTGGGGTCACAGCGGATCCCACGGCGTGCTCAAAGCATTCTTAACTAGCCGCTGGCGGACCCCACGGCCTGCTGTTAATGTTTCTTTAAAATAAGACTGGCCCTTTGCACTCGAAAGGACCCGCCAGCGGATTCCATGGCAGTGAGAGATTTAATTAACTAAATTAGGTAGATACTTAGTGAAGTCTACTTCAGTCCATTACTGTTCTATTGTTGGGCAAGAGCCTCTTTCCAGAATGAGAATGGTCTAGGCATTGGTCACTCATGTTGGCCTAGTGTAGCGGACTACACTCACCATGGCGAACTTTTTGGTGCCCTCTCAGGTGTGTCAAAGTCAAATAGTTTTTATTTCAAGTAGACCAGATCACTGGTGCTTTCAAAAGGTCAACACTAGGTGCTCGGTTCCAAGTAGTAGGTCCTTTGGAGAAGAACCGGCCAGAAACTCCATAGACACTCTTTTAAAAAAGTAAATGGTTTGACAATTTTCATTGTAGTAATGTAAGAACAATGCAGATTAATGTACATGCGGTTAACAACATGAAAAGCAAAATGTAGGTTTCCTCACGACGTTTTCCTTTACTGTTGGTGCAAGTGGTAATCAGAATCAGATCATGAAACGTCTAAGGTGCAGGCCTAGGATCAAAATCAGATTCTCCTGTGTGGAAGGCAAGCATTTAACCGCTGAGCTAACAATGCTGTCTAGTAATTTAGACCAAAAATTAACAGAATATTTAATGTATTCCACATGATTCATAAAATAAATATTAAGATTCATACAGTCGGTTTACGTCAGTGCTTTGTAAAATTAAATTGTAATTATCATATATAATGAGTTTATAATTAGAATAGTAAAATATTTAAAGTATTCTCATAATTTTAATTGTATAAAATATAAATAATAACTAAGCGTATAAAACGAAGACACGTTTTGATGCCAAACATATTTATAAAACATTTTTGATATTTTTTCTACTTGTTATTAAAATTTCTGCTAAAATGTTGCACATCTTTTTATAGTATTACCGTGTAAATGCTCCGTTTTGTGAACATAAACTCAATACCTATTATTGCAAATAAAAGACTATATAAGCTTTTGACTCTCAACCCGACGCGACGGACGGTTTCTTTTAAGTAATGGGGCTCCCATACTGAGGTTATAAAATGTATAGAAAGAAAGAAAGAAAAAGTATAGCAACATTGTGTTATAAACAAACAGATACCTATATATTAGGTCTTTTAAAACGAAAAAGCTGTTAACAAAAAACCTTAACATTAATTAATAGAAAATGAATAGTGTTTTATGTCGGTTTTTTTGAATACTAAAATACCGTTGTATAGGGTAAATATTTTCACTTTTTTACTATCTACATCTCACATACCGAATCTCAATAGTAATGGCTCAAGCAAGCGACATTATTGGTCGTTTATTGAAATTCGAACAACGCCATTTCCATGGGTACGCTTCGGGGTCAACATGCGTTGTACTCATGAATAAAGGCCCCGCGGGTCTCAGAAACAATTCCGGGTCTCGTGTTACTGTCCTGTGTAATGAACGTGGATATCAATACTAATTGGATTTTTTCGTGAATATTCCAGACTTTGAAACATGGTATTATATTCTCATGTGACGGTGCAGCGGAAGCGCAAGAACCAACTTGACGTCAAATATAAGATCGATACACTTTTTGCAATTACTTAAAGCTCGACTATTTGTTATGTTTTTCCATTCGTGTCACCCTATAGAATCCACAACAATCTGATTAATTATTATGCATATAAATTCTGTGAGTGCATACTGACAAATCACTCATTTTCTACGAATTCCAGTGAAAACATACTACGGTTTATTGGGTCAACTCCGGATAAGGGGTAAATTCGTTCAAATGAATGTGCCCCAGAATGTGTCGACAAAATATTACGGCGCGGACTGAAGTTAAGGGCAAAAAAATGATGTGGCACTCTATTCTTGTCAACAATTAAAAATACCATCACATTCTACGGTAAATCCATTTGACCAAATTTACCCCCTAACCGGATTTGCCCCAACGCGCCTAAACAAATAAAATAAATTAGTTTTCCACGACTTTCAAAAAAGACTCACTTCAAGTTATAATCATGAAACGAGCATTATTTAATTAATAAAGACTTTTCCACCTAAAATGCACTTTACATTCTTACGTCCTTCGAACCGAAGATCAAATTAGCTCCTATAAAAGATTTGTACATATTCCAATGACGTCAATGCAAAATATTTGATGGAATTTTCATTCATTCAAATCAGTGACCTAACATTCAGACGATTTTTATGTCTTAATTTATCTATATTTGAAATATTCGAATGAATCAGAAGAAAGAAGTCAGGTATTTTATTTGTTTGAGATTTTTCTCACAGATATTTTTGTCAGTCTTTTCGCAAAAATATTTAAAGTTCATTCATTGTCTTCGTTCATTCTGTGCGATTTTTTGCTTCAGAAAACCTTTTCTTGGTTCAGATTCGAGGTTTTTTTTCTCAAGTCAGTTGTTTATCAGATAATATTATGTAATTCTAAGTTAAGTTATTCTAGTAGATTGCTATACACGCTGACATTTAATTGTGTTGTTTTTCTAGAACAAACGTTGTTCAGAACATGTTCTACTACCGTTTAAAGGGTATAAACGAATTCGTGTAATTCCTTCAAACCGCGTGATCTACTGGTGACATAGATTAACCCTAAATGGGTATTTCTGAAATCCAACTTAAAAAAAAAAAACTTGGTTTTCTATTTCTGAGTCATTTTAGAGCCTCGAGTTATCTGACTGCAAAGAGCGATATCGCGTTAGTCGTACCCGCCAGCCGTGTAGCCGTGCTTTCAGTAATTTACGCGTGGCATCGAAATGTTCGTTCAAATAAAAAATACTTTATGCAAAAAAAAACTTTTTTTACTGATTGTTTATTAGATGGTTTAGAATGATCAATTACCGCTACCGCATGAAAAAAAAGATTTTTATTTTTTGATTTTTAATCAAGCTAAATCCTGTGCGAGGCTAATCTACACCAGTAGTAGATCATGTGGTTTTAAGGAATTACACGAATTCGTTTACACCCTGTATAACATAAAGAAACGTAATTGGTCTTTAAAAAAAAACACAAAAATGATACAAGCAAAGACACAAGGGGGGACCTGCGCAGGTCGGCGCCACGATTGTTCAAGTTATTTGCCGGGAACTTTACCACGATTGCTGCCATGAGTACTTTAACGTTACAACACGTTTGAACACATTTGAGCAACATAAGACTTTAAGAAAGCGTAGATCGTGGTCTGAACAATGTTTTTTTATGTAAAACAAGCAATTAAATGTCAGCGTGTATAGATTTTTTTAAGCCAGTAGCTGCGGGTAGACTTAAGATTTAACCTACATAGTTCAGCGGGTTATAGATGAGATAAAACAACATTAACCAACCGTCAAATCTACATATACTTAACATTAACCAGTTAATCTTAAGTATACATATATTCACACCTACCTTTAACCGTAACATATACATACATTATTTGTTTTGATCATTACTAGGCCTACTTGCATTTAGGGCATTTTTCCTGTGATGCGGGCTCGTGCCCGCATGCGTGCGTCACCCGCACCCGTGGCACCTGAATTTTACCTTTTCATACATGTATTTATTATGACGCTGTGCCGGCGAAACATGCTGATCTGTACCTGCATTATTTTAAGACCCATGTATCTACCGTGTTTCTCGCAAATAAATTTTTATTCTATTCTATTCTATGCGTGAAACACACACGAAAAGGTGCACTGCGAGCGCCACGCATGCGGGTGACGCACGCACGCGGGCACGAACCCGCATGACAAGAAAAAGCACCTTAAAGATTGAATCGAAATGTGACAAAAATTATATTTATTTATATATTTATACTTTCGCACAATATTTGTACAGAGGCGCTTATTCATCTACTGATTTATCACGAAGAAGTTAGATTAGGTTAGCCAATGGCAAAAATGTTTGAGGTTTTATAACTGTTTTTTTCTCTTTTTCAGAAAAGATGCGGCAATCAAGCATTCTTATATTTACAGTGCTCGTAGTACATGTGTACTCGGTAAGTTTTATTTTTAATTGAAAAAATATTCCGTTTATTTTTCAAGGAATACAATTTTTTAACAAGTTTCATTACATTTTTGGCCAAATACTAGCAGTTTTTACAATATTTTTACGGTGAATGGCTCAGTCAAAAATGTGAATAAATACCTGAATAACAATGAATTTCAATATACATATACCTATTTGTGGATTAATTTATTCATACGTTAGGGAGGACTTTTAGAATCTCTAAAATGGCATATAGCATTAAATATTCATTAACGTTTTGCGTTTGAATTTTAAAAATTCTATTCATTGTCGTAAATATTTTGAAACGTTTTGAAAACGGAACTAAATGTATCATAATTTTAATACTAGGTTATTACAAAAAAGATATTGCTCTCGGAAACGTGAATTGTTCTAGTGAAAAAAATCATAATTATGATCAGGAAACTACAAATAATTTCCATTGATTTACATTTCAAAGAGCCTTAACTAAAGTTTTTTTGTCGTCTCATGTAGTTATACATTTTTTTCTTACATAATATTTCGCTTAATTAATAGTTGCTACGGCGCCTTTGCGGACAGAAATAGCTCTGTAGCAAATATTCTTAAATTAAACTACAAAACAAACGTCAATTTGCAGATACTTGACCTTCCTAAACTGATTATTACTCGCCTAAATCATCTCAAATATTATTTTAAGAGTTTCTCAATATTTTAAATTCAATCACTCCAAGTATACCTATTTATTCTCCGTCAAGGACCGACAGAGGTTGATGACTTTAGTGAAATATTATGTATATGATACCAGCGATATACATAGTTAAACATACAACTGTTTTTGGAAACCTTATAAGAGAGTAAACAACTTATCGGAGAACAATCAAATTCACGTTTACATTAGCATTCAAGAAGGTACATAAGTTCAGGGACTAATTAGAATAATATTTAGAGGACGGAGGTACAGTCAACCAAAGAGATAAATATACAGGGTCCTAGCAGCCTAGTGTATGTTTATATGTGAAATATTTGTTAAATAATGCACATTCATAGTTCGGCTGTCCCATTTCAAAACCTATTAAGGGACACTTTTTACAAAAGTCGTTTTATTGCATAATCTTGCTAACCTATAAAGTCTCTACCAACTACAAAAACACCAACGTTGAAAACTCACAAATTAAGCAGATATATTTAAGCATCGATACCTAGTAAGTGCCATTCATTGCCTCGTATTCATTTTAAAACCTAGTAAGTCACTTTAACCACATGGTTTTACGTAATTCTTTTCAAAGGCTGACCGATTTAACGTTTATGCGCTCTCCTGTAAAATTTCGTTTAAAACCCTTACTAGGTTTTGAAATGGGACAGTCGAGTTAAATTGCATTTATACAAAACCTTATTCAAAAACATCCATCATCATTTCTAGAAGTCAACTACATTTATATCTGCATCCTAATTGCGCAAAATACTCGGTTATATTATATTAATAATAGTCGGTTTAGATTTTGATAAGTCAACAATTTCCATAGCAACGTATCGTACAATCCAATCCACTCCACTACTATGTACCACGCAATAAATATTGTTGTATTATCAAAATGAAAGCTATTGAAATTTGAAATTACACATTTGATACGCAATTTGGATACTGGTGACCCCGCGTACTTATCTCTTTGTTCGCCTGTACTAATTTTCTCTTATAATTAATGGGATTTTCTTGAAAATCTTACTTGTATGTTATGCTTAAGAACCGTAATTTATTACAACTTTGTCCTTTTACAATGTGTCACGTATGTAAAATTTGGGGTCGTGTGAGATTTACTTTATTAAAAGGAAGATGGATGAAGAACATCTACTGGAGTAGTGAGATGAAAGCCGACGTCTTAATTTACTTACTACGACTTAAATATTTATGCATTCATTATCATCTATTATTATAAGTGATTGATGAGGTTTTTAATATTTTATGTATGTTGAAATATCTTCACTTAAAGATTCAACGTAATATTTATGCAATGTTTGCATACTTACATGTTTTTAAAGGATTTAAATTTCTATTTTAACTAAAAAAAAGCATTAACTATGTCAGGGTCTGCTACCCGTCCTAATCGTTTGTTGGTAAATAACTTGAAAAGTCGTAAAAAATGCAGTAGGGAATATTAATAATCCAAGACAAACGAAAACCGACATTATCAACGGCTTAAAAAAAAAACGAATTCCAACCAATGGAGGTTTTTAATTTACCGCGTATGTGTTTTTTTTCTACATATAAGTACTTTATGAAATACTAGGTCTTCTGTTAAATTGTTTATCATCAGTCGTCCCAGCAAGGTTTTTGGGCAAGCCCATCTATTTTCATGAACTTTTTACGTCATGTATACTTACGCCTCAATCTGTCACACACAGGCCTTCCGTGAGAGGAATATGATCGAGTAAGGTTTGATTGCTCATAAGTTTTGGGAAGATCTCCAATGTGCTGTGTAGGTATTTCGGCATTCGCTTGCACTCTGCTAATAAAATGCATTAGTCAAAGGAGAATCTTCAGTGTATAGAACCTGGGCCCATTTGATGAAACTACTCTGCAAGTTGCGGGATTTTAGTAGGCTGGTTATAGATTAAGTTAAATATGTAAAATCTTTTGTATTGGAAAATAAACGAAAAAAAAAGTCTGCACTCCATAATTTTGTACTTGAATTTAGCTGAATATTTCTAAAATATGGAGTGCAGATTTGCAGAGTAGTTTCATCAAATAAATGAGCTCCTGGTCCTCATGACCAATATTGACCAAACATGATTATGTCATTACAAAACTATTTCAATTTACTACAATAGTATCTAATTATGGTAGCTCATTTCAAATCGCAGTGAGAAAAAAGTTATAGCGTTACAAAATGCTGCATTTTATATAACGAAAATAACTTAAAATCGCCATAACTTTTAATTAACTTCCTAACATGTGTGTGTGGTTGTTATTGGTCTTAATTGTTACTTTGGTCGTTCTTCCTTTATTATACCGTCAGGTTTAAAAATCAAAGGAGGAGGTGTTACACCAGACATCATGTTTTAAATAAGAAAAAAAAATATAGAAGAAGGAAAGGCACAAACAACACAATGCAACGGCACATAAATATAAAGGAATAAAAACAACTAAATGTCTAAGACCGTCTATAATATTAAGACCTTGTGCCACCTGTCTGGCATAAGCGTCGAGCGCCCCAATAAGTCCGGTCCGCCTGGTCAATGTCACCGTTGCCAGCTTTATGGCCATTCACAGCGTAATTGTTACGCGAAACCCAGGTGCGTCAAGTGCCTGGGCGACCACGGCACTAGCGACTGTGAACGTCCTAAAGATAGGTCCCTATGTCTCGAGCCTCCCAGCTGCGTTTTATGCGGCGAGTCTGGTCACCCTGCGAATTATCGCGGGTGCGCTAAAGCGCCAAAACAGCGCAACCCTAACCTAGCTAAACGCTCAGCCGCCCGTCATCAAAGAGAGAGTCCTTCCACGGCTCCCCCTCTTTCTTCCCAACTCCCCGCCCGCCTAAGTCCCCAAAGGCCGTCCCCATGGAACGCGCTGAACCATCAGCAGTCGTTCCCCGCCTTAAGGCCCACTACCCAGTTGCCCCAGCAACAGCAACAAACCACAAGACCCCCAATCCCGGCTATCCCCGCCCTGATGAGCTCCACTATCCCCGCTCCCACTATAGTGCCAGCTGCTTCACAGGCTGCACGTAGTCCCCCAACATCACAGGCTGCCCCCGCACACACCCCCGCACCCGCCCCCGCACTCGCTCCCAGGCCAGCGCCGACAGCGGTTGCTCCCTCCACTTCCCTCTCGTCCACTAAAGTGCTCCTTAGGGACACGATCCCCAGCCTTATCCAAACCCTCTCCTCCTGCAATACGCAGTGGGCGATCAACATAGTCTCCGCTTGGAACGCCTCTCAAGGCGATCCAATCGCTCGCATCAATGTCCTCTGCGAACTAGATGACATAGTCATTTTCCTCATCCAATAAATTCCAATGGATACAGAAAGCTGTAGAATTAAGCCCCGATCCCTTAAATTAGGCTTCTTCAACGCTAACAGCGTTAACGGTCAACGAGATGAGATCGCAATCTTTTTGCGTGATCATCAAATTGACATCTTCCTAGTGCAGGAAACGTTTCTCAAGCCCCACAACAGGAACCCTGGAATTGCAAACTATAAATTAGTTCGCAACGACAGGACCCGTAGTAGGGGCGGTGGTACTCTCATCTACTACAAACGTTCCCTGTACTGCACTCCCTTAGACCCTCCTCCTGGTCTCCAATTCCTGGAAACTTCCATATGCAGACTAGGCATGACAGGACACCAGCCGATCACAATCGTCTCGGTGTATAATCCTCCCTCCAGTAACAAGATCCAAATCCGGAGCGATCTTAAAGCCCTCTTTGACCTCGGCGGAGGTTCCGTTATCATAGCGGGCGACCTCAATGCCAAACATCTCTCGTGGAGCTGCAACTCCAACAACCACGCGGGTCGTAACCTCGAAGAGTTGAGCCCGGAGCTCGAATTCGACGTTATCGCCCCGATGTGTCCCACTCACTACCCCCATAACCCTGACCATCAGCCCGATGTCCTTGACATAGCGCTTCTAAAGAACGTAAACCTCGGTCTACGCTCTATAGAGACGCATGAAGAGCTAGACTCCGATCACCGCCCCGTAGTCCTTCACCTAGGTCCCCGGGGTGGTCCCCCGGATCCTGGACAACCC
Source organism: Amphipyra tragopoginis (assembly GCA_905220435.1). NCBI lineage: Eukaryota > Metazoa > Arthropoda > Insecta > Lepidoptera > Noctuidae > Amphipyra > Amphipyra tragopoginis. The sequence continues at coordinate 12,172,885 of HG992005.1, read as the reverse complement.
GCCCCGACCAAAACTGTCACGGACTGGGGTAAACTAGAGGAGCGCCTCAAGTCTTCCTCGTCCGTTCACTTAGATTCCATCCCCGACGATATCGTTACGATTGCCGACACGCTGGGCGCGATCGACTCCCTTACCAGTCACGTACAGTCCGTGGTGAACGAGTGTTCACGGCAGGTTCCAGCGGTGGACGAACACCGCTGGAAGCTGCCGGACGATGTGCGTGAACTGCTGACGGAGAAGAACGCATCCATCCGTGCCTATGACACTTTTCCCTGCGAAGCTAACCGCGCCCATATGCGTTCTCTACAGCGTGCTGTAAAGAAACGTGTACGGGAGGTTCGGGAAGCCCGCTGGGACAAGATGTTGAGCGACTTAGAGCCATCCCATCTGGCCTTCTGGCAATTACAACGAAATCTAAAATCCGATTGTGTAGCTTCAACTCCCCCTCTCAATCGTCCGAACCAAAGGCCGGCCTTTGAAGATGACGAAAAGTCCGAATGTCTAGCCGACAGTCTAGAAGCCCAATGTACTCCCAGCACCCAACCCGCACACCCGGTCCATCTTTCCAAGGTGGATCGCGAGGTCGAACGTAGGGCCTCCCTCCCTCCCGATGAAGACCCCGACGATCCCTTACCCCCCATCACCGTAGACGAGGTCCACACGATAGTGAGGAATCTCAAACCTAGGAAAGCCCCCGGCTCAGACGGTATCACCAATAAGGTGATCAAACACTTTTCCGCCCCGCTCATAGTCCTCATGACCGCCATCTTCAATGGCGCTCTGAGTAATAACATCTTTCCGCAAGCTTGGAAACAAGCCACCGTTATCGGTATCCCCAAACCCGGCAAACCCAAGAGTGAGCCCACTAGTTACCGCCCCATCAGCCTTCTCAATGTATTTGGGAAAATCTATGAGCGTCTCATTTATATCCGTTTAAAAGATTTCGCTGACTCCCGTAAACTCATCCCCGACGAACAGTTCGGTTTTCGAACCCAGCACTGTTGCATTCGACAATTGCACCGCATAGTCGAACACATTAGCTCCCGTTTTATGCGCTCGTACAAAACGGGCATGCTCTTCTTCGACGTAGCGAAAGCCTTCGACAAGGTCTGGCACAACGGTTTATTATACAAACTGTACCAATTCAACGTGCCGGACCGTCTCGTGCTCATCATTCGAGACTTTCTGTCGGATCGCTCCTTCCGCTATCGCCTAGAAGGCACCCTCTCGTCCCCTCACCCCATTCGCGCCGGCGTCCCTCAGGGCTCCGTGCTATCGCCCCTTCTGTTCACGCTGTACACCAGCGACATTCCCAAACGTGGCTTGGCCAAGTTGGCTCTCTTCGCCGACGACACGGCTATCTACTATTCCGGTAGGAGTCTCGATAGCATCTCTCGAACCCTTCAAACCGCAGCCAACACCCTCGGGGTCTGGTTCCGGAAATGGAGAATAGAGGTGAATCCCGAAAAGAGCGCAGCCGTTCTTTTCGAGAGACACGGTGATTCCCACACCCACATCCGTCCTGTCCTCATGTTCGGCAAACAGATCCCTTGGGAGATGAAAGCCAAATACCTGGGGGTTATCCTCGACCACCATCTGAGTTTCCGAGACCATATCAAAGCGGTGCGCGCTCGCGCCGCTTTCGCTGTCGGTCGCCTCCACCCCATCCTTAGAGCGCGCAGTAAATTGTCACTTAGAAATAAGCTGAGAATCTACGTGACGTGCATCCGCCCCATCTTGACTTACGCTAGCGTCGTGTTCGCACACGTTAAGCCTTGTCGCTTCAATTCCTTCCAAACCCTCCAGAATCGAGTGTTGCGCAGAGCCGCGGCTGCCCCGTGGTTCATGCGTAACGTCCAACTCCATCTCGATCTAAAAATGCCAACCATCAGGCAATACCTCAAACGCATTTCCAAGCGTTACTTCGACAATGCCCCCCGCCATCCGAACCCCCTAGTCGCCGCAGCGGCCGACTACAGTCCCTCTCTCATAAGTAAAGTTCGCCGTCCCAGGCACACACTTTTAGAACCCGACGACGAAATAACCCTCCTCCAGGAGGCGAGTAAATCGACCAGCACACTACACAACGTCCGCCGCCGTCCGGCATACCGTCCTCGCCGACGAGGCCCGTCGCGACGTCCCACCGCCGCCGGTCACGATCCACCGAGCTCTCCCGTCGTAGAGCCGGTCGTCTCTTCAGACTCCGCAGTCACACCGATAATTCAGCCCTCATCAAGCTGTCTCCCCCCCCCTATGTCCACGCCAGCAACGCCCTAAGCCGAGGTCCGAGTCCCACTAGGGGTCGCCCTTAGTGCTGTTGTTGCAGGTAGTCATGATGTTAGTGTAGTACAAGTAGTTAGCTTAGGTTAAGTATTTTACTTCCCCCCCATTGGCTGGAGACCCTTCAGGTCTCGCCAATAACTGCCCGGTTACGTAGGAACCGTCCCCTAGGACGACCTACAGCAGTCCAATAGAAAAAAAAAAAAAAAAAAAAAAAAAAAAACAACTAAATGTAAGTTTTGAAGGGCTATCAGGTCAGCATTTTAGCAGGTGCAGCTGATTTTCAGCTGCGACTCACGGTTGCCATACGCTCGAAACGGTTGTTTCCGTTTTTTATTCTATTTCAGAAGGTTCAAATTGGAATTATTACTATTAATTTTAGCTCCTGGGCAGAAAAATGCGGATTGAAAACGAAAACAATCCTCGAAACTAGTAGAAATTGGTTTACTTTCCGCAATTTCTTATAAAAAAGTTTTCTTAAAGCTCCAATTTTGGTCGTTAGATATAGTTCATATCAGCAGTAATAAATATCTAATGCGCGATTTAATCTACGCCCATACAAATTCCCCTAAAAACCATTAGAGAAATCCACGCGGATGGACACAGCACAAAACATGGCCCCTGTCATAATTTGCGTTAACCTTCATAAAGTCTGCCTAGACATCGCTGTGTCTAAAAACGCCTGTTTATTTTGGCTAGCCAGCGTGCCCGAGTTCATATGTAGAATTTAACGATTTGTCACTGTCACACGGACCTTGAGCGCTTTGTGACTTGTGAAATATTATGCGGTCAGTACCCGGTAGCTGACTTCGGCGACGTTTTCGGGTATATTGTACATAATTATCATTTTTGAAAGTCCATGTTGCGGAAGCTTAGAATGTGCAGTTGCGTTTGGGTTGTAGGTATATTTTTCGTGATGTATTCCTGTTTGTTTTTTGGCTTTCAAGGCCTGCTTTTTAACTGTTGTTTCTTCATCCGGTCTTAGGGTCACACGATTCTTTTCTACGCGGCGTTGACGTGCGTTATCATCGTCAAACTCTATGTACAAAAACTCGATTCAAGTTTTTTTATAATTACGGATTTTGACGTTAATGCGCGTCGACGCCGCGTACCGCGTAGAAAAGTCGTCGTGTGTATAGGCCTTTATTTATACTCAATGATCCGATTGATCAGTGCTTTGAGCAACGCCTACGTCTTATTCGTCATCCCGCATATATGCATCTTAGCAAGCGATTTCAACATAATTCAAAACATTCCGTCAAGCTAATAATAAAATGCAGTTGTTGAGAATTTAGCTGCAACGGTCATTATTTTCAAACATTTTAACAGAATCAATTAGAAAATAATTATATTATTATAATAATCATGTAAATCGAATTGAACGCAAATTACGTTTCATCTGCAGAAAGTACCGAAATATTGGATTTTCGCGATTATTATAAATTCAATGTTATTCTACTTCGGAAGTAAAACATACTGGAAATTGACAAAGAGCTTTATTTATTTGCGTTTTTGGTCACTGAATAATAAAGATTATTCATGATTTAATGAACTTATTCAGTGAATAATAAATATTTTGCACAGTTTTGCATGAAAGTTTGAAATATACAGAATATTTATATTTGTATAGTCCTTATATATACATTAAAATAAATGAAAAACTTTCGTTTTGATGCACTCATATAAATACACGTTTTTGAATACAATTTCTAAGCAAATAAAATTCTTTATTGAAGAGAAATATTAAAGTCTGAATATTCGGATCCAAATTTATTTGAGTTTTTGATGAAAGAGAAAATATTCGTGTTTGCATTTTTACGTACTAAACATTTTATGATGCATCTTCACAAATGAAACGCATCTCACTCAGACTGTTTATGACATCAATCAAAATAAAATATCTACTAACAAAAACTGAATGTTATCTTTATTAAAGTATGCAGATTCATCGAGATATTATTATAATAATTTAAGTTTAGACTCTCATTTGTTTTGTTAGAATAAAATATTAATGTACAAACGCCAGCACTAGCTCCTACAAATTGTCAAATTTCTTTAATAGATTTCCATCTTTATCGCAAAAGCATTAGGTTCAAGGTTGATTGGGAAAATTTTACAGTTTCGGGTAACTTGATGTGCTGGCATCTGTACCTGTGGCAATTCGAATTACCTTTACATTTTTTAACAAATCATTCTTTAACAACCGAGGAGGGGTTAATTGTTAACGTTATAAGTAGTATTGCCCGTGTGGTTTCGGGAGTAGAATTGAACCACCCCATCTCTTCCCATGGGTGTCGTAGGAGGCGACTAAGGGAGTAAAGCCGGGGATTGTAAAAATCCCTTGTGCGATAAAAACAGCGTATCCCCAAGCTACGGTTGCCGTGCCAAGAGCTGCATGATTAGGGGCGAGCCGAATCATAAGCGTGCCTTGTTGTCTGGAATCAGGCGCCTCCAGACACTAAGAAGCCTTACCTCTACACGCGGGGCCCTGTAGAGGTGGACAAATACTTCCCTAGCTATTCGTGGGAACAAAATGAGTTCGAATTTAAATAAAAAACTCGGAGTCGGCGGTGATGCTCGCCACACACCACGTCAAATGTTCTCACGGGGCGAAAAGCGAGCTGCAGAATGTCGCTTCGCTACATTGAATGTCCAGGGAGGTATAAAAGAGAAGATAGATGAAGTATGTGACTTGGTGAATGAAAAAAGAATAGATGCACTTTGTTTGAATGAGACGAAAAGAAAGGGAGTGGACATATCCAAACACGGTTCCTTAACCACAATCTGGTCTGGTGTCCCAGAGGCACATAGGGCTTGTCAGGGTGTGGGGATTGTTCTCTCAGAACGGATGATGAAATGTGTGAAAGATTATGCGTGTGTAAGTCCCAGAATTCTGTGGGTCAGAGCCATGGTGGGTTTAAACCATATTTTCGTAATATGTGTTTATGCACCTGACATGGGAACCCCGCTTTCGGAAAGAGAGGCATTCTGGGATAGTATTAGAGGTATTGTGAATGAGTGTAGAGTGAATGAAAAGATTGTTATGCTTGGTGATTTCAATGGTTGGGTAGGTGTTAAAAGGAAAGGCTATGAAAGTATACTGGGTGTGTTTGGGGATAAAAGGGTGAATGAGAACGGAATGAGTTTGTTAGAAATATGTTTGGAGAAGAATCTTTCTGTAATGAACACCATGTTTAATCACAGAGAGATTCACATGTATACTTGGGAAAGGCAAGACAGCAGAAGCATGATTGACCTTGTGGTTGTTGACGAAAGACTGAAGAGTAAAGTCACAGATGCAAGAGCGTATCGGGGTGTCAATGTGGGGACCGATCATTATTTGGTCATGTGTCGAATACATGGTCTGTTTAAGCATTGGCGTCATCGGGTACGAGCTTCTGTGACCGCACTTGAGAGAATAAAAGTAGAAATGTTGCAAGAATTAAAAGTGAAAGAGGAATATAAGAGGGAACTAAAAGAAAAGACGAATGAGATGTTGGAAGGAATAAATGATCATAGTGTAGAAGAAGTATGGGATGTATTGAAAAACAGTATGGTCCAAGTGGCCACAAAAGTATGCGGTGTGGCGAAAAGGAAGAATGAGAGGAGAACGAATGATTGTTGGGTAGACGATGAAGTTAAAGAGGTGGTGAAGAAGAAAGAAGCGTGGCTAAATTTATTAGCCTTTAAAGCCATAATAAGGATGAATCAGGCAACGAATATGAATGACGATGTGGAAAGAGTGAAGAAAAGATACACCGAAATAAAGGCGGAAGTAAAAGATATAGTAAAGACGAAGAAGAATGAAAGGAAAGAAAAGTATACAGGGTGTTAACGAAATCGTGTAATTCCTTCAAATCGCGTGATATACTAGTGACACAGATTAACCATAAATGGGAATTTTCGAAAATAAATCAAAAAAAAAATTAAAAAAAAATTTTGGTTTTCTATTTCTGAGTCTTTTCAGAGCCTTGAGTTATCTGACTGCAAAGAACAATATCGCGGTAGTCGTTCCTTCCAGCCGTATCGCCGTACTTCCATTAATTTATGCGTGGCATCGAAATGTTCACAAAAATAAAATTCTTTTTTTGCAAAAAAAAAAGTTTCTTATTTTTTTACTGAATCCGTATTAGGTGGTTTAGATACGATCGGTAACAAAGCCGCATGAAAAAAAAAGAATTTTATTTTTTTATTTTTAATCAAGCTAAATCCCGTGCGGGGCCTGTCTACACCAGTAGTAGAACATGTGGTTTTAAGGAATTACACGAATTCGTTAACACCCTGTAGTAGGAAGTTCTCCGACAACTTCAGAGTCAATGTTAAACTGTTCTGGAAACAAGTAAGATTGGCTCGTGGAGTTTCGGGATCATCAAGTATGAATATAATTAGAGGAGGAGATGGATGCTTGTTAAGTGAAGAATGTAAGGTTTTGGAACGCTGGAAGGAACATTTTAAAAGTTTATTGTGTTGGCAGGACAGTGTGCAAAGAGTGGGTAACTGGGCGGAAGCAAGTGGGTCAGACATTGATATGGAAGTAACAGATGATGAAAATATGATTCAGATGGATGAAATTGTAAAAGCGCTGAAAGGTATGAAAATTGGAAAAGCAGCTGGGTATGACAGAGTGTCTGTCGAAATGCTTAAGGAAGGTGACGGGGTGGTAGCAAGCCTGCTGTACCGGATCTTTAATATATGTTGGAGATACGGCCAAGTGCCAAGCGATTGGTGCAAAGCGGTAATCGTACCACTATATAAGGGAAAGGGTTCACAGCAAGAGTGTAAAAACTACCGCGGCATTAGCCTTTTGAGTGTAGTCGGCAAACTATATGCGAAAGTTTTAATTAATAGAGTGATAAGAATAACAGACGAGAAAGTATGGGATGTTCAGGCAGGATTTAGAGAGGGAATGGGGTGTATGGATCAGATCTTCTCCTTAAGATGCATAACCGAGAAACATCTGGCAAAGCACAAGAAAGTGTATTGCGCTTTCGTTGATTTGGAGAAGGCTTATGATAGTGTGTGGAGGGAAGAATTGTGGTCAACACTATCTACGTATGGGGTGGACTGGCGCTTGGTGCGGGCACTGAAATCGCTGTACAGGGATTCCAGTGCTTGTATTAGGATAAATGGGGCGTTCACAGACTGGTTTGGCATCTCAAGGGGTGTTAGACAGGGTTGTGTAGCGTCACCATGGCTGTTCAACCTATACATGGATAGTTGTTTGACAGATTTAAAAGGGAGTGATTGTGGATTGAAAATGAATGAGTTGCCTGTCAAATGTCTTCTCTACGCAGATGATCAAGTTCTGCTTGCATCATCAGTGGAAGGGTTGCAAGACATGGTAACTGTGATGAACGAAGCATATAAGAGGAAAGGGATGAAAATTAATATAAGTAAGACGAAAGTAATGGTTTTTGAAAGAGATGCAGATGTATCTGGGTGTAAGGTAAAGATTGGAGATGAAAGTATTGAACAGGTGAATGAGTTTGTTTATTTGGGAAGTATGTTTACAAGAGATGGTAAGATTGATGAAGATGTGGAAAGGAGAGCAAATGCGGGAAATAAAGTGAATGGTGCTATGCATGCGGTTGTGGCTAACCAGTCGATGTCCAAAAAGGCACGGCTGGCTGTCCATAATGGTGTACTGGTACCAACGCTTATGTATGGAAGTGAATGTTGGTCTTGGAAGAAGAGTCATGAAAGTAGAATAAATGCCGTGGAAATGCGTTCCTTGCGAAGTATGTGCGGTGTAACTTTGAATGATAGAGTGAGGAATGATGTGATAAGACAAAGTTGCGGTTTAAAAGATGATGTAGTGACAAAAATTGAAAGGGGTATGCTTCGGTGGTTTGGGCATGTTGAAAGATTGAGTGAACGGCGATTAACAAAAGGAATTTATAAGGCGAATGTCAGTGGAAACGCCAGTAGAGGACGCCCTAGAAGGACATACATTGATGTTATTGGTGATGTTCTTCAAAAAGGACAGGTGCGTAGTACTTTCAACCGGCGTGCGTGTATGACAAGATGTATGACCGTGGACGAAGCGAAAGGAGTATGTAAGGATCGTAGCATGTGGCGTTCTACAGTTTCTGCCTACCCCCATGGGAAAAAGGCGTGAGTGTATGTATGTATGTATGTATAAGTAGTATTTTCAGATTGTTTTTATTATTGTCTTATTGATTGATGGCAGTGGTACCTATAGTTTAAGTTTTCAATGCCATAATTGGAGTTTTAAACATCTACATTTTTAATTTTGGGATTTACATTTATATCACTACATAGTCTAAAACAAAGTCGCTTCCCGCTGTCTGTCTGTCCCAATGTATGCTTAGATCTTTAAAACTACGCAACGGATTTTGATGAGGTTTTTTTAATAGATAGAGTGATTCAAGAGAAAGGTTTACATGTATAATACATGCATATTATAGTAGAGAAAAACGCGGAATACGCGATAAACGACATCCACGCGGGCGAAGCCGCTGGCGACCTCTAGTTATTATATAAATAGCTATTTACTCTGAACCAATGGGCCCTAAAATACCGCTCTAACTTGTACATTTATGAATAATAATATTATGTGCGAGTATATCGCTTGCCTGCCAACTTTTTATCTATTATTGCCAAGTTAAGTATCGTACTAAGCAATCAAGTCTGTTCAAAACACTTGCATCGACACATCTGCTATGCAACAACATGCTACGATCACTAGTGTCTCAATGAAAACAGCAATAACATCGTAACTGGTCTGGTTGGCACCGTCTGCCGGGAAAACCTATGTCCATTTTCCACCACTAAATGTTTACTAGCTGATATCACTGCACTGTGACGCACCTATATGAGAAAAACAATATTCTGGTTTTTGTTACGTGCGCTTTTGATAAAACGAAGCATGTAAACTGACCGAGGTCGACGAGAATAATTCACGCCGATAATTTAGCCCTCATCAAGCTGTCTCTCCCCCCCAAGACCCCGCCAGCAACGCCCTAAACCGAGGTCCGAGTCCCACTAGGGGTCGCCCTTAATACTGTTGTTGCAGGTAGTCATGATGTTAGTGTAGTACAAGTAGTTAGCTTAGGTTACAATAGCGGCGGTAAGGCCCGTAATGGAGGAGTGGCTGGAGAGGCGTCATGGCGCCCTCAGCTTCCGGCTGACGCAGGTACTCTCGGTACATGGTTGTTTCGGGAAGTACCTGTGTCGCATAGGCCGGGAGCAGACGCCCGGTTGTCACCACTGCGTCGACTGCCCCGAGGACACGGCGCTGCACACGCTGCAGGCATGTCCTGCGTGGGCGACGCAACGCCGCGAACTAGTCGCGGCGGTCGGTGGTGACCTCTCGCTTCCGGCCGTGGTTCTGTCCATGGTCGGGAGCGAGAGTGCGTGGGAAGCCGTCGCCTCCTTCTGCGAGGAGGTGATGGCGACCAAGGAGGGAGCGGAGAGGGAGAGAGAGAGGCAGCTGCCACTCTCCCTTCCCGCGCTAGACGCACCGGGCGCCGGAGGGCGCGCGACGATCTCCGGCCACCGTAGTGTGTGGCCTGCGGGCGGCGGGTTAGGGGACCCGTCGCCCGACCAGTAACAGGCCCGAGAAGGCGGCGCGCTGTGTTCCGTGCGCGCCTCTCAGGAGGACGTGGGGCAAGGCCCCACAGAAGAAGAGGTCCGCCAGGGGTTGGCGGACCGAGGCCTGCCGGGGTCGCGGTGCATGCAGCTGCGAATCTCGTGACCTCGGCCAAGGGTCAGGAGAAGGAACACCGTGGGTTTTTAGCCGGTAAGAGTCCGGCATACCCCTCCGCCTTCCCCGGGCGAAGGGCATACATGAGGATTTTCCCACGAAAAAAAAAAAAAAAAAAAGTTTAAGTATTTTACTTCCCCCACCATTGGCTGGAGACTCTTCAGGTCTCCAAGGACCATCTACACACCACAATAGGAAAAAAAAATAGAATAATTTTGATCATCGTTTTTACGAACTCTGATGATTTTTTCCGATGGACGGAAAAAAATTAGTAAGAACTGACAGAAATGGTACGTATAAAGTGAAGGATGAGTTAAAAAAAATGCTTTCACATTGGATTGGAGCTGACCGAAATAGAGGTAGGAAGGTAATTGAAAAAAACAAAGAATAGTGTTTCTGGGTCCTAAAAATACACGGACGACTGTTCAAATATCTGTATAGGTAACTATTCTTTGATCTAAAACTCTTGGTGAATCAATTAAAATCTATACGTAGTCTACAAAGAGTTCGTTTGATTAGATGGATACTTCTTTATTAGTTTTGTATCTCTTTCGATCCTTTATCCCGTGTAAGGCTAACATAGTCCCAAAAGTTAGTAAAAAGGTTTAAGTCAGGTAGGTTTCATTTATTTTTTACGATTTCTTTCTCGTTCATTTTCAGTAGCTTGTCAAAGTTAGGGGCTAAATAAAGCTGTAAAAAGAGGTATACACTCTTGAAGCAGACTAAAGAATAACTAATCAAATTAAGGTATTTTTTCGTTGTCCTAGAATTTTCTATTGATCTTTTTTTTAGTTGATTCTTTTCTGAACATACAAAATTAGTAGCAAAAACTGATTTTAACTCGAGCAAAGAAGACTTTGAGTTGATTAACAAAGTTAATTAATTTTGGTGGCATTTCAAATAAAGTTAACAAAATTTTGTTTGTTTTCAAAGTATGTTTGTGAAGGAGTGAAATTGGTGAAATATACCTACACAGCTAAGTTTAGATTTATTCAAGTTTAATTTGTAAATGTAATTATTAAGTGACTTTTCGTTAAATTTCAGTTATATTATTTAAAAAAATATAATTTGAAAAGTCGTTTCTAAGATTAGAAACATAACGCATTACCCGTTAAAATTTTAATCTTTTTATGTCAACTTATAGATTCTTGAAGTACTATTTTCCTCTCTGTTACTATTCCCTTTTCACCGTAATGTACGATTTCCACCAAACGGGCCGCGCCGGAGCGCGCGGGAGCGCATTTCTAATTGTGCTAAAGGAAATTCAGGCTTCTATACAATAGTTAAGTTTCATGTTTGCGTGGAATTTACACTGCTTGGAACTCGGTTAGATCCGCGCGTATGCCGCAGAAGCCGGTCGCCTGCGCTCGGACGCCGCGGCAGCCGATCGGCTCCTCGCGTACGTGGACGGCGGCGCTCGGCTGTCGTCGCGTACCATCGACTCCGCTCGGCCACACCGCGTGTAGAAACTGACTGCAACACGAAAGCATCACTAGGCGCTGAGAGCATGCTAGCGGATACGCGAGCACGTGCACGAGCACGCGCATGCGCCCGGGTTCCAGCAGATTGTAGCCGTCGGGCGGACGCGGTTGGCTACGGGCGCATGTTTGCGCATCCGCTGCGATGCTATGCGCTGCGCTCCTGCGTGGCCCGGTTGGTGGAAATTGTACATTAGTTGATTCCTGTCATTTCTCTACAAAACGTTACTATACAAGGAATATCAAATATTAAAAAAAAAAACAAAACATTGATAGTATAGCTATTTTACGATTTTGGATGATATCATTTACGTTTTTTTCGATATCAGTCTCCTTACGGTTACAATTTACGAAATGACCGAGCTGTCAGGATTCATGTTTGGGTGAACAGGGTATAGCATATTTGTTTGGATCGGTCTGTTACCAACGTTATCATTAGTGATGTTCCGGATATCCGTATCCGCGGATATTCGCGGGAGAAATGAGATCCTTGTCCGTATCCGTATCCGTCACTTTTCTCGCGGATCTTTTACGGGTCTTTTATTAATTTTCAAATTCAATTGACAGGATAAAATGCTGCATAATAACTTAGATTATGTGATTATTGTATAATTAAAAAAAAAACTGTCAGAGTATTTTTTATTTCATAACATCAAATATTTGGCATCAAAAAACTTTTTAGTAGACATTATTTTAACTTTTGTACCAAAACCATACACAAACAAACGTTATCTATGCGATCCAGTGTCACACTAAACAAAAGTAATACGCGCGCAATGCAAGTCGAAACCTGTCTGCCCGTCGTTGCGGCGGGCGTGACGTCAATTATCGTTTCAACGTCACGCGCCAACACCGATCGAGTGAGAAAATAAAGATCCGTATCCGTGTCCTTATCGGATCTTGACACTAAATATCCGTATCTGGATCCTTGTCCGCGGATATACATTTTTGACGATCCGGCACATCACTAGTTATCATACCGTAGTAAAAAAAACTACATTTATAGTCATACCTGCACTTTACTTAATTATTTTTTTGTAGTTATTCTTAAGCCGGGTCCGCAGCGCAAATTTTCTAACATGTTATTGTGTTTTTGCGAACAAAACTGTTAGGTCAGGCCCCTATTCGGTTAACAAACAATGTTATCCTGTTTGCAAACACGAAAACTCGGCGCAGCGGATCCGGCTTTATGCAAAGGGATGTAGGCGAAAAAACAACAAAAATGGCTAAAAAAAACAATGTGCGCATTAATCGTATATAATAATCCTCTTTGATATTATGACACGTACGCACCAAGCTAATGAACGCCAACGAAGGCCAACGAACGGGGTTTGATACCGCTTAAATCCGAATGAAATCAGATTAGTGGTCTACAAACTTTGGTCAAATTCAGCAAATGACGAATGTTGGCTCGGTGTGGACGTTTCATTAGACTAGCGTAAAGTGTACGAGTAGGTAAGGTTTACAAATTATATAGGAACTGACGAAACTTCCTAAAACCCACAGGATGTTACTATTAGCGTTTACGTTAATTATTGCCCCATTTGATCTATTAGTTGCTTCAGAACTTCCTATAACACGCATGTCTGCCACGCCTGCCAACCTCAAAAGGTTAAGCAAGTATGTACGTAAATACTTACTTACAGAACGACAAAACTAAGAAGTCACATCGGCAAACTTCGTAAAACCGATCACTTCTAAACTTAGTGCGACTTTAAGACAACGATTGTTTATTAGTACTGCAATAAAAATAATCTTTACGTTGACACAATAAGTGTGCGTCCTGAGTGACGGCGCACGGGCGTATTGCGGATTGCGGAGCGGCTTTACCGTGGCTTTACCGTCGATACCTGTCCTTAGTGCACGCGGGAAAGTTGACGCGTACGCGCGTGTTTAGTGTTTCGATTATTTTACTTTGGTTTTCATAATGTCGATATCAAAATTCAAACTTTTCGAACATTTATTTAATGCGCCGTTCATTCCGCCTGCGCGGTGCGCCGTCACTCAGGACGCACACTTAGTGTGAGTGGCGCGAAAAGGAGCGACGGCAATTGATTGTTCGATCATGTACTGACGCCAGCAGATCAAGCTACCCGAAACTGTCAAAATTTCCCAATCGACCTTGAACCTAATGCTTATGCGATAAAGATGAAAATCTATTAAAGAAATTTGACAGATTGTAGTAGCTTTATATGCTAGCGTCTTATATCGATGTAACTTCTTAGATGCGTCGTACTGTACGAGTGTACATAGATTAGTCTTACGGACGCTTAATGAGATCATGAGCCTTCTGCCATACATCCTTCGGTCGTCGAAGGTAGAATTAGTAACAATAAGGCGAGGATAAAAAAAAAACTAATGCATTTTTGTTTTGAAACCAGCCTAATAGTGGCAGTCTCTATTAAGAATAAAGTAGGTATACCTACATATTTCCAATACCAAAAATTGAAAAACAAAAGTGCTTGTTCAATCATTTGTAATCGCGACGCTACGTGTACTTGTGATTTTCAAGGACCGAAAACGTTAAATTTTATTCTATGGAAATACCGGTAAATAATTACCGTTGACTGCCTCATTGTTCTAGTGGTTTAAACACGACTGTTGTGCGTTAGGTGCTGGATTCGATCCCCAGGTCCGGAAAAGTGTTACCTTTTGGGTTTTTCCATGTGGAATTTCTTAGTAGCAACCCGGAGTCTGGATTCGTGCCTGGTTGATGGCAATAGGCTCGTCTCCTATTACTTGGACTTAAACATAATGGCGAAATGACGGTGTATTATAAACCTGTGCTCAATCTTTTGGGGAATACAGACGTGATGTTATGTTAATACTGGTATTTATTCAGAATATCTATAGAATAAAGGTCACCATTTTCGGTCCCTGGGCGTGTTTCTCTTACAAGCACACACACATAGCCAATGTGTCTGTTCAAACAAACACAGACCAGTTGCTCCAAACACAGTTGATAGCTATTGTTTTTAGCTGCAGCAACCGTTTGGTGTATTCAGACACCGTCTTGGGCGCTCGAGCGACCTTCCTGTGGCGTGAAACTTTGTCTCGAATTACTAAAGTGTGCATCGAAGCGCAAAATTGTGTCTCCAGACACAGTGTCCCGGCCACTTTGTGGAATGCGGTTAGCCTGGACCTCTCATGAACGTGTGAATTAGTCTATTCATCCCTGTTTTTTTTAAACGAGGGAGGGGCTAGTGGCTAATTAACAACCGTGCGGATCATACGATTTGCAAGGTTAACCCTTAACGTTCCTCATCAAGCTAGCATCAAAGAGCTCGTGGCTAAATAATTACAGCCGCATAGACCGATCTTCCGGGTTAAGCCACGCTTGCCGAGGTTGGTCTGTGGATGGGTGACCATTTACCATAGCGAGTTTCCTCTGTGCCTCGGAAAGCACGTAAAGCCGTTGGTCCCGGCTGTCATTTGTAGATCTTTGACAGTCGTTACTGTTGGTCAGAAGCCAGAAAGTCTGACAACCAGTCTTACCAAGAGTATCGTATTACCCAGTTACTGGGTTGTGGAGGTCTGATAGGCAGTCCGTCCGGTATACCGTCCTCGCCGACGCGCCGTCGCAACGTCCCACCGCCGCCGGTCAAGATCCATGGAGCTCTCCCGTTGTCGTTCAAACCTGAAATCGAGAAAAAAAAATCAGCTGTTCCCTACATTTTGACGAGTACTGCGAACATAAATGTAGGGAACAGCTGTTTTTTTTTCGGGATTTCACATTTTATCCCATAGTAAAAGTTGTTCATAATGATGAGTACAATGACCCTTTAAAAGATCGTTAGTGTCTCACCAGTCATTCTGTATAATTATTTATTGCATTGACGTTTCACTGCATTGCTTCATAGACACTTCTCAGTAAGCAGGTGATTACTGCTGATATCATGTGTAGCCTTCACCTAACGTAATTTTAATGTTTGGAAAAACACGGTGAATGGACTTTCAAACGTCATGGCAAAATCTATTACACAAACAGCGTAGATGTAGGGCACACAATCTGAATCAACAACGTAAATTTAGGGCACAAAATCTTGTTCGTCTCCAACTAGTTAATTGCAGCATGGCTAGCGGAGCTCTCTTTACCGATCAAATTATTACAAGTTTTAGATCTTCATCATCATTACATCACCCACAAATATCCACTACTGTATAAAATACTACTTCGACCATAATAAATTTATTCTCCCTTTCACTTACTCCTAACACTTCTTTCTATCTAGATAATTATCTCACTCGCACACAATCTGTCACAATACACACACTCTTCCTTATACTTAGCACGCATTTAATATTTCTATCTCTTTCTTATGTCAGCTGTCGTCCCATACTTTATATGCCTCTTGGAAATTAACATCATCATTTATTTATTTTTTTATTTCACGTTCATTCTAAACTTTACGAGGACTTATTTTGTAAAAGATAACAAATCATTAAAAAGTTCCAAAAATATCTTGAGCATGTAAATTTAGCCGATGGTTAACAAATCGTGACAACGAAGCAAATATCAATTTAATTATCCCATTAGCGAGTAATTGGAACATCCGGCTTTTGTTACCAGGAGGGTCTGTCAAAATTAACTTCGAAAGCCAAATGATTCAATGACCAAATCTGAATAATTCATTTTATTGTTACTCAAAGGAATCAAAATGTACGAAACATCTTGAAATTGAGTTACAGACAGAATTACTGAATAAAGTTAAAATTATCTAACTCGCTTATTTAGAGAAAATAATTATTTTTGATGCTTCCTTTGTTAGCTTTTGACATGATCGTTGATGAGTGTCAATTTATTTTCTTGGATAGATTGAAATTCATCGAAAGAAGCTTCTTCTTCATTAAACAGTATCTGTCTGGTTTGTAAGAAGAACAAAAGATAGAACAAAAACAATTTTAGACTAGGGAGTCATAACCACAACGCTGAGCAATTTCCGTTACAAGCTCAGTCCATTCATTTTCTTCATTTGACTAATGACTTGCGCGGAATGATGAAAAACAACACTCTCGTATTTTCTTTCATGAATAACCACGGAAATGAACATCAACTAGTACACCGGACTATAAATTAAAAATAAATAAATACATATCACGCTCGTCCACAAAGCGATATGCAGAGGTATATTGGAAGAGAAAAGAAGAGATGTAATATACCTACAACATTCTTCTGATGTGTTGGGGGCAATTAAAGACATTACAGACACGATTCCGGGCTGCTACTTAGAACATCATCATCATCATCTTCGTCTACTTGCAATTGGGTATTAACCTACACACCAACACACACAAGCTAACACTCATAACATACACACCTTGAGTTACCTTTTAGTTTTAGTTATGTCTTTATGATTGGAACCGTTGCATTTGATATTCAGAACAACAAACGATATTGGTCGAGAGAGACTGGATCCTGCGACACAGGGTATCCTAGTGCAGGATCCAGTGTCACATCTTCATATTGTAACAGATTTATGAAACAATAATTTATTGTTATTATTTTATCATAAGCACATTACTGTCTCACTGCTGGGCAAGTGCCTCTTCTCAGAATGAGAAGGATTAGGCCTTAGTCCTCCACGCTGGCCTAGAACGGGTTAGCGGACTACACACAACATCGAAAACTGTTTGGAGCCTTCATGTGCACACCTGATTCACCGATAAAAAACAAGTGATAATCAAATTATGATTATGACTTAGAACGTAGTTACAGGAAACCCAACTCTTTCCGAATAGGAATAAAAGCCAGAGTCTAACGGAGCAGCCGCTAGGGATCGCAAGTACGAATGCTGACCTATGAAGAAAGTCAGTATAAACAAAAACAAGAATAAAATGCAATCAATCTCAATTAAAACAAGACAAAACAGCAATGATTTACGCGATGCATCTATGTGGTAATACTAGCTACAATAATTACGTTGTGTAATTGCCGTAACAGCGAGCCATGGAAACATCCAGTCTTGAACAATGGGTGACACAACAACCATACATCAAAAATACTAAAATCACGCTTCAGATAACCGTTAGACAGGCATGAGTAATTTAGAATTGCAGATTGCGTTACCAACAAGTGAATTATGATGACCCAAAGAGTTTCATAAAAAGAGAGACAGTAAGTAACAAGTTATTAGAAATTAATATTCAAACATATTACAACATGAATTAATCCACTCGTTTTTTTAGAAGAATCTTATCTCATGGTTTTGCTTTTTTTTGTTTTGATTAAACAAACAATATTACATACAAATAAAGAAAAATACGTCCTAATAAAACCATAATCTAAAATAGGGCACCAAAATATTCCTCCGCGTCGCTGTCGACTGCTGTATGGCAATGCTAAATCTTTTGGCGAAAGTAGAGGTCAGCCTTTGGGTCACCAAAATTAGTTAATTGACCATAAAGACAAGCAAACTATTCATTGTATAAATAAGTGTGTAACAAAGAAAAGAGCAAACAAATATTTAACTAAGGGCCTGTACCCAATTTTCACGTGTGAAACAAGCCGGAAGAATGACAAAAAAGAATTACCCTTGAGATTAAAACAATTACAATAACTGACGCTACTTTAAAACAGTTTCTATGGAATGTCAAACAATCTGCAATACAGCAACGAACGGCAATAACTCAAGGAGTTTCGGAACGTTATGAAACATTAGGTACAGTGAAAGTTTGTTTTATATAATGGCTAGCTCATATCCAAACACTACAATAACATTGTTTCTCTTAGTTAAATGCACAGCTGATGCATTTTCTGTTTTTCTTTCATTAGTAACTACAACCCAATTGGGATGGAAAATAGTGACAGTATCTACTAATTGTTCTCGTATTTTGCCTTTCGCCCATGCACGTTCTCCGTGAGCGAAAAGCAAAAACAGAATTCAAAATCAGAACGCAAAATATGGACATACGACTCGACAATTTCCCTCGTTGGATATAAATAGGCATTTAATTATGTTACGTCATTCAAACTTCAAAACTGATTTATTCAAAATAGATTAGAATTACTTAGTCCTTTTTGAAGGTCAATGTTTCAAAATACAGCTTCCTTCAATGCCCGTCCTTCACCACGTCCTAGTGTTTATGCTGTGAAGAAGAAACGGCAAAACAAACTCCACGGCAACACAGATCTGTCTGTCAAGTGAATCAATTAATTGAATATAAACATCAAGAAGGTAATATTAATTAAAATAATAAAATTACCTATGGAAATTGAGAATGATAAACAAAGTAATACTAATAACAATTCGAAAACAAAATTTGAAATTGAAAACATAATATTATTTCAGAACATCTTGGAGACAAACAAAATGTGCGTTCATCTTCTAGATCTACCATTGAAATAATTTTCTGAAATTACTAAAGAGATTATTACAAAGCGGATATCATTGCACATCAAAACAACGAATACTTAATAATCAAGGCTTGTATTATTTCCTATTGTGTAAGTTTGTGAACATAATTATCAACCTTGAACGATTTTACGAGGAGTGTTGACATGAAGGAAGGTAGGGTTTTACAAAAAAATGTTAGTCTACTTCCAAAGACATAAGAATAAAATTTGACACAGTTGGCTGTAATTTTGTGGATGTTATTTTAAAAGTTATAGTTACGAACTATGTATGACGTAATTTGTAGTGTTATTTGAGTAATGTGAGTTAGTAGTATACATATTCTTATTCACTTAATCATTTACGTACACACAACACTTATAATTAGGAATCGGATATTCGGATGCATATTTACGTAAAGTAAATTTTTGGTTATGAAAGTACGGAAGCGGCTTCTTAAAATATATGTTTATGTAAGAAAAAACCAGGTATGTCAGGAACACCGGGAATGCATAACTAGTAGGGTGTATAGTATGGAAGCGAATTCTTAAAAAGGATTTATAAAAAAAAAACGCGTTTCTTGGATTGCATAATTATTTAAAATTTAAAATAAATGTTAAACCCCTACGCAAACATGTGTATGTAGTGTAAGAAGAGGAATGGTGTGTGTTAGATAAACCAAAAAAAATATAATTTAAAAAATGGTCCCGGGACCGCGGGATTTTTTAGATACAAAAGCGCATTGCATATTATCTAACATCTCAAGTTTAGGTGAATCTGAATCCGAATATCCGATCTCTACTTATAATACAAAAATTCTAATAAATTAAACGTAAATTAGGACTGTACTTTTTCCATTAACATCTTCTTTTTTTTTCATTATTTGGCTAGAAATAATAACGATTACTTTTTGTATATCAATATTACTGCATTCCTTCGTTGTATTAACGGTTTCTCAATAACTAGCTGCCTTACCCTTCTCATATAATACAGCTCGTGGAGTGCCAAGAAATAAAACATGGATCTATATAATGCAGACATCAAGGTTTCGCAGTAAATATCCCGATTATACTTGCTCCCAACTTGAGAGGCACTTTGTATGCTATCATAGTATACCATAAAGTAGAAGATACTTTTAACGTATGGAGATAAAATTCGATATATTGCTGCGTGCAATAAAATGAAATACATTTTTTTGACTGTTTTTTTTTCTGTGTCTTTCTGATAGTGAATAGATAGTAAAACACTCATCAAATTAGAAAAAATAATCTAGCTATTGATTGATGATAATATAGTAGATTAAAGGCTGATTTACACGACGCCAGTTTCTTGAAGCAACTCTCGTGCTAACTCTGTTTTTTCGCCGAGAAAGACAAAGATAGAACGATTCTTGCTTCAAGAAACTGGCGTCGTGGAAATCAGCCTAAATGATAATATATGTCTACACCAGCGCACTTTCATGTTCATCTTGCGCATTCAACTTTCAATTCCTCTTGCGTCAAGCGCATGCAATATTGATTGCCATAAGACTTGTAGCTATCTGTGCTGGCATGCGCTTTTGTCGAACTAGTATTAAGGCATGCGCTATGGCGTTTCACGCATGCTTCAGATGAAGACGCAAGATGAACATGAAAGCGCACTGGTGTAGACATACCATAAGAGTAGTAGAGCTTCTTGTGAGAGAATTCGTCCAGGGAAGTACTGCAACCATTCCCCTTTTCTTGGTTTGAAGAGTGTCGATGAAATTACAGGCACACTGTTTTACTTCAAATGTTAGCAACGCATTAGCAATCCTCTTGGTGCTGTAGGTGTAAAGGCGGTGGTAATCACTTACGATCAGGTGGGCCGTCGGCTTATTTACCAAATAATTACATTAAAAAATATAGGTTTCGACATCGTTGAAGTCAAGACGTTTGAATTTATGTTGGAAGAAAAAATTGTTCTGCAAAGGTTCAGTAGCTGCAATGTATACATTATTATAGCACTGGATGAATATTTTACTGAAATAATGTTTTATCGAAGGCGGAATCGTGGGCTTATTTAGCTTGTTATATGAAGCTCTTAGCTTAGTAGAATGATCTTGAAGAAATAATGCCCACACAATATTTAAACTTAAGCAGCAGTAGAAGTTTATGTTTGGACGAGATTTACATAATAATAAGTTTTTAGTCATTATTTAGCTGACGTAATTTCAAGTAATCCCTATTAATATTATAAATGCGAAAGTAAGTCTGTCTGTTATGCTTTCACGCCTAAACCGCTGAACCGATTTAAATTTAACTTAGTACAGAGATAGTCTGGAACCTGGAGAAGGACATAGGCTACATTTATCCCGAAAAATATGGAATACGCGATAAACGATATCCACGCGGGCGAAGCCGCGAGAGACCTCTAGTATTTTATAATATACCACGTAACTATCGTGGCAGGTGGAATGCCCCCGCATCGTTGTTACATTTCTGAATTGAGGTTTCGATTTCTCAAACGCTCGACTAGTTCCTATACAAAACACGTTCATTTATCGAGAACAGATCAACTTACCACAAACACATTTCCACCGGTGTGAAGCGAAGTACTTTATTCAATCTCAGTATATCTATATCTAACTTCACACAATCAGTCAACGTAGGTGTTTTCGTACGGGGCATGTCCGGGGTTATAAGTGGGGCTTTTGTCCCGAGCTGTCGTATTGTAACTCGGGCCATGAAATTTAAAGTACCAAGTTCCGAATTACTTGAATGTTTTTGATTCTACTTCCTTCTAGTCTTTTCCCAATTGTGTTGGGGTCAGTTTTCACTCTAAGAAGATGCGGCTGGATATCAGTACTTAACACAAACCGTTTACAATGCCGATATTCTACGGTTAGATCGGTTGTCAGACTTTCGAGCTTCTGACTACCTGCAACGATTATCAAAGGTATTCGTATGACACCCGGGACCGACGGTTTAACGTACTCTTCGAGACTTGAAAGGGTCTCGATGTGTAACGAACGGTCTCCCATCCACGGCCTAGACGCGGCAAGCACAGCCTTACTTGGCAAATCATTATAATCTGCGCGGTTGTTATTATTACCCAATGAATGTTTTCGATTAGTGCTTCATTTATAGAATAAACCTCAAAGTTGTATAGTCTGTTCATTTCAAAATGTGTTTTTATTGAATTTGGACCAACACGTGTTAGGGTTTTCTAAATGTGTGTTAAATGGATTCTTAAAGGAAAATGAAGGTTTTTATAAAAAAGATTGGATTTGATACAGCAAAATGATTTATTTTGTTTTTTGGGTCCCAGGCCTGGGAAGCACCTCATAGTTCCGAAGATGCAAATGCTAATAATAGTAAAGTTTCCTAGAAAACCTGTGTATATAAGAAACTAGCGTTATTATTACATAAAACGCTTTCTATAAAACCATGGCGCAATGCGTGGCATCTATTGTTAGATATTTATAAATGCAACAGGAAACCAACTATTATTCTTCGTTAAGTAGTCAAGTTAAGTTTTTAACAACTACAAACAGGGCCGTATTTAAGCAAAAGTTACATAAGCAGCAGCCTAGGGGCCCGCAACACAAATGGGGCCTCTTTGTGTGCACTACAAAAATCTTGTTTAATATTAATTAAAAGGGTTGCTGGGCTGGACTGGATGTGGATCGAGTGATGTGGCGCAACTTGGGAGGCCTACGTCCAGTGGGCTGCGATAGCCTTTGAATTAGAAAGTTGCTCTTTAAGCGAATTTCGCTGGATCCCCCCAAGTAGGGCCCGCACCATAAGTTAGCTTAGGGGTCTACAAATCCTAAATGCGGGCCTGACTACGAAGATCGGAAGAGAACATAATTATCACAAAAAAGGATAAAAAGGAACTGTTAAAATACCGGATATCTAATTAAAAATCAGTCGTAAATAACTTTGGTTGTGAATATATAATTACGTACTCATGTATTATTCATACGTAGGTGCCTAGAAACATTCCTTGCTTGCGGAATGAATAGTGTCTCCAGCGAATTAATTGTTCATCCTGTTGATTAGTCTTTTGAAGACATAGATCTAGGTTAAATCTACCAACTTTCCGGCTAATAATGCGTTTTACAAATCCTTGCGTAATGTCTATAAAAATGTGCAAAATATACTGTAATGTAACAGACGGCCCCAGGATATCCTGAGAGCACGTCTGCTACACCAGTTGTAAAAAATGTGTAGAGCATTCAATACCTAATACATAACATCAATAATAAAGTGCTTATACGAGTAAGAGTCAGCAATTCAGCATAGCTTTACGTCCCTTGCAGTAGTCAGCGAGGTCCTTCTTGTATTCCCAGCGTTCGTCGATGGCCCACACAGCCATCTGATGGAAACCGGCGGCAGCAAACAGACCGGCTGTAGCATTTAGTCATAGTCATAGTAGTAGACGTAGACGACAGCAGGTCCGATCGCCGATCTCTCACGTGTAGGTAGGGCAGGAGACGAAGTGAAAAGAAGGGAGAAGGGGTTACCGACGGGCACAGCTTCTTTGTCTGGCTTTCCAGTTGGATCATGCCACAGCTGTTAATAATACCAAGGGAAACACGGAGAAATTCCACAAATGCTTTTTATTAAACTTGATAAGCTTCTTATTTCAGTTTATAACATTTATCAATTGTACGTCCATGTGTAAAATAAATAGAAAATATATCGTATCAAAAACATCACCATGTTGTAAAACAATCCAAAGTAGTCCCCATTCGAATCCCTATCTGTCATCAATAAAAAAGTATAAAATATAAAAATGGCCAGTCGGTGAAGATGACGATCATGAAGGTGATACTACAATACAACAGAAAATCCGAATGGATAAAAAGCGAAAACAAGATGAATATCTTCATCATCCTTCAGCCCCTATCACAACTTATTTAAGGTCGTCGCAGCATGTATTTTTCTTCCAAGATGAGTATATTTGTATTTTTTTATTATTAAGTAAATGCTATATATGATGAATTACAATAAAAAATGTATACGCTTAGGCTAAAGTCTCAAGGCACAAAAATATGTCCCCGTTAGTAACGTTAAATAGAAAAGTTAATTTTGTCGTTTCTGAAACGGGGAGGAGGAAGGAGTTGTTTTTGCTTTCAGTTTAAGAAGTATATCAAATATAGTACAGGCATTCATTTAAATTAGAAAAAGAATAAATTTAATTTTTAAACACCCTTAAAGGAGTTCAGATTCTTACTATTATAAGGATTTTGAAGGAAGCATGTTATTTTTCTCTCAAGTTGCTTGCCAACAAACATCGCTGGATGTTTCTTTTACCTTATACTCTAGGTTGCGCAAGAGTTCTTACGATCTTAAACAAAAGCCATTGTCTAGTACAAGTACTAAGTACCGCTCCTACATTTAATATAGTCGTTTGTAATCACCATATAACTATCATAAAATAAACTTATGATGCAGTACACAACACTGAATACGATTTAATAACACGTGTTGATCTTATGACTCAAGATGTGTGGGTATTTCCTATACCTAACCTATGTATAAAAAGTTGTTATTTAATGATTCCTAATGGAAATATTAATAATGGCTTTTATATTACCAGTGATTGCTAGTAAAAAAAACTTCAACTGATAGATTAATATAGGTACCTACCCATTAAACTTAGGCCACCCTCACACGGATCATTCGTCACAGCCGCAATTAGCCCGCCGTAAGTGGCCCGACACAAGTGGCCCACCGCAAGTAGCCCGCCACAAGCGTCCCATACATTTCGAGTTGTTGGCACCAGCGACACGTGTGCGCGAGTCTATGCGAAATGAATGGAAATTGTAATTAGCCTCCTAATGACCGTTAAAATGAGCGGTCAAATGGAAAATGTTACAATTATAACGTTTGTTAGAAGGATTGGCGATAGAACTTTGGTGTCACTAAAAGATAAGAAAGAGTACGATACTTCACGTTCTCTTGACAAGAGAGAGTTCAATCACAGTACAATACAAAATATCGTCGTATCCTACGAATAGGGGCGTAACTGCATAATAGCTACTCTTAAGGTTCGGCTAGGATTATTTTCAATAAATTATCTTTATATTTTATACGTATTTTGTCCCTTAAATCCTTATTCTCTGTTGTAAGTTACTTTATGCCTTTTATCTGCGGATATGTCGAGGCCACAATCGCCTTAATGCCATTTTTATATTATTCTGTTGCTGGTATTTATTTTTATGTCATAAGAATTTGTGTATAATAACTATTTTACCATTACTGGGAACATGTGAATGCAGTGATTATAGAATTACAATATTTTATTCGAAACAAAATCTGAGTTTTATTAATCTATTTGTTTTTTTCCGCCGAATAATGAATGAACGGCGCTAGCACGCTCTTCCCGCGCCCGCGCGCCCCCTCTACTTGCGAAGAAAGAGGGCGCAATCTCGACTGAAAACCTAATTATTTTATAACCTGTATCGTTTTTAATTGTTTTGTTGAGCTGGTTATATGTGGTATGATGAGCAGAATTGAATTATGCAATAAAAGAAGAAAGTCCCTATGTTCGTTAGGGCACTATTCGTAGGATACGACGATATGTCACATCTATGTACCTGATCCAACAACCAATGGCAGTCGCTGATTTTCGCGCTACTCACACTTATTGCGTCAGCGTAAAGATCATTTTTACTGCAGTAATAAACACGGTGTCTTTTTAGGCGCAATCAGTTCGGAAGTGTTCGGTTTTACGAAGTTTGCCGATGCGACTTCTTAGTTGTGTGTACTGTACTCTAAGTTGGCTTCTACGACATCCATTGGTGGGAAAAGGGTAGCCGAATCTTTGCCGAGAACCACACGGAACACACTGATAGCTAGTTACACTAAATTTTGCAGGAGCCAAATGAAGCGTGAAAAGCTATAGGAAACTGCTGGGCCGCGTAGCTTCTGTGTGCGAAGTGTGCAATGCACCCAGTTACATTAATTTGGAAATAATTTTGTGCTTTTGATTTTGTTTCATCGTAGAACCATATTATTTATTTTAAGCTTTTCGGCAGCGACTTCGAGTTACCTGATGATTACACCGAGGTAAAAAACATGAGGACAGGTTATTACATGAGGAAATGTTAAATTTATCTGGAATTTATAAAATATCAAGTTGTAATGTGTGTGATCATTTACTTTAATGAATCTGGTTGGATTAATTCGACTTCAGTTTTGAAACTCATATATGGATATTATTGCTTTATTCAATTCATTAGTGTTGCCCGGCCATAGCCAACAATGTTTTTTTTTTTTAATTTACCTTATAACTTAGATCTTTACAGTTGTTTGAGTTCACACTGATAATTCAGCCCTCATCAAATGTCTCCCTCCCAATCTCCCACCAGAAACGCTCTAAGTCGAAGTCGGAGTCCTACTAGGGGCCGCCCTTAGTGCTGTTGTTGCTAGTAGTCACGATGTTAGTGTAGTACAAGTAATTAGCTTAGCTTATTACACTATCACATACCTAGGATCAGATCTCTTATTTGACCTCTAAAGTCATATCTTTGTAGGAAGATATGATTCATATGTCTATAATACAATGTCATATTTCTATGACTCATATATCTATGATCATAGATATATGATAGTGTAATAGCCCTCTTAGGTTAAGCATTTCACTTCCCCCCATTGGCTGGAGACCCTTTAGGTCTCGCCAATAGCTACCCAGTCACTTAAAAATGGTTAGCATCTACAAGCAATCAAATAGAAAAAAAATAAGCAGTTTCAGCCAACCTAAACTCTGGAAGAACTCGCATTTTTGTGATAAAACCAATAAATTACTAAGTGGATCCTAAAAGCACAATTTATATCCTTACCTCTATAAAATTTTCAATTAGAAACTCTCTCGAGTCAAATTTTGTTTAAATATCTACCATAAACGTGTCTACTGAAGGTAATTATAATTCACGATGTAAAAAGGATTTCTTTTATTACTGTTCACAAATACGTAAATGTGTTTTGTGAGCATTATCATCGATCTTAAGTTTAAATAAAGCCATTCTTACGTGTCAATATAAGTCCCAGCTTATTCCGAAATTCGCTATCTGATTTAGCATCCTTAACATTTTTAGCAGCGAAATTTTTGGACATATAATATATTATAACACTGTATCAAGATAACACAATTTACGGAGTATTGGTGAAAATCCTTTTCCAAGCATCTTCTTCATTCTATTGGCTTGATATTGGTGCTGATTCTCTTGTTTACCAACTAATTGCCACTGTACCTTTCATTATATGATATTGTATAAGAGTTGTGTTACAATTTTGGTGTACAATAAAGTAAATTCTATTCTATTCTAAAATAAAATTGGAGAATTGATAATTTTACTAACAGACATCGCGAGAAAACGACGGTTATAACTGTTATAGTTACTATTGTAACATTTTCGTTTATTCATTTAAATACATATAAATTATATATTTAAATGAACAGCATAAAAAAACAAAAGATGTTTAAATAAATATATCAAAAAATGTAGCCCACCGGCATTGGGAGCAGGGCCAAGCTACTGGTGGTTAGGGCCTCAGAGAAAGGAACTTCCTAACAATACGCTTGCAACATAATGTGGTGATTAAAATTATCGGATCTATGGTCCAGTTCTATTGCTGGAAGGGTCAGTTTACTTCTATTGCTGGAAGGAAACGGTGTATCCATTTCAATTTTAAAATTGAATCATGCTGGCCGGTGGTGACTCGACAACTAACTAGATGGGTACCTGAAAAGCCGTTAATTATTAACTCATGCGGTTAGACCGCAAAATAATGTTGAATTTACTGTAAAATTATTCAAAATTAACTCATAAAGTATATCAATTACTGCGCCATAAAATAGTAGGTACTATGACATTAAAACTTAAGTGTCATGAATTTGTAATAATTTTACTGTTTCTCTCTTTACAGGCACCGCAGTTTATTACCTTCAAAGAAGGTAAATTGGGGGTCAACTTCGGTGGATATCATGCTGGTGTGGGCCTTGGAGGTCTAGTCGGTGAGTATTTTGCATACACCTATCTCCTATTAAAACCCTTACAAAAAGCACTAAGTGTCGACTATAACTATAACAGTAAAGTTATTAATACCCGGTTCGTTTGTCCAAAAATGGATCGTAAATTCCGCCAATCGTAGCATTTGGTTGTGCCAACGGGTCCTTTGAAAATACTCCTATAGCAATCTCATCTGTAAACGCTTCCAATGGATGAAAGGGAATCCAATGCTGAGCTATTCAGGAAGACTACGCTTTGATATAAAGGAAGGCTAAGATAAACATACAATTTAAATTAGTTGGGTTTTACCTTTTTACCGAATTAACTATCTTTATACCTACTACTTGATTCCAGTAACGTGGTAATTAGCATTACATACATAAACCAAAAAAATAGAGTACTACTACTATTCGCAAAAGCTCTAATAAAATGAAACATACGCAAATTATTTTTTTCTGTATGACATTTTTTATAGTTTCATTTATTTTTGGTTTCATTGATAATCTTCAGAATCGAATTCTATATTGTCATTAAAGAAGAAATCCCAAAATAAATAGTAGAATGTAGCATATTAATATTTTTTCTATATTTATTTTACAAAGAGAATTTGCTCTCGTATTGATCTTACGAAGATGCTTAATGAGGCTCTTATGTATGAAATATTTTGACCCTCGGACATTCCAAATTATAATTTTCTTGTTCTATTTTCCCAACGATAATTCTGATGACAAATATTTATTAAAGGTTACTCAGACAAAGTCAATACAAACAAAACTGAATAAATATTTTACGGAATATGATTTTGCAAGTTTTTGCTCGTTGCAATATTCAGTGCATACGTTAAGAGATGGATCAGATTTAAGCACACTGTAGTATGTGCCAGCTGAGTTCAGTAAAAAGTGAACGAGAATTTTTGTTGACACCTCAACTATGGGTCCAACTTTCAGCATGACACACCACACAAAATTATTACAATACCTCACGACATAATTGAATGTTTGAAATTCCGTTAACTTAAAGCTTTTACATTTTGACTGTTGTATTCAGGGCCACCTTTCCGTAATTAATGTAAAGGTGACAACGACATAACGTTAAGAGAATGAGAAGGAACCAAAAGAAGCCGAGATTCAGCACAAAAAGCCCTTTAAAAAAAATGACAATATTATTTCAACTTACACAAATATCAACTTTAAGAACGTGATGTGAACCAAGTTGATTTCAGAATGACAAAAAGTATTAAAATTGTCATACAAAATTTTGGTTGCAATAGAAACTGAACTATGTATAATCGAATTAAGGATTTTACTCCCAAAGCGTGATAATTCTCAATCCAAAATGTCGGGTGTATATAGCCGTTAATTGTAGCGGTCTATTAAACGGACTATGACGGCTACTACTTTGCCAAAAAATGTCTGACATTGAAGAATAATTAGGGGAACCATATTCGGTGGATATTTATAGATTGATATCATTAAAATCAATCGTTTGTAATGACATTGTTATAGGTGGAAAAGGAGGCACTGCAGGTGGTCTATATGCTGAAGCAGGCACACCTTATGGACAAGCAGCTAAGGCTGGACTTGGTGGAGCCGTTGATGGCAACAGTGGTACCGCTGGTAAGAGAAACAATATGCTATGTTTTTTAATTCTTCCTAAAGCTCTCTTTATGTTTCAGTTAGCCGGTAGCGATATTAAATTTGGTAGAGGTGATTCTTAATATCAAACACATGTGTTTGTCACTTGATGTATCTTTGACTAGAAACAAAAAAAAAACGATAAACTAATATTATAGAAACTAAAAGGATTTGGCGTAATATAACTTTAATATTGACTTTATGGCTTAAGAGACTTGAGTTTATTCAACAAAATGTTTTGATGTCTCATAATTATCAGACAAAATGCGTTTCATATCGCACTGTTGGCTTCTTGCTAAAACGCGAAATACCTTTCCACTTTATTGCAGTCTTACTAATAACGCTCATCCAAGAATTATCGTTTATAATTTTATGATCTAAGTCAGTCATTGTAACGACCTCAAATGTTCAAAATTAACACTTCTAGTTAAGTAATATGAGAATCTAAGCAAATCCTTTTTGTTCTAATGTAAAGATTATTATGACGTCTTTTGATATATTCCACAGTAGAATTGAATAGCCAAGACGTTGTTTTATCTAGCTAGACTTAATACAATGATGGCAGTAAGTATTAATTAATTGAGCATCAACTCTACCTCGACCTTTGAAGCTAGATTGCAATTAGTTTGTGACGCTTGAAAAATACGGGGGAAAAAACTCATTGTCTTGATTGCATATGCCACGTTTGTCCAAGTAATGATGAATATTCATTCGTATGAGCATATGAATATATCCATTTACAAATTAATAATTTTGTTGGAATAATATTATTTTCATTATGAATTGTGGAATGTTTTCTGATATGGGCTAATGTTTATCTAAAACGGTACTCATTTTGAAATTACCTATATGGGGATTAATTTTAATATGAATGGAAAACAGTAAAATTTAATTGATAATGGGCTGTAAACTGTTAATCTTAATTATTTCAGTAGCTTAAATTATGATAGGGTTATCGAATCATACTTTAAATACATTATGTCTTTTATTAATTTAACATAATAAAATGTAGGGACTTACATGTATTGTGTATTAGTAAATATGATATACTAAATATTCGATGCTTCAATAAAGTACAGCATTACATTAACACGTCTTTCAAAGATTTTGAAACTAGAAAACTACATTTTACATTCAAAAATCATTATTTGTCAACCAGGTGGGCTTTTTGCCGGCGCAACAGCTGGAGGAAACGTAAATGCGGCTGCTGGTCTTGGGGGTGCAGTAGGTGCAGGAAAGGCAGTCGGTGGAGGCTACTCAGCAGCTCAAGCAGGAGGCCACTCTACTTCCTCGGTCTTGGTAGGTGACAAGGCAGAAAAAGCCAGGAGAAAAGAAGAAAGACGTAGACTGAAAGAGATGAAAAAACTACTTAAAGAACAGAAAAGACATTGATTGGTGGCGGATGATTTAACTTTATGTTTAACTTACCCCCTTTCATAAACGTTCTATGAGAATTAATGTATAAATAATATTTGATTAAGACTGTATAATATTTTTATAATTATATTATAATAGAAAAAAAAAATGGGTAAGTCTGCTAAAAAAATCACATCGAGCGTTTATGGATGTCAAGTTATTTGAATGTGGGGGTTATTTCTATTTGTGGAATAACACTTCTATACTAGTAAATAAATACTCATTTAATTCAGAAATAAATTTATAACAAACAATGTGTTATCATTCAATCAAATAACAACAGAAAGTCCTACTAATCGGAACATGGCTGTTATGTCGTATTTCTACTATTCAGTCAAAAATCTGCAACAACATGTGACGTAGGTGAGAATAACGGGTGGTTACTTCCTGGAATAAGGTAAAGGTACCAAGTTTTCTCTGTGCATGCACTCACAATGCACGTCCATTTGTCATTGCGAGTCTCGTATTTGGGACCTCATTTTTCACTTTTCCTGTTACGCTGCAAAATACCTCGCATGGTGCTTATTGGGATACTATACCCAAACCATGTGCCATTATCAGTGCCACAATTAGCATGTTAGTGCAAACAGCCACTCAGTCTCGATATTTCACAGTCATTAGCATGACATGAAATTTAACCAAAAAAATAATGTAAAATAGACAGACTAAAATAAATTGTATCATTGCAGGGAGGCGAATCGGATGTTTCTGGATCATCAGGATTTTCGATCTCCGCCCACAAATCTATTGGAGTACCAACTACAGTGGTGAAAGAAACAGAAGTTTCTGTCGTTCCTGTAGAAGAAGTAAAAACAGTACACAAAAACGTTTATGGTGAAGCTAATTTCGAGGCTGCTAATGAAATAGCTGCAAATGCTGGTGTTGGAGCAAACGCGAATGTCAATGTTAACACTTATGCTCAGCCCGGTTTTGTAAAAGAAGTGAGTAATTGGAAAGGTTCGCACTATCGTCCACGTAAAATTCCACGGATTAATTTTCAAGATATAATGAGTTCTTTGTTTAGGATTCCACAGAGTCCAACGATGTGGTTTGCACCTCCGCAATATAATTATGTTCATCAGGTTCGTTGAAATAGTATTAAGTGGATTAGTACGTGCACCCAGAGGCTTGAAGACAGCTGCGAAAATCTTTGCACTTTGTTCATAAATACACATTTTAGCACTGTTAGAAGTGCAAAACTTAATCCACAAGACGAGTGCTAACCTATAAATGTAATTTGTATTAGTCATGGTCATGGTTATGGCCAATACTAATTTGAATATTACCTATAGGTACGTTGTACAAAAATAAATAACCCTGAATAATCACTTCTTTCACTACATTATTTAGTTCTACGCAGAAAAACACTAATTATAAACGTTTAGTGCTATTCTTCTGCCAAAAGGAACTTTGAGACAAAAAAACCTATCATTTAGTCTCAGCTTGCGTTTTCAAGCTATCTCTTTTTTCTCTATGTTTTTTTTTTTACCAATTGCTGTTAGGTACAAAAAATACTGATAGCATAGATCCTGAAGTTTTGGTCTACCCCTTCCTAAATACTTCTCACAACTTTTGTTTGCTAACATAATCAAATAAAAACAACATTTCTGTTTACTTAAAGGTACACGCTGAGCCCGCACCAGCACAAGTGATTGTTCATAAACACAAACCTCACAAACACCATGCTCACAAGACCTTGGCGGGATACATTGGTGGCTATGTAGACGCTGGTGGTGAAGTTGCTGCTCCAGTATCTAAAACTGTAATTGTCAAAACTCAGCCTATCGAGAAGAGGATTGATATTCAAGCAGAAAGTGGAGTTGGAGCAAATTTTAATGGACAGCACGTTGGACCCAGCCAAGTAACCTATAACAAGGAGGTTGTTGTTAGCAACAACGGAAAACCAAACACTTTCTTCCAAGACATCTTTAATGTGAGTATGGATATTCAATTTGAAAAGATATTATAAGGTCTAAGGCGGATCTTACATTATTACGCGCCACACACGGTGCGCGGGGCGATGACACACCCATACGCGCGGCGACGAAGGTGCAGATTTTCACCATCATGCATTTTCATCTGCGTCTGCGTGCAGGGGGCCAAAGATTTCGAAAATTATCCTGTCGACATCGATTCCCATCGTGAATATGTCCTTTATTTGCAAAAATCTGCGTGTTACTGCAGTCACTGCAGATCCCAGTGTGGCATACCTTGCGGGAAGCCTCGCAGCGCGACCCCGCGATTGACCGCGTGATCTGTGCCCAGTCTGCAACCACGTGCGATGCGTTGTCAGTGTGTTGCAATATGTGTGTTTTACAAACAAACTGAAGAAACACAGCCCCGCGCACCGGAGCGTGGCGCGTGGTAGTGTGAGATCCGCCTTACTTAATTCATGTCTTCATTCATTCTGTGTAACGTTGGTTCTGGGACTTTCCCATTGTATTACTGGAGCCAGTGTTTAGTTCAGTATCTTTAAATATAGAACAAAATTGTTTGAGCGCCTCATGGGAAATTTTAAAAAAAACTGAATCTGAAAAAATATCTCGTTAAATGTAATTTTAAAATCCATTTGAATGTTATGCAGTTATGCCTACCAAACATGGAATACTTTTTCATTTATGTTTAATCTTCTAATATATTCTTTTGCTTTTTGATTATTTTACAGATTCCCATTTCAACTTTGAAGGCAGTGAGTGGTTTTCTGTCTAACACTGCTGCAAATACAAATGTGTCAATACAAAAGTCAGCGTCGGTCCAAGCAGGTGGTTACTCTGGCTTCTCTGGTCATGCTGGCTATTCTGGCTACTCTAATTACTATTAATATAAAACTTTAAATTATCTATATGTTTAGGGTATAAGTTTTATACAATTAAAATAAGTGATGGTATTTAAATAATGTTTTGTAATTACGACATTTATAAAAAACGCTAATGTAGGTAATAATTTCATATAACTGAAATTCACATTTATAATAAAGTTTGCAAGTTTTGCAACAATCATTAGATTGGACTATTGGGTACAATAATAATAAGAATATTATCAAAACTTTGTAGCTAATAGAAGCCATTTACCAGGATTTCAAAAAGCTAATTATGAAAAAATATTTTAGGTCGCTTTTACAACTGTGATAAGCCACGTAAGCGATCTACAGGGAACGGCACACTATAATCTTGGCCTCTCCTTTGCCCTCGTAATCTTGATGATATTTTTATCTCCTAGCTTTTATTACGTTTATATTTTTTACGAGCACCCCCTTTAAGAACAAACGCCTTTGGTGGACTTATTAAAATAATAAATAAATTTACACAAAATAACAGCTGCATCAACTCGTAAAATTGCTGGGTTTGTTTGTTTTTTAGTGGCATAAAACCGAAAATTTATTATGACAGTCAATGGCGTTGCCCTTCCTTGCTAATTTAGGTTTTTTATTCTAATTTCTCCATTCGTATCAAATAATTTAGACTGTTTTATTTTAAATGTAAGAGCATATTCAGAAATGTTTAGTACTTTGTTCATTGAATTACATTCCCGACCATTTTTATCTACACAAACATGAAACAGATATTTTGTTTGGCTTAGTAAATTATAGCCAATGTGTAGCGATTAAAAGGATATATGGGGACATTTATTAGATACAAAACGATCTGTTTCTGTAGATATATCTACTATCTTTAAATTTACTACAAAACCCTTTTTGGGGACTTGATTTCCAATATTATCAGTACTAGAGAGTTCTAATATTTAGTGTTCATTTCATTATTTGATGTCATCATCGCATGGTAGTCATTTGTACGTATATTTTTATAGCAAGTATGTAATTAGTTGCTTTACTGTTAGAACATAATTGTGATTAATAACTTTACTCATCTATTACTGCATTTTCTACAGACTCAGACTCAGACTCGATAACATCGAAGCATGTACCGTTATCATCATCATCATCGTCCGAGGCACATATATCGGTACAGACACCGAGTGCTTCCAAATTTATAGATGACATTTTCTCTGTAAGTGCACGATCATTCATCGTAATCAATTCATGTACATATTTATTTGTGTAATGTAGTTAGGTATGCATGCTTAAATATGTTTAAAGTCTACTCACAACTTTGGAGAGTTAAGGCGGATTTACATTGATCCAGTAACTGGATCCACAGTCGCTAGATTGGCATTGGAACAGTGTAAGCACGTTTCATCACAGTCCAGCGTTCAGTATTCAGCGCTTTATTTGAATACTTTTAGTCTAATGCCAATCCGACTGGAATGCAGTGACATTGGATCTAGCTACAGGTGGATCAATGTAAATTTGTCATAAGTACTTTGGATAAATTAATGACTGTATTTTTGTTTTATGGTTTTTTTTCCATTGGGTGAGATGTAACATTTTCATATTGCTTTAAAAGTGGAAACCAGGACGATAGCGAGTACACGATTAGAATTTTCATTAGTTATATCTCTAGTATTTTTTTCTAACAAGTGAAACATGCAATGTATAACTCCACTGGAGCAATAGATACGAATTCATGTATATTCGAGTCGTGTTCCCGCGATACTTGTAATAAAAATAGTTTTTTGTATCGTACGGATTTCTGACATGCAACACTTGATTATTTTGTCAATTAACTGACGGTATATTGGGTGATTTTTTACTGTGTGTTGGGGCAACCTATGTTAGAATATTGTTTAGTTTTTTCAACTCATACTATATTCATAGAAATGGTATCTACATCTTTAAAATTGGTTTTGGAAATCGAAAACACGTTTGCCTAGGCAATGCTTTTAGATTCTATTTTTTAAATCTTATCTCTTGACTTAAGTTTAATTTGGTTTTGCCGGTGGAGTTAAAGGTTTTTATCTTTTAAATTGCCTTTGGAACATTGTGGTGGTGGCAATAAGAAGTCATTTCAGTTACAGATTTGCTATAAGAGCAATATTGCTGTAGGTATATACCTACAGTAAAAAAGTAAAAAAAAATGCATATAAAGTACACTGTAAATGGCTTCTCGTTTTTTTTTTGTCATTGTAACATTTAACTGAAAATTCTAACAAAAGGAGTACAATATAATCGGGTAAGTCTGTGTGTACATAGCTACGAGTTGTTTTTTTATCAAGGTTATGAAGAAGTTTGGGCTTTTGGTGAGTATGGCTTTGTTACCTTTTTGTTTTATTTATTTTTGGTTTTAATTGGTGTATGTGAAACTTTCTAATACAAACAATTACATTTTTATAGATACCAATTAACACACTCTCGGCTGTGAACAAATTTTTAGAAAACAACGTTTCTGGCCGTAAAAAGGTTCAGGTGCGTACTTTTTTATTTTAGTTACTTAACATAGTAAATATTGTAAACTTGTGTATTTTTTTTATTTTATGTTCTTCAATACAGTTTTTTTTTAAGTTTATCAAATTACTTCAAACGAAGCAAAGATGGTGTGTGTATAAATGTTAATGTCAGAGATGAAAGCTTGATTTAGGGTTGTGGTCTGTTACAAACGCCGCCGCGCCGTGGGCGGCGTCAAACATCTGACGCCGCATCAGGCGTTTGAGAGCGACCACTTAATAGTGCATTTCCTTATTAAGCTGTTGACGGCCGCGTACAACGTCATGCCGGACGCGGAGTACGGTGTTTGAAACAGCCCACGGCCTAAGGCTGATTTTATATTTCCACGCGATTTGCGTGACGCGCACATGAAAGAGAAACCTACATACAAGGTTAGTCGGAAAGGGGGTACTGATTCACGGGTCACTTAAAGCATCACTGATGACGGTTTTAAAGCAAGTGTTAAAATTTAAAAAATCGATAATTTTTAGCTTCACGTAAAATATTTTTATTTTAGTTTTTTCAAAAATTCTTCGTCCCTACTTTAGTTACGAATTCAGAAAATGGAGCTTCTAATTCTTGACCCCAAATATGACCTAAATGTAAACACAGCCGATCATAGCTGAGGATAGATAGATTTTAGCATATTTTTTATGTAATTTTTGAATAGCTATTTCCCTTAAAATATTAACTTTTGGGGAAAGTGATAGAACAAAAGTTAGTTATTATTATGGATACTTCAACACCCTCTCGGATTAGTTCCCCCTTTTCTGACTAGCCTTATACAGGGTGTTAACGAATTCGTGTAATTCCTTCAAACTGCGTAATCTACTAGTGACACTGATTGACCCTGCGTAGGTTTTTTTCAGAATGAACAAAAAAAAGTTTTCTAAAAATGAACCATGGTATTCTGTATCTGAGTAATTTTAGCGTCCCAAGTTAACTGACTGCATGGAGCGATATCGCGTTAGTCGTGCCCGTCAGCTGTGTCGCCTTGCCTCCATTCATTTATGCACGGCATCGAAATTTTCCATCACATAAAAAATTTATTTGGGAAAAAAAAAGTTTATTTTTATTTTCAATCAATCTAAATCTCGTTCGGGGTTAATCTATATCATTAATAGATCATGTGGTTTGAAGGAATTACACGAATTCGTTAACACCCTGTATAAGTAGGCGAGTGTGTCTAGGTAAGGCACACGGCGACAACACTCAAGACTCAGTGTCGACACCGAGTGTCGTAGTGTGTACATCGCCGTTACACTGAGTTGCGCATTAGCTCGGGTTTAATTTCAGTGTCGCGATTGCATTGTGTAGAATGTCAGTGTCACCGTCTATACGTAACCTTTGGCTGTTCGAGTCATCTCCTCTCCTCTCCGCTTTGGTGGATATCGGGCCTTAACGTGCTCTCCGAGGCACGGATGGGTCTCGATGTCTAACGAGCGGTCATCCATCCACAGACTGACCGTAGCAAGCGCAGCTTAACCTTACAAATTGTATGATCCGCGCGGTTGTTAATAAGCCATGAGCCCCTTCAATCAGCTACCAATCCACTACTAAAGATGATTCAGCCGAGAGACGTTGACTACTGGACATAAGCCTCCCCCAATAGGGGGGCTTGCCATAATCGCCACGCTTGGCAGGCGGGTTGGCGATCGCAGTATGGTTGTTAAATACTCAGAGAACGCTGCTGCCCATCCCTTAGTCGCATTTTACGACACTCATGGGAAGAGATGGGGTAGTGCTATTCTTGACGTACGGCACCACACTACTAAAGATAAATAAACATAAATATACTTCTTCCAGGTAACAGCAGAAGGCGCTGGAGAACCAACAAGGATCAGGCTGGGACCATACGCTAGGAGGAGGGCCAACAAACACGTAGTTATAGTACAAGAGCCTGCCGAACCAAAGCCTCAGGAATCAAACTAAACAAATTACTTAATAAAGCATTTGTACCTGAAGTTAACAAAATAAATATTTGATTTCCCTCAGACGGGATATTGTACAACTGTGTTGCAGTTATTTATGTAAATATTTTAGTATTAAACATTAAACAAGAATTTATTAAATTAAATGCGTTTGATTTCAACTTCTTGACTACATTGACGACATGATTGGCGTAATGGCTGAGCGCTTGGCTGCAGGGCAAAGAGTCACGAGTTCGATTCCCATTTATCTTAAGGCCATAATATAAGTATTTGTATGGCCATAGGGCGTATACATAAACCATGAAAATGTGGAGAAACCAGGTGTGGTGTTCCTCCAACCAAAGGGAGGATCCTCCAACCAGGCGGAGTCTTGTGCCTGGCGGGCTACTGCCCACCAGTTGATGTTGGGAGGTTGTATATATACTATCTGCGTGTTAAATCTTGATTGCGCGATGTAGGATAGTTCGCTAGTTCGCATGTGGCGAGATAGATGCCGCCACAGGGCGTATACATAAAAGAAGCAGGTAACCAGCCCTTATCGGTACTGGTCCGTGCAGGTAACCGCTACATAAAGGAAACGGGTAGAAGTAGGGGCTGGCATTTTTTAACAAAAATACGCCTTATTCCCTTGCAAATACAGCAACAAATGACGGCCAACCAGTGCTTATAGGAGCAGGTCGGAACCTGTCGGCGCAGTTCGGAGCTTGTCGACGCTGTTTCGCCACACTGTATAGAGACTACGCCGACTAACTGCGCGGACCAGGGGGCCGACTCCTTAAGTCCGTCAACGAAATTAGTCGCCCGTCCGAAAGTAGCCCGAAACGTAGGAGTGAACAATACAAGTGTCAAGTTCAACTTCTCGGACGGGCAAACACACATCGGTAGTAGGGACAACTGTCAAATCGTGTTGTCATTCATTCTGAGTTCGGGCCCCGAAATAATTATATGTCCGTACATGATAAGGAGTAGGAAACGCTCGTAACTAAAGCCGAAACCACGGACTTCGTGCTTAGGGAGTAGCACCGACGGCCCCAGCATCGACGAGCGCTGACAGATCGGCGCCGGCAACCCACTTTCTACGTGTATACGCACTTAAGATAAATGTTACAGGTCTGGGTGTTTGTGCATGTAAAGATTTGTGTCTGTAAACGCACTCTAGATACAGGAGTACTCCGGAGTGTGGGGTATTACATCACGCTTGTTTTCTCCCAAGGGTTGGGCAGAGGTGTACAGTACACCCTCATTTCGCCGCCATGTTTAAGCCCCAAGTTACACGGGGCGAGTCTAATACCATCTACTGGACACAAATCTAGACTGGATACTGGACAAAAAATAAATAAAAAGCCGGCCAAGTACGAGTCACTCGCGCACGAAGGGTTCCGTACCATCCTACGATCCTATTAATATTATAAATGCGAAAGTAAGTTTGTTTGTTTGTTACTTTTTTACGCCTAAACCACAGAACCGATCATCCTGAAATTTTGCATATACATTGTCAGGTGTACAGAAACGGACATAGAGTACCTTTCATCCCGAAAAAAAGTACTGTTCTCGAGGAAAACAACAGTAATGACAATAGATGGCGCCACGCGTCTTTCGAATCATGATTGAATTATATTACTATAGAAACTTTAGTAGTGTGTTAAAGAGTTGACTGACAAATTCTAAATTAACGTGAGCAAAACTCGGGCAAAAGCTAGTTATCTATAAACCCTTAAATATTTATTTGATTCTGTTTTTTAGTATTTGTTGTTATAGCGGCAACAGAAATACATCATCTGTGAAAGTGTCAACTGTCTAACTATCACGGTTCGTGAGAGCCTGGTGACAGACGGACAGACGGACGGACAGCGGAGTCTTAGTAATAGGGTCTCGTTTTACCCTTTGGGTACGGAACCCTAAAAAGAACGTAATATTCGGTAGTATATGCAAAAGATCAAAACGGCAAATACTTCTATCTAAATGTAAGAGGAAAAACTGTTATCTAAGCTGAAAGTACGACTTTCAGCTTAGAAAGAATGGTTTGTATTGTACTATACAGAAAGTCGAAAAGTTACAACGTCGCAGTAGGTACGAATTTACAAATCAATGAATAAAATTACAAGTTACGGCAGTAATGGCCAAAAGACTGGCTTTTCAATCGGTCCTTTATTACTATTTATATTACTAGGCTGATGGTCGCAATATGATATTATGTCGCTGATATAGTCTTTAGAAGACAAGATAATAATGGTATCTTCAAACAAGATTCATAAAATATGACTGTATCAAACGCCAAACGTATACATATTTATAATTTTCCTTTTCACGACAAATTACCGATATTAGAGTACTAGTTTTTAGGACTTCTTAAGAAACGTTCTGGGTGCAAAACCTAATTTATTTAACCTTATTTGATTCCCAGAATCGGTAAGATGAAATAAGATCCCAAGATGTTGTTGTTGATAAAATTTTACTAAAGGCCAAATATTTGATAATAGCTGAAAAAAATAGACTTCTAAAATGTTCATCGAAAGCTGTAATAAACTCAAAAAATATATTTTTATTATTTTATGTAGTGGAATTTTTGAATTTTATTTTAGTTTCGAAAGGATATTTGAGAATACCACTTTATTACGCCTGGATTAAGATACAATTTTAATTCGGTTACATGAAGCCATTTATTTATACTATTATTACTTATGAATAATAATAAATGATTTAAATAAAAATTAACATGGTTGTCTTAGAAAAGGATTTTCCAGTTACTAAAATAATAGACACTAATTATACTAACATTATAATTATTCTTAAATTAATTAGGCTTAAGCACGTAGCGCGAGAGAGTGCAGAAACTGGTGCCTTTATTGTTGTAATAACTAAAGAACACGAGTGTTTCCCCAATCTCTTTAATTGGAAAGTAATATGCACCAGGATCCAATTTGTTGAAATCCATGTTGGTAAACGCGTAGTCTCCTTTATAAACCTCGCAAGTTTTGTCATTATATCTTACGTTGGATGCAGCAAGAATCACCCGCGGAATCACACTTTTACATGTCAATTTTTTGTAACTATTCATATATTTTATTCCATGGCCAGATTTCTCGATGCCAGTTTTGATTTTCCAGTAATATCCTTTCAAGTTGTCTCTGACGGTGAAATTTCCTCTGAAATATAATACACCACTTTTATTGTAGGCCTCGACATTGAGTGTTACCAATGGATCTTTTTGGTATGGTGGTTCCGGATTGCTACACGGTTCAATTGTACGCAATGTTATTTTGTACATCATAGATGACACCGACACTAAGGCTTGGATTAAAACTATCGATAGAATAAAACTCCATTTTTTTGATACCATAATTTTCTTACTATATCTTATTACTAACACATGTATAAAATGTAATGGTTGCGCTGAAAATAAACTAAGTACAAAATTGTAATAGTCATATCCAATTGGATCCAACAAAGGAACAATTAAAATACATTCTAAATGTCGTTATGTGCAATTTTCAAAACATCGTGGTACATTTAGTGCTTTAATGGTACTAATTTCTTTATAATAGAGTTCAAAAATAACAAGCTCTGAATGTTTACGAATATTCAAAACAGAATGAGTCTATTTTGAGATAATAAGTCTTTCCCATTTTCATACTATTTAAAATAGACGGTAATGGCATTGTTCAATTCATATGACAAATATCTTTTTAGATCCGCCTCTCAACAGGTACCGAGTATACTCGGTAATATGTATTTAGCATGACTGATTAGTCAGTTTACCGCTGAAAATCATGAATTAACTCTGCTCAGTACTCAACAAAATGTATGGAACATCAGATTTTTATTCACGAATTCTGAGTTTTACCCATAATAAAAGATGACTCATCATCTGCCTAGCCTTTTCCCAACGGGGTCGGCTTCCAGTCGAACCGGATGCAGCTGAATATCAGTATTTTACATGGAGCGACTGCCTATCAGACCTCCACAACCCAGTAACTGGGTAATACGATACTCTTGGTAAGACTGGTTGTCAGACTTTCTGGCTTCTGACCAACAGTAACGACTGTCAAAGATCTACAAATGACAGCCGGGACCAACGGCTTTACGTGCTTTCCGAGGCACGGAGGAAACTCGCTATGGTACTTGGTCACCCATCCACAGACCAACCTCGGCAAGCGTGGCTTAACCCGGAAGATCGGTCTATGCGGCTGTAATTATTTAGCCACGAGCTCCTCTAATAAAAGATGACTACCAAACTGAATTCCGACAAATCGTTCTACGACAAGATTTTACTTCTACTCTATGGAACTCCGACATTACGCTACTCTGACAATTATAGAATTTCGACACTGGGGTTTAAAGTAACCTAACACGAAGGGGATGACGAACCTAACCTATCCGTGTCGGGGTGCCCCAAATTAGGTGTCGAAGTTTCATAATTCTCAGATTAGCGTAATGTCGGAGTTCCATAGTGTCGAAGTAAAATCTTGTCGTAGAATGATTTGTCGAAATTCAGTTTGGGAGTGATAAAAGTTGTGCAGAAAGACGAGCAAAGTTCATTGTTTTCGTATGTAAAGTGACTATTTATGTTGTATAAATATCATCATGTATGCTCGATACCTGATCAGAGGCTGATCTAATCTTCTTCTTCTTCCTGCCCTTATCCCATGTTACTTGGGGTCGGCGCAACACGTTTTCTTCTCCCATTCCGTCCTGTCACCCGTCATGATATCACTGTCACCCTTCTCTTTCATATCATTCTTCACACCATCCCTCTTCCTCTCCATCCATCCACATTTATATTTATAACTCTTTTCGTCACATGCGTTTCAGCTCTCCTCTTCACGTGCCCATACCAAGACAAACGGTTCCCTTTCAACTTTTCTGTCACTGGCGCTACTTTCAAACTTCCTCTAATATACTCAGAGGCTGATCTAATCATAAGGACAAAATTAGATTTAACGGAATTTGAGTTCTAATGTCTACACCAGTGCGCTTTCATGTTCATCTTGCGCTTGCAACTTTCAAATCCTCTTGCGTCAAGCGCATGCAATATTGATTGCCATAAGACGCATGCAGCTTATCGTCTACACGGGTGCGCCTCGGTCAGTCGTCAGTCGACACACAATAGACGGATTAGCGTGCGCTAGGGGCATGCGCTTTTGTCGAACTAGTATTAAGGCACGCGCTATGGCGCTTCACGTATGCCCCATACGAAGACGCAAGATGAACATGAAAGCGCACTAGTGTAGACATAGCTTAAGGCATATTCTGAATCACAAACAGTCCCAGTCATTACAATACAACTCATTATACCAAATATTAACTAGACCGGCAACCATATTGCGTATCTCGCAACCGCAATAGTTTTGATAGTCACAGGTCATCTTTACGTAGTAGCGTATAGTATGTATTAACAATCCGTCTTCTCAATCGCTATGCATCATGCAATGAATATTGTTGTATCGTAATTAATAGATTTAGATTATGAGTTTGTTACTCATTAATTGGTCTAATAATATGAAGTTTGCATCAGACACCAGTCTCTAGGTATTGTAACTGGTTATGATTTGTATTGTGATGACGAGAAAATAATAAAGTATTAACATAACAGCGCGAAACGCAAAATAGACATTGAGAATGTGGAGGTTGAATATGTCCATGAGTACATATACCTCGGCCAAATAGTCTCTTTCCAGGCGAGGCAAGATAAATTAAGGAGTCACGCGACGCACCGAAAACGCCTGGAAGAGCTAGGTCGATGAAACACCTCATGAAAGGATCACTTCCACTTTCTCCCAAAAGGAAACTCATGGACATGTGCATTCACCCCACCCTCGCCGATGGTGCGCAGACTTGGTCATTAACGAAACGTCAAAAGTCCGCACTCGGGGTCTGCCAGCGAGCAATGGAACGGAGTATTCTTTGAGTCAAACTTACAGACCGTATAAAGAACAGTATACTTCGTTCCATAACTCAAATCGCAGACGTAGGTAACACAGCCGACAAACTAAAGTGGAACTGGGCATATATGCCGCATGTCGCAATAAAACTTGGCAAAAGCAGCCACTGACTGGGTTCCGAACGATAGGAACCGGCGACGCGGTAGACCCAGAAAGAGATGGCGTGACGAATTTGACTTCTACTAAAAGGATTGGTCAGATATCGCAAAAGACCGGGAAAAATGGAAAGAGGGAAGGGAGGCCTTTGTCCTGCAGTGGGACACAGCAGGCTGATAATAATAAAATAACACACATCACGCCTGTATTCCCCAAAGGGCTGTGCGGAGGAGTATGGTACACCCTCATTTCGCCGTTATGTTTTATCTAAATGTAATAAGGGGCGAGCCTATTGCCATCAATCGGGCACAAATCCGGACTTGGGGCTGCTACTGAGAAATTCCACATGGAAAAACCAATAACACTGTCCAAACTGGGGACTGAACCCAGGACCATATGCTCAGCAGTCACGCTTGCAACTTCTAGACAAACGAGGCAGACATAAATTATTGTATTGGACTAAGGCCAAAACCCTTCTCATTCTGAGAAGAGTAGATTATACAGGGTGTTAACGAATTCGTGTAATTCCTTCAAACCACATGATCTATTCATGGTATAGATTTAAAATAAAACTTTTTTTTCCTCGTAATTTTTTTATGTGATAGAAAATTTCGATGCCATGCATAAATGAATGAAGGCACTGCGACACAGCTGACGGG
The DNA here is from genome assembly GCA_905220435.1 of Amphipyra tragopoginis. Lineage (NCBI taxonomy): Eukaryota > Metazoa > Arthropoda > Insecta > Lepidoptera > Noctuidae > Amphipyra > Amphipyra tragopoginis. The sequence continues at coordinate 12,128,092 of HG992005.1, read as the reverse complement.
TACGAGTAGCGCGATATCGCTCCACGCAGTCGGTTAACTTGGGACGCTAAAATTACTCAGATACAGAATACCATGGTTCATATGTTGAAAACTTTTTTTTGTTCGATTCTAAAAAAAACCTATGCAGTTTCAATCAGTGTCACCAGTAGATCACGCGGTTTGAAGTAATTATACGAATTCGTTTACACCCTGTATATCATATTATTTGTGCATTGTAGTGCCTAAAAGTTCGTTTCACAGAAGTTTTTGTCCTCCAGGTATCAATAGGAACAAAACAGTTAAAAAATACCTACATACGAACCAAATAATCTACGTGCTGAAAACACAGTCCAATGTATAAACTGGAAACCAATCAGAGTTTGTCGGTGTTCCTGAACTGGTTAATCATGTAAACAAAATAAATAAAACTTCCAGCCCGGTGCGTTTTTGTAATTTGTTCACATCCGTTCCAGGAATAACAAAATTTCTGTGAAAAGAGCATTTTGGTGGTAATTACGAAGGTGTTAGTTCCGTCCACGAGTCTCGTTGTTGAAATAGATCATAACCGCAGACGTTGCACTCTCAAACCGGTAATGGTTTATGTGATTTTGTTTTTTTACTGGCCGGCTTCCACCCTCGCATTAAAGTCGCACCAAGCAGAGTACTGTGTTCCATCACGTGTATGTAAGATTCAGAGGGATGTATATTTTGTTTCTTGGATTTGTGCGCTTTCCATCACGTGTGACTACCGCCAAACGCGACCAAGTTAAAGAACAAAAAAACATGATGTCACCAAAACATTTTCTGTCACAGGATCACCGTTTAGTACAGAGATTCTCAAAGTTATTTCGTCTACCGCCCGCTTTGAGAATCAATTATTATCTAGCGCCCCCTAAATCGTTTTAAGTTTACCACAATTTAAAAATCAAAATAGCAATCATTACTTTTAGTGTCCTTTAACGCCCCTCTGTTGTAGGCCTCTAGCGCCCACAAGGGCGCGTTTTCGCCCACTTTGAGAAACACTGGTTTAGGGGCATACCTAATAGGGGGCATGAGGTTGAGTTGAAGTTAAAGAAAGCAAGATGTAATCATTAGAACTTAAAACGGGATATTTACCATGTTTATTATTTGTTTAGAGTTTCCGATATTTCGGCACCGTTACAAGCGCCATGATCACGGATGAACATCCGTTCACATTGGAAACTCAAAACAAATAATAAACATGGTAAATATACTGTTTTAAGTTCTAATGATTGTGTTAGTGACCATGTCAGTTTAAAAAAAAGCAAGGTGTAGTTCTTTTATTCGATATTCTCCAGTTAACCTAATGTCATAACATAATAATACCATGTAACTATGTCCAAAATAATGTTCCCAAATATTAATGGCACCTAGCCTATCTTATGATGGTCATCCTCTCAGAGTCTGAAAGTTTATGTCGTAAATCACATCCCAATTCCATTTGCGTTTCGCGCACTTACCTCTTGTACGGGAGAAGCCGAGAATTTACTCGGTATATTTTGCTCTAATATTATAAGTAAAAATCATATAAAAAGCTAGCTGAGGCCAGCTCCTCTCGCATATAAAGATGTTTTCTATATAAACTTAAACATCCTGTCACACTCCTTTTTAGACGTAGTTTTCGAAAAATTATAAAGTGCTAAATATACAAGGTGTAAACGAATTCATGTAATTCCTTCAAACCGCGTGATCTACTAGTGACACAGATTGACCAAGCACTAGTTTTTTTCACTCTCTTTGCAAAAATATTTTTTCATAAAAATAACCTGATTTCCTGTTTCCGAGTCATTTTAGCGCCCAAGTTAACTGTTTGCACGGAGCGACATCGCGCTAGTCGTGCCTGCCAGCTGTGTCGCCGTGCTTTCATTCATTTATGCGTGGCATCGAATTAGCGCAGAAGCCAATCTCAGTCACTGCATCAAATGGTTTGCCATTCAAGTATATACTTTGAACAATATTTTGCGACAAGTTTTTGCACTGTGTTATCTGAATAATCAGGTTACAACATGAAACATAAAAATCTTTTAACACATTTTCGATTGCTGTTTAGGAAATGTATAGAATTCCTAGGAAATGTGTCTAATACAATTTATTTTCACACATTTCCTGTCGATTTTAGGCATTCAAGGCCGGCCCTACCATAGGGCGAACGGAGCGGCCGCTCCAGGTGCCAAGTCCCAGGAGGCGCCTCAGTCAGGTAACGCCGCAATAGCGGCGGTAAGACCCGTCATGGAGGAGTGGATGGAGAGGCGTCATGGCGCCCTCAGCTTCCGGCTGACGCAAGTACTCTCGGGACATGGCTGTTTCGGGAAGTACTTGTGTCGGATAGGCTGGGAGCAGATGCCCAGTTGTCACCACTGCGTCGATAGCCCGGAGGACCCGGCGCTGCTCACGCTGCAGGCGTACCTTGCGTGGGCGACACGGCGCCGCGAACTAGTCGTGGCAGTCGGTGGTGACCTCTCGCTTCCGGCCGTGGTTCGGACTATGGTCGGGAGCGAGAGTGCGTGAGAAGCCGTCGCCTCCTTTTGCGAGGTGGTGATGGCGACCAAGGAGGGAGCGATGAGGGAGAGAGAGGCACCTGCCACTCTCTCTTCCCGCGCCAGACGCACTGGGCGCCGCCGGAGGGCGCGCGACGATCTCCGGCCACCCCTAGTGTGTGGCCTGCGGGCGTCGGGTTAGAGGACCCGTTGCCCGACCAGTAACGGGCCCGAGAAGGCGGCGAGCTGTGTTCCGTGCGCGCCTCTCAGGAAGTCGTGGAGTAAGGCCCCACAGAAAGAGAGCCAATTAAGGGCTCGCAGACCGAGGACTGACCGGGTCGCGGTGCATGCAGCTGCGAATCCCGCGACCCCGGCCAAGGGTCAGGAGAAGGAACACCGCGGGTTTTTAGCCGGTAAGAGTCCGGCATAACCCTTCGCCTTCCCCGGGCGAAGGGTATGCAAGAGGATTACAGCAGGAAAAAAGAAAGTAGGCGCCTCAATCAACTGCTATATATTAGGGGCAAGCAAGGGGGCGCCATAATTGGATCTCGCTCCATCCTAAAACTTGCCTCGGGCCGGACTTGTATACATTTCCTAGGAATTCTATACCTACAATGACAGATTACATACATTTCCGTTACCATATACAAATGAATACCTATATAAATTGCAAACAAGAGCCACTTTGTATAGTAATGTTCATGAAAGAAAAGTCCTTTTTATTAGGGAATTTTAAAGCGAGTTTGAAGCAAAAAAAGTTGGAAAAATTATAAAATAATACTGATTCGACTCTCGATAGAAAAGTATTATATTTTTCGTTGGATAAATATGAATGTCAAAGTAGTGAAACGAATTTGGGCAAAAAAAAAACTATTGTTTTTTTTCTCTTCATTCCTGTATTTTAATCAAAATTAAGTTTTTTATACCTTTACGAACAAGACACGTGTTTGGATACAAAAACATGTTCCCTGCGGTTTATAGTAGCTTAAGTAGTAGACATTTATCCCAAGTCGTTTCGTAGGTAACAAATTCGCGGCACGATCTATTGCAGTCATTTCCAATTTTTTGACATAATAATTCCCTTTAGTAACGTTGCATGTTTTAGTGTCCAACTTTACTTTTGCAATTGTATGTATTAGCTTAGGGATAAAACTTCTGCATGACAATCCCTTGAAGTCATTTTCATACGTCACTTTGCCAGATCTTTCAAATCCGTTTTTAAATCTCCAATAATATCCAGATAAGTTTTCCTTAACACTGAAGTTGGCTTTGAAGTAAAAGCTATTACTACTGTTGACCACAGCAAGATCGACCGTGACTTTTCTATTTTCTTCGTATGGAGGATCTGGATCCGGGCAATATTCATTACTCTTGAATATCATATTGTATGTCACGCAAAACACAATTGCATGAAGTTGCATTATGATTATTGCACTAAACAAATATCGCATATTTACTTTTATTGGGTGGACAGTTCTCTACTAATGTCAAAGTTTTAAATGACGAGGCCGTCGGTTGTAATATTGTTTTATGAGGAAATTACTGTTTATCTGATAATGTTACAGTTAGTGAGCACATTCAAATAAATGTTGTAGAGAAGTGAGGGCTAGTTATAACAGAGTTAACGACTAGTATCTAGAAATACAAGAAATTAACACGGGAAGGCAAACTCTAAAACCTCAAATTTTGCACTAATCTCATTCTTATATCACGCCGCATTACTTCATTACAACTATAGTATAACAATAAACTTGCAGTTTCTTCCCGTGATAGCTAGATGGTTTGATTGACCTTTATTACGTCATAGCTACTGATGAATATAAGTTCATAATTGAAACCATTTTATTTCAATCGCAAAAATAATTACACCACTTGATGGGGGACCAGGCATCCTTTGATTAATACACAGACATGGCTGTGAATCCAACGTCGTTTCTTATACGTATAGATATGGTCGGCCAAAGAAGTGGTCTACCACCCTTGAATTGATTGAAATTCATTTACACGTCATAAAACAATGAGGTCGGTTTTCACTTGCAAAAATTATCTGTCAATTACATACTGTTTTTATCGTATATTATGGAGACGTCTTGCGTTCCTAGTTTTACAGCGATTACGCACTGCATACGATCCGAATCCATGAAAATACGGATATAAAAAACTCGGACCGAATTCGCACTGCATCCGATGCGAATCCGTGAAAATAGCGATTTAGAGTAAAAATCTCGGACCGAATTCGGATGTTGCTTACGCACTATTCCGATCTCTGATTCAAATTCAAACAATTCGTCCGTCAATTGTTCTTCCGAATTAGAAACTCACGGATGACGGATAGAAATCGGATGACGGATGCCGGATGTAGTGCGTAAACTACCATACAAATAGTTCTATGGCTACTTCGGTCCGTCAATTGTTCTTCCGAATTAGAAACTCACGGATGACGGATAGAAATCGGATGACGGATGCCGGATGTAGTGCGTAAACTACCATACAAATAGTTCTACGGGTAGCCACGGTTCGGAATGTATTTTCACGGATTCGGATCGGATGCAGTGCGTAACCGCTCTAAGGGTCAAAATACACGTCCGATACTTGCTTCCGGGAGCCGGATCCGACTACGGATTCATGAAATACATGTACGATGTTCTATGTTCTATGTTAGGAGATGTGGTTTCCGCACTTAGTCCTTTAAGTGGACCATTGTACGTGGATACACGTACGATTCTCGTATCCGATTTTTTCTGAACGACGACGACGCCCGGACGATGCTTACTATTCTGACATCCGATCCGATAGTCTGATCGTACGTGTAATTCATGTTCAAACAAATGTATGACGCGGAGGCCTTCAGATAGTCTGATCAGACTATCGGAACCGACTATCAGAGGCAAGTATGGGACGTATATTTGAGCTCTTAATTGACATGACGGAACTGATAGAAAGGAGACTGGGCGAAACTGGTCTATGGAAAAAAGCGATATGGTTTTGGTATGTGTGTAGGGAAACCAAGTCAACCGTAGCGATATTTTCATTTGGTAGGTACTGTTGTCAAAACTGTAGACCAGATAGAGCTAGATAGAGTTTCTTTGCCGACCGTACACCAAGCCAACGAACGCCAACGAACGTTCGTCATTTGTTAATTTGACAATTTTTACAACGAATCCGATTTAATTCGGATATGACCCCGTACTTTGGCCTTCGTTGGCTTAATGTGTGCGTACAATTAAAAACTTATTTCGTAGGACTGAATACATAAGTAGACTTACAATACAGACTATAAGTATCTCTGTGGGAATCACGGCTCATCTTCCTTGCGGATGATTTCCGGTCCTTTGGAAGGCATACACGAGGACACAGGTCCAACGCGCAGAGGCCCCTTTGAGAACTTTAATCTAAAATGGGGTGGTGCACCAACCGGGGACTATCCACAGCTGCACTATTGGAGTACAGTCACGGACCGTCCCAGGTGGATGCAAAACTATTGTAAAATATGGTGAAAAATATCTATGTGTTGTTTATGTGTATCTATTTATGTATGTCTGGTCTATGGGAAGGGGTGCTAAGTGGATTTGATAACTTCTTTTGCAGGAAGAAAACGGCGTCTGTCTTTCCAGTTATTAACACCATTTTTATCCGTTTATTCATTTATCTCACTTATTGAATATATTTTTAAATATTTCTATAAAAAACATTTAAAAATATAAAAAATAGTAGCCCACTGGCATCGGGAACAGGGTCCAAGCTACCGGTGGTCAGGGCCTCAGAGAGAGGAACTTCCTAACACTACGCGCCGTGTCCAGAAGTACCGCTTTCTGTATCAGGCCCTTGATCAAGCTGCCCAAAGAGGCTCTCGTTGGGCAGCTTGATCAAGATCTTTAGATGTTAGTCGAGGCTCTTGGCTATTAAATCATTGACCGTAAGGACTATCGGCACAATGATTGCTGAATCAACATCCCACATGGCGACAACCTCGTTATTATTATTAACACCATTATTATTAAACAGTTTATATTAGGTATATGAAATATCGTACAACTCGAAGTACATAAATATGCTTCATTCATTCGTTTTAATTCATCAAAATGCTATAAATCTAGATTCTCATTGTTCCACGCGAAATGAAAAGCATTAACTGGATATAATAACGTTATGAACTCATTAATAACACTTTATCACTGAATACTGTTATTACCTTGATTGCAATAGGTTTCAATCATGTAGGTACTTTGATTGAATGATAATATAAGCACAGCGTAAAAACATCACGCAGTAGATGGCGTGATGTTTTCGTTTTTGATAATCTTTTTCTCATTTAATAGCTAGAAATTTGGAAAGAAAGAAAGTCGGGCGGTAACCTGTGATTTTAATGACGTTTCACGTCATAAGGAGCCTTTTTTTTTCTAACAAAAAAGGCTTCTTCTGAAGGTATTGTGTCTCAACGCCTCAATGTCGACTGCCTCGTTGGTCTAGGGGTCGCAAGCGCGACTGTTGAGCGTCAGGTCCTGAGTTCGATCCCCAAGTTGGGCAAAGTTATATTGGGTTTTACTGTGTCGAATTTCTCATTAGCAGCCTGGATTCTGATTAATTACCCGGTTGATGGCAATAGGCTCACCTTCTACTACACAGGACTTAAATAAACATAACGGCGAAATGAGTGTATTATACCTCTGCCCAAAATTTCGGGGAATACAGGAGTGATGTTATGTTGCAATACCAAAATTCGAAATACGAATAGAATACTCGTATAATCCCGTGTAGATAGATAATAGTTTCGAATAAATGTAAAATATACCATAGAACGGGGTTACTTTGATCAATTTTTTGAGCTTCATGTGTTTGTATCTTATTTATTTTCGCTTTTAGCTGCTACATCAAAAATATTTCATATAGACTTGTAGTATCACCTTCATAATCATCGTCATAATCTCACCTCATTGCTATTTATATTTTTATATTTTATACTTTTTTATTATGACAGATGGGAATTTTGAATTGGGACTTGGCTTTTGGAATTGTTTTACGATGGAGTGATTTTTGATGATCATTTTCTGTTTAAGCTTTATTGATAAATATTATAAATTTAAATCTACAAGTGACTGTTTAATTATGTGGAGTGCCACATTAACTAACGATACCCTGTTTTTACTTGAGGCCCCGAGGATTTATCTCGGGTGAGGGTGAGCTGGACAACCTGAGCCTCCACCTTCTATTGAATAACCTGCGCCCCCCTGGAACCAAAGTGAGACGCATTTCGGTGTCCGATGGTAACCCCTTCTCCCTTCTATTCAACTTCGTCTCCTGCCCTAACTACACTTACGAGATCGGCGATCGGACTGGCTGTCATCTACCGGCATGACTAAATGTGCTAAAGCCGGTCTTTTTGCTGCCGCCGGTTTCTATCAAATGGCTGTGTGGGCCATTGGCGAACGCCGTAACTACGAGAAGGAACTCGCTGACTACCCCAAGGAACATGAAGCTATCTTGCCTCTTATTCTATAAGCACTTTAAAATTGTTATGTACCTAGGAATTGAATGCTCTACACCATTCTTTACAACTGGTGTAGCAGACGTGCTCTCAGAAGACCCTAGGGACCGTCTGTTACATTACAGAATGAATTAACTGAGATATATAAAATCACATAGACTAGATAAAAAAACTACAGAGCATAGTTTTCTGTAAAAAAAGGAGAAATGTTCCTAATCAAAGTCGGACCGTAGGCTTTTACTTTGATATTCCCTGTTTTACCATTCAGTGTCAAAGTAGCCCAATCAGGACTCGAATTTTGTACATAATCAGGAGTGTGATTAGTATTTTTTATCTTCGTCATCTAAATTCGCAGACACCTCTATACTGTATGGCAAAATAGGAAAACTGTTAATGTTGCCTATACAGTTAAGTTAAAATGCATAAGTTCTATTTTTACAGAGATATATGACCAAATGCAATATTTTTAGTAACTATTAATGTCGCCCCTTGATATAAAAGTAACCCCAATCGCTGGTAATAATATGGTTGCTACGTAAAGCTGCCAGATAAAAAACAGAACGGCGACCTTAATTTTGTTGTTACTCGAAAACTGACTAGACTGTTTAATATTTACCTATAATTACTTTGCCTACCATGAAAATTAAATCGTCGATGTTTAAAATATCCATAGTGGTTTTATAAAGTTTTCGTCCTCAATGTTCATTTTTATTATTTTTATATTGGTACCTACTATTTTTCCAACCACGCATGAATTCGTATTTCAACAGGCGAATTTCACTGTTTTCTCCGTAATATGGCAAGTCACTGTTATGGCCTAATTCAGGGGCTTTAAACATGTTTATGTCTTAATCGAAGTCTTGAAGGGTGGGCGCTTTTGGGGGCAGTCTTTTGTACTTAAATCTGACGTTCAAAAAGAACTAAGTAATACTAGTCTACTTTGAATAAACGAGTTTTGAGTTTGAGTTTGAATCCCCTTTACTTAAAAGATTGTCATTTTTAAACCCTGATTAAATTACACCAGCTTTCTAATTGCGCAACACACTCGTAGTCGCTATGGCTTTGATTTTGACAGGTCAACAATTTCGATAGCAACGTATTAACAATCCGAATTCTCCACAACTATGTACCACGCAAAGAATATTGTTCTCTCTATTCTTGCCAATTGTATGACAATGAATAAAGATGGCAAAAGACATAAGAGTCATTTTAGTTAAACAACCTTTAGCCATCGTTTATAAGTAAGGATAGTAATCTATTCAATAGATTAATATCCTTACTTATTATATAATATATCTATCTATCTATAATATCCTTACTGTATTTTTTCATATCCAATAGATTCTATTAGATATGAAAAAAATAGGTACTGTTTGTTGGTTTTGTTGGCAGAGGTAAAAAAAAATCTAAAAAGTTAGCTTTTTTTTAAATCTTATTTTTTTTTAAAAAACGCTTTCATCCTCTCAAGCACAATATTCAAGAAACGTGATCACATTTAAAATAAGTTATGTGCGATATCAAAATACCGTAAAATGCACGCTTCCTTGTGCCACACACGAATAATAACAAGCATCACTAGCGGCATAATAAAAACATAGAGATGACGATAAAACTCACAATAATACACAATGTGGACTCGTAAACCGTGGAGATGCTTTGTTCACCGCTTTTCGGCAAAATGAAAGTATGAAGTAATTTTATGGATGACAACTTTTATGATGGCAGCTATCAAAACAAACTTGAAAATTTGTTTAGGCACGGTGAAAGAATACTAAGGAAGTTCGTCGCTTGATACACCGAGGGCGTCGAGATGTATGTAATTTTCTTGGTTCCATCAAATCGCTCTGGTGTTTTGTGTCTATACCCTTCTCAAACGTAAGGCGTGAATTACATAGAAACGGCGTAAGGTACAGGTGCGTCGCTTTCGTACATTTTGTACGAAAAATATTTGAAGCGGCAATGTGCGGCGTCCGCCTGCGCCGCGCCTGCACAATACGCCACTTTTTTCACAAAAAAAATCCATACAAAGAATATCAAATATTTTTTAAAACCAAAACATGGATTAGAAGCCATTTTACGGTTTTTAATGATGTCGTTAACGTTTTTCGATAGCAGTATACGTAGAGCTCCAAAAAAAAAAAAGACCGCCTTGTCAGGACTCATATTTCGTTGTGACAGACTATAATGCCTTATACAGACCAACCGAACGGACGCAAACGAAGGCGTGCGATTGGCTTTCCCCAATGGGCACCAAACGCTCGCTCGCCTTCGCTATTGGTTTCACACAGAGCGAACCTTTGATATTCCAACACGCCGTGGACAGTCGAAGGCGGGCGAAGACCTTCGTACGCGTTCCGTCGCCTTCGTTGAACCGTCCGCACCCACTCCTTCGCGTTCGTTTGTCTTCGTTCGGATAGTCTGCACAATCATCATCATCATCCAGCCGAAAGATGTCCACTGCTGGACATAGGCCTCCCCCAAGCATCGCCACATCGACCGGTCCTGTGCTTCTCGCATCCAGCGGTTTCCCGCAACCTTCACCAGATCATCGATCCACCTCGTAGGAGGCCTACCCACGCTGCGTCTTCCGGTACGCGGTCGCCACTCCAGAACCTTTCGGCTCCATCGGCCATCCGTTCTGCGAGCAATGTGCCCCAATGCGAGCTATATGAGTATGCACAAGGCGCAATGCAAATACATATGCGAGATTCAACCGAAACGAGGCAACTCTCGGCTTCACCGCTAAGCTGCACTGTTTGCAATGTAGTTCGCCAAGTGAATTGAAATAATATATTCTAAAAGCCCTTTCAAACTAAGATAGAGCGAGTGGTTTGGAGCCTTGATTGAATAAGCCCACCTAAACCTTTTCCAACAATGTAAAAGTTTAAAAACTTCTGTAGAACGAATACCGACGAATGATGAAGAATGAAAATACTGAGAAACAATATTTCTTTTTAACAGAAAAAGGGCGTAGAAAGATTATGAATTATTAATATGTATACCGGGTATGTACATAGTCTACGTATCTAGGTATCTGGTTTCTTTTAATTTCCCTGGAAACGAACAATTTATTATCTTAATATTCTATTCAGGTATAACGTAACATAACACCACGCTTGTATTCCCGGAAGGGTTGGACAGAGGTGTTTAAATACCAGGCAATAGGAGGCGAGCCTATTGTCATCAACCAGGCAAAAATCCAGATTCTGGGTTGCTATTGAAAAAATCCACTGGGAAAAACCCAATAATAATGTTCGACATGGGAATCGAACCCAGAATCTCACGCTTAGAATATACGAATAGCACTACAAATAGCACAAACAAAGATATGTGATGTATCTTTATGATTGAAATTTGTGTATTTTTATGTAGTATTTCTAAAAGTTTTATTTTTACCCTTAAGCTTATTTTTTATATCATATTATCGTATCATAGCAATGTGTGCACCTACCATGTTTTCTTTGCATCACCTTAAGGTCGACTGGTAGAAAATGCCTAAGGCTTAAAACGCACTAGCGGTCAGCCGCAATACGACGTGCCGCTTGCGGTTGGCCGCACATCGATTTTACATGAAACCGCATGATCTCAATGCACTGATTTCCGGCCAGCCGTCGTGCACCAGTGCGTTGAGATCATGCAGTTTCATGTAAAAATGGATGTGCGGCCAACCGCAAGCGGCACACCGCATTGCGGCTGGCAGCTAGTGCGTTTTAAGTCTTAGGCATTAAGTCCACCTCTGTACAAATTTTGTGCATAAAGAATGAAATAAATAAATAAAAACAAACCCACAAAATTGTCTAAATAGGCTAACTGTTTAACCACCGCACTGATCTAATAAAGAGATCTTACCGAAGTTTGCTCTTTCCACTGAAATAGACAAGTCCATCCCATCGTAGTGTTAACTTGAGTAACAACCCTCGTTAGGTTCCTACACTTCTAATTAAATTAAAACTACCCAAATCATTTACCGAAAATGCTTCAAGTTTAAATCTACTCGCTCTTGGGGATACCTCACCTTTACGGCGCGTTTATATGATCACGCTAACAAACCGCGTACACGCCGCAACCGCGTAGAGTTTGCTTCAAACCGCGAACGCGTAGCCACCAAACAACGCCCGCTCAGCGCCCACTCAGCGGTATCAGCTAGTAGAGATTCCACGCAGTCCGTGCAAATGAACAAATTAATGCTTCTGAAGAGATCGTAAATTCTAAAAGTAGATAAAGGCAACGAACATCGGTGCCATGCAGCATCGAACGAAATAAATGTCACACGAGTACGCAAAGAGCAAGAGCAGGGTTCGTGGATTGAACGCGAAGCAGCGACGCGCGACGTCACATCGGTGATCGTAGGCTGCGCGACCGCTGAGCGCACGCGGCGTTTTTGAAGAGATTTTAAAATAAGTTTTATACAAGGTGTTGATCTATAACCGTCCTATATTTCTAGAGCAAATGTTTAAAAATGTGCTAGAGCATCTAAAAATACAAATCCAATTCTACGGTTATTTAATAACCAAATCACTCAAAAACATTAGCGAGGGGTTGAGAATAAATTCCAAAGTGCCCCGAACGATTTCAAGAATACGTATAATAAACAGCGGCCCGTACGCCTCGTTGAATGCTGCCTATATTTTTTTTCGTGGATTTGTTCGCGTTTTTTTGTATCATTCGCGACCCACGTGAGGAATTTGTTTGTATACAAATATTTAAAATAAAACTGTATTTTTTGGTGTTGATTTTTTTATTGACTCGTGTCAGCGTCAGTGTCGGTGGTATAGTCACCTCCTATATGGCACGGATACAGATTAACATCAACACCTTTTATAAGTAGCATAGAACCCAAAATTCCAATAACCTCTGGGACAAAACGCCGTCGCGCTCCGATTCCATAGCGAAACAGAGCCGATAGAATAAGCTTACGTCTGTACGCAGCCTTACTATAATAATCACCTCTGAAATGTTTGACTCATCGACTTCCAATCGAGAGTCCTTACCTGTCATGGCCAATGTTTTCTTTGTTAGGTGTTTCTAATAGCTTTTCTGTGTAAAGCCGGTCCCTGCCTCATCAAGCGACACTTTATTTTTAGACGCAATGTTTTCTCGGAAATTTGGAGATAAAGGCAAAATTATAACTAGTTTTAAAACAACAGACGATTTTTGAGATACGAAAAGAAGAGATTTGGATAAAGATTTTAATTAGGGAGTGCCTCCGCTGCCGGCGCCGGTTGCCATTGCGAGTGCCAGCGCCGGTTTTCAAACTGGCTGCCGGCGCCGTGCCAACTAATATACACTGTTTTTTTATAACTTCAAGTCCTCTTGAAACTCTTCATGACACGATTATTCGTCACCCACTTTCATTTTCATAATAAAAACAAATGAAAAACTAAAGAGGATGTTTGTAAGGTTGATTGGGTTTCCGAAGCAGAGACCCCGAAATAGGATAGCAGGATAAAAAAACCTTATTTTTTTATTGAAACTTTGTTGTGTGGTTCAGATACGATCACGTACCTCTACCGAAAGTTTTTTTTTTTCGTTTTTTCTTTCTTAATCAAAAAGTTTTAAGGAATTACACGAATTTTTAAATATCCTGTATAGTGTTCAATATTTTTAGTGCAACATGGCTCATAATCGGCTATGTAGTTTTAGTCAGTTTCAAAAATTTTCAATTTCAAGTCAACAACTACACTTGGGAGCAAAGAAATCGAGCCACTCCTTTTTTCACGTGTTCTGGTTATTAGTTTTGGTTTAATGAATTATATAATTCAAATTACAAAAAACTACCCTCATTGTAAAGGTTATCAAATAACGTTTTAGGCGATATATGTTTAGAATTAATCTGTTCCATAATACCAAAAATAATAACAATTATACCTACGTGTAAAAAAGAAGTGGCTCGATTTATTTGCTCCCAAGTATATATATGTATATTATTCGATCATCAACTGATTAGGTTATTTCTTATGCCATATGCCCCTTAAGCCATTTAATATATGTATATTTTGCGAAACGAAAACATCGAGATTTATTCGAAAAACATAAAAATAATTTCTAAATTCGTCCAATGAAATCATTCACTAAAAATATCCACTTCGGCTAAGAGGACCTTCGCTGTAGGTACGTTGCCCAATTTATCCAATTTATTGCTTTTAGATTAAACGAAATCCTAAACGGAGATTGAAAAAAATTGAAACTGTAATCAAACTACGCCCTTAAATTTCGTATAAAAGAATTTTTTTTGGGATTATACGGAAAATAAAAAACATGTTGCCAAAACGTGTGTGCTACGAGTACGTAAACTATACAAAGCGGGGATGACGATACACCATTAAATTAAACCATGTATTCTATGATGGGTTTTACGACAGAACACAAATAATCAATCATGTACTACATTCAATAGTTTAGTCATACGACGGCCGATTTAATAATTTTACGAATATCAAGATCTCTACGCGAAGTTATGTAAATCTACGACCCGTTTAAACCAAAATTATCTTTATTTAAACGTGTAGAATATAGTTATCATAAGTTTCCACTTCAACGTCCCTTCATGTACATGAATGAGTGAAATTGAAAAATCATGAGACAAAAATGTGCTTGGAAGTAACTGTTGTTTTTTGTGTACGGTACTAGAACACCATCATAGAACACGTAATATAATTTATTGTTGTATCGCCATCCCTACTTTGTATAATTATGTATACCTTTTTCAACGTAGGTGAGTCCTAATGTTTCTGTACAAAACCTTACCGTACAAACAATATCAAATATTTTAAAAAACAAAACATGACTAAAATTATTTGTAATATTACGGTTTTTGATGATGTCGTTAACGTTTTTTCGATAGCAGTCTCCTTACGGCTACAATTTACGAAATGATCGAGCTATCAGGACTCGTTAAACATATAATTATTACATATATATGTTACGGCTAATAGCCGAAGTGTGGCTACACCTAGTTTTAGCCGGGTACAACTAGGTGCAGCCAGTAGCAGTTGGTTAGAACTAGGTGTAGCTTAAGTCGACGGAGCCCCGCAGAGCGGGGCTCCTATTTCTGTCTGCAGGGTTTAAAGTAACCTAACACGAAGGGGATGACGGGGGCTTCGTTCGCTCGCTCGAACCTAACCTATCCGTGTCGGGGTTCCCCTTAACCACTTTTTGTTGTACCCGGCTAAAACTAGGTGTAGCCACACTTCGGCTATTAGCCGTAACATATATATCAGATACAACAAATATTTTAGAGAATAGCACAAATATTTTTTTCAAATTTAAACAGCACCTTATACTTATAATAATTTTTCGTACTCCTATATTTAAGTGTTATTTTATTAAAATGGTAGCCAAGTTACAATAGATATCAGATTAAAGTTTTATAATATTCCGTATAACGACGGAATAATCGTCGAGACAGATTGCCTTTGTATGGGCACAGCGTAAGTCGAATTTCGAACACTATGGCGACTTAATTACCTACGTTAAAATATTTAAGTATGTCATATTATTCTACAGGCAACCATCACCCTTAGGCTGCTTTACCACCAGAGATGTGCTATACAAAATTGCTATGGTGTGGTGCTCTGCACTGCAGAGCACCACGCCGCTACTCCCCTTGCCTTCCCTATTGTTGATTCGTCGCATAGCTCGAGCTGAGCATCTTACTCGCTCCGCTACATAGCTTAGCATCAGTCAGTGGAAACGGCCACATATTTTCGTAGCTTAGCTTTTAAATTCTCGCAGCATAGCTGCATAGCACATCTCTGGTAGAAAAGCACCCTATGTGCGTAACACATCCATTAACACAATAGCTTTCCTTTTGACAATAACTACAACGATATTGCGTTAAAACATACGGTGCAATGGACATTATTGAACTGTCAAAATCTCAATTATTTCGAGTGTGATAAGCAATTTGGATGCTAGTTTTAATTCAGGCTAGGTAACAGTTTTTTTTAATCTGTTAAAATAAGAAGTATTAAATAACGTGTCCTAATTTAAGTCTCGCTCAGTAAATGAGTAGGTAATTGTAAATATTACTTATTACAAAACAGCCATTTTAACATTTAGAAAATAGGTTCTTAACCGGTGAATAGCGATAAAGCATTTAATATGTTCTTTTTTCCTGTGTTTAAACATTTAAAAAGCACAAAAACTTTTCAAAGTAAATAATGAATTGTATTTTATGAATTTTCTAAAACTACATCTTATATGGGGTCATCAAATCATCAACTCAGCTTATGTTGTCCACTGTCGGTAACAGGCACCTCCTTAGGATAGATTTTGCTGCTTAATAATCATGTCGATGGTATTATTCAGCTACTTCAACATAATCATGAAAGAAAAGTCACTTACTTTTATTTGAGGGTTTTCAATAAAGCATCAAGTGAGAAGTTTTCCAAAAACTTTGATTGTAATATAATATTCGGCAAATTTTCTGACGCGACGCCCAGAAGAAAATAACTTATGCTTTGTTGGAAATCAAAATAATACCAATTAAAAAGTAGTTAAACACATTTACTGCATTATTCCTGTAGGTTCCTCAAAACAAAATTTTATTTTTATGCCTTTATGAATAAGGCACGTGTTTCGATACAAAAACAAGTTCCCTGTGGTTTATAGTAGCTTAAGTAGTAGACATTTATTCCAAATCTTCTCGTTGGCACGAAGCTTGTGGCACGATCTAACGCAGTAATCGGCATTTTTTTGAGATGGTAATTCCCTTTAACAACGTCGCATGTTTTAGGGTCAAACTTTATTTTTGAAATTGTATAGATTAGCTTGGGGATAAAACTATTGCATGACAACCCTTTAAAGTCATTTTCGTACGTCTTTTTGCCATTTCTTTCATATCCGTTTTTGAATCTCCAAGAATATCCGGATAAGTTTTCCATAACACTGAAGTTGGCATTGAGGTAATAGTTCTCACTATTGTTGAATACGACAAGGTCGACCGTGACTTTTCTATTATCTTCGTATGGAGGATCTGGATTCTGGCAAAATTCATTACCTTTAGGTATAATTTTGTACTTTATGCAAATCACAATAGATTGAAGTTGCAGTATGATTATTGCACTTAATAAATATCGCATATTTATTTATTTGACTTTTATTGAGTGGACTATTTTCTACTAATGTCAGAGTTTTAAATGACAAGGGTTTGGCGTCTTGTTTAATATCCTATTTAGATAATTATTTAAATTGTAATTTCACAGTTACTGAACACACTGTACAGTCAAAAGTAATTATATCCGCCTACCGACTGTTTATCTAAATCTCCAATAATGGCTATATAATATATGACTATGAAAATTCCGGCCATCCGTTCTAATAGTCAGATAATTAACTTTTATTGGCGATTTTAAAAGCGTGGGTAGATAGATGTTATTGCTTCCGACTGTATTTGACTGCCACTACAGAACACAGTTCAATCATAATTAAAAAGTAATTATTTAGGGATTCAAATGGAAAGTACCTAGATATATAATTTTGAATCATTCGTTTTCACTTAAGCGAAAACTCATGGGCATGGGCTTAGACCCAATTTCACCATACAATGTTAGTTGTTAATGTTCTGTTAAGTTGTCAATGTCAATTTCAATGTACTGTTAAACAGTCTGTTAAAATGTTTAACAGGACATTAATAACTAACAGAGTATGGTGAAATTGGGTCTTAACCTCGTTCTTTGACAAACATCAAAGTGTCATAACTTGAGGTTTGCCAACATGCGATGGAGCGCAGTATTCTAGGTGTTCAATTAACAGACCGTTTTCGAAACAGCACACTGCGCTCCAAAACACGAATCACAGACTTAAGTCAGAATTGGGACTGGGCTGGTCACGATAGCCGAATTTCTAAAGAGCTGTGGGCCAAAATAACCACTAAGTCGCGGCTTGAAACAGCTAAACGGCGATGCGGCAGACCACGAACAAAATGGACACATTAGCTGAAGACTTAAACGTCTGGAAATCATGGGGGGAGGCCTTTGCCGAGCAGTGGAATGATACATGGTTCTCTGTTGGAATATCGAAATATTATTAGTCGATTCTTATCTGGCCGACAACCTTAAGGTATAAGGTATAACGGGCTGGTATCCGCAACTCCAGGTCTAAGCGCGTATTTTGCGTGATGGGTGGTAAGTATAGTTACTCGATCCACCCTAACTCCTCGAAGAAGGCCAGCACACCCTTGATGTTACTGGTGATCTCTCGGAGAGTACCTGGGTTTCCGAAGTACTTGGCCCTGTATGTGGCGACCTCAGGGCAGTTTAGTAGCACGTGGGCTGCCGTCTCGTCCTCCTCCATGCATGCTCTGCACAGTGGGCTGTCTGTAACTCCAATGACAAAGAGGTGTTTGTTAAATGAACCATGGCCAGTGATGGCCGCTGTGACTGTCCGCAGTTGTAGCTTTGACAGCCGGAGGGCTTTTTTAGTGAGTCGACCGTCAATGGCGGGAAGCGCCTCCCTGGCTTGCCTGCACTCGCCATGGTTTATCCATAACTCGTTGTGTTGGTCTCTGGTGCGTTTCCTTACCAGGGTGCGTAGGTATCCGAAGGGGAGTGGTACTATGGGTTCGGGACCCACCGCATCCATGCTCGATCCCCTTCTGGCGAGCTCATCTGCTGCATCATTGCCTCGGGAACCGCTGTGTCCTTTGATCCATTGAATGGTTATATTATTGAGGTTACCCACCTGGTTCAGAGTTTGGTGACACTCGTGTACCAGCCCAGAATTAACTGCGTGGCTGCTTAGTGCTTGCAGGACTGCCATGCTGTCCGAGAGTATTCGGATTGAGTGGTCCTCAACCTTCCTGGCCATGATTGCTGACGCAGCTAGGGAGATACCCAAACACTCAGCCTGGAAGACCGTGTTATGAGCCCCCAATGGTGTGGCTATGTGTACGTTGAGGTCTTCTGAGAAGACCCCGGCACCTGTGCCTGTACCTGTTTTGGATCCATCCGTGAAGATCCGCAGCTCCGCGGGACATAAACCTTCGCATCGGTGATCTTCGTACAGTTGGATATTGTATTTTTTGTCAAAAATGAATTGTTTGGGTATCCGGTCGTTTATAGCTCTTATAAGAGGGAACTCGCTAGCGAGTTCCTCTAGCAACGAGGTGTGTTGTGTGTTACCTTTGCTCCAGAGGTTCAGTGTTTTCAGGCGTATTGCTGCCACCGCTGCTTCCTGTTGTATAAAGAGGTGCAGCGGTGGCAGTCCCAGCATGGCTTCTAGTGCTGCAGTCGGTGTAGTCCTCATGCAGCCTGTGGTTGCCATGCAGGCAAGTCTTTGTATGCGCTGTAGTTTGTTTGATGCTGTGCTCAGCTTGGTTCTGGGCCACCACACCACAGCCCCGTAGGCGAGCATGTGGCGAATCACCGCACTGTACAGCCATAGTGTGATTTTGGGGGATAGTCCCCATTTCTTACCTATCATTCTTCTGCACTGCCAGAAGGTGATGCAGGCCTTGTTTAGTTTGTTGTCTAGGTGGTTGCTCCATTTTAGTTTGCCGACAATCTTTCGCTACGTTTCATTTCGCCGAATAATTAAAACGCCGAATGATTAAAGTCCCTAATTATGTTTTCTACCTTTTTGTTACGCCGACTAGTTTGCTAGCCACTATTTCATTAGTCAACTGTATTATTCGCCACTTTTACACATGTTCGATGGCTCATTTTGCCATCAAGCAAGCAAAAAAGCAAGCAAGCATGGAAGTGTTTTTGGATTTGCTCCGCCAGAAGACTCGCTTTGTCGCCCCTTCGCTTCGCTCGCACACGAGACCAGCGCTACGTTCGGGAGGTCACCGATTCGCTTCGCTCGCCACCTCCCCCCACTCGCTTCGCTTCGGCCTCGTGCACTCGTTCCACTCAGGACCTCCTTCGCGAGCTTCTGGCTCCACACTTTTAAATAACACTCTAGGGGTAGGACAGAGCCTGACCACGTGTAGTTGGGGTGCGCTGAGTCGGATTAACATTACATTCCGCTGTGTGAAAATAATGTTGTGCGAATACTTATTCAGCAAAATAAACAATAGCCAAATAAGTATTCGACTAAAACAAAATTTCTGAATGATTTTTTGACCAAATAATTATGGTGACTAATAATCATTCGGCGAAATCAAATTAGGGTAATAATTTCTTCGGCAAAGTTACGTCGGCGAATTTTTGTCGGCGTAATGAAATTCGATATAAATAAAATACTTCGGCAAAAACACGGGCACCCATTAAGACGACTCACACTAACATAATGTCATGTGAAAGTTGATAACAAATACAATTAAGTTACGTCAATACACTTGTTGTTAAAATGATGATGAACTAAAATAAATAACCAGCTTATAGCTTTCCGCTATGCAATATATGCGTCTTCTAGGGATAGATTTTGCTCCTTAATACATTATATTGATATGATTCGGTTTCTTGAACGGAGTTCACGAAACAAAAGTCACTTACCTACTTCAATTTGTTTTTTTTTAAATTGTTGCAAAATCTTTGATTATATATTTATAATAATGTATTCGGCAAGTTTTCTGATTCGACGCCCAGAAGAAAAGTAACTTATTCTTAGTTGGATTACATATGAATGCCAAAAAAATTATCAAACACATTTTCTGCTTTATTACTGTAAGTAAACTTAAACAACATCAAGTTTTCATTTTACGTCTTTATGTATAGGCCACGTACTTGGATACAAAAACAAGTTCCCTGTGGTTTATAGTAGCTTAAGTAGAAGACATTTATTCCAAGGTGTCTCGTTGGCACGAAACTTGTGGCACGATCTAATGCATTAACTTGCATTTTATTGAAATAATAATTCCCTTTAGCAACGTCGCATGTTTTAGGGTCAAACTGTACTTTCGCCATTGCATATATTAGCCTCGGGATAAAACTTTTGCATGACAATCCTTTAAAGTCATTTTCATACGCCACTTTGCCAGATCTTTCAAGTCCGTTTTTGAATCTCCAAAAATATCCGGATAAGTTTTCCTTTACACTGAAGTTGCCTTTGAGGTAAAAAATATTGCTGTTGTTGAGCAGGTCAAGTTTGACAGTGACTTTTCTATTTTCTTCGTATGGAGGATCTGGATCCTGGCAATATTTCATATCCTGGGGTATAATTTTGTACGTCTGGCAAAACACAACAGATTGAAGTTGCATTACGATTATTGCACTAAATAAATATCGCATATTTATTTATTTGACTTTTATTAAGTGGACTATTTTCTACTAATGTCAGACTTGTGAATGACAAAGGCCTCGTTCTCTCCTCTATTTCATTCGTAAGGTCACAGTTAGTGAGCACATAGGTAAATATTGTACAGACAGAGGCAATAATATCTTCATACTGAAGGTTTTACATTAGCCAATAGATATGTGACCCAAGCCTCCTGGATGAATTTATGAATATGGATACTACGGCCATCTCGTTCTCAACAGGGGCACATATTTATCCGTTCTTTCCCTAATCATAATCATCATAGTAGGTATTTATACACGTATTTTATTAATAGTACCTACATATATATGTATTACTTTTATCGCTATACGTTTTTTTACTATCTTCTTGACTGTCCATTTGTCTGTGCTGAGCAAAGGCATCTCCTTTTGCCTTCCAAAATTCTCTATTTTGTGCCGTTTCTAACCGTGCAACCCCCGCAAACACGCCTAGTTTCTCACGCTACCTACGCTACGACCGACCTTGATGACAATGTCCTCGTCCTCTTTCAGGCGTTCAGTGAGTGAAGAAGATCTTTGCCTATCTGGCGCCTGATTCACCTAACTAAAGAAGTTCAGTTGCCGTGTAGTTGCAGTTAAGTTTTGATCACAACAACGCTTTTCGTATTCTCTTAATAGGCAATCGCAGTCAGTTACAATCGCGTGAACTTAACTGCAACGTCACTGCAACTTAATCGGCGCGTCATGAAATGACTTGAATTAGCCTACTGGTTGGGTTAAATGTGCTCCACAATGCAAATAGCAGATGTTGAGGGGAAAAAAGCCAGGCTAAAGTAGGACTCGACCGGTCATGTCGCTCGAATATTAGTGTAATTAATAAAATCATGTTTCTAGTTTCATATTATCTTCCCAGTTTTCTTTTTAATAATATTACTTACTGTCTTCTGTTTCATAATCTCAGTACCCTGTCGCAAGTCTGCAATCAGATATTCTTCAGAAATAAGCAGTACTTTTGTACTTATGTGTTACTATAACCATTAACACTAAGTTGTTGTTGTGTGTGCATAAATAAATAAGCAGGTACTTAACTGTTATTGGCGATTTTATAACGTCGATAGGCAGATATTTTTGCTTCTGACTGTAGTTGAGTGTACATTTAATATACAGATCAACCATGATTAAAATATAGTGATTAAGTTATTCAAATTTAATGTACTGTACATCATTTTTAAACCATTATAATTATATCTATCTCAATTACATTAGCAATTTTTTTACTTTGTAGGAGGATTTCTAAATGAATCCAGTCATTTATCTTACAATACAATTTGGAAGGCCCCTACTTGTAGCAGACATACAAGCTGTTATATTATAACATAAATAAATATATAATAAATAAATAGGTAATCAAATTTACATTTTATTTGTCTATTCGTCAACTTTCTTATTTATTTTATTACTAGTTTTTGCCCGCAGCTTCACTCCCGTTAATTTAGAATTTGACAATTAACTCTTAAAACACTACTGAAGTTTCTATAATAATATAATTCAATCATGATTCGAAAGACACGTGGCACCATCTATTATCATAAGAACGTTATTGTTGTTTTCCTCGGAAACGGTACTTTTTTTCGGGATGAAAGGTACCCTATGTCCGTTTCTGTCAACTGACAACGTATACGCAAAATTTCAGGATGATCAGTTCAGTGGTTTAGGCGTGAAAAGGTAACAAACAAACAAACTTACTTTCGCATTTATAATGTTAAGTTAGGATTTGTATATATGTATTTTATGTAATTTATCTTATGAATTCGTAGTACACCTATTCAATTCAAAATTCAACTGCCGAGCTGGTGTCACGTGTGGTTACTTTGAATAGTTACGTTTTTGGGCACGAAGATCTTCATTCAAAGTTTTTAGTTCAGTTTAACTTCCAGCTCGAACAAAAAGGAAGACATTACAAAAAAAAAGTCTACTTAGCGACTTATATTTGGAGGAATGACGTTATTACGTAGTGTAAAGAGAAGAGCGAAACAAAAATAACTCATAATCGACGAACACCCCGAAAAATAACAAAATGAAAAGTATTTTATCAACTTACGAACATTAACATTAATAGGTTGGTACGCTATAAAATTAAACAGTTAAAAACTAGAGCCTCGCCGGTCGCCATCCACCGAGCTCTCCCGTCGCAGAGCCGATCGTCTCTTCGGAATCCGCAGTCACACCGATAATTCAGCCCTCATCAAGCTGTCTCCCTCCCAAAGCCCCCGCCAGCAACGTCCTAAGCCGAGATCCGAGTCCCACTAGGGGTCGCCCTTAGTGTTGTTGTTGCAGGTAGTCATGATGTTAGTGTAGTTCAAGTAGTTGCCTTGGGTTAAGTATTTTACTTCCCCCCCATTGGCTTGAGACCCTTCAGGTCTCGCCAATAACTGCCCGGTTACGTAGAAGGGGTCCCCAAGGACGATCTACAGCAGAAAAATAGAAAAAAAAAAACTTAAACTTTAACTCCGGGTTTCTGAAAGGCTGTTCAATTCAATGTCAGCGAATGTGATTACTTAACCAAAATACAGTACTAAATAGCTCTAAATGAACTTGGATGGCGGCGCTGCTTGTGAGAGAAGATATCAAAAACTTGTCAGTACATTTCATGTTAATTCTCTATTTCCTCACGTTCATTTAAGTCCATGTCTGACTGTACCTACTAACAACCAATCAAAGCACTTGACATGAGATTTAACAGCTAATTAGTTAATTTTTCCGTTGATCAGCCTTTCAGACACTGGTAGTAAGTATATCCAAAGCGGTTAAAGCTATTAAAGTAAGGTAAAATCTGTTTTTTTTTGTGTTTTTCTCGATAGTATTAAACCAAGATTATATTTTTTGTTTTTTTTTTCCCTTCTATTAAATGATGTCTAGTTTCATCCAATTTCATATGTGCACTTTGTCATCTTATTATGTTTTACTCACACTGTATGTATTATATCTTTTTGGAACCAGTAAGAGCCTCCACGAGTGACGATACAAAAGTACGTCCGGCGCACCCTGGGCAGTCATCCTCGCTACCAACATTTCTGACTGGCTAATCTTTTTACCACAGCATGAGCTATTTTCGTATAGCTCGTGCTGACACGAGAGAAGAAAAATTGGAACCAGTACAAACTTATAAACTGGTTGAGTAACCGGCTTTATTATAACAACCACGCTTGGCAGAGTGATTTGCGCTCACAGATTGATGCTTCACAGCATCATACTGGTTGTCATGTATACAGAAGAATACTACAGGCCGTAATAAATATATATGCAAAGCTAAGGAGTCTTTGTTTCATTATCGATAAAGATCTTACTAGGATAAGGCTCATTAAGACTAGAATCTTAATTTTAACCAGTAACGCTCTCTAAATCTTAGAAATCGGCCGTTTGTCGCCTTTTACCGTTGTAAGCCACCTACTATAGTTCGTTTCAAAATCCCTGAGACAAAATTGACAGGCGCAAATGTCAATCAGTCTGCCTAGCCTTTTCCCAACTATGTTGGGGTCGGCTTCCAGTCGAACCGGATGCAGCTGAATATCAGTATTTTACATGGAGCGACTGCCTATCAGACCTCTACAACCCAGTAACTGGGTAATACGATACTCTTGGTAAGACTGGTTGTCAGACTTTCTGGCTTCTGACCAACAGTAACGACTGTCAAAGATCTACAAATGACAGCCGGGACCAACGGCTTTACGTGCTTTCCGAGGCACGGAGGAAACTCGTTATGGTAAATGGTCACCCATCCACAGACCAACCTCGGCAAGCGTGGCTTAACCCGGAAGATCGGTCTATGCGGCTGTAATTATTTAGCCACGAGCTCCTCAGTCAGGCGCAAATGTAAAACTTCTAAATTTTAGGATCATTTTTTTCAAAGTTGACGTTTCGCGCATGTCAATTCAGTCTCAGGGAATTTGAAACGAACTTTAAATTATTTTTCAAATATGATTTCCATATAACAAAAGTAAAACTTGAAGTAAAAGAATAAGTCATTTTTGTTTCAAACAATTTTATTTAAATCAAACGTTAAAAAGCGATTTATTCCTTGGTAGATATCACACGGCGAATATCAAATAAAAGGTTTTCAAACAATTAATTAACTAACAAAAAGTATATTTTGCCCTGTTTTCTTCTTAATTTTGTAGTTTTGTTTTATGCCTTTATGTACAAGACACGTGTTTGGATACAAAAGCAAGTTCTCTGTGGTTTATAGTAACTAAAGTAGAAGACATTTATCCCAAGTCGTCTGGTAGGTACGAAACTTGTGGCACGATCTATTTTAGTTATTTCTAATTTGTTGATAT
Source organism: Amphipyra tragopoginis (assembly GCA_905220435.1). Classification (NCBI taxonomy): domain Eukaryota; kingdom Metazoa; phylum Arthropoda; class Insecta; order Lepidoptera; family Noctuidae; genus Amphipyra; species Amphipyra tragopoginis. The sequence goes on along the minus strand of HG992005.1, from coordinate 12,102,630 downwards.
AATAATTGCCTTTAACAACGTTGCACGTTTTAGGGTCGAACATTACTTTCGCAATTCCATATATTAACTTAGGGATAAAACTTTTGCATGACAAACCTTTAAAGTCATTTTCATACGTCACTTTGCCAGATCTTTCATGTCTGTCTTTGAATCTCCAAGAATATCCGGATAAGTTTTCCTTCACACTGAAGTTGGCTTTGAAGTAAAAGCTGTCACTACTGTTGATCACAACAGCAACGTCGAACGTGACTTTTCTATTTTCTTCGTATGGAGGATCTGGATCCGGGCAATATTCATAACTCTTGAATATAATTTTGTACGTCAGGCAAAACACAATTGCTTGAAGTTGCATTATGATTATTGCACTAAAGGACATGGCTAAACGACTGCCTCAAGCAGGCATAGAAATTTCTCACTAGTTGGTAACGTTCAAATATTAATTAATTAATTATTACGTGTTTGTTACTCTCGTAGAACTTTCGTGAATTAATGAAATAATTAAAAGTTTTGTACTTGTTTTTCCATGTTTTTTGTTTGACATGGAGAACGTAAGATTTAACGTTTCGTTTTACGAAAAATGTGGACATGAAACCTACTTTTAAAGATATTAAAACGAGGTAAACTTTTGTTAGGCTAGCCTTACACACACAATAATATTGTCAATTAAAGTACATACCTATTGTCAATAATATTTTGTGCGTACGGCCCCGTATTTCAGTATTGTTCAATATTATTGTGGATTTCCACATATTTTGATTTTGTCACAGCAATATCGGGGGGAGGCAGGGGTCAATAATATTGTCGTGTACACGCACGGCAATATTTTAGTTGAGAAAAAGATTTCAATGCACGCAGACATTCGGTTCTTAACCGACTGCGCGACAGCAAAGACAGGGTTATGTTTTTACGCCTATGTATGTATGTGGGATTCTTCATACACTCGAAGCATCCCAGCGGCTGGATGGATTTTAATGAATGAGGTGTCTATCGATTTGTCTATGCCGTGCGATGGTTATAGGCTAGGTTTGGTTTTTATAAAAACAAAATGGCGGCCGTGAAATACGAAACGGAGGGAGAAACAAAAAAATGTCGCCTACCGATACCCCATAGGGGATATCGATGAATAGGCCTTTTAAAATCAATAAGTTTCCTTGACCATTTTACAGCCATAAGCTCCGTTTAACAATTACACAACCCGAAAGTTGTGCAGGATCTATATTGCGGACTAGAGCGAGTGATATGGTAAATGACGTGCCTATAGATAGATTTCTTTAAGCTTCATTAAAACGGTAGGTATTTATAGATAGGTACGATATCTTAATAAAATAATACTAATAAAAAGAGGTCAATAAAAATAAATAAATTAAAGAAAACAAAAAATCCGACTGCTTAAAAAGCAAACTAAAAAGTTGGTAAAAGAGGATGTAGAAAAAAAAAGAACTGAAAAGATGTAAACAAGACGTTTGTGCCAAATCACAACATGCAGTTGAAGACTACCTATGAATTAAATGTAATTCGCAAACTGATTGATCAAAAGATATAGCGATGGCCCCACCGAATAAACGTGTAAGAGAAAAATGACAACTTTTCAGGAAAAAATAAAAACGTTTAAACTTCAATAACGCTCATTCCATTGTAAATAGGTATAAATAATGTATTATCGAATTATAGGTAAAAAAATAAACTGTAGACTTGTGTATTTACTTTTTTTTAAATGTCAACGAGTTTCAGGAAATTCATGAAAAACTATTTAATGTTAATACTCTTGTGAAATTTGCATGACTAAATCACAGCAATATATCATTACACGTTTATTCGTGTAATAGTACACAACGAATAAAATGTACTGTAATGTTACACTACTATTCTACGTAATTCAAGTTTATTTTGAACCCAGCTTTATCTATTTACACGCTTGTTTACAGTACATTGTTCTGCTTCTATATGCTTGGAAAGATCGTATGCATTTATATTAGTGTTAATAAAATCAGTTTTAATTTATGTAATACATCTTTGTAATGCAAGGTACAATAATATAAATAATTTTGTAAAACCAAAAGTATTTAATTCTCCACCTCAAGTGAACATTAATTCAAATGTGAAACTTGACGGGAAAGCGTTAGATCCGGTTCCCTCAACTGTCTTCCTGGGCATCACAGTAGACTCTAAATTGCAATGGGGACCTCATATAGAGGCACTTGCAGGCAAACTGAGTTCTGCTGCCTTTGCCGTTAGGAAAATTAGGCAGTTGACTGATGTAGCTTCAGCTAGGTTGGTGTACTTTGCATACTTTCACAGTATTATGTCTTATAGCATATTACTGTGGGGTTCCGCTGCTGATGTTGGTACTATTTTCATATTACAAAAAAGAGCAGTCCGAGCTATTTATAATCTAGACTGCCGTGAATCGCTACGTGAATTAATTAAGGAAATAAATATACTTACCCTACCATCTTTGTATATACTTAGTAACACTATGTACATTCGAAAGAATATTGCTTATATCATATTCGAAAGAATATAATATAAGAATATTGCATTAGCATAACAAGAAAAGTGACGTCCACAACATAAACACTCGCAATAAACACAAGCTAACAGTACCTGGTTTTAGACTAAGACAAACCAGCAAGACGTTTATGGGGAACAGTGTTAGGTTCTACAATAAATCATTTATTAAGAGCATTTTAAATAATTTATTAAGAGCATTTTGATATCTAAAGCTTATTACAACATAAATCATTATATCGAAGATATACCTGTATATAAGATATAGGGCGTACAACTCCGTCCTGCACATTGCGCTCCTCTGGCCCTGTCTAACTGGTTGGTTGTATGACCTAACATTATTTTTAATGTTGACTTCTAGTATTCTTCTTTTTATTGACTTAAAATAACTCGTACATTATTTGATCAATTTTCATATATTTTTTTTAATTCAAATACTGACCTTTTTATATTCCCATTATAATTTTATTATTTAATGTATAATATTCTGCCTAAATAGTCTGATATTGTTCTATAATTATAATTTTCATAATATCATTTTCCAATCTGTAAAGTTTGAGCATCATGCGGCAATTAATGATACACCTATAATCATATCACATTACTGCCTATTGTGTGGTAGTATGAGTCTGTCATGCTCACTTAAATGTCCTGCTTATGGTGGCGTTGTATATCCTGTCGTTGGGTTCCCTGCAATATGGTTGAGCTAAGCGATGTGGATGTGCACGTCATACTCGTGAACGGTTGCTATCTGTCGGGACTGGTAAGCCCTTAGCTGCTATGACAATCCCAGAAGGCATATTTTTCTATTTGTTACTCTTATGTGAGTTTATTTCTTACATTAACCTGCATTATTCTTATTCTATTTCTCACACTACTGTAATGGAATTGTCATGAACTACTATTTTGAAAAGAGTATTTTTGGAGTTTTGAGCTCTTCTCCATGCAACCTACCTTTTCGAACCGTGCACCTAGTTTTGACGTTTTAAAAGTGCCTGTAATCTAGTCTATTTGTAATAAAAAACTTTGACTTTGACTTCGAAAGGATGAAATAAAATACAGATACTCGTATTATAAAGAATAAAGAAAATATAATTATGTATTTGTCCACGTGAACAGAAAGTACAGTTACAAAGAAAGAAAATATCTTGATTAAAAAAAATACGAATTGCGATATTAGAAACACTAATCCTCCTCCTCACTGTCATTGGAGACCGAAATGGAGTTTTTCAATGGCAGTAGATTTATAATATTCATAATCGAATGTAATTGCGCGAAACAAAATTATGTAATAGCGCGCATAGAATCACAACAAGACTGTCCTTCCGAGCTAGTCACCTTTTTTTTTTTTTTTTCTTGGGAAAATCCTCATGGATGCCCTTCGCCCGGGGAAGGCAAAGTGGTATCAAAACTAGTATAGGGTATAAAAACCCACGGTGTTCCTTCTCCTGACCCTTGGCCGGGGTCGCGGGATTCGCAGCTGCCTCGGCCTCGGTCCACCAGCCCCTGGCGGACCTCTCCTTCTGTGGGGCCTAGCCCCAGGTCCTCCTGAGAGGCGCGCATGGAACACTGCGCGCCGCCTTCTCGGGCCTGTTACTGGACGCAGGCCAGTACTAGTACTACCCGCAGGCCACACACTATGGTGGCCGGAGATCGGCACGCGCCCTCCAGCGCCCAGTGCGTCTGGCGCGAGAAGGGAGAGTGGCAGCTGTCTCTCTCCCCCTCTCCGCTCCCTCTTTGGTCGCCATCACCTCCTCGCAGAAGGAGGCGACGGCTTCCCACGCACTCTCGCTCCCGACCATGAACAGAACCACGGCCGGAAGCGAAAGGTCACCACCGACTCTGAGCTTGTCACCTTATTTTACTCGCATCTTACCCCCCGTACCCCTTTCTAACGTTACGTACGATTACAATAGAATTTATCGCGTAAACATTTGTTTATTTACCGTTACTAGGTATAAACTTAAATTGATATGCAATTAATGCACTTAATGTTTGAATCTTTAACACAATTGTTAGAAAAAAATAATTATAGTAAGAGATAATGCAATACTTTAATTTTAATAACCTATTTATATTCAAACTTCCATTTTGTGGAATGAAACATTGGTAATAAAATTTGCATACATTTCTACACGAATAAACGTGTAAGAAGACATTACCCAAATTCTGAAACAATCACAAATCTTCTCTAACGTCTGTAGGTTTTAACATGTTTATTCTTGTGTACTTGGCGACTCAAAAAGCATGTATTAATAGCCTAAACTATTATTCGTGTAATTTTAAAATTAATTATTTTCCTAGAATAAAGAAATTCACCATTATAATAGGCGTGTTTTGAGTCTAAAATTCATAAAAAAAATTAAGTAGGTGCTGGATAGGCAAAAGAAACGAAAAATGAAAAAAAAAATTTTTCGTGTAAGAACTGTTGCACGTTTATTCGGTGGGGCCATCGATAGGTACGTAGCCTCCGACTGCGTGTTGTGATTTGATAGCATCATTTTTTGAAAACCTATACGTCTTGTTCACATCTTTCCAGTTCTTTTTTTTTCGACATCCTCTTTTTACCAACTTTTTAGTTTGCTTATTATTTGTTTAAAATGGAAGACGAAAACTATCCATAGCGAAAATAGTGTTGATAATATTAGTAGTTATTTAATAAGAGTTTGTGAAAGCTGGCATCTCTCATTCTCATGTAATTTTTAAAATCATATTCTTCAGTAAGTCATACTTCAATTATTGGATAAAAATGATTTAACTCAGCTTTTTTTCTCATCCAGTCTTTAAACCATTGTTTTTTTCTTGATTGCTTGTTTTAGTAGATGAAATAAATGCAATTACTTATCAATGCGACGAGTTTTTTCCTTCTATCCATCATAATATAAAACGTGCGCACACGAATCTAGCTGCTGAGCGACTGAGTCAGATTGTACCACGATAATTGTTAATAATATTGCATAGGGGACCATATATTAATGAATATTTCTGACAATATTGCCTTTACAATATTATTGTGTGTACGGCTAGCCTTACACTCCAAGTTCAATCGTAAAACCATCTCCATGAAAAAAAAAACTGTAGTCAGACGTCATTTTATCGCTCTATGGTTTATGTCAATGTCATTGTTGTTATTTATTTCAATATTTAATATCTTCTTGTTTAATTAGTGCGTACCTATAATATGTGTGCGGAAGGATCCTTCTGGGAAACAAGGCGTAATGTTACTTATACAGCGTGGAAGGGACATCGTAACACAAACTTCGTGAAAAGGTTCCTCATAAAGCCTTAAATTAATTTACGTAAGTCATTAATATCACAAATGATAGGTTACAGATGTTGTCATTTTTAAGCGCGCAATGTACTGCGAATGCAAACAACGAGTCACAATCACAACCGCAAGCCATTACTCCGCTAACGCGGTACCGGTGCGCGGCGCGGCGCGGCGGCCGTACAGTAAGTACAGTGCCTACACGCATACGCACGCACACATCACAAGTCTGAGTTCGGCACGGAGTCGCGTTGCCGCACAACGCTTTTGTAAACGTGAAAAGTAGCATACCTACGTTTACACTACTGATAAAGAAATCACCTAACAAACACATTGATAAACCGAACTTGAAATTTAGTTCAATTGACTGATTGCTTACAACAAAAAACAAAACATTGCTCGTTCGCTCATAAAATAACATAAGTAGGTACCTACCTAATGATTCCGATGAGGTACCTACCTACCTACATGGCAATTAGTTGCAAACAAATTAACACTCACCTTAATCTCTCTTATTAGGAGTGAGGGACTCCTAATAAGATAGGGTTCAAAGTGGCCGCCACCAACTTGCTCACAAATCCTAGCGCGGCGCAGAGTTTCAGCGTGGACACGGGGCAATAAGGTGGGGTCTCGGACATACTCCGCACGGAGCGTCGCAAGCGATCTCGCATTTCTGCTGCCGTATTGCACTCCGTAACAAAGTCCCTATCTTGACCCCACAGACAAAAATCTAGTGGGGTCAAGTCTGGTGATCGCGCTGGCCAGGGTTGTGGATCGAACCTCCCAATCTACTGGTCACCAAAAGTCGCTGTAAGGTGTAAGGCTGTCGCACTGGAAGAGTCACGTGTGGGGGAGCGCCATCGTGTTGGTACCACGCATCCCGGAAGTGGGCCACCGGCATCTCTCTAGTTACGGGCACTAAACGTATGGTTACGACTGTTACGTATCCGAGGCATTTTCGTTCAAAACACACACAGTACAACACAGACAAAAAAACAACTCTACTGATAATAACTAATACGCTCAAATCCAAAATCACGAAAAACAACACAACCGTTTACAATGAACGCAAATCGGAAACTGAACTGATCAAAAATCGGCGAAATTCAAAAGTTTACTTCCTTTACAATTTCGCCGACAAGCCGTCATAGACTCGTAGGCACCTAGATCATGCACAGACCAATAAAATGATAGACTGTGCCAACGCATTAAGTTGTACTGACAAAATAAATTGCGAAAATGGATAGGGTTAAAATTTACTAAAGATCAGATTACATCGGTTAAACAAAGGTGTTAATGCAAAAACAAATGTTTATAACAAAAATTGCCTAAAAAAAAGGTAAATTACTAAAAAAAAAATTTTTTTACATTCAATTTATTAAAATTGATAACAGTATTGGACATGCTATCAGAGATCATTAATAATCCCAGATAAAAAGTCTAAATAAAAGTAGTCAATCTGATATTAATTTACGTAATACCGCATCTGTTAGATTCATAGGCACTGGCCGCTATAGCTTTGTCGATACCGCGCGTCGGCGCAGCGGCATGTCGGCTTCTTTGAGTGAGCGCGCGCTCAGTGACTAGTGCCTACACTGCCTACTTTGTTGCACTCACTTACTTTGTTGCGATAACCTCGGTTCGTGAACTTTACCAAAACAGCTGATCGGGAGCACTTTTTAAGTTTGATTTTCATTGCTGTTTTACGTGAAAATTGTGAAATAATTGTTTTTTTCTTTTTTATCGCATTGGGATGGAAAACAATAATGATTTTATACACCATAAATTAAAAAAAACTGCAAAAAAAATCGCAAAAATTAAGAAAAAAGCGACGAAAAATTCCAACGCTGGGGGGTTCAGAATCATGTACTGGATCCATGGTACACGTATACGTTACGATGTCCCTTCCACCCGGTATATTGTTGAAGTTTGTAAACAAAAGTCTAGCTTAAGTTCATGGTAAAATCGTTTTCTTTTATAAGTTTGTACTTAACCTATTGAGGTAGGATTTTTTTCAGGATTGTAATGAAATAAACAGTTCCTGAAACTTTTTTCATATGAAATACTAATATTTAGCTATGCAGTATTACATATTACTAGGTACAATGTTTATGCATTGTTGAGGCAGTCGCCTATACATGCATTTAGCCATGTCCTTTAAATAGCATATTTACTTTTATCGGGTGGACAGTTTTCTACTAATGTCAACGTTTTAAATGACGAGGCCGTTGGTTGCAATATTGTTTTATGAGGAAACTACTCTTTATCTGATAATGTTACAGTTAGTAAGCACATTCAAATAAATGTTGTAGGGGAGCGAGGGGCTAGTTATAACAGAGTTAACAACTAGTATCTAAAAATACAAGAAATTAACACGGGAAGCCAAACTCTAAAACCTCAAATTTAATAAATATATGTCATTCTTATTCAGTCATTACAACCATAGTGTCTTCCCGCGATAGCTAGATAGGCCTTTGAGGGATGGAGGGAAGTGAAAGTAATATTCATGCCAAAGCCAGGTAAGGGTGATTACACAAACTTGAAACCTCACCGTCCAATCAGTCTAACCTCCTTTATGCTAAAGACCTTGGAAAGGCTATGCGATAGGGAGCTGAGGGACGGCGCTCTAAAAACTATACTGCTGTGTGGTAACCAACATGCATACAGCTCAGGTAAGTCAACGGAATCCGCTCTTCATCTGGTAGTCAGTCGGATAAAGGAGGCGATCCGTCAGAAAGGGACATGCTTGGGTACCTTTATAGACATCGAAGGGGCTTTTGATAAGACACATTTCTCCAGCATAAGCGCCACCCTGTTCCACTCCATGTTTGGAGAGGGTGGCCCTCTCCAAACATGGAGTGGAACAGGTACTAACTGACTGGATCACAAACATGCTTAACACACGCATGGTTTGCCTTGAAGGCGAGAAGCAGATGGCCATGATTGCCAGGGGCTGCCCCTATGAAGGGGTCCTTTCCCCCTTTCTGTGGAACCTGTAGTGTCATTCTGTAAGAAACCCACCTCAATATCGACGGTTAGCTCGGTATCTATAATGTCACAGTATGGATAATAGAAGCAAATAACGCACAGATAATAGACAGTATAATCAATAACGTGTAGTTTTGTTATCCACGCTGTGTTACGACAAGTGTCTAATTGACAGTCGCGATCGAGGTGAGATTCTTACAGAATTGCACTGCTGGTAATAAACGACCTCATTTCGAAAATCAATGCCAGCCACTACTACACAATAGGATACGCTAATAACCTCGCCATCCTGGTCTCGGGTAAGGTGACCGGGACCATCTGCAACCTCACCCAGCAAGCTCTACGCATCGTAGAATCTACTCATGTGGTAGAACGCTGGTGCAGAGATTTTTATCTATCAATGAATCCCACGAAAACAGAGTTAGTCTCATGTTCGTTGAAAAACGGGCACTAGACTCTTTTCGACTGCCCAAACTGCTCAATACGTAACTCCAGCTGTCCAATGAAGTTCAGTATCTCGGGGTGATCCTAGACAGCAAGCTAAAATTGAGCAATCACTAAGACAATAAGCTAAACAAGGCTTGCATCACCTTCTGGTAGTGCAGAAGAATGATAGGTAAGAAATGGGGACTATCCCCCAAAATCATACTATGGCTGTACAACGCGATGATTCGCCCCATGCTCATGGCTGTGGTCTGGTGGCCTAGAACCAAGCTGAGCACTGCATCAAACAAACTACAGCGCGTACAAAGACTTGCCTGCATGGCGATTACCGGCTGCGTGAGGACTACACCGACTGCAGCACTAGAAGCCATGCTGGGACTGCCACCGCTGCTCCTCTTTATACACCAAGAAGCAACGGTGGCAGCAATACGCCTAAAAACATTGAATATCTGGAGTAAAGGTAACAAACAACACACCTCGTTGCTAGAGGAACTCGCTACCGAGTTCCCTCTTATGAGAGCTTTAAACGACCGGATACCCAAATAATTCATTTTTGATAAAAAATACAAAATCAAACTGTATGAAGATCACTGATGCGAGGGTTTATGCCCCGCGGACCTGCGCATCTTCACTGACGCATCCAAGACAGGTACAGGCACAGGTGCTGGGATCTTCTCGGAAGATCTCAACATACACATAGCCAAACCATTGGGGGCCCACAACACGGTGTTCCAGGCTGAATGCTTGGGTATCTCCCTAGCTGCGTCAGCAATCATGGCCAGGAGGGTTGAGGACCACTCAATCCGTATACTCTCGGACAACATAGCGGTCCTGCAAGCACTAAGCAGCCAGACAGTCAATTCTGGGCTGATACACAAGTGTCACCAAACTCTGAACCAGGTGGGTAACCTGGTTCAGAGTTTGGTGACACTTGGTGACACACCTCAATAATATAACCATTCAATGGATCAAAGGACACAGCGGTTCTCGAAGCAACGATGCAGCAGATGTGCTCGCCAGAAGGGGATCGAGCATGGATGCGGTGGGTCCCAAACCCATAGTACTACTCCCCTTCGGATACCTATGCACTCTGGTAAGAAAACGCACCAGAGACCAACACAAAGAAATATGGTTAAACCATGGCGAGTGCAGGCAGGCCAAGGAGGCGCTTCCCGTCATTGACGGTCGACTCACTAAACGAACACTCCGACTGTCAAAACTACGTACAGTCACAGCAGCCATCACTGGCCATGGTTCCTTTAACAAACACCTCTTTGTCATTGGAGTTACAGACAGCCCACTGTGCAGAGCATGCATGGAGGAGGATGAGACGGCGGCCCACGTGCTACTAAACTGCTCTGAGGTCGCCACATACAGGGCCAAGTACTTCGGAAACCGAGGTACTCTCCGAGAGACCGTCAGCAATATCAAGGGTGATTATTAAAATAACACTAATAGTTTATAAATAATCAAGAAAAATTAGGCGATATATTTAATTTCGAAAAATTTCTGTGCTATTTTATGCAGTAAGCACTCAAGTTTTGATACCTTTTTTTTCTAAATGTGCCGTTTGAAAACAATTTTGGGTATGTAAAGATTTAATAAAAAAAAATTGTTTTGTTTAATTTTATCGTTAGGCAACTCAGTTTAGATACCAGTTAACAGTTTTTCAAAGTCTGTAAAATTTACGAAATTACCGCTAGTTGACACTTTCCACCGTATTTTATTAAGATAAGCTAGTATTAAGACGACTCACACTAACATATTGTCATGTGAAAGTTGATAACAAATGCAATTAAGTTTAGTAAATAAACTTGTTGTTAAAATGATGATGGATCAAAATAAATAATTATTAACTCAGCTTATAGCTTTCCACTGCTCGATATACAGCATGTTAACTAACGAAAGGCGTTCCCGTCAACCAGCAATACTACAGCGAACGTACACACTAAAAAAATTATTCGTAATTAAAACAAGAAAAAAAAAACTACCGCAACGCTTACTGTACATGCGCACTTGTCTTTCAATTTGGAAAACACGGCAACATCGCATTTAACCTATCTAAGCTACTATTTTGGTCTTAAACAGGCCGTTCCAAATTGTTTTACTTTTTTCATTTTCTTTTTTTTTTGCTTATTTTTGTATTTTGTTCTTTTTGTTTTAATTTATTAATAATGTAGATTAACGGGTTTAAGGGAAAACCCTCTGTTATTTAACATACTGTATATGCGTCTCCTCGAGATAGATTTTGCTGCTTATTACATCATATTTATAGTATTCAGTTTCTTGGACGAAGTTCATGGAACAAAAGTCACTTACTTTAAATGGAGATTTCAAAACCTTGTTGCAAAAACTTTGATTATATAATAACATATTCGGCAAGTTTTCTGAAACGACGCCCAGACGAAAAGTAACTTATTCTTAGTTGGATTACACATGAATGCCAAAAAAATAATCAAACACATTTTCTGCTTTATTACTGTAAGTAAACTTATACAACATCAAGTTTTCTTTTTACGTCTTTATGTATAGGCCACGTACTTGAATACAAAAACAAGTTCCCTTTGGTTTATAGTAGCTTAAGTAGAAGACATTTATTCCAAGGTGTCTGGTTGGCACGAAACTTGTGGCACGATCTAATGCATTAACTTGCAATTTATTGAAATAATAATTTCCTTTAGCAACGTCGCATGTTTTAGGGTCAAACTTTACTTTCGCAATTGAACATATTAGCCTCGGGATAAAACTTTTGCATGACAATCCTTTAAAGTCATTTTCGTACGTCACTTTGCCAGCTCTTTCATATCCGTTTTTGAATCTCCAAGAATATCCGGATAAGTTTTCCTTTACACTGAAGTTGCCTTTGAGGTAAAAAATATTGCTGTTGTTGAGCAGGTCAAGTTTGACAATGACTTTTCTATTTTCTTCGTATGGAGGATCAGGATCCGGGCAATATTGCATATCCTGGGGTATAATTTTGTACGTCTGGCAAAACACAACAGATTGAAGTTGCATTACGATTATTGCACTAAATAAATATCGCATATTTATTTATTTGACTTTTATTAAGTGGACTATTTTCTACTAATGTCAGACTTTTGAATGACAAAGGCCTCGTCTTGATGTTTTATCAGGAAAATATTTATTTCATTCGTAATGTCACAGTTAGTGAGCACATAGGTAAATATTGTACAGTCAGAAGCAATGATATCTGCATACTGACGGTTTTAAATTAGCCAATAGATATGTGACCCAAGCCTCCTGGATGAATTTATGGATATGGATACTACGGCCGTCTCTTTCTCAACAGGGGCACATATTTACCCGTTCTTTCCATAATTATAATCATCATAGTATTATATGTATTTTATTAATAGTATCTACATACGTATTAGTTTTATCGATATAAGTTTTTTTTACTATCCTATTGACTGTCCATCTGTCTGTGCTGAGCAAAGGCGTCTCCTTTTGCCTTCCAAAATTCTCTATTTTGTGCCGTTTCTCACCATGCCACTCCCGCAAACCCGACTAGTTCCTCACGCTACCTATGCTGCAACCGATCTCGATGACGATGTCCTCGTCCTCTTTCAGGCGTTCAGTGAGTGACGATCTTTGCCCATCTTGCGCCTGATTCACCTAACTAAAGAAGTTCAGTTACCGTGTAGTTGCAATTAAGTTTCGATCAAAACAACGCTTTTCGTATTCTCTTTATAGGCGATCGCAGTCAGTTACAATCGCGTGAACTTAACTACAGCGTCACTGCAACTTAATCGGCGCGTCATGAAATGACTTGAATTAGCCTACTGGTCGGGTTGCATGTGCTCCATAACGCAAGGAGCAGATGTTAGGAAAAAAAGCGAGGCTAAAGTGGGACTCGACCGGTCATGTCGCTCGAATTAAAATAATAATGTTTGTAGTTTCATATTATCTTCTCAGTTTTATTTTTAAGGCGAGCTGAATCCTGGCGCGGTAATCGGGTAAGCGACGGCAATCGGGTAAGCGACGACGCGCGGGCCGAAAATCACTTTAAAAAATCGATCAAAAATATATAAATGTAATAAAAAAAAACGATCGGGTAGAATCGATTCCAAAATTAATTACCTATAAATTAATATTAATTATAAAAATGTATTATAGTAAGTACTTGTTTAAAATGAAATTTTGCTTGTAAAAAAACTGCAAATCGAAGTAACTTCAGTATTTTTTTTCTATCGAGAAAACTATATTGCATCGTGTATTGAACGGGTACATGGTATAGAGAAGGAATGTATCCTAAAATATAAATTTATTTTGGGTTCTAAATGTTTTAATTTGCCTATCAAAATTGAGTTCTAAAACAAGCAAAACCTACCGCGCCAGGGTTCAGCTCGCCTTAATAATATTACACACTGTCTTTTGTTTGATAATCTCACATTGTCGCGAGTCTGCAATCAGATATTCTTCAGAAATAAGCAGTACCTTTGCACTTATGTGTTGTTATAACCATTAACACTAAGTTGTTGTTGTGTGCGCATAAATAAATAAATAGCCAGGTATTTAGATATTATTGGCGATTTTATAACTGTCGATAGGCAGACAATTTTGCTTCTGACTGTAGTTGAGTGTCCATTTAATATACAGATCAATCATGATTAAAAAGTAATGATTAAGTTATTCAAATTTAATGTACATCATTTTTAAACCATTATATAGCTATCTCCATTACATTGGCATTTTTTTTTACTTTGTAGGTGTATTTCTAAATTAATCCAGTCATTTACCTATCTTAGAATACAATTTGCAAGACCCATACTAAGCAGCAGCCATACAAACTGTTATATTATAATTATAACATAAAATATACAAGGTTAGTCGGAAAATTTTTGCTAGAGTCATATGCCCCCCCCCCCCCCCCTGCCAGCTAAACGGTCAGTTTTAAATATGTGAAAAAAATCATGGTAGTTATTATACAACGAAGTTAAAAGGAAAACTATCACACCTAAGTAGACTACAAGTTTACGATTAATAGTCGACCAACTGGAAAAGTTAAAATTACTAAGCCCTATTCTTAGTCCGCATTATTGTGCAACTACGGAACCCTATTACTGCGCGTGACACGATACGCACTTGGCCGGGTTTTTGAAAATGATTTCGAATATTCGAAATACAATTCGTTTAATAAAAAAAAAATTGACATTTTTGTTCCAAACATTTTTATTGGAATTGAACGTTAAAAAACGATTCATTCTTTGTTGGATCTCATAATATGAACTTTAACTAACACAATAGATTTATTGCCCTGTTTTCTATTTAATTTGTAGTTTTTTTTTTCGGTTTTCATGTACAAGACCCGTGTTTGGATACAAATATTGAAGTTCCCCGTGGTTTATCTGAAGTAGTAGACATTTATTCCAAGTCGTTTCGTAGGTAGCAAATTCGAGGTACGATCTATTGCAGTCATTTCCAATTTATTGATATAATAATTCCCTTTAGCAACGGTGCATGTTTTAGGGTTCAACTTTACTTTTGAAATTGTATGTATTAGCTTAGGGATAAAACTTCTGCAAGACAATGCTTTGAAGTCATTTTCATACGTCACTTTGCCAGATCTTTTAAATCCGTTTTTGAATCTCCAAGAATAGGTATCCAGATAAGTTTTTCTTAACACTGAAGTTGGCTTTGAAATAAAAGCTATCACTATTGCTGACCACGGCAACGTCGACCGTGACTGTGCTATTTTCTTCGTATGGAGGATCTGAATCCGGGCAATATTCATTACTCTTGAATATCATTTTGTACGTCAGACAAAACACAATTTATTGAAGTTGCATTATGATTATTGCACTCAATAAATATCGCATATTTATTTATTTGACTTTTATTAAGTGGACTATTTTCTACTAATGTCAGAGTTTTGAATGGCGAGGCCGCTGGTTGTAATATTGTTTAATCAAGAATATTTATTTATTTATTAAGGACCTCCAACAAAGGACATACACAGAAAATCACAAAAATTGGTAAACAGAATGAGCCTTATATCCGAGTACTCCTTCAATTACAGGAGGCCACAACATGGCATTTTTTTTCGACTAAGCTAAGTTACAACAATATTTAATAAATAATAAATTGTGAGTTAAATAGTTAAAAATAATTTATACCCTAAAATCCTAACTCAGATAATTTATGTAAACAAAGGGGATAACAGATCAAAAAAATATCTTATTAATGGTACTCGTAGTTCACTAAAAATGCCGGAAAAAAGGTTAGATTCTCTTTTATGTATTGATTTTAGCAATAATAATTTAAAAATTAACATACCGTAATTATTTTATAAATTTTCAGTTTTTAACAAAGTTATTAAAAAAAGGAGATTTTCTGGTATAAAGTATTTTATGATACTGGTAACACTGTAGGAGTACCAAACATTTTCAAATTTCGTTTGACAAAATTTCAAAGTTGTTTTCTTAGCGTCTTAACAATACATTCGTTTTCTTTTCCCGTTTTCGCTGTATGTTGGTTAATTTTGTTATTGTGCTATATTATCATCGTGTTAAGTTTTTCATTTTGTTGTTGTCATTGTTTCATCTGATTCTGAAAGTGATAGTTATTCAGACATCATGAAAAAATACTTCATAATAGTTAATTCTAATCGAAGCTACTGATTTGAAATCAGATCTTCAATCAGATATTTTATTTAACTACTTACATCTTCAACAACACACCTATCTCTCATTCATAGATTAATTTTGTAAGTAGCAAGTCTTGCCACATGTTGGATGAAAACGACTGTAAACTGTTCCAAGTGGAAATTTGGCCCGATTTTGAGAAGTCTAATATTGGACTTAAAAGGACTGATTAAAATGATTTTATGGCGCGTCTCCGACACACTACACAAGAAATTGTATGGCTACGGTATTTTGTTTGCATTGTTCTTATAATTAACTTTATTTTTTTAAATGATTACTTAGTAAAAATTTTATGATAAAATGTTTTGTACCTCTAACCTGTCATTTTGACAATGACATTTCTTTGTTTACATAAATTATCTGAGTTATGGAATTAGGGTAGAAGTTGAGAAGTTGTTTTATAAATGTTGTTTTAACATCTTTTTATATTTTGATAAAGACTCGCAGATGTCAATATCATGGACTTTTGTATTTATTTCTGTATAGCTGATATGTCACAGATAGTGAACGCATTTTAATAAATGTTGTAGATACTTAATTATGCTCTTTAAGTACAGAGAATCACGAGTACAAAGTTCATATTATTAAATAGATATAATTTAAACCATTTTATTTCAATAACATAGATAGTTAAGTAATGTAATTATAACTAGTTTTAAAACAACGCACGATTTTCGAAATAAGTACCATTTTTTTTATTGGACTGCTGTAGATGGTCCTTGGGGACCCCTTCTACGTAACCGGGCAGTTATTGGCGAATTGGCGAGACCTGAAGGGTCTCCAGCCAATGGTGGGGAAGTAAAATACTTAACCTAAGCCAACTACTTGTACTACACTAACATCGTGACTACCTGCAACATCAGCACTAAAGGCGACCCCTTTTTTATCTTGGGAAAATACTCATGGATACCCTTCGCCCTGGGATGGCGAAGGGTTATGCCAGACTCTTACCGGCTAAAAACCCACGGTGTTCCTTCTCCTGACCCTTGGCTGGGGTCGCGAGATTCGCAGCTGCATGCACCGCGACCCCGGCAGGCCTCGATCCGCCAGTCCCTGGCGGACCTCTTCTTCTATGGGGTCTTGCCCCACGTCCTCCTGAGAGGCGCGCACGGAACATTGCGCGCCGCCTTCTCGGGCCTGTTGCTGGTGGGGCGACGGGTCCCCTAACCCGTCGCCAGCAGGCCACACACTAGAGTGGCCGGAAATCGCCGCGCGCCCTCCAGCGGCGCCCGGTACGTCTGGCGCGGGAAGGGTAGACTGGCCGTCGCCTCTCTCTCCCTCTCCGCTCCCTCCTTGGTTGCCATCACCACCTCGCAAAAGGAGGTGACGGCTTCCCACGCACTCTCGCTCCCGACCATGGACAGAACCACGGCCGGAAGCGAACTAAAGGCGACCAAGGCAACCCTTAGCGGAACTCTGACCTCGGCTTAGGGTGTTGCTGGTGTGGGCTTTGGGGGGAGGGGGAGACAGCTTGATGATTGCCGAATTATCGGCGTTAAAAATACGTGCCTACTGAAGTTTTGATTAAATAATTTAATTAGGTTATCTGACAGGCAATACCATTGCTATCCCGTCGTGTATTATTCTCACATTCCATATTTGTAATATCCCCCAACTTATCACTCGAAAACATTTAGTTGTTTACATTAGGTTGATTTAATTAATTAATTTGTACAATATGTCAGTTGCAGGGACCGCCCGGTAAACTAGTTGGCCCACGTTAATGAAGGTTAATTATGCACACGACAAAACTATTACAAAAAATAACATATTTATAATACTAATTTAATATACCTATAATAATTATTATGTAAATTTTATGACATCTTCTAAATTATTTTTCGAAGATGATTTCCATAAAACAATTCGGTTGACGTAAAATAATAAGTCATTTTTGTTTCAAACAATTTTATTTAAATCGAACGTTAAAAAGCGATTTATTCCTTGGTATATGTCACACAGCGAGTATCAAATAAAAGGTTCTCAAACTATTAATAGATTAACAAAAAATATATTTTGCCCTGTTTTCTTCTTAATTTTGTAGTTTTGTTTTATGCCTTTATGAACAAGACACGTACTTGGATACAAAAGCAAGTTCCCTGTGGTTTATAGTAACTTAAGTCGTAGACATTTATCCCAAGTCGTCTGGTAGGTACGAAATTTGTGGCACGATCTATTTTAATTATGTCTAATTTATTGATATAATAATTCCCTTTAACAACGTTGCACGTTTTAGGGTCGAACTTTACTTTCGCAATTCCATATATTAACTTAGGGATAAAACTTTTGCATGACAAACCTTTAAAGTCATTTTCATACGTCACTTTGCCAGATCTTTCAATTCCGTCTTTAAATCTCCAAGAATATCCGGATAAGTTTTCTTTTACACTGAAGTTAGCTTTGAAGTAAAAGTTATCACTATTGTTGACCACAGCAACGTCGAACGTGACTTTTCTATTTTCTTCGTATGGAGGATCTGGATCCGGGCAATATTCATTACTCTTGAATATCATTTTGTACGTCAGACAAAACACAATTGATTGAAGTTGCATTATGATTATTGCACTCAATAAATATCGCATATTTATTTATTTGACTTTTATTAAGTGGACTATTTTCTACTAATGTCAGTGTTTTGAATGACGAGGCCGTTGGCAGTACTATTTTTTCAACAGGAAATTACTGTTTATCTGATAATGTTACAGTTAGTGAGCACATTCAAATTATAGTTGTGGATACTTAAATACGCCCTTTAAGTATCTCTATCTGTACTTAATTATAGGTACTTTGTAATCGTGATAAAATAGATATAATTTGAACCATTTTATTTCAGTCACATGTTACATACATACACATAACAACAACATACGATTTTGGGAATATGATTTAATTACATTTAGGTTTTTACTTTTATTAGGTTCTGTGACAAGTCCACACTTCTCATATTGGCAGGAACATTTTATTGTAACCAGCGTAACGGTAATTTTCATTCTTTGAAACCAACATTGTTTTCCGGATTAAAATTACATCTGCCACGAATGAAATTGAAACTAATTGACAGGGTTAATCATTATTATTTCATGCATTTCATAGCAACATTATTAAATTCGAATTCGAAAAGGCTAGGCTGATGATGATTATTAAATTCGATGAACTTGCAACCCCTTATTTTTAAGTTTAATCTGCAATTTTAAATTATAAATCAAATTACGTATCATAGCATACATTAAAATTATCTAGAGATATTTCACATTTTGTTATTTTTCAGTTAAATAAGACTTACTGAGATTATCATGGTAAAAATCATAATAATGAATTGTGCCCTATAATATCACCTAATGAAATCTTCCACTCAAAGACCATAGTCAACTTTATCAGATGCTTGGGGAGGTGTTGCAATATCGCTAGAGGCATTACAGAGGATGTTTGCTCGTCGCAGCGACCAAATGACTTCTAAGGATCCTACGTCATTCCTCAAATCAATCAAGTTACCTACGTAAAATATTCTTAGACAGAATGTGTGTAATGTTACGGCTTAAAGACGAATTAGGTTACGTCTAGGTTTAGCCGGCTACAAATAGGTGCGCCCGATTACAGGTGGTTAGAACTAGGTGTAACTAGGTTTGTTTTCTCTCGGTACAAAGACAAACCAAGACATTAGTGAGAGGTGAAAGAAAAAAAATCTTTTTTTTTCTTTCTTTTGTTTCACTGCCTCGTTGATCTAGTGGTCGTAAGGTCGTAAACTGAGCGTAAGGTTTTGGGTTTGATTGCCAGGTCAGGTTATTGGATTTTTCTCCGTAGAATTTCTCAGTAGCAGCCCGGAGACTGGATTTGTGCCCGGTTGATGGCAATGTTACTTAAACATAACGGCGAAATGATAGTGTACTTACTACTATTTTTTGTTCCAATAAATATCGTCTGTTAGGTAATTTAATAACAATTCCAATGACGTAACTTATAAATAGCTAGCTATCGTAACTTAAGAGATATCGACGTTTTAATCAGATGCGCCGTAACTCTGTTGATCCCCCACGAAGTATCCTCACATAGGTATCTAGGTCATTACGCCAATATAGCTGCCACATACGAAGGGAGACATGCATTTCAAATCACCTAGACGGACTTCTAAATAGTTTAGCAACAACTCTAGGGCTTCATTAAAATCATCACAGTATCCATGTTCACACCGTCATCTGGCCACAAGCACGGATGAAGGCGAACATCCAAACATTTAAAGCCACTTGATAACTGTCCTCGAAATTAGATCAGGACGTCCCGTGGGAGAATTAATTTTGGACCCTAATCAAAGTTGGCCCATGTTCAGTTAAGTCAAGACTGTAACTAGTAGGATAAGATTTTGCATTGCATTCATGCTGTGTATAAACTTTTGTTCAATGATGCAGTGATATTATGCAATGGATAAGGAGGCGACGGATGCGATCGACTGATTATGAGTTCAAACGGGAATAGTTATAACAGTGTACGGGACCTAATAATAATTTTGTTGTATCAAATCAACGCTAAATTCGTTTATTCAAAATTAGTTAAAGCCAATCAATCTCTGAACTTTGACCTACAAAGACGGTTCCCAAAAACGCCTTTCACCGCGGTTACATAAGCCGCGCAGGAAACTCCTCAGCAGCACATTTCTGTGTGTCACATATTCAATAGATGTATACAATATTGTTCTCAATATCATACATACATAATCAGCCCATTACTGTCCCACTGCTGGGAATGGGCCTCTTCTCAGTATGAGAAGGGTTTAATCCACCACGCTTGCCTAGTGCGGGTTGCGAGAACTTTACGGAGCCCTCTCAGGTGTTCAGGTTTCCTCATGATGTTTTGCTTCACCGTTAACGCAAGTGGTAATCAAATTCTGATCCGCATATGAATTGGGAAATTCAGAGGAGCGGGCCGATTTGGAACTCGGAGCCTCCTGCATGGATTGCATCCGTTCAACCGCTAGGGTATCACTGTTCTCAATATCAATAACAATTTTTGTTTTTGCTACATGTGACAAACACTCATTCACCATTTCATTTTACTTTGAAAAAACAGATGTTGCCCACTAGGGAAGAAGTTCTGATTGAACGTATAACCGGCGCGTTTGAAACAATGAAAGCAGAAATGCGACTACGTACAGCGACCGTTGAAATAAGAAACAGATGTCGTGCATGCACAAGAAATGTAGGAGGTCAATTTGAACAACATTTATAACTTTAGTTTAATAATAACATAATAACCTTAATAAGTCTTTTCTTTACCCTGACTCTTCTAACTAGTATTTTGACTACATAATGAATTGTTTTCTATGACATTAGTATACCGTAAGAAAGGGTATAACTTAAAAAACTTTTTAAAATAACACTAAGTTCAAAATGGCTTTTAGTTTTTTTATAATGAATTTAGAAGTTGTAATTTTTCATACATTTCAACATTTTTAAAACTTTGGAAGCACTTAAGAAATTTTCTTATAACCAGTTGTATTAAATGATGATTTATTCAGGTTACAAAGACATTGGAGAATACAAAAAAAAATTGCTATTAAGTATACCCAGAAACGAAAAAGTTATGTCGAATTAAAAAGGAAAGATTTTGGGTAATTTAAAATAAAAACAAAAAGAAAACATATTTAAACAACCGTGTCACTTGGGACTTAGGGTATATGAGTAGAACCTAGCCAATGACCCCCGCAATCCCTGAAAAAATTGTGTGTCGGTCCATGCACCAAACTTCCTGCATACTACATAAACAATTATATTAAAAGGTAATCATTTATTAAGCCTCGGATCCATTCAACTACAACTCACTTAGTTTACATAAAGACAGTCTGTCAACGGCAATGAGCCTTCTTGTAAGGAAGCCTCTGAACAGACTCAGTTCCAAGATTGCAAAATGGCAGCCATTATTGCAATCTTGGAACTAACTCTTTGGCTAAAGCTATTTCTAGCTTCACTTAACTCTTGAATTCGTTCGTTGTAAAAACTTATTCAAATAGTTCAATCCGCGAAGACGCCCCCAAATCTTTATCTCAATCACTACAGTGCAAAAGTGTGCATTATAAATTGCTATTGTGTTAGTTCTATCGCTACACAATAGTTAGATGTGTGCGTACGCACACTAAGAGCCATTACGCACTGTCGACTGGTCGCCGGAGACTCGGTCGACGGCATCTGTGACTTTCTACAGTTTAAATAGGTGTTTACGCACTTGGTCGCCGGTCGTCCGGGCGGCTATGCTTATGTTTTGGTCGCCGAGAGACCAAGTCTCCGGCGACCAGTCGACAGTGCGTAATGGCTCTTATACATATAAGATGTTTTGCCTAGCCTTTTCTCAACTATGTTGGGGTCAGCTTCCAGTCTAACCAGGAGGTCTACTCTCTAAGCACGAAGTCCGTGGTTTCGGCCTTAGTTACGAGGGATTCCTACTCCCTATCACCTACGAACATACGATTATTTCGGGTCCCGAACTAAGAATGAATGACAACACGATATGACAGTTGTCCCTATTACCGATGTGTTTTTGCCCGTCCGAAAAGTTGAACTTGACACTTGTTTTGTTCAGTCCTACGTTTTGGGCTACTTTCGGACGGGTGACTAACTTCGTTGACGGACTTAGGGAGTAGGCCCCCAGATGCGGCTGAATACCAGTATTTTACACGAAGCCATTGCCTTCAGACATCCGCAACCCAGTTATGGTTACGAAGGTTAAACCGGTTGTCAGACGTTCGGGATTCTGAGTACCCGTAACGAATGTCATGAGTATTGATGTAACTCAGGACCGAAAGGGGTCTCGATGTGTAATGAACGGACATCCATCAATTGCACACTAATATCTTCTTCTTCCTGCCCTTATCCCATGTTGCTTGGAGTCGGCGCAACACGTTTTACACACATTGCACACTAATATAAGTTAATAATAATAAATGTGTGTCGCCCGTATGGTGCCGGACGTAAAAATAGCACTCTCCCATCTCTTCCCATGGGCACAGTAGACATATAAGCTAAAGCAGTACCTTAACTTAATATAATCTCATGAATTGAAACACTCACACAGACACACTCTGTATACTGAGTAGTTTTTTGTTTTTGTATGGAACTGTTCACATACTTTGTCTACGGGAACTGTATCCCGAAAATACCTTATTTGTCTTGTTGCAGTGCGTGTCTGTGTGAGTGTGTCAAATCGGACGATTGTAGGTAGTTGAAGTACCTACTGCTTTAGCTTATATGTCTACTGTGCCATGGGTGTCGTAAAAGGCGACTAAAGGATTCACTAGAGGATGGGAAGCAGCATTCTCTGAGGACTTTAACAACCATACTGCGATCGCCAACCCGCCTGCCAAGCGTGCCGATTATGGTAAACCCCCCCAAAATAGATAGTGACGATGCTTGGGGGAGGCCGATGTCCAGCAGTGGACGTCTTTCTGCTGAATGATTATGATGATGACACCACACCTCTCATGAAAAGAAGAGTGAATCTTTGTGGATTGAGCGCACTGTATCATAAGAGAAAAAAAATTAAATTATGTCACGGTATACAAATCCAACATTATGAGCTTTTGTTCAATACTTTAGTTTGATACAGAATAAATCCAACCAATTCTTCTACGTACGAGTTATTGCTTTGAGACGCATAGAGACTGCATAATGTTTACTCGTATTCTTTGAAAACTGTATTTATCTTCAGATATGTCTAATATAAGAGCATCGGCAAAAATAACTACGTACCTATCTAATATTTGGGTCCAATCATTCTTGTGCATGTCTACTATTTATGTTCGTATAAATTATAAAAAAAGCGTATCTGTGATACAAGCTAGATGTCGCTAGTACAGTCATAAGCACCAACATGTATACACGTAGTGAAATTAAAATGATTTTCTCCTTAAATACCGATTGAATTTATGAGTTTAATATTTTACATGCCATGTTGGCATGTAAAATATTTGTTAATTATTAATATATTGTTTAAATAGTATATGCATTCGCAGATACTATGTAAACAATATTTCAAAATTTCCACAACAATTCATTCTTCTATATAACATTACGTCATGTCTGTATTCCGCGAAAGGGAAAGGTGTATAGTACCTACACCCTCGTTTCGCCGGTATATTTAAGTCCCATGTAATGGGAGTGAGCCGGTTGCCACCAAAGGGCCACAAACTCAGACTCCGGGCTGCTACTGAGAAATTTCACTCGGAAAAACCCAATAATACTTGGTCCGACCTGGGAATTGAACCTGTCCACTAGATCAACGAGGCAGTCGAAGCCTCATAATTCAATTTAAGTAAATTGCGCTACTTGTGTACAGACATTGGTCCTCATAACTGTACCTATTATTGACGGCACTTTAAGGCAGAGAAGGAGTTTGTCCATAAAAATATCAACCTGGAATAACTTCAAAAGCAAAACTACCAAGATAAAGTTTCAATGCACTAACCCCAATTCTCCCTACAAACACTTACACCAATTGAAGGGTTATTCAAAAAAACATCATAACTGGAATTTTCATCATTTTTATCCTAAGTGTTCTTATAAATAGTTTACAGTAATGTGAAGCATTTAAGATTAAAATAATACATAATTTAATTCATAACGTATTCAACATTAATATAAATTAAATTAATTTTTTTACGAGTATCTTTAACATTGACAATGCTATGAAGCTTTTTGTCTGTATTGAAAAATGTAACGAAAAAAAAATTATGCTGTTTTTGTAAATAACCCTTCAATTTCCCAGACCCTCTTTGTCGTACAAGGTACTGAAATTATTTAAATCGGACGCGCGTTTCCTGGGTATTTATGGTTTTTAATTTCACGAGTAAATTCCTCCTAATCATTTTTTTTTGAACACGATACAAGAGAAATCTTAGTGTGGGGACACTAAGATTTCTCTTGTATCGTGGGTGCGTTTACAAACACAAATCTCACATACACAAACGCCCAGACCCGAAACAACCATCTGTAGATCATACAAATTTTTGTTCCGTGTGGGAATCGAACCCACGACCCGTAGCGCAGAAGCCAATCGCTTAGCCACTGCACCAAACGTGTCGTCAAATAATATCAACCTGGAATAACTTCAAAAGCAAAACTACCAAGATAAAGTTTCAATGCACTAACCCCAATTCTCCTTACAAACGCTTACACCAATTTCTTAGACCCTCTTTGTCGTACAAGGGACTGAAATTATTTAATTTGGACGCGCGTTTCCTGGGTATTTATGGTTTGAATTTCACGTGTAAATTCCCCCTAATCTAATTGAATAAGTTCTACGTATGTTCCACTCGTTTCAATAGGATTATGCGTGTAGAATGTTGAGATAATACCCTTCTCATCGAAACAATTTAGCTTCAATAATTGTTTTAGAAGCTCCTTTATTGGAATACAAT
Organism: Amphipyra tragopoginis; assembly: GCA_905220435.1. Classification (NCBI taxonomy): domain Eukaryota; kingdom Metazoa; phylum Arthropoda; class Insecta; order Lepidoptera; family Noctuidae; genus Amphipyra; species Amphipyra tragopoginis. Next base: position 12,077,357 of record HG992005.1, on the reverse strand, counting down.
AGATTACTAAAACTGGCACTTAAATACTTGGAAAATAGAGAAACAACGGGTGTTCAGTGGGATACTTTGGTTATACAAATACAGGGTGATACAATAGATTACTAAAACTGGCACTTAAATACTTGGAAAATAGAGAAACAACGGGTGTTCAGTGGGATACTTTGGTTATACAAATACAGGGTGTAAACGAAATCGTGTAATTCCTTCAAACCGCGTGATCTACTATATTTCATAAAACAAAACATGGTATTCTATATCTGAGTAATTTTAACGTCCCGAGCCAACTAACTGCCTGGAGCGATATTGCGCTAGTCGTGACCGTCATCTGTTTCGCCATGCTTTCATTCATTTATGGATGGCATCGAAATTTTCTATCATACAAATACTTTACTGGGGAAAAAAAATGTTTTTTGTTTAAATCAATTTAAATCCCGTGAGAGGTTAATCTATACCATTAATACCTAGATCATGTAGTTCGCTGGAATTAGACGTATTCGTTTATACTCTGTATACCCTCTTTTGTAATACTAACCCTCTTCTCTCCGAATTGCAGCCGTTTTGATTTTTGAGCTGTCCTATATACTGGCTGTAAGGGTAAACACCGTTATCAAAAGCATTTCACCCTACGCGCAGGGGTAACAAGCTACGGGAAGGGAACTCGCCGCGTGGCCCGACGCACGGCCCCGCACAGGTCGCTACCCCAGTCAGTCAGCTGTCTCGCTAGCGAGTGCGTGTACGCCGCGTCGTAGCGCCGCCACGCCGCTCATTTCTCGCGAGTATATTGTTTTTTTTTGCTCTCTCCTATATTTTATGTTTATGTCAACTACCCATGGTTTGAGTGATAACGGTGTTTACCCTTACATGCTGTATAGTGTAGGTGCATGTCCATTAATAATGAAGCATAACAACTCCTAGATCGAAAGATGTTACATAACTAGCTATGCTGCTTGGCTGCATAACCTGTCTGCCGTCAATCAGCCTTGCTGTGTTCCGGATTTTCGACACACAACAAAACACAAGAGATTTTCCAACTTTGCGCTACGGTTGGCATCACACCGGCAAGCGTTCGCTCGGTAAGCAGGGGACTTCAAAACATAACGCCAATAACACGACCGCGAAAATATTTGAATGTGTAAACGGAAAATAGATATTTATTTTGAATGTATTTAATTGGACATATTATTATTGGCAAAGGGCTTTTGCGAGCAGTGCCTCCATGAACTGCAAACATATCATAGAAACGCGGTTGCCTTATTGGCGTCTTTTTATAAAGGGCCTGATTGGTGATCTCAGTAAGTCGCCTTTTACAACATTACGTAGAGGGAATGCCAGAAATCACATGACCTGGCTAGCTAGCATACCTAGTGCTAGCCTTAAGCGCAGTTCAGACTACGCTATAATATATAGCATAATATGGCAAATGTTGTATAACACAACGATACCGCTCAGCATACATTTTATGTGGACACGTTCACACAAAGCTATCCTATTAAGTATTGGCTTGCTGTATGCTATAAACTTGAGCAATTTTCAGAGCTATATTGTACGATTCTCCGGTCTCCGCCCCGCTTCGCTTCCGTCCGTCGCCTGACGGATCGCCGTCAAATAACCTGCTATACATGGAAGACCTGCTTGCAATATAGCGTATAATCAGACCGTCATGCTAGTTATAGCTTATGTGCGTATATGCTTTACAATATAACGAAATCGTACAGCGTAGTCTGAACAGCGCTTTAAAGAAACCTACCTAATCTAATCTTTCACATTCAGCTCACACGTTCCAATTTGCCATCCCATACATTCAGGCAGGATCTAATCACAGCTTAATTATACGGTAAGTAAAAAAATATCACAAACTATTTGGCGTAACGGCCCAAATAGGGGACAAGGGATTTACCCGGCAATTTTATGTAATGAGTACATAACATCTTCTCGTGTAAAACGGTTTTTCCTAGCAAGGTTTCCTGTTATAACGTTGTGTACAAGATTGTTTTTTTTGTGACTTTGTCGCGTGTGCCTATGTTTTATTCTAGTTGATTTGTCACAGCAATACCTACATAAGTCGGTATTGTTGTAACAAATCAACTCAAATAAAACAAAAAATCACGTAAACCATTACGGTGCTTATAAAAAGCCGAATTTAGATACGCGGTAAAGAAAAAGAAGAAAGTTTTTTTCTCCATTGGAATTCCTCGTAGATACCCTCTGTCGAGAGCATAGGAGTATGTTAGACTCTTAAAGCTATGTCTATAACAGTGCGCTTTCATGTTCATCTTGCATCTTCGTCTGAAGCATGCGTGAAGCGCCATAGCGCATGTCTTAATACTAGTTCGACAAAAGCGCATGCCCCAAGCGCACGCTAATCCGTCTATTGTACGTCGACTGACTACTGACCGAGGCGCACCGGTGTAGACGGTAAGCTGCATGCGTCTTATGGCAATCAATATTGCATGCGCTTGACGCAAGAAGAATTGAAAGTTGAAAGTGCAAGATGAACATGAAAGCGCACGGGTGTAGACATACCATAACAGATTCTTACTGCTAAAAGACTGCCCGCTGCACTATGCCATAATAGGATAGAAACAACGGAACATGCAAAAAAAAAACTATGTATGGATGAGTATATAAATTATATTCTTTAAGAGCTATGTTACAATTTGGTGTACAATAAAATATATTATATTCTATTCTATATGAGGGGTTCGCAGCAACCACGCGGACCATACGATTTGCAAGTTTAAGTTACCGCGGTCAGTCCGTGGATGGGTGGCCGTTCTGTACACATCGAGAGCCTCCTTGTCTCCAGCATGTAAGCCATCAGTCCTGGGTGTCATAATAATACCTATTACAATCGTTACGGGTAGTCAGAAGCCCGCGAAAGTCTGACAACAGGTCTAATCATAGAAAAAACCGTAGAAAGGGCTTTGCCCAGTAACTGGGTTGGAGAGGTTTGATGGCAGTCTGTCAGATGGACGTAAAGAGTTCCGTGTGGTGCCGGGCGTAAAGAATAGCACTACCCCATCTCTTCCCACGGGTGTCGTAAAAGGCGACTAAGCGATTCACTAGAGGAGTGGCAGCAGCGTTCTCTGAGTACTTTAACAACCATACTGCGATCGCCAACTCGCCTGCCAAGCGTGGCGATTATGGCAAACCCCCCAACATGCCGGGGGAGGCCTATGTCCAGCAGTGGATGTCTTTTGGCTGAATGATGAAGATGATGGCAGTCGGTCCGTGTAAAAAATTGGTATTCAGCCGCATCTGGTTAGAATGGAAGCTGACCTGAACATAGATGGGAAAAAATAGGCAGAACAAACGCATGAGTATATGAGCAACACCCACTAAACCTGTGTTCGTTCTCAGCACAAAAGAAGGGGATTTTCTTGTGCTACATCTTTGGTAAGTTTCGTTGAAACAAAAATGTGTCCCAACATCCTTGTGGTGCTTGTCACCACTACGTGCCGCTTTCCTTCCTAGGGTCGCTTAATGGACCTTGATTTTCCACTCTTAGCGCCCATGACCCCGAAGATGTGGCGTGGCAGCGGCATGGGACGATTTTGCTGACACCTACAAGGAGAAAGAAGGTTGTCTAGTATACACATAATATTCTAGAGTTCATTTCAAAATCCCTGAGACTGAATTGACATGCGCGAAACGTCAAATTTGAAAAAGATGTTCCTAAAATTAACAAGTTTCACATTTGCGCCTGTCGATTTTGTCTCAGGGATTTTGAAACGAACTTTACCAAAAAACCACACGGCACTTCTTGTCACTTTATCATTAGCATTACTCCTTTAAAACCATGGAAATTCTGCGTGTATATGAATATTTAATAAACTCTTAAGTATGTGCGTTCGTCTAATTTTAATCACCGTTAATTCTTATTTGCATACTTCTAATTATGATGGAAGACCGGCTTTGTATAATTTTCAATGTTGTTTCTGTAAAGCATAGGAGTTTTTTTTAACTAGGTACCTAAATGTTGTGGCCCTGGCTTTGCTTGCATACACGATGAAAAAACACGAGTGCGTTGCAAAAAAAAAAAACTTACTGATTTATCTGCGGAAACTGTGCAAATCTGTTTGTTTGTTTCGTGTAAATAAATTGTGCGTTTTTGAAAACAAAAATGAAATATTTTTGTATAGAAAAAATACCGTTTTTATTTTTTGGAATAGTTTGTCGCATATAATATATTATGTCTGTTATAAGTCTGTTCATAAAATTAATAAGTTCAATCTGGGCTGAGGACTGAAGAAATTTCAAAGTAGGTACCTATAACCAAATGTACAGACGACAGCACATCAAGCTACTACAATCTGTCAAATTCTTCAATAGATTTTCATCTTTATCACAAAAGCGTTAGGTTCAAGGTTGATTGAGAAAATTTGACAGTTTCGGGTAGCTTGATGTGCTATCGCGTCTGTACTAAGATTATGACATAATCTCTGACATATTATGTTGTACTGGAAGTCAAGAATACCTTTTTTTTCGTGGGAAATTCCTCATGGATGCCCTTCGCCCTGGGAATGCGAAGGGGCGAGGGGGACTCTTACTGGCTAAAAACCCACGGTGTTCCTTCTCCTGACCCTTGGCCGAGGTCGCGGGATTCGCAGCTGCATACACCGCGACCCCGGCAGGCCTCGGTCCGCCAGCTTCTGGCAGACCTCTTCCTTTGTGGGGCCTTGCCCCACCTCCTCCTGAGAGGCACGCACGGAAAACAGCGCGCCGCCTTCTCGGGCCTGTTACTGGTCGGGCGACCCTAACCCGCCGCCCACAGGCCACACGTGGCCGGAGATCGTAGCGCGCCCTCCGGCGCCCGGTGCGTCTGGCGCGGGAAGGGAGAGTGGCAGCTGCCTCTCTCCCTTTCCGCTCCCTCTTTGGTCACCATCACCTCCTCGCAGAAGGAGGCGACGGCTTCCCACGCACTCTCGCTCCTGACCATGGACGGAACCACGGCCGGAAGCGAGAGATCACCACCGACTGCCGCGACTAGTTCGCGACGCTGCGTCGCCCACGCAGGACACGCTTGCAGCGTGTGCAGCGCCGTGTCCTCAGGGCAGTCGACGCAGTGGTGACAACCGGGCGTCTGCTCCCGGCCTATGCGACACAGGTACTTCCCGAAACAACCATGTCCCGAGAGTACCTGCGTCAGTCGGAAGCTAAGTGCGCCGTGACGCCTCTCCAGCCACTTCTCCATCACGGGTTTTACCGCCGCTGTCGCGGCGTGCCCTGCGCTGGGTTGCGCAAGTCGCTCCTTCCATTCGGCCACTAGGATCTGGCGGAGCTCGCTCCGCTCAGGCGAGGGCCCTCGCGCTGACGATATCTCAGCGCGAGGGCCCTCGCCTCCAGATCCCAGGGCACGGATCCGGCTAAGTGGCTCGCCGCCTCGAAGGAGATCGTACGGTACCCCCTTATCACCCTGACTGCCATCGCACGTTGCGGTCTTCGCAGAATTGCGATGTTGCGGGTCGTCAGGGTAAGTCATGAATACCTTATCTGTCAATAGTTAAGACTGTATGCCTGCTCAGTTCCGTTTGTGAAACATATTTATAAATGAACGTTGTGCATTTTTCAAATAAGAAAATTAAATGTTTCACACATCCACATTTTATTATTTGAACAAGGCTGCATAACGTAATACATTTTCCACAACGTTTAGTCGCGGGTCTAGTGAATACGTTCATGTAATGCCGTGAATATTTAGGGTTCAGTAGTACAACAGGGGACAAGTTTCGTCCAAACTTTAAAATAAATCTGTCAAACGTCTTATAACGTTCCAAACGGACTTAATAAAATTTGGAAAAATTCAGGCATCTATACGATTAAGACTGTCGATTCAGATAGTTTTGAAGAAATTTTATACTTAGGTTTTAGAAGTATAGTGTACCAGGATATACAGGGTGTTAACGAATTCGTGTAATTCCTTAAAACCACATGATCTACTACTGATGTAGACAGGCCCCGCACGGGATTTAGCTTGATTAAAAATAAAAAAATAAAATTATTATTTTTTCATGCGGCTTTGTTACCGATTGTATCTAAACCAACTAATAAGGATTCAGTAAAAAAATAAGAATTTATTTTTTTGCAAAAAACATTTTTTATTTGTGTGTACATTTCGATGTCACGTATAAATTAATGAAAGCACGGCGACACGGCTGGCAGGCACGACTAACGCGAAATCGCTCTTTGCAGTCAGATAACTCAAGGCTCTGAAATGACTCAGAAATAGAAAATCAAGATTTTTTTTTAGTTTTTTTTTTTAGTTTATTTTCAAAAATTACCATTTAGGGTTAATCTGTGTCATCAGCAGATCACGTGGTTTGAAGGAATTACACGAATTCGTTAACACCCTGTATAAAGTAGCTGGCTCAGCACAAAATTTTCTCAAAATGGCGAACAAATAACTTGGTCGCATGTCTTTAAATTAAATATTAGTTTCTGTTTCCTAAATTCTGATTATTGTCTTTAAACAACTATGATGACTACGAAACCTTACTAACGCGTAGTCCAATACGAACTTGGCAAGTTTTTTTACTCAAAAAGGTGAATAATTCACCCCAGTGCATCCACAATGCAGATGCAAACTTTCCCTCATACATTATCTTTCTGCGCCGTTACTTTCTTTGAAAATACTTTTTGGACTGAAACTACGTTTAGAATGGAATAAAGTTGTTGCAAGTGTTGGAAACACTTTTGACAGCACAGAACCTTGTCAGACATATAGTATTTGTATAAGAGTACTTCATCTACACGAGGTAGATGAAGTACTAAAGTTTGTTGTGGCAATAGTGCCTTAAAAGTTTTAACACTCAACGTTTATATATTGCGCCGTCGGTGGTTTATTATGATGATGGTTGGCCATCTATTACATTTTTTGTAGGATACATCTTTTTAAATTCATGGCTCATCTTCCGTGCGGAGGACATCCTTAGCATACGGGGGACACAGGTCCAACGCGCAGAGGCCCCTTTGAGAACTTTAATCTAAAATGGGGTGGGGCACCAACCGGGGACTATCCACGGCTGCACTATTAGAGTACAGTCATGGACCGTCCCAAGTGAGTGCAAGACTATTGTAAAATATGGTAAAAAATATCTGGTCATAGACCAAGAAAGGAAAGAAGGGGTGTTTAGTGGACTGGTTAGCTTCTATTGCCGGAAAAAACGGTGTCTGCCTTTCAATTGACACGTTTGGTGCAGTGGCTAAGCGATTGGCTTCTGCGCCACGGGTCGTGGGTTCGATTCCCACACGGAACAAAAATTTGTATGGCCTACAGATGGTTGTTTCGGGTCTGGGCGTTTGTTTGTGAGATTTGTGTTTGTAAACGCACCCACGATACAAGAGAAATCTTAGTGTGGGGAAACGTTTAAAAAAAAAAAAAAAAACTAAAATGGAAATACGTTGACAGACGGTGACTCGCCAGCTCACTAGCTGGTCCCCCTGAAAAGCCGCCAGTACATAATCGAAGGGGCAGCAACATGTGAGCAGCTAGAGGTGTAGAGAGGTGTGGCCCCGGTTTCACCGTCACGGGTCTAAAAGACCCGGAGTGGGTTTCCCCGCTACTACGCGATTAGACACTTATAGGATACATCATTATAAGGTACTTTAGAAATCATTCTGCCTAGCCTTTTCCCTACTATATTGCGGTCCGCTTCCAGTCTAACTATATGCAGCTGTATCATGTGCAGTATTTAACGCAGAGCGACAGCCATCAGACATCCGCAACCCAGTTACTGGACAATGCCGCTATCCTAAGGTTAGAACGTCAGAGTTTCGGGCTCGTGACTAACCGTAGGGACTGTTATAGGTATGACACTCGGTACCGACGGCTTAACGTGCTCTCCGAAGCATGGAGGTCTTGATGTGTTACGAATGGTCACCCATCCACGGTGTGATTGCGACAAGATCAGCTTAACATTGCATCCACAGAGTGATTGCGACAAGAGCAGCTTAAAATTGCAAAAAATATGATCCGTGCGGTTGTAAATTAGACACGAACCCCTCTGGATACTTTCGAAATACCTCCCAAAATTATGAAGGGTTGTACAGAAGGTGTAATTCTTTTTTTTAAAAAAAAACGTTGCCCCACACTAAGATTTCTCTCGTATCGTGGGTGCGTTTACAGACACAAATCTCACAAACAAACGCCCAGACCCGAGACAACCATCCAGGCCATACAAATTTTTGTTCCGTGTGGGAATCGAACCCACGACCCGTAGCGCAAAAGCCAATCGCTTAGCCACTGCACTAAACGTGTCGTCTATTAACTACCGACTACTTATGCCGGTTATTATTATTTTTTTGATTTGGCATACTAGTTTGTCGACATGTGTGATGTTGACTCAGCAGTCCTTGTGCCGATAGTTGTTATAGCCATTGATGAGGTTCTCGTTAGGAAGCTGGATCAAGGTTTGATTCAGAAAGCGGTACCTCTGCAGCGCGTATTGTTAGGAAGTTCCTCTCTCTGGAGCCCTGACCACCGCGGCGCCGGTAGCTTGGACCCTGTACCCTATGCCGCCGGTGGGCTTATATTTTTATATGTACTTAAACTGTTTTTTTTAGATGTATTTAATAATTTATAAAATTCTGTTAAAAAAACGAAGCATTAAACGCTTGTTTTATGTTTTTGAGCGGTACCTAGCCATCAATAATTAAAGATGAGTTTCTATTCGGTTAAATACTCAAGCTTAAGTAAATACTCTTAAGCGCATTAGAGTAAAAACAAGTATTTATTCACTTTTAATTGTTTTTATCGAGTATTTACTATTTAGTGGATTCCTATTTATCAGCTTGCCCATCTTCATGATATAATCTCGTGCTTCCCTGTAACGTATAGGAAGGACATTTCCCATGAGTATCGTAAGAGATGATGGAGTGGAATGGGCACCATCTACCTGTGAATTAGTAACACCATACTACGATCTCGAATCTATCTGCCAAGCGCAATGAATATAGTAAGATCCCTCAAGACTGCCAGTTATATCCATCGTATAGTTATAGCTTTTACTCAGTACAAGATGCATTGCGAAGAAAATTAATGTAAAATAAAAGGGTGTAGCTATACAACGTTATTTTTAGTATATACACAAACCGAGACACCCCAACAAGATTTTCATCAGAACTGCCTGAATATGTGTTTTTTTTAATAAATCTCCAAGTTACGCCTTAGTTTATGTTGCATCAAGTTCCCTAGTAAAGTGTGAAATGCCTGAGATGTGCTATGCAGGGGTTGTTTAATACACGGAAACTGACCGAGCGGACCGTCTCAAGCCTCAAGATGTCTATTATATTCCCGTCAACTGTTATGGGTAGAAACCTACTGAAAAAAAAAACCCTAAAGCCCTAGAGAGAATCGTTTCAACTGACAGCTGTCAAATTATAAAAAAAATAGTTCTATTTTTACATGTCTATTGAACCATGTTCCAACTTTCTATACAGCCACTCAATTACAGCGCGATTGTAATAACATAAAGTTAAGTATTAATTAAAGATTTTTTTTAAATGACTTTATTATAATTTAATTTCAACTATTTTTTAAATAACATTGATTTAGCAAAATATTTACCATTTTTTCAATGATGAAAATAAAAATAATCGCAGAATAGCGTGCAGGCCACAGAAAAAAATAAAAATGGGCGGGAAAGCGACAATCCGATCACTCATTTTTTCTTTAGCTAATTCATATTTTTATTATACTTTCCTTGTATTCGTAATAAAAAGCACAGTGTTTACCTCGGGTTAAAGACTTATTTAGTCCCTCGAACTATTTAATTGGTGCCCACGCTACGCTCGGGCGCCAAACCCTTTCTCGGGACTAAATATGTTACTACAGACTATTTAAGAAGTGTTTTTTTTTCGTCATAAATTAAATACTTTACTAAGGTTTATGTTGGTGACCCGTATTCATTGCTCCCGATGCATTCAAATTCTTTTTTTTAGTTACACTTTATGCAAAAATACCCTTTTAGATCCGAAAGAGTCGTGTTAATATTGACACATCGATAGGGATACCAAATTTTAACTAGTCATGCTAATTTATTCATCAGCAACCATAAATGTTTAATGAAATTTTCACCTGAGCCCAAAAATTTAGTTTTTTTACACAATACCTACAAACAGTATACAAAACTTTGAATTAGTAACGAGTTCCGACTATAATGAAGTTAATTAACTAAAGTAAGCTAAACTAAAGAAAGGATGAAGTATGAATTATGCGTTAGCTTCTACTTTGAACACTTAGTTTTTATTTTAAAGTTTTAATGGACTACTTACGTTGTTATAAGCCGGTAGTGTTTGTTACTAGTGCCAGGTAGTAGGGAAATATTTCATGAAGTTGCTAAGTGTTTTGCCTTTGTATGCGCGTGAGCCGGAAAGCTTAACCTTCCTAATTTAAATATTATATTTCTGTGCGTCATATTGTGTGCTTTCTTATGAGCGTATAGCTAACCCTTCAAAATATATATTATTTAGGCAATCGACATAGATATAAAGGCATTTCGAAAATGTGATTTCCTTGATTGTAGTCTCAAAAGGATTTTGATGATATTCTGAAGAATTCTTAATAATTACAAACAAAGTTTACAGCCTAATTAATATATTATACAGGCTGTAAGTGTAAACACCGTTATCCTTGAAACCAGGGGTTTGGTTTCATTTATAGAAAGTAAAATAAATGAAAAATATTTTTTAAATTAAAAAAAAAAAAAACTCGTAAGCATTTCACCCGACGCGCGGGGGACTCGCCGCGTGGCCTGACGCACGGCCCCACACAGTTCGCTACCCCAGTCAGTCAGCTGTCTCGCTAGCGAGTGCATGTACCCCGCGTCGGTCGTAGCGCCGCGCCGCCGCGCCGCTCATTTCTCGCACGGATATTTTTTTTTACTCGGTTCTATGTTTTTATGTTTAAGTCATCTACCCATGGTTTGAGTGATAACGGTGTTTACCCTTACATGTTGTATACTACTGCTAGCTTTTGCCTGCAGTTAATTAAGCTCAAAAAAACTCTTAACATACTACTAAAGTTTCTATACTATGATAATTCAATCGTGATTCGAAAGACACGTGGCGCCATCTATGAACGTTATTGTTATTTTCCTCGGGAACAGTACTTTTTTTTTGGGATGAAAGGTACCCTATGTCCGTTTCTGTACACCTGACAACGTATAAGCAAATTTCAGAATGATCGGTTCAATGGTTTAGGCGTGAAAAGGTAACAAACAAACTTATTTTCGCATTTATAATATTAGTTAGGATTAGGATTTAAAAAAGTGTCTTCGGTCTAGTGGTCGAAGGCGCGACTGCTGATCTTGAGGTCCTGGTTCGATCCCCAGGTCGGTCAAAGTTATTGGGTTTTTCCGTGTGAAACTTCTCAGTAGCAGCCCGGAGTCTGGATTTGTGCCCGGTTGGTGGCAACAGGCTCGTCCTCTATTGCATAAGACTTAAACATAACGGCGAAATGAGGGTGTACTTTAAACCTTTGCCCAACCCTTGGGGGAATACAGGCGTGATTATTAAATTATGTCAATTAACAAAGGTACGTGATAGAAGCAGATTCTCTATCATACAAAGTGATAAATGCTTTGACAAGTCGGCATTAAATGAACGAGGGGACTCCCGAGTTTTTGTAGTAAAATTTCAGACATTTTACTCTATTTTTACAACTTGTACTGACAAAGTAGATAGGTACCTACGTAGTTACTTTAATGGCGCGTGACATAGTTTTTTAGGTGCTCACAAATTAGCCATAATCATTTCAGGTTACTTTACTTTTACGAAAGGCTGACATAATTTTTATTACTCGCTATCTCAAAGTACTTTTTTGTTACATTTCAACGACAACCCGTACTTCTGGACGTTGTAAAAAACCTTTTAAGTTTTCTCTTAACAAAAGGTCCAGTGCGTTTCTTTTGTTTTATTTAGAATTTTCTTGAGAAATGTTTCCATGAGTTTTATTAAGACTGAAATAAGGAGTTTGTCGTACTTGTAAACTTAACGCGGACGGTACACTGAAAAAATGGACCACTAAACTAGTAGGTACATCAATTTCATGTATACCTATTGTCAAATTGTGCTAACTAGCATACAAAGTTTAATTATAATGGTTCCCTATCCATTTGCATAAAATTTTAAGACCTAAAATAACTAAGCATAATTTTGTTTGGCATAATTATATTTTCGCATAATATAATTACGCATAACAGCTTACGCATAATTTTTTTAAGCATAATTTCTCTAACCATAATAATGATTAAGCATAAAGTTCTAAAGCATAACTTTTTTAAGCATAATATCTTAAAGCATAAATTTATTTACGCATAATGATATTAAACATATTTTTATAGGTATAACAGTGAAATAATTTCCGGAGCAAATTTCAAAAGAACAACGTACAAATCAACAAAGTTTAAAATAACGATGGTCATTTGATCAAAAGTTCAGCAAATCAAAGTCTGGAATATCAATGTTTAAATTATTTATTAAATTGACCAAATCGTTTAAAGGTCAAAATGGATTACTGGATAAATTGTTTTTATACACCTTCAAGGCCTCTTCATGAGACGATTATTCGTCACCTACTTTCATTTTCACAATAAAAACTTAAGGGGATGTTTGTAAGGTTGAGGCTCCAAAGCAGAGTCGATGGAGCCCCGCTGTGCGGGGCTCCTATTTCTGTCTGCAGGGTTTAAAGTAACCTAACACGAAGGGGATGACGGGGGCTTCGTTCGCTCGCTTCACTCGCTCACTCTAGCCCCCATCATCCCCTTCGAACCTAACCTATCCGTGTCGGGGTGCGCCTGCGACTAGATTATTAGACAATTGTAAAAACATTTCTGATTATCATAACTAACATTATGCTAATAGTCAGTAGGCCTACTAACGTTATGCGAAACAAATTTATGCCAAAACAAATTAGTCTTTAAGATGATTATGCCAACATAAAATGTATGCCTAAAAAAATTATGCCGAAGTATTATTATGCCAAAACAAATTGTGCCAAAATCGTTATGCCGAAGTATATTAGGACAAAGAACATTATGCGAAAAGAAGGGATCCCAATTATAATTAGCTAATTAGGATTGTTTATTGGTAGCTTAGTGAGTTGGTGACTACGCAAACTATGAAGTTTTTTTTTTAAATCCTAATCCTATCCTAACTATAATATTATTATAAATGGGAAAGTAAGTTTGTTTATTTGTTACCTTTTCACGCCTAAACCACTGAACCGATCATCCTGCAATGCAGATACGTTGTCAGGTGTACAGAAACGGACATACACACATCAAAAAAAGTTTGCAATCACTAGCATAATTATGTATGTGAAGATTCCGAATTCAAAGTCCAACTGAAATCTGATTTCTATTTATCTAGATAATTATCAATCTATATTTATCATGATAATTATCGCTTTGAATCCCGATTAAAAAATTCGGCTTCAAAATGGCTACATAATTTTTCAAAGTGATCGCAAACTTTTTTTGATGTGTGTAGGGTACCTTTCATCCCGAAAAAAAGTAGGTAGGTACTGTTCCCGAGGAAAACAACAACAACGATAATAGATGGCGCCACGTGTCTTTCGAATCACGATTGAATTACACTTGGGAGCAAAAAAATCGAGCCACTCCTTTTTTCACGTGTCCTGGTAGTTTCATGAATTATATAATTCAAAATACAAAAAACTACGCTCATTGTAAAGGTTATCAAATAACCTTTTAGGCGATATATGTTTAGAATTGATCTGCTCCATAATGCCAAAAATAATAACAATTATACCTACGTGAAAAATAGAAGTGGCTCGATTTATTTGCTCCCAAGTATATATTATTATAGAAACTTTAGTAGTGTTTAAGTGTTTTTTTGAGGTTAATTAACGGGAGCGAAGCCGTGAGCAAAAGCTAGTACTTAACGAATAAAGAAAAATTGTGTGACTTATGACGACCCACTCAAGGGCGTCGCAATGACCGCTTCAATGAACTGTCAAAGGGGAATCTTCCATAATGTTACGAAATTGTTATAAAACCAAATTGAAGCTCTAGATTTTTGTGTAAAAATAAACTTTTATTAAACATTTCTTACAATAAGCACGATAAATTATTTCTTTTCTACTAATTAAGTATAAGTAATTAGTAAACTGTTTTCTTAGATTCATCTTTAAATATTTAGCATAATTTAATAATTTTGTTTAATTTTACCTTTACTCATAACAACAGTTTTATATTTTTAATTCAGTCTTATTCATTTATAATGATTAATAATCAAATCACAACTTTCTCTTAGATGCTATTACTATGATATCAACCTATGGTGATAACTTTTGAAAATACGTTCTTAAGAAGTAAATAGCGCTCGTGCTACTTGCGATTTACGCGAAAGTTAATTAGCACCAAATTTTTAATTTGCGGGGTCCGCGGATCCGCGCTTTGAATGTGCGGGATCCAGCAGATTAATAAAAGCAGCGGGATCCCGCGAGAATGCGTGATCCCGTTTTGCGGGATTGCAATCCCTAAACGTGAGGGTGGTAACTAGACAGGCGGACCGTATAGATCCTACCACCAAGCGTGCTGGGTTTTGGTTGAATCTTACAACATGCGTCTATTCTCAGCGTGCAATGAGGAAGTTTTATATTCTATCCCATCCTCATACGGGGAAAAATTTTGTTCTTATGCAGAATGATGAACACTGCTGTCCACACTCTTGGTATAATATTTTAGTCGCTTTTTACGATACTCATTCTTTTCCGGGAACCACAAGCTATCTAACACGTCATCATCATCTGCCTAGCCTTTTCCCAACTATGTTGGGGTCGGCTTCCAGTCGAACCGGATGCAGCTGAATATCAGTATTTTACATGGAGCGACTGCCTATCAGACCTCCACAACCCAGTAATTGGATAATACTTACGATACTCTTGGTAAGACTGGTTGTCAGACTTTCTGGCTTCTGACCAACAGTAACGACTGTCAAAGATCTACAAATGACAGCCGGGACCAACGGCTTTACGTGCTTTCCGAGGCACTGAGGAAACTCGCTATGGTAAATGGTCACCCATCCACAGACCAACCTCGGCAAGTGTGGCTTAACCCGGAAGATCGGTCTCTGCGGCTGTAATTATTTAGCCACGAGCTCCTCGAGGTATCTAACACGTATGGTTCTTTTAGTATCTAACGTGTTAAATTCACAGTATTGCCAAAAAGAAAACTAAAATACACTTTTCCAACAATTTACGACCGCTTGTGCACTGCGCCCGATCCGAATCAGATAAAATACGATCCGAGGAAACTTGGCTGCAAATCGATGGAGTTCGGATCAGATGTAGTGCACAATATATCTGGAACTTTCCTCAAAAGGCCAGTCCAGGTGTTGTTCTGCATCACTGTCCTCACACATTTTTTTGTTACAGGAAAGAGGTACTCTGAGAGGTAGTCAGAAAGGAAACGCCAACGCCATTAGTTTTAAAAGCAAATCAACTTGTAAGTGTTTTTTAAATAACCAATTTGCAGAATAAATAATTTACTTTTAATTTAATTTCAATTCAATTTCATTTCAATTTCATTTCATTACAAATTTCATTTAAATTTCATTTCATTTTCATTTCAATTTCCTTTCATTTTCCTTTCAATTTCATTTCTTTTCAATTTGCTTTCATTTCAATGTTAATTTCATTTTAATTCAATTTCATTTCATTTCGGTTATACAAACAGTACTGCAGCTTGTTCTAATCGTATTTTACCGAATTCTGATCGGACGCACTGCCAAACGCTCTAAGTACCTATCTTCGTTCATCTACACAAATTAATTATCTATAACTATTTCTTCTGCCTGTAACAACTCAACAGGCTGCTCGTTATTTTTTTTTTTTTTTTTTTTTAAAAAAACGTTGCCCCACACTAAGATTTCTCTTGTATCGTGGGTGCGTTTACAGACACAAATCTCACAAACAAACGCCCAGACCCGAAACAACCATCTGTAGGCCATACAAATTTTTGTTCCGTGTGAGAATCGAACCCACGACCCGTAGCGCAGAAGCCAATCGCTTAGCCACTGCACTAAACGTGTCGTCAAATTCGATGAAAAAAAAACGATGTAAATTTAATAAAGAAAGGTGTTTTTTTATTACTACCAAGTACCTAGTTAAAGTTGTTAGTTTTAATAATAATTGATAAAATAGTTACGAGGTTAAGAGCTCTTGAGTTTTGTTTAAAAAATTTGTTACTTCTCCATCGCCATCGGTAGAAAGATCAATATCGAAATTAGTAATTATTTTTGACGCATAGATTATTAGAATATTAGATTTTTTCTATTGAGATATTTTTTAGTCTAAATATTAACATTTTGACAGACAGAGACGGGTTGTTTGGGAGTTTTTTGCACCTCTTCTTATTCCCAGCTTAAGCACTAGGAATCGGTGAAAGGCGTTTTTGAGGACTGTCCTTTATTGTGCAAAATGCATTAATTCGCTTAAGGGCCTGTTTCACGATGTCTGAGTAGCCACTACTCACCGAATAAATTCAAAAATGGAACAGAATTTGTATGAAATTATCTGCCAAGTAATTTATCGGGAACTTACTTGGAGGTGGTGAAACAGGCGCTTAGTCTACACTAAATAAATTATATTTTAATACCTTTTGATTTAATTAAGCGGAAAATAGCAACTGCTTGGTCCGGTAACCCGCACCAGGGGGCCTAATCCCTAAGTCCGTCAACGAAGTTAGTAGCCCGTCCGAAAGTAGCCCGAAACGTACGAGTGAACAAAACAAATGTCAAGTTCAACTTTTCGGACGGGCAAAAACATATCGGTAGTAGGGACAACTGTCAAATCGTGTTGTCATTCATTCTTAGTTTGGGCCCCGAAATAATCATATATCCGTAGGAGATAGGGAGTAGGAAATGCTCGTAACTAAGGCCGAAACCACGGACTTCGTGCTTAGGGAGTAGACCCCCAGGCTCGCGTGATGAACTAAGTATAATAAATCCTTTTCATTCTAAGAGGGCCGTGCTGAGCAGTGGGACAGTAATGGGTTGTTATGCGGAAATACTATAATTCTCGTTTGCTTGACAAATCACAGTTATTGTTCCACTTAACCGTTTTACTCGCTTCAGAAATAACTTTGACAGGCGTCTCCTAAATCTAACAACTGGTGCATTATGTTAGGAGAAGTTTAAGCCCTTATCTATCTATATATCTATATAATTATATAAAAATGAATCGCTATTTCCCTTGGTCATCGCATCCCGCGTGAACGGCTAGACCGAATTCGCTAATTTTTGTTTTGTTCGTAATTCTCAGGAGAAGGTTCGTATGAAAGAAAATTTTGATATTTAAAAAAAAAAACTAATTACATCAGTATATCCATATTCTTAATCTGTTTACCGCATGCATGAAAATGGTTTTAACTTTTTGTTCCTATTTTGATTTTGTTTCTGAAGGTAGGTAGTAGGTAGGTAGTAGGTAGGTAGTAGGTAGGTAGTAGGTAGGTAGTAGGTAGGTAGTAGGTAGGTAGTAGGTAGGTAGTAGGTAGGTAGTAGGTAGGTAGTAGGTAGGTAGTAGGTAGGTAGTAGGTAGGTAGTAGGTAGGTAGTAGGTAGGTAGTAGGTAGGTAGTAGGTAGGTAGTAGGTAGGTAGTAGGTAGGTAGTAGGTAGGTAGTAGGTAGGTAGTAGGTAGGTAGTAGGTAGGTAGTAGGTAGGTAGTAGGTAGGTAGTAGGTAGGTAGTAGGTAGGTAGTAGGTAGGTAGTAGGTAGGTAGTAGGTAGGTAGTAGGTAGGTAGTAGGTAGGTAGTAGGTAGGTAGTAGGTAGGTAGTAGGTAGGTAGTAGGTAGGTAGTAGTATAGCAATATTACAATGATAGTCACGATTTTGGGTAATGGTGACTACAAATTATTAATACACTAAAAATATACTAAAATGTGAGTTTTTTTTTTCGCCTGCCTCCTTTAATTTTGTATGGGCCATGACCCGTCTTTCTTGCGTTAATTCCAGTTTAGTAATAATTTTTATCACATTTTTTTTAGTTCAAGGGCCGATTATCCAATCGTCAGATACCTATCTTTTATCTTTTTTTTTAATATTTGACTTGGTCGCGTTTGACCCTAGTCGCACCTAATGGTAAGCGCAGACAAGCTGCACACGAATCCAATTAACAGAGATATAGAGGAATTCCCCTATACCCCTCTGGCTCTCACATAAACACGACGGAACACAGTAAACTTCTTGGCGCCTTGGACATGTGAGAGTCGTAGCTAGCTAGACTTTTGTAGGTAGCTTCTTGTATAGAAAATAATTATGTCAAAGCGCCATATTTATTCCTCAGTTAAAAGTTATCTGACGATTGAAAAATCGGCCCTGAGTTTAATTACCCTGTCATACCGATGCTTCATAGGATTTATCTTAAAGCCCCATCCTCACATGTATTAATTTATGAAACGATACACAATTTTAATCACACCTTTGTTTACCTCTCAGAAATGAAAGAGGACAATCGATGAACGTTTGCTGAATATTGAACACACACGTCAGTTCAAGCGCTAAAATTTTCCATGTCGTTGTCTATTTCAAATTTCGAAATTTTGAACCTTACGTGTATTGTTATAGAGGTGAAAATTAAAGATGATGAATTATTATTCAAGCTATGCCTCGATTTGACGATTTTCAAATCGATCACAGTAGATTGGTTTGAGTTTATCCAGTTGATTGCGTGTCGGCAAAATGGTACTAATGATGATTGTGTTTTGAGCAATATTTTTTATGTTTCCATTATTTATATTACCTGTCAACTAATTTCAACAAATATTTTAATACACTTTAAAATCATACACAGAATCATTCGTTTATTACTTATTCCGTATCTACCGTTTGAAATCCAAAGCTATGTTTTTAACGTTAAAATAAATAAATATGATGAAAACGTTGACTGACATCGATAATTTTAGCCAATTAAGACTCATTAATAATAATTACCAGAATTTATGAAAATAGCAAACACATTAATTAAATGTGAACATCATTTTGAACACGAAACAGATATGTTTTAATAATGGCCAGAAATCCTTAACTAGTGGGGTAGATTTATCGGCGTATTAACACATTATCTGTTTTTTAGGCCGAGTTGAGTTGACTGGCACGAATTTTATCTATAACTAAAGGTCGCCAGCAGCTTCGCCCGCGAGTATGTCGTTTCGCGCGTGTTCCGCGTTTTCCTGTACTATAATATACAAGGTTAGTCAGAAAGGGGGTACTAATCCGAAAGGGGGTTAAAGTACCCATGATAATGAATAACTTTAGTTCTACAACTTTTTCCAAAAGTCAATAGTTTAAGAGAAATAGGTGACCAAAGATCTCAAAAAAAAGGTCTAAAATCTATCTATCCAGAGTTATGATCAGCTGTGTTTACATTTTAGGTCATATTTGGGGTCACTACCTAATTAGAAGCACTATTTTCTGAATTTGTAACTAAAAGTTTTTTCAAAAATTCCTCATCCCTGATGAGGAATTTTTGAAAAAACTAAAAAAAAATGTTTCGCTTTGAAAAAAAAATTACCGAATTTTGACATTTTAACACTTACTTTAAGACAGTCATCAGTGATACTTTAAGTGGCCTGCGGATTAGTACCCCCTTTCCGACTAACCTTGTACATGTACTTATTATACATATAAACCTTCCCCTTGAATCACTCTATCTATCAAAAAAAACCGCATCAAAATCCGTTGCGTAGTCTTAGAGATCTAAGCATACATAGGGACAGACAGACAGTGGGAAGTGACTTTGTTTTATACTATGTAGTGATTTCCTTCTACTCGCTATTTTATTTATTTTTAAAATGGCGTTTTGAAGTTCACCAAGATCAAAGAGATAGTCAAGTACAGGAGGGGCTC
This sequence comes from Amphipyra tragopoginis, assembly GCA_905220435.1. Lineage (NCBI taxonomy): Eukaryota > Metazoa > Arthropoda > Insecta > Lepidoptera > Noctuidae > Amphipyra > Amphipyra tragopoginis. The sequence goes on along the minus strand of HG992005.1, from coordinate 12,057,491 downwards.
GTGGCTAATTAACATCCAGGTCAGTCCGTGGATAGATGATAAGTTCGTTACACATCAAGACCCCTCCATGTCTCGGAGAGCACGTTAATGTTATACTAATGCCTATGACAGTCGTTACGGGGCAGTTAGAATATTATATCCGGTCTCATCATCATCATTCAGCCGAGAGACGTCCACTGCTGAACTTAGGCCTCCCCCAAAATGAGGGTTTCCGTAATTGCCACTCTTGGCAGGCGGGTTGGCGATCGCAGTATGGTTATTAAAGTACTCAGAGAACGCTGCTGCCCATCCTCTAGAGCAGGGATGCACAGAATTATTAGGACTTGGGGCCACTCGAGCGGACTATGAGCTAAAGGCGAGCCACTACAATTAAAAACAATAAAAAAGATGAAATTAGAGATTTAAATTTTTTTTAGTATCGTGGTGTGGGCTTTTTTAAAATTTTAACTAGATGCTTAAATATACAGCATGACTATCACTTTACATCTGAATGCCATAAACGCTGCTCAGCATTTTGTACAACTTTTACTATGGGACAAATGATGAATTCGTGAAAATAAATCTGCTGTTCCAAAAATGTTAAGTAACGTTGATTATTTTTATAGAACACTTGTTTGTCAGTAAAATATGTACAAAATTATGAGCAAACTTCATGATTGTTGGATGAAAATTTACTAACTGCAGTCATGCTACATATTTAAGCATCTAGTCAAAATTTATTAACTGCAGTCATGCTGTATATTTAAGCATTTACTAAAAATTTACTAACTGCAGTCATACTGTATATTTAAGCATTTAGTAAAATTTTACTAACTGCAGTCATGCTGTATATTTAGCATTTACTAAAAATTTAGTAACTGCAGTCATGCTGTATATTTAAGCATTTACTAAAAATTTACTAACTGCAGTCATGCTGTATATTTAAACATTTAGTAAAAGTTTACTAACTGCAGTCATGCTGTACATTTAAGCATTTAGTTAAAATTTACTAACTGCAGTCTCGTGTAGTGCCGGACTTAAAGAATAGCCCCCCATCTCTCTTCCCGTGGGTGTCGTAAAAGGCGACTAAAGGATTCTCTAGACGATGGGCAGCAGTGTTCTCAGAGTACTATAACAACCATACTGCGATCGCCAACCCGCCTGCCAAGCGTGGCGATTACGGTAAACCCTCCCGCATTTGGGGGAGGTCTATATCCAGCAGTGGACGTCTTTCGGCTGAGTGATGAGTCATGCTGAACACCTGCCAGGGTTGCGGAATTTGTTCGAAAGAGTTACCGCGGCCCTGGAACGTAAAGGGTATTAGGAGGAACACGGATGGGTTTTAGTCTGACACTCCCTTTCGCTCCGCCCAGAGCGGAAGAAATCATGACGAATTCCGATAAGTAAAAAAAATCGTGCTGTACACTATTTTATTTTCAATATAATAAATATTATCTATCTAAAAGACTCACAATTTAATACACAATAAAACATCAAATCAAAGTGCTCAAAATAACACTAAATCCAATCCTCGGTCACAACGGAATTTTCTAAGCTCAGTGGCAGATAAAAAGCTTTCAGTTGGATAGAGAAGCCGCACCGCCACATCCGATTGAACGTGGTACGCCAATATAGCTTTAGAAACTGTTCCCTGTTCACATTTAAACCGAGACCTTGGTTTTACTTTCCCCCTTATTCGGAGAGATGGTCTAGAAAATAACCTTGTTTCTTTTTGTGTTAAAATAAAGAAATAAATCTGTAGCTGTCTCACTGCAGGTCAAAGGCCTCTTCTGATAGAGAGAAGAAACGAGCATAGATCAAACTTAAACTCAAAACTCATTTATTCAAAATAGACTAGAATTACTTAGTTCTTTTTGAACGTCATAACAATAGACAGGCCCCCAAAAAATCCCTCCCTTCACCACTAGACCACCACGCTTGCTCACTGCGGGTCGGCGATTTCAGACCATTGAGTCGAGGTTTCCTCACGACGTTTCCTTTACTATGTCAGTGGCGTCTTAGATTTACTAAGGAAGTCCAATCCTGCATTTACTAAGTCGACTTCGTAATTGAAGTTAATCATTTTATCGTTATAATTGTAATTAAATTGTTAAGTGAACTGCTTTATTTATTGTTTTGTGGTTTTAAATAATCATAATAATTATTATTAAATAACAAACATTTTTGACGCCGTCCGCTTATCAGTGGTGCACCAAATATTCATTTTAGGCAAACTATAAATTAATTACCGTTTATGATTAATCATGAATATTATTGTTAATAATTAATGTTTAATTAGGTAATTACACAGTTTATTGAGTAAATATGTATTATGTTTAGATTATAACTAAAATGTTTCAAAGCCGATGTGTTTATTTTAAGTCAAACGTGTTGTCGCCAAGTGCATTAATTTGCATTAAAGGAGAAACTGCCCAATTTTGTAGCAAATATACAAGATATAGTGTAAGTGTATTTTCTATTACAACCACCCTGACTTCCTATCGTTTACAATTATGACATTGAAAAAGTCACATTTTCTTTCTTTCTTTTTTTTTAAAACGTTGCCCCTCACTAAGATTTCACTTGTATCGTGGGTGTGTTTACAGACAAAAATCTCACATACACAAACGCCCAGACCCGAAACAACCATCTATCAGCCATACAAATTTTTGTCCCGTGTGGTAATCGAAACCACGACCCGTAGCGCAGAAGCCAATCGCTTAGCCACTGCACCAAACGTGTCGTCTAACATTGGTACATGCCTTTTTAGGTTATGAGGTTAAAAATTAATGTTTTTTTTATACTGTGTTTACTATAGACTTGGTTTAAACCATCTCTCATAATAAGAGGGTTTTAGTTTATTTAGATCTTTTTATTTAGATTGTTACGAGTTAATAGGCCATGGGGGGACGGATTAAGAACACAATATCCTCCATCGCCGGACAAGCGAGTCGTAACAGGCAAAGATACTGGCACCACTGGCTTTTCACGCCTGAACAGCTGCTCAACTTGTATAAAGCGCAAGTTCGGTCATGCATGGAGTACTGCTCTCACCTCTGGGTCGGATCTGCCAAATACCAACTCGATGCACTTGAGTCGATCGACTAACGAGCCAAGAGGCTTATCGGCAACGATGCACTGGTCAACTCAAAGCTCCAGAGCCTTGAACATCTACGCCTAGTTGCCAGCCTGTCGGTTTTTTATCGGTTACACTTCGGAGAGTGTGCGATGGAACTGCACAATATGATTCCGCCTGGCCCTTTCCATCATCGGACTACCGGACGTACGGCAATGCGCCATCGGTACATGGTGGACATCCCACCCATACGTACAAAGCGTTTTGCGAACACATTCATTGTTTGCACAGCTAAGGAGTGGAATTCCGTGCCGGAGTCTGTGTTTCCTGATAGTTACAACCTTGGGGTCTTTAAGTCAAGAGTGAATAGGTTTTTTCTAGGCAAGCGTGCTTCACCGTCGACCACATCATCGCTTACCATCAGGCGAGATAGCGGTCAAACGCGAGACTATTACTAAATAAAAAAAAAAAAAACACATTTGTGCCCGAAAAATGATACTGGCTCTAAATACAAGAGGTGAAACGTTGGTGTACATACTGACTCCAGTAATAGAACACTTCTGCTTACCCCTTCGGGGATTATAGGCGTGAATAACTTTAAGCATGTATCATACGAGTCCTGACGAACATTTTATTGTATTTTGTAAGAGATAATATTCCACCGTTTAGTTTACCCAACATGAAGACAGTAATACTTATAAAATCTTTCCTTAAGATATTTTAGATCATTCAAATAATTGTAGGTAATAAATTATTATTTAGCTCATAAAATCTTCTTTCTGTTCTGTTTATTCGTTTACCATCGTTTAGACACATCTAAGTTCGTTGTGTCTAAGTGCTTGTCCAGATGAGGCGGTTTACGCGTGAGTTCGTCCACATGCAGTTGCGCGTTTTGCTGCTCGCACATGGACGGTATGCAAGTCGCCAGAACCTCGACTCGCGCGAAAGACGCGCGTTCTGTACGTGAGTCAAGATACTAGGGACACCATTACTCCGGTCAGTAACGCGCGATAGCTGAAGTGAGAAGACGCAATGTTTTACAAAAATAAAATAGGATGGCCCCAAATGCTCGCGCGTATAACACATCATGTGTACGCAACTAGGCGCGTATAAACGCGTCGAATAACGCGCGCGAATCGCCTTATCTGGCCAAGCTCTAAGAACAACATTTCACAATTTTACCTAATATAAAATACTAGCTTTTGCCCGCGGCTTCGCTCGCGTTAATTTAGAATTTGACAATCAACTCTGAACACACTACGAACTCTTCTATAATAATATAATTCAATCATGATTCGAAAGACACGTGGCGCCATCTATGAACGTAATTGTTGTTTTCCTCGGGAACAGTACTTTTTTTCGGGATTAAAGGTACCCTATGTCCGTTTCTGTACACCTGAATATTTGTGTATATGCAAAATTTCAGGATGATCGGTTCCTTCTTTCTTATATCTATGATCGGTTCAGTGGTTTAGGCGTGACAAAGTTACAAACAAACTTACTTTCGTATTTATAATATTAAGTTAGGATTAGGATTATTACAACTCACATTGTCCAAACGTTACGCTACATAGTTTGTCCACGCCTACTATTAATTCTTATACGTATGTATCGTTGCCAACAACGTTAAAATCTACTTAACCGTTGCAGCAAGAGTATGTTTATTCAAGTTTTATTGTACCCAAAGATCTTAAATCAGGCTATTGTGGTACTATTTCTTTATAAATAGAGGAAATGCCAAGAAGAATGTTACTGGGAGCTTAAAGTGGACCCATGTATTTTAGCAAACATTTAGCAATTCTTAGCTAACTAAAGTAGTAATAGAGCTTCTTCTGAAACGGTTCGTGCGAGGAAATACTCCCACCATACCTATTTCTGCCACCAAACAGCACTGTTGCGTTCAGGCTTAAAGGTTTTTTTAGGGTTTTGTACCCAAAGAGTAAAATGGGACCCTATTACTAAGGCTCCGCTGTTCGTTTGTCCGTCTGGCCGTCTGTCCGTCTGTCACTAGGCTGTATCTCATGAACTGTGATAGTTAGACAGTTGAAATTTTCACAGATGATGTATTTCTGTTGCCGCTATAACAACAATTACTAAAAAACAGAATAAAAAATAAATACTTAAGGGGGCTCCCATACAACAAACGTGATTTTTTTGCTCGTTTTTGCTCGATATTGATAAGGGCGACAGGTAGACGCTTGAAATATTCACAGAATATTTAGTTATATATTCACTTTAAAAATAAATAATTAAATTAAAATAAAACAAATATTTAAAAGGGCTCCCATACAACAGCCATGATTTTTAGATTTTTAGCCGTTTTTATAGATAATGGTACGGAACCCTTCGTGCGCGAGTCCGACTCGCACTTGGCCGGTTTTTTATTTTTATTATTTGTCTTGGTCGCGTTAGGTTCTTCCTCATCAATACCAGGACCCAACTTGATCATGCGGTAAATGCAGGAAACATGTAATTGAGGCTCGTCAAGAGTGAAGCCAGAAGACAGTAATGCAGTCTCGTAGAACAGGATGACGAGGTCCTCACAGCCTTGTCGTTCTTGTCAGTTTCCGCCTTCTGTCTCAGAGTTTGATATCATTTGTGGAGAAACTTAGTGTGGTGTTCCTCCAACTAAAGGGAGGATCCTCCAACCAGGCGGAGTCTTGTGCCTGGCGGGCTACTGCCCAACAGTTGATGTTGGGACGTTGTATATATACTATCTGCGTGTTAAATCTTGATTGCGCGATGTAGGATAGTTCGCATGTGGCGAGATAGATGCCGCCACACATTGATTTCCTTTGATCCCAGTCGCAACTAATGGTAAGCGCAGACAGGGTCTCAGATGCGGCACACGAATTCAGGTAACAGAGATGAAGAATGATTCCCTTATACCCCTCTGGCTCTGACATACACACAACGGAACACAGTAAACTGCTTGGCGCTGGACTTTAAAATGTGAGGATGGTAGCTAGCCAGGCGGACTGTATAGATCATACCACCAAGCGTGCTGGGTTTTGTTGAATCTTCAACACGCGTCTATTCCCAGCGTTCGGTGAGGAAATTTTGTATTTTAGGCCGTATTTTAACATGGCCTAAAACGGGTCTCAGCTATTGTAGAAGTAGACCTTCTTGTAGAAAAGTTCTTCCGGGGAATTTCTGCCGCCAAGCAGCAATGCGATGTTCAGACTTAATGGGTATGGGTGCCGGTGAAATTACTGGCAAATGTAACTTTTCAACTTTGTATCCAAGGTCAGCAACATATTAGCTAGCGCCTTGGTGTTGTAGGTTTATGTAGATAGCAGTAGCCACTTTCCATTAAGTAGGCCAACGGCTTGTTTTCCGACCTATAACTTGAAAACATTTCACTTATTTTAGTTATTACAAGTGAACCCAATACAACAATGTAGTCACTTAAGTCACCATCCAAAATTTAAATGCTGGGCACTTGTCCGTGTAGCAATCTCCATATTTCTATATCCAGAGCCAATTCCTTCACCCTCTCCAGGTAAAATACAAGCAAAGAGAAAACCAGATAGACAAAGAAGAAAGTACCAATTGAAGGAAAAAACAGAAGTGATAACTTAAGTCATACAGAGGACAAATACTAAAGTGGACCAAAAATAGTTAAGTCACCCTCTGGAATTCCGCCAAAGAGCAAGGTAAAGATGTCTAATCGTTGAGAGACGCTATTAAGTTACGCAGCTATAGTAAAATTTTAATGTTCAACAGTTTATAATCTTGGTATTAAACATTATTGCTTCTATTATGTTATTTCTGTATAACCCTAAGGTTGATTGGTAAAGAATGCCTGATGCATTAAATCCACCTATCTTCGAATATTGCATAAGTTTAAATTATAAAAAAGTGCCTTATAATAATAATAAAATTTATTTATTAAGGCACCAAGTCCCAATGATTACAGATTACATTATCCTACATCAACCTTGACATAATTATATTATTCATAATATTTAATTACATTTATTTATTTATTTATACTTAATTTTATTTCCTATTGGAACTCCGATGGACTTCGAGCCAATACCTGTGGATCGGACCACTCCAATCCTCACTAACGATCCTCAGCAGTTGATTGGCCGATTTACGTATGGTGTTTAAAAACGATGCAATGCGAGAACGTATGATTGCATAAAAGTCCGGCACTCTCGCTTCAGCGAACATGCTCGACGCACTACAGTACCGTGGAAATTTCATTAAGATGCGGTATGCATCATTATACTGCACGCGCATGGTACTTAATGTCGACCTTTTAAATTTTGTCCAGAGCTGGCATGTGTAAAAGCAGAGACAATAAGCACGAAAAAGCGTTTTCTTCACACAAGGGCTACAGAGAGAAAATCTACGAGCAAGCATATTGCACCGTATCGAGAGTGCCCGTCTTTCTCGTTCTATATCGGCGTCATCCTTAAGATCGTCAGTGAGAACGTGTCCCAGGTATTTAAACGTTCGCACAACCCTCACCGGTGAACCACAGATAAAAACATCCGGAACTTTCTCAGGTCCCTTTCCAGCTCTAAAGACTAACATTTCAGTTTTCATGATATTATAAACCATACCATGCGAGCTGGCATAACGCTCGCAAATGGCTACTAGCCGCCTGAGGCCTCTTATTGAGGGGCTCAGGAGGACCATGTCGTCCGCGTAACTTATATTATTAAAGCACACACCGCCCATGTGGCAGCCGACACCGGTCCCCCTCAGCTCCTCAATAAGACCATTCATGTAGATATTGAATAGGTCTGGAGAAGTTAATCCCCCCTGACGAACTCCACATTTTAACCTGTAATCGCTAGACTGTGCATCGCCCCATCTGACAAAGTTAGTTTGGTTTCCATACCAGTATTTTAAGATATTTACTAAGTCCATATGTACACCCGAGTCAAGCAGTTTGTTCCAGAGAATATTATAATTTACCAAATCAAACGCGCGGCTCAGGTCCAAAAAACAGGCATAAACTGACGTGTTACGACTTTTATAATAATTTACCGTATGCTTTAACGAAAGTATTGCTAAGTCAGTTGAGAGACCAGGACGGAAACCAAACTGAGCATCATCTACCCTAGCACTTTTCAACAGTATGGGCTGCACGAGACGCTCCAACACCTTACCCAGGACAGTGCCGAGGGAGATAGGTCGGTAGTTGGTAGCAGAACTGAGATCCCCCGTTTTATTTTTTGTAATTGGAATAACCACTGTTTTCATTAAAGCTTTAGGTAAATAAGAACATTTTATACATAAATTAAATAACACACATAATTTGACGTGAATGACTTCGCCTGCATGAATCAAATGTTCTATACTCAAGTTATCATGGCCTGCAGATTTACCACGTTTCATACGCTTAATTACGTCACAAACATCCTCCGGTGAAAAATGCAACCGATCATAAGTCTCACCTTCACCCAACCCTCGACCTTCCCCTCCCAAAACCTGGCCGGCCGGACCCACAGGCATTGGCTCCATTTTAAATTTATTAGCAAATATATTTGCGATTTGAGTCGGCTCTAGTAGGCCGTCCATGGCTAACGGTACAGTTTGTTTACAATTTAGCTTTTTTGTACTTTGCCAAAATTTTATAAAGTTCTTGTTTTTACAATGCGTGGCTAATATATCCATTTTAATTGATTCTTCATTACGTTGACACCACTTTAATTTGTTTTTAAATATCTTGCGAGTGATAATCATATTATTATGTATGTCACCCATAGACGGTCTACCAGCTGTCACCCACCAATTATAATAAAACTTCGCCGAGCTATAACATTCTTGTACATGATAATTCCATCCTGTTACAGGTTTACGTAATTTACATCCACCGGAGTCCAACCCATAGCTTTTTATAGCTCCCTGCTGAAGAATATCAACAATATTAGAGTATAACTTTTCAATAAATTGACGATGCTCATTTATATGCTCACATGTTACATTACTTTCACAGTTTACGCAACTTAATACATCATTAACTTGTTCCAAATGCAAATTACAATAGGTATTATAAGCCGTTATCTGACTAAGCGCTCTGTTTCCCCACAATATTTTGTTACCTCTTTGTTCCTCTCACATCACACACAATGCGTAATGGAAAATGGTCCGAAGAGAATACGTCATAAACAACATTAACTGACCTGACAGTGCTCCAAGCAGACATTGTGACTACGCAGTGGTCTAGCCACCGGTTGCAGCCATGCGATTCACTGGTAAAAGTATGCGTATCCGATCCTAAACCTAACAACACAATATCCGCACATATAAGTTCTTGTTCTTCACAAAACATCATCAATTCACGACCCAACGGTGCATTTGGGTGAGCATTGAAGTCACCCAACATATAAGCGGCAGAAACATCAGTTTCTTCTATAATTGCATTCATACGGGCAAGACAGTCCGTGTACTCAGGTAAGTTATCCGGTTTATCCGTAGGTAGATAAACGCTGAAAACTAAGAAGGAACTCACGGGACTGTTAACACGGATCGCAAGTAACCTATCGTTACCACACTCAACAATAGTCACATTTGGAAACTTTTGCTTCCTCCACATCAATGCTAGCCCACCGTAGGGTCTTCCACGTAGTATACCGGCGGAGGTGTCGACGGATGATTTAGCCGTACAGCCATATTCCTTATCGATATTGTGAACAAAATCCAGGTCGTGAGGCAACAGCCAGGTCTCCTGCAAAGCCACTATATCTGCGTTGCTACACAATTGCCTTACTTGCTGTACTGATCTCTTTAAGGACTTACAATTAAATGATAACATAATTATCTCGGAACTTGTATTATACTTATACCGTAAGATCTTTCGTGACCCAGCTGCCTGGAGATGGTCATTTGTACTAGTAACTACAGTAGAATTATTAATTGACTGGAGTAAATTGACAGGTTTGGCCATTGTGGTTTGACAGTAGTGCATTGTTGTTTGACATAATGTATTGTTGCTTGACAATTGTGCATTGCTGTTTGACAGTTGTGCATTGTTGTTTGACAGTAGTGCATTGTTGTTTGACATAATGTATTGTTGCTTGACAGTTGTGCATTGCTGTTTGACAGTTGTGCATTGTTGTTTGACAGTAGTGCATTGTTGTTTGACATTAGCATCTGTCAGTTTACTCCAGAGAATTAATGGTACCTACTTTATTATTCATCATCATCATTCAGCCGAAAGACGTCCACTGCCGGACACAGGCCTCCCCCAAAAGTGGGGGTTTGCCGTAATCGCCACATTTGGCAGGCGGGTTGGCGATCGCAGTATGGTTGTTAAAGTACTCAGAGAAGGCTGCTGCCCATCCTCTAGAGGATCCCTTAGTCGCCTTTTACGACACCCACGGGAAGAGATGGGGTAGTGCTATTCTTTAAGTCCGGCACTACACAAGACTTTTTTTTTTTTTAATTCTAATTTCAAAGTGTTTTATCATAGACTGTTAGACCTATTCCCATCCCAGTGTTATTAAAAAACTTTCTGTAAATACCAGTTTCTAAATCATCTACTTTTATAAGAGCTGTTTTATACACATTTAAATCTTCGTCATAAATAAGATACCTATTAACATAGTAATTACGTCCACCAAAATATTCACCAATTAAGGTTCTTAATATCTAAGAAAACTCTGCCTATTTATATTTAAATACTTTGCTAGTAATCAAGATTTCTAAGAAAATTTGATGCCATATTCCGGAAATTATTTCCAAGATAATTATTATCAGGTCTTCTAAGCGTCTTATGAATCCAGGAATAATTACGCTCAAACCTTATCATAACATAATTATGTAGGATGACAAAGCAAAAACGTTTGTTGTGTACTTTTTGAGCCAGCGGTGACAACTTAGACAACCCTAATAGGCATTTGATATTTAATGAAAATCATGGTAAATTTCAGAGTAAGTAAGTAATCAACGATAATTTATATGAAGTACGTCGTAACTTGGCAAATGTGCGCTAAGGTTACCATTTCCATTTGTCCCGATTTGCGCGGGACGTCCCGATTTCCAGGGGTCCGTGGACACGTCCTAATTTACCCATGATCGGGACGCTAAATGTCCCGACTTTGTGTGATTCCGAGTTCCGACTTCGGTCATCAAAAAATATTAAGCCAGTGTGCGCGATTTCCAGGGGTCCGTGGATACGTCCTAATTTACCCATGATCGGGACGCTAAATGTCCCGACTTTGTGTGATTCAGACTTCGGTCATCAAAAAATATTAAGCCAGTGTGCGCGCGGTTATGTTGCATCGCATCTAAAGATTACATTCGACGCATTCAGTATAAGTACAGTAAGCATCAAATATATCGAGACAAACAGCCTGTTCAAGTTCATAGTTACATAAACAACTAAAGAAATTAAACTTTATCTCAATGGGATAAAATTCTTGTCAGAATGACTGTTGCTATGTACTGCACTCATTCTTAGACCCCTTGTATCATTAGCATTCTTAGTTGTTTAGGTCATTTTGAACAGTCTGTTCATCCGGATATATTCGATGATGACTGTACCAAATTACCAGACACATAAGCAGGGGCAGAGGTACACCGCGAAAAGCGCGATAAAGATATCACGCTGTCCTGTTCTATTCCCCTATTTTAGTTCCAAGCGCAGTTCGGACTAGGTACGCTATTATATAGCAAATATTGTATATCACAAACATTTTATATGGACACGTTCCCACAGCGCTATGCTATAAAGTATAGGATTGATCAATATGCTTTCCTATGTAGCGAAATAGTAGCGTAGTCTGAACTGCTCCTTAGGTTTAATTTATTTGTTGATTATTAAGATTTTTTTGTGATATAATGGTGATCTCTTGGAAACTAATAATAAAATGTTGGTTACAAAAAATCTAGTTTTTTTAGTTGTCCCGAATTGAAAACCAATACCCGATTTTTTACTTCCGTCCCGAAATTTGGGATACCGGACATGGCAACACTAGCCAAGGTGCTATAATTTGTAATGGACTGTTTCACGCAATCCATCATCCAAGTAATTTAGCAAAGGTAGCATGCCCCTACTAATGGAGAAATGAAGTTCATGCGACAGGCCTTGTAATTTATGTTTCCTGCTGTTCCTGCATCGTGAATTTCGAGGGTACGTATATTATTGTTCACAACTCATAATAACACAAAACGTATGAATTGTAAACATGTACTCGTACGTTGTTAACGAGAAAACACGAATTGTAGCTCGGTGTGTTTGAGGGACTTATTTGCTTTTGAGGTGTAGGTACACAGATTTTATAATTGCACATTAACTACATACTTTTCGGGGCTACTGAGTAGTTGATTTTGAGGTATAGTACGACACAATTAAGAAGTTACATCGATGTACCTGATCGAACAACGAATGGCAGTCGCTCAGTTTCGCGCCACACTCACAGTTATTACTGATGCAGTCGTTAAAACGTGTTATGACGACACGTTTAGTGCAGTGGCTGAGCGATTGGCTTCTGTGCTACGGGTCGTGGGTTCGATTCCCGCACGGAACAAATATTTGTATGGCCTGCAGATAGTTGTTCCCGGTCTGGGTGTTTGTGAATGTGAAGATTTGTGACATAAATGTTAGTGTGGGGCAACGTTTAGTAAATAAAGAAAGAAATAACGTAGAGACATTTTTACATAACCTAACATCACGCCTGATTTCCCCGAAAGATTGGGCAGAGGTGTTAGTACACCCTCATTTCACGGTTATGTTGAAGTCCCATTTCATAGGGGCGAGACTGTTGCCATTAATGCCAAATCCAGACCCCGTGCTGCTACTGAGAAATTCCGCACGGAAAAACCGAATAACACTTTGCCCGGCCTGGGGATCAAACCCAGGACCTCAGCAGAAGCGATTGCGACCACTCGACTAACGAGGCAGTTTTTTTTATTACAGTACTAATAAACATTCGTGGTCTTGAAGTCGCACTCAGTTTGGAAGTGATCGGTTTTACGAAGTTTGGCGTTGTAACTTCTTAGTTGTGTCATATTATACGGACTTGTAGTTGTTGGATTTAAAGCGCGATTCCTTTAGGCAAGTGACTTGTATGCAAGTTGCAAATTGCATACAACTTGAACAAACCTGCATACAAGCTGCAACTTGTATGAGGTAGTTTGAACTTGTAATTTTTTATTCAAGTGACGTGCAAATTGAACGCGCAAACGTTAGTTGCACTTTTCGAATTGCGAACGAGTGATTGACACTCATGATGTCCAACTCAATTGTTGAATATCTCCACTTGTATGCAAGTAAAACCTGCATGCAATTTGCACTCTCGAAAACATGTTTCCAATGTAAGCAACTTGTACGCAAATGTGACGTCATACTTGCATGCAAGACTTGCCTAATGGAATCGCGCCTTTAGATAGTGATAACCAAACTTCAAAACCGTGATTGTAAAAAAGTAGGTATACTGAGTAAAATGTTCTTATTGTAGCGATTTGCTTTTTACAAACTTTTTTTATTTTTTAACTTGCAGTGTATGTATGTTTGTCCGGGTGGAATCTTGCAACTGAATTTTAAATCAGTTATCTATATCCAATTGAGCTGACATTTGGTATACACGCTTATTTTGGATGACAATGCATGTTGAGCTATGTGACGTCATTCTAATTCCAAGATGGCGGACTTGTTATTTTTTCTCTATTATCACAATATTGGTATCAAATGAAAGAGCTTGCTGAGGAAAACACGAAAACAGACTTAGAAACATTCCCAATCATAACTAAAAAATAAACGAATGGTAAAAAAACTTTTTAATAAAAGCTTGTTTTTAAAAAGTGTTTTTACCGTTAATTTATTATTTTTACTTTTTGAACATTCCAGTACTTTGGGACCTTTTACAGGACTCAATATCATCCATATATGTATACTTTCCGAACTGCACCCAACATAACTGAGTACTATTTCAACTCCCCTATCTCTACGTTCACCAACTTTTAGGAACTTCACTTAGCAATAGTGCACGCAATTTTCGACTTTAGACGAAAGCAATAACGCTGTTATCGGCAACCAACACATGGAGAAAAGTTGTAACTTTGTTTGCGACACAGCTATTGGAGGAAAAGCAAACAACGTTCGATGAGCGACAACGTCCTTATTTTTGCTTTTATCTCAGTTTTTCTCATTAAGATTATATCCTTTGAAACGATCGTTGAACTGGATTCAAGCCATAGCTTAGGATATAAGATAACTGGGTACAATATCGTGTACCAGAATAATGGGATAATTAAATTATATTGTACAGACGGGGATGTTTGTTCTGAATTATTTTATATTTTATAGCGAGTCAGTTTTGAGCTGTTATAAAGGAGACTAGTTAATTTTGTGGCATGTCATCGTGAAATACATTTTGTGTTATGATGCTCATCCACACTAAGGTTATAAAATGTTTAAAACACGCTAAAACACTTTAACATTCTATAACGTTTTAATTACTTTCTTTTAATTTTGTTTAGTTTTTTTGTTACGTTACAAATGTTATTTAGGGTTTGTTACGTTACAAATGGTATTTAGTACAAAATTCAGGAAAAAAGTGTTAAGGCCCCATGTCTACGGTGCGGCGCCGCGCCGCAGCAAAGCGCCGCACACAGCGCCGCGTACGGCGCCGTGGACGGCGACACGGCGCCGCGTACGGTGCACCGCACGTTTATTCCGTGGCTGGCGTAAATATGACATGTCTAAAATTGCAATATTTCAGGGCGGCCATTTTAAAGCTTTGACCTCTTCTGGTAAATCGGTAAATTACTTTAACGTATGTATTTTAGTTGTTTTAAAATATACAGGATGTTAACGAATTCGTGTAAATCCTTAAAACCATATGATCTGCTATTGGTGTAGATGGTTCCGGCATGGAACATGAGACATGGGGCCACGGTCTAAGGAGCGCGCGCACAGGCACACCGCCAAATAAACTTAGAAATACCAACAAACTAATTTCAATCCAATGTCGTCATTGCAATGCCTAATTTAGCTTTTCACCATAAGAAGATTCGACTTAGTCTACATTCGGTTCAGACATTTTTGAGCGCTGACACGAGGTACACGTCTTTCTACGTTAATGATAGTCACATTAAATTTTATAACCTTAGTAGGAGAGCACTATTACGTTAACTATCCTCGCCAAATCCACAAGCAAGTTGTATTGCGCAAGTTGACTTCTGCAATCGACTTTCAACCTGTGCAACATAAGCAGTAAGTCGCCTTCTGCTAGTTTTACGATCCGGTTCCTATGGCTGGAAACGAGTCGCTTTGCTTACCAATGGTCGCATTATTTACTGTCAAACTGGGCAGATAAATAGACTGGAAAGTTAATTTTACATGAAAAGAGCCCCCACGTGTGACGATACTTAGGTACGTCCGGCGCACCCTGGGCAGTCAGCCTCGCTACCAACCTTGCTGACTGGCTAATCTTTTCACCACAGCATGAGCTATTTTCGTATAGCTCGTGCTGACACGAGAGAAGTTCATTTTACCTGTGATATCTACTAACGTATGAGAAGGTATACTATGCAAAGCTATGGAGCCTTTGTTTGATTATTGGTAAGGTACAAGAGTCTTAATTTTAAACAATAACACTCGGTTTATCATAGGAATCAGCCATAAGCGAACACTTGCTGCAATAACTATCGCAATAAAACTTGCTAGTAGATTTGGCGCTATAGATACCCTAAAGCCTCGTCCCCACTAGGAACATTTGTCGAGCGACTTTTGTCCCCGGTGACATCGGGCGACGTGGGGCGATGTAGGGCGACATCGCCCCACGTCGCCCGATGTCACTGGGGACACATGTCGCTCGACAAATGTTCCTAGTGGGGACGAGGCTTCTATCACTACTCTTCATCGACTGTGCGACAAGGAACAGTTTCAACAATGTCGCGGCGATGTCGTCCGACGTCGCCCGACATCGCCCGATGTCACCGGGGACACATGTTGCTCGACAAATGTTCCTAGTGGGGACGAGGCTTCAAAAGTCAAAATACAGGATGGGTCAAAAATCGTGGATCAAACGAAACAGGACGATAGTTTTTTTTTTATTATTTAGCGATAGGCTCGCGTTTGACCATTATCTCGCCTGATGGTAAGCTATGATGTGGTCGACAGTGAAACACGCTTGCCTAAAAGTAACCTATTCACTCTTGACTTAAAGACTGTAAGTTCAGTAAAAAATATCTCTATGGCAGAGCCCTAACTTGATCTCCTTAAAAGTTATGACGATTTGAGTGTTTTTCTAAGAAAATACCAAACTTTGTAATAAATAGGCAATTAGAGTAAGGAAAATGGGTACCTACCTATTTTAAAACAGTAAGTGGTGTATAGTTGCTTGAAAGTGCTTTTATGATATTGGGTACTATGATTTATGCTGCCGTACGTTGACTAAAAGGCAGTTAAGCCACAGTTGGTCGAATTTGAGGTTTTGATGCCATTTTATAGAGTTGAAATTTCTCTATCGTCCTGTCTTGGAATTGTTTTTATATCTGCTGTAGTTGCGAAGTTACACATAACACAAAGCGGCTAAGGTATGGTTAGCGACATTTTAGTATCGTATTACTCATTTAATATAATTACATAATGCTTAACTAAAAAGTAAAAATGAATTTTGTGAAAAAACTGAAAGGGATAGATAACTGAAATATACTGAAAATTATAGAGCAATTAATACTGTACCTATTTCAATTAACAATTTTGTAATAATAACTTTCCTTTCATTGTGACAACGATTCCCACCTTTTTCGCTTCGAACTCAAAAGTAGACTTTTGGGCTTAGCTGCCTTCTAGATAACGTACGGCAGTATGAGTATTGACACATTTTTCAATATCTTTTAAGTCTCACGAAAAAATATTTGTAACTTTAGAATCTAACTGTAAAAAAAAATGTACTACCATAAAATGCTGCAAATAATCCCAACTATCGCCCTATTTCGTTTGATCCACGATTTGTGACCCACCCTGTAGGATAGTATACAGTTAGTAAAAATTTACAAGGAAGGCTTCCCAGAGAATGTCATTTAACAGTACCTATTATACAAGGTGTAACATAAATAACGCAAAACCTCTTATGAGGTTACTGTACACATCATTATGAACAACTTTTACTATGGGACAAAAGCTGAAATCGCGAAAAAAAAATTCAACTGTTCTCTACATTTTATTTATTTATTTATTATGGCTCTCCAACGACTTATTCACTAATAAACATACAATAATCAATTTTAGGGATTTTGGATTATGGTGAACTCGTCACTTACAGGAGTGCACAGCACTTGCAAAATTATAGCTTACAGCAATACAATTTTGACGAGTTATGCGGACATATGTTGACGATAAGGACGTGTGGCGCTAGTTCTTTTCTGCACATGTGGCTTCCCTGGAAACCAGTAGTCTTTATGTGTTGTTTTATATAAGTATCTATATTATTTAGATACGATATTGATTTATCTCAATTCATACAGAATTGATTTATATACCTACTTATGTACTATTTTAATTTTAACTTTTCCTTTATGTGCATAATTTTATTATTGTAAAAAATATTATGATTTTCTTTGTATAGAGTCAATTAATTTATTCACTTGACAGACATATCTGTGTTGCTGGGGAGTTTGTTGCGCCGTTTCTTCTTCACAGCATAAACACTAGGAAGCGGTGAAGGGAGGGCTTTTTGGGGGATGTCTATGTTGTAAAACCGACGATCAAAAAGAACTAAGTAATTCTAGTCTATTTTGAATAAATGAGTTTTGAGTTTGAGTTTGACATAAATGTAGGGAACAGCGGATTTATTTTTCGCGATTTCATTTTTGGTCCCATAGTAAAAATTGATCATAATTATGAGTACAGTGATCCCTTAAGAGGTTGTGCATTATTTATGTTACACCTTGTAGTTAAGGAAATATACGACGAAGGCTTCCTAGAGAATGTCATATAACAGCATAGTTAAGGAATCCTTATTTCCCCTGAATTATTTTTGGAAAGGCCAAACCTATTGACATTCAGGAAGGGTCCTCAGGTGTTTTACGTACTCACCCAAGCGCCAACATTTTGTATTGTCAACTAAACTAAATAAAGAAGGGAATATTAGATAAGGAATTCCGACTCAAGAAGATTTTTAGTGTAATCCGATTTTACTTTCAATAAAATAGTAGGACTACCTCGTTGGTCTGGTAGTATCAAGTGCGACAGCTGAGCATGAGGACCTGGGTTCGATCCCCAGGTCGGGCTAAGTGTTATTGGGTTTTTCCGTGTGGAATTTCTCAGTAGCAGATCGGAGTCTAAATTTGTGCCCCGTTGATGGCAATAGGTTCACCCCCTATTACATGGGACATAAACATAACAGCGAAATAAGGGTGAACTATACACCTCTGTCCAACCCTTCGGGGAATACAGGCGTGTTCTTATGTCTGACGTGTGATCACTCAAAGCATCTGAAACAAAAAGAAAAGTTCACATAACACTAACAACTCCTTGATACTTACAGCAGGTCTCAAATTTAACGCATAGACCAGAGGGAGTAGAAGTCGCTTCAAAAATACTTCACAATCCTATAGTAAATAAAGTTTATAGAATCGAAATTCGCACTGCAATAAAGTTAGTGTAGCCAGGTGAAATATGACCGGCAAACAGTGCCGATAAAAGCATTGCGGGGACGTTGATTGAGAATCATTGATCTATTCGCATTGATTCTAATAATTCCAATGCAATGCTCACGAATATTGTGGAATATTTGGCTTTGTGGCCACATAGTCCAAATGAGCCACGACTCCGTCTGCATGGAAATTCAAGTTTTAATTTAGGAAACATTCTACCGCTGCTGTACTATTATTATACTCTGTTAAACGAGCGATGCGTTCTGAAAGCGGTCATTTCGAAAATTTCGACATCATTAACCGGTTGCGTACCGCCCGTCATTCCAGGACGACACTTTTTAATTGTCTTATCTATTGTGTCTATAATTACGGTGATTGAGAGTTTAAAAACCGTAAAATACATGTTATCCATGTTTTTTTTTTATTTGATTTTTTATGGTAACATTTTGTAGAAAATCGCCAGGACTCACCTTTCGGTGAAAAAGGTATATATAAATACCATCCAAAATTAAGTGGTGAGTAACAAACATGTCCATGTACATACAAACTGTTCTGTGCTGAAGTTTTCATTATGATGGATAACGACCACGTTATTACAATTATGAAACAGAAAATATAAATAAATAATATGTGTTCAAATGAATAAATGAAATGATGACTCTTAACTTTTAAAATATGCATCGCCTGAATGAATAATGCTCATATTATAGTCATTTCGATATCGTTAAATAAAGCAATAAATAAAATAATTAGGCATCGAACAAAATTCCTGAAAAGCAAAATTGGAATAAAATTCAATTCTATATACAAGGTTAGTCAGAAAGGGGGTACTAATCCGAAAGGGTGTTAAAGTACCCATAATAA
Source organism: Amphipyra tragopoginis (assembly GCA_905220435.1). Lineage (NCBI taxonomy): Eukaryota > Metazoa > Arthropoda > Insecta > Lepidoptera > Noctuidae > Amphipyra > Amphipyra tragopoginis. Next base: position 12,038,005 of record HG992005.1, on the reverse strand, counting down.
TGAGTAACTTTTGTTCTACCACTTTCCCCAAAAGTATACAGTTTAAGAGAAATAGCTGTTCAAAAATTACATAAAAAATATGCTAAAATCTCTCTATCCTCAGCTATGATCAGCTGTGTTTACATTTTAGGTCATATTTGGGGTCACAAATTAGTAGCTCCATTTTTTGAATTCGTAACTAAAGCAGGGGCGAAGAATTTTTGTAAAAACTAAAATAAAAAATATTTTACATGAAAATAAAAATTATCGAATTTTTAAATTTTAACACTTGCTTTAAAACCGTCATCAGTGATAGTTTAAGCGGGCCGTGGATTAGTACCCCCTTTCCGACTAACCTTGTATAACAAATTAATTATCAGAGCAAAAGAAAGAAAAAAAACATAAGTAACTTCAAGTAACTTCAAGTTTACTAAAACTTTACCTACTTAAAATGTCCAGCGAAAATTACACAACTTTGTTTTTCAACCTTGTCCTATGCAAGAACCTTGTGTTAAATAAAGTAGAGGGAATGTAACGGGTTGAAGCAAAACAGGCAGAAACCCAACTTCCCGAAACCGGAGTTTGATTAAAAACACTCGAGCGAAACGCCTTAAGGCTTACCCTGACGTTTTTCTCTTTAGATTTGTTTTGTGAATTAATTTAAAGCTTTTCCCGCAAAATCTTCTGGGTTGTTTTATACTCCTTGAATACTTAGGTACTTAGTGCTTGAATTTCAGAGCACCTAGAATATTTTAAAAAGTTTATTTTGCGACAAATTCCGTTATGAAGTGTTAATTGTCGTTGAGGCGTAAGGAAACTTATTCTTCTTCATTTTTTAACTTTTAAAGTGATTACGAAGTTTTTCCCTAGTCACTAAAACACTAATTATGAAGTTATCTTACGGTGGACTGCTTTTTGGAATGTTTAGTAATTGAATTTCAGATCTTTCATGGCGAGTACAGCGATATTTTTGCGTCCATTATCGCATTATTATTTTTTGTACTGGCTTACCATCCGTGGGCCACTAGGGTCTGGTTGAAAACCAGCGCCAGGCATTCCGTCTGGCATATGCTGAACCAGCGCCTTTTCAGCGCAATTTATATTCTAAATAGGTAGTGTTAATTATGTTATTATTATATGTTATTAATTTGTGCTGAATAAATGATTTTTCTTTATTTCTTGCTTCTTTCTTTCTTTCATTATTGTAACTTGTACTCCACGGTAGAAATTCACAATATGATGTTGTTGTACTGACTAACCTATTCCCAAATATGTTGGGGTCAGCTTCCAATCTAATCAGATGCGACTGAATACGAGTATTTTACACGGAGCGACTGCCATCAAACCTAAATACGGTGCAATGACGATATCCTAAGTTAAGACCGCCGGGGGGCGCGAGACGAACTCCGGCCACCCTGGTGTGTGGCCTGCGGGCGGCGGGTTAGGGGATTCGTCGCCCGACCAGTAACAGGCCCGAGAAGGTGGCGCGCCGTGTTCCACGCGCGCCTCTCGGGAGGACGTGGAGCAAAGCCCCAAAGAAGGAGAGGTCCGCCAGGGGCTGGCGGATCGAGGCTTACCGGAGTTGCGGTGCATGCAGCTGCGAATCCCGTGACCCCGGCCATAGATCAGGAGGAGGAACACTGTGGGTTTTTAGTCGGTAATAGTCCGGCACAACCCTTCGCCTTCCCCGGGCGGAGGGTATCAATGAGGACATAGCCAAGAAAAAAAAAAGTTTAGCCCGTTTGTCAAACTTTCGGGCTTCTGACTACCCGTAACGAATGTCGTAGTTGTTCCTATGACACCCGGGTGATGTGATGCTTTTAATAATGTATACTCGTCTTTAAAGTACAATTTGTATGAGTAAATAATCGAAATAAATAAATGAAACATCTCGCTTGACGTAGAACCTGCCCAAATTGTCGGTCACCACCACAGAGACTGCAGTAGTGACGCTGCTAGAGTTTTTGACGGTCACTGCTACCTAGGGTACTCGTGCTAAAAAACTAGATGGAGATCCGGAAATTCGATGGTCTTAAGACCCTGTTGCCAATAGCAAGGGACAGTCATAAGCACCAATATGTATACCCTCTACCGTAATACCGATTGAATTTATGAAATATTTAACTCCTTCGTTAAGACTTCAAAATGTCGCTACGTACATACATTATGGTACAACTGGCGAGGCGTAAGCTGAGCTTTGTATTTGTGTGAGTGCACATAGAATCGATTGCAAAAAGCAGTATAAATCGGTTTAAACCAAGCAAAGAACGCGTCTGCATTAATTCTCACACAAATGCAAAGCTCAGCTTAGGCCTCGCGGACGGTAATCATGACATGTAAAGCCGTTTCCATAAACCTCCTAAATTATTTTAACTAACATCATCAAGTTATAGCAGCAGTACTTATAGTTAATGCTCGAAAGGTGTCTTACATTCCACTGGTATTGATTATTTAAATCATTTTGATAATTAATCGCCTTTCCCCCTATCGCAATCCCGGTACAAATGCTGTATCTACTGGCAGGAATGGCGCCACCAGAAGTTCGTAGAGCAGTAGCTAGCTCTAGCGAAAGAGCCGAAATCCCCGTTCGGCAAAGATTTAAGAGCCGTAACAGCTTTCCACAGCGTGTCGTCCCACTCTCTGGCGAACGTTCACATGCAAGAGTCCAGTTGTGGCGAGATAAAGCTTCTCTACCCACTCCGTTTGCTGCCCCTTCCGAGGATCTCCCACCTGGGCATGAGTTGCCTTGCCTGACCTGAAAGTCTCTAAATAGAATTCCGACTCAGGTTGGTCGAAGCAAGGAAAACCTGCTCAGGTGGAAATTTGCGGATAACTCAAACCTGGAGTGTAAATGTGGTGCCGTTCCGCAAACTATGGCGCACTTAACGCCTGCCCTGTTACCTGTACGCCACAAGAACTAATGGACGCTATGGATAGTGCTAAACTCATTGCTAAATTCTGGGCCGACACGATGTAGATTGTCGTCGACACGCTAAGAAGAAGAAGAAGATCGCCTTTAATTTATCTCACTTCTGCGCAATTTGCCAAAAGTATTGACTAGTTAAGAGAGATTAAATTTTATTTCACAGACTACTGAATAATTATCCAGTCATCCTTTACAAAGTTTCCAAGTTTTTAGATACTTGATTAAATAAACAGAATGGTGTAAGAATGCTTTTGCCTTTCGATATTGACTTGGATTATAAAAATTATCTTTGTTGTTTCTTGTTTGTAGAAAAATACTTTAAAAGCTGTAGTATTTCCTTAAAAATTAATGATTGTATAATTACTACGATTAGCCAAAGTTAGTTCAGTTCAAAGAACTGAACTAGAAATTAAGGATACATACATCTTTGATATGAATAAAAAATACAAGTGATTTGCGTCGTGCTGTTTATGGTTTTGATATTTAGCAAATGTCCCTACTAATAATTTATGAATGCGAAAGAATTTCTGTCTGTCTGTGACGCTTTCACGCCTAAACCGCTGAACAGATTTTGATGAAACTTGTTACAGAGATAGTCTGAAAAATGGAGAAGGACATAGGCTACTTTTATCCCGAAAACTTTAAATACGCGGATCACGCGATAAACGACATTCACGCGGACGAGGTCGTGGGCGAAGTTTAGTATAAAATAAAATAAAGATAATAATAACTTTTTTATTTAATAACTTATTTACGAAATAAAGTACAGTTACACCACAAGTTAATAATTAAGTCTTAGCTTTAATTACAATAATACCAAAGATATATCTAGATTACTAAGATTATAAATAATTTACACATACTACAGGGTGTTAACGAATTCGTGTAATTCCTTAAAACCACATGATCTACTACTGGTGTAGACTGGCCCCGCACGGGATTTAGCTTGATTAAAAATAAAAAAATAAAATTCTTTTTTTTTCATGCGGCTTTGTTACCGATCATATCTAAACCACCTAATAAGGATTCAGTAAAAAAAAAGATTTTTTTTTTTGCAAAAAAATAATTTTATTTTTGTGAACATTTCGATGCCACGCATAAATTAATAAAAGTATGGTAACACGGCTGGCAGGAACGACTAACGCGATATCGCTCTTTGCAGTCAGATAACTCGAGGCTCTAAGAAGATTCAGAAATTGAAAATCAAAAAAAAAAAATATTGGTTTATTTTCGAAAATTCCCATTTAGGTAGGGTTAATCTGTGTCACCAATAGATCACGCGGTTTGAAGGAATTACACGATTTCGTTAACACCCTGTATAACATAAGATAACGACTATGTACACACGGTATTCCAAGGTAAGTATCCACCTAAATGACCATTTGGTTCTGAGAACAACAAACGTGTAACTAAGGCTGCATGTTATGTTCCACAGCTCACATTACAGCACAACAAAATTTGATGACGACATCAAGCGTCGTGTATTTCTGAGAACTGTTTTACTTCGAAACTAGTTGTATTTATGATTAGTTACTGTTTACTTACGTGCATTTTTCGGGATTGCCGGAGTAGTTTCGGACCCCTTAATCATGAGCTGACCTCGCTGCGTCCCCAAAAATACACGTGAGTAAACCGTAAAAGTGGTTACGCACTGCATCCGATCCGAATCCGTGAAAATACGTTCCGAAGTAGCCATAGAACTATTTGTATGGTAGCTTACGCACTGCATCGATCCGTCATCCGATTTCTATCCGTCATCCGTGAGTCTCCAATTCGGAAGAAATATTGACGGACCGAAGTAGCCGTAGTAATGTTTGTATGAACGCTTTCGCACTACCTCGGATTCAAATCGGACATAATTCGGCGCGGCTCGACAGCGGGGAGGGACGTGGGGTGGAGGGAGTACTGATGTGATTAGTGATTTTCACGGATTCGGATCGGATGCAGTGCGTAAAGCAATATCCGAATTCGGTCCGAGTTTTTTATATCCGTATTTTCACGGATTCGGATCGGATGCAGTGCGTAATCGCTCTAACTAATCACTACATAGTATAAAACAAAGTCGCTTCCCGCTGTCTGTCTGTCCCTATGTATGCTTAGATCTTTGAAACTGCACAACGGATTTTGATGCGGTTTTTTTTTAATAGATAAAGTGATTCAAGAGGACGGTTTATATGTATAATACATGCATATTATAGTGGAGAAAAACACGGAATACGCGATAAACGACAACCACGCGGGCCGCTGGTGACCTCTAGTCATAAATATGAGTGTGTCTTACGAAAGTTATTATACAAAAAATATTCAGAAGAATTGAGAACCTCCTTCTTTTTGAAGTCGGTTAAAAAGACATTAATTGCATCGTGTTGTTTTGTGATATATACATATAATACATATTTATATAAAAATGAATTGCTGTTCGTTAGTCTCGTTAAAACTCGAGAACGGCTGGACCGATTTGGCTAATTTTGGTTTTGAAATATTTGTGGAAGTCCAGGGAAGGTTTAAGTGGTGAGAAAATATGGAAAAGTTACGAGGAAAATTGTAAAAACAACAATTTTATATTCCCATACAAACTGTTCCTAGCTGTCAAACATTAATTTGATGTTCGTCCCGTCAGTACCTACGGTAAACTCGGGTTCCCTCAAATTAAAGCACGTATTAATTATGGGTTTCGAATCGACAAAATAATTATATCCACAATATTCGGATTATCGCGTATTTAGATTTTAAAAATGCAAATTAGTGTCACACTTATTTTCTCTAAGTGGCATTGCAACGCATGCCATGCGTACGCATGCCTACAGCTAGTTCTTAATAATTATCTCGGCGCAGTGAACCAACAAACCTGAAATATAATATTAAAACATAGTCTGTATAACTGTGGTTCTCATGTAATGTCAGAGAGAGTTGTCAACTCGAGCGTTGTAGCACTCGATGTTCAATGTGCAGACCAGTAATTTCCAATAAAAAGCTCAACATTTTTTCATTTCGATGGCTGCCGCGTACGGAAGTACAGATATCGATGATTGGGGTTCATTATTATAATAACCCATATTACCAATTTTTATCTATCTGTTTGGAGGGAACTAAGAAAGCACTGAATTAATTTGGGATAGTTGGAGTTATTTTATGCATATTGGTATGTCTACACCAGTGCGCTTTCATGCTCATCTTACGCTTTCAACTTTCAATTCCTCTTGCGTCAAGCGCATGCAATATTGATTGCCTTAAGACGCATGCAGCTTATCGTCTACACCGGTGCGCCTCGGTCAGTCGTCAGTCGACATACAATAGACGGATTAGCGTGTGCTAGGGGCATGCGGTTTTGTTGAACTAGTATTAAGGCATGCGCTATTGCATGCGCTATGGCGCTTCACGCATGCTTCAGACGAAGACGCAAGATGAACATTTATTGATATACATTTATATGTAGATATTGATTTATTGTCGGTGGGGCGACTCAGGCTGTGGTGATAATGACGTTGAAGGTTTTAATGTACCTTTATTCATTCTTAGCACCCAAATTTTGATTTCATCCAGATAATTCAAACACACATTCAAATTCAAACACACAAGGTTGTGAGGAAACTCCTATTCTGCACTACTCTCTACTGCACTATCTTGAAATCTGCTCATCATTCTACAAAACTTTTAATAAGGGAAAACTGGGAATTCGTGAAAAAAAACGCTGTTTCACATTATTTTGTTAAGCAACATTGATTATGACGACGACTGTGGTCTAGTGGTTCGAGTGTCGGACTACTGAGGCCCAATTCTCCTAAAATAAATTGTTGCCAAACGCAATCGAACCACAACCGTCAGGCAGTTTTTGTTTTAGAAAACGGCTTAGTAGGCGTTTCGGCCGCTGAGTTTCGTCCGATCCGGCCGAAACACCCATTTAATTATTATTAATATTTTTGAGTGGCGTTACGGACGATACTTTTTTTGAAGCAAATTTTGTACGGTCAGAATGAAAAATCTTAGGCAGGGTTATATTATTGAAGTAAAAGTCTGGGAATTGTTGGACAAAGATAAAGTTTAATATAGAATTACAACAATCAACAGTAAACATGATAAATCACAACAATCAGTCTTTAAATATCAAATAAAAAGCGTATAATAAGAATTATAAATGTAAACAACAATAATCAGTCTTATATATCAATTAAAAATAAGAATTATAAATGTAAACAACAATAATCAGTCTTATACAGGGTGTTAACGAATTCGTGCAATTCCTTAAAACTGCATGATCTGCTACTGGTATAGATAGATTTACACCACAGGGGAAATAGTGCCAAAAAAAAAAAAATTTTTTTTTCTTTCCATTTGCCTTAGTGATCGAATCTTATCCACCTAATAAGGATTCAGTAAAAAAATAAGACTTTTTTTATTTGATTGTACATTTCGATTTATCCATGGCCACAAAGTAAAATAGGTATTATTTGATTATGTTTCTGACGTTACTTTGCCTTTAAAAAAGAATTCGTCCGAAACACCACTCAAAAATATTAATAATAATGAAATGGCTGTTTCGGCCGGATCGGACGAAACTCAGCGGCCGAAACGCCTACTAAGCCTAGAAAACTTTCAAAAAGATTGATTTTGTTTTTTGTGTCAAACAATTCGACAGCTTTTGAAATTGTGAACTGTCTGAATGAACGATTCGGCCTTGGTTCGGTTGTGATTTATCAAGATTTATTTTAGGAGAATTAGGCCCCTGATCACGAGGTCGTGGGTTCGATTCCCACACGATATAAATTATGTGATGAACATAAGTGTTTGTGTTGGTCTGGGTGTTTCTTAAGCATGTATTTACAAAAAAAAAGTATCTAAGTATTAAATCCATTGTCTAGTACCCATAGTTCAAGCTCTGCTTAGTTTGGGACTAGATGGTGCTGTGTAAAAAATGTCCCAAATATTTGTTTATTTATTATTATTTTCTATGGAATAGCAGTTTTTTACGAATTTAGAGTTTGTCCCATTAAAATTTGTACAGAATAATGAGAAAGAAGGGTAAATGGTTTTCGGATGTAAAACTACTAAACAGTCATGCTCTATAATAGTTGCAACATTGTTTTACTCGTAGTATTGCCACTACTGGCCATTTTGCGTAAAGCTTCATGCACAAGACAATGGAGCATTGCATTGTAACTGCAGCATATGCAAATAGAACGAAATTACACACCACTTGGGCAGCTTTACTGAGAATATCTGGATATCTAAATGACATGCGCTACTGAACATCGTCGTTGCTTTGACCGGTACTGAAAAATACTACAAACCTAATTAGCCCATTACTTTCCCACTGCTGGGCGTAGGGTTCTTCTTAGAATGGGAAGGGTTTAGCTTACCATACCCAAAAAACTGGTTATACAGCATGTAAGGGTAAACACCGTTATCACTCAAACCGTGACTTAAATATAAAAATATAGGACAGAGTAAAAAAAATATACATATACGCGCGAGAAATGAGCGACGCGGCGGCGCTACGACGCGGCGTACACAGACTCGCTAACGAGACAGCTGACTGACTGGGGTAGCAAACTGTACGGGCCCGTGCGTCGGGCCACGCGGCGAGTACCCCGCGCCGTCCCGTAGCTTGTTGCCCCCGCGCATAGGGTGAAATGCTTTTGAGGAAAAATGAAAATTTTATAAAAAAAAAAAGTTTGTTATTTTTCATTGATTTTTTCGTTCTATAAATGAAACCAAACCACTGGTTTCAAGGATAACGGTGTTTACCCTCACAGCCTGTATACTGCGAGTTCAGTATAATAATGCCTTCACGACGCTGTTGAGGCTTCCTCCTTATTGTAGTGCGTCTGGGATGTTCGCGGATGCGCATACAGACGATTACTTCGCGGTCATGCGCAATAAAGTGGCATCTGTAATGCACAGAGTGAGAGGAAGCAACAATAGCGTTCTGAAGGTTTTTGCAAATAGGTTAGAAGGGCCTACAATGGATAGGTTCATCAAGCTACATGTTGGACATGGGGCTTGATAAGTCTTCCTGTGATTGTGAGGTGTTTGTTCTGTATAATTGTGTTTGTGTGTCTAATTGTTTCAACTAACATAGTTCCTAAGAAATTGTAATACTAACACGCTGTGGGCCTTTGATGTCCGAAAATAAAAACTTTTTATTTTTTATTATGTAGTCGTTAGTGTACCACGCTAGCTTGCAAGCCTAACATGCGCAGCGCGATATAATTTTGTCTTCGCATTACCTTAGATAATCCGTACATTATCTCGTCTTGGCACGAGATAATCCGACGACAAAACTTTCTCTTGCTGCACATATTGCGGTACGGGTTGGTGGACTATACACACCATTGAAAACTTTTTTTTAAGGCTTCTCTTTTCTGCTATTTTCCCTCACGATGTATTCCGCTGTTTAACACAAGTAATAATAGATTTCTGATCGGTACATGAATTTTAAAAGTCAGAGGCACGGTCTCGTTTCGATCTCAGACCTCATACATGAACGGCAAACGTTCAACCGCTAGCTTATCACGGCTGTTTTATAGGAATACCGCTGGCCGTAAAATGGCTACACGCCAAATTGCCTCAACTGATTTTCTGTACAATGTGCAAAGAGGTTTATTTCAAAGATGGTTTTAAATACCGTTAATATATTTATCTGATGCAATAACGCCCTGGCGGTATAGGTAGCGTTTATTTGCTTTTTTCTACTGTATTTTTTGGAAAATCATTTATCATCTAAATTACAATAGACCCATATTCGTCCACCCTTTACCGCTTCCTAGTGTTTATGCTGTGAAGGAAGCGCAGCGCAAAAAAACTCCCTAGCAACTGTTTTTTCCTATCTTAATAATTTGGGCAGGTAGTATTTTTTATTGTAGGTATGCAATAAAAGGTCTTACTTTAATAGTCCACGTTACTAGCATAGCACAGCGCATTATTGAATACTGAAGATAATGTAGGTTTACTAAAAATTAAATCAGTTTTATACTTTATTTTGACATAATTATTTAATAAAGCAATTATTTCATTACTGACTGTTTTTTATATTGTACCTAATAACATCCGAACAACAAGAAAGTTTTACTTTTTCTATTGTTTTGCCATAAATGTTCCTTGTGCTCCGTTTCTACGCAACTGGGCAGTTATTGACGAGACCTGAAGGATCTCCAGCCAATGGTGGGAAAGTAAAATACTTAACCTAAGCTAACTAAGTACTTATACTACACTAACATCATGACTACCTGCAACAACAGCACTAAGGGCGACCCCTAGTGGGACTCGGACCTCGGCTTCGGGCGACGTGCTGGCGGGAGGCTGGGGGGAGACAGCTTGATGAGGGCTGAATTATCGGTGTGACTGCGGAGTCTGAAGAGATGACCGGCTCTACGACGTGAGAGCTCGGTGAATCGTCACTGGCGGCGCGGCGGTGTGAAGTCGCGACAGGCCTCGCCGGTGTAGACGGTAATGGACGCTGAATAATGTGCTGGTCGATTTATTCGTCTCCTGGAGGAGGATAATTTCGTCATCGGGCACTTAAAGTATGTGCTTCGGACGGCGTACTTTGCTGATGAGAGAAGGACTGTAGTCGGCCGCTGTGGCGACTAGGGGGTTTGGATGGCGCGGGGTAGTGTCGAAGTAACGCTTGGAAATGCGTTTGAGATGTTGCCTGATGGTCGGCATTTTTAGATCGAGATGGTAGCAAGAAAATGGCCTCGTGCTTACTGATAGGTTGCGTGCACGGATGTTATTACACCTTAAAGAACCCGTAAAATAATGGATTGATTCATAAAAAAAAAAATTACTGAAGAGTTATTTATACCATCAGATTTATTTTTTCGTGGCAGATACTTCGTCTTCAGCCCTCAGACACTATGCAAAATATCGTAGATTATTAAAATAAGACCTTAAATAACCTCATGAGTGAGTAAATATTGAAGGAAGATTGGCAACCGATTGATCACGCCAGACAGAAAATGATTCATCTTCGTGCCAACGTACAGACGATCAAAGCATTACACATGATATTATTAGGTAAAAATAATTATATATCTGTTGGAAGAGATTTGTTAGAAGAGATAAGTACAGCCTTTATATTTTTAAGCTATTATCCATGTAATTTATTTTGTTGTATACAGTGTGTTACATAACAGAGAGCGTTTCGTTAAACCCGATAATCTACATCATTAATAGATTTAAATAAAAATACAACATATATTCGAAAAAAAAATTAAAAAAAAAAAAAAAAAAATTTGAGATCGGCCTGTTTAAAACCAAAGAAAGAAAAGATAGACAAATGTGCATGTACAGTATGCGTTGCTTTTAGGTACCAAGTTTTGATTTTTTGTGTTTTTTTTTTTGTTTTGGTTGTGATTTTTTTTTTTAAATATATACGGGCACTACAGTATTTCTGGTTAACGGGAACGTCTTCCGTTAGTTAACATGCTATATATCAATCTGTCTATCTATATAAAAATTAAACGCTCTTCGTTTGTAAGCGTATCACTTCAGAACAGCTGGACCGATATGGCAATTTTTTTGTAATGTTCGTAATAGCCCGAATTAGGTTTTGTGGAAAGAAAAATTAGAAAAGTTGCCCATAAAATTGGTAAATTCGGGAAAAACTGCGAGTGAAGCTGCGGGTAACATCTATAGACACAAATATATATTTTGATACTGTCCTGCCAAGCTAACATGCGGTGGGATATAATATTGTCGTCACATTATCTCGTGCCGGGACGAGACTTGCTGAAGAAAGCTATCGCCCACAGGTATTCAAATGTATACCTAATATTTAATCTCTTTGGTTCTCTCTCTTTCCTAAGTTTATGAAAGTACGACGGAGTTTAAAGAACCTAGTAGCAGTCGGTACAGATATCCCCTGAAGATGACGTTACATAATGAGCGTGTCTGTCAAAATGGTGGTCACGTCTCACTACGGCCTATCCGACAACCCTCTTGAATGTACGGACACGTGCCATCAAGAGGGGGGAGGGATCGCCGACAAATTGCAGTGCTCCACTCCGGGATTATTCCGGATATACCGGCGAACATATTACCCGGATATTTCTCACCGGGACGCTCAGTGAGTGATGCTCCACCGTGTTTCGGTTTCGCGCTTAATTATTTTGTAGCGCGAAGTTTTACGCCGGCTTCCTCTTGTTTAAACCCAATATATTGCAAGCACTTCAGTTTGCGTTCAAGATTTGAGCGCTTGTGTAAGTATATTGTAAGTCGACTTAACTTAGCAGTTAGCGAATTGAGTTTATGGCTTCTACCGCAGCTTTTGCTTTAACTATTGTAGGTGCTCGTAACTTGCTAGCTTTCTTGCTAACGGTATAGAGTAGTCAGCGTAAGGGTGCCTTTCCACCAAAGATGTGCTATGCAACGTTGCTATAGATGTGTTTGATATCCACCAATCATATTCATTGGTCAACATAGTATAGCATTGGTGGAAACTGATTCAACTAAGCTACGTTTTTTTTATATGGAAGGATGCGTGATGTGGATGCGTGCTATGGATGCGAGCTATGAATGCGTGCTAGGGATGGTTGCGAGTGGTGTAACTCTAAGCAGAGCATGTGCTGCCGCTCCCCGTACCTTCCCTATTGTCGATACGTCGCATAGCTCGAACTGCGCATCTTCCTCGCACAGCTACTTAGCTTAGCAGTGGCGAAGGCTCCATATAACTCGATTCCTATCGGCTTCCCTTTCGAAACGAGTAGTTTCTGGAATTCACGCATCACACTTGAGCAAGGTAAGCATTTTTTGGTCCGGCTTCCCTTTTAAGAAAATTCACCCTTCGCCACTGTAGCTTAGCATCAGTGGAAACGGTCACATAGTTTTGTAGCTTAGATTTTACATTCTCGCAGCATAGCTGCATAGCACATCTCTAGTGGAAAGGCACCCTAAGGCTGAGCATCCACCAGAGCTGTGCTAAGCTGCGTAGCGAGGAATGTGTTTTGTAAGCACCAATAGAATCACTTAATTTACCTAGCTTCGCTCTGCGCAGCTCTGGTGGATATGGGCTTAGCGGACCGAGGTTTTTGTTCATACAAAACAAGCGAGAAATGCGAGCGTGGGATGTGTTGCGAGGAATGTGTTGCAAGGAATGTGTGCGAGGAATTGAAAATATGCGCCTACAGTCAGTCATTAGATAGTGTTTGGAAGAGGTAGATGATCATTTTTACACATTACGCATTACACATTCCTCGCACAGCTCTGGTGGAAAGGGTCACACCGTTTCACATCCTCGCTACACATTTTCGCACCGCACATTTTCCTTGCACAGCTCTGGTGGATGTCCACCCTAAAGAGTCTCACGTGCTTTATCAATGAGTTTCAGGGAAATCAAGTTTACGCAGGGTATAGTATGAATGTCGTGGTGGCCCGGAGGTTACAGACGCGCTTGTTAAGCACCGGGTTTCGGGTTCAAGCCTAGGCATGTACCAATGTGACTTTTTCAATTTCATATATACTTTCTTAGATAATCTAAGACGCCACTGACATACGGTGAAGGAAAACATATCGTGAGGAAACCAGTGGCTGTAGACATTATGGCAATCGATGATCGCTAGAAAATAGAAACGACAATGAGATTGTACTTGATTGACATAAGCTTTCGACCGGTCAAGTGATCTATTATGTCATTTCCATACATTTAATTGGCGTATCTATTCTCTGGCGATCATCGATTGCCATTTGTCTACAGGCACTGGACTTTTAATAGTCTGAAATCGTCAACCCGCAGTGAGCAAGCGTGGCGATCAATGCTCGTTCCTTCTCTATATGAGAAGAGTCCTTTGCCCAGCAGTGGGACAGTTAAAGGCTAATATTTATTTATTTATAGTATGAGTTGTCATGCTATACCAGTTTTGATCAAATGTACTGCTTAAAGATGGTCCTTGCGGATCGTTTCTACTTAACCGGGCAGTTATTGGCGAGACCTGAAGGGTCTCCAGCCAATGGGAGATGCTATACCCTACAGGCTCGTGTATAATAAACAACCGTGTGGATCATACTATTTGCAAGGTTAAGCTACGCTTGCCGCGGTCAGTCCGTGGATGGGTGACCATTTGTTACACTTAGGCCTCCGTGCCTCGGAGAGCACGTTAAGCCGCCGGTCCCAAGTGTCATACAAATACCTATGACAGTCGTTACACGTTGTAAGAAGCCCGAAAGTCTGACAACTGGTCTAACCTTAGAATATCGGCATTGCCCAGTGACTGGGTTGCGGAGGTCTGATGGCAGTCGCTTCGTGTAAAATACTGGTATTCAGCAACATCTGGTTAAACTGGAAGCTGACCCCAAGATTATTGGGAAAAGGTTATACAGAACAGTATGAGTTGTCTTCACACAAACACAGAACAATTTTATGTGGACAAAAGTATCGTTACTTGTGGGACTGACGATACTCAAGTACGTCCGGCATACCCTAGGTAGACAACCTCGCTACCAACCTTGCTGAATGCCAATTTTCTTATCACGGCATGAGCTATTCTCATATACCTCGTACCTTCTTCTTCTTCTCTCGTATCAGTAGCTATACGAAAATAGCTCATGCTGTGGTGAAATGATTAGCCAGTCAGTAAGGTTGGTAGTAGGGCTGACTGCCCAGGGTGCGCCGGACGTACTTAAGTATCGTCACTCGTGAAGACTCTTTTTATGCACCCCAAAATACCTCGGACTGAAACGAGAGAACAAGAAAAACAATTTTATCTCTTAAATCATGTCTTACGATTCTCAAAGGAAGATATAGGAACGCCACATTCTTAGCAAAAACCTATAACGGAACAATATTTCACTGATACGAACACAGTGCCAAAAACAGCATAATTTAGACATCACATCAAAAATACATCCATCATCAAAGTTCCAAGCAAATCTACATACAGGGTGTAAACGAATTCGTGTAATTCATTCAAATTGCGTGTTCTACTGGTGACCCTGATTCACGCTACAAGGGTTTCGACAGAAAAATAAAATAAAAAAAAAAACTGTATCTGAGTAACTTTAGCGCCCCGAGTTAACTGACTACGCGGAGCGATAACACGCTAGTCGTACCCGCCAGTGTCGCCTTGCTTCAATTTATTTATGCATGGTATCAAAATGTCTGACCAAATAAAAAAATGTTTTTAGAAAAAATAAAACCTTTTTATTGAAAACTTGTTAAGGTTTAGAAACGATAACTAACCCCTACCACAACAAAAAAAGATTTTTAGTATTTATTTTTAATCAAGCTGAATCCAATGAGGCTTTAATTACCATTAATAGATCATGTGGTTTGAAATAATGACACGAATTCGTTTACAGCCTGTATAGACAAATGTGAAATATTGTAGTGTCAAAAAATACGGGTACGCTACATTACCGGGACATAATACGTCATTACTATTCAGTAGTCATACGACGATCGGTCATGATAACCCACGCACTGCCGTAGTGCCTTCAAAAGTACTGGCAGTAGGCCAGACTTAATGCGGGAAATGATTTAAGAAGAACATAATTTTATTTAAGCCAATGATATTGTTGCGTTCAGTCTTGATTTAGGTGTTTTGTTATTCTAATTTTCTTGTGCTGTGCTATATTTTATATTTAAATTTTATTTCTTTATATCGGAATAGAAGAAAAGATATTATGTATCTATGTATATAAAAATGAATCCCTATTTCCCTTGGTCACGGCAACACGCGTGATCGGCTGGTGATCGGCTGGACCGATTTCGCATTTTTTTTTTTTAGTTTTGTTCGTAAATTTTTGTCAGTAGAATGTTTTTATGAAAGAAAAATTTGGTATTAAAAAAACTAAAATATCTTAGTATGTCCATATTCTTCATTTCTTTACCGCATGCATGAAAATGGTTTTTATTTGGTTTCTGAAGATAGGTAGTAGGTAAGTAGTAGGAGAAAGTGCATTGCAACACATGCCGGGTACAGCTAGTTTTAGAATAAAAAAACAAAAATGAAGATCGCTTCGAAAATAAGATAGATAATAGAATCTACCTAAAAACCAATAACACTGCCCATGGCGCGAGTTTACAAGGAAGGCTTGTAAAGAAATTCGTGTAAGTAATTCTATATATGACACGATCTATTTATTACCGTATAGATTACCACCGCATGGGATTTAGCTTGATTAAAAACAAAAATCTTTTTTTTTTTGTATCTGCGTTAAATCTCGTGTAGGGTCTATCTATGTCACCAGTAAGTAAAACACGCGATTCGAAATAATTACACGAATTCGAATACAGCCTGTATATTTCGGCTGTCCCATTTCAAAATCTAGTAAGGGCTTAAAACGAAATTTTACAGGAGAGCGCATAAACGTAAAATCGGTCAGCCTTTGAAAAGTATTTATGTTAGGTAAAACCATGTGGTTAAAGTGACTTACTAGGTTTTAAAGTGATCAGAGTCAGTGAATGGCACTTACTAGGTATAGATGCTTAAATACATCATCATCTACCTAGCCTTTTCCCAACTATGTTGGGGTCGGCTTCCAGTCAAACCGGATGCAGCTGAATATCAGTATTTTACATGGAGCGACTGCCTATCAGACCTCCACAACCCAGTAACTGGGTAATACGATAGTCTTGGTAAGCCTGGTTGTCAGACTTTTTGGCTTCTGACCAACAGTAACGACTGTCAAAGATCTACAAATGACAGCCGGGACCAACGGCTTTACGTGCTTTCCGAGGCACGGAGGAAACTCGCTATGGTAAATGGTCACCCATCCACAGACCAACCTCGGCAAGCGTGGCTTAACCCGGAAGATCGGTCTATGCGGCTGTAATTATTTAGCCACGAGCTCCTTCATATGCTTAAATGCTTAAATACATATACATACAGAAGCTTCAGATGCTTAAATACATATATCTGCTTATTATGAGAGTTTTCAACGCTGGTGTTTTTGTATTTGGTAGAGACTTTGTAGGTTAGCAAGATTATGCAATAAAATGATATTTGTAAGTGTCCCTTACCAGGTTTTGAAATGGGACAGCCGATTTGTGTCTTTTTGTTACGAGTGTGTAAGAGAGGTAGGTACATTCTATTATAGTACGCTGATGAAAACCATTGCTGTTTTAATTTGCAAACTCGTACAACGGGTACAGATCAGCTATGTACCAGTTGTACTTAGTGATTAGCCGTTTAACCCCCAAATAGCCTGTATTTTAGCGGCCTCCGTAATTTACATCAATGAACGTAAAAACTGATAGTAATAAAAATGTTGTACTACATGACAAAGTATTTACATTAAAGTTGTAAGTAAAAATAAACATCATAAAAATATTAAAATATGATTTTTATATCGTCAAATGACATTATTTACATTTTAATTAACGAGTCTAATTTAAGTTCCAAGAATAATTTTAATATTAATAGTACGAGAATAATAAATACTTTTTGCATTTTTTGTTTTTTACGTCTAGACGTGTTTTAATGCAAAACTCAATAAAGGTAAAAGTAATATTGCAAAATTCGTCAATACTTCGTAGTCTTCGAAGTAAAGCATCATAATATATGTCTGGCAATATACGTATTGCCAAAAATCCAACTTGATTAGATGTTTGTTTGACCTTTGACTTTATAACATGAAACAGTTTTTTTATAAATATGTTTCTGTACCAGTCGTTATTTCAATATTAAATTAACAGTAGGTAGACGCTTTTTATGTAAAATATAACGTCATGTGTATGTGAGAGCCAGAGGGGTATATCCCTTTATATCTCTGTTACTTGGATTTGTATGCTTCATGTTCGACCCTGTTTGAGCTTACCACGAGGTACAAGGGTGACGCAATCAAGTAAAAAAAAAAAAAAATATTAATACCGTAGTGGAGGAAAAATACACGTAAAACTATTAATTATACAGTAGGTGCCAGAATAAATTAATTATAGAGCAAAATATTCACAGACCGAAAAGTTCAAACTGATAATTACCGTTGGTCTCATAAACTTAAATCTTCAAGTGTAACTAATAGACACTCAATTAAAATCCTTTTAAAGACTAAATTAATTACTGAAGATACTGGAAGTTTACAGTTTACTGAAATATTTGTTTTGTTGATTTTTTAGTGTAGGTATAATTACTATTTATGATTATTTACGGTTTACTCACGTGCATTTTTCGGAATTGCCCGACCTGTTTCGAACCCAAACAGAGCCCCTAATCATGAGCTGAACACGCGGCGAGGTCGCGAGTTGAACGATTCTACTACTGTTTGACCCGAAACTAGTCGGGCAATCCCGAAAAATGCACGTGAGTAAACCGTAAATAATATATATACATATTATTATAATAAAACAGTAAAAAAACTGTGTCTGTACATTGAATATATTAAAAAAAATGTTGAGGGGTTAAGAAACAGTAACAGAGCACGAATCCAAAAAAAAATCTATCTGTTTGTCTGTGTGTCTGTTTGTTTGTACACGCTAATCTTCGGAACTACTGGACAGATTTGAATGTTTTTTTTTGTTGTATAGATATTATGCCTAGGCAACATATAGGTTATAATTTATCTTGGAAACTTGAACACCTGATGCAGAACTGCAACAGACCAACTAAACTACAAGAGATACAAAAATGGTACCACAGCAAAAATTGTTCCACGTGATGAGCATTTTCTGCTGAGAGAATAAATTTGAAGATCTGGAACACCTGATGTGAAACTCCAAGAGCCCAGCTACACTATAACATATATATAGGAATGACGTCTGAGCAAGAGTTGTTCAACCTGATAAGCACTCTCTGTTGACGTATAGAAATCGAAGATCTGGAACACCTGTTGTGGAACTCCAAGAGCCCAGGCTACACCATAACACATATAGGAATGACGTCTTAGCAAAAGTTGTTCGGTCTGATGGGCATTTCCTGTATACTTATAAAAATCGAAGATTAGAAACATCTGGTGTGGAAATCAAAGCTATCACTAATTTCACTGTATAATTATAAAATAACATAAGCTGGGAGTACCTCCACGCGGTGAAGGCGGTAACAGTTTAGGATTGATTTTCGAAGACGATGGTATATCATTGAAAATTTGACTCTACTGGCCAAAACTCCCATTTTTTTTTTCGAATAAATGTACCTTCGGGCTTATGTTATTTGAGTGTTTAGTTTCCTTTTCCATTTATCTTCGTGACACGGTAGCCTACCCGGTAACGCAGGGGAGCAGTCACTTAGATTTTAATTGATCAGGTATCTTCACAATAAAACTATAACCATGCGTAGAAAGAGGTCAAATCTTTCCCAATGTTTCAAAGGAGCTAAACGTTTAAGGATCATAAGATACCAAGAATCAACCGAAGAGCGTCAGGAGAGATTTGATGCTGTTCGAGAACATCAGGCTGCAACTCGCTCCGTGGAAACCTCTTCGGATCGCGAAGCACGCCTGCGTTCTCAGTGTATTTACGCATCTACATCCAGGTCTCTAGAAACCAGTGAAGAATATGATGCGCGACTGACCGCTGATCGTGAACGTCATGCATTGTCTCGCGAGTCGGAGACGTTCACGGAAAGAGAATAACGCTTGAGTTCTCAGCGTATATACACATCGACTTCGAGGTCTCTAGAGACAAGTGCGGAACTTGATGCGCGACTGACCGCTGATCGTGCAAGTCATGCATTTCTCGCGAATCGGAGACGTTCACGGATAGAAAATTGCGCTTGAGTTCCAACCGTATCTACGCATCGACTTCTAGGTCTCTTGAGACAAGTGGGGAACGTGATGCGCGACTGACCGCTGATCGTGAACGTCACGCATTGTCTCGCGAGTCGGAGACGTTCACGGATAGAAATGGCGCTTGAGTTCCAACCGTATCTACGCATCAACTTCTAGGTCTCTAGAGACAAGTGGGGAACGTGATGCGCGACTGACCGCTGATCGTGAACGTCACGCATTGTCTCGCGAGTCGGAGATGTTCACGGATAGAGAATTGCGCTTGAGTTCTCAGCGTATCTACGCATCTGCTTCTAAGTCTCTAGAGACATCAGACGTTTCAGATCTCCGATTTTGACGACCCCGTTGTCGCTGGCATAAGCAACAGGATCCGCGTACGAAGTCGCGGGCAGAAGCTAGTTATTATAATAAATGGAATATCAATACATATACATTATTTAGTTGCTGCGACACAATGTTGTTTTCCGACTTCCACGCGGACGGAGTCACGGGCACAGCTAGTCATAAATATGAATTTATCTCACAAAACTTATAATACAAAAAAGGTATAATTACTACTACTATAAGAATAATGTTTTTATTATTCTATGTTTATCTAAATCAAAGTCAGTCTTGTATCTCATTCCGGCCTTTCATTACTCATCCACTAGGCGCAATCCTACAATGTTCCATTTTGTGCACTTTTTCGGATCAAAACGGACACAAAGAAATACTATTGCTAGCGAATAAGCGACATTGTTGAGAGACAATTACCTTTTATTACTTGGTCGCGCGTGTCCTTATTCGTATTTGATTGTAAGCGCAGACAGTGTCTAAGGCGTGAATTACATAGAAGCGGCGGCGTAAGGTGCAGCATTTTGTGCGAAAAAGATTTCAAGCGGAACGACAAAACGTATGAAAGCGACGCGCCTGCGCCTTACGCCGTTTCTATGTAATTCACGCTTATTAAGGAGCACACAAATCCAAGTAACAGAGATGTAGAGGGATTCCCCTTTTTTTTTTCTTCTTTAAATCCTCATGGATGCCCTTCACCCGGGGAAGGCGAAGGGGTATGCCGGACACTTACCGGCTAAAAACCCACGGTGTTCCTTCTCCTGACCCTTGACCGGGGTCGCGGGATTCGCAGCTGCATGCACCGCAACCCCGACAACCCTCGGTCCGTCAGCTCCTGGCGGACCTCTCCTACTGTGGGGCCTAGCCCCACGTCCTCCTGAGAGGCGCGCACGGAACACTCCGCGCCGCCTTTTCGGATGTAGAGGGCTTCCCTATAATATCCTCAGACGACTGAACATAGTAGACTGCTTGGTTGGGATTTTAATATAAGCGTGGTAGCTACCAGGATACCAAAATATGTGATATAATAGTGTGCTTCTAAAAGATATAATTTCGCTTGCATGGATTTCTCACTGTCAAGTTATAACTTTACATGTTGATTTAATAAAAATTCAGACCATTTTCAAGAAATTTAAAGACCCCTATAGCTAATGAATATTATCAATTTATATACCTAATGTCCAATTTTCCCATGTCAAAGTAATCCGATTTGTTCTTCTTTCATGTCGGCATGAGCTATAATTACGAGAAAGCTAATGCCGTGGTGAAAGATTAACCAGTCAGCAAGATGAAAGATGAAGCTGGCTGCCTAGGGTGCGCCGAACATATTGAAATATCATCACTGCAAGCTCTTTTCATGCACTCCAGCATACATTCGATCTGATATTAATTAAAATTAATACTAATGAGTAAACAGAACTAACACTTGTGAGATCAGTTATCTTTTCGACCTCTGGAATGTCTCTGTTTATCCTTACCTATACCTACCATTTCAATATTATTATTAATTTCGTTCAGTATTGGTATAGTATTTTGGTAGGACTTAGTATAGAGTTAGGTTAGACTTAATTTCTTGGTGAATGTGAGATTATATTGTCATTTTGCATAAGAATAAACAGTACAACTTAAACTTCAGTCTAGATTTTTATTTACGATTTACTCGTGTTTTATTTTGTTAGATTCCGTGTACAATTGGAGATATATCATCAGTAAAGTTCTAACAGTGCGGAAGTCAAAAATGGCTACTTTACAAAAGAGTGAAAAAACTATTTAAAATGAGCGTAACCTATGCTGAACGCAATATTGTTTTTACATACATCATTACAAATAAACTCTTTGATGATTTAATAAACCTTTGAAAATTCTAATAATCTTTTTCATTTCAAGTAATATCGTGGCTTTCGCAGTGTTGTCTGTTTTTGTCACAAAATGACTTACGCACTGTTAGAACTTAGCTGACGATATGACTGTATCAGATGACCTGCAGTGTGATTGTCTAGTAAAAACACGTCGCTGTGGTGCGCACTCGTCTACGACCGCAGCGCTGCCGCATTAAGAAACCTGGGGTAACAAAAGGGCAAGAAGAATAATTAGACAACTTAGAAGAACAACTTTAAATAAATATATTGTATAGAAATATTAATAGTCAACAACAAAGTATTTCTAGTTTACTTATGATGAGTAGCAGAATAAAACAGAATTTGCCAGCAGGCAATACAAAAAACGCTCAGCCTATTTATACAATTAAATCAATAAACTAATATACGAGTATATTAGGATAAAAAAAATATGAATGTAAGAAAAAGTCAATAATTTGGCTACAACATTTAAACTATAATGACACAGAGTTACTTTTGCAAACTATGGCTTAATAATAAATAACTTAGTGGTGTAGTTTAGTCACACATGTTCACTAAAAATCTCTCTACACACACACGCAAACACACACGGAGGTACACACACATACACATTAACACACACACGCGCGCACACTTACACACTAACACACACACGCGCGCACACATACACACACATTCAATTTTTCGTAACTTTTTCTTGTATTTTATACCTATTTGTACATTTATAATGTAAGGGAAGTGCGGAGCCTTCGACTACAGGCATTTTCTATGCCTAAAAGGAGATTCCTCGAGAGGCAAATATGTAAACCAAACATAGAATAAAAAGCCCAACGGTTGAACGCTTGCCTTCTATGTAGGAGGGTCTGAGTTTGATACCAGCCCGCACCTCTGACTTTTCGAGTTGATGTGCGGATCATCATTTGATTATCACTTGCGTTAACGGTGAAGGAAAACATCGTGAGGATACCTGCACACCTGAGAGGACTCCAAACTGTTCTCGATAGTGTGTTTAGTCTACCAACCCGCACCAGGCCAGCATGGATGACTAAGGGCTAAATCCTTCTCATTATGATAAGAGGCACTTGCCCAGCAGTGGGACAATTATGTGCTGATGATGATGACTTATAATGAGAATAGCGTCATTATAACACAATGTTTGCTCTTCCCTTGCATATTCCAGGTGAAGACCAATTTCACCCTGAGGGTCGAGCGGTTGGAGTCTCGCCACAATGTGAATTTCAATTCTTTTGTGGTCAGAGCGCCGACTGAACATCTGTCGACCGTTCATGAAGGAGGAATTTTGGTCGAGAGTTGTAGCGTTCCGACGATTTCGGGGCCGGCTGCCAGACACCGCGCGACACACGACGCCGACTCCTCGTGTGAATTAGTGTTTATATTTTATTGTTTATGTATAGTATTTCTATGTTAGTTGTAAGTTTTATATTGTATTGTATTTTGTTAATATGTATTTTTATGTAGTGGTTTCGCCTAGCTACACAAGGAATCCTAGTGTGGAAGCTAGTGCCAAATGTAAGTTTATTTGTTCAATAAAGATTAAATAAATGTTTATACACCGTGAGCCCGAGGTACCCGAAAGATTTTAACCACGCCTTTCTCATGCTATTAAGAGTCAAATGTTATTGCGTGGTCAAATATTTATACATTATTATAAATAATTGTAATGAAGTACAAACATTTATAATAAATCTTTTATTGATATAAAATATGAACATTTCCTTATGAATAAATTAACTTTAGTGCTTCCTTGTAAACAATACCTTAGGTTGAAATGGCAACATTTATAAATTATCGTGTGAGTGGATAAGAAACTTCTCACTTCACAACACTCCCCGTCAAATAAGACTTAAGGCGAGGGGGGTATGGTATGACAAAAGTTGCAAACCCGCGTTCCTGGGACTTGTTACCTACCATAGATATTTTTCGATTTGTGAATTTCATTTAATAATGAATATTTCGAAAATTAAGCTTTTTTCAACAAACTATAAATAGCTTTTCTTCTCCAATGAGGCATCGGAATCGAAGGTTAAAATGTTTCGTATTCCTCGGGCCCACGGTGTATAAAGATTTATTATATAAAAACACTATTTCTACACAATGCTGACAAACAGCCGACGTATATTTCATTATTTTCCTTAAATTTCTAAGCAAAAACCTTAATTAAACGACAAATAAGCTGCATTTTCTTCGTGTTCATCCTCATTTCCGAAGCCGCATCTCACTCAAGTATTTATAGTACATGAACTACGAAGCTTGCGCCGCATACGAAAGCAGGTGAACACAAAATGTCCCGAGGGTGACTTGCACTTAGTCGAACAATACGTGTTGACTCATGATACGGTAATGCGTCAATATGTTATGATGTATCAACAGTACAGAGAATCTTGAAGTGTTTGCTTTGAGACTACGCAATATGAGGAATAAGGTAGATATAGATACAATTTTTGTAGAACAACATGTCGCTCGAATGCATCCAAACAAATGGGCAAAGATCGTCACTCACTGAACGCCTGAAGGAGGACGCCATCGAGATCGACCGTGGCGTAGACGGTGTGACGATCCAGACGTGTTTGCAGGGTTAACAAGGTCAGAAACGGCAAAAATAAGAGATGTTTGGAAAGCAAAAGGGGAGTCCTTTGCTCAGCAGCTTTGTACATTCAATAGGCTAGTAAAAAAAAAACGTATTCACAATGGTTATCATATCAGGTCTGATGGTGACAGAAAAAATAGACGGCAAAATACCTAGAGGCCGAAGCCCAAAATGATGGTCATATCCGAACAACTGTCGATACCAATAAGTGTCGCAATCCATCAGGAAAATGATCGCAACAGATGGAGACAAACCGTGGACAGCAGTGAGGAAACGATTAAGAAGAGAAACATATCAGGCCGTAAACGTCCACTCATGAATTTTTGCTTGCCAATGACCGGTTAAAACGGAAATTGCCATCATCATAACGCTTGGCAGACAGACTGGTGATCGCTGTTTGTTGGTATTAACAGAGGAGGACCTGCCCACAGGTGAGGAAGGGTTTTCTTTGGCGAGAAACACGGTGGTAATAAGTATGTCAATAGTTTCAATGCTACTGAACTCACGAACGATCTACGGTTAAGAAGAACTTTATTTCTCACAAGAATTTACAAAAATTCACTTATTGAGAAATGTACATAAACATTAAATTATAGTAAACATACTGAGCAATACATTAAAACGATTAAACATAATCTACAAATATTATAAACTGAAAGGTGGGTAACTATAAAACAAAATGTTAGTGTGGTTCTTTGCCGTAACAACACGGATACAGTAATAATAAAGATTGCGACTTACTGGATGTGGCATACGTGGTGGTCGTAGGTATAGGTGTAAGAAAGTTGGTTGGAGTGTGGGAATAAATACATTTATGTTTTAATATCGGTTTCGATACAATATATTTATACCCTTATAATTTTATAATATACCTATATATACTTTTATAATAAATGTTTTTAAACTTTCGCGATTTGTGCACATTATAAAATTATTTATTTAATTTTTTTATACTTTTGTAGTTTTATATTGTAGTTTATTTAACTTATATTTATTTATTGTCTGCCGTGCTAATGTCACACAAAAAATATGGAATTAAAAAGGAAATAAATTTTTATTTTTTATATTATTATTCTTTGTACGTGCTAGTTATACGTAGTTTCAGTATTTTTTTAAAAATTAGCATACTTTTAGCTTCTTTTATGTTAGCTGGCAATTTATTGTAAATTTTAACCCCTTCAAACTCGATATTCTTTTTTCCGTAATTAGTTCTGGGTTAAGTTGGGTTTCTTAATTTCATTTTATGTAATTTTTGCTTATTGGAAAAGGATAAGTTGGTGTGAATAGCCTTGTCTAGGATTTTGCGTATTAGTATACACGTGTAATACATATATGTTTGTGTTATGTTCATAATTTTCGTATCAGCATATATCTTTTGAGTCGACGTTCTAAAGGAGGTGGCCAACTTTTTAAGGGACCGTTACCCCACCATCGAAATACATGTACACAAAAAATAATTACTTCATTTCAAAGCGTTTGACCTCAAGACTTACAATATGGAAACAAAAAGCGCCTAGAGGTCCTGTATTTTTTTTAAAGGGCAGCTTTTCTTACTGTACTATAACTTAAATGTCAGGTGTTATTTATTGTTAACATTGAAATAAATATTGTTTAAAAACCTTCAGAAAACGTATTATACCTATGTTCCAAGTTATCCCGATTAGTTTTTAGTAGTTTTGATACTAAACTGCTACTTAATACCAACTACTACCATATATCTGCTGAAATTAAATTAAAGGATTTTTATACCACCTGCATTTCACAATATGTTATCCCGACGCTCAGAATTCCATTATATTACAATTTGAAATAATCGGCTACATTATTATTAATTTAATTTTAATTTTAAGTAGGCACTCTCAGATTATAAAACAGAAGGCAGATAGAGTGACAGGAACAACGTGAGTGCGGCCAAAAAAGCAAATACAAATTCAAAAGCGAATACAATCTCGAGTCAGTATGACACGAAGCGCCGCATTGTTAGGACCTCATCGATAATTTTAATATTTATGATAGTAATGCCATCTTGCGTTTATAAACATTGCAAAAACTGTTCCTAAAAACAAAATAAAGAAGATGGAGTATCTTTTCATAGGTTTTATTGATTATTTATCTATTTGGATATTATTTTACGTGATTATTATTAGTGACATCTTGGAACACAAAACCTTAACAAAAATCATTCGGTGTTGCTTGTTTATATTGAAACCATTTACCCCCTAAGTTAGGAAATAAGTAAAGAATACAGGAATAACGATTTACAAAAATATTTATTTCGATTATAGTGTTTTATTTATCGCGTTTTTTGGTTGGTATGTTTGTAGGTATGTGTGTCCGTTTGTATGTGTCTTCGTAACTAAAACTACTTAATGTATTGTCTGTCTCTAATAATAATCATGTACGTCAGTCGATTTGCCAACATAAAGTAAATATAGCTATCAAAAACATAATTACAACCATTCACGACTATACTAAATGACTGCCATAAATCCACAAAATATTTCTATTTATCATCTTCTATTCTGTAATCTGAGATTAGTAAATTTCTAAAGTAGGGACTTGCATTAAAATACAATCTGACTCAACGGCAGAGATTCACTTTATATACATAATGTATAACTCTGTATGTATCTGCATTTTTCGGAGACAGTAAATTGTTTATTTAATATAATGAAATATTATGGGAATTTTGTCATTATCATGGCAACCGTACACGCACAAAGAGGCAACGTGTTCTTATAGTGCTTTCACGCACACATGTCTACAAACGTGCCTCACATTATGGTTCAGTACAGTCTATCTGCCTTTTGTTTTATAATCTGAGTAGGCACTCAACACGTTTGATAAATATATAATGCATGATATGCTTACCTGTAAGAAATTGGTACACTAGTCTGTAAGTCCATTGAATGTATCTCTTAACTTTGTATTAGTGTATTCAATTGTTGGTGAACCAAATAAATAAAATAAAATAAAAAATCATATTCCTCATCGAACCTAGCTAAAGCACAATTGACACAATTCACAATTATTTAGTCCATAATAAAAGCTGTGAAAATCAGTTTTCAATTCAAATTATATCTAACGTTACATAAAATGACGAATAGATACACACAGAAGACATAGATAAAAAATATAAAAATAACAGGTATTTAAAATACCAGATAACATTTGTTCCTTTCAGTAACTGTTATCTGTTAGTATAAATAACATTCACATAACGACGCGGTTGACACAACGCCCTGTTAAATAACGATGTTTTTGTCTCATTCTTACTGACGACATATAACCTTGCTAAAAAAATGTACCTAAATAGTCTAAAAATATATACAGGGTGGTAATTTGAGATGGGGCATGAAGCGCAGCTACCTTAACCATTGTAGTTACAAGAAAACACTCTTAGGAGACCACCCCTAACTTTTGGAATAATCTCTATTTGCATTCACAGATTTTGAAAAAAATGTACAGTCAGCGAAAAAAGGGGCAGTTTTCAGAAAACATTTTTATGATGCCAATCGATCCTATTTCCCTTAAGGATCAAAACACTCTTCCGGACCATTTGAGGTTGGAGTATTTATCATTTGAGGACAGAAATATTTGGAACTGCATTCATAGATATGGGTTTTATTTCGATATGAATGTAACTTTGATGATGATGATTTCTGACGTTTTAGTACTCTAATATCAGTGAGTCAGGAAGAGTATTTTGATCTTTATAAGAAAATTGATCGATTGGCACCATAAAAATATTTTGTGAGAACTGACAATTTATTTGCTGACTGTACCAATTTTTTTTTTTTTCAATATCTTTGAATGTAGTTCGAAATAATGTCAAAAATTATGGACAGTCTCCTATCAACATTTTCCTGTAGCCACAACGATTAAGGTAGCTGCCCTTATAACTACCCTATCTCAAATAGTTTTTTTTTTGCGATTCCTGACGTTTCTAGTACTCCAACCTCAATTGGTCCGGAAGAGTCTTTTCATCCTTACGAGAGATAGGATCGATTGGCACCATAAAAATGTTTTCTGAAAACTGCCTCTTTTCTCGCTGACTGTACATATTTTTCAAAATCTGTGAATACAGATAATAATTATTCTAAAAGTTAAGGGTGGTCTCCTAAGAACGTTTTCCTGTAGCTACAATGGTTAAGGTGGCTGCCCTTCATGCCCCATCTCAAATTATCACCCTGTATAACCTACCAAGGTTCATAAGAAGCAATATGTATAAAAATGTATGTCTCCTTTATTTGGTCACGTAATCTATGTCACGGTTATTTATTCGGATACATTGATGCCATTTTTCGAAATAAACGTTTAAAGATTCAGTAAATAAGAAAAAATACATCACAGTAGTTCGCAAATTAATAGAATATCGTAATTGTAATTAAATACGAATATTGTATGATTAAAAGTTTTAAAATGTTCATCCATATTATAAAATGATCAGATAACTTGTCACCTTGTCAGTGGTAGGTACTAATCGGTAGCTAGTACAAAAATACTAGGCTAGACAGATATTTGGTACTGTTATTTTTATATAACAGAAATAACAAGTATTATTGACCTGTTATTACAACCAACCTCTAAGTCAGCCCGCCGAAATCATGCTGGCCATTTACATTTTTTTTTTTTCTTTTTTAAAGCTTTTTTATTCTTATGACATTTTCACTGTCAGAAGGTAATTATTAGTGCTGGGGTCGCAAACGTGTAAATCGATTGTTCTATGTAGTTAATTGATTAATAATAACGATAATTGTTTAATTTTTCTATTACAAGTTACAAAGTAGGTACGAGTACCGTTGCAGTTTTCATAAACTTATTTTAATATTCTAATACAGTCACTAGTTATTTTATCCTTAAAGGTTTTGTCAGTAGTTCCCAAACTAAGCAAAACTGTAGCTTGAGAACCTGGGTAAGTAGTGGCATCTTGAATAGTTGTTTGTGTTCCTTTCGATAAAGTCTATTTATGAGAGAAAAAAATAATGGTGTGGTTGGCGCAGCGGTTGAGCGGTCTTTTGGGGAGTTACGTGTCGCGGGTTTGATTACCTATTTGATTCCCGGACTGATCAAATATCTGTATAGTCTTCAGACACATAATGGTTTCCGGGTTTGGTGTTTTTGCAAATGACTATTTGTGTTTGTAAACGCGCTCACGATAAATAACGTATTTAAATAAAAAGAGGAAACGTATTTTTAAAAAGCTTGTCATCCTAAGTCATTTTTGAAACAAAAAAATAAACTAATCTTAAACTGTGAAAAATTAAATGACATTAAATGTAAGTACTTAATAATCCTGAGTTATTAGGATTATTACTTAAATTATTATTTGTCAATTTAATTAATAACAAAATACGAAAAATATTAATAATAATAGGTTTATTAAATGGCTTATTTACGTTTATTTGAATGTTATCGATCCACGTGAGTTGTACTATAATAGGCATAACGATTTTTTTACTGAAATCGATTATCACAAAATGAACAGCCCTTAGAGTTTAAAAGAAATTCGAATGTCATCCATCAATAATGCATAATGGCCGACGGGCGGAAAATATAAATATACTATCTTATTATCTTCATCATAATTTCCAGGACTTGTACAGAAAAAATGAAAAATAGGTCTTACAATAATATGTAAAGAACGTTTTATCACTGATTACTTTACTTTGTACAAGTTCAGTTTCAATTATAAGTGTGTTATCGACTATCTGGGGCAGATGTTGGCCACCTCCTTTATAGTTAAACAACACTTTTATCAATTTATTTTGTGCTTTTTGTATGACATTTAAGTTAGTTTTAGCTGCGGTTCCCCATATTTCCGTTAAATTAATCGATGTGTGGTTTAATCAAAGAATTGTAAACTATATATCGAACTTTACTTGGTAGGAATTTTCTTATACTGAAAAGACACCCTGTTAAAGATGTTAGTTTAGATTTAATTGTTTCGATTTGCGGTTTCCAACTCAATTGACTATCCATTATAAGGCCAAGATATTTTTCTTTTGTTTTCCTATTAATTTTTTGATTATTTATCGTCAGGTGTGTATTGTTACTATTTTTTTTATTTTTTTGTAATAAAAGAATATTATTACTAAATATATATAAAAATATTATTACTAAATATATATAATAATAATATAGTAAGCAGGTTAGATTGAAACCAGTCATTTAATAGATTAAGATCATTTTGGATAACGGGTACCATAGCTTCGACTGAGTGCCCAAAGTAAAAAATCTAACTTCAGTAACTGTAGTTTTAATCATTTACTTAATTGAAATCACAATTAAATTGTAAGGACAAAACAATTACCGATCATAATAGACTTCTTCTATCGTGTCGGCACGAGCTATACATGAATAGCTCATGCCGTGGTGAAAAGATTAGCCAGTCAGCAAGGTTGGTAGCGGGGCTGACTGCCCAGGGTGCGCCGGACGTACTTAAGTATCGTCACTCGTGGAGGCTCTTTTCATGCACCCCCATCATAATAGACGATACTAAAATATAGCAATTGTAAAATTATAAAAAACTTCATCTATTGTTTTTTATTTTTCATGTTTGTACCTTGAACAGTACAGTTGATTATCAAAAACCAGATCAAAAGTTTTTTTTTTTTTTATTTGTTCGCGATTGTTTCTAGTCGCACCTTGTAAGCGGAGAAAGGGTCCAATCCAAGTAACAAAGATATTCCCCTATACTCCTCTGGCTCTCAAATACACACGACGGAACATAGTAAACTACTTGGCGCCGCCGGACTTTAATGTGAGGGTGGTAGCTAGCCAGGCGGACCGTATAGATCCTACCACCAAGCGTGGGTTTTGTTGAATTTTACAACACGCGGCGTTTCCCAGCGTGCGGAGAGGAAGTTTTATATTCCAGCCCGTCCCCACACGGGAAAACGCTTCAACCCTAAACATGCCGTCAGAGAATTTAAACGAAGGAGAAATAATCTTTAAAGTTTCAACACTAATCCTTACGTGAGTTCCCTCTTGGGTTTACCAGGTTTAGAAACTAAGTACCCTTGATAACAATCTTCGTAGTTACACCCACATTTTAGCTCCTAAATTGAGCTTACATACTCCACAAAGTTACTACCTCAAATGCAATCACACTGTTACATCTAAAATGTGTTCTGCCTAGCGTTTTCCCAACTGTGTTGGGTTCAGCTTCCAGTCTAATCAGATGCGGCTAAATATCAGTATCTTACACGGAGCGACTGCCATCAGACCTCTGCAACCCAAGTTAGACCGGTTGTCAGACCTTAAGGCTTCTGACTACCCTAACGACTGCCATAGGTATTCTTATAACACCAGGGACCGACGGTTCAACGTGCTCTCCGAGTAGGCTTGCAAACCGTCCCGCGAGAACCGGGACGTCCCGTTTCTAGAGCTTTAGAGGATGCGTCCCGCGAAAAATGTGTGCGAGACGCCAATTGTCCCGTTTTATCGTACCTACGCCTAAACCTTCGGGCAGATGTCGGAATTTAGTGAACGCACGTTTTGTTTAACTAGAAGAGTGGAGATAGCGACCGAGAGTCTCGCGTCTAACGAACACAGTTACAAAGTAAAACGATTTAAAATAATTTCTAATTGTATTTTTCGCCTCCCTTTGACAGTTGGGTCCCGCTTTTTTTTGCCACGTCAAGCATTTTGATTGCCAAAGTCCCGGTAAATTCATACATTGAAGTTGGCAAGCCTATCTCCGAGGTACGGAGGGGTCTACATGTGTAACGAATGGTCACTCGTCCACGGACTGACCGCACTCACTGTTACACCTAAAATATTATTACATCTATCTATGTATACATATAAAATGAATCCCTATTTCCCTTGGTCACGGAATCACGCGTGAGTGGCTGGACTGATTTCGCAATTTTTTTTTTGTTGTGTTCATGATTGTCCGGAGAATGTTCTTATGAAAGAAAATTTTGATATTAAAAAAAAAACGAAATTATCTCAGTATGTCCATATTCTTCATTTGTTTACCGCATGCATGAAAATGGTTCTAACTTTTTGTTACTATTTTGTTTCTGAAGGTAGGTAGCAGGTAAGTAGCAGATAGGTAGTAAGTAGGAAAAAGAGCATTGCAACTCTAAAGCTAGTCTAAAATAAAATTCTACAATAACGCTGTAAGAGATTAAAGTATAAGCTGCAGCACCTAAAATAAAAATGAAATGGTATTTAACGTCACACTTAAGTTGTTCACGGACTGATTCGCTCGGCTCGGAATTAATATGCAGAGCTGAATGCCAACCTTTACTTACGGAGATAGTGTGCACAGACAATTATATTAACGTTCTTACTATAGGAATTGCTACTACCTGAGATTATTGTAGAACTGTTTTGTTCTGCTTCTTTTGTTTTAGCCTTGTTCTAGTTTTAAGTTTCGTGTTGTTAAGGATGCATTTGCAGAATGCGTAGGTAGTCACACACACACACAGCTTACCTTTATCTTCAAGTAAGGACTATCTAAAACTGTGTGTGTGGGCGTGAGAGATCTATTTAACTACGTAGGACATATAAGTACATACCTAGTCTAGCTGTTATGATAAGCGGAAAATGTAAGTGCCGAAAAACAACTTATTTATAGCAGACTTGTAAATACATCCTTAAAGCAAATGATTATGTGCAATGCCACACGAAAATGATTAATTTTAGATTAACTAAGTATTCTAGTTTTAAGCGGATTTTGCTATTAACATCTTTGACCTTCGTAAAACTAGATTTTGTATTGAAAACCTAAATTGAAAAAAAATAGATTAAAAAAAAAATATACAACAAAATATATAACGCAAAAAAAATACAATCAGATACTGAGTCTTGAATGAGTTGTGTAAGTTTATCAAAACTTTTAACTCGTTCGCACAATATTTTTCAACACGAGGCAATTTGGCGTCATAAAATACAAGAATCCAATTTCGTATTTCAAAACACAATATTGCTTTTCCTAATACCTGCTGTTTTCCACAAAAACCTCATTTCACCGGAACCGCTTTTGAAGTGTGAATCCAGAAATTACATAAGCGAAATTAGATCAGCACTCGCGCAACCTTTAATCCAATTGCTACTGCGATTTATATGTGCCAACTTTATTTTTGTCACAATTCTAAAATCATTCATCGTAATAAGAATTTTATTTGTTGAATTCATTTTGTAGTGAATCTTTTTCGAACTGATTTTGCTTTTTTTCTGAATTGTGATAGTAGTTGTTTTTTTTCTATCAGTCTGTTGTTTATGGTCGTTGCGGACCGTTTCTAGGTAACCGGAAAGTTATTTGAGAGACCTGAAGGGTCTCCAGCCAATGGTGGGGAAGTAAAATACTTAAACTAACTACTTATACTACACTAACATCATGACTACCTGCAGCAACAGCACTAAAGGACGACCCCTAGCTCGGCTCGGCTCGGCTTAGGTCGTTTCTGGCGGAGGGTTGGGGGGGGGGGGGGAGGCAGCTTAATGAGGGCTGAATTATCCTTGTGACTGTTTGATTCTAGTTGTGAGACACGGTTAGACAAGCGATGGCAACGACTTAGCCACTCAACAAACGCATAACTCTGTTAATATACGAATGTTTGGTTGACTGTACCGTCATATCAATATGTTATAACTATCTACTTTGTAAAGTTGTTAATCGGTATCAATAAAATATATTAAATGTCAAATAGTGAACTGCATTCAATTCTAGAATATAATGTCGTGAGCTTCAAATGACAGTTCGGGACTTCCTGCAAAAACATACTAGATCAATACTCTAGTTAGACTGTAAAGTCAGTAACAATGCATATAAATCTGCTCCACACAATGAAGACTTTGATATCCTTTGATATTAATTTGTGTTATAGAACATTGAACTTACGCAAACGTAGACTACGTTTTGAATCGGATGTATTTAACTGGTTGCGTACCGCCCGTCGTCCCAGGACGACACTTAATTGTCTTATCTATTGTGTCTATAATTACCGTGCTTGAGGTTTTAAAAGAGCACATCAAATATTAACGAAAATAACAAAAAATGATCTTCAAAAAGAATGGTTTCCGTGACAAAATTAATGGTTTGCACTATAAAATTAATGGCTTATAAAAACCATTTGTTTCTGAACGCACCCATTAAAAGAATAGTGGAAGTGATACGCGTAGCGAATCGTTTCTGTTACTCGGCGGCCGCTGCCAAAGCGCAGCGTAGCGTTGTAGTGCTTCAGGCATGTTTGCAGATGCGCATGTAGAAGATTTTTATGCGATCATGCGCAAGAAAACCGCGTCTGTCATGCAAGGTGTGCGGAGGAGCGGCAACGGAATCTTGAAGATGATAGCAGATAGACTGGACTCAACCGTCTTTAGTCGATTCATTGATTTGCACGTGAGAGGTGTGAACTAGTGAATCGACACTAATATTAAGTAGTTTCTGTTTTAATATTTTGTTTTTCGTGTAGCCCACTAACATAGGTTGTAAGTTTTTCTGTTACTAACACTATGGACTCAGTGGTCTGAAATAAATAATTTTTATTTTATTTATTTTTTAAAGCACCGCTCATTTCGCTCGCTCGGCTTGTGCGTTGAGTGGCAACAGTTCTTACATAACCTAAACTACCATAAAGCTATCTGTTTCTCTTTTTTTTTTATTGCGATTACTTTGTAGTTAGAAGCATTTAAATTATGGCGTAAACCATTAATTTGAAAGCTAAACCTTTTTAAAGTGGAAACTATTATTTTTATAGTTCATTTACATTTATCTTTTTTTTAATTCTATTACCGGAAATAATATTCAATAAAACTACGAATAACATACACAGATTATCCATTATTTGGTCCATCAACAGATAGGTTGAGTATTGCAGCGTGCTGTTTTGTTGGGTTTATTATCTATCCGCTTCATACGGGTATAATCCCTTAATCGTCTTTTAGCATACTCATGGGACGGGTATGATAGGGGTAACCCTATTCGTTATCGGTAACTTCTCATTAGTTCGTCAAAATACAAGACGGGTGACGTCATTTGGCAGACAATTGGTGTGACACAATAATCTAGGCTCAATGTTGGTATATTATATTTTCTATCCTTGTAAAACAAATACCGTATATTTTTCTTGTGGTCATGAATATTTAACAAAATTGTTGTTCTAGCACAATATTTACTATACTGGTACAACCTAGGTCACGTTATGGGCCTTCGGCGTAGATTCGAGTTGACACGATATAGGTTGGGTAGCTAACATAATTTTGTCGCTAAATATTGCCAACATTTCTTGTAGCTTTAGTGCTATTTGTGAAAACACTTTTACTTATTTGCCTAAAGCCCGAATCGGGTATTAGTCTAAAATGTACTGCTTAAAAATCATCCGGGTTTTTGAATTAGCTTGTTTTTATTGATTACTAGCTGTAGCTGTATGCGTTACAATTGACTTTTTTCTACTTGCTACCTACTTCAGAAACAAAATCAAAATAGTAACAAAAAATTCAAACCATTTTCATGCTGTGTATTTGCATGACTGTTTACCGCATGGTAAACAAATGAAGAATACGAACATACTGAGATAATTTCGTTTTTTTTTTTTTTAAATTTAAATATCAATATTTCCTTTCATAACAACAATTACGAATACAACAAAAAAAATAGCGATATCGGTAAAGCCGCTCACGCGTGATGCCGTGACCAAGGGAAATAGGGAGTCATTTTTATATACATAGATGATGTAGCTATATTGACAGGGTGAGAGTTTTAGCCGGCAATATTACGTCATTGCAAGGAGCAGAAAGTATAAAAAAATACTTTACTTGTTTTTTTTTTCTTTTGAATCTTTTGAGCGTATATTTTTTAACCGACGACCTACTAATCGAAAGCTTACATTTTAATCTTGGTGATGACTTCCCAATAAATTATTTTGTAGTCTTCAGCAAAATTTCAGATAACCATATCAAAAGCTCAGTAATCGATTCTTTGCTTTAAAATGCTACTCACTTTCCTTTAAAACCCGAGTTTAAAGCCAGCACATCAAGTGTGCAAAATTATTGTTGCAGCCGCAGTGCACTCTAAATGGTTAAACATAAGGTTAATAATTGATTGCATGTGGTGATGGTCTTAAAAAGCCAATAGCGAGGATCCTAACTCTTCTTGAAACAAACTTTAATCTAATATCCTAACACTTAGCTGGCAGAGTCGAGAGAATATATAAGAGATGAATTTTATTATGTATTACTAAGCAGTCATATTGGATATTGGGATCCTACAAGTCTACCTGTGTAACCTTATTTTGTTCCTAAATATTTGAACCTTTGTCAGATGGGAAAATCTATTATACAAATAAATAAAATAATCTTTTATTTGGATAAGTAACATCCATAGTTGTTATTAAAAAAGAGACAGAGTAACTTAAACGTTAGAAAAAAAAAGGAAAAACTTAATATTTCGTTACCAGTTCATTGTTCGTCAAGCATCTTTGATCAATGGCATTCAACAAAGAAGAGTCGTATCTCCCTGCTATGGTCTTCAGGATGGAATTGGAGCTGGCCCGCACTCTGCAGAGCAACGAGGCAGAGGCTATTTATTTGCAGGTTGTTCCTTTCACTTGAGAATTGGAAAAGTGAAGCTTTGCTTTTCTTCATATACTTTTTCAAATGGTACCGTCTTTCAAGTATATTCTGTTTAGTCCAAGTCTCTAACTAATCTGTCCTTACACTTTTTTAAAACCATTCACGTCACCAGAATCATTTGACTTTAACACACATTCGCTCTCTCACTCACACACTTTCCGCTCAGTATACGTAGTCTCTTTCACTCAGTCATGCATCGTTATTCATTCATTGCGTTCGATTTTCTACATAAATCTATCTAAATAATAAGAAAAGTCCTAACTGACTGACTGGCTCATCAACGCCCAGCCCAAACCCTTGGACCTAGAAAGCTGAAATTTTGCACAGAGGTTCTTTATAATGTAGACAAGGAATACAGACGACACGTTTGGTGCAGAGGCTAAGCAATTGGCTTCTGCACTACGGGTCGTGGGTTCGATTCCCACACGGAACAAAAATTTGTATGGCCTACAGATGGTTGTTTCGGGTCTGGGCGTTTGTTTGTGAGATTTGTGTCTGTAAACGCACCCACGATACAAGAGAAATTTTAGTGTGGGGCAAGGTTTAAAAAAATAAAAAAAAGGAGGATTTTTCGAAATTCAACCCCTAATATATAAAATAAAATATATAATATATAAAATATATAAAATAGGGGATGACATTTTGTATGGAAAATCGTCACTTAACGGGTTCAAAATTTCACACAACCGAAACTGCGGGCAAAAGCTAGAGAAACATAATTTTCGTGTGGTCCATCTTAGATCCTGTCTACGCTTACCATCAGGTTCGACTAGGGGCAAACGCGACAAAATCAAAGAATTTATTTTAAAAAAGCGTGTTGAACTATTATGGAAAATAAAATGAACAAAGCTCAACAGAAAATATCAATGTACAGTGCAAGTACTTAACTTTATAACAGTTTCAATTAATGTAGTTAAAGTTGTTAACAATCCTATATTTGTAAAACCGAATATTATTTTTTTGGTTTTGAAACTTTATTTGAACTAACAATTAACGAATAAACATAACATAACATCATGCCAACTCCAAAGGGTTGGGCAGAGGTGTATAAGTACACCCATATTTCTCCGCTATTGGCATCAACCAGGCACAAATCCGGTGTCCAGGCTGCTACTGAAATTCCACACGGAAAAACCCAATAACACTTTGCCCGACCTGGGGATCGAACCCCGGACCTTACGCTCAGCAGTCGCGCTTGTGACCGCTAGACCAACGAGGCGGTCCTAAAAGACAGAATAAACAGTAGAGTAAAATTTGTTTATATTTTTATATTTTTTTTTTTATTTATTTATTTATTTACTTTAATTAAAACGGCCCTAGACCAATTACAATAATTAAAGATAGTAATAAAAAAACGATACATACATAAAAGGATAAGAAAAAAAAATATTCTAATAAACTCTTTCATAAATCCCTTACAGTGCTTCTGACAGTACATATATTTATATTTGTACACATCAAATCGCGTATCGAGGTGTTCCACAAGGTACTATTAGCTCCACCCAAATCCATTTGATTTACACAAGGATTGAAAAAGATCCTATAATAAAGACTTATGTCGACTCCACTTTAAGTGAAACGAAAGTCTCGGGTACAATCTAAATACCCTATAAAGTTTCGTTGTAATAAAG
The DNA here is from genome assembly GCA_905220435.1 of Amphipyra tragopoginis. Classification (NCBI taxonomy): domain Eukaryota; kingdom Metazoa; phylum Arthropoda; class Insecta; order Lepidoptera; family Noctuidae; genus Amphipyra; species Amphipyra tragopoginis. The sequence continues at coordinate 11,999,425 of HG992005.1, read as the reverse complement.
TCAGCAATAAATAAAACATTTCGCTAAGCAATTTTTTCTAAAGAGACTTTTTTTCTTGACAAGATAATGTGGGCATCAACGGCTTATCTAATAGATTACGTGGGATTTGCACCCCGTTGCTCGTACGCGTATAGCGTGTCCATTTCCTAGTAACTAATTTGATATTAATCTCGTATCAAAATTACGGTGGATTAATTCAACAATTTAACAAATCGGTCAAAGTGTGTAAAACTCAATGTAATCTAAAAATTAGATTTGATTTTTTTTCTACTATATCGCTTCTATTACTTTCAACATCATCATCATCACCATCATTCAGCCGAAAGACGTCTGCTGGACACAGGCCTCACCCAAGCATCTCCACATCGATCGGTCCTGTGCTTCTCCCATCCAGCGGATTCCCGAGACCTTCACCAGGTCATCGGTCCACCTTGTGGGAGGCCTACCCACGTTGCGCCTACCGGTACTATTACTTTATTCCAATGTTATTCAACTTTGCTCTAGTCATTGATTGTGTTCCCTAAATAAACAATATTCTTATTCATTTAGTTTTCAATACAAGATGTAGCAAAAATTCTTTGTTTGAGCAAGTTGCTTATTCTGAACGAAATACCCATACCAGTAAGTCAACAAACCTCTTTGTAATTAATCACAGCATGATTGATGCACCAAATATAATCAAAGATTCAATTTAATTAACTGCAACTCAAACTGTTTCTTTAGGGCTTTCTTTTTCAAATAAAACCTAGACCGTTCTCGATTAATCATTCGCCATCTTTACTGCGCAAAGCTGAGATCTCTTACTTAGAGATGATTGCCTCAGCCTGCCTTCGTTCGCCGACATCTATTTTGTGTTCAATTTACGGTATGGTAAAGTAAAGCAAGTTTATCGCTTGCGTTTGATGTATCAGATTATTTTTGTTTTAGGAAATACTATCATGAATCAATAATGTAAGCTAATACTTTTATATTCGCAGTTTGATTGCATTCGATAACCTCATAGAGGTGATAGTCATTTTAATTACTTTTATCTACAATCTAGAGACATGTTATTTTAATTTTAATAAGATTTTTACGATTTCAACAATCTTCCCGATGGTCTTGTTTCTTAATTCCATTCAGATCTAACTTAATTTGCAGATCAGTGAGCTTTATATGTTCTATCTCTTTGTAATGTGTCTCGGTGGTGTCAAACAAACATATTTCTTTCTTTTTCTTTATTGTATATTCCATAGCGCTGTTACATTAAATCTAAAACATTAATAATTGTGAATTCATTGCACTTGTCTCGAACCTTATTACCTTTATCGCAACAAAATTAATTTCAGTAATTAATTGTATAGTCTGAAGATTTCTCCACCATAGTATTACTTCTAAGTAAGAAGTATCGTACATTTCCTGTAAGTCAAAATAATACCCTAAAATATCCAATGTCACGATTCTAACGTTAACACTTGTCAAGTTTCCGTGACCTTCTATCTTATGCCGATGACATCAGCATCTTATCGCTCCCCTTTTTGGAACCAAGATTGCAGAAATTCTATACTGGTTTAAAACCGTTCAGTTTGTCTGTGCAGAAATTTTAACGTACTACAGAAACGTCGCACTTACGAAATTCGTAGACTGAGTTGAGATTAAAAGAGTTTTAAAGGGTTCTTTCCAAACGCATTAAACCATTGTAGTAACATTTTGCTCGTGACATTCCTTTTTTTCAGATATCAGATACTATAGATTCATCGATAATCTGTATGACGGGTGACTATTTTACCGTCTGGAAAAAAATTGGGTACATATAGGTGAACGGAGAAGGCCTTGGCATAGTATTTCCTTTTTTCTTTTATTTTTCGTTATCTTGATAAGATATTGATATATGTATCTATAGGTACCTACTTTATGTAGAAACTCAAATCATACGCAGATTTGAATTTAGATATTATCGATTTATTTACTTCAAAATTACTGTTTTTATTGATTTAATAAGAAAATTTACTTCAAAGGAGAATGCCCATATCCCGTACCACATGGCGTCACAAGTACATTAACACCGAAAATAATGTTTTATTTATGTGTAAAATGTACTGATTTTTAACCGTCTTTTTTAACCGCATTAAAAAAATATCAAATAAAAGATAATAAATAATTAACAATTACCTACTTCCGCAAAAATGGCATATGCATCATAATAAAAGTTCATTTCCGAAAACGTTTTCGTTCCGATTACGGTTGTCAATTATTTTCGCTATCAAGGTAAGTAAATCTACAAGATTATATAATAGAAAATAATTAATTCTATTTAATCGTTTTATTTTATCTCACCATTTTATTTAAAAAAAAACATTGCGTATTTCAGATATTATTCAAAACACCTACAGTCAAGGAGTTAAAGTGTATAGTCTATGTTTCGGAACACCGAATTATGGAACTGTCAGTATCAATGTCAATTTGGTTATGGCGTTTTGATATTTGTATGAACCAATGTTTTTTTGCTGCGTTTAAGTCGTTCTGGTAGTTTCATTGAATACTTAATTAATTCATTACGTCTGTAATAACTATTGATAGTGTTGAGATAGTGACTCATGTTTCGTGGCGTATCGAGATAGTGACTCTGAAGTTTATAATAACAGAGCTGCTAGACATCTAATGGATGATTTTAAAATAGCTTGTGCGCTATTAAATAAATACCACAAGCTTATTGAAGACCCACCAGAAGCAGCACTTTATGTCACTATTGCAAAGGCCAGGCATTTACTCCCGAATCATTGGTCAGATTTTGTCGACCGTGAAAAAATGAACAGAAGGAGTGCGTTATTTCAAACGATTGATGGAAATATTATATTATGAATAAAAAAGGATGGAAATATACGATTGAAGATAGCCCGTGCACGATAAGTTGAGACCTGAGCGCGTAACGTCACAATATAGGCGAGAACGGCAAGCGTGCGGGCACAGGCGAAGTAGTCCGGGTCTCAACTTATCGCGCACGTGTAGTATATCTATGTTACGCATTGCACTTCTCAGCAATGCGGCCTAAAACGCATACCTATAAGTATAATAAATAAATAATAGTAATCACGACTATTACAAATTGCTAAAAAATGTAATCAGGCGTTTTATAACTTTTTTGAATATTTCGAAAATGTGGTTAAATATTGATAAAATCTTGTTGGTAGTGAAACGTAAAATAAAAACTAGACTCTTGAGAGTACATTTGGTTTGAAGCAAGTTGGTACGGATCCCCATACAAAAATGGGCATTCTCCTTTGTATTATTGATTGATAGATAAATATCATTACAGGCAATTAAAAAAAAACTAGGTATGCCATGGGGTTTTACTCCGTTCACCGTTATACTAATTTTTTTCCAGACGATAAAAAAAAATATCCGGTATAATGAAAAACAGAAATTAAAAAAAAACCTGACAAAATTGTTAGAAATACTCGAAAAAGTTACAAATAATAATTAATTTGCACTTCATCACTACTCAAATCTAAAAGAGACGCTTGTTTGTTTGGATCATTTGGTTCATATCTTATTTCCAAATAGAAATAGAATATCCTCTGAAATAAACCTGTACAGGTCATGCGAGCATAGTCGGGATGTACGAGTCTTGCGTTACACTTTGTCGATCACAACACAAGGGCCTGCCATGATTGATGGCACCAAAAGTAGGTGAAGCAATTTCTTCCGGCATGTCTAATATTTTCTTGTGTAGGAAATGCACAAGGTCATTTATATAACAGCTGCTCTTAAACCAAATCTGTATGAATGATTAATTATTTGCACAGATTTTGCACCGTATAGAAATGACGCTCTCGGTTTCTTCGCACAGTCACGAAGCCTTGGTAATCTCGAATACTCAGTGTATAAACATCAAGGGCTATCATTATTCATATTTCCATTTTCCTCAGAAGTTTCTTCAGGATTATGTTCTTTTAAGCCATTGCCTGCGTGGCTTAAAGCTGGCATGCTTTATTCATTCTAAATTCATAACTGCGTGCTACCGTAGCACTGAATTATCTACATCGATATAATTATTATAAAATCTTGTAAGGTAATTGCATTATGCTTGCCTATACGGGATGCTATAATAATATGTAATTACTTACTAGCTACCTGGATATACGACTAATGTACTGTGACAAAATAGCCCATGATGTTTTCATAAGATTCAAGGCAGTGCCTGATTCTAGTTATATACTAGTAGAATAATAGCCCATCTTCTTAAAATTTTGCAATCTTCCAAATTCTATGACGCAGATCCGATAAAAACCCAAAACGTTTTTATTTATACTTCTAAATCGAAATCTGATTTACCTTCCGAAAATGTTATTACATAAGTAAAATCTGCGTCATTCCTGAACCTGAACCTTGAAAGGGTTCGTATGAATGGAATCAACGTCTACACAGCGTTTAATTACATTTCGTCAGCGTCACGAGACGGTCGTGTTTGTTCTAACACGAATACACCCGAACCGTGTGCGTTGTCTATTAACATTTCAACCAGTCTTGTTAGCTAAAATTATACGAAAAAGGAGGGGTTGACAATTGTTTATCGTGGTATTGTTAGTTTAAAAATATGTTATATTATTTGATTACTGTATCTTCAGTTTTCTGTTAGGTTACGAGTTTGCGGTACAATATATTTGGTTGAAACTGTCCCAATGGATTTTGGTTTTAAGCTAATACTACAATGTATACTATGAAATTACCGAACAAATACCTACATTGATACCCCCTAAAAATACACAAAACATTGTATTATGCGTTTGGATTTAAAATAAATGATAAACAACACATTGTATTTTGTGTAGTTAATTCAATATCCAGCTTTTCAGAAAATACTAAAATGCAAATGATAATAGACCAGGTATAAATGGCGGTCTTATTAATTTAATTTTTGAAGAATGAAAAATTCTAAATTCTTACATTATCAGAAAATCATCTTCATCTTATAAATCGCCAGTTTTTTACTCGAATCCAGTATTTCAATCCGATTATCCCATTCGTACTATCTGGCTTTATCAAATCCTCTTCAGAAAACTGTTTTATAGAAGACGCCAAAGGCTTTTCGTAATATTGTGAAGCGAAAATGTCGATGTCCTGTCAATCATCGCAAAAACAAATTCATATTGAATTGTTATAAACGCGGAAGTAATCATGACTACAGTTTCGTGAGTTATTGATTTAGGTACGGAATATTTTAAATAACATAATATCACGCCTGTATTTTTCCGAAGGGTTGGGCAGAGGTGTGTAGTACACCCTCATTTCACCAAGTCCTACATAATAGAAGGCGAGCTTATTACCATCAACCGGGCACAAATCCAGATTCCGGGCTTCTACTGAGAAGTTCCACACGGAAAACGCTGAGCAGTCGCTCTTGCGACCGCAGCTTATTACCATTAATCGGGCACAAATCCAGACTCTGGGCTGCTACTGAGAAATGCCACACAGAACACACTGAGCAGTCGCACTTGCGACCGCTAGACCAACGAGGCAGTCTATACTTTAAATAAAATTCTTGCTATTTATACAAGGTTAGTCGGAAAAGAGCCGCTTAGAGTATCACCGATGACTGTTTAAAGCAAGTGTTAAAATTTTAAAAATTCGATCATTTTTATTTCCTTAAAAGATGATTATTATTTTAGTTTCTTCAAAAATTCTTCATCACTGCTTTAGTTACGAATTCAGAAAATGCAGCTTCTAAGTTCTGACACCAAATATGACATAAAATGTTAACACAGTTGATCATAGCTAAGGATAGATAGATTTTAGCGTATTTTTTATGACATCTTTGAATACCTATTTCTCTTAAACTATTGACTTTTGGGGAAAGTTGTAGAACAAAAGTTATACATTATTATGGGTACTTTAACACCCTTTTGGATTAGTACTCCCTTTCCGACTAACCATAATACATTCTTCTAATTTTGTAATAATAATAATTAAATGATGTTGGCGAAATGAGTGTCGCTATTTTAACATGGTAACAATTTTTTTTAAAGTCCTTTCTTCCGCTTGCCTCTATTGACTACGTTGTTGCAATTTTAATCTTACAGTTTCTTTATCCGCTTGGTATCAAGAAATGCTATTGGAGATCGTTTTAATAATACCTACTGTCCATACCCGTAGTTCTAACAAAAATGGGAACTTATTTCCAACATCTTCTTAATGTATCTCATTCTTCATTGTTTTTTTAGATGCAGAATATTGATTCAACTACACTGATAAAACATAAAATCCTCCACCATGCATTCAAAAACTGAACTTTTCCTGGTTTTTCTTATGCAAGTTGTGTCTTCCACCCGTTTTATAGTCACCTAATTAGGATGGTGTCTTAAAATAAAATAAAAACGAGTGTGTCCAATAATTATGTATAATAACCAAATTAAATAAGCGACTACGCGGAGGCACACAAATTTGCAGGTCGTGGGTTTACGGCCGTCTGTTGTCACACCTGCAGTGATAAGAACTTCCCTGCAGAATTCAGCAGAAGTCCTCCCAGGCCGGAGAGGGCCGATGTTGCACGAGGGCACGGCGAGTGTCGCGGGAAAGTGTAGCGTGGCTGCCTGAGAATATTGATCATAGTCAAGGAGAATTCATAAATAAAAAAAAATCCTTTAAAATGTTTATTGCTATTTTTTGAAATAAACACATCAATTTGTAATACTCGTGATAGGTCAACGTATTCAGTGTGTATCAGTAATCAATCCAATTTGAAACTCCAATAAAAGTCTATAACGTTATAAAAGTCAGTCAATAAAATATTTACATTTTAAAGTCAGGCGGCAGGTCGACAATAATTGGTTACTATACCTGTATCGACATTTGAAGTACGATTCAACTGCGTATGGGGGATATTACACTATCATATTTGTCTAGGGTCATATCTCATATAATTACCTCTAGAGTCATCTGTGTATGAAGATTCATGTCTTACATTGTCATTATATCTATGATCCTAGATATATGATAGTGTAATATACCCCTAAAAAACGCCTACTCCGAAAATCGAACTAGGAAGTTTCGCGATCGTACGTTTTCTAACCAAGAAAGTGTTTTGGGATCCGACGATCGATTAGATTTTCACTATTTGACATTTTGTCTTTCGTTCACCCTACTCCCAAATGTTAATTACAATAATTACACACACACACACACACAAACAAACACACACGCAAACACACAAATATTGCATATCAAAAGAGCATGCGTGCATCTTTTAGTACTTTTATTTTACTGTTTTTCTTTTTTTTATTGCACAAAATAAAGGTTAAATCTACCACAATTATTGAGCGAAGACACTGGCTCCTGACACAGGTTGCTACCTAGCTCAGGAGCCAGGACTTCACATAAATATGTAATAGCTGTATTTTATGTCAATAAATTATTATTATTAATTGACATCAATTAGTTCGTTTTTGACGATAATTTGGTCGTATATCGGGTGTAAAAAGACCCTTAACGATAACCTCCCTTAATTCTACCCATCATTGGGATCATTTTTTTCTGCCAGACCATATCTGGGAAACCATTGGTTTTGGAGATATTGAAGGTCAAAGTATACTTTTTTTTTAGTTTTTTCCTAAAACGTATTCTAAGTGATAATACTAAACTTTCTTCCAAACAACCTTATAAAATGTTCAATATTTCCTCACAAATTACGCATTTGAAGTTACAAAAACGCAATGAATATCAAACGCACACGATCGCCTTGGCTCAGCTGTACGACACACACATGCACAGTCTGTTACGTGCATTACATTGCGCGCTAGAGAAAACAGCGTTTTTTTATGTCTAAAAATAAAAGTCGTTTCCCAGCAATTATTTTTGCTCAATGTAATTTAGTTTGATGTACAGAGTGCGTAGATTTCGGCTATGTGATGGGTCTTTTTATACCCTGTATTTATAAGTTCGATATTCGTTGTTGTTTAATTTCGATCCGAAACTTCGTCGTTCGTTGTCGAATGATTGTTTGTTATCTCGGTCTTCGACTCTCGTGACTGAATACATAATTATTACAGACTGCAATAGAATTTGTAAACTCAGTACTGTAGCAATGGTTATGAAAATACGTAGCAGTAGAGACAGAATATCGAATGTAAGCTTTAACAGGCTTATCAATGAATGTTAATGAAGCAAAATGCTTTGAGAGCACGAAGTAGACCGTACATTTCTGATTGAACATAGAACATAAAGGCAAAATACTTAATACTATTTAGGCTGCTTTTACACGGGTCACGACATGACAAAATGTGGTGACGACTTTGAGCGCCAATCCCTACTAATAATATTTTGACGACACGCTTGATGTAGTGGCTGAGCGATTGGCTTCTGCGCTACAGGTCCTGGGTTCGATCCCCACAGGGAACAAAAATTTGTATGGCCTACAGATAGTTGTTTCGGGTCTGAGCGTTTATGTATGTGACATTTTTGTCTGTAAACGCACCCACGATACAGAAGAAAACAAAGTGTGGAGCAAAGTTGTTAAAAAAAAGCGATAGTAACTCTGTCTGTCTGTGACGGTTTCACGCCTAATCCGCTGAATCGATTTTGACGACCGATTAACACCCGGTTGGGAGCTACACTGCCACAAACAGACAGATTTCAAACTTAAACACCCTTCTTTTTGCGTCGGTGGTTTAAAGGTCAAAGATATGGAAGTCCTTTCAGGAATCTGACTTGAAAAGAGCATATTTATGATTATGATTAGTTACTGTTTACTCACGTGCATTTTGTGGAATTGCCCGATTAGTTTCTGACTCAAACGGAGCCTTTTATCATGAACTGAATACGCGGCGAAGACGCGAATTTGACTCGCGACCTTGCTGCGTGTTCATGTAAACTTTCCATATTGAGCCCTCGACATGAGTTTTTTCCAAACAGGATGAATACAATTCCCAACGTTTTTTAACTGTATATTGACTGTTGTTCATTTAAGTCTTGCCATTGCAGCTTGTTCAATACATTACGGTGTCCGTCGTAAAGTGAATGAGTGCTACCGAATGCAGACCACTATTTTTCTTAAGTTCTTGTTCTTCGATGTTTCAATCAAGATTGATTTCCTACTTAAACTAGTTTGGATTTAAATGGAGTTCCTGCAATGCGGAAGAAATTGAGTTTATTGCCTGGTTTATTTGTACTTGAGTAAACTACTTCGGTGATTCCAATTTTCCGGTCTTCAAATAGATCATTCCTTGTGGCTTTCGTTAGGTCAATTTACTAAAAGGAAACGGAAACGCCACGACCAGTGAGATTACGTATTTTAATGTTTGTTGTCTCCCACTCTGCACCCCATCCTGAACGATGCGAGGAGAGTAGCATTTTCTAAAGCAATTACTTTCGTATTGCCGTTGAATTATTGTGATTGGAGCCAACGTTCCTATCTTACTAAATCTTAAACAAATTCATTTCAATTTCCGATTATCTACTTATTTTAACAACTAAAAAATAAACTGGGTTTTTATTTTTCTTATTTTGTGGTTTTTTTTTATATACAGCATATATGAACTTAAGACAAAAGTTATGAGAAAATTTCGGAAATATTAAAGTAGCATTAATTTCAAATCATATAAAAATTACCGAAGTATTAAAAACGTCCTCAAAATTGATTTACAATACATTTCCAAAAAACATCTAAAACAGTGGATAAAATAAAATTTGGGGGATAAAAGCGTTGGCGCATTTTGCATGAAAATTCGGAGGTACAGTTCCGCCTAACGCTAAAGTAATGTTACTTAGCGGTATATCGATAACATTAAAGTGCGACCACAAATCCACCACATTATTTAACCGTCCTCATTATCCTTATCAGCCACAAGACGTCCACTGCACACTGGCGGATAAAGGCCTCCACAGAGGCTAACATAGAACACCCGCATACATGACACTGGCTACAAGTGGACGGCAATAAGATGCGGACTAACTGTTCCATACAGTTCGTCTGGACTCGTCAGACACGTTTGGGCACTGGCGGCCACTCGCTACGATAGTTTTTTGTATGGAAAAGTCAGTCTAATTTTGGCTGTGGTGTGACAAATGCGATTCATCATCATCATTCAGCCGAATGACGTCCACTGCTGGACATAGGCCTCCCCCAAACAATGTTGAGGGGGTTTGACGTAATCGCCACGCTTGGCACGCGGGTTGGCGATCGCAGTATGGTTGTTAAAGTACTCAGAGAACGCTGCTGCCCATCCCCTAGTGAATCCTTTAGTTGTCTTTTACGACACCTACGGGAAAAGATGGGGTAGGGCTATTTTTACGTCCGGTACCACAATGCGTTTTATGTCCATCCAAAGGTTTCTGGCAAAAATCGCTTAGTGCGATAAGACCGCCCATTGACATCTCTATTTTGATAGTACTGGTTCTTGTTTATTTTGTGTGTAATAAAGAGTATTTATTGTATTGAAGCCAACGTGCGAGTTGATATAGTCTTCTACTTTCTGTATTGCATTTCACTACATAGTATAAAACAAAGTCGCTTCCCGCAGCCTGTCTGTCACTATGTATGCTTAGATCTTTAAAACTACGCAACGGATTTTGATGCGGTTTTTTTAATAGATTGAGTGATTCAAGAGGAAGTTTTTAAGCTAAAACGTACCCGAGCGACGCCGGGGCGGGTCGCTAGTTAATAATAAAAGAAAACTTAAGCCACATACCACATGTTACCCAGAATATTCCTTGTTACGTCAAACTGAACAAGAAGCCAGTTTAGAACTCTTCAATTTCTATCTAGTCTGAAACTTGTCGACTTGTTTTTATTGCTCCAAGTTTGAATAGTTTTAGGAGCATCCGGGGTACTCTAATCATGAACATCATCGCACGCTTCGAATCTGGGGCAAGTTTGCAGCTCAACTTTAGAGTATAAAGTTCCTGTACGATGTTTTAATACCAATCCCGTCTTAAATACTTCCTGATCTTGATGAAATTGTGTGGTCTTCGAAATGTTAGAAAAAGGTATTTTGTTCGTTGGGAAATAACGTTGAAATTGGGATAATGTATTCAATGAATAGGTTAATTTGGTTAGCTTAAAAAGCTTAAGGAGGGGCTCGTGGCTAATTAACAACTTCGCGGATCATACGATTTGCAAGGTTAAGCTGCGCTTGCCGCGGTCAGTCGGTGGATTGGTGACCGTTCATCATACATCGAGACCCCTCCGTCTCTCGGAGATAATCGGGTGTTATACGAATATACCCATGACAGTCGTCATTACAGTAGTCAGAAGCCCGAAAGTACGGTCTGAAGTTTCACGATTCTGAATTTCTTTATTGGCACAAAAAAAAAACAAGTAGGTATATTACAAAACTTAAATAGGTACAAAAAACATAATTATAATGTTCAGCTGGTACTTAAAATAGGTTACCCTGTGCTATAAGTACCAGCGACCTTCCAGTTTCACAACCTTCTAACCTTAGGATATCGGCATTGTTCAGTAGGTACCTAACTGGGTTGCTTAGGTCTGATGGTAGTCGCTCCGTGTAAAATATTGGTATTCAGCCGCATCTGGTTAAATAGAAAGCTGACCCGAACATAGTTGGGAAAAGGCTAGGCAGATAGGTTAATACGGTAAGCATTTTTTGTAAAAGTAGGTTCATGTGGCGATTTAACCGGTTGCGTACCGCCCCTCGTCCCAGGACGACACTTAATTGTCTTATCTATTGTGTCTATAAGTGCCTTTTCACTACCATCGGGTTCGTGCCCGCATGCGTGAGTCACCCGCACCCGTGGTGCCTGAATTTCACCTTTTCAAAGATGTATTTATTGTGATGCGTGAAACACGCACGAAAAGGTGCACTGCGAGCGCCATGCATGCGGGTGACGCACGCACGCGGGCACGAACCCGCATGACAGTGAAAAGGCTCTAATTACGGTGATTGAGAGTTTAAGTGTACCTATCTCGTAACTTTGTATGTCGTTCCAAAAAACCACTATCATCATCGATAGTTTGAATTTCTTTACTGTAGAGTAAAAGGAGTATACCTTAGAAAGAAAAAAACGAAATTCCCCTTAGCAATTTAAATATGCCCTCAGAATGTCTAGCCTACATCGACGACGACTTTATGTAACCTGTATAAAATTCTGTTAGCAGGATAGGGATTCAATATTTTTCAAAAAGATTCGAATTCTCATTGCTAGCATCTGTTAGGTACTTATTCTGCATATAAATTGAGTCTACATATAATTTTAACCGCCTCGTTGATATTATGGTCGCAAGCATGTCTGCTGAGCGTGAGGTCCTGGGTTAGATCTTCAGGTCCGGGCAAACAGGGTTTTTTTGTGTGGAATTTATCAGTAGCAGCCTGGGGTCTGGATTTGTGCCCGGCCTATTACATGAGACTGAAGCTATAATATATAGCATTTAGCAAATATTGTATAGCACAACGATATCGCTCAGCATACATTTTATATGGACACGTTCACACAACGCTGTGGTATAAGGTACTGGCTTGTTGTACGCGATAAACTTGAGCGATTCTTAGAAATATATCGTACGATTCTCTGGTCCCCGTCCCGCCTTACTTCTACCTCATCCGTCGCCCGACAGATCGCCGTCAAATAACTTGCTATACATAGGAGACCGGCTTGTGATATGGGTATGGTGTGAACGTCATGCTTTAAACAAGGTATAACTTAAATAACGCACAACCTCTTATGGGGTCACTGTACTCATCATTATGAACAACTTTTACTATGGAATAAAGCCGGAATCGCGAAAAAAAACAGGTGTTCCCTACATTTATGTTCGCATAACTCGTCAAAATGTAGGGAACAGCTGATTTTTTTTTTTGCGATTCTAATTTGGTCCCATAGTAAAAGTTGTTCATAACAGTGACCCCTTACTGAACTGAGCTTTAAAAATAACGGCGAAATGAGGGTGTTACTATACACCTCTGCCCAACCCTCCGAGAAATACAGTCGTAATATTTATGTTGTAATTTGAGAACCGAATGTTGTAACCAGTTTGACCTGACAATATTGCAATCGATGCTATAGCAACAACATCCGGATTTGCAGAAGACATTAATATTGCACACCAACAAAGCCTAGGTACTATTAGGTAATCTGTAGACACTATAGGTTTAGATTCAGAACTTATTACAATATTCAGTAACTAATGCGTGAAGGTCAGCTGTGGCTATTCATTTGAGACCGAAAGTAGTTCACTGTCATGAATATACCAAAAAAATTGGTCTACATTCTTTTACAAATCAGGGGGCCTACTCCCTAAGTCCGTTAACGAAGTTAGTTGCCCGTCCGAAAGTAGCCCGAAACGTAGGAGTGAACAAAACAAGTGTCAAGTTCAACTTTTCGGACGGGCAAAAACACATCGGTGGTAGGGACAAATGTCAAATCGTGTTGTCATTCATTCTTAGTTCGGGCCCCGAAATAATCGTATGTCCGTAGGTGTAGGGAGTAGGCAACGCTCGTAGCTAAGGCCGAAACCACTGTTGGGAATCGCACCCAACAACCACGCAGATGGCACGCGCGGACGGCGTGACCGACCTCTGCGTCATCAGCGAGCGAGCGACGGTCCAGCGCAGGTGATCCGGCGCGGCCGGCGGGCACTCGCTTTCTCGGAGCCCACCGCGACGGACGACCAATTCGATAATTAATTAATTTATGTTTGTCCGGGACAGTTTAAATGTTATTAAATTGAAACGGCAATATACCAAATCTAAATCTAAAATACAGTCCACTTTTTATTCTCCACCGAGCAACTCGAACAACCACGAACTTCGTGCTTAGGGAGTAGACCCCCAGGATAAACTCTTTTTGTCAACCTATTCTATCCCACTGCTGGGCAAAGGCCTCCCCAAGTTCTTCCATGTACTCTTTACCTGAGCCACCTCAAACCAGCCCTCGCGGTACGCGTCTAGGTCATATCACGCCACCTCAAATGTAATATTAATTCAAAATACAATAGACGTAAAATAAGTGGCATGATCTAATACCTGTTTAATTTTAAAATAACTTCAATCAGGAGCAATGGACTTGTAAAAGTGTCTGTAACAGATTTATTTACAGAAATAAATATCATTTATCATTTAATGAATCCGGGTCACCAACATAAACCTTAATTTCTCGGAAACTAAAAATGCTAGCTTATTCAAATAAAAAGTTTCCAGCAACCAATAAGTTTTATTAATTTTATTTGAGCAGTATTGAATAGCCTTCTCGTTCTGAGAAGAGGTCCGTGCCCAGCAGTGGGACAGGCTGATTATGTAGTTTGAAATATTCTATAAAATACTTTTTATTTGAATATGCTATCATACTTAGTTTCCGAGATATTTAAGTTTACGTTGGTGATCCCATCTCTCCCCGTGGATATCGTTAAAGGCGACTAAGGGATTCTCTAGAGGAATGGCAGCAGCGTTCTCTGAGTACCCGCCAACCCGCCTGCCAAGCGTGGCGATTACGGCCTCCCCCTTGGGGGAGGCCTGTGTCCAGTAGTGGAAGTCTTTCGGCTGAATGATAATGGAGATCCTGAGTCATTGCTCCCGAGTATATAAGATCTACTTACATAAAGTTTTAAATCTTCTAAAGCCCGTCTTATGGCCAAAAACTAATCATTTTGCTTACGTATGAATGGTCTCATTTATTATTGCCAAACTGGCCATAATACTTTTTTAAATGCCCAGTTTCGCAATAAAAAATACTCAAGTCTATACCCGGAAACTAATTTTGGCTGTGATAGCTACTAACGTATGGGAGAGTCTACTATATAAGGCTATTGAATCTGCTTCATTACTGGTAAAGATACAAGAGTCTTAATTTTAATCAATAACGCTTGGTAAACCATAGGAATTAGCCATTAGTATATCTTTGCCAGACCAACAAAATAAAGAAAAAAAAAAAATGCTACGCCCAAACTGCCTCAAAATCCACACTTAATAATAAATACATTTCTTAAAACTAAGGTAGGTACATTTATATTTAAATCTGTAATAAACTTAAATCTAAATAAACAATTGCTTGGAACAGACGGAACTAAAATGGGACTTTTGACAAATTAATCCCGTCATTTGAAAAATCAATACCTTCTCTATATGATGGTGCAGATAATTTGCTTCTGACAGTAAAATCAATAAAGAAAATAAGCGTTAATAATGTAGATAAACTACAAAGTTGTTAAATAGTTGAACGAAAGTTTTCATTTAGAAACCTGCTATGCTTCATAATAAAAACAGCCATATTTTCTGCACGTGCCGTCAAACGAGCATCAATGTATTCACTAATAATCATTTGAGTCAACGCTGCTAACTAAAGTGGTTGGTAAAGCACTTAATTAAGGCGAAGCGCTAAGCGCAGGGTACGAGCACGTGTTTGCGAAACCCCGTTCACTTTGTAAATACACTCCCCTGCCCCTGCTTTGTATGCCTCACAGAAACCCCAAGCAAAATATTCGCGATCATAAAACAAAAAGTTCCATTTTTATTTAACATAAAATGTAACGTTTAAGCTCGCGAAGGTTGTAAAAATAACCCTGTAAAAGGTTTCGCGAATCGTAAAGAGTTTTGAAATTTGCGGTGACGTTTTTGATATTGAATATTTGATAATGTTTCTTATAAATAAAGTACTGTTATAAAAGATTTTTATAAGGCTTCAGACTAACAACATTATAGTAACAAATATGGTACATTTTTTTTGTGAAAACAGTTGCTAATTCAAGCTTCTACTTATGTCATGTAGTACTTATCTTTATTGATACTGATACTTTTGAGTAAAGATAAAAAATAAGGCTATAAAAAGAACTCCGTAGACATGAAAAATATATCTTTGGAAATCTTAGCTGAATGTTGATTAGATTTTAATGAGATGTATTGTCAAAAGTCTACGTCTCATGAAGTTGTTATATCCTAACTAATTTATATATTATTATAAATGCGAAAGTACCTAAATTTGTTTGTTTGTTACCTTTTCACGCCTAAACCACTGAACCGATCATTCTGAAATTTTGCATAGACGTTTTCATGTGTACAGAAACGGACATAGGGTACTTTTCATTCCGAACAAAAGTACTGTTCCCGAGGAAAACAACAATAACGTTCATAGATGGCGCCACGTGTCTTTCGAGTCATGATTAACCATTTCCCTGTCCCGTGAATCACATATGAACATCTGCATTGTTTAACTATTGTATCTGCTATCTGGACAGTGAAGTTGTTAAATTATATTATTATAGAAACTTTAGTAGTGTGTTAAGAGTTGATTGTCAAATTCTAAATTAACGCGAGCGAAGACGCAGGCAAAAGCTAGTTACCAATAATTACGTAAAAAGAAGTACACAGTAATCATCATTGTGTATAAATTCCGTGACATTTCATTTAGATTCTGAGATATTCAATTTGAAGATTACCAATTCGATACATGCCAATAATAATACGAATGGTGTGATTCGAATTCTCTTCAATTTTTTTTATTTTTTTTCAAAAAAAACGTTTGCCCGCTATGGCCACAATAAGATTTCTCTTGTATCGTGGGTGCGTTTACAGACACAAATCTCACATACACAAACGCCCAAATTGGTACGCTAAATGGAATGCCTCCAAATTCCATGTAGATCCTAGCTAGTAAATAGTCACTTCTCGTCTATGGATGTCAAATCAGACTTATAATCATATCGGAATAAGCTTATATACCTATTTCTAAGCATATCCAGTCAAATCCGCCCGTATCCAACAATTCACTGATACTGATCTTGATTCCCAAATGAATTGCTAGCGTTCCATGAAGGTATTCAATTACGTTCAGCTATTGAGTATTTGAAATCTCTCGCTCTTAAATTATTTACATCATCATTCAGCCGAAAGACATCCACTGCTGAACATAGGCCTCAACCAAACATCGCCACATCGACCGGTCCTGTGCTTTTGGCATCCAGCGGATTCCCGCGACTTTCAATAAGAACCAAGGTAACCGACACAGGCCGAAGAATTGCCAAACTTAAATGGCAGTGTAGAACGGATGGCCGATAGGGCCGAAATGTTCTGGAGTGACGATCGCGTACAGGAAGGCGCTGCGTGGGTAGGCCTCCCACAAGGTGAACCAATGACCTGGTACAGCTGTTCAATAAACTACAGAACATAGGCAAAAGAAACGTTTTATAAAAACGTCATAATATAATAAGTCACCTACTCAAGAAGTTCGCGTACAGGAAGGCGTAACGTGGGTAGGCCTCCCACAAGGTGGGCCGATGACCTGGTACAGCTGTTAAATAAACTACAGAACATAGGCAAAAGAAACGTTTTATAAAAACGTCTTAATAAGTCACCTATTCAAGAAGTTCGCGTACAGGAAGGCGTAACGTGGGTAGGCCTCCCACAAGGTGGGCCGATGACCTGGTACAGCTGTTAAATAAACTACAGAACATAGGCAAAAGAAACGTTTTATAAAAACGTCTTAATAAGTCACCTATTCAAGAAGTTCGCGTACAGGAAGGCGTATCGTGGGTAGGCCTTCCACAAGGTGCACCAATGACCTGGTAGAGCTGTTAAATAAACTACAGAAAAAGGCAAAAGATTACTCAAACGTTTTATAAAAACGTCATGATATAATAAGTCACCTATTCAAGAAGTTCTAAAAAGAATAAGAAAAAAATAGAGTTTCTCGTTTAAATATCCGTTACAGCAAATTTACTCTGCATACCTCATCCCTGGCAGCTTAACTTTTCTTGCCAAGTCACTTTTATTCTGGCCAAGTTTAGGTTTTTTCGCCTCATTAAATACCTACGTTGCTTTTCAAGACATTTTTTGTTACTAACTCCAAGTCGCAGAGCTACTCGTAAATAAGTTTTTTCTTTGGTAAACACTAGGTACCTATTCGCATGTAAGAAATTGCTTCGTTTAAATCGACGATCACTAAAGTTTTTTTTTAGTACATACAAAAATTTATTTTAGGTGGTAATCTAGGATTATCACCGAAATGATTATTTTACTGAATTCATTTATTTTAAATCTATTCTAACTCCAAGTCTCTGCTTCATTTAAATTAACGATCACTAAAGTTTTTTTTAGTACATACAAAAAAATATTTTTGTGTCATAACTTTCGTGAGACACATTCATATTTATGATTATTTACGGTTTACTCACGTGCATTTTTCGGGATTGCTCGACTAGTTTCGGACCCATACGGAGCCCTTAATCATGAGCTGAACACGCGGCGAGGTCGCGAGTCGAACTGGTGCTGCACCGCGCCGCGTAGCGTTGCGCCCGCGACGAGAGGGGCGCGCTCTGTGTCGGTATTGCTCGTGCGTCTTCGTCACTTGTCGTGTCCGGGTTGTTGAATGACATAGTACTGGTGCATGCCGCGCTAACTGTGTCGCCCTCCAGACTTAACTCACTTTTATATGAAGTAGAACTTCAGCGCTGGTTTCCAGGCAGGCGGAAGTGTCCAACCACCGTCTCTATTGAAGTTCGGATGACGGCTGATTTCGATGGCTTCACGTACTTTTCGCGACACGAAATTTGTCTCCTTCGCTAGTACGGAAGCCTTATCGAAACGTATAAAGTGAGCCGTGCCCGTGTTACAGACGTATTCTGCAACTGCCGACCTCTTGCTGTCCATACTCTTCATACTACTTATGTGTTCGCTAAGTCTGGTTGCAATATCTTAAGAATATTACGCAGATAGTTTCTTTCAATAATAAAATGAATCCATTTAATGCAGAGGCGGTAATCTAGGATTATGACCGAAATGGTTATTTTACTGAATTAATTTGCTTTAAATGTATACTAACTCCAAGTCTCAGAGCTACTCGAAAATATTTTTTTTCTTCGGTTATCACTAGGTATACGCAATGTAAGAAATTGCTTCGTTTAAATTGACGATCCCTTAAGTTTTTTAGCAGGTAGGTAACCTAGATATAGGTAACATAGAAGAATATATTACACTTAAGTATATAAAATATTACGCCGATAGTTTCTTTCTCAGCTAATCCAGGATTATCACCGGAATGATTATTTCACTGAATTCATTTTGTTTTAAATCTATAAAGGTACAAGTCCAAGACGGGCTGCAAACTGCAGACTGCACGCAAGTCGCCATCGGAATAGCGCCTTTAAGGTGTGAACTTTAAAGGTTGCTATTCTGACAGCGACTGCAAAACTGCAACCGCAGACCACAGCCGCAGATTGCACCGCAAGCGATACTACTTTTGCAGTTTGCGGTCTGCAGCCCGTCTCGGACTTGTACCTTAAACAGCATATGAAACAGCATTATTATTTTTGAAATTAACTGTTTCAGTTGTATAAATCCGAACTTTATAAACATTCATTTAAAACATAATTTATCTTTTGTTTGTGCACAAGCACTGTTTATTTCAGTATAATATTTACGAACTATCCAACCTTTTCCATTGCCCTTTGATGACCAGTGAAACATTAATAAAACTTAACCACACGTATCTAATAAAATTTTTGCTCAATTGGATACTTATTCAATTAATTAAGGGTTCTTTTGGGTCAATCTCAGAAAGCTTTAGTACAAAGATTTTATTGACTACATTTTAGATACATCGGGTTTATTGCTCCATAGGGTAAAATATTAATAATCATTTTAATGTTTCACAGAACGCCGGCTTCCAATAGATTTAGTTAAACGCAGAATTTAGCATATTAATGTGTTTGTATTAACCCAACATTGGACACGGTTAACGGCTAAAATAACATGAATACTCTGCTAACCGTTCGGATTTGTACAATATTATTAATTGCGTTCATACTGCATTATCCGCGTATTATTTGAAATATGTCTGGTCGTCCGTGACAACGACTAGTTAGCAGCAGCTCATCGGTTGCAAATCCTAAACCTATTTTTTTTTTTTTCTTTATTAATTTGGAACTTTTGAACACAGTTGTGTACACATGTCAGTTCCACCATAAACCTAATCTTAAACAATATCACACAAAAAAAAAAAACAAAAATGTAGATAATCACAATTTACAAGCACACTATCTTTAAAAACTAACTAACGCATAAATCACCATAGCCTCGCGCGACATAGGTCTTGCTAGAAATTTATGAAATACACCTAAGTCTAACCTATTTATATTTAGTTCCTTAATTATTTCATCCCTTTTAGTTTCATTCCTGACACACTCCACTAAAAGGTGTTGCACATCCTCAATCTTTCCGCAAATCTCGCAGTTAGGTGAATTCACTTTTTTCATTAGATACGCAAAAGCCTTCAGCGGCATGTGTCCGGAACGAACCCTATGAGTTACTAAATAATCCTAACTTCCTAATCCTAACTATTATCACTATATAGTATTAAACAAAGTCGCTTCCCGCTGTCTGTCCCTATGTATGCTTAGATCTTTAAAACAACGCAACGGATTTTGATGCGTTTTTTTTAATAGATAGAGTGATTCAAGAGGAAGATTTTAAGCTATGAAACGTACACGTGCGAAGCCGGCGCGGGTCGCTAGTAATATTATAAATGCGAAAGTAAGTTTGTTTCGTTTGTTACCTTTTCGCGCATAAACCACGGAACCAATCGTCCTGAAATTTTGCATATACGTTGTTAGGTATACAGAAATGGACATGGGGTAACTTTCATTCCGAAAAAAAGTACTGTTCCCGAGGAAAACAACTATAACGTTCATAGATGGCGCCACGTGTCTTTCGAATCACGATTGAGTTATATTATTATTTAAACTGTAGTAGTGTGTTAAGAGTTTTTTGAGCTTAATTAACTCGAGCGTAGCCGCGGGCAAAAGGTAGTTGATTACAACAATCTAAAGTAGGTACCTACGTAACTTTACTTTCCTACATCAGGTTTTATAGTATGATATTTCAGGGTTTAAGGTGATGAATAAACGAGTTTTGAGTTTGAGTAATATTATGGTCGAGCCTCATTTTGCTTATACATTTTATCCCTATCAAAATGTAAATTATTTAGTACATTATTTTCTTTCACGAATCTACATTTTTCTCACTTAATTTTAAGCACCACATCATCATCATTCGGCCAAGACGAGACGTCCATTGCTGGCCATAGGCCTCCCCCAAGCGGAATATTTTACAAGATCAGTTTATTCTTTGTGCTGTCCACGTTGGGGGGGATTTGCCATAATCGCCACGCGATCGCAGTATGGTTGTCAAAGTACTCGGAGAACGCTGCTGCCGATCCCTATCTTATCTTATTATCTAGTAAATCCCTTAGTCGCCTTTTACGACTCGTACTGGAAGAGATGGGGTAGTGCTATTCTTTACGTCCGTCCGGCACCATACGGACGAAGCACCACATTAGAACAATACCCGATTGCACTTGTTTTTTTTTTTTAAAGAGTTTCCTTGGCGTTTCTTGCCCCCCTTCTCCATAGGACCTACTTTTTGGAACCGTTCAACTAAATTGTCGAGACGTTTCATAAGTGCAGGTACTATGCATATGCGAAATAAAATACCTTGAATTTTAATTTGAACTGCTGCCTTTCCACCTGATAAAATCTTTGTTAACCTATACGACATTCATATTTATGATTAGTTACGGTTACTCACGTGCATTGTTCGGGATTGCCCGACTAGTTTCGGACCCAAACGCGAAGTCGCGAGTCGATCTCGTCGCATGATCAACTCATGATTAAGGGCTCCGTTTGGGTCCAAAACTAGTCGGGCAATCCCGAAAAATGCACGTGAGTAAACCGTAACTAATCATAAATATGAATGTGTCTCACGAAAGTTACTATACGACATTATCAGAAAGAAACAAAGAAAAATTTCACGAGAACAAATTTCGAGAAAGCAGCGAAAATTAAGTAAACTAAACTTGGGAGCAATAAGACCTAAGATGATGACTTATGAGGTGCAGCGTACTGCGGCGGTAATTTGGGGGGAAAGAGATGAATCTCAGATAAACAGATACCACAAGCTGTGTTGCAATGGCCTACGAGACATTGATTTTCCTCCTGAATTCGTCAAGTGTGGCCATGGGTCATGTAGCGAAGTTAGTCATAGTAATATTTTAGATACGTTATATGACCAAATTGTACAAGTACTGAAGAGCGCGGCTGTTCAAACCAAAGAGCCAATTAGAATCTATCACGATAAAAAGAAAAGAGTTTTGTGTGGTTGGAACAGGCACGTGAGGGAAGCTCATAAAGAGGCCAGGCATAGATTCGATATATGGGTACTACATAAGCGGCCTACAGCAGGCCCAATTTACGAGCGTATGCGTGAAGGGCGTAAAGTGTACAAAGGGCGGCTTAAATGGTGCCAGAATAATCAGGACCAACTTAAGATGGATCGGATAGCTAAGCTGAGAGCGGAGAATAAATTTGGTAAATTCTGGAAGACAACAAGTAAGATCGATACTAGGCCTGGCCTCCCAGTGAGTGTTGGTGGCAGGAGTGACCCGGAGGGGATCGCAAACTTGTTTTTGGAACATTTTAAGGTGCGATCTCCGCTTGGTCCTTCTGCTATGATGCTCGAGTCTGGGCCCCGCGACCCGGGAGAGGAGCCACTTCTAAGATTCACCACTAGTCAGGTTAAAGAGGTTGATTTACCAGCTGACTTAATGAAAACCACTATAGTGCCCATAGTTAAGAATAGGACAGGAGACATCTCGGATGTGAAAAACTATCGCCCGATATCTCTCGCTACTACCATAGCTAAAGTGTTGGACAGTTTGCTTGACGCGTGTTTGCATAAATATCTCAATTTGCATGACGCTCAGTTCGGGTTTAGGCACGGGCTATCAACTGAAAGCGCAATCTTGAGTGTCAAGCACACTGTCCAATACTACACAGACCGCAGAACCCCGGTGTATGCCTGTTTTCTAGACCTCTCCAAAGCCTTCGATCTCGTTTCCTATGACGTGCTCTGGAGAAAGATGGAAAGCAGGGGTATGCCGGTGGAGTTATTAAATATCTTTCGTTTCTGGTATGCTAACCAGATGAATAATGTCAAATGGTCTAACAGTGTCTCTGAGATATATAGGTTGGAGTGTGGAGTAAGGCAGGGAGGATTATCGTCTCCGAAACTCTTCAACCTGTATGTCAATGACCTCATAGCCGAGCTCAGCAGCAGACGGGTTGGATGTCGCATTGGTGGCGTTAATGTTAATAACGTCAGCTATGCGGATGACATGGTGCTGCTGGCCCCGACTGTGAGTGCTATCAGTGAGCTGTTAAAGATCTGCGAACAGTATGCTGCATCGCATGGTCTGACATATAATGCTCAGAAATGTGAATACATGGTCTTTAAGGCCGCCGGTGGTAAGTGTCCCGAATCTATCCCCCCAATCACCCTAAATGGAGTGATTCTTAACCGGGTAAATCAATTTAAGTATCTGGGGCACTTTCTTACCGACGACCTTAAGGACGATGTGGATATAGAGAGGGAGCGTAGGGCGTTGGCGATCCGCGGGAACATGCTGGCCCGTAGATTCGCCCGATGTTCAGATCAGGTCAAGATTACGCTTTTTAAGGCGTACTGTCAGGGTCTGTACGCGGGCAGTCTATGGGCTAGGTATACCAAAAGGTCGCTAAATACCCTACGCGTCCAATACAACAACATTTTCAGGATGATGTTGGGACTTCCCTGTTTTTGTAGTGCCTCAGATATGTTTGCGCAGGCACGGACTGATGGCTTTCAGGCCGTCATTCGTAAAAAAGTTGCCTCTCTGGTAAGAAGGGTAATGGGGAGTGCCAACAGCATCCTGAAAATTATAGCTGAGGAAGTGCATGCACCGATACGGAGGCACCTCGTGCGTGTGATGACTGAGATAGAGGAGGGGCACTGTGTGACTCAGTGTCGTCCGCACGGTATGCCTCTTAGGTACATGCGGTACTGAATTGTTACTCGCATGTTTCGTTCCATATTTTTCCTGTCCCATATTTAATTTATACATACTAACATAGTTTTAAGTTTGTTATTACTAACCAATGGACCCATGTTGTCTGAATAAAAGTGATTTGATTTGATTTGATTTGAATAAACCACGGTCACCAACATAAACCATTATATCTCGGAAAATAAGAATTATAGCTTATTTAAATAAAACGTATTTCATAGATTATTTAATACATACTTCTATAATATTTTTTATGTGAATAAGCATGTTATGTACCAAGACACAGGACGGCCGCTTGTGCGATCAAAACTGCTTTTCAAGCAACATGACTGTTGGGCTACTGCAGCTAAAAATAAATAGTGATCAACTGTGTCCACCATTTTTTTTTTCGTGATAAAATCCTCATGGATGCCCTTCGCCCGGGGAAGGCGAAGGGGTATGCCGGACTCTTACCGGCTAAAAACCCACGGTGTTCCTTCTCCTGACCCTTGGACGAGGTCACGGGATTCGCAGCTGCATGCACCGCGACCCCGGCAGGCCTCGGTCCGCCAGCCCCTGGCAGACCTCTTCCTCTGTGGGGCCTTGCAGCACGTCCTCCTGAGAGGCGCGCCACCTTCTCGGGCCTGTTACTGGTCGGGCGACGGGTCCCCTAACCTGCCGCCCGCAGGCCACACACTACGGTGGCCGGAGATTTTCGCGCGCCCTCCGGCGCCCGGTGCGTCTTGCGCGGGAAGGGAGAGTGGCAGCTGCCTCTGTCTCCCTCTCCGCTCCCTTCTTGGCCGCCATCACCCCCTCGCAGAAGGAGGCGACGGCTTCCCACGCACTCTCGGTCCCGACCATGGACAGAACCACGGCCGGAAGCGAGAGGTCACCACCGACTGCTGCGTCGCCCACGCAGGATACGCCTGCAGCGTGTGCAGCGACGTGTCCTCGGGGCAGTCGACGCAGTCGTGACAACCGGACGTCTGCTCCCGGCCTATGCGACACAGGTATTTCCCGAAACAACCATGTCCCGAGAGTACCTGCGTCAACCGGAAGCTGAGGGCGCCGTGATGCCTCTCCAGCCACTCCTCCATTACGGGCCTTACCGCCGCTATCGCGGCGTGCCCTACTTTGTCTGGACCATAAGTTGTCCCATCTGCCGTCAGCCTAACTGTTTTTACTTACTACGGCCGCAAATATTAATTAAGATATGCCCTAGGTAAGTAAAAAGACATCTTTTGTATAAAAAAAATAATTTTCATTACTTATCTTAAAACTTAGAACTAAAATCTAAACGCAATTAGCCAGTCTTGGTTCCTTACCACTACATTACAATTAAGGGAAAGATAACATGTCCTAACTTAATTAAAATATAAATTCAAGTTTCAAGTAATTTATACGCCGAAATTACATTGGATTAATATACTTCGTCTGTGTCTCTCTGAGAGAAAATTATAATTGACTTAGACTGACGTATTTGACTTAATCCAGAATGCTTAAGAGTATATTCTGTACTTAAAAATTTATAATGTATTTAGATATCGAAGCTTCTGGTTCAAAATTGTAAAAAACTAATCTATAAATCTGTAATCGAAAAATCTGTTTACTTATTTGTTAGTCAATAACGCCTCGTAGGAGCAACGGCTCGTTATTTTTCTGGTTTAGTATTTGGATGGCAGAGGACAGGCAGTCGCTCGATGTAAACTGTACTCATACATTTGCAAGAAAAAAATTACAAGCCTGATGGTGGTGAATTGCACAGCTAGATAATAGGCCTGTGCATATCCACAAGGCTGCCCAGCTCACGCTGTGGCCACCTGCGGGCCACGCTTTACCCCGCATTTGGGCATGTCCGCCAAACCGGCCCAGGAAGACTAGAAAGGACTCCGCTTGACATTGTGGCATTACGGTAGCTACGAGTATTACTAAATAAATAGTTGATCCACCGGCAGACAATGCATTTTATTTATGGCCCACTTGAATAATTGGTTGGACAGCCTTATTGTAGAAAATAATTATGTTCGTTTGTTATTTATGGACTTTTAATATATTACCTAACTAGAACAGGCAGTGTGCTACAGTATATAACAAAAAACACAGTATACTCGTAGCACAAAGATATTCAAGATACTACTTTACTGTCCGAGATCAAATGTCATCCCCATAGAATAAAGGAATGAGACGCGCCCTCTACAATATGACTAGAGTATCACAGATTTCCATATCTCTGAGAATATTTCCACAGAGAAGTATTCACTGACAGATGCCTATATATTTATAGTGATCCATATAAATTGGATACGAATACGAAACAATAATGGAATCAAGTCCATTTGGCATGTTCGCCTCTGTATCCTTTTTCCATTCCATATTTTTCCAAGGAATGTTTTGTACTTATTTGGTTTTCATGCAATGTTAGCATGAAAATGTATCCAAGTGTTTTTCTTTTATATGTGTTCATTAAAAATAATTACTTTGCTATAAAATGGTATCAAAACAAAGTTTCAAAAGCAAATCACCCATCATATCAAACCAAATTTCCCGTGTGGAGACGGGCTAGTATACAGGCTGTAAGGGTAAACACCGTTATCCTTGAAACCAGTGGTTTGGTTTCATTTATAGAACGTAAAATCAATGAAAAATCAAACTATTTTTTTTTTAATTTTCGTTTTTCCTCAAAAGCATTTCACCCTATGCGCGGGGGCAACAAGCTACGGGAGGGGGCGCGGGGAAATCGCCGCGTGGCCCGACGCACGGCTCCGCACAGTTTGCTACCCCAGTCAGTCAGCTGTCTCGTTAGAGCGTTAGGCTTAAAACGCAATAGCGGCCAGCCGCAATACGGCGTGCCGTTTGCGGTTGGCCGCACATCGATTTTTACATGAAACCGCATGATATCAATGCACTGACTTGCGGCTAACCGTCGTGCGCCAGTGCGTTGAGATCATGCGGTTTCATGTAAAAATCGATGTGCGGCCAGCCGCAAGCGGCACGCCGTATTGCGGCTGGCCGCTAGTGCGTTTTAAGCCTTAGAGAGTGTCTGTACGCCGCCTCATGTCTCGCGCGTATATTTTTTTTTTTTTTTTACTCTGTCCTGTTGTTGTTTAAGTCAACTACCCATGGTTTGACAACTACTAACGGTGTTTACCCTTACATGATGTATAAAACTTCCTCACTGCATGCTGGGAATAGATACGTGTTGTAAGATTCAACAGAACCCAGCACGCTTGGTGATAAGATCTATACGGTCCGCCTGACTAGCTACCCCATTAAAGTCAGGCGCCAATCAGTTTACTGGTTCCGCCGTTCACGTTGTGAGAGCCAGAGGGGTATATGGGGAATCCACCTACGTCTCTGTCACTTGGATTCGTGTGCTCCATCTAAAATTCCGTCTGCGTTTACCGTCAGATGCGACTAGAGTCAAACGTTACCGTGTCAAATAATAAAAATAAAATAAATCACAACCACGTCACAACACAAGAGAAATAATAGTGCAGAGCGTCGTTCAAAAGAGGAGTATCTGTAAAAGCAAGTAAACCAAAAAAAAAGGATGTGCTGTCATGAGGTACCAACTTAAACCGTAATGGGAATTCTAAAATGTTGTTTACACAATATCTGTAAACAAAAAATAACTTTAAAAAAAG
Source organism: Amphipyra tragopoginis (assembly GCA_905220435.1). NCBI lineage: Eukaryota > Metazoa > Arthropoda > Insecta > Lepidoptera > Noctuidae > Amphipyra > Amphipyra tragopoginis. Next base: position 11,972,006 of record HG992005.1, on the reverse strand, counting down.
TAAAAACCGACTTCAAAAAAAAAACTAAAGATTAAAATAATTACCATAATTATTATAAAACTAACAGTTTCAGAAGTCGGTGCAATATTACACTGAACCAAATTGAAGGCACTGACTTCGGAAACTGTTAATTTTAGAATATGGTAAATATTTTACTCAGTTTAGTTTTTTTTTTGAAGTCGGCTTTTACTTTTTTTTGAAGTTATTTTATTTTTCTATTTTAAGTGATTACTTGTTGACTAGTTTGCATGTCAAACTCGTAAACCCACGTCTCGTCACCAGTAACAATGCGTTTCATGAATGTTTGGTTGGAATTTACTCGTTCTAGCATGTCCTCAGCGACTCATAAGCGATTGAGTTTTTGGAGAAAATTCAGGTCTTTTGGGACTAGCTGAGCGGCAACATGTTTCGTACCCAAGTGATTATTTAATATGGTACGGATCGACTCGTGAGACACAGAAATTTCAGCGGCTATCTCTCTCAAACTTGAATGAGGATTTTCAGTCACTATTTCCTTCACTTTTGCGATGTTAATTTCAGTTGAAGACGTTGATGGCCTGCCAGAGCGAGGTAAACCTTCCATCACATCTCGACCGATTTTGAACGCTTTTTAACACTCATAAGAACGTGTTTTTGATAATGTCATTCACTGAAAGCCTTCTGTAACATTTTCAGTGGCTACGAACACGAAATTCCATTGGCGATGCAAAATTGAAGACATATTCTTTGTTCGATGTTTTTGTCCACTATGAAATTCGCAATACACACTAGATATGATGTAACTAAAAACAGCACTGTATTTAATCTAAGTAACAATTATGCAACTCAAACTCCGCGGCAAAATGGAAAACAGTTGTGACAAAATAACAAAAAAAAAGTATTTGGAACCATAAACAAATCATCCATTCCCGATACTTTTTTGACAAAATGTAAAAAAAAATATAAACATCCGAATTGAGAAACTCCTCCTTTTTGAAGTCGGTTAAAAAAACTTGTACCATGTTTCATAAATTCAATTAGTATTTGGGGCAAAAATCACTTGAATTTCGTTACGTGTAAACATTCTGGTGGTCATGACTGTATTACTTACCATGACCATTACTCTGTGTATTGTCATGCCACAACTATAATTGACACTAATGCTAGTGGTGCAGTTTGTGGCCATCAACCTGTTAGCTAAGTGCATCAATGGACTGCGATGCATTGAGTCGATAATGACAAAAGCGTACAATTCGCTTCTGTCGTTCTAATTATACACATACGACAAAAATGGTATTGCTCCATTTTCTTTTTTGTTTTATGGTTGTGTATGGCTCACTACAATTTATTTATTTCACACTAGCTTTCGCCCGCAGCTTCGCTTGCGTGAAATTTTGAACCCGTTAAGTGACGATTTTCCATACAAACTTTCATCCCCTATTTAACTCCCTTAGGGGTTGAATTTCGAAAAATCCCTTCTTAGTGGATGCCTACTTTACAAAAGGAACCTACTGTCAAAATTTCAACTTTCTAACCCCAGCGGTTTAGGCTGTGCGTTGATAGATCAGTCAGTCAGCTTTTCCTTTTATATGTATAGATGACGTGTTACCTTTGCCATTACAGATAATAAATGTAATGCGACAAAGTAACTTAAAATATACTTTACTATACCTTACATACTACACAGTACGTGGCCCTTGTGAACTCACCCAGTGTACAGTTGAATATGTCTATGGCAGCCGCCACCGTGTTGAGAGTGCGCAGCGCACGAGTCAGCGGTGCGCGCTCCAGCATGTTAGTGCTCACACTCGGCACCACCAGCAGCTGAGGCTTGCGCCGCCGCGCCACGTACCTATCCAGTAAATTAAACCCTATTTCTGATAGTATAACTGAGTTTTGTATACTATCTCTTAAAGCTTTGACAAGATACGTTGCCAGTGCCACTTCACGCCTAATTTATAATTTGTAGTAGCCAAAAAAACTAAAAACATTTAGTTTCGAATTCATTCCTCCGGTTCCTGAATTGAGAATTCTAGGATGAGCAGTACTAATGTAACATTTGAGTACAGAGTTGTCAAAAAAATGACGGATTTTAAAGCATTTTTTTGACAACTCCTTATTCAAATACTACTTAAGTATTACTTATCTCGAATTCTCAAATCAGAAACCGGAGGTTATTATAAACATCTGATTTACTATTTAAAGCAATCGAAACTGACTTATGTGGTGTTTCCTTGTTGAACCCGCATTTTATACCCACGAGCTAAAATTAATAGCAATAATTCCAATTTGAATCTTCTGAAACGGAATAAAATATTCATGGGTAGAAAATGTGGGTTGAAAACGGAAACAACCAACTTTATGCCCTGGTCCTATAGTCAAAACTAATCGTTTTTCTCACCAATAGTAGCATTTTTTAGTGCACAAATGGGCATATAGAAATGAACTAGAAGTGTAACAGTACCTGTGATAGCTGCTAAGAGTCTACTATGCAATACTATAGGGCCATTGCTTCATTATTGGTAAAGATACAAGTCTAAAGCTGGGTGCTGACCGGCGTTACGGGGCGTAATGTAACGTGTTATAAAGCGAGCGTTTGTCAGTCAGTACGGGGAAACAGGGCGCTCGTAACGAGCAACGAGCGGCTCGTTGCTCGCTGCGAGTGCTCCACTCCGGTGTCGGTTTTTTGGCGAATCCTTTGAGTGTTACGCGTTTCAGTCAGTACGTCGCAGCGAGTCGTCACGAGCGCATTGTTATTAACGACAAACCACCAGATACGTTTCTGTTTTTAAACAAGTTTGATATCCAATAACGTTTCTTTTTTTCTTTTTAATTTGAATTTTACAATAATTGAGTAAAATCAGAGATGCCAACACAACTTCGTCGTCTCTTGACTACGAGTGGCAACGAATCTGGAGCACGGGCGAGCAAAGAGTTCGAAACGAGCATGTTGCACGGAGTTTAGAACACGGCGTAACGTATCATGCTCGCTGCAAATGCAACATTACGGCCCATAACACCGGTCAGTACCCACCTTAATGCACCTTAATGCAATCTATATTAAAATCACAATATATTTTAGCATAAATTATTAATGTATTTATATTATAGCTATGTGTGACGGGCGTTATTTTTAACCAATAAATAACGCTTGGTTAATTATAGGAATCTGCCATTAGAGAACTTTCGCAATACTCTATGAAAATACTTTTGCAAACAAAAGATCTATACAAGGTTAGTCAGTAGTAGAAAGCGGGTATTAATCTGAAAGGGTGTTAAAGTACCTATGATAATGAGTAACTTTTGTTCTACCAATTTTCCCAAAAATGTATAGTTTAGGAGAAACAGCTGTTCAAAAATTACATAAAAATATGCTAGAATCTATAATATCCTCAGCTTTGTTTACATTTTAGGTCATATTTGGGGTCACGAATTAGAAGCTCCATTTTCTGAATTCGTAACTAAAGTGGGGACGAAGAATTTTTTAAAAAACTAAAATAAAAATATTTTTTTAGAGAAATTAAAATTATCGAATTTCGAAATTTTAACCCGTGCGTTAAAACAGTCATCAGTGATACTTTAAGTGACCCGCGGATTAGTACCCCCTTTCCGACGAACCTTGTATATTATAGCTATGTGTGACGGGTGTTAATTTTAACCAATAACGCTTGGTTAAATATAGGAATCAGCCGTTAGAAAACTTTCGCAACACTCTATGAACATATCTTTGCAAACAAAAGATCAATACCTCCGGATCTCAGCACAATTATGATTAAACTGATGGTGCTAATAAAAAGTCATTATCATTTAGCACGTTATATGATTATGGCCGCCATTATTACACAAGCCTATGAGATAAGGTCGGCACTAAGACCCTAAATGACCCGAAACTAATGACGTCGTCATTAACACTTCTCATAAGCACCGGGAAATTAATATATTGTGTGTATGTGTGTGTGTGTGTGTGTCAGGGTTATGTGTGTGTACGAAGAAAACCATTATCAATATACTCCCTACCTCGCACCTATGCTATATTGTAAGTACTGTATATTTCATTTGTATTGGGATCTGATAAATCATGAATATTGGCGACTGACGGAACATCGCGAAACCACATCATAAATATATTTATTTTATTTTATTCACCTTGGCTTTTGAAAACTTTCAAAGTTGGTTTATTCCGTTCTATAAATAACACTGTGCCGTTCACATTTTCCGATCAGAGTGCTGGATTTGTACAGAAACGTATTTATTTTGAAGTAACTGATATTCCTAGCAATTAAAATCAATCATATTTCATTCTTAAATCGTATGTCGATGAAAGCATAAGATTTTCAATAATACGTGCACTTTTCGATAAAAGGCATTACTATATTTATGCTTTACGCAAGATCGGTTAAAATTTCGTACATAACCACCACCAGCCACTTTTTCCACCAGGTGCAACTAGGGTAAGTCGCGACCACGACAGACAATAAAATAATTAAAAAATCAAAAAACCCGCCTGCATAAAAAGCGAACTAAAAAGATGTAAACAAGACGTATTTCTAATCATAACATACTCGTACACAACATATCGTCAAACTTACGTAGGTTTTCAAAAAATCATGCTATCAAATCGTCACATGCAGTCGGAGGCTACGTATGTTTTTTTTTTTTGGTCAATCAATTTGTGAATTACATAAGTCTTAGGTGTAATGGATATGATAGCGAAAGCAAGAGCAACAAATAATTTCGCTAAGTTTTGGAAGTCCACGAGTAAGCTCGATATTAAGCCTGGCCTATCTGTGAATGTCGGTGGGAGGAGTGATTCGGGGGAGATTGCAAATATGTTCAAGGAACATTTTACAGTGCAGTCTCCTCTGGGTCCCTCAGTTGATATGATCAATGCTGGGCCTGAAATTCAGAGAGTGAACTCATTAATGCTCTTTTCGGCCAGACAAGTTGCAAAAGTGATTAAGAATATGAGCAGAGGCAAATCTCCTGGACATGACGGGCTCAGTATTGAGCATTTCAAGTTTGCTGGGACACATATGCCAAGGGTTTTGGCGTTATTTTATACTATGTGCCTAAGTCACTCTTACTTGCCTGCAGGACTAATGAAAACACTGGTGGTTCCCATAATTAAGAATAGGACGGGCGACATATCAGATAAGTCAAACTATCGACCTATATCACTCGCAACAACATTCGCAAAAGTGCTGGACGGTATGATTGATTCTAGCTTGAAGGAATGTCTATCCGTGCATGACTCACAGTTCGGGTTTCAACCTGGACTGTCAACGGAAAGTGCCATAGTAAGTCTCAATCATACGGTCCAGTATTACACTGATCGTAGGACGCCGGTATACGCCTGTTTTCTGGATCTCTCCAGAGCCTTCGATGTAGTAAATTATGATGTACTCTGGAGAGAGCTTGAGGATAGGGGTGTATCGGCAGGAGTCCTCAGAATCCTACAGTATTGGTATGGGAACCAAGAAAATGTTGTTAAGTGGTCCAATGCACTCTCTGAGAATTATAGGTTGGAATGCGGTGTGAGACAGGGTGGTCTGACATCTCCTAGGCTGTTTAGCATATATATAGATGGCCTAATCGTGGACCTCAGTAATATGCGGGGTCGGATGTAGTGTCCATGGTGTAAAAATAAATAGTATCAGCTACGCTGATGACATGGCGCTGCTGGCGCCGACGGCAGGTGCTATTAATGAAATGCTGCGGGTCTGTCAGACGTATGCTGCCTCACACGGACTCGTTTATAATGTAAAGAAGTGCGAATACATCGTCTTTGGGGCCGGCGGTGAATGCCCAGATACTATACCTGGTATTACCCTAAACGGCTTGAACGTCAAAAGAGTGTCAAAATTCAAATATCTAGGGCATCTACTCACTGACGACCTTAAGGACGATGTTGATATTGAAAGGGAGCGTAGGGCATTGGCGGTCCGAGGTAACATGTTGGCTCGAAGATTCGCTCGGTGTAGCAGTCAAGTGAAAGTAACACTGTTTAAGGCATATTGCCAGTGCTTTTACACCGGGAATCTTTGGGTCAACTATACCAAAAGAACGCTGAATGACCTACGCGTACTATATAATAATATTTTTAGGATGCTGTTGGGACTGCCACGATGGTGCAGCGCTTCTGCTATGTTTGCGCAAAACCAAACTGACGGCTTCCACGCCGTCATTCGCAAGAAAACCGCGTCGCTGTTGTCAAGGTTACGGGCGAGTGGCAACAGCATTCTAAAAACTATTGCGGAGAGTATCGACTCTCCGATTATTAAAAGTTTTGTGAGAAGGACAATCACTGAACATTAATGTGGGGATGTCCTTTTCACAATGCTACTTATTTAGTCTGTTTTCTTCTCTGTTATGTTTTAACTACTAACACTAGTAATAAGTTATATTATTGTTTACTAACACGCTGGATCATTGTAGTCTGAAAAATAAAGAATATTATTATTATTAGGTGCTCTAGTTCATAATGTAGATCCTGCACAACTTTCAGGTTGTGTAATTCTTAAACGGAGCTTATGGCTGTAAAATGGTCAAGCAAACATCATATTGATTTTAAAAGACCTATTCAGCGATATCCCACATAATATGGTAGGTGACATTTTTTTTCACGGCCACCGTATTGATTTTATAAAAACAAAACCTAGCCTATAACCATCGCACTGCTTAGACAAATCGATAGACACCTCATTCATTAAAATCCATCCAGTCGTTGGGCTGCTTCGAGGGTATAAAGAATACCACATACATAGATAGATACATAGATACGCGAGAAAAACATAACATTGTCCGTGCTGTCGCGCAGTCGGGTAAAAATAATGTATTATGTTTTATAATGAAAACCATTATTGTTTATAATACAACACATTTGTCTTGGTATGAGCATGTGAAGAGGAGGGATGAAACGCATGTGACTAAAAGATTTATGAATATAATGGATGAAGAGGAAGAGGGAGGCTAAAGAAAAGATGTATGGATTGTGTGAAGAATGTTATAAAAGAGAAGGGAGTCAGTAATATCATGACGGTTGACAGGACGGAATGGAAGAAGAAAACGTGTTGCACCGACCCCAATTAACATGGGATAAGGGCAGGAAGATGATGATGATGAATACAAAAGATTATGGGCCTTATTACAAAATATGGTTTAAACCAAGACTAAGGTAAACCCAGGTTTAAAATATACCCATCACTTTCTTATGTCATATAACAAAAAGAGACGGGGCTATTTTAAAACCTAGGTTTTTCTTAGACCATCTTTTGTAATAAGGGGGTTTTTATCAACCTGGAGGTTTGATTTGCAAGGTTAAGCTACGCTCGCCGCTGTCACTCCGTGGATGGGTGACCATTCGTTACACATCCAGACCCCTCCATGCCTCGAAGAGCACGATAGGCTGACGGTCCCGGGTATCATACGAATACCTACGACAGCGGTTACGGGTAGACAGCAGCCCGAAAGTCTGACAACCGGTCTAACCTTAGGATATCGGCATTGCCCCAGTAACTGGGTTGCAGAGGTCTGGTGGCAGTCGCTCTGTGGTAAAATACTGGTTTTCAGCTGCATCTGATTAGACTGGAAGCTAGGTAGACTACATAATTTTGCAAGCAGAAATTAAAAAAAAACCGGCCAAGTACGAGTCGGACTCGCGCACGAAGGGTTCCGTACCATCACTACATAGTGTAAAACAAAATCGCTTCACGCTGTCTGTCTGTCCCTATGTGTGTCTTTAGATCTTTAAAACTACGCAACGGATTTTGATGCGGTTGTTTTTAATAGATAGATTGATTCAAGAGAAAGGTTTATATGTATAATACATTGCACCTGTGCGAAGCCGGGGCGGGTCGCTAGTTATCTATAAAAACGGCAAAAAAATCACGTTTATTGTATGGGAGCCCCCTTAAATTCTGTTTTATAGTATTTGTTGTTATAGCGGCAACAGAAATACATCATCTGTGAAAATTTCAACTGTCTAACTATGACGGTTTATGAGATACAGCCTGCTGACAGATGGACAGCGGAGTCTGAGTAATAGGGTCCCGTTTTACCCTTTGGGTATGGAACCTTAAAAAACGAACGGTACTTTTTTTAGCAATTGCTCAAATTGTGTTATTAGTGTTAGAACAGATGTGACGCCCTTATTAGATACAACTTTAATATAAGATCAAAAACAATAACTAAAATCTTTAATGTTTTCATTTTAATAAATGAAACATCAGACTCGTCTAGACAGGAATAGGTAGGTATAAATCATATTTTTGGGGACGATTATTTTACGTTGCTATACTTAGCTGGAGGTCACATTAATAATAATTAATGTGTCTAGAGAAAGTCGAGTGTTCATTTGGTATATGATTTCCTGACGTTGTCCTAGTTAAATAAACGCACGCTGTATATCAAATTAAAGTCCAATTGTTTTATTGCTGTTCACAGTGAAATTTTATATTTTTTGATGATATACCTACTTCATACTTGGCTGAGATGATATTATATATGTATGTACTTACCACGAAAACATCTGTTCCCTACATTTATGTTCGCATTACTCGTCAAAATGTAGGTAATAGCAGTTTTTTTTTCTTGATTTCTGGTTTGGTCCCATAGTAAAAGTTGTTCATAGTGATGAGTACAATGACCCCTTAAGACATCGTTAGTGTCTCACCAGTCATTCTGTATACACCTACAACACCGAGAGGATTTCTGATGCGTTGCTAACCTTAGAGACAAAGTTAGAAAGTTTCATGTGCCTGTACTTTCACTGGCATACATACCCGTCAAGTCGGAACACAGCACCGGCAGAAATAGGTAAGGAGGTATAGGAAGTACTTCCCCGACGATCTCTCAGACATCAATAGTAAGAAAATCTTAGAATCTAGGACATAAAACATCGGAGAAAAGAGTCCTGAATCGATTATTTATTTTACACATGTTATTTTCAGTTTCATCATCATCATCATCATTCAGCCGAAAGACGTCCACTGCTGGACATAGGCCTCCTCCAAAACGGGGGGTGGGGTTGCCGTAATCGCCACGCTTGGCAGGCGGGTTGGCGATCGCAGTATGGTTGTTAAAGTACTCAGAGAACGCTGCTGCCCATCCGCTAGAGAATCCCTTAGTCGCCTTTTACAACACCCACGAGAAGACATGGGGTAGTGCTATTCTTTAAGTCCGGCACTAGACGAGACCGAGATTTTCAGTTTATTAATCAGAAATTAATAAAAAGACGGAGACGGAAACGTGGCTATAATTTTCAACAATGTAGAAGACTTAAACAACTAATTCTTCAAAAGAATTCTTTAAAACCGGCGCTTGACGAAATACGAGAGTTTCAGCTTTACAGAGAGTAAACTGTCAAAGAGATGCCTCACCGACTCGTGTAAATATATGATGGATATATGTAAGTAAACACTTTTACATACACCAACCACAAATAGAAAACAAAGCAAATATTTCGTCACGTACACAATATTTTTAATACGAGAATTTTTTCAACGGTTTTCCAAAATAACGACAGTATCTACCACCGCGTAAGGACTATCAATAGCTTATGGAAACAGATTTGTGTCTCTTTATAATTTAGTAGGTATTGGAGGTACAATTCTACTAATAAAATTGTTGCCAATACCGCAAATGAATCACAACCGTCAACCAAAATGTCTGGTTTTGTTTTTGCTGTCAAACAATTTACAGTTTTTGTAAACGAAAACTGTCTTAGGCTGCAGGCACGTAAAGCGTGAATTCAATAGAAACGGCATAAGGCGCAGGCACGGCGCAGGCGCGTCGCTTTCATACATTTTGTACGAAAAAAAATTGAAGCACGAAATACGAATTGAAGTACGAAAAATGTATGAAAGTGACGTGCCTGCATTGTGCCTGCGCCTTATGCCGTTTCTATGTAATTCAGGCCTAAGGCGTCGTCTTAATAGGCGAGCGATCGCGCGATCGTGCGATGCGATGGTGCGAATGTTGAATCAAATATCGTAACTTATCGAGTACTGTAATTATAGACACAATAGATAAACAATGGCACTGACGAACCGGATCGTCGGTCGGGCCGCTAGCGGTTAAAGTATGCGATAAAATGGTGTTTTTACAATATTGAATGAAACAATTTGGTCCTAATAAGCCAATGCAAAACTGTCAATTAAAAAATATTACTCAAATTAAGATATTTGATTGAGAAGTTACACTAACGCATCGCACGATTGTACGATCTCCCGCCTATTAGGTATAGTCCGCGGCTCATGTTTCGTCGCGTTACGCGTATAATATGCGGCGTATTCAACAAGCTACATTCAAATTCTCGTGCGTAACCTCGCCACGCGTATTTTACGAAGTTACGCCGAGCGTAATAGGGCCTAGATGTTTCGTGCGCGCATCTTACTGCAGAATATACGCGACGCAAGTTAAACTAACTGCGTTTTGGCACTAAATGAACGGGTATAGTTTCAGTTCAGTTGCGATTAATCAACATTTCTGTGAGTAGAATTGGCCCACTGATGTTGTTTTAATTAATGTCTATTAATAAATCGAAACTTTCTACAGCATGTAAGGGTAAACACCGTTATCACTCAAACCATGGGTAGTTGACTTAAACATAAAAATATAGGACCGATTAAAAAATATACGCGCGAGAAATGAGCGGCGCGGTGGCGCTACGACGCGGCGTACACACACTCGCTAACGAGACAGCTGACTGACTGGGGTAGCAAACTGTGCGGGGCCGTGGGTCGGGCCACGCGGCGAGTTTCCCGCGCCCCCTCCCTTAGCTTGTTGCCCCCGCGCATAGAGTGAAATGTTTTTGAGGAAAAACGAAAATTAAAAAAAAAAAGTTTGTTATTTTTCATTGATTTTACGTTCTGTAAATGAAACCAAACCACTGGTTTCAAGGATAACGGTGTTTACCCTTACAGCCTGTATACAGGGTGTTAACGAATTCATTTAATTCCTTCAAACGATCTATTAATGGGATAGATTAACCTCGCATGGGATTTAGATTGATTAAAAATAAAAATAAACTTTTTATTGCCCAAATATTTTTTTATGTGACAGAAAATTTCGATGCCAGGCATAAATGAATGAAGGCACGGTAATACAGCTGACCGGCACGACTAGCGCGATAGTAATCCACGCAGTCAGTTAGTTAACTTGGAACGCTAAAATTACTCAGATACAGAATACAATGGATAATTTCTTGACAAAAAATGTTTGTTGATTCTGAAAAAAACCTATGCAGGGTCAATCGGTGTCACCAGTAGAATACGCGGTTTGAAGGAATTACACGAATTCGTTAACACCCTGTATAGACTGCTGTATTGTCCATGCATCGTTGCAGATACGATTTTTTTTTTTTTTTAAATGTAAAAAGTATGTCAATCGATTCTCCTAGTTTTCTGAACAAACTAGTTTCAGGTTTAGTATATACTAAAACTAAGCTTGTATATGTTGCCGAATCTGCTTACTAGCAAACAAAGTTTGTTTATGATTAGCAAACCGCTTGTTTGCTGGTAGCTTATTGAGTTGGTTACTAAGTAGTAGCACAAGTTATGTAGTAATTTCTTTTAAGTAACTAATATCGGAATATTGTGTTACTTATAACAAAAAAGTTTTTTCAATGGATTGAGTTGAAACTTTGTACAGTTGTTATTGGCACTTGAGCGAAAGTTTCTGAAATAAAAAAACTTACGCTGGCGGAGACGCAGGGGCACAGCTAGTTTTCTATAAAATGTCGGCTTTCCCTGCTTTAAAATACAGAATGTTAACTAACGAAAGGCGTTGTCTGTTAACCAGCAATACTATAGCGTTCTTACATACTAAAAATATTACTCAACAAAATAAAAAATCACAAAAAAATATACGTAAAAGCAACGCTTACTGTATCAATGTGGAAAACACGGTAAACATCGCATTTAACTTATCTACGCTACTATTTTGGTTTTAAACAGGACGTTCCGGTTTTTTTCTTAATTTTTTTGTATATTTTTTTTTTTAAATCTTTTTGTGACTTTAAAAATGTCGTGGTGGTCCGGAGGTTACAGCCCCTCTTGTTAAACACCGGGTTGCTGGTTCAAATCCAGGCAAGTACCAATGTGATTTTTTCAATTTCATATGTACTTTCTTAGTTAATCTAAGACACCACTGACAAGCGGTGAAGGAAAACATCGTGAGGAAACCTGGACTTATGGTCTGAAATCGCCAACGCGCAATGAGCAAGCGTGGCGATCAATGCTCGTTCCTTCTCTGTATGAGAAGAGGCCTTTGCCCCGCAGTGGGACAGTTACAGGCTAATATTGATTTATTTTTTAGCGACATTATCATTAAATTTAAAAAATATATGAAGATACTGATTTAGATTAACGAGTTAAAAGAAACGCCCTCTCTTATTTTACGTACTGTCTCAGTTCCACTACTAAAACTGTACTATTTCAAGAAACCTAAAATTTATCGAAACTGTATCGAACTTAGTGTCACACTGTTGTAGTAGACAGAAGACTATAAAATACTTAATCTAAAGTGATCAATGGTCATAAAACTGTAACTTTACGACCCAATGTCAACTTTGTCATTGCTGCACTAAGCCTTCGTCGATATTAACTCTTCCAGTCTGCAGTATGGCCTGACTGCACCAATAGTTTACTTTATAGATCAACTAGCTTTTGCCCGCGGTTTTGCTCGCGTTAATTTATAATAATAATAAAAATACTCTTAACGCACTTCTAAAGTTTCTATAATAATATGATTCAATCATGATTTGAAAGACACGTGGCGCCATCTGTTATTGTAATTGTTGTTTTCCTCGGGAACAGTACTTTTTTTCGGGATGTGTACAGAAACGGACATAGGGTACCTTTCCCTATGTCCGTTTCTGTACACCAGTTCAGTGGTTTAGGCGTGAAAAGGTAACAAACAAACAAACTTACTTTCGCATTTATAATATTAGTTAGGATATCTTTATTTCTTCTTCTTTATTTACCATAGCGAGTTTCCTCCGTGCCTCGGAAAGCACGTAAAGCCGTTGGTCCCGGCTGTCATTTGTAGATCTTTGACAGTCGTTACTGTTGGTCAGAAGACAGAAAGTCTGACAACCAGTCTTACCAAGAGTATCGTATTACCCAGTTACTGGGTTGTGGAGGTCTGATAGGCAGTCGCTCCATGTAAAATACTGATATTCAGCTGCATCCGGTTCGACTGGAAGCCGACCTCAACATAGTTGGGAAAAGGCTAGGCAGATGATGATGCTCATCACGGTCATCTTCGTAGACCACTCTGTTTTATCACCAATATGGTCTGTTTCTGTTCTTCTCCATATTATATGATGCAGAAACCTGGAGCATGAGGAGTCGTGATCGCAACAAAATTGATTCCTTTGAAATGTGGTATTAGAGATGAAAGCCCAGAATACCGTGGACAGCATTCAGAATAAACGTGTTCATCCTTGAAGAAATCAATATTGAAGATTGATTCTGTGTGATTTGCCACCAAAGGGTTCTGAGATGATCTCCGAAACACAGTTTGGAAAATAATCGCATGCCTCACATAGATGGCAGGAGAGCCAGAGGTCGGGCGCCCGTTAGATGGAGCGATGCAGCCAAGAGTGTAGTTGGTGGCAACAAACACTTAGCCGTGCACTGTATGTACTTCAGACAGAACTAAATGGAGAATAATTTGTGGTCGCGATACTCAGTTTTTTTTTTTGCCCCACACTAATATTTCTCTTGTATCGTGGGTGCGTTTACAGACACAAATCTCACAAACAAACGCCCAGACCCGAAACAACCATCTGTAGGCCATACAAATTTTTGTTCCATGTGGGAATCGAACCCACGACCCGTGGCGCAGAAGCCAATCACTTAGCCACTGCACCAAACGTGTCGTCTGCACCAAATTGAGGGACAGAAGAGAAGATTTCCAAATATATTTAGATTGTAGAGTACATACGGGTGAAGACCAATTCCACCCTGAGGGTCGAACGGTTGGAGTATCGCCACAATGTGAATTTCAATTCCTTTGTGGTGAGAGTGCCGACTGAACATCTGTCGACGTTCATGAAGGAGGAATTGTAGCGTTCTGACGATTTCGGGGCCGGCTACCAGACACCGCGCGACACACGACGCCGACTCCTCGTTTGAATTAGTGTTTATATTTTATTGTTTATGTATAGTATTTTTATGTTAGTTGTAAGTTTTACATTGTATTGTATTTTGTTAATATATATTTTTATGAAATGGTTTCGCCTAGCTTCCACGACACAGGGAATCACAGCGTGAATGCTAGTGCCAAATGTAAGTTTATTTGTTCAATTTGTTCCATAAAGAAAGACGACGCCTCAGAATATGCCGCCTAAAAACACGGTGATGTTCAATTATGTCTGGGTCCTATAGCCGAAAACTAATTATTTTGGTTATCAATGGGAGCATTTTTATTGCCAAACTGGACATATAAACAGACTGGGAAGCTGATTTTACCCGTGACAGTTACTATCGTATGGGGTCTACAATGCAAAGCTATGGAGTCGTTAGTTGCATTATTGGGAAAGATAAAAGTGTCTCAATAACTTATAACTAGAGATCGGATATTCGGATGCATATTCACTTAAACTTGAGATGTTGGCTAATATGGAACGCATTTTTGTATCGAAAAATCCCGCGATTACGGGACAATTATTTTAATTTATGTTTTTTAGGGTTCCGTACCCAAAGAGTAAAACGGGACCCTATTACTAAGGCTCCGCTGTCCGTCTGTCCGTCTGCCTGTCCGTCTGTCACCAGGCTATATCTCATGAATCGTGATAGTTAGACAGTTGATCACAGATGATGTATTTCTGTTGCCGCTATAACAACAAATACTAAAAAACAGAATAAAATAAATATTTAAGGGGGCTCACATACAAAAAACGTGATTTTTTTGCCGTTTTTATAGATAATGGGGACGAAACCCTTCGTGCGCCGAACTGTCCGACTCGCACTTGGCCGGTTTTTTTTTTGGTTTATATAACACGCACCATTCTTTTTCTTACACTCTAAATACACACATATTGGCATCGGGCATTGAACATTTTAAATAATTATGCAATCACACATCATCACACCAAACAATTTTTTTTTATTAAATCATTTTAAAATGTCGCTTCCATATTATACACCCGACTAGTTATGCATTCCCGGTGTTCCTGGCATCCCGGGTTTTTTCTTACAAAATATATATTTTAAGAAGCCGCTTCCGCTTTTGTAGCTAAAAATTAACTTTAGGTAAATATGCATCCGAATATCCAATTCCTACTAATAACGCTCGATAAATCATAGCAATCAGTCATTTGTAAACTAGTTTGGCAGCTCTCAAAATGCATCGTCTCTTGTTTAGCCTGTTAACAAAAACACAGTACCATTTTTATTTAAGTTTAGTTGATAAGCTACAGAATCGAAACCACTATAGAAAAATAGTTACGCTAAATATATTAAATGTCAAATCTAAAACACAGACCATAAAGCATTTTAAAAGCAACAAGATACTTGCAACAGAAATCTTGACGGTATACAAAGATGCATGCAGACAATACGTGAATACAGAATAGATAAACATCCCACATCGTCCCGTGAGACGTGCCACTCGGTCTCTTTGGAACACGCTACTGCATTCATAACGACGATGCATTGACGACACTTGTTAATCTTTAAGTAAAGCAGCTTGAAACAATGTGGTGAAGTTATCAATTTTAGAGCGAAGTCTCTGTGAAACTTGTCAACGAGAAGAGAATTTCTAATTGTACGATTATTTGTTTAGTTTGAGTTTGAAGCAGCACTTGGGATATCTCACGTATGCAGTGTGAAGTTTGTATTTATTAACATCGTCCTAGCCTAAAGGCGCGTTGTTATTATGCAAGTAGCTTGCATGAATGTATAACGTTAAACCTGCATGCAAGTCAGAATTCAATGTAATGTCATGGGAACTTGCAGGGAAGCTAAAGGTTTCATCACGCAAATTGCTTTGCATGATGGAAACGCGGATTAAAGGCGCGTTGTCACTATTCAAGTGGCTTGCACGCAGTTATGATGCTCCTCCTGCTTGTAATGAAATGTCTACTTGCATGCAAGCTAGTGTTTCCATAGCTGAAGCTACTTGTAACCTGCAGATTGCGTGCAAAAAAAAAGGTTTTTTGGGTCATAAGGGTCGTCTTTCAGTTTAACCAGTTGTTGTTTAATGTCATATTATATTTATGCTTACTTAAGTCTCAAGTACAGTCTTACTTTTGCTAAGCCGGTAGGGAAGTGATAATTTTTTTAAGGTTTCGCAACGTTTTCATTTACTTAGACAACAATGAAAACACCAATGAATAATTTCTTGAAATGATTTACTTAGCAAAAAACCTTTAAAAGGCAAAGAGCACTACCGCGTAATGGCACCATACCTCAGAAACTTCATACATAGTTACTTCACATCTGTATTGTACAGTCTTTTTTTGGTTTTGATTCATTTCGCGCAACAAGGAAAAAAAAACCCCAAAACTTTAAAAGCATGGGACATGCTATTACAGTTTTTTTTCCGTAATTTTTTCATTGTTTATATTTATTTTTCAACAGACATTTCCTATTTATAATTATACCTTCTCTGAAATAATATTAACGTCTTGGTATTTTTTTAAAGAATTACCTTATAAAACTTACTTATAAAACTTGACCTAGTCGGCAGATCGTATGTTAACAAATACAATAAATGCAACAAAAATATACAAGACTTAATTTTAAAGAGTTAAGAGAGCGTATTGGTTATTTTAAACAAACCGTCAAAGTACTAACGATGTAAAGTTAAGGAAGAAGCCACAGAATACGCAACAATTTCAGAAGCGATACAACGCGGACATTACGTCATAGCATCGGGTGAAGTCTGATTCCGTCTTTATCTATCGAAGATATTGTCTGCAGCAGGTATTGATCTTCCTCGTCTTGATTACTCGACACCCAAGCCAAAAGGGTAACGTTTTCTTTTATTTATGTGCACACACTTTTCTATGCCGCTGCCAAAGCATTTTTGGTTCAAAGATCCAACTTTTTTTGTATCAAACAATGGCAGCTCTTGCTTTACCTTTCACCTCAGTTTTAAAGTCGTAGATCCTGAATGAACGTATGAAAAAATATGGAATGGTGTGTTTTTTTTTTCGTTCGTTTTTATAGCACTCCACAAACGAAATGAGAACGTATTTCGACGAAATGTTCAGTTTGAAGTTTTTATCTAAATGAAATGCTGGGTTTTTGTGGCATTATAAAACCTGTTAACATTTTTTTTTTGCAGCGTTGATTTTTGTCATAAAAAGATTTATAGTAAAAAAAACTAGAGACTTAGGTACTGAGAGTCGCAGTGAATAATCGTGGCACTCAATGCTTGTTCTTTGTTTGTGTGCAAATAGGCATTTTTCCATTACATACCTACATACATATCACCCTTTTGCCGTCCACTGCTGAACGTAGGCCGCCCCCAGAGATCGCCAACCATCCCGGTCTTGGGCAGCCCGCATCCATCCGCTGCCAGCCACCTTCTTCAAATCGTCGGTCCATCGTACCGTAGAGCGTCCCACACTACGTTTGCCCAGACGCGGTCTCCACTCTAACACGTGTCAGCTCCATCTACCATCTGTCCGTCTGCAGACATGGCACTTCCACTTCAGCGTGCTAATTCTACGCGCAATGTCGGTGACTTTAGTTCTCTGGCGAATGACTTCATTGCAAATTCTATCCACTAGAGAAACCCCGAGCATCGCTCTTTCCGTATCACGCTGAGCAACTATGAATTTGTGGACCAGGCCCACGGTGAGTGTCCATGTTTCGGTTCCGTAAGTCATTATGGGTAGGACACACTGGTTAAAGGCCCTGGTCTTAAGGGATTGTGGGATCGACGATTTAAAGATATCACGTAGCTTCCCGAATGCCATTTTTCCAGTGGCGTAGCTATGTAACCAAGGGCCCCGGGCCAAAAATGAAATTGGGGCCCTATTTAAACTAAACTAAATACTTTTTAATTGGGTGTAAAACTACTTCATCATCAGCTCCTTATCGCCCACTGTAGGGCATAATAAAGCAAAGCTATTTACTAGTAAGCATTAGGTATAACGCAGCAGATAAATTTTAATCGTATTTCCTCATAATAGTATATACGTAAATGTGCAAGTTTTGTGGAGGAACTTGGTGTGGTGTTCCTCCAACCAAAGGGAGGATCCTCCAACCAGGCGGAGTCTTGTGCCTGGCGGGCTACTGCCCAACGGTTGATGTTGGGAGGTTGTATATATACTATCTGCGTGTTAAATCTTGATTGCGCGATGTAGAATGGTTCACATGTGGCGAGATAGATGCCGCCACAGTTTGTTTGTTTTTCATGCTTTCACGTAAAATTCGTTGGTTAGGAGCCAAAAAGTTACGGTCAAAAATTCTTTATTCAATTAGGATATTATATAACTTTTTCGAACGTCGTTCATGGAGGCCGCGGGGCCCGTCGAGCTTACGGGCCCCAGTGCACTGCCCCGCCTAGCCATACGGTAGCTACGCCACTGCATTTTTCCCATTAGTAGAATAGTTATAGGTTTTGGAAATATAACAGCCAATAGAATTTTGCCATTATCTTAATCAGATTCATGCATAATCAGATCGTATTACAGCTTCATTTATATGGTGTTTTCCACTGTTGCATTGTGTAATAACGTAATAACTGTATCATATCGAGATTTTCACTTTTGTATGTACAGTCACGAGCATTGTATGTACACATTTGGCTAAATTGAAAACCGATTTTCTCCTTAATTTTTGAATGAAATTGTATGTTGTTGCGAACATAGTATTTTCGACCCCATAGGCTTATGTAATATGTCATATTTCATTGTTATATCACGAAAAAACTTCTATTGAAAGTTGTCAAGTGTTGACATATTGGCACTCGTGACTGTACTTTAGACTAAAAAAGATATTTAATTATTAAAAAAATTGATTCTACAAGGTTAGTCTAATCCGAAGGCCAGTTATAGTATCACTGATGAGTGTTTTAAAGCATGTGTTAAAATTTCAAAATTCGATAATGTTTATTTCCATGGAAAATGAAGGTTATTTTAGTTTAAAAAAAAAACTAGATCCCTGCTTTAGTTACGAATTCAGAAAATGGATTTCTAACCGTGACCCTAAATATGACCTAAAATGTAAACACAGCTAATCATATCTATGGATAGATAGATTTGAGCGTATTTTTTACGAAATCTTTGAACAACTATTTACTTTTAGGGAAAGTTGTAGAACAAAAGTTGTCCATTATTATGAGTATTCTAACAACCTTTTGGATTAGTACCCCCTTTTCGACTAACCTTGTATATTGCATAGGTAGAAAAAGAAATAAAATATAATAAAAAAATCTGTCATCCTTAAGCTGGCTTCCCATGGTGCGTGGTAGCGCGCACCGGCTGTGCGTGATATCATGCGTAAAATTGCACCGTGGGAATCTACATTATGAGTGTGCATTACGTGGATACGGCGCACCGCTCCGCACGCGTCCGCGTTACCATTGACGAGTCTCTTCCCATGGTGCGTCGGTGCGAGCTCGTGCGTCGCGGTGCGCGATACAGTGGGAAACAAGCATTAGGTATACTTATTATAGGGTTAACAAAACCTACTATTTATTTATTTTAAAAACACACATCAAAAAACTATTAATAAAAATAGACTGCCTCGTTGATCTAGTGATCGCAAGGGTGTCATGCTGAGCGTAAGGTCCCGGATTCAATCCCCAGGTCAGGCAATATTATTGGATTTTTCCGTGTGGAATTTCTCAATAGTCTAGATTTGTGCCCGGCTAATGGCAATAGACTCGCCACCTAATACATGCTACTTAAATATAACCGCGAAATGAGGGTGTATTATACAGGGTGGGTCAAAAATCGTGGAATAAACGAAACAGGGCGATAGTTGGGGTAATTTGCAGTAAAAAATATGTACGTGGCAGAGCCTTAACTTGATCTCCTTAAAAGTTATGACAATTTGAGTGTTTTTAAGAAAATATTAAACTTTGTAACAAATAAGCAGTTAGAGTAAAATGAGTACCTATTTTAAAACAATAAAAGGTGTTTAGTTGCTTGAGAGTGCTTTTATGACAGTGAGTACCACGATTTATGAGTATTGGCACTTTTTTCAATATCTTTTAAGTCTCACGAAAAATTATATGTAACTTTAGAAACTTACTGTATAAAAAAATGTGCTACCAAAAAATGCTGCTAATAACCCCAACTATCACCCTGTTTCGTTTGATCCACGATTTTCTACCCACCCTGTATACCCCTGTCCAATCCTTCGGGGAATACAGGCGTGATGTTATGCATCAAATAAATATACCGTGTGTAGAATTTAGGCTATTTTACATATACCTTTATAATTTCGACTGACTATACAACTAAAATACTAATAAACCACAACTGGCACGACTAAAAATCAATTACTAACCTTCTGTATTCGACATAAAGTTTAAATTTCCTCAGCAAAAATGTTCTCCGTGTTTTATAGCCGCTTCCATCAATAATGCAACGTATACTGGCAACGTTTAACCCTTTGGGATTCTGCCCCTAATTAACTTGGGTCCATGTTACCACTGCGATATTACGAATGCAAAGCCAGTGTCAAAGTCTGAACAATCAAAGTAATAATGATGGTACTAGTAAACAAGGTGCGTAGGTACTTGGATTCAAGTTTGCTTCATTAGTTGATTGCGAGCTATAAATAATAAATTCTGGTAGAAAATACCTATATTTTATTCAGGTGTAGGTAAAAAGTTTTTTGTGCATAGAAAAGTACTTTTGTTTTTCAAAATCTTGGGGTAAATAATTAATTTGCTGAGGACATTTTGAACAAAGATGTAACTAATGTATTTGAATCAAATATAAAATAAGATAAGACTATTTATTGCATTTCGTCGCCCGGGAGTGAAAATCTCAGGAATGCATTTGGTCATTACACGGTTCCTTTGGGCTTTCACGCGGGCGAAGTCGCGGGCAGATGCTAGTCAATTACATTTATTACGAATGTTATATACCCAATAAAGACTAGTTTCAATGACTATTAGCAAAATTCACATAGAGCGGCTCTCTTATAAGTAGAGATCGGATATTCGGATGCATATTCACCTAAACTTGCGATGTTGGCTAATATGGAATGAGCTTTTGTATGGAAAAAATCCTGCGGTTCCGGGACAATTATTTTAATATATGTTTTTTTTTGGTTTATCTAACACACACCACTTCTCTTCATACACTCTACTCAAACATATATTTGCATCGGGGGTTAAACATTAATTTTAAATAATTATGCAATCCAAAAATCCCGGTTTTTTTTTAATAAGTCGTTTTAAGAAGTCGCTTCCATACTATACACTCGACTAGTTATGCTTTGCCCAGTGTTCCTGGAAAAACGTTTTTTAAAAAAAAAAAAAAAACTGTTTTAAGAAGCCGCTTCCATACTTTCGTAGCGAAAAAAATATTTTAGCTAAATATGCATCCGAATATCCGATCCCTAGTTATTACACAATGATGATCGTGATGAAATAAAAATTACCAAATTTCATTCCCGAGGTTTTCACTCCCGGGCGACGATTTGCATGGTAAGACATTGGTAACATAGCTAGTAAAATGTTTGTTTTTTCTCGTTTTTGACTGCTTGTAGATGGTCCTTGCGGACCTTTTCTACGTAACCGGGTAGTTATTGGCGAGACCTAAAGGGTCTCCAGCTAATGCACTAAAATGGTACTCCCACACTGAAGGATAATGTGTAACATGTTTATAGGTACGTAACATTTTATTTAGGTTTTTTTACATTTAATATTTTTTTCCGCTTGATTTTATCGTAATTTACCGGTACATCTTTGACTTATAATCAAGAAAAAATATGTATCAAAACAGTGCTCCGCCCGCAAAGAAGTGGAAAGACAAAAGTGTAAAAAAAAAACTTTTCTCCTCGAGTTATATCAGCGTAACGCTGTCAAACCGTCAGCTCACACGCCGAACATTACACCTAAGTAGTTATTAAGAGTAAGACAAGAATTCATTTGTAAACTTCCTAAGTTATATGCTCCATACTGAAATCAGTCTCATTAAACCGTTCACACTGTAAAGACGTGTCTTTTTTAAAAACTCCAACGTTGCCTCGCCGAACCTAACTCTCGCTTAGATTTTTCCTGTATCGTGGGTTCATTTACAGACACAAATCTCACATGCACAAACGCCTAGAACCGGGACAACTATCTGTAGACAGTCTCTCTCTATATCAGCCACTGCACCAAACGTGTCGCCAAAGTTAGGTGGTTAGGGATCCAGAGTGAGGAACCTCCACAAGATGTATTACATGTACCTGTTATACCTTAATGTAGAAGCACCATTAGATACAAAATCTAACTTTAAGCTAGATACAATACGGCCGACGTATCTTGGCGAGTCTGAAGTTAGCTGATTAGCTGCGCAGTAGACAATTTCGTTTCTAAAAGATTCATTGCGCAGCCAAACAACTAACTTCAGACTCGCTTAGATACGTCGGCCGTATTGTATCTCTCTACACATCTAGTCAATAATCTTCTTCATCATCTGAACCCGTTAATATTCACTACTTAACATATGCCGACCCCAAAGACCGCCACAAGGAACGATCCTATGGGGATCATACCGTAATCAACGCGCTTATCAGGCAGATTAGAGATCGCACTTAGATATTATAAATACCTACACAGATGGGTGACCAACCTCTTGATATTATCACATAGTCTCTTACCGCATCTATGGGGAGCGACCGGGTAGATTATTTTAATCCGGGGATCAAACTATAATAGTAGTGTTAAAATGGGATAACTTGGGACCAAGCCTGATACATTAAAGTTTAAATCATTTCAACTGAGTAATCGGAGTACACAGGTTGTAAAGGAATTTGTGTAAATGTAATAATCTTGCACGGAATTTAGAATTAATAAAATAAAGAAACTTTTTTACGCGGTAAGGGTAATAGGAGATTTACACGAGTCGATTTTTGCCGCACGGCTGGCCGGCGAAAATCAACCGTCTAAATGACAATTCGACTAGGCCGCAAGTGACTAAAATCTCAAGCCCCAAAGTTGGGTGCCATCAGACTCTCGCCGTGCGGCGACAAGCCGCATGCGGTGGGGTGACTAAAATCGACCGTGTAAATGGTCAATTGCAGGCGATCGCCCGCCGCATAGATAATACACTACACTACTAGCCCGCCGCATGAGGTGTGTGTCTTGCGCTGTGTTTTTCCGCTAGAAATGAACAAATCGCATGCGATTTTTGTCGACCGGTGTAAATGGGGTGGCGATTCGATTTTTTGATTTGATTTGCAAGCGATGCGACTGGTGACTTGCCGTACGGCTAAAATCGACCCGTGTAAATCCCCCATTAGTGATCTTATCTGAACCACCTAATTAAGTTTCAATAAAATTAAGGCAAAAAAATATACATACTTTATGTGGTAGAATATTTCAGTGCCACGCATAAATCAATGAAAGCACGGCAACAAAGCTGGCGGGCATAACTAGCGCGATATCGCTCCGCAGAGTTAGTTAACTCGGGGCGCTAAAATAACTGAAAAACAGAACACCATGTTCACTTATTGAGTATTTTTTTGTGCATACAGTACAATACAATACTCTTTATTGTACACAAAACAAACAAGAAATATTAATATAAAATAGGGGTGCCCGTGTTTTTGCCGAAGTATTTTATATCAAATTTCATTACGCCGACAACGATTCGCCGACGTAATCTTTGCCGAAGCAATTTTTACCCTAATTTGATTTCACCGAACGATTATTAGCCACCATAATTATTTGTATATTTATGTACAATGGGCGGTCTTATCGCGCTAGGCGATTTCTTCCAGACAACCTTTGGATGGACATGAATTGCTAGAAAAAAAAAGTGAGGGGTAGTTCTCGGTGTATCAATAAATAAGGAGACATTAAATTAAGTGTGGTGTCTCTTAAAATATCACATGCGGGGTCAATCTGTGTCACCAGCAGATCACGCGGTTTGAAGGAATTACACGAACTCGTTTTAACACTGTATAGAAAATAAATAAAACATGTCATCATCATCATCATCATTCAGCCGCTTTTAATATGTTCTCCATTTGATGTTTTTTACGAAGTAACTATTAAATAAGCAAGGGAATATCAACTTCAGTACCTGCCTCAATCGCGGTGTAAAGTTGTTTTAATATATTCTTTACATCATCCACATCATCATTCAGCCGAAAGACGTCCACTGCTGACACAGGCCTCCGCCAAGCATCGCCACATCGACAGTGGCGTGCACAGAGATTTCAGACAGGGTATGCACAAAAAAAAAGCTGGGTTCGTCATGACCACGGAATGCTAATTCAGATTTACCTAGAAAACAAACTACATCAATCAACCGTTTGAAGATGTTTCTATTTCTGTCGTCTTTCGCGTTGTGCCCTTCAATATCTAACTTTAACTGGCTATTCAAACTAGTCTCTATTCTACCTTTATCAAAAGTTTGGAACTTTAAAGCAGGATTCTAGATGTTTTTCTGAAGAATCAGGCTTAGCAGCCGCTTTGTGAAAATTATTTAAATCTGAGTATCCGCTAGGTCCAAACATTATTTTTAACTTGATTTATAAACAAAATGCAAGGGAAACAATCCAATGTATTTGTGTGTACACAACGAATTAGCCAGTAATAGTCAGCATAAAACATTTTATGAAAATAACGAGTAGTATTTATTACCTTTTCTTTGAGTTTAATCCAACCCGGGTACACGCCTTCCCTTTGCAATCAATTTAACTGTTTCCTCAAAAGATAACGTGAAAACGCGGCCGATTTTAATTTATTTAAACACATTTCGCCAGCACAGGTCTCACAGGTATAATTTTCCATTTTTACAATAAACTTACTAAATAATTACTCGACAGTCAATCACTTGCGCCAAAAAAAAACAATAAGGCGAAAAAACTTTGCAATTTATTACGTTACGAATTTACGAACTAAATAATACGAACGAATGAATCATTTGGTTAATCCGACTAAAATAAGTCGACTCTCTGCAATCAACAATTAAACGGTGCATTTACGGGTTCTCAATTTGGACGGTTTGCAATGTAAGCTATGCTTTCAAAACTCCAACACACGCACACATTTTCACGCACACAGTCACTCTTTTGCTGTGTACTACACGAGATGCGTTGTATGAAGAATAAGCCAGGCGTAGTACAGCTTATGCTCACGGGAGGCGCTGCAATGCGCGGTCGCGGCGGCATGCGGCGGGTATTCCCCGCTCCGAGTTAGTTCCAAAAAAAGCAATAGATGGCGTGAAAACTAAATTAGGTACCATGATTTCTTTTAATTATAAGTTACTAGCTGTTCCCGGCATGCGTTGCAATGCCCTTTTTCCTACTTATTACCTACCTACTACCTACCTACTACCTACCTACTACCTACCTACTACCTACCTACTACCTACCTACTACCTACCTACTACCTACCTACTACCTACCTACTACCTACCTACTACCTACCTACTACCTACCTACTACCTACCTACTACCTACCTACTACCTACCTACTACCTACCTACTACCTACCTACTACCTACCTACTACCTACCTACTACCTACCTACTACCTACCTACTACCTACCTACTACCTACCTACTACCTACCTACTACCTACCTACTACCTACCTACTACCTACCTACTACCTACCTACTACCTACCTACTACCTACCTACTACCTACCTACTACCTACCTACTACCTACCTACTACCTACCTACTACCTACCTACTACCTACCTACTACCTACCTACTACCTACCTACTACCTACCTACTACCTACCTACTACCTACCTACTACCTACCTACTACCTAAACAGATTAAGAATATGGATATACTGATATAATTTTTTTTTTTTTAAATATCAAAATGTCGAACGGGATAAAAAGTATCCTATGTCCTTCTCCTGGCTCTAAACTACCTCCCTGCCAATTTTCAGCTAAATCGGTTCAGCCGTTCTTGAGTTATAAGTGAAGTAACTAACACGACTTTCTTTTATATATATAGATTTATCACTTAGAGGGGCATGTATGGAACTGCAGGGTATGCAGAGCTTATTTGCATGTATGGAGTGCACGCCACTGCACATCGACCATGTTGGGGGTATTTGTCATAATCGCCACGCTTGGCAGGCGGGTTGGCGATCGCAGTATGCTTGTTAAAATACTCAGAGAACGCTGCTGCCCATCCTCTAGTGAATCCCTTAGTCGTCTTTTACGACACCAATGGAAAGAGATGGGATAGTGCTATTCTTTACGTCCGGCACCACGCTGACGTAAATAAAACATGTAATACGCGTCAATTTGAAAACTTCCTGCTCCGGTTCTTATTCGTAGTCTGTTAAAAATAAACTCAACCCATACAAGGTGACTTAAGCAATATTTTTGCCTGCACCCAAACTCAGCCCCCAAAAAAATGATAAACGTCCCATAAAATAAATTATTACCATGAATACATACGGCATACATACATTAGATACGTAATATATCATCACAATAAACTGCTCAGCAGTAGTTAAATGGGGATATGCCTACGATTTATCATTTTCCACCGACTTGCCCTTAGGCACCGGTCCCTTTTATCTACGGCCCTTGCCACGAGGCCGAAAGAATAATTCTTTTTTCTCAATCCTACCAAGAATTTGATAAGCGAAGCCTGAAGGCTTTTGAAAAGTATTGTCCTGAATCCAAAATCGGTTTCCATTAACCCTTATTTGAAGCCTAAAATGTTTATTCCGTTGAATATTTTTAATGGTCTCATTGTGTAGAAATACTATGCTGAAATATGATAAAGAAGGGTTTGTCAAAACAACCATTAATTAGAAAGTGTCTAGATACACAATAATGTTATTTAAGTCTACCTAAGTATCTTTTATAACATTAAAAGCTGTCAGAAACGGTGCAGGTACTATTAAATCTATATCTAAGCGTATCTTATAATAATAATAAACTCATTTATTTTCAGGCAACTTTGGCCCATAGATACATATCTTACAAACTAACATATATACGTTAAATAATACAGTTTATGTTAGTAATAAAACTTAAGCCTATGTTAGTAAAAACACTTCACTTGCGCACTATGTCATCCGCTGTGCGATCGTGTGGCACTTGTTGGTGTCTTATGATACCGCTCTTCGTAGGAATCAACGGACACTCGCAGGGCTGGATTTAATGATTTGGAGGCTCTGGGGCAACGAAGACATGGAGGCCCGTTGATATGTTTTAAAAAAAGTACTTCGTGATTGTGAACTCTTTTTTCTTTGTCAGAAAGGGTGTAATTTTTAGGGTTCCGTACCCAAAGGGTAAAACGGGACCCTATTACTAAGGCTCCGCTGTCCGTCTGTCTGTCTGTCACCAGACTATATCTCATGAACCGTGATAGTTAGACAGTTGAAATTTTCACAGATGATGTATTTCTGTTGCTGCTATAACAACAAATACAAAAAACAGAATACAATAAATATTTAAGGGGGCTCTCATACAACAAACGTGATTTTTTTGCTCGTTTTTGCTCGATATTGATAACGGCAACACGTAGACGCTTGAAATATTCAATGAATATTTAGTTATATATTCACTTTAAAAATAAATAATTAAATTAAAATAAAACAAATATTTAAGGGGGGCTCCCATACTACAGACATTATTTTTTTGCCATTTTTATCGATAATGGTACGGAACCCTTCGTGCGCGAGTTTTACTCGCAATTGGCCGGTTTTTTTCTCATCTAAAAAATTCAAAAACTCCTATCGTTGTTGAGGCCCCTCTCTTGTGGAGGTACCGGAACTAAAACCCCTGTTGCCCTCCCCTAAATCTTGACGTAGACAAATCAAGATATACAAGGTTGTAAACGAATTCGTGTAATTCCTTAAAACCACATGATCTACTACAGATGTAGATTGGCCCCGCACGGAATTTAACCTTTTGACCGCCTCGGACGTCTATGGACGTCAAATTAAAACGTGCTCACGACGCCTCCGACGGCATGGCACGTCGAAAACACCACTTTTTTACAGTTCAGTTTTACAGTAAAAGTTTGACGTCCATAGACGTTCGTAGCGGTCAAAAGGTTAACTTGATTAAAATTATAAAAATGAAATCCTTTTTTTTCATGCGGTAGCGATGAATAATTAATCATGTCTAAACCATCTAATATGGATTCAGTAAAAAAGTAAGTTTTTTTTTTGCAAAAAAAAGTTTTTTTTCCGTGAACATTGCCATGCCACGCATAAATTAATGAAAGCACAGCGATACCGCTGGCGAGCACGACTAACGCGATTTCGCTCTTTTCAGTCAGTTAACTTGAGGCAATAAAATTACTCAGAAATAGAAAACCAAGATTTTACTTAGATTTTTTTTTTGAGTTGATTTTAAAAATTCCCATTTAGCATTAATATGTGCAACCAATAGATCACGCGGTTTGAAGGAATTACACGAATTCGTTTACACCCTGTAGATTAGTCTACTTGTAGCTGAACATGATAACCAATGACATCAATATATCATATCACCATAACTACTTAATTTTACCAAAAATGTCCACTTTTTAATTTTAATGTAGTTTTAATTTTGTAATTTTAACTTAATGTATTATGTAATATTAATTTTAACTTATTTTATGTACCTAATTGTAATTTTAATGTTAACTTGTTCTTATTTTGAGTGATAGTAAAACAACACATCTTACAGTATCATCTGCAGTGAACGTTGTGTACATTTGTAATTGATATACATGACGGCGCGTGACATTATTAAGTCATGAAGATCAGTTAGATTTGAGTGTTATAATTTACTTTGTTAACGATTAATTGTTTTGTGTTCGACTA
This sequence comes from Amphipyra tragopoginis, assembly GCA_905220435.1. Classification (NCBI taxonomy): domain Eukaryota; kingdom Metazoa; phylum Arthropoda; class Insecta; order Lepidoptera; family Noctuidae; genus Amphipyra; species Amphipyra tragopoginis. Next base: position 11,943,100 of record HG992005.1, on the reverse strand, counting down.
AATGGTAATTAAGAGCGGGTAACACCGAATGGAGTTGCGTCTGTCACAGCGAGCGAACGTCATGTCATTTTTGATGATTCATTTTTCTTGTTCTCTTGATTGACAGCTGTCGTACGCGGTGGTCATTCGCAAACCCATTGGCTCTAAATCGCTACATGTTATTGTAATCCTGACTCGTGTACGCAAATTAAGTGTCTGTGTAATTAAAATAGTGAACAGTCTACGCCACTGTGTACTTATTTAACGTTTCCTGGAGTCTAATGCCCACCATGGGTTCCCGTACTGACGAGTTCACGTACCAGCAATCGGATGCAAGAGCCCGGCCTCCCGATATCCCGTTACAGATATTCCCATTGAGTATAAACAGCAATTAGTCTCATTGCTCGAGGGTAGCTCGGATTATTTTGTGGAAGGCACGCCAACTGGTAGAGTATCGGCGGGGCAATTAGAGATTCGATTAGCTAATCCAAATCACATAGTACAACGGTGGCCCTATCGTCTAAGCCCCGAAGAGAGAGAAGCGGTTCGCACTAAAATCAAAGAACTCCTAAAAGCCTCTATCATTCGGTAGAGTTGCTCACCCTTTGCATCGCCAATATTGCTAGTTAAAAAGAAAGACGGAACTGACCGTCTTTGCGTCGACTGCCGAGAACTGAATAGTACCCGCCAACAGTAGCCGTACCCGATCTGTAGGTATCGATCGATCGGTAGGTAGTAACAGTACCCGATCGTTACCCATTGCCACTAATTTCTGATCAGGTAGGACAGCTATTTACTGGAAGCGTTGAACTCTAATCGGACGTATAAGTATGTACATGATGGCATACGACCTATGCCAGAGTTGAATGTAGGTTTGGAAACACTCACAAACAATGTAGAGTCAGAATGTGCCGATAACGGCGCAGGTGAGTTGTGCAGCTAGATTAACTTGTTTAGTGTGAAGGCTCTTGGTAAAATTTACCATGTGTAACAAAAGCCTGTGTGGCATTAGCCTGTGTGGCATTAGCCTGTGTGGCATTAGCCTGTGTGGCATTAGCCTGTGTGGCACTAGCCTGTGTGGCACTAGCCTGTGTGGCACTAGCCTGTGTGGCACTAGCCTGTGTGGCTCTAGCCTGTGTGGCACTAGCCTGTGTGGCTCTAGCCTGTGTGGCACTAACCCATATGTTACTTGCCTGTGTGGCTCCAGCCTGTGTGGCGCTAACTTGTGTGGCGATAGCCTGTGTGGTGATAGCCTGTGTGGTGATAGCCTGTGTGGTAATAGCCTGTGTGGTAATCAGATAATTGTTTTGTGTTATCCGATAACTGTTATCGCTCTCTGTGATATTGTGGTGTTTGATTTAAAATGGTCAGAATGACCGAACGCTAAGTTGTTTACTTGAGCTCTTTTATGATTGACCACAGATGATGAGATAGACTATTCACCCGAGGACGTGTGAAGATGCAGGACGGCCGTGACGGCGCGTGACATTATTAAGTCATGAAGATCAGTTAGATTTGATTGTTATAATTTATTTTGTTAACGATTAATTGTTTTGTGTTCGACTAAATGGTAATTAAGAGCGGGTAACACCGAATGGAGTTGCGTCTGTCACAGCGAGCGAACGTAATGTCATTTTTGATGATTCATTTTTCTTGTTCTCTTGATTGACAGCTGTCGTACGCGGTGGTCATTCGCAAACCCATTGGCTCTAAATCGCTACATGTTATTGTAATCCTGATTCGTGTACGCAAATTAAGTGTCTGTGTAATTAAAATAGTGAACAGTCTACGCCACTGTGTACTTATTTAACGTTTCCTGGAGTCTAATGCCCACCATGGGTTCCCGTACTGACGAGTTCACGTACCAGCAATCGGATGCAAGAGCCCGGCCTCCCGATATCCCGTTATACATATAAGATCCTCTATCCTGATGCATGATTTGAAAAATGTATTGTGTGTATATTGTTAATGTACCTTTAAATAAATAAATCATATTTCATCATAATGCTGGAGAGTTTGTTGCGTCGTTTCTTCTTCACAGCGTAAACACTAGGAAGCGGCGAAGAGCGGGCATCTTTGGGAACTGTCTTTTGTAAAATTTACGTTCAAAAAGAACTAAGTAATTCTAAAGCTACGTCCACATTTGTAGCATTTTGGCGTATCGTATCTCCGTCGCGTGGCACTGACGTGTATCATGATCGCTGGTTAAGGTACGTCCACATTTGTATGTGTGTTTGTCCTAACCAGCGATCATGATACACGTCGGTGCCACGCGACGGAGATACGATACGCCAAAATGCTACAAATGTGGACGTTGCTTAATCTATTTTAAATAAATGACTTTTGAAGTTGAAGTTGGAATTATAGGTACATAGATTCTTTTGTACACAAAACAAAATTTTAGAAATAGCTGCACTTCTTTGGGTCATTACATTCTTTTCTGCGACGAACCTGATAAAATATAACACTGGCTTCTTCTCTCAATTACGAGAATAGCTCATGCCGTGGTGAAAAGATTAATCCGTCAGCAACTTTGCTAGCGGAGTTGACTGCCCATACTGGACGTACTTGTATGACGTCACTCGTAGAGTCTGCTTTTAGCATCCCATAAAGCCAGGTCCGCAGCGCCGTGTTTTCGTATTTGCAAACACGATAACATTGTTTGCTAAACGAATAGGGGCGTGGCCTAACAGTTTTGTTAGCAAAATTGGCGCTGCGGACCCGACTTAACATTGTTTGCTCACCGAATAGGGGCGTGGCCTAACAGTTTTGTGCGCAAAAACACAATAACATGTTAGAAAATTGGCGCTGCGGACCCGGCTTAACAGCTACAGCTTGGAACGTATTTTGTGGGCTTCACATAAAACAGATTTCACCTCATCATCATTATCATTATTCAGCCGAAAGACCTCTGTTGGACATAGGCTTCCCCCAAAAGGGGTGGTTTAACATAATCGCCACGCTTGGCAGGGGGGTTGGCAATCGCGATATGGTTGTTAAAGTACTCAGAGAACGCTGCTGCCCATCCTCTAGTGAATCCCTTGGTCGCCTTTTACGACACCCATGAGAAGAGATGGGATAGTGCTATTCATTACGTCCGCACCACACGGACGATTTCACCTCTGGGAGGTTACCATGATCTGTTATAGCAGTAATGTTTTAATAATTATTATTACGACAGTGGGTAAGAGATGGCGCTAGAGAGCTGTCTAGCGCTGTCACTTTCCCACTCTCGGAATAATATTAAAACATTCCTGCTATAACAGATCATGGTAACCCCCCAGTTCACTGAAATGGACTCCACTATTTTATTTAAGTGATTGGCTGATATATGATGAATAACCCTTATTAATTAGCTGCACTGTGTTGATTTTCCTTATAGAGCATAATGAATCAACTGAATGATGAAGAACAGCTTTATTTATCGTTTTTTTTTTGTTTACATGTTTTCGTAATACTATATTGATAATGGTGTTTTTTTTTTTGCAAATACTTTTAGGTTTTGATTACCTATGTACGACTTTATAATATAGTAACAGCGGTTACGCACTGCATCCGATCCGAATCCGTGAAAATACGTTCCGAAGTAGCCATAGAACTATTTGTATGGTAGTTTATGCACTACATCCGGCATCCGTCATCCGATTTCTATCCGTCATCCGTGAGTCTCCAATTCGGAAGAAATATTGACGGACCGAAGTAGCCGTAGTAATGTTTGTATGAACGCTTTCGCACTACCTCGGATTCAAATCGGACGCCAAATGGATATGCCAAAATGGCCCCTGAATTGTTTGAATTTAGATCAGAGATCGGAATAGTGCGTAAGCAACATCCGAATTCGGTCCGAGATTTTTACTCTAGATCGGTATTTTCAAGGATTCGGATCGGATGCAAAGCGTAAAGCAATATCCGAATTCGGTCCGAGTTTTTTATATCCGTATTTTCACGGATTCGGATCGGATGCAGTGCGTAATCGCTCTAACTAGTAAGAACTACCTCGTTGGTTTAGCAACTGCCTCGTTGGTCTAGCGGTCGCAAGCGCGACTGCTGATCGTGACGATCCGGGTTCGATCCCCAGGTCGGGCAAAGTGTTATTGGGTTTTTCTGTGTGGAATTTCTCAGTAGCAGCCCGGAGTCTGGATTTGTGCCCGGGTGGTGGCAGTAGGCTCGCCCCCTATTACATGGGACTTAAAACATAACGGTGAAATGAGGGTGTGTACTGTACACCTCTGCCAACTCTTTGGGGAATATAAGCGTGATGTTATGTAGGTACGCATATAATTATTATAGTACTACTTACAATTACATAAAATGGAGAAATAAATATTTAAACGAGTTCAATTCGGACTCCTGAAAAAAAATGGCGGTACAAATATCTCTGGGGAGCAAGAAACGAATGTCTGAACATATTTGTTCTCTAGGGATATCTGCTGCACTGTGACTCTTGTTTTTATTTACACTAGCGACACTTTTTATAGCTTAAAACCTTTCAGAACAAAAGAGATGGTCCAAAAAAAAACCCCAGACTCGATTGAGACTAAATGGGTACCAGTAGTTTATTTGTTATGCACAATTTACCCCACCGAAAGGGCAATGCCGAAATCGATGGGGTATATGAGCTATCTGTAGCTAACAAGTGTTTTGTTACCATTTTATACAATATCAATAATATATTAACGATAATAATGACGGGATTACTGTAGTATTGATTACTATCAACCATTTGGTATCTGATTACGATAAAAAACTCAAAAAAAAATTCTTTTTTAAGGATTCGTATAAATAGATAATAAAACTACAAGGTGTAACATAAATAACGCACAACCTCTTAAGGGATCACTGTACTCATCATTATGAACAACTTTTACTATGGGACCAAATATGAAATCGCGAAAAAACAATCAGTTGTTCCCTAAATTTTGACGAGTTATGCGAACATAACCCCTTAAGAGGTTTTGCGTTATTTATGTTACACTTTGTAGTTATATTATTTATACGAATCCAGGTTTTTGTTTTTTTTTTAAGTGATTGTTGTAATAATCAGATACCAAATGGTTGATAGTAATCAATACTACAGTATTCCTGTCATTATTATCTTTATTATATTATTGATATTATATAAACTTTTAAAAAACACTTGTTACCTAGTCAAGATTTTTTCATTACTTTGTCAGTCTATAGTTCCTATACCCCATCGATTTCGGCATTGCCCTTTCGGTGGGGTAAATTGTGCATTCTAATGAAACTACTAGTACCCATTTAGTCCCAATCGAGTCTAGGTTTTTGGCCCATACATTATGGACCATCTCCTTAACTAAATTTAAATGAGGTCTAATGGCAGTCGCTCCGTGTAAAATACTGGTATTCAGCCGTATCAGCAGGGCAGTTGTATAACATAACCAACATCAATCATAACAGTTAATGTATCAATAATAATATTCATTGCGTTTTACATAGTTGTGGAGAAGTCGGATTGATAATACAAAAGTTGCTATGGAAATTGGTGACTTATCAAAATTATAGCCATAGTGATTACGAGTGTGTTGTGCAATTAGAATGCTGGTTAGACTGGAAGCTGAACCCAACATAGTTGGGAAAAGGCTACGCAGATTAAAACCGCATCAAAATCCATTAAGAAGTTTAGAAGAAGTAAGCGGACAAACAGACAGACGCGAAAAGCGACTTCAATGTATACTATTCAGAGATGAGAGAAGATAGAAGAGAAACTGAATGTGCAGCTTAACAACGTATTTTAAGACAAAATATACCTGTGCTATACGAATCAAAGTAACGGAGATATAGAGGGATTCCCCTATACCCCTCTGGCTCTCACATAAACACGAAGGAACACAGTAAACTGCTTGGCGCCGGACTTTAATTCGAGGGTGGTAGCTAGCCAGGCGGACCGTATAGATCCTACCACCTAGCATAAAGTATACACAATCATCATGAAATATGGAGAGGAAAAACCATCAAGGCGAATGAATCGCGCACAACTATTATCCGCCTAAAGGTAAACGCGCACCTAGACGCACCGCAGGAGCCGCACGCGCCGCAGTCATCGCATTTTCTCATGATCTCGCGCAATCCGCATCGTACGCACCGAACGCGCCGAACGCACTGCACGCGCCAAACGCGCCGCACGCATCGAATGCGCCGCACGCACAGTGCTGTCGGAATCGTATCCACTTCCGTACATCTTATTATGTTACATCTTATTATATCAATATTTTCTGTACAGAACGAACGTACGTATAGTGTACTAAGGAACTTGATCCTATTACTGACGGTTGCCTTTTGTTAAAAGAAGAAGAAAATGAAAAAAAACAAAATTACAGAATACGATACGAATAACGTCATCCGCGCCGTCCGCACCGCACTCGCCGCAAGCATCGAACGCGTTGACTTTGATGACGTCATCCGCACGCGCTGGTGGAATCCGTATACCAACAGATTTTACTGAAATGCGGGTCGTGCGGCGCGGACAGGTGCGCGACGTTACATACGATTTCATATAAAGATTTATTAAATGCGATAACTGCGGTGCGTGCGGCTACTATGGCGCGTCTAGGTGCGCGTTTACTTTTACAATAACCTACCTGGACAACAGAGACTATTTTACTTTGTTTATTACTACATCAAAAATTAGAGAACCATTTTTTTACAGAATACTTTTTTTACAGCTACGCATAATAATTATGAATGTTTATTTAGCAACCGAATACGAACGCAAATGGACTATTTTTGTACATCAATAAACGAAATAAATACCTAACCTATGCAAACAATTATTACAACTTCAATAAGTGCCTTAAATATTTTTTCAATTTTACAATGTGAATACTCTGGTGACGCTGCGCACCGCGGGAGCATTATGAAAATATTGAATATATTGCAAACATTGAATACATCGAATGTATTCAAAAATATTTATCACCTGCAAGCTCTTGGGAAATATTTTGAAGGAGATCTCTTCAATACTTTATAGTTGAAATTCTAAAAAGTTTTGCGTCTAAAAATTGTTAGAAATTGTGTTGAAACCTAAATTCAGACCAAAGTTTTTTTGCAAATACCGCATTAAATATTCAGTTTGACGATTACGAAGATTTGCTCTGAAAAATAGTTAGTAGTTTGTTAACGAATTCAAGTGTTTTAAAACTTTCATAGTTGGTGGTCTAGTAAATTTTAGTTTGAATGCTAATGTCGTTCATTTACTGAACAATCCAGTCTGTATTTTAGAATATATTTCAGTCGAAATTTCAGTGCCAAATTCGAATACATTAATGTTGTATGACAGCAATATCGATTGAATATTCTCATGTTTACTTTTTTACACGGCTAACTCAACTATGATTAAATGTGCTAATAGGGCTGTAGGCTGCCAATGGTCCAAGCTAAGTTCCAAAAAAGTTGGGAAAAGGCTGTCAGATGATTGTTTTAGTGATAAATTACGAAACAAACAGATAGCAATTTATCATATCAAGCGAAAATAATAAAATACAGGCTGTAAACGAATTCATGTAATTCCTTCAAACCACATGATCTATTAATGGTATAGATTAACCCCGCACGGGATTTAGATTGATTAAAAAAAATGAAAAAAACTTTTTTCCCCATTTTTTTTTGTAGTACCTACTTAATTTTGATGCTATGGCAACGCAGCTGACGGGCACGACTAGCGCGATATCGCTCCACAGTCAGTTAACTTGCGACGCTAAAATTACTCAGATAGAGAATACCATGGTTCATTTTTTGGAAACTTTTTTCTATTGATTCTGAAAAAAACCTATGCAGGGTCAATCAGTCTCACCAGTAGATTACGCGGTTTGAAGGAATTACACTAATTCGTTTACACCCTATAAATTGATTTTATAAACAATTTAGCAAATGTGTGTGGTGCTAGTCTAACGCACACCTTCACACATCAACTGCTCAATTCCCGCAGTCACGGATCAAGGATCACACATAAACAGACTAATATGCCCAATCACATATTAATATTCATTAACAGACGCTCAAATATTAAACAGAATGAAAACATAATCCCGCACAGTATTCCCAAAACGACACGTGCCCGGGCACATGTGAGTGTGCCCACACAACAACGCATTTACAATTTTTGCAATGCAAATGCAATGACTGCGTACAAATGTAAGTGAAAGCGTATTAAAACTATGAACTGTTTATTTAATTTGCTTTTGTTTGGTCTGATAGCGTTTTATTAGCTTTAATGTTGTTTGTTCGAGTTCATTTTCATCTATTATGAGGTGACTAGGATTTTAACGGTGCTATTTTAAATTATCACTACAGTAAAACTTTTTAGTGTCAGATGTAAATTCAAAGCTTTAGAAATATTTTTAACTGCCTAGCTCGTTAGGGTTGTCAAGTTTGGTGACATGACACAATTATTAACATCATAAGTAGGCTAATTCAGATATTTTTTGGAGCAGGATGTGCAGAAATCATGCAGGCTTCTTAAATCTTACAGTTTTCATTTACGAAAACTTTCAAAATATTTACACTGTCAAACAATTTGACAGTTATTGTAAACGAAAACTGTACTAAGTATTAAAGAAACTAGGCTTTCGGGTTCAGGTTTCCTGCTTTAAAAGAATAATTAGCTTAAAGGTCCAATATTACATGTAGGTAGCGTGTGTCAATTTATAATGCTGTAGGTACACACTTTCAGAGGATAATAGGGTATTTGACTGAAAAAGTCTAATTAATCCGTCAGTTAGATTATTAAAAAATCTTTGAAAATATTTGAATATTTTAGATTTGATTTTTATTTCCATGAAAAATATTTTTTATTTTAGTTTTTTCAAAAATTCTTCGTCTCTACCTTAGTTACGAATTCAGATAACGGAGCTTCTAATTCGTGACCCCAAATATGACGTAAAATGTAAACACAGCTGACCATAGCTGAGGATAGATAGATATTAGCATTTTATTTTTATTTTTACTCAGCTATTTCTCTTAAACTATTGACTTTTGGCGAAAGTGGTAGAACAAAAGTTACTCATTATTATGAGTACTTTAACACTCTTTCGGATTACTACCCCCTTTCTGACTAACCTTGTATAGAGTCTATATAAGGTCCATCTATTCATACTCGAAATATTTTAAGGGATACATCTTAGGGTTTTCGCGTTCCCGGGAATCGGGATTTTTTTCTCTTAATTCCCGGGAATTCCCGGGTCCCCGGGAATTTTCATGTTTTTTGTATAAATATAGTTTTTCTCGTATATTTCAAAGTTAAACTTGTGTAAGTACTTTAAACATGATAAATTGTACCAATAATTTATACCAAATACCAAAATACATACCAATCTTATTATCAAATCATTTATTGCAAATAAATGATTTGATAATCGACTTTTCTTATTAAAATAAAAAATTATACACTTATTTAAAAAAAAATACTAGGAACAGTTACAGTCAAGTAATGAAAAAGTCTTCATATAATATGGCAAAATATTACGGAATAACAATAGGGTGAATGACTATAAAGGGTGTTAAAAAATTCGTGTAACAACTTAAAACCACATGATCTACTACTGGTGTAGAATGACCGAGCACGGGATTTAGCTTGATTAAAAATAAAAATAAGGTTTTTTTCTTTCTTGCAGTAGCAATATGTGATCGAAACAACCAGCTAACAAGGTACAATAAAAAAAATAAAAATTGCTAAATAAAAATTTTATTCGTTGGAACATTTCGACGCCACTCATCAATTAATGAAAGCACGGTGACACAGCTGGCTAGCACGACTAGCACAAAATCGTTCTTTGCAGTCGGTTAACTCGGGGCGCAAAAAGGGCTCGAAAACAGAACTTTTTCTTTGAAAATAAACTATTTTGTATTTAAAATAAAAACCATTTAGGGTTAATCTTTGACCAGTAGATCACGCTGTTTGAAGGAATTACACGAATTCGTTTACACCCTGTATATTATCATTATAAATCTCGAAATTACACAAAAGATAAGCATTGTGAATAGTTTCGACAAATGAAACATAACCAAAAAAAAAACAAGCGTTTAGAATTTGTTTACTAGACAAGAGACAACAGTACCGTGTGCTGACATCACGATACATTTACCCCATTCTAAGTTCACACTACGCAGTACAATGTCCGACAGTGTCCGTTTCACGCGAGAGGTACAGAAAATGCTCTAAAATCTTCGGAACCCTTCATTTTTCATCATCATTTCTTTATTTCAAATAATTCCCGGGTCCTAAATTCCCCAAATTCCCGGGAATTCCCGGTTCCGGGTACCCGGGGCGGAAACCCTAATACATCTATAGGTGGTAAAGAAGCCATAGCAAAGCGAAAAAAATGTTTTGTTTAATTACATTTTTTTACGTAATTATTATAATTGTAATTATGCTTGAGACATATTCCATAAATTTGAAAAAAAAATGCCTGCTTCAATGACAATAAATACTACGTAGAAACTAGCGTAATGGATGTTGAAAATAGTAATGAGCCAGTATTTGTTATGTGTATCAAGTAAATTTAAATGATTTAATTTAAAAAAAAAACACTTAGTTTTTTTTTATTAGTATTGCTTCTTTACCACCTATAGATGTATCCCTTAAAATATTTCGTATATGAATAGATGGACCTTATATATATTGAGTGTAGGTGTAAAATTGTGAGTTTATATTATGTTGAATTATCTATATTTAGGTACGTTTACTTTTGTTTTCAATTTATCCAGAATTGTTCTAGGTAAATATTTTGTTTATCATCATCAACTTGTATAATTTAATCAATGTAATTAATATTTTACTTTTTTTTGTGTATAAACTCATTTATTTATTCACTTGGCAGACTGAACTGTGTTGCTGGGGAGTTTGTTGCGCCGTTTCTTCTTCACAGCATAAACACTAGGAAGCGGTGAAGGGTGGGCGCTTTTGGGGTCAGTCTTATGTAAATCTGACGTTCAAAAACAACTAAGTAATACTAGTTTATTTTGATTAAACGAGTTTTGAGTTTGAGTTTGAAGCAACATAACTCGATGCAATATGCACAATACTTTGCTTTTATTACAAGCATAATATTTCTGCATAAATAAAACTACTTAACTTAACTATTAACAATGTAGAAACGATTAACTTTTCCCAAGTGTTGTAGTCAAACGACGGGCTAGAGTATCTATCTACTTGCTACATTTTGTTTTGTATGACACCTTTACTCGTACCCTATAAGGGAAGAGAGCATGCAGGATTATCTTCCTCCACTGAATATACTCGTATGTTACGGTTAAAGATAGATGTGAATATAAACTTAAGATTAGCCGGTTAATCTTAAGTTTAGATTCGATCGTTGGCTAATGTTCGATACAATGTTCTTTTGCGACAAATATTGTTATCGTTAACCGGTTAAACCTAAGGTTTAACCGGTTATAGATAAAAATATTAATAAAGATAAAATAATTTGACTTCTATAATCTATTAATAATCTTTACTCATGATAAAACGACAGCAGTTGTCATTTTATCGATATGTTATGTCAAATTAGACGTTTAGGATAGATAAATTTATCGAATCGACTCGATAAAAAGATCCGTGCTCGCACCGCTGTTATGATAAACAAAGTTTTATTTGCTTTTACATCTTTGACTTTGCGGCTAGACTTAAGTTTAACCGAGTTCAGCCGGTTCAAGATGAGTTATAACAACATTAGCCAACCATCAAATCAAAGATCATCAATCAAAGATACACGTAGAAGCACATTTCATCGAAAAAACAGCCTAATGATGTCTGTTAAAGTCTTCAACAAAATCCCACGCTCAATAAGAGAACTCCCTATAAATAAATTTAAAAAAATTAAGACAGTGGCTGATAGAAAATTGTTTTTATACGTTAAGTGAATTTTTTAACTATAAAGTATATTAATAACTGTAAACTCACTAAACACCTACTTACCTAGTACGTAATTCAATTTCGCATACCTTGTACAGGTGAGATGTGTTAATGTTAAGCTGTATAATTTTTTGTAACATCTACTATGTAGTATGTAGTAAGAGTGTTCTTAACAATTGTCCATAGTATATGTGTCATAGATTGTCTTTGTTTTTTATTTTATTTTTCTTGTGTCCGGGTTACCAGGTTATTACTTGTTTTTGTTAGATTTTATAGTATTAAGTTTTTAGTTCGTAATTTTGTACTTCTAATTTTAAGCGTGTGCGTCCATTTGGGGCGAAAAAATAAATACTTTTTCTTTCTTTTCTTTCTTTCTTTCATGTATACCATATCTCCTGCGAATAAATATTTATATTTCTATAAAGCTTATCCTTAACCAGCTAATCTTAAGTTTATATTCACACCTATCTTTAACCGTAACATATACATACTCAAGTGTGTTGAGAAGCGCAATCTAATAAATTAAACTTTCCTTAGATATACGAACTCATGGTACGGAATCATTCCGCTAGAGTGGAAATTCCTCTCGCGTGTACTTTTAAGTACAGTCGCATTGAAAATGATTTTGTTCGGTAAATATACAAGGTGTAAATATATTCGTGAACTTCCTTCAAAGCTCGAGGTCTACTCGTGACATAGATTAACAACGCATGAGAAAATATGGAATAAAAAAACAATTCACTTTGTTTTTAACCTGAGTCAGTTTAGCGCTCCGAGTTAAGTGACTGCACAGAATGATGCCGTACTAGTCGTGCTGTCCAGATATCTCACCAGACCATTAATTGGTGCGTGACACTGAAGATTTCAAAGACGAATAAAAATAATTTTAGGTCCTTTTTTATACAAGGTGTAACATAAAAAACGCACAACCTATTAAGTCACTTATCATTATGAACAACTTTTACTATTGGACCAAACCAGAAATCGCGGAAAAAAAAACAGCTGTTCCTTACATGTCGTCAAAACGTAGGAAAAAGGTGTTTTTTTTTTTCGCGATTTCGTGTTTGGTCCTATAGTAAAAGTTGTTCATAATGATGAGTACAGTGACCCCTTAAGAGGTTGTGCGTTATTTATGTTGCAACCTGTATAATCCACATCAGGTGGTTACGATTACTAACCACTATCTCAAACAAAAAAAAAATATTTAATTTAATTTTTAACTAAGCAAAATCCCGTACAGGATTAATCTACACCAGTAATAGATCATTTCGTTGTAAGGAATTACACGAATTCGTTTACATGCTGTATGTGAAGGCTCCAAATATTCATAAACGCTGTCGGCGCACTCAAAGCTTGACGGCTCTTTAGTTGTTTTAAGCAATCGACATTTTACACAAAATTGCGGTCCCCGACGATTTGTGTTGCGGTATGTGTGTTACATGAAAAAAAAAACGCTTTTTATAAAAAGCGTCGGTTGAGTGTTACCATATTCAGCGTTTAAAAATGTTAGCTTCATTTTCTGAAATTAAAATGCGTACTTTAGTTTACGACCACTGTAAGCGGAATTTTTTCACGCGAAAAAATGGAAATTATTTAAAAATACAATAATTTCTTTAGTATTGCGTTTTAGTTGAAGCAATTATAAAGTGGAGAAAAAAAACGAGATTTTTTAACAACATTTACTCGGATACCGTAAAATGGACAAAGGGAAGTTGAATAAACCGCTTGGTAAAGTGGAATTTCCGTTTGAAACGTCTGTAGCGACAACGGCATTTAAACGAACTTAATTTGCGGGAATTTGCGATGTAAATAAGGAATTGTTTAATGACCTAAAGTCCGCTTGGACATTTAAAAAGAGGGAAATGAGCCTTTTAGAGTTGCCATTATGACGAAGACACTTATTAATAGGGAGAGAGGGCTTTGTTTCGTCTGTCGCATTAGTCTTTGTAAACTCTTTATTCTGTCTGATTTCGGTCAATTTACTCGATTATTTTTGTTCTAAAAGTACACAATTGTTTTGCGAAAGTATTTCAAACGCGTCTTGAAGTAGACAAACTAATCAATTAGATTCGAATATTCAATAAAGGACTGCTGAAAAGAAATCCGCATTACCATACTTGATGAAATTCTCAGCGCCTGCCTGTCTACAGACGTACCTACGTGCAAATACAATACTACGATGTATGATTACTAAAGAGAGGAAAATTTCGCCTTTTAAATGAAACAAGGTTTGTAGACGAAGCCAATTTAATAAAAAAGAAACAATCTTTTGGTGTTTTATTTATTAAAATAATTAGGAAAAAAGAACCTCGTGTTTAAAAAAAAACTACATAAGTATAATACAAATGGAAATAAAAAAATGACATTTTAATTGCACTTTCAGATAAAAAACTCAAAAAGAGTGTTTACATACTTATAAAATTGGTTCGGGATAGAATAGGTTATTTGACTACTATTAAAAATGTACAACAATACAGTATTGCAAATGTTACCGGCAATGTGTATAATGCAGGTATTCTATACAATGCCTAGGCAATGTATAGAATGCCTGGGGCTTCCAGGTAATGTATGAAATATTATGAATATTATTGTCCATTACATACTTTGCCCAGGTAATGTGTACATTTCCTAGGGATTGTATAGAACACCTGCTGGTCCACCGGCAATGTGTGAAGTAAATAGATTTGGTCATTCATTTGGGGCACCCCGACACGGATAGGTTAGGTTCGAAGGTTAGGTTACTTTAAACCCTGCAGACAGAAATAGGAGCCCCGCGCAGCGGGGCTCCGTCGACTCTCCTTTGGAAATCCAAACAACCTTCCAAACATCCCCTTAAGTTTTTCATTTGTTTTTATTGTGCCTCGCGTGGAGTTTACTGCCTGCTCACACGTCTTCCCCTTGGCCGCTCTCGTCTTTTTCACACATTACCGGCTGCGCATTCGGTATTGTATAAAATGCCTAGGCAAAGTATAAAATAAATAATATTTCATACATTACCTGAACGTTTTAGGCATTCTATACATTGCCTAGGCATTGTATAGAATACCGGATTACACAGATTGCCGGTAACGTATACACTTGGGAGCAAAGAAATCGAGCCACTCCTTTTTTCACGTGTCCTGGTTATTAGTTTTGGTTTCATGAATTATATCATTCGAAATACAAAAAACTACCCTCATTGTAAAGGTTATCAAATAACCTTTTAGGCGATAAATGTTTCGAATTGATCTGTTCCATAATACCAAAAATAATAACAATTATACCTACGTGGGGTACGTGGAGGAGCTCGTGGCTAAATAATTAAAGCCGCATAGACCGATCTTCCGGGTTAAGCCACGCTTGCCGAGGTTGGTCTGTGGATGGGTGACCATTTACCATAGCGAGTTTCCTCCCTGCCTCGGAAAGCACGTAAATCCGTTGGTCCCGGCTGTCATTTGTAGATCTTTGACAGTCGTTACTGTTGGTCAGAAGCCAGAAAGTCTGACAACCAGTCTTACCAAGAGTATCGTATTACCCAGTTACTGGGTTGTGGAAGTCTGATAGGCAGTCGCTCCATGTAAAATACTGATATTCAGCTGCATCCGGTTCGACTGGAAGCCGACCCCAACATAGTTGGGAAAAGGCTAGGCAGATGATGACCTACGTGAAAAATAGAAGTGGCTCGATTTATTTGCTCCCAAGTATAGTTAGACAAAGTATTGAAAGAATAAGGCACGGTAATGTTATAAGGTATGTGAAAATATAAATAAATTCGATGAAAAATATACGAGATACACGCTTTCGAAATTTGCTGAGGAGGCATTTTCTGTTTTTTTCACGCGAAACTGATATTGTACAGAGTGATGTCAAGTCACTGTGAAGTTTTTAAGGTATGACGTCATATGGTAGTAGTGTTGTCTCTGTCTTGTGAACTCTTTTAAATCATCAATTACCTGGGCATTTCATTAAATATTCCATTGGTTTTTTCACTGTTGCTCATTATTTTTGCAATAGTTTCGAGATAAAAAAAATACCTTAATATATCTTCATAAGCATCTTACTAAGGATTTAACAATCCCAACATTCATTACGTTACTACACCTTAAGTAGAAACTGTAGCAACACATCATTTTAATGCCACTCTACATAGTGTTTCTCAGCTGACTTAAACAAATTTAAGTTTACGTGAACTCTCTTTACAAGACATTTGAATTGTAAAGCGTTGCAACGAAATTGTTTATGTAATTTTGGAGAAGTTGCGTGTGATATTAAATTCTGTTTCGACTGCAGACTTGTGACTGTTCATCATACTTATTCAAAACTTAGTCAAGATAAACGTAGTCTGTATTAAAATTAATCATCTAAATGAAATTAATTAAATGCTTAAAAGGAAAGATACTTTAGATCAATGGAATTATTACGCAAAAATAATAATATATAAAGACTCTAGAAACTTCAAAGAGATACACTTCCATGAAATTGGTTTTCTTATTCAACTAATTCTTGAACGGTGTTTCAGTCAAAGAACAAAGTGAACTCTGTAAAGGATTTACTTTGTTTACCAAACAAGTTATTATTTTATTTCTCTTAAGGCCTTATCAAACGTAACTGTGAACCGAACCGAACCGAAAACGTGGCGAATGTGAACCGAAGCGGAGACGTCAAACTAGATGCAGCGAAGCGAACTCTTGTAGAAAGCGAAGTATCGTTCGGTTCGCAGTTATATTTGACGTCGTGCATACAAAGCCAGCTAATATAACTATCTCGCTCACGCCTCGCTTCGCGCGCTCGCCTTTGGTTTGTCATGGCGTCACACGCCTTCGGTATCGGCACGTATCGGTTCGCTTTCGTTTTTCTATGTGACTAGATTCAAACGATACCATACATAACAAAATAAAAACGCTTCGCCACGCTATCGGTTCGCTGTCTATTTGACACGGGCTGTAAAGATAACTTGGTTTAATGCTATCATAGTCATCCTTTCATTTGGCTTGATGCTGTGAATCTTCTTCGGAATACATAACTGCTCTTTTATGTCGGCTTTGCGCTCAAATACTCGTAGCGCTTTGATCTTTAAAGAAACCTTATTTTATCTCAACTATGATGGTCGCATCATAGTTGAGATAAAATAAGGTCTCGTAATAAATAATATGTATAAAGCGTGAGTAATATATTATATTACTCACGCTTGTAATCCCCAAAGGAGTAAGCAGAGGTGTTCACCCATTACAGGAGTCTTCACAACTACGTTTCGCCTCCTGTATTAAGTTATATGTAAGTGGCGAGACTAATGCTATTTGTCGGGCACAATCATGATTCCCGGTTCATCACCTTTTACGACTCACTTGCCAAACGACTGAGAGAAATTCTTAATCCGTCCCATCCACTAAAAGTAGATCATGCTATCATCATCATCATTCAGCCAAAAGACGTGCACTGCTGGACATATGCCTCCCCCAAGCATCACCATATCGGCCGGTCCTGTGCTTCTCATATCCAACGGATTCCCGCGAACACCAGGTCATCGGTCCACCTCATGGGAGACCCACGCTCCGCCTTCTGGTACGCAGTCGCCACTCCAGAACCTTTCGGCCCCATAGACCATCCGTTCTGCGAGCAATGTGCTCCGCCCGCTGCTACTTAAGTTTTCTCCTGCGGATTTCATCGTCTCTGATCATTAATGATCATGTAGGGAAACTTCGAGCACAGCCCTCTCCATTGCTCTTTGGGTGACCTTGAGCCTTCTTATAAGGCACACGTTTCAGTGCCGTAAGTAATCAGTACATCATGCTATATTCTTCATTAAATGCGAATTCGATATCTACCAATTAGGTAATATGGCTCAATTTTCCTCCGTCGCTTTGGAGTGGATTTAGTACATTTAGTTACAATCCTATTAGTCTTGGATCTTGTCGCGATGAGTTGAGCTAAGTAGCTTTACTTTATCTTAATATCGTTAGTATATCCGCCTTATACATATTTAGTAGTAAGAAATCTCTGGTTTAATCACAAGATTAAACTGTGCACGTTTCGGTAGATATGTTTGGTAAGTGACTGCGTTACTTACTTTGTTTTCATTATTAGACTTCGTCGCGTTTACCCTTGTCGCACATGATGGTAAGCGCAAATAGGGGCCCATTTCTCCTAAAATAAATTGTTGCCAAACGCAATCGAACCACAACCGTCAGTCAGTTTTTGTTTTCGAAAACTTTCAAAATGATTGATTTTGTTTTTTGTGTCAAACAATTTGATAGCTTTTGAAATTGAGAACTGTCTGAATGAACGGTTCGGCCTTGGTTCGGTTGTGATTTATTTTAGGAGAATTAGGCCCCAGAATCTAAGATGGAGCACACGAATCAAAGTAACAGTTACACAAGGTGTAACTTAAATAACGCACAACGTCTTAAGGGGTCACTGTACTCATCATTATGAACAACTTTTACTATGAGACCAAGAAGAAATCGAGAAAAAAAAATCAGCTGTTCCCTACATTTATCGTCAAAATTTAGGAAATAGTAGATTTTTTTTCTCGATTTCATTTTTCGTCCCATAGTAAAAGTTGTTCATGATAATGAGTACAGTGTAACGAGTTTTTTTTTTTTAAATCATTACCCCACAGTAAGATTTTTCTTGTATCGTGGGTGCGTTTATTACAGACACAAATCTCGCATACACAAACGCCCAGACCCGGAACAACCATCTGTAGGCCATACAAATTTTAGTTCCGTGCGGGAATCGGACCCGCGACACGCAGCGCAGCAGTCAATCGCTTAGCCACTGCACCAAACGTGTCGTCAGATTGCGCGTTATTTAAGTTACACCTTGTATAGAGGAATTCCTCTACCCCTCTGGCTCGCACATACATACGACGGGAGCCAGTAAACTGCTTGGCGGCAGACTTTGAAGGGATAGCCAGGTGGACCGTATAGATCCTACCACCAAGCTTGCTGTTTTGTTGAACCTTACTTTACGCGTCATTTTCCGGCGTGCGGTGAGGAACATTTATATTCTAGTCCGTCCCCACATGGGGGATAACTTTAAAAAGTAATATAGGATTGCAACGCGCTAAGGGTAAAGCACTCAGGATACATTTTCTAAGGAAGCAAAGAGATAAATTCGTACATTTACTTCAAAAGAATTAGACTTAAATCAAAGTGCCGATGTGTTTACTCCGAGATTATGGGAAAAGTATGCATTTATGGTAAAAGGTTCTTGATTATTGATGGCCTTGTTATCTTTTCGTGTTTTTTGTGCGCCTTCTTCCTATTCCCATAAATTTTTAATATAACTGATTGATTTTTTGTTAAAAAATGATTCTCAACCGGCATGAGGTAGAATGTATCTACAATATTTATTGAAAATAATCACTACATAGTTTAAAACAAAGTCTCTTCCCGCTGTCTGTCCCTATGTATGTTTAGATCTTTAAAACTACGCAACGGACTTTGATGCGGTTTTTTTTAATAAATAGAGTGATTCAAGAGGAAGGTTTATATCTATAATACATGCATACGCGATAAACGACTAACACGCGGGCGAAGCCGCAAGCGACCTCTAGTTCTAAAATAAAATAAGACTTATTGAAAGTTAAAAATTAAAGAATATAATGTATCAAACTACACATACTCGTAGAACATGATGTATCGGTTCATTATCACCTCGAGCGAGTTGTAAAAGTGGTCTCGAGGAAATAGGTCATGTTACCTGCAGGAAATAGGTGCAAAATACACCACTTACATAACATTGCAGTCTCGGTAAAGAGATGATAAATATACTTTTTTTAAAACTTGTGTTTCTTCCCTTTCTTAAAGTTTTTATAGTATAACTAGAGACCTGCCAGGGGCCTAATTCTCCTAACATAAATTGTTGCCGAACGCAATCGAACCACAACCGCCAGTCAGTTTTTGTTTTCGAAAACTTTCAAAATGATTGATTTTGTTGTCAAACAATTCGACAGCTTTTGAAATTGAGAACTGTCTGAATGAACGGTTCGGCCTTGGTTCGGTTGTGATTTATCAAGATTTATTTTAGGAGAATTGGGCCCCTGGTGTTGATCGGATATGTTCTACAAGGTTAGTCGGAAAAGGGGTACTAATCCGAAAGGGTGTTAAAGTACCCATAATAATGAGTAACTTTTGTTCTACCACTTTCCCCAAAAGTCAATACTTTCAGAGAAATAGCTGTCCAAAGATGTCGTAAAAAATTCGCTAAAATCTGTCTATTCTCAGTTATGATCAGCTGCGTTTACAGTTTAGGTCATATTTGGGGTCACGCATTAGGAGGTTCATTTTTTAAATTCGTAGCATACGAAGGGACGATTTTTTTTTGAAAAAACTGGTTTGAAATTAATTTTTCATGGAAATAAAAATTATCGAATTTTGAATCTTTTACACTTGCTTTAAAACAGTCATCAGTGATACTTTAAGTGGCCCGCGAATTAGTACCCCCTTTCCAACTAACCTTATATATCTTAAAACCTGCCGGAAGAATTTACCTTTTTTTTTTATCGTGGGAAAATCCTCATGGATACCCTTCGTCCGGGGATGGCGAAGGGTTATGCCGGACTCTTACCGGCTAAAAACCCTCGGTGTTCCTTCTCCTGACCCTTGGCTGGGGTCGCGGGATTCGCAGCTGCATGCACCGCGACCCCGGCAGGCCTCGATCCGCCAGCCCCTGGCGGACCTCTTCTTCTGTGGGGCCTTGCCCCACGTCCTCCTGAGAGGCGCGCACGGAACATTGCGCGCCACCTTCTCGGGCCTGTTGCTGGTCGGGCGATGGGTCCCCAAACCCGTCGCCCGCAGGCCACACACTAGGGTGGCCGGAGATCGTCGCGCGCCCTCCGACGGCGCCCGGTGCGTCTGGCGCGGGAAGGGAGAGTGGCCGTCGCCTCTCTCTCCCTCTCCGCTCCCTCCTTGGTCGCCATCACCACCTCGCAGAAGGAGGTGACGGCTTCCCACGCACTCTTGCTCCCGACCATGGACAGAACCACGGCCGGAAGCGAGAGGTCACCACCGACTGTCGCGACTAGTTCACGGCGCTGCATCGCCCACGCACGGCACGCCTGCAGCGTGTGCAGCGCCGTGTCCTCAGGGCAGTCGACGCAGTGGTGACATCCGGGCCGGAAGAATTTACCTAAATTAAGATGAAAACCGTATCGAAATCTATTAGGTAGTTTCGAAGAAACAAGCAGATAAACAGACATGTGAAAAGCGACTTAAATGATTACTATTTAGAGATAATGTTTGTACAGGCACATTCTAACATCTATCATATTATGAATAAACTGCCGTCCTTCTGCTTTTGGTAATCCGCGCACGTACATTTAAATACTATCTTAATACTCCGAAAAAATTTACTGCCTCGTTGGTCTAGTGGTTGCAAGTGCAACTACTGAGCGTGAGGTCCTGGGTTCGATCCCCAGATCGGGCAAAGTGTTATTGGGTTTTCCGTGTGGAATTTCTCAGTAGCAGACCGGAGTCTGGATTTGTGCCCGGTTGACGGCAATAGGCTAGCCCCCTATTACATGGGACTTAAACATGACGACGAAATGAGGGTGTAGGTACTCTACTTCTCTGCTCAACTCTTCGGGGAATACAAGCGTGATGTTACTCCGAGAAAATGTTTGGATGAAGTAGCATAAGGGCCAAATTAGCGTATTATGCGTCACGTATCCTACGCTGTAATGCGCGTGCGCGAAACTTCTCGGCCCACGTCAAATACGTAGCGCGATGCATACGCGTAACGCTGGGAAAATATTCGAAAATTCCTTAAAAAAAAAAACAATTCATTGTTCTCCTTCGTTGTTAACATTAATATTAGTTTCAGATTGTTTTTATTCTTGTCTTATTGCTTGACGGCAGTGGTATAGTTAGATTTTTCATTATTATAATTGAAGTTTGAAACATCTGCATTTAGAACTTTGGGATGATGTTAATGACGTTCTTATTTTTTACAAACATTTTTCGAATTATCACCCCGCTACGAAACATGAGCCGCGCAAGCTACGCTCAAAGTGTCTGCAGCCAAAGAATAACAAATCATAAAGCATCGCTTAAATGTAAAACCATTTAAACCAGAAAATCCTTTACAATTGCAATACTACACCACAAATCCTGACACCAATAAACATTAAAAACAACCACACAGAACGAACGTGTTCACTTGCCGAAGACTTAAACCAACGACCTTTGCAACACGACAGGTATTCCAGTAATCTAGACAAACGGGTATCGAAACTCAGCTATTTTCATTCCTAGGTGCTGGCTGCAGATCGTAGAAGGAAGGGAGATGTGTTATCGTTTTAAAATATGTTAAAGTTATTTACAGAAGTTGTCAGCCCCAAAATTAAAGCTACAGAATTAAAACGTTTGTTGACACGTTGTTAACCAATGAACACGAGATTTTTTTATCGTTACATTCAAAAATGTCACAGAACTAAGAGTCATATAATAATATTTTTATCATGGAAACATTGTTTTTTTATATAAAAGGCTGCAAGCGCAAAAATATCACATACAATGATTCACTACTAAGAATAAGTTGGTCCTATCATCTGCCACGCCGAAACTTTGGAGGGTAAGCCAAATCTAAGATATTGTACTTCCGGAGATCACAAACACACCAAAAAGATATTGACCGGGTTGCATAATTCGGAAACACGAAGATTGCCGAAGCACATAACTTATATCGTAGTACTGTACCTACTTACCTGAACTGTCACAAACATGCGGAAAGCAGAGAATCTAGTGTTGGGTGTATTTTGGGAAAAGCCTTTGACCAGGACTGGGCTGTGAAAGGCTGATCTTTTGATTAACCTTTTGACCGCTACAGTCATGTATACATGACAAAACCAAATGTATCCAGCACGACTACATGACAGACTTAAAGGAAAAAATCGTAACTTGGCGCCGAGAGCACGCTTTTGCTTTCTTGACGTGGCGGTCAAAAGGTTACTTAAGGTATGTTTTGACAATAATCAGGTGACAAATTCCATGTTTTCTTGCCATCTCCTTTGTTTCTACGATCTAAGTTCTGTTCTCTCTCCCGCAATAAAATACGCGTAGTTGCATTGAACGTAAGCTCTTTAAAAGATTTTACGCGTTTCCGCCAGCGTTTGCGCAACGATTGAATACTAAATTACCGCTACCAAAATATGGTATCGCTGTGAAATATATGTTTACCATTTCGGAGTAAAACGTTTTGATAAAATTGGTCTCGCTGTGTTCATCTTTTACGAGTTTTTTGGATGAAAAGGTGCATTTATCATTACGGAGGTTCGTGTTTCTTTTATTGTGATTGGAGTATGAATTTGTATTTGGGATGTATTTCAAAGCATTTTAAAATTAATGAAAAAAACAGTAAAAATGTTTAAGGCACACTTCAAAAATAATGCTTTCCACTACAAACTTAATGGTATAAAGTTAATGGTTCGCACTATAATCAATCAAAAACCATTTGTTTCTGAACGCACCCATTAAATGAATGTTGGAAAGTGATCGGCGAAGCGAATCGTTTCTGGTACTCGCCGGTCGCTGCCGCGACACCGCTCGCTTCGCTCGCTCGGCTCATGCTTTGAGTGGTCACAGTTCTAACATAACCTAACCAGACAGCTGAAAGGTATTTCAGCTGTCTGTTTGTCATTTATTTTTTATTGCGGGGACTTTGAAATTAGCAGCAGTAAAATTATAGTGCAAACAATTATTTTTAAAGAAGACTTAAAAAGTTAGAAGTATTAAAATTGAAGTGCAAACTATTAATTCTAAAACTAAATCTTTTTAAAGTGGGAACTATTAAATTGAAAGTTAATATATCTCTTTTATTTTCTTTAGTGTTCATTTGTTTTTGATAAAATAAACCATTAGAATAATCTAGATCTATTTCTAGAACAAAAACGGATGTTTCCGAAATTAATGATATTATAGTCTGTCTCACTCGGTTTAAAAAGAAAATTATACATTTTAAGTATGATTTAATTAAGTCACGTGTAACAATATGTAGGTATTCAAACAGCGATATTAAAAAGCGATTTCCTTTTAAATTACCCATTAGAATTAATAAATATTCACACATACTTTCAACAAATACATACGAATTATAGTTTCGAATATTTCTTTATATTTACTGTATTCTTTAAAAGAAATTCTCATCTTATTACACGTGACTGTACATTTATAGCCTTGCTTTATATTCTATTCTGTCGCAAACAAAATTGACAAGCACAAGCATCTAGAGACGGAACAAATATCTGAAGGCCATACAAATCTCAATGCGGAAATTGAATTCAACTCTTAGCGCAGCAGGCAAACGCGCCGTCTCAACGCTATTTAGTACATCTTCTAAAATATCTAGCTATAAACGTTCTTATAGCTATATTGAAAGCTGGAGTTCAATTTTCAGGTCACGCAAAGTGTTATTGATGATTTCAGTTACGAAATTCTCAGTTATAGCTGTAGGACTTTAATTGGTGATAGTAACAGGTAACTACGATCCATATTCCGTAAACTGCGGGTAGAAATACAGCAGTAACTATCCTCCGCTTATATGCTAGGTAGATATGCGGGTTTCATACCGCTGTAACATGTCCACCTGCTTTCTTTTACCCTAGTTAACACAGGTATATAATAATTATAATAACTAGCTTTACCTGCGGCTTTGCATATAGAAACATAAAGTTACTGCTCATCACCCACACTCAATAGCGTAATAATTTGTAGCCTATAAGTCGATCCAGTCATTAACGGATGAAGCTGCCAAGTTTCAATTGGATGTAGCAAATAGCACTAACTTGAAGCTCAAACATACAAACGGACAAATACACAAACATTTTAAAAACATAATTTTTGGCATCAGTGACGTTCTTAGAACGCATTACACTTACTTTTTTCCAAAAATATTTAATGTACAGGTTTAGCATCGTTTCAATTTTAATATATACATTTAAGTTACGGCTAATAGCCGAAGTACGGCTACACCTAGTTTTAGCCGGGTACAACTAGGTGCAGCCGGCCACATGCGGTTAAACTTAAATCTATCCTACTTATCTTCGGTTAGAACTAGGTTTAGCCTTCATCATAGCGGCTAGAAATAGGTGCAGCCGCACACCGATGGTTAAGGGTAACCCCGACACGGATAGGTTAGGTTCGAAGGGGATGACGGGGGCTTCGTTCGCTCGCTTCGCTCGCTCACTCTAGCGTTAGGTCTAGTGTTAGGTTACTTTAAACCCTGCAGACAGAAATTGGAGCCCCGCACAGCGGGGCTCCGTCGACTTAAGCTACACCTAGTTCTAACCAACTGCTACTGGTTGCACCTAGTTGTACCCGGCTAAAACTACCTAGGTGTAGCCGCACTTCGGCTATTAGCCGTAACATATAAACAAATTATTAGCAGTGATACATTAAATAAGCAGTGATGGCCTAACGGTTGAACTCTTCCCTTCCTAGCACGGCCCCCACCTCTAATTTTCGAATTCATGTGCGGATCAGAATTTGATTATCACTTGCGATAACAGTGAAGGAAAACATCGATAAGGAAACCAGAGAAGGCTCCATTAAGTCCTCTAGATGGTGTGTGTAGTCCGCTAACCTGCACTAGACCATTGTGGTGGATTAAGGCCTTAGGCCTCATTTACGTAGACGCGGAGCGTCGCGAGTCGCGTGCGGCGTGGCGTCTCGTGGTGCGTCGTACGATTTTTCTGTTTACGGAGCGGCGGCGCGTTCAGCGGTCCGCATCATCACACGCGCAAACACGAACATAATTATGGCGATGAACGATGTTGTTTATGAAGATGCGGCGCATGTGACGCCGCGTTGACGCTACGTTTTACAGTGGACGGAGAATTGCAGGAATAGCTGGTCGCAACGCTGCGTGCGCCGCCGCGATAAACGTCGCGTGCGACGCAGCGATGCCATCCGCGGGCTCCGCCTGCATTTCAAGTAAACGCGTGTAAAATCGCTTCTCCGTAAACGCTCTCATACAATGACATTGTTTGAATTCAGTGCGGGCCGCACAACGCGACGCCCCGCGTCTCCGTAAATGAGGCCTAAATCCTTCTCAATCTGAGAGAGGCCCATGCCCACAGAACTTATAATAAGAGAATAGAAATGGTATCAATTGTTTTTCCTTCTGGAACCGATGTCGCCGCTTTTTTCCCTCTAACTCATACATAGAAAAAACTAGAAATATAACTACACAATTACGCACACAATTACATGTACATTTACTACTAACAATTATGAACCTTAAGACTAAGAAAGAGCGTTGAATAAACACGTACCGCATATTATACTCACACATATACAATTATTTTACATTTACGCTAGTACTTGACGCAAGATAAAATGTTATCGATTATTACAATTTACAGATGCAGTTGCTAGGGGATTTCTAATATAAAAGGATTTATTTTATTTGGTGTGGATGGAAATTAGTCCAGTTGATACATGTAATTAGTGACGACTTACATGATAGTCCAATAGTATTAGAATGTGACATGTTTGGCTGTGTCTATGGAATTGCGTGTGTTGAAGAATGATGTAAGATGTGTGTATGTATGTGTATCTGTAGAGTGTGTTAAATGTCCTTTACGAAAATCAGTATTATAAGTTTCAATTTGTACTGTGTATTATCTTGTACTGTGCGTTAATTTATTTTGTGTTCTTTGATGACATAATTGTATTTAAAAAAAACTGGTTTTAGATATATTTTTTAAAATTATTTACATTTGTTTTTTAACCTTTACTTTCCCACTTCTGGGCAAAGGTCTCCCCCATAGCCTTCCACTCATCTCTATAAATTGCTTTCTCTGGCCAATCTCCCATAAACGACTCTAAATCATCACGCCAGCGTTACCCAGGCCTCCCTCGGCGACGACGCCCGTCATCCGGCACCCACTGTTTATATTAAAAATAAAGCTATAGAAGTCTTGATTAACAAATCACATAATTATTTATAAAAATTGTCAAAATACCTAGAGTTGCTTACTAAAAATAATGCTTTAATATCTATTTGCTGTTTTGGGTTGTTTAAAAATACTTATTACCCTGTGAAATGAAGGTATTTGTTTAAAAGTTGCCTTTTGATATTTTTGGCGTTGAATTTTTCATAAGGTAATGTAGGCAGATATCTATAGAACGTGTTACATAATTCCGCTTAAAAAAGAAAATGTTAATCAAGTAGTCTTTTTTGGTTGTTGTCATTTACCTGTCGGGGTGCATGAAAAGAGCCTCCACACGAGTGACGATACTTAATTAAATACGTCCGGCACACCCTGGGCAGTCAGCCTCGCTACCAACTTTGCTGACTGGCTAATCTTTTCACCACAGCATGAGCTATTTTCGTATAGCTCATGCTGACACGAGAGAAGTAGATTTACCTCTTAGAGGAAATTAGGTAAGAATGTAAATAACTTTCTGGATAGTCTACTCTTTACTTTTATGTTTTCAGGATAGCTTTTCAGTGATGATTTTATTTTAATATTCGTCCAATTTTTTTTTTACTCCTTGCTTTTATTTT
This sequence comes from Amphipyra tragopoginis, assembly GCA_905220435.1. NCBI lineage: Eukaryota > Metazoa > Arthropoda > Insecta > Lepidoptera > Noctuidae > Amphipyra > Amphipyra tragopoginis. Next base: position 11,915,763 of record HG992005.1, on the reverse strand, counting down.
AAAATATTGCCTCTTTACAAGGGACTTTTTAATCCCCTTTCGGCTTTAGGGGTATTTTTGTAACACGTTGTATACCTTTCCATCACACATTTTGTTAATAGAATTACATGATTGTCCATGGGAACTTGGTCAAATTGGTAAAAATCATTTTCTATAAAAATGTTGTTACTTACGAAATGATACTAAGCTTTAGCTGACAAATGATTTTTAAATTTTTCAAAATTTCTTCCTATTTGGGCATCATCATTCAGCCGAATGACGTCCATTGCTGGACATAGGCATCTCCCAAACAATTTGGGGGGGGGGGGGGGGGGTTGCCATAATCGCCACGCTTGGCAGGCGGGTTGGCGATCGCAATATGGTTGTTAAAGTATTCAGAGCTGCCGTCCTTTAACTAGAACCCCGTTAACCCTCAAATGGTCGATTTTGAGTTTTGAATGCAGAGTAATACAGTTTTAAATTCTCTATCTTTCTGTCTAAGCACCATAGCTCTATCACTTACAGTTTTAGAGATATTAAAACATGATATACCGTTAAATGACAAAATATGCAACAAATTCTTGACTAAAAAGTGACTATACCATACTTCTTAGCTTGATGCACGTTTAAGTACCTTAGTTTCCAAATTCGCCTAATATTTTTTTAACGTTTTATTAGCTTAAAGTACGTTATTTGATTATACTTGACTACAAATACACTAAGAGCGTATAACGTGTTTATAGTTAAGGATCAATTTTCATAAAACACAAAAAAACAATACTATAAACTATTTATGATGAAAAACTTGTCTTAATTCTAGTTAGTCCACCATAACGGTATTTTAGTCAAGTATTCAATACTGCGATTTTCTCAAAACAATTCGTTAAAAAAACGTTATTTACTTCTAACATGGAATTTGTTCAAAAAAATATCAGTCATTCTTAACTTAATAACCGCTAACCCATGTTTCTTAACTAGAAACACGTTTTCCGTTGCTCGCGCTTCATTCATTCCGGGAATGTGCGGGGATGCAATATGCGTGCTGAGCGGAATGGCAAGGTTCCCCGAGCCTTGCCATTCCGCTCAGAACGCTCTTACGGTGTGAGAGTGCGTCATCGTAACTTGTTCCCGCCAAAACTCAAATATGTCGGGGAGTTTTACGAGGTAAAATTTGACAATTTTGTGTAGTAATTAATACCTATATTCCCCTATTTATGTTACACTAGCTTTTGCCCGCAGCTTCGCTTGCATGATATTTTAAACTCTCGTCAAGCCCCTTTTTAGGTGTAGTTTTAAAATCCATAAAGTCCGGCTTTTGTTATTTACTTTGAAGTGTTTGTGCCAAAAATTTCACGTCAATAACCCAATGGAATAAGAATTTTCATACAAATCTCCTAACCTCGAAAAAACTTTCATCCCCTATTTCACCCCTTACTGCCTGGCCATGGCTGGGAATGGGCGGCGCGAACGGCGGTGCGTCTGGCGGGGCGGCAATCCACGCGGCACAGTTTGCAGGCCACGGGCAGTGGCGTTCGCCGCCGCGACCAGAAGGAAAAGTCCCAATAAGTATCGATATGTATAGCAATCGACATAAAATTTTTTTTAATATCAAAATCGATTTATCGAAAAAAAAAACAGGTGTATCGGTGAAATTTTCAATAAAGTATGTGGTTATGAAATTCTATTATATTCTTTATTAATTTTCTAACATATTTAATACCTTTTTTTAAATATTAAAATAAAAACATTTAAAATGTAAAAATACTCGTAGTAGCCCACCGGCATTGGGAACGGGGTCCAAGCTACCGGTAGTCAGGGCCTCAGAGAGAGGAACTTCCTAAAAATACGTGCCGCGTCAAGAAGTACCGCTTTCTGTATCAGGCCCTTGATCCAGCCGCCCAACGAGAGTCTCTTTAGATGTTGGTCGAGGCTCTTGGCTATTAAACCATTGGCCGTAATGACTATCAGCACAATGACTGCTGAATCAACATCCCACATGGCGGCAACCTCGTGTGCCAAGTTTTGATACTTAATTTCTTTATCTTTCTCGGCTTTCACAAGGTTCTCGTCATGCGGAAATATCAACAATCATTGTGAGATGCTCTGATCGATCTATCACCACTATGTCAGGCTTATTGGCAACAATATTCCTGTGAGTGGTGATACATCGATCCTAATACAATGTGACATGACCATTCTCGAGAACTGGGTCGAGCACATACCTGTAGTATGGTACTTCTGCGTCCACAAGGTTGTATTTCAGAGCAAGTTGCTGGTGGAAAATCCTAGCTACGAGGTTGTCCCTATGCAAATACTCATAGTTAGCAAGACAGGAACAACCAGAGATAATATGCCGTATGTATGATAGATTCACCGGGACAGTGGCATGCCCGACAGATGTCAACCGTGCCGTCCTTCACAGTATATTTTCAATGGTTGTTTGTCATCATAACTTCGTCCATAATTGCACAAACAAAACCTTCGGTTTCACCAAATAGGTCACCGAAACGTAGCCAGGCCACGGAGGCTAGAAAATCTACATCAGGCCCATGAAGGGCCCGGTAGAAGCGTCTGTGAAGCTCCTTGCTCCACCATTCCTCCTTGCGGCCATTAGTATCAAGTACTGCTGGCTAAGTAAGGCTGGCGCCAGTTCTCTTAACCCAAGGAGAGCGGGGTGAATCCTTTGTCCACTGCGACCACATCTCGATGCATCCCCACGTCGGCTTGGAACAAGTACTCCCTGAGACTGCACACCTCGCGGTTGCTAAGGGTCTAAGCATTTAAAAAGCTTCGATCCCCACACTTACGCGGGATCTAGTCTCATTACCGATGAGCGTGGATGATGCAAAAGATGCTAACAGTGAGTTGCACAGGCACAACCTCGTAGCTAGGATTATCCACCAGCAACTTGCTCTCAAATATAACCTTGTGGACGCAGAAGTACCATACTACAGGTATTTGCCCGACCCAGTTCTCGAGAATGGTCATGTCACATTGTACTGGGGTCCATCTATCATCACCGACAGGACTATTGTTGCCAATAAGCCTGACATCGTGGTGATAGATCGATCAGAGCGTCTCACAATGATTGTTGATATCACTGTTCCGCATGACGAGAACCTTGTGAAAGCCGAGAAAGATAAAGAAATTAAGTATCAAGACTTGGCACACGAGGTTGTCGCCATGTGGGATGTTGATTCAGCAATCATTGTGCTGATAGTCGTTAAGGCCAATGGTTTAATAGCCAAGAGCCTCGACCAACATCTAAAGAGGCTCTCGTTGGGCAGCTGGATCAAGGGTCTGATACAGAAAGCGGTACTTCTGGACACGGCGCGTATTGTTAGGAAGTTTCTCTCTTGAGGCCCTGATGACCGGTACCTTGGACCCTGTTCCCGATGCCGGTGGGCTACTATTTTTTATATTTTTAAATGTTTTTATTTTTTTATATAGAAATATTTAAAAATGTAATTTATATGTTTATAAGATGAAAGGAAATAATAATGTTATTTATTCATAATGAATAAAAGAAGAACTTTTAATTTATTTTTGAGATAACATTTTTTTTCTGTTTTTACAAATTGCTGATATAAGTTTAGTGATAAGTGAAGGAAACTTTTATTTAGTTAAAACTTTATAATAAAATTTTATTTAATTTTCGTATTGCATTTTATTTAATTTTCCAGTTTTTTGATATGAGATGCTTATCTATAAAGACGTTAGTAACAATCGAAGTAAGAGTTACTTTTTTTTAGCTTAGTAAACAAGCGTATGTTTTACAAAAGTTTTTTTATTTTTCGGTAACACTTAGCTTAAAAGAGTCTTAAGTGCTTTAACCTCTTCTTACGAAAGGTAATAATGTATAAATATTAAGAAAAGTCTTAGCTACAAAACGGTTAATTGATTTAGCGAGTTTATAGTTAAGCATTTCAGGGTAAATCTATCAAAAATTACAAACCTTACATATTTAAAGAAAATGCTTAACTAAAGAGTCTCTAAGTGTAGGTTAGAGACGTTTTAGTGCGGCAATCAATGTCAAAAAATATGTGTATTGCTTAACTAAACCAAAAATCCTTGTTTTTTACATAATTTAAAGTATATTTCTGCGCAGAAAGTATCCTAAATGATGCAGGAAAATATTTTTTTAAATTATGTCTAACAATCACTGATCTATGTATAATAGTTTTCTAGAAACAACGGTTCCCGCGTTTTTTGCGTTTTTCTCCAAAATCACTTTTTGGGGTTAACGTGGTTTTAGTTAAAGGACGGCAGAGAGAACGCTGCTACCCATCCTCTAGTGAATCCCTTAGTCGCCTTTTACGATACCCACGGGAAGAGATGGGGTAGTGCTATTCTTTACGCCCGTTACCACACGGACGTAAAGAATAGAACAGTTTGGGCATCAATGTTTTTTAATACCATTTAAATTTTTTGACTTGACTTGTTGACTTTAAATTTGGATTAAAATAAACTATGAAATGAAATGACACCAAAAGCGGAATAAGAAAATAAAACAATATGATCACTGGAATTTTAACAAAACAAAATTTGTCGACTACTGTGGATATATCGATAACTGGGAAACACTGACATCACAGCACTAACTCGCGTCTGCCAACAGCGGCCGTACTATGGCATAGTTGTGGGTGAGAAAATATCGACTATTGTTTTAATCCATTGCGGCGTCTCAATCGTAGCTTACATTGTGTTCCGAACTTAAACAAGCAATGTATATCGAATCACTTGGTAATAACAACATTCGGTGCTGTTTTTAAATTTGTCCGCGAAATTGTTGTTTTTATTATTATTATGTTATTTTTTAAATTACTGTATTCACCAGTGAAATGTAATCCTTTTAGAAGCACAGTCACCCTTTCCTGAACAATTTCCACAGTTGGATACGCTACAATAACCCATTTTATTGAACAGTTGTCATGACGACGGTTCGTATCAGACTGAGCCCGGTAAATCAAACATTTAGCCAGATAGGCGCCTCGCGCTTTTAGCTTAAGTAACATTTCTATGCCTCTTATTATAAGTTCTGTGCCCATGCCCAACAGTGGAGCAGTAATGGGCTATTTATGCTAATTATAACTATGGCTGTGCCGTAGAAATCTTACGCTCAACCCTTCAAAAGTCAAATTGCCTTGTTTTTTTTCGGAAACGTACCAAAAAACCCGTCAGACTTTATTAAAAGTAAGTGATATAATGGTAGTCGTTATCGGCACGCGCGGTTAACTGCACCGTATGCATCCAAGAGCCTTGTGTTAGGGCCCGCATAACTTTAAACTTCCCCTTTGTTCATTTGATTTCATTGGTGTTCGCGTGGAACGAGGCTATGGTGTTCTGAAATTGAATTTAAACTTTTTCGTTCTAGATAATAGAGCTTTTGTGTGTAGAATGAATTCTTTAGAAAAACAAGCCTATATCTTAGTTGTTACAAAACTAGTATTATGTCAAATTACAGGTTGCATAAAAAGTACGTACGTACGTAGGTACTTAAGTACGTCCAGCGCACCCTGGGCAGTCAGCCTCACTATCAACCTTGCTGACTGGCAAATCTTTTCATCACGGCATGAACTGTTATCATGTAGCTCGTACCGACTCAAAAGAAGACAAGATGATACCTTATGTGGACAGTGAAGAGGCAAACGTGGTGCGGGTCGAACCTATACTCTAGTAAATAGGCCAGATACACCAATGGGATTGGTTACCGCTGCCTATACATCTAAAACTCCAAGAGAATTGCTGATGCGTTGCAAACAATAGAGGCAAAGTAGTAAAGTCTCATGTGTTTTTAATTTCAGCGGCACCTAAAACCTTCAGCCAGACACAAGACACTGCTGTTTGGAGGTAGAAATAGGTATGGTGGTAGTACTTCTCCAGAAAAACTCTTTCAGAAGGACCTCAACTGGGATAGACTGAATGCGGAGGGTTGAGACCCGTGGGTTTTATGATACAACTTCTCCTTCATTTTTAGGGCCTTTTTACTGTCATGCGGGTTCGTGCCCGCGTGCGTGCGTTACCCCCATGCGTGGCGCTCGCAGTTCACCTTTTCGTGCGTGTTTCACGCATCACAATAAATACACACTATGAAAAGGTGAAATTCACACGCCACGGGTGCGGGTGACGCATCCATGCGGGCACGAGCCCGCGTCACAGTAAAAAGGCCCTTATAGCTACGGTTGTCCAATAAACTGATTTGAAGTTATTAACAGCTTTAAAGCTAAGTTCCTCTTACCAACATCATCACAAAATATAATTTCCCCAAGTAGATACGTCGACGTTACCTTCCCATCTATCCAGATGAAGCCGAATCCTCGGATTTTACGCGTAACCCCCTTAAACCGGAATGTAAACAATAAATATAGTTGCGACGTAAATCAGCTTCACTAAGCTGTTTATCTGACGTTTTGCAAGTTGGAATAGTTGTCTCAGTTGCTGACAGGGATAAATCAATAACAATCCCTCGGTTTTACGCAACAAAATGGAAGAAGAGATTACTGAAACTATTTGCTATGCCGAACTACTGGGATAAATTATTTGAGAAGTTTTAAAAGGAAATAGAACTTGCCAAATTAAATTATAACTTGCTGTGTGATTTGTGAGTAAATTGATGACAGTGACGCTGTTATATTTCACGGTTGTACACAGGGGAATTAAATATAGGATCTATACAACGTGTGTTTTTTGATATCCCATAACTCTAGGGTTATATTATTTAAGTAAAAAGAACACAAAATCTCCTAGGTGGTCCAAAAATGCATAGTTTCGAAGATATAATCAATCATAATTAAACTGACATGGTCACTAACACAAACATTAGAACTTAGAACGGGTTATTTACCATGTTTATTATTTTTTGTGAGTTTGAGTTGAGTTGAACTGGTTCATCCGTGATCATGGCGCTTGTAACGGTGCCGAAATATCGGAAACTCACAACAAATAATAAATATGGTAAATATCCCGTTCTAAGTTCTAATGATTGAATCATGATTAAATTATAGGTAGGTATCTAAATTTCATTGATAAATAAGAGTAATTCATTTTTATTGAGACCAATCATTCATATTTAAAGCTAAGAAAACGCGACGTTGTCATATTTCACGTAAGGGTGTTTTACATTAATAATCGTGACTTTGTCGAATTATTTTGTATGAAAAATGAAAACAAAAAAAAAAGATGATTGAAGAATAGTTCATATGCCAGTTGGTTCTTTGATATGGTCTCAATCATACCCTAGAGTTATGGGATATCAAAAAAAAAACACCTTGTATATAAACTTTAAGAGCCTCCGCAGACCACAGACTTTCTATCAGCCGATAGTTTGGTCGCGTTGGGCTGCTAGCGCGCACACTGGGCCAACTAAACCGTCGGGTTGGTGGTGAGTGTGCATACCAGATAACAGTTGGTCGACTGCTCTCGAATGATTTGCTAGTGCTAAACAACTGGTAAGAGTGCGCGCGGAAGAGCTTCATACTGTTCATGCTGTTTTAGCAGTTAGTCGATAGTTCGCCGAAAGTTCAGTTTGAAGGCAATCGTGTAGCCCATCAAACTTTTTTCTCGGCCGATAGAAAGTTTTTGGTCTGCGGGGGCTCTAAAAATACAAGTTCCCACTTTAAAAAAGGCTCAGGTTACTTTTATTTTAATGCTACTCACTTTAAAAGTTTTCTTTAAAAATAATAGTTTGCGCTATGATATAAATGTTTTAACTACAAAATCGCTCCCAATAAGAAATAAAATGACAAAAAGATAGCTGAAATGTGGGTTATGTTAGGACTATCACCACAGTGGCCAGAAAAGATTCGCTTCGCCCTCGAAGCATTATTTGATTCGGCTTCACCCATCACTTTCCACCATTTGTTAAATGGGTTCAAAAACAAATTGTTCTTGATTGATTATAGTTCTTCTCTCGTGTCAGCACGTGCTATACGAAAATAGCTCATGTTGTGGTGAAAAGATTAGCCAGTCAGCAAGGTTGGTAGCGGGGCTGACTGCCTAGGGTGCGCCGGACGTACTTAAGTATCGTCACTCTTGGAGGCTCTTTTCATGCACCCCATTAATTATAGTGCAAATCATTGATTTTGTGGGGAAACCATTATTTTTGAAATGTGCCGTACTAACTGAAAATCAACGTTGAGTGTTTCATGCCCAGCATATGCTGAGTTGGTGACCCTTTCGACATGGGCATACTCGACAGCATAAAATATGTGTGTTTGATTCTTTTACGTTTTTATTTTTATTTTTTGTTCTTTCCGTTATTATTGTATTCTTGGCTGAATAAAATTTATTTTCTTTCTTTTCTTTCTTTCCTCAATCAATTTTGCTTTTAAATAAATCCCATTATAAAGTAAACTGCTTTGCTACCTCATGAAAATTTTCTTCGCTGTTTAAGTGGACACAATTACTTAAAGAATGTTATTGATTATGGCGGGCGGCGCGGCGCTTCCATTATTGTAGTTTTACGCACGTTCTCTGTGAGTGAAAAGCAAATATTAAATTTGCCGGTTTCAATCCCATTCTTTAAGTAATTATGTTGTATCTACCTATGTAAATGTCGTGATGGCTCGGAGGTTACAGACCCGCTTGTTAAGCACCGGGTTGCGGGTTCAAACCCAGGCATGTACCAATGTGACTTTTTCAATTTCATATGTACTTTCTTAGTTAATCTAAGACGCCACTGACATAAGGTGAAGGAAAACATCGTGAGGAAACCTGGACTTTAATGGTCTGAAATCGGCAACCCGCAATGAGCAAGCGTGGCGATCAATGCTCGTTCCTTCTCTGTACGAGAAGAGGCCTTTGCCCAGCAGTGGGACAGTTACAGGCTAATATTTATTTATTATTATTTTATTATCTACCTATACAAATTCACCTGACAAGCGTAGAAAATATATCACATCATTATTTCGAGACAACTGCCTCGTCGGTGTAGTGGTCACTAGCGCGACTGCTGAGCTTGAGGTCATGTGTTCGGATGTTTCCGTATGGAACTTCTCAGTGCAGCCCGGAGTCTGGTTTTGTGCCAGGTCAATGGCAATAGGCTAACCCCTATTACATGGGACTTAAACAAAACGGCAAAATGCGGATGTAGGTACTATACACATCTGCCCAACCCTTTTGGGGAATACAGGCGTGATGTTATGTTACGTTATTTTGTGTTATTTTTCGTGATGTTATTTTATCATTGACATCACGTTTCCTAATTAATATATAACGAGGGTAGTTCACTCATTGGGGGTACCTCGTCATCAGAGTCCAAGTTCGACTTGGAGTAGGCAGGAAATAATAGTCACAACACTGATTACAGTCTTCTATTTATTCACTCTCGATAACAAAATAATAAAATCTCTAATGATCAAACCGATGCAAATAGATTAAAGTACGGAAACGCGGTAAGTTCATTGCAGGCTGGCAAAACGACCTCTCGCCCTCGTGTCTCACTCCAAAAAGTGACTTCACTCAAATCAAATGCATCCAATGTCAAAAAGAATGACAGCTGACAGCCGACAGTTGACAGCTGACAGCTTGCTGACAACCGTTAAACAAGACATGCCACACCCCGCACCGACCTCACCCAAGCACACTGCTTGACGTTTCCGACAAACGATAATAGATGGCGTCCTACTACATTAACAATAATCAATAGTCATTCTAATAGTTGTGCTTCTGTGTTGATTCTGCGACATATATAAAAAAAAAAAAATATGATTGTACGCCGGAAACGGCAAAATATTATCTATACATATAAAAGGAGAAGCTGAATGACTGACTGATCTATCAACGCACAGCCTAAACCGCTGGGGTTAGAAACTTGAAATGTTGACAGTAGGTTCCTTTTGTAACGTAGGCATCCACTAAGAACGGATTTTTCGAAATTCAACCCCTAAGGGAGTTAAATAGGGGATGAAAGTTTGTATGGAAAATCGTCACTTAACGGGTTCAAAATTTCACGCAAGCGAAGCTGCGGGCGAAAGCTAGTGACAAATAAATGTTATTCTATTCTATTCTTATTTCGAGATAAATTGTTGCCACAGCTAAAGGGTAAAAAACAAAGTCGTTTTTATTGCCTAATATGTATTTTTAAATAAAACTTTGCCCCTCTCTGGTATTTCTTCTGTACGGAAATCGAATCCACGACCCATACAGAAGCCAATCGCTCAGCTACTGCACCAAACGTGTTTAGCTGGAGTGATTCCGGTCGTGCCAATAACTTCCCGGTTAAGTAACCAAAAGTTTCGTCAAACAAATTTATTTGTGTCTAGCTGTACCTACTTGTGACTCCTTTCGCGTGGAAGTTGGAAACCAATATTGTATCGCAATAACTAAACAAGCCTCTTCATAACTTTAAATTCTATTAACTTTTAATTGAGCGAACTGATTGCAATAAAACAAAAACCTAAATTAACTCGAAAGGAGTATGTAAGGATCGTAGCATGTGGCGTTCTACAGTTTCTGCCTACCCCCATGGGAAAAAGGCGTGAGTTTATGTATGTATATATGTATGCAAAATTAACTCCGGAATACGCACAATATTTTTCTATAAAAATCAACCGCATTGAGTCAGTATTTTTTACGTGATGCGTTCACAAACAAACCGACAAATATTCCAAAAATGATCGAAAAGGATTCTATTGGATACCAAAAACCCTATAGTAATAATAAAATAGCTGTCTATTTAAAAAAACCGGCCAAGTGCGAGTCGGACTCGCGCACGAAGGGTTCCGTACCATTATCTATAAAAACGGCAAAAAAATTACGTTTGTTGTGTGGAAGCCCCCTTAAATATTTATTTTATTCTGTTTTTTAGTATTTGTTGTTATAGCGGCAACAGAAATACATCATCTGTGAAAATTTCAACTGTCTAACTATTACGGTTCATGAGATGCTGCCTGGTGACAGACGGACGGACGGAGAGCGGAGTCTTAGTAATAGGGTCCCGTTTTACCCTTTGGGTACGGAACACTAAAAAACCCAATGTAATGACACACGAAGTCTACAGATTTATTATATGTATAGACGTAACTGAAGCTTCAAACAATTTAAGAAGTATTTCGTTACTCCCACTAAACAATGTTTATTTCCTCTTTAGACAAAGAGAAGAACACTGGACACATTTTAAACTTAATCAAAAGTAATTTCCCCTGCGTCTTCCACAGCCTTATACCGCGTTTCTGTTGTTTTCACTCGTCTTAATTCCGAGAATGTAATAAACTACGTCGCTGAGCTTTAAAAACAACGCACGCGCTCATAATATCAAAGCGAAGAATTCAGTACGCCAGACAATAGCTGCGGCTCTTTGTTAGCGGTCTTGCATGCACGGGCGTATGGATTAAGCGATAGACAATGCAGAGTCAACTTGCCTGACTTTGTAGATAAAATAATCTGCTGATTAAATAGCGGTGTTAAGTAGGTCGTTTGTCTTGTGGATGGTCTTATAAGGGTGGTGTAGCTGGAGGAAGGCGTTGGTACCGATTTGTTGTATCATGTCTTGGTTATCAGCTTGATCTGCATGTAACGCATAATGTAAAGGGTCTGAAGCAGAAAGTGCACTTCAAAAATGTGCACTTAACGCAAATGTGCATTTCACAATAGGTGTACGTCTCATAACGGGCGCTTCTCAAAATGTGCACTTCATAAAATGTGCAGTTGGCGCGAAATGTTCACTTGACGTAAAATGTGCATTTCGCTATAGGTGCACGTCTCATAACGGGCGCTTCTCAAAATGTGCAGTTGCCGCAAAATGTTCACTTGACGCAAATGTGCATCTCGCAATAGGTGTACGCCTCATAATGGGCGCTTCTCAAAATGTGCAGTTGCCGCAACATGTTCACTTGACGCAAATGTACATTTCGCAATAGGTGTACGTCTCATAATGGGCGCTTCTCAAAATGTGCACTTCACAAAATGTGCAGTTGGCGCAATATGTGCACTTGACGCAAAATGTGCATTTGGCAATAGGTGCACGTCTCATAACGGGCGCTTCTCAAATTGAGCATTTCTCAAAATGAGCACTTCGCAAAATGTGTACATTTTGTAATTTGTAGTTAGGGATATGGAAAATGGTCTCTAAATATTTTGCCTTTTGATAACTATTGTACTTTTATTCATTTAGACTTCCGGGAATTATATGAACTTGCTTGTGTATTAACAATAATCACGTAAAATACTTACCAAAAAGCAAAAGATTTTGAAGAAGTGTTCATTTTGAGAAGTGCCCACTATGAGAAGTGCACCTATTGCGAAATGCACCTTTTGCATCAAGTGTACTTTATGCGAAGTGCACATTCTGCTTTAAACCCAATGCAAACAGTGTAGGCCTATAAGGTATTCAAATCTAAAGGGCTGACCACATCCGGATCCTGGCCTTCCGTGAAAAACAGTGTCAGTGAAAAATTAACTTTATTCATATGTCTTCAAAGTCGCTTTGCGATTTTAACGGTGTCAGGGTCATTCGTCGTGAAAATGATAACAATGAAATAAAAAGATGTCGACTTTGATTACGGAAGAATAAAGTTAATTTTTCACTGAGACTGTTTTTTCACGGAAGGGCCCCGATATCAGTGCTTAAAGAATATGGTACTAAACCGACTGATCGGGGATCTATTTGATGAAACAACTCTGCAAGTCTGCACTCCTAAACTCTGCACTCTTCAGGGTAATGATGTTTTATGTGCAAACATTTTACAGACTGAAGTTGACTAGAATTCGGAAGAGTGAAGAGTGGGCATTGAAAAGTGAAGATCGAAGATTTATATTTTTTTTTAATAATCTCCATTTGTTAGTTTTCACTCTGCATCCTGCTAAATTATGCAAAGTGCAGATTTTATGTATTTTATTAACATTTTAACATACCTTGCCAAAGCACTCTTATATTTATTTTTTGCAGAGCAATTTTTTGGTGACATACATAAAAAAAAACTAGATTGTTAGCCAAGAGATGAAATTGGTCAATTTTAGTTGAGATATTTTCGCTCACGAGCTCAGTAAGGGCTACTATTATAGTTTGACTACTATTGAGTGTGGAATTTATACTTTTACCCTAGATTATATACACTCTGCTTTTCATTAAAATAAATACTAGCCTGTAACTGTCCCACTGCTGGGCAAAGGCCTCTTCTCATACAGAGAAGGAACGAGCATTGATCGCCACGCTTGCTCATTGCGGGTTGGCGATTTCAGACCATAAGTCCAGGTTTCCTCACGATGTTTTCCTTCACCGTATGTCAGTGGCGTCTTAGATGAACTAAGACAGTACATATGAAATTGAAAAAGTCATATTGGTACATGCCTGGGTTTGAACCCGCAACCCGGTGCTTAACAAGCGGGTCTGTAACCTCCGGCCTACCACGACATTCATTTTGCTTTTCATTACAACATGAAAAACATTTCTTGTTCAGTTAGGGTCCGAAACTTTATTTCGACATACACATGGTCGATTCACGTATGGTCGAAAGAATTATAAATCGAATAACAATTCATTCGAGTAGTCTTTATTTCGATGAACGTTTGATCCTATGAATTATGAAACGAGCAATACTTACTATGGTTCGTGAAGTATTTAATATCGAATTTTTATCTTATTGGACTTAAGTGACTCTAACAAAATACCAAATCTAGGCGTGAACCCTTCACGGGTTTATCGGGTTAGCTTAACGTCGAGGGAAATGACTGGGAATCATCTCCTTCAACCTAGCGTTAGTCCCTGATACGAGTCAGAGTCCGGTTTTTGTAAGTGTCTACTCTACCTTAAACTTTATCTACTATAACTTCTTTTTTTTTAAATGTTAAATTAGCGTCAATATTTATCATAAATTTTAAATCTTCAAATTTTGCAGACAGTCAAAATACTTCATATTTATGATTAATTACGGTTTACTCACGTGCATTTTTCGAAAATCAAAAATCAGCCGTCACCCGAATTTTAATAGAGATGGTGGTTGGACACTGATTCCTGCCGGGAAACCAGCTCTGAAGTCTACTTCATATAAAAGTGAGATAAGTCTGGAGTGTGACACAGTTAGCGCGGCACGCACCGGCACTCTTTCCTCAAACAACACGGACACGACAAGTGACGAAGACGCACGAGCAATACCGAAACAGAGCGCGCCCCTCTCGTCGCGAGCGCAACGCTACGCGGCGCGGTGCAGCGTCAGTTCGACTCGCGACCTCGCCGCGTGATCAGCTCATGATTAAGGGCTCCGTTTGGGTCCGAAACTAGTCGGGCAATCCCGAAAATGCACGTGAGTAAACCGTAATTAATCATAAATATGAATGTGTCTCACGATAGTCAAAATACTTTGCAGTTTAATAGAGGATTCGAAGACTTTCTATAGAAAACTTTTCAATTTTTAAGTACCTATTATAAAACAAAAACGACAAAGACTGTCCTTTTTCATTAAAGATAAATAGTAAATCTGTATTCTGTCAAACATGTGTACATAGAATAGGTGCATTATGCGTATTGTAAATTGAAGATAAAAGTATTTTCATAAAACGTTACCGTTCCACATATTTTCGAAAACTCAAAAATTAATCATTTGATTTATTTTATTTATTTGATTTATTTATTTACTTTAATTAAAACGGTCTTAGACCAATTACAATAATTAAAGATAGTAATATAAAAACGATACATACATAAAAGGACAAGAAAAAATAATTCTAATAAACTCTTTCATAAATCCCTTACAGTGCTTCTGACAGTATATTCTTTCACTCGTTCATGATGCATTCCTCTCGCAGTACTCCAGATATTCCGACAAAATCACCTTCCATTCATCCGCAAACATATCAAAATTCGGTCTGGCTTCCAGGAGGGCATTGAGCGCAGTGAGACTTCGCGGTATGGGTGATCTTGAACGAGCCACAGTACGACTTGTCGGAACAGCAAACAGTTTATGTTTTCTGCTCCGGCGGTAATTGTTTGGAACAAATAATCGGCACAACTCGCAATTAAGATCCGGGGTATCTACTTTCCCTCGGAGGATCTTGCACATCATTATTAGTTGGTCACTAGATCTTCTGACCTCTAATGAGTTGTACCCCAGGCAACCTAAAAGGAATTTGGTTGGATACATAAAAGGGTAGTAACCATATATGCGCTTGTATAGGTACCTTAAGAAAGCCTTTTGTACTTTTTCTAACAAGAGTGCATAAAACACTTTTACTCTTCACTCTACAAAATTTGAAGAGTGAAGAGCACAGAGTGCGGACTTACAGAGATACGGCCGACGTATTTTGGCGAGTTTGAAGTTAGTTGTTGGGCTGCGCAAAGAATCTTTTAGAAACGACATTGTCTAGTGCGCAGCTAATCAGCTAACTTCAGACTCGCCAAGATACGTCGGCCGTATTACAGTTTCATCAAATAGGCCCTTGCTTTTTGTCAAAATGATTAAACACCTATCATTCACAATTAAGAGAAAACATTAGGTAGAAACGGTTACGTATCCAGTATGAGCTGATCTCGCATTGTATAGGCTTTCCGTACAATGAGAGGTCAGCTTATACTGGAAATGTATAGCTATAGCTTGATATGTAGCCGTGTGTACCGAACAAGTACATCGGCTCGGATGCCTAGTTTTCAACCAAACATTCAACTGCAACCTCACTTACGTATAAGGTAGCTCAATGAATACCCGGCATGTAACCTAAAACCCAAAGGAAGATTGGTTTGTTAAAAAATCGGTTCAGTAACTTTGTCACTTTAAACCTACATGAAACATGTGTGTATATACGAGTACAAAGACTGCAAGCCAGAACCCTCGCAGTAGTCGGGTAAAAAGCAACGCAACTTTGAATAGGCGGGCGTCACTATCCACAAAACAATGGTCGTTTCGCGTTCCAAGCCCACTCGAGCCAACCCACCACGTTGTTATCACGAGTAGAACTTTTAACATAATTAAGCTTATTGCTCTGCCTAGCCTTTTCCTAACTATGTCGGGGTTGACTTCCAGTCTAACCGGATACAGAATATCTGCATTTTACACAAAGACATCTAATCTCCGCAACCCAGTTACGGAGCAATACTTACCAGCTGATTGGTGGTGTCGTGCGTCGGGTCGTTGAGCTCCCTAAAATAAGGTTGAGCTATACGATAGCTGATGCATGCGTGCCATCAGTTGGGACAGGTCAACTCAAACCTGCTATGGCTCTTTACTCAAAATGACATTCCAGACGTTGCCCTACAATATTACGCTCGCATAGTTTTATACCACGCACATGTAGGGATTTTAAAAGAAACCTTGACCACTGAATTTGTTTCGGCTTTTCTTCTCAGAGCTAGTCAAACAAGAAAAGACGGCGCTATCTAGTCTTAAAAAAAACATTACTTTTACTTGTAAAAGTGTTGTAACAGATTTATTTACAGAAATAAATATCATTTATCATTATCGTTTACAGTGGTCGAAGCGACACGCGTCAGAACGATCTTAGAATCATACTGAATTGTACGGAGTCATACACAGCTATCGCATAGACGTATGTCTCTGTAGTACGCAAGTTGTCGCTCCGATTTGCGTCACCATAGGGGAACTGCCTAAGGTTACAGCCAGTTTTCAGACTCTCGGTCTTCTGACATCCCGTCAGCACTGTCATAATGTATTCGTAAGATAACTGGGAACGAAGGATAAACGTGCTCTACTAGGTGAAGAGGGCTCTCGTTGTATTAAGAAGTCACCTTAACATGAAATTGCTGCGGTAAGCCCTCGATAATTCAGCCTATAACCAGTATTCAAGTGGATAAACTACAATGAAGCTGTCCTTTGTGGAGATGGGATAGAATTTAAATTTCCTCACCGCCCGCTGGAAATAGACGCGTGTTGTAAGATTTAACAAAACCCAGTACGCTTGGTAGTAGGATCTTTACAGTTCGACAGGCTAGCTACCACCCCTCACATTAAAGTCCGGCGCCAAGCAGTTTACTGTGTTCCGTCGTGTGTTTGTGAGAGCGAGAGGGATATACGGGAGTCACCATATTATCTTTGTTACTTGTATTCTTCTTTTCCTTCTTAGACCTGTCTGCGCGTAATATCAGGTACCAAAGAATTACCTACAAAAATTCATGTATTTATGCCTACCAGTTCCTGCAAGCACCATTGATTCCTCGACTAGAGAAGAAACACAAAACAAAAGACTTGATTGTAAAGTTTGGATCAGTTTCTCTGACGTCACAAGGAAACATACCTATCATGTTATTCGTAGCGGGTAGCACTGGGCAATGTTGACAAAGGAAGGTAGTCGTCGACATGGATCAACGCACCCGCGGTGGTCATTCGACGAAGCGGGAGCATTCTGTGTTCATCAGCTGAAATAGTCTGAGCTTTTATCTGAATTGTTTGTCCTTATTTTATGATCTTGTAATAGTTGTATAAAGTATTATATTGTGATCTAGTTCATGTTACTAACACTAACCCAAATACAAGTACTCACAGTGGTGGAGTCTATGATGGTTTTATTTACTACATTTATGTTGTTCGCAATCCTGACATACAATTAGCTATAACAGTAATGATAGAAACATCACTTAGCGATTATGTTGTTGTGTCTTTTACAATTACATGTGTGTGTTATGTTCTTTGTACTCCCTACAAAACCCTACCTTTGAATTTACCCAAGGTTGGGTATAAAGCAACGCAACTTTGAATAGACAGGCGTCACTATTCGTAAAACAATGGTCGTTCCACGTCTCAAGCCCACTCGACTCGACTCACCACGTTTTTCAGCACAACGAGGAGGTCCTTTAACACGTTCATGTCGCGTCAGCGGGCTTCGCAACTTGTTCGAGCATGTCGTTGTTGAGGTACCCGCCGGACAGCTCTACATTAAATTAGGATATACGTCTACCTAAAGCGAGGGGTAGCCGTAAATTTGGATTTTTCCTAGTGGAACGAAATAAATTGGGATATGTAAACATTTTTTGTTAAGCCTCACTGGTCGCTGAGGGCAAGGGTTTGCTTCCTAATTGAATACACAAAATATTACAAAAATGAATTTACCACGTTTTGTATCCATAAATAGGTAGTTATCTAAATACTTATAAAGCTGGCTTCCCACGGTGCGTGGTAGCGCGCAACGGGTGTGCGTGGTATCATCCGTAAAATCACGCACCGTGGGAAGCCACATGATGAGGGAGTGTGATGTGGATACGGCGCACCGCTCCGCACGCGTCCGTGTTACCACGGACGAGTCTCTTGCCTTGGTGCGTCGGTGCGAGCTCGTGTGTCGCGGTGCGCGCTATCTCGCACCGTGGGAAGCCGGTATAATAAAACCATAACGATGCTATAACTGTAGGTACACTAAATACTTTTAGAAGAAAGTAAGTGCAACGTATTCTAGAACGATACTGATGCCAAAAATTACGTTATTAGAATCTTTGTCTGTTTGACACAGAGTGGACAGATCCAGTTGAAAGACGGCCACATCCGTTAAGAGCCATTACGCACTGTCGATTGGTCGCCGGAGACTTGGTCGACGGCGACTGTGACTTCCTTTAGTTTAAATAGGTGTTTACACACTTGGTCGCCGGTCACCCGGGCGACTATGCTTATGTTTTGGTCGCCGAGACACCAAGTCTCCGGCGACCAGTCGACAGTGCGTAATGGCTCTAAAGAGCAGGTCAGGTTATAAGGTACACGTTATTACGCTATTGAGTGTGGGTGATGAGCAGTAACCTTATGTTTCCGTGGGCAAAGCCGCTGGTACAGCTAGTGTAATATAATATAAGGGAACATTCTTAACTCAAAAGTGAAAATAATTTACTGACAATTCTTGAAGAGTCATCCGTGGTCATTCGTTTTAATTGCGTTCTTTTTAGATTATCATGAAAATTTTAGCAAGCATAGTATGTACCCAAAAGTCAAGCAAAAGAGTATTTTTATAAACTTTCACCCCTTTATTACAAAAGATGATCTAACAAAAACCTAGGTTTTCAAATAGCCCCGTCTCTTTTTGTTATATGACATAAGAAAGTGATGGGTATATTTTAAACCTAGGTTTATTTAAACCATCTTTTGTAATAAGGGGGACAGGGTGTAAGCGAATTCGTGTAATTCCTTCAAACCACATAATCTATTAATGCTATAGATTAACCCCGCACGGGATTTAGACTGTTTAAAAATAAAAATAAACTTTTTTTTTGCAAATTTTTTTTTTAAGTGCCAGTATATTTCGATGCCTTGCATAAATTAATGAAGGCACGGCGACACAGCTGACGGGCACGACAAGCGCGATATCGCTCCACGCAGTCAGTTAATTTGGGACACAAAAATTACTCAGATACAGAATAACATGAATCATTTTTTGAAAACGTTTTTTGTTGATTCTGAAAAAACCTATGCAGGGTCAATCAGTATCACCAGTAGATCACGCGATTTGAAGGAATTACACAAATTCGCTTACTTACACCCTATATAGCGGTAGGTATATAAAAAGGTAATGTTCTGTCAACAGTCTGAAGGGCACAAATATGAAGATGATGGCTGCAACCCAACTGTCCGATGTGGTAGGCGCGAGCTATCTTAGCGCGAGATATTTTACGTCGTCCGTACAAACAATTATGTATGTAAAGCTGCGTATTCATTAGGACCAATTTATGACGTCATGTATAATGTCCGTTGTGTGACATGTCTGTAAACATCGCGCGACGATGAAAATGCCGCGGGGCAACATCACCAGCAACGACGCGCGACTTCACCAAACATCGCTAGCGACACATGAATACACAGCGTTAGTATTTACCCATCTTGTATTGTATACTGCTTAGAATATATTCTACAAACAAAAAAACCGGCCAAGTGAGAGTCGGACTCACGCACGAAGGGTTCCGTACCATATCATCATCTGCCTAGCCTTTTTCCCAACTATGTTGGGGTCGGCTTCCAGTTGAACCGGATGCAGCTGAATATCAGTATTTTACATGGAGCGACTGCCTATCAGACCTCCACAACCCAGTAACTGGGTAATACGATACTCTTGGTAAGACTGGTTGTCAGACTTTCTGGCTTCTGACCAACAGTAACGACTGTCAAAGATCTACAAATGACAGCCGGGACCAACGGCTTTACGTGCTTTCCGAGACACGGAGGAAACTCGCTATGGTAAATGGTCACCCATCCACAGACCAGCCTCGGCAAGCGTGGCTTAACCCGGAAGATCGGTCTATGCGGCTGTAATTATTTAGCCACGAGCTCCTCCGTATTATCTATAAAAACGGCAAACGAATCACTTTTCTTGTATGGGAGCCCCCTAAAATATTTATTTTATTCTGTTTTTTTAGCTTTCGTTGATCACGGTTCATGAGATACAGCCTGGTGACAGACGGACAGCGGAGTCTTAGTAATAAGGTCCCGTTTAACCCTTTCGGTACGGAACCCTAAAAATCGGATGTTCAAAACATTTCGTTCAGTAATATTGATTAATTTGTAGGGAACAGCAGATTTCTTTTTCACGAATTTTGGGTTTGTCCCATAGTATAAGTTGTACGAAATGATGACCAGACTTCATGGTTTTCGGATATGAAGCGAATAACCAGCCATGCTATGTAACCATAGTGTAGAGATCAACTACGATAACAATGGCACGCCCCTCCAACGTCCTCAATGTGTCTTCAATGTGTGTGTGCATAGGTATGCCAACGAGTCACCATGTTTGTATGAACACTATACAGGGTGTTAACGAATTCGTGTAATTCCTTATAACCACATGATTTACTACTGGTGTAGACAGGCCCCGCACGGGATTAAGCTTGATTAAAAATAAAAAAAATCTTTTTTTCATGCGGCTTTGTTACCGATCTTATCTAAATCACCTAACAAGTAAAAATTTTTTTTTTTTATTTTGGAAAATAAATTATTTTATTTGTGTGAAATTTCGATGTCATACATAAATTAATGAAAGTACGGCGACACGGCTGGCAGGAACGACTAACGCGATATCGCTCTTTGCAGTCAGATAACTCAAGGCTCTAAAAAGACTCAGAAATTGAAAACCAAAAAAATTTTTTTTTTTTTTTGGTTGTGTTTCAAAAATTCCCATTTAGGGTTTATCTGTGTCACCAGTAGATCACGCGGTTTGAAGGAATTACACGATTTCGTTCCCACCCTGTAGTGTTTACCCATAAATTTATTCCTATTACTTAAAATATGTGCACCAAACAAAAAATAAAACAGAATCAGATACCTTGCCCTGAAACATTTTCTCATTCGCATTCACTGGCCAACTACCCTTAACAAGGGTCGAGTAATCCGAGCAGGGGCTACAAAATTTTGGTGGAAAAGGTCTAAAATTTTGCCAATGACGCAGTGAGGTCCGAATTCGGTTTCGTCTGTCCAATATTTGACAGACAGAATGGATTGCGAGTTGCTAACTTTAATTGTATTATCTTCTCTTGACATTGAGTTGTTTATTCTGAATTCTAAATTAAAATCATTGAAAACTTTATGGTATAGCAGACATTTGATCTGTATTCTAATTGCGTAACACGCTCGTAATCGCACTAGTTTTGATTTTGACAGGTTAACAATTTCCATAGCAATGTATGTATAAACAATGTGACTTCATCACTACTATGTACAGACGCCAGCACATCAAGCTATGAAACTGTAAAATTTTCTCAATCAACCTTGAACCTAATACTGTTGCGATAAAGATGAAAATCTATTAAGGAATTTTGACCGATTGTAGTAGCTTTGTCTGTACCACGCAATGAATATTGTTTTTGAGACAACAACTGTCATGATTGATGTTGGTTACGTTACGCAATTGTCCCGGGGCCTAATTCTCCTAAAATAAATCTCGATAAATCACAACCGAACCAAGGCCGAACCGTTCATTCAAACAGTTCTCAATTTCAAAAGCTATCAAATTGTTTGACACAAAAAACAAAATCAATCGTTTTGAATGTTTTCGAAAACAAAAACTGACTGACGGTTGTGGTTCGATTGCGTTTGGCAACAATTTATTTTAGGAGAATTGGGCCCCTGTTGCTCATTTTATTTGAACATATAATTAATTAAAATCTTCTAAGGCTTATTGGATAATTATACTATAAATAGCTTTAACGAAACCTACACAATTCACAGGTATTAAATTATTAGGCGCAGTTTATATTGGTAAGATAATCTTTTACATATAATCTTAAATTAATTTTGTCCTACAATTTAATTTTCTGGCTTTTAGATTAACAACGTTTCATTAAAACTTAAAAGGACAGTTGTCAGGCCGCTTACTCCTACAAAATATGTATAAAAGAATCTTAAATTAATATTATAAATGCGAAAGTCTGTTTGTTTGTTACCTTTTCACGCCTAAACCACTGAATCGATCATCCTGAAATTTTGCATATACGTTGTCAGGTGTACAGAAATGGCCATAAGGTACCATTTATCTCGAAAAAAAGTACTGTTCCCGAGGAAAACAACAATAATGTTCATAGATGGCGCCACGCGTCTTTCGAATCACGATTGAATTATATTAATAAAGAAACTTTAGTAGTGTGCTAAGAGTTTTTTTGAGCTTAATTAACGCGAGCGAAGCCGTGGGCAAAAGTTAGTAGAAATATAAAAAAAAACCGCCCAAATGCGAGTCAGAGTCGCGCACTAAGGGTTCCGTGCTACCACTAGTTATCTTTCTTTTTATTATTTAACTTAAAGATATTTACTACAGTCATATCAAGTTTCATATGATCTTATGTATTACTGTTACTAAGATAGAAAAGGAACAAAACAGTTAGAAAAAAAAAACTTGTTTGGATACTCCCTTAGGGTTTAGACTTTTTATTATTTTTATACCATGATAGAAGCAGAGACATCATCATCATTCAGACGAAAGACGTCCACTGCTGGACATAGGCCTCCCCCAAGCATCGCCACAACGACCGGTCCAGGTAACACAAATATTCTGTGAAAATTACAGCTACCTTTAACAGTTAAAAAGAAACACCCCAGTGACAGACAGACGGACGGACGGATAGACGGCGCGGCGTAGGCTAAGTATCATCTTGTTGGCACCTTTTTGATATGTCTACACCAGTGCGCTTTCATGTTCATCTTACGCTTTCAACTTTCAATTCCTCTTGCGTCAAGCGCATGCAATATTGATTGCCATAAGACGCATGCAGCTTATCGTCTGCACCGGTACGCCTCGGTCAGTCGTCAGTCGACATACAGTAGACGGATTAGCGTGCGCTAGGGGCATGCGCTTTTGTCGAACTAGTATTAAGGCATGCGCTATGGCGCTTGACGCATGCTTCAGACAAAGACGCAAGATGAGCCTGAAAGCGCACTGGTGTAGACACAGCTTTTGTGTACGGAGCCATAAAAACCTTTTGTCTCATTAATGTAAAAAAAGACACGAGCAATGCATACAATTCGTATTTATACGAAACACATTAAACATGGTACAACTATTTACGAACCTGCATCTTTTAGTACTGGAACAATTCCGGCCATACGTTTTTCCAACGCGTTTTTGAATGAATAACGACGAAACGCTGTGGTCGCAGCTTGCACATTAGCATATCCAGTAAAATTCAGATGTTTTTGCTTATTTTTATAAACAATGCAACACAACACCGCGATTTTATTGGTCAGCCGTTGGTTTAATTTAAGGATACTAAAGCAATTAAATCGCTTTTGTTGTATTCAGCTGTGAATAAAAATGCTTGATCTTATCATGTGGTGGTTCTCAGACTGTGGAAAAAAAGCCATTTTCAACGAATTGTTCCACTTTGCCCCACCCAGCTGATCCTCTGGTGGGGCAAAATGGAATGCCTAAAATTTTTCAGTGAAATCTGCCCCACTAATTAGATTTGGTCGGGCAGATTCCTCTAGTCTAAAATATTGTCTGTAAATTAGTCGTATTTTATATTTGTTTGGTAAGGAAAGAAATGTATATCTAACTTAAATAACTAGGACTGGTAACGTTGGACTTGGAACGTTGCATAGGTAGTGTTTTCAAAAACAATTTAAAAAAAAATTTGTTTTTTTTATTGGGTGGGGCAAAGTTTAATAATTATTTTCAACGTAATACTGTGAAAAGCTAGATCGGGAGAAAAGTCGGGATTATAAGTGCCAGGTATGAACTGTAATCCGGGAGTCGTGACAGTCAGATGACAGCCGCTCCTTAAAGAATGGTAGCGGCGACGCAACTGCGGCACTTTATTTGTTGCGTTGTTAGTAAAGGATGTGAAATTGCACTCGCCTTTAAATGCGCTGATAATGTTTCAACAAGTTCATAAGATAAATATAACATCACGCCTACAGGGTGTTAACGAATTCGTGTAATTCCTTCAAACCACATGATCTACTCCTGGTGTAGATTGGCCCCGCATGGGAATTAGCTTGATTAAAAATCAAAAAATAAAAATCTTTTTTTTCCATGCGGTAGGGGTAAGTGATCGTATCTAAACCACCTAATAAGGATTCAGTAAAAAAAATAAGATTTTTTTTTTTGTAAAAAAATAATTTCGTCCACTTGAACATTTCGATGCCACGCATAAATGAATGAAAGCACGGCGTCGCGGCTGGCGGGCGAGATTAACGCGATATCGCTCTTTGCAGTAAGTTAACTCGGGGCTCTAAAATGACTCGGAAATAGAAAACTAACTTTTTATTTAAAAAAAAAATTTCAGTTGATTTTCCAAAAATCCCTTTTAGGGTTAATCTGTGTCACCAGTAGATCACGCGGTTTGAAGGAATTACACGAATTCGTTAACACCCTGTATATTCCCCTAAAGGTTAGGCAGATGTGTATAGTACACATGAGGGTCATGTCGCCGTCATGTTTTAAGTCCCTTGACATAGGGGGCGAGCCTATTGCCATCAACAGGCCACAAATCCAGACTCCGGGCTGCTACTAAGAAATTCCACACTGGGAAACCCAATGACATTTTGCCGGACCTAAGGATCGAACCCTGGATCTCACGCTCAATGGTTGCGCTTACGACCACAAGATCAACGAGACAATCAAACAAGTTTATCACGAATAGGAGGTGAACTTACTCACCTTTTCTTTACGCTACACGCACAGCAGCAGCGTTACTTTGTATAAATCTACTAGCTTTTCTCCTGCGGCTGAGCCTGCGTTAATATCGATGGGTCCTATGTTTAAGGGCTAAAGTGGCATTTTTGTCATTTCCAATGTGAACCTATCTACGTTAAAAGGTCCAAATTGAAATATACTAAAATGCCACTTTGGCCCTTATACATAGGACCCATCGATATAATGACCTCAATCGGTCAAGTCGTTCAGAAGTTACACGAGACTGCTAGCTTATTCAAATAAAAATAACTTTAATAGACCATTTAATAGGTTTTCTTAATTTCATTTAAGTAGTATTAAATATTTTTGTATTATAACTTTCATGAGACACATTCACATTTATGATTAGTTACGGCTTACTCACGTACATTTTTCGAGATTGCTCAACTAGCTAGGTTCGACTCGCGACCTCGGCGCGTGGTAGCTCATGATTAAGGGCTCCGTTTGAGTCCGAAACTAGTCTGGGGATCCCGAAAAATGCACGTGAGTAAGCCGTAACTAATCAATATTATTCAATAGTCGATAAAAATATTTTTATTTGAATTAGCTATCATTCTTAGTTTCCGAGATATATTAAGGTTTATGTTAGTGACCTGGATTCATTGCTCTCGAGTGTATATAAAATTAGGTACACATAGGGTCAAAATACACCGCCGCACCCCGGATGCGGTAGCTGCGGAGGCGGAACTGTATGAGGGGTACAGGGAGGCGAAGATCACCCTTCAGAAGGCTATCTCGCGGGCCAAAACTACGGCCCACGATCAAATGCTGGAGACTCTGGACCGAAACCCGTGGGGGCGCCCATACCTTATGGTACGGGGCAAACTCCGCCCGTGGGCCCCCCCACTGACCCAAAGTCTCCGGCCTCACCTTCTGGAGGGAGTGGTGAGCGCTCTGTTCCCTTCGCGGGCGGAGCACACGCCACCGCCGATGGTTCCGCCTCACATGGCATCCAACGCGGACGACGATGACGACGACGTGCCCGAAGTGACCCGGGTAGAGCTGAGAGCGGCGGTGCGAAGGCTTCAAGCCAAGAACACCGCCCCGGGACCCGACGGCATTCCTGGCCGTGATAAGATAAGATAAGATAAGATAAGATAACTTTATTCGCTTAAACATGTGTGTACATACAAATTGCATGCAAGATTTCAACATAAAATATTTTTGTCCCGACATGTTTGCCATATGAAATGGCGTGCAAATATTTAGGTATTACGGTTACTAATTAAAGCACTAATAATTAAGCATTCCAAGTTACATAATTATCTCAGAATTCATTCATAACAATTATCATAAATATTATTATTATTTAAATTCATTAAATTAATACAAAATCATTCTATAATAAATTCATTAAAGTAATACAAAATTACTTTATAATAAATTCATTAAATTAATACAAAATTATTTTATAATTATTATAGGTACATTCAATATTATTTTTATGAAGTACAAACAATCAAGTAAATTTGTCCGTTAGAAAGTCAGTGATATTATAATATGCTTTATCAGTCAAAAGTGATTTAACCCTGGCTTTAAATGCTGCAATTGTAAAGTCTTTCCAACTCTTAGGGAGTTTATTATAAATGACTGGCGCCATGCAAAAAACACTCTTGAACATAAGTGCAGTTCTAGCCTGATTTAGACATAACTTACTGTTATCACGTCTGTTACGGGGATAAGCATCTGCCATGCTCTGAAATAGGTTAGGATTTGTCTTAACAAATACTACAATCTCCAAAATATATAAAGATGGCAGAGTCAGTATCTTATATTTTTTAAAGAAAGGTTGGCAGCTATCAGTCATTTGCAATTTGAATATTGCTCTAAGACATCTTTTTTGCGCTTTAAATATGATTTCCGTGCATGGGTCCTAGCTCTCAAGGCTCTCGGGCCCCGACTGAGGGGGCTCTTTAGCGCATGTTGCGAGCGGGGCCAGTTTCCGCTCCGGTGGAAAACCGGAAAGCTGGTCCTGCTCAGGAAGGAGGGGCGCCCCGCAGACTCACCGTCTGCGTACCGCCCCATCGTGTTGCTGGACGAGGTGGGCAAGCTCTTCGAGAGAGTAATTGCAGACCGCCTCGTCACGCACATGACTGGGGTGGGGCCAGATCTGGCGGATAACCAGTTTGGTTTCCGCCGGGGGCGCTCCACGGTGGACGCAATCATGCGCGTGAGGGCTCAGGCGGAGGAAGCAGTTGCCCGGGGCGAGGTCGTCTTGGCGGTGTCTCTAGACATCGCCAATGCCTTTAATACCTTGCCCTGGAGTTGCATACGGTCGGCACTCGAATACCATCGGGTGCCGACCTACCTCCGCCGCATTGTCGGGGCTTACCTGGCAGAGAGAGTCGTAATCTACCCGGGTCGGGAAGGATGGGGTCGGCGAGAGACGTCATGCGGTGTTCCGCAGGGGTCGGTCCTGGGGCCTCTCCTGTGGAACATCGGTTATAGTCATAACCGATGTGGGTGCTTCGCGGTGCGTTCCTCCACGGTGTCAGCGTGACCTGCTACGCCGACGACACGCTGGTCACAGCAAGGGGGAAGACGCACCGCGAGGCATCGATTTTAGCGACAGCTGGGGTTGCGCAAGTCGTCGCGAGGATCCGGCGGTTGGGTCTCGAGGTGGCCCTGCAGAAGTCCGAGGCCCTGTGTTTCCACGGGCCTCGGAAGGGACCACCCTCGGGATCTCACATCGTGGTGGGAGGCGTTCGCATCGGCGTCGAGTCGACGATGAAGTACCTGGGACTCGTCCTCGACGGCCGATGGGATTTTGGGCCCCATTTTCGGCAATTAACGCCGAAATTGATGGGCGCCGCGGCTGCACTGTCGCGGCTGCTGCCCAATCTGGGGGGGCCCAATGCTTCCTGCCGGAGGCTCTACGCGGGGGTCGTACGGTCCATGGCCCTTTATGGGGCCCCAATATGGGCGGACACCCTGACGGCCCGCAACGTCGCAATCCTGCGGAGACCGCAGCGTGCGATGGCCGTCAGGGTGATAAGGGGATACCGTACGATCTCTTTCGAGGCGGCGAGCCTCTTAGCCGGATCCGTGCCCTGGGATCTGGAGGCGAGGGCCCTCGCGCTGCGATATCGTCAGCGCGAGGAGACGCCTGAGCGGAGCGAGCTCCGCCAGATCCTAGTGGCAGAATGGAAGGAGCGACTTGCGCAACCCAGCGCAGGGCACGCCGCGATAGCGGCGGTAAGGCCCGTAATGGAGGAGTGGCTGGAGAGGCGGCATGGCGCCCTCAGCTTCCGGCTGACGCAGGTACTCTCGGGACATGGTTGTTTCGGGAAGTACCTGTGTCGCATAGGCCGGGAGCAGACGTCCGGTTGTCACCACTGCGTCGACTGCCCCGAGGACACGTCGCTGCACACGCTGCAGGCGTGTCCTGCGTGGGCGACGCAACGCCGCGACCTAGTCGCGGCGGTCGGTGGTGACCTCTCGCTTCCGGCCGTGGTTCTGTCCATGGTCGGGAGCGAGAGTGCGTGGGAAGCCGTCGCCTCCTTCTGCGAGGAGGTGATGGCGACCAAGGAGGGAGCGGAGAGGGAGAGAGAGGCAGCTGCCACTCTCCCTTCCCGCGCCAGACGCACCGGGCGCCGGAGGGCGCGCGACGATCTCCGGCCACCGTAGTGTGTGGCCTGCGGTCGGCGGGTTGGGGGACCCGCCGCCCGACCAGTAACAGGCCCGAGAAGGCGGCGCGCAGTGTTCCGTGCGCGCCTCTCAGGAGGACGTGGGGCAAGGCCCCACAGAAGCAGAGGTCCGCCAGGGGTTGGCGGACCGAGGCCTGCGGGGGTCGCGGTGCATGCAGTTGCGAATCCCGCGACCCCAGCCAAGGGTCAGGAGAAGGAACACCGTGGGTTTTTAGCCGGTAAGAGTCCGGCATACCCCTTTGCTCTCCCCGGGCGAAGGGCATCCATGAGGATTTTCCCACAAAAAAAAAAAAAAAAAAAAAAAAAAAAAGGGTCAAAATACACGTCCAGTAGTAGCTTCCGGGAGCAGGATCCGACTATCCGATCGGATTCATGAAATACGCGTACGGTTCTCGTGTCCGATTTTTTCTGGACGACGACGACGCCCGGACGATGCTTACGATTCTGACATACGATCCAATAGTCTGATCGTACGTGTTATTCATGGTCGAACAAATGTATGACGCGGAGGCCTTCAAATAGTCTGATCAGGCTATCGGAACCGACTATCGGAGGCAAGTATCGGACGTGTATTTGGAGCCATATAAACCGCACAACAACTCCACCCGTTAAATAAAAAAGAAGAAAAACAGCAGGCGCTGTAACTTGAAGCAAAACTGACTCCAGTAATATTCCCGCAAAACGTAGACTAAAAAAGAACAAGATTAAAAGTATGAACAAGAAAAGGCTTATACAGTACTCTGATGAAAATTAAACGAATGAATCGAGCAGGGCGGTATTTTGCGATAATCCGAAGTAGCAGTTAATCATTTCTGCAGGAAGATTTACTGAAAATTGCAACCTCGTCAAGCACGACGGAATTCTGCTTCAGAAAGAGGCCAAAAAAATGCAGTACTGCATATAAACGCTGATCTGAAAATGTAATTTTAATGTGCAGTGGTTGAAGCACGTGACAACATTTTACTGTAAATGTAATTATTTCTTTTATTCCGTTACTAGTGTTACTACCAACGATATAATAAACTATAGAAGCGTTGCCTATGCTCAATATTGGCAATATTAAAGCAAGGTAATTGCCCGGCATTCACTTTCACACCGATAATTCAGCTCTCATCAAGCTGTCTCCCTCCCCTAAGTCCCCGCCAGCAACGCCCTAAGCCGAGGTCCGAGTCCCATTAGGGGTCGCCCTTAGTGCTGTTGTTACAGGTAGTCATGATGTTAGTGTAGTACAAGTAGTCAGCTTAGGTTAAATATTTTACTCCCCCCCCCCCCCCCCCCATTGGCTGGAGACCCCTCAGGTCTCGCCAATAAACTGCCCGGTTACGTAGAAAATGGTCCCCTAAGACCACCTACAGCAGAACAAAAGAAAAAAAACACCTTCTTTTCGAAATAAAAATACGGAACACAATTTATTTCAATATATAAAATGCACCAGAGAAATCAACCGAATAGGCTGATTTTGGAGATCCTCTCATACGCAATTACAATGTTTAATCATTATTACTTCAAACTAGTTCAAAAAGCTTTGATGCAGTATATAGCCCTCTCGCCCGCAAATGTAATGCACGTGGAGATGTAATTAATACAATGCATCACGCAACCCGATCCGACACGTGTTTCCTCCACGTGGAATCCTTATTTTGCTTAATTATTATTTCAGGGTGTTAATTTACAGTAATCGTTACTCTGATCACCTCACTATAGATTTTAGACAATAATTACGTATATTTAGATTAGTAATACCGTACAATTGCACTGATATTTTTATTCTCATATCGATGATAATTAAGGCCGTTGCCAAATGACCTTACCTACGTAAAATTTCAATTAAAGAATTTAGAACCACTCGACATTGGAATGGATGAAATGATTATCATCAAACATAGCTAAGAACCATCCAAATCAACTAGCTTTGAAATAAAGTGAAATCGCATTGAAATCGGGTCAACCGTTTCAGAACTTTGATCCCAGAGACAGTCACACAGGCAGACAAACGATCAAACCTATAAACACCACTATTTTTGCGTCGGCGTTTAAAATATAGAATCATTCAACAATTTCAATCCGTGATATCCATCAACAGTTGATTCTTCGAATTAATGTACTATCTAGCAATTCTCTTATCACAGGATTTGGCAAAGTAAAGCCATCCAATTTGTTTAATGACCCATATAAAAGATTCGACACAAAAGGTGACCTTTGTTCCACCGTGTGCGAAGTTCGAAAGAAACCTTCGACCCTAAAAAGATACATTTTAATATTTATAGGTTTGTTTGCCAAGTTATCCATGTGTTTGAAAAATGTTAATGGCCTGGCTGAGTTATTATTTAATATTTTCTGTTACGACGGTATCTAATAAAACTTTTTCTTTTATTTAGGTACATTGGTAGATAGTTGGTTGTAGATAAGGATGAATATTTGTCACAAACCTTTGAAATATGGTATTGAATTTCAGATTACGACCATTAATGTGCAAAACCGAAAATATTTCATTAATGTTTTCGTACCAACAGTTGTATAGTATGTAGTTATACAAGGTACATAAATAACGCACAACCTCTTAACTGTACTCATCATTATGAACAACTTTTACGAAGGGACTAAACCAGAAATCGCGAAAAAAAAATCAGCTGTTCCCTACATTTTGACGAGTTATGCGAACATAAATGTAGGGAACAGCTGATTTTTTGTTAGCGATTTCAGGTTTGGTCTCGGAATAAAAGTTGTTCATAATGATGAGTACAGTGACCCCTTAAGAGGTTGTGCGTTATTTATGTTACACCTTGTATAATATTTATATGCTATTTAGATTCATAAATGTATTATTATATTATTAAGTAGGTATTTAATTTGATATTTATTTTTAAAAGCATTATTAGTAAATTATAGTTTGTTGCTGGCTCTTTGGACTATTTTCTTAGAACCTTCTACCTCTATTCGTAACGTTTCTTAAATGCCCATTTGAAATAAAACACTTTACACTTTGAACTATAAAAATATTAGTTTAGTATTCTCCAGAGTTTTGTATTTCTAAAATGCTGTAATCTTAAAGTTTCATCGTACCCTTTTTATTATTAAAAATCTTATTCTATTTAACAACCAAAATTCTAGATAATCCATATTTAAAAGTAGGTACTCGTAGATAAATCGTCTTTACGCTAAAAGTTATAAATTTAAATTTGATTAAAAAGTAAAAACATTAGATATTTCCAGGAACGATAACAAAAACCAAAATTTTTATCTAATTCGTAAATACGAATTTTAAATAAAAGGACTCGTAGATGCGTCTTTTCTATGCTTATTTTTACGCAAAAATTTTTTGAGGAGAAATTTTAAGTTGATTTCATAAAGTAAAATGAAAAAAGTAGGGAAGGAAAATCGCGATTGTTATAAAGTAAATATCAATACTATACGTTTGTCAGGTAGGTACATAATACTCGGTCCAGACCAGGGCACATATAATATGTGTCGCAATTCGCAATCGTGTGATTGTATTTTTCTGCAATCACTCCTCCGTAAATACATTACATTGACTTTTAAAAGCATCTGTAACAGATTTATGTACAGAAATAAAAATCGTTTATCAGTAACTTAATTTATCTTGTGTGAATAGATATCAAAGCTGCGCATATTTTGCGTATGCTCATGCATCATGCCTATTAAATGCATCATGCATATATTGCTTGTTTTTACGCGCGAAATATGCGTCGTCTCACTCTCGCCTTCAACCCTTTTTCACATACTGCCGCGTACAAGACTAACGTCCGTCCTCTGAACAGCTTGTAATTTGTATTAAAATTAAATACGAGTACTATTTAAATTTTCATTAACCCGTCTCCTTGTTTATCTCATACAGGGATACGTAAAAGTGTCACATGTCTGAAAAGTAACAACGGATTCTGAATAAGTCCTGAATTAATTAATGGCATGACAATGGATTGAGTATAATCCGGACGAGCACACGAGATAATTTTACCCCAGAAGCATAATTATCTGATTTCCGATGCGCGTTCATATTGCTAAAATCATTGATTTTACAATGGCCAACATACAGGTCAGAGCGAAATATGTGTTAGGTTAAGTTATAACGTATGTATTTCACGTTAACATAGAGTATAAATTAATATCCTTTTTTTATGTAATATGTGGCATACATGTGTAAGAAAGGGGTGAGTACTGTGATGACGGCTGATAGAAATAGACAGGGAGATGAATGATAATGAGGAATGATGATGTAGCATACATGCTGACGTCACACCTGATGGTAAACAGTCATCACCCGAAGGCTAAATACACTTACATCACCAAAAAGATTGTTGAAGCGTTGACTTAGAGACAAAGTTGGAAAATCTCATATGCCTGTAATTTGAGGCACCCATGCCCTTCAAACCAGAACACAGCAATGCTGCTTGCAGCAGAAATAGGAATAGTAGTAGTATTTCTCAGGACAAGCTCTTTCACAAGAAGTTCCTACCTACTACCACAGTCTACCTATATCTTACTCCTTACAGTCGGTCAACGTAGAACATTGTCACAGAGCAATCGTGCGGGGGGTTGCGGGGTGAAGGGGCGGAGGTTATGTCCCGAGTAGCCATACTGCTACTCGGGACATAAATTCCAGGGCTCGCACTTTTTGATTTCAAATTTGGTTGATATCGTTCATAGAAATTATATTAATTTATTATTGATAAGTATGTGTACCTATTACGAGAATTTTATTATAATGTCTGTTTACTAATCCAAGATGGCGGCATACATACATTTTCAAATGATTGTTCGTGGGAAGTCATTTCCACGGTTTTCGGGGTCACTGATGCCGAAAATGACGTCAAAATCCAAATCCAAGATGGCGGCCATGAAAATTTTCATGTAATCATCCTGGGTGTCAATTTCATGGTTTTCGGGGTCACTGATGCCGAAAATAACGTCAAAATCCAAATCCAAGATGGCGGCCATCAACATTTTCATCTAATCACAATCATCATGGGTGTTAATTTGATAGTTTTCGGGGTCACTGATGCCGAAAATAACGTCAAAATCCAAATCCAAGATGGCGGCCATGAAAATTAGTAAATTAGTCGTCATGGATGTCAAATCCAAGGTTTTCTGGGGCGCGGATGTCGAAAATGAGGTCAAAATCGAAATCCAAGATGGCGGCTACAAAAATGTCAAATTCGTCGTCACGGGTGTCATTTCCATGGTTTTCGGGGGTACTGATGCCGAAATTGAGGTCAAAATCCATTTGCAAGATGGCAGCTATTAAAATTTCAATTTAACCATCATGGGTGTCATTTCTATGGTTTTCGGGGATGCTGATGCCGAAAATGAGGTCAAAATCCATTTCCAAGATGGCGGCTATTAAAATTTCAATTTAACCATCATGGTCATTTCCATGGTTTTCGTGGATGCTGATGCCGAAAATGAGGTCAAAATCCATTTCCAAGATGGCGGCTATTAAAATTTCAATTTAACTATCATGGGTGTCATTTCCATGGTTTTCGGGGACGCTGATGCCGAAAATGAGGTCAAAATCAATATGCAAGATGGCGGCCATAAAAAAAATCAAATTAGCCGTCATGGGTGTCAAATCCATGATTTTCAGGGACGCTGATTTCAAAAACAAGATCAATTCTCAAACACCAAGATAGGGACCACGTTTTACCTGGCAAATCTCATTTAACTGGTAAATTTTTTTGACCGCCTTTTATTATCGAGGAATACTTAGGCTTTATTTCCGGCATCAGCACCCACGAAAACCATAGAAGTAATAACCACGAATAATAAGTAATTTTCTATGACTCCATCGTGGATTTGGGAATAATTTATGGCTCTTACCTACCCCCACAAGCCTAGCCAAATAACCTCGACAAAAGGAGATGGACAAAAATTGTATAGGCCTGTACCCCAGGCAGTACAGAGATAAAATCTATGTAATTTAAAAGTATATTTCGTCTGTATAAAGAATATGAAAGGTGCATGTAGCTCTGCAGATTTGGACAAAAGTTATGAAGGTTTAAAAATGTTGGTTTTGTCACTTTGATTTTACCATGATTTTACTATGATTTTTCTACTACTATTCTTCTTTTGTAGTATATTACAGACTGAAAATAAAACAAAGTGCACTGTTTTATGCATTTTACATTTAATATGATTAGTTAATACCGTTTACAACCGTTTATTATAATTATGATCACCAATACTTTCTTGACTTTCTTGGTACTTATATC
This sequence comes from Amphipyra tragopoginis, assembly GCA_905220435.1. Lineage (NCBI taxonomy): Eukaryota > Metazoa > Arthropoda > Insecta > Lepidoptera > Noctuidae > Amphipyra > Amphipyra tragopoginis. The sequence goes on along the minus strand of HG992005.1, from coordinate 11,880,875 downwards.
TCTCGCCCATCTCAAGTACCACAGGTTCATTTTCTTTATTCCATTTCACTTGTATACAACATTGTTTATAATAAGTGGAGCACTCGTATGGAACTACGACTCTATAATATAAAGGTGAAATAAAATAATAACACAAACACGAAGCCAAAGAACCGAGAAACGGCGCAGAATCGAGTATAAAGCAGGAAACACATGAGTCGCGATCGCGATTAACGGACGCGACTGGCGGTCGTGAAAAGTGTGCACGGTCGTTTTCGGGCACCCTGCTATATAAACGTAACAGTAATAGGGTCTAAATCGGTTACACTCAACTAAAGCAAACATCCGAAGCAAATCTGGCTGAGGCTCAGTGTAACCGTTACATGTAGAGAGAGTATAAACGTAGGGTTCATATTGCGGGGCGTCCGAAACCGATCGTACAGACTGTTAGTCACGATACGACAGCTAGTCGCGTCCGTGAGTCGCGTTATATTGTATTGTGTTTCGCGCTTTATTAGTTTGACAGTTTTGACACTTGGTTTACTTTTCAACTTTGATACTTGCGACATAGAGTAAAGTGATATAGAACCTACTTGTAGAATTATTGAGTATTGCTGGTACTAAAGTCAAATAGTCCTATCCGTAAGCACACTTTAATATTTTGATAATTTAATTAATTAATAGAAGGTCGCTTTTACAGACAACTTATCATAAAAAGTATTCTTAATATATTTTAGGTTACCAATATTTTCCTTGTTAGGTTCTGCCAAGCGTTTAGTTACAATTTTTTCCCTACTCTGATTTTTGTTAATATTATGTGGCAATATTTAAGGTAGTTTAGAACTGTTTGGAAGGAATTTAATAAGGGGAAATCATTAAAATACTTTTAATCTTGTACTTTTTTATAAATCTGCTATGAAATATAAATAGTTTTTCAAAAATATTTTTTTATTTTATTTAAATTAACTGCAATACTTTTATTTCTGTACTACTTGGGGCACAATTTGGCCATCTCCTTTGTAGTTTTAAATATTGTTAGAATATTCCAGGATAAGATGGCGAAACTGCTGTTAAATACCTTTGCATTATTTTGTCAATCGTCAAAATTACGCATGCGTGGTTTTCTTTTTGCGTGTCACTGTTTCTATAAAACGTTAATTAATTTGGACGTTTGTTTGGTAAAGTTTGTGTAACTTATTTTATGTGACAACCCTTTGACAAGTGTTACCAATTTTGACATTTCATAGGACCTGTCAAATGTATGGGCGTTGACCCACTGTATGTAGTAAGTAGGTACACTGTGCTACTACTATTGTTAATATAAATTGAAGTTGTCCTTTAAATCAAACTATCAACTCGCAACCGAGAATATATCGAAGAAGTAGAAAAGATCTTAAAGTAGAATAATAATAATCATATAATTCAAGTCAAATCATAGCAAAATTCGTGTTGCCCAAACAAAACACAGGAAACATACATCCAACTCCAAAACTCACTAAACTACCCCCAACCCTCGATAACACTTGAGGGTCTTCAATCAATACCAAGGGGCCATAACATAATGTAGTAAGAACGGTCCCGTTAATCATTGTGATACGAATAAGCGGTAAATATGCCGCCTCCATCATATCCCATCTATGGCTCTTGGCACATCCAATTTGCCGGTATGATACCCGAACAATCTCACTAACAATAGAACCACAATGAATGGAGCCTGATCCAGCCGTAAATATATCAAAATTATGTTCAGCCGCGACGGCATAAGTTGAGAAAAATTGTTCTCCTTTATTTTATTTTTCCTTTGTGCCCCTTATTGAAATTAATCTGTGTTATATTAATTAATTTTGGCTTTTATTTCGAGTTCATTAGTTGTGCTTTTCGTGTGTAATTAAATTATTTGCATCATTGCGTTTAATTAATACTTTTTACCTGCACTTGAGTACGAAAAGTTGATTAAAAATTAATGTTCTGAAAGTTGTTTTTTAATAACAAAAGGAAATCAGCTGTGATAAAATTGGAAGGGTTATAAGACAAGATTTTTTTTTATTACCTTCAATAATAGTCCCGTGAGTGTTGTAAATGGTAATTAAGAGTTTCCTCAAGAGGATAGGCAGCAACCTCCTCCTGTCTTCTAATAACAACATACTGCGATCACTAATTCATCTGCTTATCGTGGTGATTATGGCTATCTATATCGACTTCGAAAAAGGAGAAGGTTATCAATTTGATGCGTATTTATTATGTATGTGCACCGATTTCTCCGAGATTTGTAAACCTATTAACGTGATTCTTTTTTTTTGAAAGAGGTAGTCCCATATAAACTTCGTTATGATATAGTGAAATATTTCGGAGATAGATAATGGAACTCCTTAACGTAGAACAGCACACGTATTGTGATTGGGTTATTACAATTTGTATTAGAATTGAAGATCGGAATTGAATCAGTTTGCATATCGATAGCTGTGTTATTGATTCAAAACGGAAAAATAAAATTAATAAGTACTTAGAAAAACCGACTTCAAAAAAACAGAGAGGTATCAAAATAAAGTTATAAAATAAAACATAAAAATTGAAGTCGCCTTAAGCACTTAGGTTTCAATTCTTCGTAACAGTTCTTCGTCAGCTTAGCACCCACGTCTTAATGTTAATTTTATAATACGCTATTATTTTGATGCTTTTCTCTTTTTTTGAAGTTGTTTTTTTTATAAATACTAGGTATTCGGAAAAGGGGTACTAATCTGAAAGAGTTTTAAAGTAGGTACCCAAAATAATGAATAACTTTTGTTCTACAACTTTCCCCAAAAGTCAATAGTATACGATACATGGCTTATACTATTGACTTTCGGGGTGTCCAAAGATTTCATAAAAATACGTTAAAAATTATCTACCCTGAGCAATGATTAGCTGTATTTATTTACATTTTACGCCACGGATTAGTAGCTCCATTTTCTGATTTCGTAACTAAAACAGGGATGAAGAATTTTTGAAAAAACTTTTTTATTTTTTATTTTAACTAGGTATGTATTTTTTTAATTGTAACACTTGCTTTCAAATTGTCATCAGTGATACTTTAAGTGGCCTGCGGATTAGTACCACCTTTCCGAGTGACCTTGTATAAATTTTATTTCTTTGACTGTTCATCGTAGCGATCTTTACGGGGCATGTTCAACAATAGACGTTTACGGCTATAACTATGATGACTTGTGCAGTTCATTTCTGCACAGACTTTAGCATTTATTTTCCATACTAATAGTTTTATTTTTTGTCCACATTGTACAAGAAATAAAACTGTCAGCAACTATAGGTACTTCCCGTTTTTATTTGCCAACCGGTCATCACGTAACATTCTCAACCTTTTAGATTGTTTCATAAAAAATGTAAAGGCGTGCGAATGGCTTCCTTGTGGCGGGTAGATGGCCACGATGACCCGGAAGAAAACCACAAGAAGCGCAATGTTTTGGAGGAGGTAAAAGGCCCATAAATTCTCGGCTACATCACGTTAAAGATGTTAGATAAAATAAAGAAAATTATAAGGAAAGCCGGAAAACATCTAATGTAGCAGATGTGATCTCACAGTTTCCTGTAAATAAGTTGTTAGATAAAGATTGTTTCAATCTCAAAACCGCTCTCATTCGAAAGATCACGTGTCCTTTTGATAGGACAGGAGATGAATTTAAAAAAATGTTGTCATAATGCAGAACTCTCAAATGAGAGCTCTGCATTATGTGCATCTGCATTATGGACCTAAGTTCGGCAGAGAGATTAGTGGCTGTTACGAATAAAACAGCTTTTAAGCGGTATTAAAATGTATTTTGGAAGATACAAAGTATTTTATTTTTAGCTGATAAACACATGGCATAAAAGTTAGGTTTGATTGGGTCGTGTATTTATTCTTAGTATATTTCAACCTTAGAAGGATGTAAGGTACCATTCTTTATAGTTATTATTATTAACTTGTAAAAAGAACCAATTTAAATAACCCATACATGAATTATGGCAGACCGCAATGAATACGAAAATTAAAGTAAAGAAAAGATATTCATTGTTCGTTTTATATTATTTGAAGCATGATAAGCTTACTATATATTTCCATTGTTCTTAAGACCTGTCATATTCAGCAGTGGAACCCACCAAATTTATCCATTTTGTTGCACATTGTGTAAATAACGTCAATTCAATAATAGCTACTTCAATCCGATTACATAGAGAATGAGATCAGAAATAGCGGCGTTACTACAGTCAGTTCAATCCCCGAAAACGTGCCCCACTAAATCGCTACAATGCAGAAATGTGCATTATAATTTGCCATTGTGTTAGTTCTATCGCCACACAATAGGTAAATATGTGGATACGCACCCTAATATAAGATAAATAATAAGAGATGTGTACATACGCACCACGCGGCTACCTCGTCTTCGTGAATTGATTAACGCATTGTATTGCTATCGTTCTTTGCTTCTCGCTCACGCATGTTCTCTGTGAGTGAAAGGCAAATAGTGAATCGGCCATTTCTAAACCCATTCTTTCAGTACCCAATAGGGTTGTTGCTATCATCACAGTCACCACAAGCGTACGTTCCATCCAAAGTGTTTTTAGCCACCACCCTAAATATGAACTATTGGAATCGGCAACCAAATTCAATTACACAGATTGATGTTGCTGTCCACATCGATCTATATCCGTGAACCTGAGGCAGAGAATCAATCAATCAAATCAGAGTATCGTAGTCTAGTGCTTGACGTAGGTGAATCAAGATATGGAGTAATTTATTTGAAGCTGAGACTGAAATAGAACAAGAGTAGTATGATAACCAATAACATTAATATCATATACGTATACCTACGGAATATAGAATAAGTTTCTAATCCTTGAACGGTCATACCTTAAAATTGACAATACATGTTGGCCTCAGCTAACTTGAGCGTAGGCAAATTGATACAAGGCGAGTGCTACAGTCTACATGTTGGTCAGGTTCGAACGAGTCCAATGACTTGCCGAGTGCAGGCGAGCCGCCTTTGATTTGAGTAGAAATCCGACAATGTTTCGAAGTGAGGCGAGTCACAGCGAGCGATCCCGAGAAGTGGCAAGGCACACCAAATGAATCGTATACACGTTGGCGCTCGCCTGCACTCGTCCAGCTATGCGACAAACGACGAGCAATTGTGAGGCTAGACAAATGGGTTGTCTATTCGTTGGTAATCGCCTTCACTTGGCGAGCTATGGCCAATATGCATCGCCGGCTTTAAAGAGTCTCCACGAATGACGATACTTATATATGTCCGACGTACTCTGGGCAGGGGCAAACAGCCTCGCTAGCGCTACCAACCATGGTGACTGGCTAATCTTTTCATTGTGGCATGACCACTGTTCTCGTATAGCTCGTGACGACACGAGAGAAGAACAAAAAAAAATCGTGGACCTCATCTACGAACACGTCATCTCTTCTCCAATCATAAGAAATAACATGTTAGCTTACTGTACGTGTTGGGTAACTGTAAGTACAGTAAGCAATTGCTAAAAAGCAATTGCTTACTTTAAAAAAATTTAAAATTTAAAAAAATAAAATAAATAAATGTCTTAAAAAGGGATTTAGGGATGATAACAAGAAGATGTGCAGCAGCGTCCTCCTATTTTCTGATAAAAAACTATAATTAACTATGATAAATACTGCGATCAGTCCGTCTGCCAGGCGTAGTGGTTGTAGCAATATCATTTTGATCGTTTATTCATTTTTATACATATTATTTGCATTTTTAATTGTTTCTATAAACATGAAAAAACAACGGCATCGGGAACAGGGTCTAAGCTACTGGTGGTCAGGGCTCCAGAGAAAGGACCGACCTGACAATGCCTGCCGTATCAAAAAGTATGTACCGTTTTTTGTATCAAGCCTTTGATCCAGCCGCCTAACGAGAGCCTCTCAAGGTATTGAATGAGGCTTTTGGTTATTCAGCCGTTCGGCATAACGACTATCGGTACAATGATTGCTGAATCCAGATCCCACACGTCAACAACTTCGTATGCTAAATCAAGATATTTAATTTGTTTATCATTATCAGCTTGCACGAGATTCTCGCCATTAGGGACAGTGATATCAACCATCATTGTGCAGCGCTTTGATCGATGTATCACTACTATTTGAAGCTTATTAGCAACAAGTCTTGTCATTGAATAATAGATCGATGCCAGTACAATGTGACTCGACGACCATTCTGAAGAACTGGGTCATCATTATGAAAATTATTATCCTCATTGGAAGGTCCATCTTCAGCTGTGAACATTTTGAAGATTTTGAAGATTCACTGAGGCGCAAAACACACTGCCCCGCGCTACGCTGCGGGGTGCGTGGCGACGGAGCCACGCGTGTGGGTGTGGGAGTGCAGATCTGCATCATCATGCAGATTTCTCCGCACAAACGTGCGGAGCTGCAGTTTAGTCATGCGGTGGTAGTATTTATTATTTCCTCCCATTGCTTCAGTCTCATTGCTGTACTCTATCACTATATTCTTTACATTTCTTATTCCAAATTGCTTCACGACTTTCGATTTCGAATATACATCGATCGATATCGAGATCCATTTCGAAATAGTACGTCTAGCTCTGTTAAAATCACGCATGATACTGCAGAACTCGGTGTGCCATACCTTGCGTCTTGCCACGCCCCCAAACACGGGGTGCGTGTTTCTCCGCATGTAGGCGCGTGATCTGCAACACTGCGCGTGAATGCGTTTTCTGTGTGTTGTACTACGCGTGTTTTCTATACACAGATACTTGCAAATAACGTAGCAACACGCACTCCCGCGCTACGTTGCGTGATACGGTGCAGTGTGCGAATCGCCTTACTTATCCTTCTTTCATTCACTCTAACTCAACGAGAAACAATAATATCCTTTCAGGATTTCTTCAATATCACACAGTTCCCGCAAAATTACTAGTCTGTTCAAGTTCAGTTAACGAAGTATTGTGTAGCTAGTAACCAGCTAAACGTTAAGCAATAACATACTGTCTCCAGAGAATTAGACCGATTAAGTTTGCTCAGTCCCCATTCGGTCTTAACTACTTTAACCGTAACTTAATATTGTATTTAGCTGGATAGTTAATACTGTACGGTTTGATATTTGTATTATTTTATAATGTTATTCGTTGTTTCGTGTGGTTCCCGGCAAGTAATAAACCATCCCTTCATCACCTGTGAGTGCTGTAAAAGTGGACAAAGTGTGCGTCCTGAGAAACACTAAACACGCGCGTACGCGTCAACTTTCCCGCGTGTACTAAGGACAGGTATCGACGGTAAAGCCACGGTAAGGCCGCTCCGCAATCCGAATACGCCCGTGCGCCATGTAGTGTGACACTGACGGTACTGACGACGTACGCGCGTGTTTAGTGTTTCGTTTATTTTACTTTGGTTTTAATAATGTCGATATCAAAATTCAAACGTTTCGAACATTTATTTAATGCGCCGTTCATTCCGCCTGCGCGGTGCGCCGTCACTCAGGACACACACTCACTCAGGATGCACACTCACTCAGGATGCACACTAAGACCTCACTAATGGCTATGCAGGATCCGCCATGTTTTCCGTCGCGTATTGTCGTTACATATATCTACAACTCACAAAACACGACATATGATTAATCATTACTTACCCAGCATTGTCGATATGGACATTATGTTCGATATTTTTAATCGCTAAAACACAATATGTGGTGAATAATCATTCATTCCCCTACATTATGGATATGGGCATTACCTATGTATTTTTCGATATTTTTAATCGCTATGCTGAGTTTATTTTGCTTTACATTATTTAAAGTTAGGCATTTCTGTATATTAGATTACTGTTTATGCTGTCATTGTGTCCTTGGCTGAATAAACATTATTTTCTTTGTATCTTTCAAAAATACGCGCGGAGAAACGCCTCTCCATAAACGGTCTCATACGTTGTCATAATATGTTTAAATTATCTGCTTTACGCGACACTCATTTTTTGCGCTATGCTTCGCGTGTACATAAACAGCCTAAGTGATTATATCTTGGGCAGCAGCGTTATCGTGTCTCCTAGTAACGAGAAAAAAGATCACCAATACGTTTGTCATATGAGGTGATTAATAGGACAATGTTTTGTTCAGTAGTGGGGATTATATGTACGAGCCACAGTGTCATCAGCCAGCGTAATTTCCTTCTCAAAAAGGCTTTACGTACATACACAGTTCACCCATTACGGCTACTTATTTTTACTGTAGCTAAAGTAGAGCAAAGTAATATTGAATTTGGTTTTATCCTGAGATTGATTTTTCTTCCGGGAAAATTGAATTTTCCTTGTTCAATCTTGAGCCTTCACTTAAAACCCCATCGAGTGGTTTAAAATCGTGTTTCATTTTATTTTTTATTTTACCTAACGTTTTATTTTAAGAAAGCTAATACAATGCAGGTCTGTTCGTATTGTTTTTATAACCAGAGGGTAAATTACCTCCATCCCTCTTTCACAATATTTCGTCATATACGTCACTGCAACTTTTTGCTTATATTTTGCTGTTCTTTCCTTATTGCTTCAGCGTGGTAACGTCGGGTCATAAAACCCTCTATTTTTGTACATTTCTCATCGGCTCTGGTTTGCTGAAGCTATATTTCTTTATTCTATGAACTGTCCTCATTCTGAAAGATGAAACTAGGTTACGTGAAGAATAAAGACAATTAAAACGGCGCCAGAATTTTATTTTCTATTCGTAATTAAACTTTGAAATACCGAGCGAGAATCTCCTTGGTATTTTAAATAGTCATGAAAAAAAGAATGACAGCTCGAAGATAAAATACATGGTGACGTGCTGGAAGCTATACACACCATCTTGAAATGATCTCTAACTGACGCACAGAACACATGCGACATCCTCGGCTTAAAGCTGAGTGGCGAGCCACAGATGTGCCGAAACGAGTTACGATGACTGTTAAGTGAAACGACGCGAGCATCCTTAACTCAAAACTTTGTCTAACACGCCAAGTTTTGTTCACAGGCTCGCCTATATCGCTGTTCTTGCAATGTAACGTTTAACTTATAGGTTGCACCGGAAATGACAAACTAATTTGTATCACAGACCTATAAATTCCTTTCATAGTGTTAACTTTACATTATTCGAGAAGTTAACATGTCATATATTTATGCCCGGTTACAATGGGCAACAACGAATCGATTTGCTTACCAATGGTCAAGTCAAGTACCTAATGTCAAAGTTTTATATTCAAGTAGACAAGATTACAGGTACTGTTAAAACGTCAAAATTAGGTGCATGTTGCCAAAAGATAGGTGCTATGGAGAAACCCGTCGCCCGACCAGTAACAGGCCCGAGAAGGCGGCGCGCATGTGTTCCGTGCGCGCCTGTCAGGAGGACGTGAGGCAGGGCCCCACAGAAGGAGAGGTCGGCCAAGGGCCGGCGGACCGAGGCCTGCCGGGGTTGCGGTGCATGCAGCTGCGAATCCCGCGACCCCGGTCATGGGTCAGGAGAAGGAACACCGTGGGTTTTTAGCCGATAAGAGTCCGGCATAACCCTTCGCTTTCCCCGGGCGACGAGTATCCATGAAGATTTTACAATGATAAAAAAAAAGTGTTATGGAGAAGAACCGGCAAGAAACTCCACGGGGGATATAAATATATTCGAAAGCTAATTTTATTTATGATAGTTACTAACGTTTGGGAGGGTCTAGTATTCAAAGCTATGGAGTCTAATACAAGGACACAAGAGTCTTAATTTTAAGTAATAACGATTGTTAAATCTTAGCATTCGACCATTAGAGCCTCGTCACTCATCATGACTAATTTACGGTTGGTTTTTATTTAACTCAATTTATTCCGATTTTATTATTACATACATAAGTATACTCACGCTTATAATCCCTGAAGGGGTAAGCAGAGGTGTTCTCCTATTGCTGTAGTCTAATACACCGACGTTTTGCCTCTAGTAGTAGTAGTAGTTCCTTGTAGTAGGTAACTAGTCGGTGAGCCTATTGTCATTTTTCGGGCACAAATATGATTATGATTAATTATGATTTTATTACGATATGGATATCTACCTTCTCTTTTTCTTGACCTGATTTTTAACATAAACTAAACAACTCTAAAAAAAACTACCCAACTTTCCAAAGCGATCCCATTTTCTCATAAACTTTTGCAAACAAAGTAATTAGACGAAATAATACCTAGATCAAATTTTCAATTACGATTCAAAATCCTACTCAGACATCGCAAGCCTACAGAAAATGCTTCAGACTCACCTAATATTGATGTGCGTAAGCCTACGCGAGATTTCATTTGTCATGTTACGGTTCCCCGCCTATCTATACACTTCTAAGTACATAGACTTCTTATCATCAGAAACGTTCGTTGAGAATCGACTTCATTCGAAATAGGTCCTTTATGAATAACCGATAGGCTTGAAATCAAGTGGCCATTAAATAAAGGTAACCCCGAGATCGCAAAGCCGATAAGCGACCTTGACGCCGTTGTGAAAAGCCCTTACTGCGACGGAATTATGTTAGGAGTGCAACACACTGTCGGTACTTTTTAGAGAGTTTATACGCTCTTGTTGCTTAAGTGCCTTTTATGACTTGACTGGTGTTCGCCAACATACATTCTCTCGTTTAACAACAGTTTACTTAGTAGTAAAAAAAACCAAAATGTTTTAGTAAGCTGTTGTTTAAACCAACAACAGACACCAGAGTTAACGAACTTCTTAACAAAATCGTTATAAAAATATAGCACATAAATTATTTTTATCGTCTTAATTGGCTGGTACACACGGCTACACATCAAGCTATATAAAACCAGTTTATCTTGGCGTCGCTTTGTATAATCTTTTCGCACAAGTAACGGTCAGCTTATACTGGTTTTGCATAGCTTGAAGTGTAGCCGTGTGTACAATAAATTGTGTTTTTAGAATAATGCATATCGATGTGTTTTTGGGAGTCGAAAGTACCAAGATTAACTTACCTCTACTATTTAAGAAACTACTACGATCAATAGTACTCTAGTAGTACTAGTACTCATAGATCATAGGCCCCCTTTATTCTGAAAATCGAACCACTTAGTTTCAGCTGACAGATCGCAAGTTTTCCTAATAAAAAAGTGTTTCGGATCCGATTCTCGCGATATGACATTTAGTCTTTCATTTTCCCTACTCCCAAACGTTAATTGACATCTAGTAGTTCGTTGTTTGACAATACTTTGATCGTATATTTATAAGTTTGATGTTCGTCTTTATTTCGTTTTGATCCGAAACTTTGACGTTTAGTTTCCGGAGAAGGTGGGGAGGTGTTAAAACTTAAGCTGGTGTTTACCAACATTAATTTTCTGGTTAAATTGGTATTATATACAAAGTTATTTTTAGTATATACAAAAACCGAGACACCCCAACAAGATTATCATCAGAACTGCCTGAATATGTGTTTTATTTTAATAAATCTCCAAGTTACACCGTAGTTTCCCTAGTAAAGTGTGAAATGCCTGAGATGTGCTATGCAGGGGTTGTCTAATACACGGAAAAGCCTCAAGGTGTCTATTCCCGTCAACTGTTATGGGTAGAAACCTACTGAAACAAAATTGAAATTTCTGAAAAATAAATGTCTAAGAAATATGTCAATCGATTCTCCTTGTGATTCTGAACAAACTAGTTTCTGGTTTAGTATATACTAAAACTAAGCTTGTTAATGGTATTGGAATTTTACCAGGTTATTTACCAAGGAATTAATGTTGATGAACATAAGCGTAAATGTGTGAATAATATAATTTATTCGGACCAAGTCCATCTATCTGTATTAGCCCTTACGAAGTGTGACAGCTTTCCGTCCAAAGAAAGTGCCTATAAATCGATGTACTGAAACCGCTCTATGTGAACCCTTCGGCTCACCAAATACCGCCAATTCTCCATAAAGTAACAAAATGGCTATTACGTATAGCTATACGAGTATTCTTAGTAAAACTCCTTGAAGCAATGTGTTGTACGTTTTAGTGACATTGTTCACTTTCAGTTTTCCTTGAATAGCGTGTTTTGTTAGAAAATTCCATTTCGTTTGAACGACGCGACGACAATGTACGAACATATTTCAAGCTTTTCTGGAATGTTAACAAAATAACCTACTTAATGTTTGTTGTTTTCACTTTGGATGTGGAGACTGATTTTCGTGTTTTTAGAACATCAACGAAAATGGAGTTGAAACACTCAACAAAGATTACTTTCATTTAAATCCTCGAAAAGAACATTTATCTTAATTGAAAAGTAAGATTAAACTTTTATAGGAAGCGGTGAATGTTTAACAAATGCTTAAGTCTGTCTTTTGTATTAGCGTTCAGAAAGCACTAATTTTGAGTTATTAAATAAAATGTTCAACTTAGTTTCCAAAAGAATACTTCGAGATGTTTTAATGAAGTTGTTTAATTTTCTAACTTTCTTATTTAATCCTCGTACGCACGGCTACAGATCAAGCTAAACATTTCCAGTATAAGCTGATCTCGTATTGTATAGGATTTCCTTACAATGAGAGGTCAGTATAAACTGGAAATGTATAGCTTGATGTGTAGCCGCATACAAATAAATTACACCTAAATACACATTAAAAAAAATAACAATGTATATTTCAAAACATAAAAACCGGCCAAGTGCGAGTCGGACTCGCGCACGAAGGGTTCCGTGCCATTATCTATAAAAACGGCAAAAAATCACGTTTGTTGTATGGGAGCCCCCTTAAATATTAATTTTATTCTGTTTTTTAGTATTTGTTGTTATAAATAAATTCATTTATTTCAGGTCTTTAACCCATATAAAATTAAAAAGGAATTTTAAAATTGCCATGCTTGCACTATAAATGTTACATGCTATTAAAGATTACTGAAAACTAAAAACATACAAAATAATTACAGAAATTGAATTTATAAGTCAAATACAAAGTATTCAAAAATGTCAAAAAATAAATAAAAATGTCAAAAATATGTTATAGCGGCAATAGAAATACATCATCTGTGAAAATTTCAACTGTCTAACTATCACGGTTCATGAGATACATCCTGGTGACAGACGGACGGACGGACAGCGGAGTCTTAGTAGTAGGATCCCGTTTTACCCTTTGGGTACGGAACCCTAAAAAATAATAGCCCACTGGCATCGGAAACAGGGTCCAAGCTGCCGACGGATAAGGCTCCATAGAAAGGAACCTCCTCACCAATATATCATCAAGCCCTGTATGTATCAATCCCCTGATCCAGACGCCTAACGAGAGCCTCATACGGTGTTGATCAAGGCTCTTGGCTATTAAGCCATTCGCCGTAACGACTATTGGAACAATGTTATTTAATCAAAGAGATTATTATTAAGTTTACGTAAGTACCTATGTAACTAGGAAAAGCAATTTGATGTTACATAACATTTCAGACGGCCTCGACTGGCTTTAGGCAAAGATTTACGTCGTCGTTGCAGAGAAACCCGATTTAATCTTTGTTGACAATGTTATACATTGTGTATTACAGTTTGATATGATGGTCATTAAAGATAAGTAAGTTATCAACTCTGTAAGATAATCTATATTATTACATCAGATCTCGAAAATTTTAAAAGTCAGTCAAATAATAACGGACTGAAAATCATACCTCCAAGAAAAACCTGAGAAGTTTACTCAGAAGGGCACAACCGTAAGTCCCAATTTCCAAAAAAGTGCCAATATTGGTATTCTAATATCGGTTTATAGACATTTATTTCTCAAAGAACAAATTACAGTTCACTTAAAGAGAAATTTAACTAAATTAACAATAGTTTGTAGTTTATCTTGCGACGTTCAAGCCATCCAAGAAACTGAACACCATATATTTTATAAAATAGCACGTATGTAGTTAGGTAAAAATAATATACAAAACAGTATCGCACTGTTAAAATAATCTTAAAAGATAAACTAAGAATATCTCCAAAAATCTATAAATATTCTTTGAGTAGACTACGGTTGAAAACATTGGCATTGGTGCCTTTTATGTTGTGCACAAACTAAATTTAATTTAAGCTAGGCTATTAAATTTCCTTCCATTAGTCTAGCCACCTACTCAGAAATTTTATTTAGATAGTTATAAAATAAAAATTCTATAGGAACGCTATATTATTGAAGTAATCATGACTTACTAGACCGTCTCAGACCGTCAGTCAAACTAAACTTAATTTAAACCATTGCCATCTTTATTACTCTCATAAAATAAGAACGAGTCGAAAGTAAATAAGAGCTGTCAAATTTAGTAAAACTAAAATTTCCATTCAAGTGTCAATGCAACCTTTTGACATCTTTATTTTTTTCTTTCGCCTCTAGCTATACTTTGATCATAATTAGAGAACTATCTAAGTAGTCCATAGATGAAAAAAGTCTCTAAGCTGTAACATACCAAAGATAAGACGGTTTCTCTTTTGTTCCAATCAAACATTTTAGAACGTATTAATGCGATTCAAATCAGGGCACGAATGATCTTTCGCCATTCGCCAGTAATGATACTTTGGCAAAATTAGAGACCTATCTAAGAGCCTATACACACGGCGTCTTTTCTACGCGCCGTCGACGCGCGTTTCCGTCAAACTCCATACATACATACATAAAAAATCACAATGCCATTTTTTAAATATGAATTATGACAGAAACGCGCATGGCGCCTAAAAAAGACGTCATCTGGATAAGCTCTAAGACGTTCATGGAAGAAAAATTTTTGTGTCTAAGCTGTAACCTACCTACAAAATTAACGCTTGTATTTCTGACTGAGTAGACCCGTCATTGTCAGATTTTCGGGTTTCTGACGACTGTTATATGAATCGGGTCTTGGTAATGTATGGTCCTGGTAACCCATCTACGTATCTACCGTGGCAAGCGTAACTTAACCTAAAAACCATCAACCCGTACGTCTGTTACTTAGCCACAAGGTCCACTGAGCACTGTTACAAACAAAATACTGTCGATATTTAGCATAAGTCAATGTGTATGTATTCATATGAAAATTACGCTTAATAAGACCGAAAGAGCAATCGTCATATCTCTAATAGGTATATACCGCGGCTACATTGACATGTTTCAGGAGGTTTTTCTAGATACAATCGTAATTCAAGGTTCTACCTCATCAAAACAATTTAAGTTTTGGCTTTAAGATGCGTGTGAAAACAGAAGTCCCAACAGAAGTATATTTGCTTGAAAGTCAATGTTAATTGTATAGCAGTTTAACACCTTTAAAACCAAAAAATATATAAATTTCGCATATCTTGTCTTCCCTTGTTTCAATGCCATCAGAGGCAAGTCGTGTTTATATGAAGAAGAGTAGAAGTGTTTAGGTTTGCGCATCAACCTATTATTTGGACGTGGTTCTGATGTTTTCGCCAACCCAGATGATGAAGGATGATTAGAGTCAAGATCTTGGATATAGGTAACACGCGACTTTTGAAAAAAGTGCGCCAAACGGCTAGAATAGCCTAATGTTAAAGTAGCCCCAAAAGCTGTCAATGTTATTCACAAAGTCAAAGAAGGTTTACTGGTATGGCTTAGAGACTTATCATTCTTTCTTTTATGAACTTCTTAGATAGTTCTCTAATTATGACCTAAGTTTAGAGAAAGGCGAAAAAAAAATCATGCCACGTGTTCATCCTGAAGGTTACATTCCCCTTTAGATGACACGTTAGAACGTGTCCACTAAGGAGACGGTGAAGTTCAAGCGTAAATGGGTTTGACATTTCTAACTTAGTTCTTACCTATCACCGTCCTTAATAGCGCTGTCTGTAATTGAAAAATAGCAATCCTCTAATTTTAGTTTAGTTGGTAAACAAGAGAATCGGCACCACTATTGTGTGTAATAAGAATCACTAAATACTGCCAATGTTTAGCACATCTGCACCGACTGAAACCACAGTTAGAACACACAGTATTCTAAGCAGAATTTCCAAAATGTCCATAGTAACAGATATAAAAGTTTCTTAATATCTGTATAACACATGCTATTTTTATGCTAGTGCCAATTATTTTATTAAATACCTATGAGAAAGGATTCGTTTTCGCTTTTATAATAAAAATTATGAAACTAGATATTATTAAATTAGGCGATAAATTTAGACATGCTCTATAAGGCTTAGTGAAGGTTAAGAACACAATTTTATTCATAAGTAAAGCCTAAGTGGAATAGTATGTTGATAAATACACAGACAAAATTATTAAACCTACTAAAGGAGTGTCAATAAGATTTAATTCAAAAATTTATGAAATTGTTTCATAATAATGATTTTATTTATTATCAGATGAACCTATACACCTCGTTTAATCCTCTTTGGGTTCTAATATACACTGTATAACCTACATATAAAACCTAAACTGTAAAGTTGGGAAAGTTTCGTCACAGTCTGCGGGAACAAAAACCCAATTTGGAAATTTCTAGCCTTCTATCTAGCGTAGGTATGTTGTTAAAACTTAGCCATGGAACCGCGGCTAGCTTAGTTCAATTTGTTAAAGTTTTATATGTTACCCATACATTTTATTTTTCTTTCTGAAAACTAGTTTCATTATTTCATGTACGTGCATTTCTTGCATGACTGTTACCTGTTACTTCCTTTTCGACTGTATTATTGCGCTTTAGAGAATTGTTAGCCTAAGGCCGTGGTTTATTACAAACGCCGTAGGCCGCGCCCGTCGTGATGCTGTACGCTGCCGACGAATGTTTATTTTGGACGCCTGTCGCCGCGCTGCATCAGGCATTTGAGAGACCACTAAGTGCATTTTCTTAATAAGTATTTGTCAGCAGCGTACAGCATCACGCCTGACACGGTCTACGATTTTTGTAACAGACCACGGCCTAACTTTGTTTTGATTTTTTTGTACGTCTAGAGTGTAAACGAATTCGTGTAATTCCTTAAAACCACATGATCTATTACTGATATAGATTAAACACGCACGGAAACAGGCTAATTAAAAAAAATCTTGGTATATGGATATGTGATCGTATCTAAACAACCTAATAAAGTTTCAACAAAAATAAGAGCAAAAAATTGTTATATACGATAATAATTTTATGTGGATGAACATTTTTGGATGCCACGCCTAAAATGAAAACATAGCTGGCAGGAACGACTAGCACGATATCACTCCGTGCAGTCAGTTAACTCAGGACGCTAAAATGACTCAGAAACAGAAATGCAGGTTTTTTTTTCACATTGCTTGGTCAATCTGTGTCACCAGTAGATCACGCGGTTTGAAGGGATTTCACGAATTCGTTTACACCCTGTATAATATCCATTTCTTTTTTTTTTTTGTTGGTCTACTGTAGATGGTCCTAGGGGACCGTTTCTACGTAACCGGACAGTTATTGGCGAGACCTGAAAGGTCTCCAGCCAATGGAGAGGAAGTAAAATACTTAACATAAGCTAACTACTTGTACTACACTAACATCATGACTACCTGCAACAACAGCACTAAGGGCGACCCCTGGTGGGACTCGGACCTTGGCTTAGGGCGTTGCTGGCGGGGACTTAGGGGGGGGGGGGGGGGGAGACAGCTTGATGAGGGCTGCATTATCGGTGTGACTGCGGAGTCTGAGGAGAGGACCGGCTCTACGACGGGAGAGCTCGATGGATTGTGACCGCGCATAAAATCTTAAATAAAAAATAAAAAAAAACTGGTAGAGAATGCATATGGCATTAAGTCCGCCTTGTGTACCACCAATGTACATGAAATTTAAATAAATAAATATCCAATTTATCAAAACTTTATAAATGTATGAAAGTAGCATCATCAGTCCATCTTCTATTTAGTGAGCCAGAACTGACTGCAAGTTAATCACTTATAGAATTTCCTTGGTCACGTCGCGTCTTACTTCTCATAAATCTTCGTCAAGCAAACTGTCACCTTTATAAAGAGATACAACCTTTTTACAAAGGGCCGAGACCGTTCGCCACCAAAAAAAAGGATCAGGCTCATTTTCAGTGACGTCACGAGCTCGAATATCGGGCGATACGGACTTACCCCCGTTTTTACGTAAGTAAACAATTTTTCGCTAGTGATAAACATTGATGATGTTTTGCTGTAGTAACTCCTTATATGGGATTTATTTTTCTATTATATTAGTTTTGATATTAGTTTGGAAAATATGTCGTCAGTCACTCACAGTCATGTGGGAACATATTTAATGGGAAATGTTTGGACAAGCGAAATAACGGTTTCGATGAACTTTTTGATAGTTCATCAGAAGCATCATGTTTGTGGAAACTAGATAACCTCCGGGGATTCTTATGCATGATTTTTGCTTTCAAAAGGAAACCTTTTAAAGTAGGTTAATTGCAGTTTGAGCTCTAGCATTCGAAATATCAAGTGTGTAGGTAGATATTCATTGCGACCAAGCTTTAAACTATTCAACGTGCTTTTGATAGCGTACTTTTTATTTTCAGATTACTGTTCTTGATTATTTACTGTACTTGGATCAGAGATGCACAGACTTAGTAGGGCTTGGGGCCACTCGAGCGGACTATGAGCTAAAGGCGGGCCACCACAATTAAAAACAATAAAAAAGTTGAAATTAGAGATCTTAAAAAATATAGGTACCGCAGTGTGGGTTTTTGATTAAATTCAAAGTCTTTATTCAGAAGCTAAAGCTGGCCATTACTGATAGAATGCAGTATTTTCATACAAACGCATAAAAGAGTTTTATTCGCTGGCGGGCCGCATGTATATTGACGGAGGGCCGCATGCGGCCCGTGGGCCGCGGTCTGTGCATCCCTGACTTAGATAAATCCAGTCTATGTTTAATTGCAAAAATAATATCTGAATTTGTCTCTCGCAGCAGCGTCATATTTGACTCGCTTGCCTAGGTTACTGCATAATTAGAAAAATATTAAATCCAACACTTGATTATGCTATGCTGAGAACAATGAAAGAAATCGAAATAAAAATTAATTAAGATGGATCAATAAAGAACTTATACCTGGAAATGGAGTTCAAGATCAAAAATGAGAGATCATAATATGCGTAAAATGTATTGAATAAGAGAGTAAAATGCGATAATTTAATAAATAAAAAGTCTTAATATTTATCAATTTTATTTTCGTCGGTAATTTTGAAATGCGAAACAGATATTTCGCATATCAAAATTACCTTATACAGATAAGGGAACTGTTAAGCCGGGACCAGAGCGCCAATTTTCTAACATGTTATTGTGTTTTTGCGAACAAAACTACGCCACGCCCCTATTCGGTTAGCAAACTATGTTAAGCCGGGTCCGCAACGCCAATTTTGCTAACAAAACTGTTAGGCCACGCCCCTATTCAGTTATCAAACAATGTTGTCCTGTTTGCAAACTCGAAAACACGGCGCAGCGGACCCGGCTTAATAGAAAAAATAGAACAAGGTAGTAGCAAATCAAAAATGAGAGACAAGAAATATTTGAAAAATGTATTCAACAGGAGAGTATTATTTCGATGGCCCCACCGAATAAACGTGCAAGAGTTCTTACACGATTTTTTTTTTATTTCATTTTTCGTTTCTTTTGCCAATCCAGCACCTACTTAATTTTTTTTATGAATTTTAGACTCAAAATACGCCTATTATAATAGTGAATTTCTTTATTCTAGGGAAATAATTAATTTTAAAATTATACGAATAATAGTTTATGCTATTATTACATGCTTTTTGAGTCGCCAAGTACACAAGAATAAACATGTTAAAACCTACAGACGTTTGAGAAGATTTGTGATTGTTTCCGAATTTGGGTAACGTCTTCTTACACGTTTATTCGCGTAGAAATGTATGCAAATTTTATTACCAATGTTTCATTCCACAAAATGGAAGTTTGAATATAAATAGGTTATTAAAATTAAAGTATTGCATTATCTCTTACTATAATTATTTTTTTCTAACAATTGTGTTAAAGATTCAAACATTAAGTGCATTAATTGCATATTAATTTAAGTTTATACCTAGTAACGGTAAATAAACTAATGTTTACGCGATAAATTCTATTGTAATCGTACGTAACGTTAGAAAGGGGTACGGGGGGTAAGATGCGAATAAAATAAGGTGACTAGCTTGGAGTCAGTGGTGACCTCTCGCTTCCGGCCGTGGTTCTGTTCATGGTCGGGAGCGAGAGTGCGTGGGAAGCCGTCGCCTCCTTCTGCGAGGAGGTGATGGCGACCAAAGAGGGAGCGGAGAGAGGGAGAGAGACAGCTGCCACTCTCCCTTCCCGCGCCAGACACACCGGGCGCTGGAGGGCGCGTGCCGATCTCCGGCCACCATACTGTGTGGCCTGCGGGTGGTACTAGTACTGGCCTGCGACCAGTAACATGCCCGAGAAGGCGGTGCGCAGTATTCCGTGCGCGCCTCTCAGGAGGAAGGACGTGGGGCCAGGCCCCACAGAAGGAGAGGTCCGCCAGGGGCTGGTGGACCAAGGCCGAGGCAGCTGCGAATCCCGCGACCCCGGCCAAGGGTCAGGAGAAGGAACACCGTGGGTTTTTAGCCGGTAAGAGTCAGCCGGCATACCCCTTTGCCTTCCCCGGGCGAAGGGCATCCATGAGGATTTTCCCATGAAAAAATAAAAAATAAAAGGTGACTAGCTCGGAAGGACAGTCCTGTTGTGATTCTATACGCGCTATTACATAATTTTGTTTCGCGCAATTACATTCAATCATAAATATTATAAATCTACTGCCATTGGAAAACTCCATCTCGGTCTCCAATGACAGTGAGGAGGAGGATTAGTGTTTCTAATATCGCAATTCGTTTTTTTTTTAATCAAGAAATTTACTTTCTTTGTAACTGTAACTGTACTTTCTGTTCACGTGGACAAATACATAATTTTATTTTCTTTATTCTTTATAATATCTGTATTTTATTTCAACCTTTTGAAGTCAAAGTCAAAGTTTTTTTTATTTCAAATAGACTAGATTACAGGCACTTTTAAAACGTCAAAACTAGGTGCACGGTTCCAAAAGGTAGGTTGCATGGGGAAGAGCTCGAAACTCCAAGAATACTCTTTTCAAAATAGTAGTTCATGACAATTCCATTACAGTAGTGTGAGAGATAGAATGAGAATAATGCAGGTTAATGTAAGAAATAAACTCACATAAAAGTAACAAATAGAAAAATATGCCTTCTGGGATTGCCATAGCAGCTAAGGGCTAACCAGTCCCGACAGACAGCAACCGTTCACGAGCATGACGTGCACATCCGCATCGCTTAGCTCAACCATATTGCAGGGAACCCAACGACAGGATATACAACGCCACCATAAGCAGGACATTTAAGTGAGCATGACAGACTCATACTACCAGACAATGGGCAGTAATGTGATATGATTATAGGTGTATCATTAATTGCTGCATGATGCTCAAACTTTACAGATTGGAAAATGATATTATGAAAATTATAATTATAAAACAATATCAGACTATTTAGGCAGAGTATTATACATTAAATAATAAAATTATAATGGGAATATAAAAATTTCAGTATTTGAATAAAAAAAAAAATGAAAATTGATCAAATAATGTACGGGTTATTTTAAGTCAATAAAAAGAAGAATACTAGAAGTAAACATTAAAAATAATGTTAGGTCATACAACCAACCAGTTAGACAGGGCCAGAGGATCGCAATGTGCAGGACGGAGTTGTACGCCAGGCATCTTTATCTTCGTTAAAATGATTTATGTTTTAATAAGCTTTAGATATCAAAATGCTCTTAAGAAATTATTTAAAATGCTCTTAATAAATGATTTATTGTAGAACCTAACACTGTTCCCCAT
Organism: Amphipyra tragopoginis; assembly: GCA_905220435.1. Taxonomy (NCBI): domain Eukaryota; kingdom Metazoa; phylum Arthropoda; class Insecta; order Lepidoptera; family Noctuidae; genus Amphipyra; species Amphipyra tragopoginis. The sequence goes on along the minus strand of HG992005.1, from coordinate 11,859,126 downwards.
TAACGTCTTGCTGATTTGTCTTAGTCTAAAACCAGGTACTGTTAGCTTGTGTTTATTGCGAGTATGTATGTTGTGGACGTCACTTTTCTTGTTATACTGGGCAATATTTTTTCGAATGTACATAGTGTTACTAAGTATATACAAAGATGGTAGGGTAAGTATATTTATTTCCTTAAATAATTCACGAAGCGATTCACGGCAGCCTAGATTATAAATAGCTCGGACTGCTCTTTTTTGTAATATGAAAATAGTATTAACATCAGCAGCCGAACCCCACAGTAATGTGCTATAAGACATAATACTGTGAAAGTATGCAAAGTACACCAACCTAGCTGAAGCTACATCAGTCAACTGCCTAATTTTCCTGACGGCAAATGCAGCAGCACTCAGTTTGCCTGCAAGTGCCTCTATATGAGGTCCCCATTGCAATTTAGAGTCTACTGTGATGCCCAGGAAGACAGTTGAGGGAACCGGATCTAACGCTTTCCCGTCAAGTTTCACATTTGAATTAATGTACACTTGAGGTGGAGAATTTAATACTTTTGGGTTTACAAAAATTATTTATATTATTATACCTTGCATTAACAAAGATGTATTACATAAATTAAAACTGATTTTATTAACACTAATATAAATGCATACGATCTTTCCAATCATATAGAAGCAGGACAATGTACTGTAAACAAGCGTGCAAATAGTTGTAGCTGGGTTCAAAATAAGCTTGAATTACGGAGAATAATAGTGTAACATTACAGTACATTTTATTCGTTGTGTACTATTACACGAATAAACGTGTAATGATAAATTACTGTGACCTAGTCATGCAAATTTCACAAGAGTATTAACATTAAATAGTTTTTCATGATTTTCCTGAAACTCGTTGATATTTAAAAAAAGTAAATACACAAGTCTACAGTTTATTTTTGTACCTATAATTCGATAATACATTATTTATACCTATTTACAATGGAATGAGGGTTATTGAAGTTTAAACGTTTTTATTTTTTCCTGAAAAGTTGTCATTTTTCTCTTACACGTTTATTCGGTGGGGCCATCGAATTTTGATAATTAAATAAATAAAGAAGTCCAAATATTTATTAATTTCATTTTCGTCGGTAATTATGAAATGCGAAACGGATACTTTCTAAGGGAACTGTTATACAGAAAATAGAACGAGGTATAGTAGCAAACTTTTAAAGAAAATAAATAGTTCGACAAGTATTCTCAAAGGACATACCTAGACCCCGACAATAAGGTAACCAAGGATTAGGTAGACTGAACAAAATAATCCAAGAACAGTTTCACTCAGTACCTGAAACTAACCAGTATATTACCTTCTCAGGGCCGTAATCTGCGGGTAACCGATACTTGCAAGTAATAAAAATCTTTATTGTTACTATCTAAGTTTATAACACAAGTACTAAGGAGGGATTACAAGTAATAACACATAGGTTATGTACGGGTCTAGTCTGACTGTACCCTGGAGTATTAATAAGACAAGCAATTAGCCTTACACAGCCGGCCGCGTAAGTAGTTGTAGCAACAGATATAATATTTCGAAGCTATTTGTAAACTATCATTGACATTAATAATCAAGAACTGGATGGAGTTCGCAACTCGTGGCAGTTTTTACTCCAGAATTTATGTATAAGAGCTGTGTTACAATTTTGGTGAACTGTAAAGTATCATCATCATCATCTTTCAGCCGAAAGACATAGGCCTCCCCCAGGCATCGCCACATCGACCGGTCCAGTGCTTCTCACATCCAGCGGATTCCCGAGACCTTCACCAGATCATCGGTCCACCTTGTGGGAGGCCTACCCACGCTGCGTCTTCCGGTACGCGGCCACCACTCTAGAACCTTTCGGCCCCATCGGCCATACGTTCTGCGAGCAATATGCCCCGCCAACTGCCACTTAAGTTTGGCAATTCTTCGAGCTATGTCGGTTACCTTGGTTCTCCTGCGGATCTCATTATTTCTGATATGATCACGCAGGGTAACTCCGAGCATAGCCCTCTCCATTGCCCTTTGGGTGACCTTGAGCCTTCTTATGAGGGCCCATTGTGAGTGTACACATACTCGCTAAAGTATATATCCACAGTAAAGTATATTCTATTTTATGCACATATATGAACGCATTGCCCTACTCTGAGCTGTTAGCGGTTCCGCATTTTGATTAGCTTGCATCGTGTCGCAAACCAATCTAAAATAGTATCAAAGAGAAGTAGAGCTCCTTGTGAAACAATTCGTCCGGGGAAGTACTCGTACTACTTCCATTACTAGTTCTGCCGCAAAGAAGCATTGCTATGTTCCGGTTTGAAGGGTATGGGTGCCGGAGACAAAGTTGGTAAGTCTCTTGGTGTTGTAGGTGTATACAAGGTGTAACATAAATAACGCACAACCGCTTAAGGGGTCACTGAACTCATCATTATGAACAACTTTAACTATGGGACAAAACTCGAAATCGCGAGAAAAATCAGCTATTCCCTACATTTATGTTCGCATAACTCGTCAAAATGTAGGGAACAGCTGTTTTTTTCGCGATTTTAGGTTTGGTCCCATAGTAAAAGTTGTTCACAATTATGAGTACAGTGAGCCCTTAAGAGGTTGTGCGTTATTTATGTTACACCCTGTATAAGCGGCGGTAACAACTTACCAAGTGTGCCGTCAGTTTGTGTATCAAGCTATTACATAAAAAAAAAACTAAACACTGAACGCAGAATGTTATCCCATAGTCTGAGGGCTAGCTAGAATACTGCTTCATTTCTTCATACTTGTTCTGACTCTTCACAACCCATAAGCGCGCTATATGGCCGTTCATACTCTCAGCCATTCCAACCCCTATAAAACAAAGTTCAACCCCGAAACGTGCGCACGTCCGACCTATTTATTGGCACTACTGACTTACGGGTAGAAAAGGTAAACATGCTGAAAAAAATATGAACGTAATAGAATTTTAAGTTCGACGCCGATACTATACAAAAACGTTACGGAGGTCGGTCGTAAGTGGTAGGTCTCTTGATCTCTAAGAGAAAATGATTTGAATTCTATATGGGTGGTGTTTATCACCCCAAAATATCAAGATTATATGACAATGTTACTGTGTTTTGTTCTAAAATATGTCTGGAGTTGTGTATTCTATTTTTGTTTAGTCCTTAATGGTAGTTCAATTTAAAATATGAAACATTTAGCTACGCTTATCACCAAGTAAGTTAAATAAAAAACCGGCCAAGTGCGAATCGGACTCGCGCACGAAGGGTTCCGTACCTATAAAAACGGCAAAAAAATCACGTTTTTTGTATGGGAGCCCCCTTAAATATTTAGATTATTCTGTTTTTTAGTATTTGTTGATAAAGCGGCAACAAAAATACATCATCTGTGAATTTTCAACTATCTAACTATCACGGTTCATGAGATACAGCCTGGTGACAGATGGACGGACAGCGGAGTCTTAGTAATAGGGTCTCGTTTTATCCTTTGGGTACGGAACCCTAAAAAGATGATTTTAAGAATGCTCATGACCTATACTATATTATACTAGTTGTTCTCCCGCAGCTGTGCCCGCGTTAATAACTTGACTACAGCGCTACCGTTCGGATCTCAGCATAGCTATGAACCATCGTCTCAACTAAACAAATACATATACCTATTGTGTAAATATGACCTCAATCGGTCAAATCGTTTACAAGTATACAAGCGCTAACAGAATTCGCACAAATGATTATACATAATATATAAAGATTAATCATCTTAGTGATTTATTTATGTGAGCATGTGTACTAATTCATCACTAATTATTTATCGTTTTAACCCATTAGGCGCCTTATGCATAAGATATCTCATATTATGTTACACACGGTTAACATTGTACAAAAAACTTTTATTTTCGTATACAAGATGTAAAACAAGCTAACTCGGTTTTCGTTGGCGTCGAGCCGGCAATCTGCTACTTTTATGTACTACACCAATTTTTATAAGCCCCATGTTTTGAATGTAAGCATTGTATGTACGGCTTGTAGCGTAGTATTCATGCCAATTTAAAAAGTAAAGAACGTTTTGTTTAATCTAGATTGTATCTACACGCCTAGCTTGCCCTATCTTGAAATTTGAGAATATTTGTCATAATTTTTTGCAAATTTTGTTCGAAATATTTTGACAAAAGATATTTTGCATGAGATATTTGACAAAAGGTATCCATTGTCCCTCACTATTGACTTATAAACAATCTCATGCCGGGTACACATTGTCGTCGAGACAGCCTGATACATTATCTCTATCCTTTACTTTTAACATCAAATAGCAAAGGACAGCATCGAAGTCTCGGGCTGTCTCGGCGAGAATGTGTAACCGGCATCAGAGTCACTCAACGAGCTACGTGTTTAGCTATGGTTGGAGTTTCCTTACGGAACAAGATCAGGACTGAGGAAGTCCGTAGGTCTAAGAACTACTACCACTAAGGGCTCCGATATAGCTCTTAGGCTAAGATCTGTAAAGCGTACTTTGCTCAGAATTTACTTTCAAGTGAATTCAAATTCATTCTAAAGTATATTTATATAGAAATCTTTGAATCACTCTGAGTGCTTGCTTAGCAAATGCTTACGTCCACAACATCAACGACTTATAAAAACTTAAACTATAAGCCAAACAAAAATAATGATTCATTTTACGTAAGTCAAGTTTGATCAAAGTCTAAGGACGCTTTATACAACGTTATGAATATGTGTTTTTTTTTAATAAATCTCAAAGTTACACCGTAGTTTATGTCGCGATAAGTTCCCTAGTAAAGTGTGAAATGCCTGAGATGTGTTATGCAGGGGTTGTCTAATACACGAAAGCTGACCGAGCGGACCATCTAAAGCCTCAAGGTGTCTGTTCCCGTCAACTGTTATGGTTAGAAACCTACAGAAACAAAATTGAAATTTATGAAAAATAAAGAATGTGGTGTAAAAAATATGTCAATCGATTCTCCTAGTAATTCTGAACAAACTAGTTTCAGGTTTAGTATACAGGGTGGAAAAAATCAATGGGCCCTGAAGGGAAACCACCTTAAATCCTTAAGATAGATTATTTTTCTCAAAGGAAACAATCCTTTATTTTTAAAAAGAAACAAAACTGCATTCACAGATTTCTCGACAAGTTTACCTTAACCGGGAATCGAACCAGCTAAAAATTAAAAAAACAAACACTCGCTATTTTATTTTACTAATCGATAGGATTATTGTCAAACGGAACGTTCTATTTTTAAACTTTTCGTCAGAACGCCCCGCCTAAGAAAGAAAATGTGCATAGAATTATTATTACCAATTAAATGATTTTCTTATTTAAGTCTTCAACGAGGTGCTTAGAGATAAATTAGCAAGCTTGAAGTTCATAGAATGTCTTTGGATGTTAGAGTTTTAAGAAAATTATAACGTGTCTTTTACTTGTTAAAAGTGAACAGTTCTAGTCTAGGTAATGTTGATTGAAGCCCTTGTGTACTACCTAAATATTAGATTTCATGGATATCTTGTATGACAGACGAGTGTAAGACCTAATGTTTATTGGAGAAATTTTATCTCTAACATTGACTGTATCGACTAGTGCAATAAAATAGCGAGTGTTTATTTTTGATTTTTTTTAACTGGTTTGATTCCCGATTTAGGTAAGCATGTCGAGAAATCTGTGAATGCAGTTTTGTTTCTTTTTAAAATTAAAGGAATGTTTCCTTTAAGAAAAATAAACTATCTTAAGGATTTAAGGTGGTTTCCCTTCAGGGCCCATTGATTTTTTCCACCCTGTATACTAAAACTAAGCTTGTAGATCTCAAGCTTAGGGCCTCGTTCACCATCTCTGAGTAAAGCGTTGGTTAGTTACTTCCTAGTTAGCGTTAATTGGCAAGTAAAAGTTACGAGTATCTTTTGTCAATTTCACAAACAAAACTAAAGGTTCGAGTAACAACTTACTGGTTAAGTGAATGAGGTAACAAAAAATACGTTACATTCATTCAATAATACGTCAATGGTACTCGTCAAACGTCCTATCCAGATGCAAGCCAGATGTTAATTGTCATTTGTGGGGTTTTTTTGTCTGGTTTGGAAAGTGTGTGATTTTAATTTGTAACTTTATTTACATATATTTTTTAATGAACCTGGATAAAGTTAAAAGAGATAAAGTGCAAACTTTTCTATATATGAGAGATACATTTTGGTATCCCTTGTGCAGAAATTGCATAATAAATAAACTAGCAAAAAATCAGTTTCCTCTAGGTCCGTAAAATAATCAACACGGAATTTAAACACACGAATCCTAAGGTACTCGTTGCTTCGTAGACTGTTCTAATTCATCCAATTGATGATCAATCAAGTCAAATAAGTCCATTTTTACTAATACATTTTAAAATAATCGGTGTTCTCTGATGAGTTCCTACAAAAAATGACAACGGACAACTTTTAACTGTAAAGTAAGCACGCTAATTGCCAGATGTGGTGGCAAGTAAGTTGCGGGTCGGTTAATGTTATGATTAGTGCTACTCGAACGTCGTGAAATTGACACATGTAGTTACGGGTGACTTTAACTGGCGGTTAGCTTACTCGACCCTTTACTTGAGGATGGTGAAAGAGCCCCTTAGGGCCTCGTTCACCATCTTCAAGTAAAGTGTTGATTAGTTACTTCCTAGTTAGCGTTAATTGGCAAGTAAAAGTTACGAGTATCTTTTGTCAATTTCACAAACAAAAATAAAGGTTCGAGTAACAACTTACTGGTTATGTGAATGAGGTAACAAAAAATACGTTACATTCATTCAATAATACGTCAATGGTACTCGTCAACCGTCCTATACAGATGCAAGCCAGATGTCAATTGTCATTTGTGGTGTTTTTTTGTCTGGTTTAGAAAGTGTGTGATTTTAATTTGTAACTTTATTTACCTATATTTTTTAATTAACTTGGATAGAGTTAAAAGAGATAAAGTGCAAACTTTTCTTTATATGAGATTTTGGTATCCCTTGTGCAGATTTAGCCTAATAAATAAATTAGCAAAAAATCCGTTTCGTCTAGGACCGTAAAATAATCAACACGGAATTTAAACACACGAATCCTAAGGTACTCGTTACGTCGTAGACTGTTCTAATTTATCCAATTGATGCTCAATCAAGTCAAATAAGTCCATTTTTGTTAATACATTTTAAAATAATCGGTGTTCTCTGAGGAGTTCCTACACAAAATGACAACGGACAACTTTTAACTGTAAAGTAAGCACGCTAATTGCCAGATGTGGTGGCAAGTAAGTTACGGGTCGGTTAATGTTATGATTAGTGCTACTCGAACGTCGTGAAATTGACACATGTAGTTACGGGTGACTTTAACTGGCGGTTAGCTTACTCGACCCTTTACTTGAGGATGGTGAAAGAGCCCCTTAGAGTTATTAAGTTAAAGTCACAATGAGCGGGCCGCATGAAGCGCACAACCGAGAAACGTTGGAGCAGTTGGTTTGGAATGGAGACCACGAACTGGAACGAATTTTTTCACGTTTGTGTTGGTTCAATTCCCGGCACAAGCCAGTGAGTTATTGAAAATATATTAATGCATTTTTTCTTAGTTATCAACATAGTTCTAACATGGTTCGCACATCTGACTTTTAGATTTCATGTGCGGATCAGAATTTCATCATCACTTGCGTCAACGGTGAAGGAAAACATCGTGAGGAAAACTGCACCACTGAGGGGGCTCTATAAAGTTCTCGATGGTATATGTAGTCCGCCAACACGCACCAGGCCAGCGAGTGTGGTGAATAGAATATTTATTTGCTTACAATGTAGGTATTTACAATAAGGTGGTTACAATAATATTAAAGAGTCCTTGTACATTCTACCATTTTGGCATGCAAACATTGATGCAGTTCATCATCAAACATACAAACATTGATACACAACAAACATACAAACATTGATACAAACAAACATTGATACACAACTAAAATTTATTAGCTAGAAAATCCGATACGGAGTAGTAACATTTATATAATAGAAGTACAGTTAGTTTCTTTTTGAAAGTTGTTACTGGTTCCTCTTTTATGGAATTATGAATGTGGTTAAAAATAGCCGGTGCCATACCAAAAACACTTTTCCTCAATAAAGCAGTCCTATGAACTAAATAAACCCTTCTCATTCTGAGAAGAGGCCTGTGCCCAGCAGTGGGACAATAATGACCTGATTATGTTCATCATCATCTGCCTAGCCTTTTCCCAACCATGTTGGGGTCGGCTTCCAGTCGAACCGGATGCAGCTGAATATCAGTATTTTACATGGAGCGACTGCCTATCAGACCTCAACAACCCAGTAACTGGGTAATACGATACTCTTGGTAAGACTGGTTGTCAGACTTTCTGGCTTCTGACCAACAGTAACGACTGTCAAAGATCTACAAATGACAGCCGGGACCAACGGCTTTACGTGCTTTCCGAGGCACGGAGGAAACTCGCTATGGTAAATGGTCACCCATCCACATACCAACCTCGGCAAGCGTGGCTTAACCCGGAAGATCGGTCTATGCGGCTGTAATTATTTAGCCACGAGCTCCTCTTTATGACCTGATTATGTTATGTATGTATTATGTTTTGAAAGTAGGTAGAATTAACCTCTGGTTTCTGAATTGAGAATTCTAGGGTAAGTAGTACTTAAGTTAGTTACATTTAAGTACGGAGTTGTCAAAAGAAATGATGGATTTTAAAGCATTTTTTAGACAACTCCGTATTCAAATACTACTTAAGTATTGCTTATCCCGAATTCTCAATTCAGAAACTGGAGGTTTGTCTCTTTGGTGTAAAAACGGAGAATAAATATTAATCATTGAATGTAAAATCTACTTAAAATAACCTTTCTACAAGGTTGGTCAGAAAGGGGGTACTAATCCGAAAGGGTGTTAAAGTACACATAATAATGAATAACTTTTGTTCTACAACTTTTCCCAAAAGTCAATAGTTTAACAGAAACAGTTGTTCAAAAATCTCAAAAAAAAAAACTCTAAAATCTATCTATCCCCAGTTATGATCAGCTGTGTTTACATTTTAGGTCATATTTGGGGTCATGAATTAGAAGCACCTTTTTCTGAATTTGTAACTAAAGCAGGGATGAAGAATTTTCGAAAAAACTAAAATAAAAATCTTTTTATTTGGAAAAAAAATATATCGAATTTTGAAATTTTAACACTTGCTTTCAAACAGTTATCAGCGATACTATAAGTGGGCTTCGGATTAGTACCCCCTTTCCGACTAACCTTGTATTCATTTGTACTGTTCTTCACTACTTTTTTTTCTGTTGTGCTGCTGTATATGTTCCTTGGGGACCCCTTCTACGTAACCGGGCAGTTATTGGCAAGACCTGAAGGGTCTCTAGCCAATGGGGGGGAGGGGGGAAGTAAAATACTTAACCTAAACTAACTACTTGTACTACACTAACATCATGATTACCTGCAACAACAGCACTAAGAGCGACCCCTAGTGGGACTCGGACCTCGGCTTAGGGCGTTGCTGGCGGGAGCTTAGGGGGGGGGGGAGACAGCTTGATGAGGGCTGAATTATCGGTGTGAATTCTTAATTACGTGTATTCCTTCTGTTTTATTTCTTTTAGTGTAGAATAAAGTATGTCTATCTATTGATATTCCACTCGTTACTAGAGGAGTGGAAGACCAACTTCCAAACATTTCGCCCATTCTCCTATGCTATTTTCAATAGGTATTTAAATTACACTCAATGATCCTTTCAAATGGGTACAACCGATATAATACAAAATTAAAACCAGCAGAGCAAACAGAATACGTATGTACCTACTAATTATATTACCTAAGGTTTGTGCACTGAGAAATCTTCCAAGAAAATGCCTTTGGTGTCTTATTGGCGAAGAGAGTACTAAACAACTTAAAAGCTTCTTGAGGAAAAGAATAGGTATTTACGTAATATAATTCCTTGCCTGTAAAAGCATTTCATTGAGAAAGCATCTGTTATTCTAGATGAACAAATTCATCTGTAGCTTGTAATACAAAATAGACAATTATAGTTGGGGTTCAGGCAGTAATGAAAAATAAAACTTATAGCGTGGCGTACGCAGGCAACACAGAATACTTACCAAGCCGTCCGCTAGAGCGAGTAGTGGCGGTAGTGTAGCAGGGGGGCTCGCTACATGACAGACGCGCGCGCCGTGCGACAACTCCCGCGCTCTCGAGACATCCTAATATTTTACTGCCGTGCAACTGCGTTGCCCTGTTCTATTTCGTGTTTTCCGTGTATTAAACGCATTAACATATAGAATTGCAGTCGTGTTGTTATTTAAAAGGTCCAATAGCACCTACCACCGCTATAAGTGGCTGCCCAACGTGTGTAGGTTATTATTACAAGTGATAAAGTGAAATAACTGGGGACTTCTCGAATCCACCGTCGTGTTCTATCTATCGGTATTCAAGATTATAGCGTGTGTCTATCGTGTCGAAGATGCCGAGAACACGGTCCGAAGAAACCTTGAACAATGATGGCGGCGGTGCCGCCGCCACAAATATTACGATGTCTCAAGAAACCCTTACAAGTTTAATTACCACCATCCAGCAAACCCAAAATGAGTTCTGCCAACAACTAATGCGCGAGGTGCGATCGTCGACGCCGCAAGGTAACGTCTCCGAGGTCCAAACATCGGGCTTCGCATTTGGCGCGAACGGAAATTTCGCGAAATGCACGACACGTTATGGCGGACGCACGGACGAGTCATTGGAAAATTTTATCGACGCGATACTTACCTACAAGGATTGCGTGAATATTACCGACGAAAATGCTCTCCGTGGTTTTTCGATGTTGCTGGAGGGGCCTGCTGCAGTGTGGTGGCAAGGAGTAAAAAGGTCGACAAGCACGTGGTCGGAGGCACTTACGCGAATAAAAAGCGCCTTCGGCGAGCATGACCCGCCACATCGACTTTACAGAAAACTGTTCACGCTTAACCAGGAGGAAGAACATACGGACTTGTTTATCGCCAAGGTACGAGCCCTGTTGGCAAAATTACCGAAAGATGATCTATCAGAAAAAGTCCAACTCGACATGGCGTTCGGTCTCCTGAGTCCGCGCATAAGAAAACGCGTTAGTCGAGAAAGCGTCAACAATTTCGACGAGCTACTTCAGAAGTGTCGCACAATCGAAGATTCCCTGAAAGAAACCAGTAAAGGACAGGCAAGCAGCACGTCTCAAGCGAAGCCGCAGGCGCACACAAGCAAGCGCGCGGCGTCATCAGCGTCGTCGTCGCGGGATGTACCTACGGATATCACCGCGCCGAGCGGCACAGGTGCCGCCGCTGCCGCCGCCGAGTCCGCTGAGACAGCCGCCGCTGCTACAAAGGGGAAGAAGCAGTTTTGTTCGTATTGCAAGCGACTAGGTCACGTTAAAGAAATGTGCGAGAAACTTAAGCGTAATGGTGATAGTAGTAATAATAGTGAGGTAAAGTCTAAAAGTGAAATTAAGTGTTACGGTTGTGGTGCCGCGAACGTTATAAAATCTAAGTGTAAAAACTGTTCATCGGGTCAACAATCGTTTTATTCTGTCGACTAAACTTCGCAAGACGGGGCGTTAAGTACGCCTACCAACTGTGTAGGCATAGCGGCCGCATCGCCACGCGATCTCCGCGCGCATTCCGCGCGCTCGCGTAGGTATCGGCGCAGCCCGGCCGCCTCGGCCGCCGCCGCTGCCGCGCAGTCGCCAGTTAACCCGTCAATGCAAGTGTCGGTGCGAGGTAACCCTACGCGTGCCGTAGGTGATTTATGTAACTGTTTTGTTGATGATAAAAATATTCGTAATGTTAATGTTAACACGTGTGTATCTAGTTTTAATGATTGTAATTGTTTTTGCAATAGTTGTGAGTATGTCGATAAAGTTAACGATAATGCACCTTTTCGTCGTCCTGTGTTAGATATAAGCATTCTAGGGAATTGTGGCACTGCGCTCGTAGATTCTGCAGCTAAAAGCTGTGTTGCCGGTCACACGCTCTACGCTCTCCTACTAAGGTTAGGACACCCATTGTCGCCGTCAACAAAAATTGTTAGGTTGGCGGATGGTGTAAGTAGGGAGATGAATGTATTAAGCACGGAGGTACAGGTGACACTCCAACATAAAACTAGAGTCGTAAAATTAAAATTTTTCCTGAATCTGATAGTAATGAAAGTTTATTGGGTATAGATTTCCTTACTATATTCAATCTTGTATTTAATTTTGGTGATAGCAGTTGGCACTTTGCTGAAAATAGTAAGCAAAAATTCGAGATGCAGTTTGAGAAAGTGTCACCTGTGTCTTCGTGTGCCGCTGTAGAGGTGCTCCGGGATGATGAGGCGACTTCGCTTAGTGATGAACAACGTGAGGTTCTTGCCCACCTCCTTGTAGAACACGAGGATATCTTTGAGCCAGGGGGAGACGCGACTCCCTTCGCCGAGCACATTATTGATACCGGCGACCATTCCCCCATTGCTGTCCCGCCGTATAGGTTGACGCCTGCTAAGAAAGAGGTCATGCGGGCAGAGCTCGATAAGATGTTGGCAGACGACATAGTTGAGGAGTGTGAGTCCGCTTGGGGTTCTCCAGCACTTCTAGTTCCCAAAGCAAATGGTAAGGTTCGTTTTTGTGTCGACTATAGGAAGCTCAATGCGGTAACAAAGACCGACGTCTATCCGATGCCATTGATAGACGAGCTTGTCCAGTCGACTAAAAAGAATTGTTTTATGAGCACAATTGATATGCGCAGTGGATTCTGGCAAGTTAGCGTACGTGAGCAAGATAGGGATAAAACAGCCTTCTTGACGCCGTTTGGTTCTTTTCGTTTTAAGCGCATGCCGTTTGGTTTGAAAAACGCGCCGTCAACGTTCCAGCGTCTGATAGATAGACTTCGTACGGGCACCTCGCTGAAGGATGTGACCCTGCTGGCGTACCAAGACGATCTCCTAATAATATCTGAGGGTAGCTTCGAGAAGCATATTTCGGATCTGCGTACTGTGTTCGAAAGGTTACGCTTGTTCAAGTTACGCGCGAATAGAGAAAAATGTGTCTTTGCACGAGACAAGGTAAAGTACCTCGGTCATGTCATTACACAGGATGGTGTGACGCCTGATGACGACAAGGTCCGTGCAGTCTTAGACATGAAGGCACCCTCATCGTTGCGTCATCTTAGAACCTTTCTCCAGACGTGTTCGTGGTTTAGAAAGTTTATTCCTAGTTTTTCTGCTGTCGCTGAGCCGTTAACACGCTTACTAAAGAAGAATCAGCCTTGGTCTTGGGGTTCAGACCAAGCTCGTGCTTTTCAGGAGCTGAAGACGCGCCTGTCGTCGGCACCGATTCTCATTCAAGCGGATTATAGTAAGCCATTTGTGTTAAGGACGGATGCTAGCAATTATGCCATAGGTGCTGTATTGTTACAGGGCGAAGGTAAAGAAGAGTGTCCTATAGAATACGCAAGCCGTCTCCTCATACCAGCAGAAAGGAATTACAGTACTACAGAGCGTGAGGCTCTGGCTGTAGTATGGGCTGTCGAACGGTTCAGGGGCTACATCGAAGGTCACGAGGTCATTATAGGTAGCGATCATCAGCCGTTAAAGTGGCTTCTTACCTTGAAATCGCCGTCTGGTAGGCTCGTTCGATGGGCTTTAAAGCTGCAGTGCTTTAACATCAATTTTCAGTATACGCCTGGAAAGGCTAATGTTATAGCTGATACGCTTAGTCGTCCAACCTGCAAAGAAGAAGACAAGGATCAGTGTGGAGTGTGCTCCGTCGTCGTAGACTTACCTGCTAGGAGTCCTGCCGATCTCCGGCGCGCGCAGCTCGATGACCTGGAACTAAAGAAAATTATTAGTGATCTAGAGGATACATCTGATGCCGAGTCTATAGGTGTTAAGCGTTGGTCTGAAAGAGGATATTTTATGCAGCAAGGCGTCTTGTATAGGTACAATCCTGATGTAGACAGTGAAGAGCCGCAACTGGTGGTTCCGGCTCCTCTGCGCCTTGAAATTTTAAAGGAATGTCATGACTCCGATATAGCTGGTCATCATGGAGTTGATAGAACTTACAATCGAGTTGCTCAAGGTTTTTATTTCCCGGGTATGCGTAGGGCCATAACAGATTATGTCAAGACCTGCGCCACCTGTCAACGTTATAAGCCTTCAAACACGAAGCCGTCAGGTCTCTTACAGACTCCTGTTCTGAACCAAAGGGGAGAAGTGTTAGCCATAGACTTGTTCGGTCCGCTTCCTACAGGAGATAAGGGAGAACGGTGGATATTGTTGGTAGAGGACACTGCAACTCGTTGGACTGAGCTTTACGCTTTGAAGGAGGCAACTTCAGAGGCGTGCGCTCGTACGTTGATTGAGGAGTATTTTCTTCGTTATGGACTCCCAAGACGCATTGTGTCAGACAATGGCGTACAATTTGTTTCCGCTGTTATGCAGCAGTGTATGTTTGTTTTAGGTATAGGTCAAGAGTTGTTACCATTGTACCATCCCTCAGCTAATCCAGCTGAGCGTAAGAATAGGGACTTAAAGTTTCAGTTGTCACGTCTAGTTGATGCAGACCATTCGTCATGGCCGCAGCACCTCCCTGCAATAAGGTTCGCCATGAATTCGGCTGCTTGTCAGACTACTGGTGTGTCTCCAGCTTACCTCACGTTCGCAAGGGAGCTTCGTTCGCCACTCGACGTGCAACATGATATCAGGTCGATTCTTAGTAAAGACAATTTTGTTCCTCAAATCACTCCCTATTTGAAAGTTTTTGTTAACTCTTTTATTTCCGTAAGGGAAAGAGTTGAAGCACAACAGGATCGTCGTAAGGAATGCGCTGATAAGTCGAAAAAGCCTGCTGAAGTCTTCGAGGTCGGAGATCAGGTTCTTCTAAAGTCGCATGTCCTTAGCAATGCAGCAAAGAATATTTCAGCTAAGTTTATTCCCAAAAGAGATGGTCCTTATGTGATTGCGAAAAGAGCTAGTCCTACAGCTTACTTTATCGCGAATGTAGATAGCCCTGAGAGTATTTTAGGTAAGTTTCATGTGTCAGAACTTACGCGATTTCATAACCGGGATACTTCGCCTCCTCGTCCCGTGGTTCCTAAACGTCAGAGAGGACGTCCTCGAAAGCATGTTTGTCCTGTATGTAGTATTTCTTTTGTGCGAGTTCGTGAGCGGGGACGTTCTCAGGAACTCGAGGGGAATGTATAGCGTGGCGTACGCAGGCAACACAGAATACTTACCAAGCCGTCCGCTAGAGCGAGTAGTGGCGGTAGTGTAGCAGGGGGGCTCGCTACATGACAGACGCGCGCGCCGTGCGACAACTCCCGCGCTCTCGAGACATCCTAATATTTTACTGCCGTGCAACTGCGTTGCCCTGTTCTATTTCATGTTTTCCGTGTATTAAACGCATTAACATATAGAATTGCAGTCGTGTTGTTATTTAAAAGGTCCAATAGCACCTACCACCGCTATAAACTGTTATGATAAAATATGTGTTTAATGATATATAAAACGGTGTACAAGACAAGCAACAAAGTTAGTATGAAACAATTTAGTGACGGGAGCGCGGAGGCACGACGCGCGTGCGTCTATCGCGGACAAGCGGAATCGACTGGCTTGTGATAGTGTTGAGTAGGACATACAAGAGGCGGTACATTTGTCCCGTACATGACAAGAAACCCGTACATGAAAGTGTACTACTTCAACTTTTATGTCGCGGTCATTGACTTAGAATAAGTATGGACAACGAGTATAGTACAAAATTCACGATAAAAGTGTCCTGTTGACATAATATAAACTTAGAAATACCAATAAGCTCATTTACGATGGACGAAATCCTATGTCGTTATCATACTGCCTAATTTTGTTTGCAACAATTTTTACCATACGAAAACATGACAGCACTGCTCAATTTTTCAAATTTCGAAACTTATTCTAATGTTAAACAAAAATTTGGAGAACATAGGAGTAACAGAGCAACCTTAATTTTTAAAAGATGACGTAAGTTGACGTAAAAGATTTTATTATTAGTTATATTTATTGCGATCGCTAAATATTCAATCCAACTGAAAGAGCATAGAACATTTCTTGCAAAATTACAACATCGTCGTTTTCAAAAACGCGATTTCGCTTCCTTTGCTGAAGTATCACCATCAGTATCAGCATCATCATCATCTTCATCTAATTGATCTCGAGGAAAACTGAATTTAATTCAGAGGCATTATTTTTTTTTGATAGGTAGGTACAATATTTTGTCATGTGTATTTAAAAGAGCTCATGATAACTAAACAAACGAGCCCAAACGTTACGTGTCCACTATTTGCCATTAGGAAGTTCCAGAGCCCGTTTTCCGGCTCTACCATCGGACCTACGTTATTATTTATGTAATGAAAAGTGCTTATAATGACAAAATACATGAGCTGAAATTCGACGAGCCTACCATTTGTTCCTGTGCCTGCCTAATCTTCGGCTCCATCGTCAAATTAGTTCAATGACATTTTAATGATCTAATAAGCACATCTACCTGCAAAATTTCAGCTCGATCGGAAACTTGGTAGTGACTGAAAAACCAATACAATTTTGAGACGGAAGGACAACATTCCTACATATTTTCGTACATAATATGTTTGCATACAATGCAAGTTTAAAAATAACTTGTTTAGTTCAAAATCGCAATACAAAAAAACATCGCGTAAAATTAACGACTCTTTGGAATCTTTGTTCTAAATTCTGTCAAATATGTCAAGTTTCTTATGGTAATCCAACTAAATGAAGTTGACATAATTGGTCAAACAAAGGAAGGAAAATAAGATACTTTTTGTTTAGTTGGATTATTGTGTGTTTTGCTCTTGCAATTAATTCAATTTTAAGTAAAATACAATGTTCCTTAACAAAATAGTACTTTAAAATTGTAAAAAAATAATATACCTACTGAAAATATGATACACCATCAACGTTTTTCACTTTTTTGAGTAGTTTTTACACGATCTCACTACACAGAACGGCATTGTTGACATGTGACATTGAGGTGTAGCTGCTTGTTCGCCCAAATGAAGAATGACGCGCGCAATTGTAGCTCTTTTCAAATTTATCGTGTTTTAACTCTCTTTCGGTTCGGACATTTTTGAGCGATGACCCGAGGTCCATACTTATTCTAAGTCAATGGTCGCGGTAGTCGCATTACTCGTTACTCTCGGTAAGTAAACTGTAGGTTGAGACAGAGAGGGAACGAGGCACATGCTACAATAGCTCGTCATTGTCAGTGTGTCAGTGGACATTACGCGACCGCGACTCGACTCGCCGCAGTAACGTCAAATGTCATATTCGTACTCGTTACTTCAATCGTTTCATAGATTAAAATATACAGCGTGTCCCAGAAAGTAGTGTCAAGCGGAAGTCCAGAGCTAGAACAGCCTTTGAGGTACCCAAATCACCCCCATGTATGTTCCGCGATTTTTTGTAGTTTTCGAGTTATGGATGTTTTTCATGTTTTTTAATCAAACTCTGACTATAACGACATTTTTGATCATAGTGACGTGAATAGTTGAGATACATGAGTAATTTTTTTTTCTAAATTATCTGATTAGTGACCCTATCGAATGTATAAACATTTGTAACCATAGATGTAAAGGATACGTTACAAAAAAATATTGAATTGTCACAAAGTTAAAATCCTGCATATTTCCTAAATCTTTGTGGGTGATTTAAAAATAAATCTCCCTAAACTTTTTTTGTCAGATGTATTTTAAAAACTTATCCATTTTATCAGCTATTTACCCTGTAAATTTCATCGAGCTATCTCTACGACATCACAATAAAAATTTCATTCAAAGCATACAATATCGAAAATTCCAGTTGTAAAAGGGTGAATGAAAAATGGATTAAAACTAACTAATAACGTATTTTTTAGTAACCCTCGACGCAAAAAGAAGGGTGTTATAAGTTTAACGTGTGTATCTGTGTGTCTGTCTGTGGCATCGTAGCTCCTAAACGGATTTTGATTTAGTTTTTTCTTTTGTTTGAAAGGTGACTTTATCGAGAGTGTTCTTAGCTATGATTCAAGAAAATCTGTTCAGCCGTTTGAAGATCATCAGCTCTTTTCTGGTGGTCGAAGGGATATGAGCAACCTCTACTGATCTGATCGTTTCGAAATTTACTATCCCGTGACTTCAATGATATTGATGACGTGTGACAAGAAGGAAGTCATTACAACTTATCATAAACTTAAAGAATCAATAGGCACACAATACCTCTACTGTAAGTTGGGTATCATGCTGTTTCAGATGATGTTTGAGTATCTGGTCAAGGTTACCATGTTACTGTAATATCAATGAAGTCACAGGATAGTAAATTTCGAATCGGTCAGAACAGTAGAAGTTGCTCATATGCCTTCGACCACCAGAAAAGAGCTGATGATCTTCAAACGGCTGAACAGATTTTCTTGAATCATAGCTAAGAACACTCTCGATAAAGTCACCTTTCAAACAAAAGAAAAAACTAAATCAAAATCCGTTTAGGAGCTACGATGCCACAGACAGACACACAGAAACACACGTTAAACTTATAACACCCCTCTTTTTGCGTCGAGGGTTACTAAAAAATACGTTATTAGTTAGTTTTAATCCATTTTTCATTCACCCTTTTACAACTGGAATTTTCGATATTGTATGCTTTGAATGAAATTTTTATTGTGATGTCGTAGAGATAGCTCGATGAAATTTACAGGGTAAATAGCTGATAAAATGGATAAGTTTTTAAAATACATCTGACAAAAAAAGTTTAGGGAGATTTATTTTTAAATCACCCACAAAGATTTAGGAAACATGCAGGATTTTAACTTTATGGCAATTCAATATTTGTTTTGTAACGCATCCTTTACATCTATGGTTACAAATGTTTATACATTCGATAGGGTCACTAATCAGCTTATTAAAAAAAAAATTACTCATGTATCTCAACTATTCACGTCACTATGATCAAAAATGTCGTTATAGTCAGAGTTTGATTAAAAAACATGAAAAACATCCATAACTCGAAAACTACAAAAAATCGCGGAACATACATGGGGGTGATTTGGGTACCTCAAAGGCTGTTCTAGCTCTGGACTTCCGCTTGACACTACTTTCTGGGACACGCTGTATACTAGAATGAATGAATCGTATCACCGAGCTTCAGTACGCCTCACCTCATTTGAAGTAGTACATTGTACTGGCTCAGAGCAAAAAAGAGGCTACTCTTACAAACTATTTTTCAAGTCGTGTCCTACGCAACACTAGGCTTGTGGTGGATCGGGCGACCGCGCAGCTTACGACAGTAGCCGAGCGGGCGGGGCGGCCGACGCATTCTAGAGATCCGCGAAGGTGCGGCAACAACCCGCGCGGGATTCCGTACTACACAATTATCAATTCAAATCAATGTTTTTAATTGTTTCCTTTAACAGGTGCTTTTTAATTAAAGGATGAAACTTGCAATGTTCCGTGTGGTGCCGGACGTAAAGAATAGCACTAACCCATCTCTTCCCATGGGTGTCGTAAAAGGCGACTAAGGGATTCACTAGAGGATGGACAGCAACGTTCTCTGAGTACTTTAACAATCATACTGGGATCGCCAACCCGCCTGCCAAGCGTGGCGATTATGGCAAACCCCCCCATTTTTGGGGGAGGCCTATGTCCAGCAGTGGACGTCTTTCGGCTGAATGATAATTATGATGATTTTTAATGTTCTGGTCCATATTATTGATCCTATGGAAAAAAATACCGTACTTACTTATATTAGTTTGAATAAACTGCTTCGTTGGTCTAGTGGTCGCAAGCGCGACTGCTGAGCGTGTTATTGGGTTTTTCCGTGTGGAATTTCTCAGTAGCAGCCCGGAGTCTGGTTTTGCGCCCGTTTGATTGCAATAGGCTCTCCCCCTATTACATGGGACTTAAAACATTACGGCGAAATAAGAGTGTATTACACACCTAGTTTAAAAAAGTGTTTACGCGGAGCGGACTGAGAGCCCTAATCTGCTTCTGGAAGGAGGTGGGCTGGCTGGAATGATGGCCGCCATGGCCCACGTACAATGGTCCACTTAAAGGACTAAGTGCGGAAACCACACCTTCTAACATAGAACATAAGTGTTTACGCACTTGGTCGCCGGTCGTCCGAGCGACTATGCTTATGTTTTGGTCGCCGAGAGACCAAGTCTCCGGCGACCAGTCGACAGTGCGTGATGGCTCATGTAGATCTAGATACTGATTTACAAATACGCCGCTATGTAAGCCAGTTGTTCTAAATGTCAAGGATATAAATAGTTTTATTTCGTTGTCAACATATTACATCAAACCAGTACAAGACGTCTAGTGAGAAATACATTAAATGTATACTTCGAAGGCTCCAAAAAAAGATATTATATAAGGTTTCTTGAACTAAAAATCCGTACAAATACCTTTGTAACACGACGTAACATAAAGAGGCAAACAATTTCTTTTTGTATCATTTCGAGCATTACTAAACTCAAGAAACGTGTGAAAAATATATTTGGTATAGTTTCCTTTCCCTTGTCGCTCGGAATAAAACGGTAATGTTATCTTATTTCTTATGTCGACTTCGTTACGCGCCATTAGCGGGGAGCCACAGAAAGGATTACGTTACTATAATACCAACCCACAGCGATTCTGTGGCTTTTGTATGAGCTGCCTTAATACAGTTTCAGTCGAAACAATATACAGGATGGATTTTGACATCTTAGAAATATATTATAATCACCTTTATTTATCTAACTTCTTATTAATTACATTTTTAAATACATATCAAATATAAAAACATCAAATAAAAAAAACTGGCAACACCTAGAGAATAACAGTCATAAAAAAATCTCTCCATATATATAATAAAATAACATATAATATTGTTAGGGATTTAATGATGTCGTGGCGGTAGTTTGACATATTTACTTCACGACCTGTCAAAACGGTCTATAAAACAGTATGCGGTGAGGTACTCGCCCTTCTTTTGCTGCGATCTTTGGTTTGTACGAACGTTCACAATTGTTATAATAGTTGCTTTGTATTGTAATTATGACTGTGTCTGATATTCCTGCATTGTAATAATAACTGATTGTATTAAAGTATTCAGTTCTTATGTACCATCCTGTTTTTATTAAATAACGCCCAAGAAAGCTATTAATCCTATTAGTAAATTCTGTTATCTTATTAGCTATCCTTCGGGTTAGCTCACAATATAATAATTATTATTTTTACTTAAGCTAAAGAATGAGAAGTTTGCCTGTATAAACTGCCTGGTTGGTTTACTGTTGACAAGCGCGACTGCTGAGCGTAATGATCTGGGTTTGAGACCTAGGTCGGGCAAGGTGTTAATGGGTTTTTCCGAGTGGAATTTCTCAGTAGCAGCCCGAAGTCTGGATTTGTGTCCGGTTGATGGCAATACGCTCGCCCTCTATAACGTAGGAATTAAACAACTGCCAGGGTTGCGGTGTTTGTTCGAAAGAGTTACCGCGGCCCTGGAACGCAAAGGGCACTAGGAGGAACATGGATGGGTTTTAGTCAGTAAGAGTCTGACACTCTCTTCCGCTCCGCTCAGAGAGGAAGAAGAAACTTAATGACATCCCATTCTTAAAAAAAAACGGACTTAAACTACTACTTGGTTTTTTATGCTAAAGAATGAGAAGTTTGCCTAAATGTTTCATAAAGTTTCCGATGACGTAGTCTCAAAGTACTTACTTTAAAAGATACAGCATTTTTTACGATAATTATCCACCTCGTTAACCATTTTAATTTTGTTGCTGTTTTATACAGTCTATTTTATTGCAGTTAACCACGAAACTCGACCTAAAATGTATGGTTCAGCGCAAAATGTAATGAATTTTTTCGTCAGCACAAACGCTTTTTTATTTTACTTTGTACGTCAACCGACTGAGGCAAAAGCGCCGCTTGTCATTTTCAAATTTTGTGAAAAAGACATGTTGTGACGTGTGGATATACAAAAATAAATACGTATGCGTAGCGTATGATATTTGCTTTCTGATTATCAACCCACTCGTAAGCGTATATATCATAAAATGCATTGCACCTTTTCTTTCTTAGAGATGATAAGAGATATTGAACTAGGAAAGAATGCGACGTAAGATTTAAGTGACGACACGTTTGGTGCAGTGGCTAAGCGATTGGCTTCTGCGCTACGGTTCCTGGGTTCGATTCGCACACGGAACAAAAATTTGTATGGCCTACAGATGGTTGTTTCGGGTCTGGGCGTTTGTGTATGTAAGATTTGTGTCTGTAAACGCACCCACGATACAAGAGAAATCTTAGAGAGGGCCAACGTGACCAAAAAAAATCAAAAACTTGAAGTATTCACAGCTCACGTGCAAGCAAGCCTTTATTCAACGCTCCGCAACGTAGCGCTATCCAATTTAATCAATAAATAAACCAACTATCCAAATAACCCGTCTAAAATTCGACCAAGGATTCTACCAAACTACAGCACACATGCGCAACATATTATTCATTACACCAACTGCGTCCCACGCAAGATAAATGCGATAGTCCAACGCGGTTCGCGTTATTACTGAGATATAAATCTGCTGAACACACCTTGTAAGCGCTTTCATCTTGGAACAAAGCGTACACGAGTCACGCTGTAAGCGCCACAAAAGCCGTCACGTCTATTTCGGTGTTACAATTGCGTTATCGCGCTTTGTGACAACCAATAGCGTCCGCGCTTTTGGCGGCAACCCTAACCAATTGTGTCAGTTTATATTCAGGGGTTTGTGGTGTACGAATTGCTAAATTACTTAGTTGGGTAAAATATAGGGATTTTTGACCTTCTACATTCTTGAACTATAAACAGACAAGTGTCTGAAAAGTTATTCTACGCCTTTAGTCTTGTAACCGCTTATTTCTCAATGAAAGGCATCTCATTTTCATGATGTTACAAAGACTTTATTTAATTAAAGGAAATCATTTAAAACTTGATTGGTTTTATGCATGTTATCACAGTATATTTATTGAGCATTCCATAGTACCTATATAATTTCTTAGAATCCTGACGTTTGTCTACAAAACATTACCCTAAAAAGGAATCACACTAATATTATAAAGGCGAAAGTTTGTGAGTGTGTGTGTTTGTATGTTTGTTACTTCTTCACGCTCAAACGGATGGACCAATTTTGATAAAATTTGGTATGAAGGTAGCTGACATCCTGGATTAACACATAGGCTACTTTTTATCCCGAAAAAACGGGTAACACCGCGGGGCGCAGCTAGTATCAAATACTTTCTAAAACAAAACATCGATAATGTAGCTATTTTTCGGTTTTCGATGATGTTGTTTAAGTTTTTTCGACAGCAGTCTCTTTACGGCTACAATTTATGAAATGACCGCTATGCTAGGACTCATCTTTCGTTGAAAAGAGTATAGGTGATTATGTCTTTAGATTCTTTTGTATGAGGCTAGGGGGCGGACAGCCGCGCGGGATTGTGAGGCTCAATCATGTAAACCGTGAACGTTGATCTAAATACACGCAGGTTCTTATAAAATTTTATTAAAACCTTATTTATCAAAACCTAATCTAAAGCCGTGTTTCCATTTTCCAAGTAGCTTGCACGCAGGTATGACGTTACACCCGCATGCAAGTCAGAATTCAATATAAAGTAATGGTAACTTATATGCAAGCTAATGTTTCCATTACGCAAACTACTTGCAACTTGCGAGCACACTAATTGCATTATGGAAACGCGGGTAATACATATTGTTTGGTTTAACACTTGCACAGTAAATAAAGCCATCTCAATGGAAGATAAGCAGAATAGGTTGCAAAAGGGATAGGACTAACCTGGCAGTCATAGTCTGCACGCGGTGTCCTACGTCACGATCATTTATCCTATATATATGTCACCGTAAGATTGTAAACATCGTTATATTACAATCTATCTAGTAAGATTGTAAACTA
This sequence comes from Amphipyra tragopoginis, assembly GCA_905220435.1. NCBI lineage: Eukaryota > Metazoa > Arthropoda > Insecta > Lepidoptera > Noctuidae > Amphipyra > Amphipyra tragopoginis. The sequence continues at coordinate 11,835,185 of HG992005.1, read as the reverse complement.
TCGATAGATTGTGAACCGTATCATTATGATTGCAATTTAACGCATCATTTTTCGCTTGATTGTAATCTATCGATGGGAAGCGGTCAAATTGTGAACCGGCGTAGGACGGAATGCAACTCGCGCTCTGATTGGTTGAACGGTATGTGCCCCCGCCACCCCGGCCACACGCCATATTTGTTTGTTATTTCGTTAGTTGTCGAATGTAAACAACTATGTTTTCGTGATTATAAATTGATTTTGTCTTGAAAATAACTTATATCTTTCGAATAACTTATATAAAACTGTTGTGAACCTAAAAAAATATCTGTGATTAACCCAAGAAAAGCAGTTTGAATGACAAATCAACGAATTAGTGTTTGTTTCGCAACATAACCTAAATGACATGAATCGTTCGCGTTTTAATATTTTGATGCTTGTGAACTTAAGTGATCTCATTAATTAAGTGAAACCAGACCTGGGAAATCATTGGTTTTGGAGATATTGAAGGTCAAAGTACACATTTTTTTTTTAGTTTTTTCCAAAAACGATTTCCAAGTCATAATACTAAACTTTCTTCCATACAAACATTATCAAAAATTTTAATTTTTCTTAACCAATTCGCATTTGAAGTTACAAAAACGCGATGAATAACAAACGCACACGACCGCATTGGCTCGGCTGTGTGGCCGCTGCACGCATGCAAACGCGCGGCATCGCCACAACCATACTTTGCGCGCTACAAAAAAAAGCGTTTTTTTCTTGCCAAAAAATAAAAGTCGTTTCCCAGCAATTATTTTTGGTCAATGTAATTTAGTTTGATGTACAGAGTGCGTAGATTTTGGCTATGTGATGGGTCTTTTTACACCCTGTATGTAATATTATTCAGTGTCAATTAAATATGAAGTTGAATTCGGACTCACTTAAGTTATTTTGTGTCATAACCCCATTGAGGTTTAACTTTTGCATGTTATTTCACATTTTATGTTAATTTAATGGGTCAGCACAAAAAATGACATTTAATTTGGCATGCGATGGGTGTGTAAATGGTTGTTTAATATTTTACTCGTTTAGGGACGAGTCGGTTGTTTTATCACAAAAAGAGGTGTTTCACACAAAAATAAAATTCAAAAATTTCGCCGTCGTCATCCCCCTTCCTTTTGGTTGAATTTGGTATGAGCGTATAAAATCCACGGGTTTGATGTTATTATATTTATTTGAAATTCCATTTATTTTGTGCGTTTGTGATTCATAATGGGACAGATCTTGCTGAAATATAATGATGTAATTTGACGGAGCCGAAGATTTTTAAGGGTGACTGTAGTTTTGTTTCACCGCCAGTTTATTGAGTCCAAATTAAAATATTCTGTACCGAAACCTCTTAAGCGTGAATTACATAGAAACGGCATAAGGCGCAGGCACGGCGCAGGCGCATCGCTTTCATACATTTTGTGCGAAAAAAATTTGAAGCGGCACGAAAAATGTATGAAAGTGACGCGCCTGCGCCGTGCCTGCACCTTATGCCGTTTCTATGTAATTCAGGCCTTATACACTTGGTTTGAATGGTTCGCAGGAAGGTACTGTCAACATCAAAACTAAATGATGATTGTACAAAGTTTCAACAGTGTTTTATAAAGGCTTATTATTTTCCAGGTGACTAATAACTTAAAAGGCGACTAAGTGTTTGCAACTAATAAAATGAGGCGAGGAGCTATAAATAATGACTTGGCGACTAATAATGTTAGCAGGGTGGTTAAGGGGAATCCCGACATGGATAGGTTAGGTTCGAAGGGGATGACGGGGGCTAGAGTGAGCGAGCGAAGCGAGCGAACGAAGCCCCCGTCATCCCCTTCGTGTTAGGTTTCTTTAAACCCTGCAGACAGAAATAGGAGCCCCGCACAGCGGCGCTCCGTCGACCTAAGCTCCTTCACTGTAGCTGCCAACCTATTATTTTTGCTACCCATTTTAATTATTTTTAAAACCCCCTGCCTGCTTAAAATGCTACTTCACTGTAGCTGCCAACCTATTATTTTTGCTACCCATTTTAATTATTTTTAAAACCCTAAATCAGATTAGTTTGTCGCCGCGTTATATACATGCCTTTTATAAATGTAAACTTGTTTTTTATTAATATTATTTTGTAAATAAACAGACAACTCTTTATTAGTATTATTAAAATTATCAAATAATCTTTACACGCATAATTGAATTCAAAGTTTCAAAAGAGGTTTTGCTGTTGCCTGTATTGCTGTGTAAATTAACTACGTGTTAAACGCAGAGCTCCTTCATTCCTCAGTACAGCAGTGCAATTCTATAAAAATCTCACCTTGATCGCGACTGTCAATTAGACACTTGTCGTGACACAGCGTGGATAACAAAACTACGCGTTATTGATTATACTGTCGATTATCTGTGTATTATTTGCTTCTATTATCCATACTGTGACATTCGTTCAACCGTCGATATTGAGGTGAGTTTCTTACAGAATGACACTACAGTTCTTATTGAGTTAGGCGAGGTGAAACGCCAATTTACTTGGTAAAATTATATCTACCGGCTTATCCAATTGTCAATACAGAAAAGCTAAATCCTGTTATATCAAAAGTTATCGGAAATTTATCAAATTCTTAAAAAGGAAGATAATAAAAACCAACATTTCTTTTAAAAATCCATTTAATGATGAGACTAAATAAATATCAATCGTCATTTTAATTTATATTTACAATTAACTATCATATTTACATTTCGATCAGAGTATTTACAATAATCGTATGTGTACAAAATAATGATTATCACCACCAAGAAAATGTACACCCATCTATTTTAGAAACCGTCCACAACACCAACAAAACTACCTGGCTGAATGTTCTGTCTGTAATTTTGTAAAAAGTATTTACATTTCTTCAAATAAATATTTATAATTGAATGGCAAACCAAACTAAACTTAGGCGGGTGATGAATCCAATTAGCCTTGATATAAGGTAGCGCTCCGTGATAAGCGCAGCGGGCAGCGATGCGGATGAGGACGAACGCGGTGCGCGCTCATCCGCCATAACGCTTGACGCGACGACGATGCGACGACCGCTGGAACTGTCGCTTCTTGTCTCGTCCGCTGCCGAAACGCTACTAACTTCTGGAGGCACGCAGTTAGGAGGTTTCTCCTGCTACAAAAAAAAACATTTTCGTCGTTAGTCCTAAATAATTCTTTACCCTACGGTAATTTATGTAATTTATTCGTCGCCGATAAAGTTAATACAATAATAGGCATTCGAATATTTTTCTGTTAAATAAGAAATGTGGTATTTTTTTCTAAAACAACAATGTCGTTCGTGATGGCACGATACTTCTCTACATAATGTGATAAAAACTTGAACACTTCCGTCATATTTTCCTTTGTCTGAAAAGTTATTTATGCTAAAATATTAGGCCGCAAGTGGAAAATATTCATGAAAAATAACAATAGGGAAAGGTTCTTTTAATTATTATTTTCAGGGTCTTACCGGTGGTTGAGTAAAGTTGACTTTTTCTTGACATCTCCGGGACTGGTGAGCGATGCATGCAGCATACGCAATCGCGTGAGGGATATAGCTCTGTTCCACTACCCCCGCAAACAATATTGTCGCCATTGGACCTAGGTAGCAGCAATATTATATGATTAGAACATTTTTTTATTTCATTTCTAACATTTTCTATAAACAAAAGTTTTACCTAGAGCGTAAATAGGCACATCTTCTCCACCATGGGTAGCCCACTGCCTAGGCACTGCAGCAGCATGAACAGCATCAGCAGAAGCGGCAGCAGACGCTGTCGTATTTGGTGGCAAAGCCCTGGGTTCCGAATGTCCAGGTCCAGTGCCGTAAAGCAAAGTAGTGTACCGCAGTCCATCAATATCTGAGGCCACTGTATCCGCACCTAAGCAAATACAAAACATACTTGAAACTTTAAAGTACTACGCAAATCTCTTAATCTCTAAATAAATGCTCCTAAAGCCGAAAAACTCCGTAGTTAAGCAATCTTTAATTAATTTTCTGAACTCTAAGCTGCAATTTCGACGGCGAAGCCAATAACCATCAATGTGGTTTAGAGGATATCATGTTAACGAAAAACGTTTGGCACGCGACTCCATTTAGGAACTTTTGTACTCTGTGCCAAATGTCGCTTGTTTCGATACGTATTTGGCTACGCGTTACACGCATTTCAACTTGAATATTAAATAGAAAATTGGCTCAAAGGGGAAAGGAATATATTTGAATTTTCTGTTTAGACTGTTACCTAAAACGGGATGTCCTCTCGGCGTGGCCTGCCCGCCAAAAGTCATTACATGACCGTGATCCGCGGTGACTACGATCAAAGTTTCGGCGGGATTAACCCTCTCTAATGCTGCCAACAGTGCGGTTTCCAACTCCAAAGTCTCGTCAAGAGCTCTATATGGATTGTTGTAGTGATGAGCGTGGTCTATTCTTCCACCTATGCACGAAAACAAGAATATTTAAATACGATTTCATAGATAGATAGATAGATATATTTCATTGTACACTAAAATAAATAAAACGGAATAAAAAATATTATTATTAAGAATAGTACAAATGGCGGTCTTATCGCTTATTAATGGTGTACTGAAAAATAGGTACCTATCAACATAAAAATGAAATTTTACTCAACATTAAGATGAATATAATTGTAACAAAAAGAGAAATAAACTGTACATTGAAATGTGATTAAATATAACATAAAAATATAGACTCACAATACAATTACATCAAAAGAGGATCGCCGGGAAATTAAAAATAAATTCTTACCTTCGATAAGGAGAAAAAATCCTTTGTCGTTTTTAGTCAAAATTGACAAGGCGGCTCGAGTCATATCAGCCAAGGACGGATCGTCCGCTTTCACACTGGAAGTCGCGCTCGCTCCCTCTTCCGCGTCCGCTACTGCTCCTCGCTCTGCGTTGAACTCCATATGCGAGTATTCGAACAGACCTGCATTGTAAAATGGGTAAAATATCCAAAAGTTTTAAGAATGATCGTTATTTTACTTTTTTTGCATTGCATTTAAATGAGGCACATTGCAGCGATTTTACAGCGTTAAAAGTTATGGTAATCAATGTAGGCATTGCTGCCGACTGATGTTGGAAAATGGACTTTAATGTCACATAAAACATGGCATGTGTCGGAAAATTTTAATATCATGATTGTCTGTAGCTTTTGCAAATCTCATAGGTTTTATACGTAGTACTCAAATATTTATTTATTTTACAACATACTTTAATTTACTCTTTTTAAGTGCAGTACTCTGATAAATATTTCGATTTAATTCGATAGAAATTTTAAGTAATACAGAAATGTTGATAATTTTAACAGCATCAAAAAGTGCATTTTATTCAGACTGTAAAATATTACGTGAACATTCGAATTACGTGACAATGGTAAATTCCTTTTATTTTAAAACGAGTACCTACCAACCATCTCGACAGTCCGGAGTGGGTGACAGATAAATTAAAATACTAAGAAGCGTGGTTAACAATACAATTTTTTAATTAAGGACGTTGGTAACAGCATAATCCATATTTGAAATGCAAATTCTACTTTATGTCGGGCGGGTGAGATTAAAAAGGATTTAAATAGGATTACACACCGCCGCACTGATCATAATGTAAACTCGGTAAACGTAATCTGGGCGAACGTAAATATTTCATAAACTCCGCGCAGCCGGACCGGAAGCATTAGTGGCCCAACTTTTCTTCAGCCAAATGCTGACTTCCACCCTCCTGTTATGTCTCCTATATTAATTTTCCACGGGAAATTCATTACTCTTATTGTGTCCTGATCTTTCCGTATCCGGAGAAAGTTAAGTACTGCTTTAAAAGCGGATTTGCTTTGAAAAATTCTTAGTAGAAAACTTAGTAGAAAACGGTGGAATTTTGTTAAGGAGATCTGAATTGACTTGATTTAACAACAATAGTTTCAACAGAGCGTAAGAAAACTACATATTCAAGAGAACAATGGATAGCAAAAACGTTCAAGCAATATCTGAATTAAAATAAATCAGAATACCTTTTTGTATATCACTTCCAACGCAACAATGGGTTTTATCTGTATAATGTTTTTATCTCGTTATATTGTACGTATTAATTAATACGTAGCGAGGAAACATTTATTATTTTATCATGCAAGTAGAGCTGCTGTGAAATGAATTAATGTCTTGTATAACGAAGTATTCGAACTGCTTTCGCATTTAGTAGTTTTAGAAATTTCTTCCGCGTATTTTTAATTACTTCTCTGAAGCATATACCAAAGGAAGTGATGGAACAAAACTGTTCATTTAGACCTTTTAAATTATATTCGTTCATTGTGTACGGGCTTAAAACAGGGGTCACCCAAAACAGGCTTTGTGGGTACTCAAATTGCTGAGTAAGCTTTAACCCTTAAACAAACCTAACAAAGCACACAAAAGGGTCCAGTTTCTTTAATATTCTAACCGGTAGGTAAGGCGTTTTAGAAAATTTGTATAAAAACGCAGTTTCATAAAAGTAATGGCTCTTAAACTGTGGCTTCAAGCCATAATTTAAAGACATAATAACGAGTTTTTAGGTAGTTTTCCCGGAAGTAAAAGTTAAATGTAATATTTCCGTGCGCTAATAACGCCGAAGTTCTATATCCATTAAAATCTGAGGATGACCTTTTGATATTTACAACCTTGATGTAAATAAATGTTTATTATCCCGAGTAAACAGAACCAACAAAACCGTTCCACTAGTTTTCCGCAAATATTTTTATTTATCGGTTGCGATTAACACTGGTTCGGCACCACGAAAATAAACAAGCATATTTTCAATATCGAAAGAGCTCCGGCAACCCTTCGGTCTGTTTATGGTCTCACATTTCACCCTGAATGTATAGCGTATCATGATTTATATCTCCATTCTCATCTAGGTAGTAAACAGACCTTGCCAGAAGATTGACTTTTTCTTTGCTATCAGCTACACCAGCTATAACATTCCGATCATATTTTACTTCAATATTCTGACCTTGGCATGAATTATGTAGATCGATGCCGTCTATTGATCACACCAGACTTCTTGCCTCATTTTTTAGTTCAGAATTTTCGGAATGACGAAGTATAGGGAGCAGATGTTTGTCTACAAAGTTTTGCTTAATCCCCTACAAGCGAAGCTTAAAGTTATTTACTAAGGCTGGTGTTCCCGAAAATTAATTTCCTGGTTAACCAACGGTTTACCTAAAAAATCTGGTACATTTATCGAGCGAACGGTTGTTTAACCAGATAATTATTGTTGGTTGATGAAGCAATCTCTATGAAAACAATCACGCTCCGTTTATAGACTAACCGACCTTTTAGACTTTACAGGAAACCATTTTCACACTTATTGGAATGCATAGAGAACGCAGACACGTTTGCATAGTACTTAAAATTGAATGTTCGGGTCAAATGGTTCTGAATAGAGGAGCGCTTCTGGGATTCCAGCGTCCATCTGCGAAAATAACTTTACTGGGACCGCACTATTTAAATTATGATTTATTGCTTTTAAATAAGAGCGCTTTCGCTATGCGTTTATGAATGGAAGCAAATTCTGCATTTGTAACAGTAGTGTCATCAACTCATCATACATTTAACAAATGTTGATCTTTTATTACATTAGTTTCTAGATTTTTAATTAAAAGTTTTTCAAGTGGAATATATCCAGACAACACAAATATTTGTGTCCGCGTGGAAGTCAAAAACCAATATTGTGTCGCATTAACTAAACTTTTTCTTGAAAACTTTAAATTCTCATTTGATTGAGCGAACCGATTAAGATGAAATGAATGTTATTCTGAGTTACGCACAATATTTTTCTATAGAAGTCAACCGCATAGTCAGTATTCTTTACGTGATGCTTGCACAAACACACTAACAAGCAGATAAACACAAACATTCCAAAAGTGATCGAAAATGGTTCTATTGGTTATCATTTAACAGCCTCGCAATTTTTATTTTAAATATTTCCAATTTACAGACACGCCATGTCTACGGATTTATTATATGTAGTAGTAAACTCACCTAACAAATAATCCACTGTTCTAGGATCCAACTTTGCAAGTTGTTCTCTCGTATGAATGTACTGAGCTCTCAATCGCCGCCTCTTCTTTTCTCTTGCCCAATCTTCTGCTAGATTTCTTCCATCTAGTCTTCTTCCCTCTCGATTTGGATGTTCTGGATCTGGAGTTACAGTGGGCAAGAAATGTCTTCTTCCCCCTCCCATAATCACCTTTTCAAAAACAAATGGATAAACATTATAAAATTGATCTAACGGTAGTATTTTTTCAGGAAACCGAAATAATAAACGAAATTCTTCACATTTCATAAATGTAACATAATCAAAACAGAGTTATATTTTTCCAGAAAGGATAACAATAATAGAAACATCACTCAAATGACAAGAGTTGTCAGAATGTTGTTATGTACGTTAGATAATGATACTTTTCATATTACAGCCAGAAGGGTTTAGTCTAAATTGTTCCATCGGCTACCCAAGTTGACGACTCTCTTTACTTTACTTCATATTAAAACGGTCAAAAACATTGTACCTACTCGAAATATTTCCTTCAAAATTATACCCATTCACCATTGAAAATTATTACTGCAAGTACCGAACAAACGAAAGGGATCCTATTAAAATGTGCGGTTTATTTGCAGTTGTGCTGTAGCAGTGCAGATTGCTGCGAAGAACGCAAAAGCGGTCACGTCCTATAAGTCATAAAAGCTGTTCGTACTGTATATTTAATTAAATCTTTGAAGCAGTTGTAATGTTAAATAAATATTAGCCTGTAACTGTCCCACTGCTGGGCAAAGGCCTCTTCTCATACAGAGAAGGAACGAGCATTGATCACCACGCTTGCTCACTGCGGGTTGGCGATTTCAGAACATTAAGTCCAGGTTTCCTCACGATGTTTTCCTTCACCGTATGTCAGTGGTGTCTTAGATTAACTAAGAAAGTACATATGACATTAAAAAAGTCACATTGGTACATTGCCTGGGTTTGAACCCGCAACCCCGTGCTTAACAAGCGGGTCTGTAACCTCCGGGCCACCACGACATTTTGTAATGTTAAATGCTTCATGTACATTTTAACAACATTAAGGAGGATGGGCGTTTTGGTACTCATGTCCAATCAAAATGAATTTACCATCGTTGGATAGCTCTTTTCAAGAGTACAAAAAACTACTACAGCAACGAACCCGTATCAATCGTCCGTTTTGAAATATAGTCTTCAGAAGATACTGGATATTCAGTTCGAAATAGAATTGAAAAAAATCATATCGCCGGTTTCGCTTGACCGATTTTGATGATATTTGCACAGATTTTGAGCTAAATAAAATTCAGTTACCGGATGAACTTCACAACAAAATCGGTTTAGTATTTTTTCAGTTAAGGGTGATCTATCTATTAAAAAAATCGGACGCGTTTTTTTTTATGCCTAAAAATAAAAGTCGTTTCCCAGCAATTACTTTTGTTCAATGTGATTTAGTTTGATATACAGAGTGCGTAGATTTCGGCTATGCGGGTCTTTTACACACTCGTCTACACACTGTATACTTACATACAATAAACGATGAAACTTACTTTGAACTTGTTTTATTTACCTAGATAATGAAAAATATTAATAATAATTATTGTAATACCATGCCAAAATGGAGAAAAATCTTCGATCGGACAGCGAATCGGGAATAGCGCCATGGTTATTCTTAATCTACACAAAAATACCTTTCCAACGGTGTATCGATCATTCCGATTGGAGCCAGTACCAGACTCCATACATTTGTGCCCATCATCCTTTCAATATTAAAATATAAAGTAAAATAAAAAATCGTTGTTTTATTTCTCAGTAGCAGCACGGAGTCTGGAATTGTGGCCGGTTGATAGCAATAGGCTCACTCTCTATTACATGGGCCTTCAACAAGACTCCGAAATGAGGGCGTACTATTTATACACCTCTGCCTAACCGTTCAAGGACTACAGGCGTGATGTGCTGTTATGTAGGTATGTATTAATATATATGTAGTTTATTTGAGTGTGTATACGGTATCTTATATGACAATTCCGAGAATAGTAGCAATAACGTTCATAATGCTTACTATTCCGATGTTATTGCTAGCTATGAAATACAAAACTTGTCGTTAGAGATATATTCGGGTCTAGCTGGTTATATTTTTCAATTTCGTGGACTTAATAATCAAATGAAACTTCCAATTTATCGCTCCGTTATACAATGTGTTACATAATTCCCCTTAAAAAAGAAAATATTAATCAAGTAGTCTTTCATGGTTGTTGTTATTTACCTCTCTGAGGAAATTAGGTAAGAATGTAAATAACTTTCTGGGTAGTCTACACTTTAGTCTTATGTTTTCAGGATTGCTTTTCAGTGATGATTTAATTTTAGGATTGGTCCAATTTTTTTTTGGCACCTACTTTTATTTTAAAATATTGCCAATAGACTCTTTACAAGAGACCTTTTAATCCCCTTTCGGCTTTAGGGGTATTTTTATAACACGTTGTATACGATTCACACATATTAACAATTTCAAAACATCAAATCAAATGTCGAGTAAAATTTTCCTGTCGTTGATTTCACACTATCCGAAGAGCTTGTCCGTATCTGAAGAACTTGTCCCTATCTAAAGAACTTTAGACGCTATCTAGCTTTACTTTTTTTACTGTTTCGTTTAAATCTTTATTCCCACAGTTCTGCGTCAAAGTGTAAAATGCATCAACAAAACATTTAAGCCAAAATAAACCACAGCTAAAATAATTAAAACGCGCAACCTCGCTACATCATAATAACCGCTGATAATCCTAACAACGCCAACCGAAGTGCTCGTATCTAATTAACCTCACTTACTAATTTACGAAAGGGCTTTCGTACAATTTCAGTATTCACTTTAATTCATCCCCCGGGAGCTATTAATAAAAATAAGAGTTTCGTTCTTTGTACTTTTTAAAAATTCAAACGAAAACTCTTCCTTTACTTTTTGAGCGGCATTGCAAGTTTCTGCCCTTAAGCCTTAATTTAACAAAACATTGCGCTGTATTTTGTTTCAAAAACATTTTCTGACATGAACTCTGCGAAATTAGAGCGCATTTTGCATGGAAATTATACTGTTAGATATGTAAGAAGATATACCTAAATTTTCTTATTTTGATGCTAATAAACGGACTTTTAATTGAAGAGAAATTATTGGACCCTTGTGAAGAATCAATTGCTTCTAATTTTACTTTTTGTCGTGTTCAACGATCTTTTAAATAAATTCCTATGGAAATAACTATGCGAATTACTAAAGAGTCGTTTGCCTTTCAACCAAGTTTTATGTTTCTTATGAATAATGTTTATTCACATCGTAACAAGGTATCGTTTTATCTACACTCTCATTGTCTCTGCTATGAATGGGTTTAGAGCACGCGTTTTTATCGACATTGAAAAGATAACAGCATTATGCAGAATGAATTAATTCTTATCGGTGTCACCATAAATATGTACTTACGTTTATACTTCTTCCTGGCTCATTCTCCACAAGCTGCATAGCAATATCCTTGCAGTCTTTTCTTACTGTGGGCGGTACTCTGCTGTCATCTTCCCAGTATCTGGAGGGCGCATGCGCGTACAACGCCGCAGGAGTTGCGTGAGTTATCCGTGCTGTCGTTACGATGCCACTGGATTTACCTGAACATTGGTTTTAGAGTTAAATGTAAGATCTTGACTATGAAGTGCTTGACTTGTGTGATTTAATACTTATTGGATATGAGTATTGTAACATTGATCTTAAATAGGTACATTGTCAAGATCAAAATTCCAACTTATTTCATTAATCTACGAAAATTTTACGACATAGAGGATCGCAAAATTTAATTATATGAATATGTTGGAACTGTCCTGAGTGGAGACCATATTATATTGGATTTAAAATTAAATATTGACCATCTTCTCACAAGGACATGATCAGTTAATCCAAATACGAAATGACGATATAAATATAAAAGAAAAGTATAACAATATGAATTCAATATCACTAAAAGAAATGCCCCAGATCGATGAAAGTGAAAAGGACCAACCGTAAAACGGACCCTAGCAACAGACCGGAATAAAAATAAAAACGCGATCATGCTAAAGAATACCTAAAATTAAGAGCATCTTTTTATTTTTCAGCTACATCATTCAAAAATATGCAAAAATATAATGCTAAATGGACTGAATATTTAAGAACCTTAAACAATGAAGCCTTGAAAGCCTTATTCTGTTTATGCTAAACTGTTTATATAACATAATAAACTTTGGTTTATGGATATGATCTTAGGAGTTTCGCAAGGAATGTGGTGTGCCGCGACGAAGTGAAAATAGTAAGGCTGCAAAATAATTTTGCAAACCGGTTTGAATGTAGGAATAAAATGTTGACTTCTCATGTCATTTTTCTTCGCTTTACTAAAATGAATTGTGTGGAATACATTCTTAATTATATTTTGAATGAAACAAAAGCAATCTTTGCGAAGTCTGCCGTTGTTTTTGAATAATAAGAAACATCTCACGACGACAGTCTTGAGAACGAAATGCTTCGTAAAATTCCGGAAACATGAAGAAATTACTTCACGCAAGTAACATAATATTGTAAACCGAATGAAAAGAAAACAAGCCGTGACAACTTTTGTAACGGTATATTGTTACTACAAAATATTTCATCAAGGACATCTTTATCATGATCCCCGAAATGTTATTAGCTTGACATGAGAGTGATGAGACACAACATTTTAAAGACAAGAAACGAATTTAATACAGTTTCCATAAATAAATAAAAATGAACCACTAAAATCACAATAGCACATTTCATGTCATATAAATAGATATGATAACATAACCGACATTCGTCCGCATACTTCCCATTGAGTGACAGTCATCGAGACGAATGCATCGTACCACATCGTACAATAGCACTCGACGTAACTGTTGTACCCATATTTTACAACAGAGGCGATAATTCATCATACACTGAGAATTTCTGGGTAGGTTCCTCTTAACATCAAAATTATGTTCTCAAAATTAATATATTCCAAATTATTTCATTTCAGTCCTATGTCATATCAGTATTTTGTCCTATTGAATTGAATACTTTTTTTCATTCTTCGGGTTTTTTATTTGTGGGATCAAAACCTGGTTCTTAATAGTAGCCGGAGTGCTGGTACAAGTTTTATTTACATTATTTTTAATGTGACTGCCAAACTTATCTCACAAGGCCGTGTCTCAGTTTCACATTGAATAGTCTGCATTATTAATTTTGTGTCTTATTTTTGTACTGAATATTCATTCAGAATTAATCTCCCGAAATGCCCGCCTACAACAGAGTTATAATTTCTCTAGTTGTCATGTTTGAACAAACTATTTGGTATAAATATAAGGACCAAACGACTTGATTCAATCCATAGTGATACATAACGTAGGTATATCACAGAGAATGTTGGAAATATTACATATTTGATAGAATGATTGAATCTATTTGTTTACAAGTACACTGCGTTCCCTTGGGTACATAATACCATTATTATTGGATAGTTTCCTTCTGAACGTAAAAGATACAGTTACGCCAAATTCCATACGGAGGGTTATAATAAAACATTGTTTTGTGACGTTACTCATATCATAAGTGACACAAACAGGTTCGCAGGGAAAGAAAATGAAGTCAAAGAAATACCGTTATCTGTAAAATGCAATCGTGTGGCTGGAAATTGAAGATGCTTCTGAGAAAATATTTATATCAACTTTTTGCAGGTTTCTGGATGTGATAGTTGAAGTACTTATTTCTTTTCGAATACCAGCGTATGAAGTAACGTACATTGATATCATTTCCATGTTATGATTTGAATGTTGTTTTTGGAAACTAAGAAGAATAAATGTAGATAGACAAATTGAAATGTAGATAGATGTAGATAGTCATTTGGATCAAAGCAATAGACTAAACTGTTCCGATATTTGTTTGTCAAGAATAGTAAACCTAATTTAAATTTTAAGTAATTCTGTCTTTGTACGTCTATAATGGAACTAAACTTAGTTACGTTTCCGGATACGGATTACGAAATCGGATGTACAGTAAAGTCTAACTACGACTATTTATTATATGACCCCAGCTTAAGAGCATAGCTTTTATAAAGCCTTGTTGAAATTGTTAACAAAGACTTTCAACTCTTATTATTTTCGAACACACCTGGGGGCTGATAATTTTAATCATTTTCGATACTTTAGATAGGTTTAGTAACAGATACTGCGTCGCTATTACTAATTACTCTCTCAATTTTTACAGACCTTCCATAAAGAATAGGATTATTAGAAAATAAATTGGACAAAAAAAAATTGTATGCAACTATATTATTGTACTTAGTCCGATACTCGGAAGTGTCGATGATCGATATTTTTATAAGGCTTGCAAACATAGTAGACTTTACCTTGAAATCTCTCGTTATTAACGCCGTGTATATTTTACGTGTTCATATAACCCTTTTCACAATCAAATAAATAGGAAGTACTCTTCTTACCAGCTTCATGTGCCCAGTCAACCAGGGAAGTGACTTTGGAGTTGATAGTCGAGGCACAATTGTTAAACCTGCCTCCTGCATCTAAGCCCAAGGTTTCGTATCTCGCCTTCACACCACAGAGAAGAGCAGTTGCGCAGGCTGAAGATTCCCCAGTTTGGGCATCTATGTTGTAAGTCTGGGGACAAAATAAAGTAAACTTTTTGGTGACAACCTTACAAAAGATAATTATCGATAGCTAAAACACAAATAAATGCACATAAACCATTTAAAAAATTACAATTGGTTGACTGACAAATTACTTATCCGTTGCAGAAATCAAAATCTAAAGGAGACCTACTAAGAATTGGTTCGATATCGGAAATACAAAGAGTATCTCGTATTTCTGATCTACTTTAAGTGAAACCTTAAACTGTAATGGTCAAGGTCCTGTCCAACGTAGTATTTCCAGAAACGCAGTTCATAAGTCCTCCAACGAAATGATTCGTGCCTAATAACCGTACAAGAACATTGCCACAATTACTACTTCTATCAAGAAGATAATAACGAAATTGCGTCGAGTGGTACTTCCAAATACTAAAGACCTTACTGCACCGTCATTACGTCATTCGAAGATAGGACTCTTTGGAAAATTGAGACCCAAAATTGTTATTACGACCACGCACAGCAGATGGGATGGTGATCGCAAAAGAGTGTTATTTGTTTGCAGGTAGCTGCAGTCCTGGGTCCTGGCTCTGATATAATCCTTTAATCGCCGTTTACGACACACATGAAAAACAATGGGACACTCTCATTCCGGGAGCCATACAGTAATAACTGTTATGCGGAGATACATGAACAGAATTCTCGTCAGATGATTGTTTCGTAGCGCGAGTTATAAGTAAACAAAAGAAAGTAGGTTACTATGACGTTGAGGGGAAACTGCAACTATCTACATAACTTATAGTAGCTGAAGGTATTGCATACGGAAAAGATACGATACTTAATAATTATTATATGAAAACTTCACTACATAGTATAAAACAAAGTCGCTTCCCGCTGTCTGTCCCTATGTATGCTTAGATCTTTAAAACTACGCAACGGATTTTAATGCCGTTTTTTTTAATAGATAAAGTGATTCAAGAGAAAGGTTTATATGTATAAAACATTGCACCCGTGCGAAGCCGGGGCGGATCGCTAGTATATTATATTTCCTTCTTGTATTTTTTTTTGTATCTTACAGAATCTGTTGACATCGGTCGGTATCTTCTGATATCTATAAAAGATTAATTGTCTACGCTATGTATGTGAGTCCATTTATTTCTATGAAGATTGATATAGTAAGATATGCGCTCAGATTTAGATATCTTATAGTATCTGCACCGTGTGTGACAGCCTTACGTAACTACAATATAGAACTACTCGTAAACATTCATTGCAGGCTTTCCTCAAAGACCGTTACAGTGAACGATGTTGGGAGGATAATACTGTAATCCTTCAATTTGTTACCGAAATATTGATTTGTGATGTAAGTTAGATGTTAGAAACTTATAACTTTTAATTTTTCTTAGGTTGTTCCTGTAAGTAGTATGTAACAGTCGGTGTAAAATATTGTGTTAATGTAATAAATAAAAAAATATGAAGCGCTTGGAGATAGCAATTGCTTGTATCTTTATGTAAATCGTTTTGTGGAATTTAATAAACATAACTAGATACTTATATTTTTCTCAATTCATCCAGAATTGTTTTATAGGTACACTTTTTATCATCCTCAGTTTGCATAATTGTATTATTGCATCATGACAGAATAATAATAATTAGGGGCATGTGCTTTACCCGTGGACGATTTCCAGAATTACACAAAAAAGTATTTTTTTAAAAAAAACCTCATTCTTTTATCATGAAATTATTTATCGTACGGCTTAGTAACTAATCAACTCTTAATAATTATCAGTCTCAAATGCGATGGCAAAAATAATTGCTCAGAAAATTAAAGATTTTCAAAAACCCTTATTTTGTCCCTAGGTACAACTTACAAATGTACCTATGGACAGCATAAATGTACTTATGGACGGTAATGTACCTGTAGACAAGCATTTAATATAGCAAAAAAAAAAACAGGTTTTCGTAGTGATAATTCTGGAAAACGTTGTCGATAACATCGAAACCATCCTATACCATCCATTTTGTATTGATGCCAGCTTTTAAGAGTATTTTATTTATTTTTTGCACAGAAAACTGGTAGGCAAGTTCCCGGACTTGTTTGGAATCTAGACCCATATGCATGTAGGCTGCCTTTTCTAAATATTCACGTAACATAATTTCTTCACACCTTTTATACGTCATTCTTCAATAATATAACGATAAATCAATCTAATAATTAATCTATAGTTTTTTCATTGAGATAATGATCTCATGATAATATTTATTGAGTTGAACATATTTCAAAATTGTATATTTTGTTATTTTGTATTTTTCAGACACCCTACGAACTAAATATCCACTTTTGACCTCTATAACTGCTTTGGAGAGAGTGTCTGGACATATTTTATCCCGTTTCACTCCGGTTTTACTACGAGGCACTGAAAAAAAATCTAAATAAATGTAGTAATTTGTCTGTGTAAATGACTATCCTCAGGTACAACCGATATTATGTACCTATGGACAGTCCACAGGTACATTCATTCCCCCGTCCACAGGTACAAATATTAAGACATAACCTACAAAGGGTTAAATCTTTCTACAGGGCATTAACAGAATCGCAGAATGGTCCTTGTTTCAATGAAAAACAACGAAGTTCTGTATATCATCTACAATTACACTTCTAGTTTAAGTTATCTCCCAAAAAACACCTTGAAAATGTACAAAAAAACTTACTTTTTCAAATAAAAATGTTCAACAGCACATCACAACAGATTTATCACTGACAGCTTAGTGACAGTTAGTCAGTGTTGCCATTCGTCAAAAAAGTTTATGAATTCGTTCTAACTGTGAATTTACGCCGTTTGGTTTTTGAAATATTGGTAGTGTCCATAGGTAAAGCCGTCCATAGGTACAACACTTGACTTATTTAAATTCGAATTAGATTAAAGTTCTCAAAGGGGCCTCTGCGCGTTGGACCTGTGTCCCCGTGTATGCCTTCCAAAGGACCGGACATCTTCCGCACGGAGGATGAACCGTGATTTAAAGAGAGATTATTTAATATTAATTTTATAATCTCTTTACGCCTTATTACAAAAGATGGTCTAAGAAAAACCTAGGTTTTAAAATAGCCCTGTCTCTTTTTGTTATATGACACAAGAAAGTGATGGGTATATTTTAAACCTGGGTTTACCTTAGTCTTGGTTTAAACCATCTTTTGCAATAAGGGGGTTTAAGTTCACGGCTCATCTTCCGTGCGGAAGATGTCCGGTCCTTTGGAAGGCATACGGGGGACACAGGTCCAACGCGCAGAGGCCCCTTTGAGAACTTTAATCTAAAATGGGATGGAGCACCAACCGGGGACTATCCACGGCTGCACTATTAGGGTACAGTCATGGACCGTCTCAGGTGGGTGCAAGACTGTTGTAAAATATAGTGAAAAATATCTGGTCTATGGGAAGGGGTGTTTAATGGGCTAATTTATTACTAAATTAATATTACGTTTTTTCTGTGTAATAAAAAATTAAAAAACAATATTCGCTTTACAGACAGAATTATGTTGATGGGGAGTTTGGTGAGCCGTTTCTTCATCACAGCATAAACACTAGGAAGCGGTGAAGGGAGGACTTTTTTGTGGGCTGTCTATTGTAAAATTGACGTTCAAAAAGAAATAAGTAATTCTAGCCTATCTTGAATAAATGAATTTTGAAGTAGATACCACGAAGCAAATGCTTCGTGGTAGATAGGTACTACTCTTTCCAAAATTTAACAAGATTTCCATAAACAAACCTTAAAAGTGTTCTCGTAAACGGGAAGCAAAAAAAGAAATAAGAGACAACTAAGTACAAAAAATTGCTCTCTGAAAATTGACCGGGAAAATTAGCAAAACCTGGTAATAAAGGCACATGAACAGATAAAATAAAACGGCGCGCTATATTCGCTGTTTAGCATGTTATCGTTGATGATATGTATTATGCATGTAGATTTTATACGTTCCTTCAATTGTATCAACTTTGTATGAATTTAATCAATTCAAATTTTGGGCTTGTTACATTGCTAAACCAATCTGTGATGATGATCGTTTCGTTCATACGACTGTCATAACAGAAAATGGGGTAGGTTAATACATTTTTTTCATTAGGCACCTCGATAATTTTATAAATAACATTAATAACAGTGAAAAACTAATAAAATAATATCGTTATAACTAATACGTGAACCACGTAGACTGTCGTACCTTTTTTTTTGTATTTATAATAAAAGAAGGGGAGTGGTACCTAAGTCATTTGAAAGGCACTGTTCCATAGATTTGCACAAAAAATCATGTGTGTATGTAACTGTTAAGGCAGGTAAAATAATGGGGTCTACCTTTTATAGCAGAACTTTTTACGTCATAATATTGTTTTGCATAACAACGGATAGCATAAACTTCATTTCGCAGAAAATCATTTCGCATACACTCAGTTGTCATACATTCAAAACTCATAATTTTGTTAGTCAGAATCATCTTTAGGCATAATGTTTATATCCATAATAATTAAAAAGCAGAAACATCATATCGCAGAAAATTCACAGTCAGAATCGTCTTTTGGCATACATTTTATATCGATAGCATGCATGCAGCATGCAAGCAGGCATGCAACATGCAGCAGGCATGCAGCATGCAAGCAGGCATGCAACATGCAGCAAGCATTGTTTCTGTCACGGCTCCGGCGCTGCGGGGTTTGGGCGGCGCCACGCGAGCTTATCGTCACAGATGGTTTTAACGCTCACCACCGCAGCGTCGGCTTGCTGGCCGGCTTTGCCGGCCAGCCTCAGCCGCGGTGGCGGGCCTTCAAACCACCTGCTCCTCAGCTCGCGGGCCGCCCTACCCCTCCGCGCCTACGCGGGTTTAAATTACACTCTAGGGGTAGGGCAGACAAGACTGCGTAAAGTCGGTTTCGCAGCGATTCGTTTCTGTCACAAAATTTTGCAGCACAACGTATTGACTATTTATGACACAAATTTAATTTAATATTGAAAATGCTACCAATACATGCTATATTTAGAACATTCTATGTCACTTTTGCAGACCATTCGATTTTAAATAGGTACATTGCACGTAGGTTATCTAACCATTCGACAGCATAAATTTACTTTATTTAAATTATCAGTTTTATTCCATATATTATAAGTTTTTGATGTTTTGAACACTAATTTTTACAAGAAGATACATCTATTTTAATTTTTGATGTTCAAATATGCACCCATACCAAATAATCGTATCTCTAAATAAATGTTATGCTAAACAAAATTATGCATAATATTAATTATGGCAAAGGTAATTATGCGAAACAAAATTCTGCCAAGATAAAAGTATGCCATTGTAAATTCGGACACGTAAATATTCTGCCAAACAAAAGTTATGCTAAATAATTTTTATGCCTTAAAAATACCTATTCGATTAAATAAGATTATGCCATGTGAGTTATGCCAAATAAAAATCGGAGTATCAAGATTCTGCCAAATAGAAGGAACCCAAAATAATGATTGAATTTCGACCACAAGTGTAAAAGACATACTTAACAACAAAATCGTTTAGGAGTGATTCTATCATTACAGTTATAGCTAATAATTATCAGTATGTCCGGATTGCGAGCAAGGTAAATGTAGTAAATAAAACCAATATAGACTCTCCACCACTGAGAGTACTTGTATTTGGGTATTAGTAACATGAACTAGATCACAATATAATTCTATTACAATTATTACAAGATCATAAAATAAGGACAAGCTAGTCAAATATAACTAGATACTTATCAGTCAGACTTCTTCAGCTGATGAACACAGAATACTCCGATTGTTTTTTTTTTTCTCTATTTGACTGCTTTAGATGGTCTGGGTCACGGACCCCTTCTACGTAACCGGGCAGTTATTGGTGAGACCTGAAGTGTCTCCAGCCAATAGGGGGGAAGTAAAATATTGAACCTAAGCTAACTACTTGTACTACACTAACATTATGACTACCTGCAACAACAGCACTAAGGGCGACCCCTAGTGGGACTCGGACCTCGGCCAGCTTGATGACGGCTGAATTATCGGTGTGAACTCCGCCTCGTCGAATAACCACGGCCTTTATAACATCGGGTAGGTTGATCCATATCGACGACTACCTTCCTTTGTCAACATTGCCCAGCGCTACCCGTTAACACAAGCGATACTACGAGTAGTATTTAATAAAATGCCCAAGTTGTAAAGCGATTTAGCCCGGACATTACCAGATTGTTACAAAATTACAGACGCGTGACTCTGCTCATATATTTTGTACCTACTAGTCTCCGCACACCGTTGCCGTATCCGCTAGTCTGCTAGCTCTAGTACAAAATGTACGCGCAGAGGGAAAAGGGGCGAGCGTCAAAAAAAAAATTACAGAAAGAAGATATTTGATTTTGTGCCACCACTATGTACAGTATATAGAAAAATAGAAAAAAAACAGGGGATTTCCATAAAAATAGATACGAAAAAATTACAATTATACGCCGTGTAGGGCCGGACGTAAAGAATAGTACTACCCCATCTCTTTCCATGGGTGTCGTAAAAGGCGACTAAGGTATTCACTAGAGGATGGGCAGCAGCGTTCTCTGAGTATTTTAACAACCGTACTGCGCCAACCCGCCTGCCAAGCGTGGCGATTATGGCAAACCCCCCCTATTAGGGGAGGCCTATGTCCAGCAGTGGACGTCTTTCGGCTGAATCATCATCATCACAAATAAATTAATTTGAAGAAGAGTACTCTTGTACTGGAATTATTATTTGGGCACGTTTTTTTAATATCCCTGTTATCTGTTAACCCTTTTTTTCTGGTAGCCATGACAGTTGTGTTTGACATTGACATGAGTTTGACAACTTTGACAGTCATAAACCTATCCTTCCATCCTATGACATGTCAACAGTTGTCAAAATGACATTTCACATAATTTCGATCCACCATATTTTTGTGTTGTCTTGCTCTCCTTGACCAAGATATCTTGAATGTACAATTAAACGAAGTAAAATTGTAGAAAATTAACATTAAAAACGGTTACTTTATATAGCTATATTTACATAGAGTGTACATGGTGCTAGCCCAGGCTCCATACATTTCTGAAACATCTCCTATCTTATAATGTGCGGCCGGGTTCAAATTGTTCACTAGGCAGAGAAAGTACTAAGCTAGCGATGACGTAATACCTCAAAACTTCATAGTTACTTACTTCCCATCGCTCTGTACTAGGTCTGCATCGCGCGACAAGGACAAAAAAGTTTAATGCCCTCCGTTCACACTCCATTTTTAAAGTCGATATTAACAATTCGGTACATGTAAAGTTTTTTTTCTCAATGTTAAGCTATTTTAAGAAACTAATTTGAATATTTTTGTTTACTACGCGGTAGTTTTTTTAAATTAATTTCTAAACTTTTGTAAGTGATCCTATTCTATGACGTCACTGAATAGATTTGATGTTGATTTCTTTTACAACATTTAGTTAGAGAGTTAGTTTTTAGCGTTGATATAAAATTTAATTAAAATTGATATTCTGAAACTTGTCTTTATGTTGAATACTCTGAATCGAACGTATTTAACGAAATTTAGAGGTCATATAGATGTAAAAATCTTCACCATCTTATAATTTCAAGAGCTGGAAATAGCAGAATAAGGTTTAAAAAACTAAAGTTTCAAAATGGTTTTGGAATCAGCATACGTTAACTTTTACTTTACATACCGAATTGCCTCCTTTCTTTACGTTCCTTCAAATAATATTGGTGATCTCAGTTAGTTATTATAAATTGGCTACGTGTCTGCTCCCACGGAAAGATAAGTGGTATTGATGCGTATAGGAAGCCATATGACGAATTAGTAAAATGATTTTTCGAACTACAACAATAATTATGATTCTCACAATTTTGCTACAATAAAACAATAACAGCGTATGCCTGGACAGAATTTTCTGCTTTAGGTACAGAAGGTTCTATCCCATGATTACATTTTTCATTCATATTTTTCCGTTAAAACCCTGAATTCGAATTTCCTGTAGGTATCATGATAACTTTGACGGTATCCCCTTTAGCGGGTTATGGCGGTTATTAATTATTATTAAGTAAACACCAAAACATTAAACTTGTAAATGCGGAAACTACAACGTTATTTTTACTTTATGCGAAAACCGAGACACCCCAACCAGATTTTCATCAGAACTGCCTGAATATGTGTTTTTTTTTAGTAAATCTCCAAGTTACACCTTAGTTTATGTCGCGTTAAGTTCGCTAAAAAAGTGTGAAATGCCTGAGATGTGCTATGCAGGAGTTGTCTAATACACGGAAACTGACCGAGCGGACCATTTCAAGCCTCAAGGTGTCTATTCCCGTCAATTGTTATGGGTAGAAACCTACTGAAACAAAATTGAAATTTATGAAAAAAAAAAAAAAAACAAAAAAAAATGTGGTGTAAAAAATATGTCAATCGATTCTCCTAGTGATTCTGAAGAAACTAGTTTCAGGTTTCGCTACTAAAACTAACCTTGTATAAACCATACTTTTGCATGACAACTTACACTTGCTCCACTATGTTTGCACTCATTAAAAATGTTATACTTGCTAGCGGTTCACCATAGCCGTTTTATAACAGTGTGGTAACTTAGTATAGTATTTTCCTTATAATCCCTACTAATATCATAAATGCGAAAGTAACTATGTCTGTCTGTCTGTTACGGTTTCAGGTCTAAACCGTTCAACCAATTTTGATGAAATTTGGTACAGAGATAGGTTAGACCTTAGAGAAGGGCATAGGCTGTTTGTCGCTGATGATTTTCACATAGGATGCGGGCTGCGTTCGATTTGACCGGACCGTAGGACGCAGAACGCATCCTGTGTGACAAGTCGTTATGTAAGCTTTTCAGTATGTTATGATGAGCGGTTTTTCTAACGTCCCATCTAACACTAAGGGAGCGGTGAAACAGCAGTGACGCTCTTCCAGACGTGACATTAGCGCTTCCCGCCAAAATGTTTGATAAAGTTTACTGTGGAATCCAAGTTATAATATATCCATAGAAGTAATATGTACTACGTATATCCCACCTAACATGAGTAGGACTTCTTAGTCTTACTAGGTGATAAAAAATGAGGCATTCCATTTAGCACACAAATTTGAATCACACCAAAGGAATAGGAATACTATTGGTGTGATTCGAATCGGTGCTATTCAAATTGGTGCGCTAAATAGAATGCCTCTTAAAAAATAACATTAAGTCAAAATGAGAAAAAAACATTGGCTTCATCATATAATCTTCATTGACGATTTCCTGTAGGAAGATTTGGTTAATTTAAGGTGCCCGTGTTTTTGCCGAAGTATTTTATATCGAATTTCATTACGCCTACAACGATTCACCGACGTAATCTTTGCCAAAGCAATTTTTACCGTAATTTGATTTCGCCGACTTATTTGGCCCCAAAAATCATTCAGAAATTTTGTTTTAGTTGAATACTTATTTGGCTACTGTTTAATTTGCCAAATAAGTATCCTCACAACATTATTTTTACACAAATGAATGTAATGTTAATCCGACTCAGCGCACCCCGACTACACGTGGTCAGACTCTGTCCTACCCCAAAAGTGTTATTTAAAAGCGTGGAGCCAGAAGCTCGCGAAGGAGGTCCTGAGTGGAACGAGTGCACGAGGCCGAAGCTCAGCGAGTGGGGGGAGGTGGCGATCGAAGCGAGTCGGCGACCTCCCGAGTGTAGCGCTGGTCGAGTGTGTGCGAACGGGTGACAAAGCGAGTCTTCTGGCGGAGCAAACCCAGAAACACTTGCATGCTTGCTTACTTTCTTGCTTGCATGATGGGAAAATGAGCCATCTAACAAGTGTAAAGTGGCCAATAATACAGTTGATTAATGAAACAGTAACCAGCAGACTGTTCGGCGTGACAAAAAGTTACAAAACATAATTAGGGACTAATCATTCGGCGTTTTAATTATTCAGCGAAATGAAAAGTGGCGAAAGGTTTTTGGCCAGATAAGAATCGGCTAATAATATTTCGATATTCCAACAGAGAACCGTTAATTTAATTATAAACTTTAATGTTTTGCTCGATTGCTCATTAAGTTCATTCTTCCAATGTACCGGAAAAAAACCGGAATGTAAAGAAACCCTCAAACTTTTAATTGCTTTGCTGCAGGTACATTTGTAGCGAATCTCGGTTTGTATCCATCGAATTTTGTAAAATGATCGTACACTCATAAGGCTTTAATTGGAAAAGTATTAATGAAGCCCGTGAAATTAAACCTTCTCCAGCAGACATGACTCAATTAACTCTTCAAATGAAATAATACGGTCAAATTATGTAATTTATGAATACTGCGTCATACTTTTGCAAGAAGTAAATATTTAATTTCAATGAGAGTTTAATTTTGGATTTTAACTTTTAATGCCATATTTATTTATTTCTTTTGTCATGTTTTTATATTTGGATGCAACATAATGTGTCTTGACTACGTAAAGAAGTACTCGTAATAGATAGACAAACTCATTTTTACAAGCTTTTATTTAACTTGCAATGTTTGTGTGTTTGTTTGTTTAGCGCAAGTCTTGCAACTGAATTTTAAAACTGTTGTCCCCAACCGATTGAGTTGAAATTTTGCATACACGTCTAGTTTGAGTAACAATGCATGATTAGCTAAGTGACGTCATTCTAAATCCAACGGATTCCCAAAGATGGCAGACTAATTATTTTTTATGCACCCCCATGATATGGGTATCAATTAAAAGGATTTGCTGAGAAGAATACGAAAAAGAAATGACGTCACACTAAATTCAATATGGCGGACGCCCCAAGATGGCGGACAACATTTTCTTATCTACCATCATGGTATGGGGATCAAATGAAAGGGTTTCCTGAGAAGAATACAAGAATTACAAAAATTTATACATATAATAAAATCGTGTTTCTGGAACAATTAATTTTTTTGTGTCTAGAACTTATAAATTGTGCGGTAACGAAACCATAGCGCGATCTAATTCGACGCCAACGCCATCTAGGGAAGTAAAGATTAAACATATGTTTGCATGTTTGGGAAAGCATCACGTATAAAGAGCTGACCCAATGCTGTTGATTTTTATAAACATATATTGTGCTTATCTCCAAGTAACATATTTTTTTTGTTTCATTGCAATCGGTTCACGCAATCAAAAGATATGCAAATAATCAATGTGTTCTACATATTAGACTTGGCGTGTCTGTACATAGCAAATATTTTGAAAAAACATTGTGGGGTGTTAAAAGACAACCAAAAGAACCCATTTTTAATATTTTTGGATTTGTTTTTTGATTGTCTGTTTATCTGTTTGTCTGTTTATCTGTTTGTTTGTTCAAGCATCATGTAAAAAGAACTGACCCAATGCTGTTGAATTTTATAAACATATATTGTGCTTATCTCCAAGTAACATATGTTTTTTGTTTCATCGCAATCGGTTCACGCAATCAAAAGTTATGCGATTTTTAAGTTTTCTAGAAGAACTTAGCATGTATTAGTTTATTTTCAATAGATGGCGTTACGTGTATCAAATCATGTTGTGAGGAAATATATTACTACGAATAAATCCACAAATTATCTAATATTCATTGTTGAATTGGTACCTATTCTCAGTCTACGAAACGGCTAATGAAATGCTATCCTTAAGAAGAAGGAACTAAGCTTTTACAAAAAAAAAAAACGAAGATATTGTTAATTAGAATTTATTAGGTCAATTTCTTATTGTTGTTCACAATAAAATGAATTCATGATGTGGACTAATAGTAGGATTTTTATTCATTGAATGTTCGTACTTTTTGGGAATGCTGATGCCGAAAATAAGGTCCAAATTCAAATTGAAGTCGGTGGCCATAATTATTTGCAAGAAAGCACTCACCCAGTACTTTCTTCGAAATTTAGTATTTCGTAATCATTCTATCTACTCAATGCACTTTTTGGAATGTTTTTCTACATTTTATTTTATTTTGTTCATTATTGTCAGAACTATTCAAAGCCTGTCGCCGCCGTTTTATTAAGTTTATTTAATTGAGTTTTTTTAAGCTTTAGGTAAAATAGGTAAAATAGCTTTAGGTAAAAAATAGCAAATTTCACTCAAAGGAAACTTCATTTTACTTTTTTTTAATGTAAGAAATATTGCCTTTACTGATTTTTTTGCCTGAACCGGGAATCGAACTGACAAAGCTTTATGTACCATCCGGTATTATATTATGGCACCTGTTGATAGATATCTATAAGGTCAATAATAAGGATCAAATCTCTCCAACAAACACACTGTCTTAAATTGAAGGAAGTGCAAGAAATAAGAAGTAACAACAAATAAGTGTTTGAATTGAAATGTACCTAAGTTAGGTAGGTACTTAATGTTAGTTTTTATGGTCTTCCATCAATTTCAGGCACTATGTTTGTTGGAGCGATTTGATCCGTATTATCGATCATATCGATTGATGAAATAAAAATATAGATGATGTTTTTTCGCGTTTGTGTTGGTTCGATTTCCAGATCAGACTTTTTGAAAGCAGTACCTACCTATTTAACACTTATTAAAATTAAATGAAGTCTTCTATAAGTATTTTTAGCTGAAACTCTACATAAAGAAATGGTTCAAAAGATATAAGTGCCTTAGTGGGACACCTTTGTCTATTATTATTATAAATGGAATACAACATTATTTAGTTGCGACACAATGTTGTTTTCCGACTTCCACGCGGACGGAGTCGCGGGCACAGCTAGTATGTAAATAAACAAAGAATACAATATGTAATTTGATCTTGACACAAGTAATTCTGAGAAAAAATGTATATATTTTGTAAAATACATTAACACAGGAAAGTCTTGCGACAAGCTTTTATCCTAACTTCCTAACTAATATTATAAATGCGAAAGTAAGTTACTTTGTTTGTTTGTAACCTTTTCACGCCTAAACCACTGAACCGATCATCCTGAAATTTTGCATATACGTTGTCAGGTGTACAGATACGAACATAGGGTACCTTTCATCCCGAAAAAAAGCACTGTTCCCGAGAAAAACAACAATAACGTTCTTATGATAATAGATGGCACCACGTGTCTTTCGAATCATGATTGAATTATTGTACCTAACACAACCCGAATTGATTGTCAAATTCTAAACTAACGCGAGCGAAGCCGCGTTCAAAAGCAATAATGATTGATTGCTTGATTTAGTTTAAAGTTTCTTTTTATCTTATAAGAGCATTTAAATAAAAGCTTGTTTTTAAAATGTTTTATTACATTTATAGTGTGAATTCTCCTTATAGTCGTTCTCAGTAGCAGCTAATTGGTATGCCTATATCAGTAAATACTTTAGGCTGGTAACTTATTTATTTATAGCTAATTAAAACAGTAGAACGGTACATTAATTTACATGGAAACATATTTGTACATTTATCAGAAAAAATATTTTGTATGCGTATTCGATTTAAAAAAATACATTACCTTAGCCAACGAGACTGCGGGGAAGGTGTCCCAGGCCAAGTCTGTGTCTTCACCAGATTGACCTCGTCGCTGTCCTCTGAGGATCCTGGCTGCTGTGGCCGTCGTCAGGCTCATACCGTCCCCCACTACCAGAATCACGTTCCTGTAGAACAAAATATAGTCGTATAGTCATCAGGTACCTGCAAAATAAGTCTACTTTTTCTTCTTTTATGATTACACTACAGACCTAGATTTGAGAAAAGCAAATCGATTGTTCTCACATAATTTTAATTTTAAGCACCACATTATATCAACACCTGATTGTACATAAAATTATTTTAAAAGAGTATCCATGGAGTTTCTTGTCGGTCTTCTCCATAGAACCTACTTTTTGGAACCGTGCACCTAAATTTGTGCCGACTGAACATCTGTCGACCTTCACGAAGGAAGAATTTTGGTCGAGAGGTGTTTGTAGTGTTCCGGCGATTCCGAGGCCGGATACCCGACACCGCGCGACACACGACACCGACTTTACGTGTGAAATAGTTTTTAAGATAATTATAATATATTGTTTACCTATGTATTGTATAGTATTTTATATTATTGTATTGTAATATGTATTTTATTTTTCTAAATTGTCTAGACGTTTCTTAGATGCTGTGCCTATTGGAAATAAAAACTTTGAATTTGGAATTTGAATTTGATTTATTTTTGCACTGTGTACATGGTACAAAATAATCGAGTGTGCAAATATTATTTTGTGTTCATTTGAAAATGCACCATAATTATGGCGAAAAATAGGCTCGCCATCACATGAGACTGAATATACAACAGGCAAAACGTGGGTGTACGCACGGCTACATATCAAGCTATACATTTCCAGTATAAGCTGATCCGCATTGTATAGGATTTTCTTACAATGAGAGGTCAGTGTAAACTGGAAATTTATAGCTTGATGTGTAGCCGTGTGTACAGAATCCTGTAATAGAATAACATTTCTGCTTACCCCTTGGGATATTATAGGCGTGAATATACCAGGGTGTCTCGAAACTTAGAACGAGGAACGTCAAGCCAGGAACATAATAGGTCAGTTTATGACATCATTATAAATGTTTTTGAATAAATGTGTTTTAAAAAAGTAAAATAAAACAAAAAATAATAATTGTATTCTCTTATTGTTTTTGTTCCCGTCTTGACGTTGAGTTGCGGGGCATACTGTCTGTATCTGAAAATATTAATAAATGGATTTGAGGAAAATAAACCAATTTATTTTTACGTTGAGTACAAAATAATGAGTACGAAATAATTGAGTAAAAACAAAATAATATTTAAATGTAAGTTACGTTTAAATATTATTTTGTATTCTTCACATGAAAATGTTAAAAAATATGAATCGAGAGTTGTTTTCTACAATAATGGAAAGAAAACCTTTCGACCTGTCGTAACAAGCTGCACTAAGGCAAATAATGAAGATTGTTTTTTAAATAATTTCATTTCGAGATCCTGAACTTTTCCAATGGAAAATAAAATAGACAACTATTTCAATACTTTCTTTCAACAACATTTTCTAGTATCTGACTTAAATATTTATTGAAAAATTCTTGTTAAAAGAACTTGTTAGTATACTTTTATAAAAAAGTTAAGTAGAATATCTAACGAATTAAATTATTAATTTGTGTGGTAATGCAGTTTTAGATAGATAAAGTTATAAAAGTCTAATGAATAGCCGTCAATAAGACCAACTTTATAACAATATTATCACCACTTGTGTTAGTATAATTTTATAAAAAAAGTTAAGGAGAATACCTAATAAATTGAACTATTTAATTGTGTAGTAACACAGTTTTATATAGATTCAGTTATAAAAGTCTAATTAACAGCAATATTATCGTCATTGTTCTGCCTAGATTTTTCCCAATTATGTTGGGTTCGAAAACATGGAGAAGGAGAAGAAGAAGAACAAAATAGACGCCGGTACCACTCTGGATCGAAATAAACGGAGAAGGCAGACAAGGTGAGCCGACCTCAGATAATGGAACAAGGTAAAGCAAGAAGAAGTTGGTGTCGAAATCCACAGAAAACAATGTGGTCGTATTTCTAAAAGGTCGTAAGTGACTAAACCTAATTTTGAGTTATGAGCAAAACCGTCGAAAGTGTTGTCCCTAGAAATTCTGAAGACATACAGATGTTTTTCATTATACCAAATTATTGGGCTACTTTAAGCTCATTGTATAACTTTTAGTGAGTTACAGGACTAATACAAAATCAAAAAAAAAGTTTTTATTTCACATAAACCATTACAGGCGCTTATGAAAAGTCGAATTTAGGTGCACGGTTCCAATTAGTCGTTTCCTATGGAGAAGAGCCGGCAAGAAACTCCATGGTTACTCTTTTAAAATCCATATCTTTAACAATTTGAGTGGGTACAATTATGACTTAGATATGAGAGAGCAAAATCGACTTAAGAGCAGGAACCATACAAAAAAACAAAATGAAAAATATGGTCACAAATTAACTAGGTATCCAGGCATCTAGCAAGTCTACAAAGCTCTCACATTTACAAAAAGCAAAAGGACGCTAAACTATATAAAACAACTGACATGGTTAATTGTCATCAAAACACATTACAAAGAAATCACTGTATAGTAAGATAAAGATATCTTGAGAGTAACGATAGTAATAAAAAAAAGCTAATCGTAATGAGGTTCGTTAATAGACATACACATACGACGTTAATGAGGTACCAGGGAAGCCACATGTGCAGAAAGAGTTATTGCCAAGCATTTTTATCGTCAACGTAGTCCTTAGACTTGTAATATGCTTTTTGAATAAGGACACGTTTAATATGGGCTTTAAACTTTCCCTCGGTAAGATCAGTTACAGATTTTGGCAGCTTATTATAAAAACGCACGCCATTTCCTAGAAATGACTTATTAGTTTTACTCAATCTAAATTTGGGAATCACAATTTTATGTTTATTACGTGTATTTTTGTCATGAAAATCGCTTCTAACATTAAACATATGCAATTTTTTCCGAACATACATAATATTTTCAAAGATATAGTGTAACGGCAAGGTAAGTATATTAATATCTTTGAACACGTTTCTGAGGGACTCGCGGGAACCCATATTGTAGATTGCACGGATTGCTCTCTTTTGTAAAATAAAAACAGAATCTACGTCAGCTGCTGAGCCCCACAACAGAATGCCGTAGGACATAATGCTGTGGAAATATGCGAAGTATACTAACCTAGCTGTAGCTACATCAGTCAGCTGCCTAATTTTCCTAACTGCGTATGCCGCAGAACTTAACCTAGCCGACAGGGCAGTAATATGCGCACCCCACTGCAATTTTGAATCGAGAGTTATACCTAAAAATACGGTGTCATTAATTGTTTTAAGATTATTGCCTTAAAGCATTAAATTTAAACCTACTTGGGGAGCATTTGGTAGTGAAAACTTAAGGCATTTTGTTTTGTTTGCATTTAGTAAGAGATTATTGGCTGTAAACCATTTAGAAAGAACAGTAAGGCTCTCGTTAACATGTAAAGCGTCCCTATCTTTTCTATTTTAAAAATAAGGGAAGTGTCATCGGCAAATAAAATTATGTCTGATAAGTCGGTCATCATATAGGGTAGATCATTTATATAGGTTAGAAACAGGAAAGGTCCAAGAATTGAGCCTTGAGGCATCTTAACTAGAGGACCCCGAAGATATCGCACCGTTAGCACCAACTTTTTGCTGTCTATTAGATAAATAGGAGAAAACAAGGTCAGCAGCTCGGCCACGAATTCCGCAGTGGTGTAATTTACAGATGAGGGTGTTGTGGTCAACGCAGTCAAAAGCCTTGGAGAGATCACAGAAGATGCCAATAGCATCCTGAGAGCTCTCCCAGGATTCCAAAATATGAGTGACTAGTTTCACTCCTGCGTCAGTAGTCGACCTACCTTTCGTGAAACCATACTGGCGACTATGCAATATCCCGTTCTGGTCAAAATGAGACATCATGATCAAGCATGATTTTCTCAAAGATTTTACTTAGTGCAGGTCTGTAATTTGAGGGGTTATTCTTGCAACCTGATTTGAAGAGTGGTATTACCTTACTATGCTTCATCAAATCAGGATACAGTTTTTAGAATTAATATTTTTGTTTTTATGTCACGCTTTTTTTGTACTGAAAGACTATCTACAATATGGTACGGTAATGTCTCAGTAAACAGTCTCTGGATCTCGTAATTGACAAATGATAGAAAAATACGGACCAGACTGGTCGATGGAGAAAATGTTGCGCTTTTACGTAGTTTATAGAACTCAAATTTGACAAAATGTCACTTTACGGTCTTTTAGAAATAAGACAGCAGTATTTTTAGCAGAAAACCACCCAGCTTTGACAATTTGCAAAAGGTTAAAGCTAAAGTATTTTAAATCATCCTTGTTATATTTAAAGGCAAACCCTCAAGGGTCGACAACGGAATGTTTGTTATTTTTAGTAGGGACATGACCTAGGTATGTTTACACGACGAAGTGAATTTTGATGAGCATTATAATTGACATTTTAGGGACATCTCATTATGCTACAATAATAATTATTAGAAAGAGGCAGCTCGCGTTTTTTTTTTTTATATGTTCTGTGGATATTATTTTTACATTTATGAATATTTATGCCTAATTACGGGCAGTTTTTTAACATATGTCAATATAACAACATTGGGGCTGTGTTATGTAAACTCTGTAAGTAAGTTGAGGAGTATCGATTAATATGAAAGTAAGGTTTCATAATAAGTATATCGAATTACAAGAAAGTCATTGCCTTCATTGTGCTAGTAATTAATATGACCATCCCAGTGTAAAGGAATCCGATACCTCATTTAATATAGTTGGTTTTACTAATTATAGGCTAGTAAAAGAAGATACCGGTAGCTATTTAGCATGAACATGGCAAAGTAGATTGTCTGGCGTATTTTTGAAGCTATCTATAACGTGAGATATTGAAATCCTAACTAATATTATAAATGCGAAAGTAAGTTAGTTTGCTTGTATGTAACCTTTTCACACCTAAATCACTGAACCGATCATCCTGAAATTTTGCATATACGTTGTCAGGTTTACAGAAACGGACATAGGGTACCTTTCATTCTGTATAACTTTTCCTATGGGACAAACTCAAAATTCGGGAAAAAAAAACTGTGTTCCAACATTTTGTTAAACAACATTGCTTTGTAAGGAACAGTAATTTTTTTTCACGAATTTAGAATTTGTCCCATTGTAAAAGTTTTATAGGATGATGAGCAGAGTTAACAGTTTTCGGATGAAAAGACACTAAGTAATCAGTCATGCTGTATAGTCGCGGACTTGAAATGTTTACCACCTTAAGGTCTATAATTGCTTGCACATTACTTTTCATAAGGTCGCTCGATCGCTCGCAAAGAATTGACAAGGCAAAGCTATTTTTTTCTTTATTGACATAAAAAGTTGATTTAAAGAGGATATATTAGGTAGCACAGAAAAAGATAAATTCAATCAAGTTCGCTTTATACGACTTTTGACTAGACACATGCAAAAAAGAGTTCTATAATATCAAAAAGTGGTTTTGTATTTTTGTTATGGATGACGCTTCACAATTTTAAAAAGTAATACATAAATAAGTTGAAATGACAATGACATCTCAAACCTGATTGCGCACAGTGTGAGAAGGATTTTTTTTTTTTTTTTTTTTTTTTTTTTTTCGTTTATTCAAAGTAGACTAGTATTACTTAGTTCTTTTTGAACGTCATATACATAAGACTGCCCTCAAAGCGCCCACCCTTCACCGCTTCCTAGTGTTTAGGTATGCTGTGAAGAAGAAACGGCGCAACAAACTCCCCGAGTCGAGAGAGTCGAGTTTGAAATCTGATAAACACTTCAAGTCGCGCGGAGAAGGTTTGCCGATAGCCTCATGACGTCACGCATCGATGGTCGATACGATTCAGACGAGCGCGGGCAGCGGTCGGTGAAGTGGGAGGGGCAGTCATCGGCAAACCTTCTGCGCGCAACTAGTACATCCGGCATAAACACACTACCCTCGTTATAAATCCACCTTATTCAGGTAAATCTCTATTCCCGTACATAATACATGTTTTGCATAACTACCTCTACTTTTCAGTTCGGTGACAACAAAAGGACGAACAACAACACAACCCTTTCTTATTTTTTTTGTATCACATTTATCAGTGTCAACGCTCCCTGAAGAGTAATGTACACCAATGTGAGGGGTCTGAGGGCTTAACTTGTCCCCCAAAAGGTCGAGTGGCAGGTATGTAAACAAATTCATTAATTACATATCAATCTATTGTACCTGGTGTAGGAATACAGGAAAAAATCCGTATAAGATTTATATGTATATTATTTTCTATTTTTTTTAGCACGGCTAAGATTTGTTCTGAAGACGAAGGTTTTGATGCTGAGGTCACAGTTATAATGTGGGGCGACAACCCTATTTTTAGGGATGTGATGTAAATTATTTGATTATTGTCTTTGTATAGACACTACTACAATCTTTCAAATTTCTTTAATAGATTTTCATCTTTATCGCAAAAGCATCAGGTTCAAGGTTGATTGGGAAAATTTGACAGTTTCAGGTAGCTTGATGTGCTGGCGGCGAACGTTTTGATGCTGATGTCACTGTATTAAATGTAGAGCGACGTGACGTGACCCTATTTTGCAGGGATGATGTGATGTAAATTATTTTATTATTATCGTTGTACCTGCATACACTTTTTATTATATTTTTTTTTGTATGTTATCTTCTTTTGTACAATTCATACAGAAATGTTTTATATACTTTTTATCATTCTCAATTATTTGTCTAATTTTAGGTACTATTCTAAATATCTAATCGTGTAAAAACCTTAAACTTCACAAAGTACCTTTTTATCCCGATGGAAGTCTCTAGAAGCCTACCCGTGACCACGGACGGTGTAATTCGGCCGAAACGTCGAGATAAAAAGGTATAATACGCCTTTCAAAGTATTTACGCTATTAGACCAGAATCTGTATTTTTATAATGTGTACAAAACGCGAAAGTTTAAAAATTATTCTACTATTATGTGTTTTTTTATAATTACTCAATTAATTTATTCACCTGACAAACAGAGCTATGTTACTGGAAAAGTTGTTGCGCTGTTTCTTTTTCACACCACAAAGACTAGGAAGCGATGACGGGTGGACGTTTTTGGGGGTTGTCTTTTGTAGCATTGACGTTCAAAATGAAATAAATTGTCTATTTTGAATAAAACCTCAAGCACGGTAATTATAGACACAATAGATAAGACAATTAAGTGTCGTCCTGAGACGACGGGCGGTACACAACCGGATAAATGAGTTTGTAAATTTTGTATGTCATGATTATGATGACAGCCGCACAATTAACTCAATCTAACTGTAATTGTGCCATCAAATGACAGATGTACTATTAACACCCAACACTATAATGAGTAATGATGGACGTGTAGACAATTTGGGTTAAATTACTGATTAAAATCGCTTTTGCAAGCCACCGTCAATTCAGAACCTTTTCATAATTACTATGCCTAGCACCATTAGCGTAGCTAGCCCATTAAAAACATTTTTTATTCAAACATAAACTTTTATCAATTGCAATTGAATCGTTTATTCAGACAGTTTTCGTTTACGAAAACTGTGAAAATGTTTGGTTTTGTTTTTGTTGTCAAACAATTTGATAGTTTTTGTAAACGAAAACTGTCTGAATAAACGATTCAGTTGCAATTGATAAAAGTTTATGTTAGTAGAATTGGGCTCCTGGCTTGTCGGTCGTTCGATTGATCTCGGCACGGAATAATATTCTTATTGCCAAAACTGGAATACTAGAAGAAATGTCACTAGCTGGCAACACTGGGCAACGTTTACAAGATAAAGAAGGATAGTCAGCGTCGTGTATCAATGCACCGGATGTTATAAAAGCTGTTGTCATTCGACGTTGTGGATTTTCTGTGCGAATCAGCCAGAAGAAGTCTGGCTTCTATTATCTGACTAGCTTGCCCTCATATATTTTCTGTTCTTGTGTAAATTAATATATTGTGGCCGAGCTCATGTTACCAACCAGTAACCCAAATATAAGTCATCTCATTGGTGGAGTCTATGTTGGTTTTATTTTCTACATTTACCATGCCCGCCCCATTACCTGACATACAGATATCCTAACTATCCTAATCCTAACTTCCTAATTCTAATTTAATATTATAAATGCGAATGTAAGTTTGTTTGTTTGTTACCTTTTCACGCCTAAACCACAGAACCGATCATCCTAAAATTTTGCATGTACGTTGTCAGGTGTACAGAAACGGACATAGAGTACCTTTCATCGCGAAAAAAGTACTGTTCCCGAGTAAAACAACAATAACGTTAATAGATGGCGCCACATATCTTTCGAATCATTATTGAATTATATTATTACAAGCAGAGTACAAGCTGAATTGACTGTCAAATTCTAAATTACCGCAAGCGAAGCCGCGGGCAAAAGCTAGTCAGTTTAATGATAGATTCACTCCTACACGATTCTGTTAGCTCTCGTTGACGGTTTTTTTTAAGAAAAATGGTTACCTACTTATAAAAATCAGAAAAACATAAAATAATGCCTACA
Organism: Amphipyra tragopoginis; assembly: GCA_905220435.1. Lineage (NCBI taxonomy): Eukaryota > Metazoa > Arthropoda > Insecta > Lepidoptera > Noctuidae > Amphipyra > Amphipyra tragopoginis. The sequence continues at coordinate 11,798,409 of HG992005.1, read as the reverse complement.
ATTATAATAAAATATACATTTTCTGAAGTGTGATTTGATACTGTTACCGGCGACACAGAAAAAAAACTGAAAGATACATTGATTTTAAGACAAAAATTATAATGATTTGATGGAGTAATTCATATGTCCGTGTATGCCTTTAGTATATCTCTCTATCCATTAATTTCCATGTAATGAGACCCTTTAAGGGCAATTGCTATAAACTGAGTAAGTATAGTTATTACATTTCGACGTAATTATGTTTTGTGGATAACTTAATTACAGAACGATTTAATTATACAATATCAATTTCTGGCTTATGACAGAAGCTCAATTTCTCGCAGTCACGTATAATTATTTATACCAATACATGGATTGATTTAAGAACAATTTTCTTTTATATGCAATGAAATTATTTATATCCGTAATTATAATTCCTACGTCATAACAGAAACGAACATAATTATTCGAATGAATAGGAACTTTTCAAGAAAATCGTTATTTTGAATTTTACTCTCACTCACGATGTTAGATGCTCATGGCTAATTACCAACCACGAGAATTATACGGTTGGCGAGATTAAGCTGTGCTTGCCGGAAAGACGCTGCTAGGGATGAAGTGAACACAGAGACGACGGCTGATAGAGAGATATGGAAGAAAGTGAAATGATGCACTGACTCCTAAAGCCGGGCACTCACTAGCGAGCTGTAACAGTAACCATGCAGTTACAGTAACGAGGTTCTAGTATGTACGTGATGTCCACATTGACTGTAATCGGAACAGCGAGCCGACTTATCCGTGTTCGTTTGGAACTCCACGATGTCGGACGAACTGCTGCAGCGTACATATTGATACACTCATTACTCGATAATTATAAACTGCCACGAAGACGGTGAATTTATCATATGTACCTATCAAGAAAGAAGTAATCTACTTCTTGTTTAAAAAAAACAACAAATCATGAATTTGTAGGTTCGCAGCATGCAACGGCCTTCAGTCTCAACGTCCACGAGCGCACTGTGAGCGCCCTTTGGTTCGCGGCAAAAACCGACAATTGTCGGCTCGCAGCGTTGGTTACACTTCGAACTTGTGTTCAGCTCGCGGCAGGTTCGCGAACCACGTACACACTACGATTTTTGTTTACAGTAACGTGCAACGGTTACATTTACGGTTCGGTAGTGAGTACCCGGCTGAATAAATTGGGATAAGGGCAGGAGTATGATGTATTATTATTAATACTCATGACTGTACATTAAAAAACAGAAGCCGAAACCGATTTAAAAAAAACATATTACGTGAACATCTAAAGTTATCGTACTTTTTTAGTATTTATCATATTTAAAATGATTGTGCCAAAGTTTTACACAAAAAAAAACATGAGTGCATGTTGCTGTTTTTTTTTTTTTTTTTAGCCTATGCTGTCCCACTGCTGGGCAAAGGTCTCCCCCAAGTCCTTCCATGTTGCTGTTAAGGCAGATAAAATAATGGTCGAAATTCGACCACACGCGATACTAGTTATTATATGTAGACTAGCTGTACCCGCATGCGTTGCAATGCACTTTTTCCTACTTACTACCTACCTACTACCTACCTACTACCTACCTACTACCTACCTACTACCTACCTACTACCTACCTACTACCTACCTACTACCTACCTACTACCTACCTACTACCTACCTACTACCTACCTACTACCTACCTACTACCTACCTACTACCTACCTACTACCTACCTACTACCTACCTACTACCTACCTACTACCTACCTACTACCTACCTACTACCTACCTACTACCTACCTACTACCTACCTACTACCTACCTACTACCTACCTACTACCTACCTACTACCTACCTACTACCTACCTACTACCTACCTACTACCTACCTACTACCTACCTACTACCTACCTACTACCTACCTACTACCTACCTACTACCTACCTACTACCTACCTACTACCTACCTACTACCTACCTACTACCTACCTACTACCTACCTACTACCTACCTACTACCTACCTACTACCTACCTACTACCTACCTACTACCTACCTACTACCTACCTACTACCTACCTACTACCTACCTACTACCTACCTACTACCTACCTACTACCTACCTACTACCTACCTACTACCTACCTACTACCTACCTACTACCTACCTACTACCTACCTACTACCTACCTACTACCTACCTACTACCTACCTACTACCTACCTACTACCTACCTACTACCTACCTACTACCTACCTACTACCTACCTACTACCTACCTACTACCTACCTACTACCTACCTACTACCTACCTACTACCTACCTACTACCTACCTACTACCTACCTACTACCTACCTACTACCTACCTACATGATGTCGAACGGGATAAAAAGTATCCTATGTCCTTCTCCTGGCTCTAAACTACCTCCCTGCCAATTTTCAGCTAAATCGGTTCAGCCGTTCTTGAGTTATAAGTGAAGTAACTAACACGACTTTCTTTTATATATATAGATATGCATTCGTAATTTATAATATAAATAAAAAAACGATTCTTACATAACTTATTAAAAAAAAACGCCGTAATCACTTGCTTTCGACACTGTAAATACTAGGTCTATTCCATTATAATCAACCTGGGTAATATCATCTGGGTGACCATAGGCGACATTTGAATGTCCTTTGATCACCCGTGAATATAATCATCTAGGTATTCATAGTCAACATTAAAATTATTATTACAATATCCTTAAATCACCTATAAATAATGATTAATGGAATACATGAAAAGAGCCTCCACGAGTGACGATAGTTAAGTACGTCCGGCGCACCCTGGGCAGTCAGCCCCGCTACCAATCTTGCTGACTGGCTAATCTTTTCACCACGGCATGAGCTATTCTCGTATAGCTCGTGCCGAAACGATAGAAGAAAAACCTTTAAATGATCGTTACAAGACTTACTTTAGCTTTTCAGCTGTATGGCTTATACTTTTGCTTGTCTTTTAAGAACTAATTTGGCGGTAAAAAGAAATATTTTATTTAACTTCTACGTATTTTCCAGTGAAACGGTATCACCGTTTTTTACGATAAACAATGAGAACGTTTCCGCACGTGGATCACGTATCAATAGGCCTTAAACTTGAGTGAACTTTTCTTACATTCAAGGGCGATCTACAACGAAAATGTAGTAAGTTCTTATTCACTACGTATCAGAACTTATTTACTACGTTTTCGCTGATATCGTTTTCCTATTAAGTTGAATATGAATGGGATGAATGTGAATAGGAAGGTTTTTTTTAGTTCAAACTTCAATACTCATTTACTCAAAATATACTAGAATTACTTAGCTCTTTTTGAACGTAAATGATTTAATTTAGCTTAATTGTATTATAATATTTCGAATATATATTTATATCTATTTATACATTTATCAGATTACTTTTAGTTATCTGAGGAATAATTTTAACGTTTTGACAGATTTTTTAGTGAAAATATTACAAACCGCGATATTTATACCAATAATCAGGCCTTAATAACATAATAATTCGAGCGAAGGACGTAGCGTTATTTCCTTTATTCATTTGTAAACATATAAATTACATTTTTAAATATTTCCATATAAAAAAACATAAACATTTAGAAATATAAAAATACAGTAGCCCACCGGCATCGAGAACAGGGTCCAAGCTACCGGGTGGTCAGGGCCTCAGAGAGAAGAACTTCCTAACAATACGCGCCGTGTCCAGAAGTACCGCATTCTGTATCAGGCCCTTGATCCAGCCGCCCAACAACAGCCTCTTTAGATGTTGGTCGATGCTCTTGGCTATTAAACCGTTGCTGTAACGACTATTGGCACAATGACTGCCGAGTCAACATCCCACATGTCGACAACCTCGTGTGCCAAATCAAGATATTTGATTTTTTATTATTTTCTACTTTCACGAGATTCTCGGGAGCGTAGGACGTAGCGTTATTATTATTACATCCTTCATTCATGTTACATTCATATAAATTATATTTTTAAATTAAATTACATTAGATTACATATAATCATGCATGAGACTGTTGGCGAAATGATAAAGCGTAATTGAAAATATAATAATTTGAACAGCTTCGATCGTGTTTCCCTATTATACCTATATTGGACAACAAAACATAATGAAAACGTTCTCAGAATATTTATTACAAGTACAGTCAACAAAAGTGGGCCACCAAGATACAGGCTGCGCCCATCGCTACGTTTATATTGTTTTCTGTGTTTTTCTTGCTGTAATCTCTTTTTGTGATTTATGTTAAACTGTGTTTGGTAAATAAATTATTATTGTTAAAAAAATGATGATAGTTCAAAACTCCAAAAGAGCTTTATGACTATTTATGAATCACGTTTGAAGAACTACCATCACTTTTATTAACAACTTGTTAAAAAATATAGTAAAAAAACTGGCCAAGTGCGAGTCGGACTCGCGTACGAAGGGTTCCGTTCCATAAGAACGGGAAAAAAATCACGTTTGTTGTATGGGAGCCCCCTTAAATATTTAATTTTGTTTTTTAGCATTTGTTGTTATAGCGGCAACAGAAATACATCATCTGTAAAAATTTCAACTGTCTAACTATCACGGTTCATGAGATACAGCCTGGTGACAGACGGACGGGCGGACAGCGGAGTCTTAGTAATAAGGTCCCGTTTTACCCTTTGGGTGAGTTACGCTCGGGTCGGCGTTGAGAGCGCACGTATTTTTATCGGCTCAAACGAACTGGTGCGTGTTTTTTTTTTCCACTTACCCTCTGTTTTGTGATTATGGAGGACGAAGATAATGAGGACGATAATGAGTTGAGATTTAGTCGTAAAAATGATTCAGTGATTATGATGGAAGGGGAAAATGAGTTGAGCAGCAGTATTAGAAATGAGAAGAGAAAAACCACAGAACAAAGTGAAGAGTCGATCAGTGAGAATGATTTCAAAACGGTTACTAGGAAAAAGACAAAAGTACGCATACGAAGTGATTCATCTGACATACCCACGACGGAAAATAATATTTGTGATAAAGAAGTAGAAGAAAGAAAATACGAGATATGCATAACATCCTTACAAAGTCTTCCAAAACAGATGGCTATGGCAAAACTATTACGACTTCATAATCATCGTAATATTTCGAGGATAAAATATAAGAGCTCATTTAAAGTTTTAGTGCAGTTTGAGAAATTAGAAGATGCAGAAAAACTTTGTAACTGTTCCAAGTTCCGTGAACTAGGCTACCGGTGTGAAAAAACTGGCAAGAAAAATATATGTTTTGGAGTAGTTAGAGGAGTAGATTTGGAATTAAAAGAAGAAGAGATTATGGAGATTTTAGAAAGTTCTGTTGAAATTTTAGAGGTGAAAAGATTGAAAAGAACGAACTCTGAAGGGCAATGGATTGAAAGCGAAACTATTAGAATACGTTTTATGAATACAACCTTACCAGACTATGTCTATGCCTATGAGGTGAGATTCAAAGTAGAACCTTATTCGTTTCCCGTTACACAGTGCTCTGCCTGTTGGAGATTTGGACACTTCATAAAATTTTGTGATATTAAAAAGAAGTTGTGTCCAAAATGCGGTGGTGAACATGTTAACTGTTTGACTACAAACTTCAAATGTATTAACTGCAAGGGACCACACATGGCCCTAGATAAAGGATGCCCTATGTATCTTAAGGAGAGATCTATCCGGGAACTAATGACATCAGGAAATATGTCGTATCGAGAAGCCTTGGTTACTTATCTAAAGAAAAGACAAGGAGAACAAATACCAATTAACACACAAGAAAGTATAGAAAAGGAGGGAATTATTACACAGGAAACAGAACATACAAGAATAGGAAATCATGAGTCACATATACAACTTGTAACGACGGTGGCGGAGGTACACGTGGAAGATAGGGATACTGTTAGCAATTGCTCCGAATCAAGTTGTATTATCAGCAATCCAAACAATAAAAAGAAAAACAAAAAGAAGAAAAACTACAAGGGAAAACACAATTTACAGGACCCTATGGAAATCGCTAAAGAAAACAATGGACAAGGAAAAGATACGCAACCTACACCAGCAAACAAAAAAAAAGGGTTTGATTTTAAAACATTCATAAACAATTGTAAAAATATAATATTGTCCAATAATAACTTTAAGTCGAAATGTTTAGAGTTTATTAATATCTGCGTACAAGAAGTTAAGTCATTATTAGTTCAATATTTTACTAAAGGTGATGTTATATCTAGTATATTAGCTTATTTTGATGGATAGGTCACCTCGTAAAAAATTCGCTGTCAATATTTGCCAATGGAATGCACAAAGCCTCCGTCCAAAACTTATGAGTTTTGACTTATTATTAAATAGAGAAAAAATTCATATTGCCTTGATAAGTGAGACCTGGCTGGACTCCGAAGAGTCATTAAATGTTCACGAATACAATATTTTTAGAAAGGATCGCTCCGATTCCTATGGGGGTGTAGCTATATTGGTTCATAAGTCTATACAGGCAATAGCATGTCCCATAAATTTGAACTCGGGAATAGAGGTAGTCTATGTTAAATTGATGAACTGTAATCAATTGAAACATATTATTTCAATATACTGTCCATCTTCTGTAAGTACATCCTATTCTGATTGGGATACTTTATTCTCGAAATTCTCAAAGAATGCTCTCATTGCAGGAGATTTTAACGCGCATCACACTGGTTGGTCATACAAGGTTGACACCAGAGGGACCCATATTTTTGATGCGATGCTAAACAATAATTTTGTTTTTCTTAATAACGGGGACCATACAAGGGTGAAATTAGTCAATAATAATTTACAGGAAAGCTCTCCAGACATTACTTGCGTTACTACAGACTTAGCAATCGATTTTAAATGGCAAGTTTGCAATGAAAATCTTGGTAGTGACCATCTTATCGTTAAAGTATCAATGAATTATCAAGACAGTTTGACGTTAACGAAGAAACGTAATTTTAAACTAGCAAATTGGCAAACCTATCGCGAGTCTCTCATTAAATTTTTCACGAATACTCCCATGTCGCAGGACGTGCAGGAGGCGTATGACTTTTTTATTGATAATATTAATAAATCCGCGGATATTAGCGTCCCTTATTTGAAAATTTGCACCAACCCTAATACTAATTTCAAACCGAAACGTTTTTGGACTCAGTCGCTTTCCATGGCAGTAGCACAACGCAGACTGGCATTAAAGAATTTTCGACGTAATCCAAGTCCATCCAACCTCGACATATTAGAGAAAAAAATTGCCAATGCTAAAAATCTCATTATTCAAACCAAATCGCAGCAATGGCACAAATTTTGTAATGAATTAAATGAAAAAACGACGGTTTCAGAAGTTTGGCAACATATGCGGTGGATGAAAGGTTACAATAAAGGCCGAACCTATCCTTCGCAAGAAAATATAGAACAACTGCTATGTGATCTTGCTCCCGATTCGGTGAATTGCTGTAGTCCCGTATTTTCATCAGTCAATCAACTTCTTGAGTCTAAATTTGAATTTTCCGAACTCCAATGCTGCTTTAAAAAGAAGGATACGGCCCCAGGTATTGATGAAGTAACGTATTCCATGTTGTATAACCTTCCTAAAGTTGCTAAACAATACTTGCTTGCTTTATATAATTTTATATTTACAACTGGTCACGTGCCCGTGCAATGGCGAGGTATACAAATAATTCCATTACCTAAAAGTTCAGATTCGAAGCTGAGACCTATATCTCTCATATCTTGCTTATGTAAAACTTTTCATAACATGCTGACTAAAAGGATGGAATGGTATATCGAAAAGGAAAAAATCTTATCTAATAGTACCAGTGGTTTTCGGAGAGGCCAATCTTGTATGGATTGTCTGGTTCGCTTAGTGTCACAGATTCAAATAGGATTTACAAATAAAACTCCAACTTTGGCATGCTTTATAGATATACAAAACGCTTATAATAATGTACTAGTAAGTAAAGTTGTTAGTACTCTTGACGGTCTTGGCATAGGCAGTAAGATTTGTAAATATCTCTGGTCATTTTTGAATGAAAGACATCTAAAAATTAAAAGCGAGGACGGCCTTACAGATATTGTCAGATGGACTAATAGAGGATTGGCACAAGGCGACCCAATTTCTCCGCTTCTCTTCAATATAGTCACCTATAAAATATGTTGTTCACTGCAGAATGCCAATGCACTACAATATGCCGACGATTTTGTAATTTTTTTTAGTGATAAAAATTTAAAATACTCTCAAGACAATATACAAATTGCTTTAAAAACAATCAGTTGTTTATGTGATGAAATTGGTCTTGCTGTCTCTGAAAGAAAATCTAAAGTTTGTCTATTCAGTAGAGGACGGCCAGCACAAATAAACCTAATTAAAATTGATAACATGCCACTTGAATCAGCAGATAACATTAAATATCTGGGGATGTGGTTAGATCGTTCCTTATTGTGGAGAAAACATGTTAATGAAACCAACCAAAAATGCGCTAGATATTTGAATTTATTGAAGACATTAGCAGGCTCCTCATGGGGGGTGCATCCCAAATTTATACGCAATTTGTATATTGCATTGGTCAGGAGTCGTATAGAATACGGTTGTTACTTATATGGAAATTGTGCTAAGGCTAATTTATACAAACTTGATAAACTTCAAAATATCGCTTTAAGAGTAATTGGAGGTTTTATTAGAAGCTCACCTATCCATGTTATGGAATCGGAGTTATGTATCCAACCGCTACACATAAGGAGACAACTTCTAGCATATAAGTATTGTTTAAAGGCACTATCTTGGTCTGATAATAACTTGACTATTAAAGTGCTAGATAAACTTAGCGCGCTTTGTAATACGTACTACTGGAGGAATAAAACAAAACCTGTGCTTATCACAGCTTATAATGATACCAAACAAGATAATATACACTGTAGTGAAGTTCTCGAAATGTTTAGTCTTAATATTTGGTTATCTTATATAGACGTTGCTAGTATTATTAGTGTTCATTTAGATAGTATTACTGTTCCTAAAAGACTGTGTAACCTTAATATAATTAAATTTAATATTATAAGTGAATTAAGTGAAAAATATCAAGGGTACCATAAAATTTTCACTGATGGCTCGAAGAATTCCACGATTATAGGCGCTGCATTTTATGACCCTGCTTTCAAACAATCTAAATGTTACAAGATATGCAATCACAACATTTCTATAATGTCGGCGGAGCTTGTTGCAATTTCAGAAGCCATTTCCTATTCTTTCAATTTAGCTTTAGGCAAGGTGGTCATCTTAACTGATAGCAAAAGTGCCCTCCAACATTTGGCTCGATGCGCCTCTGGCTTCAGAGGTGTTTCGGTAGCCTACAAAATTCTTGATAGTATACACAAATTTAACCAGAATGGAAGAGCTCTGAAATTGCAATGGGTACCGTCCCATGTTGGTTTGGCAGGCAACGAGGAGGCTGACCGGCTTGCAAAGTTAGCAACTACCGAAGGTATACCAAAAGCTATAAATCCATATAACTCTGAGATGTTACCAAAATATAAATCTATTTCTTATGATCTCTGGAAAGAATACTTTAATGTACGTAGCAAGGAAAAAGGGATATGGTATAAAAGCATACAAAGTGAGCCTCCTCGAGTGGCTTGGTTCGTAACCACTTTATTAAATAGATTTTTGTTAAAACTAGCTTTTAGACTTCGTTCAGGGCACTACCCGTCAGCAAAGTTTGCACATCTAATGAAAAAAGCCGATACACCGAATTGTCAAATCTGTGGAAAGATTGAAGATGTGCAACATTTGCTGATGGAGTGCGCCAGGAACAAGGCGGAAAGGGAGTCAGTGTTGAGAAAGTATGGTATTGCAAATATGAATGTAGGCATTATACAAAGTGCTTTGAGTGAGCCTGCATCAGAGATAGCACAAGCTTTTTATCTGATAATGCCGCAGACCCAACACTGACCCCCGTAGCCACCTTTAAGATTGTTATGTAGTGTAATTAATAGTAATAAGGTACAATGGGTTTGATATATGTTGATTCATAAAAAACCCTAAATAAAAAGAAATTAAAAAAAAAAAAAAACCCTTTGGGTACGGAACCCTAATAATGATAAATTAGATAAAAATATAAAGACTAGTTTTATTTTAAATTTGGAACAAAGATTGGTTCCTACGATGTTTAATATCAAAATATTCATCCACTTCTGTTGTTGAATGTTACATAAACTTATTTACACAACATTTCAGACATTATACTTTACACCAAGGATCTTAATATTTGTCTCTAGTTTTACCATTGTTTGTACTGTATTGTCTCCGGGTCTATGGACCCCAGTTTGGGTTGAGTATGTTTGTTCACGTATTATAGGAAACAAGTGTGAAAGTTGGTCTTTTGCCTCAAGGAATCTGAGGAAATGAGGTCAGGAAAATAAACATGTGGACAAATAAGTCAATAAGAGGACTACGTAGTCTTTTGGGATTTCAAAGTCACTGATTTATCAAAAGTATTAAGTAAGTATGACATCCTTACTATCCTAATCCTAACTTCCTAACTAATATTATAAATGCGAAAGTAAGTTTGTTTGTTTGTTACCTTTTCACGCCTAAACCACTGAACCGATCATCCTGAAATTTTGCATATACGTTGTCAAGTGTACAGAAACGAACATAGGGTACGTTTCATCCCGAAAAAAAGTACTGTTCCCGAGGAAAACAACAATAACGATAATAAATGGCCCCACGTGTCTTTCGAATCTTGATTGAATCATTATTACAGAAACTTTAGTAGTGTGTTAAGAGTTCTTTTTAATTATAAATTAACGAGAGCGATCCCCCGGGCAAAAGCTAGTATAATATACAAGGTTAGTCGGAAAGGGGGTACTAATCCGAAGGCCACTTAAAGTATCACTGATGACGGTTTTAAATCAAGTGTTAAAATTTAAAATTCGATACTTTTTATTTCCATAAAAAATTAATTTTATTTTGGTTTAAAAAAAATCTTATTCCCTGCTTTAGTTACGAATTCAGAAAATGGATTTTCTAAACTGTGATCCCAAATATGACCTAAAATGTAAACGCAGCTGATCATAGCTTACGATAGATAGATTTTAGCGTATATTTTATGTAATTTTTGAACAGCTAAAAAAAATCGAAACACTTCCAAAATTATCTTTGTGGCGAAAATTCAACAAAAAAAAAGCATTAATTCATTATAGAAAAAACATAATTTAGTAGCTGGAAGTTTGGCCTTTACAATGGTGTACGAAACTTCCAAAAATTTGTTTTTTTTTTCATTTTTTATCCTTTAAATGAATGGAACATTGTTTTGAGATAAACGTGTGTTTAGAGTTGGAGTACATTTGTCGTGCAAAAAACGCAAAATAACGCACTACTTTAAAATTTTCTGTTTTTAATTTGTTGATTAGGCTCTGTGACGTCTGTTAAAAAGTTTTTTTTCTAACACACATGCATACTTCACCCGCAGCAGCCGCCCAAGAAGTGACATTGCTGGATTCTGGGACTAGTCAGCGTGTTGTGGCTGCAATCTTGCATCTAAGCCTCTTGTCTGTTCATAGAGTGTACCAACGCTATCGGGAGACTGGTTTATTTACTGGCTCGTGGCTAATTAACAACCGCGTGGATCAAACGGTGGATGGGTGACAGTGCGTTATCACAACGAAACCCCTCCGTGCCTCAGAGAGCACGTTAAGCCGCCGGTCCTGGTTTTATATGAATACCTATAACAGTTGTTACGGGTATTCAGAAGCCCGAAAGTCTGACGAGTCTAACCTTAGGATATCGGCATTGCCCAGAACCTAAGTGGGTTGCGGAGTTCTGATGGCAGTCAATCTGTGTAAAATACTGGTATTTATCCGCATCTGGTTCGACTGGAGGCTGACCCCAACGTTAAGTAAGTATGCCATTTTATCTTGTCTAAGTAGGGTCTCTAAGAAAACAACACAGTCTAATGAGAGTTTAAATCGCGCACAGAAGGTATAGGTACAACGTTTTACAAAAAAGCCGAAAGGGGATTAAAAGATCCCTTGTAAAGAGTCTTTTGGCAATATTTTAAAATAAAAGGAGCCAAAAAAAAAATTTTGGACACTTCATAAAATAAAATCATCACTGAAAAGCAATCCTGAAAACATAAAAGTAAAGAGTAGACTACCCAAAAAGTTATTTACATTCTTACCTAATTTTTTCTGAGAGGTAAATGACAACAACCATAAAAGACTACTTGATTAACATTTTTTTTAAGGGGAATTATGTAACACGTTGTATAAATACATACCATACCACAAAATTTACGATTAGTTCAGTACATCTTACGCACAAAGTGTATTACGTATAAGGAGCTGCACAAAAAGATATAGTACGAATTTCGGATTTAATTCATACATCAAGTCATCCAAACTGTTTCAAAACTATAAGACCGATGTGGCCCATATACAAACTTGACCGAGATTTCCACCGAAGTATTGCTTTTGTGAAAATCTCGGTCATGTTACACAACCGACATACAGGGGAAATACTCGTAACAGAGTGCGTTCAAAATGTGGGCTACAGTTTGCAAACAAAATCGTTATGCTTGTTATATGGAAGAGTTACGTTCAGGAATGTAGCAATAGGCTGAGTTGATTAATTCATTTCAATACAAATTATTGATTGAGGCTGCCTCGTTGGTCTTGTATTCGATCCCCAGAGGAGTTACCATGATCTGTTAGAGCAGGAATGTTTTAATATTATTCCGAGAGTGGGAAAGTGACAGCGCTAGACAACTCTCTAGCGCCATCTCTTACCCACTCTCGTAATAATATTAAAACATTCCTGTTCTAAGAGATCATGGTAACCCCCCAGGTCGGCCAAAGTGTTATTGGGTTTTTCTGTGTGGAATTTCTCAGTAGCAGCCCGGAGTCTGTATTCCCCCATTTGTACCGCATTGTGCCCCATTGATGGCAATAGGCTCGCCCCCTACTACATGGAACTTTAAAATATAACGGCGAAATGTGGGTTCACTAAGTATACACCTCTGCCCAACCCTTCAGGGAAAACAATCGTGATGTTATGTTATGTTATCTATGTTACAATATATACAATGTGTCCGGTTATGGACTAGCGATATTCTAGGTACTCATAGAGCAACTAATCTAGAACACAAATACACTATAAACTAGGGTCCAATTCACTTCCATCGTTTTTGAGATATTCTGTACGTGTGTACAAAAAAGTCATATCTCTCAAAGTTTTGGTCCTACTGATATAAAAGTAGGCTTATTCCGAGGGCAACAATATTGTCTATCGTTTACATTACAATACAATGGGTTCACATTTTCATAACTTTAAGATAGAGAATGTCTCAACAAAAAAGCAAAATGGCTGCCAAATAGCGGGGAAGTGGATTGGACCCTAGTGTGTAGTGTATTTGTGTTCTAGAATAGTTGCTATATAAGTACCTAGAATATCGCTAGTCCATAACCGGACACATTGTATATAAAAGTTTTATGAAAAATAAAGTTATTTTTGTACTCACTTTGCGACAGGATTTTTATCAGCTGCATACTGAAGGCGTTTCTGCAACGTTTCCTGCGCCTGAGCATACCAGTAGTGGCGATCTGTGAAAGAAGGGAAGATATATTATACATACTCTTTTCTCTGTTTCAAAGACAAAGACCTCAAATAACTCGATGAATTGTTCTAATTATACGTAATTTTTTTTTTAGGTTCTTGTGCGTTGTATATTTAAGTATTACTTGTAAAATAATAGATTTATGATTGTATCTGTACCGACAATCTACTAAAACGTACTAGTAGTATTAAGCAAGTATCAAATAATATACGCTCGTGTCTGCACGAGCTTTACGAGAAGAGTTCCTGCCATGGTGAAAAGATTAGCCTGTCAGCAAGGTTGGTAGCGGGACTGACTGCCAAGAGTACACAGAACGTAGGTACTTAAGTATCGTCAATCGTGAAGACTTTTCTAATGCACCCCAATGTCAAATTGTCAATACGAAAACACTTTGAATTCGATTTAGGATAATGTTTTCACAATTCATATGTAGAAGTGGTCAAAAGCGGCTCTGAATACCACGACATGACAAAAGCTATCCATTCCAAGTACCTACATTATAAACACATTACACAGTGGGCACCTAACTTGGCTCACGCTGTATGTTAGCGGTCGACGCACCGTGTTCAACAGTTTCCAGTTACGTGGGAAATACTATTTCTTATAGGAGAACTTTATTAATGGGTGAAGTAGTGATAGCCTAGCGGTTGATCGCTCGCCTTCCAGGCAGGTGGGCCCGAGTCAGAGGCACTGCCCGGGATCAACCCGGGCAGTGCCTCTGATTTATCGAGTTCATGAATGGATCGGAATTTGCTAACGGTACTGAGAGGGCTCCAAAAATTTTTCAATAGTTCGTTTTTAAAATTCGATACTGCGTTATTTTCACTGGTATCTGTAATAAGTAAGACGAAGATACGGAAGAAGTACGACCGTGAAAGAGATAAGTAGGTAGTCATGAGCAGTTTTTCTACTTCCCTAGCGGCTTCTGGACAACACTAGTCGCCGTGAACTGGAGTGACAGCCTTTAGACTTGACGTTAGCGCTTCCCGCCGAAATGTTTGCAAAAGTATTGCTGACTGTGTAATCCGAATTGTATTTTCAATGATTATAATTTCCATCCTAACACTAGCTATTTGCAATAGCTAATTCAAAATTTATTGACACATCAACTTTTCTTTGATAATGATTATCATTTACTACATTTCATATTACTTGCAATAATGAAAACAAATATACAAGCATTGTTTCAGTTGTGTGTTCCAAAATAATAAAGAAGAAGTAATACATAGGTATTAAAGTACCTACCTAAGTACGACAAATGCCTTCACTTACAACTCATAAGGCTTCCGCCTAAGTACCCGGGCTAGAAATATGTACGGTAACAAGATTATTACGTTCCTCACAACAGCTTTGTACAAAAGTCTGCCGAGAAAAATAAATTATCTTCACGTTGTAAGGTCGTTAAGAAAGTAATGTTATTATTCACTTAATTAAGATTGAAAGGAAATAAAATAAAGGTAATTCAAGTCTATTTTTTTATTCTAGATAGTTATTTGACAGGCATAAATGTCAAACTTGTCAAATGTTCTGGGTAACCATTTCCCAACTATGTTCGGGTCAGCTTCTAGTCCATCCAGTAGTGTCATTCTGTAAGAAACCCACCTCAATATCGACGGTTAGCTCGATATCGATAATGTCACAGTATGGATAATAGAAGCAAATAACACACAAATAATTGACAGTATAATCAATAACGCGTAGTTTTGTTATCCACGCTGTGTCACGACATGTGTCTAATTGACAGTCGCGATCGAGGTGAGATTCTTACAGAATTGCACTGCTGATGCGGCTGATTACCAGTATTTACACGGAGCGACTGCCATCAGATCTCTGCAATTCAGTTACTGGGCAATGCCGATATCCTAATGTTAGAACGGGTATCACATATTGGGGCTTCAGACTACCCGTAACTACTGTCGTAAGTATTCGTATGACACCCAGAACCGACGGCTTAACGTGCACGAGGCATTGAAGAGTCTCGTTTCGATAACGAACGGTCACCCATCCAAGGACGATCCGAGTGGTGGTTAATCAACCACGAACCCTTGAAACTTGTCAAATAATGTTCCTAAACTTTCCAAGCTGGTTTTTTATTTTTTTATTTGGTAATAGGCCTGCGTTTGACCGCCATCTCGTCTGATGTTAAGCGATGATGCGGTCTACGATGGAGCACGCTTGCCCAGAAGAAACCTATTCACTCATGACTTGAAGATACCCAGATTGTAGCTGTCGGGGAACACACACGCGGGCAGCGCATTCCACTGTTTGGCGGTTTTCACAATGAATGTGGAATCAAAGCGCTTCGTTTGGGTTTTTGGTATATCAACCATGAACCGATGGCGCTTTTTCGTGCTTCTGGCCATCCAATAAAAAAAAGGACAGGGGGAAGCACAGTCTCCGAAATGTATCCGATAAAAAACCGATAGACTAGCAAATTTGCGCCGATGCTCACGACTATATTTGAGCCTGTCAAATTACTACCGGGGATTAAATTTTAATGGTGATAAAATTGACTTTAGGTACACTTTATATTGTGTATGTGGCATCCATTGCATTGGCACGCATTGTGGTAGGTATCACTTGCTTACTGGTACTAACCAACCAACTATTAAACTACAGTACTATTTATGAAGATGGGCTATTTCAATAGAAAAATCAAGTTTGCTGTCGTAAAGACAACAAAACGCAAAAATCGTTTTTTTGTTGCCGTGCCAAGTGATAAAATGGCAGGACGATTTGGATTACTTCCTAGGGAATCCGCAAATCGTAGCAAAGAATCTGACAGATTGGGAAATGGAGAAACGCGTTTGCCCGATTGTGGGACAAAACAGAACATTTTCAACAAATCCTAAATCATAATTACTACAAGATCCCCAACTGCACTTTTCAATATATTCCGCTATCCGCATCATCTCAAAAAACACACATCAAGTTTTTGTAGTATTTTTCACCAACACCGAAGCGATTTTCCAGGAAGGTTTTGGTTCATTAATTACGCGTGCGAAGCGGCGAGCGGGTCGCTATTCTATAAATAAAAAATAACCCTTACGGTACTTTGGTAAAAGGTAAATTCTGCTAACTTTCAACCTTAAAGTTTCACAAGATCAATCTATCCCATCTACTTACAGAAACTCGACCAAGATATTTATCAGAATATAATTATTATGAGCCAAAAACTTGGATCGATTAAGAAATACGCCCTCAAGTTAGATTTCAGACAATTTCCCGTTCATCGTAAATATACTTACTCTATAGGTATTTAGTCACCATCAGCACATTATTCTTATTTAGAACACGATTCGATAAACAAATCCACCAATACTTTTTATGATGAGACGTACAGTCGCGGGCTTGAAATGTTTACCAACCTAAGGTCTTTAATAGCTTGCACATCACTTTTTCATAAGGTCGCTCGCAAACAATTGACTGACCGATTGAATAGACGCACATACCTAAAAAGGAGTTCATAACATCAAAAAGAAGTGAAAATAGCCTTTTTGCTAGAATCGACGCCTCACAATTTTAAAAAACGAATACTTACTTATGTTGATATGACATCTTAAACCTTATTGCACGCAGTGTGAGAAGGAATCGAATTTGAAATCTGATAAACATTTCAAGTCCGCGGCTGTACCTACAACAGCGTACTAAACCGTATCAGGCAGGGGCCTACTCTGAAAATCGAACTACGAAGTTTCAGCTGACGGATCGCACGTTTTCCAACCACGAAAATGTTTCGGATCGACGATCGATAAAATTTTCGCAATTTGTCATTTTGTCTTTCGTTAACCCTACTCCCAAATGTTACTTGACATCCTTAGTTCGTTGTTTGACAATACTTTAATCGTATTTTATAAGTTCAATTTTCGATCCGAAATTTCGACGTTCGTTTTTCCGAGTAGGCTCCCAGTGATCGCAACCAACAGAATATGTCTAATACCGGCTTCCCACGGCGCGTGACAGCGCGCACCGCGACGCACGAGCTCGCACCGACGCACCATGGGAAGAGACTCGTCCGTGGTTACGCGGACGCGTGCGAAGCGGTGCGCCGTATCCACATCACACACCCTCATAATGTGGCTTTCCACGGTGCATGATTTTACGGATAATACCACGCACAGCCGGTGCGCGCTACCACGCACCGTGGGAAGCCAGCTAAATATTTGGTATGACCTACTTTTGTGGTTCACGGGCCAGATGTACGGAGTAACATTATAAAATTTATCGATAAAAGTCGGTCTCTGATTGTGTGCCGACTGGCTTACTACTTCATCATTAAAACTTTCAAAAGGTAATACGGCGAACCTGTGAGCCCGCGTTTGCGGAAAAACTTTCTCGACTAGCGACTTGTGGTCTCTCACCGAAAGGTACACACTAGATGAACGGATAACTTTATAGCGATTACAGGAAGACTCTTTGATACTAGCGGACAAGGATTGCTCATTTTCGATGTCTACAACTGACGTTTGTATCCAAAAGTAGACATTGGCATGTATTTAGAGAGAGGAACTATTCCGTGATGGGTTCACGACTTTCTAAGAGTAGTTAAAAGCAATTAATGTTCTCGAGTGGAGACCAGGCAACTGCCCAACGCATTGCCTAGGTAACGGAGTTGCGGAGGTCTGATGGCAGTCGCTCCGTGTAAAATATTGGTATTCAGCCACATCTGGGGGTCTACTCCCTAAGCACGAAGTCCGTGGTTTCGGCCTTAGTTACGAGCGTTTCCTACTCCCTATCACCTACGGACATACGATTATTTCGGGGCCCGAACTAAGAATGAATGACAACACGATTTGACAGTTGTCCCTACTACCGATGTGTTTTTGCCCGTCCGAAAAGTTGAACTTGACACTTGTTTTGTTCACTCCTACGTTTCGGGCTACTTTCGGACGGGCGACTAACTTCGTTGACGGACTTAGGGAGCAAGCCCCCTGGTTAGACTGGACGCCAACTCCAACATAGTTGGGAAAAAGCTAGGTTGAAGAATGTAGACCTCGCACCAGAAAACACTGTGGGACAACCTCCTGCTAAATAGACAGACGACCTGGTGAAGGTCGCTGGGATTCGGTAGATAAAGGTAGCATGTAACCGGCTGTAGTGGAAATCTATGAGGGAGGTCTTTGTTCAGTAGTGGGCGTCCTTCGGCTGATACGATGATGGTGAAGGTTTCTAATCTAGAGCATGCTAATTCTAGATGATGTTTAGGTAGTACATTTATTTATTTACATCCAAACTTACGTCTATCATTACAGGTTAGGTAAACCTTTTTTTTTTTTTTTTTTTTTTTTTATCGTGGGAAAATCCTCATGGATACCCTTCGCCTGGGGAAGGCGAAGGGTTATGCCGGACTCTTACCGGCTAAAAACCCACGGTGTTCCTACTCCTGACCCTTGGCCGGGGTCACGGGATTCGCAGCTGCATGCACCGCAACCCCGGCAGGCCTCGGTCCGCCATCCCATGGCGGACCTCTCCTTCTGTGGGGCCTTGCCCCACGTCCTCCTGAGAGGCGCGCACGGAACACATGCGCGCCGCCTTCTCGGGCCTGTTACTGGTCGGGCGACGGGTCCCCTAACCCGTCGCCCGCAGGCCACACACTAGGGTGGCCGGAGATCGTCGCGCGCCCTCCGGCGGCGCCCGGTGCGTCTGGCGCGGGAAGGGAGAGTGGCCGTCGCCTCTCTCTCCCTCTCCGCTCCCTCTTTGGTCGCCATCACCACCTCGCGAAAGGAGGTGACGGCTTCCCACGCACTCTCGCTCCCGACCATGGACAGAACCACGGCCGGAAGCGAGAGGTCACCACCGATCGCCGCGACTAGTTCACGGCGCTGCGTCGCCCACGCACGGCACTCCTGCAACGTGTGCAGCGCCGTGTCTTCCGGGCAGTCGACGCAGTGGTGACATCCGGGCGTCTGCTCCCGGCCTATGCGACACAGGTACTTCCCGAAACATCCATGTCCCGAAAGCACCTGCGTCAGCCGGAAGCTGAGGGCGCCATGCCGCCTCTCCAGCCACTCCTCCATAACGGGTCTTACCGCCGCTATTGCGGCGTGCCCTGCGCTGGGTTGCGCAAGTCGTTCTCTCCACTCGGCCACTAGGATCTGGCGGAGCTCACTCCGCTCAGGCGCCTCCTCGCGCTGACGATATCTCAGCGCGAGGGCCCTCGCCTCCAGATCCCAGGGCATCGATCCGGCTAGGAGGCTCGCCGCCTCGAAGGAGATCGTACGGTACCCCCTTATCACCCTGACGGCCATCGCGCGCTGTGGTCTGCGCAGGATTGCGACGTTGCGCGCCGTCAAGGTGTCCGCCCATATTGGCGCCCCATATAGGGCCATGGACCGTACGATCCCCGCGTAGAGCCTCCGGCAGGAGGTGTTGGGGCCCCCCAGATTGGGCAGCAGCCGCGACAATGCAGCCGCTGTGCCCATCAACTTTGGCGTCAGTTGCCGAAAGTGAGGCCCAAAGTTCCACCGGCCGTCGAGGACAAGTCCTAGGTACTTCATTGTCGACTCGACGCCGATGCGAACACCTCCCACTGTGATGTGGGATCCCGAGGGTGGTCCCTTCCGGGGCCCGTGGAAACACAGGGCCTCGGACTTCTGCAAGGCCACCTCGAGACCCAACCGCCGGATCCTTGTGACGACCTGCGCAACCCCAGCTGTCGCCAGTATGGCTGCCTCGCGGTGCGTCCTCCCCCGCGCCGTGACTAGCGTGTCATCGGCGTAGCAAGTCACGCCGACGCCGCGGAGGAACGCACCGCGAAGCACCCAGTCGTATTCGATGTTCCACAGGAGCGGGCCCAGAACCGATCCCTGCGGAACACCGCACGACATCTCTCGTCGACTCCATCCTCCCCGACCCGGGTAGATGACGGCTCTCTGCGTCAGGTAGGCCCCGACAATGCGGCGGAGGTAAGTCGGCACCCGATGGTGTTCGAGTGCCGCTCTAATGCAACTCCAGGGCAAGGTGTTGAAGGCGTTGGCGATGTCTAGAGACACCGCCAAGACGACCTCGCCCCGGGTAACTGCCTCCTCCGCCTGAGCCCTCACGCGCATGATTGCGTCCACGGTGGAGCGCCCCCGGCGGAAACCGAACTGGCTGTCCGCCAGATCCAGCCCCACCCCAGTCATGTGCGTGACGAGGCGGTCTGCAATTACTCTTTCGAAGAGCTTGCCCACCTCGTCCAGCAACACGATGGGGCGGTACGCAGACGGTGAGTCTGCGGGGCGCCCCTCCTTCTTGAGAAGGACCAGCTTGCCAGTTTTCCACCGGAGTGGAAACTGGCCCTGCTCGCAACATGCGCTCAAGAGCCCCCTCAGTCGGGGCCCGAGAGCCTTGAGAGCCAGGACCCATGCACGGCCAGGTATGCCGTCGGGCCCCGGGGCGGTGTTCTTGGCCTGAAGCCTTTTCACCGCCGCTCTCAGCTCTACCCGGGTCACTTCAGGCACGTCGTCGTCGTCGTCCGCGTCAGGCGCCAATGAAGGCGGAACCATTGGCGGTGGCGTATGCTCCGCCCTCGAAGGGAACAGAGCGCTCACCACTCCCTCCAGAAGCTGAGGTCGGAGACTCTGGGTCAGTGGGGGGGCCCATGGACGAAGTTTGCCCCGTACCATAAGGTATGGGCGCCCCCACGGGTTTCGGTCCAGAGTCTCTAGCAATGCCTCGTGAGCCGCAATTTTGGCCCGCGAGATAGCATTCTGGAGGGCGATCTTCGCCTCTCTGTACCCCTCGTACAGCTCCGCCTCCTGGGTTGCCGTATCCGGGCCGCGAAGACGCCTCCTGCGGAGCCTGGCGTACTGGCGTCGCGCTTCCACGCAGGCGTGGCGCAGGAAATCTATGTCCTGCGACCACCAGTACACCTGGCGCTTTGCAGGCGCGGTCCGGACTCGAAGCATCGCCGTATCGCAGATATGCGACACGGCCTCCCGGAACCACTCCGCCTCCTCGTTAATATCGGCAGGCCTATCTGGTGCCGACACCCAGGCCTGCACAATCGAGGCCTCCAGGAGTGCCTCTCTGTCCAACCGCTTTAGAGCCCAACGCGGACCGATCCCAACCGGGATCGTTCGGGAAGGAGCGCCTGAGGTCTGGGCGGAGACGTCGAATCGGATATACCGATGATCCGACAGCGTCTCCGCCTCCTCCATGACGCGCCAGCCTTGGACACGGCGCGCTAGAGCGGGGGTAGCGAACGTGATGTCCACTATGGATCCGCCCCGCTGTCGCACGCACGTGTTGGTAGAACCCCGGTTGAGGACCTGTAGGCCCTTTTCGAGGGCCCACTCTTCTAGCACCCTACCCCGTGCATTCGTGGCCGGGGAACCCCAAGCCGTGGATTTAGGGTTGAAATCCCCAAAGGCCAGCACAGGGCGAGGATGGCTGCGACTGACGACGACGGCCAACTCCCCCAAGAAGTTCTCAAAGTCGGCGAGAGATTTATTAGGAGAGAAGTACACTCCCACTGCGACGAAGTCTTCCAGCAGGGCCGCTACGTATCCCCGCCCACGAGTGATATTCTCAATGGACGGAGAACCAACGGCGGCCCGCGAGACTATCAGGGCCACCGAGCCGTCCATGTCCCCGATCCAATCATCCCTGGGTGGAACGAAGTACGGCTCGGCGACAACAGCCACGTTGATCAACCACTCCGCCATGCTCTGGAGCAGAAGGTCCTGAGCTCTGGCGCAGTGGTTGATGTTGGATTGGAGGAGGCGCAGGTGTGGGGCCATCACTGGCAGTCCATGAACGCCTCCCCCTCTCCGCTTTGCGGCGACTTCTCGGCAGCCAGTTGGTTAACCGGCTGTGAAGTCGCCTTGGCCACGGCATTCTTGCCACGGCCTCGCCCTCTTCTGCCCCTTTTATTAGTGGGCTCGGCACAGGCCTTACTCCCTGCCCGGTGCTCCGCCGGCTTGCCTGCAGCGGCACAGATTGTGCAGTGCGGCGTGGCTTCACACGTGCCGGCAGTGTGCCCGGGTTGACCGCAGCGGAAGCAGACTCCACTGCGGTCGGCCTCGGAGGTGCACAGCGCTCCTGTGTGCCCGTTCGCCAGGCACCGGAAGCACCTCAGAGGTTAGGTAAACCTAATGCGATAGATAAGCTAAATTTAACAATATAAACACTAAATAACAACTAAATTACGCAATAACTTGTTAACCAGTAAGTAGCCCTTGTGAACTCGCTCAATGTACAAGATAATAAATCAATTTGTTCAGCTACCGCATTGAGCGTGCGTATGGCTCGCGTTAGCGGCGCCCGCTGCAGCAAGTTGGTACGCGCGCTGGGTACCATCAGCAGCTGCGGCCGCCGCCGCCGCCCCACGTAATCGTCCGGCACACATAGCCAAAGTTCCCTTAAAATAGCTGGATTATTTGTTTTCCCTCTCAACACTTTAAACAAATATGAGGCCAATGCTACTTCTCTTCTCATTTCCAATTTATAGTATCCTACCATACCAAGTACAAACAATGTTGGATAAATCGAGGGATATCCTGGATATACCCTACATATAAATGCGTAACTGTAGGAGAGTGTGTAAGAATGGGTGAAAATACTTGACAAGCATTTTTGATCGTCTAGTAGAGAGCCCATAACATAGCACATACATCGTCTTTGTCTACAGGAGCTGTCATATTGTTTGTTGTTTCGATACGATCTCAGCCAAAAACAATGGACTACAACCAAGTTGTAACCAAATAAGGGTTCAAGGACTTGCCTGAATACAATTCTCGGTCATATAAAGACCTACTTTTACCCCGATGCGAGAATTGGACCTACCCTCCTCAGGCCAAAGTCAAAGAACCTACCTACTCTCATGTCGGCACGAGTTATATGTAACATAGCTCAAACCATGGTGAAAAGGTTTGCCAATCAAATAGGTTGGTAACAGGACGAACTTAAGTAGGTATCGGCATTCGTCGAGGATTCTTGAATGGACTCTTCGTGCTGTGACAATGCTACCCCCACTAAAAAGCCTGAATTATCATCCAGTGTATATAATAATCATAATATCACGCCTTGTATTCCCCGAAAGGTTGGGCAGAGGTGCATAGAACACCCACATTTTGCCGTTATGTTAAAGTCCCATGTAAAAGGAGGCGAGCCTATTGCCATCAACCGGGCACGAATCCAGACTCCGGACTGCCACTAAGAAATTCCTCACGGAAAAACCTAATAACACTTTGCCCGACCTGGGGATCGAACCCAAGACCTCACGCTCAGCAGTCGCGCTTGCGGCCACTAGACCAATGAGGCAGTCTAATAGTGTACTTAGGTATATAATAATCAAAATCAAATATAAATTTATTTCGTGAGCTGACTCCATTTTTTTGAGAGTCAAATGAGAAATGAACGTATTTAATCAGAACGAAAACAACTGGAAGTCATTACTGGCGTGTTGATGCCATTATTTAAATTTCTTTAGTATTGCTGGGTGCTTAACTAGGCGTTTTGTTTATTTACGCCATTAATGTTGCTATTAATCATGTTTGTTCTACGTATTTGTTGATACGAAGTAATATATTACCTATGTGATGTTCTTTACACCTTTCAATGATAATTTTGATTGCCCCAAATAGGCACATACCTATTCTAAGAATATCGTATTTAATTTAAAACTTAAAGCGTAATTTGACAGTAGGGCAAACTTCAAAACGTCTAGTTCACGAGACTATGATCTATCAGTAAAATGTCAATAATCTAGCAAGGTTGCAGCTCTCCAGGTTTATAAGCTATCATTATCACACCTATCTTTCAATACTATTCATAAACCAAAGATGTTCCAATAGATTTTCATAATCAACGATTCTGAGGCGCTTGCATCCAACGACATACACCAGTCGAATCCACGAGGCCAACACTAACTCCTGATTTCTGTTGTCAAATCTTCCAAACAAAATTCTCATGCCTACTGCTGTGATTGAATGACCAAAATAATAACAACATGAGATTTTTGATCAGTCTTTCAAATAATTCGTGAGATTGAGAAACAATTTTATCTAGGAAAAATTATAGTTACCGTATGCTTCTTTAGCCTCAGTCTTCTGCGGAGCCGGTGTAAGAACACTGGTACTGATAGTGGACATCATGATCGCGATGCAGCACCAAGCACTCATGGTTCACAAGCCTCATCGGTGCTGCAGTCTTGTCCGGGCGTACCGAAGAAAGTCCGATTGGTTGTTACTCACTGCCACTCAGTGTTTTCGACGTAATTACCGAAGTTCGTTCTTTATCTGTAAAGATAAAAAGTTTAGGTTAATTTCATTTTTTTTCTGTTTTACTTTAAAGGTGTTTTGTTGTTTTGGCAGATTAATAAATAACAAAAAACCGTGTTATTTTTTAAAAGAACAAAGATTTAAGTAAATTCAACAACACATTAATGAGTTTCCAATATAATACCTACAGTAAATACATTTTGTATTATTAAAATATTTCCATTTCATTTATTTTAATGCACTACCAAATTGAGTTTATTTTTCATTATTTATTTGTTATTTTTATGTATACGATTTCCACCGAACGGGCCGCGCCGGGGCGCGCTGGAGCACATTTCACACTGTGCTAAAGGAAATTCAGGCTTCTATACAATAGTTAAGTTTCATGTTTGCTTGGAATTTACACTGCTTGGAACTCGGTTGGATCCGCGCTTATGTCGCGGCACCCGGTCGGCTGCACTCGGACGCCACGGGCGCCGCTCGGCTGTCGTCGCGCCCGTTCGGCTCCGCTCGGCCACCGCCGTGCGGGCTCGTGTGTTTACGGCGGGTAAGTTGATCATTCAAGTCGCTGAGAGCATGCTAGCGGATACGCGAGCACGCGCGCGCACTCGCCCGGTTTCCAGCAGATTGTAGCAGTCGGGCGGACGCGGTCGGCTACTGGCGCCTGCTCGCGCATCCGCTGCGACGCGCTGCGCTACGCCGGTTGGTGGAAATCGTACATTACACATAGAAACATAAAAAAGCTGTAAAAAGCTATCGCCCGTTATAATTTAATCTCTTACTTCTTTATAGATTTTGTTGAAGCCAGCACCTCTGATTAATACCATTACCCATACAAATGTAGTAGAACTAATGAAACTGTTTATCCGCTTATAATAATTCTACGTTTTAGTCACTACTTACACAAGTCGAATTACAGAGGAATAATTCTACTAACAGAAAACTTGAACACTCGCAACTGAACTGAAACCGAACCGTTCATACAGACCGTTTTCATTTTCGAAACATACCGTGAACTATTCGCGAATAGTATGATAAGTTCACGTGCTATTCGCGAACTGGAGCCCAATTCTCCTAAAAGAAATATTGATAAATCGCAACCAAACCAAGGCTGAAACGTTCATTCAGACAGTTTTCAATTTCAAAAACTGTCAAACTATGGGCCAATTCTACTAACAGAAACTTTTATCAGTTGCAACCGAATCGTTCATTCAGACAGTTTTCGTTTACGAAAACTGTCAAAATGTTTGGTTTTTGTTGTCAAACAATATGATAGTTTTTTGTAAATGAAAACTGTCTGGATGAACGATTCAGTTGCAATTGATAAAAGTTTTTGTTACTAGAATTGGCACCCTGTTTGACAACAATAACAAAGCCAAACATTTTGACAGTCTTCATAAACGAAAACTGCCTGAAATTTGTCTTTCGTTTTCGGTTTAGCAACACTTTTGCTGGTAGGATTGTCCCCCAGAGGCCTATTCTATTGAACCACGCGGCACTTTGACTCACGAACTCTAAAAAAGACAATGAATTTTTTATGGGTTACCAACTGTCCCAACAGATGCTTCATACTAATGTTCCATTTTCGCGCCGACAATAGGTCAGTCAGCCGGAATGTCACCAATTTTACGAATGACCTACTTTCTGTTGGGTTGTGTGCGTTGTAGTTTGAAAAGTCATATTTAATATGGCCTATTTTCGCCGACAAAAAATTTATCGCCGACCTACAGTCATCTGCGTTCTACCTAAATAAATACGCGATTTCTAATCTGATTTATTGTTCTTTACCGATTGTAGTTACACATCGACGGCAGCAAAGAACAAACGGCTATCTACAAAATCACTAGTTTTCAGGAGAGCGTTTTTAACGCGAAAATGTAATAATTTCTACAAAAATAAAGCTAGCCTCTTCAAATTCGCAATAGTTATATTATTCGGCATTTTGAACAAAACTATGAAGGTCAATTAACTGACATATATTTTTTTTTCGAAATACGGCAGATGTCTTTTTCTACTTCGCACAAAATAAATAACTAACTGAGTCAACTGCCATATGTTCGCTTCTACGTAGGACTTTGTAATTACTGATTCCCAAACAATTTTACTTATAAAAGGAGATATTGTTATTCTCTTTTATAATATATATCTAACTACGACAACAAATAAAGGGTAACTATGACTGACACCAAGATATTGTAGTTGTCTCAAATTACTTCGTAATTCTAAAGGTTCAGATATTGATATTGCAGATAACATGCTATTAATATGATGAGCTTTTGGAGTTCAAGAAAAGAATTAAGTTATTCTTAGTAATTTATTCTTTTTTAATCATCGTAATCATATTACAAAGTAACAAAAATGCAATATTTGCAGAGAAAATAAAATTTCTAAGGAGCTACTATCTTCAAAAACAAATCAATAATCGAATCTTATACAAGCTATTATCATACAAAAGCAAAGCATAGGATCAAAGGAATTGAACCCGTGTTAATACACGTAAGTAAAGATTATTTTATCACAATAATCAAACTTACTGAACAAAAAATAATTTTTCCTAGTCTTTTCTTCAAGAAATAATCAAATTCCAAACTAAGTTATTGAAGGTTTTTCTTGCATAAAATGAACAATCGGTAGTCTGTTTTTCTACCGTAGCACGTTGATGATAGCTTCAGCAAGTGTGTTTTAATGTTTCTGACCGTGTTTGGACGTGCTTTATCACGCATAAGCTGAAACAAAGCACCCAACTGGGTCCCCAAAGAAATGACAACATCCGAAACAATCATTTCAGCGTAAATCTATGCATTGAGATTGCCTTTGATTCAAATCAGTTCTGTTCTTCCATCGGTTCAAATACTCGGCCATAACAATATTTTTCCACGTTTTTAGCATCCTGAGGTCCACCAATTCATCTAGTATCTGGGTGTTTCTCCGATTTTTTTTTAACTTTTATTTAACAAATCATTATTCTCTCAGATTATTAACGTTACAGTAGCTTCCAGTCATTGTAATTCTTCTTTTACTATTTGACTGCAGTGGCGTAGTATCTATTTGCATTATCATTTGATTAGGTTTTTATGCCTATATTGTTAACTCCGCCATGAGGATAAACTAGTCTAATAAAAGTTAAAATAATTCGGAGAAACACCCATCTGGTTTTATGTCAAAGCGAGATTCATCAGAAAAGCACACATAACGCCATTTTTCTTCTGCCCCATTTCTGTGTTCACGAGCCCATTGTGAACGGGCCCTACGATTGCAGGGCTCAATCAGTGGCACTCGTAGCGGTCTTTGCGAACAGAGATTGACTTTGTGCAAACGGTTTCTAATGGTTTGATCGCTTATTAACAACCCTGAAAAGCGATGAAGCCTTTGAATGCTCATCTTGCAAAGCATGAGAAAAATAAATTTATATTTCATTGAATAATGTATTTACATATTTTTATTTTTTATTGTACTGTGCGTTCAGTCCACGAATACGCGCCCCACTCCTTTTTGCTGTTGGAAGCCGCGTGGTGCTTAAGCATACATTTCTTTTTATTATCTTATTTTAGTTTCCTTGCCTCGGAGAGCACGTTAAGCCGTCGGTCCGGGTATCATGCGAATACCTGTGGTAGTGTCGTTATGGGTAGTCAGAAGTCCGAAAGTCTGACAACCGGTCTAACCTTAGGATATAGGCATTGCCGCGCAACTGTGTTGCGGAGGTCTGATGACAGTTTCTCCGTGTAAAAGACTGGTGTTCAGCTCACCGTTTAGACTAAAAGCTGACCCCAACATAGTTGGGAAAAGGCTAGGCAGAACGAAGAGCGATGAAGCCTCGTAATCACCATCATCGCACTCATTTTAGGATTCCATCGAGCAGTGATATGTATGTAAAGATCTTGTCTACCTGTGGTGATGCGAGTTCGTCCTCCATGACGCTCAGCTACGCTGCCAGTGATACGGTAGCGTGTTCAGAAGTGACTTATTATACTCTGCGTAGTGCCCAGAGCCATGGCCACAGTACGTTTCCGAGAGCCAGATTCCCACATTCTTACGGCTCTGATCGTTTTTCCCAACTCAAGTGACATTTTTCGTCCTTAATAGCGTTCATGTATATTGATCTGACTCAGAAGTGTAGTAGAAACGGTTTTGTCTCAAAACCGTTGCAGGATTTTATAGGAAAACGACTTGACAGAAGATTTTCAACTTTTAATCGAAATTCAAAAACTTTCCTTTTTTATATTATGAAGAGGTCGCTAAATAACTATGAGGAGTCAAAAAAAAAACAATTTAAGAACTTGCAGTAATTCGCTAAAATGTGCTTTATCCCTAGACACGTTTGATGTGTGTATTATGAAATGTAGATTAACAAAATTGAGGTCGTAGAAAGAGTAAGTATGCAAGTTAAAAAAAGTCAACTGCCCCACCGCCCATGACAAAACGGTCATGTGACTGATATCTTTGTTTATCGCATGCGACGCGCCGAATCGTACGACGTACACACGGACAATTGTAGATGTCCGTGTGTACTTCGTTACTTTGT
Organism: Amphipyra tragopoginis; assembly: GCA_905220435.1. Lineage (NCBI taxonomy): Eukaryota > Metazoa > Arthropoda > Insecta > Lepidoptera > Noctuidae > Amphipyra > Amphipyra tragopoginis. Next base: position 11,769,078 of record HG992005.1, on the reverse strand, counting down.
AAAAAAAGGTGTAGTTGTCTTTAAATACGCGACAAAATACAAAGAAAAAATGAGATTTTGTATGAAAAAAAAATATCACTAGATAAAATAAAGAATTCTGAATTCAATTATGTAAAAAAGTGATTTTCGCAAAAATGCAGTTGTCTTTTTGTTCTTTGCGGCCGTCGACATGGAAATAACACAATTCCGTCATAATAAAATGTTCGTAAACTAACGGCATTGGTGCGGAAAAAAACAGGATGTCTATCATATGGATGACTGATATTAAAAATCTATTAGGTAGATATTCTGGCTTTGATTATATGTAATCAAAGTATTCTGGGAAATAATGTCATATAGAGGAAAGAGCTCGTGGCTAACTAAAAAGCACGTGGATCATACGATTTGCAAGGTTAAGCTGCGCTTGCCGCGGTCAGTCCGTGGATGGGTGATCGTTCGTTACACATCGAGATCCCTCCGTGCCTCGGAGAGCACGTTAAGCTGTCGGTATCTGGTGTCATAATTCGTGTGGGTAGTCAGAAGCCCAAAAGTCTGATAACCGGTCCAACCTTAGGATATTGGTATTGCCCAGTAACTGGGTTGCGGAGGTCTGATGGCAGTCGCTCCGTGTCAAATACTGGTATTTAGTCGGATCTGGTTAGACTGGAAGCTGACCCCAACATAGTTGGAGAATGTCAACTGGTAAACATGGACTTCCTCATAAATGCTGCAATGAATTGTCATTGTCATAATCAGCCTATTACTGTCCCACTGCTGGGCATGGGCGTCTTCTCGGCAGGGATTAGACCTTAGTCCATCACGTTGTCCAAGTAAAGGATAATGAACCACACACACCACGAGAAGTTTTTGGAGCCCTCTCAGGTTTCCTCACGATATTTTTCCTTCACCGTTAACGGAGTTGATAGTGAAATTCTGATCCTCACTCACACTACTTCGAAAATTATGTCGTACCGACGGGTATCAAACTCAGACACTCCTCCTACATAGAACGCAAGCGTTCAACCGTTAGGCTATCAGTGGGTTATTGCAATAATCACCACGCTTGACAAACGGACTAGGGCGCAAGTCTGCTAACTTATGAACGTTTTGATAGTGAGACGATCCTCTTTTTGTATATAATGCCATTGGAGACGATAGATTCGTTTCAGACATTTGGTATTCTCTTGGGGATTTTGGACCAATGACTTTCCATTAAACTGTAATTTATGGTGAGCGCACACTTATCCGAGCCAAACGCATCGAACGAATCGAAGTCAAGGAGGCCTCACACACATATCTGCACCGAAAGAATCGACCGCGCCGAAGAAATCGTTTCTGTTTCCTTTACGCCTGTCGCACTGTTATTACTCTATTGTCAGTGCTTTATTAATGAAAGACGAATGAGCGAGCGCATCGGTCGAGTCGACCGCATAAGCCGCGCCGAATCTGATGACGTCATCCGAATTCGTCTACGATTTCTGGAGTTCTTCCAGATTCGGACGATTCGACGCGGGCAAGTATGCGAGGTTCCATATGATTTCATACACAGAATTCTAAAATTCGTTTTGTTCGATGCGTTCGGCTCGGATAAGTCTGAGTTCATCTTTAACTGCCATTGAACTATTACTTCGATAGAAAATATTAAAGTTTTAGCAGAATATCGAATCTGTCACAATATTATTAGAATTTTAATAGGGAGTCCGGTAGGATGACAATTGTATGTCATTTTATTTCAATTGACTTGAAACCCTGGTGATCGCAGTACATTGTTATATAGCGCTTGGATCACGATTTCCGCTCGACTGTTATAGCATAAACATAATACCTTATCTGATTTATTTGCCCTACCAATGTTCGCTAGACACGAAAATAACATAATTCAAACGAAAACGGTGCTGAAAAAAACAGGAAGTTTCGATCATGCGAACGATTGATATTTAATCTATTTCGCCTATTTTATGAGAAAATATTTTGTGAATTATGATAATATGCGATCAGGTATAAAAACAATAAACCAATAAACTTGTTTGTGGTACAGTCGTAACGTAAACGTAATGTAATAAAATGACAAAAAAGTTTATCGTCCCTTCATTTATCATAGACGAACCATAGATGTAGAAGCGTCGAGCGGCTGGTTCGTCCACAATGATTGGAAACCTGTTTTTAAATTATTTAATACTAGCTTTCGCCCGCAGCTTCGCTTGCGTGAAATTTTGAACCCGTTAAGTCACGATTTTCCATACAAACTTTCGTCCCCTATTTAACTCCCTTAGGGGTTGAATTTCGAAAAATCCCTTCTTAGTGGATGCCTACGTTACAAAAGGAACCTACAGTCAAAATTTCAAGTTTCTAACCCCAGCGGTTTAGGCTGTGCGTTAATAGATCAATCAGTCAGTCAGTCAGCTTCTCCTTTTATATGTACGTATAGATTAATTATTGATTATTAAGTAATAATGAACGATTTATTGGTTTTCTTAGTAGTATTTTAATATTGCACTTACGTAATCTATTAATTTATTCTTGTATTTGTGTCGTTATTCCTCGTGCCATAAAACAGTCCTATCTAAAAATCAGCGCTGCAGCATTTTGTTTTTTTTAATGTCGCAGCATTATGCTGAGATAGGAGCCTTTATTGGCTTCGTGCAGGTTGTTTAAAATTGTGTTGTCTTTTTTTTGTATATTGTTCACCTTCCGTAATTGCTTGTGTGAGTTTAAAATAAAACTTTGTTTCTTTCTTTCTATTAGTTTCATCGCTCATTCGTCGGCGAGCATAGACGGCGATCGACGGCTGACGGTGGCGATTGACGGCTGACGGTGACGATCGACGGCTGACGGCGGCGAACGATGGCGAAAAAGGTGTACCACGGTGTACAAAGTACAGTAATGAACAATTATGAGCATCAGAAATTATTTAAAACCGTTTTTTTATGTTTTCATGTTGAACTTTAAGTTCATTTGTGTTCTAATATGTTTTGTGTAACTAGGTATAAGTGTCTTGCGCCAAAATGCCCGTCACATTGAGCAACTGAGATGTTTCCATGATGTTTGTGACGATTCGTCCGCATACGAAGCTGTACGGCACCTTACGGCTGCGTACGGATGCGAACGCCTTCGTAAGGGGTGGATCGGCGTAATTCGTACTAGTGTGCTGCTTTTCAATCGGCAAAGTGCGAAAGGCCATCGATCAATGTGTCCTGACCCTTGCTTACTTAAATGTGTCTTATTTTTCTACTGTTATATTAAATACAGTTGAGTGCCTCGTTGGTGTAGTAGTCGCAAGTTCGACTGCTAAGCGTGAGGTCCTGCTGGGTTCAATCCCCAGGTTGGCCAAGTGTAATAGAGGCGAATAAGAGGCGGGCTCCAATAAAAAAAAGACACATAAAAGTAACACAATTATAATGAAGTCTCTGACTCCTGAGCTAGGTACAAAGACCCGTATACAGAAATCAGTGTCTTCTCCCATTCTAGAGGACACAGATATACTTGAGCAAATAAAAGAAGATAAGTTAGATGTATATTAAAATGTATGTGTGTAGTGCGTGCGTGTGTGTGTGTCCGTGTGTTTGTATGGCGTGTGCGTCTGAGTGCGTGTATGTGTGTGTAGGTAGGTGGGTGTATGCGCGCGTACAGTGAGTGATGACTACATAAAAGATAAGAATATGAAGCCTAGGAGACTGAATGCAATAACAATTCAGTTTGATCGTAGTCTAACCTTAGCAACCAGTAGCAGCAAGTTTCATCATGTCTATGTTTCCAGAATTCAATCAGTTGAAAAGAACAACAATTTTTGTTTCTAGTATTCCGGATATTTGTATCCACTGTTTCAGAGTATTCAATTTAGGAATTCAATGAATAAGCTTTAGTTACAATATTCCGGTTTGTATTGTTCTTGATACGATTTTTCCGGAATATCTATTTTAGCGTTTTGGCATCAGACAAGCAACATTCTCCTAATCAAAGGTTAATTATAACCAGGAAGCGGAATCTTATGGCAAAACAATTGAAAGGTGATAGATAAATAAATATGCAAACTTGATTTGCATAGATTCAAAATTTTGTCATAGTTTTGTTTTTTAACTGTTTTGTGTTTGGGTTGCCAGGTTTTAGAGTAATTAAGTTATTAATTTTAAGTGTGCTTGTGCGTCTGTTTGTTTCTTCTTTCTTCTTGATAGAGACGGGTCATTATTTTTTATCGAGTATTCAAGCTATCGATACTTTTTAGCAGCTGAGAATACAGATGGGCGGACAGACATATTAGCCATTTTTTAGAAACACAAAATAACAGATCAACTCGAAATGTCAAATTGAAATAATTTTCATTTTTAACCGACTTCAAAAAGGAGGAGGGGGTGCGTGTCCCCCCTCCCCCCCTTTTGAATGTTTTCATTATATCGTGTAAGGTATCATTTGAAAGGACTTTTTATGCCCGACTACGTCAAAGCCAAAAAGAAGGGTTATGAAGGAGGGGGTTAAAATTATGACACTAAAACGTATTTAATAAAAAATAAACTTTAAAAAAAAGTAAAAACCGACTTCAAAGAAATACTAAAAGGAGTAAAATAATTACCATAATATAAAATTAACAGTTTCAGAAGTCGGTGCAACTCTACACTAAAGCAAATAGAAGCCACCGACTTCTGAAACTGTTAATTTTATATTATGGTAATTATTTTACTTCTTTTAGTATTTCTTTGAAGTCGGTTTTTACTTTTTTTAAAAGTTTATTTTTTGATTACCGTACTATTGTACCGTAATCAAAAAAGATCAAGTATTATAATAATGTCTATAGGGTAAACTTCCCGAGTCGCCGTAGATTTCAATTTTTTTTGATAGATAAGATAATTTATTATTTGTGTCATTAAAGATTACTTATTTTTAAAGAATAAAAATTAAAAGTATTTGTTAAGGAATTAACAATAAAGTTCATGACTTCTTCTCTCGTGTCAGCAAGAGCTATACGAAAACAGCTGTGGTGAAAAGATTAGCCAGTCAGCAAGGTTGGTAGCGGGAGTAACTGTCCAGGGTGCGCCGGACGTACTTAAGTATCATCACTCGTGGAGGCTCTTTTCATGCACCCCCTTTGCATAACTAAACTAATACTCGATAAAAAATAATGAGCCATCTCTATAAATTTCTAATTGATTTGCCATGAGATTCCGCTCCCTGCTTATAACCCTACTATCCTATTAATATTATACATAAATGTAAAAGTTTGGATGTTTGTTGATCAGTCACGCCTTGCCACCTCAACGACTGTCCGGATTTTGATGGAATTTGGCACACAGGTAGCCCATGACCTGGATTAAGACATAAGATACTTTTTATCTGAGTACATAAAGTAGTTCCCGTAGGATGCGAGTGAAACCGCGGACAACAGTTAGTATAAAATAAATTTGAATAAAAACGTTTGTGTGTTCTTGCATTGTTAGTAATAATAAAAATCGCGAGTCATTATGAATTAATAACACTATCGAATATTCCTAGAATTGAAACAAATACCTAAGTACCTATCTATTGCATATGTTACTGCAAATGCTCGAACTACGGTAAATCCTACAATTTTCCAGTAAAACCTATTAATTTCGGACTTTTAATAGCATTCACTCGATAAATTCTAGGTTTTACCTCAGACACGGTAAATGTTGAAAAATAGTCGTGCCGAGACAATTAATATAACCAAATGATAAGAACAATTTATGAATAATTAGCTAAGCCAGCGTAGGTGTTACGTTTGCCAGAAGAAATTATTATTTTATGGTTATTTTACTGTTTCGAAAATGTCTTAAGATATTTAGGTATTTTTACTATTAATAAATGACAATTAATGATGCCAAATGGTAAGAAAAATTTATAAATTATTAGCTTAGCCAACGTAGGTCTTATGTTTTTGAGAAGAACATTTTTTTTGTCTATTTTACTATGCAAAAAGCATTTTGAAATATTTCAAAATTATGTAGGTAACTTGCCTGCAGCTATTGACTCGTAATCATAATGTTTAATAAATACTTTCTAATTACATAATATTGTTTTATTCCCAAAATCAACATTTACTAATCGTTATTGGTAAAACCTAGCATTTGCCAAGCCCAATGGTAAAAGCCCGAAAAATTGTCCCATTTTATATTAAACCTTACATTTACCAACCGATGTTGATTAAGCCTAAGATTTACCAGTAAAACCTAGGATTTACCAATATTCGGGCTTTTGCAGTAACACAATATGAAACCTCATAACAGCGAAAAAAATATCTACGTAATTCTCCTTTTCATGCCCTGAAGTGAAGCAATGTCAATAAAAGAACATTAAACACATAAGCTACATTGTAATAAAGCCTTTTTAAAAACGTAATATAACTGGCAAAATGCGAGGTAACAATGGCTCTCATATGCACGAAGTATTCCCGAGTTTTATAACGCGAAACTATTCTATTTTACGAAGGAATGTTGAAACATGTTTCTATTGTTATCATTTTAACTTTACATTTTGTACACAGCGGATGTTTTAGCAGATTTTTCAGTGACGATAATACAGCATGACTGGCTAGTCACCATGCATCCGAAAACCATAAACCCTGATCATCATTTTGTACATGTTTTACTATGGAACAACCTCTGAATTAGTGAAAACAGCTGTTCCATTCAACATAATCAATATTTTATTGTTATAACTTTCGTGAGACACAGTCATATTTATAATTAACTAGCTTTTGCCCGCGGCTTCGCTCGCGTTAATTAAGCTTAAAAAAACTCTTAACACACTACTAAATTTTCTGTAATAATATAATTGAATCATGATTTGATAGACACGTGGCGCCATCTATTATCGTTATTGTTGTTTTCCCCGAGAACAGTACTTTTTTTCGGGATGAAAGGTACCCTATGTCCGTTTCTGTACATCTGACAAAACAAACAAACTTACTTTCGCATTTATAATATTATTTAGGATTACGGTTTACTCACGTGCATTTTTCGGGATTGCCCGACTAGTTTCGGACCCAAACGGAGCTCTTATCATGCGATGAACACGCGGCGAGGTCACGAGTCGAACCTAGTTGGACAATTCCGAAAAATGCACGAGAGCAAATCGTAACTAATCATATTATTATGAATGTGTCTCATGAAAGTTATATCGCAAATGATAACCCAGTACAAAAAGTGACTTAAAAATAACATTTGACTTCCACATAAAAAAATTGCACGTTAATCAAAACCCAGCTGTTATTTTTTTTGGGTTTATTTATAGTGCAATTACTTGTATTACGTAACGCTTACCGTGGGTCATTTCCTGTATTTACAGATTATCAAACCCACAGAAGGATTTTAACAGGTAAATGGTAACCGCTTCTAAAAATAAATATAATAAGACTGCAAAAATCTCATTGTCCTCAGAGAAATAAGGGTCCAACTCGATAAAGGATGAAGTGACAGATGGTAAGCTTAAATCTTATACAAGATTATTCAGAAAATGCGCAGCAGTTTCCAGCAATAAGCCAGAAGCACTTTGCCTAATCGGGGTAACGAGCGTGACGATATACGGCCATAATTATTTAATGAAGAATTTGCTTGAGCCTAAATAGAATATAATTATTTTATCTTATGTACTCCACAAAAGCGTTCTCATTTCCTCTAACATCTTTAGGGAAGTAACCCAAATTATTATTTCGGTCCTCGCTTTGAAAATAAATCAGCGCACACATAGCGACAAAGCGATTAAAGAACAAGGGAGAATCTCATTTATCTCGAAGAAACTGCGAATACACTGATAAGACAAAGTTCCCGGGGTCGGCAGGGACCGACAACCGTGAAGTTCCGAAGTTCATTCTTCTGATTGCGGTCAACGAAACGAAGAACTTTAAAATTGTTTTGGACCAGAACAGAGATTCAATCAATGAGATTTATATTATCAAACGATTTATTTAAATCCCTTGCGGCTCTCCCTGTTTAATCAGCGGGTTTCGTGTTAACAAGTTCGTTATCATGGTCTTAAAAGAAAATTTTAATAAGCTCGCTTAATTATTTTGTTAAAGATTTCTTCGAGCGACGATAATTGAATGATTAGGGCGGGTAATTTCTGTCAGGAAATTGGGTTTTTGATACTCAATTTAGGCCGCTCTAAATAGTTTTGTTTAGTACGCCCACAAAATAATGTTTTTTTTTTTTTGAGAAACTTTGCCCCTCACTAAGATTTCTCTTGTATCGTGGGTGCGTTTACAGACATAAATCTCACAAACAAACGCCCAGACCCGAAACAACCACCTGTAGGCCATACAAATTTTTGTTCCGTGTGGGAATCGAACCCACGACCCGTAGCGCAGAAGCCAATTGCTTAGCCACTGCACCAAATGTGTCGTCTTGTTTACAAATTATACTATATTGTTACACCAAATTGTTTACAAATTGTACTATACCTTATCAAAACAATTCATTTCAATTTTATAATTATGTTTAACATGTTAATGGAAGTAAAATGTTTAATAAATAAAAGCAGCATGTGGTCGGCGTTGTGGAGACGTTATAATTAAACTTCCGATGCCTTCAGCAAGATAGCGTCACAATGCTTCCTGTGTGCGACATCTACATAATAATATGTGTACGCATAGGCGGAATAGCTAAAGCACAATTTCAATGTATTGCGAAAACGGACGTTTTTAGGCCTAACGGAGTTGAACGCTTTTAGTCAGTCCGATTTGTATCCGTCAACTGCCGCCAATTGTCAGTGATGATAGGTGACCTCTACCGACTCAACGCACAAGTCCCACAACTGCCTGCATTGTTTGGTTTACCAATAACCGCACCTAGTAAGCCTGGAATCTTACCCTAGAATAGTTGGGAAAACGCTCTTGTAAAATCTTGGAGCAACACGACATTTTGCGTGGATATATTCAGATATCTCTGTTAATTCATGCATAACACACATAGCACCACCTTTTCCCAACTATGGAAGGTCGACTTCCAATAAACAGATGCGGCTGAATACCAATACGGGGCAGATTCCATCGAACCTCCGAAACCCATTTATGGGCAACTAGCTGCGCCCCGCGGTGTTACCCGCGGTTTATTTGGGATAAAAAGTAGCTCATGTGTTAATCCAGGATGTCAGCTACCTCCATACCTAATTTGATTAAAGTCTGTCCATCCGTTTGAGCGTGAAGAAGTAACAAACATACAAACACACACACTCACAAACTTTCTCCTTTGTAGTATTAGTGTGATACCGATAATCCTAAGGTAACCAGCTGTAAGACTTTCAGGCTTCTGACACCCGAAACGACTGTCATAGGTATTCGTATGACACCCGAGACTGACGGCTGACGGTTTAGGCCAGCTACACATTATAAGAAAATTTCTGATGTGTGCGTGAAAGTCCTCTGTGCATACATTTTGTACTAGAGCTCGCAGGTGGCCGAATCCGGCAAATTCTGATAGTGTACGTGGTCTATTATAAAATACTAGCTGTACCCAGCATGCGTTGCAATGTACTTTTTCCTACCTACTGCCTACCTTCAGAAACAAAAAGTTAAAACCATTTCCAAGCATGCGGTAAACAAATGAAGAATATGGAGAAACTGAGATAATTTAGTTTTTTTTTTTTAAATATCAAGATTTTCTTTCATAATTATGAACCATATCCTAACAATTAAGAACACAACAAAAAAAAATTGCGAAATCGGTCCAGCCGCTCACGCGTGATGCCGTGACCAAGGGAAATAGGGATTCATTTTTATATACATAGAAGATATAAGATAGATATGAGCATAGTGCCTTACGGCGTGTCCACATCTCCACGTCACGACGTCGTCAACGTGGAAGGTGCGGTGACATGGCACGGTGCGTTGACGTAACGTGCAAATTTACGTTACCGTATCGTAAAAATGCACGTCACTATCATTGTTAGATTTATCGTTGACCATGTAGATCCTGAATTAATAAGAGAAACAGTAAGGTATGGTTTTAAAGCATCGGAGCACATAGACGGCGACTAACACGCGGGCGGGGAAAGTGCGGGCGGAGCGCATATACGTGTGCGCTTTCGGCTAGAGGCGGAACGTGTTACGATACGGTAACGTAAATTTGCACGTTACGTCACCACGTGCCACGTCACCGCACCGTTCCACGTTGATGACGTCGTGACGTGGAGATGTGGACACGCTCTTACAGTGCGCGTCAGAAATTTTCCGATATAATTTTCTTATAATGTGCCGCCGGTCTTAAAATGCTCTCCGAGGTATGGTGGGCTCTCGATATGTAACGAACGGTCACCCGTCAAGAAACTGACTGCGATAAACGCGGCTAAACCTCGCAAATCGTACGATCCACGCGGTCCTTAATTACCCACGTATACATCACAATTCAAGAGTTAAATTCAGAAGTAAAACAATACCACAGATCCGATACGATCGTTCCACAGAGGCATTCCATTACAAAAGTTGGAATACCAATTTAAAGTTCCGCGAACGTTTTATAACGGTCAATAATCTGATACGCAATGCACGCAATTTCCGGTCCGCTTATCATATTGGACCTAATTTCCTTTATTTAGAAACAGAAGTAACTTTGGGGTACAATGGAAATAATAAATCCCATGTCCCAACAAAAGATTCGAGTTAATTTCAGTTTGTTCTGTGCAGTTAGTAGAAGTTTTTGGTATGCAGTTCTTTGTGAAGGATGTCGCCCACAGTGCGGTTTTCAGGAATTCAAGGTGTGTGTGGAACTTCCACGAAAGTTTGTTCTTGAGGTAGAACATGACATAGTTGTGGCTGCTTCGTTAATATTTCACACAGAAAACCTACTGCCGTTGTGGTTTTATGGACGGAAAATATAAAAACGTCAGATGACGTCAGCTTGCATGTGATCGTTAAAACTCGACGTTGCTGTCCTTAAAAGCAATTTTAGCACCATTATTGTTACAGCTCCAGGCAAAAGAAACGATAAATTCAGTACAAGAGTATTGACTAGTATAAAACACTCCAAAGATACTTTAGCTCTGTTTCTTTGTTTGTTCGGAAAAATAGAAATAGTATTTCTAAATAAAATAACACAAAGGAATAGACTAAATATGTTTCGATAGCTAGCTAAAGAAAACAAGAAACTGTATACTCTATACAGTCAAAGGTCAAAATAACAACCGCGCGGAACTAACGATCTGGGAGTTTACGAGTTTACTATGACCTCGTATGAAAACATTCCTATTTCCTACTTCTGATTCGCTAAAAATCGTACCATGACAGTACTAAAAGGTGAACGACTATTGAACCAAGTTGAACGGTAATGCTTGTTCATGGTACGAAAAGTCTATACCAAAAAAAAAGATGAACGGATTTCGTAAACGTCAACGTAGCAGGCCACCGCAGGCCTGCTCTAACGATGTCATAGTACAAAAAGGCAGGGCAGTTCAACTTCCAGGCAACTTCTGTCTTGCTTTAAGAGGTCATAGTAAGCCTCCTGAGCGGTTACGAACCGCTTGCCGCGGTCAGTCTGTGAATGGGTGGCCGTTCGTGAAATACGCTGTTCAGAAGCCCGAAAGTCTGACCACTGGTTTAATCTTTGAATGTCTGTATTGCCCAATAACTGCGTTGCGGTGGTCTGATGACAGTTGGTCCGTATAAAATATAATCCGCCGCATCTGGGGCCTGCTCCCTAAGTCCGTAAACGAAGTTACTCGCCCGTCCGAAAGTAGCCCGAAACCTAGGAGTGAACAAAACAAGTGTCAAGTTCAACTTTTCGGACGGGCAAAAACACATCGGTAGAAGGGACAACTGTCAATTCGTGTTGTCATTCATTCTTAGTTCGGGCCCCGAAATAATCGTATGTCCGTAAGTGATAGGGAGTAGAAAACGCTCGTAACTAAAGGCCGAAACCACGGACTTCGTGGTAAGGGAGTAGACCCCCTCGTTAGACTGGAAGCTGACCCCAACATATTTTGGAAAAGGCTAGGCAGATGAGGAAGAACTTTACTCAATCAGATGTTTTGCTAACGTTGCAACAGTAGCCTTGACTGAAGCTTAAAATCTTCACCAAAAATGTATCATTTTTGCATCGCATGTTAATACGGTGTATATCAAGAATGATACATTCCATTGCGTTCAAGTTTATGAATGTTATGAATCTCTAATGCACACAATTTTCATGTAAAGAAAAAAGTTCTGGCCGGAGCGAATCTTTTAGTGTATTTGGGTTTGGGGTACGATATACAACACTATTTTTAGTATATACAAAAATCGAGACACCCCAACAAGATTTTAATCAGAATTACCGGAGTATGTATTTTTTTTAATAAATCTCCAAGTTACACCTTAGTTTATGTTGCGTTAAGTTCCCCAGTAGAGTGTGAAATGTATTGTGTGAGATGTGCTATGCAAGGCTTATCTAATACACGGAAACTGACCGAGCTGTCGGGAACTTCTTGGAGTGAGCGCCATCTGTTGTCCGCTGCCTAACTAACCGTGACGTCAACATCGGACCACCACTGCCGTTGGAGGGAGGAGACCGGCTCGCTTGGTGCGCCCGGGGGATTGCTTCTTGGACCGTACGACGGAACACTCGTCTAGAGTATTCTGTATAGATTAGCTGAAGAAGTCTGACCTTTTATATCTGACTAGCTTGTCCTTATTTTATGATCTTGTAATAACTTGTAATAATTATCTAAAGTATTATATTGTGATCTAGTTCATGTTACTAACACTAACCCAATTATAAGTACTCTCAGTGGTGGAGAGTCTATGTTGGTTTTATTTACTACATTTACCTTGCTCACAATCCTGACATACCAATATTAGCGATAACTGTAATGATAGAATCACTCCTTAACGATTAAATTGTAGTGTCGCTAACATCAGAAGTGGGATAAGAAAAAACCAGTCCACATTATGATTGTATACCCACATGTAAATATTTTACTCACCTGTAGACGGACTGACGAAAACTTGACTATACGAGTGATGAGATTACAATGGTGAGACCGAGAAAAGGTGATAAATCCGGTGAGTCGTAACCATTTTATTATACCTACTTATGTGTGAAGGGAGTTTTGATGAAGGAAATATAATATCAAAGGGTATTTATTCGAGTAAAATAAATATTAAATGTTATCTGTGTTTATTCGTGCAAAATAACAAAATATGTTATCTATATTTGTTTCTGTAAATAAATGCGTTGCAGTCGCATTAGAGTTTGTCGCGAGATGCAACCAGGTTTGACCTGAGGCACCACCCGGTATGGCAAACCGGGGTTGGAACATGACGAAGCAATTGTTATAGGGCTGGAACCCAGGCGGGTGATGCCGTGATATGGCTAGATCCAAGGCGGGTGATGCCATGTTGAGAAAGCAGGATCCCAGGCGGGTGATGCCAAATGAGTTGGCTAGATCCAAGGCGGGTGATGCTATAAATTGATAAATGAAATGCAATAAAAAAAAAATGTTTTGAAAATATTGATACCTACCTATTTGTTTTTATTGGTTTTGCTATAATTCTTGTTACAGAATGGTGCAAAATAGTTTATTGAAATTAAAAGTAGATTGTTATTACTTATGGTTTAATATGTATTTATGTTGATAAATCCCAGGCGGATGATGCCAAATAACTTGGCTAAATCCATGGCGGGTGATGCTATAAATTGATAAATGAAAATGCAGTAAAAATGAATGCTTGAAAATATTGATCCCTATTTGTTTTTATTGGTTTTGCTATAATTCTTGTTGCAGAATAGTGCAAAATAGTTTATTGAAATTAAAAAGTAGTTTTGTTAGTAAGTACCTACAAAAAAAAAGTTTAAAATGTATTTTTGTAGATGAAAACGGAAATAGTACTTTTTATTGGTGATAATTGTTATAGGTCTGGAACCCAAGCGGATGATGCCAAATAAGTTGGCTAAATCCAAGGCGGGTGATGCTATAAATTGATAAATGAAATAAATATTAAAGTTTCTAGTTATAAATAGAAGTACGTGTTTGATCGTTTTTGTACATTAAACCCATGAGGGGGTGAAATTATAAAAGTTGAAAGTTTGTATGAAAATCATTATTCCATGGGGTTATAAACTTGAAATTTGGCACAAAGTAAATAATTAATAAATACAGTGCTTTATAATGTTATCGTAAATAAAATGAAGTGGCCACACAGCCTCACATATAATATTACTTATATTTTACTTACGAAACTAAATAAAACATTTCTATCATAATCTACGCCATGATTGAAACACCAGCAAATGTGAATAAAGCTTGGAAAACAACTTGGTACGTTTAAGTGCAGCGAAAGCTCTTTAAATGCAAGTGATTCCAAGTGGTAAGCTCTAGGAAAACCAGGACTTAAGTGTGGCATAGTCCCTTTGAGTGCGGTTGACCTAGCAGTAATAGAGGCATTTGCTGATGGTTCCAATGCGTATTATGGCTTTGTGAATCATTGAGATATTTCACAAAGAAATATTTTAACCCGGCGTCATGGGGGTGGAAAAGTGTTACACGGACGTTGGGGTGGGTCTCACCGACCCGTTTATTAATGTCAGAATTATTCCAATACTGTATAAATAATAAAGTTATTATTATTCATGTTAAGTATTTATGCATAATAATAATTTATTGAATAACTATAATTTGATGTTTAACATAAGAAGAACTTTCTTATAGGCATCTGAGATAGTATTTTATTGTGAAATGCTTCGTAGGAAGTGAAAATGTTGAAATCTAATGTTTATAGGATGTTTGTTATGAAAAGTTATGAAGGAATATACAACCAGGTTGATACAGAAATAAATATCAACTAGTTCAACCTAGGGTTGATGAGCTTGTTGGCTGACGATGAGATATCAGGCTCTATTCGATCCAAACATTCTTTTATGCTTTTCATGTTGCTTTGGTCATGGACATGCACATGAGTAACATGATGAGTCAAAGATGAGTGATCAGGTGTAACGTAGATGTGTACTGTATTATTTGATTCTGTTTAAGGTCCGGAGGTGTCACTGAAGTTAGGCCTTGATGAACCATAATCCTCCCCAGGATAGAAACACCAGCAAATGTGAATAAAGCTTGGAAAACAACTTGGTACATTTAAGTGCAGCGAAAAGCTCTTTAAATGCAAGTGATTCCAAGTGGTAAGCTCTATGAAAACCAGGGCTCTTAAGTGTGCCATAGCCCCTTTAAGTACAATTGACCTAACTGTAATAGAGTGGGCATTTGCTGATGTTTCAAAAGTGTATTATGGCTTACGGTTCATACTTGCAGAACTAGTTCTGATGCTGCTTTTGTTTCAGTGTTTTACCTAGACTCGTGGGGCGCCTGGGGCATGCGCCTTGCAGGATGGCCGTGTCGGGAACTTCTTGGAGTGAGCGCCATCTGTTGTCCGCTGCCTAACTAACCGTGACGTCAACATCGGACCACCACTGCCGTTGGAGGGAGGAGACCGGCTCGCTTGGTGCGCCCGGGGGAATGCTTCTTGGACCGTACGACGGAACACTCGTCTAGAGTATTCTGTATAGATTAGCTGAAGAAGTCTGACCTTTTATATCTGACTAGCTTGTCCTTATTTTATGATCTTGTAATAACTTGTAATAATTATCTAAAGTATTATATTGTGATCTAGTTCATGTTACTAACACTAACCCAATTATAAGTACTCTCAGTGGTGGAGAGTCTATGTTGGTTTTATTTACTACATTTACCTTGCTCACAATCCTGACATACCAATATTAGCGATAACTGTAATGATAGAATCACTCCTTAACGATTAAATTGTAGTGTCGCTAACAGAGCGGACCTTCTCAAGCCTCAAGGTGTCTATTCCCGTCCACTGTTTATGCATAGAAATCAATTGAAAAAAACTGAAATTTATGAAAAAAAATGCAAGATTTAACGTGGTATAAAAACTATGCCAATCAATTCTCCTAGTGATTCTGAATAAACTAGTTTCAGGTTTAGTATATACTAAAACTAAACTTGTATACTTTAGTAAGAAGGTATGAAATTTTGAATGTAAAGGTAACTGAAAAAAGTACGAAGAGGAAAATTATGCTAGGCGGTGAAGGTGTTAAGTGGTAAAATGGACATCATTATACCGCGCCGTAAACTTCTAGTATTTAATACACCTAGTTCCCAGATACGGCTTGTTCAACCATTCCTGAGAAAAAAACTTTCTAACACCTATTTATTTTTAAAAGAGTAACCATAGAGTTTCTTGTTTGGAAAGACCCATAATAAACGACAAATTGGAACAGTGCACCTAAATTGGACTTTTGTTACGTGCCTGGAATTAAATAAAAGTTTTATTTTATCTTATTTTTGTCGAGGCTTCAGTACACACTATACGTCCGTATTCACTGAAGCGTGAGACAAAATGTAAACAAAATACTACTCACTCTAAAATTTTCGCTACTGTATTTCATGTAATGACACCGATCGAAGGAATTATTTGAAAAGTGGGTAGTTCTTTGTTTACATTATGTCTTATGGTATTGCGAGGCGACTGAGTGAAAGGGTTTTTTTTTAAATATACATTCATTTTATGTAAGAAGTAATACTGTTTTAACTCAAATCTCTAGCTAAACTGCAGTACAGTATTCTCGTGGACACAGTTATCGTTACTAAGCTTTGTTATATTATTATGTCAGTAAATTTATGTTTGTGATCTAGTGGCTGGCTTTATATCGTTCTGATTTAAATAAATAAATAGATGACTTTGCAAGCCTTATCGGGAGATACCTCGACATACAGCCTACGGCTCGGCTTTGTAAGAGAGTTGAGAGTTGGAGAAGTAATTCGTTGACCTATTACAAATCAACAAACTCACACGACATTATTCATATTTATGCACCATAATTGCTTTACTTAATTAAGTTAAAAATATAGAATAACTTGAAAGAAAATTGCTACTAACACAGTTGTAAATTTTCAATTCAACATGCACCATAAAAGTTAGAGGTGGCTATTATGTCAGAACTAACATAATACCGTAATTAGTCTCAATTACCTCACAGCGGTTATTTTTTCGTTTCAAGCAATTTGCACTTTTCAAACTGTCGAGGGAAATACTAGTTCTAACTAAAGTCGAGGTTATTTTTTGTGTGGCGTTTCTGTTCAACTTTTTATAAGAAAAAAAGAAAAAAGTATGTTTTGGGTTAAACAAATAGTAGAATAAACATGTTCTGCCTCGCCTTTTCCCAGCTATGTTGGGTTATCATCCAGTCTAACAAGATGCGGCTGAGTACCAGTGCTTTACACGGAGCGACTGCCCTCAGACCTAGGCAACCGATTTACTGGGCAATGTAGATATTCTAAAGTTATACCGGTTGTCAGACTTTCGGGCTTCTGACTACTTGTAACGACTGTCATGAATTATAAATTTAAAAAACCCCTAACGCAAATAACAAAACAGCTGATGACCCCGAAACGGCTGAACCGATTTTGATAAAACATGTCTAAGAACCACCGCTAGAAAATCAGCTTTTATATATAAAAAACCGCACCTAAATCGGTTCACCCGTTTAAGAGCTATGGTGCAACAAACAGACACACAGCCAGACAGACACACAGACACACATAGCGGTCAAACTTATAACACCCCTCTTTTTGCGTCGGGGGTTAAAAACTGAAACTGACACGAATTATGACACTCGGGACAGACGGTTAAGGCCCGGACTCCACCAAAGCGGAGAAGTCCGAAGTGGAGACGAGAAGAGATGTTTTTCAGCTAGGGTGTATCCACCGAAACTGTGCGGAGATGCGTACTGGCTAGACTATAGCGGAGATGTGTGCTGGCTAGGGTGAAGATGTGCGCTGACTAGAGCGGAACTGAGTTGCGTGCGGCGAGCGTTGGATGTGAACGCACAGTTTAGTGCGATCTAACACGAAAGGTACACAGTACATCTCGTCTCCGCTGCACGCCGTCGTCAGCTTGCGAGGCAAAGCTCACATCTCCGCCTTGTACCGCGGCCCAGCTCAATCTCAGCGAGGAACAGCTCACATCTCCGCTTCTATCACGCCATACAAATATGATATAATTATCTCCGCTTAGTGGTATCCATACTTAAGCTAAGTGGAGACGAGATGTGTGAATAACGAAATTCAATTGGTTTTTTAAAACACATCTCTGCTCTGCTCGTCTCGTCTCCGCTTTGGTGGAGATCGGTTCCAGACCTTATCGTGCTCTCGCGACACGTAAGGGTCTCCACGGAATAACTGCAGCAAGCGTAGCTTAAGTTTGCAAATCATATGATCCGGGCGGTTGTTAATTAACCACGAGCCGTACTACGATGATAATATCGGGACTATAATGCCAGACTCGCATTTATATTATTAAAATAGTTATGAAGGTTAGGTACCCCTCTTATCCCTCCCACCAAAAGAATGTTATGAAAAAAGAGGTGATCTATCTCAGCTGACGACCACACGTGTCTACCCACGCATACTTTTTTGATACCCTCCTACGCATAGTTTAAATATTATTCTTACAACGTGAGGGACGATAAACAACTATCCCATAAAGGTTTTATTTCATAACCCCTCGTTTACACGTACAGTTCTAACAACGTAATAGGTCCGATTTGACGTTATAAATAAAATAAATGTGTACAGAAGTTGCACACCTTCGATCTTAAATTTATCTGAACATAGCGCACTCATGATAAAATGAAACTGAACGCCACGCATTGGAGTAATTATTACTAGTGCTCACATTACTCCCAGTATTTTGACAGATGTCAAATCGGACCTGTTAGATTGTCACAACTATAAAGTATAAAACATCATGTACAGACTGACGTCAGCAGGTCAAGCAACCCGAAACTGTAAAATTTTCCCAACCAACCTTGAACCTAATGCTTTCGCGTAAAAAATGAAAATCTATTGAAGAAATTTGACAGATTGTAGTAGGTTGATGTGCCTGAGAATTTTTCGAAAAAAATAATTGCTTTTGCGTACTTTAAGTGGCAAACATGTGTGTAGATGTTTAAAACACTTGTTTTAAATATTTTAAATATTACCTATGTTTTAAAAACAAGTAACTATTTTTAAAAACACCTTTAAACAATTTGTTAACAACTTGTATCACAACTTGTTTTTAGGTGTAAACGAGGGGTGAAGTCGGTTAAAAACTACGTACAGTTTTGTGGTCTTGGGTTCGATTCCCAGGTCGAGCGATATTATTAAGTTTTTCCGTGTAGAATTTTTCAGTACCAGCCCGGAGTCTGGATTTATGCCCAGCGGATAGTAACACCCTCGCCCCCTATTACATGAGATTTAAAGATAACGGCAAAATGGGGGTGTACTTATACACCTCAGCCAGGCGTGATGTATACAGTTATTAATTAACAGTAAAAAGGCAGATAAAATATTTTCTTGTTTCCCAATAATGTAGGAGGTTAGCTTACATTAATCTTTCGTGGTATATCGAAGCGTCAATTTCACATCAAGAATCCATTTATGGAATAAATAAATAATGTTCTCAATATCTCAAATACTAATACTAAGAAAATATAGGAAAAGATACTTGGAAGCTGTTTTATTTAATGTATTTTTTCAAACCTTTTTCGACGTTCCATAATAATTATGTAGATGGTGTTCGACGTCAAAATGATATTTTTAGAAAAGGTCTAGGTGTTCTTAGAAACAAATATAACATCATTATCTAGGTTTACGAAATATAGGAACATATTTTAGGTATATTTACAACCATCATACATTATGTAAAGCTGAAGTTGGGTTAGCCGTAAGGAAGATAAATAAACAGACTTGAATAGAAAGAGCTCACGGGAAAACAAACAAATGGAATGGCTATCTGAAAGGAAGAACGCCTAGACTTTCAAATGGATCTAGATAGACAAAGAGCTTCCATAATGAGATTCTTATTCGAACGGAACCTTAAAAATACTACAAATATAACTGAACTACGGTTTGTCACGCAAACCAAAACGTATTTTGATTCAAATCGACTTTAAAAAAAGTCATTACAATTTTTCCTTATCTAAAGAAAGGTATAGGTAAATCAAATATAGAAAGTTTGTAGCTTTTACTGTTTGGTTTTTTTAAAATAAATACCTTTATTCAAAACCACAATACACTGCCGTGCTAAGTGCAAAAACGGTATCACAAAAAAAAAACGTAAAGTTGAATCTTATGGCATCAGATAACTTAAAGAAATACGCATCCAATGAACTAAGCCAAATCTGTATCTTATGTAAAACATTCTCGCACAACACAAAAGCGCGCACGGGTGTCTTTTGTCACCGTGACAATTTCATCACTCTTTTAAAATCTAAGAGTATGTATGGAGATGCACCCAGTAATCATATCGTAACACACATACATACTTCTTCTATCGTGTCGGCACGAGCTATACAAGAATAGCTCATGCCGTGGTGAAATTATTAGCCAGTCAGCAAGAATGGTAGCGAGGCTGACTACCCAGGGTGCGCCGGACGTACTGAAGTATCGTCACTCTTGGAGGCTCTTTTCGTACACCCCCTTATATACATAACAATGGACTTGAAAGAATGACAAGATTTTCACGGTGACAAAAGCCACCCATGCGCGATTTTATAAGAGTGATGAAATAGCCACGGTGATAAAAGTCACCCGTGCGCGCTATCTCTAAGAGGATACGGAAATTATATTTACAAAACTTCAATTTTCTCGAAATTAGCTTGTCCTGAGTTAATGCTTTTACGTTTAGTTCGGCAGTTTAGGTAATTTAAATTTCAAACTAAAAACTAGTGAATTGTACCACAAGGTTCAAGAAATAAACTACTAATACATCGAACGTCAAAAAATATTTCTCATTCACAGAATTTTACGCAAAACTGTACGAACGTAGTTCTGTAGTAACATAACATCACGCCAGTATTCCCGGAAGGGTTGGGCAGAGGTGGATAGTACACCCTCACTTCGCCGTGATGTTTAAGTCCCATGTAATAGGGGGCGAGCCTATTGCCATCAACCGAGCACAAATACCGGCCTCGGTCTGCTACTGAGCCACACGGAAAAACGCAATAACACTTTTGCTCGACCTGGGGATCGAACTCAGGACCTCACGGTCAGCAGTCGCCCTTGCAACCACTAGAGCAACGAGGCAGTCATTAGTACTTTATTACCTGCCTAATAATGAGATTCAAATTAAGGCCATAACTTTTATGTCAATGCCGCAGCCGAATTCTAGAATTCGGCGTATTACATTCCGTCTAGCCGCTATACAAAACAGCACTGTTTCTAATGCGGCTAATTGATGTTCAGTCAAAATGTAAGACGGCTAAACAAACGTGCGCCGCATTGTAATAGCGCTTTGCGTTCTCCAAGGCGGCTGGTCGATGCTAGAATTTGGCAGAACGCTTCTTTGTCAGCAGTGCACGTGTTATTACAATTAGCCGCATTAGAAAACAGCGCTGATTTGTATTACATGTTTTCATTGGGGACAATTGGGCACACAATAACGCCAAAGGTTGACCGCCGTTTTAGCGAACGACATTCCGGCTAAACGTCAATTAGCCGCATTAGAACACATTGCTGTTTTGTACTGCACTAGACGTTGTGTAATAAGCCAAATTCTAGAATTCGGCTGCGACATCTACAAGAGAAACTGTGTCGACGGCAAGTTTAAATGGAAAATGATATTTCAACTGCAAAAGCCCTGTCCGTATTTATGTTAGAGTAACTACAAACAATCGAGTCTCTGCTATTTCTTACGGTACGAATGTCGAATAATAACTCAGTGCTATTGTCGACCGAGTTGACACAAATAAACGTCGAATGTACGAGTATAAGATTATTATGGTACAGGAAGGAAATGTATATTACCAAGTCCGGAAATTGGGAAAAAACGCAGTTATTAATGTGCATTTCCTATGTCGTAACGTTGATAATAGTTTTATTAGGTCAATAAAATAGAAACTTATTTATTTAAACTGGACTGGATAGTTTATAAACTACTAGTGACCCGCCCCGGCTTTGCACGTGTACGTTTTATAGCTCTTGAATCACTCTATCTATTAAAAAAAACCGCATCAAAATCCGTTGCGTAGTTTTAAAGATGTAATTATACTTAGGGGCAGACAGCGGGAAGCGACTTTGTTTTATACTGTGTAGTGATTATTTTTAAACGTCAAAATTAGAATAGGCAGCCCGGAAATTAACCTATCCTTCACCGCTTCCTAGTGTATAACTATGCTGGGAAGAATAAGCGATGCAAAAAACTCCCAGCAACACATTTCTGTCTCTTAGTTTAATATTTTTATAGTACCCGATTACAATGTATAAAAAACCCATTGGTTTCGATTTGTGGCTATCGTTATGATTGAAAACATATTATAATGGAGCAGTCCGTTCATTACTGGAAACGTTCATTTCTTTAATTGGTATGTGTGTCCCATTAACGAATGAACAATATTTTACTCTCAAATAAGATAAAGTTAAAAAGAATAAATGCATTAAGCAAGAAGACAGGAAATAATTTCGCTTGCCAAGTAATTTTCTGCCAGCAAGAGAAAATTAATTGAAACACATGCACACACATGACGTTTAATTAAATTAACTTGCTTTTGCCTTGATAGCCTTTCCGAATTCGGTTAAGTTCTAAAAAAAAGAAGGATTGAAAATGAAGTCTTTAAAACGTTGATAAAAAGCCTCCTATTCACTAGGAGACAAATGTTCCGCGACACGTGAGGCTAGAGATGTCTGGCGAAGTGGAGCGACAAGACTGGCAACATCGCGCGACTTATCCCTTGGCGTGTCGCTTCAGTTGAGGGATAAAAGTAGTGTAGACGTGTGTTGCGCAACAATGTGGATGAACGATGTAGTGCTACAACTGATAAATCTTCATCAGTTCAACGAAAAAGATCGCAAATCAAGATGTCTGGCGACATCGCCCGATGTTGCACGACTTTGCCAGACATCTTTAACGACAGGGATCGCGGGACATTTGTCCCCTAGTAAAAACGTGGCTTAAAGTCATTGAAAAGAATGCGTTTTAATTTAGATATAAAGTTGCCATTTCTATAATTGCGTGACCCTATTTGCGCACGTGCACGAAGCAAACATACACTCGTAACACGAATATCGAACACGTTGTTTGCATGTGCGTACCATTACCAAACAGTGTGTTCGGCGAACACCTTCATAGTGATTCGTGTTCGATGTTTATGTTCGCGATGTTCATGTTCGTTCGTGCGTACTTGGCTTACGAAGCAAATATACCGCGAACTATTCGCGAACAATTCGATAAGTTCACGTGCTGTTTGCGAACTACTCCACAATAGTTCGTGGAATGTTTCCTTCATACACGTGCGCTAATAGGGACATGCCATTATACGAATGACAACTTTATACCTACTATTAAAACACATTCTTTTCAATCACGCTATAAGATATAAAGTTGGGTATTATAGTAGGCAAGCCATACATTATGTATTGACAGCTGCGTACCAATTCGTTACATTTTTTTTCCTCCTTTGGCAACTAAATCTATAATGTCGACTACTCTGCCAATCACGTTGGGATTGCCTAGAACAGTGGTCGGCAACCTGCGGCTCGCGAGCTACATGCGGCTCTTTGGATGTGAAGCTGCGGCTCTTTAGTTGTAATAATATATTATGTAATTTGTTGTGAAAAAAACACTAGGTACTTATACAAGGTGTAACATAAATAAGTGCAAAACCTCATAAGGGGTCACTGTACTCATAATTATGAACAACTTTTACTATGAGACCAAATCTGAAATCGACAAAAAAAACAGCTCTTCCATACATTAACGTTCGCATAACAAATGTAGGGAACAGCTGATTTTTTTTTCTCGATTTCCGGTTTGGTACCAGCGTAAAAATTGTTCATAATGATGAGTAGTGACCCCTTAAGCGGTTGTGCTCTTATTTATGTTACACCTTGTATATGAATAAATAGATATGTTTCTTATGAATAAATTGAGTTGTTTTTTTATCAAAAAACTTATTTATGCAAGTACTATTTATAGCTGGCAACAAAAAAAAAATGTGGCTCTTTAAAAACTTTGAAATTTTGTTAAATTGTAATTTTTTACTCTTCCGACTCAAAAGGTTGCTGATCCCTGACCTAGATTAATTATAAATTGAGAAGCATGTTATCAAGCAAAACCTATTGTTCCGTACTATCAATATTTAGCTTTGATCTGAAGCCGGTAGAGTGACTAAAGGTATATATTTATGTCATGGTTTCCAATATTCCAATATCATAATATTGTGTTCTAAGTTAGCAACAATTCGCATTGATTATTACTCGTTATCGAAACAAAGTAAACAACCAACGAAGGTAATTTAATATCAAAAACTTTTACCCGAAGCAAACCTGATAATGATCTGGAAACCAAAGACGAATAATTTCTCCAAATTACATTAATTTTTTTAATTTCATAATAATTTATTACGCGGGCACCGACCGACTCCGGTTTGAATGTTACTTTTTAATTTTTACTTTTTTTATGGCTTACGCAGCTGTTAGGCACAGTACGTCACGATCGTTCAGGCAGCCATTACAAAGTTATTAAGTACTTTACTTGCCCTAAAACATACTTACTATAATTCCGCATAGTAATGTAATATTATTACTCGTTGGAGAGGTCACGATCGTAAATTTAAGGGAAAACTTGAAAATTATTTGATGGAATTATAATTTCGTGTCTTCAAAGTTCAAGGTTGGTTTTTGTTTCAAATCAACACGTAATAAAATCCATTTCGTTTTATGTCTTGGTTGGGTAGTTTTTTTTTATAGATTTTCTTATAATAT
Organism: Amphipyra tragopoginis; assembly: GCA_905220435.1. Classification (NCBI taxonomy): domain Eukaryota; kingdom Metazoa; phylum Arthropoda; class Insecta; order Lepidoptera; family Noctuidae; genus Amphipyra; species Amphipyra tragopoginis. The sequence continues at coordinate 11,744,364 of HG992005.1, read as the reverse complement.
TAAAACCTATGAATGAATAATGAATTCATAGGATTATTTAGTTTCTTTGATTATCTTGTTTTACTGCAACCACTCATATGGTTTCGGTAAACATGAGCTTATGATAAGTATTAAATCTTATGCTATAAGATACGCATACATACATAAAAATAACACTTCTCAACAAACAGTCGTGCATGTCGCTACAAAATAAGATAAACACATTATTTAAATTAGTTACGGACAGAAAAGAGCATTCATGAATGCTCTTTTCTGTAAAGTTACATTTTGGAATTCAATGAAGCGTACATACTCGTATCTATACATTAATAAATCTGGATACTTGGCGTGTCTGTACGGGGGAAATATAAAAAAAAAACTGGCTGTTTTAAATAATATTTTATGTAGACTTGGTGTGTCGACATTAGAAATATTTGACGACACGTTTGGTGCAGTGGCTAAGCGATTGGCTTCCGCGCCACGGGTCGTGGGTTCGATTCCCACACGGAACAAAAATTTGTATGGTCTACAGATGGTTGTTTCGGGTCTGGGCGTTTGTTTGTGAGATTTGTGTCTGTAAACGCACCCACGATACAAGAGAAATCTTAGTGTGGGGCAACGACTTTTTAATAAAAAAAAGGATGGAACTAATGGAATCCATTTCGATCAATTTTGGAATTTTTATCTGTTTGGCGGTTTATTTGTGCACGCGTCACGTAAAAAACAAATGTGGTTGACTTTTATAGACAAATATTGTGCGTATCTCGATGTAACATTTAAGTAGTTTTTGTTTTATCGTTATCGGTTCGCTTAGAATTTAAAGTTATCAAAAGAATTACTGTTTAGTTATTACGACACAATAATGGTTTCCGACTTCCACGCGGACAGAGTCGCAGGCACAGCTAGTCTATAAATAAATCCTTTTTCCTGTGAAACCGTCAATACAATGTTTTTATACGCGAAACTGATACATTTTTCATTCTTAAAATAAATACCGGAATAGTTTTGAAACCAATACTGGCATTATGAAATAGTAATATTATTTGAAAAAATATGAATTTTTCTTCAATGCTTTGTTAGGTTTTTTGTTTTCCTTGCGGTTTTATTATAATAAAATATTTGCATGGAACCTACATGCCGTATATTTTATCAACTACAACGGCATTATATTTTTTTTATTTTGCCATTTCGCTGTGTTTTTAATTATTCACGTCGAACATGAGTGGAAACGCTGGTGACACACACACGGACGGACAATAGGTATTGTTTTTTTTCTGATACGTTCCTAATAGAAGAGGCAAGTTAAAAAAAATATTTTCTTTCCTATAATGTTTAAGTTTTGTACCTACAACCTAACATGTTTTTTAAAATATTAAAAGTATCTTCAAATTTGAGCGTAGTTAAACAGAAACCGACCATCGATGAATAAAATATTTTTGAGATATGGCCGACTATTTAAAAACACATAGTACATTGTTTTCTGCAATATTCTCACTGTAGAGTGTAGCGCATTATGTATTTTATTACATTATGCACATAAATGAACACAATTCCTTCTGTGAGAGAGACTTGAGCAAGCTGAAACTACATCTACGAGTACTCAGAACTTAATAAAGCTAAAAGCAGCAACATACCTAATTTAAAAATATGTAACGTTTCCTCAAACATTGAAATACAAATTGTTTTTTTTTTTCGTCAAGCTTTCGTTTTAATTGTAAATAATCGTTCTCAAACATACACAACATCATAAGAAACAGGTCAACAAAACAATATTTGTCATGTCAAAGAGAGTTAACAGAATAATATAGGAGTGAATCTATCAATACAGTTACAGCATTTGTTTGTCAGGTACAATGCGGGCACTGGTAAATAATATAAAAGGAAACCAACATTGACTCTCCACCACAAAGAGTAGATATTTGGATTAGTGGTTAGTTACATGAGCTAGGTCACGATATATTAATTTACACAAGATCAGAAAATAATTACAAGCTAGTCAGATAAAAAAGGTCAGACTACCGACTACCTCGGTTGATCGACACAGAAAAGCCTACTCCATTGCATGACAACAGCTTTTATAACGTCGGGTGCGTCGATCCACGATCAAACAAATAAAAAATCACTAGCCTGCTTATTATTTAAAAAAAAACGAATTTCAGCCCAACCTTCAAAACGTTCTATAAGACAAATCTTATTTCCTGTCGTTATGAAAATCGTCAACAAAATGAGATTAACATACCGATTCGGTCGACAATTACGGATTTATCGAAATTCAGGGGTCTGAATATAAATATCAATTTAATCTATATACAGGGCGTCCCACGACTTTGCCACATGGAGGGGAAGTACCTTAAATACTGTAGATAGAAAAAAATACTGAATGAAGACTTCATTTTTATTTTAAAAACAATACGAACTGCATTCAAAGAATTTTAAATAATCACCTGTCTGAACCGGGAATCGAACCAGCTAAATGTGAAAACAAAAAAAAACTGTAATTTTATTGTACTAATCGAAAGGCTCGATCAGATACATTTATTTCTTCTAAATAACATAATATCTAAAATAAAAGGAACACCATGCACTTTAACATTTAATTAAAAATTTTGTTCAGAATAATGAATAGCATTTTCTCTCTATGTCGGGCTTATAACAACTGACTATTTATGTACTACTTTCTGCTTTATTACTATTTCGAAGTATTATTTCAAATACTCACCATGAAAAAATAAATAAATAAACGGTAAGCAAGATTATTAAAAGAGTTACAATTTGTATACAAATGGAAGAGACACATTTTAAGCATTTAATAAATTAAATTGTAAGTTGTTACAGCTAAACGTGTCTTATTATTTCAAACAAGTAAATGTTAAATTTCATGGTGTTCCTTTTATTTTACATGCTATGTTATTTAGAAGAAATAAATGTATCTTGATCGAGCCTTTCGATAAGTACAGTAAAAATACAGTTTTTTTTTGTTTTCGCTTTTAGCTGGTTCCATTCCCGGTTCAGACAGGTTATTATTTAAAATTCTTTGAATGCAGTTCGTATTGTTTTTAAAATAAAAATGAAGTCTTCATTCAGTATTTTTTTCTATCTACAGTATTTAAGGTACTTCCCCTCCATGTGGCAAAGTCGTGGGACGCCCTGTATATAAAAGGAGAAGCTGACTGACTGATTGACTGATCTATCAACGCACAGCCGAAACCGCTGGGGTTAGAGACTTGAAATTTTGACAGTAGGTTCCTTTTGTAACTTAGGCATCCACTAAGAAAGGATTTTTGAAAATTCTACCCCTAAGGGGGTGAAATAGGCGATTGAAGTTTGTATGAAAAATCGTCACTTAACGGGTTCAAAATTTCACGCAAGCAAAGCTGCGGGCGAAAGCTAGTTACATATATATGAATGAGTCATCCCAGAGCATTATGCTGAGCGATGATCCATTCAGATGCGAATGCGACGCATTTCTGTATTTTTAGTCTAACTAATAATTTATTTAAGGTATTATACACAAAATTAAATGGTGCTTGTTAGGTATTTTTATTTACGTAATTGTTGCACGTTTTGTAGTGTGTCCATTTGCATGTTGGATAAATAGATTTTCCTTCTTTTTTCTATATTAATCGAAATTGTTACGTGATGATTAAACTATGTACTAGTATAGACAGTTAGTTCTAACGGATCATAAATCAGTGTTTCATGTATACTACAATGATCTCAATAGGTCTTATTACGCTATTGAAACAGACGGGCAATGTTAATGTAAACGGGCCTTTGTCTGTTGGGAATTCCCGGGAAAATCCTCTTAGATATCCTAATTAGGCGCAGAAACATGCCATTGGCATGTCACGTTTTGTTCTGGAACTGTTACTGCTATTATGTACGTATACTGCTATATGTATACTGTCGTGCTATTATGTTCCCAGTATGTCTCACGTAGTTATTGGAACATATTTCTTTTGTGTTACAGAGCAAAACTGTGTGTCTATTATTAGTTTGACGTCGCAAGGGCGACAAGTGACGAAACACTCAAAATCGAAAAAAAATGTTTTTTTCAACGTTTTGTTTCCTGCTCTATCTTAAAAATGGTAATACATACAAGCTTGAAACTTCGTATGATTATAGTGCATACTTTACAGTTTAACAAACAATAATAAAAAAAAGAAAACTAGTGGTGGTAGGGACTCTTAGTCTGCGAATCCGACTCGTATTTTGCCGGTGTTTTTTTTATTATTAGGTTTAGAATACATACAACACATACTACATACATATTAGAATACATACAACACCACCATACACGTGGTGGACGCTGCCACTGCCCGATGAGGCTCTAATGATAGACAGATTGCGGGACACCGATATAAAAAGAACCGATATCGAAACCGATTTATGAATCGATCCGAAGGCAAACAGTAGCTTCACCAAACCTACTATTGCTCTTTCCTCAAAAGGACATTGTTGCACTCGCATAGTTTTTTATATCGCAATGTCTATACTTGAAAAGAGACCTTGACTCTCAGTTTGTTTCAGCATTTCTTCTCAGAGATACATAGGAAATGCCGACGCGACGCCATCTAGTCTTAAAAAAAACTTGAAAATTGACCTGAAAAGAGTCTAGAAAGAAGAGTCTGAAAAATAAAAATCATTTATCTGTTTGACATTCTGGCTTTGCGGTCAGTAACCCGCGTGCCCAGATTAGCGTAATAATAATAATATCAAGTTTTCGGTGAACCATCCTCCAGGTTTTACTAGTTACTGATGATAGTAATCGTGATCTCAATACATTTTATTCGTAGATTTATATTAATCTCAGCCCATGAATCTGAAACATGAGTTTCTTCTATATTATAACTACTACGTAACTATTCTGGGCGGAAATTACCTCAACGCTTGAGTACCCGATTATTAGATACCGAAATTATATACCGGGTGCCCCAAAACATATTATGATCACAGAGGGAAAGTATTTTATATAAATAGTGTTTGCCCTTAGTGGTCGAGATTCGACCACAATCATTTCTAAAACGCGTCAATAGGTACCATACAATTTTTTTTACAAAAAACGGTTCACAAACAGAAGAGAAAATGGTATTTAACTATTTTGTATTTCCCTATTTATACGTATACATAGAAGATATTGAAAATAACTAGATTTACTTAAAGAAGAATTAATTTTTTAAATAAAGAATGCTGTTATCGTACATTTTCAAAAAGATTTTCGCCTGTGTGCTATCTTCCGGCAATTAGCATCCAACTATGGAGACGCGGGCGTCCTAATTGGTCAACATCGTACAACCACGATCGTGTCATCACCTCGTGCCATGGAAAAGGTAATCTTATTGTATTGTATTAACAGTATGAGATAAAATGACGTTTTCATGACAAAAAGTCAAACAATTCGTTACTTATAGCCTTCGTAAAAAAATCAATTATAAAATATTTCCAAAAATTGATATATTTGATTGAACAGTCATACGATCGTGTTACATTGATCGTACGATCGATTCGTCGCCACCAAATAAACCACCAAAAATACAGCCAAAAAAATATTTGTAGACGAAAAATAACCAAATATTTACCATATTTCCTGAAAATTAATAATAATTATTATTCCATATTAGAGATACTATTCCATACTCGGTTACTTTCTCTCTATTCGAAAATATTGCCAAGGGAAAAGATATTTTTTCCCCAATTACAAAAGAGAGATACGCGCTTGAATATTTGATTTCTAATTTCACAAGAGCAAAGCTGTTTGTTGTTCAATCCAAGACTAAATTACGGCGAGCCTAGATTTTGGATCAATCAATCAGTGTTTTAGACTACAGCCTAATTTACATGGCAGCATTCGTTGGCTTATAAAAAGACGCGGCACCAATTTATATGTATAAGACACGATACCCAATTATAGAAGGCTTTCCTTACAAAATAAACTAAGTGGCATAGTAGTAGGAAGTACCAATTTACTGATAAAATCTTTCAGACGACCAAGGAAGATTACAGGAAAAGGATATAATTAAAAGAATTTGGGAAAGAAGGAATGACGTTAATTAATAAATGAGAAGGCAAGATAATGTACTACTCCATTTGTTTCGACTCTTTTTGTTTTCATCTTTGATCAACAATTAGTAGGTATTTATTGTTGATCAAAGCTTTTCGAGCTCGAAGTCATTATAAGATTTCCCAATCGCGTTTGCAATAACATGTGACGTCATAACATGGCACGCACCTCCATTAACTCTGCAAGTAAATATATGTAAAAGCTGGCGTCCACTAGGCTCGCCGAGTCGAGTCGAATAGAACCGCAATAATTCGAATACTTATACATTTACCTACTATAAAACTGCGTCGATCAGCGACGAGCCGAGACGCGCCGAGTCGCATAACTCGCGCGCATTGCTTGACACGAGAATTTCTGTTTTAACGACTTGCGATTACTGACCATTTCGCCTCCCACGGAACAAATGCGACTCGACTCGATTCGACGCGTTTCGGCTGTGGTCGACACCAGGCTACGCGTCATTCATTCAACGCAGATTGCATTTGTATTCTGCAGCTGTAGACAAACTTAAACATAAAAAATAAACTTTAAAAAAAGTAAAAACCGACTTCAAAGAAATACTAAAATGAGTAAAATAATTACCATAATATAAAATTAACAGTTTCAGAAGTCGGTGGCTTCTATTTGCTTCAGTGTAGAGTTGCACCGACTTCTGAAACTGTTAATTTTATATTATGGTAATTATTTTACTCCTTTTAGTATTTCTTTGAAGTCGGTTTTTACTTTTTTAAAGTTATTTTTTATTAAATACGTTTTAGTGTCATAATTTCAACCCCCTCCTGCATAACCCTTCTTTTTGGCTTTGACGTAGTCGGGTATAAAAAGTCCTTTCAAATGATACCTTACACGATATAATGAAAACATTCCAAAGGGGGACACGCACCCCCTCCTCTTTTCCAGTAATCAGTTCCCAACAACAAATATAAACAAAGCAATTTTAGTAATTTGAGAATTTTGCTTTGATCCGATGAGGAGTTCCGTTCCATATCTCTGAAGTTCATGGTCCACTCATAACAAAATTTATATGGGACCAATCGGGAAGCCTTTCAAACAAAAAAAAATTTTTTCAAATCGGTTCATAAATGACGGAGATATGAGGTAACAAACTAAAAAATAAAATACAACCGAATTGGGAACCTTCTCCTTTTTGAAGTCGGTTAAAAAACATGGATCAGTCGCTCGACAGATTTGACGTCGCTAATTAACAAACAGTAACTATGGTACCGTTTGAAGGTTTGTATGAATGACTCACGTGCGCATGGTCGAGCGGTCACTTTAATAGGGTATTTGACAGAAAAAATCGAATTAGTCCGTCAGTTAGATTATCAAAAATGTTTGACCCGTATTTTTTCTTTTGTTACGTAAACCAAAATTGACGAAAATACGACACTTTTAAAAATTGGCAAAACGTCACAAGCAAGTACAATTTTTGCTTGCTTCTCAAACGGCTCTCGAGTTTTGATGCATTTTAATCTTCCCAAATATTCATAGATTTAACAAAAGAAAAAATACGTGTCCATTATTTTTCAAAATTCTATCTGGCAGGCTATTTAGATTTGCAATTTATTGATGGTATCAATATGCCTATTATGCACTAATCGATCAATAAATCTACTTAATATCAAACATGTCGGGTACTCCCATACACAAACATTGTGACTCGTTGGCATATGCACACACACATTGAAGACAGATGTTGGAGGGGCGTGCCATGTAGTTAGGGTTGCCAGATCGGAAAACCGAAATATCTGGATAAAATAACAAAATGTCGGGATTTTAAGGTTATTGTCTGGAGAAATAAATATTATGAGTTAAATTTTATTTTTAATGTCAATAGCATACAAAAAACTAAACATTATTCGTTTTTTTAAGTTGCCACATATATTTGTTTGGCTTTTACTGAATCCACCAACTTGGATCCTTTAAGAGAATTAAGAAAAGGTTTAGAATTTAAGATTTTTCAAATTATATTCGTGCATAGAATTTTACGATTAACTGTTTGTCGGGAGATTTTGTATTTTGTCGGGAGTCGGGACATTATATAAAATGTCGGGAGAATCCCGACGAATCCCGACCATCTGGTAACCCTACATGTAGTTGATCTATACGTCCAATTCCAACCAAATTTTATAAAGTCAATTGCACAAACTTTTATACGATGCAGGTCTGTCTATCTGCCTAGCCTTTTTCCTACTATGTTGGCGTCAGCTTCCAGTCTAACCAATTGCGGCTGAATACCAGTATTTTACCCGGAGCGACTGCCATCAGATCTCCGCAACCCAGTAAAGTACTGGGCAATGCTAATATCCTAAGCCTAGACCGGTTATCCTGCCTACCCGTAACGACTATCATAGGTATTCGCATACCACCCGGGATAGACGGCTTAACGTGTTCTCCGAGGCATGGAGGGGTCTCGATCTATAATGAACGGTCACCCATCCTCGACCTGGCCATGGCGCAGCTTGAGCTTGCAAATCGTATGATCCGATTTTTACTCTGAAGCCCAATTCTCGTAATTAATTTGAAGTAAGACTGAAGGTTGACCGAACTGAGATTACATAAACTATAAATTGAATAAAAATGGTATTCTCGCACACTTAAAGTTCGGTCCGGTTTCAGTATCATATTAGTCTAAGGGCCGATTTTTCAATCGTCAGATAAATTTTATCCAAGGAATAAATATGACGGTTTGACATATTTTCTATACAAAAGCTGTCAAAACGTCAAACTTATTCCCCAGATAAAAGTTATCTGACGATTGAAAAATCAGCTCTAACTCGATATAATGTCAATTCAGTCAACCGAAAATCTATTATAAAAATATTGAATCGGGTCTTATCGCGTAACAAGCTTTAAGAGGCACAAAATACCTTTTATCCCGACGTTTCGGCCGAATTTCACCGGCCGTGGTCAAAATCTATTACTGATAGTATACCAATATCAACAGTCATTGACTAAAATTCTAGAAATAAATGAGAATTCCAACTTGTCACAATGACTCAGTACATAATGTAACCAGAATACCCTTTTGGCTTCAGTCAACTTTCAATCTCATTTCAATATAATCTCACGTTTGACGTTGTTCGTTAACGAACAAGAATACCATTTGTCATATTTATGAGATTGAGACTAGACTGAAACTAGATCGAAACTATATTTTGAACATTTTTAACTACGAGATTTGGCCTTCTGATGTCCCTAACAGACTAAAATCTCATCAAAAGACAAATCGAGTTCTCTTTTGACTAGAAAAAACAAAGGTTTAGCGAAACTGGCAAACAATTCGTCTTACGAGTATAATCAAATAAGTGCCTCCCTGTCTTACATAACCAGAAGCTCAATTCTCCAAGTTACCCAAAAATAACAAGGAAACAATAATGTTTTCGCTTATCATCCTCTTTCCCGAGTATTAGATTAATTTATCGATTATTGAAAGTTATATCGAGAATCGGGGTACTCAGATATCGTTATTTTCTCTTCTTCAAACATTGTGGGCTTAGTCCCGACAACTTTGCGATAAGATTAGTGACTTGAATGCGCTACGCCTTAAAATAATTATTGTGGTAGCACTTTAGAATCACCAGATTTTTTCAGTCTGATGTTACGTGTAGGTATAAATAGAAGTTTAAAGAAGTTTATTTTCACAAAAATGCCACTTACAAGAAAATATAATAGAGTCTAACTTTGTGCTTCGTTGATGGCAATAGGCTCGCCCCCTTTTACATGGGACTTAAACATATCGGCGAACTGAGAGTATACAGCCGGGGATTCGAAATGTTTATCAGATTTCAAATTCGATTCCATAACACACTGTGAGTAATAAGGTTCAAGATGTCATATATCAACAATACATAAGTATTCGTTTTTAAAATTGTGAAGTGTCGATTCTAGCAAAATAGCTATTAACCACTTTTTGATGTTATGAACCCCTTTTTATGTATGTGTGTCTAGTCAAAAGTTGTATAGAGCGAATTTTATTGAATTTACTAGATAGGTTGATTTCTTTTTCTGTGCTACGTGGCCTCTTTAAATGCCTCTTTAAATTAACATTTTTATGTCAATTAAGAAAAAAATATCTGTGCCCAGACAATTCTTTGCGAACGACCGAGCGACCTTATGAAAGAGTAATGTGCAAGCAATTATAGACCTTAGGGTGGTAATCATTTCAAATCCGCAACTATCACTTCGGGAAATACATACATGATCATATAATATGTCTCTTATTTATACGTAGAGATATTTGAATAAGAAGACATTGTCCAGAACTTTGCACAACTTTGTCTACACCAGTTTAACTGTGTTTGGTTACAAAATTGGAATACAGCGGAGAAGTTTACTTGCCTGCAGGCACGGTAGTAATTGGCTGTCTTCAATTACCCTGTACATATTTTGTGTGGGTGACCAACAACAAAAATTATTCTGTTTTTCTTCAATTTTCCGTTCATTATGGAGCCCAGTAAACGGGGCATATTTTACAAGAACACAATATTGTATCGCCAGTAATTGCGGAAAACATGACCCGTCAACAACAAGGTATTAAAAATTTTAATTAAAAAAATGGATGCTTATACCTAAAAGATTACTAGTTATTTATTGGTTATAATACCGTGGCAGGATTGGAGGACACACCCGTCGCCCAATCAGTAACAGGGTGTCTACTCCCTAAGCACGAAGTCCGTGGTTTCGGCCTTAGTTACGAGCGTTTCCTACACCCTATCACCTATGGACATACAATTATTTCGAGGCCCGAACTAAGAATGCATGACAACACGATTTGACAGTTGTTCCTACTACCGATGTGTTTTTGCCCGTCCGAAAAGTTGAAGTTGACACTTGTTTTGTTCACTCCTACGTTTCGGGCTACTTTCGGACGGGTGACTAACTTCGTTGACGGACTTAGAGAGTAGGCCCCAAGGCCCGAGAAGGCGGCGCGCTGTGTTCCGTGCGCGCCTCTCAGGAGGACGTGGGGCAAGGCCCCACAGAAGGAGAGGTCTGCCAGGGGCTGGCGGACCGAGGCCTGCCGGGGTCGCGGTGCATGCAGCTGCGAATCTCGTGACCCCGGCCAAGTGTCAGGAGAAGGAACACCGTCGGTTTTTAGCTGGTAAGACTCCGGCATAACCCTTCGCCTTCCCCGGGCGATGGGAATCCATGAGGATTATCCGACGAAAAAAAAAAGGTTTAAAGGAAATGTTATCCACAATCGATCTAACAACCCAGAAATAGATTGAGCAAAAATAAACCATTTTCGAGTTGTTTTTTTATGTTTATGTGGGTAACTTTAAATATTATAACCTCTCGGAACTGGTTTACTTTCGCGTCCTAGCGGTCGAGGAGTCAACATAGGTATCCTGAGGATGCGTCGTGCAGGGGCGAAACATGTGTCGTGTGTTGGTTAGGTTGCATGTTGCATTATTTTTTCACTCTTTCTGCATGTGCATATACTTGTGGGCGGGAGGGTGGTGCTGCATACTGCATCCAAATTAGCGATCTTGTTCAGCGGAATTAAAGCTAGATAATCTATTTGCATATTTGTATGTCATGGATTTCCGCAAAGTAACGCCTGATTCCATCATTTGGTTTACTTTTGCGTAAAGTATTACTAGGTTAATAGGTAGTGGATAACATGTGCTATAATCCTGCCGCGGGATCGTGACCCTAGTAACACCGTATAAGGGCGTATACATAAAGGAAGCAGGTAACCAGCGCCGACCTACCAGCGCTTATCGGTACTGGTCCGTGCAGGTAACCACTACATAAAGGAAGCGGGTAGAATCAGGGGCTGGCTATACAAACAAAAATACGCGTTATTCCCTTGCAAATACAGCAACAAATGACTGTCTAACAGCGCTGATCGGAGTAGGTCGGAAGTTGTCGGCGAAGTTCGGATCTTGTCGTAGTGACTACCTGCGCCGACTAACTGCGCGGACCAGCACCGACAAGCGCTGGCAGATCGGCGCCGGCAACCCGCTTTCTACGTGTATCACTACATCGTATAAAACAAAGTCGCGTCCCGCTGTCTGTCCATATGTACGCTGAGATCTTTAAAACTACGCAACGGATTTTGATGCGGTTTTTTTTAATAGATAGAATGATTCGAGGGGAAGGTTTACATGCATATTATAGTAGAGAAAAACGCGGAATACGTGATAAACGACATCCACGCGGGCGAAGCCGCTGGTGCACTAAAGTGACTTATTCTTTTCATTTATTTCTTAACTCCTGCTCAGTGCTGCATTGTTCTCTTATAACTATGCTAAATCATTATTGTATTTACTCAAATTGTTAAAGATATTAATTTTAAAACAGTATATAACCATGGAGTTTTTCGCCGGCTCTTCTCTATTGGAAACAACTAATTGGAATCGTGCGTACACCAAAAATCGACTCTTCACAAGCGCCTGTAATGGTCAATTTGTTTTTTTTTTTTTTTTTTTGATTCAATGTTTATTTAAACTTTCGCACAAAATTTGTACAGAGGCGAACTTAATGCTTGAGACATTTGATTTTGAAAATAAAATTCGTATTAGGTATCTGTGAAAACGTGTTGTGTGAGTCGTTTTATTTTAAATCCAACGAAATCTGCATTAACATCGCACTTAACATTACTTATGCATAGAATGGCCGAACTTCTCTCTTCCCCTGGGTGTTGTGTTCAACCGCTAGACTATCACTGTTTTTTTCGCTCTACTTTTAGTCTAATTTTCTTCAAATTGTAGGGAATACAAAATTGTCCGTTCACTTATTACTGAGAAACAAGATTGCGTTTGAGTTGTAAGTTCAAATGTTCAGTATGCTATGTTGAACAGAATTTTGCATAATGTGTAAGATAAGATTTTATTTGACGAAACTTAAAAGAGACAATGTTACTAGAAGATCTGTAACACGATAGCAAAATTTGTTTAATCAAGTTCTGCAATTTTTCATCTTTTATTATTACTTTTCTGTTGTATTTGTAGTACTGAATTTGTATCAAATACTGAGTGCGATCCCTGCATTTCTAACTTTTTGAATTCATGTGCGCATCCAAATTGGATTATCACATACGTGAAGGAAAACGACACGATTGGTGCAGTGACTTGGAGAGGCTTCATAAGGCCTACAGATAGTTGTTTTGGGCGTTTGTACAAGTGAAGATTTGTGTCTGTAAACGCACCCACGATACAGGAGAAATATTAGTGTGAGGTAACGTTTCAAAGACATATCGTGTGGAAAACTGCACACAGGGGAGGACTCCAAAAAATAGGGTCTCGACGGTTTGCAGTCCACCTTATTAAGCCTGTGTAGTGGACTTAGGTCTAAGATAAATATTTTGAATGTAAAACAAAAAAAAAACAATAGACTCCACTAGATGTTATAATATGTTTGATGTTGCTTCGAGTTGATAAATTACTCGTACATATTTAAAGTTATTATGGCGATCTAGTTGATTCATTTATTTTATTAAGAATTCTTTTGCAACGCCTGAAAAAGGCGACTAAGTTAATAGAACTATTTTATATTGTATCACCTTATGTACACTTAGTTGGCAGAATATATATCTTTTGAATCTTTTCTAAAAAGATAAAGGGCCTGTGCCCAGCAGTTGAGCAGTAATGACCCGATCATGCGAAGGGTTCCATAAGGTACAGCTTGTTAGTTTTATGTATTAGAGTTACATTTTACAAACGTCAACAATATACAGGGTGGTTCAAAAGTCGTGGATCAAACGAAACAGGGCGATAGTTGGGGTTATTTGCAGCATTTTATGGTAGAACATTTTTTTTTACAGTAAGGTTCTAAAGTTACAAATATTTTTTCATGAGACTTAAAACAAATTGGAAAAAGTGCCAATACTCATAAATCATGGTACCCACTGTCATAAAAGCACTTTCAAGCAACTAAACACTATTTATTGTTTTAAAGTAGGTACCCATTTTACTCTAATTGCCTATTTATTACAAATTTTGATATGTTTTTAAAAAACACTCTTAGTGTCATAACTTTTAAGGAGATCAAGTTAGGGCTCTGCTACACAGATATTTTTTACTGCAAATAGCGCCAACTTTCGCCCTGTTTCGTTTGATCCACGACTTTTGAACCACCCTGTATATGATTAGTAAGGGATAAGCCACACGATGCGCTCCGGAGCGGCGCCTGAGCGGTGCCGCTGCGGCGTAACACATACTTTCCATGGTATACCACAAGGTGCGGTGCGGCGGTTCGCCGCACGCTCGCCGGACCAAGACGAGGGGACGGTGTATGCGCCGAAACGGCACCGCTCCGATGTCGCAGACCGCAGATGTGTTGACGGAGAGCCGTTCCACACGATGCGGTGCGGCGCCGCATCGCACCGCGTGGCTCTTGCGACGCCGCGTACTACGTGTGCACGCTGATGCGGCAAAATGGTTGCGGTGCGGCGGCGCACCGCACCGTACCGCACCGCATCATGTGGCTTCTCCCTTACGGTTTGTTCACGTGCATTTTTCAGGATTGCCCGACTAATTGAGTACGACTGGCGATGTCGCCGCGTGTTCAGCTCATGATTAAGAGCTCCGTTTGGGTACAAAACTAGTCGGGAAATATTGAAAAATGCACCTGAGTACATCGTAATTAATCATAAATATGAATGTGATTCACGAAAGTTATGACGTCTACAATAAACCTGCGATCAGTTAAAAAACCGTGATTTACAGAGAAGCACTATTATAGAAACTTTAACAGAGTTTTAATAACATTGTAAGTTTGTAACAGAAACGAATTTCTTTAAAAAAGTTTCTGTTGAATTATTAATATTTTGGATACTTCCCAAGACAAGTTGTAAACTTTCTTCTTCTTTCACGCTGTGGTTTCACAATTTGTACTGACGCAGCATTTTTCGTGCGAAATCTTAATGTTCTGCCAACTAATAATTAAATAATATTTTGGTTGATGAAAAGCTAGATAAAAAATATGTAAGTGCTCGAACACCGGTTGTGTTAACAAAAGTTGGAAACAGTTTTGTTTTACAGCAAAAGGTTACTAAGTGTTTTGTTGAGAAATATTCACAATCATTCATTAATAGTTATAAATTATTTACGTTACTGTTTGAAACTGCTAGGAAAATGCTAGGGATTGTATCTGAAATATTTTTAGATGTATCGAAACGTTTAGAAAATTTGGAAGTTTGAATATATTTCTTTTAACTGCTCTCATACCGGATGTTTCTAAATGTTGACAAACGTTTGTGAATACCGATGTAGGACCAATAGGGGCCGGTAGCAGTCACTTCCTGTCAAATACTGGTTATTGAACCAGTAAACTATACTTGGGAGCAAATAAATCGAGTCACTTCTATTTTTCACGTATAAGTATAATTGTTATTATTTTTGGTATTATGGAACAGATCAATTCTAAACATATATCGCCTAAAAGGTTATTTGATAACCTTTACAATGAGGGTAGTTTTTTTTGTATTTTGAATTATATAATTCATGAAACCAAAACTAATAACCAGGACACGTGAAAAAAGGAGTGGCTCGATTTCTTTGCTCCCAAGTGTAGTTGGATTGAACCACATCTACCCACCGATTCAGAATCATTTCAATAAGCAGTTCTTTGGCAAACGATTCGGTTATGCTATCTCTTTTTCTCTCGTTACCAGAATCGGAGACAAAATGAGGTAACAACCCGAATCGGAAGCCGATCCAAACATAGTTGGGAAAAAGAGCTAGGCTATACCTACAGAAGCAAATCAAATCAATCAAACCAAAAAAAATATTTCACATAAACCAATACAGGCGCTTATGAAAAGTCGAATTTAGGTGCACGGTTCCAATTAGTCGTTTCCTATGGAGAAGAGCCGGCAAGAAACTCGATGGTTACTCTTTTGAAAAAAGGATATCTTTAACAACTTCACTAGATACGGTACTATGATTTAGGATAGGTATGAGAGAACAATGTAGTCTTGGCCACCGACCTGTGAGTAATGTAATACAAAGTCTTGAGCTACAAAGCAATCGATTAATTTACGGGATCAAGCTGCATTTGCCGTGGGTTTTTTTTTGATGATGTGTGAGTATCGAGGCATCTCCGTGCTTCGGAGTGCAATCTAAACTGGGTCTTGGTTATCATATAAATATTTACGACCAGGGACATACTGTTAGTAGCCAAAAAACTCTGACATGCGGTCTAGTTCAGTATTGAATATCTCCATATTTTATTTCATGGCAATGGGAAGATTATAATTCTTTATATAAAATATAAGGTCTATCTATTCATACACGAAATGTTGTTTGTTTTTTTTTATATAAGTATATTGTTTTACGTCAATATTATAATGCTTGAAAGATTTTGCATAAATTTGAAAAAAAAATTGCCCGCTTCATTGACAATAAATACTATGTAAAAACTAGCGTAATGGATGATGAAAATAGTAATGAACCAGTATTCGATACGTATATCAAGTAAATTTAAATTATTTAATTTAAAAAAAATGTACTTAGTTTTTCTTTTTTTAATTTATATTGCTTCTTTACCACCTATAGATGTGTCCCTTAAAATATTTCGTGTATTAATAGATAGACCTTTATATTCACAATTAATTGTTAAGTATTAATTTTACCATTAACATTAACTTGGTGTTTATATGTATGTTGCAAAACACAACAAAAAACACCAGTCAAACTAATACAAAATGCGGGCACAGCAGAGCCTCTATTATTAAAAGGGAGCTCAGCTCTAACGTCGTTGTGGACATAAACTTTCAATATTTTTTCATGAGGCAGACCGAGCCAATCTCTCCGTAGTCCCCAAACGGGATTACACTCAACACCGAGTATTTTATTTTGTTTAGATCCTTTAGTAACCAGTCAACACAAACGTTGTTATTTGCTTATGTATAAATATAGCATTTAGTATTAATAATACTTCTAAATATACACGAATTGCAGATGAAAGAAAACAAAATTGAAATATTGCGTCAGCGTAAGCTTCGTAGACGCATACCAAAATTATTCTGCTACGAATGCTACGAGATGCAGCTACGACGCATTTTAGATATGGAGACGTAGCCGTAGCATAAACATTGTGTTTGTGTATTAACTTTATATTAAAGCACATAATATTATTATGTGCTTTAATATAAAGTTAAACTGTATCATTCGACATAAAATAGGCTACTTCCAGGGATTACTAAGGAAAACCATAAAGTTAGGTTGCAGTGCTTTTTTACGCATTAATATAATTCCAAATCGGTACTATTTTATGCCAACCGTTTTGATTGGTGTTGTGGGTTGTGGTGATGTCTTGCCTCATCGGCCCAAGAGATCATAGTGACTGTCGATAAAGAAGCCTATGTTTAACAGTCTGTAGCCGTATACACCACATACAGGCTTAGGGCGCTTTCAAATTAGACGGTTGTTGTCAGAATGTAGCCGTGCCGCAGCGGTGCGGCTGTCGAGCTGCAAACGGGTGGTTGTGTTTTTTCATACATTTGACGGGGCCTGAGAGCAGTGCGTCGCCCGTACCGCGCACGCACGGCAGCAGTTCGGGCGTCACACTGCTTTCTCGTCGCATCAACTGTATGTAAAAACACAACCGCGCGTTTGCAGCTCGACAGCCGCACCGCTGCGGCACGGCTGCAGCTCGACGGCAACCGTCCAATTTGAAAGCGCCCTTAATAGTTTTCTTTTTTTTACAATTACTTTTTAATCTTAATAAATTAATTGAAAATAATTTATTGGTTTTAATAAAATTTTATAATGTTTTTTTTCTTTAAATTGCATTCTTGAATTCTATGTTCACCCAATGGAATATTACTTCTGTTTTTTATTGACATTATTTTATTCATCCGTTTTATGGTTGTCTACGATTGTTGCAACACTAGTATTGTTCCTGTAATAATGTGTTAATAATCTTGTAGTGTCTGTAATGACGACCCTCTACCTAATAAATCAACACCATACGTTTAATTATAATATTGGTTATAAGTCAGTTCCATTTAATTTTAAATTTGTTTAAATTAAATTTGTTATACAAGGTTAGTTTTAGTATATACTAAACCTGAAACTAGTTTGTTCAGAATCACTAGGAGAATCGATTGACATATTTTTTACACCACATTTTTTTTTGTTTTTTTTTCATAAATTTCAGTTTTGTTTCAGTAGGTTTCTACCCATAACAGTTGACGGGAATAGACACCTTGAGGCTTGAAATGGTCCGCTCGGTCAGTTTCCGTGTATTAGACAACCCCTGCATAGCACAACTCAGGCATTTCACACTTTTTTAGCGAACTTAACGCGACATAAACTAAGGTGTAACTTGGAGATTTACTAAAAAAAACACATATTCAGGCAGATCTGATGAAAATCTTGTTGGGGTGTCTCGGTTTTCGCATAAAGTAAAAATAACGTTGTATAAGTCAGTTTCATTTAATTTATCAATAACATCCTTTATCGGAATAATTTTCGTTTTTGAAACAACACGGAAGTGAAAACCACCAACACAACATCGTAACATCATAAAACCGACACCATTCATGTTCAGATCCAACATAATCCACTACTTCGGCTCATGGCACAACAAAAGATTAACTTTTCTTCAACAATTCCTTGTACAGTCGCTTAACTAAAAAGCTCATTAATAATGAACGGGCTTTTAATGCTAACCTTTTACATTATTCACATTTTACGTGCGTGGCCGAGCTTAGCACAATAATAACGGGTGTTATAGCGGAAAACTGGATTAAAACAAACACAATGTTATCAGGCCAACGAAATGGAGTTCAGGGAAGTTGTTTTTTTTTTTTCTTTTAATGGTAATTATAAAACTTTTGCACAAAACATTGGCTACAGTGAAAAAACCAATGAAATATTTAATGAAATAGTCAAGTTATAATCGATTTTAAAATTGTTTACAAGACAGAGACAGCATTGCTAAAAGATGACGTCATACTTCGAAAACTTGATAGTAACGTGACATCACTCCGTACTTTAAAATGCTCTAGTGTAAAGTTGCCAACATGTCGCTTGGTTATTTTTGCCTTTCAAGCGTCGATATGTTGAATTAAAGATAATGAAATATCAATCAATATGTGACGAAAGGAAATAGTGGAACCGCCATCTCATATCTCATTCCTTAAATAAAGGGTTTTCGTCTCACTTTTCCTAACGTTAGTCGTAAGCCGATCGGGTAAGCTTGAGATTCCGAATAAAAAGGTAAGCCTTGGGATATTATTAGCCAAAGTAAGACTTCCCGGTAGCGGTGTTAAAAGAAGACTACAATATTGGTAAATATTTAAAAGCAAAATATTGTTTCCTCAAAAGGTTTTTCACAAGGCAATCACAAGGCAGTTGCGATGAAATCAAAAACTTGGTAAATTATGTATGGTGTATGATCAAAGGACTAGCTGATCTTTTTAAAATACAAATCTATACATCGTGGGCCCGAGATTTTTTTTCGAAAGATTTTAACCTCGCCCTTCTGATGCTGTTAAGAGTCTAATGTTATATCAACAAAAGAAGAAAAAAGTAAAAAAAAAATTTTTTTTTCTTTTTTTTTCCTTTTGAATAAATTAACTTTAGTGCTTTCTTGTAAACAATATCTTAGGTTGAACTGGCAACATTTATAAATGATCGTGTGAGTGGATAAGAAACTTCTCACTTCACAACCCTCCCCGTCAAATAAGACATACGGCGAGAGGAGTATGGTATGACAAAAGTCGCAACACCGCGTTCCTGGGACTTGTTATCATAGATATTTTTCGATTTGTGAATTTCATTAAATAATGAATATTTCGAAAATTAAGCTTTTTTCAACAAACTGTATACATAGTTTTTCTTCTCCAAGTAGGCATCGGAATCGAAGGTTAAATCTTTCAGGTACCTCGGGCCCACGGTGTATAAATAAAAAGATAAGTCCTGACTGACTGACTGACTCATCAACGCCCAACCCAAACCCTTGGACCTAGAAAGCTGAAATTTTGCACAGAGGATCCCTTTATAATGTAGACAAGGAATAAGGAAGGACTTTTCGAAATTCAACCCCTAAGGGAGTTAAATAGGGGGTGAAATTTTGTGTAGAAAATCGTCACTTAACGGGTTCGGCCGCGGCTGCGGCCAAAAGCTAGTGTAAAATATATTTGTGTCATTTAACGTAAAAATATACGGAACGTTTGGATAGATTTATTTATTTACTTTAATAACAACGGTCTTGGACCAATTACAGTAATTAAAGATAGAGAAATGAAACGTAAAAACATAGTAAAATCTTTCATGAATCTCTCTCGGAATGCTTCAGACATACTAATAAAATCTTCTTCCAATCATCCGCAAACAGATCACAGTTCGTATTATAATCCAAGAGTTCATTGAGTGTGGTGAGATAGATAGGTGCATCATAACTTTCGTGAGACACAATCATATTTATGATTAGTTACGGTTTACTCACGTGCTTTTTTGGATCAAACCCGCGTCCTGGCCACATGTTTAGCTCATGATTAAGGGCTTTGTTTGGGTCCAAAACTATTTGGGCAAGCCATGTGAATAAACCGTAGCTAATCATGAATATAAATGTTAGATAGTTGCATTTTGAAAACGATATTCTTCAATACAAATAAGTCAGTAAGGAAGAATTCAATAGCTATTCCATTAGGCAAGTCTTGCATGCAAGTATGACGTCACATTTGCGTACAAGCTGCTTACATTGGAAACATTTTATCGAGTGTGCAAATTTCATGCAGGTTTTATTTACATACAAGTGGAGATGTTCAACAATTGAGTTGGACATCAATTGATATTATTTTGATACTCCTCAATAAAGATGATTATTTTCTCGTGCCCCCACCTAACAGCCATTATGTTTCGATAATTTGTACAGCGAGAGATACCGTGCCCATACACATCACTGGTTCGCAATTCGAAAAATGCAATTAACGTTTGAGCGTTCAATTTGCACGTCACTGAATAAAAAAATGTACAAGTTCAAACTACCTCATACAAGTTGCAGCTTGTATGCAGGTTTGTTCAAGTTGTATGCAATTTGCAACTTGCACACAAGTAACTTGCCTAATGGAATCGCGCCTTTAAAGACAACGTTTTGAAAAAGCAAGCCTATTGTATAAAATTAAGGAACTAATTCGATTATTGATAAGTTTATCTGTGGTGCTCCTTTTATATTTCATATCTTCAATTCCATTCCAGTAGTTCGTTCTCATTCTAGTCCTTTGTGGTTGTGGCAGACCCGATTTAATGTCTTCAAGGGTTCTTTCTCTCAGCAATTCAAGTCCTATAGCTTAGCTCTCCATGTCGTGTTGTTGTTTCATAAAGAAGAAGTAAGTAATCATTGAAAGACACATAATAAGTATGATATCAACTTTGTATTCTTTATTTTCATAGGAAAGTACTTAGTTTAAATATTTGATACGTCATATGGGAACCTGCACACCTGCGGGCTCGAAATAGTTCTCGATGGTGTGTGTACTCCGCCAACCCGCATCGGGCTAGCGTGGTAAACTTAAGCCTTATCCCTTCTTATTCTGAGAAGAGCTGATTATAAGCATACATGTGCAAAGACCTTCTTGTTTTTTTTTTTGATGATAATTCAAATGTACAGTCGTAATCGTTTCACCCACTTTGGACTCATTAAGAGAACATGATGTGACAATACTAGATTTGAATCAATTTCAATAGATGCCTCTTGACTGCCTTGTTGTTCTAGTGATCGCAAGTGCGACTGCTGAATAGAATAGAATATACTTTATTATACACCAGAATTGTAATATAGCTCTTATACAATATCATTTAGTGAAGGGTACAATGGCGGTCTTATCGTGAAGTGAATAGTTGAACGTGAGATCCTGCGTTCGATCGCCAGGTCGGGCAAAGTTTATTGGGTTTTTCCGTGTGGAATTTCTCAGTAACAGCCTGGAGTCTGGATTTGTGCCCGGTTGATAGCAATAGGCTTGCTTCCTATTACATGGGACTTAAACATAACAGCGAAATAAGGATGTACTATACACATGTGCCCAACCCTTACAGGCGTACTTTTATGTTATGTTATGTTCAATAGATGCCAATCTTCATTATCATCATCTGCCTAGCCTTTTCCCAACTATGTTGGGGTCGGCTTCCAGTCGAACCGGATGCAGCTGAATATCAGTATTTTACATGGAGCGACTGCCTATCAGACCTCCACAACCCAGTAACCCCAGTAACTGGGTAATACGATACTCTTGGTAAGACTGGTTTTCAGACTTTCTGGCTTCTGACCAACAGTAACGACTGTCAAAGATCTACAAATGACAGCCGGAACCAACAGCTTTACGTGCTTTTCCGAGGCACGGAGGAAACTCGCTATGGTAAATGGTCACCCATCCACAGACCGACCTCGGCAAGCGTGGCTTAACCCGGAAGATCGGTCTATGCGGCTGTAATTATTTAGCCACGAGCTCCGGTCCAATAAAAACTACAACGATCCGATTACTTTACAAACATTACTCAATTTGTTTGAATGATCAAACGAAATATATTCTTCATAGGAATATAAACTTTCTGAACTTATTTATCCCTTAGGCTTCTTTATATTTATTCCTTTAAGGAAAAGTCTTGTACAAATAGGAATTACTTCCCCTAACTCAACTTCTTTTTTGTACGTAGTTTATGAAGTAAGTTACAACATGATAATAAAAGTTTTAGTTCTAGATAAGAACGGTTTAAATGCGGTAAATAGTTGTTTCATAGTTTTATCTTACTACTACACATATGTTGGCAAAGTTTTGAACTGAAACCGCCAGGCTTCCTAACGTACGTCACGTTACTTAATAATTCTAACAATACTAATTTAATATTATGACTTTACTTTTCTACGACTTATTGTCCTAGGTACTTACATCATGATAGCAATCTTGATTTGAGACAATTTCTTTAAAATTGTAAACCACTTTATTAACATTTTTATTTTAGGTAGGTATATCGATATGAAAAAATTTAAATATCAAAAATAACTTCAAAACTCATTTATTCAAAAAAGAATCACTTTTTTTACTAATTTCTTAATTTTTTACAAAAGACAGTTACCAAAACGCCCGCCCTTCATTCACCCATATCGGAGCCAACCAATAATTTCTTTTAGTTCTGTACCGTTATAAAACACTAGCTTTTGCCCGCAGCTTCGCTTGCGTGAAATTTTGAACCCGTTAAGTGACGATTTTCCATACAAACTTTCATCCCCTATTTAACTCCCTTAGGGGTTGAATTTCGAAAAATCCCTTCTTAGTGGATGCCTACGTTACAAAAGGAACCTACTGTCAAAATTTCTACTTTCTAACCCCAGTGGTTTAGGCTGTGCGTTGATAGATCAGTCAGTCAGCTTCTCCTTTTATATGTATAGATAGATATATTATAGAAGTATAGCTATACAGGCTGTTAACGAATTCGTGTAATTCCTTAAAACCACATGATCAACTACTGGTGTAGATTGGGCCCGCACGGGAATTAATATGATATGATAAATTAAAACTTTTTTTTTCTTGCGATTTTGGTAGTTTATCTTATCTAAACCACCTCTGGATTCAATAAAAAATAAGAAAAAACTTTTTTACCTAAAAAATATTTTATTTGTGTGAACATTTCGATGCCACGCGTAAATAAATGAAAGCACGGCGTCGCGTCTGGCGGGCATGAATAACGCGATATCGTTCTTTGCAGTCAGTTAACTCGGGGCTCTAAACTGAGTCAGGAATAGAAAACCAAGATTTTATTTAGATTTTTTTTTAACTTGATTTTCGAAAACACCCATTTTGGGTTAATCTGTGTCACCAGTAGAGGAATTACACGAATTCGTTTACACCCTGTATAATTACTTTCATTCTGATGACATTAAATGATTAAATGCCTCGTCCACACCCGACAGAAGTCACAATGCCCGTGCCGCAATTTTTTACTCGGGCAAATGTCGCGGCAATTGTATCGGGCACATGTCAATCTCTGTGACATGTCCGGTACATGTGCCGCGACAAAAGTGCTCGATGTGAGGCATTAGGCTGAATAACGTGTTAAATCAAAAGATTAAAAAAGTGTGATAAATCGACGATACTGCTAGCTCTACCCAAAGCTGCCAAATACCGACCTATTAAAACAGCCGGGAATTTTTTCGCTAAAAAATTTCATGGTTGGTACATTGTTTTATATACAAAGAATGTACATAAAAATTGTTTTGTTTAACAACCTTATTCATGTAACTAGGTTCATCAGCAACCTTTTAAAAATATCGCATAACAAAGTTATCGAATTACGAAAACATAAAAAGCTGTTTTCACGATGATAGTATTTTCAGATAAAAATATCTCTTTTTGTACAGAATATTTTTGTTTAAAAAATACAATAGGTATTTTTTAAAGAAAAATGTTTTTGTTTAAAAAAATTCAATATTTTTTTTAAATAAAAATATTATGTTGACAGAAAAAAGGCAAAAAATACGAAACAAAAAGTAATTATGTTATTAAAAAGTCCAGCTTTTGTGGGCTTTAGGGATAAAATATTTGCGAAAAGGGGTGGTACCTTTTAGCGACTAAATGTGACTAATCCGATTATTCTGCTCACTTTTAGTATCCGTTTCACGTTCAGACGATAGCCTTGTTAGAGAATTTTAGTTAGCTAGAGAGCTAGTTAAACTTAATCGCGAGATTGTGGTTAAGTTCCCAAATGTATGGCTTAACTAACATTACTAAAGTTCTACTTAAAGACTGTGAACTTGTATTAGGTATGACTTACAAAGCTACTAACTACTATACTCTGTGCAACGAAAGATGAGTCCTAACATAGCGGTCATTTCGTAAATTTTAGCCGTAGGTACTGAGACTACTATCGAAAAAACGTAAACGACATCATAAAACACCGGCCGAGTGCAAGTTGAACTCGCGCACGAAGGGTTCCGTACCGTTATCTATAAAAACGGCAAAAAATCACGTTTGTTCTATGGTAGCCTCCTTAAATATTTATTTTATTCTGTTTTTTAGTATTTGTTGTTATAGCGGCAACAGAAATACATCATCTGTGAAAATTGCAACTGTCTAATTATCACGGCCCATGAGATACAGCCTGGTGACAGACGGACAGATGGACAGCGAAGTCTTAGTAATAGGGTCCCGTTTTACCCTTTGGGTACGGAATCCTAAAAACCCTGAAATACTTAGATTATGCAGTAGATATAACTTTCGTGAGACACATTCATAATTACGATTAGAACTTACGGTTTTTTATTTAAGTCGAACTTTAAACACGCGGCGTTGCCGCGTGATCAGCTCATGGTTAAGGGCTTCGTTAGGGTCTGAACATAGTCGACCTTATGGTGACAACGGTATAATAGATCAAAGTTAAGTAGGTGCATGATCTTGAAAAAAAAAAGTGAAAATAGTGTTTGTGCTTGTGCACGTATGTTTTATTGCACGTTAGGATGCTTCACCTAGTTATAAAGAAAGAAAGAGAGCGCGTCATAATCCGTAAAGTTGTTCGAATCAATTAATACGATTCGCGTATATTTTATAAAATATTAATCTACCCACCAAAAAGTTTTATTTTTATACTCTCCGAGGAAAATCTCCCGGGGAGTAGGCGGAAGCAGATAGTTATTATTATGTGCCTACAGGGGGCGATATTAACTGTTCGGGAAGAATAATCATTCTTCATTATAACTTGGATTTTATGAAGAATTCGAACTCACGTATATCACAAGCTTATAACTTTATAATACTCAGCTAAATTATTCATTAAAACTTAAGTAGGTAAGTTCGCATTTTTTGAAAATCTTAAAGTAGAATATTACATTTGTACTCGTACTGTGCTTAATTACTTGTATTCCTTCTGTTTTATTTCTTTTAGTGTACAATAAAGTATATCTACGTATCTATTAATGTGGTTTTGTCAACTATTACTCATAAACTTGTAAAGCCTACTTAGCTGTGATAGTTTTCCTTTTAACTTCGTTATACATACTACTACCGTGATTTATTTCATGTATCCAAAACTAACCGTTTAGCTGGCAGAGGGGGGGGGACACTTGACTCTAACAAAAATTAGTACTTTAAAGCTTAATATTTCAGAAACGGTTCAAATCTAAGTTCCGGGCTGCTACTGATAAATTCCGAACGCAAAACCCCAATCGCACTTTGCTCGACCTGGGGAACTCAGAACCTCGCGCTCAGAAGTCGTGCTTGCGACTACTGGAGGCAGTCATTAAATACATATTTCGTACAAATTATAATAATGATAATCGTTTATTTCCAAATAAGTAGTTTTTAACAAATATTACTGCGCGTGGACAGACACGCACATGGCCGTTTTTTTGAGTTAATTAAATGAGTAAATCGAGGGCGGCACTAGTGAACAAAAATGTATTCCCGTCAAGTTTTTGCGGACGGTCAATTAGCAACTTACAACGGTTGCCCAGGGCCTGTAATCAAGGATTCATGTTGTTTGGAAAAGTCACAGAGTAGTTAACAAGTGGAGTGATAATCTCTATCGAGTGATAATCTGCAAACGCCGCCAATCTATCTACGGACTCCTTTTCATTGTGAAGTATTTAGGAGCCACAAATTTCCCAATAAACTTTTAGGGATTAATATGTATACCATGATGTACTTTAAAAGTGGCGAATTTCAACCGCATTTTCAACGCGGACGAAGTCATTGAGAACTAAATATTAGAAGTGTTTATAAGCTTTATTAACATACATAACAGCACGCTTGTATTCCCCGAAGAGTTGAGCAGAGGTGTATAGTACACCCCCATTTCGCAGTTATGTTTAAGTCCCATGTAATAGGGAGCGAGCCTATTGCCATCAACCGGGCAAAAATCCAGATTCCGGGCTGCTACTGCGTAATCTCACACAGAAAATCCCAATAACACTTTGACCGACCTGAAAATCGAACCCAAGACTTCACGCTTAGCAGTTCTGCTTGCTAACACTAGACCAATGCGGCAGCAAGCTTTATTAACAGAAACAATGATAATTTTATTATCGCAAAATGCATCTAAACAGCTAGCTCGTCAGGCATCGCGTCAAACGCCTATCTGAAACGCGCGCTATGATGCTATGTAGTGACACTGTCGATCACTCAACGACAGACGTTCCTTATCTCTGCCCAACTTACAAATCTATGTATAATGGCTAAAGTGGCATTTTTGTCATTTTCAATGTGAACATATCTCCAGTTAAAAGGTTCCAATCGGAAATTACTAAAATGCCGCTTTGGCCCTTATACATAAGACTCATCGAAATTCGCAGTCCGCAAAAAAAAGGAACATGTAAGCACTTCGTAAACTTATTAGGTATTCTGTGGCGATACCTAATTAATTCATGCCACACATTCCTCGCATATACCCGCTGAAACACAAATAAAATTTGAAATAAACAGGATTTTAGGAGCCTGTTATGCGATGGATCTTTGTTCATTATGATGTTGCTATGTTGAATTTGTACGAGGTTTTGAATTTGAGGTTGAAGTTTTAGAGGCAGGTTCAAGTCGGCATCCGAATTGCGTATAACATTCGTAATTTCAATAGCTTTCATTTTGACAATACAACAAATAAGTACATTTTTGTATTATAACTTTCGTGAGACACATTCATTCACGAACCTTCGTTCGTCTCGCGACCTCGCCGCGTGTTCAGCTCATGATTAAGGGCTCTGTTTGGGTCCGAAACTAGTCGGGCAATCCCGAAAAATGCACGTGAGTAAACCGTAACTAATCATAAATAAGTACATAGTTGTGGAGAAGTCGAATTGTAAATTACGTTACTATGAACATTGTTGACCTGCCTGGGGCCCAATTCTCCTATAATAAATTGTTGCCAAACGCAATCGAACCACAACCGTCAGTCAGTTTTGTTTTCGAAAACTTTCAAAATGTTTGATTTTGTTTTTTGTGTCAAACAATTCGACAGCTTTTGAAATTGAGAACTGTCTGAATGAACGGTTCGGCCTTGGTTCGGTTGAGATTTATCAAGATTTTATTTTAGGAGAATTAGGCCCCTGTATATTCATAGACATAGCGATTACAAGTGTGTAGTGCAATTAGGATGCAGACCTAATTAGCTGTATGATTTTAAAGAAAAATATTAGATTTTGATGGAGGTAATCGCTAGGCTGTGATTTTGACAGGTCAACAATTTCCAGTGAATGTTGCTTTTGACACATCAACTGTCATGATTTATGTTGGCTTCGGTACACGATAGCCCAGCAGTAGGCCTAGCACGAATGTTGTGACGTATAGTAACGTAAACGTAACGTTAACGCGAGTGAATTTTGAATTGAAAGTACTCGTTTCGCACATAATATTTAATCGAATTGAAATCTTTATTCATATCTATGTATGATACAAATTGTGGCTGTCGCATAAATTTAAACTAAAATGCTATAGAATAATTGTATTTTCGATTCAAAATTCACTCACATTAACGTTACGTTTACATTACTATACGTCAAAACATTCGTGCTAGGCCTACAAGTCTATTTTAGGGTTCCGTACCCAAAGGGTAAAACGGAACCCTGTTACTAAGACTCCGCTGTCCGTCTGTCCGTCTGTCACCAGGCTGTATCTCACGAACCGTGATAGTTATACAGTTGAAATTTTCACAGATGATGTATTTTTGTTGCCGGTATAACAACAAATACTAAAAAAACAGAATAAAATAAATATCTAAGGGGGTCCCATACAACAAACGTGATTTTTTTGCCGCTGTCCGTCCGTCCGTCTATCACCAGGCTGTATCTCATAAGCCGTGATAGTTAGACAGTTGAAATTTTCACAGATGATGTATTTTTGTGGGGTTCCCTACGTGACATCGAAACTCAATACATCGAATGTCGCAACATCGAAAACGGTACATCGAAGGGTCATATAATCGATGGTACGCTACATCGAATGTCGTGAAATCGAATGGTTACAGTATCGAATGGTCACATAATCGATGGTACGCTACATCGAATGTCGTGAAATCGAATTTTTATAGTATTGAATGGTTACAAAATGGACTGGTTGCAAAATCTATGAGTTATTGCATCTTAAGATTGTTGTATCCATTAGATACTGCACCGAATAAAAATATTTTGAAACACACAAGAAAACAATATTAATAAAAAAAAAACGTAAATGCATAACCATATAGATATAGATAAACATAAATGCAATTCGCTGTGATGAGAAATCGATACTGTAACCATTCGATTTAACGACATTCGATGTAGCGTACCATCGATATCGTAAACTTTCGATGTCGAGACTTTCGATGTGGCGTACCATCGATGTAGAGTACCATCGATTATATGACCCTTCGATGTACCGTTTTCGATGTTGCGACATTCGATGTATTGAGTTTCGATGTCACGTAGGGAACCCATTTTTGTGGCCGCTATAACAACAAATACTAAAAAAACAGAATAAAATAAATATTTAAAGGGGCTCCCATACAACAAACGTGCACGAGTCCGACTCGCAATTAGCCGGTTTTTTTTAATTTATCCTTTTCTTTCCTATTTAGATAGGTAGGTGAGTAGAACTGTGATGTAGTCAGACCAGAAAAGATTCACAGCTGAACATGGATTCCTGCTAGACAGCTACAATAAAACTGTTCTATTAAGAGCATCAAACTACTTTCGTTTCCTGTAATATCTGGTATCTGGAGAGGACAGGAATTTCTTTTGTAAAGTACCTTTATGGTTCTGTAATATAAAAATGAAACTATTATGGTGTAGTATCACCTTCATGATCGTCATCTTCACCGACTGGCCATTTTTATATTTTATACTTTTTTTGATAATGACAGATGGAATTCTAATTTAGACTTGGTTTTTTTTGGAAGATGGATTTGTTTTGAGAGACACCATGGTGATTGCTTTTGATACGAATGTCTGTTTTATTTTTTATTGATATAAATCATGGACGAACAAAAAAGATCGGACGGAACTCCCGCTAAGACAAAACTGTGTCCCGTAATGGCGGCGACTATCTAAGTGTGAATGAATTTAGGGTTGTCATGTTAGCCAAATTTACCCATTTATATCATTTTATTTTAAGACAAATACAGGTTGGCAGACAAATTTCTTGGAAATGTAGGCAGAATTATACCGTGTCATTTGAAAGGGTTAATGGTAAGAACCAAATTTCCCTATGAAAATATCTGCAAAATAAATGCCATGTTAGCTTAGATTGTTAATTTACCTTTTGAGGTACTGCATATGTAACAATACACCGGAGTCCTCCTTTAGTTGTATACCTATATATTTCGTTAGCTTCAAAATGTAGACTGCAAATGACACTGTATTTGTTTGGAATTCAATCGTTTTCACCGTTACAATTTCTCATTTTTTTAATCCAATAATTTCTCCATGCTTCATTTTCTTTAGGAAATCTAGTAAAAAAATATATAAATAAAATGCCTAGTAATAAATAAATTGAATTGAACAAAAAACTATAAATTTCCCATAATTAGGGTAATTTGCACACGTGAATATTGACAACACTGGCCTTGTGACGGATTCTTTTCTTCTGGTGAATACATTGATTTTATTGTATACAATTGGGAATTAAGTGATTGAATTATTCATTGACCTATGAAACGTGATTCCTGGATTTTTTTTCTTCCGATCACTACGGTTTTTACACCATTTCACCACACAAGACATGCTATATTTTTTTTTTTTGCCGCTTTTTGTCCCGACTCTGTTGACGTTTACGCGTGTAATGACTGACATTTTGTGAATGTGTGCGTGCCAGCCTGTACGTACAGCAAACTGACTGACTTTGAGTGACACAGTTTTTTGTTAGCGAAAATCTGTCCGATCTTTTTTGTACGTCCATGATAGAAATATTATAAATTTAAATCCGAGTGACTGTTTGATTATGTGGCGTGCCGCAGCAGCCAGGCCCTGGGCGCTGCTCCATGCAGCACCCGTTTTGCGTTGGACTCGGAGGTCTTGTGCGAGCTGGACGGCCTGAGCCTCCACCACCTATCCGGGAACCTGCGCTCCCGTGGTACCGGGGTGAGATGCGTTCCGGTGCCCGAGGGTGGCCCCTTCTTCCTTCTCTTGCACTTCGTCTCCTGCTACACATACGAGATCGGCGATCGGACTGGCTGTCACCTACCCGCATGACTAGATACGCTACAGCCGGTCTGTTTGCTGCCGCCGGTTTCTATCAAATGGCTGTGTGGGCCATTGGCGAACGCCGTAACTACAGGAAGGAACTCGCTGACTACTCCAAGGGACGTGACGCAGTCCTGCCTCTTATTCTCTAGCCATTTCTATTTTTATTATTTATGTACTAGGTATTGAATGCTCTACACATTCTTTACAACGGGTGTAGCAGACGTGCTCTCAGGAGATCCTAGGGCCGTCTGTTACATTACAATGGAAAACTGGGTCGGAACTTTTAAAATTTTGTTCTTGTGCATAATGAACATACAGGTAAAGAGATAAGCATACAGGCAACTAATTGCATAGGTATTTTAACAGAGTTGTGCGTGACTGAGTGGCCAATTTATTGTGTCATTGCTTGTTTGAGAGAGTGTTGCGTATAAAAGTTGTTACGCACACAAATACAATGACAATTACCTGCATAGTGCATTGATATCTGTTGTTTGCCTGTATACTAAACTCTTTTGTTGACTGTACATACCTAGATACATAGGTAGTTATTCTGTAAAGTCGTTTCATTCTAGATAATTCAGTCATACGATCGACGTTACTAAACGAGTGATGAATATGAATGTCGATGAATAGAGGGGGAAAGGGAGACCAAAGAAACGATGGATAAATTGTGATAAGGGGGATATGAAGGGAGTAAATGATAAGGTGAAGACTGACAGGGAAGAATGGAATAGAAAAACATAATGCGTCGACCACAAGTAACTTGGCAACAGAGCAAGAAGAAGAAGATCGACTTTACTATCAAGATGATGATGATAATCACGTCTTGTAATTTAATTCATAATCAGTTACTATTAGAATTTTCACTGTTGTATAATTTATTAAAAATGAGCATGTAAAAATGATTAGTGTAAAAAGTATAGCTTATGTAAAGCGAAATTACCTAATATTTGTACCTACATGTTAAAGTTAAGCCAGATAATATGTTGCGTTTTGTTAGACACTACTGTGCCTGTAGACAAATGGCAAACGATGATTGCTAGAGAATAGAAACGCCAATTAAATGTATAGAAATGACATAACAGATCGCTTGACCGGTCGAAAGCTTATGTCAATCCAGCAGTGCAATTCTGCAAGAATCTCACCTCGATCGTGACTGTCAATTAGACACTTGTCGCGACACAGTGTGGATAACAAAACTACGCGTTATTGGTAAACTGTCGATTATCTGTGTGTTATTTGCTTCTATTATCCAAACTGTGACATTATGGATATCGAGCTAACCGTCGATATTGAGCAGTGGCGTGCACAGAGATTTCAGACAGGGTATGCAGAAAAAAAAAGCTGGGTTCGTCATGACCACGGAATGCTAATTCAGGTTTACCTAGAAAACAAACTACATCAATCAACCGTTTGAAGATGTTTCTATTTCTGTCATCTTTCACGTTGTGCCTTTCAATATTTAACTAGGTATAACTGGCTATTCAAACTAGTCTCTATTCTACCTTTACCAAAAGTTTGGAACTTTTAAGCAGGATTCTAGACGTTTTTCTGAAGAATCATGCTTAACAGCCGCTTTGTGGAAATTATTTAAATCTGAGTATCCACTAGGTCCAAACATTATTTTTAACTTGATTTATAAACAAAATGCAAGGGAAACAATACAATGTATTTGTGTGTACACAACGAGTTAGCCAGTAACAGTCAGCATAAAACATTTTATGAAAATAACTAGTATTTATTACCTTTTCTTTGAGTTAAATCCTACCCGGGTACACACCTTCCCTTTGCAATCAATTTAACTGTTTCCTCAAAAGATAACGTGAAAACGCGGCCGATTTTAATTTATCTAATACACACATTTCGCCAGCACAGGTCTCACAGGTATAATTTTCCATTTTTACAATAAACTTACTAAATAACTAATTAATCGACAGTCAATCACTTGCGC
The DNA here is from genome assembly GCA_905220435.1 of Amphipyra tragopoginis. NCBI lineage: Eukaryota > Metazoa > Arthropoda > Insecta > Lepidoptera > Noctuidae > Amphipyra > Amphipyra tragopoginis. Next base: position 11,711,275 of record HG992005.1, on the reverse strand, counting down.
CAAAAAAACAATAAGGCGAAAAAACTTTGCAATTTAATACGTTACGAACTAATTCATACGAACGAATGAATCATTTGGTTAATCCGACTAAAATAAGTCGACCCTCTGCAATCAACAATTCAGCGGTGCTTTTACGTGTTCTCAATTTGGACGGTTTACAATGTAAGCTATGCCTCTAAAACTCCAACACGCGCAAACATTTTCACACACACAGTCACACTTTTTGCTGCGTACTACACGAGATGCGTTGTATGAAGAATAAGCAAGGCGTAGTACAGCTCACGAAGCAAATACAAAGAGGAGATGGTGTAATTCGATTTTCCTATCATACGACGCGTGATACTTTGCGGGGTGAAGGGAACGTAACAGCCCGCCTACTTACGCCTACTTTCACGTTTTCCATCTAGTAGTGAATAGGAAAAACTAAACGCTTCGGGTACATCGGTAACTAATACGTGTTTCAGCTATTTCACGCTAGATGTCCTCGTAGTTGTAGTAGTATGTTACGACAGGGACGTACTTAGAATTTTTGTACCAGCCTACGGCAGAGCTGGTTTAAAAATTACAAAAAGATTGTGAACAAAAATGTAATAAATAAGAAAAATCTTCACACAGTAATAAGTAACCACCCCGCTAAATACTGGTATTCAAGTCGATTTTTTGTTAACTAGATTTTAGTGGAATTTTAGTGAAAATAATTAAGAAATCATGCCTATAATGTACATACGGTACACAATTTACTACAGAAATTTATTACAGAATTATTTTTGTGTGCTTTTAATTTAAAATTGAAATTCTCGAAAAACAAATCGAGTTCCTACATCAAATGGATACGGCGATGGGCGATGGTCAATTTTTTTCGTACTCATAGTTTCTTGGACTGAATTACTGCTTACTGCAGTGAATAAAAAGACACTCTGTACAAATTCCCCCTTATTAGTATGTCGTGGAAAACGATATCGATCAATAATAAGATCTTCATTTGATTATTATAGTACTAAGGAGGTGGTAAACACCGTGACGTCACTTGTTATTGTAATGACGTCACGTGGACAGAGTCGATTTGGAGGGTGGGGATCGTGCAGCGGGGACAGTTTGATTCGGGACGCCACCCAGGTCACTTCTCCATAACGAAACTGTCTGTTTACCGAATTAATTAGTAATTGGTGATTAAAAATAATAAAGTGAAGTTATAACTCTAACGAACTGCATTTAAATTATTATCCTACGCTTTCTACGCTATGAACCCTGTACCACCCAATCAAGATGATGACGGTGCTATCGCTCAGCCGTCGCTCCCGCCGTCAAGTATAAAAGGCGGTTTAAGCCATCGTTTTATCCATTTCTGTTTGAGATTATCTTCGGGTGGAAATCTGAAATATGAGTATAATCTAAATTTAATTAAATATCAAGGAACTATGCAGGCCCCGTTAACCATTAATGAATAAAAATTAAAACGTCACGTATCACCACACATCGTAATTAAATAATTGAATTCTAAGTACGGACCTGTCTATTCATATTGTTTACACTATTCCACGATAGATGGCGACCGAAATATCACGGTTTAAAATAGTGATAAAAAACAATAATACGATAGTTTTGTCAACAAAAAGGCTTTAAAAAAATCTTAAATCTGTTTTAATACATTATAATTATAAAGATATGAATATTTCTTACGTAGTTGTTAGTTATTCATATTATAATAGGGTGCGCCATCTTTTGTCGAGCAGTAAAACTATTGTACTAGACGTGATAACAATAGATTTTTCTAGAACGAATCTAATAAATATCGAAAAAAAAATTGTTACGAGTGAAATGTGATGCCATCCATGGTACCAAAACGTTTATCTGAGTAGTTTTTACAAGATAACACACAACACTTCATCTTTTTCTTTTAAATGACAACGAAAATAATAAATAATGATAAAATGGAATGGGAGCGGGAACGTAATGTTTACAAGACGAGTGCCGACAGACTGATAGGCCACGCCCACCGTGAGGACGGAATGGTTCTACATTGGTATCACGGTTCACAGTTGCTTATGCCATCTCCTCTTTGTATTTGCTCCGTGGTACAGCTTATGCTCACGAGGTGCGCGGGGGCGCAAATGTTCGCCGCCATCGAGTTAGTTTCAAAATAAAGTAATAGATGGCGCGTAACAAAATAAAGTAATAGATGGCGCGTAAGCTTAATTACCACGATTTTTTTGAATTATAGTTATTTATCATTTAGAGGGGCATGTTTGTATGTATGGAACTACAGGGTATGCAGAGCTTATTTGCATGTATGGAGTGCACGCCACTGATATTGAGGTGGGTTTCTTACAGAATGACATTACAGTACATATTTCTATTCTCTAGCAATCATCGATTGCCATTTGTCAATAGGCACTGATTACTTTACTTAAAATTTTGCATGCCAACTAGGAGAAATGACAGATTTTTATTTAATAATAAAAACTGGTACGTTATAATAGTAACTAACTCATTTCAAGCAATTAAACGTTCCTACTCTTATTTTCTCTACGCTACCAAGACATCATGACCAATCAAAACGTTATGAGGAGCTATAAATTTGATACGACTCAATTCGAGGCTCTGCGATGCAAAACGACATGATGAGTGCCGAATTCACTATCAAGTTAAATTATCGTTATGCAAGTGCTCGCGTAGTTCTTAAAACTTCCAGAAGTCGGGTCTTGCTTCAGGTCCACAGTTGGAAGTGGATTTCAGAAGTTGACTTCCGCAATTTAACTTACTAGTCGATTTAGCGCTATACGCACGACACGTGACTTAATCTAAGTTCAATTTACGGTAATGGTAGTGTAAGATCTAGTACGAACAGCAGTGCAATTCTGTAAGAATCTCACCTCGATCGCGACTGTCAATTAGACACTCGTCGTGACACAGCGTGGGTAACAAAACTACACGTTATTGATTATACTGTCGATTATCTGTGTGTTATTTGCTTCTATTATCCATACTGTGACATTATGGATATCGAGCTAACCGTCGTTAATTAAGGTGGGTTTCTTACAGAATGACACTACTTTTTGATATACAGTAAGTAAAGTAACAGAGGGCGTTCCCTTGAACCCGTTAAATACATAATTAATAGGCTAAAATAAAAATACATAATACAAAAAGAAGGAAAAATATATCCGAAAATAAATAAATAAATGAAAATCTATTCGGAATGGCCTGTTTAAAACCAAAATAGTAGCGTAGATAGGTTGAATGCGATGTTGCCGTGTTTTCCACATTGATAGACAAGTGCGTAAGTTCACTAAGCGTTGCTTTCACGTATCAATTCTTTATGTTTTGTGATATTTTGTTTTTAATTTATTTATTTTTAGTGTTGTTTTTTTTTAGCATGTATTGATGCTACAGTATTGCTGGTTAACGTGAACGCCTTTCGTTAGTTAACATGGTGTATTTTGCTGTGCATCGCATCGTGTTGTCAAATTTTTCACACACTAATGGCGCGATTACATTGGGTCGGTGTCTGAATGCGTCGACCGCATTCGGTGTAACCGGATTCCTTAACCGAATTTTCATTCCACGAGTCGGTTATGATTATGACCGAATATGGCCAACCGAATAACAATTTACATTAGTCGGTGACCGAAAATGGCTGCAGTCGAATACACGGTTAAACCGACTTAATGTAAACGCGCCATGAGGTATACTTAAGTGTAAGTTAAAATTTTATGACTGGAGTCTTGTAAAGAAATAGTTCAGTCATTTTTTTACATGAATAGATGATACATGGGTTGATGATTCTATGCTTTGAGTCGCACTATTTTGGTACCTACTTAATGATTTGCACTTTACTAAAGAAAAGAGACATACCTATTATGTACAGTCGGGGACTTGAAATGTTTACCACCCTAAGGTCTATAATTGCTTGCATATTACTGTTTCATAAGGTCAATATGACATAAGTTGATATGACATCTTGAACCTTATTGCGCACAATGTGATATGGAATCGAATTTGAAATCTGATAAACATTTCGAGTCCGCGACCGTACATAGCGATTTAGCGTCAGTTTTTATTTTTTTAAGATTTCGCGCCACCTCATTCTATTTAAATGTTTTAAGTGGGCACATCAGACTATATTTTAAGTAGGTAAAGCAATATCCTAAAGAGATAGGGTACAGTAAAACCGAAATAACTTAGCAGCCTTAAACTTTGTGGAGGTGGTTGCGTTATAGATTTCTTAAGAACCAAGTGGATTTTATATAACACTTTACTAACATCATCTTTGGACTGACTTTTTATTTTTTTATTTGGCTTCAATGATGTTATATAGGACTAGATCAGCAGTGTACAGCACCAACGCGTTACTACTTCGTATATGTCCACAGGCATATCTGACTTCAGTTGTCAGCTTGACGTCAAGTGAGTGATTGCTTAGCGATAAAAATATCAAAATGGTGAAATGTGAAGTTAAAATTTGCATGTCACGATCTGAAAAGATTAATAAAGCACTTGGTGCTAATTTTCCATAAGATTATCCAAAAAAAACATTACGAAACCAAATAAATTTAACAAACATTGTTTTTGCCGTCAGTGTTACCAATAAAAACGATTTTGATTTTGCCAGATTGTTGGGAGTTTAGTGAATGACCAATGTGTGTTCCTTTAAGTCTAAATTATTGAAATATATAGTCTGACCATTAATTCCATGCAGTGACTTGACAGTTGGAGGGATACCAGTTTTTGACAAAAAAAGGTAGTGAGGTGAAAAATAGAATGAATGAAATCGAATGAACGTAATAATGTACTTATATGCATACTTTTTCTTGAATTTAATAACTTGATGATCAAAACACGATATAACACTATTAAAAGTTTTAACCACAAGTAACTACTGTTATGACGTTTTTGATGCAACAAGTAACTGAAATAAGGTTATTTATTTATTCTATACTTCAATGCACAATTGTGGTACATAATGCGGACTTAATGCCATAAGGCATTCTCCATCAGTCAACCAAGAAAACGTTACATGAAATGATTATTAGTTTTTATTTTATTGCTATTAGAAGTAAGAATAGAAAAGAAAGAAAATTATTCATTCTTGCACAAAAGACGCACACAACTAAACCAAACAATAGTTACTAAATGTAGGTAACAATAACAAACATACCATTCTTTACAGTTACAGAAAGTCTAGAATATTAATAAATAAGTTAATTAATTAATTTATGTCTGTCGTTAATAGCTTACGTAAAAAAAAACCTTAACATTAAACACAAATATATTACGTAAACATCAGAAAGCACAATAAACTTGGGAATTCGTCTTTGGATTAAATCATCTTTCACCAATAAATATATAAATACTCATTAATTATTTAATTTTTATTATTTTAAACTTAAATACAGAGAGTATTTAAGTTCCTTCTCCTTTTTATTCTTATATTGCAAACGAATTTGTAGAGATTTGTTTAAATTGAACTATTTTTCGTATTCGTTCTTTTCGTAAAGTCGTTCACTACCCCAACACTATTAGTTTTAGTATGGTATCATTATTTTGCTTTGAACTGTCAAGTCACTGCATCGAATTAATAGCCCGACTATAATTTGTTCGGTTCGTGACCTAAGTGGTATTCACTATTGGATTGATTACTAAAACGCTGTATTTAACTTGCTAAAAACCATTTATTTTATAACGAATAAAAGGCTACGCTAAAATGATGGCTAAAGAAAATGCTGGCGAATGCACCCGGTTGCTGTCCGAATATGCACTGACTTCGGCGCGCACTCAACGCGGCCTAAATCCTAATTGATTCGCTAGAACAGCAAAAGGGTGTATGTCCGTAAGGATTGAGGTGCCACATTTCGTATCTTAATGAAATCAAATACTTATTTAGTAGTAAGTTTAAAAATTTTGTAGGCTCGATCCTCGATTTTGTAGTATAATACTTCAATAGTTATATGAACATAAAGGTGGCACCTCAATCTAAATGTTTGGATTGAGTAGCCACGTCAGAACTAGGAATATCATGGATGTATATATATCATAATTTGGTATGATTTAGTAGATTTCAGAGTAGTTAGTAGACAAAATTTGAGCTTGGTAGTGTTAAAATGAAAAAAGTTACCATATATTATATGTGGCTCCTCAGACCATACACATACTACTCGTCATTTTTCAAAGAAGCAGTAGTTCAATTAACGCGCAATTTCTTCATCATTTAGTAGTAAATATATTAGATTTGTAGGATAAGAGTCAGTAATCAAAAATGAATGAATTGGTAGATATAGCACATTTAATGTGGCTCCTCAATTGAGATGCTTCAGTAAATAGACTTGTCTCTAATCTACTTATACTTGTCACGAAATTTGGAACAAAAAACAACTACATTTTGTATAAATTTCTACTAAATGTACGTATAATCCTGCCATAAAAAAGTACATATCTACGAAGTTATTAGCTATTCTATAATTTCCTATGAAATTATTTTGAAGGGTGACCATGAATACATTATTTAAAAAGAAAATCTTCGTTTCGTGGCTTATAGAACCATAAATCTAGGGTAAGAACCGTGTTTTGAGTGATCTATGAGACAGTGGTAGTGGCGTCGAACGCAAAAAACGAACAAGAAAGAGGGTAGACCGTTTCGTCTGCTCATAGACATCCACCCGCAATTACTTCAGTTCACCCGTGATCATGGCGCTTGTAACGGTGCCGAAATATCGGAAACTCACAACAAATAATAAACATGGTAAATTTCCCGTTTTAAGTTCTAATGATCATCATCATCACTTCAGCCGAAAAACGTCCACTGCTGGACCTCCCCCAAAGTTTCCCCTCATTCTTAACTCGATCTCGCCGAGAAACTCCGAGCATAGCCCTCTTCATTGGCCTTTGGGTCACCTTGAGATTTCTTATGAGGCCCATTGTAAAACGCCACGTCTCAGTGCCGTAAGTCATAACTGGCACCACACACTGGTCAAAGACTTTTGTTTCGAGACACTGCAGTATTTTGGACGAGAAGATTTTCCGTAGGTTCCCTAACTTAACGAAGTTTGACTTACTTAGTTTGACTGTTTGTCCCAGGTACACACACAACATGGTCATCCTTAATAGCGAATTCCTAATGAATATCGAAAAGTAATTTGTTTTTCAGATACCGAATATATACAATGTTGATTTTTACATATGTATTTAGTAGACATTTATAGTAAATGTTTGTGTCTCTGGTTATTGATTCAATTGTGATCTCAGGCAGATACAATCAATTATTTATTATGCAGAACGTCAGGACTGAGGAGCCAAATAAAATGCGTTTATTTACTAAATTCACTCAGTTTTACTACTTTCTCTGTATGCTACAAATTCGAACACACTTATTACAAAATGTTTTTTGGAGTGGAATATAAATAGACCAATTATTTTCATGGAAATTCACGCTCTTATGTATAGATTGAGGAGCCACATTAAAAGTCTTGTATATTCTTGAATATCAACACTACTGAACTGAGATTTTTAGTAGGCACTATACACAATTACTACTAAATGATACAACATTTTCAAAAATATTCATTAAATACTTTCCGTGTTCCAGGTGGCTCCTCAATTCAGACGTTTGGATTGAGGAGCCACTTTTACATTGATATAACTTTGGATGTATTTTACTACAAATTTCAGAATTTGGCCTACAAAATTATCTGCGTTCCTACTAAATAAGGGGGTGAGTTTCCTTTTAAAATCGTGAAGTGGCTCCTCAATCCAAACGGACATAAAGGGTGTTCGAATAACATTGAACATAATTAATAAAAAATAAATATTATGTTTACGCTGACGCATTTTTTTTTTCTTCCTTAATGTACATAATTCGACCTTTCATAGTAATTGATTTAATTAACATCTTCATTCATTCTGGGGAATTTATGTAGATCATTGGCAACTCTGGCCGTTTTTCCGATAACAATGTATTGTCTCATTCCAACATAATTAGTTTGACGGAAGAAGAAATGAGACAAATATAGTATTTTGACAGATTGACATAATTTATGTATCCGTTTCAAAGCTACCACTTTAAACTCGTAAGTGGTTACGTTTTTCTGAATTTGGTATAAGGACGCTGCTCCTCTAGTATTATATAAGCTCATTGTTTGGCTTAGTCACGTTGAACCTTGTAACACCTGATGGTAAGCGTAGACAGGGTCTTAGATGGAGCACACGAATCCAAGTAACAGAGATATAGAAAGATTCCTCTATACCCTTTGACTCTCATATAAACACGACGGTACACAGCAACTTGGCGCCGGACTTAATGTGAGGATGGTAGCTAGCCAGGCGGACCGTGTAGATCCTACCATCAAGCGTGCTGGGTTTTGTTGAATCTTACAACATACCTCTGTAAGTATTCCCAGCGTGCGATGACGTAGTTCTATATTCTAGCTCGTCCCCAGACGAGTTAAACTTAACCATTTTTTTAGCAGTTTGTTGAATAGTTTTTAGAGCTATTACCTACGCACTGTCGACTGGTCGCCGAAGACTTGGTCACAAAACATAAGCATAGTCGCCCGGGCGACCGGCGACCAAGTGCGTAAACACCGATTTAAACTATAGAAAGTCACAGTCGCCATTGACCAAGTCTCCGGTGACCAGTCGACAGTGCGTAAGAGCCATTACAGAAACACTTTTCTTCCTGAGTACACACGTGCAAAAATTCGGAAAGCCTATGTTCAGGGCAGCCAAGTTATTTCAACCCAAAAACGTACATTAAAAACATATACCCAAATGTTCTATTGTTCATACAATTCTTGTGGCAACAAAACCACAGCAGATGCACTAATTTCCACAATCAAATCAAATGAACAATTTTGATTTCCTGCTACCAATTTTGTTCGGTTATTTGGTAGTAATGAGCGCAGTGGCAGCTAAATTCAGTGGTTTCGTTGAGCAATAATGATGTGCATTCAGTGTAGATAATATCGTGAGTTTGAGGCTTCAGAACAATACATGGGGCTATGCAAAACGCGTGATTTTATACAAGGTGTTGATCTGTATCCGTGCTATTAAAGAGGACTATACGACCGATACTGAACACGAATCAATAAAAAAATCAATACCAAAAAATGTAGTTTGTTTTAAATGTTTGAAAACAAACAAATTCCTTCTGTGTGACGCGCGTGCCACAAAACGACGTTTTTTTTTTTTTTTTTTTTATTTGACTGCTGTAGGTCGTCCTAGGGGACGGTTTCTACGTAACCGGGCAGTTATTGGCGTGACCTGAAGGGTCTCCAGCCAATGAAGGGTCTCCAGCCAAACAAAAAAAACGACAAAACGACGTGTGCAAATCCACAAAAAAATAGGCAGAATTCAGCGCGGTGAACGTGCCTCTAGTTACTTATTCTATGTAGAATTGGATATGTATTTTTAGACGATCAAGCACATTTTTATACATTTGCTCTAGAAATGTACAGATCAACACCTTGTATATTTTTCATGGGTATGACTATACCCTAAAATCCTAACTCAGATAATTTATGTAAACAAAGGGGATAACAGATCAAAAAAATATCTTATTAATGGTAATTCACTAAAAATGCTGGAAAAAAAGGTTAGATCCTCTTTTATGTATTGATTTTAGAAATAATAATTTAAAAAATATCATACCGTAATTATTTTTATAAAGGAGAATGGGCAAAAAAACCAGATCCAACAGAAACGGGTTGTATTGGTATTTGTCACACTGAGTGTCCTAAACAATCCTGCATCATTTTTTTTTTCCTCGGCTCCATCTGGACCCATGAAAACGAGGTCAAATATTGAAAAAGTGTCTGTTCGTGTATTACTGAAATCATTAAATATTGATTCTAATCATTATATCGCAGTGCACTGTTGGGTAGCAGCTCCTATTAATCGTCACCACACCAGGTGCTTGCTCAGATAATGAATTAAAACATTACCAAAGTGGTAAAAGTGGTTAGTACAATGAAAAATTAAAATAACCATTGAACTAGTCAACCGAAGCCCCCAAGGCTGTCAATAGGTCCTCGCCGTATCCCAGTAGTTCCATTCTCTAGTTCCATCATGGGACTACTGGGATTATTTTCTCCCAGTAGTTCCATGGAACTAGAATACTTTTTAATTTAATCCCATTAGTTCCATTAAGTACAGTTGAATGGTAATTAAATATGGCAAGAACAATAATCCTACCTATTTACCTACGTGCAATATGTAAACTGGCCTATATTATTATTACGTGCATTTGGCAGATTTTAGATTTTTATGGAAAATAGACATACGTAAATTGTCAATAATTTATTTGGCGAGCATGCTATACCTATTATTTTCCGTTGTTGCTTTTGCTCGCTGGTCTTAAATTATGGTTTACGCACTTGTGAAATTTTGTAAGGGTGTAAAAACGCTAGAGGTAAAACACTTGTGAACATTTGTCAAAAATTTCACAAGTGTTTTTACCTGTAGTGTTTTTACACCCTTATAGAATTTCACATGTGTTTTTACCTCTAGTATTTTTACACCCTTACTAAAGTTCACAAGTGCTTTTACCTCTAGTGTTTTTACACCCTTACAAAATTTCACAAGTGCCTAAACCATAATTCAAGACCAGTGAGCAAAAGCAACAACGGAAAATAATAGTTAAAGCATGCACGCCAAATAAATTATTGACAATAAATGTCTATTTTCCTTATAAATCTGAAATCTGCCGAATGCATGTAACAGTAATATAGGCCAGTTCACATATTGCACGTAGGTAAATAGGTAGGATTATTGTTCTGACCATATTTAATTACCATTCAACTGTACTTAATGGAACTAATGGGATTAGATTAAAAAGTATTCTAGTTCCATGGAACTACTGGGAGAAAAAAATCCCAGTAGTCCCATTATGGAACTAGAGAATGGAACTACTGGGATACGGCGTTCGGCCTATTAATATCATCAAGGTAGAGGATTGACTATGCAATCACTAGAAGTCCTCTGGACAACCTGGTGTTCTCTGACCATGTAAATATCTCACATTATTGAGATGGAATAATTAAGCAGTTATGTCGAATGCGAAGATGTAAAATTACTTAATATAATTTTTCATTATACCACTTTTACAACTTTGATAATGTTTTAATTCATTCCACCAACATTCCACCTGGTGTGGTGACGATTAATAGGAGCTGCCTATACCCAGCAGTGCACTGCCATATAATGATTGCAATAAATATTTAATGATTTCAATAATACACGAACAGACACTTTTTCAATCTTTGACCTTGTTTTCATGGGACCAGATGGAGCCGAAGAAAAAAAAAATTATGCAGGATTGTTTAGGGCATTAAGTGTGACAAATACCAATACAAGCCGTTTCTGTTGGATCTGGGTTTCCGATGTATGAAATTTGCCCATTCTCCTTTTCAGTTTTAAACAAAGTTATTAAAAAAAGGAGATTTTCTGGTATAAAGTATTTTATGATACTGGTAACACTGTAGGAGTACCAAACATTTTTCAAATTTCGTTTTACAAAATTTCAAAGTTGTTTTCTTAGCGTCATGTCATAACAATACATTCGTTTTCTTTTCCCGTTTTCGCTGAGTGTTTGTTAATTTTGTTATTGTGCAATATTAACATCGTGTTAAGTGTTTCTTTTTGTTGTTGTCATTGTTTCATCTGATTCTGAAAGTGATAGTTATTCAGATTCAGACACATCATGAAAAAATATTTCATAATACTTAATTCTAATCGAAGCTACTGATTTGAAATCAGATCTTGAATCAGATGTTTTATTTAACTACTTACATCTTCAACAACACACATAACTCTCATTCATAGATTAATTTTGTAAGTAGTAAATCTTGCCACATGTTGGATGAAAACGTCTGTAAACTGTTCCAAGTGGAAATTTGGTCCGATTTTGAGAAGTCTAATATTGGACTTAAAAGGACTGATTAAAATGATTCTAAGGCGCGTCTCCGACACACTACACAAGACATTGTTTGGCTACGGTATTTTGTTTGCATTGTTCTTAGAATTAACTTTAATTTTTTAAATGATTACTTAGTAAAAATTTAATGATAAAATGTTTTGTACCACTAACCTGTTATTTTGACAGTGACATTTCTTTGTTTACATAAAGTATCTGAGTTATGGAGTTAGGGTATAGGGCGAAACACTGTATCACTAAAGGCGCGATTCCATTAGGCAAGTCTTGCATGCAAGTATGACGTCACATTTGCGTACAAGTTGCTTACATTGGAAACATGTTTTCGAGAGTGTGCAGATTGCATGCAGGTTTTACTTGCATATACTAGTAAGTGGAGATGTTCAACAATTGAGTTGGACATCAATTGATATTATTTTGATACTCCTCAATATGAAAAAAAGGAGGAGCTCGTGGCTAAATAATTACAGCCGCATAGACCGATCTTCCGGGTTAAGCCACGCTTGCCGAGGTTGGTCTGTGGATGGGTGACCATTTACCATAGTGTTAGGAAATAGGAATTATAGAAACATTTATGAATTATAAAAGCATTTATTTACTATTTTATGAAATTGTTTTAATATTTAAATCGCTAATTTGACGTCGGTCACGACACGATCACGTGACCAACGTCAGTTGACAGTTAACTTGCATACTAAAATAGAGGAAGGGGACAGTCGTTGCCGTGCTATCAAGGTGTGCGGACGTATCATTTGTTAATTGCTATAAGTGATCTATTTAGTATTAATATTAATAATTATAAATTATAAAAGTACAGTGTAAGTGTTACCTGCTGAAGGAAGTGAGGTCAGTGTTGATTATATACTTCATTTTCTGAATAATTATGGATTCTTAAGGTGTAATGTAATCATTTGTCAAATTGATATTCTATTAATTAAAATAATGACTACTTAATAAAAGTCTTATAAAGTATTTCCGACTTTTATTTCAATTTATAATCAGTCCTAATATCTCAGAAGTGGGATAGGCGAGTATTCTAAATATTTGAAATCACTCGTTTATCCTGCCCACATTAATTTTTTTACTTTATTTTTTTTGTTTGCTGACGCATAAAGTAACAATTGTTTTTTATTTTACCTTATTTTATTTCATAAAGGTCGGCATGACGTTACAGAATTGAATATAACAAATGTTAAAGTGACTAATTGTACATAAGGCTTTTGATTAAGTTTGAGGAAATAAAAATGAGAACATTACACCGTAAGTTATTAAATAAACTTCTAAACTGATGAAATAAGTATTTGTTGTGTTGATAGTCAAATTCCACTATCATTTTACACTCGCTTTGCCAGGGCTACTCTCTGGAAGCGCTTCATCATTACACTCGCTTAGCCAGGGCTACTCTCTGGAAGCGCTTCATCATTACACTCGCTTTGCCAGGGCTACTCTCTGGAAGCGTTTCATCTTACACTCGCTGCACCAGGGCTACTCTCTGGAAGCGCTTCATCATTATTACCTACTCGCATTACATTAACCGCTGTTAACAGACTGAATATTTTAGTTATTTTCGCTGGGAACTAAGTTATTAATCATTACTACCGAAAGTTTCAGAATGGATGTCTCGATACGATCATACCAAATGTCTGCTGTTGGTGAGAATGAAGAGAGATGCTCCGGAGTGATTAATCCAGAGCAGGCTTGTAATAGTGCTGTTATCGAGCATCAGGCTCGGGCACATCATCAAGAAAGTTACATCAATAGTGCTGATATCGAGTGTCAGACTCGGGCACATCATCAAGAAAGTTACATCAATAGTGCTGATATCGAGTGTCAGACTCGGGCACGCAGTATTAAGTCACGTGAGAGAAGGCAAAGCCGTAATCATGAGTCGCATTCTTCAAGTAATGAATCTCTGATTCTCGGCTCTCGTCACAAGAAACTTCGACAGCGGCGCCCAAAGCGCGCATCATCAAGGCATTTTCATCAATCTGAGAAGAAAGAACATCGGCGTCATAGATTGCGAGATCAATCTAGGCCTAAACGGTACTCTAGTAACAGTTCTGAAGAACAGTCTCGATCTTCTAGTGGACACCGACTGCAACAGGGAAGATTGAGTCGGACTGATAATAAAATGCTTGATGAACGTGAGAGGAGTAAAAGGAAATGCTTTAGTAGTAATTCTGACCAAGACTTTTCATATAATAATAAAAGAAGTAGGTTGCACCATTACTCCCCAAGCGTTAAGTCTCGCAAACATACACCGAATACTAACCTAGAATATAAAGATACCCCTACTAACGTTATTTTGGAAAAGTTTTTAGATATTCTTAAGGATGTAAAAAGTCAATCTAGTTCCAAACTCTCCGTGACTAATGTCGTGCCCAAATTCGATCCTATGTCAAAAGATCAAACCATTTTGATGTGGCTTACCAAAGTGGAGGAGTGTGCAGAGATCTATGGATGGAATGAGAAGGAAACTATCCATTTTGCTCTTCCTAAGCTCAAAGGTGTTGCAAAAATATGGTACCAAGGTCTCAGCACAGTCCTTTACTCATGGAATGAATGGAAGAAAAAGCTATTAGAAAATTTTCCTTGTCGTGATGATTATTCGGAGCTACTAATAACGATGTTAGCAAAGAAAGTTCGTTATGGTGAGTCATTAGAGCACTACTTTTATGAAAAAATGAATTTTCTAAATAGGTGCGGAATAAAAGGTCGTAAAGCAGTCGACTGTATTTTAAACGGCGTCGATGATCGTGCAGTTCGAGTCGGTGCTCAAGCCGCCCAATTTCGTGAACCAGAAGAGGTATTAAAATATTTTAAAACTGTTAAAGCATGTTCAAGTAGAGATGTAGGAGAGAGGACGGAGAAACAGAAACAAGAAAGAAAGCTGACCGGATTAACCACATCTATCAGGCGACGACCGGAGTTCAAAACGTTCGTATGTCACAATTGTAATGAGGATGGTCACAAAAGTAATCAGTGCCGGAAACCGCCTGCGAAGTGCACGACTTGTGGTAAATTGGGTCATTTGAGCAAATTTTGTAGATTCAACAGAGAAAAACTTCAAGATAACAAGGATGAGAAGGAGGCTACTACTGGAGAAGAAAAATTAGTCTCGGAACTTTCTACAGGTGAGTCTAACAACAAATACATTTTTAAAATTTTGATTAACAATGTAGAGTTGTTATGTCACGTTGATCTGGGAAGCCAATGTACCCTCATTAGGGAGAGTGAAGCCAAACATTTAAAATTAACTTTAGATACTGAAGATTTACCTTTGATGAGAGCTATAGGTGGTCATCATGTAAAACCATTGGGTAGATCCAAGGTAAACGTTAACGTCCAAGGTATAGAAGCAAATATTGAAATTTTAATAGTCGAAGATCGCGTTTTGAAATATCCTATTCTACTGGGGCATACTTTTACGGAATTACCTAATATTACGATTACCAAAACACCGAGCGAAATAATTTTTGAAAAAGATATCACTAAATTGTTTCTGAAAGTCAAAAAAAATATTTCTTTGTCACCGTCTGAAATTGCTATTATACCGGTTGATTCATGCGACTGTTTCAACGGAAAAATATACGTTAACGGTTCTGTAAGGGGGGCTTTTAATCACGAGTACTATTTATTTCCGGGGGAGTATGTTCTTAAGTCGGGTTTAGGTCTAGTAATCGTATTTAATATGAGTGATGCAAAACTATTTTTTACTGAAGATCAATTGTTGACACGCGCTTTTTCTACTAATAATATTAAAGAGGTTTCTGTAGTCTCATTTGACAACGCTAATTTTGATAATATACATACTGGACCTACCATGACTAATGAACAAAAATTGCAACTACAATGTTTATTGACTAGGTTTAACGATTGTTTTTCATCTAACTTAAATGATTTAGGACTGACCTCTGCAGGAGAAATGGTAATAGAATTAGAAAACTCTGAACCAGTTGTATACAGACCGTACCGATTGTCTTTAACGGAGAGGACTCTAGTTCGTGAAATGGTTAACGAAATGCTTAACACAGGTATAGGTAGTTCGGGAGTCTTCTTCTCCGTACGCAAGTCCAATTGTACTGGTTAAGAAAAAAACTGGAGAAAAGAGACTATGTGTTGATTACCGCGCCTTAAATAAGCGAACGAAAAAAGATCACTATCCTCTTCCCCGAGTTGACCAATTGGATCAACTTGCTGGTAGTCAATTATTCATTTCCCTTGATTTAGCGTCCGGGTATTACCAAATTCCTATATCCACGCATTCACAAGACAAAACAGCTTTTGTTACTCCTGATGGACAATATGAATATACTCGGATGCCATTTGGTCTTGTTAATGCACCATCAGTTTTTCAAAGAACTATAAATAAAATACTCTCGGAGGCAAAGATCAAATATGCTCTAGTGTATATGGATGACATACTGATCCCAGCACGCACGTTTGACGAAGGTCTTGTTAGGCTAGAAGAAGTTTTGAGTCTTTTACGTAGAGGAAGGCTGACGTTAAAACTTACCAAATGTAATTTCTTCTTTGACAAAATAGATTTTTTGGGTTTCGAAGTTAGTTCTGAAGGTATTAAACCTGGAACTCGAAAAATTGAAGCTGGCCAAATTCCCGGTTCCAGCAAATCAACATGAACTACGACAATTTATCGGTTTGGCTAGTTTTTTTCGTAGGTTCATTCGCGGTTTTGCTGTTATCTGTAGGCCTCTGACCGATCTTCTAAAAAAGAACTGCGAGTGGAAATGGTCCAACGAACAGAATGTTTCATTCAGTACTTTAAAAGAAGCTCTCGTTCAACGGCCAATATTGTCTCTTTATGACCCTAAGCGCGAGACACAGTTACACACTGATGCATGCAAGTATGGTGTCGCGGGGATTTTAATGCAAAAATGCGATGAGGGTTTATTTAAACCGGTTTCATATTTTAGTCGGAAAACTACGCCAGATGAACAGCGAATGCATTCGTTCGAATTAGAAACTCTTGCAGTTGTAGCTTCCCTTAACCGATTTCGTGTTTATCTCCTTGGCATACCTTTTAAAATATTTACAGATTGCAACGCGCTGCGCACAACGCTAATTAAACGCGACTTAATCTCGCGAGTCGCTCGTTGGTGGGTGCAACTCCAAGAGTTTGATTGCGAAATAGAGTACAGGCCTGGGGCAGGTATGGCACATGCAGATGCCTTAAGTAGAAATCCGGTAGACAGGGCAATTGTAGAGGACCATATACTTGATGTGTTGTCAACTGAATCAGAAGATTGGATAGCAACGGTTCAGTCTAGCGATGAAGAGATATCCCGAATCAAGCAAATTTTAAGTGATCCTGATTCCGAAAACGTTGCCGATATAGTCAAAAATTACAAATTAAAAACCGGTAAGGTTTATCGGTTGATAAATCGTGACGGAGACGACTGCATGCGTTGGGTAGTACCAAAGGGGGTGCGATGGCAAGTGGTTAAAATGAACCACGATGACATAGGTCATTTTGGCTTCGAGAAAACACTCTGCCGAATCCAACAATCATTTTGGTTCCCAAAAATGAGAAAGTTCGTGAAAAAGTATGTTAGATCATGTTTGGAGTGCGCTCACCATAAGGGGACGACTGGAAAACAGCAAGGTGAGTTGCATCCAATTCCTAAAGTCGAAATACCTTTTCACACCATCCATGCGGATCATCTAGGACCGTTTGTTCGCAGCAAACGAGGTAACGTATACCTTTTAGTTATAGTAGACAGTTTCACTAAATTCATTAATATTTCTCCTGTCAAAAATACAAAGACATCTACAACTATACGAGTTTTGCAAGAACACATCAGTTATTTTGGCACGCCTGTTAGATTAATAACTGACCAGGGCACCTCATTTACGAGTAATAACTTTCGTTCTTTCACAAAATCATTGGGTATCAAACATATTTTGAACGCGGTAGCCACACCACGAGCTAACGGGCAGGTGGAAAGATTCAATAGAACGATCATTGATGCCCTTTCTACCAAAACCCACGGAAAGGAAGATAAACGTTGGGACGAGTACGTTCCGGACGTGCAAATCGGACTGAATACTACAGTGCATAAAACAACAGGTAAGAGCCCTTCTGAATTATTATTTGGTGTAAGAGTAAGGAGCAACACTGAGAACAGGCTCAGCGAGGTTATAGACGAAACTATAGACGCCGTAACGTCTGAAGATTTAGAGGAGGTAAGACGTGAAGCCGGAAAACGGATTAACGATCAACAAATCAAAGATAAAGAAAAGTTTGATTCGAAACGTATTACGAATGTATCGTATGCAGTTGGAGATTTGGTAAGTGTTAGAAGGGAAATACCGAATATCGGTAAGTCAAAAAAATTGATAATGAAGTTCCAAGGCCCCTACAGGATCATTAAAGTGCTGCCTAATGATCGCTATTTAGACACTCCTCTTACGCGTAAAAAGGGTTGTCGAAATTACGAGAATGTTATCGCATTAGATAAAATGAAGCCTTGGCTCAGTTTTGATCACAATTTTGGTAGCTCCGAGTCTGAAAGCGACAATGGTGAATCAGAATCTGAACAAAACAATGTCGTACCATGATATTTATTGTATTCATCTATTTCATTTGTATGAAGTCTTTGCATGTATTTAACTATTAAGAAATTCGTGTTTATTATGTAGAGCTAAAATGTTTTGTATCTCTAACGATCATAAATATGTATAATAATAGCTGCAACAGTTAGTTATAAAAAACAGTGCTAATTCATGTATAAAAAAAAATTAAATATAATAAATGTATAAAAACAAATGTATAAATAGACAGGGCGTCCCACGACTTTGCCACATGGAGGGGAAGTACCTTAAATACTGTAGATAGAAAAATTTACTGAATGAAGACTTCATTTTTATTTTAAAAACTATACGAACTGCATTCAAAGAATTTTAAATAATCACCTGCCTGAATCGGGAATCGAACCCGCAAAATGTGAAAACAAAAAAAACTGTAATTTTATTGTACTAATCGAAAGGCTTGATCAGATACATTTATTTCTTCTAAGTAACATAGCATCTAAAATAGAAAAAACACCATGAAATTTAACATTTGTTTGAAATAATAAGACACGTTTAACCGTGCAACTTACAAACCATTTAATTTATTAAATGCTCAAAATGTATCCCTTCCTATTGTATACAAATTGTAACTCTTTTAATAATCTCGCTTACCGTTGATTTATTTATTTTTTCATAGTGAATATTTGAAATAATTCTTCGAAATAGTAATAAAGCGGAAACTAGTACATAAAGTCAGTTGTTGTAAGCACGACATAGTCAGCGAGAATACTATTCATTATTCTGAACAAAATTTTAAATTAAATGTTAAATTTCATGGTGTTCCTTTTATTTTAGATGCTATGTTATTTAGAAGAAATAAATGTATCTGATCGAGCCTTTCGATTAGTACAATAAAATTACAGTTTTTTTTACTTTCACATTTAGCGGGTTCGATTCCCGGTTCAGACAGGTGACTATTTAAAATTCTTTGAATGCAGTTCGTATTGTTTTTAAAATAAAAACGAAGTCTTCATTCAGTAATTTTTTCTATCTACAGTATTTAAGGTACTTCCCCTCCATGTGGCATAGTCGTGGGACGCCCTGTATATACCTAGATGATGCTAAATGTATAATAATACCTGATTATTATTTAAAATTAGTACGTACTCATGATACCGTAAAAAGAGAGCGAAGGGACCTGCTCTAACAGGATGGCCGAGCTGTTAGGAAATAGGAATTATAGAAACATTTATGAATTATAAAAGCATTTATTTACTATTTTATGAAATTGTTTTAATATTTAAATCGCTAATTTGACGTCGGTCACGACACGATCACGTGACCAACGTCAGTTGACAGTTAACTTGCATACTAAAATAGAGGAAGGGGACAGTCGTTGCCGTGCTATCAAGGTGTGCGGACGTATCATTTGTTAATTGCTATAAGTGATCTATTTAGTATTAATATTAATAATTATAAATTATAAAAGTACAGTGTAAGTGTTACTTGCTGAAGGAAGTAAGGTCAGTGTTGATTATATACTTCATTTTCTGAATAATTATGGATTCTTAAGGTGTAATGTAATCATTTGTCAAATTGATATTCTATTAATTAAAATAATGAGTACTTAATAAAAGTCTTATAAAGTATTTCCGACTTTTATTTCAATTTATAATCAGTCCTAATAATAGCGAGTTTCCTCCGTGCCTCGGAAAGCACGTAAAGCCGTTGGTCCCGGCTGTCATTTGTAGATCTTTGACAGTCGTTACTGTTGGTCAGAAGCCAGAAAGTCTGACAACCAGTCTTACCAAGAGTATCGTATTACCCAGTTACTGGGTTGTGGAGGTCTGATAGGCAGTCGCTCCATGTAAAATACTGATATTCAGCTGCATCCGGTTCGACTGGAAACCGACCCCAACATAGTTGGGAAAAGGCTAGGCAGATGATGATGACTCCTCAATAAAGATGACAATTTTCTCGTGCCCCCACCTAACAGCCATTTTGTTTCGATAATTTGTACAGCGAGAGATACCATGCCCATACACATCACTCGTTCGCAATTCGAAAAGTGCAACTAACGTTTGCGCGTTCAATTTGCACGTCACTTGAATAAAAAAATGTACAAGTTTAAACTACCTCATACAAGTTGTAGCTTGTATGCTTAATATATATTGCTGATCTATACGGTCCGCCTGGCTAGCTACCATCCTCACATTGAGTCCGGCGCCAAGTTGCTGTGTTCCGTCGTGTTTATAATTATGAGAGCCAAAGGGTATAGAGGAATCTTTCTTTAACTCTGTTACTTGGATTCGTGTGCTCCATCTAAGAGCCTGTCTACGCTTACCATCAGGTGTTACAAGGTTCAACGTGACTAAGCCAAATAAAAAAATTAAAAAGTCAGTCCAAAGATGATGTTAGTAAAGTGTTATATAAAATCCACTTGGTTCTTAAGAAATCTATAACGCTACCACCTCCACAAAGTTTAAGGCTGCTAAGTTATTTCGGTCTTACTGTACCCTATCTCTTTAGGATATTACTTTACCTACTTAAAATATAGTCTGAGGTGCCCACTTAAAACATTTAAATAGAATGAGGTGGCGCGAAATCTTAAAAAAATAAAACTGACGCTAAATCTCTATGTACGGTCGCGGACTCGATATGTTTATCAGATTTCAAATTCGATTCCATATCACACTGTGCGCAATAAGGTTTAAGATGACAATTATTGTCGTAACAGAAAACACCGTTTACTGGCTGTTCCATCTTGCCGTACTGTTGCACACTCCAAGTCACCTATTCCTCGGACATTAGCCGCTATTAACGCTCTCCTGAACTCAAACACAGATCTTGATATGTTTGCGGATGAATGGAAGGTGATACTGTCAGAATGTTTGAATTTTTGCGAGAAGAATGCATGACTGTGTTAAATAAATAAAATATGTAAATAAATTAAATGTTTAAATAGTGTAATTGGTTTCGGCCGTGCTATTTAGAATAAATAAATAAATGTCATATCAACTTATGTCATATTGACCTTATGAAAAAGTAATATGCAAGCAATTGTAGACCCTAGGGTGGTAAACATTTCAAGTCCCCGACTGTACATAATAGGTATGTCTCTTTTCTTTAGTAAAGTGCAAATAATTAATTAGGTACCAAAATAGTGCGACTCAAAGCATAGAATCATCAACCCATCCATCATCTATTCATGTAAAAAAATTACTGAACTATTTCTTTACAAGACTCCAGTCATAAAATTCTAGAAACCATGCTAATCCTATACTAAACACTTGAGACGTATAAATGAGCTTTCAAGCTACAAACAGTCAGCCGCGAAAAAAAAACACTAAAGCCACGGTTTCTAAAAAAGAAACCAAATTAGTTTCGCAGTTAATTTCGGCAACTAAAACAAATCGAAACAACCTCGTAACTAAAACAAGCACATCAACACAGAATCAACGTAACAGGAGTTACGTAAACTAGTCAACATTAGCTTTTGCACGCGCATTTGTCCGTAATGATTGTTCTCCATTCCCAATTTATTTGGACGGTGGTTTTCAGTTCACAGTACTGTGTAGGTAAGTATGTATTGTAAACTCATTGTCTAATGTTCGGAGTTGTTAAAGTTCGATGATAGTAATCTAACTTTGGGGTAGCAGCTTGTTGCTGCTTCTCCAGTCCCCAAATCACTGGCGGGAACCTCCGGGGTCGTGGGCACGAAACTTGCGATGGCCGAACGATCGCGGCAGCGGGGCGACGCGACGCGGGGTGATCAGGCAGCGATATCTCGCGCGAGCACGAAACAAGCTGGCGGTCAGTCGCGCTCGAGCAGTGTTGTGAGAAACATGAGTTTACGTCGAAGAGAACTATTGGAGCCTAGTCTCCTAATGAGGGAATTATTATTACCTAGAGATGGTGTTCATCCAATAAATCAATATAGACTCAATTTGGGAGTATTTTCTACGCTTTATTACGAGCTAAGGTGTCATTCAATGAATTTTTACAACTGTACAAGAATGAGTATAGAGACATTTGATTATCAACACAACACTGTGTACCCGCGCAAGCGACGAAACCAAACTAGTTTGTTCTCGTCGCTTCCGCGTCGCTATACATCACCGTCGCGCCGCCCCGCCATCGCTCGGCCGTCGCAAGTTTCCTGCCCGGAGACTAAGAGTGGAGACTCCAGGCTTCTCAAGGGAGGACAACAGCACATAGTGGTCACGTGTTGCTGTGCACCGAGAGGGTGTAGGCCCTACACTGTAGGGGAAACAAAGTTGTTTCCCCGGGGCGTGCCGAAAGCGTAGATGAAGAGCGTAAAGGCACCGATGCGTTCCACCGGAGATCCCGGAACTCTCTTTTATGCTGAGGACGTTCATCGAAAGTCTAAAAAGTCGGTGAGAGTACTTAGTAACTACTATTAAAGAAATTTATTGTTTCTTTCACACGTTGGTTCTTTCGCTCTCTCCTGTATCAGCCTTTCTGTGCTACATATCGTCTTGTTATAAATAATAAAACAAATAAGTTAGTGCTGATTTTGTAACATAAGCGGTGTATGATAGTAAATAAACAAGTAACATCCAGTGTGAGTGTTTTCATTAAGATTGTCCAACAGAAAGCTTGCTATAATCATCAACTTATTTTAAGATAAGAGCCTATACCCCTCGGCTTTTCCCAGACGGAGAATACCCATGAGGGTTTCGACTCGGAAAAAGGGTATGTAGGAGCTTGTAGTCCATATGCATAGTAAAATTTCGCAGGGTGGAAACATTCAGGTTTGAGCAAGTCCCGATTTACAGAGTTTTATTCCGGCTTTGGCACATACGGCGGTTATTACATTATTCATTCGCTTGCCGCGGGCCGGTCGCACTCTGACCGACCTTGCTGACCGGATACGGCCAGGATTGTGTGGGACCATTCTTTCCATACATTTTGATTGGCGTTGCCGCCGCCAGACAGCCGGTCTAAATCGGAACTTGTCAACCCTAAATGGCTCTGAAAAAGGAGAATTGAATGATTATTTGAAATATCCATTGAAATATCTTGAACGTAGGAAACAATAGAGAAAAAAAATATGTATAAGTCTACTTAGAAGTTAGAGCAGTACGTACTTGCCTGACCTTCTAGGGCACAGACCGCGGCCCGCGGGCCGCATGCGGCCCTTCGTCGATGTACATGCGGCCCGCCAGCGAATTAAACTCTTTTATGCGTTTGTATGAAAATACTGCATTCTATCAGTAATGGCCAGCTTTAGTTTCTGAATAAAGTTTTTGAATTTTATCAATAGCCCACTCTACGATACTTATGTTTTTTTAAGATCTCTAATTTCAACTTTTTTTATTGTTTTTAATTGGCCCGCCTTTAGCTTATAGTCCGCTCGAGTGGCCTCAAGTCTTCAAGTTCTAAGGCGTCTTCTACCGGGCGGCGTTTCCACTGACATGCGCCTTATAAATTCCTTTTGTTAATCGCCGTTCACTCATTCTCTCAACATGACCAAACCACCTAAACATACTTCTTTAAATTTTTGTCACTAAATTATCTTTGAAATGATGTACCTAGGAAAGCTCTTTCTAAAGAACTGAGTGTGTTCTATACCTACATTTTTCGATACTGCATTAAAACGCGAAAAGAAAAACGACAACGAGCTACAAATAAACGCTAAACGCTCCAACTAAACGCTAGCAAAATATGGGTAGGGTGATTCAAGCAAAGGTAGAGTACGCAGACAAGCTACTAAACTGTCTCGTTTTAGTACGACGCGACGCTGCTATCTTGAATTCTATCACTATCTAGCAAACCCGTTCTACTTAATGAACCCTGGAAGTCTTAAAGTTCTGTTGAAGAGACAATATATTTCGGAAAGGTCGCGAGTTCAAACAGTGCTGTTGAATATTCGTACTGTTTTGGCATCCGAAGTGATCCAAATGTACACAACATGTAGAAATATAGCTAGCTTTAGATGACGTGGAATTAATATTATGGTAGAATAATAAATTGTTTGTAACATACAGGGTGTAAAAAGACTCATCACATAGCCGAAATCTACGCACTCTGTACATCAAACTAAATTGCATTGACCAAAAATAATTGCTGGGAAACGACTTTTATTTTTTGGCATGAAAAAAACGCTTTTTTTATATATGTGTGGCTGTGGCGATGTCACGCGTTTGCGTGCATACAGCGGTCACACAGCTGAGCCAAGGCGGTCGTGTGCGTTTGATATTCATTGCGTTTTTGTAACTTCAAATGCGTTATTTGTTAGGAAAAATTGAAATTTTTGATAATTTTTGTTTGGAAGAAAGTTTAGTATTATGACTTGGAATTCGATTTTGGAAAAAAACTAAAAAAAAGAATGTATACTTTGACCTTCAATATCTCCAAAACCAATGATTTCCTTGGTATGGTCTAGTAGAAAAAAATGATCCCAATGGTGGGTAGAATATGTGGTTTTCGTTATCGTTAAGGGTCTTTTAATACCCGATATATCTAGCTTTAGATGACGTGGAATTAATGTTATGGTAGAATAATAAATTTTTCGTAGCGTATACAGAATGCCTGAAAGTCAACTTCAAGTCGGGAACAAAGGATAAAAAAACAACTGTTTCTGAACAGTTCTATACTGCCCGTTTATAAACTATTTAAAATCTCATTTATTACCGACTAGCGGCTTCGCTCGCGTTAATTTAGAATTTGACGATCAATTCGGGTTGTATTAGGTACAATAATATAATTCAATCATGATTCCAAAGACTCGTGGCGCCATCTATTATCGTTATTGTTGTTTTCGTCGGGAACAGTACTTTTTTTCGACATAAAAGGTACCCTATGTCCGTTTCTGTACACCTGAGAACAAATATGTAGGATGATCGGTTCAGTAGTTTAGGCGTGAAAAGGTTAGGTTAGGTAGGCGTTAGGCGTTTATAATATTAAGTTACGATTAGGATAACCAAGAAATGAAAAATAAAAAACTGAACTGTCATAAACTGGCTCTATTTTTTGTTACCAACTTGACGTTTCATTTCAGGACACCATATATGTCTACATTAAATCACTGTTATGGTCCCTAATAGACGCAGTTTTATGATGCACACAGGCTGCGAGCAATCGCTTTGATACGTTCTGCGTTTAATTACCCTCTGTCAGAGTGTGCAAGCAAAAAGTGTCAAACTTTTCTTAATTAACACTCAGGACGAACATTAATTGAACGTAGATGAGCAGTATTCGTTTATTTGTAGGACTGAATACTATCCTAACTTATATTATACATGCGAAAGTAAGTTGTTCCGTGTCCCCCATCTCTTCCTATGGGTGTCGTAAAAGGCGACTAAGGGATTCACTAGAGGATGGGCAGCAGCGTTCTCTGAGTATTTTGACAACCGTACTGCGATCGCCAACCCGCCTGCCAAGCGTGGCGATTAGGTATGGCGACTCCACCCCCCCCTTTTTTTTTTTCGGGGTGGTAATCCTCATGGATGTCCTCCGCCCACCGCAGTGGGCGGAGGGGTCTATCAGACTCTTACTGACTAAAACCACCCCGGTGTTCCATCTCACACCTGCGCCGAGGGTCGCGGGAACTTACGACACTTCCGTAACCCCCGGCTGGTGCCGGCCTCGGACTCCCCCCCCCCCCCCCCAACATGGCTTGTGGAGGCCTAGCAGTAGCAGTCCAGCAGTTGACTTCCTTCGGCTGAATGATGAAAGTAAGTTTGTTTGTTGTTACCTTTTCACGCCTAAACCACTGAACCGATCATCCTGAAATTTTGCATATACGTTGTCAGAAGTACAGAAACGGACTGATGGTACCTTTCATCCCGAAAAAAAGTACTGTTCCCGAGGAAACTAACAATAACGATAATAGATGGCGCCACGTGTCTTTCGAATCATGATTGAATTATTATTATAGAAGCTTTAGTAGTGCGTTAAGGGTTTTTTTTTTTAATTATAAATTAACGTGAGCGATGCCGCGGATAAAAGCCAGTAATATTATAAATTCCAAAATAAGTTTTTTTGTTTGTTACCTTTTCACGCCTAAACACTACTGAATCGATCATCCTCAAATTTTTGCATAAACGTTATCAGGTGTACAGAAACGGACATAAGGTACCTTTCATCTCGAAAAAAATTACTGTTCCCGAGAAAAACAACAATAACGTTCATATGATAATAGATGGCGCCACATGTCTTTCGAATCATGATTAAATTATATTATTGTACACACGGCTACAGATCAAGCTATACATTTCCAGTATAAGCTGATCTCGCATTGTATACGATTTCCTTATAATGAGAGGTCAGTGTAAACTGGAATTGTATAGCTTGATCCGTCGGTCCCGGGTAGGTGTCATATGAATACCTATAACCGTAGGGGTTCTTGGAAAGGAACACCCGTTTGCTGGTTTGTTTGTTTATTGAAAGGATGCTTTGAGGTTACAAAATACATGGAATTGCGATCGCTTATGTACTCGGAAGCAGAAGCTTTACCTTTCCGAGAACCTATGCTGTAAAACAATATTGTAATATAGTTTTTGCTTCACGTTTACGTTTTGCAGGTTTTTTTAGCTATTTGTTATTATGATGTACAAAAAATGGTTGATAATTACGCAAAATTACATTGACTTTATAATTATAACAGAAATTATGGCAAAAACAACTATATGAAGGAAACCTGCGGGAATTAGGTATTCAAAACTATGGTTTTAGATTGGACTCTACACTTATTTTCGCAATTACTTAAATTCTAGTTATAAACGGACACAAATCATTATCAAATAAGATTATTCAAAGTCTATTTTTACAAATAACATTCATTTCCCTAATCAATACATAATAGTATGCAATTAGATAAACTACGAAAAGTCAGGAGACAGAACAAACTTAACTAAACAACTTTCATAATAACCAACGACAAGGCACAATAATCATTCTTATTATAGTCCTTACCCCGAATGATTTGATCACTTTGCATGTACAATTACTTTACTACTTTTTAATCACTTCACAGTCCACTGTCAACAGTTTATTGTCCACTTTGATGTTCGTCGTCAACAATGACAGTCGTTACGGGTGTACCTTAGGTCATTGCCCAGAGGGCTTACTATGACCGCTTAAAGCAGGACAGAAGTTGCCTGGAAGTTGAACTGCTTTTTTGTACTATGACATCGTTATAGCAGGCCTGCGGCAGGCCTGCTACGTTGACGTTTACGAAATCCGTTCAACTTTTTCTTTGTGTAGACTTTTCGTACAATGAACAAGCATTACCATTCAACTTGGTTCAATAGTCGTTCACCTTTAGTACTATCGTGGTACGATTTTTAGCGATTCACAAGCAGGCCTGCTTTTGAACGGAAGTTGACTGGCTGGCATTTGAACGTTTTTATAAGACGTCATAGTAAGCCCCCAGTAACTGGGTTGCGGAGGTCTGATGGCAGTCGTTCCGTGTAAAATACTGGTATTCCGCCGCACCTGGTTAGACTGGAAGCTGACCCCAACATACTTGGGAAAAGGCTAGGAAGAAGGCTGCTGGGCATTGGCCTCCCCCAAGCATCGCCACATCGACCGGTCCTGTGCTTCTCGCAACCAGCGGTTTCCTGCGACCTTCACCAGATCATCGGTCCACTTTGTGGGAAGCCTACCCACGCTGCATCTTCTGGTACGCTCCAGAACCTTTCGGCCCCATCGGCCATCCGTTTTGCGAGCAATGTGCACCGCCCACTGCCACTTAAGTTTGGCAATTCTTCGAGCTATGTCGGTTACCTTGGTTCTCCTGCGGATCTCATCATTTCTGATATGATCACGCAGGGTAACTCCAAGCATAGCCCTCTCCATTGCCCTTTGGGTGACCCTGAGCCTTCTTATGAGGCCCATTGTGAGCGAACACGTTTCATTGCCGTATGTAATCACTGGCAACACGCACTGGTCCAAGACTTTCGTCTTGAGACATTGCAGTAGTTGCGGTAGTTCACTAGAGGACGGGCAGTAGCGTTCTCTGAGTACTTTAACAACCATACTGCGATCGCCAACCCGCCTGCCAAGCGTGGCGATTATGGCAAACCCCCCCAACATGGATAGCACAAAGAAAAGTATCTATTAAATATAAAATATTCCGTCTTATCTTCGAACGAGATCATCGCACAAGTTAATATTCTTATCAGCTTCTAGAGCAATAAACCTAATATCATTGGAATAACTTTCTATTTAGGCCAACCCTGCGCGCAAGAAGCGGAAAGATTTCTAATCAGGCTTCAACCGCCATATTAAAAAAATATGCCGTGATTTGGTTCCCAATTTAGTTTGCGTGACACACGACTATAAAACTATGTTCGTTATATAAATGTAAATAAGAACGGCAAACAAAATCGGCAGTGGTTACATTAAAAGTTTTTTTTTCAACGTAGTGAAGTAGAGCAATCTTTTTATACGTATTTCAGTAATGTGTTTGAGTCGGGACAAGTTTGAGCAGCGTTTACAGATAAACAAATACAATTTGTAGACTTATTTTTTTGTGAACGTGTTTTAAATTTTAAAGAGCTTTTGGTACTCAATACGCTTGTTTATTTATTTATTTATATACTTTCACAGAAAATTTGTACAGGGGCGGACTTAAAACCTTAAACATTTTTTACCAGTCGACATTATGGTGATGCAGAAAAATCTTGGTAGGTGTAATAAATAGAGTAAAGTATGCGATGCGATACAATATTAAAAATAAACACAAAGATAACTGTAAAACGTTTTCCGCAACAATATTTATTATTGAAATAATTGCTTGTTATGTTTATTTGTGTACTAATTAAGTATAATCTAACACCGTTCCTGCTAAACAACTTGTTAGCTATTATGTAAATAGTTATCTCGCGTCTAACGACTTTATAACTAGTTTTACATACAAACGAACCAATCTCTACAAAATATAGCTAAAGTTATTCTATTCATATTTAATAGTTAATTAATAGTGTTAAATAGAATACTTAAACTGTTATTATTGCATCAAAAAGATATAACATATATTTATTTCTTTCTATGACCAATATATTCATGCCTATAAACGAAATAATATTATCTAATTTATCTCGTGACATTTTTTTAGAAAATTAACGAAATTGTGGAGTAGCACTATGTATGAATGAGATTCAAACGTCATTATTTATGTTAAGTTAAGTTCTTCTTCTCGTCAGGGCCGTATTTAAACATAGGCCTATGCCCTTTCAGCTAGCAGCCAAGCAGCTGAAAGCGGCCCGCATTACGAAAAAAAAAGAATAAATATATAATAATTGTGACATGTTATTTTCTGTATTTTTGAAAATTTAAAATAGACACTTGGTGTTGGTTTTTTAATGTTAGTAAACCATGTTATTTACTATGATTTTTAATTCCTATCAATTATAATATTTCATCAATTCGCGAATTTAGGAATCCCTGGTAAGTAGGGCCTCCCCAAAAATCCCCATCCCCAAAAATTAGCCATGGGGTCTACATATCTTAAATACGAACTTCTGTTTCTCGTGTCGGCACGAACTTTAAGAGAATAGCTCATGCCGTGGTGAAAATATTAGCCTGACAGTAAGGTTGGTAGTGGGCCAGACTACCAAAGGTGCGCCGGATGTACTTTAGTATCGTCACTCGTGGATTAAATTAAGTAAAGTAGCTGAGAGCTATTATAACTGAAAGCATATGGCAATTATCTCGTTTATTCATCGTTATATACATAAAATTTTCATTTTTAAATATTTCACTATAAAAGAATAAAAAAAAATATTTAAAAATATAAAAAGTAGTAGCCCACCGGCATTGGGAACAGGGTCCAAGCTGCCGACCGGCGGTCAGAACTCCAAAGAGAAGAACTTCCTAACGATACGCACCGTTTCCAGAAGTACCGCTCTCTGTTTCAAACCCACGGGCTTGATTCAGAGAGCGGTACTTCTGGACACGGTCACACTTCTCGTTAGGCAGCTGGGTCAACATCCAGCTACCTAACAAGAGCCTCATCAGATGTTGGTCGAGGCTCTTGGCTATTAAGTCATTGGCTGTAACGACTATCGGCACAATGACTGCTGAGTCAATCTCCAACATGTCAACAACCTCGAGTGCCAAATCAAGATATTTGTTTTTTTTATCATTTTAGGCTTTCACGAGATTCTCGTCATGGAAATTATATCTCTTTTGAATCACAGCTCATCTTCCATGCGGAAGATGTCCGGTCCTTTAGAAGGCTTACACGGGGACACAGGTCCAACGCGCAGAGGCCCCTTTGAGAACTTTAATCTAATATGGGATGGGGCACCGACCGGGGACTATCCACGGCTGCACTATTGGAGTACAGTCATGGACCGTCCCAGGTGGGTGCAAGACTATTGTATAATATGGTGAACTATATTTGGTCTATGGGAAGGGGTGTTAAGTGGACTGGATAACTTCTGTATGGCAATTATTATTATTAGCCTGTACTGTCCCACTACTGGACAAAGGCCTCCCTCCGTTCCTTCCACCTGCCGTGGTTCTGTGCAGCTTCGTGCCAAATATCAAGAAAGTTATCCAACTCATGACTGCAGACATACAGTAATAATTCCCAAAACATTTTACCGCATGCTTGAAGAACACCATCGATTTACAAAAGAATTAATAGGAAACGTGGCGATACATATCACAAAAGAATCGTTTGTTATTTTATTATACAAACCTCGTTATCGAGAGGAACACAATTCGGTCTAATCGAGTTTTTGTCGTGCAAAATGAGTTTACCATTTTCTTCGACGGATTCAATAAGCCCTATGCAGAGGGAAACTTGAAAAACAAGCCGATTTAAATCTGGAATTGACGGCGAACTCAAAATTTGACACGCCAAGTCATTTAACTTTGTTTATTTCCCTAGACCCTTGACTTCTAAGGCGTGGTGACTGGCCGGAAAATCTAGAGAACTTATTTTGTTGACTAAGATTTTTCTTGAAGGGTAAAACTTAAATATACCACTAATACAAAATAAAATAGCCTATCATTGTCCTACTGCAGGGCAAAGGCCTCTTGTCATACAGAGCAGGAACAAGCATTGATCCTAACGCTTGCTCACTGCTGATTGACCATTTCAGACCATTGAGTCCACCAGGTTTCCTCACGATGTTTTTCTTCACCGTATGTCAATGGTGTATTAGATTAACTAAGAAAGTACATATATTATGACATTGAAAATGTCACATTGGTGCCTGCGTTTGAACCCGCAACCCGGTGTTTAACAAGCGGGTCGGTAACCATCGGGCCACCACGACATTTACGATGCCAAAGAATAGCACTATCCCATCTCTTCCCGTGAGTGTCGTAAAAGTCGACTAAGGGATTCACTAGAGGATGGGCAGCAGTGTTCTCTGAGGACTTTAACAACCACACTGCGATCGCCAACCCGCCTGCCAAGCGTGGCGATTATGGCAAACAAAACAAATATGTTTTGCTAATTCAGGTCCTCTTTTTATTGACATTAAAACAGCACTCATGCGAATCAACATTCTAATTGCGCAAAATACTCGTAATCGCTATGATTTTGACAATTCAACAATTTCCATACCAACGTTTATATTAACAATCCGACTTCTCCACAACTATGTACCACGCAATGAATATTGTTGTATTGTCAAAATGAAAGCTATGGAAATGACGAATGTGAAACGTAATTCGGATGCTGCTCTAAGGAAATGTCCCGATTTCCTTAGAGCAGCAGTCTTAGTCGTATTTTACTTCGCCACCATTGGCTGGAGACCCTTCAGGTCTCGCCAATAACAGCCCGTTTACGTAGAAGCGGTCCGCAAGGACCATCTACAAGCCTAACAATAAAAAAAAAGTGTCTAAACATACTATGCCGAAGATACGCGACCGAAGTTCGACATGATTACGCCTGCAATGCTATTTGAATTACTGACGACACATTATGCCGAAATTACGTCGCGTTATAGCGTACAGGCGAACTTCGGTCGGGCGTAAGTTCAGCGACAATTCGGCGGCAACGTATTCTGTAGAGCACACATTATACGGACCGAAGTTCGGTTAGATTGAAGACGAAGATCCTGGACGGGTAGCAGCGGGAGGCAGGTATGCCTGCGCCCTGCGTGTCCCGCCCACAAGTTTGCGCAATTGAATTTCTGCCGCGTAAGTTCGGCACTTAAGGTGGGTCATATCAGCCGAATACGTCGGAATATAAAATCAGCCGCAGAGCTTCGGTCGTGTATCTCCGACATAGTGTGTTTAGACACTTACACAGCATGAAACAGTTTTTAGGATTCCGTACCCAAAGGCTAAAAACAGGACCCTATTACTAAGACTCCGCTGTCCGTCCGTCCGTCTGTCTCCAGGCTGTGTCTCATGAACCGTGATAGTTAGACAGTTGAAATTGTCACAGATGATTTATTTCTGTTGCCGCTATAACAACAAATACTAAAAAACAGAATAGAATAAATATTTAAGGGGGCTCCCATACAACAAACGTGATTTTTTTGCCGTTTTTATAGACAATGGTACGGAAACCTTCGTGCGCGAGTTCGACTCGCACCATGACTATGTTTTATAGCTTGTTTTCATTAGTAGATAGGGGGGAGTGTAATTGATTGGTGGTCTATTTCGCCCAGCTGAATGCGGGTTATACCGTCAACTCAAATAAACGCTCCTAACTACGTGTTTAGTATCGAAAAGGTAGCAACGTTGCTAATTGCTGGCTATGTGGTGCTCAATGGGGAGGATGAATGATGAACGCAATCTATAAAACTTTCGGTCGTTTTAGCTGGTGTATCTAAAAATCCATTAAAGATGCAATTTTTTTTTTAAGTAAACTTTGCCCCGCTCTATGATTTCTCTTGTATCGTGAGTGCGTTTACAGACACAAATTTCACATACAAACGCCCAGACCCGAAACAACCATGGCCATACAATTTTTTGTTCCGTGTAGGATCGAACCCACGACCGGTAGCGCAGAAGCCAATCACGTAGCCACTGCGCCAAACGTGTCGTCTTTACACGTATAAATTGCTACCTATTTGGTAGCAATTTGTAGCTTTAACCAATTTTCAGCACCATATCAATCACTATTTACTGATGTCCTGAACAGTCGCACATGATCAAAACATTTATCAGTTTGAAATTAAAATTCAGAGTTGGCATGCAAGGTTTAATGTACGCGTAATTTAAACGAAGATACATTACGCTTATTATCTTACTCTTTATTTATTCCATTTTTTATGTGTCATGAAAAATACTTAGGGCCGATTTTTCAATCGTCACATAACTTTTATCTAAGGAATCATTTTGACATTTTGGCAGCTTTTGTATATTATTCCGCAGATAAACGTTATCTGACGATAAAAAGTGAAATATTTACCTTTATTTTGTTTTATTTTTTTTAAAAACTTAAACGTAACCTATTTATTCTTACCGTACAAAATAAATAAAAAAAGTCACCGAAAGGAGAATGACCAAAAGTGGTACCAAAAAGTCTCATGCATCAAGATCAATATGTTATTGTAATTATTTTTATAATTTTTTACGACATGACGTGTCGGGGATTTGATTTTTGAACAGGGAATTTAATTTAAAGTAAAAAAGTGTTGATATTGTTTTATTCCCTTTACATGACGTTCCATTTCACATTTTTTTTATGATTACTTTAGCCTTGAATTTTGAAAGTGTCAAGATTTCATCTTTCAAAAAACATGTAAAAAATTATATTTTGCCGACTCTACATTAAAAAAATTAAAAACAACTAGAATAGATTAGAATTTTTATTTAAACGATTATCATTTTTATTTATGGTTAATTGGCCGTTCACAGCCGGTCATAGAGATGTAGAATGCAATAGATGTGGATTACTGTTTTTTAGAGCAATAATGAATCTTGTGTGACATGTCCATATTGTCAAGTTATTTAGATTATTTCTAAAATCTCAGAAACACGCGTTTTGTATACAAAAAAAACTTTTGTAGGAGTTAATATGGTAAGTGTTGTCTATAAAAAACAAAATTTGATTTTGATGCAGTATGGTACGGGACTCCATACACCCATGAGCATTGTCCTTTAATTTGAATAATGTTTACATTGATTTAAGTATAGTTATAAGGTATAATGGGCTGGTGTCCGCAACTCCACGTCTGAGCGCGTATTTTGCGTGACGGGTGCTTAGTGTAATCACTCGATCCGCCCTAACTCCTCGAAAAAGGCCAGCACAACCTGACGGTCTCTCGGAGAGTACCTGGGTTTCCGAAGTACTTGGCCCTGTATATGGCGACCTCAGGGTAGTTTAGTAGCACGTGGGCTGCCGTCTCATCCATGCATGCTCCATGCATGCTTCGCACAGTGGGCTGTTTGTAAATCCAATGACAAAGAGGTGTTTGTTAAAGGAAATATGGCCAGTGATGGCTGCTGTGACTGTGCGTAGTTGTTGTTTTGACAGTCGTAGTGCTCGTTTAGTGAGTCGATCGTCAATGACGGAAAGCGCCTCCTTGGCCTGCCTGTATTCGCCATGGTTTAACCACGATTCGTTGTGTTGGTCTCTGGTGCATTTTCTTACCAGAGTGCGTATGTATCCGAAGGGGAGTGGTACTATGGGCTCGGGACCCACCGCATCCATGCTCGATCCCCTTCTAGCGAGCTCATCTGCTGCATCGTTGCCTCGTGAACCGCTGTGTCCTTTGATCCATTGAATGGTTATATTATTGAGGTTACCCACCTGGTTCAGAGTTTGGTGACACTCGTGTACCAGCCCAGAATTGACTGTGTGGCTGTAAAATATAGTTAATAATAATGTTCTTTAGACACTACAATACAGTTCAGACGTAATTTGAAACCAATCTCGTAATTACGAACAAACAACAACAATTTAGTAACGCTTAAAGTTCCTCTACACTACCGCGTAACCACGCGTAACACACGATACGCGCTCCGAATGAGTTGCTGCGTAGCGATACGTAAGCGATCGGCAACTCGCGATGCGGCCGACATTTGCAAGATACGTGCCATTCCCACTGTTGCGTTTGAATTGAAACCTGCTTGTTATTGTGGTATTTTTGCTGCGAAAGCTACTGTTTTAAAGCCGGTACGAGACCAATCGAATATTTGGACATAGTTACGCAAAAAAGATCCAATCCACACAAAGTCACTTTAGAGTTATTGACGTTTGAAGTTTGGAAGATGTTTGACGTGCCATACATGTGGGTTGGTTCTGAGGTTGATAAAAATTGATATACAGTTATTTTTGCTTGGAATTTTTTTTACTGGCCAATAGTATTGATATTTAGCATCAGTTTTGTGCACTTAACTCATTTTTGACCATTTTGTGGATTGGATCCTTTTTGTGTAACTACGTCCATTTGATGACGTACGTCTGTTCGATTTCGAACAAAGTGTAGAAGACTCGGTTCGAAAATATTGTGGCTTAACATGAGAAAGGGAATGCGTGATTTTTGCTTTGTATCTGTAGCGACGTCAGTGTTCGACGTGTCAAGCTTGATCGACATGTCAAAGAAACGAAGTGATTGACGATACTGTAAGTACAGGTAAATAAATCCAACAAGTTGGGACATGCATCCTACGGTTGAATCAATTCATATTTAATGGCTCTTGAGCGCGTTGAATATTTGTTTGGCTGGAAACCCTTCAGGTCTCGCCAATAACTGCCTGTGACAAAGAAACGGTCTGCAAGGACCATTTGCAAGCAGTCCAAAAGAATAATAATAATAGGGAATATGCATGTAATTTTTTTTCTCTTAATCAATAATACACAGTAATATAAACCCAAGAAAAGTATTAAAAGTCAAAAGTTACTACAGTTTGTTGCTCAAAAAATTATTAATCTTCAACAATTTTCTTCTACAGTTCAAACATCCGTTAATGTCGCAGCCATAATGTGACGTCATAATCCACGATACTGCTTTGTTTACATCTCTTTTTTAGCCACAGATCATATAAATTAAATTATTTCTTGTGCCTTATTCAAGCAGAAATCGCACTTACTAACTTACCTCAGTGAGAAATCGAACAGTTTGCTAAGAACAGATTATTTAAAGGTTTATTCACATGGATTTTGATGTCACTTCCGGCATTTTCGAAGACGACGCGTTTCGAGATTACGTTCCGTTCCACAAAAAAAAGAAACGTAACATAATTGTAAAATAAGTAATGCGTTAAAAAATTTAAAAACCAATGCAATTTATTTCGTGACTCCTGTACAATGTATATTTAAATAATGAAAGAGATTTGAATTACATGTATATTCCCTATTGAATGAGTGTCATAGATATTCTGATAACATCGGATATCTATGGAAATGTTTCTTATAAACTGTTTGACAGTTCCATGATTGGCTGACGCCGAAGCAGTGCCTAAACCGCTGAAAGTAGAAACATTAAATTTGCAAGATATGTTTCTTAGAGGGTGTAATGGTATGTCTACACCCGTGCGCTTTCATATTCATCTTGCGCTTTCAACTTTCAATTCCTCTTGCGTCAAGCGCATGCAATATTGATTGCCATAAGACTCGAACTAGTATTAGGGCATGCGCGATTGCATGCGCTATGGCGCTTCAGGCATGCGTCAAACGAAAGCGCAAGATGAATATGAAAGCGCACTGGTGTAGACATAAAAGGTGCACGAAGAAAGTTTTTTTAATCAACGTAAGAATAAGTGTAAAATGGAATGTAAACATTTGCATGGAAAATCATATTTCCTTGAAACTTGGTATAAATAGGTACTCTCCTACACAATTAATAAAACAAGTGTTTTATGATTTTTAAAAACACCCCTATTAATCGTATAATAAGCGTATTGAAGTTCAAAATCAGTTATTCTGTGTTTATCGATTTGAATCTTGGTATAGATTATGAAAATGTTTTAACAACAAACTGTAATGTTGCAAATCTTATTTCAAGCAAACTGTATAGTTTTATAAGAAAATAAATTCTCTAAATCCGAAGTCCACGTGATCGAATTAACGGGCAAAAGCTAATTTGGTTATAAAATCTCAGGTGTATAAGATGACAATCGCGTCATAATTGAATATCTATTTAAGTTGCATAACACTACAGATTATATTGCATGATGCACAAGTTTAAATCCACCCTAATCTGTGTAATAAACTATTTAGTGTAAATTAGTAAGGAATAATGCATAAGCAGTGACAAGTTTCTAATCCGTCGCGTCGTCTTGATGCTCAATCTGTTATTAATAACGTGAAGGTTGATGCACGCTGTATTATTAATCTCTTTGACGAAGATTATTTACATAATATATCACAAACAAGACTGATGGTATTCTAACTTAATGAGATGTAACTCTCTGATTGCCAAGAAACAGATACTTTGATAAAATCTATGGTAATGAATGACAGAAGAAATCGCGATCGTTTAATAACGTGTGACAACCAGTAGACTAATTCATGTGACTTCACGACGCGCCGATCAAGTTGCAGTAACGTGAGTGTATCAATCAGACAGCGATCACTGATTAAGAGAATACGGAAAGCGTTGTTTTGATCGAAACTTAACTGCAACTGCCACTGAATTTCTTTAGTTACGTTAATTAACATACTGGACGCCAAACAAAACTGTTTCAAATCGCAGACGAACCGCCTGTCTTCTTCTCACGTGTCAGCACGAGCTATACGAAAATAGCTCATGCTGTGGTGAAAAGATTAGTCAGTCAGCAAGGTTGGTAGCAGGGCTGACTGCCCAGGGTACGCCGGACGTACTTAAGTATCGTCACTCGTGGAGGCTCTTTTCATGAACCCCTACCTTACATATTTCATTCACCTCTGGTGAACTACGGCCCTTTGACTTTTTTCTTATAGAGATAACAGTTCGGCCGTGATTACTTTTATCTTGTTCCACTGATGACGGAGAAGATTGTCCCTGAACTTTTATGTTCACCAAATGATGTTTTTTACAAAGTAACTATTAAATAAGCAAGGGAATATCAACTTCAGTACCTGCCTCAATCGCAGTGTAAAGTTGTTCGAATATATTCTTCACGTCATCCACATCATCATTCAGCCGAAAGATGTCTACTGCTGAACATAGGCCTCCCCCAAGCATCGCCACATCGACCATGTTGGAGGGGTTTGTCATAATCGCTAAGCTTGGCAGGCGGGTTGGCAATCGCGGTATGGTTGTGAAAATACTCGGAGAACACTGCTGCCCATCCTCTAGTGTAGCTATCCCTTAGTCGCTTTTTACGATACCCATGGGAAGAGATGGGATAGTGCTATTCTTTAAGTCCGGCACCACACCGAAATATATATTCTTCACGGATCATATTATTCTGTCCACAGTTCCGATTGATGAGCGGTTTTACGCGTCCCATCCCTAGCTGCTACGGGACAACACTAGGCGCTATCAACCGGCAGTGACATAATGAAGAGTTAACGTTGGTGCTTCCCGCCGAAATATTTGCAAAAGTATTAATACTGTGTAATCCGAGTTTTATTATATCTATAGTATGTATAGTGAGTATAATTTTCACGCTAACACTAGTTTTCTGAACGTGGTTTAAACTTCTAGCATAGCGTAGCGTAGCAAACCCATCCAAGCGTCAGTAGCATTCATTGGTAATTTACACTACACGACATCCTAACTTAATATTATAAATGCGAAAGTAAGTTTGTTTGTTTGTTACCTTTTCACGCCTAAACCACTAAACCGATCATCCTGAAATTTTTCACATACGTTGTCAGGTGTACAGAAACAGACATAGGGTACCTTTCATCCCGAAAAAACGTACTGATCCCGAGGAAAACAATAATAACCTTTATAGATGGCGCCACGTGTCTTTCGAATCACGAATTATATTATTATAGAATCTTTAGTAGTGTGTTAAGAGTTTTTTTGATCTTAATTAACGCGAGTGAAGCCGCGGGTAAAAGCTAGTTGGTAATATTACGAACTTCTTGCCGAGCCCCACGCTAGCTTCCATGTGCCAGCCGCACCGTGACGACTCATTACCCGGGACTCAAAGGCGCAACATGTTCAAAGGACCAACACTACTTAGATTAAATCGATAGAGTAGGCATTTCTACTTAAGCTGCTAAGGTCCAGTAGACCGTGACACGACTTTGTGTTCGGAGATAAAACGGAACCCAGCTAATGTTAATACCTACTATATATACAAGGTTAGTCGGAAAGGGGGTACTAATCCGCAGACCATTTAAAATATTACTGATATCTGTTTTATAAAAAGTGTTAAAATTCAAAATTCGATCTTTTTTTGCATGAAAAATAATAATTATTTTTGTTTTTTTTTCAATAATTATCCAATCCTGCTGTAGTTACGAATTCAGAAAATGGAGCTTCTAAACCGTGACCCTAAATATGACCTAAAATGTTAACACAGCTGATCATAGCCGAGGATAGATAGATTTTAACGTATTTTTTATAAAATCTTTGAACAGGTATTTCTCTTAAACTATTCGGCTGTCCCATTTCAAAATCTAGTAAGGGCTTAAAACGAAATTTTACAGGAGCGCGCATAAACGTAAAATCGATCATCCTTTGAAAAGTGTTTATGTTAGGCAAAACCATGTGGTTCAAGTGACTTACTAGGTTATAAAATTATCACAGGCAGTGAATGGCACTTACTAGGTATCGATGCTTAAATATATCTGCTTATTATTTGAGTTTTCAACGCTGGCGTTTTTGTATTTGGTAGAGACTTTCTAGGTTAGCAAGATCAGGCAATAAAACGATTTTTATAAAAAGTGTCCCGATTACTAGGTTTTGAAATGGGACAGCCGTATTGACTTTTGGAGAAAGTTGTAGAGCAAAAGTTATTCATTATTATGTGTACTTTAACACCCTTTCGGATTGGTACCCCTTTTCCGACTAACCTTGTATATAGGAGTGCAGTCCTACCTAACTATATGTACAGTTTGTGAACTCTGTGAACTGCAAACTAAGATTTGTTGCAATGTTAGCGCCAGTACTTCGAAAGCTCGGGTAATTTATTGTTGTGTTTACGTAGTCCGTGTTCCATTTGAGCACGTTCTGCCCAGCTTTGGCCCAACTACGGGGTCAGCTTCCAATCTAAACAGCAGCAGCTGAATACCTACCAGTATTTTACGCGGAGCGACTGCCATCAGACCTCTGCAACCCGGTTACTGGACAACAATGCACCTGTACCCCAACTGTGAGTTTTTTACGTTACTACTGTAATTGCGTCACGCCAAAAATGTCAAACAAATTTTTAGTTACGCTATTCGCCGCTAGAGGCGCTGCCTAAATTTTCATACATTTTTTGCGTGACGCAACTACAGTAGTAACGTAAAAATACTCACACTTGGGGTACTGATCACGTATTATGACACGATTGCGCGACAGCAAAGACAGGGTTATTATAATTTTAATTAGGTGCCATGCAATCTAGATTTGAAAAGCATTCTTTTGACGTACCGTAGATCGGGATTACTTTGATAAATTTTTAGAGCTTCATGTGTATCATATCATATTTATTTTCGCTTTTAGCTGCTTCATCAAAAATATTTCATATAGACTGAATTAACTGAGTTATATAAAATCACATAGACTAGATAAAAAAAAACTATAGAGCATAGTTTTCGATAAAAAAGGAGAAATTTCCTAATCAAAGTCGGACCGTAGGCTTTTACTTCGATAATCCCTGTTTTATCATTCAGTGTCAAAGTAGTCCCAATTAGGACTCGAATTTGGTACATAATCAGGGGTGTGATTTAGTATTTTTTATCTTCGCATCTAACTTCGCAGACACCTCTATGCTGATGGTAAAATAGGAAAACTGTCAATGTTGCCTATACAGTTAAGTTAAAATGAATAAGTTCCATTTTTACAGAGATACCTATATGACCAAATGCAATATTTTTAGTAACTATCGATGTCGCCCCTTGATATCAAAGTAACCCCAATCGCTGGTACCATATTAGATGTACGCCAAACTTTTTCAAATTGAATTCTTTTGATAGTAATAAGATGATTAGAGATCAAAAAGTGTATTGAAAAAAACCCATCCTGCTGTGATGCCACTCTAAAACGATTGCTTATGATATAAAAGGTATACCTTATCCCTAATATTGCCTTTAATTC
Organism: Amphipyra tragopoginis; assembly: GCA_905220435.1. Classification (NCBI taxonomy): domain Eukaryota; kingdom Metazoa; phylum Arthropoda; class Insecta; order Lepidoptera; family Noctuidae; genus Amphipyra; species Amphipyra tragopoginis. Next base: position 11,669,752 of record HG992005.1, on the reverse strand, counting down.
TGCCTTCGACCAATATTTGGTGCTTTAAGTAATTGAAGCCAACATAAGTATCAAATATTACCCGAATTTGCGATGGCACGATTACTTTACCTAGGGCCAACACTAAAGTATCAGCTACATAGGCACATGGACCTCTAGCTACAGTCACAAGTAGCCAGCTCGATTACTTTACCTAGGGCCAACACTAAAGTCTACAAAGTACATAAGCACACGAGCCTCTCGCCACAGCCACAAGTAGCCAGTACGATTACTTTACCAAGGGCCAACACTAATGTCTACAAAGTACATAGGCACACGAACCTCTCGCCACAGTCACAAGTAGCCGGCACATTTACTTTACCAAGGGCCAACACTAAAGTATAAGCTACATAAGCACATGGGCCACTCGCCACAGCCAAAAGTGGCCCTCCACAAGCAGTTTCCACACATTTCGAGTGGCTGCCTTGGCCACACGTATACTGCGAGTTCCTGCGAAATGAATGGAAAAGCTCATGTGCTTAATTTACATGACTAAATTGTAACTTTGCTTAAACCGTCATGGATTAGCATTTCATCTGTTTATGTGCAAATATCTAAACAGGGCATTTCTGCTTAATGATTCGGCCGAAAGACGTCCACTGCTGGACATAGGCCTCCCCAAGAGGGGGTTTGCGATAATCGCCACGCTTGGCAGGCGGGTTGGCGATCGCACTATGGTTGTTAAAATACTTAGAGAACGCTGCTGCCCCTCTAGTGAATCCCTTATCGCCTTTTACGACACCCATAGGAACAGATGGGGGTAGTGATATTCTTTACGTCCGGCACCACACGAAATCCGGCAGCACACGGAACTTAATTAAAGATAAAGATAAAGAATAATTTATTTGGACACAGCACAAAGAGACACAACAGGTAATAAATGTGCTACAAATAAAAAAGTCTTGGGTATGTGTCTCACGGCTTGACCAAAAAGGTGTCCAGATCAGCTTAATGTCAAGCACTAAGTACTTGATGCTGGTTTTCGTCTGGAACAAATTGTGCTCCACAATTTGTAATTAAATCTGCTTAGTCATATCACATCACCATCCCGGAAGTGCTTCCCGGTTAATGCTTGTTACTCAACAAATAAGTTCTAACGTAATAGGATGCGCTTAAACTTTAATTGTCTCACTGTTTGTGAAGCCGGTTCAAGCTTGTTTGTATGTATGATTGAGCAATGGCAGTAGTTTAAAGTTGTCTCCTATAGAAGTTTTCAAAGCAGTTATATAACTTTGTCTGGAAAATTCTCGGAAACAAATGTACGGATTTCAATAAAACTTATTTTATATGACTTTGCGTAGGTAACCTTACATCATACAAAAAATAGATTTAGAGTAATTTTGGATAGTAGGTAATAAGCGTAAGCATGTGAAAGCTGAATCTCTTCGGGAGGCTTTCTTATTATAGACCGGATCATACGATTTGCGAGGTTAAGCCGCGTTTGCCGCTGTCAATCCGTGGATGGGTGGCCCTTTGTTATATATCGAGACCACACCGTGTCATGGAAAGCAAGTTAAACGTCCTCCACATCTCCACGTCACAACGTCATCAACGTGGAACGGTGCGGTAACGCGGCACGGTGCGTTGACGTAACGTGGAAATTTACGTTACCGTATCGTAACAAGTTCCGCGTCTAGCCGCAAGCGCGCACACGTATATGCGCTCCGCCCGCGCTCTCCACGCCCGCGTGTTAGTCGCCGTCTAAATGCTCCGATGCTTTAAAACCATACCTAACTGTTTCTCTTATTAAAATTCAGGATCTACATGGTCAACGATAAATCTAACAATGATCCTGACGTGCATTTTTACGATACGGTAACATAAAATTGCACGTTACGTCAACGCACCGTGCCACGTCACCGCACCGTTCCACGTTGACGACGTCGTGATGTGGAGATGTGGTCAGGCCGAAACTGTCGGTCTTGGGTGTCATACGAATACCTATGACAGTCATTACGGGTAGTCAGAAGTCCGAAAGTCTGGCAATCGGTCCAACCTTAGGATATCGGCATTGCCCAGTAACTGGGTTGCGGAGGTCTGATGGCAGTCACTATCGCAGTCGACCGTGTAAAATACTGATATAAGCGTTCAAGGAGACGCGTTTTTTCGCGTGTATTGTTATTTAATTTTTCAGTAGTTGCGTTAGCTGTGTCTTTATTAATGAATTAATAACTTTTTTGTATTGCTCTTGGCTTACTCTTTAAGTTAGTAGTTGCCCTAAAGCTCTAAGGTATCTCTTTAATTATTTCTATTCATTTGAAGCGGATACGTCACTCTGTGAGAATTTCTCTGAAAAATTATCAATTGCTAATTATGACAGTTAGCTCGGAGGGTGACGATATGACAGTACGCGAAGGAAAACGCGGCGAATACCGCGTTTCGATAAACAGGGCCTTATTGTTAATTTGTATAGACTGAATTGACATGCGCGAAACGTCAAATTTCAAAAAAAAAACTATTTACAAGTTTCACATTAATTGGTCCTGTCAATTTTGTCTCAGGGATTTTGAAACGAACTTTAACAGATTAACAATAAGGCCCTCTTTATCGAGACAATATTCATACTGCAATCTGTTTAATCACATCATAATCTCGTTAGCACTAAGGTCAATGCTCTCTCTCCTCAACAAATAGGTAACGTCATACGGACGCGCTTGAACTGTAGTCATCTTCAATGTTTGTGAAGTCAGTTCAAGCTTGAAGTTTATTTTGAATAAATATCTAGAGGAAATTGACTGAACTATTGTTTTCGAATGCAGTTAGGATAATATTGTTCTTCAGTTGTTTAAGAACAACTTAGCCAGCGCTGCATTGCCGACTGCGATATAGTTTCACGCTGAGCGATGTCTTCACTACATAGTACAAAACAAAGTCGCTTCCCACTGTATGTCTGTCCCTGTGTATGCTTAGATCTTTAAAACTACGCAACGGATTTTGATGCGGTTTTTTTTAATGGATAGAGTGATTCAAGAGGAAGGTTTATATGTACAAATTGCACCCGTGCGAAGCCGGGGCGGGTCGCTAGTTTTTTTTATATAACACTAGAGGACGCTCGCGGCCTCGCCCGCGTGGTTTTCGTTTATCGTGTATTCCGTATGTTTTGGGATAAAAGTAGCCTATATCCTTTTCCAGGTTTCAGACTATCTCTGTACAAAGTTTCATTAAAATCGGTTCAGCGGTTTAGACGTGAAAGCGTCGCAGACATAGTTACTTTCGCGTTTACAAAATTAGTAGGGATTGCTATTTTTAGATTAGATTGGTTACTATACACCTCTGCCCAACCCTTCGGGGAATACAAGGCGTGATGTTATGTGTTATGTAGGGATTGCAAAAATGGTATCTATCTGTAACTATACTGAACATACTTCTAGTTGTTTTTATTTTTTCACCAGTGTTTTTTGTAGTATGTGTCGCTTTCACCTTTTTGCTAAGTCTAAATTAATTTATGATAAATTGAACTGTTTTTTGTCCCTAATAAATGAAATATTATTAATTTATCTCAACTGCCACGTTGGTTTAGTGGTCGCAAGCGCAACTGCTGAGCGTGAGATCTGAATGTGTAATTTTTATGGGCGTAGGTAATCATATATACATACTAAAAACAGAGTTATCGGCACTATAATTGATAACAAAGACACTAAAGTTTTTATGTAACGCTATAAAATAAATCAAGCGAAAATAAAACTCACAAAAACGATCGTCATCACCGTCATTCAGCCGAAAGACGTCCACTGTTCCGAAAGGCCTCCCCAAAAAGAGGTTGGTTTGCCGAAATCGCCACGCTTGGCAGGCGGGTTGGCGATTGCAGTATGGTTGTTTAAGTACTCAGAGAACGCTGCTGCCCATCCTCTAGAGAATCCCTTAGTCGCCTTGTACGGCACCAACGGAAAGAGATGGAGTAGTGCTATTCTTAAAGTCTCTACACGATATTTTTACGACACCCACGCCACGGGAAAAGATAGGGGATCAATGTGCATGAATTCAAACTAACAGACAGTAAAAAGTCAAAGTTTATAAGGTGAAATTCAATAAAAGATTTTATTCATCCCTTCTTATATTACGAACTTAGAAGTTATTACTTCAGCAGTATGCATTTTATCGTCATCATAAAGTAGAGAATACGATAAGTTGTGTAAGAAAAGTCTCGTTTATTCCAGATAACTTTATTAGTAGTTTTTAAACTATTATTATAAAATAAAGACTTCGGCAGTTTCGTCTTTGGTTATAAAATACGGGGTGTAAACGAATACGTGTAATATCCTTAAAACCACATGATCTATTACTAGTATACTAGATAATAGAATGACCATTGATCACTACGTTTGCTCACTGCGGGTTGGCGATTTCAGATCATGCAGTCCAGTGCATATAGACAAATGGCAAACGATGATCGCTAGAGAATAGAAACGCCAATTAAATGCATGGAAATGACATAACAGATCGCTTCACCGGTCGAAAGCTTGTCAATCCAGTACATCGTTCAATTCTCTAGCGATCATCGATTGCCATTTGTCTACAGGCACAGGTTTCTTTACGATGTTTTCCTTCACCGTTTGTCAGTGGCGTCTTAGATTAACTAAGAAAGTACAGACGCCAGCACGTAAAGCTACTACAATCTGTCAAATTTCTTTAATAGATTTTCATCGTTAGCGCAAAAACATTGGGTTCAAGGTTGATTGGGAAAATGTGTCAGTTTCGGGTAGATTGATGTGCTGGCATCTGTACTTACGATATTAAAAAGTCACATTGGTACATGCCTGGCAACCTCTGGGCCGCAACCACATTAAGTTTTAATAACATGTACTTATTTTTCCCATCACATTGGCTTTATTACAAGCATACAAGAAAAATAATCATGGTAAACAGAAGCGGACGGTGAACACACACAACAAAAGAGTTACATATTCTAGTTCACTCACAGGAACTCGCCTCATATTAACTTTAGATTGATATTTAAGTATGCTTGCAATGTGAAAATTAATTGCTTTTTCTACACTTTATCGTTGTTGTTTGGTCTAGGCTGTTCCCAACTAATATATGTTGTGATAGAAAGAAAGAAAAATCATTTATTCAGCACAAATGTTTACCATAATTAAACACTACCCACCACCTATTTATAATATAAATTGCGCTGAATAGGCGCTGGTTCAGCATATGCCAGACGGAATGCGTGGCGCTGGTTTTCAACCAGACCCTAGTGGCCCACGGGATGGTAAGCCAGTTCAAAAAATAAATATGATAATATTTAAACAAGAAGTAAATAAAACTTGTAAAAAAAAATACATTATAAATATAAATAAAAAATAAGTATTGTGTTAGTTATTTGTGTGCGATGTAATGTGGTGTGCGTAGCTGTGCGCTGACTATTGTGTTGGTTTCTCAGAAATTAAGATCATGGCGACGCGGCGACGCGACGGCGAGACGCTGACGCGGCATCCTACGTGAGCGATCTAGAAGCGACGCGAAGCGGTGCGAAGCGACGCGAAAACAACAAACAGTCAATACCTATTGAAGTGGCCTACGTGACCAAACGCACGTGGAGTGCGGTGCGACGGGACGCGAAGTGAAGTGAACGCGATCAGTTGGCTTGATATTTTCGCGCGAACTGGATGCGGTGCCGTACAGAGCTACTGAATGACGGTGGCGCGCGTCAGGTGGTTCGCGAGCTCGAAGGACAAAGCCGCCGCTTCGCACCGCATCGCATTGAATTCGCGTGTCACCGCATCGGAGTGCTTCGCAATTCGCATCGCTTTGAACCGCCTACGTAAGACGCCGCGTAAACAACGGCAGAATGCCATAGCCATACGCTGAGAAGCAACGACCACAGCGCACTAAACTAACTATATAACTAGAGATCATATTCTAATCTAACCAGACGCGGCTGATACGGAGCGACTGCCATCAGATATCCGCAACCCAGTAAATAGGCAAAGCAGACTTCGTCAGGTTAGACCAGTTGCCAGCCTTTCGGGCTTCTGACTACTCGTAACGACTGGCATAGGTATTCGTGTAGTCCCTGCAGTTTATTGTTACAATTACGTATTTATTGCTACTCTGAGCTGTTATGTAGTATATGTGGATAGATGAGTATAGGAATCACCAGTTGGTTTGTAACTACAAGATTAAGAATAGACGCCGTGTAATAAATAAAAAATCAGAACATCTTTTTTTATAAAACGTTCCCAACTCTTGAGTGTCCTAGTTAATATGTGCTAGGATTACAACAATTCTGTAGGTCAAAGTCAAAGTTTTTTATTTCAAGGAGACCAAATTACAGGTGATTTTAAAACGTCAAAACTTAGGTGCACGGTTTCAAAAGGTAGGTCTCATGGAGAAGAACCGGCAAGAAACTCCAGGTCGTATGAATTGAATAATTTCTTATTTTGTGCGAAAATGGAATCGAATCAGGCAGCAACTGGGCAACAGAACATTCGGGAATCCGAAAGTTTACAAAAAAAATAGTCTTTATACTCGATTATATTGGAAGCAATAAATTCTGTCTGTTTGTAGAACAATAATAAAAACTCCCAATGCTCAAGCGTATTCTTGGATAAATATCGTTACCTAATTTTCATTCAGAAAAATCTACCTCGAATTCCATTATACGAAATTTTCAGTTCATGAAAAGTGTTTTTAATATCTGTTAGAACCTAACGCGCGTGGGATCCGTATTACAATTTTAAAAATATCTTGTTCTAATAAAAATTCCACAAATACTTCGTATTCCTCTAGAAGCTAAAAATCCAGAGTGACACTTAATTAGCGCGGTGCTGGGTAGAGAGGGTTGGGTAGGGCAGCCAAAACGAGTCGTTTTTTCAGTTAAACTTTTTACCCCTCGGACTGTAGGTATTCAATTAGTTAAATTAAGCGGCGCAGTCGCTTTGCGTATATATTTTTTTTATTCAGATCGTTTTTCGCAAACGAAAATAGTCGAAAAACATTGGGAAACGAAAAAGTTTCTTTCAAACGCAACCTCGGTTTACGCCACGTTTCCGCCGAATTACAATCCTAAAATAATATTTGGTAATGTAACGATACCTCGTCCGTTTTCAATGAACAAAGAAAAGCACAGTATTAATGTATTAATTTTATTTACACAGGATTTTGAAAATACCTACCGGTTTCTGTACAATATTATTGTATTCCCATGAATAGATTTTCTTTTGTAGAAAATTTTATAGGTTCACAAGATTACACTTAAAAGAGATTATAGAAGTTTTTCAAACTTACTATATTCTGTTCACACAAAGATGAGTCCTGACAGTTCGGTAATTTCGTAAATTGTAGCCGTAAGAAGACTGCTCTCGAAAACCGTAAACGACGTTATCATAACTTAAAAAAAAAGTAAAAACCGACTTCAGAAAAACTAAAAAGAGTAAAATAATTACCATATTATAAAACTAACAGTTTTAGCAGTCGGTGCAATTTTACACTGAACATAATTGAAGGCACCGACTTCTGAAACTGTTAGTTTTACAATAATTATGGCAATTATTTTACTCTTTTTAGTTTTTTTTTGAAGTCGGTTTTTACTTTTTTTAATGTTATTTTATTTTTCTATTTTTAGTGGCATAAACAATACACAAACATGCAATTACACCAATTTCGGGTAATTGGCTTTTATCCATTGAAGAGTTCCATTGTCAATCTCCGAGGGTCATCATCTGATCTTCACCAAATTTAAATGGGACCAATTCGGAAGAATACTCTTTCAAACAAAAAAATAATTTTGCAAATCCGTCAATAAACGACGGAGTTATGCCCGAACATACATAAAAAATATAAGAACCTCCTTCTTTTTGAAGTCGGTTAAAAAAACATAAAATAGCAATATTATCGAAGTTATGTGTTTTAAAAATATTCGATATTCTTTGTATCGCTTTTAGAGAAACGTCAGGAATCAAATTACGGCGGAAAGGGTTAGGTTAGTTTAGGTAGGTCATGACCAAATACTCAAACGCTACTCAATTTCAAGTTGCTGTTAAATCTCGTGCTATCACTGTCACTTTAAGGCGAAGTGACAATGACAGCACGAAATTAACGGTTAAATTGCGTAGCGTTTGCTTATTTGGCTATTACTCTTTCAAGCTTTTCTTGATAAGCGTGGAAGCAAAACTCAACGTAAAATATTTACAAAAATTGCCTATCGTCTGCTGGAATCCTGATAGACCGCATTTTAATATAAAAGTTCAATAAATATAATTTTGTGATTTGGTTTCAATAGGATAACGCTTTTGCTCATTTCCGGCTGTGAATTTTATTATTGGAACTTTAGCCCGAAGCTGTCAAAAGTGGAAATTAAATATTCTAATCAGTTAAGATCTTTACCAAGGTAAACGACCTTTTTATTATGTAAGAGGATGAACGAATTTGTAGCTTTATATACAAATACATTTAAGACAGAGGAGAATGTGAGATTATTAAGATTATATAATATACTAGCTGTGCCCTCGCGGGTCCGCCCGCATATGAAGTATTTTTATTATTTATTATGTCAGAAACCAACACGCAAATTCCAGCAACAATTGTACAAATCGTTGCTGGAATTTGCGCCTTTTATTGGCCAAACATAACAAATTGACCTTCAATGGTTTTTGTAACTTTTTGCACAAATCCGACAGATTTTAAATACCAACAGGTAAAAATCCTGACACATAAACATGAAAACGAACCAATAATTCAAAGGATTAAAAGCCGATTCACACATCATGTTATTGACAAAACACGTCAACGTTGACGTGAATAAATATTGTTGCATAAATTTTGTACGATTTGTGCGGTTGCATTGACAAGCGTCGACGCAATCCGGGCACGTTTCGACCGACGATCCCGTGACGTGTAAATATACCGAAACGTGTATAGGGGTGCCCCAACCAGAATTTGCCCCGATTTGCCTTAGTTGCGACGGTTTTCCAGCGGATTTTTAAGCGGTGCGACATTCATTGTACCTTTGATAAATGTTGATTTTTGTTTTTTTTTTTGGGTATTGTTTGATTAATTTTTAGCGTATATTTCATGTGTATTTTGCATCTATTGCTCGACAAAATAACAGTTGTGCACAATTATTCATTGAAATCAAATATTTCACTGAATGTAAATTAAAATCTAAAAGTTCCTTACCTTTGTACAAGACTTCGTGTATTGTCGTACGAGGAATTCGCGCATTCTGCAAAAAAGAAAGATAATATGTTAGTTATAATTATGTAATTACAAAATTCTCAAAACGCTATCAAAGGAAATAAACTCGGCAACATACCTACAGTGAAAAATTAACATCCTACTGACTTATTTACATTACAATGTTAAATTTGATTTTAGTCACAGGAAATCTCCACGACGGAATTTAAAAAGCAAAAGCAGTCTTTAAAATTCAACCCTTTGTGGCTTAATGAATCGGCAACCAAATGAAAAACTTTAAATAAAAGTAAAAACCGACTTCAAAAAAAAAGTAAAAGGAGTAAAATACCTAATTACCATAATATAAAATTAACAGTTTCAGAAGTCGGTGGCTTCTATTTGTTTCAGTGTAGAATTGCACCGACTTCCGAAACTGTTTTAGTGCCATAAATTACACGGTTTAAGACTTCAAATTTAAATGACACGGTTGCGTAATCTTTCCAACAACTAGGTAGTTTTCTTTAAGAATAGGTTTTAATGTATAATTATCATGACGGCTCCTTACAAATACATACAATCTTCTTTGTTCTTGGCCAAAGTTTCTGTGATGACAGTTAAAACAGAGATTGAAAGTCCTCATCAAAACTTTTGCTGAAGGGAACCACAAACCAAAACGTGATCTAAGTATTTTGTTTTTGTTGATTTATTCAAAAAGGCCTGAACCAATTTTGATAAAATTTATATGGAACCATTTCTGAAGTATGACCTACCAAATAAAAAAAAATCATCAAAATCCATTCATAATTGGCGGAAACATCGCGTAACAAACATACAAAAAAAAACAACGTTCAGACGAATTGAAAACCTCCTCCTTTTTGAAGTCGGTTAAAAATTACTATAAAAGCGTCATAGCATTCACGTTGTGTGATTAGTTTTTTTGTAAAAATACCGTCATTTTGCCTACAAATGACAACTACTCTATTGTCATTCAACTTGCCGGATAAAAGATTTTCTCGAGTTAGCTACGCTACGCTCCATCATTTGGTACGGCTGCGACTGACACAGCAAAAAAATATTGTACGTATAAATTTTTGGCAAATAATATTTTAAAAGAAAGGATTGTCTATCATCTGTTTTTTTTTTAAACGAGATCCTTCCAAGCCAATTTTAACAGAACAAGACTAAAATTGTATCACGTGTAAGGCAACCATCATACACACATCAAAAGTGTCTAGGGATCAAGCATTTTTATGCGGATTTCTTGAGATTGAGATGTGGCTTTGTAATAAATTTATGATTTTATAAATTTATATGGATCCTTTTTGGTGCATTTCATAATTTGAATCAGGAACTGTGAATCAAATTCGAGTAAAAGATGAAAATCAGCTGTCAATATTTTCCCTATAAAAACATACAACGCATTGAAGACATTATTAGTGCTACTGTTTCCCTACTACTGATTAAAACCAACGTTATTATGGAGCGGCGACGTCATTTAAGCAGGGAAGAAATGCTCAGAGCCGTGGGAATGATAGAAGCTGGTTCCCGGCAACGTACTGTGGCTTTAGCTCTGAATACAAGTCAGAGTGTTATCAGTCGACTTTGGACACGTTACCGAAGCACTGGTACCGTGGCTGAGCGCCATGGAGGACGGTATCGCTGCACCACACGGAGACAAGACCGATACATTCAAATCTTAACTCGAAGAGCTCCAACAATAACCGCCATGATGTTAGCCGTGAGGCTTCATCACTCTTCAGGGAACTTAATTAGCGACCAAACAGTCAGAAACCGCTTGCATGAAGTGAACCTTCATTCCCGAAGACCGCTACGGGTACCACCTATAGCAATGCACAATCGTAGGATTCGATATCAATGGGCTCTTGGACACAGAAATTGGGCAGAAGAACAATGGCGTTTCGTGTGCTTTTCTGATGAGTCTCGTTTTGGTATGAGACCGGATACAAGACGTATACGACACTGGAGAACCCCTGGACGCCAACAGCGATTAAAATCCTGCCAGGAAGTCCATCCTTATAGTGGTGGAACCATCATGGTATGGGCGGGTATTTGGATCGGCGGAAGAACTGAGTTGATTTGGATCAGAGGCAACCTCAACGCTCAAATTTATGCTGAGACGATTGTATCAGACGTCATCGTTCCTCTACAAGCGCAAATCGGTCCCTTATTTCAGTTAATGCATGATAATGCACGACCGCACACCGCAAGAGTTGTAAAACAGACTCTCGCCGCAGCTAACATCAATGTCCTGCCCTGGCCTGCTCAGTCGCCAGACTTGAACCCGATTGAGCATGCATGGGATATGCTACAGAGAAGAGCTCTGCCGAATATGGAGGGTATCCAGTCGCAAGAAGACCTTTTTTTGTTGTTGCAACGAACATGGGCGGCCATTCCACAGCGTGATTTGGATGAACTCATTTTGAGTATGCCAAACCGATGTTCTTGTGTTGTTAGTGTTCGCGGTAGAAACACGGATTATTAATTGTTTAAGTTACCCAATAAAATTTTTAAAGAAAACTGTTATTTCAGTCTTTTTTTCGAACTTTTGTGTTAGTGGTTCAAATGTCAAAAATCCCTTTATTAGGAAAATGGCAAATTTCTTTATTAATGCAAAGGTGACTTGGTTTATCGTTACTGTGACAAACGAAAACACTTTATTTGATGAATCCTTAAAGAAAATTTTAATTAATATCAATCAGGAGAAAAGTTATTGCAAAAATATATGTTGATCCCTAGACACTTTTGATGTGTGTAGATTGGAAGAATAGAATGTACGGCAGTGGTAGAAAAGTGCGTGGAACCCTTCAAACCTTAAACTTCAAAACTCATTTATTCAAAATAGCCTAGAATTACTTAATTCATTTTGAACGTCAATGCTACAAAAGATTGCCTCCAAAAACGCCCGTCCTTCACCGCTTCCTAGTGTTTATGATGTGAAGAAGAAACGGCGCAACTAACTCCCCAACAACACAGATCGGTCTGCCTTAAGTTGACAACCCTATTCAAAAGTAAAGTTTCGAACGACCATCAAGAAGTGTGCACTGCGAGCACATTCGAACTCGTATCCTCTGACAAAACAACTAAATAAACAAGTCTCCTTTACTTTGTCATTTTATTTAAAAGCTTTTTTTGTAATAATTTTACTATCAGAATAGAACTTGTAAGAGTTAATGCTCGTAATCTACATATTGCATTATAATGTGGATGTTAATTGACAAACTATTTCCATTTGATAATCAGTTTATGGAGAGAGCTGGATCTATGGGTATCAAACATTTACCGGGTAATATCACATTTTTGGAAGAGGCCTATATCCAGCAAAGAATCGTCTGAGGCAGTGGTGGACAACTAAACTATCGTTTAATGTAAGGGTAAGTTTTACATTAGCTAATTATGCAACGGTAGATATCACCCTATAAGTAATAAACAGCATCAGGGCCCTCTTTCCCACTGGGCACTCTGAGCACGTGCCCAGGGCCCCGCGATAGGTATACGGGCCCCCTAGTTCCTGCCAGATCACCAAACGATAACCGATATTTATTACCGATAAACATGATTAGTTCGAAAATATCAAACAATAATGACTGACTACAATATCTAATCTACTTGCTTATTAGCTTTTGCATGCGCGAAGCTAATTTACTCTCGCCCGAAAATTAGGCTTTCCGATTACAGCATGTTTAGATAAATTTAAATATATAAAAATACATTTTAATGGTATACTAAGTAGGTACACTGTTTTAAAGAAAAATCATCAGTGAACTAGTTTTTCATATTTTTTTGTGTCTTTCAATTGCAATCTCTAATACAAACTTCATTATTTATGGTTATTTCTTTGTCTATTGTAACAAAATAGTGTTCTTGGTCATAAGGGCCCCACTATCCTAATGTGCCCAGGGGCCTCCATTAGGTTAAAGACAGCGTTGTATGCTATACAGCTGACTGGTTAGGTTAGGAGAATCAGTCGATTTACACTCAAATCAAGGTAAAAGCTGCTACGTTTCCCACTTAAATTCACACGTCATGCAATATGTTTTACACAATCCCATCAGAGTCCTTTTCAAGTCTCATACTTATCTCCATTTGTCACAGGAAGCAATAAAGACGCTCGTAGCAACGTATATATATGCGTCTTCGTCCCACATATTGTGGCTAATGATACTGTTCGCAAATAAAAGGAAAGCTTTTAGAAATTGTGGACACGTTCCCGTGTTGAAGGAGGTACTTAATGACACGTGTTTATTTCGTTTTTGACAGATCGTTCCGTGTGTGGTTTGTTACGCATCGTCGTAGGTGAGTGGCGTAAATCGGAACGACGCGACGCGAAACGACGAAACGCAATAACACTAATTGAACTGAACTTGACTAACTTAAGTCGCTATTAATCTTTGTTTATATTTATGAGTTTGTGGGGTGTGCGTTTTGAAATGGTCAGCCCTTCTTAGAGACGCATATTATCCTGCAAGTTTGTGAGCGACTGATGCTTTCTTTGGTGGAGATTGATTGGGAGCGGCATTGATTCCTCTTTTGTGGGAGTCCGTGCCGGTGGAATTGTAAAGCGGTTACCTGGTGTCGACATATGAGAAGGTACCTTTGAGACTTGCGTAGTCACATTAAGTGAAGAAAAGCCTCAAAAAAATTTTTATAAGAAAAATGTACCAAATATTATCCTCTTGTTTCGTGGCTAGATGCAGAGACTTGCATGCGCAAACAGTTTGTGCAAACGTTTGCACAAACGTACATGCTTACCTACTTGTGCAAATTAGAATTGGCACAAATAAGATTGAGCGTGTTTAGCATCATATCGCGTAGCATTGTTTTGTTTGCCATTCAACGATGGCTTAAGATTATTTTCCGTATATCGCGTTAAGACGGTACATTGTCCCGTAATACCTGATTCCTGATGCATGAACGATTAATCAAGATGAGCGTCGTGTAAGACGATATATTACTTAAGCCTGTCTGGTTTTATAGAACAGTTTGTGAAAGTGGATTATACGGCGGTGTTTTCGAATGTTTACAGGGGTTACGATTTGATTTTATCTTACTGATAATGTTGAGAGAAAAGTTTTGTTTGTTCTGTTTCAGATGCCGTTGGGAATAGCGTAAGTTTAAGTCATTATGAAACATTGTAGACTGGACAATAGTAGGTATCTATTCAGATGGATTTAGGTTTCTTTATTTTATTGTAAGCTTAAGCTAAGACGCATTGACGAGAGCTAAAAACATCTTTGTATTCCTGAATCAGAAACTCCTAAGAAAATAAATTAAATGCCGTGAAAATTGGATGCAAAATATATTTGCAGAGAGCATTGAGTATCTACCAAATAATAATACAAAATTCTTCGAATTCTTCCATTTGATTGTTATGAAAAGCAGAACTGTTTTTAAAGATGACTAAAAAATAAACACATAATCTTTAAAGCCTATGCACATGACGTCTTTACTACGCATCGTCCACGCTCGTTTACGTCAAACTTCATACATAAAAAACGTGATTCGAGTTTTTCATGTAAGGAATTATACATTTATACATTAACGCACGTCGATAGCACTTAGAAAAGACGTCGTGTGCATAGACCCTTAAAAGTAAATTGTTTCTAATATTAATAAAAAAAAGGCTGGGTAATAAACAATAATTTGATCCTTTTAAAAGTTAGGTACACGAGCATTCATTATTCCAAAAGATATAAATAAGAGCTAAGGAAATTAAAAGGAGAACATTTTTAAGGTAAACTTTTGCTAAACAATGTTGTAAGTACGGTAATAAAGTCAGAGAAGAAAAAATATTACTCAGAAAAATCTGGGAATGGACAAGACAGAAATAATTATTTTATGGAATATGAAACAGCAGAATAAATTACGATCTTCATTATTTAGAACTTAGTAATAGCCAATATATTTCATTCAAAATTATATTCAAAGGCATAATGTCCAAGCATTAGTTTCAATTATCTTTGGTCGATTAGACCAAATTAATTAGATATTCGGAGAAATTGTGGGTTATATGGAGGTAACTTTGAGATTATGTGTATATATATATTATTATGTGATATTAGGTATAACTGTAATGATAGATTTATTCCTACACGATTCTGTTAGCTCTCTACAACAATATGAACTAGATATATCTATCTACAATATCTTGAAATACATAGTAAGATGACCTCGTCCTCGAGGAGCTCGTGGCTAAATAATTACAGCCGCATAGACCGATCTTCCGGGTTAAGCCACGCTTGCCGAGGTTGATCTGTGGATGGGTGACCATTTACCATAGCGAGTTTCCTCCGTGCCTCGGAAAGCACGTAAAGCCGTTGGTCCCGGCTGTCATTTGTAGATCTTTGACAGTCGTTACTGTTGGTCAGAAGCCAGACAGTCTGACAACCAGTCTTACCAAGAGTATCGTATTACCCAGTTACTGGGTTGTGGAGGTCTGATAGGCAGTCGCTCCATGTAAAATACTGATATTCAGCTGCATCCGGTTCGACTGGAAGCCGACCCCAACATAGTTGGGAAAAGGCTAGGCAGATGATGACATAGTAAGATGACCATCCGTATGAACATCGTCATATAAGGACCCTCATAATAAATAATCGTCTTATTACTTTTCCAATGCTGGGCATGGGATTCTTCTTAGAATGAAAAGGGTAGGCCTTCGACCACCACGCTGGCCTGATCCGGGTTGGTGAACCACAAACACCATGAAGAACTATTTGGAGCTCTCTCAGGTTTGCACGTTGACTTATTTATCGCATTTAATACGTACTGATTATGTTTTAACGACTTGCTGACGACTCGGATACAATATATTCGGACACAGTATCCGAGTTGACACATTTTAATATTTTTTTCATCGATGATTCGGACACCATCAAATTATTGAAGCTGTTTAGTATAGTCAGATAAAAAACATTTAAATAAAAACGGCTGCTTTCGTTAAAATCCGGTTATAACAGTTTTTTTACAACTATAGGCTGGGCGGAGGACGGATTTCTACAATTAAGGTATCGTTGGAAGTTTTTTATCTGACTGTACAAAACAGCTTTTATTATTGGTGTCCGAATCATCAAAGAAAAAAATATTGAAACTAAAATGTGTCAATTCAGACACTGTCCGAATATATTGTGTCCGAGTCGTCAGTAATTCGTTTAGACTCAAAACACGTATCATTATCAGTGTCACTATTTATAGTACATAGTTTTAAATGTTGTACTCACAATCATTTAATAATTTTAATAATTACGATTTTTTAGTCCCAATGCTGCCACAACACAGCATTATGCTGAGTGATGACCCATTCACATGCGAACACAACGCATTTCTGTATAAAACACAGAAATGCGTCGCATTCGCATGTAAATGGGTCATCAGTCATCAGTTAGCATAATAAGACTAAAAAGTCTACTAATAGTTTAATTTAAGGTGACAAACACGGTGCTTGTTAAGTATTTTTATTTACGTAACTGTCGCACCTTTTGGCGTTATGTTATGTAGTGTGTCGATTTGGAAGCTGAATAAATTGATTTTCTTTCTTTCTTCTATGTTATCCTAAACCTTCATACTTTTCTTCTAGTAAGTCTCTAGCAATCTAGTTTCTAGTAAGTCTTCTTTTAGTCTCCTTGTAATACGGGCAGGTTAGGGTATTGGTAGCATGATTTGTGGGCACGGTCGGTCGCGAGTCTAATTCCCGCACGAATCGAAATTTGTATAGCCTACAGAAAGCTACTTCAGATTAGGGTGTTTGTGCATGTTAAGAACTCACGCTACAGGAGAAATCGTATAGTGGGGCCAATGTTTTTTTAAGATAAATAAAGCAAAAATCATATCGCAGTAATTGAAATCTCAAGGAAATTCAATATTTGTGCTAAAGTTTCTTGTTTGAAGTAGATAATATTGACGTCTTCGCTTGTTTGTTCAGAGCTGTAGAGTTCGTGCTTATTTCTAACCATTTTTTCATAATTGGTTTAATAGGAGCTCGTGTCGTTAATAATAATTTTGAACTAAACCCAACGTGTAGTATGTATAATGAGTAAACCTTTGAAGCCTTTTGATAATCAAATCTAACTCAAAACGACAAAGAAAATGAACATCGAATTTACTGTAGTTACTTGTATTGCTGATACTCTAAATGTAATATCTATATATTTTATTATTGTATTATTTTGTATATAATGTAGGTGTTTTATTGTAATTTATATGTATCTTATGAATTTGTAGTCTATTGAGTACAAATTGTTAGATATCACTCTGAGAAAATAGTCAAATCATTTTATTTGTACCTAATTCGATGTTTTTCTTTTTAACCCAAAGGTTGACTGGTAGAGAATGTTGGTACCAAATATTCATATCTAGTTTTGATTTCCGACTAAGTTTACATAACCCCATTTTTCTTCCTCGTGAGAACTTAAATTAGACCACCCATTTCATGTACAAACGTCCTAAAAATTATACCGATACGATGAGCAATGGCATCCAACGTCGTCGGCTAAGTGTTACATTAGTAACTACATTTATACAATTTCACAAGCAATGAATGATACCTATTGTCTATTATATTCTATGAAAATCACGAAGGTATACATAACATCACGCCTGTATTCCCCGAAGGATTAGGCAGAGACGTATAGTACACCCTCATTTCGCTGTTTAAGTCCCATGTAATAAGGGGCAAGCCTATTGCCATCAACCGGGCACAAATCCAGAAACCAGGCTGCTTGCATGGGAAATCATCAAATGACTTCTTCCGCTCTGGGCGGAGCGGAAGGGAGTGTCAGACTCTTCCTGACTAAAACCCATCCGTGTTCCTCCTAATGCCCTTTGCGTTGCAGGGCCGCGGTAACTCTTTCGAACAAATTCCGCAACCCTGGCAGGAAACCGGGCTGCCACTGATAAATTCTACACTGAAAAACTTAATAACACTGCCCGACCGGGAGATCCAACCAAGAACCTTACGCTCAACAGTCGCGCTTGCGACCACTAGACCAACGAGGCAGTCACGTTTCTCGAAAATTACCAGCACATCAATCTACTCGAAGCTGTCAAATTTTCCCAATCAACCTTGAACCTAATGCTTTTGCGACAAAGGTGAAAATGTACTAAAGTTTGACAGATTGTAGTAGCTTGATGTGCTGGCGTCTGTACAGTAGCGACCAAAAGTCCATAGGCAGTCTACTGTACATAGTAATGATTCCGTTTATTCGTTGCCTGTAAAATCGTTAAAATGAAGTTACCAGTATAACAAGCCGACGATGTGTAGGTAGGTACTAATTCCACACTGCAATCATCATTGACACCTAACACCGAACACAGAAGTACCTACACATTCAAATCATTATGCAACAAACTGCCACACCATTCCACTCAGGATTTTGATTATTCCTGATAATTGGCTGCAAATTGCTCCCACTGTTACAGTATTACACACTACTAAACAATAATGGTATAGAGTAGCTCTTTGTAACAGTCTTGCAAATGATTTTGATTGTGTACACGCGAACCTAGAATTATTCTAGAGTAGTTAAACGTGGTTTTAAATTAAAGCACTTAAACTAAGTGTAATAAATGCTCTTGGGTTTTATTTATAGTCTGAGATTGTTTTTTAATGTAAAGTTTTGAGTTGACTTAAGGAGTGTGAAGTTTTTAGATACCATTAATGCGTCTACACGTAGAAAGCGGGTTGCATAAATATGATAAACTTAAATTAATAAGGTATTTAAACATAATGTTTACACGTATAGACTGTATGGCCGTATACATAAAGAAAGCAGGTAACCAGCGCCGACCTACCAACGTTTGTCGGTGCTGGTCCGCGCAGTTAGTCGGCGCAGGTAGTCTCTATACTGTGTGGTGAACCAGCGCCGACAAGCTCCGAACTTCACCGACAAGTTCCGACCTGCTCAGATCAGCGCTGGTAAGCCGTCATTTATTGCTGCATTTGCAAGGGAACAAGGCGTCATCATCATCTGCCTAGCCTCTTCCCAACTATGTTGGGGTCGGCTTCCAGTCGAACTGGATGCAGCTGAATATCAGTATTTTACATGGAGCGACTGCCTATCAGACCTCCACAACCCAGTAACTGGGTAATACGATACTCTTGGTAAGACTGGTTGTCAGACTGTCTGGCTTCTGACCAACAGTAACGACTGTCAAAGATCTACAAATGACAGCCGGGACCAACGGCTTTACGTGCTTTCCGAGGCACGGAGGAAACTCGCTATGGTAAATGGTCACCCATCCACACCAACCTCGGCAAGCGTGGCTTAACCCGGAAGATCGGTCTATGCGGCTGTAATTATTTAGCCACGAGCTCCTCTCAGTGCAAGGGAACAAGGCGTATTATTGTTTAAAATGCCAGCCCCTGCTTTACCCGCTTCCTTTATGTAGCGGCTACCTGCACGGACCAGTACCGATAAGCGGTGGTAGGTAGGTAGGATAGGTACAGTTTATACGTGTAAACATTATGTTTAAATACCTTAATAATTTAATTTTATCATATTTATGTAATTGTTCCAGAAGGACTCGTGCCTCATTAACAACCGCGCGGATCATACGATTTGCAAGGTTAAGCTGCGCTTGCCGCGGTCAGTCCGTGGATGGGTGACCGTTCGTTACACATCGAGACCCCTCCGTGCCTCGGAGAGCACGTTAATCCGTCGGTCCCGGGTGTTATACTAATACCTATGACAGTCGTTACGGGTAGTCAGAAGCTCGTAAGTCTGACAACCGGTCTAAACTTAGGATAGCGGCATTACCCAGTAACTGGGCTGCGGATACAAGATACAAGATCATTTATTTGCCCAAAACATGAGTATACATACAGAGCATGCAAGATGTTAAAATTACAGAAGAAGTATCAGTCATGTTTTGCCTTTACGGCGTACAAATATAGGTGAATTTAATAATAATAATAGGTACATTGATTTTACTGACTATCATCATATTGACTATATCACTATTATTGAAGAATCTATCAATGAACAATTTAAGAAACTGAAACAAATTAACAGTCGAAATTAAATGTGAATATACAAAACACGACAAAAAGTATCATAATAAATAAGCTAACAGAAATGTCAAATTCGTTTTTTAACACAAAAATTTAAATAATCATCTGGATAATAAAATGCCAATGATTCATATAGAACAGTTAGGACGGAGTTGTATTTTATCAGTCATATGCGGAGGTCTGGTGGCAGTCGCGCCGTAAAAATTCAGGTATTCAGCCGTACCTGGTTATACTGGAAGCTGTTCCAACCTAGTTGGATTTACCCAACTATGTAGCCTTTTGGCTAGGCAGAACATATTTATGTAATTGTTTCATTTATTTATTAAAGGAGAACCAACAGCTACAACAAATGGATAACAGTAGATATCAATACAAAGCCAATTACTTCCCACGAGTAAAAATGGAAAAGAATATTAGAAAACTTAGGATCTAACAAGCATGATAAAGATAAAATGTGATAATTTAAATAAAGTACAAAATCATTATGGCCCTTTAAAAAGTTAGCATTCAACCGACTGCGTGCAGAATTGGATTTGGTATTAAATGGGTCGAATGAGAAGAACTCATTACATACAGGGTGTAAAAAGACCCATCACATAGCCGAAATCTACGCACTCTGTACATCACACTAAATTACATTGACCAAAAATAATTGCTGGGAAACGATTTAATTTTTTGGCATGAAAAAATACGCTTTTTTTTGTAGCGCGCAAATTATGGTTGTGGCGATGCCGCGCGTTTGCATGCGTGCAGCAGGCACACAGCCGAGCCAAGGCGGTCGTGTGCGTTTGATATTTATTGCGTTTTTGTAACTTCAAATGCGTAACTTGTCAGGAAAAATTGAAATTTTTGATAATGTTTGTATGGAAGAAAGTTTAGTATTATGAAATGTATGTAACTTGAAATTCATTTTTCTAAAAAACTAAAAACAAAGTGTACTTTGACCTTCAATATCTCCAAAACCAATGATTTCCCAGGTATGGTATAGAAGAAAAAAATGATCCCAATTATGGGTAGAAGACGTGGTTTTCGTTATCGTTAAGGGTCTTTTTACACCCGATATACACAATTGCTTTACAGTTACAGTGAGTTACATATATTATAAATATAGAATATTTATGTAACAGCTATCGTATAAATGTAATTTAATAATTTATTGTCACACCGCATAATGTATTACCCCCCTCTTTTTACTTTCCAATATTGTCCATACAAAGAGCGTCTGGCAGAAAGCGCCTAGAGTGATAAGACTCCCCATTGCACATGTCTTTTATGTAAATAATCCTCGCTGCTTTTGTGTTCAATAAAGAGTAGGTAGTTGTATTATATTGTATTAATTTTAGAATGGGACTTCTTTATACAGTGATAGCCTTGGAATTGAACACTAATCTTCCGTGTAGGGCCGTCTGAGTTCGAACCCGGCCTGCACCTCAGACTTTTCGAATACATGCTGTACCTAATTATAGTTTGACTATCACTTCCTTTAAGGGCGAAGGAAAACATCTGAGGAAACCGGCGCAACTGAAAGAGGACTTAAAAAAATTATCTTGATGCTGTGTGTAGACCTCTAATATATGTTATGTATTTTTGTGTTATAAGTCATGCATTTTATGTGCATTGCATTTTATTGATGAAGATTGCTTTGTCGTTAATGACGAGTCACCAACTATTATTGACTGATGATAGGTAAAAACCTTAAAAGAACCACACTTGCCTAACAGAATTCTATTCACTTTAGCCTCAGAGTTAAAAAGTCTTAAAAATTCAAAAATTCTGAGGCCGCACGTCGTCGGCATCTGCCAATAAAACTTTGTAGAACTAGAAAAAATTTCAAGGCTAAGGAGAATTTTGGAGGCCCACTCTATAATTTGTATAATTAATACCGTCTTCTAGTTCATCAAAATTTCAGCTGCGTATTGACTAGACTGCGAAACGACGTCACCTCAATCCATTATATCTGTCTAAAGTTTTGAATTAATGGGTCCTAATTAACATTATTTCTACGTATTAAGTACAAAGTTGTCAAAGAGTTGTTGGTAGAAATGTGGACTAGAATTTCTAAGTTATAATTTTTACTAATATTACTTACAAAAAATTTGAATGTTGGCACGTTTTCTTGTTTTTCAATCACTCTGTTTGAAATAAATTTAAATAAATATGGAATCTATCTTTAACGTAATCTAATATAAATTAACATTTACAAATAAAACTTGGCCGCAGTTCAAACGCACCACAAAAATGTTACGGATGAAGTAATCTCTTCCATATTGCTTTTTCTCGAACCAATTATGTCACGAACATATTTATTAAAAGAGCATGTAGTCTTTATAAATAAAGTTATTTCCTTTGAACCTGATAAAGCCTTTTATATCTTTCACCTGTCTCTAACCGAATTCAGTATCAGAAATAATTTGGCATCAATTTTTTTTTTTTTAATAAAATCGTTGCCCCACACTAAGATTTCTCTTGTATCGTGGGTGCGTTTACAGACACAAATCTCACAAACAAACGCCCAGACCCGAAACAACCATCTGTAGGCCATACAAATTTTTGTTACGTGTGGGAATCGAACCCACGACCCGTGGTGCAGAAGCCAATCGCTTAGCCACTGCACCAAACGTGTCGTCAAATATAATATATGATATGTTAGTTGTAATAATTAATGTAGTAATAATTAATGATATGTTAGTTGGTTTTTATTGTCCGCCATGTCCGTTGTTATTATCATGTACCTTGTATGGTAAGCGAGGAAACTGTTTATAGATATGTTTTACTTATGTTTCCTATTGTATCTGTTTGTTTTCCAAATAAAGTTAATTAAAAATACATAAACGAAATTTTGATACAGCGATAACGCGCTACAATTTGCCGCTCAAACTGAAAGCAACCTTAGAATTATTTCGTAAGTGGAGCCAGGGCATAATAAATAAAAACATAATCTTATAAACCTTAAATGAACCACACTTGCCTGAAAGAATTCTATTTATTCACTTTAGCCTCAGAGTTAAAAAGTTCAAAAAAATTCAGAGGTCGAACCGTAGAACCTTAAGGCGAAGCGTAGCTACAAATATAATAGGTACACATTTGTTTTTATAATGAAGAAATATAAAAACAAACAAGCTATTAATAGCTTTGTTGACAAATACCTACTCGTAGAATCCTGACAGCAGATATAGACCGTTACCTGTCACCTGTCTTTCTCATTGCCATAACAATAATAATTCATACACAAGTACCAAACAGTAAATCGCTATCGCTAATGATGTGTCATAATATCATAATCTAATGGGTAGGAAACGCTATTGTAGACTATCGGGTTGGCATCATTGATTAGATTGAGATTAGTACCTACACATCTCTAGTTGTAATGTACAAACTATACCTACTTATTTTACTTACAGGCATGTTTTCTGCATGTGTGTAATATGCCAAAAAGTTGCGTAAAGGTTTCATCTACAATCATGTCGTAAAATACCAAAGATGTATTAAAAAGAGTAACAACAAAAAAAAGTAAAATTAAAAAGTTTTAATAAAGTACAGTCACTTTAGCTATATGTCTACTGTGGTACAGTTCGCTTAACAAAATAATGCTTTAAAATAACTTTTTTTTAATTAATGTACTCTTCGGACCGAACAAGGAGTTTTCAATTCATTTTTTTAGCGGCTGCACTTTATCTGTCACGGAGAGCACTAAGGCGCATGCGCGTGCAAGCACACGCTTGCGCTCTGTTTGTGCGCCATAGAATTGTTTTTGGTTTTAACTTTGTTTTTTTTATTTTAATTGTATGAGTTTAGATAAAGTAGTGTATGAAACTGCACTTAACTAGTAGGTATTAAAACACTCGTTACTATTAAAAACCTTGCCTACAGCTCGGTTTTTAAACTCACACTCGTTTTTTAACAGTTTCACTGTCCATACCGCAGACACAATAGTTAAACAATGCACTTGTCCATATGTGATTCAAGAGACAGGGAAAAGGTTATTTGATCGGAGGTGACATCACCTTCAATCCTCTCACAATGAAAAGAAAGCATGACCCAAGTTAGCAGGTGCAGAATAAGTTCATTCTACTTAAGTACTCGGTTTTTCTTTTCGTGTCAATAGACCAACTCAAATTTTCTTCGACCAATATGTACCGACCTGGATAGTCCTGTCGTTGACCTATTTAAACCCTGCCAAATGCAGGTGGCAGGAAAGAAGATGAAACATATCCTGCGAAGGGGGCCTACTCACACTGTGTTTGGGATGGGACGATTATACCGATTTAGCCAGATTGAACCCACCATCCGACCAATTTACTCGCTAAAGACTCAGGTGGCGCTGGACCGAACACATTACTATACCATATTCACGTAAGCATGAGATAAAATGAAAACAAACAACTACACACTTTTCTAGATTATTTTTAAAGTGGGTTGTATTTTGTTTACATTTTGTCTCTCGCTTCAGTGAATATGATTTAGGCGTAGTGATGGGAAGTGGTGTAGAGCCGTTAATGTATACCGAAAGAGGTAAAACGATCGATAGATGGGTTGACGATATTACAGCGATCGCAGGAATAACCTAAATGCGATCGGTGAAGATCAAAGAAGATTGGCACCAGAAAGAGGGAGCTTATACCCAGATGTAAGTTGATGCGGACTGATGAATGATGAAAACGAGTGTGAAGATACCTATTTATTTATTTTTTATTAGATTCACCAACAATTGTTCACACATAATTATAACAAAAATGTCATGCTTAGAATAATTTTACAGTGCAACAATTGCTTATAGGTAAACACCACATTCACAATTCAGAGATCCAAAAGTTAAGCTAACTTACATAGTAATAAGCGCTAATTATTAATACAATTGCATTGGTAACATTGCATAAACATTGCCTGGAGACCCTTCAGGTCTCGCCAGTAACTGCCCGGTTACGTTGAAAAGATCCCCTAGGACCACCTACAGCAGTACAAAAGAAAAAAAAACATTGCTTAAAACATGAAATTGATAAAAATTAATAATTTTGATAAATTTGGTAAAAACGATAAAATTTATAAAATTGAAGGTAAACGGTTCGCTGCCAACTCCGCATAAAACAATTAAAAATCTATTGTTTTATGAGTGATGGCAGTCAAAGCGTTAAAATCTGTTTACACACATTCGTGCCGTAACAGTACCGGAACCCGGCCGGAACTCAACGTCGCATATATTCTGTACCCAATTGTAGACGGAATAAGATAACAAATCGAATCTATCGACAACTTTATCGGAAAAAGTTCTGAATCGTTGACACGACAAGGATGTATGATAGACCATTAGTCTACAAAGTATATCAGAATAATAGTACGAGTGCTTTACAATCTTATTTACGTTCAACTGCATCCAAACCCTACCTCAATAAAGCAGTAAATTCGCCTCGATTTTCAAATTGAACTTCAATAAAACCATTTTTCATCTTCGTATTAGGTGTATCCTCTACTCGGCTCAACTATCTTCACGAGATATTGAGGTGAAACTCCAACAAAGGGAAAACTTTGAAAAATAGCATCGACGATCTCTTTGGTATATCTCGTGTTATTTTATTTTCTGTTGTAGTACTCGTATCAATAGAAACTTTTGAAGTTACAAAATTTGGAAGAACTAAGCACTTATGGAATTAACTTCGTGTTTGTTTGATGAAATTATTTTGGTCTGTATTGTTTTGTAGCTCAATGTCCTTTAGTAGCGAACGGGACGCTTTGCGATACGATAATATAGATTGTTATTACTATTTGGTGACCTACGTTGTTGCCAAAATCGTGTGAATTAGATTTTAATAACTGATATGACTTCGATGTTACAGCATGTTTTGTTATTTCGCATTTTCGCTCACATAGACCGATGGGGTAGACAGAAAAATGAAGCAATACTAATTTGTCATCACTACATAGGATATTATTAAAACAAAATCGCTTCCCACTGTCTGTCCCTATGTATGCTTAGATCTTTAAAACTACGCAACGGATTTTGATGCGGTTTTTTTTAATAGATAGAGTGATTCAAGAGGAAGGTTTATATGTATAATACATGCATAATATGGTAGAGAAAAACGCGGAATACGCGATAAACGACATCCACGCGGGCGAAGCCGCTGGCGACCTCTAGTAATCTGTATAAATAAAGATGAAAATATTGTTCGTTGGTAAGTGCAGCACCTGAGAACGACTGGACAGATTTGGCTATTTTTTTAAAATGTACGCCATGTTCTAAATCGTCACGCCCTATCAACAACGCAGGATCTGAATTTTATTGTTTTTTTTTTTATTACATTAAAACACATGAAAAAGTATAATAATTAAAAGCTCATTCAAAAAAAAATTGTTTTTAATCGATTTACGAAGTTAATTACATTAACATCGTCGGTAGTAACGCTTGTGTCCGTTCAGTAATGTAGGTACTTACTATGCGACGATGTTGATCGGACGAATCGAGCGCGCGAAAGTGCGGATCTGCCAGTTGCTGAGTTAATGCCGGGAGAAGTGCATGTAATTTTATTTTTCCCTGTTCGAGTTTATTTTTCTATACTAGGATTTCGTTGACAAAAAGACAAAGCCGGTTCTCCAAAATAATGGGATTAATTCGTCACAACAGTCTAGTAAATGAAAATAATAATGATAGTGCGAGTGCCTCGAACAAGATACAGGTAAGATTCTAATAATATTAAAAATACTTAATAGCTATTATCACATTTATTGTTGTTGTAAAAAGTAGTAATTATTATTTTTTAAGTTTTAGTTAGCATTGTAATATTACAAGTCATGTATTGTTGATCAATAACAAATAGTTGTTTGTCCATTTAAAAACTACGTATCGGCCACATCCGACATTAATGACCGTAAATTATGAAATTGATATTGTAGGATCTGCCACATCCGATGTTCTTGACTGTACACTTTTAAGTGTAATTTGTAGGATCTGCCACATCCGACGATTTTGACTGTACATCCTAAAATGTTTATTGTTGGATCTGCCACATTCGATGATAATGATCGTAAGTGATTAAATCGATGTTGGCGGATATACTATTTTTGACGATATTGATTGTAATTCTAAAGTTAATTTTGTTGGATCTACATTAACCGACTATAAATGGCGATTTATTTTAAATCTTTATACCTATTATTTTTTACTAATAATCCACAATTTCAAATCTATATTTATATTCAACTAATTAAAAAATAAAAATTTATTGACCGTAATTATAAAAGTATTTTTTCTTTTAAGGCTTGTTTCAGAGAGTCGCCTGTACCTGATAATGGGGACAATGTTTTAGAAAACCTGTCTTTTTTATTAAAAGACGTTTTTGATGACAATCCTGAATGTATAGAAATGGAAACGATTGGTGACGACAAAATTTATGATGACAAAAATGATACAAATTTAGACCCGAATAGAATACCCTGCAATAATATTAGTCCAACTCTGAAAACTGTGACTCAGCACCTTCTGCTCCATCACCAGCTCAGATTTATGAAGCAACAACTCCAGTTTTATCACCTATATATATTAACGAAGCAGCAACTCCTTTTCCATCACCAGCTCAGGTTCACGAACCTTGTAATAGTACGATTTGTGCCCTGTGTACTGAAAATATTGTTTTAATAGCACCTTTTGATCTTCACGTGAATTTACCGACACCTTCTGTGTCTTCGTTTGCAAACAGTGCTACACCAAGCTCTACCAACAGTAAAAAAAAGAGAAAATACAAAACTGACAAAGGAAAAAGCGACTGACACATATTATAGAAGACTGGAACTATCCAGTCTTCTTTAATTTGTGTCAGTCGCTTTTTTCCTTTGTCAGTTTTGTAAGTTCTCTTTTTTTTACTTTACCATTAGGATAAGAGTAATAATTGAACAATCAAGGGAAAACCTATATAAATCAGAAAGGAAAAACGTTTTCTGAAAAGGTAATGAACGGTGAACGAAGTAAGTACGGTGAGCTAAATCATCAGGTAATTCATACGTGGCAAAGGAGATGGAAACTGTGGAGTTTTTTGATTATAAAGCACTTTTGGCAAAAAAAAACTGTATAATCTGTGTTTAATGAAAAGATTACGTAGACTGCAATTCGTGAGATAAAAGTAGTTGCAAATACAAAGTTATGACAGGATTGAAGGGAGGGCTTTTTGTGGGCTGTCTATTGTAACATTGACGTTCAAAAAGAACCAAGTAATTCTAGTCTATTTTGAATAAATGAGTTCAGTTTGAGTTTTATTGAATTTCGTTATGAACTTGATGCTGATCCGTAGACTATAGTGGTTCTCAGAACTAGTACACGTAATACACAGCATCTTGTTAGAAAATTTGACTTAAAACCAGTATATAGTTGTCCTCTTCCAGTACAAAATGCCAAATATAAAGATTTAATTTTCTTATGTCAAGCTGCAATTATTCCAGTGCGACATCATATTTTTTTTTAAATCTTCGTCACGTTTACCTGCCTAATCAAGAAGAATACCAAAATGATTCCAGTGATTCTGAATAGTTGTTGAATTTTTGTATTATAACTTACGTGAGACATTTTTCAGGATAGCCCGACTAGTTTCGGACCCAAACCCTTAATCATGAGCTGATCACGCGGCGAGGTCGCGAGTCGAACGAGTTAATCATAAATAATAATTGTTGAATTTTTTAATACTGTGTTTATTACTGATTTAACGAGTACCTAATTATTTAAGTGATTAAAGATTTTAGAATTGTTTGTTTTGTTATAATTATATACCTACTTTAACCATGATATAATTATTTACCTACTTTAACTATGACTACTTACTTTGATAAGTAAATACATAAACGGTGATTTTTAATATTATTCGTTTTCATTTTATTACTTATTGATAATGATTATTATGTCGCTTCTCATAAAAGTTTACGAATGTTATGTTTTGTTATGATTTCTTTGATTCTGATTACCTTTATGTTAATTAATAAATATAGGCTGCCCCTGAAATGTTTTAAGAAAATTTTATTTCAGATTTTTAATGTTTTTGTTAAATAAAATTTAATTTTAAAGTCTTATTTTTTAACAATACAACTGCTTATAATGAATAAATAATTATTATACTGGTGATTATTAATTTTTCTTTTTTTTTAATATTTTTCTTGTTTTTTTATGATTATTATTAGATAATAATTTATTACGATATGTATTATGTAGTACTAGTAATTGATTTCCGATATTTTCTGTCTCTAAAACATCCGTAAGTAGCAGAACTAACAAAATGTAATAAAAATTTCCCATCAATAAGGTCTTATCTGCCACATCCGACCTGTGTAACAAATTTTTATCCAGTCAAAAATGTAGGAAGTGCCACATCCGGCGTATGATAGTAAAATTAGTCCGTGTAAAATGGCTTCATGTGCCAATTTTACCACTTTTTCAAGAAATTTTGTAAAACTATTACATTAGTTTAACGGACAGTAAGATATGTAACACACATTCCAAATTTTATAATCCTAACCCATTAGGTTACATTTTTATTACACTTTTTAACTTTAAACTACTCTGCTGGAAAGTTGCATATTTTCAGATCCGACATTATTGATAGGGCGTGACGAAATTAGCTTTTAATGGAGAGAAACATTGGAAAAGTTGCCCAGAAAGTTGGTGAATTTGGGCAAAACCGAAAGTGTTTTTTTTTTTTTATTGAATTTTTGTATGAACTAACAACAGTTGCGACACAATGTCGTTATCCGACTTCCACACGGACGGAGTCGCGAACACAGCTAGTACTATAATAGTAATTATTGTTTAATATTGTTCTACGTTATACAACAAACACTCTATTAATATTATTGTGTCCAAATCGTCCTCAAATGAGGACTGGGGATTTCAACCAAAGTGTCAATCAGTACCAGTTGTTTATCGATAGTTATCCAGTTGTTACCACTCTATAAACCATATATTAATCCTAAAGTCGCTTCTAGCGGTTTCTAAAAGCTCTGGGGCACTAAAATTGTGTGAAACTAAAGCATTTAATTCTGTGACTGAATAATTTTTACAACACTAGATATTTCAGTCTTTACTCTTTAAATAAAGTTGTCATTACATTACAAAAACTCAGAACTCATCTTTTCTAAAAAAAATGTATTACTAAATGCTTAACCAGACAAGCAAATAATATATTTTTACGAGCACGTAGAACAAACCACGGTAAAAAGTTAATAATTTAAACAGGAGCACAATTTTACAATAAATTACCAAAAATATCAAAGACATCAATTCACTAACTTCATTAAAAAATCACTGAACATTTTGAGGGATTTTTCGTTTTTTTTTTACCTTTTAAAGTTATTCAAATACCTACTGTTATTTTAATTTATACGTGTACAGCATTTGTTTTTTTCAATAAGTGAATGTAGGTATTGTATTCTTCTGAGAACTAAAGGAGGACCGAACAAATTGGTCTACATGACCAATAAAAACAAGAAATATATCATTGGATAGATATTTTAATATACTGCAAAAACTACTAACAAACATTGCCATAACTTTTTTCACAAAGCGATTTGAAATGAGCCGCCATAGTAATTATTGCAGTATATTAAAATACCTACCAATTCCTAGACCAGCTTCCATAAATTTTTGGCAATTGTCCTTTCTTTAACCATAAATGCAACATATATTGTTACGTATTCTAACTCCAACTGTTTAGTATACCGCTTGACTGTATTCAACAATACAATTGCTATATTGGTTCACCCGTACTGTTCGATACTGAGACCCAATGTTTATAATTACCGTGGTGGCCATGTTATGCAAATTGCGCCACGGGGTGATTCGCATAGCAATCAGATGCAATATAGTTTCAAGTGCGTACTGGTCGCCTGGCTCTGGCTTGGCTGTGTTCCGCATATAGACGACCGAGTTTAAAAATAAAATTGCGTGTTTACATTAGTTGAAGTGTACAGAATAGATTTTATTTAGTTTGTAAAATGCTCAGATTAATTTAAGGAATTTTCATTAGCTTGTTAACTTTGAATGCGGACTTGAACATTGAACGTTCGTGGGAATATTGCCATACTTGGCAATCGAAAAGGTTTTCGTAGATCGTAGTGATAGTACCGTAGAACGGGGTTACTTTGATCAATTTTTTGAGCTTCATGTGTTTGTATCTTATTTATTTTCGCTTTTAGCTGCTACATCAAAAATATTTTATATAGACTGAATTAACTAAGATATATAAAATCACATAGACTAGATAAAAAAAAACGACAGAGCATAGTTTTCGATAAAAAGGAGAAATTTCCTTATCAAAGTCGGACCGTAGGCTTTTACTTTGATAATCCCTGTTTTATCATTCAGTGTCAAAGTAGCCCCAATTAAGACTCGAATAATCATCATAATCGTATTTTGTATCTTCGCCATCTAACTTCGCAGACACCTCTATACCGTATGGTAAAATAGGAAAACTGACAATGTTGCATTACAGTTAAATTAAAATGCATAAGTTCCATTTTTACAGAGATATATGACCAAATGCATTATTTTTAGTAACTATCAATGTCGCCCCTTGATTTATCAAAGTAACCCCAATCGCTGGTACCTAGAAAAAGAGATGCTTTGGCTTATTCTTTACCGGAAACCTAACTAACTAAAACAATTTAGAGTTATTATTACTATAAATGTGTAGTCCGCTAACTCGCACAAAGCTAGCGTGCTGGACTAAGGCCAAAAACCTTCTCATTCTAAGAAGAGGCCCGTGCCTAGCAGTGGGACTGTTATGGATTGATTATTATAGTATATAACATTACGCCTGTATTCGCCGAAGGGTTGGGCAGAGCTTTACATACACCCTCATTTCGCCGTTATATATTTAAGTCCCATGTAAAAGGGTGCAAGCCGATTCCAGATTCCGGGCTGCTTCCGTGAAATTCCACTCGGAGAAATCCAATAACACTTTGCCCGACCTGGGGATCAAACCCAGTACCTCACGCTCAGCAGTCACGCTTGCAACCACTAGAGCAACGAAGCAGTAACTAAAACAATTTAGAAATATTTTCTGCTCTCTGTTTTTTAAGCCATCCTATTGGTATTTTGTAACTCATTAACTTTTTTGACCAGTGCTAATAATATTTAGGATACACCTAAATATTATTAGCACTGGTCAAAAAAGGTAAAAGGTATAGGTACGTAAAGATACAAAAAAAGAACCCTGTTCTCTATATTTCGGCCTGTAAAAAGTCAAAAGTCTGCACAGCGGTGTATATTCACAGGCGAAAATCGAGCTGTTGGCCCGGTTCCTAAAAAGACAGCTCTTGTAAAGAGCAGTACGTACTGTCATTACTAACAGCCGCCGTCAATTTGCACGCTGGGTCGAGCATTACACCGTCTATACTCGAATCCAGGAGATTTTGAACTAAAAGGCTGCCTATTGATTTTATCTAGAGTTGAAATTCGACTCTGGAAAAAGCTCCTCCCTTTAGTAGTAGATTTTTGACGCTTTAAATACAGGAATGTCTTGGTCCCTGGAGGTTACAGACCCGCTTGGTAAGCACCGGGCTACGGGCTCAAACCCAGCCATGTACCAATGTAACTTTTTCAATGTCGTATTTCTAAGTTATCTGAAACGCCACAGATATCGGGTAATGGAAAATATCGGGAGGAAATCTGGATGGCTTGGCTCTTGACCGGCTGGCAATTTGAGACCATCTCAAATCGGAAGCCCGCAGAGAGCGTGGTTATCAATGCTTATTCCTTCTCTGTATGAGAAGAGACCTTTATCTAAATTTAAAATGTCACTTACGGGATATCTTCCGTGATTATTTATTGGTTTGAGTTCCCGATATTTCGACGCTGTTGCAAGCGCCATGATCGCGGGTTGACTGGAGATTGCGGGTGGATGAAAATAAATTGTTAGGAGCAGACAAATCTGTCTACCCTCTTTCTTTGTCTCTTGCTACGCGCACTACTGGAACTCTGGAACTGGAAATGATGGAGCAGTAAGACCAGAGAAGAAACGAGCCACCAGATCTACAGTGGAGCGCCAAACAACTTTCTTGCCATATCTGAGAGGAGTAACGGACAAGATAGGTCGTTTATTGAGTAAATACTCGATAAAGACCGTGTTTACTCCTCATAGGAAAATTGCACAAAGTCTGCGTTCCCCTAAGGATATACTCCCATATGAACATCCTGGGGTTTATAAAATTGATTGCAGCTGTGGCAGCTCATACATAGGTCAGACGAAGCGAACTGTCTCATGCCGCATCAAGGAGCACATCAAGGCTGTCAAAAACAATGATGAGCAAAAATCTGCCATAGCTGAACATCTGCTGCAGTCAGGGCCCAATCACTGGATTGAATTTCACAAGCCGAGTATTTTGTCCACGGACAAACATTACATACCAAGGCTGACAAGAGAAGCAATTGAAATAAGAAAACACAAGAATTTCAATCGAGAGGATGGCTTCAAATTGTCAAGTACGTGGAATCCAGTTATGAACATGCTCATAAATGGCAGCCGGCATCGTTATAAAGACTCCAAAAAACTTGTTGATACTGTGAGTGTGTTTTGCCGTGACTTAGTGTCGAGTTCCAGTAGTGCGCGTAGCAAGAGACAAAGAAAGAGGGTAGACAGATTTGTCTGCTCCTAACAATTTATTTTCATCCACCCGCAATCTCCAGTCAACCCGCGATCATGGCGCTTGCAACAGCGTCGAAATATCGGGAACTCAAACCAATAAATAATCACGGAAGATATCCCGTAAGTGACATTTTAAATTTAGAGACAAACCGTGAAAGCTTAAAACAGAGACCTTTATCCTCCAGTGGAACAGTTGCAGTCTCATTTATTTATTTACTTACAGTGAATTTCACAGACATTCATAGTGATGCATTAAATAATTAAAGCCTTAAGTGGAGAAAGGTGTTAACTAGCAAATAGTACAAATGCAGGTAAGGCATTTAAAAATAGTCAATATTTAAATCAATTTATCAACTGAAGCCCAAAGTTTTGAGTGAAAATGAAATGAATGAATGAAGAATGCTCATTAAAACTTTGAGCTTTATTGATAAATTGATTTAAATATTTACAATTTTAAAATGCCCTACTACATTTGTACTACTCGTATTTGCTATTTAACACCTTTGTCCTCTTAACGCTTCATTTCTGATCGTGCATCTTGTCGCTGAAAAACGTGGTTCTAGAGACTTATCGGTTACACTTTGGGGAGTGTGCGATGGAACTGCACAATTTGATTCCGCCTGGCCCTTTCCATCATCGGACTACCAGACATACGGCAATGCGCCATCGGTACATGGTGGACATCCCACCCATACGTACAAAGTGTTTTGCGAACACATTGTTCGCACAGCTAAGGAGTGGAATTCCCTGCCGGAGTCTGTGTTTCCTGATAGTTACAACCTTGGGGTCTTTAAGTCAAGAGTGAATAGGTTACTTCTAGGCAGGCGTGCTTCACTGTCGACCACATCATGGCTTACCATCAGGCGAGATAGAGGTCAAAAGCGAGACTGTAGACAAAATAAAAAAAAAACTTAAAGATGTCGCGGACAATTATCCAAATATCTCAAGCCGGTGATTTATTCTAGCGTCACTTTTCCAACTGCTCATTGTAGTGACTAATTGGTACTCTTTCTTTTTATAGACAAGACCTATTCAGCGAGGACGGAGACAGACGAAGCTCATGCATAAGCAAATCAGATTCGAGTATATAATTCCTGAATAACATATTTCGTTGAAAGCTACAGCATATTTTGTTGCAAGAAAACCAACAATAAAAAGTAGCTAAGAACATAATTAATAGTTCATACCAGGTCAAGCTATAATAAGCCTTCCGTGACGCTATAACTAATGATTTGAAATAGTAAGCTTCAAAGCAAGAAAAATAATTGGATGATTATAAACTAGTGTAGAAACACGCGATGCCTTATAGTTGAACCCTTTGATAAAAGTAATCAACTTCTTATGTAACTAATCGCTCGTTATTTGCTGCATGAATACGTAGAATGATTGGCCAGTCATTTGATTAATTGAGTGTTCTACTCTTTACTTAATTCATCTATGATCAATAAGTTGTAGTGGTGTAAGGATAGTGGATGTGCAATGGCTCGTCCTCACCTCGCGTCACATGTTGCACACATATACACATACACAAACCTACTCAAGCACCTACAAACACACACTCATACTCACACACTCACACAAATATTGTATGTTTTATCTAATAATATTGGTATGGAAGAGCGGAGTCTCCCAACACAGGCATTACTTGCTTAAAGGGAGGCTCCAATCACTAAGTTGTTTTTGTAAATATTGTTGGAGAAATAAATGATGTTTAATTTGATTTGAACTATAACCGGCTATGTAGTTGGCTAAGGGTGGGCAAACTTTTTTATCAGGGGCCAAAAAAACGTAAGAAATGTTGCAAGAGGACTGTATTACTGAACTTCGAAGTTTAAAATACCGATATACTGTATTCATAACGTTTAAAAGTACGAATTACGTGAGTTAGAAGGTACGCTACTACGAATTACTTTATTGAGAATGTTCATCATTCCGATGTACGGGACTCCGAAAACTTACTATTACGAATTACTAAATTTCGAATGTTCATCATCGAGATTCTGAGAGAGTATTTCGCTTTTATGTGTACAGATGTAACGATAACTTAATTAAAGTTAGTTAAATGTTAAGTTCAGTTCATGTTAATTTTGTGTAACTAGCTAGGTACTAACTTGCTAGGGTTGCGGAATTTTTTCGAAAGAGTTACCGCGGCCCTGGAACGCAAAGGGCATTAGGAGGAACACGGATGGATATTAGTCAGTAAGAGTCTGACGTAGTCGGAAGAAGTCAATTGAAGATTTAGCAACGTAAAAAAAGCTATTTATGTGTACAATTTTATGATTACAAATGAACTATAACAGTGAATGGCTACAGAAATTAAAAATCTTAATCTAAATAGTTAATAGTATTTTCATAAATTTCAAATATGCCAAAATACCTAAATACTCTCTCAGAATCTCGATGATGAACATTCGAAATTTAGTAATTCGTAATAGTAAGCTTTCGGAGTTCCGTACATCGCGATGATGAACATTCTCAATGACGTAATTCGTAATAGTACCTAAACTTTCGGAGTCCCGTACATCGGGATGATGAACATTCTCAATAAAGTAATTCGTAGTAGCGTACCTTCTAACTCACGGAATTCGTACTTTTAATCTTTATGAATACAGTACATCGGTATTTTAAACTTCGAAGTTCAGTAATACAGTCTTTCCGAGGGCCACACACTCTTGCTCTAAAAGGGAGGGGGCGGTCTGGATTCAAACCCTTGGCGGGCCGGAACTGGCCCGCGCGCCGTTGTTTTCCGATCCCTGGCCTAAACCCTTCTCATTCTGAAAAGTAATGGACTGATTATGCTTCTATGATTATGCAATAACAACAAAAGCTTTTCATGCTAATTGTTCTTCTATCGTGTCGGCACGAGCTATACGAGAATAGCTCATGCCGTGGTTAAAAGATTAGCCATCAGCAAGGTTGGTCGCAATGCTGACTGCCCAGGATGCACCGGACGTACATAAGTATTGTCACTCGTAGAGGCTTTTTTCATGCACTCCATGCCAATTGTTGAAAAGGAAGTAACAGTGAAATAAAACAATTTCTCGATTTGAAACTGACTAAATTCTAAATGTGCGTCCTGAGTGACGGCGCACCGCGCAGGCGGAATGAATGGCGCATGAAGTAAATGTTCGAAACGTTTGAATTTTGATTTTGATTATTAAATCCAAAGTAAAATAAACGAAACACGCGCGTACGCGTCAACTTTCCCGCGTGCATTAAGGACAGGTATCGACGGTAAAGCCGTTCCGCAATCCGCAATATGCCCGTGCGCCGTCACTCAGGACACACACTAAGTAGTTACTAACTAATCTGCTGAATCAATTCATGCATAAACCGGGTGGTGCCCATTTGTTCTATGGAACATGACGTCAAAGGACAAAATGAGTCTATTTTTTACTTATTTGTTTTATAGAACTGCATACTAGCATTGCATATTACTTCACTTTTCAGTGACGTCATGGAACAAAATGGGAATCGTATATTTTTTTCCAAATTGTTCTACAAGTTGGATACAAAGATCTGGCAATTTGTAAGTGACATCTACGTTGATAAAATAAATATTTACGAGTAGATGTAATAAAAAATAAATAATCATGTTCCGTAGAACAAATAGGAATTAAAATATCATATATTCTATGGAATAAAAAGAGAAATAAATGTCTCATTTTGTCCGATGACGTCATGTTCCATAGAAAAAATGGGAACTACTGCATAAACCCCTCTACATGGAAGTCATAATTATCAGTTAATCGATTTTACAAAGTTCAATCAATCAATCAACTCAACCAACGTATGCATTCGCGGTCTCCACTCAAGGATTCACGCTCCAATGACCATCGGTGCTTCAATATTAATTAGCAGCTCACTGCCACTTCAGTTCTTAAATAAAACTTACAAATATACCCTACTAAAAATACTATTTAGCATTGGAACATCTGTGCTACCTAGCCTTTTCCCAACTATGTTGGGGTCAACTTCCAGTCTAACCAGATGCAACTGAATACCAGTATTTTAACAAGGAGCGACCTCTGCAACCCAATTATTGGGTAATGACGATATCTTAACCGCTAGCGGCCCGACCGATGAACCGGTTCGTCAGTGCCATTGTTTATCTATTGTCTATAATTATAGTACTTGAGACTTTAACATTAGACCGATTGTCAGAACTTCGGGCTTACCTGACTACTTGTAACGACTCTCATCGTTTTTGTATTATAACTTTCGTGAGACCGTTCATATTTATGATTAGTTACGGTTTACTCACGTGCATTTTTTGGGATTGCCCGACTAGTTTCAGACCCAAACAGACCCCTTATTCATGAGCTGATCACGCGGCGAGGTCGCGAGAGTTAGGCCTCTTGTTCACGGCAAGGTTTCTTAACCGTACGGCGTATTAGCCGCGCCGTAGAAAAATCGTGTGAGCTTGTACACGACACGGCAAACCACCAGCCGAAACTTATTTATATCCATTTTGTAACACAAAATCAGCGTTGGAAAGCTGTCATGCAATAATTGCCCGTTGCGAAAACGTCCGGTGCCGTTAACAAACGCAAAAGAGGAGTAGCCACAGTGCATACGGCGACGCAGGCGTGCCATTGGGCCGCCGTATCCGTCAATAAACTTCTATAGTAGTCCATACAACACTGATGACCGTGCCTACACACGGCTAATTAACCGTAGGTTTTTACGGCGAAAAAACGTGTGTGGCTTTACACTCTCATAGTTATTCGTATGACACCCGGCAACGACAATTTGCTATCAACGTACTCTTCGCGGCATGGAGGCACGGAGGATCGCGCCTCGATGTGTAACGAACAGTCACCCATCAACGAACGGACCGCGGTAAGAGCAGCTTAACCTTGCAAATCACATGATTCGCGCAGTTAAGAATTAGGTATGATCCCCTTAAGCTCTGAAAATCTGAATTAGTTAACGAAAGAATAATAGGAACAAAATTCCACATTCCAACTTTATTTTATCCGGTGGAGAACATAACGTGAACAAATCCGCTCGCAAAGCTCACCCACATACTTCTCAATTCAGTTTGAGCATTATGAAACTAGTGAAACAAGCAACGTGTTAAAAATGCATGTAAAACCCCTACTCCGTCGGAAAAATTACATTCTGGGCCAACTATTTTTCATGGAGTTGAGCGAATCGTACAATCGTACGTTAGTGTGCAGTGAAGTTATTTTCTTTTTGATCTTCTACATCTTTTTCGTGATGTTAAAAGGAGGGCTGACAACAACAACGCTGTTTAAATGGTAGGCCGAACACTCGTTACAGATATGAAAATAGTATGATGGCATAGAATATTTCATGGGCATTCGATTAGAATTAGTTTTATTTTATTCGCCAACGGGGTGATGGAGATATTCTCGTTTTTGTGGAATTGAAGCGAGCATGTACGAACCAAATGGCTATCATTTTTTATTTCCGTTGCACATCTCGAAGTAAATCAAGCAATCAACAAATTCAAATATATCTTTAATTTTTAATATTATGTTTTCATTTCTGACATAGACATATTTATTTGGTAATTGTTATATCACAAGTGACAATAATCAGATTACAATTTAATAATTCTGTATTATTTGAATTATTTTATGAAATTCACGATAAAATTAATTCGACTTTATTAAAACATTTTAAAACCAATTGAAGAGTTATTTACAAAAACAGTATAACTGGAATTTTCATCCTTTTTATTATAAGTGTTCTTATAAATAGTTTACAGTAATGTGAAGCATTTAAGATTAAAATATTACATAATTTAATTCATAACATATTCAACATTAACTTAAATTAAATTCAAATTTTTATCTTTAACATTGACAATGCTATTAAGCTTATTGTATGTATTGAAAAATTTTACGAAAAAAATTTATGCTATTTTTGTAAATAACCCTTCAATTCTTATAATCACAAGGTCGTTGCTCGATAAGCTTTTAAATACTGCGATAGATTTTAAATACGTCGACCGTCGTATTGGTATTGGGTAGTTGGTCTGTAACGGTTTGTGCCCAAAACTGCCGATGTGCTTTGTCCACAATCCACTCCAGTTCATAACTTTGTGATAATGTAGTCAAACTATCATGATAATAATCACATACAGAAAATAAAACTGCATTATTATCGTAACTAGGATTTAATTTAAATTGTGTTCAACGATTTGTAAAACCATTTCCCGCAAACCATACATTGGGTGTTAAATGGACTAAGCGTGTGGATTCAATTTGACAAAGTGATTTTGATCTATAAATACTCTTGACTTATAAGTAGAAGGATAGAGTACAAACAATAAGGAATGATTAAGTACTCATTCACACGAAGACGATTCGTTTTTTTCGACGCATGGTCTTTTTTCACGATTCGTTTTTTTCTTTTGACGGCGGCTTTTCTTTTTAAATGTCCGTGTTCACACGCATCACGAATCATGAAAAATGTCGGACACGTCTTAAATCACATATCGTCTTTTAAAAAACACGTTCGTCAAAAAACACGAACCGTGATTTTTTTGTGACGAATCCATCGTGTTTGATAGTTCATCCAAGACGAAATCACGAAACGAATGTGAGCATCATTTCGAATATTTTGTCGAATCGTGATAAAAAACGATTCCGTGTGCAATGTGAACGTCCATCCGTCAT
Source organism: Amphipyra tragopoginis (assembly GCA_905220435.1). Lineage (NCBI taxonomy): Eukaryota > Metazoa > Arthropoda > Insecta > Lepidoptera > Noctuidae > Amphipyra > Amphipyra tragopoginis. The sequence continues at coordinate 11,629,325 of HG992005.1, read as the reverse complement.
GACGTATCGTGTTTTATGACGAATCGTCAATGACGGAACCCGTGTGAATGAGCCCTTATTCGTTTCTTTAATTGAATAGAACACAATATTTTTGAGTTCTACAAAGTTCAAAAGTTTTCCGTTCATTCACTTCATGTCAGTCATAATAATCCCTATCAATATTATAAATGCAAAAGTAACTCTGTTTGTCTGTGACGCCTTCATGCCTAGACTATTGAACCTATTTTGATGAAACTTGGTGCTTAGCTATGTTATGATGTTTTTTATAAAGTATTCTTTACCCCAATTTTTTGAAAATTGGATTGAATGTTGAATATTATGATTTTGATTGCCTACTTAATACAAATTAAGTTAGATTCTGAATGAACTATATAATTACATGAAATCATGAATCAAAAAATGACTAAATAATCATACAAAAATAAATAATATTTTATAAAAGAAAATAATGTAAGAAATAGTACTGTACAAAAATCAAACCAAATTGAAATATTTAATGTAACTGTGATAAAAAATGTAAATGTATAAAAATGTATTATGTAATAAGAATTGGTATTGTAATGTACATGAAAACTGTTTTGGAATTATGTACTTATAATTAATATTTTGGAAAATAAAGGCTTTATTATTATTATTCTTTACCCGCGATGTACGTATTTACGTCACGATTTCTGATATTTTCCTATCAATAACAACAAAGTTTCACAACAAAAGCCGAAGCTTGTTGTTTAATCAGTAGCTATGACGTAGTATAGGTCAGTCACATGTCACGGCAAGATACTGTTTATACTGCGTAGCCGTCCAATAAAAGCTAAGTGTAATTACATTACTGGCGTATCCTGCATCGCACGTAAAATCGCGGCACACCGCTTTGCTTGCACATGTAGCGAATTCGGTCACACGTCTACACATAGATACCATACCACGCACGTTCTGCACAATACTGCACTCTAATTTCGTAGCATTCATGGAGTTTCGACACGCGTAGGCGCATGGCTACGTGCGTAGCAACACTACGCTAGTTACGTTTTGTTACATGACTACGCACGATGTTGAAACTTCTGCTTCTGGACACGGAACGGTTGTCAATGCACCCAATTAATCACCCCATGTGCATGCTAATAGCCTCATTTATTATTGCTAATTGTCATACCTGTAGGCTATGCCATTACCAGATATTAATATACGCGTCAATAGACATGAACAAAGAATCCAATCCCATATTGCTACATAGTTCCTAAATGGATGCTAGCTTTGTGTCCTGACGTTCAAACATTGATTAATCTAACTTATCTGACGTTTGAAAGCCTTTGTGCTATTATATCAACAATTTAAGCCCGTATCATTATTTGTTCATAACATATTATAAACAAATATATTCGAAAACGCCCGTTTGTGTGGCTAAAAATGTTAACAGATTTCTATGAATTTATTTTTATAATTAAAATGATGTTAGTTAAATTAATATGATTAAAAAATGTTGGGAAATGTCAGGGATTGCGTTAGAGAAAGAACAATGACACTTATGATTAGTTACGGTTTACTCACGTGCATTTTTCGGGATTGCCCGACTACTTTCGGACCCAAACGAAGGCCTTAATCATGAGCTGAACACACGGCGAGGTCGCGAGTCGAACCGAAAAATGCACGTGAGTAAAACGTAACTAATCATAAATATGAATATGTCTCACGAAAGTTACAATACAAAAACAATTACACTGACAGAAAAAAACTACATTTTTTTTCCTTTTTTTTCCTTACAAAATGCCAGTTTTAAACATTATTATTTTTAGCCTAATATGTAAAAATAAACTAGTATAATATAATCTTAATTCAAATTGAACTACAACTAACAAAACATCACTTCGAAATAACAATATTTCTAGATTTTATTGCCCACTTACAGAAAATAAAATAAAAGACGCAATCTCAACATTTAATTTGAGCACAATCTCAAGGTCTAAGCATGAGTCAGCACTAAACTATTGTGAACCACACCCAGAACAATAATTTACTTAATTGGGGACGCTAACAAGAAAATTCTAGAAACGGATATTAAACCTCAGCTCGTTGAAAATGAGTAAACCATTATTTTGTGCTACTCGTGCAAGAAGTTCATTACTATTGAAACTCGATTCTGGCTGCAGTACAAATACAAAGTACAAATAGAATAGAATAAAAATATTATTTGCATAGAATGTACGTAAGATGCTAACACATTATTGGCGAATCCTTGTACAGTCAGCATCTCGGTACAGTCTCATATCGGGATCAACAGACTGTTCATAATTACCTAAAAACTAAAGAAATTAAACTTTATCTCAGTGGAATAAAATACTTATCAGAATTACAGTTGTTTAGTAATGTGTTCATTCTGAAGCACCCCTTGTGTCATTGGGATATGGATTAATTTTCTTAGTTATTCAGATCATTTTGGACAGTCTGCACATGAAGCCACTACAATCTGTCAAATATCTTCAATAGATTTTCATCTTTATCGCAAAAGTATTAAGTTCAAGGTTGATTGGGAAAATTTGACGATTTCGGGTAGCTTGATGTGCTGGCGTCTGTACAATCTATCAATCTATCTTACGGCACGCAAACATTAATGAGTACAGCTAAGTCTTAAATTACATGACAGCATGATGTATATGTTACCGGCCAAACCCGATTTCAGGCCAAACTAGTTTGTCCTAGGCCAAATCGGTTCATCCTAAGTGTGTCAGGATAGACTAGCTTAGCCCAAGACAATCTAGTTTGGCATAAATACGTTAGGCTTAACCAGTTTGGCCTAGGCCGAACTGATTTTGAATTATTATTCAAGTAAACGAAGGCTTAAAATTAAAAAACATTATTGTATTCGATTGTATATGTTACCGATCAAACTGGTTAAGCCTAAAGTATTTAGGCCAAACTAGATTGTCCTGGGCTAAACTAGTATATCCTGACACGCTTAGGATGAACCGGATTGGCCTAGAACAAATTAGTTAGGCCTAAATACTTTAGGCTTAACCAGTTTGATCGGTAACATACACAATCGAATACAATAATGTTGTTAGATCTAAATCCATTGTGCATTCAGACATTACTGCCATATCAGAGAGACGTCAAGACAATGGGCAGCAGTTCAAGACTAGCCGGAACAAATTTCAAAAATACGTTAACAATCTTTTTGAGTCTTTTATATAAAACTAGCTGACCCGGCGAACTTCATACCGTACCGCCTTTTTTTTCGTGAATATTTTCGAAAATCCTGAAAGACGTGTTTTAAGGTACTATTTCGAACCGAGTTGCCAACTGCAACTGCCGACAGCACGTGCAGCGACTGCATGAAGTCGGCCGCAGCTGCACTACTAGTTTGTATGTAAATGTCTAAGTAATATGAAATGGCTTCCAAGCGCCGCTGCAGTAGCTGACGGCGACTGCACGTGCTGCTGCCGCGGCGCTTGGCCAAAAATGTATGAAAAATTAGGCAGCGCCTCTAGCGGCGAATAGTGTGACTAAAAATTTGTTTGACATTTTTGACGTGACGCAACAGTAGTAACGTAAAAACTCACACTTGGGGTACTGGTAATAACAATAATTTTATAATCTATTAAAACAATAGGGGCCAACTTTCGTTCCGACACCAATTCCTTCTCCAATAGATTGAATTTTTCAGTACCATTAAGATGAAATGTCGCTGAGCACGTTGAAACTATCCGTATCTGTCAAAATCAGCGTCGAATTAGTAGATCTCCTTAATGAGGAATCTTCTTACTTGTAACTTAATTGGTGATGCATCATTTAAGTGCCGAAGTTAAGTTGAAACTGATCCTCTTATTAGAACTGTAACATTCGGAACTTAATACTCTGTAATTAAGAGAGGATACAAACCAGCCAAATTACTTTAATTGGCAGTTTTGGTGAAAGTTGAAACTTGAAAGGCCAATTTACGAAAAATACTTAGTCTTCAGAAGTAGGTATAATAGTGGGCATGTATGTGCCATCTAATCGTTTTTAAAGTTTAATTTCTAATTCTGATTCCTCTGTTGTGGGAGTCCATGTCGGTGGTATTTTATAGCGGTTTTATGATCTCGACATATTAGGAGGGATCTATGAGGCTCTCGTGGTCACGAAAAGTGAACTGTGCCTCGAAAATAAATAAATTTATCTTTTAATTGTTAGGTAGGCTTAGGGTGATAGAATAGAATAAAATAAACTTTATTGTACACCAAAATTGTAACACAGCTTTACAATCCTAACTACTTCCAAACTAATATTATAAATGCGAAAGTAAGTTTGTTACCTTTTCACACCTAAACCACTGAACCGATCATCCTGAAATTTTGCATATACGTTGTCAGATGTACAGAAACGGACATAGGGTACATTTCATCCCGAGAAAAAGTACTGTTCCCGAAGAAAATAACAATAACTATAATAGATGGCGCCACGTGTCTTTCGAATCATGATTGAATTATATTATTAAAGAAACTTTAGTAGAGTGTTCAGAGTTTTTTTTAAATGATAAATTAACGCGAGCAGAGCCGCGGGCAAAAGCTAGTATCATATATTGTAGGGTACAATGGCGGTCTTATCGCTGATAGCGATATCTACCAGACAACCTTTGGATGAACAGGAAGACAATGAATAAGATAGAGGGGGTAATCCTTGGTGTACTGCTACAAAATATATACTACACACGATACGTAAACATAATAGTTACTCCGATGTTCACCAATATTAAACAACTGTTTACTTGAAAAATGTACTAGAATTTAAGATGACAATTTTTTAACCATATAATTTATGTTAAGATAATTCTTAACCAGATAATTCTTAAGACCTTGGTAACATTCTCTACTGAAATTTTGTTGTAAAGAGAAGAAGTAACTCAGCATTTTGTACAACTAATGATTGATACTTTGTTTTAATTATAGGTAGTAGTTATTGCAGTATGCTAATCAATATTTTGATTATCACTAATGATAATTAACGTGAATTATACTCGACTAAACTTTATTCGACTTTTCTTTCATTTCGATCAGTTGCTCTGATCGTGGTCACGCAAAATACGCGCTTAGACGTGGAGTTGCGTACACCAGCCCGTTTTACCTTTTTACCTGATCGTGGTCGCAAGCAGAATCAACAAAACGTCAGACGAATAAAGGTAATCATAATATTTTAAAACATGAACATCGAAAAGAATGTTGTATGTAGGTATTATAAAAGGAATACCTTTCGAATGAAACTTATATCATTCAAAAGGTACTTTGCCATTGATGTGCACAAAAAAAACATGTGTGTGCCGTTAAGGCAGGTAAAATAATGATCGAATTTCGACCAAAAGCGACCCTATAATTATCATGCAATGTGAAACTTTAAAAGTTAATTATTAATATAGTAATCAGATTACTGATACACGTGTAGGTATTTTATTTTATTAATAGATTAACTCGGCACGGGATTTGGCTTAAATAAAAATAAAATTCTTTTTTGCATTGCGATAGGGGTTCTCGTACCTGATAAAACAAAAATAAATAAACAAAAAAATGCAATAAAATTACTTTTTGTGTTAAAAAGTTCGATACATAAATGAATCAAAGCACGGTAATACAGCTGGTGGGCATGACAAGCGCAGTCAGCAAACTCGGAGCGCTAAAATGACTCATGTTCAAAAAAACCAGTTTTTTTTGTTGAATCTTAAAAAGTCCCATACAGGGTGAAAAAGGGTCACCCGTAGATCACGAGATTTGAAGGAACTATACGAATTCCGATACATTTTGTATAGGCCGAGGTAATACTTTCCATCAGGTGGACAGCAAGTCGGTTTACCATTCTATGAAAATGAAAATAAACTCAAGATAACACGTAGATACATTCAGAGGGAGGATAAAACATCAACTATGAAAATCTTATGCACTACGAACTATATAGTATTTTATTCTTACTGAATGTTTTTCAATTTCACTAAATAGGTCCTTATTAGCGATTCTCTTAATGAGTAGGTAGCACGCTAATTTTTTCACTCCATTACACTAAACGGGCTTTGCTTAGCAGACAATTCAAATATTAGACACTATAATTAAGCTTAATGAATCAGTTATCTTTTTCTTTCAGCCGTATCTTAATTTAATAAGTCTAGACAAAGACAGGCTAAAAAAGATTTTACTAAATGAAGGTAAAGTGAAAAAATGTATCTTTATTTCAAGTTTTTTGTTCTGTTTGATTCGTAGTAGAACTTTGTGGATAAATTTGAAAATTCCGTTTCTTCTTCACGGCAGAAACACTAGGAGGCGGTGCAGGGCGGGCATTTTTGGGGCCCGTCTATTGTAACATTGACGTTCAAAAAGAACTACTTCTATATTGAATAAAAGAGGTCAAAGTTTGAAAAAAAAAATAAACGTTAGTGTATCTACTTAAAATGACAGAATTCATAAAAAAATACGTTTAACCAATCAAAATAGGTTGTAATGAAGATGTTTAGTCAGAACTTGTTTAGACTAGACAAAACACGTTTCAACTGTAACATATACCTATAATGCTACGTTACGCACACATTAAACCACTTACTAATAAACGCAGAATAAAGTTATAATAAGCTACATCGAAGTATGGTTACACTGACGTTATACATGGCATAACTTTACTCAGAGTTCATTAGTAGGACTATTATTTTATTAGTAGTGTGTCTACTGAGGCATAATCTATACAGGGTTAATTGAAAAACACCAACAACCTCTTAAGATTGTACTCATCATTATGAACAACTTTTACTATGGAACCAAATCTGAAATCGCGAAAAAAAAACAGCTGTTCCCTACATTTATGTTCGCTTAGCTCGTCAAAAAGTAGGGAACAGCTGATTTTTTTTCGCGATTACAGATTTGGTCCAACAGTAAAAGTTGTTCATAATTATGAGTACAGTGACCCCTTAAGAGGTTGTTGGTGTTTTTCAATTAACCCTGTATATCTACTAATCTATACAGTGTGTAAAAGAATTCGTGTAATTCCTTCAAACCGCGTGATCAGATTAACCCAAATAAGAATTTACAAAAAAACTAAAACTAAAAAAAAATGTTCTAGTTCTGTGTCATTTTAGCGCCCCGAGTTAACTGATTGTAGAGCGATATCGCGCTAGTCGTGCCCGCCAGCTGTGTGTCGCCGTGCTGGTCATTCATTTATGCGTGGCATCGAAACATTCAATCACATAAAAAATGTTTTTTGCAAAAAGAAAACTTTTATTTATTGAAGCCTTATTAGGTGGTTTAGATACGATAACTTAATTGTAAAGCAAGAAAAAAAAGTTTTTGTTCTAGCTAAATCCCGTGCGTGATCAATCTACACAAGCAGTAAATCAATTGGTTTTAAGGAATTACACGAATTCGTGTACACCCTGTATACTAAGGCATCTATCAATCTGCCTTCAACGCTCATTGGACGCTATAAAGCAAATACTCAGGGTTCGAAGAATCCAATAACACCTTACATTAGGTATATTTAACATGACCATGCGTCCCGATTTGGGTGGGATAGTTCCGCTTTTGAGCTATTTGTCCCGTTGCCCCCAAAAACATAAAAATGTCCCGCTTTGAAAAGATCCGTGACAATTAATTCAGTATAAATCAGGCTCGAATTTATTAATCGCATCAGAAAACATTTTGATAACCAAGGATAGGTAACATCAACAAGTCATGCCAACATATCACATATTCATATCTAAAACCAAACCTAGTTATTATTTAAAAGCAAATTGCTCATCCGAAAAATATAGAACCAGACCACCAGACAACACAAAATTTGTTCCTTCGGTATTTTTTACAAATAAACTAACTAAACCTTCACTATCACTACATACACTACAAAGTCGCTACCCGCTGCTCACACCGATAATTCAGCCCTCATCAAGCTGTCTCCCCCCCCCCCCCCCTATGTCCCCGCCAGCAACGCCCTAAGCCGAGGTCCGAGTCCCAGTAGGGGTCGCCCTTAGTGCTGTTGTTGCAGGTAGTCATGATGTTAGTGTAGTACAAGTAGTTAGCTAAGGTTAAGTATTTTACTTCCCCCCCCCCCCCATTGGCTGGAGACCCTTCAGGTCCCGCCACTAACTGCCCGGTTACGTAGAAACCGTCCCCTACGACGATCTACAGCAGGCAAATAGGAAAAAAAAAAAACAAAGTTTCACGCTGTCTGTCCCTATGTATGCTTAGATCTTTAAAACTACGCAACGGATTTTGATGCGGTTTTTTTTAATAGATAAGAGTGATTCAAGAGGAAGATTTATGTGTATAATACATTGCACCCGTACGAAGCCGGGGCGGGTCGCTAGTCTACTTTCAATGTGTGCTTTATTCTTATTAAAATATTAAAATTTGCAGGCGTAAAAACCCTCTCTGAGGGTAAAAAATAATGGTCACGTTAGGTATATTACGTACCTAATCCATTGCACCCGTACGAAGCCGGGGCGGGTCGCTAGTCTACTTTCAATGTGTGCTTTATTCTTATTAAAATATTAAAATTTGCAGGCGTAAAAACCCTCTCTGAGGGTAAAAAATAATGGTCACGTTAGGTATATTACGTACCTAATCCGCTTAGAAACAGTAAGCGTCTAAACTATTCCCTTTAGTAATTTATCTTCGTTATAGAAAACGTCTTTATCCGCAGAACAAAAGAAAATAGATTCGTTCCTGAATAAAATTTATAGCAATTAAGGCAGAAGCTATTATTATATATTAGGTGTTAAAAAATTGGCTCTAAGAATTTTGTAGGGTTAATCGGTTTCGGAAATCGAACAACTTTCGTAGAATAACTTGACGAAATTCGCGTTTTTTTGCCATTATAATCAAAAAGTAATTTTATTTCAATTGTTTATACAGTATGGATCTACCTATCAGCTGTATCTAGTGCCCAAAATAAGATCAAGTCTGAATATCAAGAAGTGGCAATGTCTGATGTGAACATTAATACCAATACATGGATATTGCGTCTAACTCTATTTCTATCTAACATTTCATGAAAAGCAATATTGATATTCAGAAAAATCACATGTGGAGCCTTCCAATAGCTAGTATTTTTTAGGTAATTCTTGTGTAATTTAATTTTCGGCACACTCGTGAAGTTTTTTTACCTATAACTTTCTTTTATTGCAGAAGAAAACGGATTAGAGAGGCTGCCATCCACATATGCTTAAACACCTTATAAGAAATCTATCAAATCTGTAAAATTATTAGCCAAAAACACACTATTCGAATCAAATCTCAATTAACGAAATAACAATCAAGAACTTGTTTCCAAAAAGAGCATAACAAAACTTAGTCTTTTGTCTGGCCAAGCTAATTTAGAGTTCTGTACGTATTTGAATGGGTTCCACGTTAGTGCTGACTCAGTAATCTATAAAACAAGTAGAAAACAAAGCGGAGTCGAGGGGGAAGGGGATTATCACTTGCTATCCCATTGTACGGCGAGCTACTGAACAGCTGAAACTCAATTAAAACAGGATCTGATTTTAACTTACTTACTATAGAAATAAATAATAAGTTAAGTAAGTTTTAACTTTCTAAAAGATGACTTTACTTGTTTTAATTACTCTTTACTGTAATATTACTACACAAATCTTTAATTTTCATTGATTACAGAACATTTCATACACATACTTTTTTCATGGACTACCTCGTGGTTGCAAACGCGACTGCTAAACATGAGGTCCTGAGTTCGATCCCCAGATCGGGCAAAGTGCTATTGGGTTTTTCCGTGTGGAATTACTAACTCAGTAGCAGCCCGGATTCTAGATTTGGGCCCGGTTGATGATAATAGGCTCACCTCCTATTACATGGGACTTAAACATGACGGCAAAATGGGGGTGTACTATACACTTCTGCTCAACCCTTCTGTGAATACAGGCGTTGGGATATACACCAAAATTTTCCACATTCATACATCTTGGTGCACCGCTGATAACGCCCTCCGGTCACTTCCCGCATTAACAGGGCCTGTATACAACGTGACATCAAGAATCGCTAGAACATCACAGAGATGTACTAGATTGACATAAGCTTTTGACCGGTCAAGCGATCTTAATGTTATTTCAACACATTTAATTAGCGTATCTATTCTCTGGCAATCATCGATTATCACATTGATTGTCCAAGAAATTGAAAATGAAGTTACTCTTCTTATGTCTTTCGCAGACAAGAATTCAGTTTATCTGATCACTTGATCAATAGCCTGTGCTAAACCACTGAAACCACAGATATAGATGTGGAATCGGGATGCGAAATAAAATGAAAATGTCGAATACAGAAGCTATATTTTCAAATTATACAAGATTGTCGGAAAAGGAGTACTAATCGGCAGGCTACATAAATACGAAGATGACTGTTTAAACCAAATGTTAAAATTTCAAAATTCAATCAATTTTTATTTACATGCAAAATTATTTTTATTTAAGTTTTTTCGAAACTTCTTCAACCCTGCTTTAGTTATGAATTAAGAAAATTGAGCTTCCAATTCATGACCCGACATATGAACTAAAATGTAAACAGCTAATCATATCTGAGGATAGATAGATTTTAGCGTATTTTTTGTAAAACTTGAGCAGTTCTTTAACTATTGACTTTTGGGAAAAGTTGTAAAACAAAAATTAGTAATTATTATTAGCACTTTAACACTCTTTCGGATTAATACCCCTTTCCGACTAACCTTGTAAATATGGGATCGGTATAAGAAATAAAATGAAAGTCTCGAATACAGAAGCTATATTTTCAAATTATATAAACCTTAGGAAGACTTAAATAAATCATATCCGTCGTACTTCTTTAACAGAGAAACGTTTCGTGATATTATTTTTTCTCTTCTTCTCCCTTTCACGCTCATACACCTCTTACTTGCACCTGTACATACGTTCCATTCTATGCATAATTTACTCATTCCACATAGATTTGTAAAGATACCGCACGTTTGTTGTCATATAGGCATATCACATTGTTTGTTCCAACTACCCTCGTAACGAGTGCAATTTCTGATGGAAATTGAATAGTGCGCTCGCCGTTTTCGCAGTGAAAGGTCTGAGACACACATTACTGTAACCATTCGCGCTTGCAGAAACGGATACGATCGAGAAGGAACTGAGTTAGCAGCATAAGAGCATTTCTCCTACCGAAGGCACGCAGAGAAGGTCAATTTGTGTTATGTGTTCAACTCCACGGTATAAATAAGGGGTTATATACTACGTCACGATCAGTGCTGCCATTGGTTAACATCTTCAATACGATTGAGGAGATTTTTAATTCATCATCATCATCATCATTCAGCCGAAAGACGTCCACTGCTGGACATAGGCTTCCCCCAAAAGGGGGGGTTTGCCGTAATCGCCACGCTTGGCAGGCGGGGTGGCGATCGCAGTGTGGTTGTTAAAGTACCTACTCAGAGAACGCTGCTGCCCATCCTCTAGTGAATCCCTTAGTCGCCTTTTACGACACCCACGGGAAGAGATGGGGTAATGATATTCTTTAAGTCCGGCACTACACGGGATTTTTAATTCGTAATGAATATAAAATAAATTGCTAACTAGCCTTTTTGGTATTTCAGTTAAAAAAGAAAACTGTTTATAATTACTAGTTCAAAATTGCTTCTATATAAAACCGAGTAAATGTAAAAATGCATTTTCTCGGATAGTTTATTTACACATAGTGGCAACACCCACAGCGAATGCCGTAGTCTTGGGCCAATCAAATGAGCTAGCTGTCACGGGAAGAAAATACCGCGTAGCAAATATCAACATCATATCAAATCAATCATAACAACAACAAATATTCAACTCTATATTTGATATGGTATGTCTACACCAGTGCGCTTTCATGTTCATCTTGCGCTTTCAACTTTCAATTCCTCTTGCGTCAAGCGCATGCAATATTGATTGCCATAAGACGCATGCAGCTTATCGTCTACACCGGTGCGCATCATTCAGTCGTCAGTCGACATACAATAGACGGATTTGCGTGCGCTAGGGGCATGCGCTTTTGTCGAACTAGTATTAAGGTATGCTCTATGGCGCTTCACGCATGCTTCAGACGAAGACGCAAGATGAACATGAAAGCACACTGGCACTGGTGTGGACATAGCTATAGGTATAGTAATTATTATTGTCATCGGTCTTCTTTTGTTTGAAAACAAATCAATCATGTCTTGCCTAAACTGTAATTGTATCAAGTCTTGAATAAGAAAAGAGTCCATCACACGTTACGCAATTTGTTCTTCTAGACAAACTTTCACTTGTCATGTAATACAAATCTATCAAGCTCCCAGTCAGGTTTCTAAAATGAACACGTTAGTGAAACATTGTTCCTTTATGTATTTCTTTTATGTATCGTGCGTTGAATATGTATGGGCGTAAGTTCTTGTTTACCCCTTTATATTGTAAAGAAAGTCTCAATAGGACTTAAGGTAACCTAGTTTTAATTACCTTTACGTAAATATGTAGTATTTGTCCAAGTTTTTAAGCTTATTTAACTTTGTATAATATTTTCCCAAGTGGTTCTCAGGTTCGACTTGAAGCCGCAGAACACTATTAAGGATTTATTTAAAAAAATAAAATTACATGTAGTGAGTGACGCACCGCCTCACCTCTAATGTCTTATAAATATAAGGTTAGCGTGTAAGTTGATTCATTATAATAAAGGACTTGGACGTATTAACACATTTTATTAGAACACACCGGTTCCCACATTGCAACAGCACAATATTCAATCCAGAACAGACTTACTCTAAAAACAATAAAAAAGGCGCCGTTTCGTTGATGATAGATCATCCTTGTGAAAGAGTTTACTTAGTTAGTGAGTTAGAAAGCATTGCTGTGTTCAAGGGAGATGGGTACCGGTGAAATTACAGGCACGTGAGACTTTCCAACTTGTCTCTAAGGTTAGTAACGCATCAGCACTCCTCTTGGTGTTGTAGGCGTATATAAGGTTCAATCAAAATGTATGGAACAGCTGTTTTTTTATATTTCAGAGTTGGTCTCATAGTAAAAGTTGTTCATATTCATGAGTACTGTGATCTGTAAAATTTTGTACACCTATTTTGATTGGACCTTAGGTGGCGGTAACCACTAAGGGCTCCTTTTTTTTTTATCGTGGGATACTCCTCATGGATACCCTTTGCCCGGGGATGGCGAAGGGTTATGCCGGACTCTTACCGGCTAAAAACCCACGGTGTTCCTTCTCCTGACCCTTGGCTGGGGTCGCGGGATTCGCAGCTGCATGCACCGCGACCAACCACTAAGGGCTCCTACACACAATGCCGCCAGCTTTGCCGCCGGCATTACCCGGCTTGCCGGCGGGTGTTTAACCACGCCGCCGGGAATAACGCCTATTGATTTACACCCGCGCGGCATAACCCGGCGGCAAAGCCGGCAGCATGTGTGTAGATGCATTTAGGTACCATCAGGTGGGCCGTCAGCTAGTTTGCGAACCTATTACATTATAAAAATAAGGTCTGTTGTGTGTTTTTACACTCTTACTTATGATGGTTAAGGTTGTTTAATGCTTAGTACACCCACATAATATATCAATTAAAATTTTAATATTTAACATAATTAGAATTAAAAAAAAAAAAAAAATGTATTAGAGATCAAAATTATCACAATGTTAGTAATTAATTACAAAACTCTTAAAGCCTATCCTGCAAATATTCAGATACACTGTAATAGGCTTTTTCTATTAAAAACTTTTTTAACTTGTTTTTGAATACGACAGGTGAGGATTAATTGCTTGGGATTATTTATAGTTATTTGCTGGTATTACTAACAGAATAGGCCTAAAGTGATACTTTAGATGTTTCGGATATTAAAAGCTTCGTTTTTTTTCGTTCATTGGTTCGTAAAACTTTTCAAATAAATCACAACACAATAATTCAGAAAGGTGTAAACATATTTGACAACTCGCACAGTATGCTTCCGTATTTGTGTTCCCCATACAAAAATATACAGTGTAAACATTTACCTATCCATCGACAACAAGTCACACATGACAGCAATGCCAGCGATAAATCAAACACAACAATATGTTAGCAATAGATTGTATGTATAGGATATCCTATTGACGATCCAAATTCCGCTTACTGAGTGTGGGTTGTCTGTTAAGTTCCTGCTTCAGAGCAGATTATATTCTTCATGTTTCTAGGTATGATCTATTTAAAAGGTTAGTCGCAAAGGGTAAGTATCACTGATGTCTGTTATAAATTTAATCCTTAGGGGTCATATCGACTGCCCTGTGCTCCACGGCCTTTTCTGTCGACTGTTTGTGCCCGACAAATACATCGGACACCATCAAAGCCGTCGGCACAATCTATTTGCGCAACCTTCAGCCAAAACTGTCGCCAGAGCTGAATCCCCTGTGTGTCTTACTCTAAGGATGCTCAATGCCCGCCTGGCTGCCAACCCTGAATGTGATGTGTTCGCCGATAAATAGAGTGACATTGTGCGTGTATGTCTGATGTTCTGTGAGAGACAGTATGCGAGGGTGTCCACTATCCCATGTTAGTCTTAAGTATTTTGTTTATGACACAATTGACGACATTACATACCTATCTGTATTTTTCTACGTTCCATGTTACTTGTTTCTATGTTAATTATTGTAATTGGTGTTCACCGTTTTAATTAACTATAACTAAATAAATAAAGCAAGTATTAAAATTTCAAAATTCGATAATTTTTGTTTCCATGCAAAATGATTTTTATTTTAGTTTTTTCTAAAATTCTTCATTTCTGCTTTAGTTACAAATTCAGAAAATGGAGCTTCTAATCCGTGATCACATATGACCTTAAATATAAACACAGCTGATCATAGCTGGTGATAGATAGATTTTAGCGTGTTTTTTTTTTTGAGATCTTTGATCTCCTATTTCTCTTAAACTATTGACTTTTGGAAAAAGTTGTAGAACAAAAGTTATTCATTATTATGGGTACTTAAACACTCTTTCGGATTACTATCCCCTATCCGACTAACCTTGTATTAGCCAAATGTTTATTTATATTCTGGGTATTTGTACTTAATTATACAACGTCACAGGACCCAAGAACGACATAGGAAAACCTAGTATGGATCTATATGGCTTCGAGAAGCTTCGCCCAGAGAGCCATAGAGCGATACTGGCTTGTCTTAATATTACAGGATCGTGTACGTAACACTTACTATATTATGTATACATGGATATATACTGGGTGTAAGGGACGGTGTACCAAAAATAGAAACAGCGAATTACGCCTATTATTCTAAATTGAAAAGTGGAAATTTTTGTCGAAATCTTTCAAATTCAATCCTAACTTTAATATTATAAATGCGAAAGTAAGTTTGTTTGTTTGTTACCTTTTCACGCCTAAACCACTGAACCGATCATCCTGAAATTTTGCATATACGTAGTCAGGTGTACAGAAACGGACATAAGGTACCTTTCATCCCGAAAAAAAGTACTGTTCACGAGGAAAACAACAATAACGTTCATAGATGGTGCCACGTGTCTTTCGAATCATGATTCAATTACATTATCATAGAAACTTTAGTAGTGTGCTAAGAATTGTTTTAACGCGAGCGAAGCCGCAGGCAATAGCTAGTAGAAATATATATACAAATAAAATATCTAGCTTTGTTCCGCCAAAAATTTATCCGCAATATTTTATTGTATTTCAAAAGTTAAATAAACTGCATGTTAAGGGCCAGTTACCGAAATTAAACAGTCAATTCAGACCATCATATTGAATTGAAAACGCTTTCAATAAAAACAAACATTTTATTTCTGCAAAATGAGGTTAACCCTAATAAAATAAGTTTATCAGAGAAATACAAAACGAAAAAATAAATACGAAAAATCGGAACATTCCAAATCAAATTTCCACGTATTTTCAATTTGAAATATAGGGTTGAATTCGCTATTTCACTTTTCGGTACACCGTGTCCTTTATGGTGCTCCCACACTGGTGTTACAAAATGTTTACTAACATTAGTAAACATTTTATAAAGAAACATAAATAAAAAAAATGTATTAAAATATTATCTAAAATCTATTAATAGATAGATTAAATTTATTACTATCCGATATTTTTATCTTTTTCTTACATTTTTAGTCAATGTATTAATGTTAGAAAATGTTTGTAAACATTTTGTAACACCAGTGTGGGAGCACCATTACACCCAGTAGATTCGACGTCGTACGAAAGTACAAGACGTCGTGCGTATCAAGATAAAGAACCTAAAATGGTTGTGGGCGGGACACGTTACAATGAGAGATGATGACAGGGTGGAACAAAGCCGTATCTGAGTGGTATCATATAACAGGAAAATGTAGTTTGGGAGAGGGTTGGTAGGTAAGCGAAAAGAAGCTTATACCCGTCAGTGGCTGTTACTACGTACCTACGAGCTCATATACACACTGGTGGATATATCAACGGTACATGACGATGATAAGTAGCTTTTCCAATCAAAACGCAACTCAATTTTAAGCAGCCGTTAATTTCATGTCGTCACTCTCATTTTGCCTTAAAGTGACAAAGACAGCACGAGAAGTAACAGCAAATTAAACTTGAGTAACGTTTGAATATTTGGCCATTTGGCTCGTATTAGTAAACAGATATTGTTTGAGATCTCCTAAGAGCGTTCGTCCACCGCCGCCGTCACCGAGAAACGAGATTATTTCGGACCGAGTTCGGAACGACCGACGTGACGGCGATCGTATGTCCACCGCGACAGATCTCGGTGGTTCCCAACATAAGACAAAAATCCGAACACCAGCGCCGCCAATCTCGGATGTAGTGGACAAGAGCAGACGCGTTTTGTATTTGCCGTAATTTCGGTCCGTCACGATCTCGGTGGAGTTCTAGCGGTAGCGCCGATTTACTGAAAATCTCGGTGGCCGAGATGACGGCTCTCGGATGACGGACGTGCGGTGGACACGCGGTCATAGTAATGTATGTATGCCTACTTCGGCAACGTCATCTCGTTCTCGGTGACGGCGGCGGTGGACAAATGTTCTATGTGTTATTTTTATACGATAGGAAAAAAAACTAAAAAAAAAATGTTCAAAAATTCGTCTCTTTGGCAGCCTAGTGCCTTTTGAGTGCTTGCTCCCAGGCCGCTATGATTTCAATTTCAATTTCTTTATTGCATTCCATAATGTCAAATACAGATGGTAGGCTTAAGATTATAGGATCAATTATGGACCCTGTCGGGCACAGCATAGTGTAGTAGAAGAGAGGAAGAGCACTTATTTGTTTAATAACAATTTAATATTAAATTTTTATTCATTGTTTCTAGATATTTAACTGCAATTCGATATTTTATTTATTTAGAGATTATCTATTTCTTTTTTATTATTTTGACTAAATGTTTTGTTTATTTTTTTTTTGCACTATTACTAGTATTTGTTAATTGTACGTACTTAATTATTTACTATTTTTATGTACCTATTTATTAATTTATTATATATTTAATTTATTGCACTATTCATTATTTATTTATTTTTATTAAATTAATTGTAATTTAAATTATTGCACCAATTATCATAAAATATTCAGTTGTTATTATAATAGCCATTGTTATAAAATATAATGAAGTCTATATTTAACACTATAATAAATTAAATATTTTAGGTTTTATATTATTACTTTATTTTATTGAATTATGTATGTTTATTCGGTTTATTTGTGTATAAGCATCGTTTAAGTTATATTTTTATCATTTAAATATTCATTAATTGTGTAATAAGCTTTTTTGACAAGTATTTGTTTAAGTTTGTTTATAAATTTTGTATCACTTGTTTCGTTTTTTATTGAGTCTGGTAGTTTATTAAATATTTTTATTGACATTACATATGGGCTATTGGAATGTAGTGTTATACGGGAAGTAGGTAACATTAACATATTCTTATGTCTAAGAGATCGGTTTTTGTGTTTTTCTCCGCGGGTTGTGAAAAAATTAATATATTTCTTGACAAATTTGCATATTTCCAGGACATAGATGGAAGGTAGAGTGAGTATTTTATATTTTATAAATAAGGGTTTACAGCTATCTGTTTGTTCGATATTTGCAAGAATGCGAATTAATTTTTTTTGTAAAATG
The DNA here is from genome assembly GCA_905220435.1 of Amphipyra tragopoginis. Lineage (NCBI taxonomy): Eukaryota > Metazoa > Arthropoda > Insecta > Lepidoptera > Noctuidae > Amphipyra > Amphipyra tragopoginis. The sequence continues at coordinate 11,611,242 of HG992005.1, read as the reverse complement.
AAAATTGTAGGCGCATCTGTACTGTTTCCCCACATTATAATACCGTAGCTGAGCCACGCATTTGCGTAGGCGTAGTAGGTAGTTAGTGCGGTTTGTAAATCGGTAGTTTTCTTAACTTCACGGAGCGCATAGCTGAATCTTGATATTTTAGTCCTAATATTTTTAACGTGGGTCTTCCAGGAAATATGTGTGTCTATAGTGAGTCCCAATAATGTGAAATCGTTTACAACTTCAATTTTTGTGCCGTTGGTTGTAAAGTTAATTGATAATGGTGATTTTTGATAGGGATGGAAAGTCATGAGTTTGGTTTTTTTGTAATTTATCTCGAGATTGTGTTCATTCATCCATTTAATTGTTTTATTTAGTATTGAGTTAAGCTGTTCGTTAATATTACTATTGTCGTGGCATGAGGTAAGTAGGGATATATCGTCTGCAAATAGCACACACGGTTCTTCCATGATCTTGGGGAGGTCATTGATGTAGATAATAAATAGGAGACATCCAATGACACTACCCTGGGGAATTGATGCATTTATAATTTTTTTATCGGACCTGACTTGAGTTATTTGTTTTTGGTTGTAGTCGAAATGTTCTATCTCCACGTATTGCTCTCTATCTTTTAAATAAGATGTAAACCATTTATGTGTCGTTCCACGAATTCCTATTCCATATAATTTGTCTAGCAGGATTTTAAACTGTACTTTATCATACGCCTTGGTCATATCAAGGAGTATTCCTACCGCATATTTTTTATCATTTATAATATTAATAACTTGTTGTATATATTTATAAACAGCAAGGGTTGTTGACCGTTTTTTACGAAATCCATTTTGACCTTCGTCAAAGATATTATATCTTTCGCAAAAGCTGTATAACCTGTCACACATAGCCTTTTCGAAGATTTTTGAAGCAGTGGGTAACAGGGCAATAGGCCGATAGTTGTTGGGATCAGTTTTTGAGTTTTTCTTGAACATTGGTTTGACAATAGCTTTTTTTAAGTGATCAGGAAACACGCCATCTTCAAAGGATTGATTTATCAATACGCAAAAAGGCCCTGTAAGTTCATCCGCACATTCTCTAATCAGAGACGGCGGTAGTTCATCTATACCGTGACTTTTTTTGTTTTTTAAATTTTTTATGATTTTTTTGGTTTCTCGAAATTCTAATTCTCTAAGAAAGAAGGTATTCTCTGTGGGGTGGAGCACAGGCAGGCCGTGTGCCTCAGTACCAGCTGGGCGCATATTCTCTTCACCAATCGATGCAAAAAAGTTATTAAATTTATTTACTACTTCTTTGGGATCTGAAACTAAAGTATTGTTGACTTGTAATTGGATATTGTGCTTTTCTGCAAATGATTTTTTGTTAGTGCGTTCATTAATTATATTCCACATAGCTTTAACTTTGTTTTGGGACGTTTTTATTTTTTTAATGTATTGCTGTTTTTTAGATGCAATAACAGATTGTTTTAATATTTTTTCATATTTTTTATAATATTTTTTAATAATTGAATTGTCTGTCTTTAGGCATAAGATTTTTAGTAATCTTTTATTTGTGCATGATATCTTAATGCCTTTAGTTAACCAATATTTTTTGTAATGTGTTTTTAATCTAATTTTTGTTTTTGGTATAGTTTGGTTTAGTATCTCTGTTAATATGTCATTAAAAGCATTATAATTCTGATTTACATCGTTACTTTCTATTATGATGTCGCGCCAATTTATTGATTTTAATGCAGATTTGAAGGTATCTATGTTATTTTTACTGTACAGTCGTTTCTCTGTGTACCAAAGTGTTTGCTTAGGTTGTTGAGGTATTTTAAATTTTATTATTGTGCCATAATGATCTGAAAATCCCAGTTCTTCTACAAATGTATGTTGATCTTTACTATTAAAATTCGTGAAAATTAGGTCTAGGCACGTTGATGTAGTTTGTGTTACGTGTGTGGGGTGTTTTATGTGTTGTATATATTTATATTCGGACATTAGGTCTAAAAAAGTGTTTGTTTTTAAATTGTTTTTCAAGATATCTATATTAAAGTCTCCACCGAGAATTATGTTAAGTTTTGAATATTTTTTGTTTATATAGGTTAATATTTGATTTAGTTGGTTATAAAATATATCTTCTTCTCTTCTATTCCAATACATAGCTACTAATAATACATTATGATTTGGTAATTCAATCGCGCAAACTTCTAGAATATATTCGAGTGACATGCCAGTTATATCACATCTTTCTATGTAGTCTTTTCGCTTTTCTAGTATGATGCAGACGCCGCCACCTCCGCGATTTTGTCGACAGAAAGATGCTGCAACTTTGTATCCACTAAAATCAATCATGCTTAATTTATCTTGTGAGAGCCAGGTTTCAGTAATACATATAGCTTGGTATGTATGGTTTTGGTTGATAAATGCTTCCATTATGTGTTGCTTGTTATATAAACTTTGAATGTTTTGGAATAAGATTTTAAAATGTTGGTCTATGCTTTCGAAATGTGTGGGCTTCTTCGTTTTCTCGAAATGTACGGTTGTTATAGGGTTCGCTTCTTCTATTAGTATTTTTTTGTTCGTTTCTGAATGTCGATGAAAAATTTGAAGTTGTCTCGTCTTTATGATTAATAAGTTCGCCTTCAATAAACAGTTTATTATTTCGAATCACAGCTTGTTGTCCTTTATTTCGAGCGATGAGCATTTTATCTCGCAATTTTTTTCTCTCATTTCGTGCATCTTCGTCTAAGAATTCAGAGGTATAAAGTCCAGTTCCTTGGAAATATCGGCTATTTTCTATCACATATTTAGCCATTCTTTTACTCATGAGTTCAATTACTAAAGGTCTATTTCTGTTGTTGTATCGGCCAATTCTATAAGTATCCTCTATGTATCCAAATAAGTCAAGTCCCAGAAAATCCCAAAAAATAGCTCTGATTCTATCGTGTAGGTCCTGTTCAGGCTCTTTATAAATTTCGGTGAGACCGTATAGCACAATTTTCTTTACTTTAGTCTCATGTGAATATTTTACTACAGAAGGTGTTTTATGTGTTAGTTTTTTTATTTCGTTTTGCAATGTTTCAGTTTCCTCTTTCAGTTGTTCTATTCGGATGTTAATTTTTTCTATATCAGTCTTTCGTTGCTCGTTTTGTAAGGACAAAGCGTTTGTTTCTTGTTTTACGTCTTCCCTTAATTTAGATATAGCTTTATTTATTTCTGTTTGTATTATATTTTTTATCTCTAATATTATATTATGATGAGAGTTGTTTATCAGTAGACCAGAATATATACCAGATGACTTTTTTTACTGTCTGAAAAAAAATGAGTATAATAATAGGTGAACGGAGTAGAAGACCTCGTCATTTTTTTTTTCTTTTTTTTATGCAATTCATATATCTATAGATACCTACTATAGGAACTCAAATGATTCGCAGGTGTTTAGATATTATTTAATCGATTTATTTACTTCAAAATTTCTGTTTTTATTGATTTAATATGAAAATTTACATCAAATTAGTAGTATTTATTGATAGATAAATTTCATTACAGGAAGTTAAAAAAACTACGCCATGGTATTCTAATCCGTTCACCTATTATACCAATTTTTTTTCCCAGAGACGGTAAAAAAGTCATCCGTATCATATAAAGATGTTATGTTATAAAAAATAACAACATGAAACCGAAAAATGCTAACCGAGAATTTAACCTTTTATCGGTAGATCTGCTTTGGAAAATTGCCATTCCCCAGTACATTATTAAAGGCCATATGAAGCCAATTAGTAATTGAGCTCGAAAAAAATGAATCCATTGGCAATTTTCACTTTGGCTCTATCGTGCTGCCACTTTGGAAGCTAATTGGCTTGGCTATATGAAAGTGCAACTCGGTCTTTCTCTTTTGTGATAGCAAAATGCTAAAATTTCTAATATTCCGTGATTTTGCTGATGATGAGAAAATCCGTGCAAAATATTTAAGCGAGCCAGATGGCAAAACTGAAAACGCTTATAGTTTCGTTTAGTCGTTGTACAAGTCGGTTTTATTTTTATTTTTTTATTGGCTGCTGCAGGTCGTCCTAGGGGACGGTTTCTACGTAACCGGGCAGTTATTGGCGTGACCTGAAGGGTCTCCAGCCAATGGGGGGGAAGTAAAATACTTAACCTAAGCTAACTACTTGTACTACACTAACATCATGACTACCTGCAACAACAGCACTAAGGGCGACCCCTAGTGGGACTCGGACCTCGGCTTAGGGCGTTGCTGGCGGGGACATAGGGGGGGGGGGGAGACAGCTTGATGAGGGCTGAATTATCGGTGTGACTGCGGAGTCTGAACAGACGACCGGCTCTACGACGGGAGAACTCGGTGGATCGTGACCGGCGGCGGTGGGACGTCGCAACGGGCCTCGTCGGCGAGGACGGTATGCCGGACGGCGGCGGACGTTGTGTATTGTGCTGGTCGTGTATAAGTCGGTTTGTATGTCTGTGCTTTTGTATAGCTTGTACAGTACGCAACAAACTTATTGACTGCTCTGAAATTTGGCGGAATTTACGTTTTGCTGTTGCGCTGTTTTTCCCCGGACTTCAGAGCGGTCAATAAGTTTGGCGCATACTGTACGTAACAGATCAAAGAGTCCCCCTTGTTACTTTGTCTAACCTCCGTTTTCCGAATTGAGAATTCGAGATAAGCAATACTTAAGTAGTATTTGAGTACGGAGTTGTCAAAAAAATGCTTTAAAATCCGTAATTTTTTTGACAATTCCGTACTCAAATGCTACTTAAATATTGCTTATCCTAGTGTTCTTAATTCAGAAAACGGAGGTAAAAAAACGAAAAAATACTTTTTGACTAACACTTGATGAACTTTTAAATGTTTTTTTTTCGCTCAACTGCGGTGACATTTTTAAGATTATAGACTAGTTATTTACACATGGTGCACAGACTTGGTATTTGACCAACATCCAGAGGTCCAAACTCAAGGTTTATCAAAGGGCTTTGTACTTATGGAGCGCAGTATACTTGCTGTTAAATTAACAGATCGTATTCGAAACACAATATTACGCTCCAAAACTCAAATTGTTGATATGGCTCAAAAGACCGCCCATCTGAAGCTGGGCAGAGCTTGTCTGCCGTATGCCGAATGAACTGTGGACCCGCATAGCACAAGACTGGGACCCCGAGACAGCAAGACGAGGTCGCAGCACACCTCGAAGAAGATGACGGGACGAGATCGATGCCTTCCTTGACAGTTGCACAGAATTGTAACAGATAGAAGGAACGGAGGGAATCCTTTGCCTAGCAGAGGGACACGGCTGTCCCATTTCAAAACCTAGTAATGGCTTAAAACGAAATTTTACAGGAGAGTGCATAAACGTAAAATCGGTCATCCTTTGAAAAGTATTTATTTTAGGTAAAACTACGTGGTTAAAGTGACTTACTAGGTTTTAAAATGATCACGAGGCAGTGAATGGTGCACTTACTAGGTATCGATGCTTAAATATTTCTGCTTATATGTGAGTTTTCAACGCTGGTATTTTTTTATTTGCTAGGAACTTACTAGGTTAGCAAGACTATACAATAAAACGATTTTTGTAAAAAGTGTCCCTTTGTAGGTTTTGAAATCGGACAGCCGGACAGTTCAGGCTAATAAATAAAATAAAATTACAGACCCATCTTTTCATACCAAGTGATAGTTGAAATTATTATTATAATGTTTGTTACTCTAACCACGGAATCCTAAACGTGCGCCCTTAACCCACTTGACAGGACTTTCGACTTCATTTTGCCAACGTCGACATTGTTGTCTGATGGAAGTAAATGCTACGATGGATGGTTCGAATATTACTTTTACCCGTCAAGTGAAAAAAGGATCTGTAATGAAAAAAGTCTGAAGGCCACATGTAAATGAACGAATACCGACGAATTAAATTACAATTTATTGAACAAGTATAATGGTACCCACATTATTCATGTGAGGGTTACCAATGGGTTGAGCTCTGCTACTGACAAACGAGTACTAATATCGAAGTTTATGAACTGTGTGTATAGACCTATCAATTGAACTCCATCAACGATAACGACGGATCGACGAATAAGAAGAATTATAATTTATTTATTTATTAAGAATCTCCAACAAAAAATATACACAGCACACTACAAGTAATAATTTGAGCAATATCAGCCAAGTGAACTCTTCCGATAACAGGAGACCACAGCATGCACAAAAATTATTGCCTCACAAATAAGCGAACTACATATTATAGAAGTTAAAAGATTAATGAGCTGCATAGAAGCTTTTTTCCTGTCACGCGGGTTCATGCCCGCAACCGTGCCTCACCCGCATCCCTGACGCCTGTATTTCCCCTTTTTATATATGCGTTTATATGATGCGTTATGGTATGTCTACACCAGTGCGCTTTCATGTTAATCTTGCGCTTTCAACTTTCAATTCCTCTTGCGTCATGCGCATGCAATATTGATTGCCATAAGACGCATGCAGATTATCGTCTACACCGGTACGTCTCAGTCAGTCGTCAGTCGACATACAATGGACGAATTAGCGTGCGCTATGGGCATGCGCTTTTGTCGAACTAGTATTAAGGCATGCGCTATGGCGCTTCACGCATGCTTCAGACGAAGACGCAAGATGGACATGAAAGCGCACTGGTGTAGACATAGCTTTTAACACACACGAAAAGTTAAATTGCGAGCGCCACACACGCGGGCGAGGCGAGGCACGTACGCGGGCACAAACGCGCGTGACTGGCCCAAATTTTTTAAGACACTTTTTGATGTTTTTCACAGTGACAGATGTCAATGTTTTTAGTTTTTGGCAACATGTTATATTTCCTGCAAAGTATTGGCATTTACTTCATGATTCTACTAGACTACTCATCCGATCGCAATGTACTGACGGTAATTGGCTTCTTCCTAAAAAGGAAGCTAATGCGCGTAATCATCACGCATGCGAAGCATTTTACATCATAATTATTTATATGTGTGGAGGGTTCGACGTCGAACCCAACCCGCACCTCTAACTTATCGAATTTATTTGCGAATCAGGTTTTTATTATTTATTATAGGAAACCTTTTAACATCAAATGACTTCTTCCACTCTGGGAGGAGCGGAAGAGTGTCAGACTCTTACTGAGCAAAACCCATCCGTGTTCCTCCTAGTGCCCTTTGCGTTCCAGGGCCGCGACAACTCTTTCGAACAAATTCCGCAACCCTGGCAGATTATAGGAAACCTACACAGCCGATTACCTTGGTATGGGCATGTAATGAGGAGGGACGAAAAGCATGTGACTAAGATAGTGGTGAATATAAATGTTGATGGATGGAGGGGAAGAGGGAGACCAAGGAAAATATGGATGGATTGTGTGAGAGATGATATGAATGAAAAGGGGCGTCAATGATAGCGGGACGGATAATAGGGAAGAATGGAAGAAGAAAACATTTTGCGCCAACCCCAAGTAACTTGGGATAAGAGCAGGCAGAAGTAGGAGAAGATTAGGGGAAACACAACTCAGGGGACTACAAATAAATGGATCTCGATGGTGTTTGTAGTCCGTGGTGGTTGATGAAGGCCTAACCTATGTATATAAAAATGAATCCCTATTTCCCTTGGTCACGGCATCACGCGTGAGCGGCTGGGTCGATTTCGCAATTTTTTTTTTGTTGTTTTCCCAGTTGTCTGGAGAAAGTTCTTCTGAAAGAAAATTTGTACATTTAAAAAAAAAATATCTCAATATGTCCATATTCTTCATTTGTTGAATATATTAATATTATATTCAACAAATGAAGAATTATAATATTGAAAATGGTTTTAACTTTTTGTTACTATTTTGTTTTTGAAGGTAGTAGTAGGTAAGTAGTAAGTAGGAAAAAGTACATTCCCGCATACCGGGTACAGCTAGTCAATAATAAGAATTTGACGACACGTTTGGTGCAGTGGCTAAGCGATTGGCTTCTGCGCTACGGGTTGTTCGACTCCCACACGGAACAAGTATGGCCAATAGATGGTTGTTTCGGGTCTGGGCGTTTGTGTATGTGAGATTTGTGTCTGTAAACGCACCCACGATACAAGAGAAATCTTAGTGTGGGGAAACGATTTAAAAAAAAAAAACATTCTGAGATTCTTCTCGTCCGTGCCCAACAGTGGGATGGGCTGTGCTAATATTACGTAATATTTTATACACAACATTTTAAAGTTTATAATGCAATTTATTGTTCAGCCGTTTCCCTAGCAATATAACAAGAAACGAAGTCATTTCAAACAAAGGATGTTTTGCAGCCGTTTAAAGTCCAGTAAAACAAAAAGTTACAGAATTGAATTGCTAAAGTGCCTCAGTAGTGACAATAGTCCATTTCTCTTAGTAGATAGACCCTTACAACTTGGTAGAATGAACAGCTGTTGCATCCTGTTTGCTGATGTTTTTTTAAGTTTCTCGGTTAAGCATTGAAAGGACGTTATGAAGCTGTAAAGTTGTAGTTTTCAACAACGTACTTTTATGATTAAACGGACTTTTGAAGTCCCTCAGTTCGCCTTTTATTCCTTTTTATTAAATGTTTTTTTCAAACAATGTTTTATAGCTTGTTCTGTCACTGTTACTTTGAAGTATTTTTTTTGCTAATTTCAATTCCCAGTATTTAAAATAAAAAAGAATGCGAGAGCCACACTAACGCCTAACGCAATTAATTACCAAACGCATTAATTAGCACAAATCCTTTGGGATTACTGGCGTTAGGCGTTAGTGTGGGTCTGGCATTTTTTATTATTATTTAATACTGAATAAGGAAGTAGGCAATGTTATGTTAATTATCTGTTATTATTAATGTACCAGTTAATAGGTATATCGAAATTACGGTAAAACTTAGATTTGCAAGGATTCGGTCGAAATGTGGCCCAAAACCAACTAACATGAATATTTAAGAGATATAAATTCAAATATTAATCCTTAATTGCTAATTCAAGCTCTATTACTTGCCATTAACTACGAAAAGTCAAGATCCACGTGCGCATTACATTAAAACTTGTAATTAGTTCCAAAAATCTCTGCTAACATAATTACTAAAATCTCATCTAATTTCCTAGATACGCACTTAGATCATAAAGTAAATGGTTGTCGCGAACGGTAGGCAGTTTCATCGAAGTCGGTAATACCATCACGTGTGTGTAATACCCCTTAATTGTGCTTCGGTGGCCGTTACTTTTTATTGCTCCAGTAACTGTTCTTAATTTCTTTCGCTCCTACTATTTCTCCTCTACTAAGTCCAAGGATCAGGAAGACAGGAATGACCATGGCGGTGAAAGGCTCTGTAATTTATTGTTTCTCATAAAAAAGAAAGATTTATTTGCCGGTTTTTGGTGCGTACAGTAATTTTCTTTGTGGCCGGTCACATGAGTGTTATAACATCAGAATTCATATATTCGGTTATAACCGTTATTCTTGTAGAAGGATGATAATATCAGGATGATTTTATATTCGACACTTGAACTGTGGCCGATATTGGTCATCTGTTGCAAATAACGACGTACTAAATGCCTGGATTCTTTTTAGTCTACTGTTTTATGACTTTTTGAACTGTGATCGTTTAATGACTGTGAACAGATAGTAATTTTTTAAAATATTCTTTGAAAAAGTTGTTACTTTTTAAGCTTAGATCTTAGCTAAAATTTTTATTACTAAAGAACAGATCGCGACAACCTAAAATTATTTAATAATAGCACCCACAGAATATAAAAACTAAATTTTCTTCAGTGTCTCGGGTCTAACTTTTTTTAAACGAGTTAATTAAAAAAGTTTTGGGTTCAAACTTCAAACATTTAATAAATAGAACATTCGCAATTCTGCCTAAAACAATACCCCCCTTATCGTAAACGATGGTTAAAGTCGTTTAACTATAAAAAACTTAAAAAAAAACGACGTCAAAAAACAAATAAAAAGAGTAAAATAATTACCATAATATAAAATTAACAGTTTCAGAAGTCGGTGGCTTCTATTTTGTTTCAGTGTATAATTGCACCGACTTCTAAAACTATTAATTTTATACTATGGTAATTATTTCATTCTTTTTAGGTTAAATGACACGGTTACGTAATCTTTCCAGCAACTAGGTAGATATCTTTAAGAATAGGTATTAATGTAATTATCACGACGCGGCGACGGTTCCTTACAAATACATACAATCTTCTTTGTTCTTGGCGATTGTTTCTGTGATGACAATTAAAACGGAGATTGAAAGTCCTCATCAAAACTTTTGCTGAAGGGAACCACAAACCAAAACGTCATCTAAGTCTATATTTTTCGTTTTTGTTGATTTTTTCTAAGGAATTTATAAGGGACCACTTCTGAAGTATGACCTACCAAAAAAAAAGAATCATCAAAATCCATTCATAAGTGGCGGAATAATCGCGTAAAAAACAGAAAAAAAACATACGTATTGAGAACCTCCTTTTTGAAGTCGGTTAAAAATTACTTTTATGTCTATTTTGAAATCGGTTAAAAATGGCTTTTAAGTTTATTTCCATCTCTATTCATTGGCATACAAGTGACAAGGACAGGTATAATTTAATCAGTGATTAAAAATGACAATCTTTCATAAGTAAGGGGGTAAATATCTACATTAATACTGGTATTACCTTACCGTCTTATAGGTTATCAATTTCGAGCACTACATTTATAAATCAGTTTGTTCATTAACTTCTTTATATAGTATAAAACAAAGTCGCTTCCCGACGTCAGTACGCTTAGATCTTTTAAACTACGCAATGGATTTTGATGCGGTTTTCATCTTAATTTAGGTATTTTTTCCCGGAAGTTTTTAAGCTATAAAACGTACCCGAGCGAGGCCGGGACGGGTCGCTAGTACGCTTTAAAAATATAGGTCCAATTCATCATCTATAATAAATCATAACACACCACTTTAACTGGTATCATCCCTATTAAATCACGCCTCGCACATGAGTCGAGTTAAAGATGTTGATGTTTTCTTTGCTAACACAATTCCATCGGATGTCACAAGACGAGTACAAAGCCTACACGCATTCCCGAACAAACAAGGATCGTTGGAAAACATTACCCTCTTTCTTCAAGTGTAAGGCTAGGTTTACACGGCATTGTACTGCACGTTTTTTGGAATCCTTAGTAAGACATAGTTTCCTTATAGTCTGATCAAGTCCGTCCGTGCCAGTTTTTCTTTCGATACACGCATTTAAGTTTCAGATAATAGCATACCAAGTTGAAAAAGAAGGTTTGAATACATAAGATCCTGAAAATATGTACCTTAGGACGTGGTCCGACCCGCACTTTAGATTGATAAATTTTTGCAGTGCACAGCCAAATGAACAATGGCGCATAAATGTACATCGAATAAGAACCGGTTCACATGATATCGTAAAAAAATGTACCTACCTATTCGGCTCCTGACATTCGCGATTACCCACCGGACTTGTCAAGTAATGCGAATTATGAACCACCAAAACAAAAAAAGAATATTTTCAGTACTGCGTACCAAAATGCTCAAAGCGAACCAAAGAAAAAAGTTTTCCGCTTTCAATATTGGGTAGCATTTCACTATTTAGATAAAGTACAGGCACTAAGGTGCCCTAGTCTTTTATCACGTAAAAACAGAGTAAGTACTGCAAAAAAACTTGCAGCACAATGCGATGCGAACCTAGCCTAAGGCGACAGATTCACATAATACCAAGCCTTCCCGAGTGAGGTCCAATAAAATGTTATTTGCTTAATTCATACAATCCTGTGTTTAATTAAATGCCTTTTTCATACTAAATACTCACGTTCAGCTGCGTCTGCAATTTAGAATCTAATTGAACTGTCTACTAATTTGTTGCAGGAGAATATTTTAGTCGCACTTTCTAAGGCAATTTTGGACGCCATCGAGATTTATGTATAACTAAACCATTTATTTTGCAAATAAGGGCGCAAAGGGTGGATTGAATTAAATATTATGTTTTATTTTATAACAATTACGTGGTAACGTTTGTATTTTAAAAATAAAATAAAAGCTGAATAATAGAAATAAAATTGTCAAAATAAAGTTAATCTAATCAAACGTAACCAAAATCAATCATGTCAGTTGATGTGTCAAAAACAATATTCATTGCGTGGTACATAGTTGTGGAGAAGTCGGATTGTTAATACATACGTTGCTATGGAAATGGGTGCGTCTCATATCATATAAAGTTATTTGATATATTTTCATTTCAATAACGTTCACAAGATATAATAAACGTGATTTATACCAACTGTTGATATAATTTCTTTAGACAACATTATATACTCGAATACTCATTTCGTCTAATACTATTAGAAATAATGTTCATCTGATCGAAAATCATTTAATATAAAACTCTTTTGCACTAACGTTTACTCATTGGATGTTTACATGCAAGTAGGACGGAGTGACTAGATTAGGGTACCCCGACCAGTTGGGTTAGGTTAGGTTAAAACTGCGACCACTGACGCGCGAGCCGAGCGAGCGAAGCGAGCGTGCTGCGGCAGCGGCCGGCGAGCGCTACATCCAAGTTGGTTCCAGTTACTAGGTTAGGGCACCCCGACGAAATGGATTAGCTTGGGTTAGGTTAGAACTGATTTTGTTGATTTAATGTTTTTGCTCATAATAGACTAAATAAGTTTTATGTCATTTGAGTGGTATACCGAACGATTTTATATTCAATGTATGTTATGCTTATAAAAATTAGTTATTATAAAATTATATCTAAAGTTTATTATATTTACTGATCGTTAAATCAAATAAAATTATTGATTCAGTTGTTATATCATCTAAATATTAGAGATTTTGTAATTATATCATATATTACTTACCCTATGGAAATTGTTGACCTGTCAAAATCAAAGCCATTACGATTACGAGTGAGTTGCGCAATTAGAATGCTGTTTTGTGTTTGTTTAAAAATCATTAAATTAAGCCCATTCCTGAACAACGCTACGCAACTATCCAATATTTAGTCCCCACCCAGACTACCGTAATACATTTCTTCACCTACACATGCATGCATCGTACCGACATATTATGTGAAATTCATTGCGTTAGTCGCCCAGCAACTTAGCAATTTATAGGGCAGAAACGTTTATTTGTACAACGTTTGTAACCACTCCACTAGTCTGACTTTAATGTCGATTTTATCGAAACGATTGTAAAAATGATCACTCTTATGCTAAAAACGCAACAACCTTAAACGGGCACAACGACCACCAACATTAATTTAGCCAACATGATCGCCAGTGACAAGTAATCGTAGTTTCATATGTGCCTTAATGTAAAATCTGCTCCATAAAGGGTTAAATCATCGAGTATCGGATACTTCCATCGCCTTGGGTGTACGCAGCTACTAATGCTCCTCTTCGACAAACGTTACCCTTGACCCAAATATTTCAACACTACCACTCCAATAATTTGGCAATCGGTAATTTACTAACATTTATTCCTTTAAGGAAATTTAATTTTAGTAATTGCTTACTTCACTTTAAACGGTATTGGACCGAACGGTATTGGCTTTCCTTTTAAAGGACGATCGCGAGTCATAAGATGGAGCTCAATGCTTTTTGCAATGGAAAGTGCGCGGAGGCTGTTTGAATTTCAATCTTCTTAAGCCTTCAGTAGTGAATACGTAATCAATAGCGTCTATTTACTGTAATAGTTTGATTCAAATGGTTATGCTTTATTGAAATTAAGGCTTAATAATGAACGTTAGTCACGTTTTCACTCAAGCTAGGGCGCTAATTAAGATTATAAGAGAGGAGAACGAGAACTTTACACTAGGGAATTTAGAGTATTTAATCACTATAAAGGGACTATCCCTTTGCATTACTCTACATGTAAAAGTAAAGAATAGCTGTTTAAAAAAATTGCTGTGCTTACAAAAAGTCGATGTTTTCAAAGACGAAAAAACTCTAAATGCAGCAACACAAAGACCCGGAGCGGGAATCGAACCCTTAGCGCTGCAGCCAATCACTCAGCCATTCCGACACACAAGCTTTTTTTAAAAATTTGTAAGCATATCCTCTTGATTTTCATGATGATTGATGGATGAGGACTGCAATGGAACAGATTCGACAGAAGATGCCTATTTACTCTTGCATTAAAAGTTAACCGTTTAAAATTCCATACACACATCCATTATTAAAATTATCCATTTAATTTAATCGTAATATTTAAAGAATTTTATTGGTGAATCCTTTTGTGCATTTGCTTTATGAAAAATGTAGGATTTGCATGAACTGGGCCAGTCTCATCCATTGCCATTCTGCTATCTCAGATATGGTTGTATCTTTAAGGCTCCACCGGGAGCATTCGCGTGTAATGTAACAATGCAAGATTCGATTTTGAGCATTATCGCCAAGTAGTAATGCTCAAAATTCGGGGTGAGGGAGAGCCTTTAGAATATATAAAAATCCGCTTCCATTATATTTCTATACTCCACCGCACTAAAACAAAGTAAAACTTAACCTACATCCGTACAGCAATTAAATAGCAATAAATCCAAAGAACAAAGAAACTGTGACAGTTATTGGAATGTGAATATTCATAGTCCGGACTTGAGACTTTGTCTAGAACATAACAAAGTTAATACAGCGAATTGTGCCCAACTTATAATGTTGAACCGGTTCTACGGTCGCTGCATTGTAGTTTTCGAGTATATTTTAATTGTAGTCGTGGGCATAATGACTCCATTTTCTTGAGAAAATTACCGACTGCAGGTTAGTTTTCTTAACGAGAGAGAATTGTGTAGTTTCTGAGGTTATTTCCGCCTTGAAATCCTAGATTTTTTACAACAATTGTCTAAAGTACGTTATATAACTTTGCCACTCTGAAACCAGGGTTTGAGCGTTCTGTTCCTCACTTCAGAGGGGCAGAGTTATTTGGTACTCGTAAATTAAACTTTGCCGCTCTGAAAACAGGCTTTGAGTGTTGTGTTCCTCAATTCAGAGGGGCAAAGTTATTTGGTACTCGTAAATTAAACTTTGTCGCTCTGAAACCAGGCTTTGAGCGTTCTGTTCCTCAATTCAGAGAGGCAAAGTTATTTGGTACTCGTAAATTAAACTTTGCCGCTCTGAAACCAAGGTTTGAGCGCTCTGTTCCTTACTTTAGAGGGGCAAAGTTATTTGGTACTCGTAAATTAAACTTTGCCGCTCTGAAAACAGGCTTTGAGTGTTCTGTTCCTCACTTCAGAGGAGCAAAGTTATTTGGTACTCATAAAATAAGTTTGCCACTCTGAAAACAGGCTTTGAGTGTTCTGTTGCTCAATTCAGAGGGACAAAGTTATTTAGTAATCGTAAAATAACTTTGCCGCTCTGAAACCAGGGTCTGAGCGTTCTGTTCCTAACTTCAGAGGGGCAAAATTATTTGGTACTCTTAAATTAAACTTTGTTGCTCTGAAAACAGGTTTTGAGTGTTCTGTTCCTCACTACAGAGGGGCAAAGTTATTTGGTACTCATAAAATAAGTTTGCCACTCTGAAAACAGGCTTTGAGTGTTCTGTTCCTAACTTCAGAGGGGCAAAGTATTTTGGTACTCGTAAATTAAACTTTGCCGCTCTGAAACCAGGGTTTGAGCGTTCTGTTCCTTACTTCAGAGGGGAAAAGTTATTTGGCACTCGTAAAATATTTTTGCTGCTCTGAAAACAGGCTTTGAGTGTTCTGTTCCTCACTTCAGAGGGGCAAAGTTATTTGGCACTCGTAAAATAACTTTGCCGCTCTTAACACAGCGTTTGAGCGCTCTGTTCCTTACTTCAGAGGGGCAAAGTTATTTAGTACTCGTAAAATATTTTTGCCACTCTGAAAACAGGCTTCGAGCATTCTGTTCCTCACTTCAAAGTTATTTTACGCGTACTGTACTTTCAAGTCTCTGTTCAGACGTTCAGAGAACGACTAGCGCGATATCGCTCCACGCAGTCAGTTAACTCGGGACGCTAAAATTACTCAGATACAGATTAACATGTTTCGTTTTATGAAAACTTTTTTTTTTATTCTAAAAAAAACCTATGCAGGGTCAATCAGTGTCATCAGTACATCGCGCGGTTTGAAAGAACTACACGAATTCGTTTACACCCTGTATACACACATATTATGAGAGGATTATAACATTTGCCGTTAGTAATAACTAATATTATATTATTTAAGTAGGTTTATTATAGTTCATATATATATTATATGTATATATGTATATTCATATATATTTTCATGTTGTATATTTATTTAGGTGTATCATATTTTATGTTTTAGCATAAATAAGTAGATGTAAATAGGACAGTTGTACACTGGAGTTTGCCCTCAGCCACACTATCAATCTCTCTCTATCACTCAAAGGTTTGCTGGTAGAAAACTGATTTTTGAGTTAAGCTCGCCTTTGTACATGACTTCACTAAATTGTAATGTTTTATTGAAATTTTCTTGTGTACAATAAAGAATAAGAACTAAGGGATTATATAAAAGGGTGTGAACAACATGCACGACATACACCTGTGTAATCCTGCCAAGTAAAAATAGGTCAATATAGTTATCACAATAAGGACAAGTCGTGTTGCTGTATAAATTTTATTTCAGTTCTTCTCAACTTAAACAGTTTTCGGAACGGGCTACCGTAACGTATCTGACTATAAAAAGACTTAGGTACTACTTACTCAACTCAGTCTGCCGCATTTCACTGCTAGATTTGTAGTGTTTTCAGTCGTATGTGGACGCGACTATGGGTGTGGTTTCCGTGCCCGCGACTCCGTCCGCGTGGAAGTACGAAAACAATGTTGTGTCGCAGTAACTAAAAAAATGTTCCTGATAACTTTAAATTCTAATAACTTTTGATTGAGAGAACCGATTACAATGAAACAAAAACTAAATGTTACTCTGAGATACGCATCATATTTGTCTATAAAATTCAACTGCATTGAGTCAGTACTTTTTACGTGATGCGTGCACAAACAAACAGATAAACAGACAAAAATTCCAAAAATGATCGAAATGGAATATGTTATTTCATTTCAAATGTATTTATTTCAGACAAATTACAATAATAATTGATTATTATAAATCATTCACACATTAACTTTAAAATAATAATAGCTTAACTAATGTTATAAATGCGAAAGTAAGTTTGTTTGTTTGTTACCTTTTCGCGCCTAAACCACTGAACCGATCATCCTGAAATTTTGCATATACGTTGTCAGGTGTACCGAAACGGACATGGGGTACCTTTCATCCCAAAAAAAAAACACTGTTCCCGAGGAAAACAACAATAATGATATTATAGATGGCGCAACGTATCTTTCGGATCATAAACGACATCCACGCGGGCGAAGCCGCGAGCGACCTCTAGTAATACAATAATGGAAACACTGAATCAGGAACGTATTATGTGCAGTTTTGTCCAGTGCTGCATGAAGGAACAGTCAGTGCCCATTCTTTCCGCAATGATTTGCAGGAACCTGTTGGTGCAAGCGGCGCATCAGTTTATCCTTTAAATCCCAGCTGTTATTCATTTGAAATATTTCCAATGTACAGACATGCCAAATCTACAGATTTATTATATGTATAGATATAGAAGATATATTTTGTACGGTGCATTTTAGTAGCAAGCCGAGGTCCGAATCTGAACTCAGAATGCTTTACAATATAAGCTTCTAGTGCGGACGGAATCAACATCCACACCCACATTCTCATAATACCTCCTCTGGAAAGGAAGGTAGCCCAGCCGACTCCTTGGAGATTGTAAAGCCAGTCTTTTCATACCAATAACGCTGTATATAACCAACGATTTCAGTCTATTCCTATGTATTACAAAGTATGCAGCCAAGCAAGAGAAATATGGCAATTTTCGTCTAAACAATAGAGTATATCAGCCGGAAGACGCTACGTGCAAGTCCATTACTCAATGCAGGACGCGCTCAATAGTCGTCGTCTTCCGGCTGACGTCACGCACGCCAATGTGGTCTGGTGTACTACATTATTGAATAACGTTCCTGCAATCGTAATTGGTAACAACATCTGTTTTATTGAAATTTCCTTCCTAATTTATCTCTTTCACAAAGGAATGGATATTTTTGTTATTTACTTACAGACATCGCTACCTACATACATGAGATCGCTTTTATCGATAAGACCGAAGATTACTTTTGTCTGTATTATTATGTGTGTAGGTACCTACACATATAATAATATTCTATTAAATAGATATTACTTATAAAAAGTAACTGAACTGAACTGAAAAATGAATGAAACAAGAAAATATTATCATGTGAAATTGTTTCGTGCAAACTATTCAATATTTATCGTCTATTAAATAAACAACTTACACGTAATATATTTTAATACATTTAATACTATTTGGTATATCAATACTATATCGGTAATTATGATAAGTAGTTTAGAAGTTAGTAGGGAACAGATGAACATACATACATACCGATCAAAATCATATACCTCAAAATCATATACCTAGATAATAATCATATACCCTCCTTTTTGCTTTGCCGTAATCGGGTAAAAATAACAAGATTTATTATTTTTCCATTTCTTGATCTTAAGACGTATTAACTATATCTTTAAATACATATCTTAATCTCAAACTTATATAATCTATAAAAAAACAATTTGCATTTTAAAAATCGATATCTGGCATCGTGAACAGGGTCCGAGGCTACTGTTATTCAGGGCCTCAGAGACAGTGCCCTGTCGAGGAGAACTGTTTTCTGTATCAGACCCTTAATCCAGCCCCCTAAGGAGAGCCTCCTGAGGTGTTAGTCGAATCTCTTGGCCATTAGGAAATTGGTCATTACGTTATAATTGTAATATGTATCCACACAACACTAATAATACAGACACGAAAGTAAGTTTGTGTGCCTATGTGTCTGCTAGATTTGAAAGATTTTTGGCAGAGAATTGGCATAGAAGAATGAAATAGGGTATTATCAATGATATTATAAACTAAAGATGCGTTGCCCGCGCTCAATATTGACAAAATTAAAGCAAGGTACTTGCCTGGCATTAACTTAGTCACGCACCAACTAGTGTAACGGCTATACGTCCCTATAAAATATAAGGACAGCAATATTTTGCAAAAAAAAAACTTATCTTATGTTTGCAGACGATGTACGAATTATACTGTATAAATTAATTGTAGAATTTGTAGGTACTATATAATTAAATGTAATAAATTGTATTTTGCGCTGTTTTCTAATGCAATGATGTTGGTGTATGACGCGTCTATGTACATATAAAACGTCATTGGGTATTATAATGTTCATCCAGGTGCGACAAAACTTAGTCACACAGCTAGAAATTAATTTAAAATATAATTTCCTAACAATCTATGTAACAGTAATTACTATGGCACCGGATCTTCCCTGTGAAGACGAAATGCAATCGGAAAACCAGGAATCTGAGAGGATCCTGCTAGAATTAATGGAAATAGTTAACAAATATGTATCTACAATATAAATTGAAATATTTCTTAGTTCGCTTTTGCGGCTCCAACCACTCTTGTGGTTAGAACTCTCAACAAAATTGTTGGCCTTTTTGAAACGTGATGAAATACGAATAATAATATATCATTTTAGATCCCGAGGGAGCTATCCATCTAAACGGGGTTTCCTTCGCTCTTTTTAGCAACATACACTTCTAATAGGTATCAACAGCGTTTTAATGGATTCACTATGGCGTCCATTATGTAAAATATTGATATACCTGCTCGCATTTAGGATCTAAAATATTTAGATGACATTGTACATATTATCCTTTTATTTTTCCTTTTTTTCGTGGGAGTTTACCGACCCAAGTCTCAAGTGCAAGCTATCCAGATCCAAAGCAATTAACTTTACACAATACAGTTATTTTTGCAGTGCGAAAATCGAAGCTGCAACCCGTAAAGTTGACTACACATTATATCATTTAGGTCCTTGAAATGTACGGCTCTCCGGCGCCGTGTTCCGCGCGCTCCTCTCCGAAAGACGTGGAACAATGGGCCAGGGCCCTGTAAAAGTAGATGAGGAGCTGGCAGACTAAGACCTGCCGGATTCACGGTGCGTGCTAATAGTGTAACCCGTGACCCCGGTAGGTCAGAAGGAGGAACACCGGGGGTTTTTAGCCGGAAAGATTCCGGCATAACTCTTCGGCTTCTCCAGGTCGGAGGATATCTATAAAGTCTTCCCCATGAGAAAAAAAAGTTCTTGTGATGTAACGTCCTTGCGAATGGTAGATACAAACCAAGCAAAAAAAAACAATTCAAAAAAGCATTTTCATGTAACGTAATGCGAATGCTGGACGCTGTGTTTGACGAAATGCAGTTGACAATTTTTGTCATCATGTTTTTGATGAATAAGTTATATTATATTATAATTTACTATCGACCCGCCCCGGCTTCTTTCTCATAAACCTGCCTCTTGAATCACTGCATCTATTAAAAAAAACCGCATCAAAATCCGTTGCGTAGTTTTAAAGATCTAAGCATACATACATAGGGACAGACAGCGGGAAGCGACTTTGTTTTATACTATGTAGTGACTAGTCAACATTTTTTTTATGTTTTGCATTCGCATTATCGCCACTCCACGTCGCACGTTTCACCCGCACGTCTTTGTTCGATAAAATGTTACAAAAATTCGCTCGTAGTTTTTAAAATGACATTGTAACAAAATATCGAGCGTCTTGCTCAATTAGTTCACGTTAGAACAGCTCGATGTCATATAACAAGTAAATGCTCTAATGTGTACTAACCTTTACACGCACCGCAGGCAGGCGGTTCTCCGCTGCGCCAATCAAACCGTTGAACATCACAATATCTAACAACACATAGTATCGTTTAAAAATCGAAAAACCCTAACACTAAAGCGAAGAAGCGGAAAGCAACAGCTGGTTTAAAAGTCAATTGGATTTGGAACGTCGACCGTTTCATCATGACAAACCGTTTATCTACCCGAAACTGCAATAAAAGTTGCAAGTTCGGAATTTGAATTACTTCGCTGGGTCAGCGAGCAAAGAGAATCATGGAGTCCGGCCCTAAAAGTCGCGTTTTTTTTATATTGTGCCAGTTCTATCCTATGAATATTTTGAGGATGTCAAGTTTTTCTGAACCTCAATACGTAGCTTCTGCACTGGTCAATAGAACGTCCAAGTCTAGAAGGCGTTTTCCATGTATTCGTTCTTGCTACACTCTTTCATAATATCTATCAAGCCATCAGTTCTACATATTCTTTAATAATAAAAGTAAATTATTTAACACCCCCTCCCATAGACCAGTTTTATTTTTACCATATTTCACAATAGTTTTGCGCCCACCTGGGACGGTTCACGACTGTACTCCAATAGTGCAGCCGTGGATAGTCCCCGGTTGGTGCCCCACCCCATCTTAGATTAAAGTTCTCAAAGGGGCCTCTGCGCGTTGGACCTGTGTCCCCGTGTATGCCTTCCAAAGGACCGGACATCTTCCGCACGGAAGATGAGCCGTGGTTCCCAGAGAGATACAAAGTAAATTATCTATGTAGTATGTACCGTCGGGGCCATAAATGCAGCCCCACCTTACGGGCGACATTAGCTTGCGCTCTTCAGATGTCTATGTGTGAGTCGTAACTTGATTAGAATAGGTAGCCTCATACGATTATTTCGTTGAACTGAAACTGCACTAATGAACCCGATAGTACTTTAATACATTAAATTAACTCATGCATTGTTAATAATAACGTATGCATTGTTTAACCACAATATTTTGTACAAAACCCTTTTTCAGGACGTGTTACTAGGAAAATGCCTATCCAATAATAGCCAAAAGCATACAGTGCGACGTACAACACTAAGAAGTCGCATCGGCTAACTTCGTAAAACCGATCACTTCCGAACTGAATGCGTGAATTCCACGCATTCCACACATTTCCAATAACCACGAATGTTTATTAGTACCACAGTAAAAAATGATCTTCACGCTGACGCAATAAGTATCAGTGGCGTGGAAATGAGTGACTGTAGGTATTTGTTCTTTGATTAGGTACAGACGCCAGCACATAAAGCTACTACAATCTGTCAAATTTCTTTAATAGATTTTCATCTTTATCGCAAAAGCGTTAGGTTCAAGGTTAATTGGGAAATTTTGACAGTTTTGGGTAGCTTGATGTCTGTACATAGGTGTAACTTATTTGTTGTGTTGTACTGTAGCAACAGGACAATTCTAATAATAAACATAACATCACGCCTGTATTCCCGGAAGGGTTAGACACGGGTGTATAGTACACCCTCTTTTCGCCGTTATGTTTAAGTCCCATGTAATAGGGGACGAGCCTATTGCCATCAGTCGAGCACAAATCCAGTCTCCGGGCTGCTACTGAGTTTCATAGGGAAAAACCCAATAAAACTTTGCCCGACCTGAGGATCGAACCCAGGACCTCACGCTCAGCAGTCGTAACCACTAGACCAACGAGGTAGTCTAACAAACTTGTTGACAAATCGCAACCAAACCTCATCTAAACCAAACATTTTAACAGACACTAACATTGACAAAATATATGGTAGAGTGCGCGCAAGATAAGTTTGCGCGCAGCCGAAATCTGAACTAATCATGGTCCGCCACAGTGTTGCCGTTTTATTAATTATGTCGGTAAAACTACCTGATTTTAGGAATGTTTAACGGGAAAAATATGTTTAGCGATAAAATAAAAAAATCTACAATAGAATTAATGGTCCGCCATGTTGTCTTAAACGAAAGGTGTTGTTGTAAATTACATCAAAATGCCAATAACTTTAATTATGTCTAAACGTTAACCTACAGGAGGTAAGGCTCATTAAAAAAATTATAAAACGCAATAGAGGGCCGCCCTATTTGAATGTTCACGAACATTATTTTTTTCCATAAAATGCGGTAATTTGAAGTTTTGCGATCATGGCAAAATTTCAACGCCCACAGTCGTGCGCAGAGTTATCTTTGAATTATCTTGGAGTTTTTTGGAAACGTTGCCCCGCTGTAGATTTTCTCCTGTATCGCGGGTGCGTTTATAAACAAATCTTTACATGCACCAACCATTAACGTTAATGGCTTCCCGTTCCCAAGAAA
The DNA here is from genome assembly GCA_905220435.1 of Amphipyra tragopoginis. NCBI lineage: Eukaryota > Metazoa > Arthropoda > Insecta > Lepidoptera > Noctuidae > Amphipyra > Amphipyra tragopoginis. The sequence continues at coordinate 11,588,192 of HG992005.1, read as the reverse complement.
TTCTTCCAGGAGTCAACAAGTAACGGTACCTATAAAAATAGAAACATTTATACCTTACTGTATTGACTGAATTCTTGGAACAACACAATAGAAACAGCGTTCCTTTGCACATGTAATATCCTAGTACATAATAGTAACATGGTACAGGCAAACGAGCGTTGTGTCAATTTGCGTCCTCGTTATCAAATGCCTTGCTTCGTTAAATTAATTAGTCTACTTACGAGCTGTGTTCCTTGGTTGCGAGTATTCTGATCTTTTCATAATAATAATTAATGATCAGCTTGTGGAGAGTTGAGCAATTATTTTTAATTACAACCACAACGAAAAAATATTATGAAACCTTTTAATTATAAAAAAAATGTGCATGTTAATCATCACACTTGAATACCTGTACGGTAGGCACTATTGTACATCAACAATTCATTAATGATAGGTTGTGTGTCTCGGTTTTGCCAAAAGAGTAAAACAGTGAGAGTGAAAAGATAGGTACGATGTATAAAAAGACTAACCTCCGGTTTCTGAACTGAAATTTCGAGATAAGCAATACTTAAGTACCTAGTATTTGAGTACGGAGTGGTCAAAAAAATGCTTTAAAATCCGTCATTTCTTTTTACAACTCCGTATTCAAATGTTACTTAAGTACTTACTGCTTATCCTAGAATTCTTAATTCAGAAACCGGAGGTAAGTACTGATAAACTAAACTACTTGTTACCTTATCTTTTCATTTTCATACATCGTGACTGTGCAAACAAAAAGTATAATTTGATTTACTTTCAACATCAACTCCAAGCATAACGCCGCGTTTCGTGAAACATATTTCATTTCATGCAGTATTTGAGTATGGAGTTGTCAAAAAAATGCTTTAACATCCGTAATTTTTTTGACAACTCCGTACTCAAATACTGCTTAAAAAAAACAATTGAGAGATGATAGAGACGGGTCATTATTTTTTATCGAGTATTCAATCTATCGATATCTACTTTTTACTTATGAACTTTATTGTTAATTAACATAACAAATACTTTTAATTTTTATTCTTGACACATAAATAATGTATGACACATAAATAAAACATTGTCTTATCTATCGAAAAATTCTGATGACTACCGCGACTCAGAAAGTTTACCCTATAGACACTATTATGATATTTGATCTCTTTTGATTACGGTACCTACTATAGTACGGTAATCAAAATGAAAAATTAATTACGTCATATCTATTTCAATTTGACATTTCGTGTTGATCTATTATTTTGTGTTTCTAAAAATGCCTAATATGTCTGTCCGTCCATCTGTATTCTCAGCTGTTAAAATGTATCGATAGCTTGAATACTCGATAAAAAATAATGATCCGTCTCTATCACCTTTCAATTGTTTTGCCATAAGATTCCGCTCCCTGGTCATGACACACAGAAAATTATCTCCAGGTCAATAGTTTTATCGTCAAGACCCCAGCAACACATCTGAAGCTCGGCGTTCAAACTCACCTTTGCTCCTTTAAGGATCCCGAGCTACGTGTATTTTACGATACTATGATACACAAAGCGTATCCGATACAACCGTCAAAAAGGGATCAAAAACATTTCCCGATTTGGATAACCCTAAAACATTTTATTTCTAATTTTCCTTATGAGAAAAAAATAAGGCGCATGATATGGATACACCCTCTTATAAATTCAAATTACCCGAATTTTGGTGAAAAAAAAATACTTTTTCACCCGTCTGTCACGTTCCTGAAGTTACCGACATTAAGATCAAGGAATGTTTGCTGACAAGGCAAGATAAATGCGTTTTCCTCGAAACGATCAGAAGGTCTTTACTGGAATATTCTATAAGTGACGACACTTTTACGAGTTTGATAGGATCTCATCGCTCGGTAACAGTCTGGATGAGTTGGACCATCTGTAAAACGGTTGCATGATCTTTCACACTTTGTCGTTGTTATCGTAAATTGAGGGTACACTTTGCAGTGTATTATTTTTGACGAATTTTCATCATCATACATTTTTAGAAGCTGGAAAATCTTTCAAGAGAATATAGGTACCTACTCGTTATGACATTTGCTTATTTTGTTGTGTTATAACAAGTAAATCCACCACTGATTCAGTCAAAATGCTGACTGCGGAATATTATATGGTCCTCGTAATAGAGCGATACAGAAAACGATTTGGAAGGCATATTGCTATAATTGCCACCATTGTACCTACTACTGCTCCAACTGCGTTAACGTTACTATTAACGGCTGCGTTAAACTGCGCTATAATTATGGCATTAAAAAATTATGCATGAATCCTTTCGCTACACTAAACAGCATGACTGGTAAGTCGGTTGAAAGTCTGCTGGAAGTCATGCTGTAGATATTACTCTGTCAAAAGTCTACTCCGTCTTAGTTTAATAACACGTCAAAATGCTTGGTTGTGTCGAAAAACCGCCACCCAAGTTAGGGTGCCTTTCCACCAGAAATGTCCTATACAGCTATGCTGCGACAATCTGAAAGCTAAGTTACAAAACTATGTGACCGTTTCCACTGATTCTAAGCTATGTAGCGGAGCGAGTAAGATGTGCTCGATGACGAACGCGCGCCTACTGTAGATACTCTGCTATGCACATAGCTATACCACTCGCGCCCATCCATAGCACGCATCCACAGCGCGCATCCTTCCATATAAAAAACGTAGCTCAGTTGAATCCGTTTTCACCAGTGCTATGCTATGTGGATCAATGAATATGATTGGTGGATATCAAACGCATCCAAAGCAACGTTGCATAGCACATCTCTGGTGGAAAAGCAGCCTTTTTGTATACTGTCTAACATCATAGAAATGCCGTTTTTGAATTAACGTTTTAAAATGTTGGTGACATCTAACGGGTGATCCATTTAGAGGAACTTTTTTCAAAACTAAAAAAAAATGGGATAACATTTGAAAGAATTATTCTTTAAAAAATAAATGTCAAAAATGGTTCTTTTGTATGATAATGAAGATAACGCGATAAATTTGTTTTTTTAATGATTTTTTTAAGTTTTGAAAAAAGTACCTCCAAATGAATCACCCCTTACTTAATGATGTTATTATACGTGTTAGGATGCAGGTTGTACAGTGGTATTATTTTGATCGCAGTATAGCGCATTAACAGGATGCTGATGGCCATCCTCGTCACATAAATTATGGTGGACATTCCACCCATACGCACAAAACATTTTAGTAAGACGTTCATTATGCGTACAACTAAGGGGTGGAACTCCTTACCAGAGTCTATATTTCCCGATAGCTATATACAATGTGTCCGATCATGGACTAGCGATATTTTAGGTACTTATTTAACAACTATTCCAGTACACAAATACACTACACACTAGGGTCCAATTCACTTCCCCGCTGGTGTGTAGTGCATTTGTGTACCTACTAGAATAGTTGCTATATAAGTACCTAGAATATCGCTAGTCCATGGCTGGACACACTGTATATCTTTGGAGTTTTCTAATCTCGATTGAATAGGTTACTTCTGGGCAAGCGTGCACCATCGTCGACCGCATCTAACCTTCACTTAACTTCGGGTCAGATAGTGGACAGAGGAGATATAAAAATTAAAAACAAAACCTTCCAGTCCTTTGGCGATATTCACGGGAGAAAGACAGAGAAGAGAGAAAATGACCTATAGAAATACACGCGGCATTTAAACAATTTTAGTTTCGTACTAAGTGGCAAATAGTAAAAATTGCCGACACGATTTACGCCCACTAAAACTTTTAGACGGATAAGTTTTCAGTAAAAAATGCAATTTCAGTAGAAAAGTTCTTCTCAAGTGTTATTAATTGAATTACTGATTGGCAAACTGCCCTAAAACATAGTTCACTTCTATTGATATCAATTTTAACTTAAATAGCTATTCAATTAATTCCATTATGGTATTTGAAAGTCGTTGAAAGTAATTTATTAGTTAAACTACTAGGCTATAATTGAATTTAATGTGAAACAATAATCATATTGTCTGAACACAATATAATCGATTTATGTCCCTTGTTTGACATTGAATGTAAAAGCAATAACATTATTACTTTATATTTCGGGACTTCATTATTATGTTAATTAATTACAGGCTCACCATTCTGTACGCCTTATATTTTGGTGGTAACACCTGTTTGTACCTATTAAACATTATAGACCAGTACAAAAACAAAAAATCAAGGTTAGTCGGAAAGGGGGTACTAATCCGAAGCCCACTTATGGTATCGTTGATTACTGTTTGAAAGAGCAAGTGTTAAAATGTCTAAATTCGATATATATTTTTTTTCCAAATAAAATGATTTTTATTTTAGTTTTTTCAAAAATTCTTCATCCCTGCTTTAGTTACAAATTCAGAAAATGGTACTTCTAATTCATGAGCCCAAATATGACCTAAAATGTAAACACAGCTGATCATAGCTGAAGATAGACAGATTTTAGTATATTTTTTTGCAATTTTTGAACAGCTATTTCTCATAAACTATTGACTTTTGGGGAAAGTGGTAGAACAAAAGTGATTCATTTTATGGGTACTTTAGCACCCTTTCGGATTAGTACCCCCTTTCTGACTAACGTCGTATTAAAAAATTTAAGATCTGCCTCAGTTTTTCCCAAGTATGTTGCCGTCAGCTTCCAATTTAACCAGATGCGGCTGAATACCAGTATTTTACACGGAGCGACTGCCATCAGACCTCCACAACCCAGTTACTGGGCAATGCCGATATCCTAAGGTTAGACCGGTTGTCAGACTGTCGGGCTTCTGACCAGTCGTAAAGACTGTCACAGGTAAAAAACAATTTGGTAAAGAAAACAATTTGTGTTACAAAACTATATAGGTAGATAGTCTAATTAATTATAAATCAATTTGAGTGATAGTTTACAATATTTTATCGTTTCATAAAACACTGACTGCAACAGCACTGACAAATATTTTTATGTCGAGCTGTGGTGCTGTATTTTTTTGAGACCAATAAATATCCCTTTTTTTAAGATTAGTAAACCCCTTTTTTATTGATTAAGGGAAGGCTCGTATCAACGTAATACCACAGTCTACCTATATCTTACTCCTTACTCCTTACAGTCGGTCAACGTAGAACATTGTCGCAGAACAATCGTGCGGGGTTGCGGGGTAAAGAAGCGGAGGTTATGTCCCGAGTAGCCATACTGCATACTTGGGACATAACCTCCGCCCCTACATAATTTTGACATTTCATAGGACCTGTCATATGTATGGGCGTTGACCCACTGTATGTAGTAAGTAGGTACACTGTGGTAATACTATGAACAGATCTCCTTTTTGAGCATAATTTAGCCCTTTTATTTAATGATTTCCTGACCTACTAAACTTTCCCCAATCTGTTGGTGATCTAAGTAAAATTATTAACATATACTTATAGGTACCATACATGCTCCAAAAAGACGGGTTTTTATTAAAGACTACTCTACTCAATCAAACTTTACCTAAAGCATGCAGGATTAAGTTCAGTTAGGCAGTATTATAACATTCATAACATATTCATAAGTTTGCACAAAGAGGACCCATAAATAACTCACTAAGTGTAGCCGTGAATAATTTGAGCAAACTTCCTTCACTACCTTGACAAAGTTACTCGTAACTTTTAGTAAATTTAACACCAGGCTCCTATGAGGTTGATTATAAATAAAATTTTAGTTCTTGGTATATCGTATATATGGATATCGTACACTGCTGCACATAGGCCTAGGCCTATACCGCTAGAATGGACGCTTATGAGAGATATTGCCTTAATCACCAAGCTTGGCAAACAGATTGGTGATCTTAGTTTGTTGATATTAATTAGCAAACAATAGAACACTGATGCCCATCGTTTTGACTTATGCCCTTAGTTGCCTTTTATCATCGTCATAACTCCTATTCTCAGGTTTTTTATCAGGTAGGTACGGGTTGCGCAAATGCAACTTTCAAATTCGATTCCTTCTCACACTGTGCGCAATAAGGTTTAAGATGTAATATCAACTTATGTCATATCGACCTTATGAAAAAGTAATGTGCAAGCAATTATAGACTTTAGGGTGGTAAACATTTCAAGTCTGCGATTGTACAGGCGCGTAGGCCCGTCGTAAGCGGGCGTGCAAGGCGTGCAACGCACGCGGGCGGCACGTCCAGGGGGGCGGCAAATAGAGCGACTCATCACGTAATATTCAAAATCATTTTCATAAAACCCACCCCACCTGCAGAATAAGAAATGTCATCGCATGGAAAATTTTCTTTATTCCCACCATAAAGAGAAAACATTAAATAGCCTTTTTTGACAAAACTCAGCGTAAGTAGTCGTAGGGCGGCATAGGTAATCGGTATTGCACGCGGGCTAGTAAACAGCTAGCGGCGGGCCTGCAGGCGCGGGATTCCTACTGTTTGCTGATAGTCTAACTTGCAGGCGTAGCATAACCTTTCTCAGTGTCTACAAAAGCAAGTTAAGCAGTCGCAGCTATAAAACAGCCAGAAACCTGACAGTTACTATTCAAAAATTACGTTTTCTTCACAAAGGGTCCACAACGTCTATAAAACCAAGTTTTGTTTGTTTTTTTTTTTATTATTTTGCCTTCCATAGAATCATGTCTGGTTTCACCCAATTTCATAAGTTCACATTATGGAGACTCAACCTATAGTAGTGGCAGTAGTTGCAATTGCTTGCTAATATATTTTCCTCAGGCATTTAATTATTTTTTGAAGATATTGAGCAAAGTGAGCTGCGTATTATAATTGTACAAGGAGTTAGATGACCAAAACAGTGCGACGCGACGGGAGGGTTCGACCTCACGACTTCCAAGTCCGACTCCTTAGCCGTTGGGATATCGTATAATACTAAACGAAACATACTCTTAATGTCCAAACCGGAGTCCTAAGCCATCGGACTATCGTATTATTTTAAACGATTCAAATGTATAAAGGTCATTAATACTCCGACGTTAATACGACTACAAATGACAGTTTTCCCATTAAAAGCAACAACAACAATTCAGCCAAAGGTCTGTATCACGCCGCCATTTTGAAACGTTTTTATTAACGTCATTGCCCGTTTGGCGTGAAAGGACAATGGGCAAAATTGTATGGAGCTTGTCCCATCGGCGGCCACTTCTGTACTATTTACTTTCTAGTAGGCAATTATGTATACAATAAGACTACAAAAGATTGTTTCTGTAACTTCCTTGGATAAAAAGTTATCATAGGTGGAATATATTAAAAAAATATCGAATTAAATTATTTTAAGGAATTATCACAGTTTGTATCTTTCATACAATATTTTGTACACCTCGTGATGATGTTACATTGATGTAATAATGAATTTAAGCATATAATAATGATATTATTATATACGTAATATACAAATATAAGTTATTGATAGGTTAAATAAACCTGAAGGTTTATTAAATACGTTGATTTATTGAAATGAAAACATGTATACCAGATTACAATAATGCAATATAGTGATTAACTTAATAACTACATTAATGATTGGGCTTTAATCATCATCACCGATTAATTCATTTAAAAAATCAGCTGGCAAAAGAATTTCTTCCTATTGGTTTCTTGCCCACCTTATGTCGGCGCAGCAACCCGGAGTGCGCTTAGGGCCACAACAGAGACGATGCTTTTAGCATCAGCAATCGGCGATTTTGCGTTTGCATCGCGTTTAGGAGACTCGTTTGTGTGCGGAGTGAAGTGTTCAGTCGCGGCATCCAGTGACCAAAAAGCGATTAAATCGTCGATCGCCGATGCTAAAAGTACCGTGTCTGCAGTGGCCCTTACCGCTAAGGTTACGACAAATAAGTATTTTACATTTAAGCATAATATTTTATTAACATTATTTATTGATGCACACGTCAATAAAGTAAACAAAATGCAATGATTTTTCGTCGTTTTGTCCACAGTTTTATCATTATAACAAACATTGCAGCATGAAAAAAATATGATAATTCATTAAAATAGTATTTTGCCTGTATCTTTTTTCCCAAATGATATTTAACTGTACTCCTTGAACAATATTTGTTCTAAAAGCACTGGCCTTTCAAATGATACTAGTTTCATTGATGGCCGCTGATGGGCCAGAACGCCCATTGTCCTTTACACCAGACATAAATCGTTCAAATACATTAGCCTAGATCCCAAGCGATTACAGTCTTATTAATGGCCAGTGCTAAAAAAATAACAAAATTTAGTTAAAAACAGACTTCAATTGCTTTAATCGTTAAAGTACTTTCAAATTCAATCTGGAACTAAAGAAACTAAATTCATGTCTAATAAGTATTTAATCAAAATTATGATAATGGTCTGCCTAGCCTTTTCAGCCAGTCCAACTATAGATGCGTCTGAATACCAGTATTTTGCTTGCTTGCTTGGTGGTAGGATCTATACGGTCCACCTGGCTAGCTACCACCCTCACATTAAAGTCCGGCGCCAAGCAGTTTACTGTGTTCCGTCGTGTGTATGTTAGAGCCAGAGGGGTATAGGGGAATCTCCCTATATCTCTGTTACTTGGATTCGTGTGCTCCATCTTAGACCCTGTCTGCGCTTACCATCAGCAGTGCAATTCTGTAAGAATCTCACCTCGATCGCGACTGTCAATTAGGCACTTGTCGTGACACAGCGTGGATAACAAAACTACGCGTTATTGATTATACTGTCGATTATCTGTGTGTTATTTTCTTCTATTGTCCATACTGTGACATTATGGATATCGAGCTAACCGTCGATATTGAGGTGGGTTTCTTACAGAATGACACTATAGGTGCGACTAGGGTCAAGCGCGACCACCTCTCGCTTCCGGCCATGGTTCTGTCCATGGTCGGGAGCGAGAGTGCGTGGGGGAAGCCGTCGCCTCCGGTCCGGTTGTCCGGATTTTTTGGCTTAGATGGAATACGAGTAATGAAACTTACTTTTATGTAATATCAAATAACTTTTTAATATTTATTAATTTCTCATTCATCTAAAAACAAAATATAAATCTTTAACAATCAACTTAACGAGATCAAACAATAAATCTTCGTATCTTTGCATTTTGTGACTAAAATGTCCGGGCTTTTATTGAAATGTCAGGGTTTTTGTTAGGACTTTTCAAATTTCTAAATGGTAACCCTAGTCTCAGGTGGGTGCAAAACTATTGTAAAATATGATAAAAAAATATCTGGTCTATGGAAAGGGGTGTTCAGTGAACCGGTTAACCTCTATTGCCGGAAGAAAACGGCGTCTGCCTTTCAAGTTTAAATTTGAAATGTCTTGTTGTGTGTTATTTACTTATTTACTACAAAACGCTACATTAACCTTAATTGAGATCAATGTTTCCACGGTTTGTCTGTTTGCTTAGATGTTTACCAATCATTAATATACCTCTGGTTTAACAATTTAATTTTGTTGCCGATTTAAATGTAGGAGCCTAACCGCCTAACGTTCCATGGTTAAATTAAATAGGTATCTACATAATTGAATCTGACCTAATTAAGTAATTACCTAGAATTACAGCAATGGGAAATTTATAAAGAGGGCCGACGTACGTTTCATAAATTACATTTTTACTAGAGGTCGCTCGCGGGTTTGCCTGCGTAGATGTCGTTTATCGTATATTCCGTATTTTTCGGGATAAAAGTAGCCTATGTCTTTCTCCAGGTTCCAGACTATCTCTGTACCAAGCGGTTTAGGCGTAAAACCGTGACAGATAGACAGAATTACTTTCGCATTCATAATATTAGTAGGGATTTCATGTGCAGTATAAAGAAGTTTTTTTTTAACTTTGCCCCACTCTCTTCTTTTTCCTGTAAAAGTATCTGTAGGCCATCTTCTTCTTCTTCTTCTCTCGTGTCAGCAAGAGCTATACAAAAATAGCTCATGCTGTGGTGAAAAGATTAGCCAGTCAGCAAGGTTGGCAGCGGGGCTGACTGCCCAGGGTGCACCGGACGTATTGAAGAATCGTCACTCGTGGAGGCTCTTTTCATGCCTATAGGCCATAAGTACAAATATTTGTTCCGTGGGAGAATCAAACACACGACCCGTAGCGCAGAAGCCAACCTCTTAGCCACTGCACCAAAAGTGTAATCCAAGTAGTGATAGCCTAGACTCCTAGAGGATGAACGGTTGCTTTCTATAAAGGAGGATCCTATAGTTAGATCATAGAGTACACTTCTAACTTTTCGAATTTATTTGCGGATCATAATTATAATATATCATCACTTGCATTAACGGTGAAAGAAAACATCATGAGGCATACCTGAGAGGGCTCTAAAGTTCTTGATGGTGTGTAGTCCACCTGCATCAAGCCAGCATGGTAGACTAATGCCTAAACCCTTTCGACTTACAAGAATAGGCCCGTGCCCAGTAGTGGGACAATAATGAGCTGATTATGTTTAATGCATGTGCCATCTAAATGCACCAACCTCTTCCCTTTACAAGGTTAGTCGGAAAGGGGGTACTAATCCGAAAGAATGTTAAAATACCCATAACAATGATCAACTTTTGTTCTACAACTTTCGCCAAAAGTCAATAGTTTAAGAGAAATAGCTATTCAAAGTTTCCAAAAAAAATATAGGTATGCTAGAATGTATCTATCCTCAGACATGATCAGCTGCGTTTACATTTTAGGTCATATTTAGGGTCACGGATTAGAAGCTCCATTTTTTGAATTCGTAACTAAAGCAGGGATCAAGATTTTTTGAAAAAACTAAAATGAAATTAATTTTCCATGGAAATAAAAGTAATCGAATTTTGAAATTTTAACATATATTATTATATGCTATAAAACAGTTATCAGTGATACTATAAGTGGCCTTCGGATTAGTACCCCCTTTCCGACTAACATTGTATATGGCACAAAGATCTTAAACTCTCAATCACCGTAATTATAGTCACAAGAGATAAGACAATTAAGTGTCGTCCTGGGACGACGGGCAGTACGCAAACGGTTAATATCATGATATGACTTCAACGGCACACTGGGGTAGTGATCGATCCACCTTCTATTATCGTCGTTGACAGCTGCCTATCCGCTTGACATAATCCCTATGTCACCCATCAAAGTGAAAGGGGTGATCTATTATTTGCAAGGAGAACCTAAATCAGGAGATCCCAAAACTAACATTTGCATTACATCGTAATTACAATAGTGCTAATAGTCATATTCTTCCTCTCTCGTGTCGGCACAAGCTGTATGAAAATAGCTCTTAACGTGGTAAAAAGATTAGCTAGTCAGCATGGTTAGTAGCGGGGCTGACTGCCCAGGGTGCGCCGGACGTGTGTGTGGCCTGCGGGCGCGGGTTAGGGGACTCGTCGCCCGATCCGTAACAGGCGCGAGAAGGCAGCGCGCAGTGTTGCGTGCGCGCATCTCAGGAGGACGTGGGGCTAGGCCCCACAGTAGGAGAGGTCCGCCAGCCCCTGCTGAGGCCTGCCGAGGTCGCGGTGTATGCAGCTGCGAATCCCACGACCCCGGCCAAGGGTCACGAGAAGGAACACCGTGGGTTTTTAGCCGGTAAGAATCCGGCATACCCCTTCGCCTTCCCCGGGCGAAGGGCATCCATGAGGATTTACCAACGAAAAAAATAAATGATGTGCCGGACGTACTTAAATATCGTCGCTCGTGGAGGCTCATTTAACGCACCTCACCTAGTGATGATCACCACCTATCCATCTGCCATGCAATGACATGCCATTTATTTATCCTTGTGGAGAAACTTGGTGTGGTGTTCCTCCAACCAATGGGAGGATTCTCCAACCAGGCGGAGTCTTGTGCCGGGCGGGCTACTGCCCAACGGTTGATGTTGGGAGGTTGTATATATAATATCTGCGTGTTAAATCTTGATTCCGCGATGTAGGATAGTTCGCATGTGGCGAGATAGATGCCGCCACATCCTGTTATGACCCAAACAAAAAACAATAACAATTCACTTTTAGGTCAAACATGCAAACGGATACAGGATTCAATAATTAAATTCGGAGTGCACCAAACTTATTAAAATCGTCAGTTTTTAACAATAGCTCATCATTCTCGTGGTAATGTGATGATTTTAATTAACTTCCATTCTCTCACAGTAACAAAGCAGTGCGGTGTTTTAATGTGTTTACATCGCACTGTACAAATACTATTTGTAAACGACTGAATTAATAAACTGAAAATTCACAGGAAGTCTATTCACTCTTTCTCAGTAAAAGACCGTAGGAAGGATCGGTTATATTATATGGAGGTATTACTTCCCTGGACAAACTCTTTCACAAGGAGCTATTTAAAGACCTCTACTTCAAGAATGAAGGAAGATTTGCACGAATTTATAGCCAAGACACGTCTACATTCAAAACCAACAACGCCACCTTTCGGCGATATCTATAACTAAGATTCTAAGCACGAAGAAACCGCAAACTTATAAAAATTGATAGCAACAAGGTCCCATTCACCCATTATATTTATTTGTCCCCAGACTGTAGTGAACCGTACCACTTTCCATTTACGACACCATGCTTATCTGTTTCATGAAAATTTAGGCAACGCACCCCCGGGGTTACGTACAATTGTTAAGATTGTTAAGATGCTGGGGCATTTTGCCACAAATGATTCCCGGGTAGACCCACTATGCGGCGTGAAAGATTTTTCTTTGTCATAACATCAATGGGAAGGAAGTAATAGCGAAGATGCTCGTTCGCAGATGGAAGAGGGGGAAATAAAAAAAAATATGTGGGAAAGGTTATTTGTAATGTTATTATGCACTTGGGGTGTCAGTAATTTTTTATGACTTTGTTTACTAATTGAGGTGAAGTGATTCAAGAGAGTTTGGGCTTTATAAAAGCTGTTTTCTCTCTTCCACTTTCGTGTTAGTACGAGCTAAACGATAATAGTTCATGCCGTGGTTTTTATACTTATTTTGTTTTATAAAAAGAAGGACCGCGCAAAGTGATCCTCAAAACCAATAACGACCAAACATGAGTCATTAACCCGTGTACGCACGAGCGAACACGAACATCGCGAACACGAATAAGAAGAGAAGAAGAAGTGCGTACCACTACTGAACAGTATATTCGGCGAACACCTTCATAGTAATTCGTGTTCGATGTTCGTGTCCGCGATGGTCGTGTTCGTTCGTGCGTACCTCGCTTTAGATTTTTTTTCAAATTACTATAGTTGTTCATTTCAATACGCAGTGCAAAAAAGTTAATGCGGTGCTAAGCATTGCACTCTTCCCGCGATTGGTTAGACCAGACAAAGTGCTCCTCAAGACCAGTAACTACTAAATCTATTTCATGTACTACTATAATTACTGTGGTGGCTCATTTCAAATCGCAGTGTGAACAAAATCTATTTTTGTTGTAAGTATTGGTTGCTGTAGGAATGCAGCACACAGCCACGCCAAAACTATTTGTCTCGCTGGCTGTGATTTGAAATAAGCAGTCATTGAAATAGCTATAGAATATAGAATAGTTATTGGTCTAGAGAACCAGAATTCTAATTGCGCAACACACTCGATATTGCTATGATTTTGATTGTGACAGGTCAACAATTTCCATAGCAACGTATGTATTAACAATCCGACTTCTCCACAACTATGTACTACGCAATGAATATCGTTGTATTGTCAAAAGGAAACCTATTGAAATCACGAGTGTGGTACGCAATTCGGATGCAGGTTCCATACAATCTTTCCGATTCTCGTTTACAGGAATTCTAGTTCATGTTAGGGCCAAACAATTTAGTGGTATCGCCAATTAGCTTTTGCCCACGGCTTAGCTCGCGTTAATTTAGAATTTGACAATCAACTCTTAACACACTACTAAAGTTTCTATAATAATATAATTCAATCATGATTCGAAAGACACGTGGCGCCATCTATTAGCGTTATTGTTGTTTTCCACGGGAACAGTACTTTTTTCGGGATGAAAGGTACCTATGTCCGTTTCTGTACACCTGACAACGTATATGCAAAATTTCAGGATGACCGGTTCAGTGGTTTAGGCGTGAAAAGGTAACAAACTTACTTTCGCATTTATAATATTAGTTAGGATAGGATTAGGATTCAACGAATAACAAGTAAATAGTAGTAACTAAATGAGACAAAATAACATATAACCGAAGCTAGCCATTTTATATTTCTTGTTACAGCTGGATCAGACGCTTGACGATAAAATAAAGCCTTTATTTTACGCGGTTCTGCTTATAGGCGAGAACGAAATGTACATTAGTCTCGACGATAATCGTCTGTGTGGGACACCGAGCAAAAACAAAGTAAACGAGGGAAAGTTTTTGCGTGGCCGACACCAAAGCAACCAACGCGCTCAGAATTTCCCCCATTAATTTTGTCCACAGGAAATCGTTTGACAGACCACTGGGCATGTCGTCACCCTATTATACCTATTTACGCGTGAGCACTAACCTTTTTATAAGTATAAGATAAAACAATACGGTCGCTTCATTTTCACAATAAGGCTTGTTCCACACCACAACCGTAATTATGCGTAAAAAAGTTGTGTCGGTGGTGCGACGAGTACGGGGGAGCCCGAATAGCGTCCTAAGGATGATTGGCGAGAGAACCGATACTGTTCTGCTCAGTAGGTTCACTGAACTCCAAGTGTTGCGAGACTTAAAGCCTACTGTGCAGGGCTAGACTGTCTAGTTTCTTCTTTGTACTTTTTAATTACTAACATTAGTTAGGGGCCGTTCAAATATTACGTAAGCAGATTTATTACAATTATTTACCCCCCCCCCATCCCCCTTGTCAGCAAAAGTAATCAAAGCTCTTACCCTCTCCCCCCATGCTTACGTAAACATTTTTCAATTATAAATGTATTTTTTTATACTATAGGTAATTATAATGTTATAATCATAATTTAAAAAATAAGAAAATAGATTTAGGATAGGGATTAGATTTTACTGATACAGTATTCAACATAGATTAAGGGACAAAAATATTATAATCTTACGAACATAACAAACTTTTCAAGCATAGACAATGATTCGTGTAAAAAAGTAAATAACTACCGATGACGTAATCATCATCTAGACTCCCTTACTCCCCATGTCATCCAAAATAAGCAAAACAAAGACCCCCCCCACCCTCCCATAGTGCTTACGTAACACTTGAACGGCCCCTTATAAGCAAAATTCTTGTTACTAACAACCTTACCTTGCATATGACTTTTACTGTCTGAAATAAATGTTTTTTTTATTTTATTTTTTACAACCTCAATCGCACCACAACACGTGGGCAGAAACTAATTTGAAATTGAATATGTAGTTATTTTTAATTATTTTTTTGAGTTGGTCGCTCTTTTCCCTCGTCGCACATGATGGTAAGCGTAGACAAGGTCTAAGATGGAGCACACGAATCCAAGTAACAGAGACAGAGAGATTTCTTTATACCCCTCTGGCTCTCACATACACACGATAAACTGCTTGGCGCCGGACTTTAATGTGAGGGTGGTAGCTAGCCAGGCGGACCGTATAGATCCTACTACCAAACGTGCTGAGTTTTGTTGTTTACAATACGCGTCTATTCCCAGCATGCGGTGAGGAAGTTTTATATACAAGCCCGTCCCAACACGGGAAAAAAATAATTAATTCAGTTAAAAAGAAAAAGCAATCAGCCGTCATCCGAACTTCAACAGAGACGTTGGTTGGACGCACTGCCACCTGTCTGGAAACCAGCTCTGAAGTCTACTTCATATAAAAGTGAGTTAAGTCTGGAGTGCGACACAGTAAGTGTGGCATGCACCGACACTCATTCCTTATACAACTCGGACACGACAAGTGACGAAGATGCACGAGCAATACCGACAAACAGCGCGCCCCTCTCGTCGCGAGCGCAACGCTACGCGGCGCGGTACAGCGCCAGTTCGACTCGCGACAGTGGTCTCGAACCTACCGATTTTGCGGTATTTCTACCGATATGGAACCGCTTCTACCGAAATACTGAAATATAAACAATTTCTCACGATTTTTGAGAATAGGAGGTTCTTCCGATTATTTACCGATTTTACACTTTTAAGTTGGTTTCTAATGAATCAATCACTGGTCTATTACATGCAAAACGACTCTTTAATACAGCTAATTGTTATGATTTTGAAATTAATTCGAAGATTACCGCGGCTATGGCCAAAAAATATTGGTAAAAAAAATAATGATAGGTACTTAAGTGTAATTGTTATAAATTAGTCTACGTAAGTTTTTTTTCAATAAATGAACGAATTTGATTGAATATTGTATTTTATTGTCAAATACCGATTTTGGGTACAAATATACCGATTTTAGCTGACAACTCTACCGATCTCGCTCTATGACGTTCCAGACCACTGACTTGCGACCTCGCCGCTTGATCAGCTCATGATTAAGGTCTCCGTTTGGGTCCGAAACTAGTCGGCCAATCCCGAAAAATGCACGTGAGTAAACCGTAATTAGTCATAAATAATTCAGTTAATTACTTTAATTCACACGGACCACATTTTATCTCCAAAGCTACAGCGACACTATTCGTAACCACTGCTTGAGCACTTTTTGTCACCGCGATGTGGTACGGTTGTGGAACGTGTGAATTCTCCCTAATACCAAATAATATATCAACAAAAATACATTCAGATCCCATACAGAATAAAAATACTCTTATTTTCCTGAAAAGCCTTTTGTTCTGAAAGCACGGCCATGACGTGACATGTCATGGAATTAGATGTCAGAACTTGAAAGTAACAAGCCAGTCAGTTGACAAATGACGAGACATACGCTTATGAAAACCAAATGTTTATAGAGCTACGTATTTTCTTGAGAAAATAAACATGATATCAAACATGCTCAAAGCCATATAACGTGAAGACGAGATGTTTATTTTGTAACGTTCAAAATTTAAACAGACTCCATAGAGACTTTGTAAAAAACAAAATACTTTCAATACGTACATTTTAAGCGTAATTCGGACTACGTTTTAATTTAGAACTTATAGCAAAACATGTATAGCACAGCGACATCGCTCAGCATACATTTTATATGGACATGTTCACACAACGCTATACCATAAAGTATAGGCTTGCTGTACGCGATAAACTTGAGCAGTTCTCACAGCTATTTCGTATGATATTCCGGTCCCCACCCGCCTCACTTCTATCCTATCTGTCACCCGATGGATCGCCGTCAATTAATAACTTGCTATACATAGACTTGCTATATATTTGACAAAACGTTTGGTGCAGTGGCTGAGCGATTGGCTTCTGCGCTACGGGTCCTGGGTTCGATTCCCACACGGAACAAAAATTTGTATGGCCTACAGATAGTTGTTTCGGGTCTGGGCATTTGTATATTATGTGAGATTTGTGTCTGTAAACGCACCCACGATACAGGAGAAATCCCAGTGTGGGGCAAAGGTCAAGTTAAAAAAATATGGCTGACTGGCTTGCGATATAGCGTATAGTGTGAACGTCATGCTATATAGTTATATGCTTTACAATATATCGAAATAGTATAGCGTCGTCGGAACTATGCTTTACGTTTAACATGCGCGATGAAATACAAGTGTAAAATAGTGTCGAACTTTTCTGGATTGATTGCCTTTGTGATCACAAAAATGTCAAAACGATTCACGACCATTCGTTTTATGATCTGTAAACATAAAGGCTTATTATGTTAAGTGGGGTTAGCAGGATGACAGAAAGTAATTAAAACTTATTGATCATCAGAAATGTTGTGTTCGAACTGTCAAAATAGTATTATCAATTTACAGATGCTTTATGCACTATAAATAATTAAAGAAACATATTTATTTTTAACCCCTGACGCAAAAAGAGGGGTGTGATAAGTTTGACCGCTATGTGTGTCTGTGTGTCTATCTGTCTGTGTGTCTGTCTGTGGCACCATAGCTCTTAAACGGGTAAACCGATTCAGGTGTGGTTTTTTTTATTTAAAAGCTGGTTTTCTAGCGGTGGTTTTTAGAAATGTTTTATGAAAATCGGTTCAACCGTTTCAGGGTCATCAGCTGTTTTGATGTTTGAGTTGGGGGTTTTTTAACCGACTTCAAAAAGGAGGAGGTTCTCAATTCGGTTGTATTTTTTTTTTTTTTTATGTTTGTTACCTCATAACTCCGTCATTTATGAACCGATTTGAAAAATCCTTTTCTTGTTCGAAAGGGTATACTTCCCGATTGGTCCCAAATAAATTTTGTTATGATTAGACCATGAACTTCAGAGATATGGAACGGAACTCCTCATCGGATCAAAGCAAAATTCTCAAATTACTAATATTGCTTTGTTTATATTTGTTGTTGGGAACTGACTACTGGAAAAGAGGATGGGGTGCGTGTCCCCCCCTCCCCCCCTTTGCAAAGTTTTCATTATATCGTGTAAGGTATCATTTGAAAGGACTTTTTATGCCCGACTACGTCAAAGCCAAAAAGAAAGGTTATGAAGGAGGGGGTTAAAATTATGACACTAAAACGTATTTAATAAAAAATAAATTTAAAAAAAAAAGTAAAAACCAACTTCAAAGAAATACTAAAAGGAGTAAAATAATTACCATAATATAGAATAACAGTTTCAGAAGTCGGTGCAACTCTACACTGAAGCAAATAGAAGCCACCAGCCAGACAGACAGAAGCCAGACCAGCGTGGTGAGCTGATAAGGCCTTAATCCTTCTCATTCTGAGAAGAGGGTCGAGCCCAGAAGTGTGGCAATAATGGGTTGATTATAACCAGTGATCGGATAATCGGGCGCTAATATACCTTAACTTCACTTTCATACGGACATGCCTTTCAATAAGTATTTTTTAGTCTTCTGTTCGTATAAAATACAATAAATTAGTCGTTCGATCACTAATCTGTTAGATAGATAAATCAATTTCCACTACTTGACCACATTGTGCACATTATCATTTTTTATTAATGTTCCTTTTGTTTTGAATAAAATAAAGATACTAAACATATAGCATAACTAACGTGACCTAGATATTTTCCCTCAGAACGGACACCGGCAAATTTAAATATTTTTTACAAGAATGAAACACATATCATATAAAAAAACGAAAACTAGGAGTTAATCTTGTATAGTCTGCAGTGGCGAAGGGTGAATTTTCTTAAAAGGGAAGCCGGACCAAAATTATTTGTTTAAATGATAATTGAAAATAATAGATATTAGTATTTGCCATATTTCGAAAGGGAAGCCGATAGGAATCGAGTTGTATGGAGCCTTCGCCACTGATAGTCTGGTGGCAGTTTGCTTTAAAATAATTATGAGGTTTGGTTTTTAGACATCATTATGTGATATGTTGGCAAGACTTGTTGATGTTATCCTTGGTTATCAAATAGTTTTCTGATGCGATTATTATACAACGTTATTTTTACTTTATACGAAAACCGAGACACCCCAACAAGATTTTCATCAGAACTGCCTGAATATGTATTTTTTTTAGTAAATCTCCAAGTTACACCTCAGTTTATGTCGCGTTAAGTTCTCTAAAAAAGTGTGAAATGCCTGAGATGTGCTAATTGTTATGAGTAGAAACCTACTGAAACAACTCTGATATTTGTAAAAAAAAAAAAAAAAAAATGTGGTGTAAAAAATATGTCAATCGATTCTTCTAGTGATTCTGAACAAACTAGTTTCAGGTTTAGTATATACTAAAACTAACCTTGTATAATAAATACGCGCCCGTTACATTGAATTCATTAACATCGATTACGTTTTTTTCAAAGCGGGACCACAGAATAAATAATAGTACAGGTACATTTATGTGTTTTTGGGGACAGCGGGACACATAGCACAAAAGCGGGACTGTCCCGCTCAAAGCGGGACGTTTGGTCACGTTAAGCATAACATAAAATATACTGAAATACATGAGCTTACATACAACAAACATAAATGAATTAATGGACGCTATAACTATGTACAACAATAACAAATTAATAGTCAAAGAAGACAAAGGTGAAAACAGATTACTGGTGAATCCTTATTACGAAAATAAACAGAGAAATTAACCAAATGTAAACATACTTGCCATACCATTAATTTTATTAACCATATAAGAGATAAATGCAATTTGGGAATCCGATTACGGTTTCAACGTGACAAAATACAAAGGTATTAATTAAACTTTATCGATTTAGTGGCCGTGGAGGAACTAATTATGTAATTATTTGGGCAAAACAACATAGTAACTAAGCTGTGCCCGCGATTTCGTCCGCGTGGGAGTCGAAACCAATATTTTATTCTGTGCCAATATTGTGTCGCAATAACTAAGGGCTCGTTCACACAGAACATCCGTATTTTCAGGATCGTTTTTAACGGATTCGTCGCTACTGGAGGTGATGTTCACACCGAATTTACAGTACCGTTCCCCTGTGCCACACCTCGCGTGGCTTTGATCCGATAAAACGGATCAGTATTTTAATACTGTTGTGTGTGTGAACTCGCTCATACAACTACATACGTCATTGCCGAATAAAAACGTACATGATAAAACGGACTTGTAAAACGGACTGCTGTATATTTGGTCAGATCGGTATTTTTTACTGGATCTGGAATACTGTCATATGTGTGAACTCGCTCATACAACTACATTCGTCATCGCCGAATAAAAACGTATACAATAAAGCGGACCTGTAAACGGACCTCTGTGTGAACGAGCACTAAACTTTCTTCTTGATAACTTTAAATTGTAATATCTTTTGTTTGAGGGAACTGATTACGATGAAACAAAAATTAAATGTTACTCCGAGATACGCACAATATTTTTCTATAAATGTCAACTGCATTGAGTCAGTACTTTTTACATGATGCGTGCACAAACAAACCGACAAACATAAACAGAGAAAAAATCCAAAAATGATCAAAATGGATTCTATTGGTTATCCTTTAACTACCCCGCTACCTATTTTTTATTTTTTTATATTTGTAGACACAACCCCCCCGTATTACAAAAGATGGTTTAAACCAAGACTAAGGTAAACCCAGGTTTAAAATATACCCATCACTTTCTTATGTCATATATCAAAAAGAGACGGGGCTATTTTAAAACCTAGGTTTTTCTTAGACCTTCTTTTGTAATAAGGGGGACCAAGTCTACAGATTTATTACCTATATGTAAGATATAGATAAAACATCAATTGAGGAAGAATGGACCCGTTAAATGAAATCTATATTTGATTATAAACAGGTTAACTCAAGCCATGTATTTGTCGGATCCTGATTCATTTAAAAGATAAAGGACAGTCGTCAAGGCGAATGAACGTATTCGATTATAAAACCATTTGTCATTTGACGGAGCGGGATTCCATTGGGCTGGAGACCCTTCAGGTTTTGCCAATAACTGCCCGGTTACGTAGAAATGGTCCGCAAGGACCATCAACAAAGAACCATCATCATCATCATTCAGCCGAAAGACGTCCACTGCTGGACATAGGCCTCCCCCAAGCAACCACATCGACCGGTCTTGTGCTTCACGCATGCAGCGGATTCTGGCGACCTCCACCAGGACATCGGTCCACCTTGTGGGAGGCCTACACACGCGTGACCAGGGCTAGCAGAGCCGCCGGGAACTAGGGGCCGTTTTCTCTTTGTGCTATTCTTATTGTCATTCTTTATTGTACACAAGAAAATTACAGTAACAAAATTACAATTTAGTGAATTCATGTACAAAGGCGAGCTTAACTCAAAAATGAGTTTTCTACCAGCAAACCTTTGAGTGATAGAGAGAGATTGATAGTGTGGCTGAGGGCAAACTCCAGTGTACAACTGTCTATTTAAATCTACTTATTTATACTATAAAATAAAATATAATATACCTAAATAAATAATATATAACAAGAATATCTATACATACACATATATATGAACTATATAATATACATACACACATACATACACTCACGCCTTTTTCCCATGGGGGTAGGCAGAAACTGTAGAACGCCACATGCTACGATCCTTACATACTCCTTTCGCTTCGTCCACGGTCATACATCTTGTCATACACGCACGCCGGTTGAAAGTACTACGCACCTGTCCTTTTTGAAGAACATCACCAATAACATCAATGTATGTCCTTCTAGGGCGTCCTCTACTGGCGTTTCCACTGACATTCGCCTTATAAATTCCTTTTGTTAATCGCCGTTCACTTAATCTTTCAACATGCCCACTTCATCTATCTTCTCTTTTATACCTCCCTGGACATTCAATGTAGCGAAGCGACATTTTGCAGCTCGCTTTTCGCCCCGTGAGAACATTTGACGTGGTGTGTGGCGAGCATCACCGCCGACTCCGAGTTTTTTATTTAAATTCGAACTCATTTTGTTCCCACGAATAGCTAGGGAAGTATTTGTCCACCTCTACAGGGCCCCGCGTGTAGAGGTAAGGCTTCTTAGTGTCTGGAGGCGCCTGATTCCAGACAACAAGGCACGCTTATGATTCGGCTCGCCCCTAATCATGCAGCTCTTGGCACGGCAACCGTAGCTTGGGGATACGCTGTTTTTATCGCACAAGGGATTTTTACAATCCCCGGCTTTACTCCCTTAGTCGCCTCCTACGACACCCATGGGAAGAGATGGGGTGGTTCAATTCTACTCCCGAAACTACACGGGCATATAATATACCTACATAAATATAATGTTAACGATCATTCAGAGAGGAAATGCTCCCTAATTCTACTCTTGAAAACGTTAAGAGAAGGGTTGTCGCGTATTGAGTGTGGGAGAGAGTTCCAAAGACGCACTGCACGAATAGTGAAAGAACCATCATAACGGCAGGAAGTGTGACGCGGAGTACGGAGCAGAAGAGAAGCAGCCGAGCGACAAGGTTTACCCCTGGGGACAAGGTACTCAAAGCGTTCTCGAAGATATACAGGAGAGTTAGAATTATGAAGAATAGAGAAAAGAAGCGTTAGAACATGAGTATCCCGACGCTGCCGAATTGGTAGCCACCTTAATCTGGTTCGAAATTCGGACACATGGTCATACTTTCTAAGACCAAAAATAAAGCGGATACACAAGTTCTGCAGTCGTTCAAGTTTATTTAAAAGTTCCTCCGTTGCGTCAAGAAAACAGACATCTACATAGTCTATAAGTGGTAGAAGAAGAGATTGTGTATTCATGTTGGGGGGGTTTGCCATAATCGCCACGCTTGGCAGGTGGGTTGGCGGTCGAAGTATGGTTGTTAACCGGTTCGCTGCCAACTCCGCACAAAACAATTAAATCACGTCGGGGTCACCAATGTAGGGGTACGAAGGAAGTTGCATTATTACTCAAATGAAGAACAGTTGAATATAAATATATAACTTTACTGGTACCAGCTTACATAATACAATATAATAATTACGACATAACTATACGGTTGCGGGGAGACGACTGCCGCGCCGCGCTAACAGACTAGTGGCCCTTACACAAAACTAATGCATCAGCAGTGTGTCCCTACAAATATATTGTTTTATGAGTGATGGTAGCCAAAGCGTTAACGCTGATGCTCATCCTCTAGTGAATCCCTTAGCCGCCTTTTACGACACCCATTGTAAGAGATGGGGTAGTGCTATTCATTACGTGCGGCACCACATGACACGGTTTGTAGAAACATGTAAGTAATATGTCCAAAACTACTGGCAACTTGTATCCGCAACATTGTTTACAAGAGAATACAAGATATTATAGTGCAGTGTCAGTTAACCACTAGTGTTGTGGTTCTTAAGTAATTAGAATAGCTAGGAGACCGTCAGCCACATTTATAAGCGGTGTTCCAAGACAGAGTACGTTGGGGACTGACAATATGTGACTTGACCAAAGTTTAGATGAACGTATACGTAAAGTTAGTTATACATGCATGACAACATCTAAAACGTTCATCGTTATAGCAGTTACAATTTCCTCCCTAGACATTACTTTTAATTACGTACAGGGTAATAAAATAGTGAAAGCCAGTTGAACGGTTGCCTTCAATGCAGTAGTGTCCGAGCTCGAATCCTGCCTGCACCTTAAACTTTTCGAATTCGTGTGCGGATTATAATTTGAAAGAAAGAAAGAAATACATGTATTTAACACAGACTAAAAGGCACACAGTATAGAATAAAGCATAAGAAAAAACAAAAAAAGAAATTAGCAGGGAAGTGTGCCTCACGGCTGCACCAAAAAGGCCCAAGGCCCAATTTCATTATCACTTGCGATAACGGTGAAGGAAAACCTCGTGACTTTCACACCTGAGAGGGCTTCATAAAATTCTCGATGGTGTTTGTAGTCCGCCAACCCGCACTAAGCCAGCTTGTTGGACTATGGGTTTTCCTTCTCATTCTGAGAAGAGGCCCGTGCCAATAGTACAGTAATAGGCTTATTATGTTATACGTACAAAATTGCAAATCGATCGAATCGAGATGTTTAAAGCCGCGTACAGACATCGCGAGGTGTGCGTCGCGAATGGTTCGTCACGCATGCCTCGGGCTGTGTGGACGTGTGTGCTCACTGTGAGCATTCGCCTCATACGATCGTTGCGAATGCCGCCTCAGTGCGAGCCAGTATGTATATAGTACTCTGTGGTGCGAGCCGTGCGCTCCGTGTGGACAGATGGGTGTTATTTGCGTTGCGCGCTCATGAACACCGTGCGTGGTTGTTTGCATGCTCAGCTTGAGCATGTGTCGTTCGGGACGCATGCATAAATGTACCGTCGTATGCTTCAGGTTGAGGCATGCTTGACGAACCATTCGCGACGCACGCCTCGCGGTGTCTGTACGCAGCTTTAAATCACCACAAAAGTACGTATCTACAAGTATATCCTTCTTCTCTCGTGTCAGCACGAGCTATACGAAAACAGCTCGTGCTGTGATGAAAAGATTAGCCAGTCAGCAAGGTGGGTAGCGGGGCTGACTGCCCAGGGTGCGCCGGACGTACTTAAGTATCGTCACTCGTGGAGGCTCTTTTCGGGCACCCCCTTTTTCGTGCATAAATAAATATAATTATGACAAGTATATCTTAATTGTCATATTTATATTTATTTCCTTTAATAAGGCAGTCGAACCGAAACCAGCGCTTGAAAAAGTTTGTATCGATTAAGAAATGTCTCACGATAAGGTCGCAAATTACGACATTTGATTTAAAAACAATTGTTCTGCTTAGTCTTTTCCCAACTATGTTGGGGTCAGCTCCCAGTCTAACTAGATGTAGCTAAATACAAGTATTTTACAAGAAGCGACTGCCATCAGACCTCCGCAACCCAGTTACAAGGCAATGCCGATATCCTAAGCTTAGACCGGTTGTCAAACTTTCAGGCTTCTACCCGTAACGACTGTCATAGGTACTCGTATGTCAACTGGAACCAACGGTTTAACGTGCTCTCCGAGGCACGGAGGGGTCTCGATGTGTAACGAATGGTCACCCATCCACGGACTGAACGCGGCAAGCGCAGCTTAACCTTACAAATCATAATTATGATTCACGCGGTTGATATAATTAATCACAAGTCCTTTCCCACGAGTTAAAATACAAATGAGGGGAAGAATTTAAGTGACATTTTGTGTCAATTTTAAATGAGGAACGTATGAATGAATTCCTCGTGAATTAAACGGAGGTTATGGAATAAAAATGGCATAATATTAGCTACTATTTTTAAGACAATGTCAACGTGTTTTTTTATTGCAAGTTTATAAAAGAAACCGGGACACCACTTCGTAAATTAAGTCCTTGTTGTAAATTAGTCTCGTATGTAGATTCTTTTGTTTCTCTATACAAAATATAGGTTCACAGATTTCTGGGTCGCGTACTTATTTTAACATACGTATATAGCTGTCACTTAGAATTAGATTCCTCGAAGTAGAAAGACAAAGGTTATCATCACTGACGTTGAAAACCCGCATCAGTACGTGAGGAGTTAGATCCCAAACGATAGGAACCGTCCTCGAAGATCGCCAGATCCTATCCGGTATGTAACCCCGTCTAAAGAAGTATAAGCCAGACTATTATCCTTATTTTTTAACTCTGACCAGAGAGTTGCACTAGATTAGGGCTTTCAATACCGGTATTCCGGGATCCCGTAATACCGTAATCACGGATATATATTGGTCTTTTTTTAATCACGGTATTGACGAGCCAATACCGTGATTACGGTATTACAGACATTAATATATATTATTGCGGTTTGTTGTAATAAGTAGTCAGAAATTGTATTATGTGGTACAATTTACGATGTGATGTTACTCTCACACTTGTTTTCGCCATTTTTTGTGGTGCGGTGGTCTTTGCGGACCCCTTCTACGTAAAATATTTAACCTAAGCTAACTACTTATACAACTTGTACTACACTAACATCATGACTACCTGCAACAACAGCACTAAGGGCGACCCCTAGTGGGACGAGCACGGGGCTTAGGGCGTTGCTGGCGGGGGCTTAGGGGGGGGGAGACAGCTTGATGAGGGCTGAATTATCAGCGTGACTGCGAAGTCAGAAGAGACAACCGGCTCTACGACGGGAGAGCTCGGTGGATCGTGACCGGCGGCGGTGAGACGTCGCGACGGGCATCGTCTGCGAGGACGATAAGCTGGATGGTGGCGGACGTTGTGTAATGTGCTGGTCGATTTACTCGCCTCCCTCCATAAGGAGGGTAATTTCGTCATCGGGCTCTAAAAGTGTGTGTATGGGACGGCGTACTTTACTGATGAGAGAGGGACTTCAGTCGGCCACTGCGGCGACTAGGGGGTTCGGATGACGGGGGGCAGTGTCGAAGTAACGCTTGGAAACGCGTTTGAGGTATTACCTGACGGTTGGCATTTTTAGATCAAGATGGAGTTGATCGTTACGCATGAACCACGGGGCAGCCGCGGCTCTGCGCAACACTCGATTCTGGAGGGTTTGGAAGGATTTGAAGCGGGAAAGCTTAACGTGTGCGAAAACGACGCTAGCGTTAGTCAAGATGGGGCGGACGCACGTCACGTAGATTCTCAGCTTATTTCTAAGTAACAACTTACTGCGCGCTCTAAGGATGGGGTGGATGCGACCGACAGCAAAAGCGGCGCGAGCGCACACCGTTTTGATGTGGTCTATGAATTTCTGACGGTTGTCGAGGATAACCCTCAGGTATTTAGCTTTCATCTCCCAAGGGATCTGTTTGCCGATCAAGAGGACGGGACGGATGCATGTGGGAGTCACCGTATCTCTCGAAAAAAACGGCTGCGCTTTTTTTGAGGGTTTGAGTGATGCTATCGATACTCCTACCGGAATAGTAGATGACCGTGTCATCGGCGAAGAGATCCAACTTGACCAAGCCACTTTTGGGAATGTCGCTGGTGTACGGCGTGAAAAGAAGGGGCGATAGCACGGAGCCCTGAGGGATACCGATGCGGATGGGGTGAGGGGACGAGAGGGTGCCTTCTAGGCGATAGCGAAAGGTGCGATCCGACAGAATGTCCCGAATGATGGGCTCGAGACGGTCCGGCATGTTGAATTGGTACAGTTTGTGTAATAAACCGTTGTTCCAGACCTTGTCAAAGGTTTTCGCTACATCAAAGAATATGTAGCCAGTTTTGTACGAGCGCATGAAGCGGGAGCTAATGTGTTCGAACATGCGGTGCAATTGCCGAATGCAACAGTGCTTGGTTTCGAAAACCGAACCGTTCGGGGATGAGTCTACGGGAGTCAGCGAAATTCTTTAAACGGATATATGTTTTCACCAGCGCAAGCGCCCGCTCTTATCTCTATCTCACCCTCCCGCGCCCCGCCTAAGCTCATTCCCGAAATCGCCGTACTTATATATAATATACGTTATAAAGTCTATGTGAAATGCTTACGTGCAAACTGACTAGATTTATTCAAAGTTCAAAACTTAAAATAAATCTAGTCATTTTGCACGCACGTTACGTTCTTAATTCCTAGTCCTATAATCAATCAATACCAAATTGTTATACTACTAAGAGTGTTTTGTATTATTATTTTCAGAAAGTAACCATAATAAAGACTGATTTGAAAATAAAAACACGTATTTTAAAGGTTTTATTAATGTCCTAATTAAACTTGTGTTCAATACCGTGATCACGTGATCACGGTATTGATCACACTAATACCGGTATTGATACCGGTATTGAAAAAGTCCGGTATTTGAAAGCCCTACACTAGATGTCTTATAAATCACGTCCATTGTACAATATTACGATCAAAGACAAAAATGGTTTTTATAAAAAAAAAACAATGTTTTTTAACAGAGCTATAATAATTATACCTACACATAAAAACCATAAAACTAAATTAAATATAAAAAAACTAGTCCCGTACTACGATCTCGTGTTAAAAATAGTGTATGGTAACACCGTATAGTATGTACAGTATCGTACAGACGCCAGCACATCAAGCTACCCGAAACTATCAAATTTTCCCAATCAACCTTGAACCTAATGCTTTTGCGATAAAGATGAAAATCTAAAGAAAGACAAATTGTAGTAGCTTGATGTGCTGGCGTCTACTGTACCAAAAAAATCTTCAATAATTCTGAACATATTCCTCATACGAAATAACTCTGACAAAATCTGATACAAATAGTAATAATCTATGGATAGCTGCCAACATAGTCGAGTCCCCACATGATCGATTAGGCGGAACCTAATCGATCCCCTCGATTGGAAATAGCAAAGATGAGCTTGCTTCGCTTATATCACAACAACGCTTATCTCGCGACAAGTTGACAGTAGATATGGAGTAGCAACTTTGATTTTTGTACGTATCTTCATGATGTAAACGAATTCGTGTAATTCCTCAAACCACATGATCTATTAAATGATATAATATAGACACCTTGTATAAGGTTGGGTTTTGTTAAACAGAATTAGAATAGAGTCTTAAGGACATATTATTGCATATAATTATATTTTTATAAGGTTATAAACCTTTTAATTCTGTTGTCTTAATTGAATGTTAATTACCTACGTATACCCCGCACGGGATTTAGCTTGATTAAAAATAAAAAATTTAAACCATATTTTTTTTCTTGCGGTAGGGTTAATTTATCGTATCTAAACTGCCTAATAAGGTGTTGCAAAAATATTTTTTGCAAAAAAATTATTGTATGTCACAGATCATTTCGATGCCACGCATAAATGAATGCAAAGCACAGCGACACAGCTGGCAGGCAGGACTAGCACGATATCGCTCTGTGCAATCAGTTAACGCGGGGCGCTAAAATAACTCAGAAATAGAAAATCTGGTTGTTTTTATGAAAAAACATTTTTGCTGAAACTAAAAAAAAACCAGTGCTTGGTCAATCTGTGTCACTTAGATCACGCGGTTTGAAGGAATTACTTGAATTCGTTTACACCCTGTTTATTTTTTCATATCAACCCGTAAATGTCTAAGTACTGCTGTACATGGGCCACCTATGAAATAGTTACAAAAAATGGCGGTAAGAAAATACTGCAAAAAAATAAAAATTCATCTCGATTCACAAACGGATCGATGATCTCAAAATACTGTTATTAGCGTATAGGAGGATGCTTAACCCGACGATAACGTCGGGTTAAGCATCCTCCTATACGCGAAAATTCGAAGGGTATAAACCCTAGGCCGTTTTTTCAAGGCTCTTGAAATAACAAGACGACTCCCCGAACACCATACACTCGGGAGCAATGAATGAATCCGAGTCACCAACTATTCAGGGAGAATTCTAGCTTATTGAAATAAAAAGTATTTATTTATTAGACTATTTAAGAAGTTTTACTTATTTTTCTTTAGTATTAAATCTATTTAAATAAAAAGAAAAGTCCTGACTGACTGACTGACCGACTCATCAACGCCCAACCCAAATCCTTGGACCTAGAAAGCTATAATTTTGCACAGAGGTTCCCTATATAATATAGACAAGGAATAAGGAAGAATTTTTCGAAATTCAACCCCTAAGGTAGTTAAATAGGGGATGAAAGCTTGTATGGAAAATCGTCACTTAACGGATTCAAAATTTCACACAAGCGAAGCTGCGGGCAAAAGCTAGTAGTCTATAAAATACTTTTTAATTGAATAAGCTATCATTCTTAGTTTCCGAGTTATTAATGTTTATGTAGGTGACCTGGGCCTAATGCTCCTAAAATAAATCTTGATAAATCACAACCGAACCAAGGCCGAACCGTTCATTCAGACAGTTCTCAATTTCTAAAGCTGTCGAATTTTTTGACACAAAAAACAAAATCAATCATTTTGAAAGTTTTCGAAAACAAAAACTGACTGACGGTTGTGGTTCGACTGCGTTTGGCAACAATTTATTCTAGGAGAATTGGGCCCCAGGATTCATTGGGTATTTCTATTAACCATTTAATCACGAAACGACACGAGACTACTAGCATCGTCACCACATTTTATCGTGACGTGCCGTGGAAAAACGAACGCAACAGGAAAAGAAGGGTTGGTCATCTAAAAAATCTAATTGTTAAAGTTCTTCTCCTTAATAACCTTCGCAGCAATCATAACGACTCTGAACTGAAATTCGACATAACGTTTTATTTTTACTGCAGCCATAAACTTGGCCCTTTTTAACATTCAACGGCAATTACCATCTACCGTCATATCATTATGTTCCTTCTTTCTTAGAGCCATTGTTCCCTTAAACTCGATAAAAAATTCAAGATTTACTTTTAATGCAAAAAGGACAATGCTCAAAAAAAATCCCAGGCTTGGCGCAATCGGAATGTATTTCAATTTGTTTGTAAGTGTGAAATGAAATGCCACTTAAGTGACATAATCAAAAGCGATGGCTAAATGTAAAAAAAATGCCATTTGTTTAGTGGCAGGGATTATTTTTAATTAAATATTTTTCTGTGTGAAACTACGTAAAATCACATGACTTTCTTCGATTATTGGTACGTATTCATCGTACGCATCACTATAGCGCTCCATAAGACGTCAAGCTAGATACCAAGACGATTTCGAACACCCTGCGCTATCATTAGAAAACGTTTTATTAGACATAGAAAACCAATAAATGACAGTGGCGAAGGCTCCATACAACTCGATTCCTATCGGCTTCCCTTTCGAAACGAGTAGTTACTGGAAATCACGCATCACACTTGAGCAAGGTAAGCATTTTTTGGTCCGGCTTCCCTTTTAAAAAACTTTCACCCTACGCCACTGATAAATGATGTTTCGATTCTATTTATATTGTTTTTTACTCTAAGTAAGAACTTTATATTATTTTTCCTGGTGCCCATGAAATCTAAGAGTACTAAAAACTAGTATTCAGTATAGTCTACTCTAGTATGCCAGATGTAACTATTTTTAGGTACCTTAAAGTTACCCCTGCCATAAAATAAATAGCACGTTTTTCAAATTCAGCCGTCAGTTTCAATGTAAAGCGTTTCTTTTTTGTCTAGTATATGCTAATTGTAAATATTTTAATTACATTTTGAAATACCTGAATGTTAACCCTGCCAATAAAAAAATAACAATTTCTTACTTTTAGCCATCTATTTCGATGATGTGGCATTTTATTACACCCTCATACTAAAAATCTGAGATACGTATAATTTACGCCAAGCCTGGGTTTTTTTTCATACTTTGTGAGCAGTCTCCTTTAACTGTTTTTGTAATAGGATTTTTTAGAACGTCGACCTAATGGCCGAACGCATTTTTAATTAAAAGGAGGAATTAGAACTGACAGTACACAATTAATGGCCAGTGTTCTGGAAATTAGCAATTGATTTGTGAGGCTCACTGGCTTCACTGACAGATTTATTCTAAACGTAGCACAGTTTAGGCGTCCTCCATTTTGATACTGTCACTGTTTTGTGCTAATCACATCCAGGTCCTGCACCTGCAACCCTTTGCAGGTTGACTTTGCAGGACAATGCTAAACTACATTAATTAATATTCGCTTTTTATTTTTCCCAGCAATCGATAAAATAATAATAACTAGCGAAACTTGCCATAAAAAATATTATTAAGTACCTAAAATAAGTGCCTCAAATATTAATTAATTAACTCAGGCTATCGCAAAATTTGCCTCAAAAATACAGCTAAACATATTTTTCATATTCTTACTCTCCTCAAACGACATTCTATTTTACTAAAATTTAATTACAGGCACGCAAAAGAGGTTTCCTCAATTTAAACTTCAAAACAGAAACAAACTTATTCAATTAATTTAATTGAATTTCGCTTAAGACAAATCGAACACTTTTACAAATTATTTAATCAAATCAAAATTTTAAAATTCACCCTGAATTAAAATTAATACAGTTTTTGTTCCATTTTTGAAATAATTTTAAGTTAGATCTGGCGAGTTTTAAATTGGGGACTATACATTATATAGACGAGGGTAAAATTAAAAAACTTTCCAATACTAACAATGGTCGTGTAACTTCTTAAAATTTCAGCTTAATTAACTCTATTTCATTATGTTTTCGCCAAGTAAAAGTGGCTTCGGAAAAGTTGCAATCTTAAAAAAGTTCGAGGTACTTCGATTAAAAGTTCTGCAGGCTTACTTCTCATATAAAAATAAATAATAAAAATCCACTTACCGCGTAATCCTCCGCTTAAACTTAGAAGTTTTAAATCTGACACCTAAAACTTTGAACACAATACGATATTTTTATCCAAAACACTTATTAAAAAGCCAGTCACACAAAAAAAAAACACTAAAACAACGTTCTTAAATTAACTTGAAAGTTGATATGGCAATGACTTTAAATTTTAGCAACACTATTTTAAAAATTTACGTCACTTTTATTTTTGATTTTTTTAAATTGGATTTTATTCGGAGTCGTAGTTACGTGCGGACGATCTCGCGACTCGGTACGCCCCTGTCCGCTTGCAAGCAGATTTCGGAATAAACTGGCCTACTGAAAGGGTGCTAGCAACGCGCATGCGTATACCGGCGGATGACATTCCAAACACCAAACAGAGAAATTATACTGAACTTTAGTAATGAAAAAAAAATGAATAAAGTAGTTTAAAATTATTGAAAAGATAACGAATTCAGAGGTCTTAAAAATTCCACATTTGGAAATCTGACGGAGACACTGCAATAAAATGGTTGCGTGATATGAACTATGAATGTAGTGGAAGCTACAGACTAATAATAAGTAGCTTTTCTATTCAGATTCTCTGGGCATTAAGTATTTTCTAATAGTTTTTAAGTAAAATTTGCATGCTATTTAAAACGGCTCAATGGGCTTGATCTAATATTGTATTTTGAATTTGAATATTACTTTAGTTTCTGAGATTTTCATAAAACAAATAGCAGGACAAATAGAATCACTACATGGTATAAAACAAAGTCGCTTCCCGCTGTCTGTCCTTAGCTTAGATCTTTAAAACTACGCAACGAATTTTGATGCGGTGTTTTTTAATAGATAGAGTGATTCAAGAGAAAGGTTTTAAGCTATAAAACGTCCACATGCGAAGCCGGGGTGGGTCGCTAGTTATTGATAAAGGTATGTCTCGAAGGTATTCCATCTAAAATAAAATAACGCGCCCACTCCACGAGTAAGGATACTTCAGTACGTCCAGCTTACCCTAGCATTTAGCCACGCTACCAACCTTGCTGACTGGCTAATCTTTTCATCATGGTATGAGTAAATCTCATATAGCTCGTGCCGACGCGAATGTACTTAAAAGGCCCCATTTGTGCGTATTTTTGTATTGCATCTGAGCGTTAATGCAGTAGAGTAGAAAGTAGAAATGTAGGAGAGGTATACAGGGTGTAAACGAATTCGTGTAAGTCCTTCAAACCGCGTGATCTACTGGTGACACAGATTAACCATAAAACGGAATTTTCGAAAATCAACTGAAAAAAAAATCTAAATAAAATCTTAGTTTTCTATTGCTGAGTCATTTTAGAGCCCCGAGTTAACTTACTGCAAAGAGCGATATCGCGTTAGTCATGCCCACCAGCCGCGTCGCCGTGCTTTCATTCATTTTTGCGTGGCATTGAAATGTTCAATCTCATAAAACAATTACTTTGCAAAACAAAAACTTATTTTTTTACTGAATCCCTATTAGGTGGTTTAGATAGGATCACTTACCCCTACCTCATAAAAAAAATGTTTTTATTTTTAATCAGGCTATTTCCCACGCAGGGCCAATCTACACCAGTACAATACGGCCGACGTATCTTGGCGAGTCTGAAGTTAGTTGTTTGGCTGCGCAATGAATCTTTTAGAAACGAAATTAACTACTGCGCAGCTAATCAGCTAACTTCAGACTCGCCAAGATACGTCGGCCGTATTGTAGTAGATCTACATGATTTTAAGGAATTACACGAATTCGTTTACGCCCTGTAGAGAATAAATAATAGTAGTTTTTTTTCTATTGGACTGCTTGTAGATCGTCCGTGCGGACCGTTTTTATGTAACCGGGCAGTTATTGGCGAGACTTGAAGGTAAACTACTTAA
This sequence comes from Amphipyra tragopoginis, assembly GCA_905220435.1. NCBI lineage: Eukaryota > Metazoa > Arthropoda > Insecta > Lepidoptera > Noctuidae > Amphipyra > Amphipyra tragopoginis. The sequence goes on along the minus strand of HG992005.1, from coordinate 11,553,878 downwards.
CCAAAACTTAATACTTAACTTACTTACTTACTACACTAACATCAGTAACATCATGACTACTAGCAACAACAGCACTAAGGGCGACCCCTAGGGGGACTCGGACCTCGCCTTACGGCGTTGCTGGCGGGGGTTGGGGGGAGAGACAGCTTGATGAGGGCTGATTTATCGGTGTGACTGCTGAGTCTGAAGAGACGACCGGCTTTACGACGGGAGAGCTCGGTGGATCATGACCGGCGTTGGGCTGTGGCGACGGGACTCGCAAGCGAGGACGATACCTAAGCCGGGCGGCGAGTAACGCTGTGTAGTAGCTAGTCGATTTACTCGCCTTCTAGAGGATTATATCGTTATTGGGTTCTAAAAGTGTGTGCTTGGGACCGCGTACTTTACTGATAAGCTAGTAGGTAAAAAAATTGTTTTTTTTTTTGCATATAATTTATTTTATTTGTGTGAACATTTCGATGCCATGCATAAATTAATGAAAGTACGGCGACACGGCTGGCAGGAACGACTAACGCGATATTGCTCTTTGCAGTCGGATAACTCAAGGCTCTAAAAAGAGTCAGAAATTGAAAATCAATTTTTTTTTTCGAAAATTCTCATTTATTGTTAATCTGTGTCACCAGTAGATAACGCGTATTGAAGGAATTACACGATTTCGTTAACACCCTGTAGTAGAAAATCTGTACTATTATTTATTCTTAAGGACATTGACAGGGTTCTGTCTCCATTCCTTCCCGTACACCTACATTTCTTCCATTGACAGTAGGTATAAGGTTTCATGTAATAGGGTTCGGCCTAGGGCATCGAGAACCGGCCCTATTTTAGGAACCGGTTCTTTCAAACTCAGCCGGAACCGGGTATCCGGTTTTTTCGGTTTTTTAATAAATTCTAGTTGATAAGCTATACTATCTTTTAATAGATTTTCTATCATCAAAACGAATAAAAGTACAGTATCCATCAAATAATTAAACAAGTCAAATTAAAATCACCTCAAAATAAATCAACAAGCTTGGTAAGGTAACAAGAACTTCCGTGCACTCTACAATTGTACACATAAGTGGTAACGATAAAGTAAAAAAACGATAAAATGAAATTAATGATTTTATTGAGCATTATTGGGTCTTTTTTTTTTGCTAAATAAAAGGAACGTAAAAAAATAAGTGCGTCTAAGGTTTTGTTCCGCCCTAATTTAATTTATCGGGCCCTTTTTAAACTAAGCAACTTTGCCCTGTGAATCGAACTCGGTACGAGACGCATTGGCGCTGCGCTGCAACTAGGTACTAAGTAGCCTATTCGTTCTGCCTAATTTTATCCCAACTATGTTGTGGTCAGCTTCCAGTCTGACAAGATGCGGCTGAATACCAGTATTTTACACGGAGCGACTGCCATCAGATCTCCGCAACCCAACTGGGTTGGGTTACGGTCGGTTACTGGCTCAGGATATCGGCATTAAGCCGGTGGTTGCGGAAGTATCGTAAGTTCCCGCAACCCCCGGTGCAGGTATGAGATGGAACACCGGGGTGGTTTTAGTCAGTAAGAGTCTGACAGACCTCTCCGCCCACCCCAGGGCGGAGGACATCCATGAGGATTTACACCCCGCAAAAAAAAGAAAAAAGGATGTCGGCATGGCCCAGTAACTACTGCGCAATGCCGATATCCTGAGATTAGACCGGTTGTCAGACTTTCGGGCTTCTGGTTACCCATAACGACTATCACTACACCCCTACACCCGGGACTACACCCGGAACCGACGGTTTAGGATGCTTTTCCACCAAAGATGTTTTCCAAATCCATCAATAGAATAGCTTGATTTTCAACCATGTCATCATCATCATTCAGCCGAATTACGTCCATCCACTGCTGGACATAGGCCTCCCCAAACAATGTTGGGGGGGGGGTTGCCATAATCGCCACGCTTGGCAGACGGGTTGGCGATCGCAGTATGGTTGTTAAATTACTCAGAAAACGCTGCTGCCCATCTTCTAGTGAATCCCTTGGTCGCCTTTTACGACACCCACGGGAAGAGATGGGGTAGTGCTATTATTTAGGTCCGGTACCACACGGACGACGGTTCAACCATGCGGCTGGTTTGAAACACATCCGTATCACATATCTCTGGTGGAAAAGGAGCCTTGGGCTAAGCGTATGCTAGGATGCAGGTGACGCAGCACAACACAGTACAGATTTTGTAGGGCAGGGCAGGCGAGGCAGACATAGGCCACGACCGCTGCTACGACGCAGCTCGAAGACACATTCGAGCTTTAACTAGGTAGTACAAAGAATAAACGCGTTCGAATTGACGAACGTTTTTTTTAATAGTCTGGATGATTAGTTTCGTACAATCAAGGTTCACAACGCACTAATTCAATTAAATGTTCAGTCATTGCAATAAAATTAGAATTAGCGGTAAAAAACACATGTCGACATGCACGCGTCGCGCAGAAATCTGTGCCGGCACTACAACGAGGCGCAGGGCAGGACAGACAGTATGTCTACGTCCCACGCGTCTGCGCCGCAGCGTCCGCAGCTCTTAGTACGTTCATGCATTACAAAATCTGCTCTGCCCTGCGCTGCGTGCACCTGCGTCACCTGCGTCTCAGCATACGCTTAGCTTTAACGTGCACTCCGAGGCACGGACGGGTCTCGATGTGTAACGAACAATCACCCATCCACGGACTGACCGCGGCGAGCTTAGCTTAACCTTGCAATTCATAATGATCTGCGCAGTTGTTAACTAGCCACGAGCCTCCCTAGAATAGAGATTTCTGTAGTTCAATAAACGCTTTGTTGTGGTAAACTTTTTAAATTGGTCTAGCAATACTGGATACTTTAAAGCGCTTCGGGCAGACATGACGGTCGCTAGATCCGGCATAGAATTTTTTGCATGTCGCTGGAAATATTCGTGTATATATTTGCGAAAAATCGTGCGTGGAAATGTGTCCATACAGTAGCTGTTGGTACGTACACACTAAACCAACAAACACAAATGAATAGGGCTTGAAACCGTTTAGTCCGAATGAAATCGGATTCGTTCTATACAAAGTTTGGTCAAATTCATCAAATGACCCGCCGCCAGCAACGCCCTAAGCCGAGGTCCGAGTCCCACTAGGGGTCGCCCGTAGTGCTGTTGTTGCAGGTAGTCATGTGTAACGTGTAGGGGTGAAAGTAACTTATTTAGTCCAGAGATAGCGAGGGCGCCAAGTTCGAGGGACTAAATAAGTCTTTAACCCGAGGTAAACACTGTGCTTTTCATTACGAATACAAGGAAAGTAAAAATAAAAACATGAATTAGCTAAAGAAAAAATGAGTGAATTTAGTTTTACATATCTAAATCAACGACTTTTAGGTATCTTTGTTTTGATTTAGGTGGTAAAAGGTTTTCCACTACTGCTTTAGCCTTTTCTCTTATGAAATCAGGGGCCTAATTCTCCTAAAATAAATCTTGATAAATCACAACCGAACCAAGGCCGAACCGTTCATTCAGTCAGTTCTCAATTTCAAAAGCTATCAAATTGTTTGACACAAAAAACAAAATCAATCTTTTTGAAAGTTTTCGAAAACAAAAACTGACTGACGGTTGTGGTTCGATTGCGTTTGGCAACAATTTATTTTAGGAGAATTGGGCCCCAGGCGTTAAATCCCTAATCGGAATAAGATGAACTCATCTCTGTTATAAGGAAGTATAAACAAAACTCTCTCTCGGAAATATAAGACAAATGAAGATCGGATTGCCGCATTCCCGCCTATTTTGTTTTTTTTTTTTCTGTGGCCTTCCAGCTATTTAGCCATTAAGTATTTTTCATTTTCATCATTGAAAAAATGGTAAATATTTTGCCCAAATCTATGTTATTTTAAAGAAATTGTTGAAACTAAATTATAATAAAGTCATTTAAACAAATATATTCTATAATTAATACTTAACATTATGTTTGTTAAGTATTACAATTTTACATCGCGCTGTAATTGAGTGGCTGCATAGAAAGTTGGAACATGGCTCAATAGAAATCAAAGTCTCAAAAGAAAAAAGAAGACGACACGTTTGGTGACGTGGCTAAGCGATTGGCTTCTGCGCTACGGGTCGTGGGTTCGAACTTCGATTCCCACACGGAACAAAAATTTGTGTGGCCTACATATGGTTGTTTCGGGTCTGGGCGTTTGGAGTGAGATTTGTATCTGTAAACGCACCCACGATACAAAAGAAATCTTAGAGTGGGGCAAAGAAAGAATTTGAAAACGTTTACTATTTTTTCAATGATGAAAATGAAAAATAATGGCTGAATACCTGGCCGACCACTGAAAAAAAAAACAATATAAGCGGGAAAAATAATTCATTTATTTTTTCTTTAGCTAGGTAATCTTCATGTTTTTATTTTAATTTAACTTTTTTTGTATTCGTAATGAAAAATACAGTGTTTACCTCGGGTTTAAGACTTATTTAGTCCCACGAACTATATCTCGGGACTAATTAAGTTACTTTTACCCCTAGGGTAACAATGTACTATTACTTCCCCACCACTGGCTGGAGACCCTTCAGGTCTCGCCAATAACTGCCCGGTTACGTAGAAACGGTTCGCAAGGACGATCTACAGCAGAGAAATAGAAAAAAAAAACATCATAAATGACGAACGTTCCCTGGATTGGCATGGAGGCTTCAATATTTAATTTTGTAATTGTGTAATTTATGTAATTCCCGGCAAAGAACTCTCACTCCGTGGGCAAGATTCACATACCGCACTTAGACTTTACTGTTCTAAGTAAGCGTTTCATGTGAATATGAACCTTATTGTAATAGTAATAATGTTCATGTACCTATGAAATTCTTACTTTACTTAGCAAGGTAAAGTTTAAAGGCGAGATTCACAGACCGTACTAACTTTACTTTCTAAGTAAGCGTTACATGCGAATATGAGCCTTATTTTGTACACATTAATAATGTTCATATTCGTATCAGTGAATGTGAATAAATATTTCATACGAATATGCATTAATTTTATACGAATAATGGTTGCGGGAACCCGCTAGATGCGAGAAGCACAGAACCCACAGATTTAGAGTAGTAAATCTGTGACAGAACCGATCGATGTGGCGATGCTTGCGGGAGGCCTATGCCCAGCAGTGGACGTCTTTCGGCTGAATGATGATGATGATGAACGTTCGTATACGGAACGAAAGAGCCTAAATCTCACGACACAGGAAATCCTGGTGTGAAGTCTAGGACTTCAAATTAATTATACAGGATGGGTCAAAAATCGTGGATCAAACGAAACAGGGCGATAGTTGGGGTTATTTGCAGTCGAAAATATCTCGGTAGCAGGGCCCTAACTTGATCTCCTTAAAAGTTACGACAATTTGAGTTTTTTAAGCAAATACAAAAATTTGTAATAATTAGCCAATTACGGTAAAATTTTAAAACAATAAATGGTGTTTAGTTGCTCGAAAAGTCGAAAGTGCTTTTATGACCATGGGTACCATGATTTAGGTATGAGTATTGGCACTTTTTTCAATAATTTTAAGCCTCACGAAAAAATTTTTGTAACTTTAGAAACATACTGTAAAAAAAATGTTCTACCTACCATAAAATGCTGCAAATAACCCCAACTATCGCCTTGTTTCGTTTGATCCACGATTTTTGACCCAGCCTGTATGTAATCTTTTTGAGACCATAAAATTCTTCTATTCTTATTCGTATGAAACGCTTACTTTACTTAGCAAAGTAAAGTCTGAGTGCGGTCTATGAATATCCCCCTGAGTGCTAGTAAGGGCTAATACTAAAGGATTGCGTCAAGCACATGGACCGCAGCGTCCTCTGTTTGCTAATAAAACAAACTGTGATCATCAATTCTTCTGCCAAGCGTGATGATTACGACAATTTCAATCATTGGAAAACCCATGTGCAGCAGTGGACGATATGATTTTGTGTTTTGTTTTAAAAGCCAGCCAAGTGCGAGTCGTACTCGCGAACGAAAGGTTCCGTACCATTATCTATAAAAACGGCAAAAAAACACATTTGTTGTATGGGAGCCCCCTTAAACATTTATTTTATTCTGTTTTTTTAGTATTTGTTGTTACAGCGGCAACAAAAATACATCATCTGTGATTTTGTCATATAATGCTTGTGAAAGAGGCGCGGAGATTTGAAAAAATATTTTAGTCTATTTATATTTAATGAATAGTGTTTTATAATGTTCATGCATTTACCTAATAAGAGTGTGCACTATATCCTGCATAATAAAAAAATATTAATCTTGCATGGGATGTAGAAAAAATCAAAATGAGAACATCAGCTTCCACAAGTAGGTAAGTAGTATTTTCATGTTTATTCATCATACATTGTCTTTTTATATTTCATTATACTTTAAAGAAAAAAAAGTTATACATTATCTTTTAGAAGGAGTAAAACAAATAAGTTTTCATTATCAAAATCTTATCTAAACAATATGAATATTCGTACCAGAAAAAAGTTGGGGGTAGTTGTAATAAGTAAGTATATAGACCTGAAATTTTTTGCTCCCAGTTTTTAATTTATTTAAAATTGTTTTTAGTTAGTTTATTAATATATTTATGACTATTATTGGTAGTTAACAATATCTTCCTGCCAACCAAGTGTTTACTCCGCAACATTCATTATTATTTTCACTTTTTAACACAACATCTTACAACGGACTCAACAAGCTGCAGTATCGCAAACATGAGCAACCTGTTTACTCAAAGAATGTCAGAGTTTGAGCAGCAGCTACACAAAGCTCCAAGCACTACGTCCTCCACCACCACCTTGAATTTAGCTGAGGAGTTTACTGCATTCCGGACCTTCACTGTTCAGGCACTCGGCACCCTCCAACAGCAGGTTCAGATTCTTGCGCAGAGCATGGACAGCATGAAGATGCGTGGGCGCCGCAAAATATTGCTGTTGCATGGAGTGTCGGAGTTGAAGAAGAGAAGACTTCAGAGGTGTTGACTCAAGTGATCAAGGATCGCTTCAAATTTGATGACTTCACAGCTGCTGATACAAAGCGATGTCACAAGATGGAACGTAGCACTTCTCTCAAGTCCAGACCAATCCTCGTCAAACTCTCGGGGACAAAATCTGGTTTGCCAAGACCAAGCTGAAGGGGTCAGGTATCACCGTTTCAGAGTTCCTGACAAGAACTAGACACATTTTCATGGCGGCGAGGAAGAGATTTGGCGTAACCCAATGCTGGACCAGGGAAGATGTTGTGTTCGTTCTCGGGCCTGATGAAAAGCGCCATCGGATATTTTCGCATGTGGACCTCGACAGGATCGGGCAGCAGTCGCAGCAGATCACCGCGCATCCAGAGCAGGAAATCATTCAACCGGTCGTTGCTGAGAAGGGCGCTGCTATGAATATGAAGCGTGCTGCGGCCAGAAAGTGAAGTGTTTGTTGTGCCATAGTTGATTTTTGTAGTCTAGGTAATAATAAGTGTTCTTAGTCCTTTCCTTAGTATTCTATTAAGTTCCGGCACCCCGAATGTACCTATTTGTTTACTAAAACTTCTGTCTGTTTTCTGTCAAATCTTTCAATGTCAACTTGAGTGCGTTCCATGTCTGTGGCATGGTACTTTTTTAGCATTCGTTTAACGCTCTGTTACACGTATTAATTTCATTTTTATTTTATTTTTTATATTGCCTTGATTACTTTTTTTTTTTCTTGTTACTCAATTACGCAACTGGCAGGTGTGCAAAAATATTTAATTTTATGTAAACGAATATTTTTGTTTATAGGTATTTTTGTTATTGTATTTGTGTGATTATTGATATGTATTTTATGTTATTTTATCTAAGTAAAATTTTGTACGATACGGACTTGTGCACCAGAACTGCCCAATAACACGTTATCTCTTTCCTTTCTCCATTCCATCCTAAAGTTGTCTGGAAAAGATCGCTTTGCTTTGAGCGATATGACCGCCCATTGTTCGTATATTGTGTAAATGTTTGTATTTCTTTTTGTTTACCGGTGTACTACGTACGATAAAGAGTATAATAAATAAATTATTATTTTTCTTTTTTTTAATACTTTGCCCCACACTAACATTTCTCTTGTATCGTGGGTGCGTTTACAGACACAAATCTCACAAACAAACGCCCCGACCCGAAACAACCATCTGTAGGCCATTCAAATTATTGTTCCGTGTGGGAATCGAACCCACGACCCGTAGCGCAGAAGCCAATCGCTTAGCCACTGCACCAGACGTGTCGTCAAAATTCGTCAAAGAAATTATCAAAGGGTTGCGAAAATGTAATCGATAAATCTATCGACAACGTGATTTTTGTGTTGTTTAAATAATTTTATTATTAGTTTTTATTTTAACCATTTTTTTCATTAAGGATACCCTGTGACGATAGTGTACGAAGTAAATGGATTGCCGTGACTCGCGAAGTTGGTTAAGTTCAAAGATATATAAAATAATTAGGAAAACAGTGAATCTATATAAAATTAAAGTATTTAATAAACGATAGTAACTTACTTCTCAATCAGATTGTATTTCGCGTCACTAACTTTTACACCTCTTTACCGTAATTATTACCTTCCTAAATCTTATATTTTTAGTATCCGTACCTATGGTTCAATTTTAGTATAATAGGTAATAAAATAATGCTATATACATCAAACAATTGTATGTGCGTAAGGATTGAGGGCCATACATAACCGTAAATCGATAAACTAGTGTTATCAAGATTTTGTAGAAGTTGTATAACAATTGTAAAACCGATTTCAAAATTTGTACAACAAAATTTAAAAAAGTTATAGCACTTCAAAGGGTGTCCCTCAATCCTTACTCAAGGGTACCTATATCTCGGTAAATGGATGTACGGAGATAAATCTAATATCAATATTTTGTAGAAGTATAGCTAAGCATCTCCGCAAAAATTCAGCACGATCAACAATTTTATAGAGGTTTTGAACATGTCCCTCAATCCTTATTGTATAACATTGCGTTTTGGCAAAGTGACTATGTGTACAAAATTTATTTTTTCGTAAACATTTAGTTGAAGTTGTGGATTAAACTATAAAAAAAATAATTATTGTAAAATACCTCTCGGTTTAAAAGTTATTACGCTAGAAACAATGTCCCTCAATCCAAAAAACATTTGCTCGTAGCTCACTAGCAACTTTAAATATGAAGTTATGTATGATTATAATTTTTTGTAGAAACTTGCTACTTAAAATTTTTATAGTTATTTCGCTGAAAGATTCACGTTTATCTTTACCGCTCTGACAACAGCAAGTCCGCCGTATGTGTAAATAGCATAGCTGTTTTGATTCGTTTAAGCTAAGTAGCGCTCCTTCTGTGATTTAGTTTTTATTCTAAGTATCATGTGGTGTCACATTGAAAAGAGGTTTATGTCAACAACTTACTTTTACGTGACGGTGTGCGCGCGCAGCTCCCAGTTTTACTGTCAGCAACCACCAAAAGAAGTACCTATAGCTTCAAAAAACGTTGCCTCCCCCGAGGATTTCTTTTGTATCGTGGGTGCGTTTACAGTCTCTTCACACGCACAAACACCCAAACCTAGAACAACAGCTATTCAGATAGTTGTTCTGGGTGGATAGACAAATCGACGGGTCCTACGTATACTAGTATAAGTGCAAAAATCAAACCTTACAGAAGAGCAGTTTAAAAGTTCGAAAGCTTTTAAATTTGACATAAATCAGTAGAAGTATTTGAAATTTTGGAATGGACCATACCACACCATTTGAAAATTTCAAATATTTCTTTTGATTTAGGTACCTACGTCAAATTTAAAAGCTTTCGAACTTATAAACTGCTCTTCTGTAAAGTTTGATTTTTGCACTTATACTAGTACCTATACGTAGGACCCGTCGAAATATTTCTTTCGTGCGGGAATCGAACCCGCGACATTTGTAGGAGTTATTTTAAAAGTAGTGATAGCCTGGCGGTTGAACGCTCGCTTTTCATGCGGGAGTCTAAGAGTGATTACGCACTGCATCCGATCCGAATCCGTGAAAATACCGATCTAGAGTAAAAATCTCGGACCGAATTCAGAGGTTGCTTACGCACTATTCCGATCTCTGATTCAAATTCAAACAATTCAGGGGTCATCTTTGGCGTATCCGTTTGGCGTCTGATTTGAATCCGAGGTACAATACGGCCGACGTGTCTTGGCGAGTCTGAAGTTAGTTGTTTGGCTGCGCAATGAATCTTTTAGAAACGAAATTGTCTACTGCGCAGCTAATCAGCTAACTTCAGACTCGCCAAGATACGTCGGCCGTATTGTAATGCGAAAGCGTTCATACAAACAGTAGGTACCTACTACGGCTACTTCGGCCCGTCAATTGTTCTTCCGAATTAGAAACTCACGGATGACGGATAGAAATCAGATAACGAATGCCGGATGTAGTGCGTAAACTACCATACAAATAGTTCTATGGCTACTTCGGAACGTATTTTCACGGATTCGGATCGGATGCAGCAGTGCGTAACCGCTGTAACGCGGCATCTTAAGGCGGTTCAAAGCGACGCGAATTGCAAAGCGATCCGATGCGGTGACACGCGATGCGCCGCGCGCAGTCATTCAGTAGCACTGTATGGCACCGCTAGGGTTGCCAACTCTTTGTGGGTCAAAAATAGTAGTTCTAAAATGATTACCCAGAAAAATATAGTAGATAACGAAAGGATGAAAAAAAAATAGTAGGTTCCAGAATAGGTACCTACTTTATTTCTTAAAAGAATATTTTTTTTATAAATTAACTTCAAAAGTAGGTAGTTACCAAAATACATACTCGAGAGCGCGAAAATCAAAATTGCCAATCTGTCAAAGTCAACTTGACATACCAGAATCGTACAGAAATACATAAGACATAAGTATTGACGTTTCGTTTTACGCTTACACATTTTGAAACGAATATTATTGCTTTGAGTTTGATGCCTTTAAAATGGGATCCCTTCTTTTCGCATAATGTTCTTTGTCCTAATATACTACGGCATAACGATTTTGGCACAATTTGTTTTGGCATAATAATACTTCGGCATAATTTTTTTAGGCATACATTTTATGTTGGCATAATCATCTTAAAGACTAATTTGTTTTGGCATAAATTTTATTCGCATAACGTTAGTAGGCCTAATGACTATTAGCATAACGTTAGTTATGATAATCAGAAATGTTTTTACCACTGTCTAATAATCTAGTCGCAGGCGCACCCCAACACGGATAGGTTAGGTTCGAAGGGGATGATGGGGGCTAGAGTGAGCGAGCGAAGCGAGCGAACGAAGCCCCCGTTATCCCCTTCGTGTTAGGTTACTTTAAACCCTGCAGACAGAAATAGGAGCCCCGCGCAGCGGGGCTCCGTCGGCTCTGCTTTGGAGCCTCAACCTTACAAACATCCCCTTAAGTTTTTATTGTGAAAATGAAAGTAGGTGACGAATAATCGTCTACCGTATACCTACCTATAAAAATATGTTTTAATATCATTATGCGTAAATAAATTTATGCTTTAGGATTTATGCTTAAAAAAGTTATGCTTTAGAACTTTATGCTTAATCATTATTATGGATAGAGAAATTATGCTTAAAAAAATTATGCGTAAGCTGTTATGCGTAATTATATTATGCGAAAATATAATTATGCCAAACAAAATTATGCTAAGTTATATTAGGTCTTAACATTTTATGCAAATGGATAGGGAACCCTTTAAAATATAGTAGTTTCGCCTACTATATCGATACCGGAAGTATCACTTAGCGTAAGGGACAAAACACGACTTTTCAGGAGAGCCAAAAAACAGGTTTTATTTTCAAAAACTGCCTGTATCTTTTTTTTTATGGTTCGATTTTGATGGGGTCTAGGACAAAGTTTCTTAGATTTTTTGCCTCTTTTATACTAAAAATTTAAATCTAAGAAAACCCAGTAGTTTCGAAAATAGCATGTCCCTTACGTTAAAAAATCATGTTTAGTTGTGCCCTACGCTACACAAATTTTAGATGTAAACCAACGTGAATGATGTATGTAACAAGAAGGGTAAGAAAATGGTGTGTTATTTTAGTGTAAAGGTCTCTATTAGTGTTGCATTTTGATGTAAGAAGACCTTCCTATAGTAGATAATGGTAACATGGAACCGTATTACTATGGAGTTAAGGTCTATGACTTGTGAGACTTATTTTTTTATAAGAAATGAATAAAATTATCCATATTAATCAACAGTTTGATTTAAAACAAATGATGTGAGCTAAATAAAGAGTATTTTCCCCGTAAACCCGAAAGTAAACTAACACAAACTTCTGAAAGTAAGTTAACAGTCTTCTAATCCTGTAATTGAGACTACTTTATCTATTTTCATTATACCAATCAAAGAAAGTACATAATATACCTTATGATGAGAACATAAATTACTCGTAAAACGAAAATCAACCAGAAAAACAGTAAACATTGTATAAACCTTAATTTTAATAGAAAAATTATAAAGCAAGTTAATACCAACATTTTAACACCATTTAACCGTGAAACAAAAAATTATTTAAAACACAAATGATTTAAACTAAATGAATAGTCAGACTTACCCGTAAAACCGAAAGTAAACCAACACAAACTTCTCAACTAAATTAAACTATGTGCAATCTCTAGTGTAGTAGGGGTTTTCTTTGGTCAAAAAGACTGTTAATTTGGTTTGAGAAGTTTGTGTTAGTTTAATTTGGGTTTTACAGGTAAGTCTAAAACTGTTTATTTAGTTTAAATCATGTTTCATTTTTTTTTCTCATGGTTAAGTAGTGTTAAAATCTTGGTATTAACAAAGTTTTCTCAACTTAAATTGGGAGATTTAATATCTTTAGTAATAATTGTTCACTTACTTAATATTTTTTTTAATTATCATTTTTATACAATTTAAACAATGTTTACTATTTTTCTGGATTGATTTTAGTACTTAAGTTGTTGATTTACGATGAGTCTAAAATAAAAAGTGTTGATTAAAATGAACGGATTTATTTCTTTCTAATGAAAACTAAGTCTCACAAGTCATAGACCTTAACTCCATAGTAATAAGGCTCCATATTACCATTACTTTTAATAGGAAAGTCTTACTTACAACAAAATGCAACATTAATAGACATGTAACATTAACGTAAGAGACAATTCCATACATTTTGTTAAAATATTTTGAAATAAAGTTTAATGTAAGGACCAAACTATTTGACTAAAGTGACTTACTTTACTTTTCGTTTAAGAAATATTTGTAAAGGTCTTTTACATCCTTTTTTTAGACAAAAATTATTCTTGGCTGTTCAAAAATGAGTAAGGTAAGGGACATTTTTTCAAGATAATCCAAATTCTGAGTACGCCAGTCGATGGAGCGGAAAATTACGAATCCAACGATGTATATAACTCATTTTAGCCAAAATGTCCCTTACGCTAAGTGATACTTCCGGTATCGATATACTATACTTCAGAAATGTAGTAGTCGGGCCTCTAATATAGTAGGATACTATATTATATAGTAGGGTTGGGAACCCTAGGCACCGCATCCAGTTCGCGCGAAAAGATCAAGCAAACTTATCGCGCTCGTGTCGCTTCGCGCCACGCCGCACCGCACTCCAAGTGCGTTTGGTCACGTAGGCCACTTCAATAGGTATCGACTGTTTGTTGTTTTCGCGTCGCTTCTAGATCGTTCACGTAGGATGCCGCGGAAGTTCGATCTCGAATTCATGTAGGGATCAGAAGTCGATAGTAATGACTTAAAAAAATATAGTAAAGTTTTTTAAAGTAAACTTTTTGCTAAGGTATTGTGCTTTAGCTTAATAGTGTATAGTATTCTGGTATTGGTGTCTGAGGTTTCTGATTATTATATTTCTCCTCGTATAGTCACAGTAGGTAGATACATAATGGAAGAAATACAATAAATAACATAACAGCGCGTTAAACGTATGTATTTCCCGAACGGTTGGGCAGAATGTAGTAGGTACACCCTCATTTCGCCGTTACGTTAAAGTCCCATGAAATAGGAGGCGAGCCTATTGCCATCAACCGGACAAAAAACCAAACTCCGGGCTGCTACTGAGAAATCCCACACGGATAAACCCAACAACACTTTGCCCGACCTGGGGATCGAACCCTGGACCTCACGCTCTGCAATGACTTGCGACCACTAAACCAACGAGGTAGAGTGCCTATGGAAGAAATGATATGTAAATATAAATGTTCAGATGAGTTTGTTACAAAATACTTTAACTTCAAATGAAAATACTAATAATATTAATTGCATAATGATTTATTAAAAAAAAAGAGACATACATTTTTAAACAAAGACATTCTCAATGCGACTTTCTTTTTAGGTAAGTACCTACCTACTTTTATTTTATACTACAGCGGACAGAATAGGAACGCTGATGAAATTTATAAAAAATACTTAAGTTGTGTAACATCTTCTAATTTTTCATTTTACCTATAAAATAATTAATTGTTTTGACCTTAAATTACAATATTCTCCGATCAGTCTGAATTGTTTGTATTCTTAAAAAGTTACATTAAATAATTCTTGTCTTGAACTTTGCAACTATCACAAACGCAGAGCGACAAGAACTTTAATAATCCGTTACGAGTTATTCACACTCAATATTCTAAGCGGGTTTCATAAAGGTCTTAAAACTACCGAGGCCCAAGGCAGCCTCTAATCCAAGCATCACCTTTGGATAACAGAAATGCTATAATTTCAATCAATTAACTGAGATTTATTGACATTTTTGGCCTTTTCGAGTACAAATGGAGATAACAGGATTGGACTTACAAGCGTAGTACAAATATTACTATGAGATCTCACAGTGACTTGCTGCGTTGAATACGGCTCTGTGATTAGTTGCCACCAATCACAGAGGCGTATTCAACGTGGTTCGTTCGAGTACACTTTGAGGCCTCATAGTAACTTTTGTGCTTACGGGTGATAGTTTATTTTTGGTTACAACTCGTCCTGTTTTGTTTTTTCTATACATGCACACTTCTCAACTGATTTGCCCATTATCCGTCGCCTTTTTACTGGGACTGGGATATATGTATTTTCTGTATTACCGATATTATTAGACTCTTTCATGAGTTCTTCTAAAATAATTTGATTTTTTACACACGTGCTAAATGCTGGGGATAGAAATTTGTCACAAGCGCTTAAAAACTCTTCCTTTATGAGGTCGTCAGTGACCACAGGTTCGCCATTCCTGGCGACTTTTTGTCTATTGCCGCATTGTACGCATTGTTGGAAGTAATGATCCACGTTATTTGGCACAAGATATATCATAACGTTATCTGTTTGAATTGATTTTTCCTCTAGTTTCTTTCCATACGTACCGACAATATGGGATGATGTTTTAGTGTCATCTTCTTTCTTATTTTCTGTTTCGGTATTCACGGATTTTATAGACTCTTGAACACTTTGAAATGTTTGTGCGTCTGTTCCCTCACCAGTTTCTGTTTCAGGAGTATCAAAGAGCTTATGCTCTTCGATCGTTATTTGAGAAACTAATTCATATTTTTCCGTTTCTTCCTTAATTTCTTCTTCAGTAGTCTCTTCATTCAATGTATGAGATGTTTCATGGTCTTCTATTTCTTCCGGCTCATTGTATGGCATACACTCTTCAGTCTGTGTATGAGATGTTCTGACTTCTATCTTTTTTACATCAGGCATAACATATACTCCATCAGCATCAGTTTCCTTTATTTCAAGATTAGGCCTGAAGAATTTTATAGATTCCCATGTCTGTGTGTAAGAATTATATTGTACAGGTAGGTCTGGTAAATATAATGAAGGAAAAGCTGATTTTAGTAGGTTTTTTTGCTTGTACATAGATTTATCGAAATGCAATCCGCACACATATTTGTCCTTGAAAAATTCGGCATCTCTACCAATTATATCTTGTCTTTTACAAGCGTTAATCCAAATTTTGCGACTGCAACAAAAATGTTTTAATAATTAATGCTAAACATTCAATATTACTGAGTAAATTCTTTTAACTTCTAAAGCTGAAGTTTTAAGGAATCACAGGATTCCATGTTAGTGAAAAAATAAAAGTAAAGTAGGTAATCGGTAGTTTGAATAAATCTTAGATTTAAACTACCCGTTACTGCAATAAAATAACTTCCGATTTATATAATGAAAACGCCTGGGCTTGAAATCTGAGGTTTTTATAAGTTTTTTTTTGGCCAAGTTTGCACGCATTTTTACTTTGTGTTAAAATCGACAAAATGGGTTTTACGAATTCGTGTAACTCCTTAAAATCACGTAATGGTATGGATTAACAGGGCAAAGAGTACAATTTTATTGATTGAAAATCAAAATAAAAAAGTGTTCTTTTTAGTCTTGCGATATTGGTAAGTGATCAAATCTTAACCTGATACCCCCTTATTACAAAAGATGGTCTAAGAAAAACCTAGGTTTTAAAATAGCCTCGTCTCTTTTCGTAATATGACATAAGAAAGTGATGGGTATATTTTAAACCTGGGTTTATCTTAGTCTTTGTTTAAGCCATATTTTGTAATAATGGGGTTTGGGTTTAAAAAAATAAGCAAAAATAAGTATTGCAAGAAATTTATTTTTAGAACATTTCGATGACATAAATGAATCGAAGCAAGGCAACAAAGCTGGCGGACACGACTGTACCCTTTTCACCGTAAGGTGAGTCCTAAGGTGTGAATTACATAGAAGCGGCGTAAGGTGCAGGCGTAGCGCAGGCGCGTCGCTTTCATACATTTTTTACGAAAAAGATTTGAAGCGGCAGCACGACAAAATGTATGAAAGCGACGCGCCTGCGCCCCGTCTGCACCTTAGGCCTAAAACACACACAAGCGACGTAAGGCATAAGGCGCGGCGCAGGCGCGTCGCTTTCATACGTTTGGTCGTGCGGTCGTGCCGCTTGAAATCTTTTTCGCAAAAAATGTATGAAAGCGACGCGCCTGCGCCGCGTCTGCACCTTACGCCGCTTCTGTGTAATTCACGCCTTACGCCGCTTTTGTGTAATTCACGCCTAACGTTTCTCTACAAAATGTTACCAAACAAAGAGTTGTTTGGTAACATTTTGTAGAGAAACGTTAGGCGTGAATTACACAGCTAGGACAAGTTGCAGATAGTAATTTTGTATGAGTTTTATTACCGCGAAGGTTTCCACGAGTGACGATATTAAATGGCAGTTCAGACTATGCTTTACGATTTCGTCATATAGTAAAGCATATTGCATCATAAGCTATGACTGTATAGCCTGACGTTCACACTTTCACACTATACGCTATATCGCAAGACGGTCTATTATGTATAGCAAGTTTTTTGACGGCGATCTGTCAGGCGACGGACGGGGTAGAAGTGAGGCGGGGCGGTGACTGGAAAATAGTACGATATAGCTCTGAGAATCGCTCAAGTTTATCGCGTACAGCATACATATACTTTATAGCATAGCGTTGTGTGAATTTGTCCAGAAAATGGATGCTGAGCGATATCGTTGTGCTATACAATATTTGCTATATGCTTTGCTATATGCTATACAAGGTTACCTCTAAGGTACCTCTGTATTTTACGGTTTTTGATGACGTCGTTTAAGTTTTTAACCGACTTCAAAAAGGAGGAGGCTCCCAATTCGATCGTTTTTTTTTTGTTTGTTTGTTACGCGATAACTCCGCCAATTATGAATGGATTTTGATGATTCGAGTTTTGTTTGGTTGGTCATACTTCAGAGGTGGCCCCAGATAATCGAAAATCTATTTCATCGAAATTGATTCAGCACTTTTTGCAAAAAAACAACAAAACCAAAAGTATATATCCTTAGATGACGTTTTGGTTTGTGGTTCACTTCAGTTCAGCAAAAGTTTTGATGAGGACTTTCAATCTTATTTTAACTGTCATCACAGAAACATTATAATTATGTTATTATTATATATTATATGAAAACTAGCCAGGTCAGACCTTAGGCTCCAATATATTATCCTAAATTATACGAAGAAATTATATTTTAAGTTGTTATAAAATATTTTATGTTGTTATAAATAAATTCCAGGACTGACCATTGAACTTGGCATTCATTTAGATCTCACTTCTTTTGTCGTTGAAGTCAACAACCAAGGCTTATATCATAATATTGAACTTGGCTCTCATTTCATATTTAGGTTTTTGATGGGATATCATTACTTTTCGTACAGAAATGAAAAAAAAAATGCTGTTTTTTGTTAATCTACTGTATTTTCCTACGTTTCATCATCATCTGCCTAGCCTTTTTTCCCAACTATGTTGGGGTCGGCTTCCAGTCGAACCGGATGCAGCTGAATATCAGTATTTTACATGGAGCGACTGCCTATCAGACCTCCACAACCCAGTAACTGGGTAATACGATACTCTTGGTAAGAAAGACTGGTTGTCAGACTTTCTGGCTTCTGACCAACAGTAACGACTGTCAAAGATCTACAAATGACAGCCGGGACCAACGGCTTTACGTGCTTTCCGAGGCACGGAGGAAACTCGCTATGGTAAATGGTCACCCATCCACAGACCAACCTCGGCAAGCGTGGCTTAACCCGGAAGATCGGTCTATGCGTCTATGGTCTATTTTCCTACGTTTACAGGGTATAATTAAATAGATCGGACTAACTTACCTAGTGACGTCCGATCCTCGATTATGTGAAGTAATCTCATCCTCATTTGTACTAAGTAGTTCGCACCTGTGCACAACTCGCTGTCCACTATCTTTAAAGATGAACGCATCGTAAAATATTGCATCTGTGGTCCGTCGCAGGCGCGCTTTACCGGTATCTGCCAATGTTTTTCGTTCAAAGCATAAGATTGGGACCTCAGACCTCTACTTGGTCTGAGATTGGGACTCTACGAAAGCCGGTACAGGCATCATTGTATAGTCTCGGCCTAGTACAACAGAACTTTCAATAGGGGTTAAGAAGAGAAAAAGAAACACAAAAGTCTTATTCTCAGGGAAGGGTTGGGCTAGAATGAGGATGAGATTACTTCACATAATTGAGGATGGGACGTCACCAGGTAAGTAAGTCCGATCTATTTAATTATGTTCCGTAATCTCATCCTCATTTGTACTATGTAGATGTTCAAAGAATAAAGTTGTGTCGATAATCAACGTTGTTTAATAATTTAACACTGATGATACAATTTAACAATTTGAATGAAGAATCAGCCTTTTATCACTATTACAATATAAGAGTGATATCCTGTACAGCATCAATTACTATCAAACAGAAAATTTTTACAGTTTAACTTTTCAGTTTACTTAATAATATATTATTATTTTCTAATCATAATAAATATTATAGTTTTTCTAAACTGTATAATCAGTCTTGTTTGAATTACTATTAAACGTATATATGGACCCAGATATCAATACAGTTTTATTATTATTTTTGTATTATAACCAGGGAGCAGAATAGTTTGGCAAAACAATTGAAAGATGATAGCAGGGTTGGCATGATTAAAACAAGTTGTTTTAAAACACATGTTTAAAACAGTGTTTAAAACAGTTTGAATTTAAACCATGTTTTTTATCACATGTTTAAAAACATAGATTAAAACAAGTTTTAAGCATTGTATAAAACAATAAGAAAAAAACAAGCTTTAAAACTACTTTTCATGGCGAATGAATGGATATAAAATGAAAATAAATTAATATTTAGGCGTCTAAATAGCTTGACATAAAACCAGTTGAGTCTATGCTATTGCTATGTTATATTTTTGAACTTTTATTGGCATTGTAATTAAATAAAACATTATTTTTGTGATAAGTAATTTATTCAATCAAACAAAGATCTAAGTACCAGGATTTATATGGGACAAGATAACACCTATTTTTGAAACATGCATTAGAATATTCAAAATTTGAATTTCGAATCAAAATAATAGAATTCATAGTTCATAGGTAATTCCCCGCCGGTATAATCCCACTAGGAAGGTCCCTATGTCGCCCAGTTTAAAAATCAACATTAGTTAGAAGGTTAGAACATGCAGGATGAATGCAAAGCGTTCAGTATTATTAAAGTTACTCAACATAAATGTTTATCCATTGATCGTTTTTTGTAAATATTTAATTTACTATGGCGAATTTGAAAAGATCTAGTCTAGAAATGAAACATAACACAACAGGTCGAATTAATTTGATATAATGTCCTAAAGTAAAAAGAACAAAAAAAAAACACTTCTTTAAAACAATTTGAACTGTTTGTTTTAATAAAATTTAAAAATTCTATTTATTCTATTTTTATTCTTTACACATAAATAATCTTTAATGACTCTTGAATTTTTATTGTCATTTTCATTTTCATTGTCTAATCTATCAAAAAAATCTGATAACTACCGCGGCTCGGGAAGTTTACCCTATAGACACTATTATGATATTTGATCTCTTTTGATTACGGTACTGAAGTAGGTAATCAAAATAAAAAATAATAACATCACATGTATTTCAATTTGACATTTCGAGTTGGTTTATTATTTTGAGTTTCTAAAAAATGGCTAATGTCTGTCCGCCTGTCTGTATTCTCAGCTAAAAAGTATTGATAGCTTGAATACTCAATAAAAATTATGAGCCGTCTCTATCACCTTTCAATTGTTTTGCCATAAGAATCCGCTCCCTGATTATAACTTTCGTGAGACACATTCATATTTATGATTATTCACGGTTTACTCACATGCATTTCATTTTGTTGCTGTTCTCAAGTCTTCCAGTTTAAAATGGTAAGTAGCAACATATTTATTAAGCTTTTTAAGATTTAATATGAATCTCCACGTGCCATCTGATTTGGGATGGGCGGCAGTTTCGCAGGAGTATTCTTAAGTTCCAGTCCTGACATCTTTACAGCTTTGATGGCATTTACTTTATCTTGGAGTTTGTCTCCAAATAGGTATTCCGAGATGGGAGTTTGTTCCATCAGCTCCTTCATGTCTTTGTTCAGGCCAGGGAGTATTAATAATCTGCGTGTGATCGAGTTGTCATGGTATAAATCACACAGCAGCCTAGCAGTCACTGAGGGTTTCAATTTGATTTTTATTTTCTTCGGAAGCTATTATTGCGCTTAGAGCTTTCCCAATAGTAGTTATTGCGGCGGCAGCTACAGTACAACTTGTTGGCCTATAATTCTGTGATCTCGTTTTAGTTTGCCCATATTTCACAATCTATGGATATTTTAATATTTTTGTGAAATATGTGAACTGAACAGAGTGCGGCAAAAAAAAACCAAAACATTATAAGTCGCGCGCAGAAGGTTTGCCGATGACTGCCCCTCCCCCTACACCGACCGCTACCCGCGCTCCTCTGGCATACCTACTAATGCCAGACGAGCGCGGGCAGCGGTCGGTGTAGTGGGAGGGGCAGTCATCGGCAAACCTTCTGCGCGCGACTAGTATAATGACATTGACACTTTGACAGATAGATACCGGTAAAGCCATCGACTTATGGATGTCTATGGGTAAAGCGCGCCTGCGACGGACCACAGACGCAATATTATACGATGAAGATATTAAAGTGGACAGCGAGTTGTGCACGGGTGCAAACTAAATAGTACAAATGAGGACGAGAATAAGGAACATAATTGTTTTGATTGCTGATTCTTACAATAAAGGCAATTTAAGTGAGTGTTCCTAATAGAAATAATTATTTGAAAAGTTGTAAAAAATTACTAGTTTCTGATTTATTCCTTTGTATTCACTCAACTACTCATCTGGATGCCAAAGGGATGCCAAAGATGTTTCAGAAATGTATGGAGCCTGGGCCAGCACCATGTACACTATATATGTAAATATAGCTTTACAATAAAGTAACCGTTTTTTAATGTTAATTTTCTATAATTTTACTTCGTTTAATTGTACATTCACGTTATCTTGGTCAAGGAGAGCAACACAACACATGAAAATATGGCGGATCGAAATTATGTGAAATGTCATTTTGACAACTGTTGACATGTCAATGACCCCATAGTGTTTATTTCTTGTGTACCTACTTACTTATCGTATGTATGTTGTTTATAGACGAAAATACTTGGATTACGTTTTAATTAAAATAAAATAGAACTACAGGTTTTGTAAACGAAACCTAGGACTGTCAAAGTTGTCAAACTCATGTCAATATCAAACACAACTGTCATGGCTACCAGAATAAAAGG
This sequence comes from Amphipyra tragopoginis, assembly GCA_905220435.1. Taxonomy (NCBI): domain Eukaryota; kingdom Metazoa; phylum Arthropoda; class Insecta; order Lepidoptera; family Noctuidae; genus Amphipyra; species Amphipyra tragopoginis. The sequence goes on along the minus strand of HG992005.1, from coordinate 11,531,765 downwards.
ATTAACAGATTAAAAAACGTCGCCAAATAACAATTCCAGTACAAGAGTACTCTTCGTCAAGTTAATTTATTTGTATTTTTATGGAAATCCCCTATTTTTTTCCTATTTTTCTATATACTGTACATAGTGGTGGCCCAAAATCAAACATCTCATTTGAACTTTCTAGGTCATCTGGAACTGGGTTAGAGTTTTGATCTATAGGTCAGTCAGTGATAAAAATGACGATTTTATGCAGGGACTTGAAACGTTACTCAAATAACGTTAGGCGTAGTTCCGGTAACGATAATTTGTACCGTTCTACTATGATCGTAACAAAATTAAGTACTTGTCTATAACGATATTAACAAATGGAACGAAATCAACTACTATTTAAAATCATTTTAATAACAAAATAATAACGTTACTCATTTCGTTAGACAACGTTGCCAGTTTCATCACCTTTTTGCGACTGGGCTTTAAAGAAAAATTGGTAACTTTCACCCTTTTTCGAGTTAAGAAAAAAATAACAACAGCATAATTATTGACTAGACCTTGAAATATTGTACTAAAATAACGTTACAAGTGAATCTGTAACGTTTCACTTGTAACGTTATTGTACATAAGCGGATATATGCATATCGTTAATGATACTTAAAACGTAACATAAAATATTGTTATTGTTCTACGAAAATGATATTCTATAACGTTATTCTTAATTTTGGTTTTAGTATCGTTACAAATTTTGGAAATGATAACATTTAGTTTAATGTAACGGAACGAAATTCATTTCGTTTTCAAGTCCCTGATTTTAGGACGTTAATATCTCCATAACCGTTTGAGGTGTGTTTAAGAAAGGAGCAATAAGTATCTCGCAAGTCTCAATACATGAGCCAAAGACATGTTTATGTGAAATGGATCTCGAGGATCGATCGCTTGTTTTCATACAAAGCGCGCGGTATGGCAACAGTGCGGCGTCGGCACCGCGAACGCTCGACAATAGGACGGCAACATCGCAAACTCCACGTGTTCTTTTCGCTGTTGAATAGTGCGGTGAATAGACGTGAGAGCTAATTTCATCGAATTTTCATTAATTTTTTTGCTTAAAATGGATGATATAAACGTGGAAGAATTTATAAATGAAATTTAAATACGTCCTACTTTAAGGAACTCCAAAAGCGACCAATACAATAATCGCACGGAAATAAAATAGTTTTTTACCGCTGAATTTTACTTTTATCTAATTCAAGTAATTCGTGGAAACATTCTATAGGCATTCCTAGGTAATTAAAAAAAATTGCTTGGATCTTGTTTTAACCTAGGGTAAAGATTATGGAAATCACCAAAATTACATGTTAACGAAAACATCGGTGATGCTCTTTTACGGGGGCGTCGTTTTTGTTTCTGTTTGATGTTTTTCAACAAGAGCACTAACAGTAATGTTTCTTCGTCATAGTCCATGGCTTAACTGCTGTCAAAGATATTTAAAACATCACTAGCATACAAACGCACGGCAGTCAGATACGCTTTCAATTTAGACGTTTCGTGTCGGACTGCAACCGTACTGCAGCGGCCCGGCAGCGGGTTATAACCAGCGGCACGGTAAACGTGCGGCAGCGGTCCGACACGAAACGTCTAAATTGAAAGAGCCCTAAGGTTTACTTTTTGCTACGGAAAATATTAATTAAAACGCCATGAATTCAATTAAGTACAGTTTGTTTATTTATTAAGGTACACAAAATAAACATCATCACTAAATGGTACTGTTGCTCTCAATGATTATTTCATCCCAAGCATTTGCCGGACCGACCAAGTTTATTTTTTCGAATTGTATTAAAAACTAAGTAAAAAGTGTTTTTTTTAAATTATTTTTTTAATAAGCGCCGCCTAATTATTAAAAAAATATTCATTTAGATAACCATAGAATACCTTATATATTTTTTAAGTTTTGCAATAATATCAATATTTTTATTTAAAATGGCTCCTACATTCGGCGTATGCACATGTTTGTAGTTCCCTTCCGTTTTGTGTGTTTAATGTGGATTTTCGGTTGTGTTAAGGTTCGCGCACATTATGTCGGGTCGCAGCGAGGAGGAGCGGGCCGCAACGCAGCGCAAAATGCTTACTCAGGGCGCAGCGGGGCGGGGCGGGCCGCATCGCACTCAAGCAAAATCCGAGGCGGAATATGCGGCCCGCTGCGCCCTGGCATAGTGTGCGATAATTCATATAAAATACATACAAGCGATTTGAGCGGATTTTTACGCTGCGACCCAACCCGCTGCGGCCCGTCATAATATGCGCGAACCTTTAAGCTTCCGAAAGTGCGGTAGAGTTGAGCGAATCCTCCTCCCGTCTTCCTGTTTAGTTTTCCATCCGGGAACTTCATTCATGCATGCATTCCCAATTCCTATTAGAAAACCTACTCTATAGCAAAATATATTTAGTATGTTTTTATACTGTTTATATGTTGTATTTAATATGTTTAGGTGCATACGAGGGTGTATAGATACACCTACGTATATGTAGGTACCTATAGCAGAATATTGGGCAAGTTCAAGAGATATGATTGACTGCGCGCGGGGTGAATTCACAAAGGCTTTTCTGCATATTTCAACGTCGAATAACTTTTTTCTCCCGTTAGATACAGAGTTGTCGCCATACAAAATATTTATGTAGTTATAAAGACCTTTCTAATGGTACTAGTCACAATTTGCTACAAGGTGGGTACGTTTTGTTCCATGTCCTTTATATGTAGAGCTTATCACATCTCACCTGTACAAGGTATGCGAAATTGATTATTGAATTACTTACTAGTTAAGTAGGTGCTTAGTGAGTTTACAGTTGTTGTTACCAGTTTTTTTTTTAGAATTAAAAAGAACTGATTTGGCGGGCAAGTTCGATTCCCGCGCTGTGTATGAGTTTTTTAATTTTATTTTTGACTGCTTCCATTACCTACTCATAATGATCACCATGGATGGCTCCTTAGAATAAATTATTCTAGCTCTAATAGTTTAAGATAATAATGGATAAGCTTGTGGGTAATAAATTGTTTTTATATTGATTTATTTAAAAATCACGATATTTTTCGCAGGTTCTGTCTATCTAAAAATAACGTAGGTAGGTATTGTTATCAATATTATAAAGAAAGATTAGAGCTTAAGTACATGTACTGTCGTGTAGGTACCTATGGAAACCACAAAAAAATACTGGTTCAAAGCGTGTTTATATTACTTTATATCAACGAATGAACGCTCTCACTTTGTTATTTTGCAGGAGTGCAAGTGAGACAGCGCTGTCGTGTGGTGGCGATAACGCGGTGAGCGAGACGGCGACGCCGCGCGCCGCGCCACTTGTCGAGTTTACGCGAACGTTTCCGATGAGAGCCGATAGATGATTAGTCCGGTCAAATTAGACATTTCAAAGTGCAAAAATTCGCATAGCGCTGAAAATTGGTACGAATGTTCGAAACACCATTATAACTCAAATGTAAAAAGTCCCCATCGATCCCACACTTGCAAAAAAATATATTCAAGGTCAAAGTTCGCAAATATAGGTTTTTTGCGTTTTTTAGCCAAACGGTAAGTTTTATGATAAAAATAGGTCAGACAAAAATTGTAGATTATGCAGTTATCTATAAGAATTATCTACAATTTTTCTCCTGAACGTCACCGTTTCTGAGATATAAAAAAGCGATGCATCAGATGTCTCCTCACTGATATCGTCCGAATCCTCTTCTGATGGCGATTAACATGTACCAGTTGTCAAGTTCAGTCGTGCTCCAATGTTGAATCACCATCAGAAGAGGATTCATACAATATCAGTGAGGAGAAATCTGATGCATCGCTGTTAGAACAATTTACTTACACCCAGCAGAAAGAAGAAGAACAAGCAGAAGAAGATGTACAAGAAGACGAACAAGAAGAAGAGGAAGCAGAATTATCAGATGATTATGAATGAGACGGATAATTTGACCTAAGTTTTAAGAATCCACACGGCTTTCGTCATTTCCAATAGTACCAGTTTTTATATATTTTGAATTAGTATTGAATTAAACAGGATCACAATAGATTGTGGGATAGGCCTATTGGGGAAACCACGTTAAAAAAACGCGCAAAGTACACAACCTTGCAGGTGGCGTGGAAACGCATATTATGAAAAATACAACTTTTTCAACCATTATATCTCAAAAACGTTGACGTTCAAGAGAAAAGTTGTAGACAATTCTTATAGATAATTGCATAATCTACAATTTTTGTCTGACCTATTTTTATCATAAAACTTACCGTTTGGCTAAAAAACGCAAAAAACCTATATTTGCGAACTTTGACCTTGAATATTTTTTTTTGCAAGTGTGGGATCGATGGGGACTTTTTACATTTGATTTATAATGGTGTTCCGAACATTCGTACCAATTTTCAGCTCTATGCGAATTTCTGTTAACCTACCCCTACTTTTTGAGCTAACTTGACCGGACTATGATAGGTAGCTGGACTGGATATAATGCAGCCATATCAATGATGTTATATAGGACTAGATCAGCAGTGTACAGCACCAACGCGTTACTACTTCTTAAATGTCCGCAGGCATATCTGACTTCAGTTGTCAGCTTGACGTCAAGTGAGTGATTGCTTAGCGATAAAAATATTAAAATGGTGAAATGTGCAGTTGAAATTTGCATGTCACGATCTGAAAAGATTAATAAAGCACTTGGTGCTAATTTTTCATAAGATTATCCAAAAAAAACATTACGAGAGCAAATAAATTTATCAAACATTATTTTTGCCGTCAGTGTTACCAGTAAAAACGATTTTGATTTTGCCAGACTGTTGGGAGTTTAGTGAATGACCAATGTATGTTCCTTTTAAGTCTAAATTATTGAAATATAATTAATAAAAAATAAATATTATATTTATGATGACGCATTTTTTTTTCTTCCTTAATGTACATAATTCGACCTTTCATAGTAATTGATTTAATTAACACCTTCATTCATTCTGGGGAAATTATGTAGATCATTGGCAACTCTGGCCGTTTTTCCGATAACAATGTCTTGTCTCATTCCAACATAATTAGTTTGACGGTAGAAGAAATGAGACAAATATAGTATTTTGACATATTTACATAATTTATGTATCCGTTTCAAAGCTACCACTTTAAACTCGTAAGTGGCTACGTTTTTCTGAATTTGGTATAAGGACGCTGCTCCTCTAGTATTATATAAGCTCATTGAGCCATATTGTCATTACATCGACAATGTTTCACATTCTATGTTTATGTAATTAGTTTATCGTAAGTATCGCTCGTAACTCGAATCGTTCCTATTTTATTAAGTAATTAACAGCAATGTTAGTGCAAATTTATCGAACCAACTTTATTATGTCGAAGATATTTTAGATTTCGGATGATAACTTCAAAAATCTATGCTCATGGTTAAATAAAACCACTTAAAATAATAATTTAATGAAATTAGTATTAGTTCGTATGTACATAGGTTATATTGAGACAGATCTTACCTATCTACGTCAGTAGGAAAGTGATGAAATTTCAAGTCTTTATTTCGTATCGATGACGACGGACAACAGCGTATTGCACATTTTTCGTACCCCATTATTAGTAAACAACTTATGCTCAGCAATGATAAACAAAAATTACAGACATGGGCCCTGGATAGCACGTCCCGAGTGACACTGTTCCAATAACTAGAATTCTACCAATCCGTCTATCGCCAGCTCCCTCAAACACATTGAAGTTCATTACATCAGCTCGCTCTTAGTGTCGCGGACAGAAAGAGATGCATTCGTGCGCTGCGCGCTCGTGAAAGAGAGAGAAAGGGCGATAGCTCAACCGAACACGTCACGTGTTACGCAGAAGTGAACGGTCCTTCTATACAAATACGGTTTATAATCTTTCTGTCTATAGATACGGTGGCGGATGCGTGTCGTAGCACTCCCCGCCCAGACGGTTTGGCCTTCGCCGACTGCTAGATTCTGTGTTCATGCATTTATTACTTTTGATATTAGCATCAGTCAAGTTGTAATACTTCGATCGCAGACATTGAGGAGTAGGTTGATACTTATAGGTTAACTCAACTTCTCTTATTTAGGTCCAGATTATTGACAAATGACTTTGTAAGTTTGCACAATCAGTAGGTACCTAGGTACCTGTGCATAATTATTTGTAACGTACTTACTTGATCTTAGGTGAAATGTGATCAAGATCACCAATCTGTTATGCAAGTGCGGTTATTAATGTAGGATAATATCCCCGACGGTATTTAAGAGTACCTACATAACAGGATACAATCCCAAACTCCAGCTTGCTAATGTGAATTTCCAAAAGAACGTCCAAATAACATTGTCTCACACTGTCTGCCCAGGAAATCGAACCCAGGTTACGCTAGGCTGCCGTGCTTTGTCACCACTAGACTGCTGAAGTTTTTTTTTTTTTTTTGCTTAAGTTCCTTCCTTTAAGGCATTAGCATTACAGTAAAGGCTTAAAGTTAGACAGTACCTACAGTACGGCCGACGTATCTTGGCCGAGTCTGAAGTCGGTTGTTTGGCTGCGCAATGAATTTTTTAGAAACGAAATTGTCTACTACGCTGCTAATCAGCTAACTTCAGACTCGCCAAGATACGTCGACCGTATTGTACACACGGCTACACATCAAGCTATACATTTCCAGTTTACACTGACCTCTCATTGTAAGGAAATCCTATACAATGCGAGATCAGCTTATACTGGAAATGTATAGCTTGATCTGTAGCCGTGTGTACCTATGCAAAGTAGGAACTTTACTACAACATTGCAAAAAAGTCTAAAAAAACAAGCATATTTTAATCTTTTTTAGTGCTGTGTCAGTCAGTTTTTTATTAGGCGACGATTAATGTGCCTAGAGACGCTAAAATAGATTAAAAATTAATAAAACTAACCTTGAGGACTTCCACCAACTTATATTTAAATTATTGTTTTAATAAAATTATAAATTTTTACAAGCATGGGCATTATTACTTAAGCCTTGTTCACACTTTGTAGCGGTTCAAATAATAATAAAATTAGGTAGGTACATACACATGGTCATTTCAATTAATAATTTTGCTTGATGCATTAGAGGTAAGTAGGTACTGAATTTGATTTCATTTGGTGTGCATTTATATTAGTATTTTTGATAGGAAACTAATATTTTTTTTAAATACTTAACTGGTTTTCTGTTGTGTGATTAAATACTAGGTAGGTCCCTACCCTTAAATTAATGTACCTACTAATACGAGGATGAATTGAGGAGGGTAATGATCCCTAATGTAGGTATATCGTTGATACAAGTTACATTAGGGATTATTGATATTTGAATGAAACACAATGCACTTTCGTTTAATATTTATCTTTTGTTATTTAAACACATTGAACTTGAGATGAACATTGATTTAATGAGTATTTTATGAACGAAAACTTGGTCATTAAGTATTAGGTAATGTTTTGTAACATATCGTAGTTGTTAATGAACTGATAATTAGGTAATCTATTTGAATTTTTTATTGGCAAATAATAAACCTGAATAATTTTCATACATTTTGTAAAAGAATGAAATTATGTTTCGAAATACAATTATAATTCTGTGCCCCTAGTGAAAAATGGTATAAGTCCTTATAAAGGGTATTAGGACTTAAACCCTTTTTCACTAAGGGCACAGAGTTTATGTAGGTAGGTAGTACTATCGAGACACGTTTCTTTCATTCACTTAGATTAATTAATCACAATTGAATAGAAAAGTTTAACACTTTTAGTCCACAATTATGTGTACCTACCTAATTATAATAACATAATTATAATTATGTTAACATAAAGAACTATAATTATTCAAAGTAACATACATAACAAATAATGAATAAAATACAACGAATAGTAATTCAATCACGGATATTAACAAAAAAGTATTTATTCTATTAAACATATTTTTATCTCACTGAATTAGGTACCATTCATATCCATCTCACGCGAAGCTCATCTTTTGGGTTGAAAGAGCCAATTGATTGCACAGCATACTACAAATGAGCATGTCACGGAAACTTGGAATAAATCCCGAAATATTCGTTGAATTATTATAAATTTCCAGTAAGAGCTGATCTCGCATTGTTTAAGCTTTCTGTACAATGAGAGGTCAGTTTATACTGGAAATGTATAGCTTGACATAATAATTATGTAACTGTTCTTACATAAACGTGCCTTTACATTTAGTATCATTTTAATTAAAGTCTTCAAAGAGTAATTGGCTATACACAAAGACAAAAAGGTACTGTTTAAAAATAATCAGTGCATCAATATACCTACTCATACAAAAATTAAAACAAATCGTCGAATAGTCCATTACAAGGTCACTCCTTGTTGTCCAATCAATACAAAAGCGCGGTCGTGGTGAAATAATGATAGGTACTTTAATGATCCAGCTAAATTCAACGTAGAAGTTGTTATGAAATTATCATGCAAGTAAAAGTATCACCAGTGCCCGTGTGATTTCAAGCAAAAATCAGACAATCACTTCTCCACTAACGATAAAGAAGACTAAGGGATTTTATGAAAAGGATTGGTACCAGCGTCCGCTTATCTGGAAATAACAACAAATACTGTTGGTTATTATCGATATAGAAAGACGCGCCCGCGTCGACGCAATCACCCTCGCTCGCTTTGTTTCAATCAGCCGCATCCGCGACACGGCAATCGGAAACGCCCGCGTCAACACAAACACAATCAGCCACGTTCGCTTTGGTGCAGTTAGCCGCTCCCACTTCAACGCAGTTAGCTGCGCCCGCGCTGTTATCAATGCTCGTATCCGTGCTAGCATCCCGTGTCTCTTTTACTGTGACCGGAACAGTCGGTGTAGAATTAATTTTTTTATTGAGCTCGTCCAATGAAACTTGATTCTTAACAAGGTCACAAAAAGCAGGCGACAAAAATTTCTCGCAACTCCCTAAAAACTGTTGCAATGTAATGTTTTCAATACTATTGTCCATAGCAGCCCTTTTCCTTTTCTTGCATTCACAAAGCTGAGGGTCAATACATCCACTCTTGCTTCTAGGAAGACTATAGATAATTACTTTATCAGTTTGATTTATTCTATGTACTTTTTTGATTCTCCGTGAACGAGCAACACGTACCGGTTTGCAGATTGCAGGGGGGCTTACAGCTTTCTGTGCATTTATTGTTGTTTCACATCCTTTTTCTATCTGCTTTACAGTCGTTTCAGTCTGGAGATAACATATTTCATTTTCTTCAATCTTAATTTCATTTTCAGGATCAACGCATTGCATGGGTTCTTCATCTGGATAAGATATTTCGTCTTCTATTTCTTTTTCAGTTTTTATATCTTTTGTAAATTCTTCGGAGTCTTCAATCTGTGCATGAGTTAAATCACCTTCTTCTTTTTCTTTCTTTAGATTATACTTAGCGTATAGTATATCTTCAGTCTGTGTTTGAGATGTTTGAAATATCTTTTCAGGATTCTGCATAACGTATACTATCGAAAAATCAGTCTGTGATTGAGATGTTTGTCCTACTGCCTTACCATTCTGGATTTCAACGTAAGGTCTCATGAATTGTATAGTGTCCCAAGTCTGTGTGTAAGAATCATGTTGCATAGGTTTCTCTGCTAAATGTAATGATGGGATAGCAGACTTCTTCAGGTGTTGATTTTTAGTATACATACATTTCTGGAAATGTATACCACACACGTGTTTGTGCTTGAAAAATTCCCAATCTTTATCGATTACGTCCGTTCTTTTACAGGCCTTTATCCACATATTGCGTCTGTAAAAGAGAATTTTAAATTAAAAATTGTTTATTTTTTATCTAGATACAGAATTCAGATAAAATTCTGTATCTAAAAAGAAAAGAAAGTGCTACCTATATGTTATAGTGTTACGTTCAAATACAATTTAAATTCCAATAGATAATGTAGGCAAATTTTCGAAATATCACTGAAACAAACAGAACACGCCTTGCGTGTTCGAACCGTAGTTATAGAAATTCGCAAGAACACGCTAGGCGTGTCGGTGGCATTGAACGTGTTAAGCCGTAGGGTAGATAAATTAACATTAAGTTTTTCATAAATTAATTAATATAAGATTCCCTTTATTCGCCTCGCCACCGCTGCTTACATCTAGCCCCGCGCCATCCGCTGACGTCGCGTCGCAAGGAGTCGCCTTGTCTAGCTTGGAGTCATATCTTTATGCGGTTTACTATACTAACATGTTTTAATTAATCTATAAGATTTTATTTAAGATTTAGAATTACTCAGAAGAAAATTATTTATCTGTGATTTTAAATTTGATATTTTTATACAATTTAAATAGGTTTAATTACCAATATTATACATAACTGCTCTGTGATTTTCTGTGATTATGCGAATTTACCGTTTCTAATTTAATCCTGAAATGAAAAACTGATTTGTGATTTTAAATACTTACCTAATAATGACTACACAAGGTACCTACAAAATTTGTATAATTATTTAATAATTTGATTGAAATATTTGTGTTCTAATATTTATAGGTAAGTAGGTAATTTGATGCCATGATTAGGCACTCAAAATTAACAGAATAAAAATAATAATTTCCACATCAACAAGCTCTTTCATTTGTTACGGTTACGAGGTGCATTTAAAATAATAATTATATTTTTTAATTAGCTCCTAAAATTTGATCGTATGATTGCCATAAAATGTTTGAACGCGGCTGTACGGACAACAGCTTAGGTTTAATACGTCCAATAAAGAAGGTCATCGATATGTATGAATCCGCTGCTTTTTTGTAGTCATTCGAATTTGGTCGGATAACCAGCCGTTGTTTACATGTTTTGTTTTTTGTTTATATCTACTTAATGCGAAACATTCCAAGCTGAATATTTTCACGATATATTTTTGACTATACGCACTAATTTTTGGTTTACACCTACACATCTTGGGTTGAGCCGGTTTCTTGTATTTTGCGGTCAAAGTTATAACATCGTCGTTTTGACTTTTAGCAATATTATTCAACAACGCATGCATGGACACTTGAAACTTTTTATGGTTATTATAAGCGTCAAGAAGGACTGAATACAGTTTTCAGCGAGCTCATACGTTTTCTTATTTAGGCGCTGCGATATTTTTTCGGGTTTTCAACAAAGCGCGATTACTTGAAAATTATAAATATTTTCTTAAATCTAATCCTGTCACAAATACGCACAAATAAAGAGCTATTCGTGTATGTTTATTCAACAGGCGCACATACAATGGTTTTAGAGATACACGTTTCTGCAAAACGTTACCCCAGCAGGGGCCTAATTCTCCTAAAATAAATCTTGACAAATCACAACCGAACCAAGGCCGAACCGTTCATTCAGACAGTTTTCAATTTCAAAAGCTATCAAATTGTTTGGCATAAAAAACAAAATCAGTCATTTTGAAAATTTTCGAAAACAAAAACTGACGGTTGTGGTTCGATTGCGTTTGGCAACAATTTATTTTAGGAGAATTGGACCCCAGGAAATGCAATATCTCGAAAACCTGAAGACGCACAAATTATATTTTCGGCGCACTTTTTTGCACAAATATAAGCTCTCTGCCCGTGCACGATATTTCTCTCTCCGATCATTCGTTTAGAATGTTCTTACTGGAACAACGTTAACCTAGCAAGAATCGTTTTTTTCCGTTTTTTTTCCAAAACGACAAAGCGTACAATTTTTTATGTGGCGCACATTTACAGCAGATTACGCACTAATTATACGTTCTATTCATATCACTCTAGGAGAAACTTTCCAGCTGGGGTAACGTACACGCCCCAAGGACACAGCGCAGCACACGTTGGTATAGTGCCTAGCTAGGGTAGTGCAACCCCGTGACCTGTTTACAGCCGTATTAAGCATAGACAGAGAAGAGGAAAGGACACACAAAAAAAATTAAAAAGGTATCTGGGACTGGATGCGGAAGGAGGAGTACCGAGTCAAGCGCGGATCCACCGTTGTAGGCACGATGGGCGTGCCCACAACCTTAATTAGGGTTTCTGTTTTCTCGACATATTATTTTATCGAATTTCGAACTATGAACCATTTCGATGCCGGCACGTAAAATACCCGCTCTGCTCAACATTTTCTTCGGAAATGAAGTCGCATGCGATTTTTGTCGACCGGTGTAAATGGGGTGGCGATTCGATTTTTACAAGGGATGCGACTGGTGACTTGCCGCACAGCTAAAATCGACCCGTATAAACCTTAGGGATTATTGATATTTCAATGAAACACAATGCACTTTAGTTTAATATGTATTTATCTTTTGTTATTTAAACACATTGAACTTGAGATGAACATTGATTTCATGAGTATCTATTATATGAACGAAAACTTGGTAATTATTAGGTAATGTTTTGGAACATAACATAGTTGTTAATGAACTGATAATACATATAATTGAATTTTTTTACAGGCAAATAATAAACCTGAATAATTTTCATACATTTTGTACAAGAATGAGAATTACTGTACCCCTAGTGAAAAATGGTATAAGTCCTTATAAAGGGTATTAGGACTTATACCCTTTTTCACTAAGGGCACATGCTACATAGACAGAGAGACACTAGGTAGGTAAAATCGAGACACGTTTCTTTCATTCACGTATACTAATCGTAATTGAATAGAAAACACTTTTAGCCCAAAATTATGTAGGTATATCTAATTATATGAACATAATTACGATACCTAACATAATTATAATTATGCAAAATAACATACATAACAAATAATGAATAAAATACAACGAATAGTATTTCAATCACGGGCATCAACGAAAAAGTATTTATTGTCTATAAATATATTTTTATCTCACTGAATTAAGTACCATTCATATCCATCTCACGCGAAGCTCATCTTTTGGGTTGAAATGACCAATTGATTGCACAGTATACTACAGACGAGCATGTCACGGAAACTATGGAATAAATCCCGAAATATTCGTTGAATTATTATAAATTTCCAGTCAGAGCTGATCTCGCATTGTATAAGCTTTCTGTACAATGAGAGGTCAGATTACCTATACTAGAAATGTATTATGTAACTGTTCTTACACAAACGTGCCTTTACATTTAGTATCATTTCAGTTAAAGTTTTCAAAGAGTAATTGGCTATACACAAAGATAAAATTGTACTGTTTGAAAATAATCAGTCCATCAATACATATAAGTAGGTACCTACTCATACGAAAGTTAAAAAAAAACGTCGAACAATCCGTTACAAGTTCACTCCATAATGTCCAATCACAATGAAAGCGCGATCGTGGAGAAATAATGATACTTTAATGATCCAGCCAAATTCAATGTAGAAGTTATTATAAAATTATCATGCAAATAGAATTGAAAGAAAGAAAGAAAATATTTTTTATTCAGCCAAGGACACAATGACAGAATAAACACTGAGAACATAAAAATAATTAAACAAATGCATTTTATGCATCTCAGTTATGCTGGGCGTCAAACACCCAACGCTGGTTTTCAGTTGGTATTGGTACCCTTGCAGTGACACACGGACGGAGGTAATTTTAAATATATATTTTATTAGGTATTTATGCGTAGTGTTTTTATAGTGTGTCAATAAATAATGCATATATGTATTATGGAGATAAAGTATAAAAATATAATAGAAATAAAAGATAAACACTGCTTTTAATTTATGACAGTCAATCAAAAATATTAATTAATTATCAACACGTGCCGCGCCCGTGTGATTCCAGACAAAAATCAGACCGTCACTTCTTCACTAAAGTTAAAGAAGACTAAGGAATTTTGTCAAAGGATTGGTACCAGCGTCCACTTGTCTGCAAATAACAACAAATACTGTTGGTTATTATCGATATAGAAAGACGCGCCCGCGTCGACGCAATCACCCTCGCTCGCTTTGTTTCAATCAGCCGCATCCGCGACACGGCAATCGGAAACGCCCGCGTCAACACAAACACAATCAGCCACGTTCGCTTTGGTGCAGTTAGCCGCTCCCACTTCAACGCAGTTAGCTGCGCCCGCGCTGTTATCAATGTTCGTATCCGTGCAAGCATCCCGTGTCTCTTTTACTGTGACCGGAACAGTCGGTGTAGAATTCAGTTTTTTATTGAGCTCGTCTAATGAAACTTGATTCTTAACAAGGTCACAAAAAGTAGGCGACAAAAATTTCTCGCAACTCTCTAAAAACTGTTGCAATGTCATGTTTTCATACATATTAGCTCTTTTCCTTTCCTTGCATTCACAATATTGAGGGTCAACACATTCACTCCTTGTTCTAGGAAGACTATAGATAATTACTTTATCAGTTTGATTTATTCTATGTACTTTTTTGATTCTCCGTGAACGAGCAACACGTACCGGTTTGCAGATTGCAGGGGGGCTTACAGCTTTCTGTGCATTTATTGTTGTTTCACATCCTTTTTCTATCTGCTCTAAAGTCGTTTCAGTCTCGGGATAACATATTTCATTTTCTTCAATCTTAATTTCATTTTCAGGATCCAATTGCATGGGTTCTTCATCTGAATAAGATATTTCGTCTTCTATTTCTTTTTCAATTTTTATATCTTTTGTAATTTTTTCGGAGTCTTCAATCGGTGCATGAGTTAAATCACCTTCTTCTTTTTCTTTCTGTAGATTATGCTTAGCGTATAGTATATCTTCAGTCTGTGTTTGAGATGTTTGAAATATTTTTTCAGGATTCTGCATAACGTATACTATCGAAAAATCAGTCTGTGATTGAGATGTTTGTCCTACTGCCTTACCTTTCTGGATTTCAATGTAAGGTCTCATGAATTGTATAGTGTCCCAGGTCTGTGTAGAAGAATCATGTTGCATAGGTTTCTCTGATAAATGTAATGATGGGATAGCAGACTTCTTCAGGTTTTGTTTATTAGTATACATACATTTCTGGAAATGTAAACTGCACACGTATTTGTGCTTGAAAAACCCCCAATGTTTATCGATTACATCCGTTCTTTTACAGGCCTTTATCCACATATTGCGTCTGTAAAAGAGAATTTTAAATTAAAAATTGTATGTTTTTATCTACAGAATTCAGATAAAATTCTGTATCTAAAAAGAAACGGTGTTACATGTTATAGGTGTTACGTTCAAATACAATATACTAAAATATTAACACCATCATTTATGTATCTCAGTCTATAGATCGATAGATAGATATACTTTATTGTTTACTTTATTATTAAAGATATGGATTTTAAAAGAGTAACCATGGAGTTTCTTGCCGGCTCTTCTCCATAGGAAACGACTAATTGGAACCGTGCACCTAAATTCGACTTTTCATAAGCGCCTGTAATGGTTTAAGTAAGTATGTGAAATAAAAACTTTTGATTTTGATTGATTGTTCAAAGAAATAACACAGAAGGAATACACATAATTAGGAACAGTACAAATGACGGTTTTATCGCTTATCGCTCAAAGCAGTTTTTCCAGACAACCATTTGGATGGAAAGAATTGTTGAGAAAAATATAAAGGGCAGTTTGCAGCGTACAAATATAAAGTTTGTCCACCTATTTTGATTGGACGTTCCATAATATAACAAAAATCAGGAATCGACTAAATAAATAGGTAAGTATAATATGTATAACACTAACATACAAGGTTAGTCGGAACGGGGGTACGAAGCCGATTTTATTTTAACTCAGGAAGTTATGTTTCTTTCGAAGAAATATCCACATTTATAGTCTACATTAATAGCTTATAATATACACGAAGTAATTGGTAATTTAACTGTGACTAGGTTAAGTAATGAATCAGTTTAGTAGGCGTTTCGGCTGCTGAGTTTCGTCCGATCCGGTCGAAACAGGAATTTTATTATTATTAATATTTTTGAGTGGTGTTTCGGACGAATCCTTTTTTAGAGGCAAAGTAACGTCAGAAACGTAATTAAATAATACGTATTTTACTTTGTGGTCATGGATAAATGATTAATTATAAATAAAATTAACATTAATGAGTGATCTCTCACGGGTCGGTTTGTTTTCGACTTTTGACATGTTGCACGCACATTGACACACAACAAAACAAAAGCTATTATTACAAAGTATTGTTGTCACTTTCTTACACGTGATTGGTAAAAGGGTAAAAAGTAACAAAATAACTTTTGTTGTAATACCTATGCAATGAGAATCTTTATCTTCAATCCGTGGCATTGTTGCGCCCACCCAGGCTATGTAAAATATTCCACTGAAGATGCCATGTAGAGCTAGGGTTGCCAACCGTACTATAATATATAGTATTGTACTGTATTTAGGGTCTCCGTACTATATACTGTTGAAGAAATATATAGTACGCGAAAATACTATATTTCAGTACAATACCTCAATGTAATACTAAAATTAGTAAAATAAAAAAAACTTCCTGCAATTTTCGAACGCGTCTTTCGTTCGACAGAATTTATTATTTACTTCTGTAACATCTATGTACACATGAATGCAATAAAGAATTTGAGTTTGAGTTTGAAAAAAAAAATAAGTTTAAGTCTTTTTTTATTCTTCCCTACTAAAATACTATAATTTTTTGAAGCGTACTATATTTTTTTATGGCTTTTTTAAAAAAATACTATATTCAGACAAAAAAATGTTGGCAACCCTATGTAGAGCACACGCCAATTTTTTTTACGCTAAGTGATGTTGTGAGAGAATGTAGAAAAAAAACCACTAGTCTACTAGTACTAGGTTATAGGTACTAGTTCTAGTAGCATTGCCGGTTCTTCTCCATAGGAAACGACTATTTGGAACCCGTGCACCTAAATTCGACTTTTCATAAGCGCCTGTAATGCGCCCTTTTTTAAACCAATAATATACTTATTATTAAATTATTTTTTTTCGTTTCTTTTCATTCTACACCCAATCAAAATGTCCCATATTAGTAATTATTAATATGGAAATAAACTTCAGTTTACCAAAAACAAACAAATAAAAACTGAATGTGTTCACTGGCGGGGTTCGAAACATACTTAGGTCCGTGTACCGTCTACTATTAAGCGCCATACCACAGACTACAGAAGCTATGACGTAGTTGATATAAATAAGCTACCTATTTTAATCAAGTAACGATTTATTCATTGATATCCTCTCATGCGCAAACTAATGTCGTCCTTATGAGACTGCACTTAAGGAGCCGACCGTACATATTTACAGTAGCAGCAGCAGCTGTATTGCAATTGACTCGACCCCTGTAGAATTGGACTGAATATTTTCAGCGTGTGTGCGTACATCGTACTGAACTGGATTTAGGCGTGATGTGTATTAGAAACATTCAACGTTCAGAAGCGCAATGTCTCGGTCACCTTGAATGCACTCAGCACGTGCGCAGTCCAAAAATTCGTTACGTAAAACACAAGCTTAGTAACTAACTAATGCTTCGTACTTGTTACTTACACTCATACTGCCCACCAGTGGCGAAGGGTGATTTTTCTTAAAAGGGAAGCCGGACCAAAAAATGCTTACCTTGCTCAAGTGTGATGTGTGAATTCCAGTAACTACTCGTTTCGAAAGGGAAGCCGATAGGAATCGAGTTGTATGGAGCCTTCGCCACTGCTGCCCACTATACAGCAAGTGCGAATGAATAGTATGTACCCGATCCTATTTACTAAGGGGGCGTTCAAGTATCACGTAACGTAATTTTTTGAAAAAAATTACCCCCCCCCCCTCGTGTAACGCGCCGTAACGTTTTTCTGTACCCCCCCTCCCCCTCCCTAAAGGTTACGTAACACCCAGCATTTTTTTGACACAGTTGTGCTGGCAAGTCAGCATGAGATTATAGGCCAAGAACAGCTGATGATGTAAATCTCCCTCTTTTGAGGACACGCATTACAGTATGAACTCGCTTTACTGCTACAGCAATGTGTTTCTGCGTAAACACTAACGAATACTGACAACGAAAACAAAATAAAAATGACGTACAATACAGTTGAGGGATTCCCTGTAAAAGATCTTTACAAAAAGGGTTGCCAACTTGGGAGATTTAAATAAAAAAACAATGATAAGTAAAGCGTTGTTGAAACCCCCCTCACGCCCCTGTAACGCATCGTAACGTTTTACAAGACTCCCCCCCTCCCCCCAAATTGCGTTACGTAATACTTGGACGCCCCTTAATGACAAGTGCTAAGTTCGAATAAACTATCCATAAAGCCGGGTCTATATTCGTATCGTTTTACGGCTAGGCGGCTGATACCTATAAATAATTGAGCCCAATCCAACTTTGAGTAACGTACCGACTCCGGTGGCCGCGTTCCCTAAGCAATCGAAAAATATTCTATGTATCGATGTAGGTTTTTGACAGTAATTCAATATAAGTAATGTGTATGTTCTATAATTAAAGGGCAAAAACCTACATCAATCGGTAGATTTTGGTTTGAGATGGATTATTAATATCAGCCGAAGGTGTATCAATCTCCGTCGCCCGTCACAGACGTGTATCATGTAGCCTGGTTTGTAGTACGTAAGCACAGAGCTACGTATCAAGCAATGCATTACTAGTATAAGCTGACCTCGCATTGTATAGGTTTTCGGTATGATAAGAGGTCAGCTTATACTGGAATACAGGTTGAAATTGTAAACACTCGACAAACCGAAATGGGAGATTGTACCTACTCATCACTATGAACAACTTTTACTATGAGACCAAATCGGAAATCGCCAAAAAAAAATCTGCTGTTCCCTACATTTTGACGAGTTATGCGAACATCGAGTCGAGTGTTTACAATTTCAACCTGTATATGCTAAGATATGTAGCATGTAGCCAGCTCGCGTATCATTTTGTGCTCCTCAATAAGTAATGGTGATACACATATTACACATGGGTAACACAAGACGGAGAAATTATACCTACGAATGTGGGCCCAGCTTAGGTATTTACACCTAAGGTTACCAGACGACAGGAATTTTCGTGACATGTCCGGTATTTTGGCCCTCTGCCAGGGAAACAAGAAAAAACTGTCATTGTGAGGATTTTTTGAAATTCATAGAGGAAAATAAAAGTCCTAAGGTAATAAAAATAAAAACTTTCTGCGCATATTTTGGAAATCTCGCTGCTACACATACCACTTACGACGTTCAGAAAAAAAACACTTCTGCTAAATTTACACGTAGGTACCTAGACCTACCTACACACGGCTACATATTAAGCTATAAATTTCTAGAATAAGCTGACCTCTCATTGTACGGAAAACCTAAGTATACAATGCGGGATCAGCTCACACTGGCAATGTATAGCTTGGTATAGCCGTGCGTACTAAACACACTGCAGCTGCAATTGACGCGGGGGCCAATTCTACATAAGGCGCTTCCGGCACCGAAAGTGGCGCCACTTCAGAAAAAAAGCATTATTTCTGTCAACACACAACATATTGAAATTTTGTACGTAAGTGCAACATTTTAGTCAAGTGTTGTAGAAATTTTCGAAAACCAAATATCACCACTTTTTTGTGGATTTTGCAAAACCACGTACTTGGTTTAAGAGCCATCTATGAGCATTACAGGCGCAACTCTTCTGCGCTCTTCGAGTTCGACGGGAAAAATGACACAATCGCCCGTCGCCGCCAAAAGATGGCTCAGAAATAATTAATAGGCATAATTTACGCAATGTTTATAATGTTGAAAAAATTATTGTTAATTTGTAATTACTTACAATGTAAACAGCCGTATTATCTCTTCATTCTTCGCTTCTTTACTACTGATGACAAACAACCAAGCACACTGAAGGCATGGTATCCTTAGATACGTTTACATATCAGCAATCACACCATATAGTAAGTAATCTAAAAAAACCTTCGGTGGCTTTGATAGAAGCCGTTTGTTGTTACACTCTATTAAATTTGTTTAGAGCAATTGATCCTGGAGCCGCTTTAACCTACTTGAGATTTCAAAAACATAAAAATTACTTTCTTTAATGTAATTCAAAATGTCTATCTTTTTGTAAAAATGATTTAATTACATCAGCGTAAAAAGTTGGTGAACGTTTTAATTCTCCCAACAGCTGTTTTTCAAAAGCAATTTTTTATTGTTATATCGGAAAGCCGCTCTTGTTCTTGTGTATTTCTTAAATGTGTGTGAATACGTTTTAAAGATGAAAAAGCACGTTCCGCGGAACAACTCGTTGCCGGAATGGTGATAATTAAATATGCTAACTTTAAAAATTCAAAGTATTTATTTACCTTCCCGAATACGATTGCACACAACTCCATCACAAGGAACAATTATTTCCGAATTCATCTTATAAGAAAGGCAAATCACAAAATTACTTACTTAATCACAAATGTTAAAACAAACTAATAAAAGTTACACAATACTTTAAATCACAGAAACTGAAAAAATATTTATCGCGTCAAAAAATGTTCCAGTATCGCTCAAAACAAAATGTGAACTAATTTGAAATTGTATATCATTTCTATCGAAATACAAACATCGCAGCATCTATGCGCCTAAACACGCATGCCACACAAATTGCACTCGTAAACACACTGCTGTAATGTTCAATTTCGTCAAACTAACAGAGTCTGAAGCCCGGCGCGATATAATCTTATACATTTGTATTATTACCGGGTTAATTACTCGAAAACCTACAAACCATTTCTCGAAGGAAAAGTGAATGGATATTGGATAGTTTAAGCCGCATAAGAAGCCAGCGCGTGCGACCGAAATGCAAAACACACGCGGTCTTCCAGGCGGTTTGGCAACAAGGCGCGAAATATTTTGAACGTAAACTTGGCAACGTAGCACTGCAAATCCACACGGAGCTGCAGAGGCTCGCCGTATTACGCGCGGAGTTTAAAATTTTTATTAGATACAGAATGCTACTTTACTAACTTTACAGGTGTTTTTTTTTTGTTTTTTTTTTTATTATTCACGCATTCCTGATAAAAAGCCGGGCTTTTCGGTTTGTATGGAAGGCACGAAGGCACGCCACTGATTTTCTGGAAATTGACGCACACACTCAAACAACCCAATTAGAATAGGTATTCAATTAATCTAATTATGAAAATACATAATAGATATAGGTACAGTGAAATTTTACTTTTATATTATTTATTTAAGAAAATAGTAATTGTTTAGGTACTGCAATTTAAATTCAGTCTAATGTCAATGTCATAACGCTCAATTTTCTTTATCTCAAATAAAAGACTGATTTGTAAAAAGGACATAATTAAAATTTCTTTTTTTTTTCAAATTTATTTTTAGAGGTAGCCTATTTTTATCAAACTCCTTTCAGGGTGTGCGTTTACTGTTATATGTTTTGATACCTACTTCTAATATTTATAATTTACTACCTACTTCTCCTTTTTCCGAGGAGCCTAAAATGCTGTATAAATTGTTGATGTGGTTATAAAAAATAGGTTATCCGAATTGGATTAGTATGTTCAACTTTTTGTATTTTCTTTTCGTGTATGTTCACTACGTGACCAAACCCTTTTTTCTTCGTAAAATAAAGATTAAAAAAAAAGATACCTACTTATTAAAATAAAAATTGTTAAATAATATCAAACTAAGTATGTATTAGCCAGAGCATTAGCAATTTATACAATAATTAAGTAATTAAAGTGCAATTTGAACTAAAATTTGAGAAACCCTGTTTATACACAAGTGTACCTACTTACTGCATACAGTGCCACTGTAACAGTGGGTCAACGCCCATACATTTGACAGGTCCTATGAAATGTCAAAATTATGTAGGGGCGGAGGTTAGGTCCCAAGTATGCAATAAGGCTACCAGGGTTGCCAACCGTAAAAAAAAATCCCTCGTACTTATGCAGCTAAAAATCTCGTATTTTGACTTTCAAACCTCGTACATTTATGATGCATCGAAAACGTGCTAAAAACAAAATAAAGGTATATTGAACTACTGGATTTAGGACTTTTTACTCAAAGAAATAAACTATTGCAAGTTTCCTACTAAATAAAACTTCAGTTTGTGTTATATTTCAATTTTTTTTTATTGTTGCTAAAGTAAAATCACAAAAAAAATCAGTCATTGTTTTCGTCGTTATCACTCAACGATACCTCTATTACACCACTAAACAATTGACGAAACAACGAAAAGACTAGGTATTTAACAATAAAAAAATTCTTTTTTACAATAACTACAATACATGTAGCTACACGTACTAACGTACCTAGTGTAAAAAACACGGCCGGCATGCAACGAATGGAATACGTAAGGAACAGAGAAAGAAGAAATTTCCGCTGTGTGACAGAGACGACTTGCGAAGAACGAAATGTTTTACTAGGCAGGGGATTTCCGGTTGACGGGATAACTACCATAGATAATCATCGCGTAAATACGGCACTGAAATTTTTGGTGTAAGAAGTTCCTACAAGTTCTGATAGACAGCACTAGTTTTTACTATTTATCTAATGGTGATGCAAAATGTTCGTATGTCCATATTATCAAAATCTCGTACATAATTGTACGAGGTTGATAGTATCCTCGTACCTCGTACGGAAGACCACAAATATCGTAATTGTACGAGGAACCTCGTACGGTTGGCAACCCTGAGGCTACTCGGAACATAACCTCCGCTCCTTCACCCCGCAACCCCCCGTACGATTGCTCTGCGACAATGTTCTACGTTGACCGGCTGTAAGGAGTAAGATATAGGTAGACTGTGGTTATACCATCAATTTAAATGTTTTAAGTGTACTTATCTTTTTATTCAAAGAAAATATCATGGTCATAGTCGTTTACATAATTTACAAAATAAATAATTCCATGCTTCTTTTAACTTTGTTTTATTTTTATCCTAAAAAACAATGAATACGTACAAATTGTTTTCTACAAGATGAAAATTCATGAATCATTCAGTTTATCGGTCTATATCGTACCGCATCACTATTTTTTACAAGCTTTTATTTAACTCGCAATGTCCGGGGTGGAATCTTGCAACTGAATTTTAAATCAGTTATCTTTAAGTAACCGATTAACCGAAAGGGCTTGCTGAGGAGAACACGAAAACAGACTTAGAAACATTCCCAATCATAACTAAAAAATAAATAAATGGTAAATAAAACTTTTTAAAAACAACTTTTTATTTAATTGCCCTAAAAAGAAGAAAATAAACTTTAAATTAAATCAAACCAATCAATTTAATACATGTCATGTCATGTCATGTACCTATTACACAATTTATTACCTAAATGATAAAAAAGCTTGTCGCGAGATTCACCTGTGTATATTAGTGTGTAGTCTTGCTAAAATGTTTCCTTTAAAATATTATGCAAATCTCGCGACAAGCTTTTAATTAATTTAAAGTTAGTGGACGAAAACTGGGAAAATCGGCATTTTTTGTTATCTATCTATTTTAAAAAGAACCACTACATCCGAAGTACATTGTATACATTTTTTGTTCATTATTCTTAGAAAAACATTTTTTTTTGCTTCTCGAACTTGACAACTCCATTTTATGGACGAAAACAGGCGCACTGAGCACTGACCCTACCTGAAATTTATGTAAACAAACTGTCATGCATTTCGAAGGTACCTAAGTAATTTAATTAACTACCTAGTTTCAAATAAATCAATATCAATTTAATATGTACATTGTGACAGTCAATAAACGGTCCTGTACCAAATTATTTTTTGTTCTAATATCCATTTTATTGATAACACGAAAATGTATGCACAGTTTGTTTACATAAATTCTGCTATATATAGTTTATTTTATACTCATAGGCAGTGACGGCAAAAAGCTTAATAATCTCCAAACTTAGAATAATCTCCAAAAATAAAGAAAAACACCCGAGATCGGTATTAGAAATGGCGGATCTATAGTCCGGTCAAATTAGACATTTCAAAGTGCAATAATTCGCATAGAGCTGAAAATTGGTACGAATGTTCGGAACACCATTATAAATCAAATGTAAAAAGTCCCCAGCGATCCCACACTTGCAAAAAAAAATATTCAAGGTCAAAGTTCGCAAATATGGGTTTTTTGCGGTTTTTAGCCAAACGGTAAGTTTTATGATGAAAATAGGTCAGACAAAAATTATAGATTATGCAATTCTCTATAAGAATTGTCTACAATTTTTCTCCTAAACGTCACCGATTCTGAGATAAAATGGTTGAAATAGTTGTACTCTTTATCACTGATATTGTACGAATCCTCTTCTGATGGCGATTAACATGTACCAGTTGTCAAGGTCAGTCGTGTTCCAATGTTGAATCACCATCAGAAGAGGATTCGTACAATAGGTATCAGTGAGGAGACATCTGATACATCGCTGTTAGACCAATTTACTTACACCCAGCAGGAAGAAGAAGAACAAGCAGAAGAAGAAGTACAAGAAGACGAACAAGAAGAAGAGGAAGCAGTATTATCAGATGATTATGAATGAGACGGATGATTTGACCTAATTTTTTAGAATTCATACGGCTTTCATCATTTCCAATAGTACCAGTTTTTATATATTTTGAATTAGTATTGAATTAAACAGGATCACAATAGATTGTGGGATAGGCCTATTGGAGAAACCACGTTAAAAAAACGCGCCAAGTACACTACCTTCCAGGTGGCGTGGAAACGCATATTATAAAGAATACAACTTTTTCAACCATTATATCTCAGAAATGGTGACGTTTAAGAGAAAAATTGTAGACAATTCTTATAGAGAATTGCATAATCTATAATTTTTGTCTGACCTATTTTTATCATAAAACTTACCGTTTGGCTAAAAAACGCAAAAAACCCATATTTGCGAACTTTGACCTTGAATATTTTTTTTTGCAAGTGTGGGATCGCTGGGGACTTTTTACATTTGATTTATAATGGTGTTCCGAACATTCGTACCAATTTTCAGCTCTATGCGAATTTCTGTTAACCTACCCCTATTTTTTGAGCTAACTTGACCGGACTACTAGTATTTGTATTTGATTTGCCGGTCGCTCACTCACACAGAATACCTAACGTAATGCAAGTGCATGAGCGAGAGGCAAATAACGACAACGATAACACTGCGCCGCCATTTTCATACCATGCTTATGCTTATTGACACTTGGAATTGGCGCGGAAGCGAGTGCAAGGGAGACAAGACAACGATCGCGACTCGGGCTTACAATAAAAAAACGAGTATAACCGACCGTTTCCAACGTTATGTCACGGAAGCAGCAAAATGCAACAATGTTTACTTTTAAATGCAGCCATAATTGAATTGTTATAATTACATTGGATTGATAAATATTTTATGGACATGATCGAAGCTAAAACAGCGTTCATTGCTTGCACCGTAACATAATATCAAAACAAAAACTTAAATAATAAACCTACGGAACGCTGAACTCTAATAGACGAGACTCACCTTTCTTCGTCATGAGGAAACTGATGAAATTTTAAGTCTTTGTTTCTGTTTGATGATGAGAGGCAATGAAGAGCCGCACAAGTAGCATGCACCATTATTACTTACTAAAATCAGTCTATAAATAATAAGCTATCGCGAACTAAGACACACGCGAGGCCCGGCTCACACGTCCCGAGTAACTGGGGCTTACTCGGTCGGAGAGGCACGGGCGGCGCGGCCCCCCGGCCCCGCCATCGCCGTCGGCTCATTCCGCACCCCCGCGCGTCTTAATAAACGGCTGCGTATAATATGACCCGACTGCTGTGCAACTTTACTGATACTTGAATATGTGGTATGCAGGAATACTTGCATAATAATTTATTATTGCATCAAAGTGTTGGCAGAATATAGGTATCTGCGGTTCCTTTACGGATAATAAGCGTTATTACCTTACTAAGTACATACCTAAGTAATTTGCAGTATACTGTTAGCACTTTTTAGGGACCCGTACTTAAAAGGTCAAACGTAGCTTTTTGAAGCACATACGACACTTTTATAAGAAGCTTATTAGCGTGTTACGCATTTCCAATAGAAGAAATTTAGGCTGAATTGTTTTGTTATCGTGTTTGTTTTTTTTGAGCTAAGCATTTTGTTTTAATTTAAAGACTGTAACAAAAACGCTACATAGGTAATGTGACCTTAATTTTTAATATCAGTTTCACATAGAAAGACTCAAAAACATTGTTTTTTTATCAAAATGAATTGGGTCAGACCAAAAAGAAAGACCACAGGCGCCTGTGATATTTATCTCGGCAAAATTTTGCGCTCGCGAGAGTGATTTTAGTTAGTTTTAATAGGAGATGACCACAAAGTTTGAAACGTCGTTCCTATTATTTACCTAGTCTTTTTGTATAATATATGTGTACAAAAAATACCAAGACTCTGAGTACAAGAAATCAAGAACTTGGCAAACGTTCACACGGTAACTGACGAAAGAGCACGCTGCAATAGGCGGTATAATATTTTAATATAAGAGCCGTAATAAGAGAGTGATTGGAAAGGCGAAATGATGCCCTCACCCTTCGATTGACGGAGATACTCTTGGGGTGCTTCAGGAAGTATAAGTGTCGCATAGGCCGATAGGAAGCGCCGCCGCCGGGTGATATCACTGTGGCCGCTGCCCATATAGTGCCCAGCTGGGGCAGTGCAGTGCTGTGACCTGTTTACGGCCGTATTTAAGCATAGACAGCGAAGAGGCCCAGGCCCATAAAAAAATATTTAAAATTAAAAAGGTACCTATCTGGGTCAGACTGGATGCGGAAAGCGGAGGACCGAGTAATGTGGCGCAACTACTGCGCCACCTGAAACTGCATGCCGGAGTGATACGTGAGGGACTGAGGGAGAAGCCACACGATGCGGTGCAGCGCCGGCGCGGCGCCGCACGCTCGCCGGACCAAGACGAGGGGGGAGGGTGTATGCGCCGGAGCGGCACCAGTCCGGCGTCCCAAACCGCAGATGTGTTGACGGAGAGCGGTTGCACACGGTGCGGTGCGGTGCGGCGCCGCACCGCGTGGCTCTTGCGACGCCGCGTACTACGTGTGCATGCTGATGCGGCAAAATGGTCGCTGTGCGGCGGCACACACACCGCACCGCACCGTGTGGCTGCGGCGCCCGCAACTGCTAGCTGTCCCAATAGCCAGGACCAATCTATTGGCGAAAACACCCCTCACCCGAACACTCCGCGTAGTGAATGAGGTTCATGAAAGGGTTGACATATTTTCATGCAATTTGAGTGAATTCGCAAAAGTTGTTTTAAATGTAGTTAGTTAATAAGTTAAATGTGTCAAGAGGATTATTCTAGTCTTATATGTATTTAGTTAATAAGATTGATTGTTTTATGTTGTAAAGTGGGTAAGTATATTATGTTTATGGTTAATAGAATATAATAACTAGTAGTATGTAAGTATTTTTTTTATTGAGTATTGGCCTTGCAGTGTTTTCTTTAAGTTCATTCAGACAGTCTGTATTTTCTGTATGAGTTGTAAGTATTTGATAGTCACACTATCGTATTAAGTTTAAGACCTGTAAGAGCGATTACGCACTGCATCCGATCCAAATCCGTGAAAATACGGATATAAAAACTCGGACCGAATTCGGATATTGCTTTACGCACTGCATCCGATTCGAATCCCTGAAAATACCGATCTAGAGTAAAAATCTCGGATCGAATTCGGATGTTGCTTACGCACTATTGCGATCTCTGATCCAAATTCAAACAATTCAGGGACCATCTTTGGCATATCCATTTGGCGTCCGATTTGAATCCGAGGTAGTGCGAAAGCGTTTATATACAGACATTACTACGGCTACTTCGGTCCGTCAATATTTCTTCCGAATTGGAGACTCACGGATGACGGATAGAAATCGGATGACGGATCGGATGTAGTGCGTAAACTACCATACAAATAGTTCTATGGCTACTTCGGAACGTATTTTCACGGATTCGGATCGGATGCAGTGCGTAATCGCTCTTAGAAACTCACGGAGGACGGATAGAAATCGGATGACGGATGCCGGATGCAGTGCGTAAACTACCGTACAAATAGTTCTATGGCTATATATGGTGGGCCCTTCACCTCTGCGCAAGTGGCGGTCGGCCAACTCCCCCAATCCTCGCTAACACCGGTACTGCTTACCTACCCTAAAACCTATATTTAATAAAAGCCCTGAGGCCTTACTCTCATATCCTGTACGGCGGATGGCGGTGTATGTTATTCCTAAATCAACATTGTTTCCGTTCACTTACGCAACCTAGGTACACAGAGTTTTCGGTATAAAAAGAATAATAACAAACAAGTACGGACTCATCATTGTTATTCACAAAAAAGTGCTGAATATTATAAAAAAATGATATTAGAAATCTTTTCTGAAATCTTGTTTAAAATCATGTTCGAAATCTTGTTTGAAATCTTGCTTGAAGTCTTGTTTAAAATCTTGTTCGAAATCTTGCTGGAATTGTTGTTTGAAATCCTGCTTGAAGTCTTGTTGGAAATCTGAATTCATGTCTTGTTTCAAATCTTGTTTTTTTATAAAGCTACTCATCATGTTCTTTCAATCTATTCTAATTCGCAAAATAAAGCCGGAATCGTCCTAATTAGTTTGCACGCAATGTTTTATGTTAAAAACTGCTTTATTACGTCCTTGGAATTAACAATTATTTCAAGGCAAAATGACATAGACAGTCAAATCTCAGCTGCCATCGAGACGACCATAGAGGTATTAATACTTATAAAGCAAGAGCTAAAACTGAAAAGTTCCTATAGAAAGTTGAGACGGTTCTCTTTACGCATTCTAATATGTCTATAAATAAATACCTCTACCCCTCTACCCAATAAATAATGTAACACTTCCCATATAAATGCAAATTATGAAATCTTGTAATATTAAATTGGTTCAAGATCATCATTTCGCAAACAATGAGCCAATGAAATTGGATTTTAAAACTTGAAATGAAACTGTCATTGCTGCCGACCGAACATTTTTTTTTTATATTAACAATGCAAATTTCTCTTTTATCCAAACTCATCCAAATACTAATTATTCTTATGAATAATATCTGAGATTCATACTTTAATTTCCGCTGCGATTCGTAAAGGACATTCTGTTGAAATGAGATTTAAATTGCCTTTTGTCGTGCCTCTGCATGATTGGGCTCATCAAGATTTGTGGCCAACGTGGGCAATATTGAATTATTAGGAATCATTGCGGCTATAAATTCTATGTAGCCGGCCTTTCTAATTGGTTTTATCAAATGGTATAAATCTAAATGATACAGTTGTTAAGCTCCGCTGTAGGGTAAGTCGGTTATGGTGATTCGTTTGGTCCTTTACACCAAATATTATTACTCGAATAAACATAATTTTTTTATTGATTTTTGTGTCTTATCGTTTTCATCAAAATAGATAATAAATAATATCATTTATCTGCCGTATAAACGTCCAATGCTCAAGTTGAGCTTGGCCGCCCAATGATACATGATCCCTTAGATGATCATTTATGGGATCATTGCCTTTTCCTCGCCGGGTACTACATGATTATGAATTATGATGCATTGCCGACGGCCCATCTGATGGAAAGTGGGTACTGCCGCCTATACATATACAACTACAACACCATGAGGACTGCTAATGCGTTGCCGACCTTAGAGACAGAGTTGGGAAATTTCATGTGCCTGTAATTTTATCGGCACCCATAAGTACTTTTCAAGCTGGAACACAGCAATGGTGATTGGCGGCAGAAATAGTGGTGCTAGTACTTTCCATATTGCAATTATGAACTGAGATGTAAAAACGACCGTTGAGGTTGGAATTAAAACTGCCGCTTAATATTTTACCAATCACATTTATCTCTTTATTTATACCAAATCACAATTTATTTTACAATTAAACTAAATATACTTAGTACCGCGTCTTTACTCGAGGAGCGATTGCACTATACCACAGAACACAGAACATTTACACCAAATCCCAAATGAAGACCAGTGACTCACCGTTCGACAAGTGGGGGTTGTCGGACGGCGCGAGTCAATTGAGCAACTTATGAAAAGTAATAATCAAATAAAATATAAAGAGTTAAATTATGAGTACTTTTGGGGACATGGCGACACTGTGAAATAATACGTATTTATGTAAAAAATTCCTTCATAATTTAACAATAGCTTACAGATGTAAGAAATATTATTTTGTAAAAACAGGCGAAACGGGACATAAGCGTAAACGCCTAAAGGGAAGATTATTTGGTTGTAAGGAGAGTTTGTATGTAGATTAGGTTTGATTGTATTCCGTGAATGGGAAATGGAGTGTTGATTTGTACATAAGAAGTACTTACCGCGATAGTTAGAAGTGTTACCTCTATTCTGTGAATCCCGACACGGTCTCCGATTGTGTTCAAGACAATTGAGAACAAAATGTTAAGATTTTGGCCTTTTGTTGTGTAATTAGGAATTCTCTTGACTCCAAAGAAGCTGTTGAAAAAATAATCAGAAGACTTAGCTTTGACGATAATGAAGGGGCGTCATTGTTTCCAGCGATGGGTTTAATGCCGTTTTTATCAATTAAAACTCTGATTTAAAATTACTTTTTGTAAAAAGTAATTTTAAATCAAATTCATCTTAAATTGAACATGAGTTTCATTCACCAGCAAAGAATAACTCGTCTCTTCTCGTGGGTGAAAAAAGATGACTGAGTGACTATTCTTGCGGATGAGTACCAGAATTATTTAATGCCTATGTTAACAACAACTTTATCTGATTACCGTTTCATTTAGCAAGTGTTGTGATTGGTGATTATAACGTTAGCGCCTCAAGACCGTTAATTGAAGCAGTCATCCAGCCATCTTCAGGTGCACCAGCGCCCGACTGGCTAGAAGTCGAAGTTGCCATGACCGAAAACGGTCGGAAAGATCATCATCATTCGAAACAGTTCATAAAGTCATCAACGTTCAAAATGGGCGTTTTCGCGGTGTGTACCTATATGATCTGTCTTAAAAAGTAAATAGCTAAGTGAAACTTTATACTAACTTTTGTTAGATACCTACCTATTAGAAAATAAAAAAGGATAAAATATTTTCTTATCAACGACACTTCGAAAATATTGTCGTGTAGATAAAGCAACTCACATAACATAGGTACACTGAAAAAGTACTTTCCACGCAAAAAGGCCGGCCGTGACGTAATTCAGTTTTTTACCTTTATCTTTTATGCCATATTTGGAGGATGTCTCGTGTAACGATGTCTACATGTTCCGTTATTTTCTAGTCTTGTGTCAAAGATCATCTTATTTGATTTTGTTTTTTCTTTCGGCAAAGATAGCATAGGTAATGTGAACGATATTCTACTTTTCATGAATATTCTATTCGATCTTCAATTACTGTAATAAGAATGTCATTTCACCAAAGGAAATACTTTATGATGATGAAGTAGGAAGCAATTTCCTTGATGATGTCGTGATAATCATTTATCTGTCTTTGACCTATCTTTTTTCCTATCTACTTTGACCCGGATAATTTATTGCTATTCTCTCATATAAGGCGGAAAATACCCTCTGCAGGAAACGAGCCTTCGGGTAAACCGCAACAAAGGTTCAGGAAGAGTGATTGCCATAGTGGGGTACATACCTATAGGTATTTTAGATTTGGTATGTGATCAAAGT
Organism: Amphipyra tragopoginis; assembly: GCA_905220435.1. Classification (NCBI taxonomy): domain Eukaryota; kingdom Metazoa; phylum Arthropoda; class Insecta; order Lepidoptera; family Noctuidae; genus Amphipyra; species Amphipyra tragopoginis. Next base: position 11,500,270 of record HG992005.1, on the reverse strand, counting down.
GTATCGGTAGCTATTAGTTAGCAGGTGGATGCTGATGCCCATTTCCCATCTTTCTTGAATTATCTCCTTTAATGACACCAACGGGAAACTATACGTCGGTTATTAACTTATCTGTACATAAAATAAAATCGTAACGAAGTAAAATCTGTACATTGAATATTTTCCAGAAAAAATAAGTGTAAATTGTTGGAAAAACGCTACAGATGTCAAAAAGAGAGTTTTTAGAATTTTTGTCTGTCTGTTTGTCTTATTATGGACATCTGTCAGAGCCAGAAAAGCGAAATTTAGTAGTAAAATGTTTTATAGTTTATTCTCCAAAGGCGCTTTTTGTGAACTAAGGTATCTGGAAACAGAGGTTTCTGTGAACAAAGTTTACGGCAAGAAGTGGTATCTATGAACAGGAATCTCTGTCAACAGTGCTTCCTATGGACCGAGATATCTACGAACAATGTTTTCTATCAACAAAGCTTTCGGCGAAACGTGCTGTCTAGGAATAGAGATTTCTATTAACTTTGTTTTCTGTATGTAGTCGTATCGTACAAGCGTGTAAAAATTCTATCTTAGGTTCCACGTTCGGGGGGGGGGGGGGGCACATTGCTCGCAGAACAGATGGCCGATGGGGTCAAAAGGTTCTGGAGTGGCGACCGCGTACCGGAAGGGACCTTCCACAAGGTGAACCCATGATCTGGTGAAGGTCGCGGGAATCAGCTGGATGCGAGAAGCACAGGACCGGTCGATGTTGCGATGCTTGGGGGAGGCCTATGTCCAGCAGTGGATGTCTTTCAGTTGAATGATGATGATAGACTTGTAACAGCTTGGTGATGTTACTAATACTCGTAATTATTATTTTGATTAACATATTTTACAATACTTTTGCACCCACCTGAGACGGTCCATGACTGTACTCCAATAGTGCAGCCGTGGATAGTCCCCGGTTGGTTCCCCATCCCATTTTAGATTAAAGTTCTCAAAGGGGCCTCTGCGCGTTGGACCTGTGTCCCCCGTATGCCTTCCAAAGGACAGGACATTGTCACGCTTAGCGGGTTAAGGGTGGCTTGAGGAGTCAACCCTTAACGAGCAGGTGCACATAAAATCAGAATATAAGAATATTAAGGAAAACTCTTTTAACCATACAATAATATATTTTAATAATAGTTACAAAATTACTTTAGTTTACAGGGCGTGGTTCTTTGAATACGATACGAGGAGTCCAGGGTCTTCAGGTGTAGGTAGACAGTACTTAACTAGGAGGCTGCTGAGGCGCGAGAGAGGACGAAGTTTTTTTTTTTTTTTCTATTTCACTGCTGTAGGTCGTCCTAGGGGACGGTTTCTACGTAACGGGGGCAGTTATTGGCGAGACCTGAAGGGTCTCCAGCCAAAGAGGACGAAGTGCAGCGTGCCGGCCCTTTTATAGGCGCACCCCGCTAGTCGCCACCGCTGCACCGTCACAACATCTTCCGCACGGAAGATAAGCCGTGATTCCCAAAGAAATTATTTTGACGACACGTTTCGCGCAGTGGCTACGCGGTTGGTTTTATGCGCTACGGATCGCGGGTTCTATTCCTACACGGAACAAATAATTGTACGGCCTACAGGTAGTTGTTCCGGTTCTGTGTGTTTGTGTTGAAGATTTATGTCTGTAAACGGACTCAAGATACAGGAGAAATACAAGCGAGGGGAAAAGATTGAAAAAATAAAAATAATTTGGAGCTATTGTAGCAAAAAACAAAAAGTAAGAACAATAATAAATCATTACGCATCATTATCATTTTAATTGGTTAATTATTTCCGCCCTAATTCTCGTAAACAACTTCCTCCAGAGAATAAATGAAGTCGCTCGCTCATAAAAAATGTCGCTCGAGGATATTACAAGAACAAAAATAATTAGATAAATATAACTTAGTTTTTTCTTTAAACTAGTGCTGCGCAAATGGCTGTGGGCAATGAGGAAATCCCCGAGAAAAAGTTATTTGTCGTAGAGTCTTTAACAAATTTAATCAGGAACAAGGAAGCATGGAAAACTTCGCTTCTTAAGAAGTCGGAGGATTACAAAATTGTCTCAATAAAAAGACAGTATTTTACAGCTAAACAACTAGATAATGTTATTTGTTTATCCTCTTTTTATGCTACATAATAAGCGTTTTGCCTAGCCTTTTCCTAACCAATACCAGTATTTTACACGGAGTGACTGCCATCAGATATACATGTAACGTGTAAGTATACAGGGTGGTGTAAACGAATTCGTGTAATTCCGTCAAATCACTACACTACACAACAGTGGCGAAGGGTAAGTTTTCTTAAAAGGGAAGCCGGACCAAAAAATGCTTACCTTGCTCAAGTGTGATGCATGAATTTCAGCAAATAAACTCGTTTCGAAAGGGAAGCCGATAGGAATCGAGTTGTATGGATTAAACACGCATGTGATTTGGATTGATAAAAAAAATGGGTATCTTTTTTTTCTTGCGTTATGGTTAAGATATTCTAAATGACCTAATAAGGTATCAATTAAAAAATAAACCAAAAAAAAAAATAATACAAAAAATTGTCTTTTCGAACATTTCGATGCTCACATGAATGAAAAACTCGGCGAAACAGCCGGCGGGCAGGACTAGCGCGATATCGCACCGCGCAGTCAGTTAACTCGGGACGCTAAGATTAATCCTGAACAGAATATTTTATGATTTTTTGACAACTTTGATTTGTTGATTCTGTAAAAAACCCATGCAGGGTCAATCAGTGTCACTAGTAGACCACGCGGTTTCAAGGAATTACATGAATTCGTTTACTTCCGGACCCCGGTAAGTTACACGTTGTATACGTGTAACATGTTATGTAACACGTATAAGTACAGTAAACACTTCCAGGGTTTTCGTTTATTAAGTAAAAGAAAACCCTGAAAGTAGTTTGTTAAGAAGGCTACTGAATCGATTTCAGCCATTTTGAATGTGTAATTTCTGCATGCTTTTTAAAATATATTTTAATTGAGAGAAAGAAAATTAAGCCTTACGCCAAGCCTATAAGAGTGAACTTTAAATGCAGCTAATACAAAGTAATACTATTTTCTTAAATAAACAATATTTATGCACATCAAAGTAAAATTTCGTGTTTGTATTATGAATTTAACTAAATACCTATTCTAATTGGGTTGTTTGAGTGTTTGCGTTATTCCTGTTACATGTTGAAGTTGCATATCCTCTGCACCTATAGAACGAATAATTTTGGAGATCATGCTTTACTCGCACAGTAGTTCTCTCTCTTACTCTCGTGTCAGCACGAGCTAAATGAAAATAGCTCATAGCGTGCCAAAATTAGCCCGTTAGCAAGGTTGGTAGCGGTGTTGTCTTCGTCGCGCTTGACCGTCGTTGCACCTGATGGTAAGCGCAGACAGGTTCTAAGATGGAGCACACGAATCCAACTAACAGACATGTAGAGAGATTTTCCTATACCCCTCTGGCTCCCACATACACACGACGGAACACAGTAAAATGCTTGGCGCCTGACTTTAATGTGAGGGTGGTAGCTAGCCAGGCGGACCGTATTAGGTATACAAGGTTAGTCGGAAAGGGGGTACTAATCCGAAAGGGTGTTAAAATACCCATAATAATGAACAACTTTTGTTCTACAACTTTCCCCAAAAGTCAATAGTTTAAGAGAAAGAGCGGTACAAAGATTTAAAAAAAAATACGCTAGAATCTATCTATTCTCAGATATGATCAGCTGTCTTTACATTTTAGGTCATATTTAGGGTCACGGATTAGAAGCTCCATTTTTGGAATTCGTAAGTAAGGCAGGAAACAATAATTTTTGAAAAAACTAAAGTAACATTCATTTTCCGTGGAAATAAAAATTGTCGAATTTTGAAATTTTTACACATGCTATATAACAGTCATCAGTGATACTATGAATGGCCTTCGGATTAGTACCCCCTTTCCGACTAACCTTGTAGATCCTACCATCAAGCGTGCTGGGTTTTGTTGAATCTTACAACACGCATCTATTCCCAGGGTTACGTATCATAATACCTACGTTTATTCTAACTATTTTCAACTTAACTACGGTTGATTCACATATGTTCATAACGCATAATGGTCGACTCAACTACAGTTTAACTTACCTAATCTTGATTAAACTAAAATTAATTGCACTAACGAACGATTCATCTAATGATTTTTTAAGGTATTGGATGTTTCAACTATGTATGAAATACCTAATGGACGACTCGCCTACAGTTTATTAATACTGATAATTAGACAATGGTGAAAACATTTCTGCGAGCAACTTGGAAATAGCGCTCGCCGGCCGCTACCGCGGCACCGCTCGCTTCGCTCGCTCGGCTCGCTTCGCTCGCTCGGCTCGCGCGCGGTTGGCCACAGTTCTAACCTAACCTAACCTATTTCACCCAGTTCAAAATGACGAATCATACAATCTGCCGCAGAAATGTTTTTACCATTGTCTAATTATCTAGTCGCAGGCAGATTGTATGATTCATCATTTTGAACTGAGTGAAATAACAGCGGCCGGCGAGCGCTACTTCCAAGTTGCTCGCAGAAATGTTGTCACATATACAAAATCACCAGTAAGACAAACACAAGACCACAGATAAATCAACAGTAGGTGAATCGTCCGTTAGTTTAATCAACGTTAGGTGAATTAATTGTAGTCGAATAAACCGTAGATGAATTCTCCATTATGGATTTCGTCCATTAGTTATTACAAAAATAGGTGAAACGATCTTTAGGTGTTTTAAACGGTAGGTCTTTTGATCGTAGTTAAGTTGAAAATAGTTAGAACAAACGTAGGTATTATGATACGTAACCATTCCCAGCATGCGATGAGGAAGTTTTATATTCTAGCCCGTCCCCACACGGGATGAACTATTCATTTACATACAAATTAGTGCCCGCCTACTCTCCTACGTGTTGTTATGGTGTGGTTGTGGTGTATTTGTGGTACGTCTGAAACAGGCCTAAATGAAACAAATCTTCAAGGAAATAACAAAAAACAAAAGCAAACTTATATGTTGAAAGAAACACATACCGCAAACGCGACGACAGGCTTCAGTTCCCCAAAAAGGCTCACACTATCTCTCATACTTATCTAGGCGTAACCCGACACCCTTATAAAATGGTACCTGACTCCTACTCAGTTACCGGAAGACATCAACACAGACGTGACGTACCGCTGACGGACTTTTGTGGTTTTCCAGATTAACAACCCTTTACAGGAATTTTAGCTTTAACCCAACAAAAGTAGAGTTGATTTTACTTTGATGCACCATTATTGGTGTAGGTCTTCTTAGTTTAAGTGTATTTTACCTATGTAATCTATAATCTGGGCTCACAGGATAAAAGTTGTGTTCGGACTTTTAATGAGCTCTCGACATGGCTCGGTAAACTTACTTTATGTAAACTCAATTTAAAAATATGGGTTCAAGTGCGTTACGGAACCAGTTAAATAGTTTGGAAAGTAACTTACAAGGGTTTCTTGTATTATTAACATTTTGAGGGATGGTGTCCTTAAGAATTATATATCGCTTGTATGCCCGCTGATTGTTGAATCTAAGGAACCATTGCCCAACCCCGATAGACGCAGCAAAATGCCTGTGTGCTTTCATGTTCCATGCTCCTCCTTCGTAAGGAGACAGTACAAGGTAGTAAGTTGTAAGCTATACAACACTATAAACAAGCATGTCAACATTACTTCTCTTAGCAGACACTAACTTAAAGTTAAAGTTTCTGAATGGCTTCAACTATTAGACTATCAGAAGACTAAAGACCTCTGGCATACAATGCGTAACATATATCATACAATGCTTCTAAATAAACTCTCACATACTTACACTCACCACACACACATATCTACACAGATCACACACATCTGTAAACGTAAATAAGATTAAATATTATAAATATTACATTATAAAATAAGAATTAGGTACCGAAAGTTTTCCTAAGAATATTGTAAGTCTACTGCAGCGACATTCAAACCAATGTATTCGTATTTTATTAAGTGATACTTCCTGCGGCTGAACACTGTTTCCCAAAATACAAGCTCAAGCTTAGTTTGGTAATCAGTAGCAGTACCTTTTGTGCAATACATTACATCTAACATACGATGCATACTCTAAGATCAGATGAATGTATTAACTGGCGACAATAAAGTTTTTTTTTTATTTTATTTTACCATCCTGACTGGCTAATTTGGATCCTAACCGAAAATAAGGACTACTTATCACTATCACACTTTCCTTATTTTCTGATTTCCTTTCCTAAATCCTAATTATTATTCCTAAATTCAAAGTAGTGTAATAAAATAAGCTTTTATCGCCTTATTATGCTGCATACATTCTAATTGTCTTCCAAGTCACACTAATATCACACTATAAACTAGAGATCAACCGCAGCTTCGCCCGCGTGGATGTCGTTTATCGCGTCGATATTTCGCGGTTTTCGGGATAAAATTAGCCTATGTCCTTCTTCAGGTTCCAAACTATCTCTGTACCAAGTTTCATTAAAATCGGTTATGTAGTTTTGTCGTGACGAAGTAACAAACAGAAAGACAGAGTTACTTTCGCATTTATAATATTAGTAAGGATGTGAAAGTTTATGAGATGAATGGATGGTTCTTAATCAATCCCTCATGCACTTCCGAACGGATTATCACAAAAAATATACCTACTTTTTAATCTGAGTATTTGAAGTAGTTCTCTCAGGATTCCGCAGGCAACAGCTAATTAATACTAACATAATTTTCAATGTTTTTTTTCTTAACTCAAAGATTGAGTGGTAGAGAATACCTCAAGGCATTAGGACCAGTTTGTATCCCATGACTATGCCTAAAGTACCGAATCCCGTACATGTTTTCAAAAACCATTTTCCTCATCAACTGATCCCCTAAAAACTTTACACTTTTCTAATGTAACTTTTCTAATTCTGCTCGATTGTCCAGTGAACGTTTGACCGACACAACGATTGACTTCACTGCAGTTTGCCGAATTGGCGCTTCACGCATGCCACAGACGAAGACGCAAGATGAACATGAAAGCGCACTGGTGTAGACAAAGCTTAACGGCCTTTTAGAAATCCAACGGTAGATTATAAGAAAGAACTTACAATAAACTTACGTAAGAAAGAATACGAATTAACATATACATTGTATGTGGGGCGACAGAGGCAATTGTTATTCAGGTACAAGCTGTGCTAAAGCGACCGTTATGGTACTGTTTAAGGATTCTATTCAACACGCTTAGGTACGTAAATTCACGCCTTCTCCTCATGAGACCGGACATTAACGTCTCGTTTTCACGATCCTCTTCCTTTTTACAAGCTGTATAAGAATCACGTACCTGTAGGTTTACTTTCCTCCTATGAGACAAGCGTTACAGATCTTTAGCGCAGTTCAAATAACGCTATACTATGTATTTCGCTATATAGTAAAGCTTAATGCCCCACAATCATAACATCTACATATCTATGTAAATAAAAAGAAAAGGCCTGACTGACTGATTGACTGACTCATCAACGCCCAGCCCAAACCCTTGGACCTAGAAAGCTGAAATTTTGCACAGAGGTTCCCTGTATAATGTACACAAAGAGTAAGGAACGATTTTTCGAAATTCAACCCCTAAGGGAGTTAAATAGGGGATGAAAGTTTGTATGGAAAATCGTCACTGGTTTAAAATTTCATGCAAGCGAAGCTGCGGGCAAAAGCTAGTATAAAATATAACAATATAAACCGTTCTACAGTATTTGTATTTTAGCAAGTTATTTGACGGCGATCCGTCAGGCGATGGACAGGGTAGAAGAGAGGCTAGGCGGGGACCGGAGAAACGTACGATATAGCTCTGAGAATCGCTTAAGTTTATCGCGTACAGCAAGCCATTACTTTATAGCGTAGCGTTGTGTGAACATATCCATATAAAATGTATGCTGAGCGATATCGTTGTGCTAAACAATATTTGCTATATCCTCTTGTCCGTGGCGCCAGACTGATTCAGTCGATGACAATAGATTAATTAATTGTGTCTCATTAGTGAGTGACTACCGCATATGCTAGGTATATGTTATAACTTATAACACAGTCTGAACTGCGCTTAAGACACAGTCGAATCAAGAGTTAAGACATGTTCGGTATACAACTTGTTTGATATTTTTATGATTAGTTACGGTTCACGTGCATTTTTCGGGATGCGCGACTCGTTTCGGACCCAAACGGAGTCCTTAATCATGAGCTGAACACGCGGCGAGGTCGCGAGTCGTAACTAATCATAAATATGAATGTGTCTCACGAAAGCCATAATACAAAAACTTTTTTGCTACCTAAAACCAACCTTAATTAATAGGTATCTAAAAAAAATATTGATATTGGAAATTCAAAGAGTTTTATAACTTCATTTCTAAAGTAACCGACTGGCTCTTGACCAGCCTCCTGTACCCTTAGAATATTATTATTCTAAGGGGCTCTTTCACCATCCTCAAGTAAAGGGTCGAGTAAGCTAACCACCAGTTAAAGTCACCCGTAACTCCATGTGTGAATTTCACGACGTTCGAGTAGCACTAATCATAACATTAACCGACCCGTAACTTACTTGCCACCACATCTGGCAATTAGCGTGCTTACTTTACAGTTAAAAGTTGTCCGTTGTCATTTTGTGTAGGAACTCATCAGAGAACACCGATTATTTTAAAATCTATACATATAATAAAATCGTGGTTTAGAAGTAAATAGAAAATTTTTGTCTAGAACTTATAAATCGCGCGGTAACGAAACCATAGCGCGATCTAATTCGACGCCAACGCCATCTAGGGAAGTAAAGATTAAACATATGTGTGCATGTTTATGCAATCCTCACGTAAAAAGAGCTGACCCAATGCTGTTGACTTTTATAAACATATATTGTGCTTATCTCCAAGTAACATATTTTTTTTGTTTCATCGCAATCGGTTCACGCATTCAAAAGATATGCAAATAATCAATATCTTCTATACATTTATCAAATCTGTAGACTTTGCGTATCTGTACATAGCAAATATTTTGAAAAAACATGGTTGGGGTGTTAAAAAATAACCAAAAGAACCCATTTTTAACATTTTTGTATTTTGTTTCTTCTGTTTGTTGGTTTGTCTGTTTGTCTGTTTATCTGTTTATCTGTTTATCTGTTTGTTTGTTCAAGCATCACGTAAAAACAACTGGCCCAATGCTGTTGACTTTTATAAACATATATTGTGCTTATCTCCAAGTAACATATGGTTTTTGTTTTATCGCAATCGGTTCACGAAATCAAAAGTTATGCGAATTTTAAGTTTTCTAGAAGAACTTAGCATGTATTAGTTTATTTTCAATAGATGGCGTTACGTGTATCAAATAATGTTGCGAGGAAATATTTTACTACGAATAAATCCACAAATTACCTAATATTCATTGTTGAATTGGTACCTATTCTCAGTCTACGAAAGGTCTAATGAAATGCTATCCTTATGAAGAAGGAACTAAGCTTTTACAAAAAAAAAAACGAAGATATTGTTATTTAGAATTTATTAGATCAATTTCTTATTGTTGTTCACAATAAAATTAATTCATGATGTGGACTAATAGTAGGATTTTTGTTCATTGAATGTTGATACTTTTTGGGAATGCTGATGCCGAAAATAAGGTCCAAATTCAAATTGAAATCGGTGGCCATGATTATTTGCAAGGAAAGCGCTCACCCAGTGCTTTCGTTGAAATTTAGTATTTCGTAATCATTCTATCTACTCAATGCACTTTTTGGAATGTTTTTCTACATTTTATTTTATTTTGTTCATTATTGTCAGAACTATTCAAAGCCTGTCGCCGTCGTTTTATTAAGTTTATTTAATTGAGTTTTTTTAAGCTTTAGGTAATGTTCCAAAGACGTGGCCATGGAGGGAAAGTACTTTAAATATTAAAAATAGCAAATTTCACTCAAAGGAAACTTCATTTCACTTTTTTTAAAGTAAGAAATTACCTTTTACTGATTTTTTTGCCTGAACCGGGAATCGAACTGACAAAGCTTTATGTACCATCCGGTATTATATTATGGCCCCTGTTGATTGATATCTGTAAGGTCAATAATAAGGATCAAATCTCTCCAACAAACACACTGTCTTAAATTGAAGGAAGTGCAAGAAATAAGAAGTAACAACAAATCAAGTTTGAATTGAAATGTACCTAAGTTAGGTAGGTACTTAATGTTAGTTTTGATGGTCTTCCATCAATTCTAGGCACTATGTTTATTGGAGCGATCATATCGATTGGTGAAATAAAAATATAGATGATGTTTTTTCGCTTTTGTGTTGGTTCGATTTCCAGATCAGACTTTTTGAAAGCAGTACCTACCTATTTATAACTTATTAAAATTAAATGAAGTCTTCTATAAGTTTTTTTTTTAAATATTTAAAGTTCTTTTCTATACCTACCACACCTCGAATGAAATCATAATTTAGTTCGCAGATTGTAACAAGACGGCGTTGTAACTATTTTTGTATCGCGATATGGTTTTGTTACATCTTCAATAAAAGTATTCAATTATAATCCATTTTAGCAAGGAAATGTATAGAAATAAGCAACACGTTTTTAGTATTACGGTTTTATGAATATTTACGGTCAATCAAGAGGAGCTGAAACTCTACATAAAGAAATGGTTCAAAAGATATAAGTGTCTTAGTGGGACACCTTTGTCTATTATTATAATAAATGGATTATTTAGTTGCTGCGACACAATGTTGTTTTCCGACTTCCACGCGGACGGAGTCGCGGGCACAGCTAGTTTATTAATAAAAATGGAGTTATTTGACTTGATTGATCATCAATTGCATGAATTAGAACAGTCTACGACGCAACGAGTACCTTAGGATTCGTGTGTTTAAATTCCGTGTTGATTATTTTACGGTCCTAGACGAAACTGATTTTTTGCTAGTTTATTTATTAGGCTATTTCTGCACAAGGGATACCAAATAGTCCCTCTCATATATAGAAAAGTTTGCACTTTATCTCTTTTAACTTTATCCGTGTTAGTTAAAAAATATACGTAAATAAAGTTACAAATTAAAATCACACACTTTCCAAACCAGACAAAAAAACACCACAAATGACAATTGACATCTGGCTTGCATCTGGATAGGACGTTTGACGAGTACCATTGACGTATTATTGAATGAATGTAACGTATTTTTTGTTACCTCATTCACTTAACCAGTAAGTTGTTACTCGAACCTTTAGTTTTGTTTGTGAAATTGACAAAAGATACTCGTAACTTTTACTTGCCAATTAACGCTAACTAGGAAGTAACTAACCAACGCTTTACTCAGAGATGGTGAACGAGGCCCTAAGCCTTTACCATTACTTGCTGTTGCTTTTGTTGAGGTATAGCAACCACTGGTATAAGACCGATTCTCTACGGTAAGTGAAGGGTTAGGTGAGCTATGTTCTGAAAAATTGCATATGTTATACTTTATCTTTCTGTAACGAAAGTAGACTTACAAACAATTCTAAGAAGGTTCAACACTAAGCAACTTATTTGAAATGTTGTATAAGCCGTACGTTTCCGATGATTTAAACATATTTCATTAAAGGGACGATCCAATTTTGTTTGACAAATACGTATCATAAAACACTCATTCTGTATATTGTACTCGCGGTTTCGAATACGGGCTGTGGGTCAAGCTTTAATTAGGAAATAGCTGATACATGTAAGGTAAAAGCACTAATGCCCGACACTATAAGAGCAACACAAATTTAATTCTTCAATAACAAATGTAATTTAACCACAAAACACAGTTAAATCTTTTTAAATGCTAAAGTAACATTTAGATATTTAGTTTTCAACATAAAAGCTTTATTTACTAACTTATTTCATACTTTAATTTACATTCTTTTACACTTTGTCGTAGGAACTATTAAATGACATCACAAAAAAACGAAACCACTAATAGTAGACATCCCTTAGCGCTAATACTAGACGTGTCTAATATTAGTGCTAATGGATGTCTATTAATAGTGGTTTGATATTATTATTATTAAGTTAAAAAAAACAATGCTGAAATACAATAATATTAAGTTACCCGTGAACTTGTAACAGAAAATGCAATTTAGACTTAATCCTATCACTTGTTATAATAATTTTAGGCATGTCTTAAACTCGTACGGCGGCATAGTGCTCAAAAATAAATCAGAAATCAAAAGAACTAACAGTTGACACCTAGTATACCCCAATAGTTGACACCCTGTCTACTGTTGGATACGATCATTTGAAACGAACAAAAATTAAACAGCACTTTATTGACAGGATATAGAGACAATAATTGCATGAACATGTGCTGAGAAAATCTGTTTGGTGAGACACCAGTAGATGACACATGTGTCGGCTTTTAGGTTTTTACTAATTTCTGGTACTAATAGTAGACACCTTTTAATTTGTTAGAAAACCTAACCGAAATAAGAAGGCAATGGTCCTGGTATGCCAATAACTTAATACATTTCTATAAACAACACAAAAAGCAGCAAAAAACGTAAAAATGTAGAACAAAATCATACCAGCTACATGTCGGCGTCGTTAACATTTTCTTTTAGAATTACATTGCATTTGTTCTCTTTCTCACATTGTTTACTGCCAACTGACGTCATTTTTAAATTTGCTTAAATACGTGAATGAAAATTTTTGACCACATATCTTAGATATCTAGGTGTCTGTTACAGCAATTTTGAAGTAAATTCAATGATTATTATTCTTAATAGAAAAGGTTTTTTTCGAAAGTGTCATCCTTTAGTTCACTGTCGGGCATTAGTGCTTTTACCTTATGTAATTTGCAATAAAAATTCCATAGTAGATACATAGTCATTAACATTTTTGGCTCGATATCCCAGATTCATAATGAGAACGGCTAAGGCCTCGTTCAGGGAGACGCGGGGAGTTGCGCGGCGCATGTTGCGTCGCATCACGCGGCGATTTGCGCGTTTTCGCGATACGCGAAGCGGCAGTCACCAATTCAAACATATACGGTAATGTGTAGTTCCGTTTATGAAGACGCGTGACGTTGTGCAGCGCGTGGTGCAGTGCGTGTGGAATGACGGTGTCCACCGTGGCCGCCGCGGCGACCCCTTTTAGCAGTCTTCTTTGGACGTCTACCAACGCAGACGTGTCGTTACTATGGAGTACGATTTCATCGACATATTACTAGAAGATAATTGTTACTCAAAAATTATTTTTTTACGCTCGCTCTCCTTTGATGCCAAAAACAAATAGACATACGCGTTCGCGGGGTACGCGGCGGACGACGCGACGGCGCGGCGGCAGCTGCGGCGCACGCGGTGGCGGCCGCCGCGTTCTCTGCTGCGAGTAGCACTCAATACCAAACAAAACGCGCCTGATAACGCTTCTACATGAACGCTGTCATAAATTACTTAAATAATACCGTTATAAAAATTAGTTAAACAACATCGTACATTGCCATGTTTGTGTTTGCGCGTGTGATGATACGAGCAGCTGTACGCGCCGCGCCGCCTGTCTGTAAACTGAAAAAACGTCGGACGCCGCGCGAGACGCCACGCCACACGCGACCCGCGACGCCCCAGTCTCCATAAACGAGACCTAAGTAGGTGGCAACGTTAGCAAAAACAATGGACAATGAACAATGGATACAGATTTTGTTACAGGTAGCATTAACATTTGAAATTCAAAAGTTTCCTACCTGGTGTTAATTTATACAATAATATTAAACGTCGTCGGATTTACAAGTGGTAGAAATACCACTGGAATAGGTAAAAATGGTAGTCATTTCAGGGGTACCATAAGCAAGGACGATCGTTATTGGATCGGAACTAGACGTAAGGTAGACTGAAATGGGAGACCTCAAACAACATTTTTATAACCATCCGATATGACTGATTTATTGACTGAAGAACACGCCACTGCTTCTGCCAGTCTTCGAAATTCTATGAAGAAAGGAACGAAAGAAAGAAAACATATATATTATTTGGCACAAGACGCAGAAACACGGACACAACAATATTATAAATAAAAATAAAAAAAAACGAATATTACAATAAAAGGTAGGACTGCGTCAAACAGGTCCAGTTGAGCGTAATGCCAGAAAAAAAGTCCCTGGCACTGGTTTTCAACTGAACTTATTTTGTGTTGTAACCAGTAAAGCATTTAAGGACTCCTTTCCTAAGTCCCACTGCCTTTTCTTTGTTCAGAGCTGAGCACGAAGGAATTGGCAGAAATCGTGGGACAAAGCAGACGAATCCTAAAAAACCGGCCAAGTGCGAGTCGGACTCACGCACGAAGGGTTCCGTACATCTATAAAAACGGCAAAAAAAAAAACGTTTGTTATAAGTATGGGATACCTTCAATATTTATTTTATTCTATTTGTTAGTATTTGTTGTTATAGCGGCAACAGAAATACATCATCTGTGAAAATTTCAACTGTCTAACTATCACGGTTCATGAGATACAGCCTGGTGACAGACGGAGGGACAGCGAAGTCTTAGTAATAGGGTCCCGTTTTACCCTTTAGGTACGGAACCCTAAAAAAGCAATAACTCATAACACTCATTCGCTTCCTTGTGGACTGTAATCAGTCACGGAAATTATTTTATTCATTTCATCTCAGTGAATGTTTCAGCAAATTGTCTCCCTCATGAAGTATTTTATCTTTTCTACAGAATACGGTTGTTTATATTAGATATTTGGATGTTTGCCAACATCTTTGCTACTACTCCTCTTGCTACACTTCAATTGTTTGAGAGTATGTGAGATTGTTAACGTTGTAAGCTTAGAACTGTCAAGTGACATATTTGGAAACTTGGAAATGATAATGTTTGAAGATAAAGAAGTTGTAATGTTCTAAGTACAGTAATTAGGACTAGAAAAACAATATCGTTAATCGTTTCCTTTTTTACCTAAGAGTTTCTGTTTTTGTAACAAATGATCCCTACTTGCAGAAAAACTGCGGAAATCGTGCTTGAAACTTTGTATTTTTTCAGTAACAATGTCTTACTAAAACATTGTGATCATCTATTCTTCCATTTCCGCCAATTTGACTTAATGATTGAAGGTAAGGCTTAAGTTTCAAAATATCTCGAGTTTCAAAGAGTAAATTCTCAATTAAAGCCGCAGGGTAGACGATATCAACTGTGATGAACTACGACTACGGCATTGAATACTAAAATGCCAAGTATTAATCACGATCTGTAGATAACTTTCAACAGTCTCATGAATAAAATTTAAGTCTTTACATTATTGTGCCATTATTGTACCTTCCTTCGCAGCTTTTCTTTTTAGCCACTTCTCTTCTTTTCAAAGGGGCTGAGCTAATGTAAAATCTATCCCTCAGATCGTCAGGGGTACACACACACAGCATGCTGCTGCAGCAGTAATGTACGATTTCATCCAAACGGCCCGCGCCGGAGCGCATTAATTTCACACTGTGCTAAAGGAAATTCAGGCTTATAATACAATAATTAAGTTTCATGTTTGCGTGGAATTTACACTGCTTGGAACTCGGTTAGATCCGCGCGTATGTCGCGTCAGCCGATCGGCTGCGCTCGGACGCTGCGGCAGCCGGTCTGCTCCTCGCGCACGTGGACGGCGGTGCTCGGCTGTCGTCGCGTCTGGTCGGCTCCGCTCGGCCACACCACAGGTAGAAACTGACTGCAATCGCGGATATACGAACACGCGCGCGCATGCGCCCGGGTTCCAGCAGATTGTAGCCGTTGGGCAGACGCGGTCGGCTACTGGCGCGTGCTCGAGCATCTGCTGCGACGCGCTGCGCTGCGCTCCTGCGTGGCCCGGTTGGTGGAAATCGTACATAAGTATGTTTTTATCATAAGCATACGCACATGGACATACAAAAAAGCATACGCATGATCTGCCCAGTGCTGTTCCAGTGCTAGGCACGGCCCTCTTTTTATTGAGAAGGGTTTTATGCTTTAGTAGACCAAGCTGACCTAGTCAGGTTTGCGGACTCTGAAACGCACATGAATTCGTAAAGCCAGAGGGGCTGGCTGGGATCGTACTCAAACCCTCCTACATAGAAGGCAAGCGTTCCACCGCAAAGCTATAAATACAGGGTGTAAACGAATTCGTGTAATTCCTTCAAACCGCTTGATCTACTGGTGACACAGATTAACCCTAAATGGGTATTGCTGAAAAAGAATTGAAAAATTAAAATAAAAAAAACTTGGTTTTCTATTTCTGAGTTATTTTAGAGCCTCGAATTAACTGACTGCAAAGAGCGATATTGCATTAGTCGTACCCGCCAGCCGTGTCGCCGTGCTTTCATTAATTTATTCGTGGCATCGAAATGTTCACTCGAAGAAAAAACATTTTTGCAAAAAAAAATACTTAAGTATTTTTACTGATATTTTACGACCGTTTAGATATGATCAATTACCGCTACCAAATGAAAAAAAAAGTTTTTTTTTTCAATCAAACTAAATACCGTGCGGGGCCAATGTACACCAGTAGAATTACACGAATTTGTTTACACCCTGTATAATGGTAAATAGAAATATCAGAAACAGGTTCAAACCTTAAAATATAGTAGAAAACACCCCAAAAGTGAACCTAATTACGATTTCCCAAAGAGGATATAACCACTCCTTCAATTTTCCTAACTTAATCGAAACTAAAATCCCTGAAGCATGAAACCAAAGAGGTCATAATAACTTTGTATACAACGATGCATTTAAATTGAAGTTAACGATAACGCTACTTCAAAATTGAGCCAACTATGTATATTCAAAGTCGGGGTTTCCTGAAGTAATATTACTATGGACCCACTTGCGAAACAAGAAGTTTAGTTAGGTGAATAAGTTAACGAACTAACTAATAATGTAAATAGATCTTCTTCTGTTAGTTTGAAATGAAAAGAAAATTTTAAATTTTGAAATGGTACGGTATGGTTTTTTTTTATCTGTTACTAGGCCTGCGTTTGTCCGCCATCTCGCCTGATGTTAAGCGATGATACGGTCTACGATGGAGCACGCTTGCCCAGAAGAAACCGATTCACTCGTGACTTGAAGACACCCAGATTGTAGCTGTCGGGAAACACCCACTCGGGCAGCGCATTCCACTGTTTGGCGGTTTTCACAATGAAAGTGGAATCAAAGCGCTTCATTCGAGTTTTTGGTATATCAACCATGAACCGATGGCGCTCTTTCCTCCTTCTGGTCGTCCGGTAGAAAAAAGGGCAGGGGGGTATTAGATCATGCTGATCTGAAGCACACTCCCCGAAATGTGTTCGATAAAAAACCGATAGACTAGCAACTTTGCGTCGATGCTCAAGATTTTGGAGCTTGGTCTGAACAAGGGAGTCGTTGCTGATGAGCTTCTTGGCACGCTTCTCAATGGACTCCAATGCCTCATGCTGGTATTTGGCTGAACCATCCCAAAGGTGCCAGCTTAGAAACTTTTTAGCCACTTCTCTACTTTTCAATGGGGTGGAGAAATGTAAAATCTAATCCTGAGATCGTGAAGGATATCTAGACAGCAGTAATTATGTTTCTATCATTAGCATACGCATGATCTGCCCACTACTGTCCCAGTGCCAGCCACGGCCCTCTTTTCAGTGAGAAGTGTTTTATCCTTCAGTCAGTAGTAGTAATCAGTGTGTGTAGACAAATGTCAATCGATGATCGCCAGAGAATAGATACACCAATTACCTAAGAGCCCAAATACACGTCCGATACTTGCCTCCGATAGTCGGTTCCGATAGTCTGATCAGACTATCTGAAGGCCTCCACGTCACACATTTGTTTGAACATGAATTAAACGTACGATCAGACTATCGGATCGTATGTCAGAATCGTAAGCATCGTCTGGGTGTCGACGTCATCCAGAAAAAATCGGACACGAGAATCGTACGTGTATTTCACGAATCCGATCAGATAGTCGGATCCGGCTCCCGGAAGCAACTATCGGACGTGTATTATATGACCCTTAATGTATGGAAATGACATAACAGATCCGATCACGTATTTGAGTATTTGACGACACGTTTGGTGCAGTGGCTAAGCGATTGGCTTCTGCGCTACGGGTCGTGGGTTCGATTCCCACACGGAACAAAAATTTGTATGGCCTACAGATGGTTGTTTCGGGTCTGGGCGTTTGTTTGTGAGATTTGTGTCTGTAAACGCACCCACGATACAAGAGAAATCTTAGTGTGGGGCAAAGTTTCTTAAAAAAAAAAAACAGAGAAGAAATGAAGATCAAAAGCTCATGTCAATCCAGTACATCTCATTGTCGTATCTATTCTGTGGCGATCATCGATTGACATTTGTGTAGGGGAAGGTTGCGATCATTGGACTAGATCTTTCATTGGACCACCAAGGTATTTCCTAAACCGTGCAAGCTAGCAACACCCAAACTAGTCGAAACGAGTCCGTGGAGACTCAGTTGCACTCCCCTCTTACCTCAGTGACGCTGCGGCACATGGCCAGGAGAGATACATGTGGTTGTGTTTGCGGCGGTCAAAATCTAATAATTTCACTCAGTACAATTTGACGTAAGTATCATTGTATTCATATTTGTCTGCTTGCACTGTTATGAAATATTGGACAGTTTATTTCAGATTCCATGAGTGTTAATCAATTTTGTCTAATCATGACCATTTATATTTTAGTTTAGTTTTTCTTATCCAGTACTATTTTCCCGGAAGTTTTTTAACTTCCCAACTTAAACTTGACGGAATCTGAAAAGCACGTGAACTCGAAAAGTCAAAGGTGTAAGCCGGGATGGAACTCAAGCAAACGTTCAGTCACAATGTAAAGTTGTGTTTTTGGTCTCCTGTAAAGTTGTGTTTTTGCACTTGCATAACACAACTTTATAGGATCCGTAGATAAGACCCTAAGGCGTGAATTACACAGAAGCGGCGTAAGGTGCAGACACGGCGCAGGCGCGTCGCTTTCATACATTTTTTTCGAAAAAGATTTGAAGCGGCAGGACAAGACGTATGAAAGCGACGCGCCTGCGCCGTATCTGCACCTTATGCGTTTTCTGTGTAATTCACGCTTATGGAATTTAATCGAGTAGGTATGAAACAGCATCTTCAAGGTGAAGGAAAGGTTAGAGAATGATGAAGAGCACATTTTGAAATCCATAAAAACCAAAAAATATCCTAACATTCTAATCCGAACAAATTAATGAATTATATTATTACTAGCTTTTGCCTGCGGCTTCGCTCGCGTTAATTTAGAATTTGACAATCAACTCTTAACACACTACTAAAGTTTCTATCACAGAACAGATAAAGAGGTTAGAAAGGAAATAGTTCCTGATTTGTATTAGAACGCGTGTCGCCGCTTTTCTCCCACTCTTTAACTCTACTACAAGCAAGAGCCCAATACGTACGCGCATTACGCATACAAATAAACCACACGCACATAGATTTCGAATTTGCTATTAGTTGTCACACTAACGCAAATACTGCGTTCGACGTACACTCACACACGCGCAAATTCAAATTTATTTCTCATACATGTTACGGCGACCAAAAGGTCGATTACTTATATCGATAAAATTACTGTAATTTTGTTACATTAAGGGCCGATTTTTCAATCCTCAGATAAAATGCCTGATAACTACCTGACGAATAAAGTTATTTGGCTGTTTAACTGCCTGATAATTGTTTGTCAATTTTTCAATTGCCTTTTATCTCACGAATTACTATCTGACCGATTTCATTGACGCAACGCTAACTTCAGGGAGGTGAGATAAATATATGGCATAAACGAACGTTAGAGCAGGCCAGACTATTTCAATTACCTGCACAGAGTCTAGAGTACATTAATTACCTGTATGGCAAAAATGATACTGTCAGACTATCATCTTCCTGTCATGTCGTGTTATATATTTTGATTATATATCAATATTATAATATATTTATATGTTTATTACAATGGAATCAAAAAAATAGCGAGCGTTCGGCGAATTTTAATAGTGCTGTAATTCAATTCCTCATAAGTTTAATCGAAAAATACAAACACGTTATAGAAATAAGAAGACCGATGCGGTGACGAATAAAGACAGAAAAGGATCTGCATGAAGAAAAACTGAGAGCTCATTAAATTCAGGTGGAATCGCAACCAGTGTCCTTTCATGGAATACATTAAAACTTAAGTATGAGGGAATTAAAAAAAGTACCAAAAAAAGTCCTCTATGCAGACAGGAAATGTACAGAACCGAAGCCCGAAAGTCTGACTACCAGTTCCACCAAGAGCTATCGTGTTATCTACTAACTGGGTGATGGAGGTCAGATAGGCAGTCGCTTCATATAAAATACTAGTATTCGACTGCATCCGGTCAGACTAGCAGACGATCCCAAATTCCCAACATAGTTCGCTAGGAAGATTTACACTAACAATTACTACAGCTCTGTTATGTAGCCATGAACCCATTTCGCAGTAATTTTTTGTATAATAAACGATTGAAAACTTAACCTTTGTTTGATGCTTGATTTTATCCTCTACCATTATTTATAAGTAAATATTGCACAGACTCTAAAAGTCTGAATTGGCGATGGAATTGTTTTGAATCCCACACTGTAAAATGATTGGGCATGTTTTTTTTTATCATGCCTTTATCCTCATTGATTCCCTCCGCCCGGGAAAGGCGAAGGGTTATGTATGCCGGACTCTCACTAGCTAAAAACCCACGGTGTGCCTTCTCCTCACCTATGGCCGGGGTCGTGGGATTCGCAGCTGCATGCACTGCATCCCCGGCAGGCCTCGGTCCGCCAGCCCCTGTTGAACCTCTCCTTCTGTGGGGCTTCGTTCCACGTCCTTCTGAGAGGCGCGCACGGAATACTGCGCGCCGCCTTCTCGGGCCTGTTACTGGTCGGGCGTCAGGTCCAATAACCCGCCACCCGCAGGCCACACACTAGGGTGGCCGGAGAACGTCGCGCGCCCTCCGGCGGAAAATAATTGGGCCTGGATGTGACAATTCTTACTTTCCTTCCTGGATTTATGAATTCATTTATCAGAGCTTCTTGCTCAATTATTGCCAGATCATCAGTACTATCAAATAATATACATCCATTTTACTTTGATGAAAACGCAAACCCAAGAATTGTCTAGTAAAATTATATTTTTTGTTTACATCATCAGTCATCGAATAAAACTATCTACTGAATAAGCGGTTATCTGGCCGTCAAAGGAAAAGATAAAGTTATTCCTCAGGTAGTCAAATTATTCGTCGAATAAAGCCTATCTGACGATTGAAAAAATCATTTTTTTGCTATCTGTTGAATAAATGCTATTTGTCTGTTTATCTGAGGATTGAAAAATCGGCTCTACTTAAGTTTTGCAATTTTTCGCTCTAATTTTGAGACCCTCGAACGGGGTACGAATAGTGTGAACTTCCTCAACACATATAAATAATAATGTCAAATTAAGGGGAACATCCGATATAGCCGTGAAATTCAAATTTTCTTTAGTTTTTTGCTAATTGCAGGTCTGTTTTACGTCATAATTATGTTGTTTGCACCCGTAACGATACTAAGTTTGCTAAAAATAATCAATAAAATCATGTCAATTATTATGAATCATCATCATAATGCACTACCTACATAACATGTTTTTTTCGGAAACAATTCTATTTTCGAGCATCGTAAACCTAGAAAAGTAGGTATACTTACGACTTTCATATTGAATATATTATTGAGTAACCGTTACCGGCGCAAATTGCATTTTGAATAGTATAAACGTAAATAAAAGCTACAATTTGCAAAAAACTAAAGACATTTCGATTTTTGTTTTCCCGTAGGCGTATTAACATAATATGTATAATTTAATTAATTTAATTTGAATAACCCTGTGAATTGTAATTGCATAATTTTCTGCAAAATGTTAAGAACAAATTGTGCCACATTTAATAGGTATCCATTCAATTCTACCAGTTGTCTCAATCCAGTTTTCTTTTGTCTGGACCTGGAAACCTGGAAACCTAAAAATAAAATGTAACATAATTCGTGGCAATAAACAAAGTTATTTTAATTATAATATTACTGATAATAATCATTTGTAGATAGATATACACACATATTTAATACCGATATTGTTTACAACTTGGTACAACACTATCGATACGTATGGATTTCGCTGAATTAAAACAATTGCTCGCTGCTCTCGACTTTCGCATTGAACGCAATACATTGCGCTGTCGCTCACGTAGTACAAGATGGTACCCATGTATTGCAAGCAACGTATAATTTTGCATCTGTGTGCGATTGTATCGTTTTTTCTACAAATTACATAATACTATTGCAATAATTACAAATATCACTGATATTATAAGGTTTTTGGACATGCCGGTGAAAAGAAATCCCTTCTCTGGCTACACTACTCAACTAGCTTCTTTTCCGTCACGTTATAATAATGCAAGACGGCATAATTCTTTTTTTTCGCGGATCTCCGTACGCTGTCACAATAAGAGCGCGACTGTTGACCGGTAAAACAAATTTCGGTTGACATATGAGCGTCTGCTCATATGTGCGGCGCGCCTGCCCCGCCCACAAGGCCCTTCTAACGTCTTTTATCTGTTCTGTGGTTTCTATAATAACATAATTCAACCATGATTCGAAAGACACGTGGCGCCATCTATTAACGTTATTGTTGTTTTTCTCGGGAACAGTACTTTTTTTCGGGAGGAAAGGTACCCTATGTCCGTTTCTGTACACCTGACAACGTATATGCAAAATTTCAGGATGATCGGTTCAGTGGTTTAGACGTGAATAGGTAAGAAACAAACAAACTTACTTTCGCATTTATAACATTAGTTAGGATAGGATAAAAACTTTAGCAGTGTATTATTTAAAGATAAGAAACTATTTTAAAACGTGTATCAATTTAGTTTCAATTTTCAAATGTTTCCGAAGCTTTGACTCGAGTGTCTTGTTAAACAACAGTTAGATTCTCGCAGCTTGTCAACTCACAAGATCGTTAGTGAAACTTTGACTATCTGGTAAATGTTTTGTATCCACATTGCCGCAGCAATGTTTTATGTGACCTACCTATCTGTTTCATAGGAAACCAAATATTCATGTAGGACTATCACCTTGCTTCCTTTGATGTGTAGGATACAGAATACACTTACTTCATTCACCTGCTTCAAATAGAAATATTTAATTCAGTCTGTTTCTGATGACTCATAAATCTATTTACACGTTATGGCAAATTCTAAATGAGGTTTTCCTTTCACCATTTGAATTAAGGAATAAATGGCGTAGGTTTATTTGTTTAGTGATGCTTCCTCGAACGTCTGTACGATGGAATTTAGATCCGGAAACAATACGTTTATAAATACTCTGAGGATTTGATTGTTTTCTCGCCTTGGTTTTATTTTATAACACAACACAACATCACGCCTGTATGCCCCGAAGGGTGGGCAGAGGTGTATAGTACACCCACATTTCGCGTGAAGTTAAAATCCCATGTAATAGGGGGCCATGTAATAGCCTATTGCCATCAACCCAGCCTGCTACTGAGAAATTCCACACGGAAAAACCCATTAAAACTGCCTAAGCTGGGGATCGAACCCAGGAACCTCACGGTCAGCAGTGTCGCTTGCAACCACTATGAACCAACGAGACATTCCAACGAGGTTTTATTTTATCAGCATATTCATTGTCTTGTATGTCTCTTTATCTGTCCTACATATCGGCAGGCATTCGTAAATCATTCTGTCTATGCTTATACTTACTGGAAGTATAAAGACAAGATTTCTATTAACGCTGAAGATGAAGCTGAAATTGGGGTGCATGAAAAGAGCCTCCACGAGTGACGATACTTCAGTACGTCCGGCGCGCCCTGGGTAGTCAACCCCGCTACCAACCTTGCTGACTGGTTAATCTTTTCACCACGGCATGAGCTATCCTCCTCTACGTGCCGACACGATAGAAGATCTCTGAACAACTGTTGTCATTTAACAACTAGGCTAAAATAAAATAAAAAAACATGTTTCGTTCGGTTTAGAAACAAAAGACTCGCTAACATCGAAATTATTGTTCTCACGTTCAACTTAGTCTATTCCTATCCCCATTATCTATCCATTACAACCGTTTACAACACTAAAGAAATAACAACTCTGAACTAACCAATACTGAAATACGATACGGCCCAACTATCGAAATAAGTACCGTAGCGAACAGACTGCCCAACTTCACTCTACAGGGTAGAAACGTTAAAGGGTGGAGCACACCAGATGCGTGGCGTGACGTGACGCGTGCACGCACCAGTTGTAATGTATGAAAATTTAAGAAAGATGCCAGACCAGATGCGTGACGTGTCGCACGCGCGTGCAGCAGTTACCTGCGTGACGTCATGCGTGCGCGCGTGACGTGTGCTGCACCGGTCTTGGCCGGTGTGACAGGGCTTACACGCGCGTACGCACGTCACGTCACACGTCACGTCACGCCACGCATCTCGTGTGCTCCGCCCTTAAGTGTCAACAGGCGATTAATTCGTTATTTTTACAAATATTGAAAAATTGTTAGCTCATAATATCAAACAAGCTTACGTACGGAATAAAATGATATTAAAATCTTTCCGAAATTAAATCGGCATTATGTTCGAAATTTGATTTACACTGCGCGCATACATTAAGTATGAAAAGTAATCTGTTTGCATGTTTGTTCCATATTATACGTAACATCATAAAACTGTAAAGTCATATTGGAACTTGGCAACCAAATGAATAAAACGCCCACAATGCTTTTTTAAAAGTAAGAATAAAACCTAAAGGAAAATTTTCAAGCGAAAAATATTGGAGCATGAAAACTGATTTGGTTTTATTTTGAAAAAAATATTTATGTCACTTTATGCAGTAAGCAACTAAGTTTTGACACCAATTTTTGTAAACAGCTTGTATATTTACAGAATAATCCTATAAAAACAGTTTTTTTTTTGCAAAATGTATGGGCGTAGTAAAAATTAAAGTAAACACATCAAGCGATTTAATTTAAAAGAGATTATGGTTTCATTTTGTTTCTTTGGCATCCTAGTTTTGATAGTAGCTAGGTATGCATTTTTCAATACCTGTTATATTGACGAAATAATCGCCTGTTGACACTTAACGTTTCCACCCTATACAGGCTGTAAACGAATTCGTGTAATTCCTTCAAAACACATGATCTATTAATGGTGTAGATTAACCCCGCACGGGATTTAGATTGATTAATTTTTTTTATTTCCCAAATAAAAATTTTATGTGATGAAAATTTCGATGCCATGCATAAATGAATAAAGGCATGGTGACACAGCTGACGGGCACGACTAGTGCGATATCACTCCACGCAGTCAGTTATATTGGGACGCTAAAATTACTCAGATACAGAATACAATGGATTAACCATTGTATTCTGTTTTTTTTGTTTTTTTTTTTGTTGATTTTGAGAAAAACCTATGCAGGGTCAATCAGTGTCACCAGTAGATCACGCGGTTTGAAGGAATTACACAAATTCGTTTACACCCTGTATATTCCAACTAGAAAATAAGTGAATATTAGAAAACGATTTTCTTAATCCGCGAAAACATTAGCAATGAGTCAACATAGTGAAAGAGTCTGCAGAAGACATTAATCATTTGCATCGGAAGGTTTGAATATGTCGTTATTAGGCCTGGATGGTCGCCAGCGCCGTTTCATTGATCTATTTCTAATAATTTTGCTGTGTATGTCTGTTGTGGCTGCTTTTGTATCGCTGGTCAGTGATTGATACTGTCTGGAAACATCGGGCTTTCGTCCATATGTAGCTACATATCGAAATTGGGTGTAATTTTCCTCAAATAGATTATATCTATAAATCAACTATTCGAATATGTATTGTTTTGTAGGAATTATTAGTTTAGTGTTATTTCATCCTATCCTACAATACTGCCGATTCTGTTATGCACAAAATAAACTTAATTTAGGCTATTGTCATCTTTTTCACTCTGATACAATAAGAAAGAGATAAACGTAAATAAGAGCTGTCAAATTTAGTTGAACTAAAATTTCCATACAAAGGTAAATGGGCATTTTGTTCGGACCTGTGACCCACCAGAGACCACTAACGAAACTAGTCGGAGTATTTTAAAGACCATGAATACTACCCAATGAGATGAGTCGCATTCCTGAAAAGTATGGGATTTTTTTTTAGCAAACCCATAATTAATATAAAAAAAAGGATTTTCGTATATCCACATCCTTCTAAATATATAAAATGCTTACAAAGATGCACACAGATCTTCCTAAAAAGGTACAAGTATGTTTAGGAGTTTTTCTATCTTATTCCCCGCAGTTTCTTGAACCACACAACTTTTTTCCCCCATACATTTGGATTAAAATAAATACATTCCGTGATATGTTAACACTAAACCTTCAAAATAAACCACATTTCAATAATGGACGCGTACTTTTGAGGTACCGGGTCAAAAATGCCCAATGACCTTTAGATGACATCTCAAAACGTGTCGACTAAGAACAAGGTGAAGTTCAAGGCGTAAACTAATTTGACATCTCTAACTTAGTTCTTATCCATCACCGTCCTTTTCTCGCGCTTTCTGTCAGTAAAAGAAAGCAATTTTCTAATTTTAGTTTAGTTGGTGAACAAGAGAATCGGCACCAATATTAATATTATTATAAACTAGCTTCTACTCGCGGCTTCGCTCGCGTTAATTAAGCTCAAAAAAACTCTTAACACTACTAAAGTTTCTATAATAATATAATTCAATCGTGATTCGAAGACACGTGGCGCCGTCTGTGAACGTTATTGTTTTTTTCCTCGGGAACAGTACTTTTTTCGGGATGAAAGGTACCCTATGTCCGTTTCTGTACACCTGACAACGTATATGCAAAATTTCAGGATGATCAGTTCAGCAGTATAGGCGTGAAAAGGTAACAAACAAACTTACTTTCGCATTTATAATATTGTTAGGATGTGAAGGTATGTGAGTTTTGTGAATTTTGATGTTTGTCAATCAATCACGCCTTAACGGCTGAATGGGTTTGGATAAAATTTGGCACAGAGGTACTTTGCGAGTAAAACCGCAGGCGACAGTTAGTAGAGAATCTTTTTTGATCTGAATCTTTTTCCTGTCCATATTTTTCTTCCTTTTTTTCCTTATAATTATTATGCTATGATTGTTTTTGGAGATTGTTTGTGTGTATTAGCTTTGATCAATCCGCTTGGCTTGTTATTACTGCGTTATCTCCCCAAGATTGCTCATTGTAGCGGTGAATACGGACGACCATATTTAGCAATGGACATCTAAGGGAAGTAATTCGAGATCCTACCGTGTTTTCCTTAGTTACTTATCTATGTAATTAACCTAGTTCCTTAATAAAAGAATAACATCAGCCTATTACTGCCCTATCTACTGTAGGGCAAAGGCCTCTTCTCCCACAGAGAAGGAGCGAGCTTTGATCGCCACGCTTGCTCACTGCGTACTGCTGCAAATCCCGCGACCCCGGCCAAGGGTCAGGAGAAGGAACACCGTGGGTTTTTAGCCGAAAAGAGTACGGAAAAGCGGTTGGCCAGAAAAAAAAAGTTTCCTCACGATGTTTTTCTAACTTAACCTTTTTATAGGATGTAAACGAATTCGTGTAATTCCTTCAAACCACGTCATTTTAGAGCCCCAAGTTAACTGACTACAAAGAGCGATATCGCGTTAGTAGTGCCCGCCAGCCGCGTCGCCGTGTTTCCATTCATTTATGCGTGGTATCGAAATGTTGACACACAAAAAATTATCTTTGCAATAAAAAAAACTTGTTTTTTTTCTGAATCCTTATAAGGTGGTTTAGATACGATTACTTACCATAACCGCATGAAAAAAAAGGGGGGTGCATGAAAAGAGCCTCCACGAATGACGTTACTTCAGTACGTCCGGTGCACCCTGGGCAGTCAGTCTTGCTACCAACCTTGCTGACTGGCTAATCTTTTCACCACGGCATGAGTTATTCTCGTATAGCTCGTGCCGACACGATAGAAAAAGATGAAAAAAAAAAGAATTTTGTTTTTTTATTTTTAATCAAATTACTTAATTCCCGTGTGGGGTTAATCTACACTAGTAGTGGATTATGTGGTTTTAAGGAGTTACACGAATTCGTTTACACCCTGTATATTGTAATCCTAACGTTTTAATTAAAACCACAAAGAAACATCAGGTAAATAACAAAGAAGATGCTACAGCAGATTCTGACACTAATTAGTGATAACTAATGGTTCTAAGGTAAAAGTTAAGAACGGTTGAACCAACTAATTGCAAGGGTCGTGAATCTTCATTATAATAAATATCTATTTATTAAGCAGACGAGCTCCAGCTACTGATTTGTGTTTCTACTTAGATCGAGGTTATTGACCTTTTTAGTCTTGGGGCTTATAAAAAAACTAGTGTCATAGACTGTCACGTATCAAATTGAAAAAAATATCTTTTTGAGTCTTGTATCTGAAACTACTATTGAAAATTAAGCTATTGTTTAAATTAAATCATATTTATTTCCAATTGTAATCTGTTTGAATTTTTTTAGAATATTTTTTATTAAACTATCTTCATTTAAACTGTTTTAAAGAATTTTATTTGCAAGTTTTTTTTTCGGCATGCAAAATATTATTACGTAGGTTACAATAATCAAAACGAATAAAAATTAATTTTAATATTAAATTATGTTGTGTCCTACTGTGTCCCCTACACATTCGATACAATGAAAATTAACACGTCAGTGTGGTTGGTGGCATTAAAATTATAATTAAAGTAATAAGTATTTATCATTTCAATAAATTCAACAATTATTTTTAATCAATATTTACGAAATGTATATTATGATAATTTATGGTGTAAAGCACCTGTACCCCAAGTGTGAGTTTTTTTCGTTAACTACTGTAGTTGCGTCATTGCGTCACGCCAAAAATGTATGAAAATTTAGGCTGCGTCTCTAGGCGCACCGTTCAATTAACGCGCGAATATTAGTTAGTGAACGGTGCGCCTAGAGACGCAGCCTAAATTTTCATACATTTTTGTCATGACGCAACTGCAGTAGTTAACGAAAAAAATTCACACTTGGGGTACAGGTAAGCGATCAAACAGGTTTGTCAAATTTTAAGTTTTGTTTGTACGGGTTGATCAAAAACGAGTGCATTCGTTCAAGCGTGCTTGACAAATGCGCGACAAACTCTTTATCAATCTAATTTCCTTTCAAACCCGTCAAACACGGTAGCTGTTTGACAAATGCGTCAAATAAAGCCGTAGAGCGATTACGACCTGCATCCGATCCGAATCCGTGAAAATACGGATATAAAAAACTCGGACCGAATTCGGATATTGCTTTACGCACTGCATCCGATCCGAATCCGTGAAAATACCGATCTAGAGTAAAATCTCGGACCGAATTCGGAAGTTGCTTACGCACTATTCCGATCTCTGATTCAAATTCAAACAATTCAGGGGTCTTTGGCATATCCGTTTGGCGTCTGATTTGAATCCGAGGTAATGCGAAAGCGTTCATACAAACAGTACTTACTACCTACGGCTACTTCGATCCGTCAATTTTTCTTCCGAATTAGAAACTCACGGATGACGGATAGAAATCGGATGATGGATGCCGGATGTAGTGCGTAAACTACCATACAAATAGTTCTATGGCTACTTCGGAACGTATTTACTCGGATTCGGATCGGATGCAGTGCGTAACCGCTGGTAGACTATCAAATGTTTTGACAAATACGCAAAATATGACAAATTCTTTGATCGTCTACCGGGTGCTTAACAACATTTCTCACTAAACCACTTTATAAGGGTAAATTTAAATCGTGTAAATTGTAGCTCCCATATATCTTTAGGTATTTTATCTACACTCATGTCGTAAAGTTTTAATAAACTCAAAAATAGTACCATAATAACACGCTTCATTCACGTGCATTAAAATAGTAGTTTTAATAACAACGTACAGTTCTCTTCACTACATAGTATAAAACAAAGTCGCTTCCCGCTGTCTGTCTGTCCCTATGTATGCTTAGATCTTTAAAACTATGTAACGGATTTTGATGCGTTTTTTTTAATAGATAGAGTGATTCAAGAGGAAGGTTTACCTATACAGGGTGTTAACGAAATCGTGTAATTCCTTCAAACCACGTGATCTACTGGTGACACATATTAACCCTAAATGGGAATTTTCGAAATACAACCAAAAAAAAATTCTAAAAAAATGTTTGGTTTTCAATTTCTGAGTCGTTTTAGAGCCTTGAGTTATCTGACTGCAAAGAGCGATATCGCGTTAGTCGGTCCTGCCAGCCGTGTCGCCGTACTTTCATTAATTTATGCGTGGCATCGAAATGTTCACACAAATAAAATTATTATTTTACAAAAAAAAACAACTGTTTTTTTTTTACTGAATCCGTATTAGGTGGTTTAGATACGATCGGTAACAAAGCCGCATGAAAAAAAAAGATTTTTTTTATTTTGAATCAAGCTAAATCCCGTGCGGGGCCTGTCTACACCAGTAGTAGATCATGTGGTTTTAAGGAATTTCACGAATTCGTTAATACTCTGTATATGTATAAATTGCACCCATGCGAAGCCGGGGCGGGTCGCTAGTAACAAAATAAAGCTTTAAAATAACATTTTATATAAAAGTACACTTCGGATCGACAAAGGAGTTTCAATTCAGTTCACATTATCTGTCACAGCGCGCGCTAAGGCGCATGCGCGCGGGATCACACGCATACGCTGTGGGCTGCTAGGTTTGGGCGCCTTAATATTGTTTTTGTTTTAACTATGTATACGTTTTTTAAATTGCATGAGTTTAGATAAAGCAGTGTATGAAACTGCACATAACTAGGTATTAAAATACGAGTGTACTATTAAAATACAAGGTATTAAAATACGAGTACTTATACTATTTAAAATTTCTTTTTTTTTTTTTTTTTTTTTCTATTTGACTGCTGTAGGTCGTCCTAGGGGACGGTTTCTACGTAACCGGGCAGTTATTGGCGTGACCTGAAGGGTCTCCAGCCAATGGGGGGGAAGTAAAATACTTAACCTAAGCTAACTACTTGTACTACACTAACATCATGACTACCTGCAACAACAGCACTAAGGGCGACCCCTAGTGGGACTCGGACCTCGGCTTAGGGCGTTGCTGGCGTGGACATAGGGGGGGGAGACAGCTTGATGAGGGCTGAATTATCGGTGTGACTGCGGAGTCTGAAGAGACGACCGGCTCTACGACGGGAGAGCTCGGTGGATCGTGACCGGCGGCGGTGGGACGTCGCGACGGGTCTCGTCGGCGAGGACGATATGCCGGACGGCGGCGGACGTTGTGTATTGTGCTGGTCGATTTACTCGCCTCCTGGAGGAGGGTTATTTCGTCATCGGGTTCTAAAAGTGTGTGCCTGGGGCGGCGAACTTTACTTATGAGAGAGGGACTGTAGTCGGCCGCTGCGGCAACTAGGGGGTTCGGATGGAGAGGGGCAGTGTCGAAGTAACGCTTGGAAATGCGTTTGAGGTATTGCCTGATGGTTGGCATTTTTAGATCGAGGTGGAGTTGGACGTTACGCATGAACCACGGGGCAGCCGCGGCTCTGCGCAACACTCGATTCTGGAGGGTTTGAAAGGATTTGAAACGACAAGGCTTAACGTGTGCGAACACGACGCTAGCGTAAGTCAAGATGGGGCGGATGCACGTCACGTAGATTCTCAGCTTATTTCTAAGTGACAATTTACTGCGTGCTCTAAGGATGGGGTGGAGGCGACCGACAGCGAAAGCGGCGCGAGCGCGCACCGCTTTGATGTGGTCTCGGAAACTCAGATGGTGGTCTAGGATAACCCCCAGGTATTTGGCTTTCATCTCCCAAGGGATCTGTTTGCCGAACATTAGGACGGGACGGATGTGGGTGTGGGAATCACCGTGTCTCTCGAAAAGAACGGCTGCGCTCTTTTCGGGATTCACCTCTATTCTCCATTTCCGGAACCAGACCCCAAGGGCGTCGGCTGCGGTTTGAAGGGTTCGAGAGATGCTATCGAGACTCCTACCGGAATAGTAGATAGCCGTGTCGTCGGCGAAGAGAGCCAACTTGGCCAAGCCACGTTTGGGAATGTCGCTGGTGTACAGCGTGAACAGAAGGGGCGATAGCACGGAGCCCTGAGGGACTCCGGCGCGGATGGGGTGAGGGGACGAGAGGGTGCCTTCTAGGCGATAGCGGAAGGAGCGATCCGACAGAAAGTCTCGAATGATGAGCACGAGACGGTCCGGCACGTTGAATTGGTACAGTTTGTATAATAAACCGTTGTGCCAGACCTTGTCGAAGGCTTTCGCTACGTCGAAGAAGAGCATGCCCGTTTTGTACGAGCGCATAAAACGGGAGCTAATGTGTTCGACTATGCGGTGCAATTGTCGAATGCAACAGTGCTGGGTTCGAAAACCGAACTGTTCGTCGGGGATGAGTTTACGGGAGTCAGCGAAATCCTTTAAACGGATATAAATGAGACGCTCATAGATTTTCCCAAATACATTGAGAAGACTGATGGGGCGGTAACTAGTGGGCTCACTCTTGGGTTTGCCGGGTTTGGGGATACCGATAACGGTGGCTTGTTTCCAAGCTTGCGGAAAGATGTTATTACTCAGAGCGCCATTGAAGATGGCGGTCATGAGGACTATGAGCGGGGCGGAAAAGTGTTTGATCACCTTATTGGTGATACCGTCTGAGCCGGGGGCTTTCCTAGGTTTGAGTTTCCTCACTATCGTGTGGACCTCGTCTACGGTGATGGGGGGTAAGGGGTCGTCGGGGTCTTCATCGGGTGGGAGGGTGGCCCTACGTTCGACCTCGCGATCCACCTTGGAAAGATGGACCGGGTCAGCGGGTTGGGTGCTGGGAGTACATTGGGCTTCTAGACTGTCGGCTAGACATTCGGACTTTTCGTCGTCTTCAAAAGCCGGCCTTTGGTTCGGACGATTGAGAGGGGGAGTTGAAGCTACACAATCGGATTTCAGATTACGTTGCAATTGCCAGAAGGCCAGATGGGATGGCTCTAAGTCGCTCAACATCTTGTCCCAGCGGGCTTCCCGAACCTCCCGTACACGTTTCTTTACAGCACGCTGTAGAGAACGCATATGGACGCGGTTAGCTTCGCAGGGAAAAGAGTCATAGGCACGGATGGACGCGTTCTTCTCCGTCAGCAGTTCGCGCACATCGTCCGGCAGCTTCCAGCGGTGTTCGTCCACCGCTGGAACCTGCCGTGAACACTCGTTCACCACGGACTGTACGTGACTGGTGAGGGAGTCGATCGCGCCCAACGTGTCGGCGATCGTAATGATATCGTCGGGGATGGAATCTAAGTGAACGGACGAGATTTAAAATTTCGGCTACAGCTCGGTTTTTATACTCACACTCGTGTTTTAATAACCCCTATTATGTAACAGTTTCATAAACTACTATTACTGTATACTTGAATAATCATTCAATTACATTACTAAAAGTTTGTTTACGTTTTGGCAAATTGGTTTTAGCCAGATTTTAACTCTACCTAAACATAATCTTGTTACGGGGTAAATCATTCCTAATTTTCTGTTCTTTTCTTCTCTTCTGTCGGCACGAGCTATATGAAAATAGTTCATGCCGTGGTGAAAAGATTAACCATCAGCAAGGTTGGTAGCGCCGGACATACCTACTTAAGTATTATCAGCGGAGAAGGTTCTTTTCATACTTCACACCGATAATTCAGCCCTCATCAAGCTGTCTCTTCCCCCCAAGCCCCCGCCAGCAACGCCCTAAGCCGAGGTCCGAGTCCCACTAGGGGTCGCCCTTAGTGCTGTTGTTGCAGGTAGTCATGATGTTAGTGTAGTACAAGTAGTTAGCTTAGGTTAAGTATTTTACTTCCCCCTATTGGCTGGAGACCCTTCAGGTCTCGCCAATAACTGCCCGGTTACGTAAAAACGGTCCCCTAGGACCAACTACAGCAGCCCAAAAGAAAAAAAAAACTATTCATACACCCCAATTTTCTGTTTTATATCCTGAACAGAATTCTCGCTCACTAGGTTAGCGGCAGCGTTTCTTATATTCTGCGTTCCCAGTTGGAACTTGGGACGTAAGTTAATCGTGCGAACGCAGTTCGCAAAACGCGCAAACACTTCGCCTCTCCCCATTGTTCTCGAAAGACGCGCTTTAAAATATTGAACACATACACAAAATTATATTGTTAATGTATAAATACAAACTATCTGTCTAGCGTGTGGTTTATACCAATATTAATTTGTCCAAAACGTCCACAAAGTCGTTAATCTCCATTATAACAAATATTTACTTGCCACTGATTTCTCTGGAGTTTCGAATCGTATGTACCTACAAACCCATCAAGGTATTTACACTTACGAGATGAACTTTGTTACACAGACTCTGAATACTTAGTCTTTGAATACTCCACTACCATCATCTCTTGAGGGAGTCTCAATAGTGGGATTAATCTGGAGACTGGAATCGAGAGCTCTAAAACATTTACCTATGTAATTACTATATCGACCAATTGCTAATACCGAAAGTGCTGAAAATAGAATCATACTCCGTAAAATCTGTTTTGTGGCCTATAATCCAACTACACATAATTATAGTATAATAATAATGCGATAGACCGGAGTATTACATGACTTCTTTTGCATGTTCTTTTCTATTTAATAAGTGTGTACAATAAAGTAGGAGTGAGGCGTATTTATAGTAACAGCTAAATATAACAGGTATCATAAAATAACAGACTGTAACTGTGACAAAGTAACTGAAAAACAGTTCCTGTTCCACGAGATAGCAAAATCCCTTATACGACAGTCACAAGCTTTTCTCTATTCATGCTTTGAGAGTTACCTTAGTCAGAATAAGATAAAAATGTTACATGTTACACTGTGACACCCTGTTACAGTCGTCACAAGCTCTTTCCTTTTCTCGCATAGGTTAAACACCTTAGTTAGAAAGAGAAGTACAAACGTGTATGACGCAGGGTTTTTTGGGCTGTTACTGCATTCGGATAAACACATAATAATATGTTTACGAAAGACTATTCGACTGCATTTTAAGCAGGTTAAATGTTTCTATCTGTGGTAACAGAGAATATAAAATAGTTTGTTCCCACACAGTATGAAATAACAGACAGTTATTTTGTAACAGGTTTTTGAAACTGTTATTTACGTAGAACAGGAATAGGCGTAACAGATACAAGATTTTACCAGTTACAACCCACTCCTACAATAAAGTATATTGTATTTTATTACGTTTGTAACTCAACTCAATCCTTTCGTAACGACTGAGCACATTTTGGCTAGAATTTGGGAGAAAGTAGAATCTTAGAATGTATCCTGGATATGGATCTACTAGTATTTACCCTATAAGTTCGAATCAAAATTGACACCAAGTTAATTTTTGTTTTGTATCTAACGGTGCTCCTCCACTGAGGTATAACGCTTTTACATGACACCATATAACAAAAAACCTGAACGAAATGTAAAAGTTATAGAAATGTTACATTACAGTGTTATAAAATGTTATTTACATGTTATATCTCAGTTTAGGGAGCCCTAATAGAATTTATCCTGGAGGGGTCCACAACACGCACATACATAATACAATATTTTGATTTCGATAACATCAAGGATTTATCTCAAAAAACTAAAAACATTTCACGCCAGCTCAAAGCTTGGATTTACAATGAAACGAAATTCACACAGACTTAATTGTCACACACAGGTACTTAAACACTTTAAATTGTACGTAGCTCTTGATTAGGAGCCTCGAACTTGTTTATTATCTGTGTAACACAGTATTGTGACGTCATTTAAAGGGTTAACGTGTTGTAAATTGTCGCAAATGCCGCGGTTTTACTGAGGGAGGAAGTGCTGTTAGTGGTTTAACGAATTTCACTTAGGAAGGTAATTCAAATCTGCACATATTTGAGTGTTGATAAAGTTCAATTTGGAGTTAGGTATGTTCTACAAAGTGGTTATTTATTAATTATGTAAAATTTCTTACAGAAGTGGGTTGAAAACGTTAGAATATTTTTTTATTTATGTCTTAATATGCCAAGTAGGTATGCGATGCATTATGACATCTGGGCAAGTGACAATACAAATATCTTATATATACATATAAAGAGACTGGTACTGACTGACATTTCATTCATCAACGCAGAGCCTAAACCACTAAAGCTGGAAATATGAAATTTGGACAGTAGGTTCCTTACGTGACGAAAACATCCACTAAGCAGGGATTTCTCGAAATTCAACCCCTAAGGGGGTGAAAAGGGTGATTAACGTTTGTATGCAAGTCCGTCATTTTTGAAGTAAGAAGCATGAAATTAAGTGTTAAGGTTTCTGGTTAGGAGTAAATGTACACGTGTTTGAGCGTTTTTGGAAATTCAACCCCTATGGGGGTGAAATAAGTGTTGTAAGTTTGTATGAGAAATCTGGTAGTTTTGAAGTAAGAAGCATGAAATTAAATGTTTAGGTTACTAATCAGAAATAAACGTACACGTGTTTCAGGGTTTTTGGAAATTCAACCCCTAAGGGGGTGAAATAAATGTTGTAAGTTTGTATGAGAAATCTGGTACTTTTGAAGTAAGAAGCATGAAATTTCACGCAAGCGAAGCTGCGGGCAACAGCTAGTTTTCTATAAAAGTACACGACTAAGAAACAGACTTGTTCCACATTGCATTGCATATAACAAGAGTGTTTCTAAATCTTTTTTTTTTTAAATGTTTGCATTGTCAGTTGCCCAAATGTCATAATGCATCGCATACATTGCATACGTGGGATCAGTTTGTCTCTATCTTAATATTTTAACGATAGCAAAGATTGTCTCGTTGGTTTATGTGCTGAGCTTGAGGTTCTGGGTTCGATCCCCTGGTTAGGCAAAGCGTTATTGCGTTTTTCCGCGTGGAATTTCTCAGTAGCAGCTCGGAGTCTGGATTAGTGCCCGGTTGATCGCAATAGGCTCGTCCCCTATTACATGGTACTTAAAAATAAGGCCGTACTACAGACCTCTGAGTAAACTTTTCTGGAATACAGGCGTGGTGTTATGTTATTTTAACAATCAATACCTATAACAATTCTTTATCTTAGTCTCCGAACCCAAAAATAAATAAGATATAATCTTTAATCTCTTTATAAAAACTTTGCCCCACACTAAGATTTCTCTTGTATCGTGGGTGCGTTTACAGACACTAATCTCACAAACAAACGCCCAGACCCGAAACAACTACCTGTAGGCCATACAAATTTTTGTTCCGTGTGGGAATCGAACCCACGACCCGTAGCGCAGAAGCCAATCGCTTAGCCACTGCACTAAACGTGTCGTCAAATACAAATATAAAGCTCAAAAACCAATTAAGTTTACCACAGTTTACGGTCACAGAAATTCTGTTATATCTATTAATTCAATTGGGAGAAACAGAAACTCTGGGCGGCGATAGGTTGCCAACTTGAAATAGCAAGGCAACATCGTTTCATAGTGGGTAGGTAGATAGAGATGAACTACGATAACACGGCAGGACCCCATTGACACTGCAAGTAAAAATGTGTGAGAAAGAATATTTACAACGCGTCATAGAGAAAAATCAGGACTCAGCTTACGGTAAAAAGGGTATAAAACCCTTCATAATACCGTAGGAACGATGGATGCTACAAATAATTCTCCCACAAAAAACATAGAAGCATAATCATATTTTTCTGTGCATTATCCTAATCTTACAGTACAAACAAATTTCAAAACGTCATTCGTTCAACGCAGATGTGTACATTCTGCATTTTTGCAACTGTAAGCGAAACTTCGTCGTGGTGGCCCGGAGGTTACAGACCCGCGTGTTAAGCACCGGGTTGCGGGTTCAAACCCAGGCATGTACCAATGTGACTTTTTCAATTTCGTATGTACTTTCTTAGTTAATCTTAGACGCCACTGACATACGGTGAAGGAAAACATCGTGAGGAAACCTGGACTTTAATGGTCTGAAATCGCCAACCCGCAGTGAGCAAGCGTGGCGATCAATGCTCGTTCCTTCTCTGTACGAGAAGAGGCCTTTGCCCAGCAATGGGACAGTTACAGGCTAATATTTATTTTATTATTTATTTAAGCGGAACTTAACACATTCGAATCCACCACACTTTTCATAGAGCTCATATGACATCCCGCCATACATATTGCTCGCGGACTTTCCAGGAGGGTCCTCGGCATTACGTTTGCGCTAAGAGTGAACCCTCGAGAAGGGTTCCTGGCATTAGGTTAAAAACCTTGAAAAATACGCTACTACGTCGTAAAATAGGTGTTTGCTTGTTTCATAACGGTGAATTTTCCAAGAAAAACCTGCATTTAAAATGGGCCCTCCACGAGGGCACCCGGAATGGCGAATGCGACTACAGGGTTCCCACCTGGAGGGCACCCGGCACTGAACGTGTTAACTAAACAAAAACATGGATCAAGTCGCTTGGCAGATTTGACGTCGCTAATTAACAGTATGGTACCGTCTGGATGTTTGTATGAAGGACAAACGTGCACCTTGTCGAGCGGTCACTTTAATTATGCACTAGTCCAGCAATAAATCTATTAAATGTTAAACTTAAACATGTCAAGTCAGACTTGGGCAAAATGTACGATTACAAATTGTAATCATCAATCATGATTACAGATTAAAGAAATTAATCAAATAAGTATTCGGTGATTAATGATTATTAATCACCGAATACGATTACTGTAATCGTAATCTTGATTACTTTTTCTGATTGATATCAAAAATCCGAATAAATAAGACATATTTATATTGCGTATGGCAGAGATTAATCTTTTTTGTATTTCTTGCGGTATTATTATGTTAATTGTGATCGTAGAATCCAAAGTATTAAAAGCTAGTCAAGTATTGATCTAAATTCATATATGTATTATGCGAAACTCTATCATACGCAATTATGTAATTTTGATTACTGATTACTGTAATCAAAATTGACAATTACATGTAGTCTGGATTGAATGTAATCAAAGATTAAAAGTAATCATGATTACTTTTAATCAGATTATTAATCTGATTACAAAAGTAATCGTTTGCGCCCAACTCTGTCAAGTACTGTCAAACACAAACATGGTGACAATATACAGGGTTTTAACGAATTCGTGTAATTCCTTAAAACCACATGATCTGCTACTGGTGTAGACAGGCCATGGGATAGGACATGGGATTTAGATTGATTAAAAATATAATTCTTTTTTTTTCATGCAGCTTTGTTACCGATCGTATCTAAAACACCTAATAAGGATTCAGTAAAAAAATAAGTTTTTCTTGATTTGCAAACTTTTTTTTTTTTTTGTGAACATTTCGATGCCACGCATAAATTCATGAAAGTACGGCGACACGGCTGGCAGGAACGACTAACGCGATATCGCTCTTTGCAGTCAGATAACTCAAGGCTCTAAAAATACTCAGAAATTGAAAATCAAAAAAAAAAAAAAAAATTCTTTTTTGCTTGTTTTTCGAAAATTTCCATTTACGGTTAATCTGTATCACCAGTAGATCACGCGGTTTGAAGGAATTACACGATTTCGTTAACACCCTGTATACACACACACACACATTGAAGACAGATGTCGGAGGAGCGTGCCATTGTTATCGTAGTTTATCTGTACCTACTTCAATTTATAGAATTTGTGGTTTGAATTGTGATGCGCCTATTCAACAAGCTATACACAACCAAATACCTAAACGCATCATCTCACCTACACAACAACAATACAAACACTTATTAATCCCTCTCTAATTAATTACGAGCTAATTAAAGCAATTAGGATCATTGCACTGCAGTCAAACGTAACAGAAGCTGTTTTAATCGCTGCGGTTAATTGTCGCACTGCGCTCAACCCTAAGCTGGTTGGTCATTGCGTTTAATACTTGAGGCACGACGAGGCTTTTTGTTCTGCAAGGATAATAAGCCTTTATTGACGACACGTTTGGTGCAGTGGCTAAGCGATTGGCTTCTGCGCTACAGGTCGTGGGTTCGCTTCCCACAAAGGAATAAATAAACAAAATGTACTTAATTGAATTGATGGCATTTTAATTAATATTTTCCGTGGCAAAAAGTAAACCTTAGGAAGCTGGGTCAGTGTCTCTCTATGAAACAACCACTGGTTATTCATTGGGCCTATAAAACAATTATTATAACACTACTTAAATGATTGAAAATACAAAATAGAAGTGATCATAACTTCGGTCTCCCATTCATTCCTTCATTCGTTCATTCATTTTTGAGTTGTTCACTTATGCCTCTTCTAAATGACACCTAGTCTAAAATGCTACAAGGTGGGTACGGGTTCCAAACAAAATTACCCATTGTTCTTTGTGCATCATAGCTGAGCTCTTGCGGCTGTCCGCGTAAAAAGCTTTTTTCCATATAAACTTTAACCTCCTATTTCACCCTGTTGGGATTGATTTTCGAAAAACCTTAAAACATTTCGAGTTAATCAGGCCACGCAATAAGATTCTAGCCTACTTACTTTTTTACACACCTTTTTATCCCCTTAGGAGTGGAGTTTCTAGATATTTTCTTAGCGTAACTTAGTGTTGATGAATCAGTCAGTCAGAACATGCTTTTTTCGTCCTTCCACTCCATCCAAGGTTGTCTGGAAGAGATCGCCTTGTGCGATAAGACCGCCCTTGTACCATATCGCACCTCCGATAAAATAGGGTTACAACTCGAAAAAGTCGAAT
The DNA here is from genome assembly GCA_905220435.1 of Amphipyra tragopoginis. NCBI lineage: Eukaryota > Metazoa > Arthropoda > Insecta > Lepidoptera > Noctuidae > Amphipyra > Amphipyra tragopoginis. Next base: position 11,459,559 of record HG992005.1, on the reverse strand, counting down.
TTTGAGTTAATGATACAGAAATACTTAAAATTTTATGAACTATGTTCTCCAAAATGGTTACATCTGTAACTCTAAAACTGGCCGCTAGATGGAGTTGTAACGCTACACGACTAAAGCATTTTGGCTCCAGAACGATCTCGATTAGTGTTACATTTAGTTTTATGAAACGTGGACGTACGTTTGTTGATACAAGTAGTGTTACAAATTAAAATATAACAGTGTTTCAGACAGGTAAAATCTTGTTGCTCACATCAATTTGTGTTATGAACAAGTTACAAGTCGAATTATTACAGTTTATTGTTAAAGGATTGAATTAAACTAGTTCAATATTTCTATAAATGTGATATATTTTTTATAATTTACACGCAGAACTACGCTTCGGTACGGGTAACATGAAATTGAAAGACGTCAAAATCGTTAAATTCATGAAAGAAACACCTTCCCCCTTATTACAAAAGATGGTTTAAACCAAAACTAAGGTAAACCCAGATTTCAAATATACCCAGCACTTTCTTACGTCATGTAACAAAAAGAGACGGAGCTAATTTAAAACCTAGGTTTTTCTTAGACCATCTTTTGTAATAATGGGGTTACAAGAACTCTTATTAAGATGAAGGATTTTCGGAACCTAAAATTTGGCGAACACACCCTGAGATTCTGCCTGGACTTAAAGCCTGCTTATATCAGACAGCTCTCAATAAGCGAGAGGAAGAAAGCTGATTTGATGAGTTTGATTAATAGTAATCAAATATCACAGTTCTATGTGCTTTTTTACAACCAAAATGTAATTGAATATTGAACTTTACTTTGTATTTTTTTTTATAATACATCCTAATTATGAGACGACTGAAACTTAAGACTTCATCTGTGATTTTGATTTTTATTGTGATAATTATAGTTCCTATGTAGTATTTAAACATTATTTCATTAAGGAGAACAAATATTATTTACGCGTAGCATAATTAAAGACTACCTAAAATTGTACTGTAAATGATTCGTTGAAATTGTAATGATTAGAATTGTTTTTTTTTGTTGGTTCGAATTTTTGAATGGTTTTGTTAAAGTTAATTTTGTTTCGAAGTCTACAGCAGTACGAAAGCTTATTAAGTTAAAAAAAGTTTAAAGAACTGCCTGATTTTTATTATAATAAGAATTGTTACATCTGTCATAATGTATTTTTGTTAGTAGAAACTCGAATAGTTACCTAAAATACTGTTACAATTGGGAATTTTCAGGGCTTTTTTCAGGAAAATTGAAAAACAGCTTATGCCATTAAAAAGTATTTTTTGTAAGCTTTTCAAGTATATACAACTTGTGTCACATAATAATAATACCACAAGAATAAAAACTGATTATTAAATCCGTGAGTTTATTTTCGCTTTTCTGAAAATCCAGGTTTTTCGAGTTGTAACCCTATTTTATCGGAGGTGCGATATTATTATATTGTGTAAATGTTTGTATTCCTTTTTGTTTACCGGTAGAGTACCGATACGAGGTTAGTCGGAAAGGGGGTACTAATCCGCGCCACTTAAAGTATCACTGATGACGGTTTTAAAGCAAGTGTTGAAATTAAAAAATTCGATAATTTTTATTTCCATGAAAAATTAATTTCATTTTAGTTTTTTCAAAAAAAAATCGTCACTGCGCTAGTTACGAATTCAGAAAATCGACCTACCAATCCGTGATCCCAAATATGACCTAAAATGTAAACACAGCTGATCATAGCTGAGGATAGATAGATTTTAGCGTATTTTTTATGAAATCTTTGGACAGCGATTTCTCTGAAAGTGTTGACTTTTGGGGAAAGTGGTAGAACAAAAGTTACTCATTATTATGGGTACTCTAACACCCTTTCGGATTAATATCCCCTTTCCGACTAACCTTGTATAGATAAACAAATAAATGTTCTTGAATATAGATAATTATTGTTTTGTATTCAGGCTAGTCCAAATATCAAACAAAAGCTTCACCAACACTTCGCTATTTATCAGAGCGGGGAAAAAACATAACGCACTGGCATGGCGGCCGGCCGCTGCTGTACGTTTCATACTGGACGCAAAATGAACTATGAAGATGGGATGCCGCAGAAATAAATTTAGGTAACTAGCTGTGCCCGCGACTTCCGTCGGTCCGTCCGCGTAGAAGTCGGAAACCAATATTTTGTAGCCGTAGCCAAACAATGTACCTAGATGGAACGAAACCATATTGCGATTCAAAAATGGCTACAACGCCATCTAGTTACAATAGACGAACGAAATCGATACATTTCACACAGGGCAGTATCCAAAATGTTTTATACACTCAACCCTGTAATCCCCGAAGAGGTGAACAGAGGTATTCTCTAATTACAGGAGTCTGTACACCCATGTTTCGCCTCTTGTATTTAGTCCCATGCAATGGTTGGTTCACACCGATAATTCAGCCCTCATCAAGCTGTCTCCCCCTCCCCCCCTCCCCCCGTCAGCAACGCCCTAGGCCGAGGTCCGAGTCCCACTAGGGGGTCGCCCTTAGTGCTGTTGTTGCAGGTAGTCATGATGTTAGTGTAGTACAAGTAGTTAGCTTCCCATTGGCTGGAGACCCTTCAGGTCTCGCCAATAACTACCTGGTTACGTAGAAACGGTCCCCTAGGACCACTTACAGCAGTACAATAAAAAAAAAGCAATGGGTGGCGAGCCTATTGCCATTTTTCGGGCACAATTATGGCGTCAGGTTCATCATCTCCTACGATTCGCTAACCCGGCAACGGACGGAAATTGTGTTCTTAATTCGTCCCCCCGTGAACTATTAGGTCTCGAATTCTGGATAAATCTTTCATTATAAGTAGGTATAGATAAAATAAACCGTCCCTAATTACATACTTGAAGGACAAACTATAAACGTTATAAGTATACCCAACCATTTTTCGTATAAGCGTATAATCCAAAAGTCTAGTCAAAGGCTCTATCGAAAAGTTTGCTGTAGCTCAGGTACCGAAATAATATTCCGCTTTAACTTTCCGACGTCAAGCGTGATTCTAAGTACGGCTTCGGCGTTTTGAAAGCACTCGATCGTAACTCTGTTGCACCGTCTAGCATCTTGTATAAACGCATCACAACTTAAGTCATACGGAGTACTGAATACTTAGTAAACAAACACACGTCTCCCCCGATTAAGGCCATGAGTACACTGTAAATACGATTCCGTACAACTTAGCGTATACCCGAAGCCTTACAAAGGGTAGACACATCGGTTCAATACGATGTCTTGGCACATGACGTGGAGTTAAATACATAGTACGGGGCTGGAGAGGTCAAGCCTATTGGTCAAAGCTTGGGGGTCGATTCCAAGTTCTGTACAATAGCATACAGTATTACGACATAAGTTATGTGCCTCGGTAATGTTCGTGTTTCCGAATTTGTACGAATTTGGCAACCGTGTAAACCTTTCTTTGTATATCTTTATATTATACTAGCTGTACCCGGCATGCGTTGAAATGCACTTTTTCTTTTACTACCTACCTACCTACTACTTACCTTCAGAAACAAAATAAAAAAGTAACAAAAAGTTAAAACCATTTTCATGCATGCGGTAAACAAATGAAGAATAAGGGCATACTGAGATAATTTCGTTTTTTTTAAATACCAAAATTTTCTTTCATAGAGCCTTCTCTGAAAATTACGAACACAACAAAAAAAAATTAGCGAAATCGTTCCAGCCGCTCACGCGTCACGCCGTGACCAAGGGAAAGAGTTTTTTTTTTTAAAGATAATTCCGGCTTCGTCCTCTTTGAATCAGTTTCGGATAGGACACTTAATTGGTCGCATAGGTACATTATACATAATCAGCCTATTACCGTCCACTGCTGAGCACGGGTATCTTCTCAGAATGAGAAGGCCTTAGTCCATCACGCTGGTCTGGTGCAAGTTGGCGGATGACACACACCATTGAGAACTTTATGGTGCCTTCTCCGATGTGCAAGTTTTCTCAAGCTGTTTTCCTTCACCGTTAACGCAACTGGGGCCCAATTGTCCTAAAATAAATTGTTGCCAAACGCAATCGAACCACAACCGTCAGTCAGTTATTGTTTTCGAAAACTTTCAAAATGATTGATTTTGTTTTTTGTGTCAAACAATTTGATAGCTTTTGAAATTGAGAACTGTCCGAATTAACGGTTCGGCCTTGGTTCGGTTGTGATTTATCAAGATTTACTTTAGGAGAATTAGGCCCCTGATTATCAAACTCTGATCCGCACTATTGTACACACACTTATTGTACTACTTAGTACAGTAAGTTTTATCGTCCACTTTAACGACTCCCTATGGATGATAAGCAGCTCTGACATTCTGCTTGGCAGATCAAAGATAATTTCATGAGCAAAAGAATCTCAAGTTTGAACTTTGAAGTCAAAGCCAAACCAGATTACTTTACAATCTCCCTTTGGGTAACGACCAATAAAAATGTCAACAATAGCGAAACGTCGCACATAAATCCTTAATCTTCAGACATAAAGTAAAAGAATTATTAAAGACTTTAAAGGTCAAAAACAAGCTCAACTTACGATGTGACAATGTGATGTATCTCCTAGAAGTGGACTGTTCCTACATGGATTGAATTATTTATACGTCCAGTGCCGAAGAAAGAAGGTTATATTGCTTACGTACAAAAAATACTGGCACATGATATAAAAACTTTGGAGTATGAATAAGACAAGCTTTGTGGTAGAATCTTTACAGACTGGCTAGCTACCATCCCCTCATATGGAAGTCAAGCGGTGTACCGTGTTCCGTCGTGTGAATGTGAGAGCCAGGGGAGTATAGGGGAGTCCCTCTTCTCTTTAAATCTTTGCTACTTGGATTCATGTGCTCGAACTTAGACCTTTTCTACGCCTACCATCAGATGTGACTAGGATCAAACGCGACCAAGTTAAAGAATTTAATAAAAACTATAGAACGCAATTAAATATGGAAGATTGAAATATTCTGAATTCTCTGAACAAGCAAGCACAGGTGGGCGTAGTACCTATTTGTAATTTCGTTAAAGTAGGTAATGCTAAAATTGTAATGTGCTGCGTGTTGTGGTGCCTAAAATTACGGAAATAGGTACCTAAAATAAGAACAGAAAATATGAATGTTGTAATTGGAGAACCTACGAAATATTTGTTCATACCCTGCTCTAAACCTTATCACAGAATAGATAATACTACATACCAGTGGCGTAGGGTGAAGTTTCTTAAAAGGGAAGCCGGACCAAAAAATGCTTACCTTGCTCAAGTGTGATGCGTGATTTCCAGTAACTACTCGTTTCGAAAGGGAAGCCGATAGGAATCGAGTTGTATGGAACCTTCGCCACTGCTACATACTCTACTTCATGATAAGACAAATACTGAGGATAGTGGCGGATCAACGAGAATAATTTTAATTCCTTACAGTATCACACTGGGTACCCTTGCCTTATTCATACCCAAAAGTGCACGTGATATAGACACATTTGTTCTGGACGGTCGTATGTTATTTTCGCGTCCCAAAATCTTCGCAAGGCAAGCAAAACGCTCGAAATAGTTCAGAGATAGATGATCTTAGGAATTCATCTTTATTGTCGGCCTCGTTGCCGGTTTAGCGCATTGGCAAAAGTGCTTGCTCGTCCATCATACTGCTTTAGTATTATATCCTGCTAGTATATTGTTTGTTTAATAATTTTGTCTTTTGTTTTGGCGTTTTCGACGTTATTATTTTGTAAAAGGAATTTCGTTTCTGCGTTCGGCCACAATCTGTGGGCCACATTAGAATTGGCTCGCGCTACCAATCAAAAAATGTTATACTTAGGCTATATTGTACTGAAAGTTCCTGGATTCTGATAGTGTTTATATTGTATTCACTGTTTTTCTTTCTAAGTATTCTCCCTGACTTTTTCTTTCTTTGAAACCATTGGGAAAAGTTTTGTCACACCACTCTATTCGCTGTCGTTTTTGAACTTCTGTTATACAAAAAACAAATGACAGTCGTAAAAAATAAAATGTATAATTTTACAGCCAGTGTTCCATTTTCAAAATTAAAATAGGAATTACTTTTTTTAATATCTTTAGAGCAAGTGGCCAAGTTCCAGAAATTTTCAGTATGGCCCACGTACAAAAGTTTTGTGAGTGATTGACTTCTGTTCGATTCCCGCGCGGAACAAATATCTGCATGACAGACAGATAGTTATTCCGGGTCTGGATTTTTGTGCAAAAATTTGAGATATCGTCAGTGAAGTTCTAACAGTGCGTAAGTCATTTTGTGACTGTGAAAACAGACAACACTGGGAAAGACACAATATCACTAATGAAAAAGATTATTAGGATTTTCAAAGGTTTATTAAATCAGCAAAGAGTTCATTTGTAATGATAATTAAAAACAATATTGCGTTCAGCGTAGGATACGCTCGTTTTAAATAGTTTTTTCACTCTCTTGTAAAGTAGCCATTTTTGACTTCCGCGCTGTTAGAACTTAACTGACGATAACGCACCTACGAAACAGGTTGATAACCTAGTGTGGGGGCACCGATTTAAACCGATCAAGGGGGTTACCATGATCTGTTAGAGCAGGAATGTTTTAATATTATTTCGAGTGCGAAAGTGACAGCGCTAGACATCTCTCTAGCGCCATCTCTTACCCACTCTCGTAATAATATTAAAACATTCCTGCTCTAACAGATCATGGTGTAGTATCACCTTCATCGTCATTTTCACCGACTGGCCATTTTTATATTTTATACTTTTTTTATTATGACAGATAGGAATCTGAATTTGGACTTGGATTTTTGACTGGTTTTTTAGAATGGACATGTCTATGAATTTTGATATATAATTTTCATAATTTTATCATTTTCTGTATACATTTCAATTATAATATTTAAAAGTACTTGTGGCTGTTTAAATATGTGGTATGCCACACCAACGATACCCTGTACACTGCTCCATGCAACAACTGCTTTTACATGGGACTCGGAGGTCTTGGGTGAGCTGGACAACCTGAGCCTCGACCTTTTATTGAGGAACCTGCGCTCCCCTGGTACAAAGTGAGACGCCTCCTGCCCTAACTACATTTACGAGATCGGCGATCGGACTGGCTGTCATCTACCGGCATGACTAAATACGCTACAGTCGGTCTGTTTGCTGCCACCGGTTTCTATCAAATGGCTGTGTAGGCCATTGGCAAATACCATAACTACAAGAAGGAACTCGTGGACTACCCCAAGGGACGTAAAGCTATCCTACCTCTTATTCTATAAGCACTTATTGTTATGTACTACTAGGTATTGAATGTTCTACACTATTCTTTACAACTGGTGTAGCAGACGCTCTCAGGAGACCCTGGGGCCGTCTGTTACATTACAATGGTAACCCCCCAAGTGATGAGGTGTGCTAGTTTTTTATTTCTGTTGTCCAGTAATCATTATCAAAGATACAAGGCAAAAGTTTAGTAACCGCATTAATGTTGTTGTCAATCTACTGGACAGGTAATTAGTTCCGTTAGCAACACCCACGAGAAGAAACTGGGATTAACTTTTCTATTCTCTACTGAGTTTAAAGGTCATCGAAACTCTTTTACTTTAATCCTTTACGGAAATGGAACAGTGTTGTTAATTTTAGAATAATCTTCTATCCATGTATACAGGGTGTAAACGAATTCGTGTAATTCCTTCAAACCACATGATCTATCAATGGTATAGATTAACACCGCACGGGATTTCGATTGATTAAAAATAAAAATATACTTTTTTTTTCAAGTAAATTTTTTACGTGACCAAAAATTTCGGTGCCACGCATAAATAAATAAAGGCACGGCGACACAGCTGACGGGCATGACTAGCGGATATCGCTCCACGCAGTTAGTTAACTTGGGACGTTAAAATTACTCAGATACAGAATACCATGAATTCGTATGTTGCTTACGCACTATTCCGATCTCTGATTCAAATTCAAACAATTCGTCCGTCAATTGTTCTTCCGAATTAGAAACTCACGGATGACGGATAGAAACCGGATGACGGGTGCCGGACGTAGTGCGTAAACTACCATACAAATAGTTCTATGGCTATTTCGGAACGTATTTTCACGGATTCGGATCGGATGCAATGCGTAACCGCTGTTACTGTTAGAATGTATTGTTTTGTTACGATGCTTTTTTCCTGACGATGATTTTTACGATGATTTACGATGATTTTGTTTTATATAATCAAATTCTGATCCGCTGATTCTGATACAAATTTGAAAAGTCCGAAGTGTGAGCCGTGGTCAAACTCAGATTCTCCTACATGGAAGGCAATTTATCACAAAGGCAGTTTAAAAAGTGAAATACAAACAGCTAAGCCTAGAAAAGCGTACACTATTAATGTCAAAACAGATAAAGACGGCACCGTTACCGGTAATATAAAACGTAACTATCTGCAAAGCAGTTTATAGCTGAAAATATGGGTCGTGGCTGCCACGGGAACCGCATGCGAATTTATGAACACCCCCTGAATGGCGCAACTTGCCGGAGTAATTTATACGGGAACCAGCTTAATGCCTCGGATATTTGAGTCTTTTGAAAACTGAGATGGAATTTTATTGAAATTAAGGCTATTTTTCATTTCTTTTTTTGCGGTAGGCTAAAAGAGATACGATTTTTATCAGTCCACGCGTGTATATTACGTTCCCTCGTCACAAAAAATGATTGAAGTATGTAGATAATATTGGCACCTTGGCACCAGACCGGAAAAAATAATGTGACAGAAAGGGGGCATGCATACTCAGCAGCGGCATGATGTGAACTGATAGATATAATACATAACATTATTCGGTGAATTAGTTTAATATTTTATATTTAATAGGATACCTATTTTTGCAGTGTCGTCAGTCTGAAATAGCTCAAAATACCTAAAGAGTCACTAATTCTTTGGCCATGTATTCTCATGAAAGGTACAAGTTGCCAGTAGTTTCTGAAACACTACGTAAACGTCTTTAGAAACAATGTTTCCTAGCTTTTGCCATCAAAACTGTCAATAAGTACCTACCTACTATTACCACAACATGTGTCAATGTTTCGGAAACACGTAGATTCTTCTTTCTGATACAGTGTTTATAAACAAATGTTTACGAGTGATTAGACGTTATCGTTATTTTTATTTTTTTATTACACTCGGTCGCGTTCGGCCCTAGTCACACCTGATGGTAACAGATGGTAACAGAGATATAGAGGGATTCTCCAATACTCCCCTGGCTCCACGACGGAACACAGTCAACTGATTGGCGCCGGACTTTACTGTGAGGGTGGTAGCTAGCCAGGCGGACCGTATGGATTACTATTCTGTGGTATGGATCCTACCACCAAGCGTGCTGGGTTTTATTGTGTCTTGTGACACGCGTCTATTCCTAATGTGTGGTGAGGAAGTTTTACATTCTAGTCCATCCCCACAACGGATATAATTTCTTGTCAATCTAAAATAATCTTACAATTACCGAAATCCATAACAAAATTGAATAATGATTGACACAGGTAATTGAATACTCATCTGAATGCCTACTTTATATACCAAAGGAAGTATATTTCGTGGTTCACTGAGTCTGCCTCGAAGTCGCGTATCGAGTCGGTATTGACAGGACGGATACACGCCTCGGATGTCTCCGTTCATGTCTTGAAGACTTACTTATTGAAACAAGCTATAGCTTTTGCGATGTAAGAACTTCTTTACGTAGAACGTATTTCAAATATACTGAGGATCCTTGAGTACCTGCCTAAATTGAAATTGAGGTCCGAGAATTCTGCGTTGACTTTTCGATTATTTTAACGTTAGGAAGAAAGAAAATAGTGAATTCGACAGGAAATCGACTGCTTAGCAAGTATGCTATGACACCATATTAGCTAAAAGCTAGATAGAAAATGTGTTAACAGTTCTATACAACGCCACGCCCGAGAGATACGCGAGCCTCCATCTGTCCAGCTAATGAAATTTTTATTGATTTCTAATGGGACGTTCAAATACAAAACTTAGGTATATTCCATTTATTAAATTTAAAAAAAATCATTTATTTCGGACAACAGTGATCCATAAATTGTTAGTATTACAAACAGCTTATATTCTAGTGTTAGTAACAAAGGATGGCCAAGCAGGAAAATACGTTTCCAACCTGATCAACCTCCGTACAAAATTCCTAATATTTGGAGTAGGTACCTATAGCTCTCCGCTACAGCTCTCAGGATATAGTTGCGATTGCGACTACTGCGCACTCTGCACAGCAGCGAAGCCGTTTTTTTGCGTATTATGGCTTGAAAGACGTCTGTGTGTCTGCCTCTGCGTCTCTGTGTGTGTCTGTGTGTCGCAACAACTAAACAATGTTTAAGTACTCCATTTCTAAAATCTAATCACATTTATTTCCAATAAGGTTACTGCTCATCACCATGCTCAATAGCGTTAAAATTTGTACCCTATAACCCAACCCTTTAAAGGACGTGGCTACTAAACAACCGGATCTGTCAATAGCACTAGCGTGAAACTCAAACATTCAAACAGACAAAAATTCAAAAAACTAAATTTTTGACATCAGTATTGTTCCGAGAATACTTTGCACGTTGCTTGTTATCCAAAAATATTGAATGTACAGACAGTACCAGCATCGTTAAGATTTTATTATTATGTATTTACTAGCGACCCGCCCCAGCATCGCACGGGTGCATTCGCTACTATTGTACCTACATATAAACCGTTCTCTTGAATCACTCTATCTATTAAAAAAAACGCATTAAAATCCGTTGCGTAGTTTTAAAGATCTAAGCGTACATAGGGACAGACAGACAGCAGGAACCGACTTTGTTTTATTCGTGATAGGACCCATATAACTGTTAAGTTGGAAAAAATTATATCGAAGAAGGAGCGTGGGTATAATTCTTTTAAGTTCTTTGTTGAAAAAAGCAAACTGCCATTGTTTTTGGATGATGCTCTTTGGCCGGAGGGTATTTACTTTCGACAGTTTGTGCAGTTTAAGAATAGACAGATTTAGTGTAAACTCTGATTCGGGTTTCGTCCAAAAACAATCATAATGGATAGTTACTCAAAACAAACGTATTCAAACAAGTTTGTTACATTTAATTGTAAGTCGTTAAAGAGATCGTTAGATAGTGTTCGAGATATATGTAAGTTTGCAGATGTATTAGCGCTTCAAGAGACCTGGCTCCTCCCCCATGATGTGCACCTTCTCAGTACTATACATAAAGATTATGAATACACGGGGAAGTCTGCGGTAGATACGTCCGCAGGCATTCTTAAAGGGCGTCCTTATGGAGGAGTGGCTATTTTGTGGCGCAAAGGATTGTTTAAAACTGTGAGTGTTATTAACTGTAACAGTGATAGGCTAGCGGCCATTAGAGCGACGTTAAGTGATAACCGCTCTGTAATAATATTTAGTGTCTACTTGCCGACGGACAACTCAGAAAATCTCCTAGAGTTTACAAATTGTTTAGGTGAAATCAGTGCCATTGTGGAAAACAATGACTCTGAAACAATATTTATGTTAGGAGACTTTAATTCTCATCCATATCAGCCGTTTTGGACTGAGTTAAGTGGCCATTGTCGAGATCATCAGTGGATATGCGCTGATGTAGAAAAATTAGGTATTGACTCGGACGTTTTTACTTATATCAGTGACATAAATGGTAGTCAACGATGGCTGGATCACTGTATCGTTACGAAATCAGCGTGGCACACTGTAACAAATGTCAGCGTGGATCTCGATACCTATTGGTCAGATCATATACCCTTAATAGTTGAGTGCGATTTAAATATAATAGTGTCAAAAGTGGCTCAGGAAACTAAACCACAGAGTAAAGTTTTATGGCGGGAGCGCGATAAGGTGGAAATAGATAGGTATCGGGATCTATGTAACGAAGAGTTGAGGAACATCCACTATCCTGAGTTGTTTGAGAAGTGTGGGGATAGTATGTGTTGCAATGTAGAACATAGGCGTGCTCTGGAACGGATGTATGGCAGCATTGTAAATACTTTGTCAGGGGCAGCTGTGCAGGCCTGGGATGATAAGCAACCTCAAAAGGTAAGACGAGTGGCAGGCTGGAACGAGCACGTTCGAGGCGCACATGGGGAGGCTCGGTCTAAGTATCAAACTTGGCTGTTCTATAATAAGCCAAAATCTGGAATAATTTGGGAAGAAATGCGACAGAGTCAGAAGATCTTTAGGGGTAGGCTTAAATGGTGCCAAAATCACCAGGACCAGATAAAGATGGACATATTAGCGTCGCACCGAGCGTCTAAAAATTTTTCGGAGTTCTGGAAGTCGACCAGTAAGTTGAAGGCAAGACCGGGCCGCCCTGTGAGTGTAGGGGAATGTAGTTCGCCGGAGGACATAGCCCACATGTTCAAAGACCGATTTATGGTATCATCTCCACTAGGACCGGCTCAGGGGGTGATCGATGGTGAGACTAGTCGTGATTATGAACCGATACGTTTCTCTGGCAAGCGTGTGGCTGCGATAATCAAAGGAATGGCTAACGGGAAGTCCCCAGGTCACGACGGTCTCAGCGTCGAGCATCTCAAGTATGCCGGGGTGCATCTACCTAGAGTACTGGCGCTGTTTTTCACGCTTTGCGTTAGCCACTCATACCTTCCATCTGATATGCTGAAGACAATAGTGGTACCGATCGCGAAAAATAAAACTGGGGATATGTCGGACAAGGCGAATTACAGACCGATATCCTTGGCCACCGTGATTGCTAAGGTGTTGGACGGTCTGCTTGACAAGGAACTTGACAAATGGATAACCCTACATGACGCACAGTTTGGGTTTCGGCCTGGACTATCCACTGAGAGTGCTATCCTCTGTCTAAAGCAGACGGTCCAGTACTATAAGGAGAGAGGTACTCCGGTGTATGCCTGCTTCCTTGATCTCTCAAAGGCATTTGACCTTGTGTCATATGATGTCCTTTGGGATAAGCTTGAGGGAGCGGGGGTACCACCTGAGTTAACGGGTTTGTTCCAGTACTGGTACTCTAACCAGCTAAACCAAGTTCGCTGGGGAGACGTTCTGTCGGAAGCGTACAGGTTGGAGTGTGGCGTAAGACAGGGAGGGTTAACCTCACCTAAACTCTTCAATCTGTATGTGAATGAGTTGATCGTTGAACTCAGCAACATACCAGTTGGGTGCAAAATAGATGGCACTAGCATCAACAATTTAAGCTACGCTGATGACATGGTGCTGCTGGGTCCAACGGCTGGCTCAATCAGGGAGATGTTAAGCGTTTGTGAGAGGTATGCGGCAGCCCATGGCTTGGTATATAATGAGATGAAGAGTGAATACCTGATCTTTGTTGCTCCCGGGAAACGTTTAAATTACGAGCCCTCAATATCACTCAATGGACGACCACTTATGAGGGTCACTCAATTTAAGTACTTAGGTCACTATGTCACCGAGGACCTCAGGGATCAGGTAGACATTGAACGGGAACGCAGGGCACTAGCAGCCAGATGCAACATGTTGGCTCACAGATTCGCCCGTTGTAGTAATGAGGTGAAAACAACCCTGTTTAAGGCGTACTGCCAAACATTCTACACGGGTAGTTTGTGGGTTAACTGCACGCGGAGGGCACTAGATGCCCTGCGGGTGCAATACAATAATGGGTTCAGGGTGCTGTTGAGGTTGCCCCGATTCTGTAGCGCGTCTGGCATGTTTGCTTCAGCGAGAACCGACGACTTTTTTGCCATCCGGAGGAAAAAGACCGCATCCTTAATAAGTAGAATGAGGGCTAGCACCAACAGCATTCTGAAAACCCTAGCTGAAAAACACGATGCGCCAATATTTAAACACGCTGTCAGGTTGCTCGTGCGGCAGGGGGAGTAGACATGGTTTTTTTATTTGATTGATTATTTTATTTTTGATTATTTTATTTTGATTATTGTTTTTATTTTTGATTATTTTATTTTGATTATTGTTTTTATTTTTGATTATTTTATTTTGATTATTGTTTTTATTTTTGATTATTTTATTGTTGATTATGTTATTTTTGATTATTTCTATTCTTTTAATTTGAGTCAATTTAATTAATTAATGTTACTAACCCTTAGTTGATAAGGTATTGCTGTACTAACCATTGGACCAGTGTTGTCAAATTTAATAAATAAATTATTATTATTATTATTATTATACTATGTAGTGATATTTCGAACTAAAAAATAAAGAGGGTGCATGAAAAGAGCCTCCACGAGTGACAATACTTAAGTACGTCCGGTGCACCCTGGGCAGTCAGCTCCGCTACCAACCTTGCTGACTGCCTAATCTTTTCACCACAGCATGAGCTATTTTCGTATAGCTCGTGCTGACACGACAGAAGAATAAGAATAATTAAAAAGATTCTTCATTAAAATTTAATTAAATTTTAAATGCCAACTATAAAACTGGCACATTATGAGGAAGGCAAAAATCGGTAAAAGGCGGTCTTTATTTTAATGGACTTTTTAAGCTTTATCACAATAAACTTCCCATAAATGTCCACCCGAAGATTCGCTTCTATTTGTTCCGAGCAAACTTATTCAAAATCTATGGCGCATGCTACATGCTCTAGTTAACACGATATTTGGATCGGGATCCTGGATCGTGGTATTTTAAGCGTTTAGATTAATGTATTTATTATTTGAACGTTTAAATTAAATACATATTTAATGTTTAAATGATGACACGTTTGGTGCAGTGGCTGAGCGATTGACTTCTGCGCTACGGGTCGTGGGTGTAAAAATATTTGTATGGCCTACAGATAGTGTCCGGGTCTGGGCGTTTGCGAATGAGAGCACCCGCGATAGGGCGTATAAATTAAGGAAGCATGTAACCAGCGCCGCCCTACCACCGCTTATCGGTACGGGGGGCCTACTCCCTAAGTCCGTCAACGAAGTTACTCGCCCGTCCGAAAGTAAACCGAAACGTAGGAGTAAACAAAACAAGTGTCAAGTTTAACTTTTCGGACGGCCATAAACACATCGGCTGTCAAATCGTGTTGTCATTCATTCTTAGTTCGGGCCCCGAAATAATCGTATATCCGTAGGTGATCGGGAGTAGGAAACGCTCGTAACTAAGGCCGAAACCACGGACTTCGTGCTTAGGGAGTAAACCCCCTGGTCCGTGCAGGTACCCGCTTTATTGAGGAAGCGGGTAGAAGCAGGGGCTGTCATTTTTTTAACAAAAATACGCCTTATTCCCTTGCAAATACAGCAACAAATGACGGCCTACCAGCGCTGATCGGAGCAGGTCTGAACTTGTTGGCGCAGTTCGGAGCTTGTTGGCGCTGGTTCGCCACACTAATAGAGACTACCTGCACCGACTAACTGCGCCGACCAGTACCGACAAGCGCTGACAGATCGGCGCCAGCAACCCGCTTTCTACGTGTATACGCACATACAGGAGAAATACTAGAGAGGGAAAAAAACCTCATTTAACTCAGAACAACAACCAATATTTAAAAAATTAATCATTATTTAACGTTTTTACTTCAGTTTTATTAAAATTGTGTAAATCCAAAGTTTCTTGATGCATCTTATGATTTATTTCTGAATATTTCAGTGAGCTATTTTATCGTACGTCGAACGCTTTCCCTAGCAATCTTCTCAAAATAAGCAATTTGAAGAGAAAGCTAGAATGTATGAATTGCGTTATTAAATTCATATCTGATGATATTGCCTCTACTTCAAAATTATTTATAGCATTGCCACAACAGCAAATTAATAAATTGAAAATTATTATGTAGTTTTTAAACCATTTAAACCATTTATTTTGCCACACACACACAAGATACAATATAAAACAGTAATGCAACACATTTAAAAGATATAATCGGTGTGTGGCAAGGAATCCAGCTCAGTATTCGCTGTGCGTAAGTACAGCACAGCACTGATTTTCAGCTGGTCCCTGCCATTTTTGTATCAACATAATATATTATACGCGCACTTCATGCAATACGCAAATAAGCAAACAAACCAAAAATAAAGATAACAAAAAAATAAAATAAACACAATTATCTCAAAAGTAGGTACAGCAACAATCATAACATAATGGTACCAAGAAAATGTGAATGTGAATCGACCCACAGTACAAGGCACATGGCCAGACTCAATACAAAAAACTGCACATAAAATGGCTAACAGATACACAAGGCCGCTATTGTAATTTTTGAATGCACAAAAGTTCTCTTGAAATATGTTTTTTCAAAGTCATTTGGGACATACTTTGGCGTAGGGGAGGAGGCAAGTCATTCCATATTTTGGAGGCCGCGTATTTAAAACTTCCTTTGAAGTGTGCCGTTTTATGAGCTGGTATAACTAAATTATTTGCCTCCCTTCTTCGTGTGTTTCTCTCTTGGACATCCCTCACCCATTCAAATTTGTCAAACAAATATTTAGGCCTTTTCTTCAAGGCAATTTTGTGCACCAGGCATGTCAAGTGCAATTTCCTACGTGCTTCCATCTTAAGAGTGTTTTTCTCATTTAAGTATGGTGTTATATGAGCTCGCTTTGGAACATTGTAGCAGAAGCGTGCGCAGGCATTTTGCACGCGCTGTATAGCCTTCTTCGTCGTTTCGTAGAGCCGAGGTCCATAAACAGTGTCGCAGTAATTAAACTGCGATAGGACAATACACTCCACGAGCGTTTTTCTAATCGGTTCCGTGAGATACTTCCTAATACTGTACAGAGTTTTTAACCGGTAAAAGGCATTCTTTATTTTACTATTTACATGTTCGATGTAACGTAATTCCCTATCCATAGTTAAACCCAAGTTAACTGCACTATCGACTCTTTGTAGAACTTGGCCATCGACTTCAATGTGAAATGCCTGTGAAGCGGTTTTACTACATTGTGACTTACTCCCTAGCAGCATATATTTGGTTTTGGATGGGTTCAAATTTAGTGTGTTTTTATTGGCCCAATTTGAAATAGTATTTAAATCTTCATTTATCATTTTCACTGCATCTACCGCATGTTCAGGCTTAAATGAGTAATATAGTTGCGTGTCATCTGCGTACAAGTGTATTTTACAGTTTTTAATATGTTTGGGAAGATCTGCAGTGAAAAGAATGAAAAGAATAGGACTTAAAATAGACCCTTGAGGTGTTCCCTTATATATCTGCTTAACTTTGGATTTGACTAATTCGCCACGTTCCGTTTCGATTTCAACATATTGACTCCTATTTGATAAAAATGAGCGAAACCAGTCACAGGATTCACTAGACATGCCGTAGTATGACAGCTTGGCTAAGAGCAGATCTATATTGAGACAATCGAATGCCCTCGAGAAGTCCAATAGAACCAGTACACTACACATACCCGCGTCTGATGCCGCTATTATATCATCGCTAACATGAGCCAGTGCCGTTGCAGTGCCGAAGCCACTACGAAAGCCCGACTGCACGTCAGGTAGGATACCTTCACTCTCCAAGAACTCAGTGAGCTGTGTACAGACAACCCTTTCCAGGATTTTAGACAGAACGGGTAAAATACTAATTGGTCTTAAATCTTTATATACCTCTACTTTGGAACTCTTAGGAATAGGTTTGATTCTAGCCAATTTCCAAGATTTAGGGAATATCTTAGACCGTATTGAATGATTAACGATTTCTGTTATGGCTGGCAACGTGATGGGAAGAGTCATCTTAATCATGTCTACTGAGATAGTGTCATGTCCAGTTGCTTTAGTGTTGATACTAAATATAATCTTTGATACCTCTGCCTGTGTAATCGTATTGATGTGAAATACACGGTCTGATAATTTATTATCCTTAAAAAAACTAATTGTTTGACTTTCGACAGTGTCTGTTCCTGGTACGTCTAGAAAGAAGTCATTGATTTTGTCAGGATCACTAAGATGTTGTGGTACTGTAGCTTGAATATGTGCATTATTTCCAAGTGGACATGTACGTTTCAAGTGATCCCACATCTGTTTGGGCTTAGCTTTAGTATTATTAACAAAAAAAGTAAAATATGCTTTTTTTTCCCTATCAATGGCCCCAATAACATAGTTTCTGAGACCTCTGTAGTAAGCCATGTGTATGTCATTACCAGATTTCCGCGCTTTATCAAAAGCTTTGTCCCGAAGAGTCATCATCAGTTTAACATTGCTGGTTATCCAGGGTGTAGACATAGTGTACACTTTATTACGTTTTATTGGTGCATGCGTATTAAATAGCCCTAGCATCCTTTCATTGAAGAGTTGATTTTGCTCATCAATATTTATAGATGCATCCAACATGTCACACCACGGGATACTTTGAAGGTCGGCAGAGAACATTCCTTGGTCAATCCTGTCTAACGACCGCTTAAAAGAATATTTAGGTATGTCTTTAGGTTTCTCAATACATAACTCCGATATCACCATCGCGTGATCACTAAGGGCGGGGTTGTGGTGAATATTCACACTTTTACACAGTCCAGGAGAGTCTGTTATTATAAGGTCTAAAAGAGATGCCACACAATCATTTACCCGTGTAGCTTGTTGCACAAGAACTTCTAGACTGTGTTGAGATAGAAAAGTGAGAACTTCACGAGCTGATGCCTTGTTAGGTTTTAATAGGTCAACATTGAAGTCGGTCAGCAAAAATAAGTGCTTGCAATACGAAAAAACACTCACCGATTCACTTAGAGCGTCGACTGCTATACCCACCGATACAGACTCCGGTCTATACGCTGTACCAATCATGAGGCGTCCCCTGCCAGGCAGCGTTAACTCCAACCATAGTTGCTCAAGTGGTGATTCGGGATGCTGCTTAATTCGTACCCGTAACCCCTTTTTCACGTAAAAGCCGACACCACCACCGCGCGCATCCCTCGGTCGAGGTTTATGTTTCAGTATATAGCCGGGCACTTGGGGCGCAAGTTTTTCTTCACCCGCTCTAATCCAGGTTTCATTTAAAGCCAATATATCTGGCTTGTATCTATCAAAACTAGCTAAAAGTTCATCCTGTCCAGTGTTTAAAGATCGTGCATTAAGTAGTCCCAATTTCAAAAAGTAATTCTTAGAACGAGTCATTTATAACAGTATAAATTATTCAAAAACATTATACGCAAGCTGTAGCGGTCATGTGTATCAGTCTTAAGCCCATAAATACATCCATAAACATTACAAATAATTAAAGTTATGAAAAACAGTTTATAATGTGATCCATTTAAAAACAGTCTCATCTGACAAATTATTATGTTAAGGTAGAAGAAGAACAACATAAATACAACGATATACATTGCAATAAAGTTACAATAGGATAATGAAAGGTAAACAAAAGGTTTCGCAACCACCGAGAAATTCAATGTTAACTGTGCCACTATGTTTCGGAACCAACGGCGCCATCGCCAAAAACCTCCTTAAGGTCGGTCACAGAACGAAGTCGATGACGTTTTGATCCATTCTCTTGTTTGGCATAGATTTTACCACCTCGGGTCCACACGAAGCGCCATTTGGCGCGTCCGGCAGCCTCCCGAGCCATTTGGAATAACCTTCTGTTTAGTTTTGTAAGTCTTTCGTTCACATAAAATCGGCATGGCAGCGCAGCAAAACCCATACCCTCGGTAGTGGCTCCACGCCTGACTCGAGCCGCGGTTAGCAGCGCGTCGCGGCGCGTACGGCGCGTCAGTCGCACAGCAATGCTGCGCGGCCGCGGGGCAGGTCCTCCCTCTACGAGCGCGCGCTGCAGGCCCACGCGCCCTGCATCCACAATGTCGCGTTCCTCCAACTCAACGCCCAGCTTGGCGGCCACTGAGAGCACTACATGGGTGATACCTTCACCCGCTATCTCCGGTATACCGGCAATCTCAATATCGTTGGATAGCAAGTCTTGCTCCCGATCCTGCAGGTCCTGATTAAGTTGCACTATTTTCCCCTCTAAGGCTTCGATATCAGATCGATCTCTCACATTGATCTTGCCCTCCAATGTATCCATTCTAGCTTCAAGTGCGTCCATCCGTTCATTATTTTTGTGAATGACGGCTGTTACGTCTACCAGTGTATTTCTAAGGTTACTCATTTCTAAGCGAACGGCTCGCAATTCACCCCAGAACAAGCCTATTTCTTGTGCAGGAACAACATCTGACGGATTTAAATCACATAGGTCGTCATTAGGTTGCATCACAGCCTCAGGCCTAATAAGTTTCACAGGTTTACGGCGGTACGTTATATTATAGGATTCGTCCAACTCATTCGGGGCAGCGAAACCGATGGGTACCTCGGCGATGGTAGCCGCAGACCTTATAGGTGTATCAGTATTACCGGCTTTTGGTTGTTTACTATGACACTCTGGGCACCGCCAAGTACATTTATATTTACTATCCATTAGCTGGAAGCGCTCGGCAGTTATATTCGCGCACAGTAAATCATACTTAGATTTGCATAACGAGCAGCTCATTTGTTCCCCGTCTGGTAGTGCATTTTTGCATCCAACACATTTTTCTACCTGGTCACTAGTGGGCGAAGACATAGCGATCGAGCCGATGCAATTGCAAGTACTAGATATATTCAATTTATCAACAAACGCAGGTAGATCAAACAGCTGACAAATGTATTCACTGTTGCTCGCTTACAAGCTCGCGGCCGAAAGGTCGCAAGCGCCGTGCAATTTGAGCCACTTACGCGAAAAGTCAAACGCTTTATAACTTCACTGTTAAATCGAACAAAAATTTTATAATTTCGTTCTATCTTTGATTATTCTTTATGATTCACTCTGTAACACCGTAAAAACTTGATCACTTTATTAATACAACAGTAGCACTAAGTGTGATCGTAATACACAACGTGAAACACTACTATTTTTATTTTTTTATCACAGAAGTTCTGAATAAGTGTTGCCGCTTTGAGTGCGCGTACGTCGAAGTTATTATGTCCATTTACTCGTTGCATGGTAATTAATAAATGCACTCGATAATAAGAGGAATTTAAGTATCAGATACGTTTGTGCCAATCATTATGAAACAATTATGAATGTATGTTCGATCTGGCCCGATGAATGTTCCTACATAAGTTTTTATTAAAATTATGTAGGCACAAAAAATAAGGGAATAAAATAATTTGGACCATCTCAAAACTAAAAGGTTTGGTGGCGGTCATATATAGGAATGTTTGCCGAAACACATATTGATGGGTTCCATACCAACCTGCGAAAAAGGATGGCGTCCATGATGCGCAGAGGAGCGTCAACGGCATTCTGAAGGTCATTCAGTGAGAAGTAGGGTTTTCGCCCCGGGTACCCGGAACCGAGAATTCCCGGGAATTTGGGGATTTTAGGACCCGGGAATTATTTGGCGGGAATATTTGAAATGAAGAAATGATGATGAAAAATGAAGGATTTGCACGCTTCCGAAGATTTTAGAGCATTTTCTGTCTCTCTCGCGTGAAACGAATATTGTACGGCTTGGTGTGAACTTAGAATGGGGTAAATGTAACGTGATGTCAGCACACAGTTGTCTCTGTCTAGTAAACAAATTCTAAACGCTTGAATTTTTTTTTTAAATGCTACTTTGTAGAAACTGTTCACAATGCTTAAAAGATAGTGTATTATCGAGATTTATAATAAAAATATACAGGGTCTAAACGAATTCTTGTAATTCTTTTAAACAGCGTGATCTATTTATTTTAAATACAAAACAGTTTATTTTCAAAAAAAAAAGTTCTGTTTTCGAGCCCTTTTTGCGCCCCGAGTTAACCGACTGCAAAGAACGATTTCGTGCTAGTCGTGCTAGCCAGCTGTGTCACCGTGCTTTCATTCATTGATGAGTGGCGTCGAAATGTTCTAACGAATAAAAATTTTATTTAGCAATTTTTATTTTTTTATTTGTACCTTATTAGCTGGTTATGTTTATTTATTGGCTTACCAACTAAATAAGTACATACACAGCATTAACTACAATCATAATAGAATTTGAGATCTCGCATGCACCTAAATTATAGGATAGCACAACAGTGTTAAGTGTACGTGCATTTTACATAAATTTGTTTTCACTAAATACTCAATGAAAGTTATATAATTTCAAATATTCTGACAACGAAATCCAGAACACAAAAGTTGTAATAATGATCTTAGAATATTACATACTAATTATTTATATTACCGTGTTTCGGACACATATCGCTACCGCAAGAAAAAACACTGTATTTTTATTTTTAATCAAGCTAAATCCCGTGCTCGGTCGTTCTACACCAATGATCATGTGGTTTTAAGGTATCACACGAATTTGTTAGCACCCTCTATAGTCATTCACCCTATTGTTATTCCGTAATATTTTGCCATATTATATGAAGAGAAGACTAAACTCGCGACGTCGCACAATAAATGACTGTAACTGTACCTACCTACTTAATTTTTTTTATTAAGTGTAAGATTTTTTATTTTAATAATAAAAGTCGATTGGTATGTTAGACAATTTGTCAATATAACATGTTTAAAGTACTTACACAAGTTTAATGTTGAAATATACGAGAAAAACTATATTTATACAAAAAACATGAAAATTCCTGGGTACCCGGGAATTCCCGGGAATTGAGAGAAAAAATTCCCGATTCCCGGGAACTCAAATAGGGCGGGAACGTGAAAACCCTAGTGAGAAGCCATGTTGCGCCATTATGACGCATTGGGTACATGTACATGTGCACGTACCCGGTGCGACAAGTGAGTGCAACAGATACATGAATTAAAAAAAATGTTTTTACCTACATTCGTTACTTACTAACATAGTTTATAAGTGTGTATTACTAACGTCATATGGATCAATAAGGTCTGAAATAAAGTTTTTTTTTTCTTAATTTGAAAATACAAATTTGATTTTTACAAAAAAACCTATTGTTACCTATATGTATACCTACCTATTGTTGTATTGTCATCAGAACTACATAATAAGTTAAGGCTGTTCGGATAAAAGGAACTGGCTCAATGACTTGTAAAATTAACATATCATCACGCCTGTATTCCCCGAAGGGTTGGGCAGAGGTGTATAGTACACCCTCATGTCACTGTTATGTATAAGTCTCATTTAATAGGGGGCGAGCCTATAGCCATCAACCGGGCACAATTCCACACGGAAAAACCCAATAAAACGTAACCCTACCTGGGGATTAAACCCAGAACCTCTCACTCAGCATCGCGCTTGCGACTACTAGACTAAAGAGGTAGTCAAGTAAAAATATTACAAAAAAAGCTTTTAAAAAAAGAGTTGCAGTATCATCAGGATCCTACCTCAGGGGTTGCATGAAAAGAGCCTCTTCGAGTGACGCTACTTCAGTACGTCCGGCGCACCCTGGGCAGTCAGCCCCGCTACCAACCTTGCTGACTGGCTAATCTTTTCACCACGGCATGAGCTATTCTTGTATAGCTCGTGCCGACACGATAGAAGAAGATCAGGATCCTAACCAAATCACGGCAAGTAACAATGGGAATTAGAGTTTATTTCACTATGTCCATCTCTAATCATAACCAAAATCGTAATGTACATAGAGCATATCGAATTTTGATCGCTATTCTATCAAAACCACATCATACTGACCACATCAATCAACCTCGATCCATTACGTAATAGTATTATAGAAAAATAATAAACTACGTATAATTCAATGTCATAACATGATACCTACTGTTATTAGGAGCACATGTTTTATTATAATACTAGTTGTTGCCTACGGTTTCACTCGCATCCTAGGGGAACTTCTTCATGTACCCTGATAAAAAATATCATAACATAAAACGCCTGTATTCCCAGAAGGTTGGGCAGTCGTATTATAGTTCACCGTCACTTTGCCGTTATGTTTAAGTCCCATGTAATAGCCGGCGAGCCTATTGCCATCAACCGGGCACAAATCCAGACTCCATGCTGTTACTGAGAAATTCCAGGCGGAAAAACCCAATAACACTTTGCCCGACAAAGCCTCAGCTGTCGCGCTTGCGACCACGAGACCAACGAGACCGTCAAATAAAAAGTATCATATACAATGTGTTAATCTAGGACGTAGTCTATCTGAGTGCCAAACATCTAAATACGTGCCGTTTAAGCGAACTTCAGACAACGCTATACCTACTATTTCGCTTCATAGTAAAGCAAATTGCGTTGGAGGAGCTCGTGGCTAAATAATTACAGCCGCATAGACCGATCTTCCGGGTTAAGCCACGCTTGCCGAGGTTGGTCTGTGGATGGGTGACCATTTACCATAGCGAGTTCCCTCCGTGCCTCGGAAAGCACGTAAAGCCGTTGGTCCCGGCTGTCATTTGTAGATCTATGATAGTCGTTACTGTTGGTCAGAAGCCAGAAAGTCTGACAACCAGTCTTACCAAGAGTATCGTATTACCCCGTTACTGGGTTGTGGAGTTCTGATAGGCAGTCGCTCCATGTAAAATACTGATATTCAGCTGCATCCGGTTCGACTGGGAGCCGACCCCAACATAGTTGGGAAAAAGCTAGGCAGATGATGAGTAAAGCAAATTGCGTCATGTAGAATGACGTTCACTCTATACGCTATGTCACAAGCCGGTGTACTATGTATAGAAAGTTATTTGACGGCGTTCAGTCAAAAACTAATAGAACAATTGTAAGTAATTATCTATATCAATCTGAACCAAACGTGTGGGTCTGAAGTACGCATACCTAGAAGTAATAAGTTGTTGGAAGTACCTACTACGCAACCAAAACAATTAGGCGCATGGCAAACATGTCGTCGTTGGAATGAGGATGGGAATACCAAATACCTAGTACATGTATTAGTTATTTGTTGTAAGTATGTAACTAATATTTTAAATGTAAATGTGAGTGCTTAGGTATTAATTTGTTACTGTCGTAAATGAATTTTGGTGTGGAGATAGCGGGGTACGGGCGCCGAAACCGCATTCCTGTCATACGCCTAAGACCGCTTGTACACGCTAAGAAAAGTTGCCGGGCCTACGCCAGAATTCGTGTCGTTTCTACACATGAACTGTGTACACTACTTCGGCGCTGATCAAGAAAAAAATCTTGTCTGCGCTAGAAACGACGCGTGAACGTTGCTGCGGTGCGGTGGTGGGTGGGGTAGGGTAAGGTGGTTCAAGTAGTTTTTGTACGTTAATACGTTTGTTTGCGTGGACGTGGACGCACGACTGCCCGAAAACAATCTTAACGTTCACACGTTCCTATTCGTCTTGTCTTCACTAGAAACGAAAAGTTTTCGTGCCTAGATCCGACAAAATTCTTATCGTGTACATGATAAATTGTTCCTATCTGCAGCAGACACGTTGAAATTTCTTAGCGTGTACAAGCGGCCTTATTGTTTTGGTTGCGTAGTACTACCTTAACTTCATTCCATTCATTGATGCAATAATGGAGATCGCCATGTTGTAATATATGTACGTACGTACCTACACACGGACGGATTTAATATCATAATCTGTTCTAGACTCTATGAAGACATTTTTAATATATCTAATTAGACGCTGAATAAGCTTATTGAATTCTTAAAAACTATTAACAGATTTAAAAAACTCAACCTAGCTCTACTAAAACTCATTTCTACGGTATAATCTTAGAGATGAGCCCATATATCTCAAATGATTTCCTAGTATCCTCACAGAGACTGGCGTCGCCTCGTATAAGCCACGCTTCGTGGAACATTGCACAGGTCTAGTTCAATTACATTCTATACCTATGAATTCCGTCATGATTGGGCACAGGGAATTCTGTGCGACATTGTTTTAACGCTTTGCAGTTGTAAAAGCTAATGAACAATTTTACTCAGTTACATTCGGAAGCAATGATTCCGGGTTACCAACAGAAACCTTAATATCTCGAAAAATAAGAATGGTAGTTCATTAAAATTTTAAAGACTATTTAACATTAATCAAAAATATTAATAAAAAATGATGACACGTTTGGTGCAGTGGCTAAGCGATTGGCTTCTGCGCTACGGGTCGTGGGTTCGATTCCCACACGGAACAAAAATTTGTATGGCCTACAGATAGTTGTTTCGGGTCTGGGCGTCTGTGTATGTGAGATTTGTGTCTGTAAACGCACCCACGATACAAGAGAAATCTTAGAGTGGGGCAAAGTATTAAAAAAAAAAGACTTCTTAAATAGTCTATGATATGCTTTTTATTTGAATAAGTTAGCATTCTTAGGGCGTATACATATAGGAAGCAGATACCAGTGCTTATCGGTACTGGACTGTGCAAGTTACCGCTACATTTATGTTTATATAGGTATGTATATTCCTTTAGGAAGCGGGTAGAAGCAGGAGCTGGCATTTTTTAACAAAAATACGCCTTGTTTCAAATACATATTCGCGCACATACAGCAACAAATGACGGCTTCCCAGGGCTGATCGGAGCAGGTTGGAACTTGTCGGCGAAGTTCGGAGCTTGTCAGTGCTGGTTCGCCACACAGTACAGAGACTAGCTGCACCGAATAACTGCGCGGACCAGCACCGACAAGCGCTGGCAGATCGGCGCCGGCAACCCGCTTTCTACGTGTATACGC
Organism: Amphipyra tragopoginis; assembly: GCA_905220435.1. Lineage (NCBI taxonomy): Eukaryota > Metazoa > Arthropoda > Insecta > Lepidoptera > Noctuidae > Amphipyra > Amphipyra tragopoginis. The sequence goes on along the minus strand of HG992005.1, from coordinate 11,433,108 downwards.
ACTTAGTTTCTGAGATATTACGGTTAATGTTGGGGACCCGGATTCATTGCTCCTGAGTGTAGATGGCCCATCTGTGTCTGGATGGAAGTGGACATCGATCGAACCAAGATAGAGAACACCAAATAGACTATTCTGAAAAGAGAGAAAAGTATACATAGCCTGTTGATACCACAGGGAAAGTAAACGTTGACATTGACACTCACATACTGGGGGCCAATTCTACTAACAGAAACTTTTATCAATTGCAACTGAATCAATGTTTGGGTTTGTTTTTGTTGTCAAAAAATTTGATAGTTTTTGTAAACGAAAACTGTCTGAGTAAACGATTCAGTTCCAATTGATAAACGTTTCTGTTAGTAGAATTGGGCTCCAGCTCACATTCTGTATCTAGGTTCCATTTTAGATTGATCAGACAGAAGATACCATACTAACGACAGAAGAAAAGTGCCACCTACTAATATACTTATGTACGTTGATTGGAAAAAAGTATAGCACTAGCACTTGGAAGAGCACAAACTTCAGGTCACTGAAAGAATAGTTCTCCGTAAGATCTTGGGCCCAGTAACAAGACATGATGGTAGATGGAGAGTCCGTAAGAATGTGGAAATTGAAGAACTAGTGACCCAGCAGGTAATTGATGCGACAAAATCACATCGTCTGCGCTGGCTAGGCCATATCGAACACATGGGAGAAAACTGAGGAGTTAAGCGAGAGGATCGGGGTTCACCAATCGGATGTCAACCGGTAGGGTGTCCCAGATGTCGCTGGTGTGATGTTGTAGAGGCTGATCTGCGTAAACTTCAAGCTAGTAACTGTCGAAAGATCGCACAAGATCGGGCAAAGTGAAGAGTTCTCGTTTCGGAGGCCAAGACTCACTTCGGGTCACTGAGCCAGAGGAGTGAGTAAGAAAAAAATATGATATCGACAGAAGAAGATGTATGTATGTCAAGAACGATAAAAGGTTCGATTTACATGTCAAAGTAATTCCAGCTAACCAGCTCTTCGACGCGGTACAACAAATCTTTTATAATTTCCCAGTCTCCTCGCAGAGACGACGTCGCCTCGTATAAACCACGCTTTAAACATTGCACTAGTCTAGTTCTATTACATAAGGAACACGTCATTATTCAGCACAAGAACTGTAGGGAACTAGTTCCTTCTAACAAGGCTAGATTGGCTCGGAGTTAGGTAATCTGGTGCCAGGAGAAAATTCGCTAGTGATACGTTGCGGCTTTGTAGCTAAGGTGATTATCAAGTCGATAACTTCGCCGTCTTAGCTGTAACTTAAGCTAGGTCAACTCTCTGGAGGTTGGTGTATCGCTGTCAGTATTAAATAAAACTTCAGTTTTTCTTTACAGCAGTAATAAAGACAATTTTGTGAGATAACATTGCGTTTTCTAGCTATATTATTCGTATGTCTACACCAGTGCGCTTTCATGTTCATCTTGCGCTTTCGTCTGACGCATGCCTGAAGCGCCATAGCGCATGCAATAGCGCGTGCCCTAATACTAGTTCGAATCTTATGGCAATCAATATTGCATGTGCTTGACGCAAGAGGAATTGAAAGTTGAAAGCGCAAGATGAACATGAAAGCGCACGGGTGTAGACATACCATATACCTACCTAAAGTGAAAATAATGGGCTTAAAACCTTAATTTCATTAATACAAGTCTTTAAGCACTGTGACAACCTCGTTGGTCTAGTGTTCGCAAATGTGACTACTGAGGTGTGAGGCGTGCGTGACATTATGGGTTCGATCCCCTGCCTGGGCAAATAAAAATAATAAAAAGTATTATTGGGTTTTTCCGTTTGCAATTTCTCCGTAGCAGCCTAGAGTCTGGATCTGTGCCCTTATTACATGGGACTTAAACATAACGGCGAAGTGAAGATGTACTACACCTCTGCCTAACTTTTGGGGGAATATAGGCGTGATATTATGTTATGTTAAGTCTTTAACCACAGTATATAAAATGCGTCCCGTTATGCTCTACCATGACTGTAGGCTCTACGGCTGTTCACAGTACTTTCCATCGAAATTTATAAGGACCTTTTTCCTGAAACACGGGCTTGTGCCCGCATGCGTGCGTCACCCACACCCGTGGCGCCTGAATTTCACCTGTTCATACATGTATTTATTAAGATGCGTGAAACAAGCACGAAAAGGTGAACTGCGAGCGCCGAGCATGCGGGTGACGCACGCACGCGGGCACGAATCCGCCTGACAGGATAAAGCCCCTAAAGCTATGTCTTTCCCGACCAGTGCGCTTTCATGTTCATCTTGTGTCTTCGTCTGAAGCATGCGTGAAGTGCCATAGCGCATGAAATAGCGCATGCTTTAATACTAGTTCGTCAAAAGCGCATGCCCCTAGCGCACGCTAATCCGTCTATTGTATGTTGACTGACGACTGACCGAGGCGCACCGGTGTAGATACCTGTACTATTATTTATTCTGTGGTTAGACGATAAGCTGCATGCGTCATAGGGCAATCAATATTGCATGCGCTTAACGCAAGAGGAATTGAAAGTTTAAAACGCAAGATGAACATGAAAGCGCACTGGTGTAGCACCATAAGGCTGGCAAAAAAGAAATTGAAGATTTCCTACAAACAAAACTTTTCAATAAATTATAAATTCCGAACATGAATTCTCATTACTAAAGAGTTATACATACTACGGCAGAATAAATAGATAGTTCCTCTAAAGCTCTAAAGTAATTTCCATCAACAAGAGTGAGGTTTCAAATATTTACGCAAGTATCAGAATCGCAATTGAACAAGTTAATCATGTTGGAACGGTGCTGTAGTGAGCTCTCGTGAACGCAATACTAAACGAAGCACTGGGGAAGATGAGTTATAGCCCCAACGTGATGCTATATTAAACGTGAAAGAAGTGCTTCGGAATACTTACGGACGAAGATTTTCTTGTATATTTGAACCTACAGCCAGTCCATAAGTGGTCATCATATCATTATAGTGTATCGCTGAGCTCCCTAAAACAAGGTTGAGCTACACGATGACTGATGCATGCGTGCCGTCAGTTGGGACTAGGGTTTCTGCTCGAGAATTCTCGAGTCGAGAAATGTCGAGAAATCATGCCAACTTCGAGACGAGAAAAAATACCTCGAGAATTCGAGAACTCGAGAAATCGAAGATTTTCTTTTATTACTGTAAAATTGGCTTAAAAGTTACGTAATCTTTGCATTCTGGCTTCTGATCGTTCTCCTTACGAGGCACGAGTAAGCGAGGCAAGCGAAGAGACACATAATATACCTGCAACTCCAAGTACTCTTATTATAATGTGACATTAAAATGTCAAATAAAAATTAACTGTAAGATAAACTTCGTTCATCTATTGTTGGGTTTCTGAATACAAAATCGACGACTAGATAACTATCCAAACAATAAGTGAGTTTGTAAATTGATCACTAGATGGGGTCTCTTTTTAAAGCCCATCTAAATATACTTTTCTCGCCTTAAACTTTACATCTTTTTGCAATTAGGCCCCAAGTTTAAATGAAAATCTCCTCTGGTACCTATGTGCAATGATTTTAAAACGAATCATTACACACATGAAATATAAAATTTAAATCACAATATTTTCTCTTTGTTATTTTTAATCATAGCAACAGCACAATAAAACTATTAAAACAAAATAAGTAGGATTTTAAAGTTTTATTGTAATTTATAATATTGGGCGGTTAAGTTTATTTATATCTGAAAAAAAAACTAAGCTAACGTACCTATTTGTGGTGTAAATGAATGGGTTGTAGGGCAGGACTGGTTATTTCACAAAGGTAAATATCAAAGTGCCCTAGTTAAAGATATCTCATGTTAAACTTTTCATCCGTGAACATTTCGGATGGATTTCTTTCGATGCCTTTTTATTGGTACTGATTTATTTGAAATAGCCTCCAGCACTTCCAAATCAGATTCCGATGAACTACTCGAGTCCATTTCGCTGGGAGTCCAAAACTCACTATCGATTAACGATTTACGCCCCAAATTGGTCAGTCAAGTTAACTGAAGTTTGAACTAAGTAAGATCATCTTCTGACTGGGGTGTCCAGAAACGCAATGTGTCATTTTATCGAACCAATAGCGGTGGAATAGATAAACTACGGTTAGGAGTACCTGAGAAACTGAAAAAATAAGTTATCTGAAGTTTGAAATAGGATTATCTTCTGACTGGGGTGTCCAGAAACGCAGTGAGTCAGCTTATCGAAATAATAGCGCTATCGAACAGATAAACTACGTTCAAGAGTACACCAGAAAACGGGAGTATACTGATTTTTTAAGGTTTATAAATTTCTCGAATGACCCGAGAAACCCGAGAAATCGGGCTCGAGAATTCTCGAGACCCGAGAAAAAAAATATGTCGAGAAAACAGAAACCCTAGTTGGGACAGGTCAACTCAAACTTGCTATAACTCTTTATGAAAAGGCCATTCTAGACGTTGCCCTACATTATTACACTCGCATAGTTTGTATACCACAATACATACACACATGCAATTGATCGTAACTTTTTCTTGTTTTTTATACCTATTTGTACGTTTATAATGTAAGGGAAGTACGGAGCCTTCAACTACAGGCACTTTCTATGCCTAAATGGAGACTCTTCGACAGGCAATGGAAACCAAACATACTATAAACTTATTTATATCTGGACTTTAAAAGTGACCTCTGAGTTTGTTTCGGCTTTTCTTTCTAGCTTGTCAGATAGGAAATGCCAGCGCCATCTAGTGTTAAAAAACATTACATTGACTTGTAAAAGTGTCTGTAACAGATTTATTTACACAAATAAAAGTCATTTATCATGGACTTCCCAATGATTGGATGAATGGTTATACGGTATAATGAACCGAAATATTACAACGATCAATCAATCCTTTAGGATGGCTTGGCATTTGCAGATGGATTGCATTGGCAGTTGGCAGTCATAGTATGTTGTTATTAATAGATAGGAGAATGCTGTTGTCTTTAGCTTAATCCCTTAACATTACTGTCCCACTACTGGACACGGGCTTCTTCTCAGAATGAGTAGGGTTTAGAGCCCAAATACACGTCCGATAGTCGGTTCCGATAGTCTGATCAGACTATCTGAAGGCCTCCGCGTCATACATTTGTTTGAACATGAATTACGCGTACGATCAGACTCGAATCGGATGTCAGAATCGTAAGCATCGGCCGGGCGTCGTCGTCGTCCAGAAAAAATCGGACACGAGAATAGTACGTGTATTTCATGAATCCGATCAGATAGTCGGATGCGGCTTCCGGAAGCAACTTTCGGACGTGTATTTTGACCCTAAGGCCCTAATCCCTAACGCTGACTTGAAAGAAAGAAAGAAAAATGTGTTTTTTCGCGCCGACATGACGCACAAAAATAAAATAAACGAAACAAAAAAAAACTATTGGGAAAATGTGCTTCATATCCGCGCAAAACGGTCATCGCTCAGCATAATGCTGTGACTAGGCTTGCCAACCTTAATGTATCAATTTACCGGGACTTTGGCAGTCAAAATGCGAGACGTGGCAAAAAAAGCGGGACCCAACTGTCAAAGTATAGGGAGGCGAAATTTACAATTAGAATTTTTTTCAAATAGTTATATTGAATGTTTTACTTTGTAATAATTGTGTTCGTTCGCCGCGAGACTCGCGGTCGCGATCTCCACTTTTCTATTTAAACAAAACGTGCGTTCGCTAAATTCCGACTTCTGCCCGAAGGTTTAGCTGTAGGTACGATAAAACGGGACAGTTGGCGTCCCGTGCACGTTTTTTGCGGGACGCATCCTCATAAGCTCTAGAAACGGGACGTCCCGGCTCTCGCGGGACGGTTGACAAGCCTAGTGACTCACGTGCGAGACAGAGCCACAGCCCTGGTTTTCAGTGACAGCCGACCTGGTGCAGGTTGACGGATTACACAAACCATCGAGAACTAGTGTCGATCGTCATTTCGTTGAAGGATTTTACGTCCCATGTGGGCGAAATGACGAATAAATGAATAGGAATGTGATTTTGTGTTCTGCGATTCTTATTTAATTCGTCATTTCGTCTGATTTGGACGTTCGATCGTTAGGCGGAATGACAAACGACTCAGGAACATAGTGACGTTCAAAAGTCTACGAAAATATATGTACCGACATTACCGACGGAAATGTAGAAAACACAAAAATAAAATAAAATACAACACCTACTCTTAACTTACAAACAATAAACGACGCATTTATCACGTGTTGTAAGTAATAATGTTGCCAAGAATGCAGTCATGATTACTCACATGAATTAAGGGTTCCGTGCCAAAATGCTTGAAGGGGTAGTCAACTTAAGCCTGGACCCGCAACGTTGAATTTTAAATTGCCCGTTTTTTGTCAACATGTCTATTAATGCCCGGTTTCTATGGCCAAAAATGAATCGTTTTGCTTACCAATGGTAGCATTATTTATTACCAAATAAAGAAAAAATTACGCTCGGTAATTCATAGGAATCGGGCATAAGACGGTAGAAAGATCCTTCTATGGGTAAAACATACCTAAAACTTCATTTACACTTCATCATCATCATTCAGCCGAAAGACGTCCACTGCTGGACATAGACCTCCCCCAAGCATCGCCACATCGACCGGTCTTGTGCTTCTTGCATCCAGCGTATTCCCGCGACCTTCACCAGATCATTGGTCCACCTTGTGGGAGGTCTACCCACGCTGCGTCTTCCGGTACGCGGCCGTCACTCCAGAACCTTTCGGCCCTATCGACCATCCGTTCTGCGAGCAATGTGCCCCGCCCACTGCCACTTAAATTTGGCAATTCTTCGAGCTATGTCGGTTACCTTAGTTCTCCTGCTGAGAACTTGATTTAACACTTACACTTGATAGTCATTAATTTAGAGCATTTGTTGACAAAAATGTATGTTGCCTTTACTTGTTTTACGTCGTCTATTTTGTTAAATGGTACATTAAAGAGTTCCGAAGGAGGAAGGAAGGAAGCTTGGCTAATTTACAAATGCACGGATCATTATAATTATGATTTGCTGCAGTAGCGTCGAGCTCCAGCAACGAGTATTACTCCCCGCCGTCGTCGCCATCACCTTTATGTCGTAGGGGAGGAGCCCGGCCACCGGCCTGCCTAGGACCTCGAGGCCCATCGGCCTCTAACAGGATCCCCGCTTTCGGTGGCAGTGTGTCGCGCATGCGTCTTAACAGATCAACGAAAATGTCATGCTCGCCTACTTTGGGGCTACAGAGGGGGAACTAACCTGACTGCGTACAAAACACCGGTGTACCCTGTTCCCGATGTCGGTGGAATACTATTGTTTTTAAATGTTTTTTTGTTTTTACAAAAATATTTTAAAATGTTTTTAATAAGTTAGGTATGTTAAATGAATAAACGGAATGATTTGCAAGATTAAGATGCGCTTATCGCGGGCGGTTGTAGACCATCCGTTACATATCGAGCATGTTAAACTGGCGTACCCGGGTGTCATACCCGGGTGACCTATGACAGTCATTACGGGTAGTCAGAACCCGGAAAGTCTGACAACTGATCTAACCTTAGAATTTCGGTATTGCCTAGTAAATGGATTGCGGAGGTTTGATCGCAGTCCCTCGGTATAAAAAATAATATTCAGCCAACAGATGCCTGTTAGACTAGACGCTGACCCCAACATAGTAAGGAAACGGCTAGGTAGAACCTAGTTCATTAAATAGTTTCGAAGAAAAATATCTTTATCGAGAACCATAACTGAAGTTGTACTCGCACTTGGTCAGTTTTTAGGATTTCATACTCAAAGGGTAAAACGGGACCCTATTACCACAGTGTACCTACTTACTACATACAGTGGGTCAACGCCCATACATTTGACAGGTCCTATGAAATGTCAAAATTGGTAACACTTGTCAAAGGGTTGTCACATAAAATAAATTACACAAACTTTATCAAACAAACGTCCAAATTAATTAACGTTTTATAGAAACAGTGACACGCAAAAAGAAAACCACGCATGCGTAATTTTGACGATTGACAAAATAATGCAAAGGTATGTAGCAGCAGTTTCGCCATCTTATCTTGGAATATTCTAACAATATTTAAAACTACAAATTTTGTCGAGGTTACAGTCGCAGTGGCTAACGCTTGCGGGGGTAGGTAAGAGTCATAAATTATTCGCAAGTCTACGATGGAGTCATAGAAAATTACTTATTATTCATGGTTATTACTTCTTTCTTTGGTTTTCGTGGGTGCTGATGCCGGAAATAAAGCCTAAGTATTCTTCGATAATTAAGGCGGTCAAAAAAATTTACCAGTTAAATGAGATTTGCCAGGTAAAACGTGGTCCCTATCTTGGTATTTGAGAATTGATCTTGTTTTTGTAATCAGCGTCCCTGAAAATCATGGATTTGACACCCATGACGGCTAATTTGAATTTTTTTATGGCTGCCATCTTGCATATAGATTTTGACCTCATTTTCGGCATCAGCATCCCCGAAAACCATGGAAATGACACCCATGATGGTTAAATTGAAATTTTAATAGCCGCCATCTTGGAAATGGATTTTGACCTCAATTTCGGCATCAGTACCCCCGAAAACCATGGAAATGACACCCATGATGGTTAAATTGAAATTTTAATAGCCGCCATCTTGGAAATGGATTTTGACCTCAATTTCGGCATCAGTACCCCCGAAAACCATGGAAATGACACCTGTGACGACGAATTTGACATTTTTGTAGCCACCATCTTGGATTTCGATTTTGACCTCATTTTCGGCATCCGCACCCCAGAAAACCTTGGATTTGACATCCATGACGACTAATTTACTAATTTTCATGGCCGCCATCTTGGATTTGGATTTTGACGTTATTTTCGGCATCAGTGACCCCGAAAACCGTGGAAATGACTTCCCACGAACAATCATTTGAAAATGTATGTATGCCGCCATCTTGGAATAGTAAACAGACTTTATAATAATATTCTCGTAATAGGTACACATACATATCAATAATAAATTAATATCATTTCTATGAACGATATCAATCTTTGAAATCAAAAAGTGCGAGCCCTGGAATTTATGTCCCGAGTAGCAGTATGGCTACTCGGGACATAACCTCCGCTCCTTCACCCCGCAACCCCCCGCACGATTGCTCTGTGACAATGTTCTACGTTGACCGACTGTAAGGAGTAAGATATAGGTAGACTGTGCTATTACTAAGACTCCGCTGTCCGTCCGTCCCTCTGTCACCAGGCTGTATCTCATGAACCGTGATAGTTAGACAGTTGCAATTTTCACAGCTGATGCATTTCTATTGCCGCTATAACAACAAATACTAAAAAACAGAATAAAATAAATATTTAAGGAGGCTCCCATACAACATACATGATTGTTTTGCCGTTTTTGTAGATAATGGTACGGAACCCTTCGCGCGTGAGTCCGACTCCCACTTTTCCGGTTTTTTTATTAATTTATACGTTGTCCTAGTAATTAATATAAAAATGTATAATACGTTCTAGCACATAGTTACTCTACCTAGCGTTTGTGGTAGATGTCGTCTTTCCTTCATAAAAATGAACGTTTACGATAGCTTTTTAGTTTCAATATTATTCTTTTGTGCTGTCTCGGGAAGAGGTATATATTTTTATAATTTATTATTTAACTGTGCTCGCAACTCCGTCCGCGTGGAAGTTGGAAAATAACATTGTGTCGCAGCAACTAAATAATGTATTATGTACTCAATTTATTATAATGATAGACAAAAGTGGCCCATCAGGCCTCTAATATCTTTTGAACCATTTCTTCAAGTACAGTTTCAGGGGCCCAATTCTTCTAAAATAAATTGTTGCCAAACGCAATCGAACCAAAACCGTCAGTCAGTTTTTGTTTTCGAAAACTTTCAAAATGATCGATTTTGTTTTTTGTCTCAAACAATTTGATAGCTTTTGAAATTGAGAACTGTCTGAATGAACGGTTCGGCCTTGGTTCGGTTGTGATTTATCAAGATTTATTTTAGGAGAATTAGGCCCCTGTCTGAATGAATGGTTCGGCCTTGGTTCGGTTGTGATTTATCAAGATTTGTTTTAGGAGAATTGGGCCCCAGCTCATCTTGATTGACCGTTCAGCTTTATAAAACATAACACTGCGATGAATCCCGACTGGAAGCACACGTATTGCTTATTTCTATACATTTCCTTGCTAAGATGGATTATAATTGTACATTGATATTTATTTTGAATTATTACCTATGTTACACGTTGTATACATATTTATAGCTACCGATTGAATGTTATAATTTCATTTGACATAACAAATAGGCGTAATTATTTGAGCCTAAAACCACATAAAACGTTCATTTTAGCTGAACAAATGCGTTTTTTTTGCTATTCTGGGCCACTGCTACGTTTGTTGCGTTTTTATGGACCCTGATGAAAAAAGTTTGGCCACCCTTGAATTAGGCCATCATCCACACATTGTTAGTTTGCTTCTGAAAATTACTTAAAAGAATATTTCAAATATTTAATTCAGTAAGTACCTACCTAATGATGTTTATCGATAGGAGGATTTCAAATTGTGTTAAGTCATGATTACACATCCGTGTTATGCAAATATACAGGATGGGCCAAATGTAGTAAAAATAAATATTTATCACAACAAAAGTATCGAGCAAGGATAGTTTTCACCAAAAAAAAAGTGGTTTTCAATGTCATTTTTGTCGGGAACTTCGTGGAGTGAGCGCCATCTGTTGTCCGCTGCCTAACTAACCGTGACGTCAACATTGGACCACCACTGCCCGTTGGAGGGAGGAGACCGGCTCGCTTGGTGCGCCCGGAGGATTGCTTCTTGGACCGTACGACGGAACACTTGTCTAGAGTATTCTGTGTAGATTAACTGAAGAAGTCTGACCTTTTATATCTGACTAGCTTATCCTTATTTTATGATCTTGTAATAATTATCTAAAGTATTATATTGTGATCTAGTTCATGTTACTAACAATAACCCAAATACAAGTACTCTCAGTGGTGGAGAGTCTATGTTGGTTTTATTTACTACATTTACCTTGCTCACAATCCTGACATACCAATATTAGCGATAACTGTAATGATAGAATCACTCCTTAACGATTAAATTGTAGTGTCGCTAACATCAGAAGTGGAACAAGAAAAAACCAGTCCACATTATGATTGTATACCCACATGTAAATATTTTAATTAGTATACTCCCCTCTAGACGGACTGACGAAAACTTGATTATACGAGTGAGATTACAATGGTGAGACCGAGAAAAGGTGATAAATCCGGTGAGTCGCAACCATTTTATTATACCTACTTATGTGTGAAGGGAGTTTGATGAAGGAAATATAATATCAAAGGGTATTTATTCGAGTAAAATAAATATTAAATGATATGTGTTTATTCGTGTAAAATAACAAAATATGGTATCTACAGGGTGTTAACGAATTCGTGTAATTCCATAAAACCACATGATCTACTACTGGTGTAGACAGGCCCCGCACGGGATTTAGCTTGATTAAAAATAAAAAATAAAAACATCTTTTTTTTTTCATGCGGCTTTGTTACCGATGTATCTAAACCACTTATAAGGATTCAGTAAAAAAAAAAGTTTTTTTTTTTTTGCAAAAAAATAATTTTATTTGTGTGAACATTTCGATGCCACGCATAAATTAATGAAAGTACGGCGACACGGCTGGCAGGAACGACTAACGCGATATCGCTCTTTGCAGTCAGATAACTCAAGGCTCTAAAATAAAAAGACTCAGAAATGGAAAACCAAAAATTTTTTTAGAATTTTTTTTTGTTCGATTTCGAAAATTCCCATTTAGGGTTAATCTGTGTCACCAGTAGATCACGCGGTTTGAAGGAATTACACGATTTCGTTAACACCCTGTATATTTGCTTCTGTAAATAAATGCATTGCAGTCGCATTAGTTTGTCGTGAGATGCAACCAGAGTTGACCTGAGGCACCACCCGGTATGGCAAACCGGGGTTGGAACATGACGAAGCAATTGTTATAGGGCTGGAACCCAGGCGGGTGATGCCGTGATATGGCTAGATCCAAGGCGGGTGATACCATGTTGAGAAAGCAGGATCCCAGGCGGGTGATGCCAAATGAGTTGGCTAGATCCAAGGCGGGTGATGCTATAAATTAATAAATAAAATGCAGTAAAAAAATTAATGTTTTGAAAATATTGATGTTTTTATTGGTTTTGCTATAATTCTTGTTACAGAATGGTGCAAAATAGTTTATTGAAATTAAAAGTAGATTGTTATTACTTATGGTTTAAAATGTAGGTATTTATGTTGATAAAGCCCAGGCGGATAATGCCAAATGAGTTGGCTAGATCCAAGGCGGGTGATGCTATAAATTAATAAATGAAATGCAGTAAAATAATTCATGTTTTGAAAATATTGATACCTATATGTTTTTAATGGTTTTGCTATAATTCTTGTAACAGAATGGTGCAAAATAGTTTATTAAAATTAAAAGTAGATTGTTATTACTTATGGTTTAAAATGTATTTATGTTGATAAAGCCCAGGCGGATAATGCCAAATAAGTTGGCCAAATCCAAGGCGGGTGATGCTATAAATTAATAAATGAAAATGCAGTAAAATTTAATGTTTTGAAAATATTGAAACCTATTTGTTTTTATTGGTTTTGCTATAATTCTTATTGCAGAATAGTGCAAAATAGGTTATTGAAATTAAAAAGTAGTTTTATTAGTACCTACACAAAAAAAAAGTTTAAAATGTATTTTTGTAGATGAAAACGGAAATAGTATTTTTTATTGGTGATCATTGTTATAGGTCTGGAACCCAGGCGGGTGATGCCATGATATGGCTAGATCCAAGGCGGGTGATGCTATAAATTAATAAATAAAATGCAGTAAAAAAATTAATGTTTTGAAAATATTGATGTTTTTATTGGTTTTGCTATAATTCTTGTTACAGAATGGTGCAAAATAGTTTATTGAAATTAAAAGTAGATTGTTATTACTTATGGTTTAAAATGTAGGTATTTATGTTGATAAAGCCCAGGCGGATAATGCCAAATGAGTTGGCTAGATCCAAGGCGGGTGATGCTATAAATTAATAAATGAAATGCAGTAAAATAATTCATGTTTTGAAAATATTGATACCTATATGTTTTTAATGGTTTTGCTATAATTCTTGTAACAGAATGGTGCAAAATAGTTTATTAAAATTAAAAGTAGATTGTTATTACTTATGGTTTAAAATGTATTTATGTTGATAAAGCCCAGGCGGATAATGCCAAATAAGTTGGCCAAATCCAAGGCGGGTGATGCTATAAATTAATAAATGAAAATGCAGTAAAATTTAATGTTTTGAAAATATTGAAACCTATTTGTTTTTATTGGTTTTGCTATAATTCTTATTGCAGAATAGTGCAAAATAGGTTATTGAAATTAAAAAGTAGTTTTATTAGTACCTACACAAAAAAAAAGTTTAAAATGTATTTTTGTAGATGAAAACGGAAATAGTATTTTTTATTGGTGATCATTGTTATAGGTCTGGAACCCAGGCGGGTGATGCCATGATATGGCTAGATCCAAGGCGGGTGATGCTATAAATTAATAAATAAAATGCAGTAAAAAAATTAATGTTTTGAAAATATTGATGTTTTTATTGGTTTTGCTATAATTCTTGTTACAGAATGGTGCAAAATAGTTTATTGAAATTAAAAGTAGATTGTTATTACTTATGGTTTAAAATGTAGGTATTTATGTTGATAAAGCCCAGGCGGATAATGCCAAATGAGTTGGCTAGATCCAAGGCGGGTGATGCTATAAATTAATAAATGAAATGCAGTAAAATAATTCATGTTTTGAAAATATTGATACCTATATGTTTTTAATGGTTTTGCTATAATTCTTGTAACAGAATGGTGCAAAATAGTTTATTAAAATTAAAAGTAGATTGTTATTACTTATGGTTTAAAATGTATTTATGTTGATAAAGCCCAGGCGGATAATGCCAAATAAGTTGGCCAAATCCAAGGCGGGTGATGCTATAAATTAATAAATGAAAATGCAGTAAAATTTAATGTTTTGAAAATATTGAAACCTATTTGTTTTTATTGGTTTTGCTATAATTCTTATTGCAGAATAGTGCAAAATAGGTTATTGAAATTAAAAAGTAGTTTTATTAGTACCTACACAAAAAAAAAGTTTAAAATGTATTTTTGTAGATGAAAACGGAAATAGTATTTTTTATTGGTGATCATTGTTATAGGTCTGGAACCCAGGCGGGTGATGCCATGATATGGCTAGATCCAAGGCGGGTGATGCTATAAATTAATAAATAAAATGCAGTAAAAAAATTAATGTTTTGAAAATATTGATGTTTTTATTGGTTTTGCTATAATTCTTGTTACAGAATGGTGCAAAATAGTTTATTGAAATTAAAAGTAGATTGTTATTACTTATGGTTTAAAATGTAGGTATTTATGTTGATAAAGCCCAGGCGGATAATGCCAAATGAGTTGGCTAGATCCAAGGCGGGTGATGCTATAAATTAATAAATGAAATGCAGTAAAATAATTCATGTTTTGAAAATATTGATACCTATATGTTTTTAATGGTTTTGCTATAATTCTTGTAACAGAATGGTGCAAAATAGTTTATTAAAATTAAAAGTAGATTGTTATTACTTATGGTTTAAAATGTATTTATGTTGATAAAGCCCAGGCGGATAATGCCAAATAAGTTGGCCAAATCCAAGGCGGGTGATGCTATAAATTAATAAATGAAAATGCAGTAAAATTTAATGTTTTGAAAATATTGAAACCTATTTGTTTTTATTGGTTTTGCTATAATTCTTATTGCAGAATAGTGCAAAATAGGTTATTGAAATTAAAAAGTAGTTTTATTAGTACCTACACAAAAAAAAAGTTTAAAATGTATTTTTGTAGATGAAAACGGAAATAGTATTTTTTATTGGTGATCATTGTTATAGGTCTGGAACCCAGGCGGGTGATGCCATGATATGGCTAGATCCAAGGCGGGTATTGATAAATGAAATAAATATTAAAGTTATTGATAGTTAGAAATAGAAGTACGTGTTTGAGGGTTTTTGTAAATTAAACCCATGAGGGGGTGAAATTATAAGAGTTGAAAGTTTGTATGAAAATCATTATTCCATGGGGTTATAAACTTGAAATTTGGCACAAAGACTCTTCAAAGTAAATAATTAATAAATACAGGGCTTTATAATGTTATTGTAAATAAAATGAAGTGGCCACACAGCCTCACATATAGTATTGCTTATATTTTACTTGCGAAACTAGATAAAACATTTGTACCATAATCTACGCCATGATGGAAACACCAGCAAATGTGAATAAAGCTTGGAAAACAACTTGGTACGTTTAAGTGCAGCGAAAGCTCTTTAAATGCAAGTGATGCCAAGTGGTAAGCTCTAGGAAAACCAGGACTTAAGTGTGGCATAGTCCCTTTGAGTGCGGTTGACCTAGCAGTAATAGAGGCATTTGCTGATGGTTCGAATGCGTATTATGGCTTTGTGAATCATTGAGATATTTAACAAAGAAATATTTTAAGTGTTTATTCTTAATAATAATTTATTGAATTACTATAATTTGATGTTCAATATAAGTAGAACTTTCTTATAGGCATCTGAGATAGTATTTTATTGTGAAATGCTTCGAGGTAAGTGAAAATGATGAAATCATGTTTGTAAGATGTTTGTTATGAAAAATTATGAACGAATATACAACCAGGTTGATACGGAAATAAATATCAACTAGTTCAACCTAGGGTTGATGAGCTTGTTGGCTTACGATGAGATATCAGGCTCTATTCGATTCAAACATTCTTTTATGCTTTTCATGTTGCTTTGGTCATGGACATGCACATAAGTAACATGATGAGACAAAGATGAGTGATCAGGTGTAACCTAGATGTGTACTGTATTATTTGATTCTGTTTAAGGTCCGAAGGTGACACTGAAGTTAGGCCTTGATGTACCATAATCCTCCCCAGGATAGAAACACCAGCAAATGTGAATAAAGCTTGGAAAACAACTTGGTACATTTAAGTGCAGCGAAAAGCTCTTTAAATGCAAGTGATTCCAAGTGGTAAGCTCTAGGAAAACCAGGGCTCTTAAGTGTGACATAGCCCCTTTAAGTACAATTGACCTAGCTGTAATAGAGTGGGCATTTGCTGATGTTTCAAAAGCGTATTATGGCTTGCGGTTCATACTTGCAGAACTAGTTCTGATGCTGATTTTGTTTCAGTGTTTTACCTAGACTCGTGGGGCGCCTGGGGCATGCGCCTTGCAGGATGGGCGTGTCGGGAACTTCGTGGAGTGAGCGCCATCTGTTGTCCGCTGCCTAACTAACCGTGACGTCAACATCGGACCACCACTGCCCGTTGGAGGGAGGAGACCGGCTCGCTTGGTGCGCCCGGAGGATTGCTTCTTGGACCGTACGACGGAACACTTGTCTAGAGTATTCTGTGTAGATTAACTGAAGAAGTCTGACCTTTTATATCTGACTAGCTTATCCTTATTTTATGATCTTGTAATAATTATCTAAAGTATTATATTGTGATCTAGTTCATGTTACTAACAATAACCCAAATACAAGTACTCTCAGTGGTGGAGAGTCTATGTTGGTTTTATTTACTACATTTACCTTGATCACAATCCTGACATACCAATATTAGCGATAACTGTAATGATAGAATCACTCCTTAACGATTAAATTGTAGTGTCGCTAACATTTTTTTTTTGTTTTTTCCACTAGAAATCGGTAGGTATTCTAAAAATAATATAACATAACTTAAGCATTACTTTCATAACGCTAGGCACAGGCCTCTTCTAAGATTAAAATGGGTTCAGACTTAGTCCTCCACGCTGGCTTGCTGCGGTTTGGCGGTCTGTACTACTGATGTTCAAATCCGCTATAAACTGTAGACGTGTTATAAACTATAAAATATATTCATATAGTTTGTTATTTTATACGCTATTATTATAACGCGTTGTTACAAAACTCGGGCGCATTCTGAACGCGGTGACGCTATAATTTTATTTAACAACACGCTAAACTAAAGAATATAATATTTCATTTCCTTACGCGCTGTTGCTAGTCGCTACGCTATCTTGCTATCTCGTTCTGGCCCCGTTATGCGCGTTTAGACTTTTATTCGTTGAGTAGGTTGAGGCGTTATAATATAGCGCGAAGTCAGAGCCGCTATAGCAAACGCTATACGCTATATACACATAGTCGGTTATATTTTGGCGCTGTACGTTTTATTAACCATCACTAGTCTGTACATACCACGGAGAAGTCAAATATTCGCAAGTCAAAAGTCGAAAATTCAAAGAATATCCGCATGAAAAAATTATGATTTAAGAAGAAAAACAATAATCGTGAGAGCGTTGGCAACAGAATTGTGAACGGTTTTGAATACATAGGTACGACACGTTTTTTTTTAAATTACATTCTTAACAATTATTAACTTGTTTACTCAAACATATTATAATTTTATTCTAATATACATATACATACATACTAATATACATATACAATATCTAACCTAGTATATAAATCTAAAACAAAAACAAACTACCTATAAGTATGTATAAACGTAAAAAATACAGTTTGAAATTGAATTTTACAATGGGAAATATTGAAGCATCTTCTACAGAAGTTTTTGGAGCACTCTGTATAATTCTCAATAAATATTTTGAGGTCGAGTGGACATGCAAACAATAAGAGATTAAAAAAATATATCAGTCGTGACATTTACGCATCATAAATTCGAGCAATTTATTACCGTTATCCGCCTTTTGCAACCAAAAACATTTATGGAATCGTTATAAGGTTAATCAACTTAGAGTAAATGTATCTATTTTAAAAAATATGTACCAGTACCGCAAGTGTTAGTTTTTTGGTTAACAACTGTAGTTGCGTCGCGCCAAAAACGTATGAAAATTTAGGCAGCGCCTCTAGGCGCCGCCTTCGATACTAATTATTCGTGCTAGAATTGGAGAAAGGTGTCTACCTCAAACATTACTTTAGGTATACAAGGTGTAACTTAAATAACGCACAACCTCTTAAGGGATCACTGTACTCATCATTATGAACAACTTTTACTATGGGACCAAACAAGAAACCGCGAAAAAAAATTCAGCTGTTCCCTACATTTCGCTGCTTCAATTCAAAAGTACCACAAATAAAAAAATAAAAATGTTTTTATCGCTAAAATGCAATCGTAAGCCAGTTTTTTTTAATTAGCTCTCCTGTAAAAAAGTCTTATTTTGGTTTGTGATAGTTTTGAATTGAAGCAGCGATTTATGTTCGCATAACTCGTCAAAATGTAAGGAACAGCTGTTTTTTTTCGCGATTTCAGGTTTTGGTCCCATAGTAAAAGTTGTTCATAATGATGAGTACCTACAGTGACTCCTCAGGTTTTGTCTCATAGTAAAAGTTGTTCATAATGATGAGTACAGTGACCTCTCAAGAGGTTGTGCGTTATTTAAGTTACACCTTGTATGTTTTTATAAGACAGCTTAATGTGAATTTTGTAAAAGTATGTCATCATTCTGTGACACAAATTCATGTGGTTGGATATAAATATTTTTTCATAGCGACTAACGCAATATGGTATAACTTTTATAAGGAGCCAACTCATGAAATTGGTAACTCAATACAGAATAACATTTTATGAGACTTTTTTTTAATAAAACATGTTTTTCCTCCCGAAACCTTTAACTCATATTTTTATTCTTTATAAATATAACATAACATCACGCCTATATTTCCCGAAGGGTTACACAGAGATGTATAGTATACACCCTCATTTCGCCGCTAAGTTTAAGTTCTATGTAATAGAGGGCGAGCCTATTGCCATAGACCGGGCACAAATCCAAACTCCAGGCTGCTACTGACAAAATTCCAAACGGTAAAACCCAATTGGTATGTCTACCAGTGGCGAAGGCTCCATACAACTCAATTCCTATCGGCTTCCCTTTCGAAATGAGTAGTTACTGGAATTCACGCATCACACTTGAGCAAGGTAAGAATTTTTTGGTCCGGCTTCCCTTTTAAGAAAATTCACCCTTCGCCACTGATGTCTACACCCGTGCGGTTTCATGTTCATCTTGCGCTTTTAACTTTCAATTCCTCTTGCGTCAAGCGCATGCAATATTGATTGCCATAATACTCGAACTAGTATTCGGGCATGCGCTATGGCGCTTCAGGCATGCGTCAGACGAAAGCGCAAGATGAACATGAAAGCGCACTGGTGTAGACATACCAAATAACACTTTGCCCGACCTGGGGAACGAGCCAAGGACCTCACTGCTCAGCAGTCCCGCTTGCGACCACTAGACCAATGAAGCAGTCAGTTTTATTCTTTATCTTCAATTTAATTAAGGTCAAAATATTTGCTGAGTTTATTTCCACGCTGTATATTTTGCATATCATTCAAAATTTCAAAAACAAAAGTAAAAAGATGTAAATAAAATTCTTTACTTGTGATAATGTACAGACGTCAGCACATCAAGCTACGCGAAACTTTCAAATTTTCCCAATCAACCTTGAACCTAATGCTATTGCGATAAAGATGAAAATCTATTAAAGAAATTTGACAGATTGTTGTAGCTTTATGTGCTGTTATCTGTACCTATCTATTTTCAACTCTACAATCCCACTGAGTAAAACCGTAAGCTTTATTTTAGCATTATCATCTACTATTATCAGTCCTGTAGCTACAAATTCTGTGCTATCATTCTATTAATCATTGAACCATTCTTAATAATCAATATTCTGAATACTAATGATATTATTATCACTTGCGTTACAAGTCCGTATGCGTTTGATAACTTGACCCTTGTTATCAAAATTCTCTCTCAGTTGTATTTACTTATAGGTATCTGTTTGTATAAACCAATTGTGAGTGTACAGATAAGTGGTCAGTTCTTAATTATTCCTCTTTTGGTCAATACGTCTGCAACATGGCTGTTTATAGAAGTTTTTTATTGCTTGCATTTGCCTGTTGTGTCCTTTCAGACGGAGGTATGTCATTTCCTATATCATCATATGGATTACAATCACTATTTTTTTTCTTCTGTCTAGCATAATACTCTTTTACACTCACAAAATATAATTGTTCTTTTGAGATTAAATCTAGTTGAGGTACAATTTTTGTTAAATTATTCTCACGTGGCTAATCTGTGCATGATGCAGTTATAAAAGCATTGACGTAATAGATTTTATTAATTGAATTTTAATACGTCCTACTTTCTTTGTTTTTGATATTGGCACATTGAATTTTAGTTATTTTAGCATGCTAGTAGTTGATTTTAAAGAATGACTCTAAACTATGTCAACTTAATTTACCCCTTGGCGTTTGAATTAGATAGAAGATCAAAAAGGGGCTTTGAAACTATTGTACTAAATAAAATCAGAAAATACCTGAGCGTGCACTAAGCATACAAGCTTGTTGTCATCCCCTGACAAACCGAGATGATACGAGCTTATGAATATTAATAAATCTTTTCTCTAACGAATTACCATTTACAGAAATGCTTTTTGAGCCATGCATCAAAACTGATCTCAAATGCTTGAGCACAGCAACCGAAACGTTTTTAGAGAAAACCACCAATGGCTTACCGAAATTTGACATCAAACCTTTCGACCCGTTGATCATACCCGAATTAGATATTGTTGTCGATGAAGGCATGGGACTTGTCTTCAAATTCAAGAACGTCAACGTAACTGGATTGAAAAATCAAAAGGTTTCAGACTTCCAGTAAGTAATTCAATAAAAGTTTTTTTTTTATTCTGACAAGCGGTATAACCTTTTTTTTGTCATGGGTTATTTCTTATGGGGTCGCGGGATTCGCAGCTGCATTTACCGCAACCCCGGCAGGCCTCGAAACCTCTCCTTCGATGGGGCCAAGCGGTCCATCCTTAGGATATCGGCATTGCCCATTTACTGGGTTGCGGATGTCTGATGGCAGTCACTCCGTGTAAAATACTGGTGTTCAGCCGCATTGGTTAGACTGGAAGCTGACCCCAACATAGTTGGGTAAAGCCTATGCAGAACGGAATACTTTTAAAAAATTATAAAGAAGACGTGTCTTGAGTGACTGTGTCATACAAATACATCAAGACAGTTCATAACTCTTGTACAAAAAAGCCGCGTATGTGACGATAAAACATTAATTTAAGTTACGCAGAAATACTCCGCATTGCTGATTCTACTGATATATCGCAGGTAACGTCTGTGAGTTGAGACCTATTACGCAGTTAATCAGAAACCTGCATCATTCATACTCTAAGCTTAGGCTAATAGCTTCCAGTGAAGCATTACTAATACCGAACCTAAAGCCACAACATGTATTTAAATAGAGCGATAGACGTTTAAGTTTACATGTGTTGATTGAAGAATGGTAGGCAACTCGAAAACCACTTTGGTGATTCGGATCAATAAGAATATGTAAATCATTTGCCTAAATAATAGGCAAATTATGTACATATTCATATTGATATAGGTATTTAGAGTATATTTTCATATTGATATATTTATAGTATAGTATATTAAAACAATGTTTGATGAATTTTAGAAGAGAAATCAGTATAGATAATTTAATTCTTCCAGAAATTTCGCATCAGGTTTGAACAGACTTAAAAAAAACTTAAGTATTCCAGAGGTTATAGTTTTGAGGTGTTTTAATCGTAAGGAAAATCAAAGCAAAAGATTTGAATTTGGTGATTTTTACATTCTTTTTTCTGAGTCATTCTTTTCGTCTTAATAACCAAGTTATTTCTTATCAATGAATAATAACTCAAAGACTCCGTTATTGATCGTTTCTGGCCTCATGAAATATTTTTCTGACTAAATCGACACATGAAAATTAAAGATTGCCGCCCGGCAACATTATGATAAAATACATGCTGTAAGTTACAATGTGTCACATAATATCATACAAATCACTCCATACGAGTATTATCAAAGAAGAAGATAAAACAAAGATGCAATGCCTACATTTAATAAAATGATAGATAGCACTAATTGACTGCCTCTACCTTGTTATCGCATTGATAACCTTTTTACTCAATTTATTTGCAGAATGGACACATACAATCGGTCAGTGGTATTAAAAACGAAAGCTGATTTAAATATTGTTGCTGATCTTAAAATCGAATTCACCAAAAAGGACAAAGTGTTCGACGGAGTTTACACAGCATCAACAAGTAAGTCGAATTGAGTGTTAATTGATTGATTAGCAGATTATCCAGTGTCTAGACGCTCAATTCTGAAAAAGTTAGATCCAAACAAACCTCTTCATTAGATCTGTACCACTTAAAGTCGTTATGCTCTTACTAGCATTTGTGTTCAAAGTCAAAAGTCAAAGTCAAATATTTTTATTTCAAGTAGACCAGATTACTGGTGCTTTTAAAAGGTCAACACCTGGTGCTCGAAGTAGTAGGTCCTATGGAGATGAGTCGGCAAAAATCACCAGGGACACTCTTTATACAAAAATTATCTGTTTGGCAATTTTCATTTGAGTAATGCAGATTAATGAACATGCGGTTAACAACATAGAAAGAAATGAGATAATGAGCCGTTTAAAACGATTGCCATGGCAGTTACGAGCTGACCAGTCCTAACAGACAGCACCCGTTCACTAGAATGACACATACAGCGGCGTCGCTCAGCTCAACCATGTTGCAGTGTGTTTAGGGGCCATCCAGCTAGGTCCTGTTTTTTATGTCCAGAAAGTGTGACGTGGTGGGACAAGAAAGGGTTTTTAAGTCGCGCGAGTCCTGCTCTCATTTTTCCGTCCTTTTTTGGAGTGGATTTGTTAGCAGTATTTAGTGAACCAATAAATCCGTTGCAAGCTAGACCGCACTTTTCAAATTGCTTTCACTAACGGCAGCAACATTGGTTTACGCTTGCTAGGTATATATTTCTATAAACTTTATTCTTCTTATCTTCAACAGCTGCTTTGGGAACCTCATACTATGGCTACAGTCTGGTGAAAAAAGGAGATCAAGAGTATTTTGAAGTAGGACCAGAAACAAACACTTGCGAAATTATTGGAGAGCCAAACGTCACTCTTAATACTGATTTACAAAACTCTTTAGACAAAGGTAAGTAAACCAAATTTTAAAATAAGATTAGAAATGTTTTGGCTGTTCCGGAAGCGAATATACGCGTATTTTTTCCTCTGGCATAACAAGAAGTTTCAAAGCTATCGAGAGTGCAAGGAGGCATAAATCTACGCAATGAGGAAAACAGAGGCTGGAATTTGCCAACCTAATGCCACTTGACCCTCTTGTGTGCCAATCGCATTCAGATGATTCTGGGTACTTGTTACACATCCTCGACCCAACTGCAGACATCTTTGATTTTTCTTAGGCAAAGCATTAATAATATGCCTAATAAATGCTTCTAGAAAATATTATGAATAGATTATTTTCATATATGTGTAGTATTTTATATTAATTGTACGACACAATATTTCTGGACATTATTTGGTCTCCATTTTTGAAACGATACTAGAGTACTCTGCCAGGCTATTTCCTGGCCTAGATGATTATCCTGCAATGTCAACTTTTGACAACCGAAGATAGCCTAGACAGCTTGAGACAACAGAACTACGTAGACAGTTTTGCTTTAAAAAATTTAGAAGGCGGTAATTAATGATGTTTTAACGTGTTTTTCTCTGACAGATGCCGATGCAAGAGAACTGAAGCCAGGATATGAATCCAACAAAGTTACTCTAAGGAAAAAGACGCTGTGCAAGATTGTGGAAACCGCCTATATTACTGTCATTCATAACATCAGGGCTTCGGCGAAAATTTTTCCGAAGACTGCCTTCTTTAAAGATTTATAAATTAATAAAAAAAATATGTAAGTAATTAAAGAACTGTACTGATGGACTTTGACGGATTTCATTGCCTTTAATGGCTGCTTGTCTTTTTAGAGACCAATGTTCTAAATGGATTTCTGGAATAAACGTTCCTCTATCCTACATTTTGAAGAAAATTATAACTGTGTATCAAAAATAAAATTTATTTAGTGTAGAAGTATTTCTAATAATGTGCGAAAAACAATACACTACGAAGCATTGACTTTGTAATATTGGTGTGTAATGTTATAAAACCGACACAAGGAATGGAAAACAGATGGTACTACTTACATAGCTCCGAAAAAAATGCAGGTACCTATCCATTTTTAACGAGAATCTAGTAAGTACATTTTATAGCGTTCACTTTAAAAATACAAAAAAATACCTTCAAATACATATTAAACTACCCTTAAATTCCACTCGAATTTTTTGCTACAGAACTTTTTACGAAAAGTGAACAAACATTTATATGTGGTGAAAGCAACTGATATTGGGAGTGTATAAAACACGCATGTATTTCCTCTTATTT
The DNA here is from genome assembly GCA_905220435.1 of Amphipyra tragopoginis. Classification (NCBI taxonomy): domain Eukaryota; kingdom Metazoa; phylum Arthropoda; class Insecta; order Lepidoptera; family Noctuidae; genus Amphipyra; species Amphipyra tragopoginis. The sequence continues at coordinate 11,408,675 of HG992005.1, read as the reverse complement.
TCTTCGTATTCATCAAATCACGTTCCCAGCTAATATTTCCCTATTTCTCTATTGAGTATAAATAGAAAGAATAACAGCCAAAGGTACGATACTCCATTGATGTGACGTGACCTTTAAACTTTGCTTCAGCTGAGGGCTTTCGTTAGGTTGCTCTGCCGTCTGAAAGGGAAAAAGGTCAACAAGACATTGAAGCGAACCCATCTATTTATTCCACATACATATTAAAAATAACTTGGCGACAGCTGACGTCAGAAGCCAACTGCCGATCTTAAAGAAAATTGGACCTAGACTAATATCGAGCAAGCAGGAATAAATTAGAATAATATATTTTGAAATAGATAAAGGTTAGGAGTTTTATATCTGTGGCACTGCTTTTACGGTGAACGGGATTGGGAAGCCTCAATAAGTTGTCATTAATAAACTATGATAAAATAATTTAGCTACGTGATAATATCGTGATAATATTTGCTGGGGAGTTTGTTGCGCCGTTTCTTCTTCACAGACTAGGAAGCGGTGAAGGGAGGGCGCTTTTGGGGGCTGTCTTTGATGTACCAAATGACGTTCAAAAAGAACTAAGTAATTCTAGTCTATTTTGAATAAATGAGTTTTGAAGTTTGAAGTATCTATGAAATCTGGAAATGGTTTGAAACGATAGCGGTCTTATATCTTCATTATCATCCGTGTATCAACCTAGCCATTCCCAGACTTATCCAAGAGCGAATTTCTATCAGTTCTATTAGGCAAAGAGGTTCCTATGGTGGTCATCAGATAGAAAATTATGTATTAAGTACTACAGAATTGAAAGATGCTATCGAAAAGTAACGAGGTCCAACATTTTTTCATGAAACGAATATACAGGGTGTTAACGAATTCGTGTAATTCCTTAAAACCACATGATCTACTATTGGTGTAGACTGGCCCTGCACGGGATTTAACTTGATTAAAAATAAATAAAATAAAATTCTTCTTTTTTCATGCGGCTTTTTTACCGATCATATCTAAACCATTTTCTGAGTCATGAGTCATTTTAGCGCCCCGAGTTAACTGACTGCAAAGAGCGATATCGCGTTAGTCGTGCCCGCCAGCCGTGTCGCCGTGCTTTCATTCATTAATGCGTGGCATCGAAATGTTCACTCACATAAAATGATTATTTTGCATAAAAAATAATTCTTATTTTTTTACTTAATCCTTATTAGGTGCTACGATCACTTACCCCTACCGCATGAAAAATTAATAATTTTATTTTTTTATTTTTAAGTAAGCTTAATACCGTGCGTAGCCTATCTACACCAGTAGTAGATCATACGGTTTTAAGGAATTACACGAATTCGTTAACAGCCTTCAAAATTATACGACAAATACGAAATATCTCGAATTGCTCTGAATTGTCTCCGACCTTTGTATCGTGTTATAACAAGCAAACACCCATTATATCAGAGGTTCTCATACTTATTTCTCTACCGCCCACTTTGAGAATCAACTATTTCTTTAACGCCCTCAAATTTTGTTAACAGTACCTTATTTTCAAAATCACTATCGCAATCATTACTTTTACCAACCTGTACCGCCCCCCTGCAGCCCTCTAGCGCCCACAAGGGGGCATTATCGCCCAGTTTGAGGAAGACTGCATTATATGATAGGAGATAAGAGGCGTCACGTATAAGGTGAATCCAAGGTTCAAATGTTAAGATGCGGTTTAATCAGACCGCATCTTTGTTTTGCATATTTGTACCTACGGTATAATTCCAACATTAGTCAATGCTAATACATGTATAAATAGAAATATCTAAGACGATTAGTGTTGATTTAATTTGTTCTATTAATTTAGTTCAAAATGTGCGCATTATCAACTAGTCTATTTTTAGGGTTCCGTACCCAAAGGGTAAAACGGGACCCTATTACTAAGGCTCCACTGTCCGTCTGTCCATCTTTCCGTCTGTCACTAGACCGTATCTTAAGAACCGTGATAGTTAGACAGTTGAAATTTTCACAGATGATGTAGGTATTTCTGTTGCCGCTATAACAACAAATACTAAAAAACAGAATTAAATAATTATTTAAGGGGGCTCCCATGCAACAAACGTGATATTTTTTCGGCGTTTTTACAGATAATGGTACGGAGCCCTTCGTGCGCGAGTCCGACACGCACTTGGCTGGTTTTTTCTATTGAGAAAAAATCGGCCAAGTGCGAGTCGGGCTAGGGTCAAGCGCTGTTAAGTCAAATAATTTTGACTTAATAGCGTTTGACCCTAGTTGCACCTGATGGTAAGCGCAGACAGAGGCTGATGGAGCACACAAATCCAAGTAATAGAGATATAGAGGGATTCCCCTATGATCTGGTTCACATGTGGCGGCATCTATCTCGCCACATGCGAACTATCCTACATCGCGCAATCAAGATTTAACACGCTGATAGTATATATGTATACAACCTCCCAACATCAACCGTTGGGCAGTAGCCCGCCAGGCACAAGACTCTGCCTGGTTGGAGTTCTCCCTTTGGTTGGAGGAACACCACACCAAGTTTCTCCACACACAGTTTACTGTAAACTTTTTGTCACCGGACATTAATGTGAGGGTGGTAGTGGTAGCTAGTAGTAGTAGCCAGGTGGACCGCATAGATCCTAGCATCAAGCATGCTGGGTTTTGTTGAATCTTACAACACGCTGCTATTCCCAGTATGCGGTGAGGGAGCTTTATATTTCAGCCTGTTCCCACACGGTAAAAATTGTATTTGGTGCAACAATCTCTACTATGAACGAACTCGTTAATTATGAAGGCTATTCGCTCTCCTGCTAAAATGTTGATAAAGAAATCATCTGGCTTCGTAGATGAAATCTTTGGGGTGCATGAAAAGAACCTCCATGAGTGACGATACTCAAGTACGTCCGGTGCACCCTGGGCAGTCAGCCCCGCTACCAACCTTGCTGACTGGCTAATCTTTTCGCACAGCATGAGCTATTTTCGTATAGCTCGTGCTGACACGAGATAAGAATAAGAAGTAGATGAAATTTTAATGGGTTTTGGCATAACGCGAAATGTCGTGGGCTGGTAAAAAAATAAATATAATGTAATCATCTAGAGTTAAGTAATAAAAGGTCGACCAGAATACATAAACTTTGGCATTAAGGACTAACATCAATGGATTGCTTAAGGCTGATTGATAAGATTGGATTTCTGATGGCTTCGAATATTATATCGGCTCCCATTTACTTCCAGCATCAACAGGAAAAAGTACTTCAAACGTTATTAAATGATGCGTATGTACACACGGCTACAGATCAAGCTATACATTTCCAGTATAAGCTGATCTTGCATTGTATATGACTTCCTTACAATGAGAGGTCAGTGTAAACTGGATTTGAATAGCTTGATGTATAGCCGTGTGTACACATCCCTTAAATAAGTGGCAAACAAGGATACGTAATTTTCACTCTGTATCATAATAAACATAACCTGCCTTCAGGGTACGAGTAGCAATTAGTAACAGATCCCCTCGTTATATTGACGATCAATCGGGAAACTCTACACGAAATATAATAAAAAAACTTTCTGCGGCGGCACAAACCTTTCATATCAGGTTATTTCTGGACATAATTACACACCAAAGAGTTCTATGTAAAATTACAAATTTACCGTCCCTAAAATTTTCTGGAAACCAATTTAGAAGTTTTAAAACACTATTCAAATAAAATTTTGGATTCCATATTGATATAGAGGGAGCTCATACATTTCTGAGATAAGAAGTACCTTTCGAGTTTGAAGACTAGGTAAATATATCTTGGACTTTACTGCCTTCGATTTAGAATCGCGTGATAAAATCTCATACTATCAAAGGGTTCCAATAAATATGGTGAAATATATGGGACATTATTGAACCTGCGTGTATTGTATGCATACTTTGTAGATCTACCTATTATATTTGAGGATAAAGTTGACCAAAATACAGGGTCACTTCAAAATAACTGTCAAAAGAGGGATACTAGGGATTATTAAGATCCCCCGCAGACCACAGACTTTCTATCAGCCCATAGTTTGGTCGGGTTGGGCTGCTAGTGCGCACACTGGGCCAACTAAACAGTCGGGTGAGTGCAAATACCATCTATGCCAGTTCAGTTGAAGGCAATCGTGTAGCCCATCAAACTTTTTTATCGGCCGATACCGAATCGTTATAGTGTGCGTACTTGCATTCATAGCGATTAAGAAACCGACCAAACTATCGGCCGATAGAAAATCGGTGGTCTGCGGGGGCTCTAAGAGAATATAATCAAAATAAAAAGAAGCACGTTAACTTACCTAATAAACCTCTAAAGTTTTGCCAGGGAATTTGAAGTATAAACGCAAAAACGAATTTGAAGTATAAAGGTAAAAACGAGGCAAAATCTTATCAGCATCAGCCGAAACGTCCACTGCTGGACATGCTGCAACTTTATCGCCACGACGGCTGTGAGGAGACTGGCAAATGAACTGGGCCTGTAGATAATATGACAATCAATGATCGCTAGAGAATAGAAACTGCAGAGCAATTGCGTAACGTAACCAACATCAATCATGAGTTGATGTATCAAAAACAATATTCATTGCGGGGTACATAGTTGTGGAGAAGTCGGATTGTTAATACAAACGTTACTATGGAAATTGTTGACCTGTAAAAATCATAAAAATAGCGTTTTTTTTAATACTTGACTTGTTCGCGTTTGACCCTCGTCGCACCTGATGGTAAGAAATAGAAATATATTTATTTGCCGGAAAACATGGTCACAAGTTAGTACCTAAGGGCAGACAGGGTCTAAGATGGAGCACACGAATCCAAGTAACAGAGATATAGAGGGATTCCCTTACACCCCTCTATCTCTCACATACACACGACGGAACACAACGGAACACAGTAAACTGCGGGTGGTAGCTAGCCAGGCGGACCGTAAAGATCCTACCACCAAGCAAAAGCGATTAATAGTGTGTTACGCAATTAGAATACTGGTGTTTCTGTGATGAGATGTACTGGATTGATTTAAGCTTTCGGCCGGTCAAACGATCTGTAATTTCATTTCTAATTTAATTAGTAATCTCCATAGAAGTAATATGTACTACGGTAATCTCTGGCGATATTCTTTTGTCATGTTGTCTATTGGTTGGTGTTATGAAAGCTTAGAACGATGCCCCTATTCATCTTTTACGAAGTTCATGCGAAGGAGAGAAGTGGTCAGCTCTTAAAAGAGAACACGTTTTGGCGTATCCTCCTACGCTCACAGAGTTTCCTCTCTTTCTTAAAGTCTACTGAGTATCTGTTGATAGTAGAACTGAAGACTGATTTGGAACAAAAACAATAGGTACTTCTTAACTCACAAACTCACGCCTGTATGGGACAAAGGGTTGGCAGAGGTGTATAGTACTACAACCACATTTCGCCGTTATGTTTACGTCCTATTTAATAGGGGGTGAGCCTATTGCCATCGACCGGGCACAAATCTAGACTCCGGGCTGCTACTGAGAAATTCCACACGCAAAAACTGAATGACCCTTTGCCCGACCTGGGGATCGAACCCAAGACCTCTAAACCAACGAGGCAGTCAATCGGTACTATAAAAAGCAAAATTTGGGGCAGTTCTGTATTTATTGTTAAAATTTTATTTCTCGACGTTTCTCTAAGCCCATTATATAACAGCCACCCGCTGTCTCAGGTAACGATAAACAAGGGAATCTTTTACATTGATTAATGTTCAGTAAATATCAGAAAACACCATTTATCCCAATCTTCCGCAATCAGCAAGATGTCAGGTGAAATAAGGAAAATAAGCCAAGGTGATAGGGGCTTTCAGCTTATTAGTTATCGCATCTAATTATTTGCAGGTGCCTACGGCAAAAGTGTACTTTGTATTTGGCTGCAGAATAGCCGCTGGATTACGTTAATTCTGTACGAAATGTCGACATGATTGGAAAACATCGAACTCATTTTACTTCTGCCGTTTCGTGCAAAGAACGATCCGTGGAATAAAAAAAACATTATTTCCTCGCAAAACAATTGGACGGAACGTATCGTAATGAAGTTGAGATGAATAAATTCTATAAAATTCTCTTTGATAACGTCGTAATTGAATACATCAGCGAATCGATAGTAAAATAGGAACACGGGCGTGAATTTAGCTTTATTATTACGTATTTATAAAAGTCGTCAATTCGAATGTAGACAAATAAACATTAAAAAACCTGCTGAAATCCCTTATTAGAAACAGAGAGGAATGTACAAGCAGTTTCTTTTGTTCTTTAGAAAACTAACTGACCCAAGAGTAATATTAGCGATACTCCTTTTAAAGTGATTATGTTTTACCCACTAGGAAAATAAAATTGTTTTTTTCATTAGTAAATAAGTCTGGATATACTTTTTGCACGAAACTACGAAATGACCCTTCTACAACTAGCTTAATCGCAGAGCACGACTGAACTGGAATGCCCTCAAAGAGACGCTGTGTTTTCGGCCGAAGACACTGCGTTCAGAGCCAGGTCGCTTGCACCGATATTACTGTGGGGTACTTTGGGTGAAAACATAAATGGCCGCATCATCTACCTATGTACTATAGGTTTGTAAATCATGTTAGCGTCTGTAACTGGGTTCGCTATGGCCAGAAGCGAGGTTAACTTTTGGAAAAGCTAGACTTCGAGCGCGTTTGCTATCTCAAATTTTGCAAATACACTTTGAGTATACGGAACACGTGTTTTCCTTCCAAACTCGGTAACTCTCGGTTCTACAGCACAAATAGTGCTGGAATCTATCTATCAATAACTGTCAAAATGCGTATATTCACAGCGGTTCTAGCTGACACTCCGTTAGTGCATTGCAAATCCATACATCATGTGAACTCATACGAGAACATCTCGAAATTGAAACATTCTCTGTACGTGGTTTTGCAGTAACACTCAAAGTGTTGCAAGCACTGCTGATAGATTAATAGGGACTTGCCAGGATGAAAAAGTATACAAGTATGTGCCTAGTTTACTAAGCGTCTCATTTTAATTAAAAGAAGGTACATTAAATTCTACGCAGGTACAGCCCGCTTAGACTGTTGTTTCCGGCAGTTAGCAAATTATCCCGCCATTTTAAGCCTACAGAACTTAGAAAGTATCAAATTGGTTTGGTGGAGTATACCCCGGGCAGGTGCAATCATGCCGGGTAGCTTATATCCAGCACAATACGTACAGGACCGATTATGATGCGTAATCGCTAGCAGCCGAACGAAGCTCGGACACGCTCGGGTGGTTTTGTCGATCGGCCCAGCTCAGCTGGACAACTCATGTAAGTAGCAGATTCTTTGGTTCAGTTTTGTTGCTTAGCAAATAGTACCAAATCTAATAAAATTGTGTACCGGCGCACCTTAGACAACGCGACTGCTATTGTTCAGTAGCAAAAAATTATCTAAGCGATATTGCTACGAAAGATGCACGAGGCACTCTTAAACTTTTACCAATGTTGTAACAGGTATGTAATTACTGTTGTTGTGGTGGAGCAAAAAACTTGAATTGTACACAACCGTAGATAACTAGTAGGTAATCATTAGTGAAATTCATCATCTGCCTAGCCTTTTCCCAACTATGTTGGGGTCGGCTTCCAGTCGAACCGGATGCAGCTGAATATCAGTATTTTACATGGAGCGACTGCCTATCAGACCTCCACAACCCAGTAACTGGGTAATACGATACTCTTGGTAAGACTGGTTGTCAGACTTTCTGGCTTCTGACCAACAGTAACGACTGTCAAAGATCTACAAATGACAGCCGGGACCAACGGCTTTACGTGTTTTCCGAGGCACGGAGGAAACTCGCTATGGTAAATGGTCACCCATCCACAGACCAACCTCGGCAAGCGTGGCTTAACCCGGAAGATCGGTCTATGCGGCTGTTATTATTTAGCCACGAGCTCTTCAGTAGTGAAATTAAAGGAAACAAAAGATTTGGTTGTGTATTTATAGTCCTTTGCCAACCATTTATGTTAATAAATACACATATTCCCATGAGGAGGAATGAGTCTTTATAACAAAAACACGGGATTTGTAAAAGTAGTTCAAAGAATATAATTATACTCGCGTACCTACATGTATCTTCTACTTATTAAACATAATAAGGCCTCGTTTATAGAGACGCGGAGAGCGAAGCAGGCCGGAAAGCGGACAATTCAATCATATTATGACGATGTACCTATTAGATGTAGATGTATTGGCGTTTATGTAGATGCGTTTTATACCGCGGCCACACATTGGACTCAGGGGGTCTATTCCCTAAGCACGAAGTCCGTGATTTCGGCCTTAGTTACGAGTAGGGTTGCCAACGCATATATAATATAGTTTCCTACTATATTAGAGGCCCGACTACTATATTTCTGAAAAAAATATACAGTAGGCGAAACTACTATATTTTAAAGGCATCAAACTCAAACATATATATTCGTTTCAAAACGTGTAAGCGTAATACGAAACGTCAATATCTATTTGTGAACGATTCTGGTATGTCAAGTTGACATTTACGTTCACTTTTTGAGTTTGACAGATTGGCAATTTCGATTTTCGCGCTTTCAAGTTTGTGTTATGTTAACTATTATATCTACTTTTGAAGTTAATTTATAAAAAAATATTATTTTAAGAAATAAAGCACCTATTTTGGAACCTACTATTTTTTTTTTCATCTTTTCGTTATCTACTATATTTTTGTGGGTAACAATTGTTTAACTACTATTTTTAACAGACAAAGAGTTGGCAACCCTAGTTACGAGCGTTTCCTACTCCCTATCACCTACGGACACACGATTATTTCGGGGCCCGAACTAAGAATGAATGACAACACGATTTGACAGTTGTCCCTACTAACGATGTGTTTTTGCCCGTCCGAAAAGTTGAACTTGACACTTGTTTTGTTCACTTCTACATTTCGGGCTACTTTCGGACGGGCGACTAACTTCGTTGACGGACTTAGGGAGTAGGCGCAGCTCTGGAGTCCAAGCTTGGCTCCAAGATTAAAAAGAAACCGACTCCGTGCGGATTGACGTTGGGCATTGGACGGTGTTTGGACCGTATAAGTAATATGTACTATGCACAACTTAAAGTCCTCGGTTTGGACGCAATATTGGCATTACTGTCAATGTGCCGTTGGAGAATAGTCCACACATTGATGTATTAAATATAATAAATTAAATTGGTGCAAATACGGCTATTGTGAGGCCACGGTATTAGATTGAATGTATGCCAATACACAGCATAAAACGCGGCGAAGTGCGCAAAGGATCCCGCTTCTCATCCCGTTTCATGGTTAAAGAAAATGGTGGAGTTATTAGGAATTTATTCATTGATATTTAATTTCCAATATTTAATAACAATCCTGTAAGACTCAGTTTTGCTTACGAGCCCAAAACTTTACAATTCCCAATTTTGCTTATCTATCTCCCAATAATTAAAGGTTTTTGCGACATCAGCCAACATAAATTATCACCAACGCAATACCGGTAAGTTCTTTGTGTAGCCACAAACTTCATTAATCATTTCCAAAGTTTCACCGGAATTATTCTACAAAGCCCTATTTTTAGTATCACAGAAGGCGAAGATACTCAAAGAAAAATTGAAGACATTTTTATTTCTGACTAAGACGGAAAATGGAATTATAATTTAATCAAACTCGAAGAAGAAAATTCTCGCCAGGTACAGCCCGGTTATAAAAACAGAAGTCTTTGATATTCTTTTTTTTGTACGAATAAAGGACCTACAGAATAAACAGAACCCCTTTTCGGTGAATGCTTTTAAAGGTAATGTAAGTTGTGTGTGCCTAAACAAAGAATGTATGTGTACATTGAAGTGAATTAGTTTTAAAGGAGTCTCAAGAAATGTGAGCTAAGTAAAACAAAAATCGTTTCCGGTTTTAAGTTTTTGTTCTTGTGACGTAATGTTTTGCTAGCCCCTATGGGTTCTAGCAGGAATTATGGTGTTTTTTTTAAGTATACGGACGATATTTAATTACTATCTATAATTATAATTTTACTCTGATAATTTTTATCACGTCATTTCAATATATACCATTATTTACCAGTTTTGTTAGCTTGTGCAATTATTTTATTGTTATTTTGAATGGTTGTACTGTTTTAATACAATTTGACGAAATGTATTATTTTAATTTTATTTTCTAATCTAATTTTATTTATTACTAGCTGACCCGGCAAACGTTGTTTTGCCGTATAAAATTTTAGGGGTGGACTACCCCTAACATTTAGGGGGATGAAAAATAGATGTTGACCGATTCTCATAGATACCGGATAAGCACAAAAAATTTCATCAAAATCGGTCAAGCCGTTTCGGAGGAGTAGGTATGGCAACGAAAACTGTGACACGAGAATTTTATATATTAGATGTATTTAGCTAATATTTTAACTATTTAAAAATTTTGCGAATAGTTGATCACCTTTTAATGAGAATGTTGTGCATGCCTCGTGATGTATTTACACAGAATCGAAGACTTGTGTTACCTATTGTTATTTACCTTTGTAGATATGTCGTTGGTGTGACTTGTTTAATAAATAAAAATAAATAAATAGATCTACAAGTGGCAACACAGTCACGACCTCCACTCGCCTTCTTAACCTTATTTGTGTCTAACCTTTTAAGAGCAGTAGAGCTCCTCATCTGGGGAAGTACTACCTCTATATTTATTTCTGCTGCTAAGTAGCATTGCTGTGTTCCGCTTTGAAGGACGTGCCGGTGAAATTACAGGAACATGAGACTTTCTAACTTTGGCAACGCCCATCAGACATCATCTTGGTATATATTTATAGGCAGCGGTAACCACTTAAAATCAGGTAGGCCATCGGCTAGTTTGCCAAACTATTACATAAAAAGAAACCTCCTGAAACCAATTCTACTAATAAAATGGTTTGAAATTGCAATCGAACTGCAGTTCAACCACGGCTTTTGACAGTTGTGTATACTAAGAACAAAATAAAATCCGCGGTAGAGCTGCGTTAATGAAAGCGATTTAAAAAAAGTTCGTAGAATTGATCTCCACGTTTGGTATTTACAGCGTGAATGACCTGCTTACTCGAAGTGTTGAAATGACGGGCACTATCTCCACTTTCTAGAACATTCATGAAAATCTACAAAATATATGCAAAGAAACTAAACCCAATTAAGCATTATCTTTAAAAAGAACAAAATTGTTTACATTATCAGCGTATGTATCTTTGTTGATATAAATAATAAAGTAAATAAAAAACGTATTTCAGCTCATAAGACAACAAAGGCATGCAATAATTCTTATGTATGCGTATGTGATAAACAATTTTGCGTGGAGTCGACGAACTTCTGTAAGCCGATTACGCAACTGGCAACCGCTTAGATTGAATAATAATTTTGCGATCGTTGCTATCAGAAAACATGGTTCTTGGTTTTGAATTTGAAACGTTAAGTCTGTGACAAATGATCGAAATATTGATGATACAGTACATGAACATATTTTGAATTGTCATTTAATAAACCTGGCAAAGAAGATAATGACATTACCTATAATATTTAAATTATTTATTATTATTTTAAAAAAGACTGCCTCGTTGGTCTAGTGATCGTAAGAGCGACTGCTGAGCGTGAGGTCCTGAATTCCATCCCCAGGTTGGGCAAAGTCCGGAGGACACAGTGAAGGTCTGCCCTGTTTGGGCGAAGGACCGCCGTATCCTCGGAGAGGCGTCCGGCGCCGGCGACCTCTAGTGTCCAGCCCTGGTTCAATCCGTGGTCCGGAGCGAGGGGACATGGGAAGCAGTCACCTCCTTCTGCGAAGCAGTAATGCTAGCGAAGGAGGAGGCGGAACGCGTGAGGGATAAGCAAACCTCACGCCCCAGCCGCCGCAACAGAAGGAGACGCCCCGGGCGTCGGGAGTCGCAAGGGCGATTCCCGGCCACCGTAGGCGTGGGCCTGCGGACGGCGAGCGTTGGGTGGCTCGCCCTCCGATCAGAACCAGGCCCGGGTCGATGGCGCGTTGTGTTCCACGCGCGCCTCAAAGAGATGTCAGCTTAGCAGACGGGGCCCGCTAGGCCCAGTGCCAGCCAAGGTTGCGGAATTTGTTCGAAAGAGTTACCGTGGCCCTGGAACGCAAAGGAGGAACACGGATGGATGTTAGTCAGTAAGAGTCTGACACTCCCTTCCGCTCCGCCCAGAGCGGAAGAGGTCAGTTGACGATTTACATTCCTGAAAAAAAAAGTTTGGGCAAAGTGTTATTGGGTTTTCACATGTGAAATTTCTCAGTAGCAGACCGGAGTCTGGATTTATGCCCCGATGATGGCAATAGGCTCGCCCCATATTACATGGGATTTAAACAAGGCAGCGAAATGAGGGTATACTACTATACACCTCTGCGCAACCCTTCAGGGAATACAGGCGTGATGTTAGGTTATATTTATAAATCTACCCTTAAGTACAAAAGTGATTTTATTACCACAAAAATAATTGATACATACAAATATCGCCAGGAAGTTGAAAAACTGGGGAATACCCAAAAGGTAATTTTAATAAAGCACCAAGCACAATTCTTTTGAGTGCAAAAGAAAAAACCATGACAATAATTGCTTCCGACATAATTGTTGAAGTTGGCAACCAGTCGCTTGCTTCATTTACGAGGTGAGTCCCCTTTAACTTGAGTTACGAACTGATATATGAGTAAGAAATTGCTAACAGCCTCTGACTTGACTGCATCTCGTAAAGTTTATTATCAAGAAACTGTTTTAGATTCCATGAATTTTCCGTGTTTGTTTATCTTGCGTATTTTGTAAGTTATGGCCATAAGTTCACAGAGTGGTTCGCGGCACAAAAATATAGATACCCTACCTAATTGAAAAAAATACCCGAAATCTCTTAGGGGGCTATTGCACTATCATATATCTATGATCATAGTTCTATGAGTCATAGATATATGACAATGTAATATAGACATATGAATCATTTCCTCGTACAAAGTATAGCTATGGAGGTCATAATTTACGTTTATAATCTTGTTTTATTGTACAAATAAACTTACATTTGGCACTAGCTTCCACACTAGGATTCCCTGTGTCGTGGAAGCTAGGCAAAACCACTACATAAAGTATAGGTATTAACAAAATACAATACAATGTAAAACTTACAACTAACATAAAAATACTATACATAACAATAAAATAGTATATAGATGATAGAATTATATACGTTATGTGATATGATCCTAGCGAGGAGCTCGTGGCTAAATAATTACAGCCGCATAGACCGATCTTCCGGGTTAAGCCACGCTTGCCGAGGTTGGTCTGTGGATGGGTGACCATTTACCATAGCGAGTTTCCTCCGTGCCTCGGAAAGCACGTAAAGCCGTTGGTCCCGGCTGTCATTTGTAGATCTTTGACAGTCGTTACTGTTGGTCAGAAGCCAGAAAGTCTGACAACCAGTCTTACCAAGAGTATCGTATTACCCAGTTACTGGGTTGTGGAGGTCTGATAGGCAGTCGCTCCATGTAAAATACTGATATTCAGCTGCATCCGGTTCGACTGGAAGCCGACCCCAACATAGTTGGGAAAAGGCTAGGCAGATGATGATGTGATATGATCCTAGATATACAACGTGTAAAATAATTCCCCGTAAAAAAGAAAATGTTAATCAAGTAGTCTTATATGGTTGTTGTCATTCACCTCTCGGATGAAATTAGGTAAGAACGTAAATAATTTTCTGGGTAGTCTACTCTTTACTTTTATGTGTTCAGGGTTGCTTTTCAGTGATGTATATGTATATTTTATGACTTGTTCAAATTTTTTTTGGGTTTTTAATTTTTATTTTAAAATATTGCCAATAGACTCTTATCAAGGGAACTTTTAATCCCCTTTCGGCTTTAGGGGTATTTTTCTAACACGTTGTATAGTGTAATATCCCCCTAAGTACTAAGTTCGTCGTATCATGATCCTGAACAACGTTTGTTCTACAACTTTGACCAAATGTAAACAGGTTAGCCAAAACATTTTTTTTTCGTTTATTTAAAGCAGGAACCTAAAACTGGTAACCGTTATTCTATAGAAATAACGTTATTTCTATCGGTATTTCTTAAGTATGTTTATAGATTAAAGGTGATTAAAGCTGATTTGAAGTGTGTAAAATTTGCATATAATCTAGATTATACACAAATACAGGCGAAATCACAGAATAGCAAAAAGTACTAACGTACAGAATGATCAGAGGATCTATTTTTCATTTTATTAAAAAGCAGGGATCGCGCGCAAGCAAAATGTTCATATTTTTTAACTTTCATATTTTGATCATAGTTTCGAATTATGAAAAGTCGTAGAACAAACGTTGTTCAAGGTCATAATACCTACAAAGTTAGTGCTAATAGGTTTCAAGTATTTTTTTCAATTAGCCTATACAAGGTTAGTCGGAAAGAGGGTACTAATCCGAAGCCCACTTATAGTATCGCTGTGATAACTCATTGAAAGCTAGTGTTAAAATTTCAAAATTCGATTTTTTTTTTTTCCATAAGAAATGATTTTTATTTTAGTTTTTTCAAAAATTCTTCATCCTTCCTTTAGTTACAAATTCAGAAAATGGTGCTTCTAATTCATGACCCTAAATATGACCTAAAATGTAAACACAGCTGATCATAACTGGGAATAGATAGACTTTAGAGTTTTTTGAGATTTTTGAACAAATGTTTCTCTTAAACTATTGAGTTTTGGGAAAAGTTGTAGAACAAAAGTTATTCATTATTATGTGTACTTTAACACTCCTTCGGATTAGTACCCCCTTTCTGACTCACCTTGTATATTACCATCTCAGCTGCCTGTGGTTTCGTGTGGAGTGACGTTAACGTAATTTTGACGACACGTTTGGTGCAGTGGCTGAGCGATTACCTTCTGAGCTACGGGTCGTGGATTCAATACCCACACGGAACAAAAATTTGTGTGTGTGTTTGTGTGTGTGTGTGTGAAGTCCTCCATAGTCTCTTAGTTGTTGCCTTTAACGTTTCTTTTATTTTTCTTTTTAAAAAAATCTTTGCCCAACACTAGGATCACACCAGCACCCTTATCGTGTGTGCATTTATAGACACAAATCTCACATACAAAAACGCCTAGACCCGAAACAACTCTGTAGGCCACACAAATTTTTGTCTCTCTCTCTCTCTCTTGTGTCAGCACGAGCTGTACGAAAATAGCTCATGCTGTGGTGTAAAGATTAGCCAGTCAGCAAGGTTGGTAGCGAGGCTGACTGCCCAGGGTGCGCCGGACGTACTTAAGTATCGTCACTCGTGGAGGCTCTTTTCATGCACCCCAGTTACTCATTATTATCTGTACTTTAACACCCTTTCGGATCAGTACCCCCTTTTCGACTTACCTTGTATAAATGAAAAGAAAAGTCCTGACTGACTGACTGACTCATCAATGCCCAGCCCAATCCCTTGGACCTAGAAAGCTAAAATTTTGCACAGAGGTTCCCTTATAATGTAGAAAAGGAATAAGGAAGGATTTTTCGAAATTCAACCCCTAAGGGAATTAAATAGGGGATGAAAGTTTGTATGGAAAATCGTCATCCACGCGGGCGAAGCCGTGGGCAAAAGGTAGTCTACCATAAAAAACCAAGTTCTGCAATGAAAACTTACATTCTATGAAAATAAGGACCATTTTTGAGGTTTCAGTAGTCGAGGATCTCCGTTGACATGATTATTATAATTATTCCAGTCTCACAAACTAAAACAGGTTTATATATCATTTATTTTTAGTCTATAAAGACCGGATTTTATTTTATTTATTTTAATTATCCGTCTCTGACATTAAAAAGAATGCAATAAAATTGTAAAGGTGGTTGGAGGAAGTAGAACGAGATGCTCCTAGAAATGAGCTAACTTTATATTTATAAAACACTTGATAAACCTGTAAGACAGTATAAACAAATGGAAATATATACTAAAATATAAATGTAGGGTTCGTAGATAAAAAATGAAGGTTTTACTTGGAGAAACTACTGTATTTTGAGCACAAATTACACTCTTACATCTTTTATGTAAGCGAGGAACGTCGTCTAATTCATACATGCGCCATTCATCCCACTGTGTTTTTCCCCGTTCATTCGTACAATCTTCATTCGTTCTTCATTCAATTTGTTTGGATACGTTCACACAATCATCTTACATTAATTTCATATGTCATTCGGATACACACCCAATCCCACATAAATAAATCAAATAACTATTCAAATTATTTTTTGTTCACATTCATAATATAATCAATAAATCTATACTCACTGTCGTCCATTCTTACTTTTTCCCGTACTTACACACACTCAAAGGTGCGAACCAAACCAGACACTCACTCACTCCCGTATGCACACACATACATCACACTTCCACCACATGCACATTTACACACATACACTCATACACTCTCACACTTCCACACACAGACATACAAACACACATAACTCTTTACCATTATCACCTTCTTTTTGTAATTATAATTCATACATTTTATTTTTCTTTTCTTTTGTAATGGATAAGTCATTTATACCTATATGTGTTACCAAATGGCAATAACTTGGCTGTCAACTTTGTAGCGACACTCCTCCAAAATCTTGTTTTATTGAAAATCAAACCCATGGCTGAACGCTGACCCCTAAAATACAGGTCCAGGCCTAGTTTGGGGGTTAGGATCAGATTCGTGGCAATACATTCGTGTGCTATTTTATTAAGACTGACTGTAACATGTATTTTTAAGTGTCATTTTTTTTTTAATTAAAATAACTATTCAAATTATTGATGGATCTTCATCATCATTCAGCCGAAAGATGTCCACTGCTGGACAAACGCCTCCCCCAAGCTCCATGTTGGGGGGTTTGCCATAATCGCCACGCTTGGCAGGCGGGTTGGCGATCGCAGTAGGGTTGTTAAAGTACTTAGAGAACATGGGCAGCAGCGCTCTCTGAGTACTTTAACAACCGTACTGCGATTGCCAACCTTCCTGCCAAGCTTGGCGACTATGGCAAAACCTAAAATTAGAGGAAGCCAGCAGTGAACAACTTTCGGCTGAATGATGATCCATGAATCGGAAAACTAGTGTTATCAAGATTTAGTAGAAGTTATAAAACAATTGTCGAACCGATTCAAATATTTGTAAAACAAAAGTAGAAAAAGTTATAGCACTTCAAAGGCTGTCCCTCAATCCTTACTCATATGTACCTATATCTATACTTATATCTCCGTAAATCGATGCAAGTAGATGCTAAATCTAATATCAATATTTAGTAAAAATATAGTTAAGCACCTCCCCAAACATTCAGCAAGATCAACGAAAAAACAAAACTTTTATAGAAGTTTTGAACATTTCAATCCTTTTTGTATGAATTGCGTTTTGAAAAACCATTTTGACACATAGGCATTTTGGCAAAGTGGCTGTGTCAAATTTCATGCATCAAAATTTAGTAAAAGTTGTGTATTAATTTATAAAAACATTTTATTTTTTAAAAACCTCTCTTTAAAGTTATTACGCTAGAAACTATGTCCTTCAATCCTTATGCCTTCAAAAAAACATTTGCTCGTAGCTCAATAGGTACTTTATTAAATATGTTTGGTTATGTATGAATGTAAATTTTAGTAAAAACTTTCTACTAAAAGTTTATAAAGTTATTTCGCTAAAAAATCGTTATTAATCAAAATATTAACTTATCAATATTCCTGGAGCTAAAGACGTATAGGGTGACCCTAAATTAATTATAAGGACTTTTTAGAGTATTCATACTCATAAAATAATTAACATCATATACAATATTGATTAATTAGTCACGTAGGCAATTTCAAACAAACAGATTTCAAACTACTCCCAATAAATTGAATAAAAGAGAATGGGCAAAACTGTATATCTAATTACTCGACATATTCCGTAAATGCGAGATAGTTTCTTTTTTTACTAACCTGCATTGTCCTACTGCTGGGCAAACGCCTCTTAGTATAATTATAATAATATCACCAGCTTTCCATGCGGTAACCTATAGGAGGTCCACCCTTCTACTGCATGGATATGCAGACTCCAATAATCGGCAATTGATAACATAGCCATTGAACTAGTCAACCCGTCAATGAGCCCTAGCTTCATAAAGGTAGAGGATTCACTCTGCAATTACTAGTAGTCCTCTACGCAGGCATCCGGTGTTCCCTGACTATGAAAGTTACCGTTACATCGAGTAATTTGAAAAATGTACTTACATAAGCATAATATCAATTTAAATTGGACCACGTTTAGAACTTTGATATTATTTTAATCCATTTTCTGAGCAAGCACTTGGTGTGGTGACAATTTATGGGATAAGCTACACCTTTGTTTTATGGATGGGAAATCATCATATGACTCCTTCCGCTCTGGGCGGAGCGGAAGGAGTGTCAGTCTCTTACTGACTAAAACCCATCCGTGTTCCTCCTAATGTCCTTTGCGTTTCAGGGCCGCGGTAACTCTTTCGAACAAATTCCGCAACCCTGGCAGGCACTGGCCCTAGCGGGCCTCGTCTACTAAGACGAGGCGCGCGTGGAACACAACGCGCCGTCGACCCGGGCCTGGTTTTGATCGGACGGCGAGCCACCCAACGCTCGCCGTCTGCATGCCCGCGCCTGCGGTTGCCGGGAATCGCCCTGCGACTCCCAACGCCTTGGGCGTCTCCTTCTGTTGCGGCGACTGAGGCGTGAGGTTTGCCTCTCCCTCACGCGTTCCGCCACCTCCTTTGCTAGCATTACTGCTTCGCAGAAGGTGACTCCTTCCCATGCCCCCTCGCCCCGGACCATGGATTGAACCAGGACCGGACGCAAGGGGTCGCCGCCGCCGGTCGCCTCTACGAGGACACGGCGGTGTTGCGCCCAAGCAGGGCAGACCTCCACCGTATGCTCCACCGTATCCTCCGGGCGATCCTCACAGTGATAACACCCGGGCGTGTCCTCCCGCCGAATCCGAAACAGCTCCCGAAACAAGGATATGCTACACCTAACAGTGCACTGCGATATAGCGATTACTATAAAATATTTAAGTATTTCTGTACATAAACGATCAAATATTTTACAAATATTGACCTCACTTTACTGTTTCAGGAGTGCACTTGGTATTTTGTGAAAGTGCTATTGAATATGATAGTCAATACAAATGCCACGTTTTCATAAATTAACAATTATATTGCTGTGATCACATTAAAAATAAATTACGCCAAAGCAACATTACACAGAGCAACCTAAATACATACATTCAGTTAACTGCGGTCTTCTAAATATTCAACTAAAAAGTGACGATGATAAGAGATCAGACGGCATGTTATTGGTACCATGGAAGATGGGTAGGCCTCTGGTATGGGACGCAACGTGCGTCGATACCCTTGAGCCATCCCATCTTTCTAGCTCGGCAGGCTGTGCTGGCGCTGCTGCTGCAGCTGCGGAGGCCCTCAAGCGGCGAAAATATAATAACAATTATATTTTCGAGCCGTTTGGGGTTGAAAAACTCGGGTCGTGGGGTCCGAGTGCCCAACTTCTATATAAACAGGTTGCAAGGCGGCTGGTCGACACTTCCTGTGACCCGAAGGCTGGTCTCTACTTTGGCCAAAGGATTAAAAGGCCACGTTGCCACGTTACAACGTGGCAATTCTGCCAGCCTTCTGAGCACGTTACCAGTAGACAGCGATGCGGAGGAATATTTTGATGCCCTATTTTAGTTTGTAGTTTTGTTAGGATATATTTTTCGTTATTTGTAGGTATATACTTTTATTTGTGAGTATGTAAATAACCTGAATATTGTTTCTGTAAATATTGCTAACTTTTTAGTACTAAAAAGAAAAAATAAATTAAATATTAAAATTGGCATACGAGGTTGTACAGGTGGGATGTTCATTCAGCAGTCATTGTGCCAATGGCTTAATAGCTAAAAGCCTCGACCAACAACTGACTAGGCTCTCATTTGGTGGCTGAATCAAGGGTCTGATACGGAAAGCGGTAGGTATTTCTGGACATAGCGCGTACTGTTAGGAAGTTCCTCTCTTTCAGGCCCTGACCGCTGGTAGCTTGGATCCTGATTTCGATAGCGGTAGGCTACTATACTTTAATATTTTTAAATATTTTATATAGAAATATTTAAAATGTAATTTTATACGTATACCTATTAAGATGAATAAATGGAATTAATAGTTTAAAATATGGATAATGTTTAAAATCCTTGTTTTCACCACTACTCGGCGACACTTGAAATGAACATTTTTAGTGAACGACTGGAAATTAAATGATGGTGTTACATATTTTTGGAATCTACTTACCAACTTCTAGACAAAGATTATACACATAATCTGTTTTTTTAATAATTATTTTCATGTATCGTTTAATTCATGCACATTTTTATTTGCATGAATTAAAACCATACTTACCTACTAAATTAATTAACCATTAATTTCTTGTTGCTACTCCATTGAGCTATTATTACCCGTGGTCCCAGTGGGTCGACCCATTAACGGGTCCACGGGTAATTTTATTTACCCGTAGACCCATGACACTAGAGATTACATTCGAAGAAATGTAAATATCGATAATAAAGCTAAGAGCTACGAACAAACTATGCTATTAGGTCAAAAGAGTTGCAAAGAATATAAATCTTGTTTTCCTATTTTTGTTGTTCGAGGTCTTTGTGAATATGTTTATTATCATTATTTTTTTAATGTAATAAAAAGTACTAGGCTGTCATGAAATCAAGAGGGTAGTATTTAGTCTAACTAAAAAAGAATTGTCAGAATTAAGTAAGCCTAAATAATACTGCTAGACTAAATACTACCCTCTTGATTTCATGACAGCCTAGTACTACACCCCTAGTAGTACACCCCTTGTGTTAAGGGGATTGGATATAACTTCTATTGCCGGAAGAAAACGGCGTCTGCCTTTCAACATTTAAAGGTGTTGGCAGACGGTGACTCGCCAGCTCACTAGCTGGGCCCCCTGAAAAGCCACCAGTACATAGGCGAAGGGGACAACAAACGTGTGAGTGGCTAGGGGTGTAGAGAGGTGTGGCCCCGGTTTCGCCGTCGCGGGTCTAAAAGACCCGGAGTGGGTTTCCCCGCTGTTACGCCATTAGACACTTCCACCCCTGAGCATATAGCTCTGGCGGCCCCCCTCTGGCCGGCCGATAAAGGCAAACCAGAGTTGAGAGACCTGCGGGCACTCTTGGGATTCCACCCCAGCCAGCCAATAAAGGCAAACTGGAGACGAGGCCCTGACCGACTCTCTAAGGCAATAAGGTACGCAGTGTCGCCACTCACCAACAGCTCGCCACAAGCTGCCCTGCGGTTTGTAAGCTTTTCAGTAGACCTCATGCTACATTTTTTATTGTATGATGGGGTTGTAGAAAGCTGGAGTAAGGATTGAGGGACACCCTTTGAAGTACTATAACTTTTTTTTACTTTTGTTTTACTAATTTTATATCGGTTCTACAATTGTTTTACAACTTCTACTAAATCTTGATAACACTAAGTAGTTTTTCGATTCATGATTATGGCCCTCAATCCTTACATAAAAAATCCTCCACAAGTGACAGTAAGTAACTTAAGTACGTTCGGTGCACCCTTGACAGTCAATTCCGTTACCAACCTCGTTAACTGGCTAATCTTTTAACTAGAGAGAGAGAGAGAGATCACTGCCCCATCATCATAATGTTAAATAAGAATTATGGAGGTCACAGAACTACAACCCTGCTAACTGCTTGTTATCACCTGAAGGTCCTGATCCGAAACAAATCAGAGTTTATCATTAGTCCAGCGAACCTCTAAGAGAAAGACGACAAAAACGTTCAGTTGCATCTCTCTCAAGAAAATATTTAATAGAATCTCTTCGTAATCCGTGAACCCCACCCAGATACTTACAAACGTTGCCAAAAACATTATTTTCATAGGACGTGTATGCCGTGCATAATAATGCATGTTCTGGATGGAATGCTGCTCATAATATACAAATATGTCAACCTCAATGTACAACTTCATTCATATATAAAATCGTGTTTAACTTATTAGTGCTAGTCAAACTGAAACTGGCACGCATTAAGAGTACTTTTAACACCAGTTAAAAGTATTCTTAAAGCGTGCCAGTTTACAAATAATTGAAATTGTGTGACCATCCTGGGCTATTTCATTCAAGAAGCTATGTTGTTATTGCAACCACAGCGATGCAACGTCACAGGTACAAGAGGAATGGCTGTACCTACTTATGTGCATAACCTTCCTTTTTGGATAAAGTCTATGTCTCACGGTGGACTGCGCAAAGCAGAGTAGAAACCTAATCCTATATTTTTCTTTTAAGTATTATAAATCTTTTCAAACCAAACAAGTCGTAAAACTCGTCCTATTACTACTGCATGACTTATTTTAGCAAAATAAAATCCATACGATTCCGGGTATGCACTTTGAGGTTATTTTATTTCCACATAGACCGGATAAGCTCTTTACGATATGATCCATACTGCCAATAAGATTACCGTATCTATATTTTACCTTCTAAAAATACCCGGTAAATGTTTTACGCGAATCCCGCCCACTGAACAAAGAGTCCCGTTGTCTGTTCATCGTTCAGAATTTTTCATAAAGAGAGCTCATTAAATTTGCACAGATCATTTATCAACCAGCCTCAGACCTAATTAAGGGTAAGGGAAATAGTGAGATTCGTCTTTTTTGCAGCGTATCCCTTGGTGGAAGAACAAAGGCTATGCTTCAATGATTTTATTGACTTTTAACGGAAATAAAATTGATGTTCGATGCGTAGACAAGTTTCGAAGCATCATCATAAAATTGAACTCATTTTATTTCAAGGACTCTGCTAATGCTATGATAACGGAAGTTGTTTTTGTTTATTTTTTCATCGCGTCTTTACTGAAATTCGAATTTTATTACAGAAAAATATACCTCACTTGTTTCTTAAAGCGAGCTTAGGTTGAAAGAGAAGAAATGGTATGTCTACACCCGTGCGCTTTCAACGTTCAATTCCTCTTGCGTCAAGCGCATGCAATATTGATTGCCATAATAAGACTCGAACTAGTATAGTATGCGCTATTGCATGCGCTATGGCGCTTCAGGCATTCGTCAGACGAAAGCGCAACATGAACATGAAAGCGCACTGGTATAGACATACCAAAAGATAATTATTATAATATCAAAGATCTTAGAGGGAGGTACCTACATACAGTTGGGTTTAAAAAATATCTAAAATTTGCATGTCGTCATTCAAGTAACGATTTCCAAACCTCCTCTTATCCTTAATCCTAAATTTTATAAACTGAAACTCAGAAGAGGACAGTTTACCTCTTGTACAAACAAAAATGTTCATTTCAATTTCAATTTATTTCGACGATGCCTCACCAAAAATTCGAACCGCTTTTCAAACGCACATCAAAGAGACGGCGGAATTTCTGACAAAAGCAAATACTAACGACACTCCGTCTGTATATATATTTGAGATATTTGCATATCAACATACTACCGAAAGGTTTAATTGGTACACAGTCCTTACCAGGGATAGGATGTCGTCCTTTGTCACTATAACGTCTTAGTATGTAAATCTAAAACATTCTAAATGCTACATAATAGACCTAATCCGTTCCATATTCCTTACTTAGCTTCTATATTTGTATACCACTCCTTAGTAGGCAGTATCTAATTACTGAGGATCGTGGCTCGTAATGGCTTTAATGAGTTGTCTTCATCTATCTCGGCGGGTAGCCTAACGCTAATTCAATGCCATGTATATTTAGATAACAACCTAAAATTACTAAAGCAAATTAAACAAAATTTTCGTCATCTTTCCATTTTCCCAGCTAGAGTTAATTATCGTTTTTCAGAAAAGCACTATTATTTGTGCACAAAATACCGAGCGCAATTAAAGTGTTTGCATTACACCTACCACAACAAAAGCTTATTAAAACGCTTCACAGATTACACTTTACACATTAAATTACTGAGTGAATCGACTCATGCGGGTTGAAACAGTGTATACGCACCTTAAATTCGCTCCAGCGATCCGAATCCGGTTTTTTGTTTTCGAGAAAATAAATTCCGTATATATATCGTTGGGGCCAACAACAGACTTTTCTTTGCGGTTATTAGTGCAAGCAAGATGGTCCTCGGTCGTGTGCAGTTCGCCTTTTGTGTTTTCGTTGTGTTTCAAACTTTATCGTATAGTGATGGTCAGTTTGAGAAAAAGAATTATGAAGAGAGTGAGTATATTTTGGCATTGTTGTGAAATTTTGTGCCGAAAATGTTATTTTGAAGTGTTACTACAACAGAGCTTGGAGTTATAGATGGTATAATAGAACCAAATAGTAGTGTAATAAACAATGATTGTGGTCGATTTACTATCTCAATAGAGTTTCGTGAAGCTCTTTACTGAAGGGTATTCTCCTTTGAATTTGATACTGCCTAGTCTCTATAAGGACTATCATTAATTAATCCTTAGCACTTGTATCTACATCATTAACTGTGACACTGGTTTTGGCTTTATACGAATTGAACCCGATTTCTAAATGTAAGAGATTTGAAACTAGCCTTAAAGTAACTTAACTCCGTGAGCTTTCAGTTCGTTTTATTTCGCTTAAGAGGTTAGCAAAGAAAACCGTTTAAACAAATAAAAAGACAAGTCGTATATTACAAGCATTGCTGGGGTTTAAAATTTCAAACAATAAACGCTTTCATTTTGTTTAAACCGTTCAGAGGGGTAGACAAGGAAAATTTCAACAATTTGGTACAAAGCTTCTATTCTTGACCTAAATAGTAAATTCGTCTCGGCTTGTTCCCATTTATTTTTATTACGAATGTATCTAGTAATAAGTAATTTATGTAAATATTAGCCATATACCTAAAAACGAAACACATAAAAGAAATGAATCTTTATTTTGGCTTGGTTTTATTCTTGTATAAGATCTAGTTGGAGGTCATTGGGATTTAGAACTGCAAGGCCAGACAGATTATTACAGTAAGCAATAAATTTTGTAATAAATCATAGGATTTATTAGATTATTGGCCTTGACTTCGCGCTTCATCATGTCTCTAAAAGGAGCACTTAACAAGATATTATCTAAATTCAATTTAGCGTCACTAGGAAAAGTGGGTCCTCAGGTCCTCACTCTCTTTGAAAAGGTCGTCACTCAACTAAACTTTAACCTACCCTATTATTTTAACCCTTTTCCTTCTACCTCATTTAATTCCCAAATTAGGTGAGTAGTAACTCACTTTGTGCTTCTGGTATTTCATAGTTTGTAGGATTAGCTTTGAAAGTGTTGCAAATAGGCACTGTACTAATATAACACTACTAAGTACTGCACACGGTGCTTGTTAAGTATTTTAATTTAGGTAAACTGTTACACCTTTTGGTATTATAGTCTGTAGTGTGTTGATTTCCATACTAAATAAATTGATTTTGTTCTTTTTCTAGTGTGTTGATTTTCATGCTGAATAAATTGATTTTTTTCTTCTTCTAATATATTGATAGAATAACTAAGAACGTTTAAGCCCAATGTCATTCCACAAACCGCAAAAAGGTTGTTGAATATTATTAACTGGCTGCATCCAATTTAAGGCATAAAGCCACCGAATTCCGAAAAACGCTTTATTATACCTTAGTTCCAGAATTCAGATAATTTATGTAAACAAAGAAATGTCATTGTCAAAGTGACAGGTTAGTGGTACAAAACATTTTATCATTAAATGTTTACTAGAGTGCGCGCAAGATAACTCTGCGCGCGACTGAGGGCGTCCTCAACGTTGCAATCATCGCAAAAGTTCAAATTACCGCTTTTTAAGCTTATCTTTTTTATCGCTAAACATATTTTTCCCGTTAAAAATTCCTACAATCAGGTAGTTCTACTATCAAAATTAATAAAACGGCACACACTTTGGTGGACCATGATTAGTTCCGATTTCGGCCGCGCGCAGACTTATCTTGCGCGCACTCTAAGTAATCATTTAAAGTCAAGTTAATTTTAAGAACAATGCAAACAAAATACCGTAGCCAAACAATGTCTTGTGTAGTGTGTCGGAGACGCGCCATATAATCACTTTAATCAGTCCTTATACGCATTCATCACCATAAGTTTTTCTGTGGCACTCATAGATGTTCGAGGCCGCTTTTTAACAGGCGACAAAAAGTCGGGGGCGGCTGCCTTCGACGGCCCCGGCTGAGGCTCCATTTGTCAAATAACAAATAAAACTTAACAAACGAACTCAACAAAACAAGGAAATATAACAAACACCAACAAGATGAAAAACTTAACACGATGATACTATAGCACAATAACAAAATTAACAAACACGCAGCGAAAACGGGAAAAGAAAACGAATGTATTGTTAAGTCGCTAAGACAAACAATAAACAACTTTGACATTTTGTTAAACGAAATTTGAAAATGTTTTGTACTCCTACAGTGTTACCAGTATCGTAAAATACTTTATACCAGAAAATCTCCTTTTTTTAATAACTTTGTTGAAAACTGAAAATTTATAAAAGTAATTACGGTATGATATTCTTTAAATTTTTATTTCTAAAATCAGTACATAAAAGAGAATCTAACCCTTTTTCCGGCATTTTCAGTGAATTACCATTAATAAAATATTTTTTTGATCTGTTATCCCCTTTGTTTACATAAATTATCTGAGATAGGAATTTAGGGTATAGGTACATTCAGTTGAAGCCAATCTTGTTATTGTTGTTCGACAGTTTGTAATCTCACTTTATATTGAGTTCACAAACTATTACCAAATAATTGAAGTTTGAGAACTTGTTTATTACTTAGCCTGTGTCGTCCCTCTCCAGGGCAATCACCTTCCCTTCAGACTCGGACAGACATCGTCGCTATCAGTTCAAAAGGACGTATGACAAAACAGTAAGTTTTCAGGAGACACAAAAAACTTTATTTTTTTAAATTTGGATTCAAAGGTTTATATTCAGTGACAAGCTTGTTTAATTTAAAGCTTGTCACTGAATATAATCCTTTGAATCCAAATTTTAAAAAATAAACAGTTTTTTGCGTCTCCTGAAAACCTACTGTTTTGTCATACGTCCTTTTGAACTGACAGCGACGACATTGCCCTGCTTTCATTACTTTAGTCTTTTCGGGCTTTTGATTTTGGAGCTAATCTTTTCAGCCCCCAGATTCAGAATGTTTGGATAATTCAGTTGTTTATTGGTGCTGATTCTCTTGTTCACCAACTAAACTAAAATTAGAGAATTGCTATCTTTTACCAACAAGCATCGCGAGAAAATGACGGTGATAGATAAGAACTAAGTTAGAGATGTCAAACTAATTTACGCCTTAGGCCTGAATTACACAGAAACGGCATCAGGCGCAGGCACGGCGCAGGGGGTCTACTCCCTATGCACGAAGTCCGCGGTTTCGGACTTAGTTACGAGCGTTTCCTACTCCCTATCACCTACGGACAACGATTATTTCGGGGCCCGAACTAAGAATGAATGAGAACACGATTTGAAAGTTGTCCATACTACCGATGTGTTTTTGCCCGTCCGAAAAGTTTAACTTGGCACTTGTTTTGTTCACTCCTACGTTTCGGGCTACTTTCGGACGGACGACCAACTTCGTTGACGGACTTAGGGAGTAGGCCCCCAGGCGCGTCACTTTCATACATTTTTCGTGCTGCTTCAATTTTTTTTCGCACAAAATGTATGAAAGCGACGCGCCTGCGCCTGATGCCGTTTCTGTGTAATTCACGCTTTAGACTTCACCGTGTTTTTAGTCGACACGTTTTGAGATGTCGTCTTTTGTGTAGAAATTTTAGTTCAACTAAATTTGACAGCTCTTATTTACGTTAGTCTCTTTCTTATTCTATCAGAGTGAAAAAGATGGCAATAGCCTAATTTAAGTTTAGTTTGTGCATAACAAAATCGTCACCATTATCTTATCTTGTCCACGGTTCTCTTAACGAGAGAAAGCGAGATAACAAACCGAATCGTTCGACAGCTGATTTATCGAAAAGTTCTGAATCAGGGGGTTGTACCTAGTAGTCTCTTAAAGGGGGCTAATTTGAGGCTAAAAGTTCGCCAGGTATTACCACTTTCGACGGAGGAGAAAAATTACAGAACCAGTTTTAAAACTGATACTAAGACTGTGAAACAGTTTGAAATAAAATTATTTATTGAATTGTTATTACGATGACGGTAAATCACAATCTTCGAATTAGACAGTTTTTTTTTTGTTTTTAACCAGGGTCCAAAGTGGGACCTCTAGTGTTGATATTTGGTGTTCGAAAATTTCTACAACCCTTGACTAAAATGTTGTAGGTCCGTACGAAATTTCAATATGTTGTGTGTTGACAGAAATTGTGCTTTTTTTCTGAAGTGCTGTTCACTTTCGCGGGGGGAATCGCCTTAAATCGCTGGGCCATCGCAGCTTCAGCCGCAAGGCTTTCAAAGCAAACATAAGTAATATTAAGCCTCTATTGCTTGGCTTTTTCCCACTTCTTAGCTTATGAGCTAGTCAGTTCTTTCCATAGGCGATACACTCGTTCTGTTACATGGACGTGGACCCACAGTGGTGGCTTTCTCTGGGGTTTTTTTTATTTTATTTTTTGGTAACTTTATCATAGCTCTTCTCACGTTCATGTTTTTAAAGTTTCAAAGGGTTTAACGCCGATTGTGCACTTCTCAAAATGAGCATTTCTTAAAATGAGCACTTCTTAAAATGAGCACTTCTTAAAATGAGCATTTCTTAAAATGAGCACTTCTTAAAATGAGCACTTGTATAATGAGCATTTTTTTAAATGAGCATTTCTTAAAATGAGCACTTCTTAAAAGAAGTTGAAGTTGAATTTGAGTCTCATTTTGAAGTTTGTAGTTAGGGACAAGCAAAATGGTCTCCAAAAAAAATCTTCTGCGTCAAACGGTCAGACCGTATAAGAATATCTTTGCAAAAACGAAGCAATAATGCACACTATATTAAGACATTTGTCCCTGACATGCAAATGGAGTAGATTAGATACATATCGGGTGTAAAAAGACCCTTAACGATAACAAAAACCAATTCTACCCATCATTGGGATCATTTTTTTCTTCTAGACCATACCTGGGAAATCATTGGTTTTGGAGATATTGAAGGTCAAAGTACACATATTTTTTAGTTTTTTCCAAAAACGTATTCTAAGTGATAATATTAAACTTTCTTCGATACTAACATTCTCAAAATTTTCAATTTTTCCTAACAAATTACGCATTTGAAGTTACAAAAACGCAATGAATAGGTATCAAACGCACACGACCGCCTTGGCTCAGCTGTGTAGCCGCTACACGACACACACAGACATAGACGGTTACGTGCATTACATTGCGCGCTACAAAAACAGCGTTTTATGCCTAAAAATAAAAGTCGTTTCCCAGCAATTATTTTTGGTCAATGTGATGTAGTTTGATGTACAGAGTGCGTAGATTTCGGCTATGTTATGGGTCTTTTTACACCCTGTATACAAGGTTAGTCAGAAAGGGGGTACTAATCCGAAAGGGGGTTAAAGTACCGATGATAATGAATAACTTTTGTTCTACAACTTTTTCCAATAGTGAATAGTTTAAGAGAAATAGGTGATCAAAGATCTCAAAAAAAAAACTCTAAAATCTATCTATCCCCAGTTATGATCAGCTGTGTTTACATTTTAGGTCATATTTGGGGTCATGAATTAGAAGCACCATTTTCTGAATTTGTAACAAAAGCAAGGATGAAGAACTTTTGAAAAAACTAAAATAAAAATCATTTTGCGTCGAAAAAAAAATATCGAATTTTGAAATTTTAACACTTACTTTCAGACAGTCATCAGTGATACTTTAAGTGGCCTACGGATTAGTACCCCCTTTCCGACTAACCTTGTATACGCAGCATTTTCTTTCAAGCCACACCTTTTAAAATAAATAAACCTTTTATTTATAAGTATTATAAATATAATACCTAATCTAACATGTGACTGCTGCAATGCATAATGCCACTCGAACCGTAGAAGAAATAAATGTAAAGATGTTTATCTTTTCTTTACAACTAAGTAAAATAAGAAACTGTAACGGTGTTAACCCTCAATGACCTCATTCAGTCAAGTTTTATGAGTAGCGTTAACATACAGACGACTTTTCTTTTTTTACATTTATTTTAAAAGCTGTTTTATAAAGTACCAACTTGTGCTCTTTAATGCCATATTAACGTTACGATACGAATACCCATAGTGTATCAAGTTATTAGTTCTCAAAGGCCTAGTCAATTACGCAAGTGACCAAGGGATTATGTCAGGATAGGCAGTACCGTCTTCTTGTCTGCGAATAGCATCAAATTGCAATCACCAATCCGTTTGTCATACGTGGTGATTACAGCTGCAGTACTATGTTCGTTCCATGTAGAAGCTGGCATTGCAAGACCCATGTTCAGCAATTGACCTTTACGGGTTGATGAGAGCGATAGAGTTTCAGTATTAATATTTATAGAACCTTATTTTTACTTTATACGAAAACCGAGACACTCCAATAAGATTTTCATCAGAACTGCCTGAATATGTGTTTTTTTTAGTAAATCTCCAAGATTCACCTTAGTTTATGTCGCGTTAAGTTCCCTAAAAAAGTGTGAAATGCCTGAGATCTGCTATGCAGGGGTAGTTTAATACACGGAAACTGACCGAGAGGACCGTCTCAACTTCTCAAACCTCAAGGTGTCTATTCCCGTCAACTGTTATGGGTAGAAATCTACTGAAACAAAATTTTATGAAAAAAAAATGTGGTGTAAAAAATATGTCAATCGATTCTCCCAGTGATTCTGAACAAACTAGTTTCAGGTTAAGTATACTTATAGTAAAACTAAGCTTGTATAAATGTTTGGACTAGTAATATCATTTCTAAATGTTTCGTAGCGTAGCATACCGTCAGCGGCAGCTTCACACAATCCAGGCGCCCCGGGTGAAATATTTTTAGCGCCCTTTATTTCATAGTATTCGTTAGTATTCTGATGCGACTAACATGCAAAATTACTGTTTTTGTTTAAGTTTATTAGAATTTTAATAAACTCGCATGCTTTCTAGTAAAGTGATGTTCATTTTCAACCGATTAATTCGTGGTTAAGGCGCCTCCTACTAACTAAAGCGCAGCGTCCTTCTGGCCTTGGCGCCCCGGGCGACCGCCTGGGTTACGCCGGCACTGGGTAGCGTCTTCCTTTATCTATGCTTACTGCACAGTGAACACAAAAAAATTTTGTATTATAACTTTCGTGAGACACATTCATATTTATAATTATTTACGGTTTACTCACGTGCATTTTTCGGGATTGCCCGACTAGTTTCGGACCCAAACGGAGCCCTTAATCATGAGCTGAAAACGCGGCGAGGTCGCGAGTCGAACTACTGTTCGTCTCGCGACCTCGCCGCGTGTTCAGCTATATAATAATTATAAACACAAAAAATACCCAAAGTGTTTATGGCAATATGCCCTGAAATCTAAGATGGTTAATTGGAATACGGTAGTACGGGCGGACAGATTGTGGCTAAAAAGAAACCCACCTATAACGGTAACAGTACATTATGTAGGTAGCATTGAACGACCAATTATTTTTTATGAGCATTCATTAAAACAGGAAGTCACAACAAAGATCATCAAACTGTTCTTATGTTCGTTGATATTCAGCAAAGTAAAAGTAATTCGGTAGGATATTCAGACCTTGATCTTTTAATTATGTGAACCAGTTATCGACGGGACGATAAAAATCATCTGTTTTTAGGATACAATGTAAGTATCTACATTAGTAGGTAGGTACTAACATTTTGTCTTGTCATTTTGGTTGTCAAACTCTACAAGGTTAGTCAGAAAAGGGGTATAATACTAATCCGCGGCCTACTTAAAGTATCACTGATGACGGTTTTAAAGCAAGTGTTAAAATTTCAAAATTCGTTCATTTTATTTCCATGAAATATAATTTTTATTTTAGTTTTTTCAAAAATTCTTCATCTCTGCTTTAGTTACAAATTCAGAAAATGGAGCTTAAAATTCATGACCCCAAATATGACCTAAAATGTAAACACAGCTGATGATAGCTGAGGATAGATAGATTTTAGCATATTTTTAATGTAATTTTTGAACAGCTATATCTCATAAACTATCGATTTAGGAAACTGGTAAAACAAAAGTTACTCATTATTATGGGTACTTTAACACCATTTCGTATTAGTACCTCCTTTCTGACTAACCTTGTATATTCGTGAAAACAAAAACAGTTGATTTTTTTTCACGAATTCCGAGTTCTTCCCATTGTAAAAGTTGTACAGAATGATGAGCAGTGTTCATAGTTTTCGGATATAAAGTGACTACACCAGTCATGCTGTACTGTCGGGATTATACGCAAAATAAGTAGGTAGTCGGAAGTAGCAGTTTGCTTTTGGTTTCCCCAATCTTTCCAGTTGTCATAATTTAATAGGATTATAATGCCAGAGATAATTCACCACTGCTCTCTTAAAATTCTGCTTTGCAATGCTATGTATCTGTATGGCCAACTCAGCACGAAGCACGTAACGTGCTTTTTTCAAAGACAAAATTAACAATTCTTGGAATTCATTGTTAGAGCAAAACAGTCGACGATCGGTTGCCGTGTTGCTCTATTTGGAACATTAGATAGGTACCAGGGGCCTAATTCTCCTAAAATAAATCTTGATAAATCACAACCGAACCAAGGCCGAACCGTTCATTCAGACAGTTCTCAATTTGAAAAGCTATCAAATTGTTTGACACAAAAAACAAAATCAATCTTTTTGACGGTTTTCGAAAACAAAAACTGACTGACGGTTGTGGTTCGATTGCGTTCGGCAACAATTTATTTTAGGAGAATTGGGCCCCAGTATGGAAAAAAAAAAACAATTGCTTGGGAGCCATAAAAGTAATAATTTGGTGCAAGTTAATGTGAATAGATTCACTATATAACAGACAACAGTTCTGATGATTTTTGGGTCGTAAAATTTTATGAATATCATTTCGACCAAATTAACTGTTCCTTCAATAATCATAAATGAAATTACCTCTACAGTTTTACTGCTATTATCATAATACCTTAATATTTTTTTTTATGTTATCTACATACAACAAAAAATTTGTAGCAATGATCGTGGAATTGAAACTTTAAAAAGGCGGTAAGAATGTACGCCAGTAAAACTAAATAAAAAAATCTACAATACTGGTTTCAAATTCTCATTTCCTGTCCATTTGTCTTTAACGCGAAATTACATAAAAAAAAAATTAAACCCGTTAATGATGTGAGAAAATGGAGATAACAACCAGATATTTTTTTATGTAAGGACATTAACACCAGATTAATCACTTGATACGGAGGATGTTGACACCGATGTAGGCACTTATCACCGAGGTAACTAACCGAGGTTTTTTGCTGAATGTTAAGGTTACGGTATAACGGGCTGGTGTCCGCAACTTCACGTCTAAGCTCGTATTTTGCGTGATGGGTGGTAAGTATAGTTACTCGATCCACCCTAACTCCTCGAAAAAGGCCAGCACACCCTTGATGTTGCTGGTGATCTCTCGGAGCCTGGGTTTCCGAAGTACTTTGCCCTGTAGGTATGTGGCGACCTCAGGGCAGTTTAGTAGCACGTGGGCTACCGTCTCGTTCTCCTCCATGCATGCTCTGCACAGTGGGCTGTCTGTAACTCCAGTGACAAAGAGGTGTTTGTTAAATGAACCATGGCCAGTGATGGCTGCTGTGTCTGTACGCAGTTGTTGCTTTGATAGCTGGAGGGCTTGTTTAGTGAGACGACCGTCAATGGCGGGAAGCGCCTCCTTGGCCTGCCTGCACTCGCCATGTTTGCTGAATGTTAACAGTGAGAATCCGGTCGTCCTTTCCGCTGACAGCTATGAGTTCGCGTACCTATCGTAATCTAGAAAAGCGCTGGTATTCAATTGTTCTGCCTAGCCTTTTTCTAACTATGTTGGGGTGAGCTTCCAGTCTTAGTGCGTACACACGTAGAAAGCGGGTTCCCGGCGCCGATCTGTCAGCGCTTGTCGGTGCTGGTCCGCGCAGTTAGTCTGCGCAGTTAAGCTCAAGAAGCAAGCAAGCTCCGAACTGCGCCGACAAGTTCCAACCTGCTCCGATCAGCGCTGGTAGGCCGTCATTTGTTGCTGTATTTGCAAGGGAATAAGGCGTATTTTTGTTGAAAAATGCCAGCCCCTGCTTCTACCCGCTTCCTTTACGCAGCGGTTACCTGTACGGACCAGTACCGATAAGCGCTGGTAGGTCGGCGCTGGTTACCTGCTTCCTTTATGTATACGCTCTTACCAGATGCGTCTGAATACAAGTATTTTACACGGAGCGACTGCCATCAGACCTTCGCAACCCAGTTACTGGGCAATGCCGATATCCTAAGGTTGGGCCGGTTGTCAGACTTTCAGGGCTTCTGAGTACACGTAACGACTGTCATATATTCGAATGACACCCGGGACCGACGGCTTAACATGCTCTCCGAGGCACGGAGGGGTCTCGATGTGTAACGAACGGTCTCCCATCCACGGACTGACCGCGGCAAGCGCAGCTTAACCTTGCAAATTGTATGATCCGCGCGGTTGTTAACTAGCCACAAGCCCCTCCTGAGCCCCTGGTATTCAACAACATTAATTTCCAAAATTATTTGTGAGTAAACAGTTGTTTAACCAGATAATTAATAAATGTTTTTAAACTTTCGCGATTTCTACACGTTATAAAAATACAGATACGGATCTAATCGCGTAGAAACTTTAAAAGGCACTAAATACCTTTTTATCCCGACGTTTCGGCCGAATTGCACCGGCCGTGGTCACGGGTAGACTGAAGTGGCGGAGCAGTTGTCATTTTCGTGAAGCAAGGGTATTTTCATCTACCCTCACTCGATCTTATTATTTTTTTAATTAAGTTATCGTCTATATCACACTGACAATTAATGTTAGTAAACACTAACCTTAGTCAATAAACCAGTGTCAATTAGCCTCCTAATTTGGAATGCCTAGTACAGTTGCCTATTTGGAGGTAATAATAATAATAATTACGTTTTGTATAAATCAATTAACCCGTCCAGAATTAATTGGGTAAGCAGGTATATCAATTAGATTGCAACATACCATGATTTAATTGCTTTATAGGTAGGTAGTAGGTAGGTAATAGGTAATAGGTAGGTAGTAAGTATTCCATGATGACTTGAGGAGGCTCGTGTTCGGTTATCCGAACTGATAATAATTATACCAAGATAGTTGGACCAGATAGAATATAATTAATATAATGATTATACAAGATAGTTCCCGATGCCGGTGGCCTATTATTTTTGATATTTTTAAATGTTATTTTTTTATTGAGAAATATTTTAAAATTTAATTTATTTGTTTATTTGATCTTCTTCTCTCGTGTCAGCACGAGCTATACGAAAATAGCTCATGCTGTGGTGAAAAAATTGGCCACTCAGCAAGGTTGGTAGCGGGGCTGACTGACCAGGGTGCGCCGGACGTAGGTACTTCAATATCGTCACTCGTGGAGGCTCTTTCCATTCACCCCGTGTATTTGATGAATAAAGGAGATAATAATACCAAGATAAGAACATGTGCAATTGCACATAATTATGTAAAGGCCCTTTTTTAATCCCGGAAACTAAAGTGACAGGCATAATGAAATTTTTTACATTTCGTGGATTAAAAAACCGGCCAAGTGCGAGTCGGATTCGCGCACGAAGCACGAAGGGTTCCGTACCATTATCTATAAAAACGGCAAAAAAATCAGGTTTGTTATATGGGAGCCCCCTTAAATTTTTTTTTTCTCCTTTTTAGTATTTAATTTTGTTGTTATGGCGGCAACAGAAATACATCATCTGTGAAAATTTCAACTGTCTAACCATCACGGTTCATGAGTTACAGCCTGGTAACAAACGGACGGACGGACAGCGGAGTCTTTAGGGTCCCGTTTTACCCCTGGGTACGGAACCCTAAAAACGGACTTTAAGTACACACGATCGTACTACCACAGTGTACCTACTTACTACATACAGTGGGTCAACGCCCATACATTTGACAGGTCCTATGAAATGTCAAAATTATGTAGGGGCGGAGGTTATGTCCCAAGTATGCAGTATGGCTACTCGGGACATAACCTCCGCTCCTTCACCCCGCAACCCCCCGCACGATTGCTCTGCGACAATGTTCTACGTTGACCGACTGTAAGGAGTAAGATATAGGTAGACTGTGGTATTACTATGGGCATGTAGGTATTTACTTTAAATAATTTTAAACAAAATCCCTGTATATGTAAATCTTGGCCCCTGAGCAAGTATGTGCCTAAAACCCTTTTTTGCATTTTTTCTTTCGCCTAAACAATGTGCATATTTCGGGTTGACCCTTTTAAAGGGGACAGTATATTAGATTTTTTCATTTCCACGTACTTTTTAGGGTACCTTCCAACAAAGTTTACAAAAGGTTATAGGAAAGGCCGAAAGGACTAAGGGTATTGGAGAAAATAAATGTGGAACATAAAATTTTGTGGTTCTATCGACACCTGGCGTCATATTGAACTTTGATTTTGTTTCAGACGAAGGTATAGTTAGAAAAGTTTAGGAAATGTAATAATAGTTTTTTTCTGTGTGTGTTTCTATGTATAATTATAGTTTTAGCAAGGAACTTTGATGGCTCAGAAGCAATTTAAAAGAGAAATTTGAATGTGTTGTCTGTGGTATGAACGTAGAAACTGGCTTCAGTACCAAAACACCACAATCTTGAAAAACTTAAGGACCACTTTTTTTTTTTTTTAAACTTTGCCCCACACTAAGATTTCTCTTGTATCGTGGGTGCGTTTACAGACACAAATCTCACAAACAAACGCCCAGACCCGGAACAACCATCTGTAGGCCATACAAATTTTTGTTCCGTGTGGGAATCGAACCCACGACCTGTAGCGCAGAAGCCAATCGCTTAGCCACTGCACCAAACGTGTCGTCAAACTTGCTTAGGCCATGGCCACTGGTTACTTAAACAAAACCTCTCTCTAGTAGCATTTTTATTCTTGGCGTTTATTTGGGCCGCAACCTAGTTATGCAGCTAATAAACGCCACTAGGGAGCCTATTATGCCTTAAGTATAAAATTGAAATACCACCCTACAATTTTTTATGGGATTTTTATGCTATAAAAAACTTTAAGTTGTACCTACCTAGTTCAGATTTTGAACAAGAATGATATAAGTATTCTCAATTAGGCACTTATTAAGAATTGATCTAGAACTCCATCACCTAATTTCCAATACCTACCTACCTACTGAATACCTAAGTAAGTATCTACACCAGAACACTACGAAAATACATAAAAATACCTATTTACCTACCTAGTGGTGAAATTATGAAAACTAACAATATCCACTCAATAGTTTTCGTGATTTGCTGGATAACAAAAATAATTTTAAATAAAAACATTCGGTGCAGATACAACAGATGGCGTTCCCTTAAACCCGTTAATCTACATCATTGGTAGGTATATATAAAAAAAACAGCCTATTTTAGACCAAAATACTAGCGTAGATAGTTTAAATGCGATGTTGCCGTGTTTTCCAAATTGATAGACAAGTGCGTATGTAAGTACAGTAAGCGTTACTTTTATTTACGTATCAATTTTTTTTCTAATGTTTTTTTTGGTTGCTCTTTTTACGGTTCCATAACTAAACGGTAAAACGGGACCCTATTAAGACTCCGCTGTCCATCTGTCACCGGGCTGTATCTCATGAACCGTGATAGTTAGACAGTTGAAATTTTCACAGATGATGTATTTCTGTTACCGCTATAACAACAAATACTAAAAAACAGAATAGAATAAATATTTATGGGGGCTCCCATAAAGCAAACGTGATTTTTTTACTGTTTTTATAGATAATGGTACGGAACCCTTCGTGCGCGAGTCCGACTCGCACTTGGTCGGTTTTTTTTTATCTAGTGGACGCTATAGTATTGCTGATTAATGGGTAACGCCTTTCGTTAGTTAACATACTGTATAAATAAATACCTATATCTGTAATTATGTACGCATACGCACGGCTACATATCAAGCTATACATTTCCATTATAAGCTGATCTCGCATTGTACATGCTTTTCGTACAATGAGACTTATACTGGATATGTCTAGCTTGATTAGCCGTGTGTACTACCTATAACCTACCTTGTTCTTCTTTACAGTATCACCGCTCCCGTTTCCCGCTTGCAGAGCAGACAACATCGACTGCCTCCGCCGTAGCCTAAGAACTTTCTTTTTTCTAATGGACTCAGGCAACTTCGGCATGCAGCCTATCGACCCCGTCATAATAAACAGTGTGGCCGTAGCTTTCCCGGAACAGCAAACGTCATTTTTACTGAGAAGGGTCAATGTTACCGGCGCCAGGTGGACTAAACTCGTCGAAAGGAGGTTTTAGTCATTATTCAGAATTATTTACTTTAATGTTTTTGTGTTAAAGAGATTTGTGGTGTTTAATCTTGAATCTTGGAAGTATTTTTGGGGTTTAGCAGAAGGTATTTTTGTTTGATGTAAAGAGAAGCGATTAAGGTATAATGTGAAGGTTGACTTTATGTTAGGTCCTAAGTAAGATAGGTATCTTCTAATTGAGCTCTGGCCTACCTATAGTTCGTTTCAAAATCTTTGAGACAAAATTGACAGGCGCAAATGTGAAACTTGTAAATTTTAGGAATATTTTTTTCAAATTTGACGTTTCGCGCATGTCAATTCAGTCTCAGGGATTTTGAAACGAACTTTACTTAGGTACTAAGTATTTTCAACATAGGTAATTTCTAATAATTCAGACCAATCTTATACAAATATATTCTTTCTAATTCATTTGAGTGTACCTACTTACCTAGGAAAAAATCCTTTCCCGTGGGTATCGTAAAAGGCGACAAAGGGTTTATTTTAGCAAAAGGAAGTTTCGGAGTGCCGTTCTGGACACTAATAAGAACATCTCACTTGATTTGTGATGGAATCACGAATCCATCTACCAAGCGTTGTTGATTAGGGCCTGTAGGCAACTTGACAATCGGTCATCGCCAGAGAATAGTCCTAGATGTACCTACCTACTGGATTGACGTATCTCCGGTTTCCGAATTGAGAATACGAGATACGCAATACCTACCTACTTAAGTAGATAGTATTTGAGTACGGAGTTGTCAAAAAAATGCTTTAAAATCCGTAATTTTTTTGACGACTTCGTACTCAAATGTTACTTTATGTACTGCTTATCCTAGAATTCTTAATTCAGAAATCGGAGGATACTCTTTCGATCGGTCAAGCGATCTTTAATGTCATCTCCCACACATTTAATTAGAGTATCTATTCTCTGGCGATCATCGATTGTCACGTTGTCTACAGGCCCGTCTATGTTCAATAAGTATCTAAGTATACGTTAACGGACCTATGATGATTCATCAAGCTTTTCTTTTAAACCTACTGTGTGTCAGCAAAGGTTATGTTTTATAAAAACCTCTTTGTAGTCTGTCAATGTCAACTTGTAAAGGAATTTGGAGCATTCTCATTAAAAAAAAAGCATTGTTGATTTTGACAAGTAGATTACCTGTAGGTATTGGTCGTTAATTTTAAGGGTTCTTCTTATCGGGGATGTAACTCAGTGGTAGAGTGTCTGCTTCGCATGCTGAAAGTCCTGGGTTCAAATCCCAGCATCTCCAAAATGTCTTTTTGGATTTTGTCCTCGCAAAAAATATTACCAGTTTTTTTTTGCACTATTTTATATTAAACTTGTGCATTATTTTTCAGGTTTAATTTAGCAGGAGGTAAAAGTGGAGTGATATTCAATAGTGACTTGCATTTGACGGGAGAAATTAGTATGGAAGTGGCTGGAAGACAGGAACCCCATATCGCTTATATCACAATGGATATTCGTAAGTGTAATGGACAACATACATTTTTACCAAACAACAAAACCACTAACTACTAGACGAACCCCTCCCCCTACACAAAATCACATGTATTTTTTTTGGTTAATAGTAAATTTCAGAATGATATCTTTAAATACAGGTATAATCTGATTTAATTCTGGAAAATTAAGCATCGTGATAAAAGTGTCCAGACAGATAATTATTAAGGTGACAAAAAAATAAAACACGTGTTAACCCACTATGCCCCCCTCCCGCCTTGTGATATTTCGTGATTTTTTCCGAACCCCTTCCCTCCCTTTCGAGCCTCACGTGATTAAGTAATGGACGAAAAGTTCTGGTAAGTAGGTTTATGTACCTAGAAATAGATAGCAAAAAAATGTTCAATTAAAGCCGTTGTACCTAATTAGTAACAAGTAGCCCGGTTATGGAACTAGTAACTGACATAACCTGTTATCAGTTAGACAATGAGCTATGCATACCTACCTTTTAGGTATAAGCAGGCTTGTAGGATTGTAATATTTTGTGGAGGATTGTTCCAATACAATTCTAACTTTATCGAATGGAGGTGCTGGGGGTCTACTCCGAAAAGCGAACTACGAAATTTCGGCTGACGGATTGCAAGCTTTCCAACCACGAAAGTGTTTGAGGGGGCCTACTCCCTAAGTCCGTCAACAAAGTTAGTCGTCCGTCCGAAAGTAGGCCGAAACGTAGGAGTGAACAAAACAAGTGTCAAGTTCAACTTTTCGGACGGGCAAAAACACATCGGTAGTAGGGACAACTGTTAAATCGTGTTGTCATTCATTCTTAGTTTGGGCCCCGAAATAATCGTATGTCTGTAGGTGATAGGGAGTAGGAAACGCTCATAACTTAGGCCGAAACCACGGACTTCGTACTTAGGGAGTAGACCCCCAGATCCGACGTTTGATTCGATTTTCACAACTACTCCCAAATGTTATTTGACATCTAGTAGTTCGTTGTCTGACAATACTTTGATCGTAGGTATATTTTTAAGGTCGATGTTCATCGTCGTTTCATTTCGATACGAAACTTCGACGATCAATTTTAGAGTAGGTAGACCCCCAGTTTACATAACTTTTGCACCCCTACCTCAATTTGTACCAAAACACACAACTATCCGTGTGTACAAAGCAAACTAATTCCCACGAGTAGGTACCTACATTTTAATGTAAACGTAAACACCCAGTCTCGTGCAATTAAACTTTGTTAAACTGCACTTTTAAAGTTCTGACTACCCGCATAAAACCGAACGTTTTAAATTTCAGAGGGCGCGGAGAGCAACATAACTTATCCGTGGAACGTACAACAGGGCATCGATAATGAGGATTACATTGTAATCGGTCCAGAGAGGATAGCTGTCAGGAATATGCGGATACCTACGTATTTTTTGCAACCAAGTAAGCCTTGATTTATTGGCTCGTGAAAAATTTGTTCGGCTGTATATACGGTGGTTGGGTTTTTAAAAAGTAAAAAAAAATGGTAGGTACTCGGCGTGAATCGTTCAACATACTTCTGTACTCTGGAGGATTTGCCGTGGGTTGCGGGTTATGTATGTATCAATAGCAATCGATAACCCTACCAACGCACCTAGCTATTAAGGGATTTTAATTGGGGATGACGCGTCGTCCTATTTCGATACGATCGTACGAGCTAACGATGCGATTTCGTCGCGCGATGAAAATGTTCGTGCGATCATCCAACGGGTGTCCTAATTAGGTCGCGCGTTTCCTTTAATGAGATGCAGTCGCGTTGCTGTGCTCGCGCGATGATGCGTGACCCAATAGGACACTCAAAAAAGATCTGTAGCTTTGTTTGCACGATCGCACGATTAAACCCATCGTACGATCGTTATAAAACATTTCCTGTGTTCGCGGGATGACTTGCGTTCTTCAATTAGGAGTCTAGAGAATTGTGTATTTAATCTCGTCGTGCGACGAAATCGAAACGTTTGCTCGTGCGATCGCAGCCAGTTAGGACGACGCCTTAGATTTAGAGCAGGATTGGACCTACTTAGATGAAAAAAATAACGAGTATACCTACCTAATATGTAACTAATAAGTAGATAATCTGTGCTATGTAATGCTTAGGCCCATTATCCACCAAAGCGGCGAGGAGAGGAGATGTCTCGAACAGCCAATAGAGTTGCGTTATTTTCACATCTCTCCGCTTAGCTTCAACTCATTATGAAATCCCATTGGTCGTTTACGAGACATCTCCTCTCCTCTCCGCTTTGGTGGATACTGGGACTAATCCGGGGAGATAGGAGTGTTTCTGGCCTCGCATATGTCTTTAATTTTTATAATTTTAATTGTTGTTTTTTTATGTTACTGTTTTATTTCCTATGCGTGTCCCGTTTTCTTTTCTGATTCTATCTATGTCGGTTCCTACGCGTCAAGCTCGAGGTTGAGTTGAAAAAGACTACAGGTAGACAAATGGTAGCCGACAGGGATTCGACGAGAGCGAAACTGACCAACCCGATAGGCGCTGTATCTATTGCTACAAAAAATCTAAAAAAGCTATTGGTTTGAGTTGGCATACGACCGAAAATATAGCGTAGTTATTAGTGGCAGTCCCAGCAGTGCAATAGAGATGGCTGAATGAAAATATTTAAAAATAAAGAGAATTGTCTATCTAAAGATGATCTTCAAGCCAATTAGAGTTGTAACAATAAAAGCATGCTCAGCTCACAAATTGTCTGTTTAGTATTCGACACTGTACGCGCACTATGAACTCACATATATTTCACCGACTAGGCGACTTCGAAAAGGAGGTTGTTACTTAAACGAATCCTTTATGAGTTCTGACAGTTACCCGACGAAAACAGTTCGAATCCGAAAGTTTATTTCAACTTTGGCCGCGCGACGCGTCTCGTCTACTCTGAAAGTCAACATTTATCAGCCGTGTGCCACACACGATATTTCACTTTACCATTTAGTCTAATTACCTAAGTAACTAATACGAGATTTTAGGAGTTTAGTTCGTCTTTGTCTAGTTTTAGAGCTAAACATGGAAAATCAATTAGTACGTTAATAAATAATCGTTACCTATAATACTAAATTCTCGACAGTCCTTAACAGTAATACCTAAGGAGCGTAAAATTTTGTGATAGCCGAGATAAATATTTTAGTAGATCAGTTGGTGTCTAATATTTTGATTGTCTTTTATTTTAATCTTTTGCTGAGTGTAAGTTATCAGCAGAAATCGGAATAGGTAGGTAGAGTATATTTACCTAAACTTCGAGGAAGGAAGTAACATAGTGTGGATAATACCTCCTCTAAAATCCCGGAATAATTATAATGACGTTTTAATCCCGGGATTTAAAAATCACGAATTATTTATTGGACATTATTTATAAGTTACAAATTATTTATTTCCACTCTGTGTTACTTCCTTCCTCGAAGTTTAGGTAAATATATGTACTCTACCTCAGAGGTTCTCAAACTTATTTCGTCTACCGCCCACTTTGAGGACCAAACATTTTCTAGCGCGCCCTATTTTTTTTAACTTTAAGACATCTTAGTAATTACAATCGCAAATATTACTTTTACAGCTCTTTACCGCCCCCCTGTAAGCCTCTAGCGCCCACAAGGGGGCGTTATCGCCCACTTTGAGAAAGATTGCTCTACCTATTCCGATCTCTGGTTATCAGTCTCTTTTGTCCTTGTTTTGGCTGTAAAAAGGAAATGTTGCTTGTTGCAATATTTACGTTTTTAAACAAAGTATGAAAGATTATGAAATCACTTAAGGCCTCTACACACCAAAGCCGGCCCGGCGGGTTATTGCGGCCAACTAACGCGAACTAAACGAGCGAACATGACGGAAAACAAGGCCGGCGGCATAAAGAAAGAAAGAAAATAAATTTATTCAGCCAAGGACAAAATGACAGCATAAACAATAAAAACATAAAAATAATTAATTATACACATGTTATGCTGTCGAGCATGCCCATGCCGAAAGGGTCACCAACTCAGCATATGCTGGACGTCAAACACCCAGCGCTGATTTTCAGTTGGTACCCTTGCAGTGACACACGGACGGAGGTAATTTGAAAATATATGTTTTATTTATGCGGGTTAGTGTTTTTTAATGTGTCAATAAATTAATAATGCATATATTATTGAGATAAATTACAATTGCAA
Source organism: Amphipyra tragopoginis (assembly GCA_905220435.1). Lineage (NCBI taxonomy): Eukaryota > Metazoa > Arthropoda > Insecta > Lepidoptera > Noctuidae > Amphipyra > Amphipyra tragopoginis. Next base: position 11,364,615 of record HG992005.1, on the reverse strand, counting down.
AAATACAATAAAAAATAAAAGATAATAAAAATAAAAGATAAAAACTACTTTTAATTTAGGACAGTCAGTCAAAAGATATGGCAATGTCAATTGTAATAGCAGGCGGCGCGGCGGTACGCACTTCCTGTTGAGATGGGGCGTTGTCATTTTACTAAGATTCACACTACTTTTGGCTCGACCACAGGCTTGATAACATGGTTCCCACAAAACACACTTTGGATTGGAATATTAAAATTTACTAACCCATAACCCGCCGGCTTTGGAGTGTGAGGCCTTTAAAAAAAATACTACGTAAATAATACATTTTTCAATGTATGTTCTGGAGTTTTATCTGGGCTGATATGAATATGAAAAATATAGCAGCGGTGTTAGTTGCTAATAATGCCTTCAATTTTATTACTTTGAAGTTAATTGTTTAGATTCTTTGTTGATGGGATTATATAACATTCAGCATTCATACAATTTTAAAGTTCTGCCTGCTACCATACATGGGGAAAACAATTTACGTAGGTATCTAATTTAATATCTTATACCTTTGCAGATTCTCAAGATTCATACATAATCGATGAAGCCCTCCAGAAGAAACATTCCATCTTGGACCACTTTTCAAATGAAATCACAGGAGCATTGATGCATTCAATAGTTGACAATTTTAGATTATTCTCCACTAAAGTACCTATAAGGTACTATTATAAGTATTTGAAATAACTGTTCAAACTTATCAAATTCATAATTATAATTTCTGTAACTCATTCAACATTTAAAATAGAAAAACCACACTGTAAAATTGAATTTAGGTATTTATTAATAAAAAAGAATAAATCAGGCACAATTGAGTTTTTTTTATAATACTAATTATTCTTTAGAAAGCATCACCCAAGGATTCTTCGACAAACTTCTTGTATATAGCCATAAACTTGGCAACAAAGGCTTCAAGGTGGAATATAGGTTTGTTGCCAAGTCTCATTCTATGTTCATAGGTTGCTGCATGACTGGCAACTTGGCACTTCATAGCCATATCACAGTTACGTACCAATTCCTTTAAAAGTCCACCGAAAATCATATCTGGGGGGACACCGTGTATGATCAATTCATACAGTTTTTGACGGACCTCACCTAATTTCTTAGGTGTCTGTTCTGATAATATCATGGAGGCCGTTTCTCTGATAAATTGCTGCCAGTCCGGCTCTGGTATCTTTTGATCCGCAGTGAAGGGATACTGTTGAACTTTACAAGCCTCACACATAAGTAACGCTCTTCTTAAATTACGGTCTGCTGCTTTAGCAATCCGCATAGCAAACTCTGGTGATATATTCAAACATTCTTTCTTACAAACTAATTGGAGTACGGAGGCGATCTCACTTTCTGTAGGTGCAGGTACTCTGATGGTCAAACAACGGGATCTAATCGCAGGAATCACACGAGAAATTGAGTTAGCAATAAGTATGAGGCGGCATGTCGCGACATACTTCTCCATGGTTCGACGCAACGCGTGCTGTGCATCTTTCGTTAAGTCGTCTACCTCATTCAGTATCACAACTTTAAATTCTCTCTGTCCTGACGAGTCTATCTGATGAGTTTGAGCTACGTTCTTCACCAAATCCATAATAACAACTCGATCGTGAATTCCAACATCAGTTGGGTTAACTTCAATATGATAGTTGCTACTTACAGTCATGATTTCTATTTTCTTATTCGAAGGTGTTGTGAACGTCATGGTTTCTTGTCTTAGACGTTCTACGCCAGAACCGTAAAGTTCTCGTAGTAAACACATGATGCGAGTCTTCTTACCGGCTCCTGAGGGACCGTAAACAAGCAGATGTGGGAAATCACTTTGCTGAACTAGGCTCTTCAACCGAACAGCTTGATCTTTATGAAAATCCAGTTTCATCAAATCTCTCGGTCTATGTTTATCCACCCAAAGACTCATGGTTATGATTTAGTAGTTGAAATGTATTAACTTTTAGCTATGTACCTACTAATTCCGTAAGATTATAGTAACCGAAATATTCACAAACAAACAAAATCACTCCGGGATTTAAGAAATTCAGTTTGACATTATAAATGTTTCAATTTTCAATATTTTTGGCATAAAGATTTTTCGGTCTCATTCGCACTTGTTGTGAAATCTAATATGCTATCCTGCTTGCTTTCCGTACGTCACGGCTGTCACGTTATCAATATTTTGTAGTAAATTCAACTGACACTGAAAAGCGCGCGCACTTTTTTCATCGGTGTTGCTACTGTTGCTAGTAAAAATCAGTAAAATGCCGTTTCACTTTTATCATCTTCAGTTTTTTTTTTAAGTTCAGACCCCCATAAAACAAAAGATAGTCTATGAAAAACCTAGGTTTTAAAATAGCCCCGTATCTTTTTGTTTTAGGACATAAGCAAGTGATGGGTATATTTTAAACCAGTGTTTACCTTAGTCTTGGTTTAAACCACATTTTGTAAGGGGTTTGTGTTTATCCGACGACTATCAATCACCAGCAGTTATTAAAATTAAATTAAAATTATTAAAAGGAAGCTGATTAGTAAACGTGATTGAACATCTACATAATTTACAGGGGGCTTACTATGACCTCTTAAAGCAGGGCAGAAGTTGCCTGGAAGTTGAACTGTCCTGCTTTTTTGTACTATGACATCTTTATAGCAGGCCTGCGGCAGGCCTGCTACGTTGACGTTTACGTTATCCGTTCACCTGTTTTTTTTGTATAGACTTTTCGTACCATGAACAAGCATTACCGTTCAACTTGCTTCAATAGTCGTTCACCTTTAGTACTGTCATGGTACGATTTTTAGCGATTTAGAAGCAGGGGGCTTACCATGCCGTCTTAAGAAAACGTTCAAATGCCAGCCAGTCAATATCCGTTCAAAAGCAGGCCTGCTTCTGAATCGCTAAAAATCGTACCATGTCAGTACAAAAGGTGAACGACTATTCAACCAAGTTGAACGGATAAGCTTGTTAATGGTACGAAAAGTCTATACAAAAAAAACAGGTGAACGGATTTCGTAAACGTCAACGTAGCAGGCCTACCGCAGGCCTGGGGGCTTACCATGACGTCTTAAGAAAACGTTCAAATGCCAGCCAGTCAATATCCGTTCAAAAGCAGGCCTGCTTCTGAATCGCTAAAAATCGTACCATGACAGTACAAAAGGTGAACGACTATTCAACCAAGTTGAACGGACAAGCTTGTTCATGGTACGAAAAGTCTATACAAAAAAAACAGGTGAACGGATTTCTTAAACGTCAACGTAACAGGCCTGCCGCAGGCCTGCTCTAACGATGTCATAGTACAAAAAAGCAGGGCAGTTCAACTTCTAGGCAACTTCTGCCCTGCTTTAAGAGGTCATGGTAAGCCCCCTGCTCTAACGATGTCATAGTACAAAAAAGCAGGGCAGTTCAACTTCCGGGCAACTTCTGCCCTGCTTTAAGAGGTCATGGTAAGCCCCCTGGCCTGCTTTTGAACGGAAGTTGACTGGCTGGCATTTGAACGTTTTCGTAAGAGGTCATGGTAAGCCCCCAGAAATAAATAAATCATTTCATTTCACGATGCAAAATTCAAGTCTATGGAATCATATCGTCGTTGATAGTCCAATTCCGCGTAACTAACATTGTTAAATACCGCGAATGTACACTTTCGCAAATTTTACAGGAGGGCCAAAAAACTAAATTTCTAAAGAACTAATCAGCCGAATTTTGAACGAACTTGAGTATAGGACCGTTATGTTCTCCTTAATCTAATGTACCTACTATTTTTAAATTAATATTCCCAATAGTTTGTTTACAACATCACTTACGCTGTTTTTCAAGCGATTCTGGATCATAGCTAGTATTTACGCGAAATTGTAAATGAAGTAAAATAATGCCACAATCTCAATCAATTATTTATTTAATTAAATTATGTATTTAAATGACAAAATTTAATCATAAAAACTTGATGGTTATGAAAAAAATAAAATTTATTTCATTAAAAAAATTATAATTGGAGAAATTCGCGCGGATACGCGGCTTTCGTGTCGTAACTTGTTCGTCGAAAGCACCGCGGTATTGTTATTTTTGATGTACTCGTCTTCCCTTTTGGACGATTCAAAAAATTGTCATACGGGTCGATGCCAATCACAATTAGTTACCTACAGCCGCGAAATCTCATTTTTGCTTTTTTTGTACATTCGCGGTTTTGAACAATGTTAGTTACGCGGTATTGGACAATCAACGACGATATACCTCATTGGGAAAATAAACACAGGGCACTTTGGCTTTTGTCGAATAAATTCTCTTTGGTCAATTATTGACAATGTCAAAAATTATTCATGTGACAGCGTGACAGCTGGTGACAGCTGATGGCATCTGTTGAGTACTTACTGCTTCTCAGGCTTCTCTACATTGTATCAGCGCAACTACAGAATTATTTATTTTAAAATAAATTATTTGCACAAAAGAAAAACTGAAAAAAAAAATACAAAGAAGTTCACCTGATTCCTAACATTAGTTAATAACCTACTAATTGTTTATTCGTATAATGTCAATATAAACAAAAGATGACACTATTATTTATTATTTTTCAAATCTGTGTTTGTTTGAATAATGTTCTTAGTGAAGAAATTAATTTATACGGAGATGCTGGGGAAGCGTACGCTATAGAAGTATTCCTGGGCCATCCTCATCAAAAGGTATGAACAAGAAAGTTAAATATTCTGACACAAATTTCAAAATAAAAACAGTAAACAAGTCATGTTTTTTTTTGTACTGATGATAGACTGTAGCGTCATTTGGCTAGTATCCAATCAATGTTGTTGCTTAGTTGTACAAAGCTCGTAAAAGAAGTCAATAAATATCCTAAAATTAGAAATTGCAACAAGTCATTGTTGCTATCTTTAATTTTCAATATGTGACAATTAAACATTGGATATAATCTTTCGCTACCAATACCAGTGTGGGCCAGGCTAATAAAAGCCCATCCTGATTTTTACATAGGTATTGTATAAAGCAAGAGAGAGATCAGTGTAGAGTGATGAAGCATTCTCATTGTGGCAGTCAATAATAAGCTGTATTTTCAGCAGTATAGTCCAGTCATTTAAGTTTTGTATAAAAAGTAAACAAACCTCCTTAGCACACAAGCTTTAAGAGAATAACACATGCCATACTGAAAAGATTTGCCAGTCAGCAAGGTTGGCAGCAGGGCTGACTACCCAGTATGCGCCAGACGTACTTAAGTACCTATTGTCATTTGTGGAGGCTCTTTTAACCTCTCAATCACCGTAATTATAGACAATAGATAAACAATGGCGGTGTCGTCCTGGGACGACACGCGGGACTCAACCGGTCACTGTACCCCAAACATTTGATTGTGGAATAATCATTTTGCTTCATGAATCCATTAATCCGCACATTTTTATAAAACACTAGCTTTTACCTGTGGTTTCCCTCGCGTTAATTTAGAATTTTAGGTACAATAATTTATAATTCAATCATGATTCGAAAGACATGTGGCGCCATCTATTCGTTATTGTTGTTTTCCTCGGGAACAGTACTTTTTTTCGGGATGATAGGTACCCTATGTTCGTTTCTGTACACCTGACAATGTATGTGTAAAATTTCAGGATAATCGGTTCAGTGGTATAGGTGTGAAAAGGTAACAAACAAACAAACTTACTTTCGCATTTATAACATTAAGTTATGAAGTTAGGATTAGGATATTAGTTAGGATATGATTAGGATTATTCTTACATCATATTTTAATGGATTTTTAAAGTGAAATGAATATTTTGTAATGAAAGGTTTGATTTACCTTTTATACAAAATTCAAGTGGCTGGTTTGTATTCATAAAATTTCATGCCCTGTTGGACATAAACTCTTATTTATAATAATGAAGATAACATTTGAAACTGAATATTAAGCATTATTTTTAACAAAGTAAATATGTAAGCTGTAAAATTAATTTATTACCACAACTAGAAGGTTTACACTACAATTACACTAGTTTATGATGATAGATTATGACTATTACACTTGTATGATGTCGGCATCAGTATAAACATTGAAATGTATCATTATGGATAGCATTGTAATGATTTTTGTGTATATTATGGCATTCGCAACCTTGAGTATATGGCTTTATATTTCCTTTTCTTTTCAACACCGTGTGAAGACAGGCTAGAATATAAAACTTCCTCACTGGACACCAGTGGCAAAGGGTGAATTTTCTTAAAAGGGAAGCTGGACCAAAAAATCCTCACCTTGCTCAAGTGTGATGCGTGAATTCCAGTAACTACTCGTTTCGAAAGGGAAGTCGAGAGCCTTCGCCACTGCTGGACACAGGGAATAGACGCGTGTTGTAAGATTCAACAAAACCCAGTATGCTTGGCAGTTATGGTCCGTCTGGCTGGCTAACACCCTCACATTAAAGCTTGGCGCCAATCAGTTTACTGTGTTTTGTCGTGTATGTGAGAGCCAGAGAGGTACGATAAACCACGTACAGTGGTCCACTTAAAGGGCTAAGTGCAGAAACCACATCTAACATAGAGCCAGAGTGGTATAGGGGAATCCATCTATACAGGTTATTGGAAAAACATTAACAACCTCATAAGGGGTCATTGTACTCATTATTATGAACAACTTTTACTATTGGACCAAATCAGAAATCGCGAAAAAAAAATTTGCTGTTCCCTACATTTTGACGAGTTATGCGAACATAAATGTAGGGAACAGCAATTTTTTTTTTGCGATTTCATGTTTGGTCCCCAAACTAGGGTTATAACGGAGGCTTCTTAGCGGAAGCGGAGGCGGAGGCGACGAGTTTCACCTCCGCGGACGCGGAGGTTAACGGAGGCGGAGGCGGAGGTTAACGGAGGCGGAGGCGGAGGTGAAAGTGGATGTGGAAAAAATACAAGTTTAAGGTTTATTAAAAGTCAAAAATAATAATTTCAAATACGTACATTCATAGTACCTTCTGGTAATTAAAATTACAAATTATATTTTACAGTTTGACATTAATTTGGCAAATTAAACTATACTTGTCAATTTGACATACGCCCGCCCCCCCCCCAACCGCGTTGCCACTGTGCACACGTTGACTCTAGTCGAGCGTCGCTGCTTGCGCGTTATTGTTCTATGATTATGACGTAAATAAACCTCCGTTACAACTCCGCAAAAATTATGCGGAGGCGGAGGCGGATGCGAAGATACGATTTCTTGCGGAACTTCCGCAGTAACGGAGGCGGAGGCGAAGCCCCGTTACAACTCTACCCCAAACCCTGTATGTCTGTTACTTGGATTTGTGTGTTCCATCTTAAACCCTTCCTGTGCTTACCATCAGGTGCAACTAGGGTCAAAAGCAACTAAGTCAAATAATAATAAAATAAAAAACACTTTCAGAAATAAATATATGTTTTTGGTTTTACAGTTCAAACTGTTAGTAGATACAGGAAGCACAACTTTAGCCATAGCATCATACGCTCGCGAGGATAGTAACAAATACTTCCATGCAAATAACTCAAGCAGTCTTTATAATAGTGGGACCAGTGTAAGTAAAAAACATTTTTTATCTCAGACTATTTTGATTTAAGTTCTAATAAAATGATTTGCAACAATATTTATTTATTTTTCATAAGAATAAAGTTATTAAAACATTTAAGTGGCATCTGTTCAATGTTGTATCTAGGGGATGGCCATAGGCTGCCAGGGGGGCAGGACCTTTTATCGTGGGAAAATCCTCATGCCTTCTCCGGGCGAAGGGTTATGCCGGTCTCTTACCGGTTAAAAACCCACGGTGTTCCTTCTCCTGACCCTTGGCCGGGGTCGCGGGATTCGCAGCTGCATGCACAGCAACCCCGGCAGGGGGGCAGGACCTAGGGCGGCGCAAATTAGGCCGCTCAATATACATATAATTGAAAAAAAATGCAGCAGATCTCGAGTTAAAATGTGTTGTTGATTTAAATGCAAATGAATTATGTTTGGAGATTGAGAGCTACAAATGTCAGAAAAAAGCAGGTAGTAGTTAATTAAAAAAAAACTTAATAAAAAAACGTCATTTTATTTAGCATGATTGTTGTGGGGTGCAAAATTTGATCCTTGCCTTGGGCGCTCATGACCCTACGACCCTAGCTACGACACTGCATCTGTTCATGTGTCTTTTACTTATTATTTTACTAAATGGATGTAAATATTTCAGCAAATTACTTAGGAGAGACCTTTGTCTTGCAGTGGAGTGTAATGATTGACTATTTAGTTCTTATTTTGTGTCGAGGTAGCTAAATCTGTGTTCCTAGTAAAAAAAGGACTCTCCTCTTCACTAAGACTACCGAAATGTGTCCATTACAATGGTTTTATTAATTTCAAGGGTCACCATAATAGAAAATAGGAAAGTAAAATTGTAAAATGTAATTTTACATTTTTTCATTGAAATTCTGTTCAAATAGAGATGCTTTGAAACAGTATTAAAACAATGCAATAATACCTTTTAAATTATATTTACAGATACAAGCTGCTTATACTCAAGGCACGTGGTTAGGACTTCTAGCATCAGACTTCATACAGTTTCCCTCATTGACTGGTTTACCAGAAGTGAGGTCTGATTTTGCACTAATAACAGAGAGTCATGACTTTTTCACGAAGGCCTCAGGATGGCAGGTAAGCAGAACAGTAGGTTAGTATTTATTTATTAACCCTTTAGCCGCCCCAGTCCGATAAATCCGACATAAAATTTCGTGTCCATTTGCCCACGTCGGATAAGTTTGTCTTCATCCGTTTCTATCCTTATAAAGGTAAATAAAATTATCGGATATATCCGACTGGGGCGGTTAAAGGGTTAAGCAAATAATTTATGTTTTTAGACTGTGGCGGTATCTATCGCGCCACATGCGAACTACGCAACACACCGGCGGTGTAGACGACTACAGCGACATTAACGACAACTCTCATAGATGACAGTTCCTACATCGCGCTATCATGATTTAACACGCAGATAGTATATGTACAACCGCCCAACATTAACCGGGGATACCTTCTTTTCGCATAATGTTCTTTGTCCTAATATACTTCGGCATAACGATTTTGGCACAATTTGTTTTGGCATAGTAATACTTCGGCATAATTTTTTTAGGCATACATTTTATGTTGGCATAATCATCTTAAAGACTAGGTAATTTGTTTTGGCATAAATTTGATTCGCATAACGTTAGTAGGCCTAATGACTATTAGCATAACGTTAGTTATGATAATCAGAAATGTTTTTACCATTGTCTAATAATCTAGTCGCAGGCGCACCCCGACACGGATAGGTTAGGTTCGAAGGGGATGATGGGGGCTAGAGTGAGCGAGCGAAACGAGCGAACGAAGCCCCCGTCATCCCCTTCGTGTTAGGTTACTTTAAACCCTGCAGACAGAAATAGGAGCCCCGCTCAGCGGGGCTCCGTCGACTCTACTTTGGAGCCTCAACCTTACAAACATCCCCTTAAGTTTTTATTGTGAAAATGAAAGTAGGTGACGAATAATCGTCTACCGTATACCTATAAAAATATGTTTTAATATCATTATGCGTAAATAAATTTATGCTTTAGGATATTATGCTTAAAAAAGTTATGCTTTAGAACTTTATGCTTAATCATTATTATGGTTAGAGAAATTATGCTTAAAAAAATTATGCGTAAGCTGTTATGCGTAATTATATTATGCGAAAATATAAATATGCCAAACAAAATTATGCTAAGTTATATTAGGTCTTAAAATTTTATGCAAATGGATAGGGAACCCATTAACCGTTGGGCAGTAGCCCGCCAGGCATAAGACTCCGCCTGATTGGAGGATCCTCCCTTTGGTTGGAGGAACACCATACCTTGTTCCTCCACAAGACCTTTGAACCATTTACTAAACGTTGTGGCGCAATTTGGGAGATGCCTACGCCAGCAATCACTAGAAAGCTTGAAGTATTGGGTCACCTAAGCCCATATTCATAGATTACTCTCATTCAATGACAATGTTGGCGCAGTGGCTGAGTGTTTGGCTTCTGCATCGGGGGTTTATTTCCCGCACGGAACAAGTATTCGTATAGCCTACAGGTAGTTGTTCTGGGTATGGGTGTTTGTGTGTTTAAGATATGTGTCTATAATGTCTATGTTTCCGGTAATAGATCAATTTATAAAGACGTAAAAAAGTGTTAACCATAGTTTCAGGATTAGCTCCTCAGTATTCTTACTAAATGGGTTGTTGAACTGCACACTTCCGCCTGTATTATTTTATTTTAGGCGTCTTCCAAGGGAACTATTTCATATTGCATTGCTCTAAGCAGAAACATACTTCGAGGTCGAATCATTAGAAACAATAATTTGTTGCCTTATCATTTCAGGGTCTTCTTGGTCTAGCATATCTGCCAGTCGGAGCATGGGGGAAGGCTGGCTCAGTCGAATCCTGGCTGGATGCAGTTGACCGCAATTTGAACAAGCCAATGTCATTCCATTTGAAACTCTGTGGACCAATAAGCACGACAAATACCACACATTATGGTTATTTTAAAATTGTTGGTATGTATGAACATTATAAGTTATGATAGGTATTTATTCTCATAATGCCACTTTGTTATTCAAGTATACTATTTGAATAATATGATTATGTAACTGTCGTCGCTATTACTAGGTATCTTTTGTGTCGTGACCATGACGACTTATAATTTCAGCTCGTGAATGCTAAAGCTGTGCATGCACAAACGAAGATAGTACGCTAAAAAATCGGCAGACTTCTTATGCGCCAATAATAGCATACTGCGATCACTAATCCGCTTTGCGAATTATAAGGGCCTTTTTACTCGGCTCGTGCCCGCGTGCGTGCGTCACCCGCATGCGTGGCGCTCGCAGTTCACCTTTTCGTGCGTGTTTCACGCATCACAATAAATACGTGTATGAAAAGGTGAAATTCAGGCGCCACGAGTGCGGGTGACGCACGCATGCAGGCACGAGCCCGCGTCACAGGAAAAAGGCCCTAAAGGCTTTTTCTGCCTAGCCTTTTCCCAACTATTTTGGGTTCAGCTTCCAGTCTAACCAGATGTGGCTGAATACCAGTATTTTACACGGAGCGACTGCCATCAGACCTCCGCAAATCTGTTATTGGGCAATGCCCATATCCTAAGGTGAGACCGGTTGTCAGCCTTTCTCTCGGGCTTCTGACCACCCGTAATGTATGTCATAGGTGTTCGTATGATATGGGGGTTATAGCAGTTTATTCTTTTCTCGTCTCGGCCCGAGTTATATGATAATAGCTTATGCCGTGGTGAAAAGATTAACCAGTCAGTTAGATTGGTAGCGAGGCTGACTGCCCAGGGTGCGCTGGAATTACTTGAGTATCGTCACTCGTGGCGGCTCTTTTGATGCATCCGGCAGCTTGTGTTCCAAAGTGATGGTGATGATTCTTGCATTAACATAACATATTCAGCCCACTAGGTACTGTCCCACTGCTGGGTACGGGACTCTTCTCAGAATGAGAAGGGTTGAGACTTTAGTCTTGTAGTTTCTTGCCGGCTTTTTTCCATATTACCTACTTCTTGGAACACCTTTTGAAAGCACCAGTAATCTGGTTTATTTGAAATAAAAATATTTGACTGGAGAAACCAGGTGTGGTGTTCCTCCAACCAAAGGGAGGATCCTCTGACCAGGCGGAGTCTTGTGCCTGGCGGGCTACTGCCCAACGGTTGATGTTGGGAGGTTGTATATATACTATCTGCGTGTTAAATCTTGATTGCGCAATGTAGGATAGTTCGCATGTATCAAGATAGATGCCGCCACATTGACTTTGACTCTGAATCCACCATGCTGGCCTGGTGCAGGTTGGTGGACCACACAAAACCTTTGAGAACTTTATGGAGCCCTCTCAGGTGTGCAGGTTCCCTCACGATGTTTTCCTTCACCGTTAACGCAAGTGATAATAAAATTCTGATCCGCACATGAATTCGAAAACTCAGTTGCACTGAAGTGAAGAAGCTAGGCTATCACGCTTAGCGCTTGAACGGTTGCCTTCCATACAGCAGGGTCCGAGTTCAAATCCGCCCCTCACCTCTGAGTGTGCGTCCTGAGTGACGGCGCACGGGCGTATTGCGGATTGCGGAGCGGCTTTACAGTGGCTTTACCTTCGATACCTGTCCTTAAGAGGGCTATCGCATTTTGTCTCCTGCCTCGCTCGCACAGGACCATATTTTTAAGAATGTTAAATTAAAAGATGCATTTTTTAATAATGTATTCAATGGGCTCCCTTTAAAATAATATTAATTTGATAGGTAATTATTAAAAACACATTACTATCGTGTTCCCTAATAAACTCAGCTCAATAATTATTATGATCCGTTTTTGAGATAAGTTTAATAAATGTCACAATAAAAATGTTTTTAATAATTATACCTATTAAATTAATATTATTTTAAAGGGAGCCCATTGAATAAATTATTAAAAAATGCATCTTTTAATTTAACATTCTTAAAAAATATGGTCCTGTGCGAGCGAGAGAGGTGAGAAAATGCGATAGCCCTCTTAATGCACGCGGGAAAGTTGAAGCGTACGCGCGTGTTTAGTGTTTCGTTTATTTTACTTTGGTTTTAATAATGTTGATATCAAAATTCAAACGTTTCGAACATTTATTTAATGCGCCGTTCATTCCGCCTGCGCGGTGCGCCGTCATTCAGGACGCACACTGATTGTTGCATAACATTAATTTTATTTCATTGCCTCGTTGGTCTGGCGGTCGCAAGCGCGACTGCTGAGCGTGAGGTCCTGGCTTCAATCCCCAGGTCGGGCAAAGTGTTATTGGGTTTTTCCGTGTGGAATTTCTCAGTATCAGCCCGGAGTCTGGATTTGTGCCCGGTCGATGGCAATAGGCTCGCCCCCTATTACAAAGGACGTAAACATAACGGCGAAATGTGGGTGTACTATACACCTCTGCCAACCCTTCGGGAAATACAGGCGTGAGTTATGTATTAATTTTATTGTATTACAGATGATCACACCCCAAATACAAATGACAACAAGACGTTCCGAACGCCAGTGTTACGCAAACGTTGGTACGAAGTGGGCGTCATATCAATCAGAGTCATGAGTTCTATGGACCCTGAAAAAGACGAGCATTTAGTTAAAGATGCGATCAAAGAACCTGATACTGATATGTGCGTGAAACTGAATATGGTGAAGAGTATCGTTGACAGTGGAACAACTCAGATCAAATTGCCAGATAAATTGTTTAGACAGGTATTGTTTTTTTAACACTTAAGCGGAGTTCAGACTACGCTATAATACACAAGGTGTAAATGGAACTAAACCTGTAATTGCGAAAAAAAAGCAGTTGTTCCCTACATTTATGTTCGCATAACTCGTCAAAATGTATGGAACAGCAGATTTTTTTTCGCGATTTCTTGTTTGTTCCCATAGTAAAAGTTGTTCATAAAGATGAGTACAGTGACCCCTTAAGAGGTTGTGCGTTATTTAAATTACACCTTGTATATCATATAGAAAATATTGTATAGCAGAACGATATCGCTCAACGTACATTTTATATGGACATGTTCACACAACGCTATGCTATAAACTATTGGCTTGCTGTACGCGATAAACTTAAGCGATTCTCTTGTATATGTTGGAGTGTTTTAATTAATGATACAACTCACAATTGGAGTTTCTTGCCGGCTATTATCCACGCCACTAAATTGTCGAGACGTTTCCTAAGTGCATGTACTGAGCCTATTAGAAATAAAAAAAACTAATTTTGAAAAAAATAATAATTCTGTTATGTCAGTAAATCAAAATATATTTGCAGCTATTTTTAATCCGTAATTTGTCATGTTTCAGGTAGTTGATGAACTAAAGAATGAATTTCGGAAATCACAGGTGCTTATATTGGATGAATTCTGGAATCGAAGAGAGGTAAATATTTTTTACCCATCATGTTCGTATTAGCGTGTGTTTACTAGACAGAGACGGAACTACGAGGCGATGATGTCATACCTTATGAACTAGTACAATGTCCGATTCGCGCGACAAGGACAGAAAATGCGTGTATCTCATGCATTTTTGATCTATTTTATTTATTTTTTCAACAATTATTTCCTTGCTATACCTTCTTTAAAATGATGTTAAAATATTGGTCCTTTTTTAAAGTAGACAAATACCATTGTAACACTCTTTTTGTAATATTTTGTTTATTTCAGGCAGCTTGCTGGCCAGAGCCTCAAGTATGGACATTACCCTGGCTGGCCATAGACTTGCTGAGTGCTGACGCGGATAACCAATACTTCACGTTGGAGATATCGCCAAAGGTGCCTAGATACTTACTAGTATTGCTTGCTGTCGAAATCAGATCATTATTTTACCTGCCTTAACGACAACATACATTCATACATTATTTTTTTGTGCACACCTATGCTAATGGCCTTATAAAAAATATTAAAAGAAAGTACGTCAATTTCGATGTTCACGTATAATGATGATGATATCCAGGCCTGCCCTGCCATTACCCCAAGTACAATACGCGCTTGTTATCTTGAACTTAGACTTTCCGATATTTCGCGCATGTGTAAAGGAAAAGGTTCCTGTAAAAAGTATTAAAATAAACCTTGCTTCACTAATGGTCGATCCTAAGATGGTATCAATGAAATGTTAATTAAAAGCCATTTTGTATCTACAAAAATCTATTGTGAAACCACCTTCACAAATTTCACAGCAGCCAAGATAAAAGGCGTGTACTGTACAGATGGCAAATAATGTTTATTTTCGCTCACTAAGCAATTTCCAAGATGTGAATGGCATCGGGCGAAGGTCCACCCTCTATGTTGATGCAATGTTTGATTCCCGCATCAAAACCTGGATAATAGTTTCGGTTACGGGTGTTTGTGCATAGTATGAAATTTCCATCTGTAAATGCACCCGCATAACGGTAGAAATCCTAGTATGGAGTATATTGGGACTTAAATATGTAAGGAACTTGTATTTCGTTTATTTGCAGAACTATATGCTTGTAGTGGGAGTACACAACAGCAGTGACACAACGGGCACGGTTTCTACGTATTGTTACAAGCTAGGACTGGAGGCCGGAGGGACTGAGACCGTGCTCGGTTATACCGCCATGGAGGGGTTGCAGGTAAACTTCACGAACCGTTTATGTTACTAGTGGTAACACAACAGCAGTGATACAATAGGGGCGGTGCTTTAAAGCCTAGCTCGTATAGGCGAAATAGAATCGTTTACTTGCCAATTATAGTATTTTTGGTAAAGTCAAACTGTTTCTAGCGTTCAGCGTCCAGCATTAGAAAATAAACTCTATTAATGAATGGGAGACTCTATGTTTTATTATTGATAAAAATACACTTTGTAACTAATGAATAACGGTCAATCAGGTTCAGGAATCCGGCGTAAATAACTGTATAAATAAATAACTTGTTGATTTCAATCATGTCGGATTCCTTAACCTGATTGTACCTACGTAAAAGTTACATCGGGATGGACTCGTGGCTAATAAACAACCACGCGGATCATATGATTTGCAAGGTTAAGCCGCGCTTACCGCGGTTAGTCCGGGGATGGGTGACCATTCGTCGCACATCGAGACCTCATCGTGCCTCGTAGAACACGTTAAACCGTCGGTCTCAAGTGTCATACGAATATCTATAACAATCTTTACGGGTAATTAGAAGCTCGAAAATCTTACAACCGGTCTAATCTTAGGCTATCGGCATTGCTCAGTAACTGAGATAATCAATCCTTTATTTGGACACAGCACAAAGAGACACAACAGATAAAAATAACTTATAAAAAAAGTAAAACCGACATAAAAAAACTGAAAAGAGTACAATAATTACCATATTATAAAACTAACAGTTTTAGAAGTCGGTGCAATTTTACACTGAACCTAATTGAAGGCACCGACTTCTGAAACTGTTAGTTTTATAGGTAATTATTTTACTCTTTTTAGTTTTTTTAAGTCGGTTTTAACTTTTTTTTAAAGTTATTTTATTTTTCTATTTTTAGTGGCATAAACAATACACAAACATGCAATTACAGCAATCCCGGGTAATTTGCTGTTGTCCATTGAAGAGTTCCATTGTCAATCTCAGTGGGTCTTCATCAGATCTTTCCCTAATTTAAATGGGACCATTTCGAAAAAAATACTGTTTCAAACAAAAAAAGAATTTTGCAAATCCGTCTATATGACGGAGTTATGCCCGAAAATACATAAAAAATAATAATTGAGAACCTTCCTTTTTGAAGTCGGTTAAAAAGTGTGATATAAAAGGGTTGCGGTCGTTCCGTTTAAAATACTGGTATTTAGACGCATCTGGTTACACTTGAAGCTAACTCACTCCAACACAGTTGGGAAAAAGATAGTCAGAATAGTACGTAAAAGTTATCCAAAGTCAAATAAATAGTTCCTTAACAAGCTTTAACATATTTTCAGGTGACATTCAACCGATCGGCCGGCTGGATCGGCTGGCAAACATCAGACTGCGGCGCAAACGCTCGCATCACAGGCCCATACAATGTATCCACCTCCCTAAAATCCACTTGCCAACTAATAAGGCCAGTTGCAGACGTAGCGACATCAATAAAAGCGGCACAGTGGGCGTTATGTGCGATATCTATAATAGCCGCAGGTGTGTTACTGTATTTATTGGCACCGTGTGTAAAAGCCTTCTTTGTAAGAAGAATGCCGAGGTCGCAGCAGATTTCGTTGTCGCAAGCTGCGTTAGTTGAACAGGAATCTTCGTAATGTTTTACAGGTTCGTGAGTGGTTGTTTAAGGTATACGTTTTGTATATTTGAGTCTAGAAAAGCATGAGCAAGTAAATGTTTTTTGTCTCGATACTGATCTCAAAACAGTCAGGCCGGCCGCACTTTGGATACGAATTTGTATCGTACGTAAACGTATGAATACGGGTCGTTCGAATTGAGTGAGCATACTGATTAAGTTTTTCTCCGTCAAATAGGCAGTTTTAGGTTCAACACACCAAAGTGTATTAAAAATACCAATAAGTTCGGATTGTTTTCGGGCGTCGGAACTTCACGCACGTATACGTACAACTAACTCGCACCCAGTCTGCGAGCTCCCCTAGTAATTGAAATGTCGGGATTGTTCGTGCGTTTTCGTACGTGTTCGTACGAGTCAAATTCGTACGAGTCAAATTCGTACGAAAACGCGTCCAAAGTGCGGCCGGCCTTAGAATCATACGAAGTTAGTGCTACTTATTTGTAAAACAATTTACACTAAAAACTTTTTTGAGGTAGATACGTTTCATCACTTCTACATTAAAAGCACCCACGACCTTTTTCCAACATAATACCTGCCTGCCTGTACAATACAATATCTTGGCGAGTCTGAAGTTAGTTGTTTGTCTGCGCAATGAATCTTTTAGAAACGAAATTATCTACTGCGCAGCTAATCAGCTAACTTCAGACTCGCCAAGATACGTCGGCCGTATTATATAGGGTTATTTGTAAAACATCAACAACCTCTTAAGGGGTCATTGTACTCATCATTATGAACAACTTTTACTATGGGACCAAACAAGAAATCGCGAAAAAAAAACAGCTTTTCCCTGAATTTTGACGAGTTATGCGAACATAAATGTAGGGAACAGCTGTTATTTTTTTCGCGATTTCCGTTTTGCTCCCATAGTAAAAGTTGTTCATAGTGATGAGTACAATCTCCCATTTCGGTTTGTCGAGTGTTTACAATTTCAACTTGTATATGTTGGGAAGAGGTCGTGGTTGTCGTCAGTCCGGGAACAAATAATAGGACAGTAAATGAGAGTTCAAAAAAAAAAAAAACTCATTTAGTAGTAACATTTGTGGTTTAAAATGTTTGTTCATGGTAACTTTGAAACTCAAAAACTATTAAACATTTCTTTATATCTATTTAAAAAATACATCCTTTGAATACTCATAAATTATAATTTGTTGTTTGACGTTAAAATTCGAGTTACTGTGATTACGCACATAGCCATTTAAAATTTGAGCTATTTTATCACAATCGTTTTCCCTAAATGCAATTACCAGCAATTCACACATATTAGTATTTTAGTACCCAAAACTTGTATCCATAGAACGGTGGCGAGACGCAATCACCTTAATCAGAATCGGACATATTATGTTCAGTCGTTTGAGCTTTTTAGGGTTTTAAATATACACAATGTACAACAGACAATGACGTAAAGATAACGATCTTTGAATAAAGAAAATTAAATTAGTATAATTCTGAATCGTTTGTGATTGTGAAAAGACTGTCTTGACAGCAGCTATAAAAAAAAACCTTCGATCAACAATTAATACTAGTTGAACGAAGGTCGAAATACAAAATTCAAATAGGTACTTTTAAATAACCGTTTCTCCACTTAATTCACAATTAATATTTAGTTTAAAAAAATATCTATGTTTTCTCTAAAGCTCTTTTTAACTTTTCAATCTGCTTTCAAAGCAATTAATCTAACTAAAAAGTCTTTACAAGTGTGATTTTCTTCGTAAGTAAATAATAAGTCATCAGTTAAGTTTGGGCTTGGGATGCGTGTTTAGTCTCCTTGTGAATTGTGATTGGTAATCCGTATAGGTACCAAACTGTTGGGCGAAAATGAGGTGGTCAGCTGGAGCACGAGTTTTTGCTAAATCGTTTAGTTAATTAACGAATTTGTTCCGTTATCGACAAATTTTGTATGGGAACTGTGTAGTTCTAAATACGCACACGTGGCGCTAATAAAATATCCATACAAAATTTGTCGAAAACGATACGAATTCGTTAACTACACGATTTCGCAAAAACTCGTGCTAGGGGCTTACATCAATATGTTGTCCATTCATCTATACCGATCAATACAGATAAGGAAGCCTTTAATTTGGGACAACAAACGGATTGCAACGTGCCGCCAGAGTTGTATGGAATAACAGAAGGCCAATTCTTGTAATAAAAAATGTTCAAAATATAGCCTCAGTCTAGTCTCAATCTCATAAATATGGCAAATGGTATTCTTGTTCGTTAACAAACAACGTCAAACGTGATATTATATTGAAATGAAATTGAAAGTTGACTGAAGACAAAAGGGTTTTCTGGTTACATTATGTACTGAGCCATTTTGACAAGTTGGAATTCTCATTTATTTCTAGAATTTTAGTCTATGACTGTTGATATCGGTATGCTATCGGTAATAGATTTTAAGTTGACTGAATTGACATTATATCGAGATATTATATAGACTAACAGCGATTACGCACTGCATCCGATCCGAATCCGTGAAAATACGGATATAAAAAACTCGCACCGAATTCGGATATTGCTTTACGCACTGCATCCGATCCGAATCCGTGAAAATACCGATCTAGAGTAAAAAATCTCGGACAGAATTCAATTGTTCTTCCGAATTAGAAACTCATGTATGACGGATAGAAATCGGATGACGGATGCCGGATGTAGTGCGTAAACTACCATACAAATAGTTCTATGGCTACTTCGGTCCGTCAATTGTTCTTCCGAATTAGAAAGTCACGGATGACGGATGCCGGATGTAGTGCGTAAACTACCATACAAATAGTTCTATGGCTACTTCGGAAAGTATTTTCACGGATTCGGATCGGATGCAGTGCGTAACCGTTGTGAGATGATACTGAAACCGGACCGAACTTTAAGTGTACAAGAATACCATTTTTTGTGCAATTCATAATTTAATATCAGTTCGGTCAACCTTCGGTCTTACTTCAAATTAATAACGAGAATTGGGCTTCAGTTTGCTGCGGCGATCGAGTTGCTGCTTCTTTGGCCACGATTGACATCTGTCGCCCAAATTGTAAACGCCCTAATAATAATATTTATTTTTGTTGTGAACAATTTGATTTAATAAAGTCATACCAAAATTCGAAAAATGTAGTGTGATAGATTAGAATTATTCTATTCGGGGCATTGTGGTATTTAAACTAGTTATGTACTCTAAAAGAGTAGTGTTTTATTTTTATAAGTCTGAGTAGATAGGCAGGTATTAGATAGGTTAGTCAAGTATTTTATTATCACTTTTTAATTCACACTCTTGCGTAGTTTTAAATGAATATTTATTGAGTATGGCAATACATTTGCTTTATACAATTTGTGAACTAAATATTTATGAAATTACTCAACTTTTAAATCTATGATATTGTATACATCAAAGTATTTTCAGAACAGTCTTTGTTATAAAAGACGGAAACTTTTTTTTTATAAATGTTTTATGTTCTATTTAGAGTAATCCATGGTCGACGAGTGTTTAAGAATGATAAAACATATCAAAATATTAATCCTTTAATAAAATATTATAAACGATAGCAACAGAAATGATTTCAAAACTTCAATAAAAATTTCAAGTACCTAATCTTCTTCTCTCGTGTCAGCATGAGCTATACGAAAATAGCTCATGCTGTGGTGAAAAGATTAGCCAGTCAGCAAGGTTGGTAGCGAGGCTGACTGCCCAGGATGCGCCGGACGTACTTAAGTATCGTCACTCGTGGAGGCTCTTTTCATGCACCACAGTACCTAATTATTAAATAAGAAAACTTTTCCCTCTTTTATAGCAAATTCTGATACTTTTTTTGTAAATAAAAATATCAGTATTCTGGCACCTTTATATTTCTTAGTAACTTTTTGCCATAATTATTATTATTACAAAGATGTATTATATAAGTAATCACGCTTAGTATTTATATTGGTATTATCGTGTTTTATATTAGCTGTAAGTTTTAAGCCATATTGTATTCTTATTCTTTTATATTCGAAGTAAATGAAATAACGGACGTATTAAGTTTCGTTCAATCCACGAAGACGCGCCCCACTCTTTGTCTAAATCGCTACAGTGCAAAATTGTGGATTACAAATTGCTATTATGTTAGTTATATCGCCACACAAGGAGGAGGAGCTCGTGGCTAAATAATTACAGCCGCATAGACTGATATTCCGGGTTAAGCCACGCTTGCCGAGGTTGGTCTGTGGATGGGTGACCATTTACCATAGCGAGTTTCCTCCGTGCCTCGGAAAGCACGTAAAGCCGTTGGTCCCGGCTGTCATTTGTAGATCTTTGACAGTCGTTACTGTTGGTCAGAAGCCAGAAAGTCTGACAACCAGTCTTACCAAGAGTATCGTATTACCCAGTTACTGGGTTGTGGAGGTCTGATAGGCAGTCGCTCCATGTAAAATACTGATATTCAGCTGCATCCGATTCGACTGGAAGCCGACCCCAACATAGTTGGGAAAAGGCTAGGCAGATGATGATATCGCCACACAATAGTTAGACGTGTCCTTACGCACCACACGGCTCGAGACCACAAAAAGGAGTGGGGCGCGTCTTGATGGATTAGACGCACTGTGACTGACTAGTACTGAGCGACGGAGGTCTTGCTTCGGTTCAAACTGTATGCAACGTTGAGCTCCGGCCCAGTCCCGGCCCTAGGGGCCTACTCCCTAAGTTCGTCAACGTAATTAGTCGCCCGTCCGAAAGTAGCCCGAAACGTAGAAGTTCAACTTTTCGGACGGGAAAAAACACATCGGTAGTAGGGCCAACTGTCAAATCGTGTTGTCATTCATTCTTAGTTCGGGCCCCAAAATAATCGTATGTCCGTAGGTGATACGGAGTAGGAAATGCTCGTAACTAAGGCCGAAACCACGGATTTCGTGCTTAGGGAGTAGACCCCCAGTCCCGGCCCTGACACGGTACTTTTTAGTCTTAAAACCGTAGTTTAGGGAAGCTCTTCGTAACCAACATTAATTCTCTGCTTAAACAACGGTCTACTCGAAAAATGTTCTAGAATTATAGGTAGCTGTTTACCCAGAGAATTACCCCTTTATTCATAAAAGATTGTCATTTTTAAACACTGATTAAATTATACCTGTCCTTGTCATTTGTATGCCAATGAATAGTGAAGGCAATAGACTTAAATGCAATTTTAGTTAAACAACCTTTAACCATCGTTTATGAATAAGGGGAACTGGGGAACTGTACTGTTGGGGAAGACCAGCCTTAAACGTATATAAGTGAAAAACATTATCACCTTATTGCAAAAGATGATTTAAACCAAGACTAAGGTAAACCCAGATTCAAAATATACCCATCACTTTCTTATGTCATAAAACAAAAAGAGACGGGGCTATTTTAACACCTAGGTTCTTAGACCATCTGGGGGTATAAGAAGGTATTACATTTCAACAATATCCTTGAAAATGAATGGCAGACTTTCAATGTGATAATTATTGACAAAATACTAACATTACAAATAACGTATAAGTAGACATAAGTACTTAATATTAATAGTCAATGTATTATAATTTAATGTATTTCAAGTACGCTTAATTTTATTTATAGAATCGACTGATGTTCGGTTCCTATGATAAATAATCATAGGAATCGACTGTTAGTCATCAATTTAGCCAGTTTAATTTTTTTATTATCTTGACATATATTTTGTAATTTGCACGAGTATTTTTCAATACGAAATAGGTAATTACCATTTTTAATACATTGCACGAGGCTCTGAGATATTTCCATTCTCGAAAATTCTTTTCATTTTAAGAGACAAATTAATAATCTTGCCATACGCTAGTGTTTTTTATATTTGTTATTATACAACAATCCATTTTTTTTACAATCATTCAAATGTTTGAGAAAAAAATCTTTGATAAATCAAAGCGAGGATTGGATTGATATTTCGAGGTTTTAGGATCAATTCAGGTCATACTTTTCACCTGTTTTTTTATAACAAAATTAACTATAGGCACCTATATTCTTCTGCATTTATGCAGAGATGCATTCAGACTATTTGTGTACACAAATCACATTTTTTTATTGTATATCAAAATAATTTTGAGCAATGGGTTATTATAGTGTGCGTTATGTCCTTTAATCATCATTTTATCAATGTATAACAAACAGTAATATTGATGTAAACAAAAAACTCAGTGCTCAAAATATCTTTGCACGTAATAAGCATAGTAGAAATCTTAGTGCTACTAGTATTAATCTTCCGCAAGACCTCGAATTACAACGAATAATAGCATCTGTAAAAATGAGCAGTAACAGGTTTAATAATTTCTTGTTTACACACGGCTAGTTCCAGTATAAGCAGACCTCTCATTGTACGGAAAGCCTATACAATGCGAGATCAGCTCAAACTGGAAATTTATAGCTTGATATTTAGCCGTGCGGACATTTGCTTAAAGGTATAAGTCCGAGACGGGCTGCAAACTGGAGACTGCAACCGCAAACCGCAAATCACATTGGTTTGTATGAACCAGTAGTCGCTTGTCTGCTGCTGACATCTGCGGTTGCAGTTTGTGGTCGCCGTTGGAATACTACCATTAAGGTAGCACCTTAAAGGTGTTATTCGGACGGCGAGTTGCGACCTGCGGATGCAGTCTGCAGTTTGCAGCCCGTCTCGGACTTGTACCTTAATTCGGCACCTTGGTGACGTCACAGCTATGTTTTGAAAGAGGCAACAAGATTACACGGTTAAATATGCGGAAGTAACCACAAATAAAGCAAGCATACTGCTCAGGAGTACCTAGTCAGGAGCCAAGTAAATTGTAATTACATTTGTTAATACAAAAAGTTTACATTCGTATATTTGAAAAATAAATGATATTATTTAGATAATTAAACTAAATTAGGGGAAGCTTTATATCTTTTCGCTTTGTTTTTTTAATTTTTTTTTGGTTTTGTGAAATGATAATTATTTATGATCGTGTGCAAGCACCTAAAAGGTTCTTGTGCAATCTATCTTTTAGTCTCGACTCTTGTGCCCTGAAAAATGGCTGAAGAAATGATTTGGATAGCAGGCGATTTCTTTGAAATATTTATTTTATATTGTGCCGTAGCTAAATGTACGTTCGACGAACGAACGGCGGCGTAGCGAAAGCGGTAGCGAAGCGGAACTATTTGACCTACAATTATTTGATAGGACCTGGGATAATGAGATTAATATGAGACTGCTAGTGATTTCGGATCTGCACATTAGCAGCCTAGCTGTCTTCCTTTCCATGCAGGAGACCGATTTTGACTCAGCGATCCGCACCTCTAAGTTTTCGAATTCATGTGCGGTTTGTTATGGATAGAAAAAAAAGTTCTCGGTGATGTGTGTAGTCCGCATCAGGCCAGTGCGGTGCACTTAGCCGTAAACCCTTCTTTCGCATAAGTGTGCGTCCTGAGTGACGGCGCACGGGCGTATTGCGGATTGCGGAGCGGTTTTACCGTGGCTTTACCGTCGATACCTGTCCTTAGTGCACGCGGGAAAGTTGACGCGTACGCGCGTGTGTGTTTCGTTTATTTTACTTTGGTTTTAATAATGTCGATATCAAAATTTAAACTTTTCGAACATTTATTTAATGCGCCGTTCATTCCGCCTGCGCGGTGCGCCGTCACTCAGGACGCACATTAAGGCTCTATATTACCAATAAAAACATTAGCCTCTTTTTGGGCTTCGCCGCAGTCGGGTAAATCCCGCTTCGCTCCCGGAGATCTCTCGCCTCACGCTTTGTCCTAAGTGAATTAAGATATTATCTCTAGGTACTGTGACTTAGTCGTGATAAGGTAGCTAATACAATAGAAATAAGTTTTAACTTTTATGATATAACATTCTGCGTTCCAACGCAGTAACATGATTGTGGATATTCCTATTCGTTTGTAGCAATTTGTTAAGTATGCGAAATAATTTCCATAAAATTTCAATAGTAGTTGCAATAATATCTATTTATTACGTAATTTTCTGTATTTCTTTACAGTAACTCGTGTTCGTAGGATCGTAGTTTGTATTTTAGTCAAGTATGCCATTTATGTATTTTTACATTAAAATTCTTTTATTTTATTTGATAAAACGGTTTGAATTATTGTTTTCATTCGAATTTTTATGGTCGGCTAAATTAAGACCGTTATTTTTGTCTGTTTACTGTAATTGTGATGACCAATTTAGGCAAAAGGGTTAAGTAAATGCTAATAAATTAAAAAATATATTTACAATTCTAACTTTTGTGGTTCTTTATTTTATTTAATATACCCTCCTTATTGACTAATGCCTCAGAATGATGCTTTCAAATTGTTGAGCTCCAGAAGTGTGTGCGTGTGCGTCGACTACTTAGAAGATATTTCTTACAAATGTTATCAAAAAAAAAACCGAAATCCGAAAAATCCGATAATTTCTGAACCGAAAATCCAATAATACTGCGCACTTTGAAATTGCAACACGGGACCTCTCGTTCGGCAACAATTACGACTTGTAACAGTAGTATACCAATGAGAGCACCAATAAATATAGTGAACTTGCGACCTGCCCCGGTGTCGCGCGAGTACCTACGTTTTATACCTTAAAACCTTTCGGAAGAAATTATCTAAATTAAAATAAAAACCGCAACAAAATCCAATGAGTAGTTTAGAAGAAGTAAGCAGACAAACAGACAGACGCGAAAAGCTACTTATTGATTGCTTATACAATGTTTCCGGTCATGGACTAGCGATATTCTAGGTACTTATACACGGTGTTGTTTTGTTAGTATAAACGTTGTTCAAACCATAGTCTACCACAATTAAGATGCATCAAATAAAAAAAAACGTCATTGGTCTTTAAAAAAAACTCAAAAAAGACACCACCAAAAACACAAGGGGGACGTGCGCAGTCGGCGCCATGATGGTTCAAGTTATTTGCCTGGAACTTAACCGCGTTTGCCGCGATGAGTACTTTAATGTTACGGTTAGTGTTTGAACACGTTTGAGCAACAAGACTTTTTAAGAAAGCCTAGATTTTTTTTCTTTTGATTCTATGCAATGGTAGTACACCATGGTCTGAACAACGTTTGTTCTAGTAAAACAAACCAATTAAAAGTCAGCGTGTGTAACAACTATTCAAGTACCCAAATACACTACACACTAGGGCCAATCCACTTCCCTAATATTTGGCAGACAGACAGTTGAGATATTCTCTACGTGTGTACAAAAAAAGTCATATCTCTCAATGTTTTGGTCCTACTGAAATACAAGTAGGCTTATTAGTAGGGCAACAATATTGTCTATCGTTTACATTACGATACAATGGGTTCACATAAAGACATATGGTTGTAGAGAATATCTCAGCAAAAAAGCAAAATGGCTGCTAAATAGCGGGGAAGTGGATTGGACCCTAGTGTGTAGTGTATTTGTGTACTAGAATAGTTGCTATACAAGGTGTAACATAAATAACGCACAACCTCTTAAGGGGTCACTGTACTCATCATTATGAACAACTTTTACTATGGGACCAAGCATGAAATCGCGTAAAAAATCAGCTGCTCCCTACATTTATGTTCGCATAACTCGTCAAAATGTAGGGAACAGCTGTTTTTTTTTCGCGATTTCAGGTTTAGTCCCATAGTAAAAGTTGTTCATAATGATGAGTAGGTACTTACAGTGATCCCTTAAGAGGTTGTGCGTTATTTATGTTACACCTTGTATAAGTACCTAGAATATCGCAAGTCCATGACCGGACATATTGTATAATTATAAGGTCTACTAGACCCACTAATCAATCATTTTAAATACTAAGGTCACAGAAAAAAATATTTAGACATACCTAATACCTACTTAATTAATTAATTATTTATTTATTTACTTTAATTAAAACGGTCTTAGACCAATTACAATAATTAAAGATAGTAATAAAAAAACGATCCATACATAAAAGGACAAGAAAAAATAATTCTAATAAACTCTTTCATAAATCCCTTACAGTGCTTCTGACAGTATATTTTTTCACTCGTTCATGATGCATTCCTCTCGCAGTACTCCAGACATTCCGACAAAATCACCTTCCATTCATCCGCAAACATATCAAAATTCGGTCTGGCTTCCAGGAGGGCATTGAGCGCAGTGAGACTTCGCGGTATGGGTGATCTTGAACGAGCCACAGTACGACTTGTCGGAACAGCAAACAGTTTATGTTTTCTGCTCCGGCGGTAATTGTTTGGAACAAATAATCGGCACAACTCGCAATTAAGATCCGGGGCATCTACTTTCCCTCGGAGGATCTTGCACATCATTATTAGTTGGTCACTAGATCTTATGACCTCTATGTAGGTGCGCTTGGATACCAAATCTCTCCATTCTGTTGCGGCTACGGCCTTCGCATCCACGTGTTCCATTAATTAATATAATTCTAACACCTAACATTATTAAATCTTTAATGACTAAGAACACTGACGTATATTGTCGCAGGTACTAGGTACAGTCAATAGTACAAGTAAAATGATATTTTATAATTTCAAAATGAAGTAGGTATCTCTGGGGTAATTTTATTGTCTTTTATCAAAATTCTATTCTGTAGAGAACTCTACGATATCAACATTTGTTACAAAAAATAGTACCTACTTACTTAATTGCCTAGTTCTCATTCATGAGACACTTGAAACATTGTTTCTCTCGAGCTATATGAGAAGCTCATGCCGTGGTAAAAGATTAGCCAATCAGCAAGGTTGGTCGCGGGGCTGACTGCCAAGGGTCACTAAGACTCTGCTATTCATTACGCTTCACTATCATCTTCATTATCACTACCTAACTTTTGATGTTGACTGCACCTACCTACCAGCGATATAAATAAGGTTTAAATAACATCTTAGTCAACCACGCTTCTCAGTAAACAACGATTTAAGAAGGCACCTTATAGCGGAACTATAGGTACCTACTCGTTTCTAATAATACTTAAACTAGGTAATAAAAACAATACTATTACGTAATTAGGTAAGTTACTCAGCCATACACGATAGGCAGGCACCTATCTACATGAGGAAGATCTATACTACAAAGCTCTGCGCCGTTAAAATCGTGGTCATATCGTGTAGTCCTCAGGTGGTAATGTTAATTTACCGCGCTGCATAATTTGATAGACAGAACTCTGAAGAAAGGAGGAGAGATATATACCTAAATACCTGCTTTTGCCTACGATACAACAAAAGGTACCCACTTAAGTACAAGCTGGTAGAATCGAATAACCTAGGTGGATGCAGGGTATCATCTTGATACTACTGCAGAATAGTAATAAGCCTCGTTCAGGGTGACGCGGGGCGTTGCGAGGCGCGTCTGGCGTCGCGTCGCGCGGCGGGCTTAGTAGGCGTTTCGGCCGCTGAGTTTCGTCCGATCCGGCCGAAACAGCCATTTCATTATTATTAATATTTTTGAGTGGTGTTTCGGACGAATTCTTTTTTAAAGGCAAAGTAACGTCAGAAACATAATCAAATAATACCTATTTTACTTTGTGGCCATGGATAAATCGAAATGTACAATCAAATAAAAGTCTTATTTTTTTACTGAATCCTTATTAGGTGGTTAAGATTCGATCACTAAGGCAAACGGAAAGAAAACATTTTTTTTTTTTGGCTCTAGTTCCCCTGTGGTGTAAATCTATCTATACCAGTAGCAGATCATGCAGTTTTAAGGAATTACACGAATTCGTTAACACCCTGTATAAGACTGATTATTGTTGTTTACATTTATAATTCTTATTTTTAATTGATATATAAGACTGATTATTGTTGTTTACATTTATACTTCATAATGTACGCTTTTTAATTGATATATAAGACTGATTATTGTTGTTTACATTTATAATTCTTATTGTACGCTTTTTATTTGATATTTAAAGACTGATTATTGTGATTTATCATGTTTACTGTTGATTGTTGTAATTGTATATTACCTAAACTTTATCTTTGTCCAACAATTCCCTGACTTTTACTTCAATAATATAACCCTGCCTAAGATTTTTCATTCTGACCGTACAAAATTTGCTTCAAAAAAAGTATCGTCCGAAACGCCACTCAAAAATATTAATAATAATTAAATGGGTGTTTCGGCCGGATAGGACGAAAGTCAGCGGCCGAAACGCCTACTAAGCCGCGCGGCGCATTGCGCGTTTTCTCCGTTCACGGAGAAGCGGCACGTGAACCGGCAGGCAGACAGGGGCCCGCGGCGCCAACCACAGCGTTGCACGCACAAATACAAATATTTATGATACTGTGTAGTTCCGTTTGTGAAGACGCGGGGCGTCGTGTGGCGCGTGCTGCGGTGCGTGAGGAATGACGGTGTCCGCCGCGGCCGCAGCAGCGGACACCGAAACTGGCACTGACACTCTTTGGATATCTCACAACGCAGACATGTCGTTACAATGGAGTATGATTTCATCGACATATTACTAGAAGATAATTGCAACATGCAACAATCTCGCTCACCTTCGATGCCAAAAACAAATGATACGCGTACGCGGGGTACGCGGCGGACGACGCAACGGTGGTAGCCGCGTGCCCCGCTGCGTGTATTAGCGCTCAATATCAAACAAAACGCGCATCATGACGCTTCTACGTGAACGCTCTCATATATTACCATTTGTTTGATTAGACTGCGCGACGCGACGCCCGACGCGCCGCGCAACGCCCCGCGTCTTCCTGAACGAGGCCTTAGGCCCCCTAGCATTACGTATTACTTCGTTTTCATTTCAATAGCTTTCATTATAACAATACAATAATATTCATTGGATGTTACATAGTTGTGGAAAAATGTCAAAATCAAAGCCATAGCGATTACGAGTGTTTTGCGCAATTAGGATGCAGGTTGCAGCGGCCAGTTAGTTTTTCTACGATACAAGTGTGCGTATTATAAGGCCAGCCCGCGCATGTAAATCTGGCCGCTGCGTCCATGACCGTGCGACCTGGCCGCTCCTGCGCCGGATCTTCAGTGATAAGAGCAATAGTTGGTAGGTACTTTTGTATGTACAGAAGGAGACGCCCCGGGCGTCGGGAGTCGCAGGGCGATTCCCGGCCACCAGGTCCGGGTCGACGGCGCGTTATGTTCCACGTGCGCCTCAAAGAGATGTCAGCTTAGTAGATGGGGCCCGCTAAGGCCAGTGCCTGCCAAGGTTGCGGAATTTGTTCGAAAGAGTTACCGCGGCCCTAGAACGCAAAGGGCCTTTTTTTTTTAGTCAGTAAGAGTCTGACACTCCAAGGAGTCATATGATGATTTCCCATCCACAAAAAAAGTTACTTTTGTATGTAGTAGGTACAGACGCCAGCACATGAAGGCTAGGTACCTACTACAATCTGTCAAATTTCTTTAATAGATTTTCATCTTTATCGTAAAAGCATTAGGTTCAAGATGGATTGAGAAAGTTTTACAGTTTCGGGTAGCTTGATGATGTGCTGGCGTCTGTACATAGGTAAGTAACTATGACTTGTTTAATTGGACTACCTCTAACATTATAGAAGATAATAAGTTACATTGTAAAAAGTGTGGTTACATTGTATGCAAAAAGATTGGTCTATATTTTGTATTTGTAATAACCTGTTGTTTTATGTCATTATTGTGTATCTACCTACGTTAAATTAAAAAAAAACCGGCCAAGTGCGAGTCGGACTCGCGCACCGAGGGTTCCGTACCTTGAAGAGTACAATTTTCTTTTTTTGGAACCGCACATCTAATCTGCATGAGATGTTTTCTTATTTCTAAAAACTGTATCTACTAGTTACAGACATGGTTTTATTACATAACATCATGCCCGTATTCTCCGAAGAGTTGGCAGAGGTGTAGGTACAGTACACCCACATTTCGCCATCAACCCGGCATAAATTCAGACTCCGGGCTGTTACTGAGAAATTCCTTACGGAAAAACCCAATAACACTTGGGCGCCATCTCCACGAGCGAGTGAATCGCGGCGATATCCTCGCCGTGCCATCAAATTCAATACTAACTATCGCCGCGATGAAATCGCCGTGTGGAGACACGTTCTAAGAGAGTGTATAGAAATACGTGGCACGACGATAATATCGCCGCGATTCTCTCGCTCGTGGAGACGGTCCCTTGGGGATCGAAACCCAGGACCTCACGCTCAGCAGCTGCGCTTGCGACCACTAGACCAACGAGGCAGTCGTTCGTTTTATTTTTCCTGTAGACCGGTAATAAAGATATAAATAAACCTGTATCAACTCGATTTATTCCAGAATTTTCGCTTTGCAAACTTCGGAGATAAGGGGGAATGGTATTTATACAAAAAAAAAAACATCATAAAATCAAAAACTATGCGGCATAAATGAAAATGATAATATAATATTTATAATGTGCGATGTGTGTTTTGCGATTTTGGCGGTCTCTCTAGTCCTGTGCCGCTATCTCTCGCCGGAACGCCCATACCGACCTGCTCCGACTTTCGGTACCTCGGGTCGCTTGTTCAAGGGGATGGCGGAGTAGACCGAGACGTAACGCACCGGATCAACTCAGGATGGATGAAAATGGCGACAGGTCACTGGAATAACTTGCGACCCACGGATGCCTCTCAAGTTGAAGGGGAAAATCTACAAGTCCTTGATAAGACCTGTCGTTCTGTATGGATCGGAACGTTGAGCCGTGAAGAAGACGGATGAAAAAAGATTGCATGTAGCGGAGATGAGAATGTTGAGATGGATGTGTGGAGTGACCAGAATGGATAAGGTCAGGAATGAGTTTATTAGAGGAAGTTTGAAAGTAGCGCCAGTGACAGAAAAGTTGAAAGGGAACCGTTTATCTTGGTATGGGCATGTGAAGAGGAGAGATAAAACGCATGTGACCAAAAAAGTTATAAATATAATTAATGTGGATGGATGGAGAGGAAGAGGGAGGCCAGAGAAAAGATGGATGGATTGTGTGAAGAATGATATGAAAGGGAAGGGATTCAGTGATATCATGACGGGTGACAACAGGACGGAATGGAAGAAGAAAATGTGTTGTGCTGACCCCTAGTAATCTATACATATAAAAGGAGAAGCTGACTGACTGACTGATCTATCAACGCACAGCCTAAACCGCTGGGGTTAGAAAGTTGAAATTTTGACAGTAGGTTCCTTTTGTAACGTAGGCATCCACTAAGAAGGGGTTTTTCGAAATTCAACCCCTAAGGGAGAAAGTTTATATATAGGGGATGAAAGTTTGTATAGAAAATCGTCACTTAACGGCTTAAAAATGTCACGCAAGCGAAGCTGCGGGCGAAAGCTAGTGTGGGATAAGGGCAGGAAGATGATGAATGTGCAAATGAAGCCTTTTTATATGACACCAAAGACCCTGTAACCCCATTTTAAAATTTCAGCCCGCCACTTCGGTCTCTATTGCAATAAAAATAAAAATATTTTTCAATTTTTTCACTTGTAATTTGCAATATAGACGGACAACCATTTTTTAAAACAATTCCAAATTTCAAGTCGATAGCATTAAAGCGTTTGTCCACCGCCGCCGTCACTGAGAAACGAGATTAATTCGGACCGAGTTCGGAACGAAACGATCGTGTGTCCACTGCGACCGATCTCGGTGGTTCCCAACATAAGACAGAAATCCGTGCACCGGGCGGCGCCATCAATCTCGGATGTAGTGGACAAGAGCAGACGCGTTTTGTATTGCCGTCATTTCAGTCCGTCACGATCTCGGCGGAATTCTATTGGTAGCGCCGAACTACTCACAATCTCGGCGGCCGAGATGACGGCGCTCGGATGACGGACGTGCGGTGGACACGCAGCCATAGTAATGTATGTATCGCTACTTCGGCAACGTCTTCTCGTTCTCGGTGACGGCGGTGGTGGATAAACGGTCTTAGTTCCTGAAATAAACAGCTGTGGCAGACGAGCAGACGGACGAAGTCGCACCAGAAGTCCCTTTTTTACTATTTCGGTACGGGACCCTAAAAATAGTCAGCATGAAAGACCTAAATGTGAAGTGAGTAAATAATTATATTTTAATTTCTTGGGCAGAAGTGAACATTTCCTTGGACTGTAGATCGCGTTGGAAATCACGATACTCTATGGTCAATTTCCGCACTGATTGGTTGTTGATTAAAGTAATTTGCTGAACTCTTGATCTAACAAGTAAATAGCTGTATTAATAGCTGTTATTTTTATACAAGGTTAGTCGGAAAGGGGGGTACTAATCCGCAGGTCAATTAAAGTACCTATCAATAATGACTGTTTTAAAACAAGTGTTAAGATTTCGAAATTCGATAATTTTTATTTCCATACAGAATTATATTTATTTAGTGTTTTTTCAAAAATCTTCATCCCTAGTTTTGTTACGAAATCAGAAAATGAAGCGTCTATTCCGTGACTTCAAATATGACCTAAAATGTAAACATAGCTTGCTCATAGCTGAAGATAGATAGATTTTAGCGTATTTTTTATGACATTTTTGAACAGCTATTCCTCTTAAACTATTGACTTTTGGGGAAAGTTGTAGAACAAAAGTCATTCATTATTAGGTATGTGCACTTTAACACGCTTTCGGATTAGTACCCCATTTCCGACTAACCTTGTATTGATACAAAATAAATGAGTAGCCATGACAATCAACTAAACACAGTCAGTGTGACTGACAAACAAGCATGAAACACAGGAGTTCTCTTGTCCGTTACTACATCTCCTGGAGATTTACCGCCAGTGTTTATCTATTGTGTCTATAATTACAGTGCTTGAAGTGATATATAAGGTAAGTGAGAACTAAGAAAGGATTTTTGAAAATTCATAATTTTAGTGGGTTAAATAGGGGATGCAAGTTTGTATGGAAGTTCGTTATTTTTGAAGTATGGAAAATCCCATCGGCCACAGGGCTAGTAATTTATAATTTGCTACATTTTAACGCGTTATGGATGTTTTAAGGCAAAAGTCTCATTAAAACGTTAGAATCTTTCTTAATTCCTAGTCAGATGTGCACATCAGGGGCCTAATTCTCCTAAAATAAATCTTGATAAATCACAACCGAACCAAGGCCGAACCGTTCGTTCAGACAGTTCTCAATTTCAAAAGCTATCAAATTTTTTAACACAAAAAACAATATCAATCATTTTGAAAGTTTTCGAAAACAAAAACTGACTGACGGTGTTGGTTCGATTGCGTTTGGCAACAATTTATTTTAGGAGAATTGGGCCCCAGATCCTTTTTAAATTTTACATTCCCAAAAAAAAAACATTCAAATGGCTTTGCGTTCGATTAAATAATTCAGTTGTCAAGCGTTACGCGGCAATTTGCATAGAAACGAGATCAGACAGAAGTCGCGATTCGAAACTGAAATTAAATTGCGATTATTCTGAGATTGGAAAGAATCGTGCCTAATGCCCTGTAGGAAGAAATTTAATTTTGTACGCAACTGAATGTCTCGGATAAGTTGTTACGGATTTACCGGATCACTTGAGGTTTACGATATTAACTGTTATTTAATTTTCGAAACAATAGAAATGGATTATTTTGGGACGTTAGCCGCAGTAGTTAGTTTCGGAGGAAAAGAAAATTGGACCACGATTGTTATTTTACACGCAGTTTCTTAAATTAACAAGTGATTTTTTTATGTAAAAGTTTGTCGATGGATGAAGGGGATGGATGATGATGGATGGGGATGGATTGTGTTACAGAGGATAATAAGGGACTAAATGATAAGGTGACAGCTGACAGGGAAGAATGGAAGAGAAAAACATATCGTTGTTGCAAATTTAGAATCTCCTGTGTAAAAAGAATATTTCCCAGAAAAACGAACGTTTTGATGAACAAAGTAATGTAATGGACACTAAGGATATTTTTAAAATGAGATGTACGTCTCTGAATTATGAAGATATTCACATGGGATTTTTTTTTAAACGCTGTGACTGAGAAACAGACTTCCCATTTGTCCCTTCTAGTCAGTTTTCAAAGGGAACAGTCGGCACAAATTGTCACCTCGGTGACAACTGGGAAGACAATTCCCAGCTGTCACCCCGGAGGACAGGGCTAGAGGGGACTATTGGGAATAATTCGTTTTTTCCACGCGTCAGTCAAATTAGGTGTAGACGTTAGAGAGAGCCTAAATAAGCTTAAATTAGCTGAAACCCGCTTCAAAATGCGTCACCGGGATGCAAAGTTATTACCAAACCAGACTCCTTAAAACCGAACTTAAAAGATGGATACAAGATGATGTAGAAAATAAGAGCTGAAAAGATGTAAACAAAACGTACGTCTTAGAGAAATTTAAGTAGGTTTTAAAAAAAATCATGCTATCTAATAATGAAATGCAGTCGGAGGCTACGTAAGTTTTTGTTCAGTCGGGTTGCGAATTACATAATACATAGAGACATAGCTACTTAGGATACATAGATACGCGTAAAAAACATAATCCTACCTTTGCTGTCATGCAGTCGGGTAAAAAGATAAGTTACCGACAAGATTAACATTTTTCTAAACAAAAAATAAACATGATAGATACCTCTAGGAGGAAATAAGTTTACGAGCGTTTTTTGCACTGGACCTTTGCATTGGTTTCGTGATTTTTTTTCCTCTGTTCATGACTTGTAAATAAACTTACGGAGTCCTTGATTTCCTTGTCTGACAGTTACGATTGGTCTGTGTCTGTGTGTCGCTTGATTACAAAATAAGTAGGCATTTAAAACTTTAGATATCTTCAGATTGGATCAGAAATTCTAAATTTCTATATCTGTAAGGAAGATCATGTGACCGCCCTGGGGCCTGATTCACCTAACTAAAGAAGTTCAGTTGCAGTGTAATAAGTTTCGATCAAATTGTAATAGGCGATCGCTGTCAGACTGCAGCGTCACTGCAACTTGATCGGCGCGTCATGAAATTACGTGAATTAGTATAACTTAACATAGGCTCTCCAAACTTTCGCGCATGTATACTCAGAAAGGAAACAATTCCTGTAAAAAGTATTAAATAAACTTTGCTTAACTAATGGTCGATCCCAAGATGGTGTACATTAAAGTTAATTAAAAGTCATTTTGTACCTAAAAATCTGTTGCAAGTTACAAGTATCTACAGTCTGACATAGATCTAAATTAACATGGCGAAATAGAGACCTAACATGAAATATACTGGATTTGACAGGTTTTTGACATCTTCCTTCACAAGCAGCGCCAACGTGGATGGCACGTTCATTTAGAGCCTTATGCTTGTTTCCCACGGTGCGTGATATCGCGCACCGCGACGCACGAGCTCGCACCAACGCAACATGGGAAGAGACTCGTCCGTGGTAACTCGGACGCGTGCTGAGCGGTGCGCCTTATCCACATCACGCACACTCATAATGTGGCTTCCCACGGTGCGTGATTTTACGGATGATACCACGTAGGTATAGCCGGTGCGCGCTACCACGCACTGTGGGAAGCCAGCTTTACAGCCGTATCAAACTGTAGACCTATCAAGTTGAATTACCTCGATCGGTTGTAGGTAAATAGATATTGTACAAATCTCTTTTTATACCTATATCGTATTCGCATTAAAGTAATGAATTAATTAAAAAGTTCACACAGAGTGATTTCCCCAAGTGGCAATTCCGAGTGTAAACATTTAATTAGCCATTTCATTATCCTGAATTTACCCATGGTGTGTATTCACCAATTTTGTATCTGTATACTTAATTAAAACACCCGTGCACCCGTAAGTGTCGTAAAAGGCGACGGGGGGCTTCGGAAAGGTTGGTAACGCAAAAAATAACTAATCAGCTGTCAAATCCCATTTCAAGTGATGTGATTGGATGTTAGAATTCAACCAATCAGTCAAAGTGGGTGCCGGAAGACGGGCGTCGTCGTCGAGGGAGGCCGATGCCGAGGAGTGTTTATTGGAAGTTGGTCAGAGAAAGCAATGCATAGGGATGAGTGGAAGGCTATGGGGAAGACCTTTGACCAGCAGTGGGACAAAAAAGAACGAAAAAAAAGAACATTCAAAGTCAAAGCATTTATTTCAATAACTGCCATTTACAGGCAATATTGAACTGTCGAGAAAAAGAAAATTTACTGCCGCATTCCAAACTATAGATTCCTATGGAGACGAACGGGGAATCAACGCCATGGCTAGGTACCTTTTTTATCAAATGTTTACGAAATGGCGGTTACATTGTAAATAAGAAAAAATTAAATTAATGTGAGAATAATGTAAAATGATGACTATGCTAATAAGAGTAGGTGTCATTTGCCGTGGCGGATTAGAGATGACCTTGACTTTTGGGACTTGCCTACACATCACTTACCTTACTTAAACATTACCTACCAATATTTACTTAACTTACACATAAATCATAAGATGCATTTCTTTTTGCTATTGTACATCCCTTCCTCATTTATGCTTAATTTTTTATCGAAGTTTTAATGGACGTTAAAGCCCATTTTTACAAAATTCTTTGCCGTTTGCGACTTTTAGATCTCCTAATCTAAAAGACAATACTTTTGAGTGGATAGATAGATAGAGCCTAGAGGCATTAGTAAGTATAATACCTATATATTAAACTCATCAAGAGGCATACAATAAAAAAAGTTACGTCTGTTTTTCCGACAACAAAATTTTCAAATGGCCCTCCAGAAAAATTGAATTTTGGCGCTTACATCAATTGATATTACGGCTATCGATTTTGTAAATATTAACAGGATTCCATCAATTATCACCTTTATTCATCTTATTTCTTATAAATTACTTATTAAATACTAAGTACCATAAAAATATAGGTACTTTAAAAATAGGGGTCTGGACTCTGGCATCGGGAGCAGGGTCTAAGCTACCGGTGGTTGGGGCTCCAAAGACGGGAACCTCGTCACAATACGCGCCGTATCGAGGAGGACGGCTTTCTGTATCAGGCCCTTGATCCAGCCACCAAACGAGAGCCTCATGAGGTGTTTATTGGTTGAGGCTTTTGGCGATTAGGTCATCGGCCGTTACGACTATCGGCACAATGGTTGCCAAATCCACATCCCAAATGTTGACAACCTCGTGTGCTAAGTCAAGATATTTACAATTATCACTATCATTAAATACGCATTTGCAGAAACCGTCGGTAAAAAGTCAAATTATGATATGCGGACGGCCCACACACACACAGCATACCTTTATCTTCAAGTTAGGCCATCATGCATAGTAGACAAGCGTTTAACCGCTAGTCTATCATCACTGCTGCCGATAATAACATTTAGTAATCACCTGTTCGTGCGGCAAGTGTGGTGATTATGATAATTTTATCAAAAGAGGCACACGTAGGTATAGATCGGTGACATGATTCAATAATACGTACAAAATTGAAGCTGTTATATCATAACTGAGGCCCTCAGTGCAAAAGTGGCCTAAGCCTCATTTTTTCGTAAATAATTACAAACATGCTAATAAAATAAAAATACAAATAAATAAAACATAATATGTCAAACTAGAGTTAAGCCATTTTTTAATTAAAATAAATTAATGGTAAAAAAACTTTTTTAAAAACAAGCTTTTATTTAACTGCCCTAAAAAGAAGAAAATAAACTTTAAATTAAATCAAACCAATCACTTTAGTAAGTACATGTATTACACAATTTTTTAGATGATTATAAAAGCTTGTCGCGAGATTTACCTGTGTACTAACTAGTCTTGCTTGACATACTTATTAAAAGTAATTCTGTGAAAGAAAATGGTTCCTATAAAATATACAAATCTCGCGACAAGCTTTTATAATCATCTAAAAAATTGTGTAATACATGTACTAAAGTGATTGGTTTGATTTAATTTAAAGTTTATTTTCTTCTTTTTAGGGCAATTAAATAAAAACTTGTTTTTAAAAAAGTTTTTTTTACCATTTTTTTTTTTTTTTTTTTGTTATGATTGGGAATGTTTCTAAGTCTGTTTTTGTATTCTCCTCAGCAAGCCCTTTCATTTGATACC
Source organism: Amphipyra tragopoginis (assembly GCA_905220435.1). Lineage (NCBI taxonomy): Eukaryota > Metazoa > Arthropoda > Insecta > Lepidoptera > Noctuidae > Amphipyra > Amphipyra tragopoginis. The sequence continues at coordinate 11,325,970 of HG992005.1, read as the reverse complement.
CATACTGTGGTAGTACAGAAAAAGTAACTAGTCCGCCATCTTGGATGATCCGCCATATTGGAATTAGAATGACGTCACATAGCTAAGCATACATTGTCGTCCAAAATAAGCGTGTAGACCAAATTTCAGCTGAATCGGTTAAAGATAACTGATTTAAAATTCAGTCGCAAGACAGTAAATAATCAAAGGTCGCAAGATTCCACCGGACAAACATACATACATTGCAAGTTAAATAAAAGCTTTTAATTAGCACGTTTGAAATTATTTACCGCACATAACTCTTATACGAAAAAATGTGGCTTAGGCCACATATGCGCTGACGGCCTCAACTTGGCAACTACGTTAGCCTACTGATTTTCTGAGACAAATAATGTAGGATCACTTTTTCATCTTCATCACCCTCATCAACGTCATTTCACCTTCTTTCTATCTACTATTAAACCTTTTTTTTATCACAGGCCACATCGTTTTTGATTCTTATATTCAAAATTGGAAAAGCACTTGAAAAAGAAAAGAAGGAAAGTTTTTTTGTTCGTGATTGGAGAGGTAACCAGGAAAGAGAGCAGACTGAAATTGACTTGAAGGAGGCCGATTCCTATGATTTACCAAGCGTTATTGGTTAAAATTAAGAGGCTTGTATCTTTGCCAATAATGAACCAAAGACCCCAGCTTTTCAAAGTAGCTTTACAAAGCTCCCATACGTTAGTATTAGTCTATTAGTAGCTATCACAGGTAAAATTAGCTTACGAGTCTATATGCGCAGTTTGACAATAAAAAATGCTACCATTGCTAAGCAAATGATGTACTATTGGTAAGCATATCGTCGCCCGAGAGTGAAAACCTCGGGAATGCATTTGGTCATTGCACGATTCCTGTGGCTTTCACGCGGAATAAGTCGCAGGCAAAAGCTAGGCAACTATATTTGTTACGAATTTTAAATACCCAATAAAGGCTAGTTTCAGTGCCTACAAACTGATTTGACATAGAGCTGCTCTCTTATAAGATATAGTCCCAATAAGTCGTGTTATAATAAAAATGACCAAATTGCATTCTCGAGGTTTTCACTCCCGGGCGACGATATATTATACCATTGGTAAGCAAAAAATGCTACCATTGTTAAGCAAAGGATGTGTCGAAAAACTAAATACTTACGTACCCAAAAGTTTTGTACCATATCCTTGGCGAATAAATATCTTATCTTATCAAAACGACTCGTTTTTGCTCATAGGAACCGGGCAAAATCTATTCTTTATAACATCAGCTCTTGAAGTTGCGCAGTTTTTTTGAGTTTAAAATTATCACATGCGTTGATCAAGAACAAAAAATAATATTTTTTTGTATCCATACTATTGCATGTCATGCTTCTACGGTAGGTCTTAAGTAATTAGGGTCGGTTATTTAATTCAAAAAAGCAAAACACGTTTTCCAGGCATCAAGATGGCTTTATAATAACATATTTTATGTTTGTCAATTTTCAACGGCGTCATCCTTCGTTTAGATAGGGCAAATTATAATTTATAGGAGAGATAATACATAAATATAAAAATCTAGTAGACTTGGATCGTAAATCTCAATTTTGTTTGCTAGAAAAATACTCCAGACATGTTTGTCTGAAGTATTACTTTAACAAACACAGCAGATACATCTGAGGCGTCGGGAATCGTATTGCGAAATATTTTTCGTAAAATTCCGTTTCTCGTTCTTTATAATATTGTTTGAAATTTTTTATGAAATTAAACACAAGAAATAATAAAAAAATGGAGATGGAGTAGACTTATAACTATATTAATGCATTTTAGCGTTTTGTTGTGGGTGGCGCATGTGTTATTCTCAAAGGTCAGGCAAGACGGGTCCTATTGTCCTATGCACGAATTAGTTACACAAATTACTAAGAGACTATACAGGGTGTTTGGCAGAACGTTGAACATACGAAAATGGTGGATAGGTGGGGTCATCTGCTACTTACTCAGCCCTAATTTATGTGGCACTGGAACCCGAGATATTTAAAAAAAAAAGTGTTTTGCTTTCTTCTAGTTTCACCACTTTCTTAACTTTTTTTAATCTTCAATGTTGGCAGATTCTTATAAAATTATTGCTTTATTCAGATGTTAGCTAGAAAAAAAGTTATGAGTCCTCAAACTTACAGAAAGATGTAGAAATACTTAAATCTTAATTTCAACTTGCATTAAAAAATATCCAGCAGTTTGGTAGCGAGGGCACCAAGCACGCAGTGCGGCCGGTCCCGTAGGTATATTTACATGCGTTTATTTTCTTTATGCGTTTTGCTAGAGACTAGGTGCCAAGCGAGACACCCGCCTGTGCGTTTTCGCCCTAAGTGGAAGTCGCTAGTCACTTGGCGCTTGGCGCTAAGCAAGGCGCCTTTTTTTTTATTGATTGGAAATCCTCATTTGATTCCTTCCGCTCTGGGCGGAGCGGAAGGGAGTGTCAGACTCTTACTGACACTAAAACCCATCCGTGTTCCTTTTAATGCCCTTTGCGTTCCAGGGCCGGGGTAACTCTTTCGAACAAATTCCGCAACCCTGGCAGAAGCTAGGCGCCTGCAGTGCGTTTTCGGCCTAATAGTACGAGAGCTACCCACATTTTCATCACCTGATTTTAGCAAAGCTCATTCTTTTATATCTTATTCCTCGTTATGCCGTGGTAGTCATGTGCGCAGTCTGGGGCCCAATTCTCCTAAAATAAATTGTTACCAAACGCAATCGAACCACAACCGTCAGTCAGTTTTTGTTTTCGAAAACTTTCAAAATGATTGATTTTGTTTTTTGTGTCAAACAATTTGATAGCTTTTAAAATTGAGAACTGTCTGAATGAACGGTTCGGTCTTGGTTCGGTTGTGATTTATCAAGATTTATTTTAAGAGAATTAGGCCCCTGGTTGCTGGGAACCATTGCGTTTACCTGTGGGATCAGCCTAAAAACCGTTTTTTTTTGGCAAAATTGTGTGATTTCAGCACGAATTTTAGTGATATCATTGTTTTAAGGAAATTGTTCGTGATATTTATTCATCATTGCCAGACACTTACCCCGTTGCAAACACCGTGCCAGACGCCTTGAAAAGTTAAAAAAATAAATAAAAATTACGTGATTTCAGCAAAGCTGAAATTTTAATGTTATTACTTGGCTATCAAATAAACCATAATTAAATCCAGACAGAAATTCCGTCGCTAAACTATTGCCAGACAGGTTTATATTTAGATCTATTTGAGACGAGGTATGAAGGTTAGCCACCTTAACCATTGTAGCTGCAGGAAAACATTCATAGGTGATCATCCTTAACTTTTGAAATAATTTTTATTATTTTGATTTAATTTCTATCTGCATTTACAAATTTCGAAAAGAACTAGCAGTCAGCGAGAAAAAGGGCAGTTTTCACAAAATATTAACCCATAAGGATCAAAAGACTCTTACAGATTACAGACCAACTGAGGTTAACTAGAAACGTCAGAATTCGCAGAAAACTTATTTGAGACGGGGTAGCAATAGGGACAGCTACCTTAATCGTTGTGGCTACAGGAAAATGTTCTTAGGAGACTATCCCTACTATTTGAAAATATTACGAAACGCATTCAAAGATTTTGAAAAAAAAAATTTTTTTTTCTCTCTATGTACCTAAACCTAACATAAGTGCATATACACGTAGAAAGCGGGTTGCTGGCGCCGATCTGTTAGCGCGTGTCGGTGCTGGTTCGCGCAGTTAGTCAGCGCAGGTGGTCTCTATACTGTGTGGCGAACCAGCGCCGACAAGCTCCGACCTGCTCCGATCAGCGCAGGTAAGCCGTCATTTGTTGCTGTATTTGCGCGAATTTGTATTTGGAATAAGGCCTATTTTTGTTTAAAAATGTCAGCCCCTGCTTCTACCCGCTTCCTTTATGTAGCGGTTACCTGCACGGGCCAGTACCGATAAGCGCTGGTAGGTCGGCGCAGGTTACCTGCTTCGTTTATGTATACCCCCTTACACTTGATTTTTTTTCGCGATTTTTGTCTCTAACCTCTCAGTGGGTCCGGAAGAGTATTTTGATCCTTATAGGGAATCAACTCGATTGGCTTCAGTAAAGATATTTAATTTTATGGACCATGCTAACGTATAATAGCTTACTGTCAATCATTTTAGTGATGTGGTATAGCGATCGTACATTATCAATGTTATCTTACTTTCCTTCATTCAGCTACTATGAGCACAGCTTTTTAGAAATCAGCCAGAATCCATTACTAAAAAAGATAGGTTCATCATCATCACTCAGCCGAAAGACGTCCTCTGCTGGACATAGGCCTCCCCCAAAAGGGGAGGGGGGTGGGGGGGATTGCCGTAATCGCCACGCCTGGCAGGCGGGGTGGCGATCGCAGTATGGTTGTTAAAATACTTAGAGAACGCTGCTGCCCATCCTCTAGTGAAACCCTTAGTCGCCTTTTACGACACCCATGGGAAGAGATGGGGTAGTGCTATTCATTACGTCCACCACCACACGGAACAACTTGTCTAACTTAATATAACATAAATCCCAAAACTTCGCATTCTTAATTTGATTGATCAATGTAACAAGAAATCCTACTTATTTTGTTACGGTTTCTCACTGTCAAGGTCAAGGGAAAAACTTAGCTATTGCTTAGAAGTAGGTAAAATCGCGATTGTGTAGACAAATATTTTGACATGCATGTGTTAATTAATAACGTCTTGTATTTTTCCTTAGATTTTATATTATTAGCAATGATTTGACATGTTAATTAATGTTTCGGAATAACCTCTAAAAGAATAGCGTAATTCCTACGGATAAACTTAGTTGAGTCAGGCTTTTTTCGTAAAGTGTAAACTTAGACTAAACTTCATTTGGGAATAAATGCTTGTAGCTTTTAGAGGGCTATTATATTACACTATCATTTAACTATGATCATAGATCTATGAGTCATAGATGATATGATAATGTATTATAGACATATGAATCATTGCTCCATACAAAGATATTTATTTTATTTTATAATTTTCGGAAAACTTACAGCTGGCAAACACAGTAAGTAATTCGTTAATAACATGCATAATGCATATGGCCAATTACAAGTTTTCACAAATAGTTATGTTTAGTAAACAAACGGTTTAAGTCGGTACTAAGTAGTAGACAGTGGTTAATTCGCGGATTTAATTTACGTAGATATACAAATCAAAGGCTATGTTAGGTTGTTAAAGAAGTGGTTACAAAGAGTTTTCTTTAATTTAGACACACTAGTATTAAATAGATCGATATCAACTTCCTGGCAAGCCGTATTGTATCGACAGCTCGCTCTAATCATGTACGAGTTTTGTCTATATGTAGTTTTTGTCGCTGGTATGTACAACAAACGAGATTTATGGAGAAACGAAGATGATACGCGCAGCCCAATTTTGCTCACCAACTCAGAGATGTCGTTGGATCCGTTTGCCATTTAAATGAAAATGCTAAATCGGAAATTTTTCTTCTTTATATGACTCTAGAGGTCAAATAAAACATATGATCCTAGATATAATTATGATAGTGTAATAGCCCCCTTTGTGCTATTAAGCTTAAAATTTATATTGAAAGGGAAATATGCGTACATCAGAAAGAAAATAAGAGACTTCAATATTTTTAACACCAATTGCATTTTATTTTAACAAATATATTGATATTTTCTTTTTTTTTGCTTAAGAAGTTAAATGTCGATTCTAGAATTTTAAAAATATGGGTGAGATTATGTACGAACTAGCTTTCGCCCGCAGCTTCGCTTGCATGAAATTTTGAACCCGTTTAGTGACGATTTTCCATACAAACTTTCATCCCCTATTTAACTCCCTTAGGGGTTGAATTTCGAAAAATCTCTTCTTAGTGGATGCCTACGTTACAAAAGGAATCTACTGTCAAAATTTCAACTTTCTAACCCCAGCGGTTTAGGCTGTGCGTTGATAGATCAGTCAGTCAGTCAGTCAGCTTCTCCTTTTATATGTATAGATATAGAAGATGTTATTTGAAATTACAACTATGATAATTATAATGTTTTATCTACACTCATTGTCGTAAACCAAAATATGAACTCAAAAATAGTACCATAATGAAATGCTTTATTCACTTGTTAATCAATTTAAAAAAGTTTTATTAAAGTACAGTTCTCTCAACAAAATAATGCTTTATAATAACTTTTTTTCTATTAAATTAAAGTTAGGTTAGGCTCTAACATCAAAGTACACTTCGGACCGACCAAGGAGTTTTCAATGTAATTTTTTTAGTGGCTGCACATAATTGTCATGTCGTGCACTAAGGCTGAGATCTATAGATCCAACTTGGGCTTAGCTTAGACTTTGCTCAGACTTTACTTACGTAATACTTTGCTAAGTGTATGCTTAGCATAATCTTAGATTTGGAATTTATAGACGTATCACGTTGAGACAATGCTGAGCTTAGGCTAAGCATTCGCTAAGACGGCCGATGTCAAAATACAAGTTAATGTTTCGTTTCAAGCATTACATTCTTGATTTTTCTTTATAAATGTTTAACAATAATAACATGTAAATAATCTAGAACTATGCTCATATTTCTTCTATGTATTATTATTATAAGAATAAGCAGAAATTGGCATGCTTATAAGTGTTTTTTGTTTTTTTATAAACGAACACAATATTATATTCATTGAAACGGATCGCATCGTTTTGACATCTGCAATTTGTCGAAAAAAAGTAACTTTTAATTTATTTTTATACATTTTAAACTTAGAAAAACTTTTTTATGTGATGTTATAATACCTAATTGTTTTTATCGTATCTAATTCAGAATTAGTTATCAACATCAAGGATTTTTTTTCTAATCTGGTATTACTGAGTTGAGTCTGGTCACTTGATAATACTAAAAAATTAAAAAGTTGTGTAAATATAATGATGGTAAAGTAAAGTTTGGACCATTATTTTTTGTTAGGATAATAGTAACCTAAGTATTTGCTAAGTCGTCGATTTTGTGAACTTAGACTTTGCTAAGCATTTGCTAAGCACGCACTCAGATGAATTCAAAGACGGCTCTATAAATACTGACTTTGTCATAAGTCTAAAGTAAAGTCTGAGCAAAGTCCAAGTTGGATTTATAGATCTCAGCCTAAGGCGTGAATTACATAGAAGCGGCGTAAGGTGCAGAAGCGGCGCAGGCGCGTCGCTTTCATACATTTTTTGCGAAAAAGATTTCAAGCGGCACGACAAAACGTATGAAAGCGATGCGCCTGCGCCGCGCCTTATGCCTTAAGCCTTTTCTGTGTAATTCACGCTTAAGGCGCATGCACACACAAGCACACGCATGAGCGGTGGCCTGTCGGGTTTGGGCGCCATAATATTGTTTTTGTTTCAACTTTGGGTTTTTGTTTAAATTGCATGAGTTTAGATAAAGTAGCGTGTATGAAACTGCACATAACTAGGTATTAAAACACTCGTGTGATATTACTTATTAAAAACCTCGGCTACGACTCGGTTTTTAAAGTCACACTCGTGTTTTAATAACCCCTACCTATTATGTAACAGTATCATAAAGTACCTACTTTATGCCCATTAATTAACGCTGTAATGTTTGTAGTGTCAACTGTCAACCATTGAAACCAGTTTTACGCCCCATCTGAAGTTTTTCATTGCTATTTTTTTTTCTTGATTTTAATTGCTCAAGTACTGTAACTATCAGTGATCGGAAAATGGTGAGCTAATTTACCTAAACTTCAAAGAACAGAGATAAAAAGTGGAGACTTCCCTACGATAACATTTTTTTTCGGTTTCAGAAGTCGGTGGCTTCTATTTGTTTCAGTGTAGAGTTGCACCGACTTCTGAAACTGTTAATTTTATATTATGGTAATTATTTTACTCCTTTTAGTTTTTCTTTGAAGTCGGTTTTTACTTTTTTTTAAAGTTTATTTTTTATTAAATACGTTTTAGTGCCATAAATTTAACCCCCATCCTCTTCATAACCCTTCTTTTTGGCTTTGACGTAGTCGGGCATAAAAAGCCCTTTCAAATGATACCTTACACGATATAATGAAAACATTCCAAAGGGGGAGGGGGGGGACATGCACCCCCTCCTCTTTTCCAGTAGTCAGTTCCCAACAACAAATATAAACAAAGCAATATTAGTAATTTGAGAATTTTGCTTTGATCCGATGAGGAGTTCCGTTCCATATCTCTGAAGTTCATAGTCTAATCGTAACAAAATTTATATGGGACCAATCGGGAAGTATACCCTTTCGAACAAAGAAAGAATTTTTCAAATCGGTTCATAAATGACGGAGATATGAGGTAACAAACATAAAAAAAAAATAAAAAATAAAAAAAAAAAAATACAACCGAATTGAGAACCTCCTCCTTTTTGAAGTCGGTTAAAAAAACGTGTCTACTGGTTTAGTGTAAAATTTTAAAAATTAGAAAAATGTCGTCTTGAAGTCTCCACTTTTTGTTTCTGTTCTATGAAGTTTAGGTAAATTAGCTCACGTTTTTCCGATCACTGGTAATTTAATTAGGTATAGACACAATAGATAAACAATGGCACTGACGAACCGGTTCGTCAGTGCCATTGTTCATCCGGTCGGGCCGCTTTCGGCTGTGCTCTAAAATAAAATCATCTGCCTAGCCTTTTCCCAACTATGTTGGGGTCGGCTTCCAGTCGAACCGGATGCAGCTGAATATCAGTATTTTACATGGAGCGACTGCCTATCAGACCTCCACAACCCAGTAACTGGGTAATACGATACTCTTGGTAAGACTGGTTGTCAGACTTTCTGGCTTCTGACCAACAGTAACGACTGTCAAAGATTTATTTTATTTTTTATTTATTTCCTTAGGTCTACCAACAGATGTTACAGATAAACATTAACATAAAACAATGAATAGTGATCTTAGTACTACTGCACACCTAATTATAGGTAAACACCACATGCAACATTTTTGCAAACTGACAACTTACTTAAAACGAAAAAAAAAAAACTTCAAATAGACGTAATCAGAAAAAAACAATAAAAAAATGCTTAAATTTAGTTGTGGAGACTATAGTGTTATATGTATTTGTCATAAATGGCTGATGTTGGCTTTTCTAATAAATGTCGCGAGACTGTCTGCGTGGATGTCGTTGAGGTCACTGTATCTATTTACTAATTTACATAACCGCGGAACAGGCGAACTTGTGCCAAATTTAGTTCGTCGAAAAGGTGGAGTCAACGGAGTAATGGGCCTTCGCGGTGTCCTGCGTGGGACCCTAAAAGAGAATTTTCGTAAAAGTTGCGGACAATCAATTTTATTCCTTAGCAATTTATAAACGAATCTAAGATCTAGGATATCTCTACGGTTTTCAAGGTTCTTCATTTTAAAAAACGCTAACTTCTCGCGATACGACATTATTTTCACCTTTCTACCGAATAAGAACCCGAGATTATTCAAGAATCTTTTTTGGACACGCTCTATTCTTAACGAATGGATAGCATAGTGAGGTCGCCAAGCTGTACTGCAGTATTCCAGGATGCTACGAACCAGGCTGCAGTAAAGCATAATTTTTATTTGCGACGTTTGGAACAGTTTGCTATTACGAATCACAAATCCCAATGTTCGTAGTCCTTTTTTAATGATATTGTCGACATGCGGCACAAATGTCAACTTGCTGTCCAAGATGACACCCAGATCCTTGATACAGTTTACTTCAGCTAGTAACGTTCCATTAATGCTATACGACGTTTGTATGTTGTGTAGTTTCCGGCTGAATTTGATGTGGATACACTTTTCACAATTCAACAAGATATTGTTTCGAGAGCACCACATCGCTAACCTGTCTATGTCATGCTGCATTAACTTAGCATCAAGTTCGGACGTAACCGCTTTAACAATTTTCATATCATCCGCAAAGAGGAATGGAATAGTATTATGAAAACAGTCAGTAACATCGTTTATGAAGACGTTGAACAGAATCGGACCCAGATGTGAGCCCTGTGGAACACCTGATGCGATCTTGTGATGAGCTGAGTGAAAACCATTGACGACAACATAGAACTCTCGGTTGTCTAAGTAGGATTGGAACCAGTCAAGCAGTGGTCCGTGAAGGCCATACATTGAAAGCTTCTCCACTAGTAGTTTGTGGGAGACTCTGTCGAATGCCTTACTAAAATCCGTATACACAGCGTCTACCTGAACACCTTTGTCCATGGACTCAGATAATGTCTCAATGTAAGAGACGAGATTTGTACAGGTCGATCGAGATTTTACAAACCCGTGCTGATCTTCACATATAATCCTTTCAAAGTAACGCTGTATATACGGGCAGAGCAAGGATTCCAGGACTTTACCAAAGATAGAAAGAATGGAGATAGGCCTGTAGTTATTAACAACACGGATATCTCCAAATCACGAAGATCTACAAATGACAGCCGGGACCAACGGCTTTACGTGCTTTCCGAGGCACGGAGGAAACTCGCTATGGTAAATGGTCACCCATCCACCGACCAACCTCGGCAAGCGTGGCTTAACCCGGAAGATCGGTCTATGCGGCTGTAATATTTATTAGAGTACTTTGGCAAGCCCTGATTTCTTTTTAACAAGTACAACCGATACCGTACCTGCGATTAGTTTGCATTACTTGATGATGACTCAATAAATAATATAACATCACGCCTCTATTCCACAAAAGGTTGAGCAGAGGTGTATAGTAACACAATACAATACTCTTTATTGTGCACAAAATAAACAAGAAACATTATTATAAAATAGAAATGTACAATGGGCGGTCTTATCGCACTAGGCAATTTCTTCCAGACAACCTTCAGTAACACCCTCATTTCGCCGTTATTTTTAAGTCCATTGTTAAATTACTGTTACTGAGAAATTCCACACGGAAAAACAACACTTTCTGTGTAAATGTTAAGTACCTATGTAAATAATAATAATTATTTTGAATAAAAAGGTGGGAAATATGCGTCATTTAAAAATTCCAAGTACTCGCAAAGTTGAAATGAACTTTAATTATAGCTAGTTTAAAACAGGTCCTTGTAGATTTACCTGAACTTAACCGTCTCTTATTTGTCACTTTAATGTTACTTAACTTGAATTAAAAATATGCTGCCTATTTGGAAAAAAAATACCGTGGATAAAATAAGTAACAAGAAAAAACAAACTTAGCTAAATAATAATTTCAATGTATCACTGTCATCCTCAGACTACGCAAGATTTAAAACTTCACATCTTTCTGTTTTAAATAATTACGTACTAGTTATGAGTTTTTTGTCACTACTTTTTACAGAGGTTAATTCGCTCGCTATAAATTCTTCGTTGCTATTTTTTTAGATCTAAAAATTAAAGTTTTTTGAGTGACGTTTGCTTTGAAGGCTGTATGTGTGTATTCATAAAAAAATTGGTAATCATCAAATCTGATTAATAGTTCTGTAATTTCTGTATACCAGAAGAGCTCATTAGACAATGACGATTATATTATAAAACGATTATATTAATCTTTGGCCTCGGCAGTACATTGCTCAAAGTTTATATATAGGTAACGGAAGCCTATGGTTTGAGCCGATTTGTATTGTGACCGAGCTTTCGACCGGACTGTGTAGCGAATTAAGTTAATCGCAATGAGTGCCACATTTAATTTGTTTATTTTGTTAACCCAAATAACAGTTATATTAACAGCATGTAAGTGTGAATTGTTTATTATTTACGATAAGTTAAAAAAAACTTATAAATATTTAGCAAAAATTTACGTTTGGGTATTTACATCAATTATAATTTTGTTTACATACGTCGGATATTAATATTTTTTAAATAATTTATTAATGATTAATGAACACTAGGAATATCGTATTGAGTGAGCAAAAAGGTGTAGGTAGTGTTAAAATGGGGTAGTTTTTAGTTTAAAGGTAAATTTATTCAAAATAGCAAGAAAGAAATGAATATTCAAATATTTTAAAAAAATTGTGCTCTACTTTTATGGGGTTCGTTTTTATTATACCAAATTTTGTAGATTAGCATATTTTAATGTGAGAAAATTATCTAGGTAGGTATTTTTTTAGCTTTAATATAATTAAAGCAAACAAAAATTGTAGGTACTGACATTGTGATCTTCATTTTATTTGTCGTATCTAACAAGCAAATTATCATCAATTTCATTAGGTAATCCTTGTAACTAAGTAGGAACTTTGTAAGTACAATTACCTACATTGTAAGTACGACGTACACAAGGTGTATCTGTTTTAGAGACTTGAATCTGACCTAGGGTATTTCGATGGCAATAAGTAATCTAAACAATAACTTTGACAGTTTAATATTGAATGAAGGTCGCTTTACGTTAATCTATAGTGTCTAATTTGACGTTACACCAAGTTAGACAGGCCGTGTCAATCAAATATATTGATTAACTACTTCGTTAATTAAATTGATATTAATTATGTTTAACACAAAAATAAAACATTCTGTTAAGTATAGTATTTACTCCTAGTATTTTAACAAAATTAAAAATATAAAAAAAAATATTAAAATAATATATTTATTTTATCTTTACCGGTTGCGTACCGCCCGTCGTCCCAGGACGACACTTAATTGTCTTATCTATTGTGTCTATAATTACCGTGCTTGAGGTTTTAAGCAGTCCCTTAATATCCCACTGCTGTCACATTGGGTTAAAGCCTTAGTCCACCTCTCTGGCCTGGTGCAGTTTGGCAGAGACACGGGATCCCTTCTTTTCGCATAATGTTCTTTTTCCTAATATAATTTGGCATAACTATTTTGTTATAATTTGTTATGCCTTAATAATACTTTGCCATGTTTTTTTTTGGCATACAGTTTATTTTGGCATAATTATCTTGAAGGCTAATTTATTTCGGCATAAATTTAATTCGCATAATGTTACTAGGCATAATGATTATTAGCATAATAGTATTTAGGCATACAATTAATAATAATGATTAAAAAAAAAACAGGTCTCAATTAAATACTCTTAAGATAGCATAACGTTTATTTAAAGCGACGATTTTTGGTAAAATTCCATTTTTAAACTTAACCGCTAGCGGCCCGACCGACGAACCGATTCGTCAGTGCCATTGTTTATCTATTGTGTCTGTAATTACAGTACTTGAGACTTTAAATTAAAGTATTGTCTTAAAAATTCAATATGTTGTGCTACAAAAGTCAGTGACAGAAACGAATCGCTGCAAAACCGACTCCACGTAGTCTTGTCTGCCTGACCCCTAGAGTATAATCTAAGCCCGCGTGGGACCGCCGGAGCCCCGCAGCGCCGGAGCCGTGACAGAATCCATGCCTGCTGTATGTTGCATGCTGCATACTTGCTTGCATGCTGCATGCTTGCTGAATGCATGGTGTATGCTTGTTTATATGTTTGCATGCAGCATGCATTATGCGTAAATAAATGTATGCTTTAGAATGTTACACTTAAGCATTATGATGACTAGAGAAACAATGCTTAAAAAAAATGCGTAAGCTATTATGCGTAAATAATGTTATGCGAAAATATAATTAGGAGAAACAAAAGTAGATATGCCAAGTTATATTAGGTCTTAAAATTGTATGCAAATGGTTAGGGAACCGTTTTATACCTAGGTGTAAACGAGGGGTTATTTAACGCAAGTGATAATCAAATTCTGATCTGCACATGAAATAGAAGATATTTTAAAACTTTAGAAAAAAAAAACACTAGATAACCTGCAGTCTTACTCTTTACAATATGACAGAATTATTGCAGGATTGTATCAGAACATTTCTTACTATTCCCAATATTTTGTTAAACCCGCATATTTAATTAAATTCTTGGCAATTTAAAAGTTTATCTTTTCGGATAAACAAAGCATCTTACGTGATTTCAATACAAATAACACCAATAGACATGCACTAAATTACCTAGATTATTGCAAGCAAAACGATGTAGCGTTTTAATGTTAAACTTTGAAGGCTAGTCACGTACTTATACGTATTTCTGTTTGTTTTTGTATTTGTGGTCGTGGCCACCGAGGTTAGGGATCTTAACGCGTCATATATAATATTTACCTTGTCACTTGATGGAGTTTTAAGTATGCACATTATTGTTCAAAGTATCTAAAGATATTTATTACCTGTGCTGGTGTATTTTTAGTAGCTTATAAAATTTTATAAAAATACTGAGTCGGGTCTACTCGCGTAGTATAATTTTAAAAAGGCACAATACCAATATATGTTACAATTTTGGTGTACAATAAAGTATATTCTATTCTATTCTAATACCTTTTTTATCCCAAAGTTAAAAATAAAATTAAAAAACGTTAAAAGAAAAGGATAAAAAGGATTATTGTGTCGTTTAAAAATTATACTACGCGATTAGACCTGGTTTAGCATTTTTATAATGTGTAAAAATCGCGAAAGTTTAAAACCTTTAAAACCATTTATAATATTTTGTCACTCAAAATGTAGAATATAGTCGGGCCATTTAAATTTTGTATAAAAGGTAAACAAACTTTTGGTCGTGAAACATTAATTAAGCTTTAAGAATTAAAATAAACAAAACTAATTAAAGAATAAGTGTAAATGTGTATTTTCAACTGATCAATTATCGGAAAATAGACACAACAGATAAACAATGGAAGCCGCCGCAAATATGTGGCGTTGATTTCTAAAGCAAAATGAACGTTTCACGATCAAAGTTTTGTTTACATCTCATACAACATTTTAATGGTTAGACTATACAAGGTTAGTTAGAAAGGGGGTACTAATCCGAAAGGGTGTTAAATCACCCATAATGATGACTGACTTTTTTGTTTTACAACTTTTCCCAAAAGTCCATAGTTAAGGCGACTTAGCAGATAAAAAAAAAACGCTAACTACTATCTATTCTCGGCTATGATCAGCTGTGTTTACATTTTAGGTAACGCATTGGAAGCTCCACTTTCTGAATTCGTAACTAAAGAAAGGATGAAGAATTTTTGAAAAATGAAAAATAAAATCATTTTGCATGGAAATTAAAATTATCCAATTCTGTTTTAACAGTTGCTTCAAAACAGTCATCAGTGATACTTTAAGTGGCTTGCGGATTAGTACCCCCTTTCCGGCTAACCTTGTATATACTATACATCGATTAGTTTTTAATGAATACAATATTTAACAGTATCCAAGGGCAAGGACGTATGTCCATGACGTATGTAAGCCGAGGACGTCCGGTTCCGTTATCCGATAATTATGATGATGATGTTAAACAAGATTACTAACATAAATATTCAATCAGCATCTGACTATAAACATGCGGTAATAAGTTTATTTGTCCATCTGTTTGTCGAATTCGTCGACGGTCGACGACACGTTTGGTGCAGTGGCTAAGCGATTGGCTTCTGCGCCACGGGTCGTGGGTTCGATTCCCACACGGAACAAAAATTTGTATGGCCTACAGATAGTTGTTTCGGGTCTGGGCGTTTGTTTGTGATATTTGTGTCTGTAAACGCACCCACGGTACAAGAGAAATCTTAGTGTGGGGCAACGTTTTATAAAAAAAAAAAAAAAAGAATTAAGTATCTATCCGATTTGATGAAAGGTTTAAAGAGAACTTGAAGAACTTCTATACGACAAGATTTTTAGCAACTTTTTAACCCCCCCTTCCCCCCTAGTGATACATGGTGAGGTTTTAGACTACCCCCCCTCCCCCTACCCAAAATCACGTGTATTTTTTGGTACTAAGTATCTTAAAAATGTTCTGAATATTATCTTTAAATACAGGTAATCATCTAATTTAACCCTGGAATCTCTTCTAAATCTAATTTAAATAATCTTGAAAAACTGTTAATGAAAGATCCAGACAGACATTAAGGTTGCAGGTCAACGAAAAAATGAATACACGTGATATTTCACTACAACCCCCCGCTCCCTTGTGATATTTCGTGATTTTTTCCTAACACCCTCCCCCCCTTTTCGAGCCTCACGTGATTAATGAACGATCCCTTATGAGAATGAAAACCTTTTCGCAGTGGTTTAATCAGTTGAATATAAACTTAGCATAATCAGCTCATTACTGGAAAATACTTTTTTTATTTTTGTGAAAATTCTCATGGATGCCCTTCGCTCGTGGAAGGCGAAGGGGTATCGGGACTCTTACTGGCTAAAATCCCACGGTGTTCCTTCTCCTGACCGCGATCCCGGCAGGCCTCGGTCCGCCAGCCCCTGGCGGACCTCTCCTTCTGTGGGGTCTTGCTCCACGTCCTCCTGAGAGGCGCGCACGGAACACTGACCAAAAATGTCATTAAAATCAGAGTTTGGTTAAGACATGAAGAGCAATCATAACTCGAAAACTACAAAGATCGCGTAACATACATGGGGGTGACTCGGGTACCTCTAAGGGTATTACTTATACTTATAATTTGTCTATAATCCGCATTTTGCATAATTTCACTATTGTAATTAATATTACCTTTTGCTTTGTATAGACTCAATTAATTTATTCACTTGACAGACAGATATGTGTTGCTCGGGAGTTTGTTGCGCCGTTTCTTCTTCACAGCAAAAACACTAGGAAGCGGTGAAGGGAGGGCGCTTTTTGGGGCTGTCTTTTAGGTACCTAATTTTGAAGTTCAAAAAGAACTAAGTAATTCTAGTCTATTTTGAATAAATGAGTTTTGAAGTTGAAGGGTGCTCTACCTCTGGACTTCCGCTTGACACTACTTTCTGGGACACGGTGTATAAAACGCCAAATTTTACACAAATGTTATTTTTAAACCAGATTACTAGACGGCGTTTCTTCTCAAGCATTTAATTAGCTAGTAAACGTCGGTGCCGGAGCCGCACTCGAGTCTTGAAAATAACTTATTTACAGAATAAATATTTGAGTTTTAGAAATTAATCTACGTTTAATGAACTAACCACTGGTCTACTTTCAAAATAACATTTCTTTTTATTTCAAGATCGTTTACAAAATTGCCATAAGTAAGTATTTGTTAGTGAAAAATCACCAGCTATTATACCTACATACAATTTTTTAACTGGGTACATGTGAAGTAGATATCTGCTATTCACCAAACAGACCCATAATTCTGATCGCATGTGGTTTTGTAAAACAGATACGTAAGTGGTTGTACAGTATAGCGTTTGGCTTCGAGCCAAGATGTAGTGTCACCAAATCTACGCTGTGTTTACAATATTGTGTAATGGACTATACTATCTAACAACTTAAGGAAAAACATTGAGGGGAATTGAAAATGCAAAATCCTGTAATTTATACTACACTCGGGAGCAATCCGAGCAATGAATCCGGGTCACCAACATAAACTTTAATATCTCGAAAACTAAGAATACTAACTTGTACTAATATATATATTAGAAACGTACTACAACTCACATTTTATGGATATAGATATTTTCGCGCACAATCAGAACTTTAGAAAAATGGCTATTGAATTACTTGCTAGTCATCCTTAACGATGACTGCTTCTTGCTGATGTTGTCGTTATGTTGTGATCGGATTGGTGATTGCAGACCTACTTTGGACGGTGAGCGCTGTCCAGGGTTAGTTGGTGTGACTTTTCAGGTTGTTTTTTGTTTTCTTTCTCGTCCTTTCTGCATACGTCCGTTTCCTTATTTCTTTTAAATTCCATGTTATTCCGTGGACAATAGTGTGGGTTATGCGTTTTTTTACTATTATGATTAAACTCAATGTTAAATATTGTAGCGTGCAACTGTTTTTTGTCCCTAATAAATAAAATAAAATAATAAAAAGTATTTTATGGGTTACTAGCGAGCCCCAGCTTTGCACGTGTACGTTTTATAGCTTAAAACCTTCCTCTTGAATCACTCTATCTATTAAAAAAACCGCATCAAAATCAGTTGCGTAGTTTTAAAGATCTAAACATACATAGGGACAGACAGACTTTGTTTTATACTATGTAGTGATTATAGTTCAATCATGATTCGAAAGACACGTGGCGCCATCTATTAACGTTATTGTTGTTTTCCTCGGGAACAGTACTTTTTTTCGGGATGAAAGGTACCTTATGTCCGTTTCTGTACACCTGACAACGTATATGCAAAATTTTAGGATGATCGGTTCAATGGTTTAGGCGTGAAAAGGTAACAAACAAACAAACTTACTTTCGCATTTATGTATAATATTAGTTAGGAGCTCGTGGCTAAATAATTACAGCCGCATAGACCGATCTTCAGGGTTAAGCCACGCTTGCCGAGGTTGGTCTGTGGATGGGTGACCATTTACCATAGCGAGTTTCCTCCGTGCCTCGGAAAGCACGTAAAGCCGTTGGTCCCGGCTGTCATTTGTAGATCTTTGACAGTCGTTACTGTTGGTCAGAAGCCAGAAAGTCTGACAACCAGTCTTACCAAGAGTATCGTATTACCCAGTTACTGGGTTGTGGAGGTCTAATAGGCAGTCGCTCCATGTAAAATACTGATATTCAGCTGCATCCGGTTCGACTGGAAGCCAACCCCAACATAGTTGGGAAAAAGGCTAGGCAGATGATGATTAGTTAGGATAATCAGCAATGAAACAACTCTTCAAGATAATATGTTCAATTAGCAATTTCAGTTTGCATTAGCAACATTTTTATTATAAAGACATTTTTCGTGGTTCATAATAATTAGCAAACACGAGACCTGCCCCTTGAGCTCGTCGCGACATTCGACACTTACTCAACGCAACGCGCAACACGGTCATTTTGTCCGTAGTTGTCGTTAGAACTATAGTGTCTTTACTGGCAACTGGCAACAACTACCAAACATGTTCGTTCTTGCCCGCGGTAGAAAAAAATTGAACACATCTCACCCTAGTTTTTTTAGGGTTCCGCAGGGTTACCAGATGGTCGGGATTCGTCTGGATTTTCCCGACATTTTATATAATGTCCCGACTCCCGACAAAATACAAAATCTCCCGACAAACTGTTAATCGTAAAATTCTATGCACGAATATATTTTGAAAAATCTTAAATTTTAAACCTTTTAATTCTCGTATAGGATCCAAGTTGGTGGATTTAGTAAAAGCCAAATAAATACATGTGGCAACGTAAAAAAATGAATAATGTTTAGTTTTTTGTAGGTATGCTATTGACGTTAAAAATAAAATTAAACTCATAATTTTTATTTCTCCAGATCAACCTCAAAATCCCGACATTTTGTAATTTTATCCTGATATTTCGGTGTTTCGATCTGGCAAGCCTAGTTCCGTACCCAAAGGGTAAAACGGGACCATATTACTAAGACTCCGCTGTCCGTCCGTCTTTCCGTCTGTCACATGTCATCACTAAGATGGAGCACACGAATCCAAGTAACAAAGATACAGAGAGATTTCCCTATACCCCTCTGGCTCTCACATTCACACGACGGAACACAGTAAACTGCTTGGCGCCGGACTTTAATGTGAGGGTGGTAGCTAGCCAGGCGGACCGTACAGATCCTACCACCAAGCGTGCTGGGTTTTGTTGAATCTTACAACACGCGTCTATTCTCAGCGTGCGGTGAGGAAGTTTTATATTCTATCCCGTCCCCACACGGGATAAATAGTTGTCGCTATGCAAAAGTAAACATCTGACACGAGTATTTATTGCCTCTTGTTTATTTCTGACATCGGAAGAGACATTAGGTATATCCTCGATAGGTACATAATTACACTTATGTAACTATAAGTATATGTTTGCATGACAATACAAAAAACATTGTAATTACTTATTTATGGGAAGTTTTTACGCCGACATTTAATTTTATTATGATTGGCTCGTTTAATTATGATTAGTTTCTTCTTAAAGCCTCAAGCACTGTAATTATGGACACAATAGATAAAAAATGGCGGTGTCTTCCTGAGACGACACGTGGGTCTCAACCGATTAAGCTGTTTATTAAGTAATTAAGAACATTAATTCTATTTATGACCGTTTATCAATTAAAAGAAGATATTATTAGAATTTTGTTGTTTTATCTGTAAGTATTTACGGTTTACTCATGTGAATTTTTCGGGATAGCCCGACTGGCTTCGGCGTTTAGTCCCATCTCTTCCCTTTCCCATCTCTTCCCCTATTACGTTTCTTAGAGATGGATTTTTTGTTGTTGTATAAACGCACAGGGGAAGAGATGGGAACGGGGAAGAGATGGGACTAAACCGGCTTCGGACCCAAACGGCGCCCTTAATCATGAGCTAAACAAGCGGCGAGGTCGCGAGAAGAACGCGTGAACCCGGTTTAGTTAAAAGAGAACTTGATGGGAAAATAATTAGAATAAAAAGTGTTACTTAAATAAAAAGTTACTTTTTAATCCATTAAGTTTTCTTCTAGAAACAGCTTTCCAACTGTGAAATATTTGTTTAAAACGATATACGGGCAGCATTCAAAGACATTTTTTTTAACAATATCTACTACTTAACTATATTTTTGCACAATGTTGTGTACTGGACTATAACTACTATCTAACAACTTAAGGAAAAGTGTTATTGAGGGGAATTGCACATGTCTTGTAATTTATACTACACTCGGCAGCAGCGTATCCGGGTCAGCAACATAAACCTTAATACACTTCTCATCAAAAAATACGAAACTCTTCCAAAATTATCTTTCTGGCGACAATTAAACAATAAAAGAGCATTAATTCATGTTAGAAAAAAAACATAATTTAATAGCTGGAAGTTTGGCCTTTACAATGAATGGTGTACGAAACTTCCAAATGTTTGAATTTTATCCAATAAATGAATGGAACATTGTTTTGAGATAAACGTGTGTTTAGAGTTGGAGTACACTTATAGTGCAATAAACACAAAATAACGCATTACTTTAAAATTTTCTATTTGTAATTTATTGATTAGGCTCTGTGACGTCTGATAAAAAGTATTTTTTCAACACACATGGATACTTCGCCCGCTGCAGCCGCCCAAGTAGTGGTATTGCTGGATTCTAGGGTTAGTCAGTGTTTTGTGGCTGCAAGATTGCATCTAAGCCTCTCGTCTGTTCATAGAGTGTACTAACGCTATAGGGAAACTGGTTTATTTACGCGCCATCTAGGATCTGGTAGGAATCGGGTCACTTCTGTCTGGGTGAGACGACCGGTTTATTCCAAACGTTTGTTTGCGAAATCGACGCCTCCGCGCTTTTCAACTGCAGCAGCAGCCCCGTGTTGTTCGAAAGGTAACTGTAAGTGGCTCTACGATTTGAAGAAGATTGAAGTAATATAGACTGGTACCACACAAGGCAGCTAATAAGTCGAAATTAACAACAAAAAAAACGAAGAAAGAAGTGACCCGATTCCTACCAGATCCTGGATGGCGCGTAAACAAACCAGTCTCCCTATAGCGTTAGTACACTCTATGAACAGACGAGAGGCTTAGATGCAATCTTGCAGCCACAACACGCTGACTAACCCCAGAATCCTGATAAAAACTGCTTATTAACATAAAATAACATTTAAATATTATACTTACATCGTCATAAGTTCGATGGCCCCACCGAATAAACGTGCAAGAGTTCTTACACGAATTTTTTTTTTTTTCATTTTTCGTTTCTTTTGCCTATCCAGCACCTACTTAATTTTTTTTATGAATTTTAGACTCAAAACACGCCTATTATAATAGTGAATTTCTTTATTCTAGGGAAATAATTAATTTTAAAATTACACGAATAATAGTTTATGCTATTAACACATGCTTTTTGAGTCGCCAAGTACACAAGAATAAACATGTTAAAACCTACAGACGTTTGAGAAGATTTGTGATTGTTTCCGAATTTGGGTAATATCTTCTTACACGTTTATTCGTGTAGAAATGTATGCAAATTTTATTACCAATGTATCATTCCACAAAATGGAAGTTTGAATATAAATAGGTTATTAAAATTAAAGTATTGCATTATCTCTTACTATAATTATTTTTTTCTAACAATTGTGTTAAAGATTCAAACATTAAGTGTATTAATTGCATATCAATTTAAGTTTATACCTAGTAACGGTAAATAAACAAATGTTTACGCGATAAATTCTATTGTAATCGTACGTAACGTTAGAAAGGGGTACGGGGGGTAAGATGCGAGTAAAATAAGGTGACTAGCTCGGAGTCGGTGGTGACCTGTCGCTTCCGGCCGTGGTTCTGTTCATGGTCGGGAGCGAGAGTGCGTGGGAAGCCGTCGCCTCCTTCTGCGAGGAGGTGATGGCGACCAAAGAGGGAGCGGAAAGGGGGAGAGAGACAGCTGCCACTCTCCATTCCCGCATCAGACGCACCGGGCGCTGGAGGGCACGTGCCGATCTCCGGCCACCATAGTGTGTGTGGCCTGCGGGTAGTACTAGTACTGGCCTGCGACCAGTAACAAGCCCGAGAAGGCGGCGCGCAGTATTCCGTGCGCGCCTCTCAGGAGGACGTGGGGCCAGGCCCTACAGAAGAAGAGGTCCACCAGGGGCTGGTGGACCGAGGCCGAGGCAGCTGCGAATCCCGCGACCCCGGCCAAGGGTCAGGAGAAGGAACACCGTAGGTTTTTATACTCTATACTAGTTTTTATACCCCTTTGCCTTCCCCGGGCGAAGGGCATCCATGAGGATTTTCCCACGAAAAAATAAAAGGTGACTAGCTCGGAAGGACAGTCTTGTTGTGATTCTATGCGCGCTATTACATAATTTTGTTTCGCGCAATTACATTCGATTATAAATATTATAAATCTACTGCCATTGGAAAACTCCATCTCGGTCTCCTATGACAGTGAGAAGGAGGATTAGTGTTTCTAATATCGCAATTCGTTTTTTTTTTAATCAAGAAATTTACTTTCTTTGTAACTGTAACTGTACTTTCTGTTCACGAGGACAAATACATAATTATATTTTCTTTATTCTTTATAATACGAGTAGGTATCTGTATTTTATTTCATCCTTTCGAAGTCAAAGTCAAAGTTTTTTAATTACAATTAGACTAGATTACAGGCACTTTTAAAACGTCAAAACTAAGTGCACGGTTCCAAAAGGTAGGTTGCATGGAGAAGAGCTCAAAACTCCAAGAATACTCTTTTCAAAATAGTAGTTCATGACAATTCCATTACAGTAGTGTGAGAAATAGAATGAGAATAATGCAGGTTAATGTAAGAAATAAACTTACATAAGAGTAACAAATAGAAAAATATGCCTTCTGGGATTATCATAGCAGCTAAGGGCTAACCAATCCCGACAGATAGCAACCGTTCACGAGCATGACGTGCACATCCACATCGCTTAGCTCAACCATATTGCAGGGAACCCAACGACGGATATACAACGCCACCATAAGCAGGACATTTAAGTGAGCATGACAGACTCATACTACCACACAATAGGCAGTAATGTGATATGATTATAGGTGTATCATTAAGTGCCGCATAATGCTCAAACTTTACAGATTGGAAAATAAAATTATGAAAATTATAATTATAAAACAATATCAGACTATTTAGGCAGAGTATTATACATTAAATAATAAAATTATAATGGGAATATAAAAATGTCAGTATTTGAATAAAAAAAAATAATGAAAATTGATCAAATAATGTAGGTACGGGTTATTTTAAGTCAATAAAAAGAAGAATACTAAAGTAAACATTAAAAATAATGTTAGGTCATACAACCAACCAGTTAGACAGGGCCAGAGGATCGCAATGTGCAGGACGGAGTTGTACGCCAGGCATCTTTATCTTCGATGTAATGATTTATGTTGTAATAAGCTTTAGATATCAAAATGCTCTAAAGAAATTATTTAAAATGCTCTTAATAAATGATTTATTGTAGAACCTAACACTGTTCCCCATAAACGTCTTGCTGGTTTGTCTTAGTCTAAAACCAGGTACTGTTAGCTTGTGTTTATTGCGAGTATTTATGTTGTGGACGTCACTTTTCTTGTTATACTAATGTAATATTCTTATATTATATTGTTTCGAATGTTACTAAGTATATACAAAGATGGTAGGGTAAGTATATTTATTTCCTTAAATAATTCACGAAGCGATTCACGGCAGTCTAGATTATAAATAGCTCGGACTGCTCTTTTTTGTAATATGAAAATAGTACCAACATCAGCAGCGGAACCCCACAGTAATATGCTATAAGACATAATACTGTGAAAGTATGCAAAGTACACCAACCTAGCTGAAGCTACATCAGTCAACTGCCTAATTTTCCTAACGGCAAATGCAGCAGAACTCAGTTTGCCTGCAAGTGCCTCTATATGAGGTCCCCATTGCAATTTAGAGTCTAATGTGATGCCCAGGAAGACAGTTGAGGGAACTGGGTCTAATGCTTTCCCGTCAAGTTTCACATTTGAACATTTGAGGTGGAGAATTTAATACATTTGGTTTTACAAAATTATTTATATTATTATACCACGCGTTCAAAGATGTATTACATAAAAAAAAACTGATCTTATTAACACTAATATAAATGCATACGATCTTTCCAATCATATAGAAGCAGAACAATGTACTGTAAACAAGCGTGTAAATAGTTATAGCTGGGTTCAAAATAAACTTGAATTACGGAGAACAATAGTGTAACATTACAGTACATTTAATTCGTTGTGTACTATTACACGAATAAACGTGCAATGATATATTGCTGTGACCTAGTCATGCAAATTTCACAAGAGTATTAACATTAAATAGTTTTTCATGAATTTCCTGAAACTCGTTGATATTTAAAAAAAAGTAAATACACAAGTCTACAGTTTATTTTTTTACCTATAATTCGATAATACATTATTTATACCTATTTACAATGGAATGAGCGTTATTGAAGTTTAAACGTTTTTATTTTCTCCTGAAAAGTTGTCATTTTTCTCTTACACGTTTATTCGGTGGGGCCATCGAGTTGTAAAGTCATCTCGTTCAGCGCAATCATCTAATTATAATATAATAACTTCTGATTACAATAAGAACTCAGAAACAAGAAATATAGACAGTCATACTTACGCGTCGTTATTGTAATTAAGTTTTTTTTTGTATCGCAAATAGACACACAAGTCCACACACACACACACACATTCACACACACACGCACACACACATTCACACACACGCACGCGCGCACACACACACATACACACACACACACCACACACACACACACACACACACACACACAAACACACAGCACACACACGCATACACGTACAAACAACCCTGGATATAATATTTAATGATTGACAGCAGATTTTCCGTTTTGTGAACTTCTTTCAAATAACCAATACTTAGTTGTATGTAGGTAGGTAGGTATTCTTAAATAATTTTGAGACATGTCATGTTTCATCAACAAAACCATGTTAAATCCCTTAAGCCTTGACAAAATCTAGTTAGAACGTGATACAGATTTAAATAACTTGTTTTCTTTCTTTTATACAAGGTTAGTCGGAAAGGGGGTACTAATCCGAGGGCCACTTAAAGTATCACTGGTGACTATTTTAAAGCAAGTGTTAAAATTTCAAAATTCGATAATTTTTTATTTCCATATAAAATGATTTTTATTTTAGTTTTTTCAAAAATACCTCACCCTAATCTGTGACCCCAAATATGACCTAGAGTGTAAACACAGCTAATCATAGCTTACGACGACAGATAGATTTTAGCGTTTTTTTTAAGAATCTTTGAACAATTATTTCTCTTAAACTCGCTTAAACTCTTAAAGACTACTTTGTAGGTATACCTTCAAGATAATAATTTTTTTTAAGTGTTTTCATCCAAAGCTAATTTGACCGACGATTACAAGTCAAGGTTCATCAAACTCGCCTAAACAGAAATATTTTGATGTCAGCCATTGTTTTATTGATTAGTATTCATCACCGGTTCTTTAATCGCCTATAAATCACAAGATACAAAAGACAAGACAAGCCTAATATTGTTATAACAATGATTCCTTTATTCTTTGGAAGGGCGGTGCTGACCCCAATCTGGTTAGGGAAAGGCGAGCCTGATAATATGCAATTGTTAGACCACTGACGGCTTTTAGTCCCATTTCTATAATCCAACAAGTTCGTGCGGCGTTCGAAGCGGTAGCACCTAAACGCACGCGTTCTCCTTTCCCACTGCACCACCTGCCCTTGTTAACATGTACAGTACCACGTCCTCCCAACGTCTGTCGCCCCGCACGGCGGTCACACACAAACTTGTCGGACTATAGTTTCACTTATTGTCATTTACTGTGTACAAAGTCAAGGAGGAGCTCGTGGCTAAATAATTACAGCCGCATAGACCGATCTTCCGGGTTAAGCCACGCTTGCCGAGGTTGGTCTGTGGATGGGTGACCATTTACCATAGCGAGTTTCCTCCGTGCCTCGGAAAGCACGTAAAACCGTTGGTCCCGGATGTCATTTGTAGATCTTTGACAGTCGTTACTGTTGGTCAGAAGCCAGAAAGTCTGACAACCAGTCTTACCAAGAGTATCGTATTACCCAGTTACTGGGTTGTGGAGGTCTGATAGGCAGTCGCTCCATGTAAAATACTGATATTCAGCTGCATCCGGTTCGACTGGAAGCCGACCCCAACATAGTTGGGAAAAGGCTAGGCAGATGATGACTGTGTACAAAGTCAAACCCCGAACAATGACAACGAATTTCCTAATAAAAGAACTTGAGGTGAACGCGCACCTAGACGCGCCGCAGGAGTCGCACGCACCGCAGTCATCACCTTTTATAAATCTTTATATGAAATCGTATGCAAAGTTGCGCACCTGTCTGCGCGACTGTCTGTGATGATTGCTTCGCGTGCGGCTCCTGCGGTGCGTCTAGGTGCGCGTTCACCTTCAAAACTACTTCGCATAACCAGAAAATTGCCCGTCAGTCGGGCATCTAAAACGAATACAACAATAATGCCACAAAGTAGACATTTCTAAAAGCCGTTTTCGCTATTAATTTCAGTACCCCCGATCCAAAAATGCACGTTGAGCGACTCAAGTTGTCTAAAGAACTCTGCACAGAAGGCCTTGGCAGTCTTTGCTGCTGGCATCCCAGAAGTGGGTTCAGAAATCTTGGATCCAGTCCATATTGACGTCATCAAGATTGACCTTTCTGGACTGAAGCTGACTATCAGAGATGCTGATATTAAGGGGCTCAAGAACGCTGTGGTTGACAAACTCAGGTGAGTTCAAAAGGATTTTACGAGTATTAAATGCGTTTAAAAAAGTAGATACATTGTTGTCTGTGTGTACAGATCAAGCCATATAAATATTTATTCCATGCAGGGATCCGCAACTCGTATTGCAGAAAACCAAGCACAAAGCCTCAATCTCGTCTAATTTTATATTTGGAGTATAATTAGGATTTGTTTCATTCTTCTCCTTGTCCTTATCCCACACTAGATGAGGTCGACCCAACATGTATCCCTCTTCCATTCTCCTATGTCAGCCGTCATCTCAGTCTGTACTCTTTTCTTACCCATGTCATACTTCAATAATCCATCCATCTTTTCTGTGGCCTAGGTACCTCGACTTGTAGATCTAATCCACATAATTAGGATTTGTTTATTAGAGATTTAAACTGCTGTTAGGGATATTCAAAACCATCTGAGATATTTCCATAATCACCAAGCTTGGTGATAATTGATTTTGTTATTGATTGATTGGTTGTTATTATGGCACGTACACGAAACTAAGCCAAGGAACGCCAATGAGCGTTCGTCATTTGTTAATTTGACCAAACATTGTTAAGTGCCAAATCCACTAGCAAGCTGGAAGACCTTCCATCGTTGTACACAGGCTATTGAAGACCAACCAGAAGAGAAGCAAGTCGGGAATACCTGCCACTTGGTTCTGACCTGCAGTGGCCAGTACGTAAAAGCACTCGAGCGACTGCGCACCTAAGTAGGCCGCTCTAAACACAGTTTGGCAAAATGGGGCATTATAGACCCTTCTGATAACCAGTGTGAGTGCGGTGTTCCCGACCAGACCATGTCCAATTGGCTGAAGTGTGCAAAGTGTCCGTCACCTGCACATTTGAGGACATAAAGAATACCACCTGTGCCGCGTTTGGAGTGGCCCTCTATTGAGCCCAAGTTATATACATATAAGTAAGAAGATTTAGAAAATTCGAAAAGAAGGAGACTAGCAAGTTTTAAAGTTTTTTTTCAACTAAGCGAAACTTGCAGAAGTTGACTTGCTGCGGGTGTGTCCACAATTTGAAAGTCGGTGGCACAAGCCAACTTGCACAGTAAAACTTGCCATTGGATTTGGCGCTTTTGCAACGAATGCGGTTGCATTTGGATGTAAGCTCCGTTCGTTGGCTTAGTGTATACGTACCATTAGCATAGTAGAGTACACTGCTGCCCCAACATTTGACTTAATCCCTAAGTATCTTAATAGTCTATATTGAGTGGAGAAATATCTATTCTTCCAGCTTCGACAGTGCAAAGAAACAGATGGAGCTGTCGTTCCACGCGGCACCCCTGGTGCTGAAAGGCAAGTACAAGGCTGGTGGCAGACTGCTCATCTTGCCCATCACTGGAGACGGAGATGTTGTCATCAAAATTAGTGAGTATACATTTCATTAAAATTGTAGTGACTTAGAATAATTCAGAAGTTGAGGGCGATGTAGACCGCGCACAGAGTCAAATGCTTTGCTTTGGGTAAGTGCTCGGTCTGTCCCTGTCTTTCTACTTTCGGGAGTCACTAACGGGAGGATTTTGTTAAGTTTGAAGGTGTTTGCTGTTGATGAGACTTTATGTATTTGTAAAAATACAGTTCTTACTCTAATTGCTTTGGACCCAACAATACAGAAGCGTTATCGTCTTTTCAATGAAGCTCTCCCGAAGAAAAACCAATAAAATTAAATATCTTATCAGTCTTTAATTTCTTCCAGAAAATCTCGAAATCTCCATGACCATGGTTTACGACATTGTCAAGAACGAGAACGGCAAAGACATCATTGACCTGAAGAGCTACAAATTTACTTTCGAGAACAACGAGAACACGCACTTCAAACTCACTAACCTGTTCAATGGGAACAAAGTGTTAAGTAAGTATCGTTATCACTTTTAGTTGATTGGGTTTCCAATTCATGGACGAGGAGATTAGGGCAATTAACTAAACGGTTGCGTGATAGTTGGTCGATTTATTAGGGTTCCGTACCAAAATGGTAAAAAAGGAACCCTTATGGTACGACTACGTCCGTCCGTCCGTCTGTCCGTCCGTCTGTCCGTCCTTCCGTCCGTCCGTCTATCTATCACAGCAGCTTATTTCAAGAACTGCATAATATGTTACGATTAGGGAATAGTTTTAAATAATGCTTGTCCATCTATATTGCAAGTGAAAGAATTGAAAAAATATTTTAATTTTCATTGCAACAGGAACCGAAGTGGGCGGTTGAAATTTTAAAATGTGGTTACTACATCAAGTGTGGTATCATACGACAGGAATTTATTTCCACGTGATCTATGTTGATCGATTAAGCCATTGGCCGTAACTACTATCGGTACAATGACTGCTGAGTCCACATCCCATATGTCGACAATCTCGTGTGGTAAATCAAGATATTTGATTTGTTTATCTTTATCAGCTTTCACGAGATTCTTGACATATTATTATGATTATACTATCACTATTTACACCCACTTACTTTGACTTTTTTTTGTTGTTCCAGGCGACGCCATGCTCACTTTCATGAACGAAAACTGGAAAGCAATCTCACAGGAATTTGGCAACCCCATGCTAGAAAAACCGGTGGAAAAAATATTTACGGCCATCCAAACGTACTTGCGATCACAACCATTGGAAGACATTGCTAATGTTTAAATTATTGCCAAAAATTTGATCATAAGCACTAGTATAAATCCGGTTCAGGCTTTTGATATTGTCACAAATGATTTTTGTAATTTTGTAACTATTTGTTTTTCTTTTTTATTTTAGTTAAGATGATTATTCAATATTAAAGTATTGATTTGATTTTAAATATTGAAGTAAAGAACTGCACACATTTATGACTTATGATATAGTCTGAAAATGTTCTGTGAATGTTTCTAGGGCTACATCGGTTGAACAAAATAAAAGTGATGACGAAACGTTTATTAAATAAATGTTTCCTATTTATGTCGTTTTTTTATGTATCATGTATATGTAGAGTTGCAAGTAAAGGTACATTACATTTTAGGCCCTGCGCAGACGACAGACTATCCGTGACGCACTTTTTAGTCTGTGAAAATAGAACCTATGCAATTATATGCAGTAACGCACACGACGCGCAAAAAGTCCGGCGCACAAAAAATCCGTGTAATTCGGGCAGACCGCACCGCGCCGCGGCGCGCCGCTCCGCACAAAAAGTGTGTGAAAAAAATTGAACGTTTGCTTCAACGCGCGCTAACGCAGACGGCGCACACTTTAGTCGGCAATCTGCATTTGCTAGGGGTGGACGTAACGCACGCGATCTATTATCATGGCGCCAGAGGTCGATGTAACTATGTTAATTCAAGAAATACAAAACAGACCAGCAATTTATGATACTTCTAAGGCAGAATATCATGATAGATCAAATGTAGTAACAGACATTTTATAAAATTTGAAAAAATTTGCCCGATGTTGTTTCAGAATTGAATGTTTAGTATGGAACTGTCCCTTCAGTAATCTTTCCGAAAGTATAGGATGTACCCAAAATTCTCTATTTCTTCTTCTTTTTCTGTACTTCATGTACAAAATAATACTTCGCGATCTCTGCACGATTTCCATAGCGTCTACGTCCCTACAGCTCTGCCGACAAAATGATCGAAGATGTGCGTCGTGTGCGTTGAGTCTGTGAAAAATCCGCGACCGACTTTTTGCGCGCCATACAGACTTTTTGTGCGCCGCAGACTCGATCGCACAAAAAGTGTGCCGTCTGCGCAGGGCCTTTATATTGCCACTACTAAAGAAAGTCATCCAGAGACATTTAAATCTTTTTGCAAATGCGAGAAGCACAGGACCGGGCGATGGAGCGATGCTTGGGGGAGGCCTACGTCCAGCAGTAAACGTAGCTGAATGATGATGATGATGATAATATTTTTATTACTGAGCTTCCATTTAATATAGCATTAGACAAAAGTGACTCATTAAGACCCGTATAAGATCTTGGAACCATTTTTTCAAGCAGAGTTTTAGCTCATCTTGATTGACCAATAAGGTTCATAATGGCTTAATATCGTGTTGAATCCATGCTGGAAGCAAACATCTTGCTTATTTCAATACATTTCCTTGCTAGAATGGGAAAACCCGGCCGTAACCAATTTCTAATTCAAGAAATGAAATTATAACAAAAACGCCTGATTTTTTAGTACTTATAACTAAAGTGATCTACAGTTTATTGCTAAACATAATGTAGGCCTCTGTCAATGAGAGTCAGAACAATCACCGCGCTGGGCAAAAGCTTGCCCAAGTCACCAATCCTTTTATTTTACGGGCAGCGTTCGTTTGTCTTTCTTTTTTTAAATTGGTAATCAAATTTTTATTCGCATCAAATGGAGCTGACATTTTGCAAAATGTATTATTGATCTGGTCTGATGATGGAGCTGGAAGGTGGTCACAGGAAATCAGTAATGGCATGTAGTAAAACTTTAGAGTTTGGGTTTATCTTACTCAGATAAGCGAGTAGTTTTTAGAAGGCTTTGTAGAATCTTGCATTAAAAAAAACTCATTTATTATACAAGAGTAACAGAGCTCCTTGTGATAGAGTTCGTCCGGGGAAGTACTACCTCCATATCTATTTCTGCCGCTAAGCAGCATTGCTGTCTTCTATCGTGTCTGCACGAGCTATACAAGAATAGCTAAGGCCGTGATGAAAAAAATAGTCAGTCAGCAAGGTTGGTAGCGAGGCTGACTGCCCAGGGTGCGCCGGATGTACTGAAGTATCGTCACTCGTTGAGGCTCTTTTCATGCACCTCAGCATTGTTGTGTTCCGGTTTGAAGGGTAAGGGTGCTGGTGAAATTACAGGCATATGAGACTTTCTAATTTTGTCTCTAGGGTTGGCAACGCATCAGTAATCCTCTTGGTGTTGTAGGTGTATATGTATAGGCGACGGTGACCATTGACCGCATCAGGTGGGCCGTCGGCTTGTATGGCAACCTATTACATTAAATACACAGACTACAACTACATTGCTTTTAAAAATATAAAGGCGACTTTAAAATTAAATGCCGTTCATCACAACAATATTATAAAGGCAAAAGTTTGTGAGTGTGTGTGTTTTTAAGTTTGTTACTTCTTCACGCTCAAACGGATAGACCAATTTTGATAAAATTTGGAATGGACGTAGCTGACATCCTGGATTAACACATAGGCTACTTTTAACCACGAAAAAAGTGGATAAAACCGCGGGACGCAGCTAGTATTTATTTAAGAAGCACATATTTTGCATGTGTGTGCTTTTGTTTGAAGTGCTTTTATATAATTAGGTATAACAACGCCGGAAACATCAAGAAGTACGTATAAAAAAATACTACAGTAAACTTATATTTACTAAGAAGCCCCTATAGTCAGTGCGAGTCGTTAAACCTTATGGGCCTTATTACAAAAGATGGTTTAAACCAAGACTAAGGTAAACCCAGGTTTAAAATATATCCATCACTTTCTTATGTCATATAACAAAAAGAGACGGGGCTATTGTAAAACCTAGGTATGAGAATAGGTTGGCTACTTACTTTAATAGCACTTCAAACTACTTTCATTAGGTATGTTAAATATCTATTAGGTACGGACGAACTCGAACTAATACACTAAGTACTGTTCTACCTAGGCTTCTCCCAATTATGCTCGGGTCAACTTCCAGTCTAACCAGATGCGGCTGAATACCAGTATTTTACACGGAGCGACTACCACCAGACCTCCGCAATCCAGTTACTGGGCAATGCCGATATTCTAAAGGTTGACCGGTTGTCAGACTTTCGGGCTTCTGACTACCCGTAACGACTGTCATAGGTTCTGGTATGACACCCGGGACCAACGGTTGAACGTGCTCTTCGAGCCATGGAGGGGTCTCGATGTGAAACGAATGGTCACCCATCCACGGACTGACCGAGGCAAGCGCCTTAACCTTGCAAATTATATAATCCGCGCGGTTATTTATTAGCCACGAGCCCCTCTAATAAACTAGGTACCTATTTATAAGGTGTTAACAAAATACCTGTACCCCAAGTGTGAGTTTTTTACGTTACTAGGTACCTACTGTAGTTGCGTCACGCCAAAAATGTCAAACAAATTTTTAGTCACGGTATTCGCCGCTAGAGGCTCTGCCTAATCATACATTTGTGGCGTGGCGCAACTACAGTAGTAACGTAAAAAAACTCACACTTGTGGTACGGGACAAACTTTTACAGATCACAGTAATCATGAATATGAACAACTTTTACTATGGGACCCCAACTCTGAAATATAATAAGAAAAACCGGCCAAGTGCGAGTCGGACTCGCGCTCAAAGGGTTCCGTACATTATCTATAAAAACGGCAAAAAAAAACACGTTTGTTTTATGGGAGCCCCTTATTCTGTTTTTTAGTATTTGTTGATATAGCTGCAACAGAAATACATCATCTGTGAAAATTTCAACTATCACGGTTCATGAGATACAGCCTGGTGACAGACGGACGGACAGCGGAGTCTTAGTAATAGAGTCCCGTTTTACCCTTTGGGTAAGGAACCCTAAAAAGAGCTGTTCCATACATTTTGATCGTGTAGGTAAGTATTGCACTTTTATATGGAACAGCTGTTTTTTTTATATTTCAGAGTTGGTCCCATAGTAAAAGTCCTTCATATTCATGAGTAGGTACAATTTGTTAAAGTTTGTCCAGGTATTTTGTTAACATCTTATAGAGTAAATAAACAGACTGAATAATTATTATTCTGATTTACGCAAGAACCTCAACTAATGTTCTTCAGGCTTAAATTATTTTAAACCATTGTTAAACGTTTTTGGTACAACTAGTACATTTATCATGCCTTTGTACTATTGTGTTTGAATTCAAGCCCATTTTGTTATTACCTTCTTTCTTTTATAAGTGTTTTACTAGATTTTATATAGCCTTAAAAGTTAAGAAATTGATTTTATCTTCGTATTTTTTTTATAAAGTTCATCATGGTATAAATATTCTAAAGGATGGTTTTGTTTTTCTTTTGGACTGCTGTAGGTCGTCGTAGGGGACCGTTTCTACGTAACCGGGCAGTTATTGGCGAGACCTGAAGGGTCTCCAGCCAATGGTGGGGAAGTAAAATACTTAACCTAAGCTAACTACTTGTACTACACTAACATCATGACTACCTACAAAAACAGCACTAAGGGCGACCCCTAGTGGGACTCGGTCCTCGGACTCGGCTTAGGGCGTTGCTGGCGGGGGCTTGGGGGGGGGGAGACAGCTTGATGAGGTCTGAATTATCGGTGTGACTGCGGAGTCTGAAGAGACGACCGGCTCTACGACGGGAGAGCTCGGTGGATCGTGACCAGCGGCGGTAGGACGTCGCAAGTATAGGCTGGTATTGTGGTGAGACTAATTTATAGTGACTTCCTCGTCGGTCTAGTGTGGCAGTTGGACTTCTGAGCGTAAGGTGAGCTGCTGGGGGTTCGATCCCCAGGTTGGGCAGTGTTATTGGCTACAAGTATTATTTTTCAGTGAGGAATTTCTGAGTAGCAGCCCGGAGTCTGGATTTATGCCCGGTTGAGGGTAATAGGCTTGCCTCCTATAATATGGGAATTAAACATAACGGCTAAATTACGGTGTCTCGGTAAAATGAGGAATTTATAAACATAACATCACGCTTGTATTCTCCGAGAGTTGGGCGGAGGTTCATAGTACACCCATATTTCGCAGTTATTTTAAGTCCCATGTAATAGGGGGCGAGCCTATTGCCGTCAACCAAGCACAAATTCAGACTTCGGACTGATACTGAGAAATTCCACACGGAAAAACCCAATCACACTTTATCCAACCTGGGGATTAAACCCAAGACCTCACGCTCAGCAGTCGCGGTTGCGACCACTAGACCAACAAGGCAGTCAATGAGGTAATTTATAATGGGCTTCAATTTACTCTGTTTAGATGAATAATATTTTTTTGACATTTGCAAGGCCGCAGAGATTAA
Organism: Amphipyra tragopoginis; assembly: GCA_905220435.1. Taxonomy (NCBI): domain Eukaryota; kingdom Metazoa; phylum Arthropoda; class Insecta; order Lepidoptera; family Noctuidae; genus Amphipyra; species Amphipyra tragopoginis. The sequence goes on along the minus strand of HG992005.1, from coordinate 11,290,982 downwards.
GGGTCAAAATACACGTCCGATAGTTGCTTCCGGGAGCCGGATCCGACTATCTGATCGGATTCATAAATACACGTACGATTCTCGTGTCCGATTTTTTCTGTACGACGACGACGCGACGCCCCGACGATGCTTACGATTCTGACATCCGATCCGATAGTCTGATCGTACGTGTACGTGTTCAAACAAATGTATGACGCGGAGGCCTTCAGATAGTCTGATCAGACAATCGGAACCGACTATCGGAGGCAAGTATCGGACGTGTATTTTGACCCTAAATGTTGTTTACCCATTACAGATTGCTCTTCTGAGATTGTATTCTGACTGCATATAAATCTTAATCATAATAAAAAGATTTACCTATAGATAAAATCTTTTCCTATGAGCGTAGGCAGAATCAATCTTCTTCTCTCGTGTCTACAAGACGCACCTTCGGTAAGACAAGGGCATACAATTCAAAAACTCATAAAATTAACTATTTTACTCCTGTAAAGAACATCCTAAAATTTACAAAAGTAAAATGCTTATTATATTTACCTATAATTAGTTACAGTTTACTCACGTGCATTTTTCGGGATTGCCCGACTAGTTTCGGACCCAAACGGAGCACTTAATCATGAGCTGATCACGCGGCGAGGTCGCGAGTCGAACCTTTTAGTTTAGTTGTGTCTCACGAAAGTTATAATGCTTAATATATGCAAAGAAGAATGACCAGAGTACTAGAATAATATGATAATTATTGAATGTTAAAAAAAACTTAAAATGGCTCGCCTGTAAAATTACATGAAGTGCAGTTATACCCTTGTCTTACCGAAGATGCGAAGAGACAAGCTAATGCCGTGGTGAAAAGATTAGCCAGTCAGCAAGGTTGGCATCATAGTTGACAGCCCAGGGTGCGCTGGACGTACTTTAGTAGCATCTATCCGGCTCCGAACTTTCCAGTTGAATCTTCTGGATTCAGACATTTCTTCATTTGAGTCGAGATAAATGTGGGCAACGTTAGTATCCTCTCATATAACTAGTTAGAGACACTTGAAGATATACAATCTTAGGATACAAGTGTTTCGACTGTTGTAGATGATCTCATGCCAGCCTGACCCGACAGAGAACCAAGGGCTCTCGAAGCGTAAATAGCAATCAACCACTGCAAACTACGGAAAATTAGCTGAATTTCCCCCAACAAGTCCTCAACGTTAAGGGATTATTGATTTTTCACACGTTGGTGAACAGAAAATTTGGGGATGGGAAAAAACTGTGATACTTATACTTGCGGTATTGTGTGGTCAATTCGCCCTAATTTTTTCCCGCTGATGGAGTTAAAGGTGCCACCGAGGCACGAAAACCTTGCCTGATGAGATGGATGCATTCATCATCAGATCAGTTCGTAAACTTCCACTGCTAGACACGGGCCTCCGAATGAGCATTACGATGAACGCTCATGCCATGAATATGCCATAACAATCACGTTTGACAATCGGATTGGTGATCGCAGATTGTTGTTACAGACACAGCCGACACAACAGACATGAGGACGCTGCTGTTCATCCTGTCCTTTTGACATAATCCCTTAGGCCTGAATGATATAAAAGCGGCGTAAGGTGCAGGCGCGTCGCTTTCATACATTTTGTCGTGCCGCTTCAAATCTTTATCGTACAAAATCTATGAAAGCGACGCGCCTGCGCCGAGCCTGCACCTTACGCCGCTTCTATGTAATTCATGCCTTAGAGCCTATGCACACCACGTCTTTCGTCGACGCGCGTTTCTATCATACTTTATACTTGAAAAACGTCATTGTGATTTTTTATGTATGGAGTTTGACCGAAACGCGCGTCGACGGCGCGTAGAAAAGACGCGGTGTGCATAGGCCCCTAGTCGCCTTTTATGACACCCACGGGCGGGAAAGGCATAGTCTAGCCAGGAACTGCACGGAACTGTGACTGTGGACTTTAATACCTACTTTCAGTCGGCGCCCGGCCTTCAGGGATAAGACCGGGAAGTGTGGGATTCCTATCTCACTAAAACCACCCCGGAGGTTACCATCCCGACATGGAAGACACTGTGACCTCTTGAAAGACCACCTCAGAACTCCCCCTGTGCAACGCCTGTTAGGGCACATCCCTGGGCGACTGTAATACCTACTAAATCTGTTAGAAAAACAAAAACTATAAATTCCCTGTTATTATTTAAAATGGTTTGAAGTAGATGGTTTAATTACTATAACGTGATGTATAAACAAGGACCAGGGCAGAAAGATGATGATGGACAGGTTTTACGTCTTTAATAAACCTAACCTTTAAACCTTTGCTCTAGAATTTTATGGCCTGAAACACTAAAATTATATATGATGTCATCATTCTCCTGCCCTTATCACAATTTATTTGGGGTCGGCGCAACATGTCTTTTTCTTCCATACTTCTCTATTAGTCGTCATCTCGGTAGTCACCCCCTTTCTAACCATATCATCGTTCACACATTCCATCCATCGTTTCTTTGGTCTTCCTCTACTCTTATAGCCATCGACATTCATACTCAAAACTCTCCTCACTACATTTTCCTCATTTCTCCGTAACACGTGCCCATACCATGATAACCGATTTCCACACAACTTTTCAGCTATCGATGCCATTTTCAAACTTCCTCTTATGTACTCATTTCTTATTTTATCCATTCGTGTAACACCACACATTCCTCTTAGCATTCTCATCTCTGCTGCATGCAATTGCCTTTCATTCATCCCTTTTGTGGCCCAACATTCTGATCCATACAAAATTATATATGATGTAAGTACCGATAAGGTAAGTTGGAAAAAGGGTACTAATCCGCAGGCCAGTTAGTGTTACAGGTGATTGTTTAAAAGCAAGTGTTAAAATAAACAAAATCGATAAAAAAAACATACATTTTTATTTCAATCGACTCAAGAAGGACACTCGAAGCATCAAATTGTATAGAAAAGCCATTTGCTCGAGCGTAAGGGTACATTTCCGTACAATTTGATCTTTCCGCAGGCGTTACAGCTTGAGGAAAAAGGATTTTATCTAGGGGGCAAGTCCTTGATCCTGACCACGATTAGTGCGGTTGAAACGTCACATATTACATAAAAAAAGAACCGTAATTTCAGAAGAGTCTTATTTCCGCATCATTTAAAAATGTTTTCTTGAAAATTTGTGCATGTACACACGGCTACACATCAAGCTATACATTTCCAGTTTACAATGACCTCTCACTGTCATCCTATACAATGTGAGATCAGCTTATACTGGAAATGTATAGCTTGATCTGTAGCCGTGTGTACATGGGTCTGCAATTCAAATAGTTTAAGGTATATTGACACATGTACTTTAAACTGTAAGTAAAAACTAGCCAGGCCAACGGCCTTGGACCTAGTTGGCCGAATAAGGAATTAAATCGATGTCATTGATTAAATCACAGTACTTACGAGAAACTATTTATAATATTGAGTTTGATATAAACAGTGTGTTAACTTCTTCTTCTATCGTGTGCACGAGCTATGCTTGAATAGGTCATGCCGTGGTGAAAAGATTAGCCAGTCAGCAAGGTTGGTAGCGGGGCTGACTGCCCAGGGAGCGCCGGACGTACTTCAAGTATCGTCACCCGTGGAGGCTCTTTTCATGCACTCCAGTATGTTAACTAACGAAAGGGGTTCCCGTTAACAAGCAATACTATAGCGTTCGTACATACTAAAAAAAAAAACACAACCAAAACAAAAATAAAAAAATGATACGTAAAAGCAACGCTTACTGTACATGCGCACTTGTCTATCACTTTGGAAAACACGGCAACATCGCATTTAACGTATCCACGCTACTACTTTGGTCATAAACAGGCAGTACCGTACCGACTTGTTTATAAATTTTTTTTTGCTCTCTTTGTTTTTTTTTTATTTTAATGTATTAATGATGTAGAATAACGGGTTTAATGGAACTCCCTCTGTTATTTATCATACGGTATTTAGATGTATTTATAATGTCGTGAAAAATATGTCTCTGTACCTAGCGATTGACCATGCCCTGCGTTTTAACGAATACATTAAATAATAATTAGATCTATATTTGTTTTATCGAAATATGCTTAATACGCAATTTGTTCCGTTTTAGTTTTAATAAAAAATGACTTCTTTTATAACAGTTAGACAGCGATGTACTTTTAAATTACGTACTTTAAAAAAACAAAATCTAGATAGCCGATTAGTTCTACATTAACTATGATTACTTATCTACTTCTAACTTATAAAATTCATTACTTTAAGTTAAAAAATACAATACAAAGAAGTAAACCTAGCGATGTATTTCTAAGTAAATGAATTTCTTTCGCTTATAATGTGACAGTTTTGTCCCAATTACAATTAATTTTTAATTTTTTAGAATTTTGAAATATACCTACCTATAAAAAAATTCCTTGCTCGGCAAACCTGTAGGCTTATTCCCGACAGGATCGAGTTTTCAATCGAGAGTCGACTTAGTGTCAATTCTTACTCTTGAAATCGACAAAAGCGCACAATTGTGCACCGGCTCGAATAAAAATTAACGAATGTTTTTGATATTTGTTAGTTTTAAATCAAACCTCAGCACGGTCGTGCAGTTTTGTCGATTTCAAGAATAAGAATTGACACTACGATTAAAACTCGATGCTGTCGGGAGTAAGCCTGCAGTTCCTCGCTGTGAAATCGAAAACTTACACAACATGCACAATAGACTCTGTTCTAAGTTGAGAAAATGACGAATGAGAACTAAGTTATATTAAGCAACTATAAGTATTTTCGAGTATTAATGACATTATAAAAAAATACAATATTTTACAATATGAATATTTAATACTATGTGTAATATTTCGTGCTAACTTTGTAATATTTTTAAAGAAACTCCAAGATGCGCTAATGTTCAGTGACATTCAGTTGACCTTAGGATGCAATATAAAATTGCAACAGCGAATTATAATAAAATATTTTTGTGAGAATAAAATAATACCTATGTTTTAATATGGTGTGTACACAATATTTGTTAGCACCTTTTTCTTAAATTGCCGGAAATATAAGGACTTTGTAATGTAAGTTCACCTTAGCAGCAAGATGGAACGAATTCATTCATGGAGGTAACGAAATCTTGATATTACTCGTACAAGTATATTTTGTTTCCAAAACTGACAGACTGGTTCTGAATGCCTTAAAAATTGTAAGGTAACCAAAATACCACAAAAAATCAGGATAATTAGACAAATAATTTTTGAGATATGACATTTGGTAGTTGTTTTTGGATGGGAGAAGATCATCCTTTCTCTGGTAAGAAGTGTCATAAAACAATTTTGGTAGTAATAAAAGATGGGTACCTCAAAACATGTTTTCTCTAAGAGGAATGTTAATTACTTAGGAAGGTAGTAAATAATTGCAAACGAGAAATTCATCTTATCACTATACAATAAACTGTACTCATGATTGCGAGCTCAGAACCACGAAAAGAGTTAAGTTAAAGTCCGCAGCCGTTGTCATAGGTCCCGGGAAAGTGGCTTCTATTTGTTTCAGTGTAGAGTTGCACCGACTTCTGAAACTGTTAATTTTATAAATTTTTGACAGGTCATAAATTTTTTACATCAGTCAATGACCTGTCAAAAATTTGTCTAAAATCAGTCGATAGGATACAGCAAAATGTCAAATCGCTTTCTCAACGAGTTGCGTGAACTTGGGAAAGGTCTCCCAAAATGAGTTTGTTTGGTCACAAGAATCAGGGTTCACGGTTAATTCATGTTCGTGTTGTAATATTAAATAAGCGTTGTTTTTATTTTAATTGTATAATAAACATGAGTGAACTGATTGGAACTGTTTACCTAACATAATTTTTTATGCTTGTTTGTACTTTTTGCACTGTAGCTAAACACTGACATACTGACTGACTATCTGACATGTACTAGTGGAATCTTTTTATCTTAATTTTTTCCATAGCGTGCCTTTAATGATAAAAAATTAAGGATACATTATGTATGTTTGAATTGAGTGCAAAAAAGTAGATACATCTGTCTACGAAACTACGACTAGTCTCAGAGAGTACTTGATGATTGTATCACGAAATGAACGTAATCGAAAAGAAAGAAAGATAGAAAAAAAATCTTTTATTGAAAGAGGATTTAAATAAATTAGCACTTTTTGAACGTTAACTACAAAAGACAGCACTCATAACTGCCCATTCTTCACCTCTTCTTAGTGCTTTTTCTTGGGATAAGCTATTCGCATAGGCATAGCTCGTGCCGACATGAGATAAAAAAATTATACAACTTTATTTTTACACAAAACCGAGACACTCCAACAAGATTTTCATCAGAACTGCCTGAATGTGTGTTTTTTTTTAATAAATCTCCAAGTTTTACCTTAGTTTATGTCGCGTTAAGTTCCCTAGTAAAGTGTGAAATGCCTGAGATGTGCTATGCAGGGGTTGTCTAATACATGGAAACTGACCTAGCGGACCGTTTCAAGCCTCAAGGTCTAATCCCGTCCACTGTTATGTGTAGAAACCTATCAAAAGAGAATTGAAATGTATGAAAAAAAAAGGAATATAATATGGTGTAAAAACTATGCCCATCGATTCTTCTGGTGATTCTGAACAAACTAGTTTCATGTTTAGTGTATACTAAAACTAATCTTGTATATTTTGACGTAGCTCTACCTGCGAGAGAGCACAAGCTATGCGACCATTGTTAAAAAAAATCCTACGCAGTACTGTAAGTAAGTAGTATAAAGTCTATTCTACAAAGATATTATAAACCGGAAGTAAAAAGGAGTAAAAAACAATTCATGAGGTTGTTATTAACTTTTTTTCTTATTCTTTGTACTTGACCCGAATAACCTTTGAATAGGCCTATTTTTAAAACGTATGTGTACAGGACACCAGTTAATGATAGCAATTTTGTCAAGGGTAAGTTTGGTACGTGAATAGTTTTATTTAACGAATAAAATTGTTTCAGTAATATTGCTTCAAATTAGTCAGGTGCTGACTACTGTAGGGTAAAACTCGGTAATACGTCCCAAGTGACAAAACGCCCCACCACTCCAGCATTCACACTATCAAAACTGCGCCGCTCACAACTAGACGCGCGGAGACCCACTAGTAGGCGAACAACATGGCCGACGTGTGCACGTAGTTTGTGATGTCCGTTTAAAAAATATTGCAAAATCTGTATTTATTGGAGTGAAATAATTTGCGGTAAGTTTCTAAGAAATTCATATATATTGATACTTTTAGATTTTGTGTTATAATGACCCACACTATCGTAAAATAGATGAAATTACCTTTATACTTTTATTTTGTCGAACGTTATAACCTTGACTCTACTGCTTTGACCTCGGTGGGGCGTATTGAAAATCAAATTTGACAATATTTCCCTAAGTCAATTTACAAAACGCCCCAATATTTGAACTGTGTTAAAGTATTTTTTATCGCGTGTTATTATTTCAGATTATGTCTCGGAAGTATCAAAGAACAACACTACGAGCATCATGGAGTGCAGACGACTTAATCAAAGCCATGCGCAGTGTACTTAGCAAAGAAATGGGTGTTAATGAGGCAACCAGAAGCTTTGGCATACCATCTCGAACCCTAAGAAGAGACATTTTATCGGGAAAATCAAAGGGCCCTCTTGGACGCAAACCAGTATTTTCTGTAGAACACGAAAAAAAACTGGTTGCCCATATAAAGAAATTGGAGAAAGGTGGATTTGCCCCTGATAGAAAAGATGTTAAAGAAATGGCATTTCAACTTGCTAGGAAACTCAATATTAAAAATCCATTTTCATCAAGTTCGGCATCAGCTGTAAATGTCTGGTTTTCGGGATTCATGGCTCGCAACTCAGAATTAAGTCAGAGAAAATCAGAAGGCTTGTCAAGTGACAAGCCTTCTGATTTTCTCTGAGAAAAGGAAGGTAATTGCCGACAAAAAGAAGCCAGCAGCTGAAAAATTAAAGCAGACTAAAACCACAAAAATAACTAAACCTATCGAAGAAAAAGATTGTGATAAAAAGAAACAAGAAAAAGAAGGTAAAAAGAAGCCAAAGAAAGTGTCTGTCAAAAATAAGAAGAAGAAAAAAGTAAGCTATTCATCCTCTTCTGAAAGCAATGATGAAAATGAGGGCAGGGTAGATACTTCTGAAGAAGAAATCTCAGACGAACATGACGACATTATCAGATGCGTGGAATGCACGGAAGATTACTATAATACAAAATCCACAGAAGATTGGATTCAATGCCTGTCTTGTTTAGCGTGGTTACATGAGTTTTGTACTATGTTTATTTAAAAAGTCTGATTTGATAAAGAGACTGAGCCTCTTATTATCCTAAGTTAAGATTGAGAGTTAATTTTTGTCAAAACAATTGTTGCTACAGTTTAAAATATGCAAAAATATATGATTAATACACTGGGGCATTTTATAATAAGAGTGAGTCGTATTAGCCAACGATCACACTACAAAACGCCCCACCTAAGGTTTTTTTAAATAATAAATATTATTGTATCCTTAGTTCCTATTATCATTAATACTTGTGGTATTGTTGTTAAAATACTAAATATTGTTCCAAAATAAAAAGTTTGATTATATCTTGTAAGATTTTTTATTTATTACAATTTAAAAAAAAAGTGGGGCGTTTTACCGAGTTTTACCCTACTGTAGGTAACTCTCTAGTACAATTTTCGTCCACCACATTGGCACGAACTAACGAAACTTCTGATGAGCCAATTGTTTTCAACCGATCAGAATTAATAAATAAAAAAATATTTCCGTGTTCATAATAGGATTTACCATTTGTGTAACCAATGTTCTAATCTTAACTGGATCTCTTCACCTCGATCGACAAACTTGTTTAGTACTTCGGTCAAAGCTAAAAGGTTATCAAGTGTTTCGCTCGAGTTATTCACCTATGCATTTATTTTCATCTTGCCAATTTACTCGGTCAAGGTTGAGGAATCCTCTCTGAAATCTAGTTTTAGCTGTTTTAGAGTTATGAGAGCTAAGCGGAAGATACCATGAATTTTCCAAGTAAATCATTGCGTGTTATAATGCACAATTTTCAGTGACAAACAGTATTACTTTTGACAAATACTTAACTATGCCATTATTTTTTAAAATTAATAAATAACTATATCGCTACATATCGTGAGACCGTAAAGCCTCGTCCCCACTAGGAACATTTGTCGAGCGACATGTGTCCCCGGAGACATCGGGCGATGTCGCCCTATATCGCCCCACGTCGCCCGATGTCATCGGGGACACATGTCGCTCGACAAATGTTCCTAGTGGGGACGAGGCTTCTATCACTACTCTTCATCGACTGTGCGACAAGGAACAGTTTCAACAATGTCGCGGCAATGTCGTCCGACGTCGCCCGACATCGCCCGATGTCACCGGGGACACATGTTGCTCGACAAATGTTCCTAGTGGGGACGAGGCTTAAAGCACCGAATTAATACAGGATGGTTGAAATGACGGCAGGTCATGAGAACAACTTGCGACTCCCGAATTTCCCTTAAACTCGAAGGAAAAATTTCCAAGACCAAGATCAGACCTGCTGTCTTGTATGGATCGGAATATTGTGCTACAAAAGAGATGAATAAAAGATAATTGCATGCAGCTGAGGTGAGAATGTTAAGAGGGATGTGCGCTATGACGAGAATGGATAGGATAAGGAATGAATAATTTAAGACGGAGTTTAAAAGTAGCGCCGATAACAGAAAGGCTGAGAAGCAATCGGTTGACATCGTATGGACATGTGATGCGGAGAAATTTTGAGCATGTTACAAGAAAAGTTTTAAGTATGAATGTGGCTATAGGAAAAGAGGAACTCCATCTCGATCGAAAAATGCCAACCATCAGGCAATACCTCAAACGCATTTCCAAGCGTTACTTTGACACTGCCCCACACCATCCGAACCCCCTAGTCGCCGCAGCGGCCGACTACAGTCCCTCGCTCATAAGTAAAGTTCGCCGTCCCAGGTACACACATTTAGAGCCCGATGTTGAAATTACCTTCCTCCAGGAGGCGAGTAAATCGACCAGCACATTACACAGCGTCCGCTGCCGTCTGGCTTACCGTCCTCGCCGACGAGGCCCGTCGCGACGTCCCACCGCCGCCAGTCACGATCCACCGAGCTCTCCTGTCGTAGAGCCGGTCGTCTCTTCAGACTCCGCAGTCACACCGATAATCAGCCCTCATCAAGCTGTCTCTCCCCCCCAAGCCCCCGCCAGCAACGCCCTAAGCCGAGGTCCGAGTCCCACTAGGGGTCGCTCTTAGTGCCCTTAGTGTTGCAGGTAGTCATGATGTTAGTGTAGTACAAGTAGTTAGCTTAGGTTAAGTATTTTACTTCCCCCCCATTGGCTGGAGACCCTTCAGGTCTCGCCAATAACTGTCCGGTTACGTAGAAGCGTCCCCAAGGACAAAAAAAGAAAGAAGCAGGTACAGCAGCCTAAAAGGAAAAAAAAGGAAAAGAGGCCGGCCAAAGTAAAGATGGATGGATTGTTTGAAAGATGATATGGCTAAGATGATAAGGAAGTGAACATTGAGATGTCGGCTGATAGAGATGCATGTTAGGAAATAAATTGGGATAAAGGCAGGACGACGGTGATGATCACTTAGTTATGAGACCAGATTTGACCAGGTTTTTTTTAGAAAATCGGCATCCGTTTCTCCAATCATGATAGCGGGCACACGTTGGCCGAGGTAACTATTCGAAATTCGCGTATTTTTTTGGAACTTTCCATACAAATCGAAAAAATATTTTAATTGTTTTGTATGGACAGGCATAAAAAAAATTGGCGAATTTCGAAAAGTTGTAGATCAAAAGTTGTTCAATTTCAGATACCGAGTAACCCCACAAAATTCTTAAAGTTGATTTTTTAACACCTTATATTTGACACAAATGAAGACAATGGAAACAAAATAAATGTTTGGTACTATTGATGATTTATTTTTAGTTTTTATCTCTTTTATAATATGCAAAATATTGTTTTTCTCTCTTTCACGTAAAAAGTGATGATTCAACAAGGGAAGTAAAATAAAGATATAAACATGATAAATTGTACTGATCATGAACTTTGGTTGTAATGTAACATTTACCATTTTCCTCTGCAAAGACCAAATTATTTTAGCACTTTTAGTTTCTAGGTGCATACACAAAACGAAGTGTTCGTGTACCTACATTTGTTTTAACTTTGCATGTATGAGTTTTTTTTCTACCCTGAGATTTTTTGTTGCATATTCTATAAATGATGACTTGTAATAAATACTAAGTATTTTTTTCATTATAATTATAAAAGATTGCTGCAATATTATTTAATTCATGTTCTTAAGTAATTATTGTCGGCGATGTTTTTCTGCTATAGTCTATTATAGCGTTTACGTGGAAAAATAAAAGGGCCTTTGACATCCGTGTATAGCCACACCAAGAAAATAATGTTGTAAGATAGATGCGTTTTGATAGTTGTTTCAAATAACTAGGTAAAACTTTTGTATGTCTAACAAGGAATACCTCGTAGGGGCGTATTAATAAATACGCCCCTATCGGGTCTAATCGGGATTTTGTTACATACTTACTGTATTTCGAAAAAAAAATTCTTAAATCTATATTGAAATGAAACATACAAGGTTAGTTGGAAAGGGGGGTACTAATCCGAAAGTGTGTTAAAGTACTCATGATAATGAATCACTTGACAAAATTCAATAGTTTAAGAGAAATAACTGTTCAAAGATTTCATGAAAAAATATGCTAAAATCTATCTATTTCCTATGATCAGCTGTGTTTAGATTTCAGGTCATATTTGGGGTTACGGTTTAGAAGCTCCATTTTCTGAATTTGTAAATAAAGCAGGGATGAAGAATTTTCTAAACAATTTCCTTTGAAATAGAAATTATTGAATTTTGAAATTTTAACACTTGCTTTAAAACAGTCAGTAGAATAATTTAAGTGGCCCGCGGTTTAGTACCTCCTTTTCGACTAACCTTGTATACAACGTGTTACATAATTCCCCTTAAAAAGGAATTGTTAATCAAGTAGTCTTTTATGGTTGTTGTCATTTACCACTCAGAAGAAATAATAATAATAATAAATATTTGGGACATTTTTTACACAGCACCATCTAGTCCCAAACTAAGCAGAGCTTGTACTATGGGTACTAGATAATGGATAGAATACTTATATACTTTTTTTTTGTAAACACATACTTATAATACATAAGAAACACCCAGACCAACACAAACACATATTTATTACATAAGTATTTGTGTCCTGTGGGAATCGAACCCACCACCTCGTGATCAGCAGTTCGACACTCGAACCACTAGACCACAGTCGGCGTCTTAAATGAGAAATCATTTAAGAATGTAAATAACTTTCTGGGTAGTCTACTCTATACTATTATGTTTTCAGGGTTGCGTTTCAGTGATGATTTTATTTTATGAATTGCCCAATTATTTTTTTTGAGTCCTACTTTTAATTTAAAATATTGCCAATAGACTCTTTACAAGGAATCTTTTAATCTCCTTTCGGCTTTAGGGGGGGCTTTTTTGTAACACGTTGTATTACGAACATTGTAATATTTCATTCTTTAAGAAGAAGTATCAACAATTACGGTCGCCCTACACAACAGTCATATTTGACAACCAATCGTGTTGCTAGACGGCGATTTAAAGCTTTTCGACTTATCCGCTTATCCGACAGACTATATATTAACGCAATCTCTTCATGTTTAGATACAGTTTGTTGTTAGCTTTAGTAGAGTTTAAGTGTTGCAGTTAAGATGGTTTTTAAAGTAACATGTTTGGCACTGCTGGTGTTCGGTTTTGCGCAATCGGCAGGTAGGAATATTTGATTATATTTTTGGCGAATATTTTTTTTTTCTAAATTATCTAGGTCATTATACGCATGTAACTGAATATAAAGTCGAGCCCTATTTTATTTTTTATAATAAATAGACACCTACTACTATTCATTTCATATATTTTTGTACAAACGGCTACACTTCAAGCTATGCAAAACCAGTATAAGCTGACCGTTACTTGTGCGAAAAGATTATATAAAGCGACGCCAAGATAAACTGGTTTTGTATAGCTTGATGATTGTGTAGCCGTGTGTACACTCCCAAACTGAATTTCGACAAATCGTTCTACGACAAGATTTTACTTCGACACTGTGAAACTCCGACATTACGCTACTCCGACAATTATGGAACTTCGATACCTATTTTGGGGCACCCCGACACGGATAGGTTAGGTTCGAAGGGGATGACGGGGGCTAGAGTGAGCGAGCAAAGCGAGCGAACGAAGCCCCCGTCATCCCCTTCGTGTTAGGTTACTTTATACCCCAGTGTCGAAGTTACATAATTGTCGGAGTAGCGTAGTGTCGGAGTTCCATAATGTCGAAGTAAAATCTTGTCGTAGAAAGATTTGTCGAAATTCAGTTTGGGAGTCATTTTTGTAAAGTTTTTGTTTAGATAGTCTTTTAAAAAAAAAATTGGTTGTGTTTGACTATAGTCATACCTGATGGTAAGTGCCGACAGGGTCTAAGATAGAACACACTAATTCAAATAACAGAGATAAAGAGGGATTTCCCTATATCCCTCTGGTTCTCGCATACACACGACGGAATACAGTAAACTGTTTGGGACCGGACTGTGTAAGGGTGATAGCTAGCCAGGCAGACCGTATAGATCCTATCGCCAAGCAACTTATTGTACGTCCTGCACATTATTTTCCAATGGTATTAGCATCTTTCTGTACATGATTATATAGCTAGGAATATGATCATTATAACGGCTATAAACATGTTGCTGCGACTTACGAGTATAAGTAGGTACATAGTTTATTAATAGACACAGTGCTAATTTTCTAGCCAAAACTCAAATCAATGCGTGAAGTTTGTATGGAGTATGTTCTTTTTAGGGTTCCGTACCCAAAGGGTAAAACGGGACCCTATTACTAAGGCTCCGCTGTCCGTCTGTCCGTCTGTCACCAGGCTGTATCTCATGAACCGTGATAGTTAGACAGTTGAAATTTTCACAGATGATGTATTTCTGTTGCCGCTGTAACAACAAATACTAAAAAATATAATAAAATAAAATTTAAGGGGGCTCCCGTACAACAAACGTGATTTTTTTGCCGTTTTTATAAATAATGGGACGGAACCCTTCGTGCGCGACTCCAACTCGCACTTGGCATTTTTCTTCTTATTTTCAGTCTTTGTAAGTAGAAGAATTTATTGGTAAACAAGTATTATACAGGCTGTTAATGAATTCGTGTAATTCCTTCAAACCACATGATCTATTAATGGTATAGATTAACCCTGCACGGGATTTAGATTGATTAAAAATAAAAATAAACTTTTTTTAACAAATGTTTTTTATGTGATAGAAAATTTCGATGCCATGCATAAATGAATGAAGTCACGGCGACACAGCTGACGGGCACGGCTAGCGCGATATCGCTTCACGCAGTCAGTTAACTTGGGACGCTAAAATTACTTAGATACAGAATACCATGGTTCATTTTTTGAAAACTTTTTTTGTTGATACTGAATAAAACCTATTCAGGGTCAATCAGTGTCACCAGTAGATTACACGGTTTGAAGGAATTACACGAATTCGTTTACACCTTGTATTCGTAGGTGGGGTTTGAACACTCAATAAATATAGACAACATGTGGTCTATTCTGAATTCTCATTCATTTTTGACGTTGATATGTGCATCTATTGTTAAAATGGACCGAATAATGACAATATATTTTATTAAGTACTATTGAATGTACGAGTCTTGCCATACTTCTAAAAGCTTACCTACCCACCAAAAGGAATAACTTTGCGGTCCGTAGCTCCTTACCAAAAACGGGCCAAGTTGATGAAGAGGGTTTCACTAAAGTGGAAAAGAAGAAGAAGCCCTCTTCCCGTAACCAGTGCGGTACCGCACCGAGTGGACCCAACATGTTGCTGCGTCCTGCTGTGCCTACGACGCAGCTGTACATTTCGCGTCTGCATCACTCCACGAAGGTTGAGGAAGTCGTGGAGTATTTAAGAGTGAAGACCAACTGGACTCTGAGGGTCGAAAGGTTGGAATCGCGCCACAACATCAACTTTAAGTCGTTCGTGGTACGGGTTCCTACCCATCAGCTACAGACCTTCTTGAAAGAGGACTTTTGGCCGAAGGGTGTTGTATATCGACGTTTCCGAGGTCGGTTACGCGACACCACGCAGCGAAACACGACGCCGCCGACAACGTTACGTGTTTAGTTAATAAGGTTTTTAATATGCATTAGTTTGTTATTATATAAGATTATTTTGTGTATTTTTTCTATGGGCCTCAGTTGCCTGAAAATAAAATGATTATTATTATTATAACTTTAGTAGGTTTTGAGATTTCTGCTGAAACAAAACAATATAATAGCGAAAACCATGGAAGAATCTTAAAATAGACTTTGTTATTGCTAGTAGTAGATTCTTTCAGGCGTGGGAAATCTACTAACACGATTCCACGAACCGTATGATTGTGTTTATACTCGTATGTCAGTTCAATTTGAAATAGGTCATAAAAATAGCACACAAGCCACTAATGTTTTGTATGTCCAGTGTTTCGCCATCGTGTTGTTGAAGGCAATGCCGTCTGGGCATACATTTTTTATTAGAGCCGGCAGGCTGCAGGATCTGAAAAATTCCGAAATTGTGCATGGTTTAGTACAAAATGTCTGAGCAGAGTTACCTATGCTTCAGATTTTTTCTGACCGAAATTTCTGATAATGAATGTGCGGTCGGGCTTATGCGGGTCCACATAATATGTATCGATGTGAGGGTATCACTGTATCGTATCAAGTTTCATATCTAGTTGTGGACGCCATGTTTATACTGCTGACTGTGAGATGGAACGGGCCGTGTCAATGCATAACATGACCACGTATCATCATCCACCCAACCGATCATGATACACGTCACCGATACGGATACGATGATCGGACCGGCCAAATGATACAAATGAGGACCCACCGTAAAGCTACGTCCACATTTGTAGCATTTTGGCGTATTGTATCTCCGTTGCGTGGCACCGACGTGTATCATGATCGCTGGTTAAGGTACGTCCACATTTGTATGTGTGTTTGTCCTAACCAGCGATCATGATACACGTCGGTGCCAGGCGACGGAGATACGATACACCAAAATGCTACAAATGTGGACGAGGCTTAAGCTGCTCCTCTTAACATAGTAAGGATGCCCTTTTGAGCGCTAATAACTTTGCACTGCAATTGAAAATATACCGAAGGGCAATAAAATATTGTCTTGCTTACTGTACATTATTTTTTGTGTTCTTTTTTTTTCAAAATCTTTTAATGCCTTCATGAGAACATTTTACTGTAGCCAAAACGATTAAGGTAGCTGCCCTTATTACTAACCCATTACAAATATATGTTTTTTGCGATTTCTGACGATTCTACCACTTCAACCACAGTTGGTCCGGAAGAGTCTTTTGATCCTTGGGAAATAAAAGCTGAAATTTTGCATAGAGGTTCCCTTTATAATGAAGATAAGGAATAAGGATGGATTTTTTAAATTCAACCCCTAATTGAGTTAAATAGGGGATGAAAGTTTGTATGAAAAATCGTCACTTAACGGGTTAAAAATTTCACGCAAGCGAAGCTGCGGCCAAAAGCTAGTTTAATATAATTGTGATATGCATTTTATGAGCGTAAAACTAGTTATGTTTTTAATGATGTACAAGTTACCTTATTAAATATATAATTGGTTGAAATTATGTTACGTAGGCGAATTATTTTATTATAAAGTTATAATGAGGAGTTATTATGCTTTTGTTACAGGATTGTCATATCCGTGCATTAGCAATTGCAACGAAGCTACCTTTAAGTCATTAAAATAATTACTTCAGAATTAAAAAAATCATGTGATGGTGTATCATGGCGCCGTATTCAGGTTACGTTTTCGGTTTTAAAAAAAAATATCATGTAAAATCACAATATCACCAGCCGGTACACTACCTCACTTTTCTTGTGCACCTCGCACAACATTGTTTGAATTTGCAGATTGTACAATACTTTATTTTACAGTAAAAACTTTGCCCCAAACTAGCATTAGATACGTCCGGTGCACCCTGGGCAGTTAGCCCCGCTACCAACCTTGCTGACTGGCTAATATTTTCACCACAGCATGAGCTATTTTCGCATAGCTTGTGCTGACACGAAAGTAGAAGAAGAAGCATTAAATGCTAGTGTGGGGCAGATAAATTTTCTCTTGTATCGTGGGTGCGTTTACAGACACAAGTCTTCATATGCACAAACGACCCGACCCGGAACAATTATCTGTAGGCCATATGGTATGTCTACACCAGTGGTTCTACTACTGGTGTAGACATACCATACCATACCATTCGGAAATACTAGTTCGAGTCTTACGGCAATCAATACTGCATGCGCTTGACGCAAGAGGAATTGAAAGTTGAAAGCGCAAGATGGACATGAAAGCGCACGGGTGTAGACATATCTACCAATACAAATATTTGTTCCATGCGGACATCGAACCCATGATTTGGCGCAGAAGCCAATCACTCAGCCACTGCACCAAGCGTGTCGTCCAAACTTAGAATCAAGTAATCATCTGCCTAGCCTTTTCCCAACTATGTTGGGGTCGGCTTCCAGTCGAACCGGATGCAGCTGAATATCAGTATTTTACATGGAGCGACTGCCTATCAGACCTCCACAACCCAGTAACTGGGTAATACGATACTCTTGGTAAGACTGGTTGTCAGACTTTCTGGCTTCTGACCAACAGTAACGACTGTCAAAGATCTACAAATGACAGCCGGGACCAACGGCTTTACGTGCTTTCCGAGGCACGCAAACTTAGAATCAAGTGTCCGTTTAAAACCTAACTTCCATTTACTTGAATCTTCTGACTTAAAATTCCAACAGAGTTTTCAAACTTCAACTTCAAGACTCATTTATTCAAAACTAGCTTTTGTCCGTATCTTCGCCCGCGTTGATATATAATTTGAAAAAAAAAAAACTTTACACACTACTAAAACTCCTATATTAATAATTCGATCATGATTCGAAAGACACGTGGCGCCATCTATTATCGTATTGTTGTTTTCCTGGAGAACAGTACTTTTTTCGGGATGAAAGATACCCTATGTCCGTTTCTATACACCTGACAACGTATAAGCAAAATTTCAGGATGATCGGTTCAGTGGTTTAGGCGTGAAAAGGTAACAAACAAACAAACTTACTTTCGCATTTATAATATTAGTTAGGATAGGATAGACTAGAATTACTTAGTTCTGTATGAACAACAATGTTACAAATGACAGCTCCTAAAAACGCCCGCACTCCACCGCTTCCTAGTGTTAATGCTGTGAAGAAAAAACGGCGCAACAAACTCCCCAGCTACACAGATCGGTCTCTCAAGAGAATAATTTAATTGAGTCTAATGTTACCGGCAATGTGTAGGTATACTGCAGGTATTCTATACAATGCCTAGGCAATGTGTAGAATGCCTGGGGCCTCCAGGCAATGTATGAAATATTATGAATATTATTGTCCATTACATACTTTGCCTAGGTAGTGTATACATTTCCTAGGGATTGTATAGAATACCTGCTGGTCCACTGGCAATGTGTGAAGTAAATAGATTTGGTCATTCATTTGGGGCACCCCGACACGGATAGGTTAGGTTCGAAGGGGATGACGGGGGTTAGAGTGAGCGAGCGAAGCGAGCGAACGAAGTCCCCGTCATCCCCTTCATGTTAGGTTACTTTAAACCCTGCAGACAGATAGGAGCACCGCGCAGCGGGGCTCCGTCGACTCTCATTTGGAAACCCAAACAACCTTCCAAACATCCTCTTTTTTTTTTGTTTTTATTGTTCCTCGCGTGGAGTTTACTGCCTGCTCGCACGTCTTCCCCTTCGACGCTCTCGTCTTTTTCACACATTACCGGCTGCGCATTCGGTATTGTATAGAATGCCTAGGCAAAGTATAAAATAAATAATATTTCATACATTACCTGAACATTTTAGGCATTCTATACATTGCCTAGGCATTGTATAGAATACCGGATTACACAGAGAGCCGGTAACATATACACAAAAAAAAGTTATATTAATTACATTAATTCAATTACAATAAGTACCTAGAACAATTCTGAATGTATTGAAAACAAAGTTGTAAGTAACTAAGTAAGTCTCGAATTTAATAAGATTAAGGAAGCCAAGTGATCTGGTTATGCTGAATTTTAATTGACTTATCTACTATATAATTTGTGCTTACTTTTATGAGAAAACCTACAAAAAACTAATATTATAAATGCGAAAGTAAGTTTGTTTATTTGCTGCGTTTTCATGCCTACTCGTAAACCACTGAACCGATCATCCTGAAATTTTGCATATACGTTGTCAGGTGTACAGAAACGGACATAGGGTACTTTTCATCTAGAAAAAAAGTACTGTTCCCGAAGAAAACAACAATAACGTTCTTATGATAATAGATGGCGCCACGTGTCTTTCGAATCATGATTGAATTATATTATTGTACTTAATACAACCCGAATTGATTGTCAAATTCTAAATTAACGCGAGCAAAGCCGCGGGCAAAAGCTATTTATTTATTTATTTTATTTTAAGTTCACATATAGCAAATAAATTATAAACTAAGCCCCACAAAACCGTAGTAATGGTTTGACTGTGGGATCTGGTGAGTTTTTATACACTTTTTAGACTCTTTATTTAAGACTTATTATAGGTAGTACTTTAACACATTTCTAAAAAATATCTTTTCAATTTATTTTTAAATCTGTTTTTATTTGTTTCACTCTTAATGTCTGCCGGTAGACTGTTCAATAGATATGGTATTCGTTTTTTTAGGGTTCTGTCACCAAAGTAGTAGTCAGTTATACAATAGACTTTAAATGCAAGTTTCAAAGTCTTCCAGTGACCTTACGAAGACTGTACTACTAATAAAAATATTACGTTAAATACCCTGTGTACAACGCAATTAACATAAAAGTGCTTGGTCATTTAACGTGAGTACTACAATCAGGTTTAATAGAACATAATAATAATTAGGTATAATCGATCCTATTTTTTGCTTATAAATTGCCCTATTTAGATACATACAATAAGACATTAGTTCATAAGTGATATGATATCCCATTATGCACGCGATGTATAAGGTATTAATTAGTGTAGATGCAAAAAAAAAAAACAGCTACCTATAACTACTTGGCAGGTGCACCAACTGGATGATTCTCTATGCCTGTGGTTCCCAAAATTGTCTGGACAGACACCTATCCAAAAAAAGTCGCAAAGATTGGGTCAATCCCGTCCCGTACCTGAAAAAAAAACCGACTTCAAAAAAACTAAAAAGAGTAAAATAATTACCATCATATAAAATTAACAGTTTCAGCAGTCGGTGGCTTCTATTTGTTTCAGTGTTGAGTTGCACCGACTTTTATATTATGGTAATTATTTTACTCCTTTTAGATTTTTTGAAGTCGGTTTTTACTTTTTTTAAAGTTATTTTTTACTAACTACGTTTTAGTGCCATAAATTAAACCCCTTCCTCTTCATAACCCTTCTTTTTGGCCTTGACGTAGTCGGGTATAAAAAGCCCTTTCAAATGATACCTTACACGATATAATGAAAACATTACAAAAGGGGGGGGGGCACCCCCTCCTCTTTTCGAGTAGTCAGTTACCAACCACACATATAAACAAAGCAATATTAGTTATTTGAGAATTTTGCTTTGATCCGATGAGGAGTTCCGTTCCATATCTCTGAAGTTCATGGTCTAATCGTAACAAAATTTATATGAAACCAATCAGAAAGTATACCCTTTCGAACAAAAAAAGAATTTTTCAAATCGGTTTATAAATGACAGAGTTCTGAGGTAACAAATATTAAAAAAAAAAAACGCATCCGAAATAAGAACATCCTCCTTTTTGAAGTCGGTTAAAAATATACCCGTCACTTTCTTATGTCATAAAACAAAAAGAGACGGGGCTATTTTAAAACCTAGGTTTTTCTTAGACCATCTTTTGTAATAAGGGGTTAATATTTTCATCTCAAACTATGTCATAAAATATTTTTGTTTATAAACCACTTTTCTAACAGGCTATGGAGATACGAAACTTTTCACAAATTCCGCCAAGTTGTGCGATCTTGTGACAGACTCTAACTTAACTTTTTTGTTCACAGTTTTACCAGAGGAAAAATGCAAGCTCGACGACTCTGCCTGTTTAACAACGGCTTTCCAGAAAATGTTGCCAATTTTCATGTCAGGAATACCAGATGCCAACGTTGAAGTCCTCGACACTATGAAGATGGATGATCTAGCCTTCGACCTAGCTGGTCTTAAGTTCACTCTAAAAGACGGTGAAATGAAGGGAATGAAGAATATCGTTATTGACAGCGTTGAGTAAGTATTTATACACCGTGGACCTGAGGTAGCCGAAAGATTTTATACACGCCGTTGTGATGGTATTATGAGTCAAATATTATATCAACAAAAGTCCAATTCAGACATTTTATTTTTTTGTTTTTCTGAACATAAAGCAATGAGAAATAATAAATCAAGCCACAAATTTATTTATTGGCCACGTGACCAAACTTCTCATTTTATAACTAAGCAACGGGAAAATGAGATAACCTTAATAAACTAATTCGACTTTTTTACAACGCCAACTAAATTTTTGGGCACCCCGACACGGATAGGTTAGGTTCGAAGGGGATGACGGGGGGTAGAGTGAGCGAGCAAAGCGAGCGAACGAAACCCCCGTCATCCCCTTCGTGTTAGGTTACTTTAAACCCTGCAGACAGAAATAGGAGCCGCGCGCAGCGGGGCTCCGTCGACTCTTTTTGTTTTTCATTTGTTTTTATTGTGAAAATGAAAGTGGTTGACGAACAGTGGCTTATTAGAAGATAACTAGTGGCTAAGATAGTATCATTCAGACGCTCGTTAATTGTGGCTGACTTAGTAATTTAGAAGCCAATGTAGATTTTTAGAGGCGAATAATGCTATTAAAAAGAAGTCTGTTTAATTAGCACCCTAAAGCAATTAACTTTAGAACTTCCTTATAAACAATACTTTAGGTTGAAATGGCAACATTTATAAATTATCGTGTGAGTGGATAAGAAACTTCTTAGTTCACAACCCTCCCCGACAAATAAGACATACGGCGAGTGGGGTATGGCATGACAAAAGTCGCAACACCGCGTTCATAGGACTTGTTACCATAGAAATTTTTCGAGTGGTCAATTTCCGTAAATAATGAATATTTCCAAAATTAAGCTTTATTCAACAAAGTATATCCTAGCTTTTCTTCTCCAATTAGGCATCGGAATCGATGGTTAAAATCTTTCGGGTACCTCGAGCCCACGGTGTATTATTTGATGCCTCGAGCATAGGTTTCCATTCCACCTATATTGATCTTCCTTTAGATTTAAATCCCAATAAAAAAAATATTAAATTAAAGTTCGCGTATGATAGTATAAGACCCAGGCGGTGCCGGAGATTTTTATTAAAGAAACACAAAAAAATACACTTCATCCGATTTCCCAACCTAAACTAAAAACCTAGTAACAAATACTTTATCAATCATACTTTTAGTCTTAATAGTCTTTGAATAGGCATGTTTACAGCATCAATAAATGGCAAATCTAATTAGTCCGCCAGTTAGAGTTTTGAAAAATAATGGACACGTATTTTTTCTTTTGTTAAATCTATGAATATTTGGAACGATAAAACGCATCAAAACTTGAGAGGAGTGGGGGCTTGTGACGTCAGAAGCAAGTAAAAACTGTACTTGCTTGTGACGTTTTGCCAATTTTAAAAGTGTTGTATCTTCGTCAATTTTGGTTTACGTAAAAAAAGAAAAATACGGGTCAAATATTTTTTGATAACCTAACTGACGGACTAATTAGATTTTTTCAGTAAAATACCCTATTATCTAGGAACCTAGTACTGATGTTCAAAAATGTCTAAACTTTTGTTTCCTTCCAGATGGGACACCAAAAAGAAGGTCTTCACCTCTACTTACCACATGGATGGCTCAGTGAAAGGCCACTACACTGCCGGTGGACGCATCTTGATTCTACCTATCACTGGTGATGGCCAGATGAAGCTGAAACTGAGTAAGTATGAATAATACTTACTTTACATTTAGTTATTGAAGTTTGTCTTTACTTAAAACTTGTAAGAATAAATGAACCGTACACATTAGTTCGCCGTGAACTACATATATTTTGAACAAAAGATTATTCCAACCGCTTTTTAAAGAATTGGCATTTACAGTATGTTTAAATGCATCTACAAAATACCTATATCTTATGCATTTTAAACTACGTTTAAAATTCTGAAAACCTAACATGTTTCATAACAGATTTTGAGTCTGGTTCAAGTTGTCTAAAGCTTAATCTGGGGTGGTTGTACTTTTAACCGACAATTCCATTACTTAATAACAACAACACATTCGTGACAAAAAAAAAAACATATTCCGTTCTCTTTTCACATTCACATATTATTGGACTACAAATAAATATTCCCAGAAAACTTCATTGTAACGAAATTTCTCCTTTTATAAAATTCCTTCGCGCAATTTAAGCAGCGCTATTCTTTAAATGAAATTATCATTTTCTAGTGCCCTTCTATCATTTGGTAAGTTTAACTATAATATGATGAAAATGAATGGCTGATGACGCACAATATCATTTACTAATTCTATTATAATTTGCATTAATACTGGTATTATCCCCGAATTCCTGTTCACTGTAGCTTATACAAGGTTAGTCGGAAAGGGGGTACTGTGCTGTGTATACATTTTAGGTCATATTAGAGGTCACGGAATAAGCGGTTCATTTTAGGATTTCGTAACTAAAGCAGGGACGAAGAAATTTTGAAAAAACTATCATAAATATAATTTTGCATAGAAATAAAAATTACCGAATTTTGAAATTTTAACACTTGCTTTAGAACTCTAAGTTTAGAACAGTCTTTAGAGATACTATAAGTTACTCGCGGATTAGTACCCCCTTTCTGACTAACCTTGTAGTATGGTGATTCAATTATGGACTGATATCCTTATGTCTCTCATATCCTGTCTGTCTAATAGAGGCTGTACCTCTACATTGTAATTATAAGTCTTCTTTACCAAGCAAAGTAAGTATCCTCCCTTCACTAAGTCTCCACTTTCTTTCAGAAAATCTTTCAATGACGTTGCGCATCTATTATGATGTGGTCAAGGGCGAAGACGGCAAGGACCACATCAAACCAAAGAAGTACAACTTCGAATTCGATGTCAAGGACAACGCTCATTACCATTTGACCAACTTATTCAATGGAAATAACCAGCTTAGTAAGTACCCTGAAGTTATTATAGTTCTTGGCAAAGAAGATCTTACCAAGGGAGCGGTGGTCACGTCGTCACAAGCTTATTGAGAATAGCTCATGCCGTGAAAAGATTAGCCAGTCAGCAAGGTTGGTAGCGGGGCTGATTGTCCAGGGTATGCCGGACGTCGGCCGGAGGCTGTTTAAATGCACCGTGGGTGCCCTAATAGACGACTAAGGGATTATCCCAAAGAGAGCGACAGCACCATTAATCTGTGATTCAATAAACACATATTGAGATTATCAATCCATCGATGAAGATCCAACGGCCGAGAGAAGGTAGGATAGGAAATAACGAACAACCAAATTGCCAGCCCAAATTATACTACAAGACTGTTGTCACCAATTCATTTGCTTGCGTGGTAGCTACGAGAAAAGAGAACTCCTTTCGGGTCAAGTTTCTATTGGTATGTCTACACCCGCGCGCTTTCATGTTCATCTTGCGCTTTCAACTTTCAATTCCTCTTGCGTCAAGCGCACGCAATATTGATTGCCATAAGACTCGAACTAGTATTAAGGCATGCACTATTGCATGCGCTATGATACTTCAGGCATGCATCAGATGAAAGTGCAAGATGAACATGAAAAAGCACTGGTGTAGACATACTATACAGACTTTTTTTCAATCGTCAGTTAACTTTTATCTTAGGAATAATTATAGCCGTTTGACATAATTTATATACAAGAGCAGTCAAAACGTAAAAATGAGTCCTTAGAGAAAATTATCTGATGATTGCAAAGTCGACCCTAAGCCTGAATTTTTGTCGTGAATTTTCAGTATCGACGCGTATTCAATTAAGGATAAATTTTCGAAATGTTAAATATGTGTAACATGACATGACATATGTTTCATTTTTGAAGTATAAAACTGATCATAAGTTAGACGACCACACGCTAGATTAAACTCAGAAAGTTCTTCAGTCAAGTCTTTGAGTATCTGTGAAAGTTCTGTAGGCTACAACGATCTCATTGGTCTAATGGTCGCAAGCACGACTGTCAACCTCAATGTCTTGGGTTTAATTCCCAGGTTCGGCAGTGTTTTTTTTTTGTAGTTCTTCGGAATTCCCCTATCCCTGCCTTATTTACGAAATGTGATTGATTACACTAAGAAAAACCTTTTTAAAGGCTACAGTCGCAGTCCTGAAGCAATACGAACTTATAAAGCTAAAATATTTTTTATTTCTATTCCAGGTGACACTATGTTGACTTTCTTGAACGAGAACTGGAAACAAATAGCTACTGAGTTCGGCACTCCTATGATCGAAGTAGCCGCAAAGAAGACATTTAAGAACATCGTCAACTACTTCGACGCGATGCCCCTTGAAGATATAGCCATCGTTTAAATGTTGTCTGTTTTATTATTCCAATCAATCAATTGAACAAATTTGTTATTTTTTATGTTTGGTATTTTTATTCATTCTGCTCCAGATAATAGCACTTTCTCAAGAATGTTGCAATCGCTCACCAATTGTTTCTCAGAAATTAGCCGCATCTACTAATAGCTCACTTCATTATAGTTACCTTACTGCCTTCCGAGCAAAACGGTCTGAGTTCAAACCCAGCCTGTATCTCTGACTCTTCGAATTCAGGTGCGGATCAGAATTTGATTATTGCTTGCGGTGCGATTTGCGGCTGCGGTCTGCGGTTGCAGTTTTGCAGTCGCTGTCGGGATAGCACCTTTAAAGTGCACACCTTAAAGGCGCTATTCCGATGGCGACTTGTGTGCAGTCTGCAGTTTGCAGCCCGTCTCGGACTTGTACCGTGAAGGAAACCATCGTGAGGAAATATGTCCGCATCAGAGGGCTCCAAAATATTCTCGATGGTGTGTGCAGTCCGCCAACCCGCACCAGGCCAGCGTGGTAAGGCCTAAACCCTTAAATTCTTATTCTGAGAAAAGGCGCGTGCCCAGTATTGAGACAGTAGTGGATTGTTTATGTAACTGATAGTAAATACAGGTTACCCAGGAAAACATTCGGCGAGAAAAAAATCCAAGGTTTTTTAGACGCGGTTGTTTGCTGTGCAAAACAGCTAAGTGTTGCCCAAGCTGCATGTCTCTCGTTGGGTCACACGGCCTCAGAATACAGACACACGGCATTATGTTAATTTATACTAGCCACCCGCCCGGCGTTGACCGGGTAGGTTTTATAGCTTAAAATCTTCTGCAAGAAATTACTTAAATTAAGATGAAAACCGCATCAAAATCCATTGAGTAGTTTGGAAGAAATAAGTGAAAAAACAGATAGTCGCGAACAGTCACTTCAATTTATACTATTTAGAGAAACTACTTAATTATTTTCTTAGAGCGCGTAACACGGTCCAATATAAAGCCTTGTACAGACTAAGCGTTCCAATGTACGCGTAGTCAGTTACGCGTACACAGGAACGCTTAGTCCGTACCTGCAGCAACGCGTACACAAAGGTGACGGGAACGCTCAATTAGCCTGTACGCGTATTCAACATACCTAGATGACGCGTACATTGAAACACTTGGTCTGTACAAGGCTTAAGAGAAACAACACATCAGTCATTTTTAAAAAAAACAGCTCATCATTAACTTTTTTGCTTATAAATAAATGTAGCGATACAACAGAAAGCTGAACTACAAATTTTAAAGATAAAAGCAAAAAAAGAAATGGAACCATGTAAGCTGTCACTCATTCTTTTTACTGAAGCAATTTTGTAAGGGAGCCGTTTTAGTGGCACCAACAAAACCAAAACCCATTCGTTAGCTTTATGTATATTTTATTACGACGAATCGGGTTACAGGTTGAAATGAATCTGTGGACAAACTCATTACTGGTAAATTATGTAAATCCTGAATATTTTAATGTTCTCTGATGTAACACTGTGAAGATAATATATGCAATTCTCATTAAGTATAAATAATACAAGTTAGCCGGAAAGGGGGTACTAATCCGTAGATCACTTAAGGTATCACTGATGGCAGTTTTGAAGCAAGTGTTCAAATTTCAAAATTCGATAATTTTTAATCCTCTGAAGAAAAAAAAACTGAACTTTTTTGTTCTTCGTTACGAAGTTACGAATTAAAAAAATGGAGCATCTAATCGGTGACCCCAAATATGACCTAAAATCGAAACAGCTGATAGCTGAGGATAGATAAATTAAGCGTATTTTATGAAATCTTTGAACAGCTATTTCTCTTAAACTATTGACTTTTGAGGAAAGTCGTAAAACAAAAATTATTCGTTATTATGGGTACTTTAACACCTTTTCGGATTAGTATCCCCTTTCCGGCTAACCTTGTATAGTTAATTATGAACATTGGATTTATTTTATTGACAGACATCTTAGATTTGTTTCTGTTTTTTATAATTTGCGTATGTAAAAAGTTTTTTTTATTTGTCAATGGGCAATTCTCATGATTTACCGAGCGTATGCGTATGCTTCTGGCCCTTGAAGCTGCATGGTTTGCCCTCGGTATTTCACACCTGCCAGGATTGTCTTGCTGCACAAGTAACTTGTGACAAATAAAGTGTAAGGTGGTTATGGATACTTACTAATACACAGCAAGCCTTTTATCATCAACAATCATTTAGGGCGTTCGCTACGTTAAGCGTGCGCACGCGGCGGGTACCCGCCTCGCGTGTTTGTATTGAAAGATAGTAGTATGAGCAGCGTTAACTGGCGCGGACGCGTGCGACGGGTTTGTACATACTATTTTTCAATGCACACACGTGAGGCGGGTACCCACCGCGTGCGCACGCTTAACGTATAAGTAGTGGATTGATATGCCCGTCACAATTATTTTTACTTTGTAAGGAGGGTGGTGTGGATACTTTCCTGGCTCAGCCCCGTATTGGATGGAGACTAGCGGCGGCGATGCCCGAAGGTAGTGATGGGCCAGCTGGAACACACCAAAGAGATGGTAGGGGAAAATATGGCTGCGTACGTGGCAGCCCACCGATTGCGGCTGATACGGTGGCATGGTAGCCACAACGTAGCATGATGGTGATTTGCAGCCATAACGTAGTACCCCAATTTTAAGAAACACAGAATTTATATGTAAACTAAATAAAATGGAGGTCACGGATGAAGTTACAGTCACACCCGACCGATCCCATGGCATAAGGGAGACCACACACATGGAAGCCAAACCACTTGACGTAAAACGACGTGACTGTGGGCCGCCCGCGACAGTGAGGGTCGGTGTCCCGTGGCCAGGCAGATCAAGCGCAGGCGTACTGAGCGTTTGCTGACAAAAAGAGGGAATTACAAACGATGTACGTGAAGCCAACCAAGGTCACGCGTATCGCTAACAAACAGCTGTTAGGCATGTGATTTTAAAATACTATACTTATAGATAGCAATTTTTAACGAATTATGTTATAAAACAACGTTACAACCTATAACCATACGGGCCTTTTTCCTGTGATGCGGGCTCGTGCCCGCATGCGTACGTCACTTGCACCCGTGGCGCCTGAATTTCACCTTTTCATACATGTATTTATTATGATGCGAGAAACACGCACGAAACGGTGAACTGCGAGCGCCACGCATGCGGGTGACGCACGCATGCGAGCACGAACTTGCATGACAGGAAAAAGGCCCTTAGGTATACAATGAATCATCGTGCAGCCTGGGAGTTCATAATGCCGAAGGAACAAAGTAGGTCACGGGAAGGACCATTGTCAGGTGAAGAAAACATAAAAATAACGCTCACACGTCTGTTGCCCCCTTCGCCTATGTACTGGCGGCTTTCAGGGGGCCCAGCTAGTGAGCTGGCGTGTCACCGTCTGCCAACGCATTTCAAATTTAAACGTGAAAGGCAGACGCCGTTTTCTTCCGGCAATAGAGGTTAACCGATCCACTTAACACCCCTTCCCATAGACCAGATATTTTTCACCATATGTTACAATAGTCTTGCACCCACCTGGGACGGTCCATGACTGTACTCCAATAGTGCAGCCATGGATAGTCCCCGGTTGGTGCCCCACCCCATTTTAGATTAAAGTTCTCAAAGGGGCCTCTGCGCGTTGGACCTGTGTCCCCGTGTATGCCTTCCAAAAGACCGGACATCTTCCGCACGGAAGATGAACCGTGATTTAAAGAGAGATACAAAATTAACATCTGTCGAGTATTCATTTAAGCACCTTTTCTGGGCACCTAAGTAAGCCCATCATTCTGTAAAAACCATTAATAATGTACTGGATCAACATTGTCATGTTTACAAAGCGACTATCGATATTTGGGGTTGATATTTAACATGGGTGTCACCGGTCATTCGGATGTTTTAATTATTTTTGTATCCTGCGGGGTAGCCATTGGGGATGAAAAACTCGTTAACTTTGCTGAGCATTGGGATTGATTGTAAACTCTTTTAAGTAAGGTATATCCACATTCGAGTTTCATAATTGGTTAGCCTGAAGCCGTGCGTATTTTGCGTGATTTATTTTGTTTTGTAAAGTATAAATCGAAGAAAAATAACCGGTTTGGATGGTTGAAATTTACAAGGCCGCATACGATCGATTTTTACGAGGAATAATTAAAGCAACGAATTTAGCAATGCGTCCACGAATTAGAGTACGTCAGCAGATTTAAAACAATGTAAAAAAAAAAGAATATTTGACAGGTGTTTTTAAAATGTCCAAACAGGAGCACTGTTCCAAATGTTAGGTCTTATGAAGAAGAGCCGTCAAGAAACTGCATGGATGCTCTTTTTAATATATCATGACAAATCCATTTGTGGTTATAGTCTCAACATTGTAATCTTGGTTTGTAAGGGAAGAAACGAGACAGCCCCAACACAAGTGCTTTTGTAACTTACTGGGGTTGCCTTAATTTATGTTATGTACGCAATGTTAGATGAAATAAAAATCTTTTTACTTTTTACTTTACTTTACTTTAAATCCACTGTAGTAGCGTGAGATATACTGCAGGTTAATTAATGTAAGAAACAAACTCACTTATTGTACATAATGGATATAGCTTACCATAACAATAAACTTTGTTAGGATTCCGTAGTTAAACTAAGAACCCTTGGTTTCGTCATGTTCGTCCATCGGTCCGTCTTTCGGTCCGTCCGTATGTCACAGCCTTTTTACTTAGAGACTATTGAGACTACATGGTTGAAGGTAGGTAAGTGTGTCTTGTAAACCGCCCTATAGGCATGTAGTGAAATTTACGAAAAAAATTATATGAGTTGGCAGTTCAGATTCTTTACAAGAATCGGAGGGAAGAAAAAAAGAAGATTTAGCTCCCTTTGCCATTTGATGTATCGTCGGATAAGTCTTAAAACAGACAAGAAGGTTACTAGGTGACTTTTTGTTTAGGTGAGCTTTAAGTTCCGAAGTTCGTTAACAATGTGGAACACATTCTTTCCATCCTATGGTTGTCTGGAAGAAATTGCTTTAAGCGATAAGACCGCCATTTGTACTGTTTTAATTAAGTGTCTATCTAACACATTTGATTCTTTCGAACCCTCTAACTTTCCAACCAAATGACGAAAAAATCTGAAAAAAATCAAGCTTGTAGCAATGCCTACCAAAATTATTTTAAACAAGAAACGTTAATAAGTTTTAGAAATATCCGTTATTTTTAGTTAAAAGCTATTTTGTGTATGGACCGCAAAAACATTGTAAGCATTGTATTTCACAATACTTTGTGAAATATTATAATATTTATATCCTCCTCGCTACTTAGTAGGTACGCACGGCTACAGATCAAGCTACACATTTCCAGTATAAGCTGATCTCGCATTGTATAAGATTTCCTTACACGAGAAGTCAGTGTTAACTGGAAATGTATAGCTTGATGTGTAGCCGTGTGTACTACGGAACCCTACACTGCGTGGTCCGACACGCACTTCGCCAGCTTTTTGTTTTGTTTGTTCATTGATAGCAACAAATAAAGTAATAATAAATGACAATTAAAATATCTTGATCTAGCACACGAGGTTGTCGCCATGTGGGATGTGGACTCAGCAGTCATTGTTCCGATAGTCGTTACGGCGAATGGCTTCATAGCCAAGAGCCTCAATCAACACCTTAAGAGGCTCTCGTTGGATGGCTGGATCAAAGGCTTGATACAAAAAGCAGTACTCCTAGATACGGCACGCATAGTGAGGAGGTTCCTTTCTCTAGAGCCCTGACTGCCGGCGGCTTGGACCTTGTTCCCGATGCCGGTGGGATACTATTTTTTATATTTTTAAATGTTTTATTTTTATATTAGAATATTTAAAAATGTAACAAAATATGTAAAAAAATGAATAAAGACGATATTATATGATACCAAAGCCTGTTACTGGTACGTAAAATCTCGGAATATTATTTTTAATGTTACACCCACCAGCAAGTCAGCCTACCTCCTAACGTTCACTTGGACCTATTGAGACATGCATGGGAAGCCATAGTGTATATACGGGAAACAGTCACATGGAATACAGACAGACATCAATCAGAATTAGACTTTTTTCGTCTGTATTTTTTTTCGTTTTTATATTCTACTAGATGTACCCGCGGTTTCGCTTGCTGGAAAAAAAACTTGTCTATTATTTAGTCAGGAAAATAAATGGTTTGCTTTGTATTACAAACGATTTTAGTTCAAATTCTCAAAATTATGAAGAAAGAAGAATTATAATAAAAATCGATTATAGCCCTGCCGCTTAGCTGCGACCGTTCTTGAGGTAGCTGCGCGGTGCGGGAGAGGTGACAGTTGTCACAAGTTGACGAATCAGTGAGCCCTCGCGTCGCATCACCACACCCCTCCCGCACCGCGCGGCAACCTCAGCAACGGTCTCAAATAAGCGGTAGGGCTAAAATGACGTTATGTTGCTCAACTACTTGATGATGTCATTCTAGTAAAACAATGCTAACCGCGGTGTCTTAGATGAACCGTTATTTAGGCGATTCTCACACTGCACCGCATCACGCAGCGTAGCGCGGGAGTGCGTGTTGTTTGCAAGTACTTATCTGTATTTGTATAGAAAACACGCATAGTGCAACACACTGAAAACACTGCGCGTGAATGCGTTTTCAGTGTGTTGTACTATGCGTGTTTTCTATACAAATACAGATACTTGCAAACAACGTAAGAGCACGCACTCCCGCGCTACGCTGCATGATGCGGTGCAGTGTGCGAATCGTCTTAGCCATAACTACTCAGAAACTCATAGGGCATGTTTTGTGGTCAGTTCCGGGAGTTTTAAGAATACCGGTAACAGTCGTTACAGACAGTCGCTCGAAATTCTGAAAACCGGTATAAGCGAAGGATATCGGTATCTCTATCGGTATCTCCCAGCAATTGCATTGTGGGAGATTAGATGGAGTCGCTAT
The DNA here is from genome assembly GCA_905220435.1 of Amphipyra tragopoginis. Lineage (NCBI taxonomy): Eukaryota > Metazoa > Arthropoda > Insecta > Lepidoptera > Noctuidae > Amphipyra > Amphipyra tragopoginis. Next base: position 11,258,281 of record HG992005.1, on the reverse strand, counting down.
GCGCATAAGAGCCATTACGCACTGTCGACTGGTCGCCGGAGACTTGGTCGACGGCGACTATAACTTTCTATAGTTTAAATAGGTGTTTACGCACTTGGTCACCGGTAGCCCGGGCGACTATGCTTATGTTTTGGTCGCCGTGAGACCAAGTCTCCGGCGACAAGTCGACAGCGCGTAATGGCTCTTAATACTGATGTTTAGAATGGAAACTAACCCTAACGTGGTTCGAGAAATGCTAGGTGGATAATTTTCGGATTTGGCACAAGTATTGTATGTACCAAGAGCGCGCAAAGACTTTTTCCAAAAATATTACATGTACACTTTTTGTCTCGTTAAGATTTTATTATACGTAATAAATAATAAATTGATATTACATGATGATATTCTATAATATAATGATATGTAATAAATAATAAGCTATTTTTTTAAAGATAATTGCATCATTTTCTAATTTATGTCCATATGTAAGTATGGTCGGGGATGTTTTGCTAGTATATTAACGCACTCTCTTCAGGTTCAGGTACAGTTCGTTGTTAGCTTCAGTACATTTTGTATCGAAGTCAAGATGGTGTTTAAAGTAACGTGTTTGACACTGCTGGTGTTCGGTTTTGCTCAATCGGCAGGTAAGAAAATATTTTCAAGTCAAGGTTTTATAACAAGTATTACATTTTCACTTCTGAAAGCTTACCTACTCACTAAAAAGCAATAATTTTATTAGGTTTTAAGATTTTTCTTTCTATTCAGAACAGTAGATACTCAACAAGAGAAAGCTCCCGAAGATGAATTGTAGGGCGGAGGGGATATCGTTCATTTGGGACGACAACGTTTTAAGTCCGAAAGCCGAATTATTCAAAAAACGCCTTTAGTCAAACATTTCGAAGTCGTTTCCTGAATAAAACGGTTTTCGGACTTAAGACGTGCTTGTCGCAAATGAGCGATATATCTCGGGAATGGGTAATTACGTTTAAACTATGGAGTCATGAAAGTTTTCACAGACCCTCCCACTCCTCCTAGTCATAGTCTTTTTTGCCCAGGGTCGTGACACGCAATGATAGGTGCCATTATTGAATGCACTTGTTAACCCAAGTGAAATTGTGCAAGTCTCTAATAAAATTTTTTTGTTCATAGTTTTACCAGAGCAAAAATGCAAGCTCTCCGACTCTGCCTGTTTAAAAACAGCGTTCCAGAAAATGTTGCCAGTTTTTATGTCAGGAATATCAGATGACAACGTTGAAGTCCTCGACACCATGAAGATGGATGATATAGCCTTCGACCTAGCCGGTCTTAAGTTCACTCTTAAAGAAGCTGAAATGAAGGGAATGAAGGATACCATTATTGACAGCGTTGAGTAAGTATTTATGTATTATTCGACGCCTTTTGCACAGATTTCCATTCAGCCTATTTTTCTGAAGATTAAATTCCCATTTAAATAAAAAAACACAGTTCGCTTATGATGGTATAAGGATGCAGAATATGCTAGAGAGATTATTAAAAGTACCACTAAATTACATTTCAACCGACTTCTAGACCTTAGAGACTTAAAACCTAGCAACCTAGCTAGATAGTCGAACTGACAATAATCTATAAACAGAAACCCTAAACCAAATTTGTTTCTTTCCAGTTGGGACACCGACAAGAAGGTCTTCTCCGTTTATTATCACATGGATAACTCGGTGAAAGGCCACTACACTGCCGATGGACGCATCTTGATCCTACCCATCACTGGTGATGGTCAGCTGAAGCTGAAATTGAGTAAGTATACAGAATACCTACTTTATATTTAGATGTCTGAAGTTGTCTTTTATAAAAATCACACGCACAATTCAGTTCGCCAGGGTCCCATATTTTTAACAAAAGATTCTACTATATATTTTATTTTTGGAATCGGATAATCATTTTCTACTATGGCTCTATGGTTATGGTTATCATTCTATGGTTTTCCATGGCCCATGTCGTGAGAATTAACGAATGATAATGCAATACATCATAATTTATCAACGTTATTATCATCATCATCATCCAGCTGGAAGACGTCCACTGCTGAATATAGACCTCTCACAAGCATCGCCACATCGACCGGTCCTGTAATAATAATTTATATTAACGTTATTATAATTAACATTATTTATTACATCATCAGTATCAATTATGTACTGATAGCCCCTAAACTGAATGTACAACTTCTATATTTAAATTGCCACTTTTTTACTTCTGTTTAATCAAAGTCTAATATCATTTATAACTATTCTTTTTCTTTTAGCTAACCTTGTAATGAAGTTGCATATCCATTATGATGTGGTTAAGGGCAAGGACGGCAAGGACCACATCAAGCCAAAGAAGTACAACTTCGAATACGATGTCAAAGACAACGCTCATTACGCTCTGACCAACTTGTTCAATGGAAATAAGCAGCTTAGTAAGTATTGTCAACGTTATTGGCAATTTTTTTTCTTCCTTATCTTCTTTAATTTAGTATTCGGCAAAAATAGGACCATCCCTTATCGAAGATGCCGTCTTGTTGTATCTCGTGTCACGAGCTATTTCAGAATAGCTCATGCTGTGAAAAGATAAGCCAGACAGCGAGGTTGCCGATTGCCCAGGGTGCGCCAGACGTATTTAAGTATCCCTACTTGAGAAGGCTCTTGAAATGCACCGTGGGTGCCGTAGTTTATGAAATGTGGTTAGCAACAGCTACACCACCGCTTCCCTTTAATAAAAGAAAACAGTCCTGACGCAGTAAGAACTTTAACTGCAAAAATAAGCTTAATAATTATTATACTTATTTCTATTCTAGGTGACGCTATGATAAAATTCTTGAATGAGAACTGGAAACAAGTAGCTACAGAGTTTGGTACTCCCGTGATCGATGTAGCCACAAAGAAGACATTTAAGAGCATCATCAACTACTTCGAAGCGAATGCCCTTGAAGATTTAGCCATTCTTTAAATGTTGTCTGTTTTGTTATTTACGATTGAATAAATTTGTAAATGTTTATGTTTGGTATTTTTATTAATAATAATTATGCTCAATAATTAAAGCACTTCCTCTAGAGTGTAGTAGGTGTGAGTGATTGATCACTAATTGTTTTGTAAAGATCAGCGGTGTAGTAATAATTCACCTCATTATAATTGCACCTGACTTTTCGAATGCACGTGTGGATCAGGATGTGATTATGACTTACATTATCGGTAAAGACAACCATCCTGAGAAAAACTGATAGCTGAGAAGGCTCCAAAAACTTCTTGATGGAGTGTACGTGAAGTCTGCCAACACGCACCAGGCCAACGCAGTGGTCTAAGGCCCAAACCCTTCTCATTCTGAGAAGAGGCGCGTACCCACCAGTGGGACATTAATGGACTGCTTATGTAACTGATAACGAAGACAGAACATCCGAGAAAATATTTTGCGTACTCGTAAAGAAATCCAATGTATTTTGTATGCAGTTATTTTCTGTGTAACGAGATAATGGAAGAACACAGTTTTCGCAAAATAGTGTTGCCCATGCTGCAGGTCTCTCGTTAGGTTACACAGTATTTTGTCAAAAATAGACACAATTTTTGCAGAGCTTTTACACACGCTTAGTAACATACAGTCTATCTATATCTCAGATATATTCTGGTAAGACGATCCAATATGAGAGAAACAACACCTTGATCACGTTACATAAAAGGATTACTATTTTTTCTTTATCTATTTTACAAGGTGTCCCCTTGTTTCGCAGACAGAAGTTTCATAGAATTTTGTTTCCCAGAAAATGTTTCATTTAATATTGGTCATTGTATGTTTATTTAGAATATTATTTTTTCAAAGACTATTTACTTGAATGAAACATTTCACAGAAACACAATTCAATAAATTTTTAATCACATTTCTTTGTGTAACAAACTTATCAAATAGTAGAATTATTTTTAACGAATATTGTTTGTTCGCACCCCGACAAGGATAGGTTGGGTTCGAAGGGGATGACGGGGCCTAAAGTGAGCGAAAAAAGCGAGCAAACGAAGCCCCCGTCATCTTCTTCGTGTTAGGTTACTTTAAAGCCTGCAGACAGAAATTGGAGCCCCGCACAGCGGGGCTCCATCGACCTTGGCCCCAGAATAGAATAGAATATACTTTATTGTACACCAAAATTGTAACATAGCTCTTAAACAATATAATCTTTTTTGGTGTAAATATTTGGTTGGTAGTGTGTCACTCGATAAAATGTTTTCCTTGGTAATAAGTTTCATATTAAATATACAATATAAGGATGAAGAATATTTGATTTGTTATTCTATGATATGATTATTCTAACATTAAACTTTATGTGAAACAAAAATCAATGATTTAAAAATCTTCAAAGTAAGTATTCTGCGTATTGATTATTCTATGAAACGAAAATATGAGTAAAATTTTATGGAAACACAGTCACATAGGATACTTATGTCTATAAGTCTTAATTCGTTTGTTTTTGACTGTATTCTTTTCGATTTTTATGTGCTACTAGCTGTAACCTCGTGGCAACATTCTTATTAAACTTAAACAATGCTTACCGCAGTCGCTTGGATAAACGTTATTTACACATCGAGATCCCTAACCTCGTAGGTCATTTTATCAGTCAGTTCCGATAGTTATAATTATGAATACCGATACAAGCAGTCGCCTTAAAGTCTGAAAACCGGTATAACCTAAAGATATCGGTATGGCCAAGCAATTACACTGTGGGAGATTAGACGGCAGTCGGTATGCATAAAGTGCTGATGTTTCGACTGGAAACTAACACTAACGTAGTTCGGGAAAGGCTAGGAAAAGTATTATGATGGAGCGAGATTTAAATATAGTGCCCTTTATGTTGTGTGGAACCACGCTGCTTATTCTTTTATTTTCTTTCTTAGCTAGTGGTCTATTTCACGTAAATATACAAGACTAGTCGGAAAGGGGGTACTAATCCACAGGCCACTTAAAGTATCACTGATGACTGTCTTAAAGCAAGTGTTAATATTTAAAAATTCGATATTTTTATTTTCATGCAAAATGATTTTTATTTTAGCTTTTTCAAAAATTCTTCATCCCTGCTTTAGTTACATACAAATTCATTGTGCTTCTCATTTATGACCCCAAATTTGACCTAAAATGTAACGTCGGATTATAACTGGGGTAAACTGGGGATAGATACATTTTAGCGTTTTTTTTGAGATCTTTGAACTGATATTTCTCTTAAACTATTGACTTTTGCGGAATGTTGTAGAACAAAAGTTATTCATTATTATGGGTACTTTAACACCCTTTCAGATTAGTACCCCCTTTCTGAATAACTTTGCATAAGCAGTTGATTAACGAAATAGTGAATCGAATTATTTTAGAACATGAATTTGAAAAAAGTGTTGTTAATTGTTGTTAAAAATAGGCTGAGAAAAGTTTACTCTCGAAAACAGGACGTAATTTTAAATGCATTTTTAAGAGAGTTTCTAAGCTATCTCGTAATAATTATAATTAACTTAACAGAAAAGTTGTTTTGATATACAAACTTACGTCAGAAGCAGTTATCGTAGAAAATAGCACAACGGAACGGCGCGAACTGGCGCGAACGACGGAACGGAGCGTGAAAACTTTTTGGCGTTCTTACTTAGCCATGTTTGAAATTGACTGTCACGGCAAACTATAGGCGTGCATGCTAAGTGTCATCCGTTGGTGTTAACGGGCTGATAATATGTTGACGATGACTTAGTTTAATAGAGATACTATAATTACAATACAAGAAGCGAAATTGGAATAAAAATGAAACTCAATGACAAAAATAAAGAAAGAAAATGTCGGTATTATGAATTTGAAAATAAAGTAATCGCGATTTTTAAAAGGGGAATTATTAACCGGGCGAATAAATAATACTTATGTGGAAGACTGTTAATGAGTTACTTTAATACTAAACCGAGCGGCGCTAAAATTATGTTTGCGAAAAATTAACTTAACTGGCGATAATTATTAATGATTAAAATTCGTTAAATAAGCTCCTAGCAGTGGGAAACAGTTAATCTAAGCTAGCAACTAAAATTCCAAGTGTCCGAATTAAAAACTAACTTGGGCGAAAAAAATACTGAGTGGGCGAATATACACATTTCCTAGGGATTGTATAGAGTACCTGCTGGTCCACCGGCAATGTGTGAAGTAAATAGATTTGGTCGTTAATTTAGGGCACCCCGACACGTATAGGTTAGATTCGAAGGGGATGAACAGGGCTAGAGTGAGCGAGCGTAGCGAGCGAACGAAGCCCCCGTCATCCCCTTCGTGTTACGTTACTTTAAACCCTGCAGACAGAAATCGACTCTCCTTTGGAAACCCAAACAATCTTACAAACATTCAACAATAATGTGAGCTGCAAAATCGTTACCTACTCAAATAGAAATTTGTTCGCTTAAGAATTATTATACTGATCATTCTGAATAACTAGTACTTCAATTTCGTATTTTTAAGTCGCCGTTTTCAATATTTGTGTTCGCCCTCAGTCTTTCGCCCACTTAGTATTTCAATACGCCATAACCAGTATTTATCAGTATTTTTGCCTTATTTTGAATTTATATTCGATCTTTTAAATACTAGCCTTTTTAAAACTGGAACAAGAATTATCATACTGAGGTCTATGCTTTGATTCGAAATCAACATAAATTTTCCAAAAGACACTAATTAATGCAAAAAGAAATACAAAAAATCAAGCTTGAAGTTGGATTTTGATCTCCGAACAAAACTATCATAGTTTACCTATCAGGCCGCTAGGCTACGTTATCTGATTTGTTTTGTAGAGTAACGTAATAGTCGCTTCTATTGTTGGTACTTACAGCTTTGCCCCCTTTATTTGTAGCGTGATGATTTATATTCCACATTCTGGCCAGGGGTCAAAAGTGCAAAATTTCAAAGGAATTTGTTCAGCAGTATTTGCGTGAAACTTAGACAGACATTTAAATCTAAATTCTAGAAACTTCAGATTTGGAATCAGTATTGCTCCAATTGCGTGAAGAAATATTTTTTTCCAAAAATATTGCTAGTACAGTTTTTGCCTTGTCAAGATTTTATTTTACGTGGTAAATAATAAATACATAATATTATATTATGATGGCATTCTATAATATTATACAACTTGCAATAATAAGCAATTTTTTAAAAATATTGTTGCCTCTTTGTCTAATTTATGCCCATACATAATTATGGTCAGCAATGTTTTGGTAGTATATTAACACACTCTCTTCAGGTTCAGGTACAGTTCGTTGTTAGCTTCAGTACAGTTTGTGTCGAAGTTAAGATGGTGTTCAAAGTAACGTGTTTGGCTGTGCTGGTGTTCGGTTTTGCTCAATCGGCAGGTAAGAAAAGATTTTATGTTCAAGGTTTTATAACAAGTATTTATTAAATTCTCGCCTCTGAAAGCGACCTACTCACTTAAAAGCAATAATTTTAGTTGTTTATCAGATTTTTCTTTGCATTCTCTATCTTTTTTTGTAAAACAAAATAAAGTGGCAATCATTAACGATTCTTAATATAGACTTTCCAATTTCTACTTAGTAGTACCTACATTCCTTCAGGCGGGGTATATTCGTTGCGTCTTTATCCCAAATTGCGGTTACATTTAGGTTTTGCCGGTGGCAGTTGGTTAGAATTAGTTGTTGCCTATTTATTAAAAGAGATTTATCAAACGTTTAAGTTTTAACGATTATAGTAGTTTTATTTTGGGACAGGACCACTTGTTTAATGTCACTAGTGGAGGCTCCTTAATTGCACTCCAATAATAATAATTCACGAATTATAGCCAAACCTACGTTCAGCGAACTGATATAAGATTGTTTGGTCGTGTGGTTTCCGGCTAAGAACAGTAGACACACAAGAAGAAGTCTCCCAAAGATGATGAAGAATCCTAATAATGATAAAATCCCTTCGCCTGAGCGAAGATATTTTATGTCGTAGAGTACTTTTTCATGTTCTCAGAGGAGCTCGTGGCTAAATAATTACAGCCGCATAGACCGATCTTCCGGGTTAAGCCACGCTTGCCGAGGTTGGTCTGTGGATGGGTGACCATTTACCATAGCGAGTGCCTCGGAAAGCACGTAAAGCCGTTGGTCCCGGCTGTCATTTGTAGATCTTTGACAGTCGTTACTGTTGGTCAGAAGCCAGAAAGTCTGACAACCAGTCTTACCAAGAGTATCGTATTACCCAGTTACTGGGTTGTGGAGGTCTGATAGGCAGTCGCTCCATGTAAAATACTGATATTCAGCTGCATCCGGTTCGACTGGAAGCCGACCCTAACATAGTTGGGAAAAGGCTAGGCAGATGATGAGAGTACTTTTTCATGTACCAGTTAAGCTAACAAACAGACTACGGAGTTATGAAACTATTCACAGATACTCCTTCTGCTCCTTAGTTGTAGTCTTCTTTGCTTATTAATAGGCAGGTTTCATGCAGTAATAGATGTAGTTTTTTAATGCACTCGCTTCTTCTTCTTTCGTGTCAGCACGAGCGATACGAAAATAGGTCATGCTGTGGTGAAAAGATTAGCCAGTCAGCAAGGTTGGTAGCGGGGCTGACTGACCAGGGTGCGCCGGACGTACTTAAATATCGTCGCTCGTGGAGGACTCGCTAATCCAATTTGTGCGAAATTGTGCCAGTCTCTAACAAACATTTTTTGTTCATAGTTTTACCAGAGGAAAAATGCAAGCTCTCCGACTCTGCCTGTTTAAAAACAGCGTTCCAGAAAATGTTGCCAGTTTTTATGTCAGGAATATCAGATGCCAACGTTGAAGTCCTCGACACCATGAAGATGGATGATCTAGCCTTCGACCTAGCCGGTCTTAAGTTCACTCTTAAAGAAGCTGAAATGAAGGGAATGAAGGATACCATTATTGACAGCGTTGAGTAAGTATTTATGTATTATTCGACGCCTTTAGCACAGATTTCCATTCAGACTATCTTTCTGAAGATAGAATTCCCAATTAAAAAAAAAAAACAAAGTACGCTTATGATGGTATAAGGATGCAGAATATGCTAGAGAGATTATTAAAAGTACCACTAAATTACATTTCAACCGACTTCTAGACCTTAGACTCTTAAAACCTAGCAACCTAGCTAGATAGTCGAACTGACAATAATCTATAAACAGAAATCCCTAAACCAAATTTGTTTCTTTCCAGTTGGGACACCGACAAGAAGGTCTTCTCCGTTTATTATCACATGGATAACTCGGTGAAAGGCCACTACACTGCCGATGGACGCATCTTGATCCTACCCATCACAGGTGATGGTCAGCTGAAGCTGAAATTGAGTAAGCATACAGAATACCTACTATAATTATAATATTTAGATGTTTGGAGTTGACTTTTATAAAAATCGTACGAATGAACGGCACAAGTTAGTCCGCCAACGAACTATATTTTGAACAAAAAGTTCTACTAAATACTTTATTTTTGAAATCGGATTATCATTTATACATAGTATGGCTCTATGGTTCTATGATTCATGAGAATTAGCGAATGATAATGCAATATTACATAATTTGTCAATACCATTATAATTTGCATTGTTTATTGCATCATTAGTATGGCATCAATTATGTACTGATAGCCCTTGAACTGAAAGCTTCCATATTGAAATTGCCATTATTGTTACTTCTGTTTAATTAAAGTATACCATTTATAAATATTCTTTATCTTTTAGCTAACCTTGTAATGAAGTTGCATATCCATTATGATGTGGTCAAAGGCAAGGACGGCAAGGACCACATCAAGCCAAAGAAGTACAACTTCGAATACGATGTCAAGGACAACGCTCATTACGCTCTGACCAACTTGTTCAATGGAAATAAGCAGCTCAGTAAGTACCCTCAACGTTTTTGGCCATTATTTTTTTGTCTTATCTCTTATTTTAGGTTTCGGCAAATATAGGACCATCTCTTATCGAGGGTGCCAACTTGTTCTATCGTATGTCACTGCTATTTCAGAATAGTTCATGCCGTGAAAAGATAAGCCAGTCAGAGAAGTTACTTGTTAACTCTTTTTAAGCACCGTGGGTGCCGTAAAAGGCGACTAAATTCTCAATTTTTTGAAGTATAGGTAAATCAGATCATAAGTTAGACGACCACGTGCTAGATTAAATTCAGAAAGTTCTTCAAGTCTTTGAGTACCTGTAAAAGTTATGTACGCTATAACGACCTCATTGGTCTCCTGGTTATAAGCGCCACTGTCAACCTTATCTCTTATCCCTACTTTGTCTTGGGTTCGATTCCCCGGTTCGACAGTAGGATTATCTGTTACGATTTTTTCAATAATCGTTCAGTGTTCCCTACTTAATATCCTACACCTTAATACAGTGATTTGTGTAATGTGGCTGGCTACAGCTACACCACAGCTTTTCGTTAATTAAGGCATACAGTCCTGACGCAATAAGAACTTGAAATACAAAAATACGCCTAATATTACATTTATTTCCATTCTAGGTGATGCTATGATAAAATTCTTGAATGAGAACTGGAAACAAGTAGCTACTGAGTTCGGTACTCCCGTGATCGATGTAGCCACAAAGAAGACATTTAAGAACATCGTCAACTACTTCGAAGCGAACGCCCTTGAAGATTTAGCCATTCTTTAAACGTTGTCTGTGTTATTATTTGCGGTTAAATAAATTTGTAAATGTTTATGTTTGGTATTTTCATTAATAATAATTCTGTTCTATAATAAAAGCACTTTTTCTAGAGTGTAGTATGTGTGAGCGATTGCTCACCAATGTTACTGCAGAGATCAGCATGGTAATGGTTCAATTCATTAAAGTTGCACCTGACTTTTTGAATTCATGTGTGGATCAGAATTTAATTATGACTTGCACTATCGGTGAAAAAACCATCGTGTTCTCAATGGTTTGTAAGAGACATCTGCCAACCCGCATCAAGCCAGCGCGGTGGTCTAAGGCCTGAACCATTCTTATTCTGAGTTGAGGCTCGTGTATGTTGATAATGACGTAGTTTAATAGGGTCTATACTTGAAACGAGATTGTTATAAAATCGAACACAATGAGAAAAATAAAGAAAATGTCATTGTTATGAAATTGAAACTAAAGTAATAGCGATTTTTATAACAGGGACAAGAATTATCACTCTGAGGCTCTTGAATCGATTTTCCACTGTACCTAATGTATACAATATTTTCCAACATATATAACAGTATTAAGACTGAAGTATAATGTTTTCATCTTAAGTGAAGAACTGCTACCGACTTCAAGGTAATCATACTTTAACCGCAGTATACCTATTTACTACCTAAAGTTGGTCAACGCCCATACGTTTGACAGGACATTTTTTATGAATGTCAAATTTGGTAACAGTTGTCAAAGGTTTGTCACATTAAGACCCAATTTCACCATACTCTGTTAGTTATTAATGTCCTGTTAAACATTATAACAGACTGTTTAACAGTACATTGAAATTGACATTGACAGCTTAACAGAACATTACCAACTAACATTGCATGGTGAAATTGGGTCTTAACAAATTACACAAACTTTCTCAAACCTACGTCCAAATTAATTAACGTTTTATAGAAATACATAGTGAAACGCAAAATTTTGCGGTAATTTTAAGATATCGGCGATTCAGCCATCTTATCCTGGAATTTTATAAAAATATTAAAAGTACAAATGTCGTTGTTATAGTAGCAATGGCTAAGGCTTGCGACGGTAGGTTGAGTTATAAATTATTCCCAAATCCAAGATGGAGGCCATAGAAAACTTATTATTCATGGTTATTATTTCTTTGGTTTTCGTGGGCGCTGATGCTGGATATAAAGCCTATTCTTCAATCTAAGCTGGCTGTCATGAAAATTTACCAGTTAAAAGAAATTTACCGGGTAAAACGTGGTCGCCATTTCGGTGATTGAAAATTGATCTTATTGCCGTCATCAGCGCCACCGAAAATCATTGATTTAACACCCGTGACGGCTAATTTGCAAATTTTCATAGCCGCCATCTTGGGTTTCGATTTGGCCCTCATTTTCCGCATTGGCACTCCAGAAAACCATGGATTTGACATCGATGACTACTAATTTTCATGGCCGTCATCTTAGATTTCTATTTTGACGTCATTTTCGGCATCAGTGACCCCGAAAACCACGGAATTAAAACCTGGGATGAGTAAATGAAAATTTTCAGGGCCACCATCTTGGATTTGGATTTTGACATCATTTTCGTCATCAGTGACGTCGAAAACCGTGGAAATGACTTCCGGCGACCAATTATTTGAAAATGTATAATTATGATCTTGGATTTTTAAATAGACTTTATAATAAAATTCTCCGAATATGTATACTTACATAGACATTTAATTGAACTTACTACTTACTTTACTAGAACAAACGTTGTTCAGACCATGGTCTACTAACATTATAAAGCATCAAATAAATAAAAACATTGGTCTTTAAAAACACAAAAAAAAACCTTACAAGGCAGAGGAGGCACTTGCGTAGTCGGCGCGGCGCCATGATGGTTCAAGTTATTTGCCGGGAACTTTACCGCGATTGCCGCGATGAGTACTTTAGTGTTACGGTTAATGTTTGAACAGTTTGAGGAACTTAAGACTTTTTAAGAAAGACTAGTGTTTTCTTAAATATTTTGATTCTTTAGATTGTTTGTAGACCATGGTCTGAACAACGTTTGTTCTAGTGAAACAACCAATTAAATGTCAGCGTGTATAATTTGAGATGGGGCATGAAGGGCAGCTACTTTAACCATTCTAGCTACAGGAAAAAGTTCTCAGAAGACCACACCTAACTTTTGAAAAAAATGTAGTCAGCGAGAAAAAGGACAGTTTTCACAAAACATTTTTAGGATGCCTATCGATCCTACTTCCCTTAAGGATTAGATGAAAAGACTCAAAATAAAAAAAAAATGTTTTTTATTTCACTTAAACTTATACAGGCGCTAATCAAAAGTCGAATTTAGGTGCAGGAGAAGAGCCGCCAAGAAACTCCATGGTTACTCTTTTAAAAAGAACTAACAATTTCAGTGATTTAGGATAGTTATCAGAGAATAATGTAGTCCTGACCACAGACCAGTGAGTAATGTACCTAGTTTCAAGTCTTGAGTACAAAAATTAGCAAAAAAAAAAAAACACAATATGAATAATAGTAATTTATATAGACCTCCAGTAAGTTCACCAAGTTCTCACATTTTCAAAAGATAAAAGGAAGCTAAACTATTTAAGACAATTGACATACCTAATTAAATGTCATCAAAAATTACAGAAGAAATCATTGTAAAATAAGATAAAGATATCTTGAGAGTTGTCAATCAATAAAAAAAAACATAATTGAGGATAGCTAGTAGACATACACACACGTCGTTAATGAGGTCCCAGGGAAGCCAAACATCCCTGTCGTCATTTGTAGATTTTAGCATAATTTTTATGTAATTTTTAAACAGCTGTTTCTCTTTAACTATTGATTTTTGGGGAAAGTGGTAGAACAAAAGTTACTCATTATTATATGTACTTTAACACCATTTCGGATTAGTAGCCCCTTTTTGACTAACCTTGTATAAACTAGAAATAGAAATAGCCCAAAAATTGAGCCCTGGGGCATGCCTAACTTAACCAGTGTTCCCGACGGTATAGCACAATTGATGATACCCACTTTTTGCTATTTGATAGATAGGAAAAAACGGGGTCAGAAGCTTAAAGCTTAAAGATAAGTGTGTTGTGGTCAACGTAGTCGAAAGCCTTGGAGAGATCACAGAAGATGCCAACAGCATCTAGAGAGCTCGCCCAGGATTTCAAAATTTGAGTGACTAGTTTCACTCCAGCGTCTGTAGTCGATTTACCTTTCGTGAAACCATACTGGTGAATATGCAATATCCCGCTTAGGTTAAAACAAAACTTAACATGTAAAAGCATTATTTTTTCAAAAACATTACTTAACTCTCTAAGCACAGAAATAGATCTACAATTAGAGGGTTATTCTTACAGCCCGATTTAAAGGTTGGTATTACCTTACTATGTTTCAACAAATCAGAAAATGTACCGCTATCTAAACATTGGTTGAATATGTCTGCAAGTATAGGGGCAACGTCGTCAATGATAACTCCAAGAACCCTAACAGAAATGCTCCATAAGTCTTCAGTATTTTTTATAGGGTCAGTGCGCCTGTTTTCGTCCATTTAGTGGAGTTGTCAAGTTCGAGAAGCGAAAAAAATATGTTTTTCTAAGACTTTTGAACAAAAAATGTATACAATGTACTTCTGATATACTCTAATTTAACTTAATTAAAAGTTTAAAGTAATCAAGCATAGTGTTTTTTTTTAAAATGGATAAACATCAAAAAATGCCGATTTGCCCAGTTTTCGTCCAGAAAATCCAGTTTTCGTCCACCTTTTACCCAGTTTTCGTCCACTATAAAAGTATGTAAATAATGAAAACGGAAAATAATATATTCATGTTTTTTTTATTATTGAGCTTTGTTATTCCAGTTATCAGTGTAAGTAATGTTTTTCATGAAAAAAACGCAAATAAACATACACGTAAAATATTTCTGTAACACAAAAAAATATATAGAAAAAAACATAAATTAATGAAAAGACATTAGATATTATTTAAGAAATAAACAAAATACTTTTAAGACATTTTTACTATCACATTAAAGTCGAACAAAATAGATGGACGAAAATTGGCTTACCTATTAAACCACTGCATGTCCAGTTTTCGACCACGTGCTATTGTCATTTGTAGTTTTTTATACAATAGCAATAATGTGGACGAGAACTGGCCGTTAAAATGTTTGCGTGTGTAAGGTTCAAAATCACAAATTGGGTTTATGAATTTTTACTAAATTATTAAATACTCGACCCAAACTACTTAGACTTCGCTAGGCCAGTTTTCGACCACCCGGTCGACAACTGGATTTTCCAAGAAAACGTTCATCCAGTTCTCGTCCACTTAATTTTATATATAAAATTATAATATTTGAAGTCTAAATTTGGTTTACCGTATTAAATGCATGATAAGCAATGTGTATAAGCAACAAACGGACTTAAAACAAGTATAAATCATTTTAAAACTTACAGTGTAAGTTACGTAACGCCACTATTTTTTTTGTTCAATATGGCGTTTCCGCACACCCCCATTGCTAAGCTCAGATTTGCTTATTTTTTTAAAATGACTCTTACGTTCAATTACCTTTGTGAATGCGTGTATGTGTCGCTATGATACTCAGGTTCCTACAGGAACACAGTTTTTTTTATAGCTGTCTTAGTATTTATATTTAACGCGCATTTTTGACAATGATCCGTCAAATGGACGAGAACTGGCAGTGGACGGCTAACCGGCGCACTTACCCTATTAGGATTTTTAAATGCATTTTTAATCGAAACAGTAGAAATATGCTCAAATTCAAAGATAGGTATATCTGTACAGAAATTCTGTTTAAGTGGCGATTCAGCTAATATAGAGGACGAGGGAAGGGATTTCTATGAATGAAATCAATCAAATTTGAAATAAAAAAAGCGGAAGCCCTGGAATTTATGTCTCAAGCTGCGGTATGACAGCTTAGGTCATAAGCTCCACTCACTTCACCCCACAACTTCCCGCATGATTGCTCTGCGACAATGTTCTACGTTGACCGACTGGACAGAGTAATATATGTATAGATAGACTGCTTTAACCATCGACGCTGCTCGCGACTATTGGTTTGTGGCCAGAGGGTCTACTCCCTCAGCACGAAGTCAGTGTTTTCGGCCTTAGTTACGAGCGTTTCCTACTCCCTATCACCTACGGACCTACGATTATTTCGGGGCCCGAACTAAAAATGAATGACAACACGATTTGACAGTTGTCCCTACTACCGATGTGTCTTTGCCCGTCCGAGAAGTTGAACTTGACACTTGTCTTGTTCACTTCTACGTTTCGGGCTACTTTCGGACGGGCGACTAACTTCGTTGACGGACTTAGGGAGTAGGCCCCCTGTTCGTAATTTAACGGATTCAAAACTTAACATAAATTTTCCAAAAAATACAAATTTATGCAAAAAGAAATACAAAAAAGTAAGTTTGAAGTTGGATTCTGATCTCGGAATAAACCATTTTTTTGACAACTCCGTACTCAAATACTACTTAAGTAGGTATTGCTTATCCCGAATTCTTAATTCAGAAACCGGAGGATAGTCTACCCATTAGACCGCTAGGCTGCGTGATTTGTTACGTACATTAACGAAATAGACGTTCCTTATTTGGCACTTGCTGCGCTTAGCCCTTTTTATACATAACGTGATGATTTATATTACACATTCTGCCCAGGGTCAAAGTTGCAAAATTTCAAAGTGTTGCTCCAATTACGCGTAGCAATGATTTTTCCAAAAATATTCTAGTACAGTATTTGTCTCGTTAAGATTTTATTATACATGATATATAATAAAAAGATAATATTATATGATAATATTCTATAATATGACGACTTGTAATAAATAATAAGCAATTTTTTTAAGCATTGGTGCAATATTGCCTAATTTATGCCCATAATTATGTAATTATGGTCGGGGATGTTTGCTAGTATATTAACGCACTCTCTTCAGGTTCAGGTACAGTTCGTTGTTAGCTTCAGTACAGTTTGTGTCGAAGTTAAGATGGTGTTCAAAGTAACGTGTTTGACTCTGCTGGTGTTCGGTTTTGCTCAATCGGCAGGTAAGAAAAGGTTTTATATTCAAGGTTTTAAAACAAACGGTATTTATTATATTCTCGCCTCTGAAGCTTACCTATTGGCTTCTTTGTCTTTTTTTGGAAAACAAAATAAAAGCGACAATTATTAAAGATTCCTAAGATGGACTTTTTTATTGCTACTTATCCCATTCTCTGTCACGCTTCAAAAGTCCGAAATGTGCTGTGTGTCAAGCTATTTTTCGAGTTTTGATTCGCGGCCAATTTGATTACGGCGCGGCTAATTAAAACGTCGATATCTCTTAAGTTACGATAGCTAGCTCTCTACAAGTTACGTCGTTGGCATCGTTATTAAATTACCTATCCAATGATGTATAGATTAGTATAATTAGACTTATAATGTATTAGTAATTGTCGTGTAGGTTTCCTGGTAACGGAAATTTCCCCGAAATTTAACAAATATATATTTTTCATAATAAAACTCAACCATTGTTTAACAAAACTATTGTTTTACATGCATAAATACACCTTATTCCACACTATGTAACAAAAGAACAATACCCGTAATAAATATTTATGATAGTACAAGCTTATCAGTAAAATTCCGAGAGCTGCGCGTGCGCCGTTCCCAGCCATAAAACCGGTCGGCTTACGAATTGTATTGTGAGAAGTGTTTCTGGGGAATTCCTTGGGTTTTTCCATCGTGCAAATGTTTGGTTCACATACTTATGGAAGATAACAGTCTCGGCTGTTATAATTGTTTAGTTATTTAGTGACGACTAACCAAACGAACACGGGAAAACGAGGAGCGCAAAACACTCTCTCAAACAATGGATCACAGTTCAAATTCTATTGACTAAATTGAAAATTCAAAGTTACATTCTACATTTTGAAGATATTTACGAGTTGATTAAGCACAAAAAAAGGTATGCTGCCTAACAAATACGTAAAGATAATCAACAATCAAAATGAACAATTTTACGGAAAATAACGGCCGTTTTCGATCTCGTAACAGTCAGCCAAATCTATTTGTGGAATTTTGAAAAAAAAACAGTATAATGCCTATTTATCACTAAGACGATACAAATAAACATTGTTAGTGTACGTAATACAGTTAATTGAATATAAAAACTTACCGATAATGTTGCGCAGGCGCCGCGGTCACGCGCTGAACTATGACCTCAAGCGCCGTTCATTTTGAGATTTCGGATAGAAATCCTTAACACATTCACAATATTTTTATTGATACACAATCAGCACTTATTCAGGCACATTTTAGCACAAAGATACACACCAAAACACGAATATTGAATTAACACAACACAAAACAACACGACACGACCTTTGACGGCGCGAGTAAAATGGCGGACTAACGCCGCAACTTTTTTGTGACGATTATTACTCGTCGACCGTACATTTTACAATGTCAACACTCTGGACTTTATTTCTTTCTTTTTTTCTCTAGTTGAATCCGGCCAAATTTGAGCGAGATACACAAAAGTTTACTATGTTAAACTTTGCGTTATATCGCGAGCGGGAAACGACGATGACGGCTGCCCCCTAGGGGCGCCTTGACAGTTAACGCCTTTTGACGGCTGCCCCCTGGGGGCAGCTTGACAGACGACGTTGGTATATTCCTTCAGGCGTGGTATATTCGTTACGGCTATAAGTCAAATTGCAGTTACAACTAGGTTTAGCCAGCTATAGCTAGCTGTGACCGGTGGTAGTTGGTTAGAATTGGTTTTAGCCTATTTATTGAAAGAGAGGGTAAGTTTTAACGATTATGGCACCTTTTTTTGGGACAGGCTCACTCACTTATCGTCACTCGTGAAGGCTTCTTTGTTGCACTCCAATAATACACCAAATGTAGCCAAAACTACTACGCGAACTGACTTGTGATTGGTTGGTCGTGCGGTTTCTGGCTAAGAACAGTAGATACACAAGAAGAAGGCTCCCAAAGATCAGGCGAAGGGAATTTGTGTCGTAGAGTATTTTTTCATGCACCAGTTATGCTAACAAACAGACTATATTGTTATGAAACTTTTCACAGACCCTCCCACTCCTCCTAGTCATAGTCTTTTTTGCCCAGAGTCGTGACACGCAATTATAGGTGCCATTATTGAATGCACTTGCTAACCCAAGTTGTACGAAATTGTGCAAGTCTGTAATAAAATTTTTTTGTTCATAGTTTTACCAGAGCAAAAATGCAAGCTCTCCGACTCTGCCTGTTTAAAAACAGCGTTCCAGAAAATGTTGCCAGTTTTTATGTCAGGAATATCAGATGACAACGTTGAAGTCCTCGACACCATGAAGATGGATGATCTTGCCTTCGACCTAGCTGGTCTTAAGTTCACTCTTAAAGAAGCTGAAATGAAGGGAATGAAGGATACCATTATTGACAGCGTTGAGTAAGTATTTATGTATTATTCGACGCCTTTAGCACAGATTTCCATTCAGCCTATCTTTCTGAAGATTGAATTCCCAATTAAAAAAAACAAAGCTCGCTTATGATGGTATAAGGATGCAGAATATGCTAGAGATATTATTAAAAGTACCACTAAATTACATTTCAACCGACTTCTAGACCTTAGAGACTTAAAACCTAGCAACCTAGCTAGATAGTCGAACTGACAATAATCTATAAACAGAAATCCCTAAACCAAATTTGTTTCTTTCCAGTTGGGACACCGACAAGAAGGTCTTCTCCGTTTATTATCACATGGATAACTCGGTGAAAGGCCACTACACTGCCGATGGACGCATCTTGATCCTACCCATCACTGGTGATGGTCAGCTGAAGCTGAAATTGAGTAAGTATACAGAATTTCTACTTTATATTTTGATGTTTCAAGTTGTCTTATATAAAATTGTTTGAATGAATGGTAATTTAGTTCACAAGCGAACTTTATTTTGAAAAAAAGATTCTACTAAATACTTCATTTTTTAAATCGGATATTCATTTTATATATATTCATTTCATTCATTTCTATGACCTATGTCATGAGAATTAACGAATGATAACGCAATATATCATTATTAATCAATGCTATTATAATTTAAAGTATTTATTGCATCATCAGTATGGTATCAATTATTTACTGATATCCCCTGAACTGAATGTACGGCTTCTATATTAAAATTGCCACTTTTTTACTTCTGTTCAATCAAAGTATTCATAAATAATCTGTTCCTTTTAGCTAACCTTGTAATGAAGTTGCATATCCATTATGATGTGGTCAAGGGCAAGGACGGAAAGGACCACATCAAGCCAAAGAAGTACAACTTCGAATACGATGTCAAGGACAACGCTCATTATGCTCTGACCAACTTGTTCAATGGAAATAAGCAGCTTAGTAAGTACTCACAACGTTGTTGGCATTTTTTTTTGTTAATTTCTTATTTTAGTTTTCGGCAAAGATAAGACCATCGCTTATCGAGGGTTCCTTCTTGTTGTATCTTGTGTCACGAGCTATTTCAGGATAGCTCATGCCGTGAAAAGATAAGCCAGTCAGCGGGGTTGCTGATTGCCCAGGGTGCGCCAGACGTACTTAAGTATCGTTACTTGTAAATATTTTTAATGCACTCTGGGTGCCGTAAAAGGTAACAAAGTTGCTAAATTCTTTGAAGTATAAATTTGATCACAACCACTTGCTAGATAAAATTCAGAAAGTTCTTCAAGTCTTTGAGTACATGTGAAAGTTATGTACTCTATAACGACCTCATTGGTCTACTAGTCACAAGCGCAACTGTCATCCTTATCCCTTATCCTTACCTTATCTTTGGTTTGATTCCCTGGTTCGACTGTAGGATTATTTGTTACGAATTTTTCAGTAATTATTCAGTTTCCTTATTCCCTACTTAATTTCTATACAGTAATTTGTGAAATGTATTTGGCTACAACTAAACTTCTAATTAAAGGATAATTAGAAGTTTAAATACAAAAATAAGCCATTAATATTATATTTATTTTCATTCTAGGCGACGCTATGATAAAATTCTTGAATGAGAACTGGAAACAAGTAGCTACAGAGTTCGGTACTCCCGTGATCGACGTAGCTACAAAGAAGACATTTAAGAACATCGTCAACTACTTCGAAGCGAACGCCCTTGAAGATTTAGCCATTCTTTAAATGTTGTCTGTTTATAATTTGCGATTGAATAAATTTGTAAATGTTTATGTTTCGTATTTTTATTAATAAAAATTCTACTGTAGTATGTCTGAGCGATTGCTCACTAACTGTTTTGCAGAGATCAGTCGCATAGTAATAGTTCACTACATTATAGTTGACTTCGAATTCATTTGTGAATTCATTTGATAGTGCCTTGCGTTATGGGAGAAGAAAACCATCGTGAGAAAATCTGATAACTGAGAAGGGTCCAATTTTTTTTCGATGGTGTGTGTTTGACGTTTGCCAAGCAGATCCAGGCTATCGTGGTGGTCAAAAGCCTAAACCCTTCTCATTCTGAGAAGATCCACGTGCCCGGCAGTGGGACAGTAATAGGCTGATTGTGTATCTGATAATGAAGACAGGTCATCCTAGAAAACATTCTGCGTATAGTTCTCTGTATTTTTTTACGCGGTTGTTTTCTATGTAACGAGATACTGAAAGAGATCGGTATGTGCAAAACTAAGTTGTCCATGGTGCATGTCTTCCCTTGGGTCACACAGTATTTTGAGCTCATATACACGCTCAGGACCAGTACAGTCTATCTATATCTAAGATACGTTGTAGAAACATGATCCAATATGAAAGTAACAACGCCTTAATGTTAAAGAAATGGCTAACTATTAATAAAATTAACTTTAATTAGTCCAGTTAAAATAGACATTTTACTTCGGAATAATTCGCATAGACCTTGTGGCGGCATCTATCTCGCCACATGCGAACTATCCTACATCGCGCAATCAAGATTTCACACGCAGATAGTATATACACAACCTCCCAACATCAACCGTTGGGCAGTAGCCCGCCATGCACAAGACTCCGCCTGGTTGGAGAATCCTTCCTTTGGTTGGAGGAACACCACACCAAGTTTCTCCACAACCTAAAAATTGGTATTATGGATCTTGAATAAATCATGACAAATAAAATGCCAAAAGTTCTCATTGATCCCACTTCTGCAAAAAATGTTATTAAATGTTAAACGTCAAAAAAATCAGTTGTTCCTAAATATCTCTTAAACGGTAAGTGTCATTGTCAATAAGCTACAACAAAGTTGTAAATTATGCAATTTTCTATAAAAACGATCTACGTTTTTTTTCTACTAATTATCACTTACGAGATATATACATTTAAAGAATGGAAAAATCTGTACATAGTATAAAACAAAGTCGCATCCCGCAGTCTGTACGCTTAGATCTTTTAAACTACGCAACGGATTTTAATGCGATTTTCATCAATAGATTGAATGATAGAGGAAGTTTTGTATGTATAATAAATACATGCATATGATAGTAGAGACAAACGCGGAATACGCGATGAACGACATCCACGCGGGCGAAGCCGCTGTTGACCTCTAGTTTAGTAGAGATGTTTAGACTGGAAACTAATCCTAACGTGGTTAGGGAAACGCCAGGCTAATAATTAGTGCACTCAAGCCTAGTTTTTGGATGGAACGAGATCTATATATAGTGCCCTTTATGTAGTGTTAATTAACCAAGCTACTCATTTTTGTTTTTCTTTCTTAACTGGTTGACTATTTCATGCAATATAAAAGCTGTTGATTTACTACATAGTGAGCTGAATAATTTAAATAACATGAATTTGGAACAAGTATTGCTTAAAAAATAGGCTAACAAACTTCAATCGAGTGGCGAACAGCAGCAAACTTTTGGTTTTCTCTCAAAAACGGGACGTAATTTTAAGTGTATTGTAAAAGAATCTCAAGGCTGTCTCTTGATATAGGTAATTAATTTAACTGAAAATTTGCTCTGATATACTTCACCAAAGTGATACTTAATCATTGTGAGATAACAGTGAGAGCGAGGCAAGTGCGAAATAGTTCTGGAGTTCTATGAAAACATGACATGACAGGTTAAATGAAAGGCTTCGTCGCTTGAGGCTTGTTCTACACGTGCCACAACTACACCACAACCACGCCACAGCAACAACAACACGTGCCCGGCGAGCAATATTTTGTATGAAAATGAATAGTTTAATTTACACGGACCAAATTCAACCATGTGGGTGATACCGACCACATCGCAACCGCCAGCAACACCGCGCACTGAAACCGCGCGCACGCCTGCGCCCTCCCACTAGCCAAAACGTAACCACATCGCAATTACTAGCGACAACGCAATCACATCCACATTTTGTAGTTACCAAAACGCAACAGCATGAAGCTGCACTCACACCGATAATTCAGCCCTCATCAAGCTGTCTCCCACCCTTATGTCCACGCCAGCAACGCCCTAAGCCGAGGTCCGAGTCCCACTAGGGGTCGCCCTTAGTGCTGTTGTTGCAGGTAGTCATGATGTTAGTGTAGTAGGTTACAAGTAGTTAGCTTAGGTTAAGTATTTTACTTCCCCCCCCCCCATTGGCTGGAGACCCTTCAGGTCTCGCCAATAACTGCCCGGTTACGTAGAAACCGTCCCCTAGGACGACCTACAGCAGTCAAATGGAAAAAAAAAAAAGTAGCTGCAGTGACATTATTCACACGTAACCACTGCTTGACCACTTTTTGTCGAAGCGATGTTGTGTGGTTGTGGCACGTGTGAATTCTCCCTAAATAATAAATGGCAGTAATCGCAGAATGTGACGGAACCAAGCGCGAATATTTTTCGGCTTCTTTGCTTACCCATTTTTGAAATTGAACACTGTTACTATCATTAATATATATATATATAATTTATTTATTTCAGATAACTTTAGATCCATTATTTGTTAGTAAACTTAACATAGATTAGTACTTAATAACTAAGAGTGACATAGTCCTCTGGGTGAGATTCCACACCAGTGGACTGTCGAACTTACAGGCTATCATGTTCAGGATGCCGTTGCTGCTTCCACGCACTCTGCTGAGCAGTGAGGCTGTCTTTTTGCGCCAGGTGGCATCAAAGCCGTCTGTGCGCGATTGCGCGAACATAGTCGACGCACTGCAGAAGCGTGGCAGCCGCAACAACGCCCTGAACGCATTGTTAAACTGGACCCGCAAAGCATTGTAAGCCCTTTGGGTATATCTGAACCACAGACTCGCTGAGTACAGAGATGTACAGTACGCTTTGAATAAAGTAATTTTTACTGCATCTGTACATCGAGCGAATCTGCGGGCCAGCATGTTCGCCCGGACTGACAATGCTCTGCGTTCCCGCTCCATATCTGCATCATCTCCCAGGTCGTCGGTTACCAAATGGCCAAGATATTTAAATTGATGCACTCTCTTAAGCGGAACACCATTGAGTACCACAGGTGGAATAAAAGTGGGACACTTTGAACCCGCCTTGAAGACCATGCACTCAGTTTTTGTTACATTATATGCTAGACCATGAGATGTTGCATACGACTCACATACGGCCATCAGTTTACGTAATGCGCCAATCGAGGGAGCCAGCAGCACCATGTCATCGGCGTAACTCAGGTTGTTCACACAAACACCGTCTACGTAGCATCCCACAGGCAACTCACTTAATTCCTCGATTAGCGCATCTACATACAGACTAAAAAGTAAGGGTGAGCTCAACCCGCCCTGCCTCACACCGCATTCCAGACTGTATGCGCTCGACAATTCACCCGCCCATTTCACATAATTTTCTTGGTTGAGGTACCAACACCTAAAAAGCGATGCTAACTCTGGCGGTAACCCCGTCTCCTTCAGCTTGTGCCATAACGTGTCATAAGAGACCAAGTCGAAGGCTTTCGAGAGGTCCAGAAAGCAAGCATACACGGGGGTGCGTCGGTCCACATAATATTTAACAGTGTGCTTCAGACTGAGAATAGCAGTCTCGGTTGACAGCCCGGGCCGAAACCCGAACTGAGCATCCTGCAGTTTGACATGCTTGTTCAAATACGAGTTAAGCACACTGTCAAGTACTTTTGCTACAATCGTGGCTAACGAGATGGGTCTATAGTTCGTTTTATCGGAAACATCCCCCGTTCTACTCTTGACGATCGGTACCACCAGAGTCTTCATCAACCCTGGAGGCAGGTACGAATGATTTATGCATAGATTAAATAACATTGCGAGTACTCTTGGAAGATGGAAACCAGCATGCTTCAGGTGTTCCACGCTGAGACCATCATACCCCGGTGATTTTCCTCTCTTCATTTTTTTGATCGCAAGCTTTATTTCTTTAGCACTTATAACTGTTAAGATTTCCCCTTCAAAATTTTCAACATCGTGCCCTCTGCATGCTGGTCCCAAGGATGACTGCACTACAAAGTGTTTTTTAAATACATTAGCAATGTCTGTAGGGCTGGAGGCACCTTCTACACTCACTGGTATGCCGGGCCTATTATTCGTTTTATTTGTGCATTTCCAGAAACTCTTAAAATCTGAATTTGTGTGGTGTTTCGCGATCAAGTCCATTTTTATCTGTTCTTGATGGCACTGACACCACTTAAGTTTACTCTTAAAAATTTTACGCGCCTCCAGCATGTCCCTGAAAATTGGTCCAGTAGGTGGTTTACCATACCATACCCACGTGTTAAATTTCAGCCTGGCCTTCAGGTAAGACTCGCTCACGTGCCTATTCCAACCCGCTAAGCACTTTTTATGTTTACCTTTTGTTGCTATATACGTAGTAATTGCAGATTGACATAACACATTTATCACATCACTATACAATTTATTTATGATATTCTTATGTTTAATGTCTTCACAATATTTCCCACAACATTTTTGAAATTCACCGGGGAAATCTATACTTTTTAATTCTACATTACATAAGTTCCTGTACTCATTAATCTGATCTGAACTTCTGTCGCCCCATTGAATTTTATTACATATTGAGTTCTTTATTACGGTTTTCTGTTTAATTACATTGAGATTACACCTTATTACTAAAGGATAGTGATCTGACCAATACACATCATATTTCACATACGCATCTACAACACACTGCCATGCAGCCCTAGTAGTAACACAATGATCTAGCCATCGCCGACAGCCGTGAGCGTCGCTAATGAAAGTAAATGAGTCAGACGATATACATAACTTATTTATATCCGCACATATCCAGTCCTGTTCCTCAGAAAAATCTAAAAGTTCAATGTAAAAACGCTCACCTGGATGGGCATTAAAGTCTCCAAGGATAAAACAAGATTCAATACTATTTTCCTCAATAATAGCATTTATTGCACTTAAACAATTCGTAAACTCGGGCACATTGTCAACACAGTCCGTCGGCATGTACACACTGACTACAAGCACGAGCCGATCGTTCGTAGTAATACGAATCGCCGATATACGCGGGTTTGCACATTGTATCACCGACACATACTGGAAAACAGATTTACGCCACAAAAGCGCGACTCCTCCAAAGGGCCTACCCTTGAGGATACCAGCACTGGTATCTACCGCAGACGTCCCGGTGCTTCCGAAATCATCGTGAATAGCCGTCAAGTAGGACAGTTCACAGGGCAGAAGCCACGTCTCCTGAAGAGCTATAATGTCTGCAAAGCTGCATAACTGCTTTATGCCTTCCACAGAACGTTTTATATTTTTACAATTATATGTGATCATAGTAGCATTATACATTTAACACCGGAATATTTCTTTGCTGCTTGTAATTATTCTCATAATTCTTATAAGGCATAAAACGACGACATGTTACACCGTCAGGCCAAATTTCATCGTTTAAGAATATATTCAATTTATGCCTCGTAACCACCATTTTGTAGGCATTGTAACTTCGCTCGGTTTTCATTTTAATTTTCTGTAGTGTTACGTTTTCACTTGTTTTAGAGAGAATATACTCCACTATATCGTTTTCAGAAGTGTTTTTATGGATATTCGAAATGAACAATGCAATTTTAAGGTCAGCAGGTCTAAATCTGTCCTCAGGATTAATTGGAGCTTTTCCTCTAATTCCCTCCGTCCTATTCCTGTGTCTTCTCTTCTGTACTTCAATCCACTTATTAGCAGATTGAGGATGTTCCAGCTTCCATTCTCCTTCTAGCATCACAACTTCCGCCATAGATTTATTATTACTGTTTACGTTCGCACCGGTCGCCGTGTTTACTACGGTGTGAGGGGCAGTCTCGGTCAGCTGTTCCGTCACTGTGATATTGGTTCCTTTGTGCACGTGCGATGCGCATGCTTGAGGTAGCTGCGCGTTATCAGTCGGTCCGTGCGTAAAAGAGGCGGTATTACATCGAATCATACTCGTTTTTTGCGGGAGTGATGGCGACCGCAAGTTATGCACCTGCTGTTTCGTATTAATAGTTTCTGGCTCCGGCGTACTATTTATTACTGTGGGGGTATTAGAAATATTTAAAAAACCCGTCGGTCCGCTATCTAATAAATAAGCACCGCGCCCTTTGTTCACGTAATCATCTGTATTTATTAATGATGCATATTTCATATTATCCAACTCGGTTCTTACGTTATTCAACTGCTCGGTCGTAACATAAGTTTCCTTTATGCATTTGACATCCGATTGCAGCAACACAATATCTTTTAACAGTCTTGTTGTGTCTATGTGGTCAAATGTTACTGGTGGCAATTTGTGTAATTCTTTTGCTACGAAGATGGGTGTTTTATCCGGATCTACGTTCTTAAAAGCACAAATAATATCTTCTACATCTTTTTGTTCTTTATTTTTACGTCGCGAAACTTTTTTGACGGTAGTAGAAATTGACGTAAATAAAAGTTCCTTCGCGACACTGATTTCCGATGTGGAAAAGGCACTCAAAAGAAGCCTTATTATACTTTCTTCATCCATCACATCTATTTTGTTTTGAGTAAAACATAATAGCTCGTTAATAACTATATTACACTGTGTACACTTTAAAACTTCGGTAGACATCTTTATTCTGCACCCGATCGCTAACGCGTTCGCGAGGAGACTGAACTTGTGTGTGTGTGTCTTAAGCACTTAAGTGACTTAAGCAAGTAGGTAACTGTTCAATTGCCATTCAACTGTCATGGCAAATTATAGGCGTGCAACGGTCCACCTACCTAACCCCTCGAGAATATAACCGGTAGGTATGGAAGATCATGATCATTAGTGGACGTTAACAGGCTGATGTATTGATGATGACGTAGTGTAAGGCCCGGACTCCACCAAAGCGGAGACAAGACGAGCGGAGATGTGTTTTAAAAAACCAATAGAATTTCGTTATTCACACATCTCGTCTCCACTCAGCTTAAGTGGATACCACTGAGCGGAAATGAATCATATTTGTATGGCGCGATGGAAGCGGAGATGTGAGCTGTTCCTCGCTGAGATTGAGCTGGGCTGCGGTACAAGGCGGAGATGTGAGCTTTGCCTCGCAAGGTGACGACGGCGCGCAGCGGAGATGAAATGTGTCCGGCGTGCAGTGAGCGGTGCTCAGACGTCTACCTTTCGTGTCAGATCGCACTAAACAGTGCGTTCACATCCAAAGCTCGCCGCACGCAACTCAATTCCGCTCTCATCTCCACCCTAGCCAGCACACATCTCCGCTACAGTCTAGCCAGTACACATCTCAGCACAGTTTCGGTGGATACACCCTAGCTGAAAAACATCTCTTCTCGTCTCCGCATCGGACATCTCCGCACATCTCCGGTTTGGTGGAGTCCAGGCCTAATAGAGGCAATACTTTATGCGAGATTGTAATTAAAATCGAACTCAATGAAATAAATAAAGACAGTGTTATGAAATTATTATGAGTATTAGGTACTAAAGGTCGCCCGCAGCTTCGCCCACGTGGATGTCCTTTAACGCGTAGATATTTCGCGGTTTTCGGGATAAAAGTAGCCTATCAATCAGGTTTATCAAAATCGGTTTAGGCGTGAAAGCGTAACAGACAGTTACTTTTTGCATTTATAATATTAGTAGGGATATTTTCGTCCTAAGTGAAGAACGGCCACCGACATCACGGTTAACATAATAATATGTACTTTAACCCGCGACGCTGCTCGCGACAATTAGTTTGTGGCCCGTTCGTAATTATATTGATTCGAAAATTAACAATTTCCAAAAATACACCAACTAATGCAAAAATTAAGCTTGGAATTGGAATTTCATCACGGAACAAAATAATCACAGTCTACCCATTAAATTTAGACCGTCTACTGGCTACGTGATTTGTTCCGTATAGTAACAGAAAAGTCGTTCCTATTGTTGGCACTTGTTGCTTAGCCCCCTTTATGTACAGGATGGTAATTTTAGGTGGGGCATGAAGGGCAGCTATCTTAACCATAGTCGCTACAGGAAAACGTTCTTAAGGTTCATTCATAGGAATGCAGTAGGAAATATTTAAACAAATATGGACTGTTTAATATGAACTTTTTCCTGTGTCCCAACGATTAAGGTAGCTGCCCTGGGGCCTAATTCTCCTAAAATAAATCTTGAAAAATCACAACCGAATCAAGGCCGAACCGTTCATACAGACAGTTCTCAATTTCAAAAGCTGTCTTATTGTTTGACACAAAAAACAAAATCAATTATTTTGAAAAATTTCGAAAACAAAAACTGACTGACGGTTGAGGTTCGATTGCGTTTGGCAACAATATATTTTAGGAGAAGTAGGCCCCAGATTACTACCCCATTTCAAATAAGTTTTATGCGATTTCTGACGTTTCTAGTACTCCAACCTCAGTTGGCTCAGAAGAGTCTTTTGATCCGTGTTGGGAATAGGATCGATTGGCATCATTCACTTTTTTTGTGAAAACTGCCCTTTTTATCGCTGACTGAAAATCTGTGAATGCAGATAGGAATTATTCCAAAAGTTAATGATGGTCTGCTAAGAACGTTTTCTTGTACCTGCAATGGTTAAGGTAGCTGCCCTTCATGCCCCATCTCAAATTACCACCCTGTATAGCGTGACGATTTATATTGCACAGTATAACCAAGGGTCAAAGGTATGATATTGGAAAATTTTAAAGGAATTTGTTCAGTAGAATTTGCGTGGAGCTTAGACAGACATACAGACAAAAATTCAAGAAACTTCAGATTTGGAATGAGAATTGTTTCTAGTGCGGTTTTAGTGCAGTTTTTGTCTCATTACGATTTTATTATAACAATAAATAAATACTAAATTATGATGATTTTCTATAATATGATGACTTGTAATAAATATAATATAGCTATTTCTTTATAATTTTGAAATATTGTTGCAGTATTATTTAATTTATGCCCATACATAATTCTGGGCGGCGATGTTTTGCTAGTATATTAACGCACTCTCTTCAGATTCAGGTACAGTTCGTTGTTAGCTGCAGTACAGTTTGTGTCGAAGTTAAGATGGTGTTCAAAGTAACGTGTTTGACTCTGTTGGTGTTCGGTTTTGCTCAATCGGCAGGTAAGAAAATATTTTATATTCATATTCTCAGTTCTGAAAGTTTACCTACCCATTTAAAAGAAATAAACAAGGTAGTTTAAAAAAAACTTGGTTTCCTACTAAGAACGGTAGACACACACGCAAGAAGAGAAGATTTCCAAAGATGACGTATAAGGCAAAGTCAATATAAAAGGGAGGGCACTTCTACTTACATATCGTCGTTGCAAAAATGTGACATTTTTGTATAAAATGAGTTTTTCGGAAATTCGAATAGCGGTTCTACAGCGTTAGCATTTAAAAAAACTTCCATGTCAATATCTTCATAATTCACAGACGTACATCTCATTTGAAAATATCCTTAGTGTCCATTACATTACTTTGTTCATCAAAATGTTCGTTTTACTGGGAAAGATACTTTTTACTCATAGGAGATTCTAAATTTGCAACGACGATATTGCGCTTATTCTATTACCAAAAAAGGGCAAGATATAAGTCAAGATCAAGAAGATCGAGTATGTTTTCTTTCCCTCGAAATTTTACGTTGTAGAGTATTTTTTCATATACCAGTTATGCTAACAGACTATGGAGTTATGAAACTTTTCATAGGCACTCCTTCTCCTCCTTAGTGGTAGTCTTCTTTGCTGAGGTTCGTAACATGCAGTAACAGGTGCCATTTTTTAATGCACTCGCTAACCCAAGATGTGCGAAATTGTGGCAGTCTCTAATGAAAAATTTTTGTTCACAGTTTTACCAGAGCAAAAATGCAAGCTCTCCGACTCTGCCTGTTTAAAAACAGCGTTCCAGAAAATGTTGCCAGTATTTATGTCAGGAATATCAGATGACAACGTTGAAGTCCTCGACGCCATGAAGATGGATGATCTAGCCTTCGAACTAGCCGGTCTTAAGTTCACTCTTAAAGAAGCTGAACTGAAGGGAATGAAGGATACCATTATTGACAGCGTAGAGTAAGCATTTATGTATCGTTTGATGCCTCTAGCATAGGTTCCTATTCAGCCTATGTTCGTTTTCCTAAAGATTTAATTCCCAATTTAAAAAGATGATCATAGTTCGCATATGATGGAAAAACGACCGAGGTTGTGCTGGAGATTTTCTAAAAGAAACACCAAAAATTACACTTCATCCGATTTCCAGATCTAAACTTAAAGCCTAAAAACCTACGTTGATAGCCGCCCTGGCAAACACTTTATCAATAATACTTTAAAAGTCTTTCACTCATTCTAGGTACCTACCCAGTACTGGTATTCAAAAATCTCTGAACTTTTGTTTCTTTCCAGTTGGGACACCGACAAGAAGGTCTTCTCCGTTTATTATCACATGGATAACGCAGTGAAAGGCCATTACACTGCCGATGGACGCATCTTGATCCTACCCATCACTGGTGATGGTCAGCTGAAGCTGAAATTGAGTAAGTGTACCTACTTTATAATTAGATGTTTGAAGTTGTCTTTAATAAACTTCCTTCAGAGCAAATTGGTTCGCCGGCGAACTATATTTTGAACAAAAGATTTCTACTAAATGTTTTACTTCTGAAATCGGATTAGCATTTTCTACTATGATTTCTATGGTTACGGTTATCGTTCTATGGTTTTCTTTGAGACTTTGTCATAAGAATTAATGAATAATAACGCAATGTATCATAATTTATCAATACTATTATAATTTGCACTAATTATGGCATCGTCCTTCCAATTCCGGTTTAATATGGCTTGTAGTATGGTCTTTTAATTATGAATTGATAACCCCATGTCAGACTGCACGTATAGCCTCTGTATTGAAATTGCCACCCTTTTTTTAAGTTATTAAAGTATTTCATAAATATTCTCTTTCTTTTAGCTAACCTTGTAATGAAGTTGCACATCCATTATGATGTGGTCAAGGGCAAGGACGGCAAGGACCACATCAAGCCAAAGAAGTACAACTTCGAATACGATGTCAAGGACAACGCTCATTACGCTCTGACCAACTTGTTCAACGGAAATAAGCAGCTTAGTAAGTACCCTTAACGTTATTGGCGTTTTTTTTGTTTATCTCTTATTTTAGTTTTCGGCAAAGATGAGACCATCTTTTTTTGAGGATGCCATTTTGTTTTGTCGTGTGTCACCTGCCATTTCAGAACAGCTCATGCCGTGAAAAGATAAGTCAGTGAGGTTGCTGATTACCCAGGGTGCGCCAGAAGTACTTGAGTATCGCTACTTGTGGAGGCTCTTTTAATGTACCTTGGTTGCCGTATAAGCCGAAGAAGTTGACCATTTTTAAAAAATATAGATTTGATTATAAGTTAGATGACCACGTGCTAGATTAAACTCAAAAGTTCTTCAAGTCTTTGAGTACCCGTGAAAGTTATGTACGCTTTAGAGACCTCATTGGTCTACTAGTCACAAGTCTTTTGGTACCTGTGAGCACAGCGCACACAGCGTACACATGCGCGACTGTCAACCGTAATGTCTTGAATTCAATTCCCCAGTTCCCTTATTCCTACTTCATATCCTTTACCTGGAAACCTTAAAGGATACAAACCCGTAGCAATAAAAAAAGCTAAAAAAATGTTTTTCTTTTCTAGGTGACGGTATGTTGAAATTCTTGAATGAGAACTGGAAACAAGTAGCTACTGAGTTCGGTACTCCCGTGATCGATGTAGCCACGAAGAAGACATTTAAGAACATCGTCAACTACTTCGAAGCAAATGCTCTTGAAGATTTAGCCATTCTTTAAATGTTGTCTGTTTTGTTATTTACGATTGAATAAATTTGTAAATGTTTATGTTTGGTATTTTTATTAATAACTAGCTTTAGCTCGCGGCTTCGCTCCCGTTAATTTACGGATCCCTAATTTTTTGATCCCAAAATATAGCCTATAGCACTCAGGGATAACGTAGCTTCCTATTGGTGAAAGAATTTTTGAAATCGGATGAGTAATTTCGGAGATTACCTCCTACATACAAACAAACAAACAAATTCTACCTCTTTATAATATTATTAGTATAGATAATTATGCTTAATAATTAAAGCACTTCCTCTAGAGTGTAGTAGGTGTGAGCGATTGATCACTAATTGTTTTGCAGAGATCAGCCACATCGTAATAGTTCACCTCATTATAGTTGCACCTGACTTTTCGAATTCATGTATGGATCAGAATCCGATTATGATTTGTGTTTTCGGTGAAAGAAACCATCATGAGGAAATCTGACACCTGAGAAGGCTCAAATAGTTTCTTTATAGAGTGTGCATGAAGTCCGCTAGCCCGCACCGGGCTAGCGCGGTGGGCTTAGGCCCACTTATTCTGAGAAGATGCCTCTGCTTAGCAGTGGGCCAGTAATAGGCTGCTTGTGTAACTGATAATGAAGACGGGTCATCCGAGAAAACATTCTACGTAAAGAAATCCACCGTATTTTTTATGTAGTTTTTTTCTGTGCAACGAGATACCGGAAGAGAGCAGTTTTCGTAAAACAGTAAGAGTTGCTAGGTGCATGTCTTTCGTTAGGTCACACAGTATTATGTCTATTATACGTGCCTGGTAACGGTACAGTCTGTTCATAATAATATATCGTATAAAGTCGCCAGTTTGGTTTCACGAAAGGCTGGTTGACTACAGACGCAGAAATAAAACTCGTCACTGATATTTTGGAACCCTAGGAGAGCTCTCAGAATGTTATTGGCATTTTCTATGATCTCTCCATGGCTTTCGACTGCGTTGACCACAACACGATTTTCTATAAATAATACCACTACGGAATTCGTGAACCAGCTGCTGACCTATTTTTTTCCTATTTATAGTGCGTTATCTTCGGGGTTTCTAGGTAAGATGGGCGTCCCTCAAGGCTTAATTCTGGGACCTTTTCCCTTTCTAGCTTATACAAGGTTAGTCAGAAAGGGGGTACTAATCCGAAAGCGTCTTAAAGTACACATAATAATGAATAACTTTTGTTCTACAACTTTTCCCAAAAGTCAATAGTTTAAGAGAAACAGTTGTTCAAAAATCTCAAAAATGAATCTCTAAAATCTATCTATCCCCAGTTATGATCAGCTGTGTTTACATTTTAGGTCATATTTGGGGTCATGAATTAGAAGCACCATTTTCTGAATTTGTAACTAAAGCAGGGATGAAGAATTTTTGAAAAAACTAAAATAACAATCATTTTACTTGGAAATTTTTTTATCGAATTTTGAAATTTTAACACTTGCTTCCAAACAGTTATTAGCGATACTATAAGTGGGCTTCGGATTAGTACCCCCTTTCCGACTAACCTTGTATAAATGATCTTTCTTTAAAACATGATTCCTAAATTTAGATTAAGTAAAACTAGTAAGTCAATTTCTAGGTAATGGCGTGCGTTTTTATAATAAGCAGCCGAAATCTGTAACAGATTTTACTGAGGGAAAGTGCAAAACCCATATCTGACGTATCGTTATTCAAGAAGTATACCACAAGACTAAAGACTACGTTGACAATAGGGATGTTCAGCATTACCTCCTCCTCCACATTAACGGCGTATGTGTATGTCTATTAAGTAACCTTTATTCTCACGATATGTGTATCTTATTTTTACATTTTTTTATTAATGCGCCCAGATATTACGTGCTCCTAAAGTATTGATAACATTAATTATATCAATTGTTTTAAATAAAGATTAGCTTCCTTTTACCTTTCGTAAATGTGAGAAATTCGTAGACTTGCTAGATGCCTCAATATTATCGTGACCTACTATTTATCACGACTACCTCGTTGGTCTAGTAGTCGCAAGCGCGACTGCTGAGCATGAGGTCATGGGGTCGATCCCCAGGTCGGACAAAGTATTATTGGGTTTTTCCGAATGGAATTTCTCAGTAGCAGCCCGGAGTCTGGATTTGTGCCTGGTTGATGGTAATAGGCTCGCCCCCTATTATATGGGACTTAAACATAACGGAGAAATGAGGGTGTACTACTATACACTTTTGCCCAATCCTTCGGGGAATTCAGGCGTGATGTGATGTTATATATTTTATTGCGTTATTTTCTGCAGTCAAAACTTTTTTAATACGTTGGCTTACACTAGGATTTTTCCTGTGTCATGGGTGCGTTTTACAGACACAAATCCCATATGCCAACGCCCAGACCCGGAAAAACTATTTGTAAGTAGGCCATACAAATATTCGTACCGTGCGGGAATAGAACCCGCGACCCGTAGCGCAAAATCCAATCGCTCAGCCACTGCAAAAGATGTGTCGTCCAAATATTAAAGATATTTTAAAAGAGTAACCATGGAGTTACTTGCCGGCTCTTCTCCATAGAAAACGAGTAATTGGAACCGTGCACCTAAATTCGACTTTATTTAAGCGCCTGTAGTGGTTTATGTTAAATAAAAGATTTTGATTTAGTCTACATCGAAGATGTGAGGTAACACGATCCAATATGAGAGAAATAATACCTCAAACATGTTACTTTATTTTATTTGTTTGGGACAAAAAAACAGTTACACGTTACGTAATTATAACAAAGGTGTTAAAAGATGAAAATTGTTAAACATGTAATCCACATTATTGTCCACAAGTTAAAAAAAAAAGGAAATGTGACATGACGGACGTGCCCGTATTGCACATCATGTTTGTTATTTTTTTTTTATATCTTCTCAATGTTTCACCCCTAAGATGATTTAACTGATACTCGAGCTCGTTGTGAGGAACTGTGGCACAATAATTGCAAGGGTTTTCAGAGAGAAAAGAAAAAATCATTTTTTAAATTTGGATTGCTGTGTTGTGTTACAAAATGGCCTATCATTATTAAAATTTACTTTTTGTCAATAAACATTTAAGTATTTATTTAACTACCCCAATGAGGACCTTAAATAAGCCCATCATTCTGTGAAATCCATTAATTTTATCCTCGATTAAGACGTTTACGAAGCTACTATCGATGTTTGGGTTGATATTTAACATGTCTGCCACGGCTGATGGGCCATTCGGGTATTTTGATTATTTTGTGTTCCCTGTGGGGTAGCCCTCTACGCGGTGGCTTTTAAGTAGATGTTTTTCAAAAATATTTTTTATTAATTGTGTAGCAAAACATGAGTGAAACAATGTGTTGGGTAGATATTTTTGTGTAGCGTGTTGAGCAAAACGTGCTATAACTAGGTTTAGCACCAATGCTGGTTACTAGTGGACACAATCTCAGATATTTTTTTATACCCACCTGCATATCAACCTACTTCCTGACGTTCTCTTGACCTTTGCATATTGAGACATCCATGGGAAGCCACGGCGTTTCTACGGAAAAACAATCACATGGAATACAGACATAAGTCAGTTTTTTTTTTCGTCTGTACTTTTTCGATGTTGTATTCTACTAGCTGTACCTATCTGCGGCAACATTCGTAATCTGTCATTTACTTAGTAAGTGAGTTAGCATTTAATTAGTCAGTAGTGAAAACGATTTTTGTTCAAACTCTAAATTATGAAAAAGAAGATAGGTTAAGCAAGATTACGCCAATAATTCATTTTTGTTATTAGCTCTTCCTTTTTCATAATTGGATAAACCGTAATTTAAACAACGAGACCCGGAACCTCGTAGGGCATGTTGTGTGGTCAGTTCCGGTAGTTATAAGAATACAGGTGATAGTCATTATAGGCAGCCGCCCGAAAGTCTGAAAACCGTTATAGCCTAAGGATTTCGGTATCTCCTAGCAATTGCATTGAGGGAGGTTAGTTGGCAGTTACTATGCGTAAAATACTGATATTTAGACTGGAAACAAGCCCTAACGTGGTCAGGAAAACGCTAGGCTAATAATCAGTGCGTTTTAGTCTAGTTTTTGGATGGAGCGAGATCTAAACATGGTGTCCTTTATGTATCTAGTGTGGACCAAGCTACTCATTCTTATGTTCTCTTTCTTAACTGGTTCACTATTTCATGCAATATTAATGCAGTCAATTTACTAAATAGTGAGTTAAATCATTTTAGTAATATGAATTTGCAAAGCAGAGTTGCTTAAAAAATAAGTTGAGAAACTTTAATCGAGTGGCGAACTGCAGGAAACTTTCGATTTTCTGTCGAAAAAGGACGTAATTTTAAGTGCATTTTAAGAGAATATTAAACTATGTCTCTAAATATAATTAATTTAACAAAAAAGTTGCTTTGATAATGTACTTCAACAAAGTAGTAATTACCGTGGAGAAATTGTTTCGGGTTTTTTTTGCAAAAACATGACGTAATTAGAAGTATTTAGGCATGGTTGATTAAATATGTTTAAGATAACAGCTTTTTTCCTTGCCCATTTTGTAGCTCGACCATAATTCAATGGTTTAAAAATTAACATTTATTTTCAAACGACACAAAAATAATATGACTAAAGTAAGCTTGAAGTTGGGATTTGATTTCAGAACAAAACAATCACACTCTACCCACGAGACCGACGGCCTATTATAGGCACTTGTCGCTTTAAGCCCTTTAAATATACCGTGATGATTATTATTTAAGAATTATTTATTACATACCTACATGACAAATCCCTCGCTACCTTGTTTTTTTTAAAGTTTCATCAATATTTTTTGTAGGATACAACGTCTGCGTACATATTACGTTCTGCTGCTCACTTCCTGTATGAAATAGTGTGATAATTTCATACAGGAAATTCTGGTCAGGGATCAAAGGTATTCTATACTGCCTAGCCTTTTCCCAACTATGTTGGGGTGAGGTTCAAGTCTAACCAGATGCGACTGAATACCAGTATTTTACACGGAGTGACTGCCATCACACCTCTGCAACCCAGTTACTGGGCAATATTGATATCCTAAGGTTAGACAGGGCTTAAGGGTATATCCGTCGCCCGATCAGTAACAGGCCCGAGAAGGCGGCGCGCCGTGCTCCGCGCGCGCCTCTCAGGAGGACGTGGGGCAAGGTCTCACAGAAGGAGAGGTCCGCTAGGGGCTGGCGGACCGAGCCCTGCTGGGGTCGCGGTACATGCAGCTGCGAATCCCGCGACTCCGGCCAAAGGTCAGAAGAAGGAACACCGTAGGTTTTGAGCCGGTAAGAGTTCGGTATAACCCTTCGCCTTCCCCAAGCTAAACGAACCCAAGAGGATTTTCAGACGACAAAAAAAAAGACGGCTTATGGGTATAATATTGTAAAATACTAATGTATTTGCGTCAAGTTTAGACAGACAAAAAAATACTAGAAACTTGCCAGTGAGCGTAGCAATGTTTTTTTTTCTCTTTTCAAAAATATTTCTTATTCAGGGTTTGTCTCGTTACGATTTTATTAAATGTATAATAAACAGATAATGTATGATGATATTCTATAATATGATGACTTGTAATAAATAATAAACATTTTTTTAAAAGCTTGTTGCCACATTTTCTAATTTATGTCCATACATAATTATTATGGTCGGCGATGTTTTGCTAGTATATTAACGCATTCTCTTCAGGTTCAGGTACAGTTCGTTGATAGCTGCAGTACAGTTTGTGTCGAAGTTAAGATGGAGTTTAAAGTAACGTGTTTGACTCTGCTGGTGTTCGGTTTTGCTCAATCGGCAGGTAAGAATATTGGATTATATTTTTTCGGAACATTAAAAATTAATTTTCTATAATATTATTTAGGTCATCATCCGCATATAAAAAGACGGGAAGTCGAACCTAAAATTAATGATAAAAGTGGAGATGTTTAATTTACATCATTAGATTTTTGATAGTTGATAAGTAAATTATAAACACCTGCTAGCCCTAATCATTTTTGTAAATTGTAAAATTTTGGTTAGTATTTTTTTTGATCAATTGATTAAAACTTTTAATTTGATCTACACATCCTTTTAAATTTTCATTTTGTTTTCCTCCAGACCTGTACAAGTGTAGATTCAAGGGAATATTCCATTATTTTAATGAGCCAATCTTTTTGTAACCGAATGATCCAATATCTCGATTTGCTAGGATCTAAGATGCTAAACCCTAGACTAAAGAAACATCTATAAGTAGAAAAAGCCAGGTATGATACTGTACTTTGTACTTTTTAAATATCTTGTGTTAAATTCTAACAAAAAAATAATTGTTCACAGTTTTACCAGAGGAAAAATGCAAGCTCTCCGACTCTGCCTGTTTAAAAACAGCGTTCCAGAAAATGTTGCCAGTTTTTATGTCAGGAATATCAGATGCCAACGTTGAAGTTCTCGACACCATGAAGATGGATGATCTAGCCTTCGAACTAGCCGGTCTTAAGTTCACTCTGAAAGAAGCTGAAATGAAGGGAATGAAGGATACCATTATTGACAGCGTTGAGTAAGTGTATTATTTGATGCGTCTAACCTAGGTTTTCATTCCGCCTATATAGTTCTTCCTTAAAATTTAAATCCCAATTCAAAGTTCGCGTATGATGGTATAATGACCCAGGCTGTACTGGAGATTTTCATAAAAGAAACACCACTAATTTACATTTCATCCGACTTCCACATCTAAACCTAGCTTGATAGCCGCACTGACAATAATCTCTAAACCAAAGTTGTTTCTTTCCAGTTGGGACACCAAAAAGAAGGTTTTCACCGTTATTTATCACATGGATAACTCAGTGAAAGGTCACTACACTGCTGATGGACGCATCTTGATCCTACCCATCACTGGTGATGGCCAGCTGAAGCTGAAATTGAGTAAGCATACAGAAATCCTACTTTATACTTTGGTGTTTGAAGTTGTCTTTTTATAAAATTCTAACAGCACACATTAGTTCGCCGGTGAACTATATTTTGAACAAAAGATTCTTCCAACCATTTTTAAAACATTGACATTTCAAGAGTTTTTTAAATGCATCTACTAATATCTTACGCATTTAGATCATAATTAAGTTTACAGCGATTTTGAGACTAGTTAACGTTATCTAAAGCCCAGTCCGGGTGAGGCAACCGTTTAGTCGACAATTCCAATACTTAATTAACCTTCGTGACAAAAATTAACAATTTCGTTCTCTCATAATTACTTATTTTTGCACTACAAATTCCAAGAAATCTTCACTATATCGAAATTTCTCTTTTTACAATTTTCTTGTTAATTTGAGAAGCGTTATTTTGGAAATCGTTTTATCATTTTCAAGTACCCTTCTATGGAAGGTCATGAGAATGAATGACTGATGAAGCAATATATCATAATTTATCAATGCTATTAGAATTTGCATTAATTAGCCTTCAATTCATGTTTACTGTAACTCAATATGTCTATCAATTAGGGACTGATATCCCCATGACAGAGTAAATATAAATGATTTATGTTGAAATTGACCTCTGCTTCAAAGTATACCTTTCATATATGTACATCCTTTTTCTTTCAGCAAACCTCGAGATGAAGTTGCACATCCATTACGATATAGTCAAGGGCAAGGACGGCAAGGACCACATCAAGCCAAAGAAGTACAACTTCGAATACGATGTCAAGGATAACGCTCATTACTCTTTGACCAACTTGTTCAACGGAAATAAGCAGCTTAGTAAGTACCCTCAACTGTTGTTGATTGTATTTATTTTGTCTTTTATCTTATTTTAATTTTTGGCTTAGAAGAGACCACTTCTTACTGAGGTTGCCGTCTTGTTCTCTCGTGTGCCTTGACCTATTTGTTAATAGTTCATGTCGTGAAAATACAGTGTGTCCGGTTATGGACTATCGATATTCTAGGTACTTATATAGCAACTATTCTAGTACACGAAATACACTACACACTAGGGTCCAATTCATTTCCCCGCTATTTAGCAGCCATTTTGCTTTTTTGTTAAGATATTCTCAATCTTAAAGTTATGAGAATGTGAACCCATTGTATCATAATGTAAACGATAGACAATATTGTTGCCCTCCGAATAAGCTTACTGTTATCTCAGTAGGACCAAAACTTTGAGAGATATGACTTTTTTTGTACACACATATAGAATATCTCAACAAAAAAATGGAAGTGAATTGGACGCTAGTGTATAATGTATTTGAGACTAGAATAGTTGTTATAAAAGTACCTAGAATATCGCTAGTCCATGACCGGACACATGGTATCAGACAGTCAGTGAGGTTGGTAGCGGAGCTGACTGCTCAGGAGCCTGATTCACCTATCTAAAGAAGTTCAGTTGCACTGTAGTGGCAGTTAAGTTTCGATCAAACCAACGCTTTTTGTATTCTCTTAGTAGGCAATCGTTGTCAGATACGCTCGAGTGAACTTAACTGCAGCCTCACTAGAACTTGATCGGTGCGTTATGAAATTACGTTAGGGAGAAGCCACACGTTGCGGTGCGCTGCCGTACGGCGACCATTTTGCCGCATCAGCGTGCACACGTAGTACGCAGCGTCGTAAGAGCCACACGGCGCCGCACCGCACCGTGTGGAACGGCTCTCCGTCAATACATCTGCGGTCTGTGACGACGGAGCGGCGCCGCTCCGGCGCATACACCCTCTCCCCTCGTTTTGGTCCGGTGAGCGTGCGGCGCGCCGCCGCAGCGCACCGTGTGGTATACCATGGAAATTTGTATTGCATGTATTACGCCGCAGCGGTACCGCTCAGGCGCCGCGCCGGAGCCGCACCGCATCGTGTGGCTTCTCCCTGAGAGCGGGAGCACACGATGCGTTGCGGCGGCGGTACGGCGCCGGAGCGGTGTTGCTGCGTCTATATCTGTGGCATGTCACACGATGCGCTCCGGCGCCGCACCGGACTTGCAACCACCAAGACGAGGCGGGGAGGGGTGAATGCGTCGCGACGTCCGAGC
Organism: Amphipyra tragopoginis; assembly: GCA_905220435.1. Taxonomy (NCBI): domain Eukaryota; kingdom Metazoa; phylum Arthropoda; class Insecta; order Lepidoptera; family Noctuidae; genus Amphipyra; species Amphipyra tragopoginis. The sequence continues at coordinate 11,216,503 of HG992005.1, read as the reverse complement.
GGCACCGCTCAGTTGTTTATGCGTCACAAGGAAGGACACACGCTCGCTCGTTTCGATTTTTTTGCTACGGCGCCGCTGCGACGTCACAACGTTGCGGCGCCGCACCGCTCGTGTGCCCGCTGATACGGTGAAATCTTTGCGGTGCGGCGCCGCAACGCATCGTGTGCCTCCGCTCTTAATTAGCTTACAGGGTGCGCCGGACATACCTAATACAATAATTTGCAAAATGTTGTTGCTACACCTTGCCTACAGCTACACAACTGCTTCCCTTAAAGGATACAATCCCGTAGCAATAAAAAAAGCTAAAAAAATGTTTTTCTTTTCTAGGTGACGGTATGTTGAAATTCTTGAATGAGAACTGGAAACAAGTAGCTACTGAGTTCGGTACTCCCGTGATCGACGTAGCCACAAAGAGGACATTTAAGAACATCGTCAACTACCTCGAAGCGAATGCCCTTGAAGATTTAGCCGTTGTTTAAATGTTGTCTGTTTTATCATTTGCAATAGAATAAATTTGTTAGTTGTTATGTTTGGTATTTTTATTAATTCTGCCGTTGCTAAAAGCATTTTTAAACGAGATACCGACAGAGAGCGGTTTTCGCAAAACAGTTTGAGTTGCCCGTGTTCCAGCCCCTTGATGGATCAGGGAGAAGCCACACAGTGCGGTGCGGTGCACCGCTGTACGGCGACCATTTTGCCGCATCAGCGTGCACACGTAGTACGCGGCATTGCAAGAGCCGCACGGTGCGGTGTGGCGCCGCACCGCACTGTGTGAAACGGCTCTCCGTCAACACATCTGCGGTTTGCGCCGCCGGAGCGGTGCCGCTCTGGCGCATACACCCTCCCCCATCGTTTTGGTTGGGGGAGCGTGCGGCTTGGCACCGTATCGCACCGCACCGCACCGTGTGGTTTCTCCCTGATCCATCACCACCCACCATGGAAATTTGTATGTATTACACCGCAGCGGCACCGCTCTGCGTCGCACCGGAGCCGCACCGCATCGTGTGGCTTCTCGGCGCTGTTTCTCTATATATAAGAATACATTGTGGTACCACGATTAAAAAATAGTTAATATTAAAAACTTTTTTCCTATTTGACGGCTTGTAGATGGTCCTTGTTCACAGTTTCTACGTAACCAGGTAGTTAATTAGTGAGACCTGAAGGGTCTCCAGCCAATGGATTAATAACGTTAACTTCTTTGCCAATAAATGCGATCAGAACAATAAACCGAACTCTAAGGCTCAGTTGTACCAACTAACTATAACCATAACCATACCATCATCATCATCATCATTCAGCCGAAAGACGTCCACTGCTGGACATAGGCCTCCACCAAATGGGGGGTTTTGCCATAATCGCCACGCTTGGCAGGCGGGTTGGCCATCCTCTAGTGAATCCCTTAGTCGCCTTTTAGGACACCCATGGGAAGAGATGGGAGTAGTGCTATTCTTTACGTCCGGCACCACACGGCACAACTATACCATATTTACGTCAAATTTGTACTGGTTTGACAGGAATTTTGGTAAAGTTGTGGTTATAGTTAGTTGGTGCAACTGAGCTTAAATGTATTTTCTTACGTTTGTTAACGTTACTAGAAAAAACTAAAATATTAATCATGTAAGCTCTTTGTTTTTACTGCAGCATTATTTGTAAGGGAGTCGTTTCAGTGGCACCTGCAAACCCCATTTTGTCAGCATTATGAATATTTTATTACGATAAATCGGGTGACGGGTGAAATGAAACTGGGAAAACTCATTACTGGAAAAATATGTAAGCCCTGAATATCTTAACGTTCTGTGATGTAACATTTGAAAAATATTTAGTCTCAATGCACATATCGACACTTGAAAGGCAAAAATTACCAAGCGACATGTTGGCAATTTTACACTAGAGCATTTTAAAGTTTTATTTAAGTTCATAATCATTAAATCCCAGTTTATTATAAGCCTTTAAACTGCACTTAAAATTTGTTGGAATCAAGTAGTTATGACAAATTGGTGTTTTTTTTTTCTTTTTTCCTAAAAAAAAACTTTAAAATGCTCTAGTGTAAAATTGCCAACATGTCGCTTGGTCATTTTTGCCTTTACCTATACCTATTTCGTTTTAATTCCGTTGTATTAAGATATAAGTAGTTTGCGTATTTTATACAACGTGTCCGAAAAAAATAGTATCAAGCGGAAAATCAGAGGTATAGCATCCTTAAGCGTGAATTACATAGAAACGGCATAAGGCGTAGGCACGGCGCAGGCGCTTCGTTTTCAAACATATTGAACGAAAATTTGAAGAGGCACGAAAAATTTATGAAAGTGAAGCGCCTGCGCCGTGCCTGAGCCTTACGCCGTTTCTATGTAATTCAGGCCTTAGAGGTACCCGAATCACCCCCATGTATGTTCTGCGATTTTTTTTAGTTTTCGAGTTATGATTTCTTGTCATGTCTTAACCAAACTCTGACTTTAATGACATAATTTTCTTTTTGGGGTGCATGAAAAGAGCCTCCACGAGTGACGATACTTAAGTACGTCCGGCGCACCCTGGGCAGTCAGCCCCGCTACCAACCTTGCTGACTGGCTAATCTTTTCACCACAGTATTGAGCTATTTTCGTATAGCTCGTGCTGACACAAGAGAAAAAAAATGACATAATTGATCATATTGTCATGAATAGTTGAGACAAATGCGTGTTCTAATCAACTAATTTATAAAAAATTACTAATTGACACCCACCAGCAAATCAGCTCACCTTCTGAAGTTCTCTTGTTTACATATTGCGCCATCCATAGGAAGCTATGGTGCTAATAAGTATTTAAACTTGGTACGGTTAAATTCCATTTATAGATTTTTTTTTATATTTTTACAGATATTTATCGTAATTAGTTTCATTGTTCTATGTGTAAAAAACCAGTCGCCAAAATTTTTGGACACAATATTTTTTCCGGTTTGAGTATTAAATGAACCACGTTTCAATGTCCATGTCGGAACAGATAAAGTTAACTGCTCGGAAATGGGCAGTCCGTTAAATTCGGTGATCATAAACATGGTTAAAGTATGAATTTCACGTGAGTAATTAATCGGAAGCCTTGCGTCACCTGCTATACGGTCACTTCAAGTGAAAGCCGATTGACACTTGATCGCGCGGTGATCGACGATTGAAGTAATGAGTAGGTAAAAATGGATTTAAATTGCCTATAAAAAAGGAGGATAATCAATTAAATTAAACGTAAAGCAATCAAATAAAATATAAAAAAAAAGGGACAGTTTGCGAGTAACCTTTTTATTTGCAAACTGTGCTTAAATTCGAAATTCGGACGTAAAATATTAACACATATTATATATTATATATATTACAAAAATAAACATATATGTAAATGTATTGTTGTACGGAGGGAAACGAAATGTTTAGCAAATTAAGACAGTAGACGTAAGTTTGCTGTATTATACCTATTCCATACGACTGATAAAGAATGAGAATGATAATCATGCTTTTATTATAGTGTGGTGGCGGACGTAAAGAATAGCACTACCTCATCTCTTCCCTTGGGTGTCGTAAAAGGCGACTAAGGGATTCACTAGAGGATGGGTAGCAGCGTTCTCTGAGTATTTTAACAACCATACTGCGATCGCCAACCCGCCTGCCAAGCGTGGCGATTATGGCAACCCCCCCCCCCCCCCCCCCCCATATCTTGGGGCAGGCCTATGTCCATCCAGCATTGGACGTCTTTCGGCTAAACGATGACGACGATACAGACAATTTCAGTTGGCGGTCAATTTGGTAAACAATCCCTTTCCGTGACTATAGGTAGGAATTGTAGGTACTGTTATTAGCATAGCATACCTATCTTACATTATTCTCAGGTTTATTTTCTCATTCACAATGTAACCAATTTTTTGGAAATATTTGATGAAAAAGAGTAACCATTCTCCATAGGTGGAGACTGGTTACACTTTAGAAAGCGGCAGTAACTTCTTTTTTTTTCTCTCGACAGTTCAAAAGTGCGTGTAAATGGTCTAATTGAAATAAATGCTTTGACTTTGACTTATTTCAGAGACATCATCCATACTCTGTTGAACTTATTTTATTATCGAATTGGTCTTTACCACAAACCTTGCCAGATAATCTCCAAATCTGGCTAATAGTCTAGTCTAGAGCATGTCAACAAGTTTCAAAAGTCATCATACAAAGGGTATGGAACAATACATGTGCCGTTTCATCGCGGCAATATATGAACGGGCCTTAACAGCTGTCCTGTAGGTATTTTATCATTTTTCCGGGCAGACGCCCATTGATATGACTGCTGTAGTATTAATATTTTATTTTGACGCAGTTGGTGTACACGAGCGGACATCGCCTTACAAAGTTACAATGTTGGCGTTAATTTTTCATCATGTGTACCCTGCTGACGGTTTGGGCAGCTTGTTTTGGTGCTAAATTATGCTAGGGGTGGGTGATATTCAGATTTTATTATTACTTTGTAACTTTTGGGGTTTGTCATTGCTGCTTTGGCTGAAAACTTGTGAAAAACAAAGTCTACTTTTCCGGTATCAATTTCTTTGGGAATGATTATTATTATGTTCTGTTAAAGTATATGGAGCATCGGCCATCCACTAAGTTTGCCTTTTCTCTGTTACACGACTTATTATGTTATTGGTGACTTAGTTATCTATACTACTACTATAAGGAGAAGCTAGACTATACTACTATCTATACTATAAGGAGAAGCTGACTGACTGACTGACTGATCTATCAACGCACAGCCTAAACCGCTGGGGTTAGAAAGTTGAAATTTTGACAGTAGGTTCCTTTTGTAACGTAGGCATCCACTCAGAAGGGATTTTTCGAAATTCAACCCCTAAAGGAGTTAAATAGGGGATGAAAGTTTGTATGGAAAATCGTCACTTAACGGGTTCAAAATTTCACGCAAGCGAAGCTGCGGGCGAAAGCTAGTAACTAATAAATGACTAATAATGATAGCTCCCGTTGTCATTGCACTATACAGTTTTCAACGTAAGGTTAGTCCTGGGGTTTTTCTACGAAACGTTACCTTACAAAGAATATCAAATAATTTAAAAAAAACAAGACATCTGTCGTATAATTATTTTACGGTTTCCTATTTTACGGTTTTTGATGATATCGTTTACGTTTTTTCGATAGCTGTCTTACAATTTACGAAATTACAGCTATCTCAGGACTCGTATTTTGCTGAACAGAGCAAGCGGAATTCTAACCAAATGAATTAGCCCATAGATACTTTTTAAACGCAGAACCATCCCTCTTGCGCTGTTGGCTTGTTACCTATCAGACCATTAATTCGCTAATGGCTGATTTTTAGGATTTACCCAGCGATACTAATTAAAATTAGGACTTTTGTATCTTTACCAATAGTGAAGCAAATATTCATTGCATAGCTTTGTATAGTAGACTCGCCCATATTAAGTTATCACCGTTTTGCAATACAAAATGCTACTATTAATAAATAAAACAACTTGTTTTCGATGTTGAAACCGGGCATTTAGCTAAATTGAGACAAAAAACAACTGACACATTCTAATTTCAATACACGTTCAGCATGAAAATTGATTACTGTCGTACAGTCAGCATCAAATTTATCGGAACGAACAGATTGTTCATAATTACCTAAACAACTAAAGAAATTAAACTTTATCACAATGGGATACAATTCTTATCAGAATGAGAGTTGTCGTGTATTGCGTTCATTCTGAAACACTCGTTATATCATTGAAATGTAGTTTGATTTTCTTACTTTTTCAGATTATTTTGAAGTCTGTTCGTCCAGTTATATTGAATGCTGACCGTCCTACGCCTACGTGAAGTAAATAAAATCAACAATCATAACAAACATCCCAAACATTGCCCAAAAACAATTGCCGTACGCAAATTGATTACAAGCTTGGTGAAACAATTACTAAAGTCAAAGTTGAAACGATTCGGCAATAAGGTGAGCGCCCCGTCAATGTCCCAGCCCCTATTCCATCTATGTAACGGACGTTGATTAATACGCTCACCCCACCTTGAAGGCTGCCTGTAATTAGCAGAGATAACGTTATCATTACAACTATTGGGGACTGACGGCGAGTGATTGCATTAATGAGATGGAGTTAACACATCTGTGTTATGACGTCATTCGTAAGTCTTTAGTAAGTTATGACAAGTGACGTCATTGTATATGGAGTGGCTAACGACGGTGATGATTGATAATGATTCTTTGATTTAGAAGTGAGATACGTTAATTAGTGAGTGAGGTTTAAAGTGATAAAAATTTAAGGGATATGCCTAAGCGTTGTGGTTTGGTCATATTGAAAGAATGAGTGAACGGCGATTAACCAAAGGAATTAATAAGGCAGATGTGTGCGGAAAACGCCGGGAGAGGACGCCCTAGAAGGATATTATACATCGATGTTATTGGTGACGTTCTTCAAAAAGGAAAGGTGCGAAGTAATCTCAACCGGCGTGCGTGAATGACAAGATGGATGAACGACGAAACGAAAGGAGTATGTAAAGATCGTAGCATGTGGCTTTCTGCAGTTTCTACCTACCCCCATGAGAAAAAGGCGTGAGTTTATGTAGGTATACACCGTGGGCCCGAGGTACCCGACAGAATTTAACCACGTCTTTCTGATGGTATTATGAGGCAAATGTTATATCAACGAAAGTCCAATTCAGCCAATTTTTTTATTATTTTTTTTTTTTTGTTTTTCGGCACTTAATAAATCAATTAACTTAAGTTCTTCCATGTAAACAGTACCTTAGGTTAAACTGGCAACATTTATAAATTATCGTGTGAGTGGATAAGAAACTTCTCACTTCACAACCTTTCCCGACAAATAAGACACGGTGAGAGGGGTATGGTATGACAAAAGTCGTAACGCCGCCTTCATAGGACTTGTTACCATAGATATTTTTCGATTTGTGAATTTCCGTAAATAATGAACATTTCAAAAATTAAGCTTTATTCAACAAACTATATCCTAGCTTTTCGTCTCCGGTTCTATCGGAATCGAAGGTTAAAATCTTTCGGCCTCGAGCCCACGGTGTATACCTTATTGTTACTACTACTGTTTTTCTATACGAGAGAGTAATATTTACGTGAGTATTATTAGAACATAATACACACAGAATATAGCGGCATATAAAGATTTATTTAGGTCAAACTGATGCAGAAAAGAAAACTTTAACAATAGACATGTGCGTAGTATTGTATCTAGAGACAGCGTAGGATAACATGTAATAGAAAATGTCTTGACTCTAGTCGCACCTGATAGTAAGCGTAGACAGCGACTAAGATGGAGCACACGAATCCAAGTAACAAAGGTATAGAGGGATCCATACCTTTCTAGCTCTCACACACACACGCCGGAACACAGTAAAATGCTTGGCGCCGGACTTTAATGTGAGGGTGAAAGCTAGCCAGGCGGACCGTATAGATACTACCACCAAACGTGCTGGGTTTTGTTGAATTTTCTATTGTAAACGCGTCTATTCCCAGCGTGCAGTGAGGAAGTTTTAAATTCTAGCCCGTCACTACGCGGAAAAACGTTTTCGTTTTTGTGTTGCGCAAAAAATATATTTGATAACATGTGTGTAGAACTCAAAGTATTCTGACAAGTACTTGGAACCTTAATCATAATAATATTATCCTATTTTCATTCCATAAATAAGTAAAATATTATTTTTATTGCGATATTTTATTGAACTGAAATCCAGTTATTTCCAGAATCCTCCAGTATAGCGAACAAGCTTAATTTTATTGATGAATAATAGATTCCACAAGATGGGAAAATCAAAGTAGACTTTAATAACCGAAAGGCGTCAAGTAAATAAGTTGCTACGACAATTTGCATTGTTGATGTTTTGTATGTATTTAATTAAAATCAAAGTTTATTATGAAGGAGGCGTCCGATTTTGTGTCCGACAATTGCCGACTTAGGCTCTGCGCAGATGACGGACTTTTTGTCCGGCTGACAGCCGCGGACAAGAATGGACCTGGGGCCTAATTCTCCTAAAATAAATCTTGATAAATCACAACCGAACCAAGGCCGAACCGTTCATTCAGACAGTTCTCAATTTCAAAAGCTATCAAAAAATTTGACACAAAAAATAAAATCAATCATTTTGAAAGTTTTCGAAAACAAAAACTGACTGACGGTTGTGGTTCGATTGCGTTTGGCAACAATTTATTTTAGGAGAATTGGGCCCCTGGTTGGTAGTTGTTGCCGTGGCGAAATTCGGCATGGACACAACGCACACGACGGTCAATTTGTCCGTAGTAGTCGCTAGAACTGCGAAACGTTTGACTGCCACGTTGGTCTAGTGGTCGCAAGCATGACTGCTGAGCGTGAGGTCTTGGGTTCGATCCCCAGGTCGAGCAAAGTGTTATTGGGTTTTTTCGTATGGAATTTCTCAGTAGCAGCTCGGAGTCTGTATTTGTGGCCGGTTGATTGCAATAGGCTCGTCCCCTATTACATGGGACTTAAACATAACGACGAAACGTAAGTGTTACTATACACCTCTGCCCAACCCCTTGGGGAATACAAGGCGTGATGTTAGTCGTTAGAACTCTAGTGTCTTCACTGGTAATAACTACCAACCACTTTCATTTCACACGTTTCCACGTTCATACTTGTCCGCGGCACTCCGCTGGACAAAAAGTCCGTCATCTGCGAAGAGTCTAAAGGTAGCCCGCAGACTGCAGACTTTTAATCGGCCAACAGTTAAATTGGATTCCTAATCAGCGCATAAAATATGAGAGTGCGCACACCGGTACATTCAATCTCCCATATAAAATTGAATCGGCCAACTTTCGGGCGATAATTTAGGCTGTAGTCTGCGGGTTAATTCGAGACGATTGGTGGTCGATTTTCGTAGAATCAACGGCAGGACACAGTCGTCTGTTCAGGCTTGTGTTCTATCCTTTTCTTCATTTTAGCGCCGACAATGTTATAGTCAATGTAGACAGGAGTCAGCAGGACCCATACATGGAGTTTTTAACCGTCTTTAAAAAGGAGGGGTTAGGCTGAAGCCTTGAGCGTAATTTACGCGGCTCAAAATGAGTCGGAGTAATTTTTTAGAAGGATTTAGTAAGTAAATCCTTCTAAAAATTACGCCGAGCCGGGCGAGCGTAATTTACAGGACGCAAAATGAGTCTGCGTAATTTTTTAGAAGGATTTAGTAAGTAAATCCTTCTAAAAATTACGCCGACTCATTTTGAGCCGCATAAATTATGCTCGTCTGGCTTCAACCTTATCTTTGTTATTTATAAACCGTTTTTCACGATTCTTTGTTTTTGTTTCAAAGAGTGTACTTCCAAGGTGGTCCCATATTAGTTTTGTTGCGATTTGATGAAGCACTTTAGAAATAGATAATGGAACTGACGACAACGAACAGCACACGCATCTTTATTTGGTTATTGTTATATATTTGTATCAGAAATGAAGATCGAATCTTTTTGCATCTGGCTGTATTGTTTAGTCTACTAACAATGGAAATATAAATAAACTTAAAAAAAGTCGTCTTCAGACTTCATATAATGTTAATTTTACTTTAGTCATTATTCATACTTTTCAGTTTTTTAAAGTTTATTTTTGTGCGACTGATTTCTGAATTTTATTAATGTCGGTACGCATAAAGTGGGTCGACTGGCGAGCCTTTCAAAATAATTCGGTTTCCGAACCAATTCGTTAAAAAGACAAACGATAAGGAAATTAGAAATGCCAATAAGTTTAACAATCAACTGTTTTATTGACATTTTATGATTTGTTTAAAATTCATTGCCTGTACCTAAAGTGTTAAAACCCAGTACTTTTTAATTACTTTTGTTAATGCGGCGTTAAATCTTTCATTAATACTTGATGATAAGTGATTGTACGCTGATTTGAAAGCGTAGGATGAAAGTAAAAGAAAAAAATACTTGCTGATGAAAAAATTAATTAACACTGTTTACGCATTTCTTTGTGTAATAAAGGCTGTATGAAGTGTTTAGTGTTATTACTTATTATTTATTATACAGTGTGAGTCTCCATAAAGTGCACATATGAAATGGGGTGAAATTGGACATACTTACCTGATTTTATCGACGGGAAAAATAATTAAAAAATCTAAAAAAATATATTTGATTTGACAATTATTGAGAAAAACTGCGAAAAAATAAACAGATTTTCCATCCTTTTTTTTAGTGACGTTTTTTTTGGTATTACTTACATGTATTTCATCGTCATTGCTTGTTACTTACAATCATTACTTTTTTTTTGTTTTAACATGATAGACCACTTGGTTAAAAAAGGTAACTTTAATAAAACAAAGTTTTTTTTTAATTTCCCTTCTTTAATAATATTATGTCTAGTTTCACCTAATTTTATATGTGCACTTTATGTATAAGTACTCACAAAAATAATACGTGTCCAATATTTAAGTAAGTTAAGTAATTTGAGTAAGTTAATTCACTTAAACATTGGGTTAAAAAAATATTATTATGCCCAAAATGGAAACCATAAAGGTAAATAGAACATCCCAAAATACTTAATTCCGTCTTTCATACACAATATTTAAACACCTTAACGGATTAAACGTTTGAGCAACATTTTGTGCTTAACTCAATTATCTCAGCCCTCATTTGACTTCTCTACAAGCTTAGTAGTCTCACCAAAGATAAGGGATGCTGATTTGCATAAAACAATTATTAATTATATCTCATGGGACGCCACCATTACGCTAGAATACCAAACATAGGTACTATTGCATTGGATTGTTATGCTAATCTTATTAATTGAGGTGACATATTCATAGTTAAGTTATACCATTTCGACTGTGACATGGTTTTAGTAGTCTTCATTGAGAGTATCTTTAGATGTTTTACGTGTAAGAACAATGAAAGGGAGCTTAAAATATTGAAAAAATATTATACTACTAACAAATTGGATCCTAGTTATCTTAAATAAAGGTTTAATATTTAATATAATATTTAATATAATATTCCGTTTATTCGTCTAAATATCTTAAATAAAGGTTTAATATTTAATATAATATTTAATATTTAATTAATATTCCGTTTATTCGTCTAAATACACATAAAGTTACATTTTAAAATATTTCTATAAAACAGAAGACATTTAAATATATAAAAAATAGTAGATATCTCACCGGCAGCGGCATCGGGAACAGGGTCCAATTATTATTATTATCTTTGTATCTCTTTTTCGTGACTAAAAAGAGATACAAATCATCTCCCGTGCGGAATATGAGTACACCCTTGTTTTATCTTTTACAATTTTAAGCGCTAGGTCTCCTCATTTCACTTTGGAACTATAAAGTACCACAAAACACAGGAACAAACCAATATGTAGCAATTTGTCAGAATCGTAATGGATGCCACAGAGTACTAAACTCACTCACTGCCTTAGCCTAACAGGATAATGGCTGTGGCGGCTATGTATTATTTTAAAACATTTCTCAAAGTTGTACTCAAAAACCGGAATTTCCAACTTCAAGACCAACACTTTCCATCGAAACGGATTTATCACTTTACTATTTTTAACATTAATTTTCATTATGAATGCCAACTAGAATCCACGAAATTAATATTCAACCGAAATACGGACAGTTCAATTTTAAACTCTTTCAACTTCGGCCATTATTCATGGAGCCACCATGTTTCAAACTCGGCTTGTCAGTGGTCCATACAAAAAGTTCTACGGAAAATACGAGCTATGTAATAAGAGAATTGTAAAATGAATGATGAAAAACCGTATCAAATATTTTTCGGTTTTAAGTTGTTGCGTGTATTTTTCGAGTCCTTTTTCCGAATCTAGTTCATTTTTAAATACTGTACCGTAATAACATGTTATATACAGGGTGTAAAAAGACCCATCACATAGCCGAAATCTACGCACTCTGTACATCAAACTAAATTACATTGACCAAAAATAATTGCTGGGAAACGACTTTTATTTTTTGGCATGAAAAAAAACGCTTTTTTTTGTAGCGCGCAAATTATGGTTATGGCGATGCCGCGCGTTTGCATGCGTGCAGCGGCCTCACAGCCGAGCCAAGGCGGTCGTGTGCGTTTGATATTCATTGCGTTTTTGTAACTTCAAATGCGAATTTGTTAGGAAAAATTTAAATTTTTGATAATGTTTGTATGGAAGAAAGTTTTGTATTATGACTTGGAAATCGATTATGGAAAAAACTAAAAAAAAATGTGTTCTTTGACCTTCAATATCTCCAAAACCAATGATTTCCCAGGTATGGTTTGTTCGAAAAAAATGATCCCAATGATGGGTAGAATACGTGGTTTTCGTTATCGTTAAGGGTCTTTTTACACCCGATATAGTTATGGAAGAACGTATAAAATATTTTGCGTTTTTGTTATGTTCAGAAAATTGATCGAAGTTTAAAAATTTCACAATTCTAGAATTCTTATTTGTGACTAGTTACGGTTTATTCAAGTGCATTTTTCGGGATTGCTCAACTATTTTCGGACTATCTCGAAAAAATACCTAATGTCATTATCATAATTAATATGAATGCTTCAAGAAAGTTTTTTTTTACTCGCCTAATATCGGTCCCACTGCTGAGCAAAAGCATCCCCTTTTGTCTTCAAATCATCTCTATTTTGTGCCATTTCTGACCATTCTAGCCCCGCAAACAAGTCTAGATCTAAAGTTATAATACATAAATTCTAGAGTTGCTTGCTGTATCGCACCCAATGGAACCTGAAAAAGCTCTTGAAGCCACAGGAAGGCCACAGGTAGTAGAGTATAAATTTTAGGTTCGGCTTTAACGCGGCTCAAGAACCTAAATGCTGCAGATAAACAAATAATATAGAGGGTGGTAATTTGAGATGGGGCATGGAGGTTTGAAATATTTTCAAAATTTATTTACAGTCTCGTAAGAACGTTTTCCTGTAGTCACAACGATTATGGTAGCTGCACTTATTAATACCCCACATATATAAGTTTAAGTCCCGAAGACTTTTAAAAAATGGTAAATACGACCGATAGGCATCATAAAAATATTTTGTGAAAACTACCCTTTGCTCGCTGATTGTTTTTTTTTTTCAAAATCTTTTAACGCAGATAGAAATTATTACAAAATAATGGTGGTCTCCTAAGAACGTTTTCCTGTAGCTGTAATAGTTAAGGTAGCTGCCCTTCATGCCCCATCGTAAATTACCAGCCTGTGTATGTAGTTGGATGATTCTGTTGTGAAATAGATACATAAATGGGTAAGCGTTTTTATTAATCTTGACCGGCTATCCTGGCTGTCGTATGAATACTTCTGAAAATTAGTCGGTAATCCAAAAAAGGACAATATTATTAAGGTATTCTCCAATTATTGGGATCACCGGATCCCAAAATATCTGGAAAGAGCTGGGCAGATGATAATGTCTGCTGTTGGACTCCTCATTTAAAGGTTCATTTATTAATTATATTGATTATATAATTTACTTAATTAATAATAATCCTATTAAATTTAATGTATCAGTTACATACATTAGAATCCTTGCAGGGTAATCTATGGGATTACTGCCCGAACGTAATATATTAACTAGGATTAGCCAATTATCGGCACTTGAACTGTCGAAATCCAATTACATAGTTATGTTAATCTGTATGAAAAATGTGATTGGTCTACCATTTAAAGTCTAATAGGATTATTGAGTCGAAAACTCTGGACGACACCTATTTAGAATTTTTTGACATCGGACTGTAGGCAACTGAGTTTCGAGCTAATTCGATGGCCAAATCAAAGTGCAATAACGAATTTCCACATTTTTTTTTGTTTTATTAAAGGGTTTTTGGTCTAAGGAATCATAGATTTTTTTCTACACTTATGCATTATTTAGTTTTCAAGTTATAAATAAATAAATGCTCGTTGTTTCTAAATACATATTCCTGAACATTTAAACGTTCTTCTTCTCTCGTGTCAGCACGAGTTATATGAAAATAGCTCATGCTGTGGTGAAAAGATTAGCCAGTCAGCAAGGTTGGTAGCGAGGCTGACTGCCCAGGGTGCGCCGGACATACTTAAGTATCGTTACTTGTGGAGGCTCTTTTCATGCACCCCATGTTATGTTATGTTGTTATGTTATGTTTGTTTCCATTTAAACGTTTATTGTAAACTTCATGTTTTCCTAATGCATGTTTATTAAAATTTGAGACATTTACATTTAGCGCACCGATTAGAAGAGCACCAAATTCGATTCACACCAATAGTATTCCTATTACTATTGGTGTGCTTCGAATTTTGTCTCTTCAAATTGGTGTGTTAAATGGAATGCCTCTTTATTTGATGGGGCCATTGAATTATTTGTTTATCACGTGTCCAAAATTCAAGAATTATCTCGTGGTTATCTTATAAAATTAAAATGTATAAAAATTGCTCCTACATTGATCGAGTACGTTTCACTTTACGAAAACTGGGAATTGAAACTAAGACCTTAGAATAGAAAATGCACATACACACATCAAAAAAAGTTTGCGATCACTAGCATAATTATGTATGTGAAGATTCCGAATTCAAAGTCCAACTGAAATCTGATTTATATTTATCTAGATAACTATCAATCTATATTTATCATGATAGTTATCGCTTTGAATCCCGATTAGAAAATTCGACTTCAAAAAGGCTACATAATTTTTCAAAGTGATCGCAAACTTTTTTTGATGTGTGTATTTCTACCAGTTCAAATGCTAGAATGTGCAGTAATATATGTAGGAATTGTATACTTTAGCTTGATGAATACTTTTTTTGATGTATTTCTCTCCAAGTGTCTTTGCTAACAAAAACACATTGGTTTTCAGGTATTTTCGGTGAAAGCAATCATATACAAGATGTAACATAAATAAGTGTACAATCTCTTAAGGGGTTACTGTACTCATCATTATGAACAACTTTTATGAAGGGACCAACCGCGAAATCGCTAAAAGCTGTTTCTTAGCTGTTCCCTACATTAATGTTAGCATAAGTCGTAAAAATGTAGGGAACAGCTGTTTTTTATTTCGCTATTTCAGGTTTGGTCCCATAGTAAAAGTTGTTCATAGTGATGAATACAGTGACCTCTTAAGAGGTTGTACACTTATTTATATTACACCTTGTATATATATTTTTTTAAATTAAAATTTTCCCCTCACTAGGATCTAGGATTTTTCCTGTGTCGTGAGTGCGTTTACAGACACAAATCTCACAAGCAAAAACGCCCAGACCTGAAACAACTATCTGTAGGCCATACAATTTTTGCCAAACGCTCAGCCACTGCACCAAACGTGTCGTCTAAACGTTACACTTACATTACATTTTATTTGTCCATAAAACCAAACTGATATAAAGAATTTATAAGAAAACCTTGCGTAGTTCCCCTCAAGATTCACATCTTGGTATATCACCCTCGATCTTAGTAAAACAAAGAATCGATTTCTATAGAGCTATTGTTTTTCAGGAGGGCCTATACAACCTGGTAACCTTGGATATAAAAAGATTGCGAACTTTGTATTATACTGTAAGATTAAGAAAAAAATCGGCCAAGTGCGTATCGAGCCACGCTCAGTAATAAGGTTCCGTAGTTGCACAATAATGTGGACTAAAAAGAGGGCTTAGTAATTTTTCAATGGAATTTGTACGAAGTTTTTACTTTTCCAAGTACATTTTATAAGTTATAAGTTAAAAGACTATTACTCGTAAACTTGTAAAGCCTACTTAGCTGTGATAGTTTTCCTTTTAACTTCGTTGTGTATACTACTACCGTGAATTTTTTCACGTATCCAAAACTAACCGTTTAGCTGACACTTGACTCTAACAAAAATTTGAACTTTAAAGCTTAGTATTTCAGAAACGGATCCTGTAATTGAAAAATTGTTTTAACGTACCCACAATATTTTTGAAAGACCTATCCAACAACTGTCCAAACCATGGGGTAGACGAGAAAAAAAAATATCCCCACTTTAAACGTACAGGAGGAAAAATAAAAAATAAACATTTTGGTAATTTTATTTCACCACTGTATTGCCGTGATTAATATGTATATCCATGCCAAATTGTAGCTTTCTAGTACTAAGAGTCTCCGAGCTAAGCTGCGGATGGACGGACAAACAGATGGACGGACATGGCGAAACTATAAGCCTTAGTGCTAAAACGCACTAGCGGCCAGCCGCAATGCGGCGTGCCGCTTGCGGTTGGCCGCACATCGATTTTTACATAAAACCGCATGATCTCAACGCACTGGCGCACGACGGCTGGCCGGAAATCAGTGCGTTGAGATCATGTGGTAAAATCGATATGCGGCCAGCCGCAAGCGGCACGCCCTATGGAAAATATAGGTGCTTTGCTGATTAAAAATCTGTAACTTTTTTATTTTCAGTCATAGTAACTTCAAATTTTGCACACATATAGAACATAGTATAAGAATTTTACCAATAGTACTTTTAATATGAACTAGTGGTAGGTCGTGGTTTTACTCGCACTTTATTTTAGGAATCCGTAAAAACTTTATACAAATGAATGAGTTTGACTTCAATATGATATTTTAATTCTTTTTAAATTTCAAGACAACTAAATAATATAGAATAAATTAAAAATAAAATATATTTTGACACATTTTACAATATTTTTATTTAAATTTTTATTACTAAGTTTATTTAAGTATAGGTACACTTAGCTTTAGATACTGAACTGCAGTAATAAATATTTTTTTCTGGATGGCACAAACAATAAATTCAATATTTTCAGATGGAACATGACGATTTTCACGTAAAAACGTAGACAGAGCGGAACAGTTTTATCGTTTTCAATATATAAAAGTATTATTTCACGCCTCGAGCAACGGAATTAGTTCATTGTTAAAGTTATAAATAGTAACTAATTGCGGATTGCAAATAATTAATATAATGAAACATTTTTTATGCTTCACTTTATAAAGAAAAATCAAATGAGTTTAGTGTGCACAATGTACCGACTTTTATCATAGATTTCTTTATTCTCACGTAGAACTTGTGCAAAACCACATTTACGCCGATGATGTATATTAAAACCACAGATATTTGACGAACGATAAAAAAAAAACTTTAAACTATCAATTTGCCACAATTATGCATTTTGGCACCTCTGCCACATATTACTTCATAACTACTGAACGCGCAAAAATGCGCAGCTGATTCTTTACTAAAATATTATTACGTATCCAATGAACGTAGTAATACCAAATTCAGAATGTAGGCAAGTGTAGCTAACAGTCAGAAGTCTCGACGAAATTTAAGAATTTAATTTTTTCCCATCTTTGGCGAAAATATTTATAGCAAAAATATTACTTCACATAATTAAATAAA
Source organism: Amphipyra tragopoginis (assembly GCA_905220435.1). Lineage (NCBI taxonomy): Eukaryota > Metazoa > Arthropoda > Insecta > Lepidoptera > Noctuidae > Amphipyra > Amphipyra tragopoginis. The sequence goes on along the minus strand of HG992005.1, from coordinate 11,199,174 downwards.
AACTACTGATTTTAAATCTGTAATAAACAACCTTTCGAATGATATGTAACACTATATGAGGTTCTTTAAAGAAACAACCAAAATTCAACTCTGTAAGTCTATGATTTTCAAGGTATAATTAACAGAAATTTCTAAGTGTCGGAAACTAACGTTTTTACGCAATATTTTACATGACAAGTCATTGAAAAACAATGTAAATATCAAAGAATGAAACCTTATCTAAAAAATAAGACCAAGATTATGTCTAATTTGCATCATTCAAAAAAGTATTTTTAATCAGCAAAGCACCTATATTTTCCATAGTGCGCCGTATTGCGGCTGGCCGCTAGTGCATTTTAAGCCTTAAAACGCACTAGCGGCCAGACGCAATACGGCGTGCCGCTTGCGGTTGGCCGCACATCGATTTTTATATGAAACCCAATGATCTCAATGCACTGATTTCCGGCCAGGCAGCCGTTGTGCGCCAGTGCGTTGAGATCACAGAACAGATAATTTTATCTGTTCTGTGGTTGAGATCATGCGGTTTCATGTAAAAATCGATGTGCGGCCAACCGCAAGCGGCACGCCGCATTGCGGCTGGCCGCTAGTGCGTTTTAACGCTAAGGGTTCCTTGTTGACTACGGAACCCTAAAAAATGGGGAGATATACAGCATCCGGCTTCCCCAAACGTTAAGCTTCCCTTTACATTTGTTGATCTAGCAGATGACCAAAGATTCTTTGATTAGTTACACAAATGGTGGAATAAAATTCTATTTTGCAGCCTAAACAGCTATTTTAGTTACCTATACACTTAACTTGAAATTAGTTTGTTCAAAATTACCAGGAGAACTGATTAGTATAGTTTTCATACCGCGTTATATTTTGTCTGTTTTGCCATGTTGAATATCGTTTTTGACTTGTTTTCGTATTCTGTAGGGATATTAATTTATCGAGTACTGTAATTATAGACACAATAGATAAACAATGGCACTGACGATCCGGATCGTCGGTCGGGCCGCTAGCGGTTAAACTGCATACCCAACTTGGTGAAAACTTGTCTATGATTACTACAACCGTAGACTGCAATAAAACCAAATTTAAAAAAATAACGATCAATTTATTTATTTTTTGAAATCCTTTCCCCACACTAAGATTTCTCTTGTATCGTGGGTGCGTTTACAGACACAAATCTCACATACACAAACGCCCAGATCCGAAACAACTATCTGTAAGCCATACAAATTTTTGTTCCGTGTGGGAATCGAATCCACGACCCGTAGCGCAGAAGCCAATCGCTTAGCCACTGTACCAAACGTGTCGTCTTTACTTGTAATTACTTTTCGTACATATGAAAAAAAATAGATATTTTATTACAAAAACTTTTATAAAATATCTATAATGTTGCACGAAAGCATATTAATCTGGAATCAGAGTTTTATTTTTCGCAGAAAAGAGAATAAAAAGAAAAAAAAAATCGCAGTCATGTTCATGTCTGTGATTTTCTTTTAAATTGTAAACGTCTGCTAGTGTTTCAATCCCTTTGAAAGTACATTGACCTTAAAATAACATTACCGAGTTACCATTAGTATGTGTAAAATAAAGCCTTTCTGTAGCTTTCCTTACAGCTATTGGATATAATAAGAAGGTGGATATTCACTCTGGATCCCTAACAAAAGATCACTAGTTTTTTTTCTTATATTTCGAAATAATATTTCATTTAAATGTGTAGGTACAAAAATATATTATTATAAACAGGGTTAGTCAGAAAGGGGGTACTAATCCGCAGGCCACATAAAGTATCACTGATGACAGTTTTAAAGCAAGTGCTAAAATTTCAAAATTCGATAATTTTTATTTTCATGTAAAATGGTTTTTATTTTAGTTTTTTCAAAAATTCTTCGTCCCTACTTAAGTTACGAATTCAGAAATTGAAGCTTCTAACTCGTGACCCCAAATATGACCTAAAATGTAAAGACAGCTGATCATAGTTGAGGATAGATAGATTCTAGCATATATTTTTTTTTGTAATTTTTGAACAGCTATTTCTCTTAAACTATTAATTTTTGGGAAAAGTGGTAGAACAAAAGTTACTCATTATTATGAATACTTTAATACCCTTTCGGATTAGTACCCCCTTTCTGACTAACCTTGTGTAAAGAAAGAGAAGAATAATATCAGCCTCTCCCATCTTCTCATACAGAGAAGGAAACCATTTATTAAATACCCAATTACCTAATACTCGAAATAAAAATACCGGAATTCATTGAGGTGGGCAAACTATTCGACCATTTACCCATTTGTCTAATCGTCCTGCTATCCTAACATGCTCAGTGCGAGATAATTTTGCCAACGCATTATCTCGTGCTTTGTCGAGATAAGCTATACATTAGGCCTGATTTACACAGGGTAAGTAACTGAGTCCAAACTCGAGACAAGTCAGTGCTGACCCGTTATTTACCTAGTGTAAATTGATCGTGACAGCGCTGTACTGACTTCAAATTTTATTTAGTTAGGTACTTACCCTGTGTAAATCAGGCTTTATCTCGTTCGGCACCTGATAATTCAACGAAAAAATTATCTTGCGCTGCACAAGTTAGCTCGCCTCGGCTGCTTTTGATAATACCTAATATCAAACCCTTTCATTCTGTCGACTGTCATGGTATGCTAAGCTAATAACAGTAATTGTTGAATTAACTTAAGGATTAGCGTGGTACTTTCCTCAGACCATAATCTAAATACAAAACAAGAACAATAACGCTACAGTCCTTAAACAATCCGTTAACGGCTACTTAAAGGTGTTCATAATCTGTAAACTTGAACATTGAAGATAGAGATATCTGAAACAAGGCTCGTAATAAGCTTAGCGCAAGTACTATTGGACTTATCTTCACGGCAGCGGGTGGCTGTCCGCAGGGATCGTCAAATATTTCAGATTTTCAGCTTCAGTACCATCCAGTCTTCACTGAAACGTCGCGGGGGTAGGACGTCTGCGCGGGCCGAACGCTCCGCCCTCACTCCGCACGAAAAAAAATCTTGAATATTGAAATTCAAAGTTTAATACTAACTACGTTTATTTCCATAGACACAGTTTATGTGGATTTGTTTCGGAGTGGACTTGAAACTTTTTTCTCTTTCTTTTTTTAGGTCAAAATTTTAGTGTTGCTAAAGTGGTGGGTGTCGAGTTAATGAATGTTGACGATGTTGAAAGATGAGTGGTGGTAAGTGGTTATACCAAATCACACACTGATTTGTATGGATTCTGCAATATTAATTAGTACTTTTTCGATTTTAAAACCTTTTCATTTGAACTATTTTCATCTAAAATCTTATAGGAACTAGGTTTAGGGTTCACGCCCTTTGCAGTGCTTCAGAAAAGGGGCTTAACACTCGTTTCTAAAATAGACCAACAAAATACGTAGAACTTGGAAAACTGAATTGCGACATCAAAATTGGACAATTCGTGTTCCGTTCAGGAGAGATAACGAAATAAAACTTTCGTCCAAGTTCGGCCGAAGGGTTCTGTACACTCGAGTGATTCGTCAACGTAACAAAGTGGAACCCGAGATTGACAGAAGAGAAATTTTCCGACTAATTTTTCACTTTAATCACAATGGAGTCGTTTGTTAGCGCGTTTTAATTCGTTTTTTTATTCAATCTTGACTTGACTAATCAAATTGTGAACGATGTTTCTTTTGTAGATAGGAAATTCAAATGATCGGATGAAATATCTTTGATCGTTTTTGTTTGAATTCATAATTTATTAGTATTCATTTAGTGAGTATCATTCAGAACAAGATCAAACGACTACATATTATTGAATAATTATCGATTTGTTTTTAAAAACTGACGTTTTAGCGTGAAAATTGAAGGTCCTGAACATTCATTAATTGAATCGGAGATAGCCAAGAAGCGAGAAATCTATGATTGAAATCCGTAAATTCGTTATAACAACACTTTGATATTTAATTTTCTTACTGCCGAATAATTGGTTTATCGTTTCATTGGCGTTTGCCACTCTCGGTGAAAGGTTCTCCCCTTAAAGCAATTTTCTTTAGGAACCGAAATATCACGAAATATTTTTCGAAGACAATAGCTGAGTTTCACTTGAAGCTTGTTTATTGAGGCTTGCGGACATAATACGGTTTTCATATTGTATTGTATTGTATTGCACTTAAGTATGAATACAATATGGAGTGTATAATAGAGTAATAATTAAGCTCATGGAGCTGGTTTTACTTTTGTGTGAACGTATTAGGTTTTTTGTTGTTTAAAATACCATGAGCAACACTGATATATTGTGTACTCGTGTATTGTGAACTGAATCAAATAAGAATTTGATTTTTACTTGCGTTAACACGTTCAGTGCCGGGTGCCCTCCAGGAGGGCACCCTGTAGTCGCATTCGCCATGCCGGCCCTCGTGCAGGGCTCATTTTAAATGTAGGTTTTTCTTGGAAAGTACACCGTCATGAAAGAACCAAACACCTATTTTCGACGTAGTAGCGTATTTTTCACGGTTTTTAACCTAATGCCAGGAACCCTCCTCGAGGGTTTACTTTTAGCGCAAACGTAATGCCAAGGAGGCTTCTGGAAGGTCCACTAGCAATTTTTATGGCGGCATGGCACATGAGCTCTATGAAAAGTGTGGTAGACTCGAATATGTTAACAGCGAAGAAAAACATCGTGGGGAAATTTGCAAACCTGAGAGGGCTCCATAACATTCTCGATGGTGTGTGCCATTCGCCAATCCGCACCAGGCCAGCGTGGTGGTCTAAGGTTTAAACTCTACACATTCTGAGAAGAGGCCGGTGCCCAGCAGTGGGACAGTAATAGGCTGTTTAAGCTATGTATTGTGGACATAGTTACAGACACAGATCTTACATGCGCCTAGACTTGGAACAAATATGGTCACCCTCCCCGCTAACTGTCGTAACTAGCAATTGATAAGTTTTCAGAGAAATTCTCAGAGAGTGACGTATCTGCTTCAAATGAATAGAAATAAATAAATAGATACCTTAGGGCTTTAGGGCAACTACTAACTTAAAAGAGGAAGCCAAGAGCAATATAAAAAAGTTATTAATTAATTAAAATAAAGACACAGCTAACGCAACTACTGAACAATTCTCAATTGCTAGTTACGACAGTTAGCGCGGAGGGTGACGATATCTGAAGGCCAATTCTCGTAATTTAAAATGTTCAAAATATAGTTCCAATCCAGTCTCAGTCTAGTGTCAATCTCATAAATATGACAAATGGTATTCGTGTTCGTTAACAAACAACGTCAAACGTGAGATTAAATTGAAATGAGATTGAAAGTTGACTGAAGACAAAAGGGTATTCTGGTTACATTATGTACTGAGCCATTTTGACAAGTTGGAATTCTCATTTATTGGTAGAATTTTAGTCTATGACTGTTGATATCGGTATGCTATCGGTAATAGATTTTAAGTTGACTGAATTGACATTATATCGAGATAGACTGAGATGATACTGAAACCGGACGGAACTTTAAGTGTACCAGAACACAATTTTTTATTCAATTCATAATTTAATCTCGGTTCGGTCAACCTTCAGTCTTACTTCAAATTAATTACGAGAATTGGGTTTCTGGAAGCCATGTTTAATAGCTTAATCAGCCCATTACTGTCTCACTACTAGGCAGGGGCGCCGTAGTCCATGCTGGCCTAATGCTTGTTGGCAGACTGCACTCTCTTTTTGGAGCTCTCTAAGGTGTGCAGGTTTCCTCACCATAATTTTCCTTTACCTTTAATGCAAGTGATAATGAAATTCTGTTTCACACGACATCATCATCTCCTCCTCCTTATTCCCACACTAAATGGTGTCGGCAGGATGTGTATTCCACTTCCATTCTCCTCTATCAGCCGTCATCTCAGTACTCACTCCTTTCTTACCCATATCATCCTTTACACAATCCATCCATCTTTTCTTTGGCTTACCTCTACTTGTATGTCCATCGACATTCATTGTCATGATCCGCACGACATACAAATACAATTATGTTTTGTGCGGATATCGGACCCACTAGCAAATAAACCTTAACCACTGCCTCAATCGCGTGAATAATTTATAGATATTGATTGATTCGTAATATTTTATTGTTCTACATCGATTTGACTAATACTTCTAAAACATAGGGCTGTTAAGTAAAGTCCTAACAGCTCAAATCCTTTCACAGTTTTGATGGTCGTGTTAAAATGCCATGCAGTGTTCCAATATGCTGTTTGTTCCGACATAAGCTTCTACTGGATCTGTAGACACTGTGTGACTGATTAGTGATCTGTTTTCATTTACAGATAGTGAGTGATCTGCAAATGAAAGCAGTAAAAGTTGTAGTAAACTATGTATGTATGTAGACATGAACAGCTTTGAACGTGACTTTACCTCAGCGGACTAAAATCGGACATATTCTACACAGAAATTCTGTACCTAGCCGTTTATTACTTACTCCGCTGCAAAGTTCGAACATGTAAGTTTGTCTGGACTAAGCTTCTCTCTCTAGACCGGTAGACAACATCACTATTAACAAGGCCTTAACAGTAAAAGCCGAAGCCGTATAGCGTAAAAATGAGCTATCAACATGAGTTTTCGTTAGTTACACCGAACACAATTGAACGAATGGTGTATGCATATCCCTTCACATACGTCACAAATAAGGGAAGATGTTGTGATTAGATTTGAATGAATTAGTATTAATTTGAGGAATAGTGACTCGATTAATGTTGACTTGAAAATTAGATTAGTCTGTTAATTAGCGATTGGTCGATTTTATTTCTGGTCGCTGAAGCGCCCTGGTAGAATTATTTATTTACTTAGTTATACGTTAACAGTTTATTTTCGTTTATCAGTTAGTTAGGCACTCGACTTATTAAAGTTTCGGAATCGGAAATTTTAGGCCGCAGTAGCGTAAGCAAAAGATCGTATCGTATTAATTAATTATAACTTATCAGTTCGACTTTAGATTAGAGAGTTCAGAAATAAGGTGGAAAACGAACTTTATACCAGATTCTATAATTAGAAACTTCATTACTCTTCTACCAAGAAATTGTTGGCCCGATTGAATAAATCAACTCAGCCATTTCTAGATATTAAAGTTTTGCTTTTTGATTAAAATTTTGCAATCGTATCCATTATTCGAGGCCCGTAGAAAAATAGATAATTTGAAAAAAAAAACATAAAATATCCGTGAATATTGAAACAATAAATACATTTCTCAATTAAAACTCGGCACAGCGGAAATTTTGTGTGGGGGAACAATTTGGTGGATCTCCGCGAATTGTGTGGCTAGATGAAAAAATAAAACGGAGACAATAAAAAGGCGAGCAACAAATCACGACGAAGGATGCGTAAACATCGTTCGTAGGGGCCAGAACAATGTTTCTTGTGAACTATTAGGAGAATTAACCGCGGACTAACCAATGTTGGTTGTGCTTTTTACGTAAACGACCGTTTTTACTGACCTGAATGTTGGACAACTTCCATGCTGATATGGGTTTGAAAAATAAAATAGAGTGCTCGTTTGTTTTAAGGGTGAAGGATCGCAAAATTTTTGCGAAGTTGCTGAGTTTTTAAATTTATGGGTAGTAAAAAATATTGGTTGTTTTTTCGCTCTCGTGTTTTGAATAAAGTGTTGTGAGACCGCGTTGTCAGATTTAGGTTAAGCCTTTAGTGACTGTATGGTCTACAAGAACGACGACCGAGTATGCTAGGTACAGTGCCACATAACTAAAAAGTCGTATCGGCAAACTTCGTAAAACCGATCACTTCCGACCTGACTGCGACTTCAAGACCACGAATGTTTATTAGTACTGCAGTAAAAAATGATCTTTACGCTGACGCAATAAGTGTGAGTTACGCGAAAATGAGCGACTGCCATTAGTTGTTCGATCAGCATCCTAATTGCACAAAACACTCGTAATCGCTTTGATTTTGACAGGTCAATAATTTCCATAGCAATGTACATTTTAACAATCCGACTTCTCCTCAACTAGGTATGTAGGTACCACGCAATGAATATTGTTGTATTGTCAAAATGAAAGCTATTGAAATTACGAATGTGATACGCTATTCGGATTCGGGTACATCGATGTAATTTCTCCGTATTGATTAACAGACCTAGCAAATTGCATACTACATCTTATCTTACTTATATTTAATTTTGTAATACGAATGTTTGTATATTTAGATGACGTTGCACGACATCGATGTCCGTCGATGTTGCACGGCTTTACATGTACGGAGGTAGAATAAATTCTGGATCAGCATAAAGTACCTTTGAACTCAGAAAACTTATAACATTTCAGTGAAGCGGGGGCAGCCAGTTCTATATACTAGGTCAATATTCAAACGACTTTTAAACTACGTTGCTCTTTTATTGCTGGCTTTCGGTCTGGCGTTTTGCCTACAATACTGCATTACCACATTATTACAACTAAATCTTCGCCTGCAACATTTCCTTTGTTTTTCACCAAACAGCTATCGGAACTTCCATCTTTCTTTTATTTCTGAGCTCCTTACTCAGTAGATAAGCTTCTTGGTTACAAGTATGCTTTAATTTCAAGCTGTGTGTAACGTTTTAATTAATTCTGTTCTTTTTTTAAACGCTATTGTATTTTAACGTTTGCGTTGTCGTACTAACTAGACTCTAAAATTTGACAGACCATATAATTTTTTTGAGATCAGGGATATAATTTGAGTTATATGATAACGAATAGCCCATACATTAATAATGTATTTAAATTGAATATGTACAATAATGGAACTTGGTTATCTAATTGTTTTTTTATGTCAGCTTGCACTGACCCACTGCTGGGCAAAAGCCTCTCCCAAGTTCTTCCACGTACTCTTTTCATGCGCCACCTCAAACCGTTTATAATGTACTAGCGACCCGCCCCGGCTTTGCACGTGTACGTTTTATAGCTTAAAACCTTGCTCTTGAATCACTCTATCTATTAAAAAAAATCGCATCAAAATTCCGTTGCGTAGTTTTAAAGATCTAAGCATACATAGGGACAGACCGTGGGAAGCGACTTTGTTTTATACGAGTACTTTGTGGTGATTGAATTTTAAAATTTACAATTTTGGATCTTGGTTATCTAATATAAATTTTTATGTCAGCCTATACTGATCCACTGCTGGGCAAAGGCCCAAGTACTTCCATGTACTCTTTTCCTGCGCCACCTCAACCCATTTATCTAGATAAATACATTTAATTGTCATTAAATTATAAGTTGAGACATAATTCAAATTGCATTTATTTAAATTAGGCTAGCGCCAATTAGTACTTTCGGAACGGCGACAGAAACGACAGCCCCCAAAAAGCGCCGCTTCCTCAGCAACACATAATTTACTATGTAATTTAGATAGGTACATTTTGGGGTGATTTTAAATTATAACACATTAAATGAGTTTTCCATTGTCTTCTGCTATAAGATATGCGTGCTTATCAAGCAGGCTGGTTACCGTTCTATATTGGGGAATTATTGTTGTACTTAAGTGTTAATTAATGTTGCATAGTTCTTCTTTTCTCGTGTCAGAACGAGCTATACGAAAATAGCTCATGCTGTGGTGAAAAGATTAGCCAGTCAGCAGGGTTGGTAGCGGGGCTGACTGTCCAGGGTGCGACAGACGTACTTAAGTATCGTCACTCTTGGAGGCTCTTTTCATGCACCCCAATATTTATAATTTATGTTGCATAGTAAATTTGTCACATGTAACGTCGGCGTTGTAAAGCTGTTGTGGTCACCAGGCTACGCACCAGGTTGGTTCAAACCCAAGGAAGTACCAAAGTGACTTTTTCAATGTAATTTATGTAGTATTTTCTTAGTTAATCTAAAACGTCATTGATATACGGTGAAGGAAACAATTTTAGGGAAACCTGGACTAAATGGTTTGAAGTCACCGGGATGAACAATCGTGGTGATCAATGCTTATTCCATGTCTAAATGAGAAATGGCCTTTGCCCTGCAGTGACTGCATTATTAGGCTGATATTATTACTAACGTTAGCATTATAATAGCTACTACGAGAAATGGTAAGAAGTTTGGTTTGCATGCATTCATCGCATCGTGTTTTAGGGTCTGCGCAGATTTAGCGGAGAACTGCTCGTGCATTTTCCCTCTGATAATTAAATATCGTCCTTACTCAATTCAAATAGAGTTGTAAATAGCTAGAGATAATTTGCTGCTCTAATTGAATTGGATATTTAGTTGCTCTATATTTAATTATTAGAGGAAGAATGCTCGAGCAGTTCTCCAATAAATCTGCACCAACCTTTATTATACAAGGTGTAACATAAATAACGCACAACCTCTTGGGTCACTGTACTCATCATTATGAATAACTTTTACTATGGGACCAAAATTGAAATCGCGAAAAAAAATCAGCTGTTCCCGACATTATGTTCGCATAACTCGCCAAAATGTAGGGAACAGCTGTTTTTTTTTCGCAATTTCATGTTTGGTCCCTTATAGTCTTTAAATTTAGCTTGATTAGAATGACAGATATCAGCAAAAGTGACGACATAACTTTGTAGTTACGTCGAACAGGTGATTTATATTGGCACACGAAAAATTACTCACATATCTAGCATGATAATATTTTTTTTAAATACAGTGCTTCCATATAATTCAAAATATCAAAAATCAGCTTGAAAACTAAAATAATTCTTACTGATTATATATATATATATAAATCTTATTATTATTATTATATGATTATTACTTATTATTATTATTATATTATGATTATATATAGATATAAATCTTACGTTCTTCAAAAGTTATGTCATATTGCAAAAATGTTAAAGATGGGACACATCGATAAATGTAAATCGATTGAATAAAAAAATGATTACGTTTGCGTTATTAAAATTTTATGCGATGATAATAAATAATTATACCTACTTCGTACAATATTAAAAAGGTCTTTAAAAGTTTTAAATGTATGTTTTAGACATAAACTATTGCGGCTATGATTATTCGTCATGGGTATCAAATTCAAAGTTTTCGGATATGCTGATGCTGAAGATGAGGTTAAAACTCAAATTCAAAATGACGGCCATGAATATTTGCAAATTAGTTGTCATGGGTGTCAATTTCATGGTTTTCCGGTGTGCTGATGCTGAAAGTAAGGTCAAAATCCAAATCCAAGATGACGGCTACGAAAATATACAAATTATATGTTTTTTGTTTATTTTTAATGATTTAGATCGATTTGATCAGACCTTTCCCAGCACTAGTCACACTAGTTTGGCAGCTGTCATTCTAATCAAGCTATATTTTAAGGACTGTAGTAAAAGTTGTTCATAATGATGCGTACAGTGACCCCTTAAGAGGTTGTGCGTTATTTATGTTACACCTTGTATAGGTGAACCTAACTAACTAAACTCATTCACCAATTCTTGGACCAAAATTGATCGTGAGTTTACTAAAACACAGCAAGCACTGCTAAGCTCTTTGATAATATCAAGTTCGTTAGACGAAAACAGTTAGTACACGTTTCCACAGGATTTGGGTTTGTATACGATAACTTCCTCAGCAAGTTTAATCATATTTAACGGGTTTAATGCCCGTGGATAAGTAATTTCCTTGTGATATCTTAAGACGTAGTTTCTTCAGTTTGTTTATGTGATTATTGTATGAATGACTATTCAAAGTGAGATGGTATTCTCTAAATAAGGTGGTATCCCAAAAGTTAATTTATGATAATGTTCCAAATAGGGTATTTGACTGAAAAAATCTAATTAGTCCGTCAGTTAGATTTTCAAAAAATATTTGAGCCGTTTTTTTTCTTTTGTTACGTAAACCAAAATTGACGCGGATACGACACTTTTAAAATTGGCAAAACGTCACAAGCAAGTACAATTTTTACTTGCTTCTGACGTCACAAGCCCCTCTCGAGTTTTGATACGTTTTATCTTTCCAAATATTCATAGGTTTAACAAAAGAAAAAATACGTTTCCATTATTTTTCAAAACTCTAACTGGCGGACTAATTAGAATTGTAATTTATTGAAATTAATTAATTTATTGAACACATTCCTAATTATTCGACAACTTTTATTTATGGAATAATTATGACGTTTTAACAGTTTTTGTGTAGAAAATAATTATGTCAAACCGCCATATTTATTCCTTAGATAAAAGTTATCTAATTATTGAACAATCGGTCCTCAACCAAATGGATTTTAAAAGGGCGCTAGGTTATTTCAATGTACAGACGCCAGCACATCAAGCTACTACAATCTGTCAAATTTCTTTAATAGATTTTTATCTTTATCGCGAAAGCATTAGGTTCAACGTTGATTGGGAAAATTTGACAGTGTCGGATAGCTTGACCTGCTGGCGTCTGTACACTTTTGTATAAAATGTACTATTTTATTTATTGAATGACTGTATTCACTCGGTGGAATGATGAATGAGCTTATAGCCATTTTTTGGCCTCTATTCCGATTTATTAATATTACAATTACAAAATAACAGTCACCAAATGCCAAACGAACGCCTTCAAGAATTATATTTAAAAAAAAAACAACAAACCTAAGCGTTTCGAATACTTGAAAAAAAAACTAGATTTTGCCACGTAGAAGGCGAGAACGACAAATCAAAAGGTCGTAAAGCTAAGAAAGCAAGTAGGTCGTCTCTATGCAAGTTTGGTTAAAGCTTATGTAAGTAAAACTTGATACCTTCTCGGTGCAGTTAGCGCCGAAAGTGGGTTAATACTGTTATTTTTACAAAACATCTAAATTGACACAACAAAATTATTCTAAATAGTGCTTTTCAGCATTTTAATATAGTCAATAGTTTGTGGTATTTTAATGTAAACTGTTCGTTTTTTTTGTTGATATTTTCGGCTTCGTATAAGGTTTAAATAAAACCTTTTTAAAAACAAGCTTTTATCTTCCGGCTCCATCGACATACCAGCTCCATGTTACTATATTATTGCATTGTCACTGAAGTTACATAGGTATGCCAAATTTCAGCTCAGTCAATAGCCAGCAAGTGCTTGAACAATGGATCACAAATTATGAACCGGAATCACATAACGAACGAAGCAACTGAAATAAAACTTTGTAAAAACAGAAATTCTTAATCGACTTTCGTCGCTGACTGTAGGTACTGAGAAGCTTTGTGCTTTGTGCATTGAAGACGCCACGATGTGGCAGCATTCACGGTTACTAAGCTTTCATAATATGAATGTTATGTAGGTGTGTCATAATATTTTTTAAGATATCAAAAACATTACACACATAGACATAAATATTACTTAAACACATCAAAAAAAGTTTGCGATCACTTTGAAAAATTATGTTGTAGCCTTTTTGAAGCCGAATTTTCTAATCGGGATTCAAAGCGATAATTATCATGATAAATATAGATTGATAGTTATCTAGATAAATATAAATCAGATTTCAGTTGGACTTTGAATTCGGAATCTTCACATACATAATTATGCTAGTGATCGCAAACTTTTTTTGATGTGTGTACATAGATGTATTTATTTAATTACATTCAGGTTTGCTTTTAAAGACTCGTGGCTAATTAGCAACCGTGCGGATCATATAATTTGTGAGGTTAAGCTGCACTTGCCGCGTTCAAGCTGTGAATGGGGGACAATTTGTTACACATCGAGACCCCTTCGTGCCTCGGAGAGCACTTTAAACCGTCGGTCCCGAGTGTCATACGAATACCTTAGACAGTCGTTACGGGTATTCAGAAGCCCGAAAGTCTGACAACCGGTCTAACCTTAGGATTGCAATGCCCAGTATGTAACTTGGCTGCTAGCTTGACAACCAATAAAAACTGTCATTCGCGGCTGGCCTTAGGATATCGGCATTGGCCAGTAACTGGGTTGCGGAGGTCTGATGGCAGTCGCTCTGTGTGAAATAGTGGTATTCAGCTGCATTTGGTTAGACTGAAAGCTGACCCCAACATAGTTGGGAAAAATCTAGGCAGAACATTCGCGGTTGCCCAAAATACCATTCAAGACACTGTTGAACTTTAGGTCTATATACCAGCTGCCCAAAATACCATTCAAGACACTGTTGGACTTTAGGTCTATATACCAGCTGCCCAAAATACCATTCAAGACACTGTTGGACTTTAGGTCTATAGACCAGCTGCCCAAAATACCGTTCAAGACACTGTTAGACTTTAGGTCCATAGACCAGCTGCCCAAAATACCGTTCAAGACACTGTTGGACTATAGGTCCATAGACCAGGTGCCCAAAATACCATTCAAGATACTGTTGGACTTTAGGTCCATAGACCAGTTGCCCAAAATACCATTCAAGACACTATTGGACTTTAGGTCCATAGACCAGCTGCCAAAAATACCATTCAAGACACTGTTGGACTTTAGGTCCATAGACCAGCTGCCCAAAATGCCATTCAAGACACTGTTGGACTTTAGGTCCATAGACCAGCTGCCCAAAATACCATTCAAGATACTGTTGGACTTTAGGTTCATAAACCAGCTGCCAAAAATACCATTCAAGACACTGTTGGACTTTAGGTCCATAGACCAGCTGCCCAAAATACCATTCAAGATACTGTTGGACTTTAGGTCCATAAACCAGCTGCCAAAAATACCACTCAAGACACTGTTGGACTTTAGGTCCATAGATCAGCTGCCCAAAATACCATTCAAGATACTGTTGGACTTTAGGTCCATAGACCAGCTGCCCAAAATACTATTCAAGACACTGTTGGACTTTAGGTCCACAGACCAGCTGCCCAAAATACCATTCAAGATACTGTTGGACTTTATGTCCATAGACCAGCTGCCCAAAATACCATTCAAGATACTGTTGGACTTTAGGTCCATAGACCAGCTGCACAAAATGCCATTCAAGACACTGTTGGACTTAAGGTCTATAGACCAGCTGCCCAAAATACCATTCAAGATACTGTTGGACTTTAGGTCCATAGACCAGCTGCCCAAAATACCATTCAAGATACTGTTGGACTTTAGGTCCATAGACCAGCTGCCCAAAATACTATTCAAGACACTGTTGGACTTTAGGTCCACAGACCAGCTGCCCAAAATACCATTCAAGATACTGTTGGACTTTATGTCCATAGACCAGCTGCCCAAAATACCATTCAAGATACTGTTGGACTTTAGGTTCATAGACCAGCTGCACAAAATGCCATTCAAGACACTGTTGGACTTTAGGTCTATAGACCAGCTGCCCAAAATACCATTCAAGATACTGTTGGACTTTAGGTCCATATACCAGCTACCCAAAATTCCATTCAAGACACTGTTGGACTTTAGGTCCATAGACTAGCTGCCTAAAATACTATTCAAGACACTGTTGGTAAAGACATAGGTTCGTAGACCAAATCTTACGTTATATTTTTGATACATTTTGCCCACGCCCATAAGTCATCCTCTACAATAGTTTCGTCTCCACCTTCTCAGACATGTAACCCTAAAAAGGGACGTAAATTACGTTTTATTGTTTGCGGGTTGCGGGTTTCAGCTATATTTTTTTAACTGTATCTTTTTTATGGCAATGATGATGGCTTTATGCAGCCTGTGGTTGGAATATCTATACTATATAAGTAAATGGAATGTTTGTTATTGTACAATAACGGGAAAAATCGTCACTCTATTCTATTCTATTTTTATTAAAATAAATGGCGTGTCAAGTCGATGACGACTATTCTGTCAGTGTCAAAAATCGTCACTCGAAAGAAGGAAATCATGGCACTACGCAATGATAGATGACGCATTTTTTCAAATATTTAATCTATAATTTTGAACCTCTATTTTAATGCCAACTGTGGTTTCGAATGTTGGTGGTGATTGTCTTTCATATGGTCTATTACCACTTTTAGGGCCCAAATACACCTCCGATACTTGCCTCCGATAGTCGGTTCCGATAGTCTGATCAGATTATCTGAAGGCCTCCGCGTGATACATTTGTTTGAACATGAATTACACGTACGATCAGACTATCGGATCAGATGTCAGAATCGAAAGCATTGTCCGGGCATCGTCGTCGTCCAGAAAAAATCGGACACGAGAATCGTACGTGTATTTCATGAATCCGATCAGATAGTCGGATCCGGCTCCCGGAAGCAACTATCGGACGTGTATTTTGACCATTAATGGTCTCTGTTATTTCTATTCTAATAGTATGTAAAGTTCGTTCGCTAAAATAGTGGCGCCGCGAGACGTTGCTGAATATTTTATTTTAAATACAGGTGGTAATTCTGAGGACACTTCCAGTGATTAAGAACAGTGTAAGCCATATTAATATTGTATTTAATATTAAAAACCATTTTATTGAATTAAATTCCTGCATGCCATTTGGGTAAACCGCCACTAGTGGAGCGAACTGACTTTATTTAGTGTTTTTAGTGTGAATTCAATGACTGAATGCTTAGTAACATTAACGCAACAACATAATTTTGCACTTGAATATCTAGGGAGAACTCCTTAGAAGAATCTATCATTCAACATATAGGTATATACCTAGTTCGATTAATTGTGCTGAACTAAATACTCTATCTTAAATATTATTAATACTTTATATTAAACTAGCGACCCGCCCCGGCTTTGCACGTGTACGTTTTATAGCTTAAAACCTTCCTCTTGAATCACTCTATCTATTAAAAGAAACCGCATCAAAATCCGTTGCGTAGTTTTAAAGATCTAAGCATAGGTACATAGGGACAGACAGCGGGAAGCGACTTTGTTTTATACTATGTAGTGATTCTCCATCGATTTTTAATATGTTACTATGTTTATCACTTTCATATGCTATCCTTTAGTAGGTTTCTATAAATTTTTGAATTTCATCAACAAATGACCCACAAGTCTAGTTATAAATTAAATTATACGTCTTTTCCTATGAACATGAATGTAATAACGTATGAATTTGGAAAACAAAATAATATACGTTTCTACTTAATTTTGTATCTGTATTTTATTCAAATATGCATGTTACATTTTAGTAATGGGTTGCAAAATAGGGAATATGCATGTAATTCAAAACTCTTTCATTATTTAAATATACATTGTGTAGGATTCAAGAAACAAATTGCATTGCTTTTTAAATTTTTTAACGCATTACTTACTTTGCAATTCATTATTTTATGTTACGTTTTTTTTTTGTGTAACTGAACGCAATCTCGAATCGCGTCGTCTTCGAAAATACCGGAAGTGGCATCAAAATCCATGTGAATAAATCTTTAAATAATCTTTTCTTAGCAAACTGTTTGATTTTTCACTGAGGTAAGTTAGTAAGTGCGATTTCTGCTTGAATAAGAAATAATTTAATTTATATGATTTGTGGCTAAAAAAAAAGATGTAAATAAAGCAGTATCGTAGATTATGACGTCACATTATGGCCGCGACAACAAAGGCTGTTTGAACTGTAGAAGAAAATTGTTGAAGTTAAATAATTGTTTTGAGCAACAAACAATAGTAACATTTGACTTTGACTAATGTTTTTCTTCGGTTTATATTACTGTGCTTTCTTGATTAAGAGAAAAAAATAATTACATGCATATTCCCTATTAAAATGGCGGTCAATCCATGTTTTAATGATATTCAGCTGCAATTAGTTGGACTGGAATTCCATTCCAACATATTTGGCTAAAGCCTGGCTGATAATGACATTGACTACTAAAAGATGGCCTACTACCTAAAACAACGAAAAAAAAATTATAAGCACCGTTCAAGTTAAACAAACAAACGTTTAAACACAAACCCCCTTATTACAAAAGATGGTTTACACCAAGACTAAGATAAACCCAGGTTTAAAATATACCCATCACTTTCTTATGTCATAATTATAATAAAAAGAGACGGTGCTATTTTAAAACCTAAGTTTTTCTTAGACCATCTTTTGTAATGAGGGGGAAAGAGACTTAAATAGGTAGTACAATTATTTACATTAAGCGTTTTAACTAATGTCTAAGCTAAGTTCTTCCTGTAGTTCACATGTTGAGAACATCGTTGAAGCAATTGATCTGATTTGGAATGTCTGTCTAACTTCAGATAAATATAAAGCAGCTTCTTTAATTAAAACAAACCTTGAAAATAATCCGGGAATCAACAAACAATAACAACACCTAATCTGCCTCAAGTTATATTACTCTTTGTACGCAAACTCGGCAGTGGCCAATCTGGCAATCACTAATCCTATTACGAATCTAAGTAGGAAGCTGCAGATACAAGATGGCGAAATAGAACATTATCATAATGTCTTAACTCAATTCCTTATTAAATTATACCGCATTTGCTTCAGTGTCCCAAGTATTCGGAGAACCCTACACTTGCACTAAGGATGACCTCAATAGGGCGACCGAAGACGCGACTGAAGTGGCCAACTATTGGACAAAAATAATAGACAGGCGATAAGAAGGAAAATCTGATGTTATTTATTGGTGCAAATCAAATTGTATTGTAGTCTCTCAATGGTACTGTTAAGTATCTTCTTTTCCAGTAGAAGTGGCCTCTTGAATTCAATATGACAAAGGAATGGAATATTTATAAAACGGGATCTTGATTTCAAATTAGGAGTATTAATAAAACAAGGTTTTTTTATAAAACAACACCTTTATTGAGCCATTTGCAGTCACAAAACAATACCCGCGAAATTTGAACCATTGACCATAAATCGGGACATTCCGCGTCCTGACCACCGATTCTGCGGGGTATATTGGACTTTAATACTGCCTAAAATCACTCTGTGAACGCACTGGTGCCCCTCTTGTTTACTCCTTTGGCACGTTCTGGAGAACTGATAAGTACTCACTTAATGCTAATCAGCCTGGCCTATTCTCAACTAGGGATTGGTTTACAATCTAAGCAGACACAGAACAACAGACAAGAATTTCGGTGGGTATTTCATACGGATTTGATTTCGCAAACCGAAATACTGGGGAAACCACCGTCGTAACCGGTTGCGTCCCGCGTATCGTTCCAGGACGACACCGCCATTTTTTATCTATTGTGTCTATAATTACCGTGATTGGGAGGTTAAAAAACAGAAGACCTTTGGGGTTTGTCAACGAAAGCCGTGGCGGCAATAATTACTAAGATCGCCCCAATGCTGGCAGAAATCTTTAACTCTTGTATTATTGACGGCATATTTCCCGATCTCATGAAAACGAGTAAAATCATACCCATTTTCAAAGCAGGTTGCTCAAATAACGCGTCTAACTATAGACCGATATCCATACTACCAGCCTTAAGCAAAATTTTTGAAAAGCTAATTTTAAATCAAATGCTTACACATTTTAACACACATAGAATATTACACGACAAACAGTTTGGCTTCACAAGAGGACGATCTACAGAGGATGCTGGATCCACTCTAATTAAAACCATATTAGGGGCCTGGGAGGGGGAACAGGATGCTCTGGGTGTGTTCTGTGACCTTTCTAAGGCATTTGACTGTGTGGATCACCGCACACTTACCCTGAAACTGAAGTACTACGGAATCCGAGGTAGATCCATCGATCTTGTGACTTCCTATTTGTCAAATCGGGAACAAAGGGTGGCTGTTGATAATGTCATCTCTACAGGCTCGCGAGTCAGAATGGGAGTACCCCAAGGATCAATTCTTGGCCCATTCTTGTTTCTAGTATATATTAATGACCTTCCATTTATGATGAAAGACAATAATATGTCAAATATAGTTCTTTTCGCTGATGATACATCATTAATATTTAAAGTAAATAGAAAGGACAGGGATCTTATACAACCTAATAACACACTAAATTCAATCACGAATTGGTTTTCTGCCAACAATCTTCTTTTAAATGCTAAGAAAACCAAATGCATTAAATTTTCATTACCAAATGTAGCTCCTATTAACGCGAATGTAAGTCTGGGCGGGAAAAGGTTAGATCTTGTTCCCTCAACAGTCTTTTTAGGGATTACAATAGACCCTAAACTACAATGGGGGCCTCATATAGAGGCCACTGCGGGTAAACTCAGTTCTGCCGCTTTTGCTGTTAGGAGAATAAGACAGCTTACTGATGTGACTACGGCTAGGATGGTGTATTTTGCGTACTTTCACAGTATTATGTCTTACGGCATTTTACTGTGGGGGTCATCTGCTGATGTCAAGACACTTTTCATATTGCAAAAAAGAGCAGTCCGAGCTATTTATAACTTAAGCTCTCGAGAGTCTCTTCGTGAACGATTTAAGGAGATCAATATACTTACTTTACCATCTTTGTACATTTACCAAAATATCTTGTACGTCCGTAAAAACATAGCGAGTTACAGTAAGAAAAGTGATACACACAGCTTGAATACTCGAAATAAGCATAAACTTGTGGTTCCTGGTTTTAGACTTTGCAAGACTAGTAAGTCTTTTTTGGGGAATAGTATTAGGTTCTATAATAAAATTCCATCTTGTATTACTGAATTGCCTTACATGAAATTCAAGTCTTTGGTAAAGCGTGTCTTAATGTCAAGAGCATATTACAATATAAACCAGTACATTGAAGATAAAAATGTCTGGATTACGATTCCCAACTGCACACTGCGACCCACTGGCACTCCTGAAATTTTTAATTTTTAACATTTAACTGTAGGTATCTTTTTTTTTACCTACTCATTATATATTGTATTATAATTTTATATATCTTTTATTCTTTGATTCTGATATAGGTAGTATCAGTTTTTTTTTTTAGTAATGCCCATGGCATCAAGCTATTTACAATTCTAATTACAAAATGTAAAATGTGAGTATCATGTAGCCATTATTGTCATGCTTAGTATGTTTTTTTTTGGTGTATTCCTACATAAACCTGACTATTGTCTGGCAGTTGAGGCTGTCATGCTCACTAAAATGTCCTGCTGACGGTGGCGTTGTGTATTGGGTTGTTAAGTTCCCTACAATATGGTTGAGTTAAGCGATGCTGATGCGCTCGTCATGCTCGTGAACGGGTGCTGTCTGTCGGGACTGGTCAGCTCTTACATGCTATGACAACATTAAGGCAATTTCTCATTGTTATTCTTGTACTACTGACATTGACCTACATTATTCTCACATTAACTGTAGTAATAATAATGTATTGGAATATATAGAGTCTATATATATTGAGTGTAGGTATGTAATTGTATGTTTATATTATGTTGAATTATCTATATTTAGATACTTTTACTTTTGTTTTCAATTCATCCAGAATTGTTCTAGGTAAATATTTTGTTTACCATCATCAACTTGCATAATTTAATCAATGTAATTAATATTTTACTTTTTTGTGTATAGACTCATTTAATTATTCACTTGACAGACTGAACTGTGTTGCTGGGGAGTTTGTTGCGCCGTTTCTTCTTCACAGCATAAACACTAGGAAGCGGTGAAGGGTGGGCGCTTTGAGGGCAGTCTTATGTATATATGACGTTCAAAAAGAACTAAGTAATACTAGTCTACTTTGAATAAACGAGTTTTGAGTTTGAGTTTGAAGGTTAGACCAGTTTTCAAATTTTACGGTTTTGACTGACCATAACATGACCATCGAGAATATCGGTTTAAAACGTTCTCTGAATATTATAAACTGATATTCTCTCAAACCGACTGCATGAGTTATAATTTGATGTTTAAAATCAACACATAGAAAACAATACATACAACGAGTGGTCTCCGAAGTACTATCTTGAAGTGTTCCCACGAACGAAGACTTGGCTCTAGTTCCACGATTAATTCAGTTTTCTTTCACGATAAAAATGCCAAAGCAAATGTAACACATGAAATTACAATTAAACGCAAGAAAGAACACCACGTAACTTCACAAAAAACAGTTCGAATTCTATTCAACGAAGCTTAACCCAATGTTTTCGGCTTCTAAAACACAGCCAACGGTGAATAAACTGGAGATAAGTTGCAGCATTTATTATCACACCACACGGTAAACCCGTTCAGTTCAAGCGATGCAGGAAACAAATCTTGATGGTAAGGATAATCTCCCAAATTGTGAGCGTAGTTGTTCCTAGTAGGTTACTTAATACTAGCTTTTTAAGCAACTATTTTGTTACTACTGGTTTCAAAATGGACTATGGCTGATTTTGAACGCTAAATGGATTTGTTTGTTTCATTTTTTTCATTGTTTTTTTACAATTTACAATGTTTAGGTTTAGGTTTTATTGATCCAATTTTAACGTATGGTGTGATTTAGCTGTGTCTTATTGGAGAATTACTTTATAGTCGATCTCGGCTAATACCTCTAATTCTTCTTCGAACGAAAAGATTAGCCAGTCAGCAAGATTGATAGCGGGGCTGACTGCCCAGGATGCGCCAGACGTACTTAAGTATCGTCACTCGTGGAGGCTCTTTTCATGCATCCCACCTAATTTATCAAATTTCAAATCACCTAATAATTTCACATTACCTAATTTACCAAATTTCACATTAATTTCTAATCATCTCTAATTTATCAAATTGTATTTAATTTTTCTTGGTGATGTTTGGAAATCAAGATCTTGATCAGTAGTCTGACATCTTAGACCTTAGTTAATGGTGCTTATAAATTTACTACAGTACCAGTAAAGTGGGGCTATTTAAAAACCACGGGCCTAATTGGCAAAAACATGGTATAAGAGATTTTTCGACATCTTTTTAAAACTATCTTCAATATCACATATTAAAATGTACAATAACATTGAAATCGTAAGAACATAGCACCTTTAGCCATAATCGTTTAAGAAGCCTATTTTTCAAGTTGAATTCCAATTAGCCCCGTGGTTTTAAAATAACCCCATTTTACGGAACCTAAAACAACATCATAAGCAAATAAAAATGATCTTCTTTCGTATATCAGCAGCAGCTTTACAAGAATAGCTCATACCGTGGGGAATAGATGAACCAGACTGCAAAGTTTGTGACGGAGCTGACTGCCTAGAAAGAAAGAAAAATATTTATTCTTACGCCCAAACAGCATGACAAACGCACAAGCTTAATTAAAATTAAAAACATAATTACTCTTAAAATTAACAAGTTTTCCTTTTTAAACATAATTGCCTGGCAACACAAAACAATTAAAAGTAAGTAAAAAAATAAAACTATGACTTTTGTAATCTATGCAAGACAAGTTTGCATTTATTTAGTCTGTGGTTACCTAGGCATACCAATTAATAAAAATACATCATTTAATTAGCCTAGCGTACGCCGGACGTATTTAAGTGTCATCATTCGTGGAGGCTTTCTTAAATGCACTCCCATCTTGATCATAATGTAAAAAAACATGATGAACAGGAAATTCATATACCTAAATAACTACGAAAATTTCGGTGGAATGAAAAGACTTTGTTCCAAGACTCTAATGATACTGTTGGCCGTCGCGGCGTCGGCAATGTTAATTTTTACAGCGACTCAATAATATTATTATCAAGAGGTCCCATCCGAAAATTATCTCGCCATGAATTTCGTTACTTTAGCTAATTACTTATTCAACATTTTCAATTAAAATGTCAGATTCCACCTCAATTCCAATTCGGGACTTTCTTCATTAGTATGCAAATTTTTGTTGTAATATTTTGGCTTTTGAGAATTTAAAAATACGTACAACTTGATGGCGGGATATTTTTAGTATGAGTTGCCAATACAACAAACAATATTTTGATTACAATATGGTAAGGAAAGTAAGTTGTAATTCATAATAATGTAAAATTGAGTATTTTTATCTGTAGTAAAAATTGTGTTCTTTGTTCATCTACAAACCAATGATCAAAAATGGTACATATTCCGCAAAACCAAAATTACATTAAATAGCAGATATTTAATGAGTTAATGAGATCAAAATCAAACATTGGTCCAACAATTGTCAATAATAAATTGATTCGACGGACAGATGCGGTTTCGGTAATTACCGACATTAGTTACCGCGCGTAAATAGCAGAGAACTCTCTGTATGGAAGTACTTAATAGCGACACCTCATTACTAGTGTATCTGGCTTACTATCTCGGAATCATAAAGCAAGGGTGTTTGATCTACACGAGAGAGCAGTGAATCCGGGTCATCAACATAATAACCTTAATATCTCGGAAACTAAAAATGCTAGCTTATTCAAATAAAAAGTATTTTGTTTTATTTAATATTACTCAAATAAGGTCCGTATATTCATACACGAAATATTTAAAGGGATACATCTATAGGTGGTAAAAAAGCCACTGCTAAGAGATTTTTTTTAATTGTATTGTTTTATGTAATTAGGTATTATAATTGTAATATTGCTTGAGATATTTCGCATGAATTTGAAAAAAAAATTGCCCTCTTCAATGACAATAAATACTACGTAGAAACTAGCATAACGGATGTTGAAAATATTAATGAGTCAGTATTTGTTATGTATGTCAAGTAAATTTAAATTATTTAATAATAAAAAAATATACTTACTATTTAAAAAAAAAAAATGGCTTCTTTATCACCTGTAGATACATCTACCCTTAAAATATTTCGTGTTTTAATAGATGGACCTTATATTTAATAAAAGTTATTAAATAGTCTACTAAAACTAAGAATGATAGCTTATTGAAATAAAAAGTATTTTATTTAATATTACTCAAATAAAATGAATAAAAGTTATTACTCAAATAGTCTAAATACTTTTTATATGAATAAGCTAGCATTATTCGTTTTCGGGCTATTAAGGTTTATGTTGGTGACTCGGATTCATTGCTCCAGTCTGCAAATGACGATGGTCGTCAGACAAAGCCTAGATATTTCGAAGGAATCATCATGAATGCAAAGCCATAATTGGAGGTTATCAATATTTGGCCCGAAGTGGAAAAACCATAAATACAGACTACTCAGTATGAGGACCGACCAATTCGAGTCTAGATGTCGAAAAAATATCAATTGCAGATGTGGTGAAATCAGAATCAAAGGAAATTGACAATATTAATTGATGAGGCAGGTGCCGTTTCGGTAATTACTTTGCTTTGTGTATGGAAGTCATTGCGACACCGCATTATTGCCTTTAGCTCACTATCTCACTAGAATGTGTGATTGAACCGCAAAATAGGTAGCGTTATGCTCTCGTAGTTTCAAATCACTCACAGCGTTCTAGTCACAGAAATATGAAAATAATAATCTCTGTGTTCCTATGTACCGGAACCGAATCGTCTATTTGAGAGCGAGAAGCAAACACTCGCCAACGGTATTGCACCAACCAGAGCAAGAAATACAGAATCTTTTAACGAAAGAATTGTTTGTATAACCCTACATACATACAGGATGTAAACCATTATAGCTACAGGAAAACGTTCATACGAGACTTTCCTAATCTTTGAAGAAATTGCGAACAGCATTCACATGTCTTAAAAAGACAGAAACTAAAGTAAAAAGGGAAAAATCTCGAAAAAATAATAATTACACCTAATGTTCTTGTTTTTTCAAAAGGATTTGGACGCAAAGGTCGAAAAAATTCCGGTCACGATCCACCGAGCTCTTTCGTCGTAGAGCCGGTCGTCTCTTCAGACTCCGCAGTCATACCGATAATTCAGCCCTCATCAAGCTGTCTCCCCCTACCTAAGCTCCCGCCAGCAACGCCCTAAGAGTCGAGGTCCGAGTCCCACTAGGGGTCGCCCTTAGCACTGTTGTTGCAGGTAGTCATGATGTTAGTGTAGTCTATCTAGTTAGCTTAGCCCTACAGAAGGAGAGGTCTGAGAGAAAAGGCCTGTCGGGGTTGCGGTGCATGCAGCTGCGAATCCCGCGACTCCGGCCATAGGTCAGGAGAAGGAACACCGTGGGTTTTTAGTCGGTAAGAGTCCGGCATAACCCTTCGTCTTCCCCGGGCGGAGGGTATCCATGAGGACATTTCAAGGAAAAAAAAAGAGGTTATATATTTTACTCCCCCCCATTGCCTAGAGACCCTTCAGATCTCGCCAATAACTGCCCGGTTACGTAGAAATGGTCCTCTAGGACCACCTACAGCAGTCCAACAGAAAAAAGAGGTCTCTACAAAAACCCATAATTGATTTGTATATATTTATATTAATGAAACCCGAAAATAACCTATTTATTTACAATCAAGATCAAAATTGAAAAAATCCACAAAACTTCTTAATTAAATACGAGTTGCAAACACCTCGCGCATACCAAAGCTCTTCAATTTAAACCCGGTTTAGGCACGCCTACACGGTTCTAATCTAGGAACGTCTTCAAACCCCGCTCTGGTGCCTTCAGTTCTTAGTCGTGACTCTTCAAACTGACGTGTAGGTCCACTTGCTTTGATTTTATTTAGTACAGTAGCTGTCATGTCTGAACTACGCGAGTTGGAAGCGGTGCAGTTTTAGAAAAATATTCCGGTTGAGGCGAATAGTTATTTATTTAATCATTTATGTACACACAGTACTTAATAAAAGATAAATTAATCAGGATCACAGCGTACAAAGCCACTACTTGTTTCTTTAAGAAATCTCTTCGTTTTTTATATTTCTATGCTTCCAGCAGACCGTTTTCGTTTACAAAAACTATCAAATTGTTTGACATCAAAAACAAAACCAAACATTTTGACAGTTTTCGTAAACGAAAACTGTCTGAATGTACGATTAAGTTGCAATTGATAAAAGGTTCTGTTAGTAAAATTGGCTCCCTGTGAGAGAAGAATTTAGAACTAGAAATGTAGACAATAGTGTGTAAATAAAAGAAACGGATAAATATGCAGACACACAAAAAGTATATAAATACATAAATACCTACAAATAAATACCAATATTAAATATGTACCTATATATTGTCAACAAGAAAAACTATGGGTTTAAGGACAGATAGTGTTCCATTACTCGTTTTAAAAATATAAATACAGTTTTGCAATCTACGAAGCGCGCTCTACAGCCTAACTGCGTGCACAGATAAGGAGTAAGAGTGGAAATCAGTTTTGTGGGGTGGCAATTGGTTAGTGTCGAATGTTTATACTAATTACGATTTACATTTCAAATAAATTAATATGCTGACGATTTTTAGTGCAATAAAATATTTCTAATGAATAAAAATAAACTTTAAAAAAAAGTAAAAGCCGACTTCAAAAAAATACTAAAAGGAGTAAAATAATTACCATAATATAAAATTAACAGTTTCAGAAGTCGGTGGCTTCTATTTGCTTCAGTGTAGAGTTGCACCGACTTCTGAAACTGTTAATTTTATATTATGGTAATTATTTTACTCCTTTTAGTATTTCTTTGAAGTCGGTTTTTACTTTTTTTTAAAGTTTATTTTTTATTAAATAAGTTTTAGTGTCATAATTTTAACTCCCTCCTTCATAACCCTTCTTTTTGGCTTTGACGTAGTCGGGCATAAAAAGTCCTTTTAAATGATACCTTACACGATATAATGAAAACATTCCAAAGGGGGGGACACGCACCCCCTCCTCTTTTTCAGTAGTCAGTTCCCAACAACAAATATAAACGAAGCAATATTAGTAATTTGAGAATTTTGCTTTGATCCGATGAGGAGTTCCGTTCCATATCTCTGAAGTTCATGGTTTAATCATAACAAAATTTATATGGGACCAATCGGAAAGTATACCCTTTCGAACAAAAAAAGAATTTTTCAAATCGGTTCATAAATGACGGAGATATGAGGTAACAAACATAAAAAAAAAAACAGACGAATTGAGAACCTCCTCCTTTTTGAAGTCGGTTAAAAAAACATGATTGCGTTCCTACTATTTGGGGATTACAGCCACCCGATTAAGCAGTTGTCAACCAATTAGGTTTTTTATCTCGTTCCGTCTAAACTTCTCGTAACGAGAGAAAAAGAGATAGCTCACCAAGTTCGAAAACTGACTAATCGAATTGTTCTGAATCAGGGGGCTGCTCCAATACCGATACAATTTTATGTCCCCAAAAATACACGATGAAATCTTGCTTCCTTGCTTGCGGACTCGATACAAAAGCGATAATAAAACTTTTCTCTTTTAAACTGTAACATGGCAACAGCGCCATATTTATTGTTGTATTTTTATTACTGTCTCTATTTTATTACGTCCACCACTCATACGGTATCAAGAAAATATACGATATTTTTCAAAACTTTATTTCTACAACTTATTCCCAAGAGAACTTAAAACTTTAAAGCCACAATACATATCTGATTATACTCCTGTCATATACTATTTGTCTTGTTTAAACTAAAACAAATTGTATTATTCATACAGAGAGTTATGAAGTCATTTATTCAAAAAGTTTGATTCAAAAACTGAACAGGATGATACAAAAAAATGGAGATAAGTTTTGATAATACGCAATTTTTATATAAAACGACTAATTTTATTTGTGAACTCTTAAGTAGAACGTAGTTCATACTACGCTATTCTATAGCTTATAGTAAATGTTGTATAGCGCAATGATATCGCTCAGCATACATTTTAAATGGGCACGTTCACACAACGTTGTGCTATAAAGTATTGGCTTGCTCTACGCGATAAGCTTGAGCGATTCTCAGAGCTATATCGTACGATTCTCCAGTCCCAGCCCCGCCTCACTTCTACCCCGTCCGTCATCCGACGGATTACCGTCAAATAACTTGCTATACATAGTAGACCGGCTTGCGATAAAGCGTATAGTGTGAACGTCCTGCTATATAGTTATAGCTTATGGCGCAATATTCTTTACTATATAGCGAAATAGTATAGCGCAGTCTGAACTGCCCTTCATGCGTAATTTTCTCGCAGACTCATTTTATTTGTTACTTTGAACTTATGTCCATAAAGCCTCATCGTTAAACATAGTTAATTTGTGAAACAAGATTTAATTAACACGAACATCGTCATTTAGCATGAAATTTTCATAACTCTCGAAAGTTATTAGGCGTCGTCTGCGCCGTCTTTGAGGCCTTTCCCTTTGTGACAATACATGTTGATTTCACTGAGGTGTGCGCAAATTTACCCGCTTTTAATTAAGCCTCTAAGTTTGCTCAGCCTTAATATATTATAGTAATAATGAATATAATCCCCAGGTTTACTCTTAGCGTGGAAGAATTAAATGATTAAATGAAGGCACTTTGGTGGATGTAAATTGTGGATAAATACTTTTTGGGTTTGCACGCTGTTAATCTTACTTAGTGGAGCGTTCTGATTTGGAAATTGTTTAACCAGTCTCGATGTATTTCCATTGGTGTGTAAAGATATTTCGTGTAACTTCTATTTTTGGCAACGTATTCTTCGGTCAAATGTTTATATTTTGGGAGATACATTGTGTAAACAATGTGTAGTTTATTTTTTGTAAATATGTTAGTCGGATCCCAAGTTTTAGCCGTAGGCTGAGCTCCTACGTCTACATTTACCTAATGAATAAACGAGCTCAATTTTCCAGCGGTATTTGTGTTTGCTCATGTTATTTTCATCACTGCAAATTTCACGTGTTTATGAAAGCACGGGTTTGAGGGGCTCGTGGCTAATTAATAACTGCGTGGATCAAATGATTTACAAGGTTAAGCTGCGCTTGCCGCGGTCAGTCCGTAGATGGGTGACCAGTTGTTACACATCGAGACCCCCTGTGCCTCAGAGAGCATGAAAAAACCGTCGTTCCCGGGTATTATACGAACACCTGTATTGCTGGGGAGTTTGTTGCGCCGTTTCTTTCTCACAGCATAAAAACTAGGAAGCGGTGAAGGGTTGGCGCTTTTGAGGGCAGTTTTAAGTGAATTTGACGTTCAAAAAGAACTAAGTAATACTAGTCTATTTTGAATAAACGAGTTTTGAGTTTGATCTATGACAGTCGTTTTGGTTAGTCAAAAGCCCGAACGTCTGACACCGGGTCTAACCTACGTAACTGGGCTGCGAAGGTCTGATGGCAGTCGCTCCGGGTAAAATACTTGACAACCGCATCTGAGTAGTTTCCTGGTTAGTTTCACGTTTGATTATGATAATAATGTAAATGTCACAACAACATAATCGTTCAGGGGTGATTCTATCACTACAGTTATAGCTAATATCGGTATGTCAGGATTGCGAGCAAGGTAAACACAGTAAATAAAACCAGCATAGACTCTCCACCACTGAGAGTACTTGTATTTGGGTTAGTATTAGTAACATAAACGAGATCACAACATATTACTTTACACAATTATTACAAGATCATAAAATAAGGACAAGCTAATCAGATACAAAAGGTCAGACTTCTTCAGCCGATCAACACGGAATGCTCCCGCTTCGTCGAATGACCGCGCCCGCCTTTATAAACTCGGGTGCGTTCATCCATATCGACGACTACCTCCCTTTATCAACATTGCCCAGTGCTACCCGCTATCGATAACAATAACAACAAAATTAAACAATTCTTTAATCAATAAACTGAATTCGCGATAATACTTTGCGGGCATTTTGTGTTTAAACTGGAATATTAATACAAATTGGCGAACTTTACCAACTTTGACCAAAACATTTAGTCTTTCAGAAGTTTCCCCGGGTATTCCCATAGGATCGCCTGGAATTAACCCGCCAACGCTGCATACAAACTGAGTGAAATATAAAGGAGCAACTTTGCAGTCGTTTATTTGAAATTTAACGGAATACGGCACTTTGACTACAAAACAGTTTCAGGTCCTACTCCATCATCCTTTATTCGAACGATTGCTGCCAAATAAAGGATACTAAACATTATTGTATTTCATGACTACGATTGTTATAGAACTGTAGAGTACCTTCAAGTTCTGGTACCCAGAGAATCTTTCTCCTAACCTATTTTTTTTAACAATTTTCAATGCTCATAATGCTTAAAACACTTTTCGATTTGTTCCGGATTTTTCATACGGGGTAAACGAATTCATGTAATTTCTTGAAATCACATGATCTACTACTAGTGTAGACTGACCCCGCACTTGATATAAAATGAATAAACATAAAAATAAAAACCGGCCAAGTGCGAGTCGGACTTGCGTACGAAGGGTTCCGTACCATTATCTATAAAAACGGCAAAAAAATACGTTTTGTTGTATGGAAGCCCCTGAAATATTTATTTTATTCTGTTTTTACCCGACTACGGCGAAGCCAAAAGGAAGGGTAATGATTTTGGCAGTCTATGTATGTATGTGTGTAAGTATGTATGTATGTTTGTTTGTATGTTCCACCGTAGCGCCTAAACTACTGAACCGATTTTAATGAATGAGGTGTCAAAAGATTTGTAAGAATGGCCCGGGTAACATAGGCTATATAAATTTTATCAACATATACACAACATGTCAATATCTTGGCGAGCACATTACAAATATGTATATATATTATATTGTTTAAGTCAAAACATATATGTTTAAAATGCGGTCGTACAGTTCGCGCGGTCCAGTCGTTTCAGTTATTTACTCGTTTATGTAAATAACAAACCAACATTACGTTAAGATTTACGTTTACGTTACGTTTCTTAGAATGCGACGATGTAGATATTGCACGGCTAGTGTATATCGTGTGGATCGGAAAACGGAAAAGTATTAAATAAAAAATTAAGTTAAAAACTATAACCCGACAACTTTAAAAAAGGGATCTAAAAAGGACGAAAGAAGAAAACAATTCAAATAGAAATCCAGAAATGCATAGGTACAAAAATGGTCAAGGTAGAGCCGTGGTCGCACTTACTGTATACCTACTATGATTACCTATGTGGGTGCCAGGAACCACATTAAACAGACTTGGTATGTATAGTATACAGTGGGTGCGACCACGGCTCTACCTTGACCATTTTTGTACCTATGCATTTCTGTACCTATGCATTTCTGGATTTCTATTTGAATTGTTTTCTTGTTTCGTCCTTTTTAGATCCCTTTTTTAAAGTAGTCGGGTTATAGTTTTTAACTTAATTTTTTAGTATTTGTTGTTATAGCGGCAACAGAAATATATATATCATCTGTGAAAACAACTGTCTAACTATCACGGTTCATGAGATACAGCCTGGTGACAGACGGACGGATGGACGGACGGACAGCGGAGTCTTAGCAATAGGGTCCCGTTATACCATTTGGGTACGGAACCCTAAAAATGAACTTTTTTTTTCTTTTGGTTCGGGGTGGGGTAATTGGTCGTACCTAAACCAACTAAAAAGGTATCAAAAGAAAATAATTTGAAAGTTCATTTCCATGCCACGCATTTTGAATGAAAGCACGGCGACACAGCTGGCGGGCACGACTAGCGCGATATCGTGCTTTGCAGCCAGTTCCCTCGGGGCACTAAAATGACTTAGAAACAGAACACGAAGTTTTGATTGTATTTTTTTTGTTAAATTTCAATAAACCCTTTTCGGGTTAATCTTTGTTTGTGTCTGGGGGTCTACTCCCTAAGCACGAAGTCCGTGGTTTCGGCCTTAGTTACGAGCGTTTCTTACTCCCTATCACCTACGGACATACGATTATTTCGGGGCCCGAACTAAGAATGAATGACAACACGATTTAACAGTTGCTCCTACTACCGATGTGTTTTTGCCCGTCCGAAAAGTTGAACTTGACACGTCTTGTTTTGTTCACTCCTATGTTTCGGGCTACTTTCGGACGGGCGACTAACTTCGTTGACGGATTTAGGGAGTAGACCCCCTGGATTGAAGGAATTACACGAGTTCCCACACAGCACTCTGTAAGAGACGTGATTGCGTTATAAAGAAAGAGTCTAATAGCATTTTCAATACAACATAGGTAGTTACTATTAAAAGACACTATTTCTTTTTTTTATCACGGCTCATCTTCCGTGCGGAAGATGTCCAGTCCTTTGGAAGGCATACGGGGGACACAGGTCCAACGCGCAGAGGCCCCTTTGAGAACATTAATCTAAAATGGGATGGGGCACCAACCGGGAACTATCCACGGCTGCACTATTGAAGTACAGTCATGGACTGTATCCCAGGTGGGTGCAAAACTATTACAAATGAACCTGGTCTATGGGAGGGGGTGTTAAATGGACTGTTTAACTTCTATTGCCGGAAGAAAACGGCGTCTGCCTTTCAAGTTTGAAATTTAATTGAAAAAAAGACACTATTATTATTACGTTTATTCATTCTTAATACATATTAAATTATATTTTTAAATACACATGTTATAAAAAATAAAAACAATACATATTTAAAAATATAAAAAATAGTAGTCCAACGGCATCGGGAACAGGGTCCAAGCTACGGTGGTCAATGCTCCAAAGAAAGGAACCTCCTCACTATGCGTGCCGTGTCAAGGTGTACTGCTTTTTGTATCAAGCCCTTGATCCAGCCGCCCAACGTCAGCCTCATGAGATGTTGATCGAGGCTCTTGGCTATTAGGCCATTCGCCGTAACGACTATCGGGACAATGACTGCTGAGTCCACATCCGACAACTTCGTGTGCTAGATCAAGATATTTTATTTGTTTATCTTTGTCAGCTTTCACGAGATTCTCGTCATGAGGGACCGTGATATCAACAATCATTGTGCGGCGCTCTGATTAATCTATTACCACTATATCAGGCTTATTGGCAACAATAGTCCTGTCAGTGATAATAGATCGATCCCAGTACAATGTGGCGTGACTATTCTCGAAAACTGGGTCGGGCACATACCTGTAGTACGGGACTTCCGATTCCACAAGGTTGTATTTTAGAGCAAGTTGCTGGTGAATAATCCTGGCCACCAGGTTGTGTCTGTGCAAGTAGGTACTCACCGTTGTCACCGTTGGCAAGACGCGAACAACCGGAGACATTGTGTCGGATAGATTCTCCCGGACACGGTGATAGGCACTATTTATTATTATATTTAAACTAAGCACCAAACCTTTCAATTTACCTGAAGCGAGATAATTTTAAAATGATAATAGGTAGCTCTTATCGCAGCTGAGATCTTAAATATTTATGAACGAAACGCGTGCGGTAGGGTCGGACGTTGGGCCGTGATTTTAACCGTTTATTTCGGATTGGTCCCCATTAGTGGGGCCCTTAATGGACAGACCCACGTAATAGTACCTTTTAAAGACACGATAAATGAAAGTCTCATGTGTGTGAACATCTTTATTTTCCGGGAACATAATTTTTTTGATGGAGTTACTAAAATTAGATTTACGTTTGATTTCGTTTTTTTGGACTGTTGCTAATGGATTTAGATTACTTCCACGTTTCTGTGTAGCTACTTCCTTATATAGGTACTATAAATAACTTTAATATCTAAAAGCCTTTTTGGTCCAGAGTGGTCGCAAGCGCCACTACTGAAGGTGAGGTTATGGGTTCGATCCCCAGGTCGGGAAAAGTGTTATTAGGTTTTTTCGTGTGGAATTTCTCAGTAGCCGCCTCGAGTCTGGATTGTGCCCGGTTGATGGCAATAGGCTCACCCCCTATTACATGAGACTTAAACATAACAGCGAAATGAGGGTGTACTTATTCACCTTTGCAGAATCCTTCGGGGAATTCAAGCGTTGTTATATTGCTTTCTTAGTTGCCCTAAATAATACTTAAAAATACTACTAAATAAGTAATGATTACCTTCATTACATAGTATAAAACAAAGTCGCTTCTCACTGTCTGTCCCTATGTATGCTTAGATCTTTAAAACTACGCAACGGATTTTGATGCGGTTTTTTTAATAGATAGAGTGATTCAAGAGGAAGGTTTAGATGTATAATACATTGCACCCGGGCGAAGCCGGGGCGGGTCGCTAGTAATTTATAAGTGTGAAATTGACTAGAATTAATGTATTATAAAAACCTACCCGTGACCAAGGCCGGTGTAATTCGGCCGAAACGTCGGGATAAAAAAGGTATTTAGTGCCTTTTAAGTTTCTACATAGAATTAATGTAAATAAGACACTATACCGATTATAAAAATGTATATATCGGTTGTACAAAGACCCATAACGATAACGAAAACCACATATTCTACCCATCATTGGGATCATTTTTTTCCACCAGTCCATACCTGGGAAACAATTGGTTTTGGAGATATTTAAGGTCAAAGTATACATTTTTTTTTAGTTTTTTCCGATAACATATTCTAAGTGATAATACTAAACTTTCTTCCAAGCAACCTTATCAAAATTTTCAATATTTCCTCACAAATTACGCGTTTGAAGTTACAAAAACGCAATGAATATCAAACACACACGACCTCCTTGGCTCAGCTGTGTAGCCTGTGTAGCCGTTGCACGACACACACATGCACAGTCGGTTACGTGTATTAAATTGCGCGCTACAAAAAAAGCGATTTTTTTATGCCAAAAATTAAAAGTCGTTTCCCAGCAATTATTTTTGGTCAATGTAATTTAGTTTGATGTACAGAGTGCGTAGATTTCGGCTATGTGATGGGTCTTTTTACACCCTGTAATATTATGTAATATTTGAGAAATTATTTTATCAATGTTGTCAAATAATACAGTAACAAGGTCATTGCGATAGTTAGTTTTGTTATAGTAGTTTTGTAGGAATTCATTCAGAGGAATCATGTGCCCAAACCAATATTGATACTAATTCTAAAATTAATAATTTGATACGTATTTCTGTTTCGTGATTATGGTTGATAATTTATTGATGATGAATTTGAATTAGAAATTAAATTAAACAGTAAGTTAGTATTGTGTACAATATAGAATTACTAAGTATTTCATGATTAGTGTTGTATGGACGTTGATGTTTATACCAAATAATTGTTAATTTTGCTGTCAGTATTATTTAACCTAATGTAAAATTAGTTACTTGTTACTCTGCTTTTCACGTATGAGTTTCAATACAGGGATCTATTAAGGCCGTTTGTCCACTGCCGCCGCGCGCCGTCACCGAGAACGAGATGACGTTACCGAAGTAGCGATACATACATTACTATGGCTGAGTATCTACCACACGTCCGACATCCGAGCGTCATCATTTCGGCCGCCGAGATTGTGAGTAGTTCGGCGCTACCGCTAGAACTCGACCGAGATCGTGACGGTCCGAAATGCCGGCAATACAAAACACATCTGCACTACGCCCCAGATTGCCGGCGCCGGTGCTCGGATTTTTGTCTTGTGTTAGGAACCACCGTGATTGGTCGCGGTGGACACACGATCGGCGCACGTCGTTCCGAACTCGGTCCGAAATAATCTCGTTTCTCGGTGACGGGACGGGACACAGCAAGAAGAAAAAAAAAACTTGCTGTACGTGTCTGTGGTCGTACCACACATACATGGTCGTACACACGTAAACCAGCACATAAGGAAACAACAAAAACAAAATGCAAAAAAATATATGCAATGTTTTTTTTAGTGTCCATTTCGATG
Organism: Amphipyra tragopoginis; assembly: GCA_905220435.1. Classification (NCBI taxonomy): domain Eukaryota; kingdom Metazoa; phylum Arthropoda; class Insecta; order Lepidoptera; family Noctuidae; genus Amphipyra; species Amphipyra tragopoginis. The sequence goes on along the minus strand of HG992005.1, from coordinate 11,163,023 downwards.
CCACGCATAAATAAATAAAAGCACGGCGCACACAGCTGGCGGGCACGACTAGCGCAATATCGCTCCGCGCACTCAGTTATCTCAGGACGTTAAAATGACTCAGAAATAGAATACAACGTTACATAAAAAAAGTTGAATCTGAAAAAACTATTCAGGGTCAATCTGAGTAAACAGTAGATCGTTTGAAGGAATAACACAAATTCGTTTAAACCCTGTAATATTACATTTGCAGAAAAAAACATTCACTATCAAAGACAATCAATGAAACCTCATCAAACACCACAAATATCATGGAATTCCATAAGTCCGTGATAAAATTAATTCAAATAAATAGTCTATTCAAAGTCGAAACACAGATAGGCTTCAATAATGAGGTCCTTTAAAACGGGCGACCTTTTGAATATCTGGAATAGCTGGGGAAGCGAAGGATTCCTGCAAACGTGCCGGTTCTACGTGCCACATTCACTGCTAACCCACCCTATTTTACTCAATTACGAAATAATTTTACCTTCTATCTACCTTTTTTCAGTTTAGACTTTGAATGGGAGATTTATTTGGTGTAGTTTTCAGTGTACGGATATGTGATACGTATAGTATTATTAATACAACATTTTATAATGGACTGCCTGGTTGGTGTAGTGCAGTGTTGTTGGGTTTTTCTGTATGGTATTTCTCAGTAGCAGCCTGGAGTCTGGATTTGTGCGCGGTTGATGACAATAGGCTCGCCCCCTATTACATGGGACTTAAACATAACGGCAAAATGACGGTATACTATAAACCGCTGCCCAAACCTTCGGAAAATATTGGCGTGGTGATATGTTGTGATCATTTTATAATATAAAAAAATTATGTGAGAAACTGAGAACCCCAGTTACGTAATTATTTGTACAGATGATAGGGTTGCCTCGACCTCTTAAATATTTTCATAGCTGCATAATTTTTCCTTGCACATAGAAGCGATTGACATGAATCACCAAGTAAAATCAAAAGTGAAAGGCTGTTCGACCTCTGTTTTTGGTTTTACTTTGACTCCTCTCTGAAATAAAATTGCTATTTTATAATACTGACAATAAAATATTACGCAACGTAGCATTAGAAATAACGATGTACTAGTAACTCAAAACGGTGACCTCTTCTCAATAGACTCAGATGACGCAAAATAATTAGATTATTATACCCTTGTGTTTTTCCCTGTAGCTCTTTACATGGAAAATCAACATGTTCGTAATTAAGGGCAAATGGGTTCTTATTTTGTTTTAACGGTGAAAGAAAACATCGGAAGGAAATCCGCACACCTGAAAGGGCTTCAAAAAGTTCTCGGTCGTGTATGCATGTAGTCCGTGAACCCGCACCAGACCAGCGTGATAGACTAAGGACTAAATGTGACTAAAAAGTGGGACAGTAATGGGCTGATTATGGGTGCTTATTTTTTTCCCATTGCCCCTATACCACTGCATCTAGTTGCTAATATTTTAAATAGTTGGATGAATGTCCAGGTAAATTGTGAAAGGATTGAAAAAAAAAACAGTTAGGATTGATATTTAATATTCTCGGCTTACCATGAGTCTTGGTTAAACAATACCTAATAGTTCGTATTATAGACTTGTATTTTTCGTTAAATTATAATACATTTCTTGAAATCCCAACTAATATTATAAATGCGAAAGTAAGTTTTTTTGTTACCTTTTCACGTCTAAACCACTGAACCGATCATATTGAAATTTTGCATACACGAGTACGTTGTCAGGTGTACAGAAACGGACATAGGGTACCTTTTATCCCAAAAAAAGTACTGTTCCCGAGGACAACAACAATAACGTTCTTATGATAATAGATGGCGTGTCGAGTCATGTTTGAATGATATTATTATAGAAACTTTAGTAGTGTGTTAAAAGTTGATTGTCAAATTCTAAATTAACGCGAGCGAAGCCGCGTGCAAAAGCTAGTAACACATACATACATACATCATACACACACAGGTATACCCTAGCGTAGGCAGTCTTGCGCAATATTTGCATAAAGTAATAATTAGTAGGGTACTTACTATTTGACACTACTATGTTCTAAGCATGTAAAAAACGTGTAGATCTATATTAAAATAAAATAAAACTTAAAAAAAATATTATTTAGCTATATTGCAGAATTCAATTTACTTACCTAACAGGCTCTAGACGGCTTTAATGTCCGTCTTGCTTGCAATAGCACGTAATGTAATAGCGCCTGTGTCAATGAATGCAGCAGCCGACCAATTTAGGTAAGAGGTTGCTTAGGTACCGTTTCAGGAGTTTAGTCAAAGTTCTAAAGATCATCGGTCTAAGTGGCACTGCCATTAGGTCGGATAGTTAAAAGCTGCTGAAGGACAAGACGGAAGCAAAAAGTCTATGTTTGACATCTTTTCTCTCACTATTTATGAACGTGAAAATTCTAAAATAAATTAAAGGTTAGTCGGAAAGGGGGTAATCCACAAGAGTGTTAAAGTACCTACATATAATAATTAATAACGACTACCTCGTTGTTCTAGTGGTCGCAAGTGCGACTGCTGAGCGTGAGGTCTTGGGTTCGATCCCCAAGTCGAGCAAAGTGTTATTGGGTTTTTCCGTGTGGAATTTCTCAGTAGCAGCTCGGAGTCTGGATTTGTGCCCGGTTGATGGCAATAGGCTCGCCTCCTATTACATGGGATTTAAAAATAACGGCGAAATGTGGGTGTTACTATAACCTAACCTCTACCCAACCCTTCGGGGAATACAAGGTTATGTTATGTTAATAATGAATAACTTTTGTTCTACAACTTTCCTCAAAAGTCAATAATTAAAGAAATATACCTGTTCAAAGATTTCATATATAAATCTATCTATCCTCTGCTATGATCAGCTGTGTTTACAATTTAGATCACATTTGGGGTCACGGATTAGAAGCTCCATTTTCTGAATTCGTAATTAAAGCAGGGATGAAGAATTTTGGAAGGAACTAAAAGAAAAAAAAATAATATTTGCTTTAAAACAGTCATCATTGATACTTTAAGTGACCCGTGGATTAGTATCTTTTAGACTAACCTTGTATATGTTGTTACTTCATTATTTTTCTAGTTAAAACATCGACAAGTTTTTACTTAAATCAATAAAAGCTGAAAAAAAAAATTGCACGCACTGTTTTTAACCTATTTACGTAAATACTCTCAAGCTAATTTAATGCGATTCAACGGTAATTTTTTCAAAAGATACGTTTTATTATGCTTTAGTGAACTGGTTTATAATATTTGTTGTATTAGGTACAAAACAAGATAAAAAAGGGAGCAGAAACTAAGATCGCTCGCTGCTGCGAATGATCGGATGTGTAATTTTTCATACGGATTTTCTTTTGGGCCGGTCTTGGCCTCAAAAGATGAAGTCAAACGTTCTTTGTTTATTTTTTGGGGTGCATTTAGTAGGTACCTACTTACGTCCATCGCACGCAGAGTAGTGAGCCCTGCTACCAACCTTGCAGGCTACCTTTTTGCCACGGCATGAGCAACACGATACCTTCTGCTAGCACGGTATGTTTAAGATTTTTGTTTTATCAACTTTTAATTTTTGTCAACCCCTGTAACGTGAGACCCAATGTTTAGGCTTAAGTATCGATGTCTTTGATAGTGGATACCTGCTTAGGCTGGTTCCACACTATAATTCACTAATATTGATACATTTTTAATAGAACAGTTTTATGTAACGATTAAAATTTACACTAAAATTTGAAGTCAGGTATCCGGTATTAGGTATCCGAAAAATTACATCGAATAAATTTATGTATCTACATTATTATGGTAATACAACAAGATAAGTTAAAAAGTTAAGAAACTTGACGAAAATAAGGAAGACAATACCTTTGATGTCAACGGATTGTGTTACCAAATTCATAAATATTTTCATGTTGCGTTGGACGAAAGTTACCAAAAGTATTCTTGACGATGTTCAAAATCAGACATGACAACAATTTGGTTTTCATGTTAAAATTATGTGGAACTCGGTTTATGTTCACTACATCACTTACACATGGAGAACAAACACATTGGTAGATTGGCATATACAGTGCATACAGAAAATCTAGATCAGTATATACCGATTTGGATTCACTCGTATCCAAGAAGCTTTTATCCCAACTCAGACGTATGTTAAGTGAGAGAAAAACCTACAGATTTTTGCAAGGGGAGAGTGTATTGAATATTATTGTCAGTTGCAAAAATATAAAAATATGTATTGAAAAAAATCTGAGCAAACTGCATGTTTCAACAACATTATTCATTACTTTCAAATTTTAAAATTGTGAAGGCGCTTGAATTTTTCCAAAAAAAGTCGATTAACAATCAATTAATCAACTTAGCCTATCGCAGTCCACTGCTGGACATAGGCCTTTCCCAAATATATAAACAACTACTCAAAATATCCACCCTATTTTTTTTCACTTTTGGTTTAGAATGATTACAACTCTTTTTCTTTTTCCAATTTTATAGTAGGTTCATAATCTGATCGGAAAGCTTGTATTTATGTGTAACTAGCATTTGCCCGCGGCTTCGCTCGCGTTAATTTATAGTTAAAAAAAACTCTTAACACACTACTAAAGTTTCTGTAATAATATAATTCAATCATGATTGGAAAGACACGTCGCGCCATCTATTAACTTTATTGTTGTTTTTCTCGGGAACAATACTTTGTTTTGGTATGAAAGGTACCTACCCTATGTCTGTTTCTATACACCTGACAACGTATGTGCAAAATTTCAGGATGATCGGTTTAGTGGTTTAGGCGTGAAAAGGTAACAAACAAACAAACTTACTTTCGCATGTATAATATTAAGTTAGGATTTATAATTTCTAGTTCTTGAAAATAACGGCCTCAGCGACCGTCAGCTGGTCTCATAAGTTATAAAATGATCATAAACTAAGTATATTTTATTTAAGTAGACATTTAATCTACATATTTTGCTTTCTGTTCGAGTTTGATTTAACATTTCATAAGAAGCTATAACTTATTTGAATATTTCTCTCACACACTATCCTTGCGTAAGATGATCTAGATAGCACATAAATTCACATAATACACATTCATGGGCCTACAGTTCATGAATACAAATATACCGGATCTCGGTTTTACATCCGGCCTGTGTGTGGTGCCAGCTTTATAATATTACTATTTTATTAGTGAAGTACACACATTCATCTAAGCAAGTTTTTGAGTCTGTAAATAAACTAGGAGTTTTCAAGTTGCGAGTAACTTTAATTCAATACAACCTTTAAATAGAGAGAGTAACCTAGATTTAGTCTTTTAAGTAAAGAGTTATCTTCTAGGCGAGCGTGCTTCCTCATCGAACACAGATGAGAGAGTGATCAAACAGAAAGGCCTGAGGCTTGATTCACCTAACTAGAGAAGTTCAGTTACAGTGTAGATGCAGTTAAGTTTCGATCAAAACAACGTTTTTCGTATTCTCTTAAGGCGAAAACGCACAGGCAGGTGTCTCGCTTGTCGCCTAGTGTTTAACAAAACGCATCTTCTCTCGTGTCAGACCGAGCTATACGAAAATAGCTCCTGCTGTGGTGTAAAGATTAGCCAGTCAGCAAGGTTGATAGCAGGGCTGACTGTCCAGGGTGCGCCGGACGTACTTAAGTATCGTCACTCGTGGAGGTTCTTTTCATGCACCCCAAAACGCATAAAGAAAAGAAACGCATGTATACGAGACCGGCCACACTACGCGCTTGGTGCCCTCGCTACCAAACTGCTGTAAGTGGAAGTCGTTAGACACTAGAGGCTAAGCTAGGTAGTGCGTTTTCGGCCTTAATAGGCGATCACAATCAGATTCGCTTGCGTGAACTTAACTGCAACGTCACTGCAACTTGATTGGAACATCATAAAATTACGTGAATAAAACCTACTAGTCCAACAGATTGCATGTTTCATGCGCGTCAAAACTTTTTTTTTCTTTTGGCCTGCTTTACTTGGACTTGGGGACCGTTTCTTTGTAACCGGGTAGTTATTGGCGAGACCTGAAAAGTCTCCAGCCAATGGTGGGGAAGTAAAATACTTAACCTAAACTAACTACTTGTCTCTCACTAACATCATGACTACCTGCAACAACAGCACTAAGGGCGACCCCTAGTGGGACTCGGACCTCGGCTTAGGGCGTTGCTAGCGGGGGCTTGGGGTGCTAGACAGCTTGATGAGGGCTGAATTATCAGGGTGATTACGTCGTAACGTTCTACCGCCGCGTTATACATATAGTTTTATGACAGTACATGATCATCACACAGAGCGCGTGGCGTATTAATGCAGCGACAGAACGCGCGTCGAATACGCGTTCTGTTTGGCGAGGCTGTTACATAGTTTTTTTTTAACCGACTTCGAAAAGGACAAGTTTATCAATTCGACGCCTTTCTCCGAGATCTGTGCAAAGATTTGAGTAATCCTTTTTTTATTTTTTGCGGAGTACTCTTGAGTTGGTTCCTTACGAATTTCATTAAGTTTGTTTTTATAGTTTTATTTATAGAATACATAAGTAATTTAAAAATGAATTACCTATATGTGTATACGACTTTCTAGTTGTAGTAGTGGTTCACGAATATTTACATTATGTTGATTATAATTTGTGGCACCATAAAGTATTAAATTAAAAACTTCAAAAGAAGTGAAAACCGACTTCCAAAAACACTGAAATGAGTAAAATAATTTACATACTATAAAACTAACAGTTTCAAAAGTCGGTGCCTCCAATTTATTCACCGTAAATTAGCGCACCGACTTCTGAAACTGTTTATTTATAATATTGTAATTATTTCACTCCTTTTGGTGCTTTCTGAAGTCGGTTTTTACTTTTTTTTATTAAAGCTAGAGCTAGAATAGAAGCTATCGATTGAAGTCTGTAACTGACAGAAGTAATATTTCATGGCTCACTGGTAGTACATTAATTATTATAGAAACTCGTTTAGTTCGTTTATCTATGATGAGGCATTCTTCTTCTACATGTGCCCTTTTTGTAATACCAAGCGGTTGAATACTTGCCTTCCACTCAAGAAGGTCTGTGTTCGATACCCAGCCACACGACTGATTTTTCGAATTCATGTTAAGATTAAAATTTGATTATCTTGGTATAACGTGAAGACAGTGAGTAAGTTTAATACTAATAATAATTTGACGACACGTTTGGTGCAGTGGCTAAGCGATTGGCTGCTGCGCTACGGGTCGTGGGTTCGATTCCCACACGGAACAAAAATTTGTATGGTCTACAGATGCTTGTTCCGGGTCTGGGCGTTTGTTTGTGATATTTGTGTCTGTAAACGCACCCACGATACAAGAGAAATCTTAGTGTGGGGCAACGTTTTCTTTAAAAAAAAAAAAAAAAACGGTGAAGCAAAACATCGCGAGGAAAGCTTCACACGTGAGGTTCTAAAAAGTTAATATTGGTTAGTCAGCCAACCCCATCAGCCCAGCAAGATGGACTAAAGCATAAAACCCGTGCCCAGTAGTAGAACAGTAATCGGCTGATTATGTATGTGTGCTATATGAGCATGTCAGCATCGCCATAACACGGTAGCAAATCAAAATGGTGAAACTGAATAATTAATACTACGTCGCCGGCGCCGTTCATAACTCGCCCGACATAATTTAGGAATCCCTTACGATCCTCTACGGTTTCAGATAAATGACCTATCCAGCTGACCCAACGAAGGTTACACATTTGTTATAAAACAAAGTCCAATCCAAAAAAAAATACAAAGTAAGCGGAAAGGGGGTACTAATCCGAAAGAGTATTGAAGTACCCATGATAATGAATAACTTTTGTTCAACAAATTTCTCCAAAAGTCAATAGCGTAAATGAAATAGCTGTTTAAAGATTTCATAAAAAATGCGCTTAAATCTATCTATCTTCAGCTATGAGCAGCTGCGTTTAAATTCTAGGTCATGTATGGGGTCACGGATTAGAATTTCGTTTTTCTGAATTCGAAATAAAGCTGAGATAAAGATTTTTTTGAAAACACAAATTTCTATGGACGTAAAAATGATCGAATTTTGAAATGTTAACACTTGTTTTAAAACACTTTCATGCGCTTTCATGTTCATCTTGCGTTTTCAACTTTCAATTCCTCTTGCGTCAAGCGCATGCAATATTGATTGCCTCTTAAGGAGTCTTAACTCGAAATAGTATTAGGACATGCGCTATTGCATGCGCTACGGCGCTTCAGGCATGCGTCAGTCGAAAGTGCAAGATGAAGATGAAAGCGCACTGGTGTAGACATACCATAAGCACCATAAGTGGCCTACGGATTTGAACCCCCTTTCCGACTAACCTGGTATATGATTCGAATTTCGAATGTATTTTCTTTTTCATACACGCTATTCGTATCTCGATACTTGTTGTACACAAAACATAGAAGGACAACAAGACGCCATATAATATATCTGTCTTTTTTAACCCTTATTATAATAAACTGTCGTTTCAGCCGGTATCATTCGTACACATTTCGAATAAATAAGTTAAACGAGACATTGCTGTGTATAATAAATTATTTGTAATATGCTCAATCCTATGTTACGGTTATGTTGTTTATCCCTGAAATGGTTGATAGAGATGTGTATTATGGGACTAAATACACTTATCAGGGGAGCTAATAACGCTGCGTTTGGTTAAACATATTTCGTTTCAAATTCATAATTGCAAGTAGGCTGCACATTCAATCGCTAGCGTAAACTATGCAATTGCCAAATAAAGCTTGAAGGCATTATTTGCTTGATTACGAATATGAAACGAAATTATGTTTCACTGAACGCGGAGTTATTAGCCCCCAGTATTCATAGAAAATGGGTATTTTGTGTGAACATAATTATTTTGTAGGCATGCTTTTGTGTTAGTTAACAGTTTTCCAATAAGTGTAAACATAGAAAATAATCGCCTGCTAACACATAACGTTTCCACCCTTTATAAATATATATGTAAAAACTACTATTAGTAACGGTACGGTACGCTGGCGTTTTTAACATCTTACAATAAGTACCTAGTATTGTGAGACATTTAAAATTTTTATCATAAGTAATACAGTAAAGTGCGAATCGTATAAGTTTTTGTGAATTATTACATATTACAATTAATTAAAATTTAAGTATTTTATATTATTTAATTAGATTCACGGGCTGGAGACCATTCAGGTCTCGCCAATAACTGCCCAGTTACGTAGAAAGGGTCCGCAACGACCATCGAAAGGAGCCAAATAGATTTTAAAAAAACTTGATTTGAGTGTATTAAATAGTTTTAGGCAGGTAGACGAAACGCGATCTCGAAGCAGTTATTAACTTATCGAGTACTGTAATTATAGACACAATAGATAAACAATGGCACTGACGAACCGGGTCGTCGATCGGGCCGCTAGCGGTTAATGTATTTAATTTGAAGATCATATTATTTAATGTCTCATAATCAATCATTAGTTAATCTAAGACGCCACTAACATACGGTAAAGGAAAACATTGTGAGAAAACCTGAACTTAATGGTCTGAAATCGCCAACACGCAATGAGCAAGCGTGGCGATCAATGCTCGTTCAGGCTCGTTCCTTCTTTGTATGAGAAGAGGCATTTGCCGTGCAGTGGGACGATTACAGGCTGATTTATTTATTATATTTATTCTTTAACCCTAGATCACTAAACATATTTTCGAGTTACACAGTCACTAAACAGTAGTCATTTTGACTAACAAAATGAAACGTCAATATTTTTCTTGAAATTACATTTATTAATTTAAAAAAAGGAGTCAACATAAGAGGACATGTATTAAGACTTCTTAAAAACTATTAGACACTTTAAAAATGTTAATCTTGGCAGTCTGAGCAGATAGGAATGGTATGTTCGCCACAAATGGCCTTCCTGCAGCAGTGGCATGGTACTTTGGTCATCCTGTGCTTCTGTTATGGGCAAAATGCGAAAATTTTTCTTTTGTTCGGCTGTGCTTGAGAAGTACTAGCCACGACATCTTCAATTTGCAGGAAGTCAATAAATAAACCAAAACTGTTCAAAGCTTCCCTTGACTCATTTTATAAGCGTGATCACTAAACATTAGTCCGTGAGACTAACAATTCGCCAAAACTCCGGAAGTAAAATATGTGCAGACGCAATGCATGTGCACGGGGCACTAAAACACTGAATTAGGAAGGTACTGAGCGCGGTGGGGCGGAGGAATGTCGGGAACTTACCTAAACAGCTAATGCGTCGGAGCCGTGTCGCCAGTGAGACTAATGTTTAATGATCTAGGGTTAAAGTACACAGATAAATAATGAACTAAAAGAAAATTAAGTAGGTAATCCGTACTAATATTATAAATGCGAAACTAACTCTGTCTGTTACGCTTTCACGCTTAAACCGTTGAATCGATTTTGACGAAACTTGGTACAGAGATAGTCTGGAACCTGAAGAAGGACATAGGCTACTTTTATCCCGAAATCTGCGCAATATCTATGCAATAAAAGATATCCACTCGGGCGAAGCTGCGGGTCACCTTTAGTTGTAATATAAGAAGGGTATAATATATGTATGTCTGTGTCAGCACATTACGATTTCTAGTATTACCAATTAGGAATTCATTTGTAATTACAGAATTATTACTGTACGGTTTTGTGCTCTGTAATAGAATATCTAATGAAACCCATGTCAACAGTATAGTAATGATCACTTTACATAACGGATCATCTTTATCATATGCTCAGAATATATTAAAGATATCACACGCTTCTGTAATATTAATTACAACGTATATATTAAATATGCATGGATGTCGTTTGTAGGGCTCGAAATATATTTAAACTATTTATTTGCCAAACATACACGAGACACATATCATGCTTTACTAAAATAATATTGTATGTAGTAAGGGATTTAGCTTAGTATTCGCTGTGTTAATTTATTCAGTCAGAATGTTTCTGTAGCCCTATTGAGATCTTTTATAATCTTCTTCTTCAACCCGTATCTACTCAATGTTGAGTGTAGGTCTCCTCCATTTCACGCCATTCTCTTCGGTCTTGGGCCCTCCGTATCTAGGTCTTCCCCGCTATCTTGACCAGGTCGTCTGGCCACCTTGCGCGTGCATAAAATATCTTCTAAAACGCAGCAGGTCAATGCGACTTGCATGGCCACTAACACAGGAAACAAATATAAAACAATGGACCACAGAGAGATACGAAAAAAAAGACTTTGTCTAAAGAAGAGTTGATAATTTTGCTTTCAGACTGATATTTATTTAAACGATTGTACAATTTTACATATTCCAACTCTGCATCACTTGTATCTACAATTTATCACACATTACAGGCGGTAATCAGACCCTTGATTTTATTATTATTTTATTAGGATCTCCAACAAAGAATACACCTTACATGCTATATTACTCGTATAAAGGTCAAGAAAAAAAATCCATGTGCTCCCTCAATTATAGGAGACAACATCATGCAACAAAAATACAAACAAACAGTATGAGATGCCTAAATGAGATAATTTTAAATGGAAATAGCACTCAAAGTTAAAATTGTATTATACTAGTATATTATTAAAGTTGATAATTTGAATCTAAATGAAACAAAAAAAAGGTTAAAAAGCAAAGAAACAGAGTAGAAAAAACTATACTTGCAGACAAATAAAAATAAAAATTGCTGATCACCGAAATCTATAGATTTCTGTGCTCCTAACCAACGAAACTCAAGGGGCCGATACCCAAAATACTGAATATTCTAGTATAGTGACGAGCAGCAGCGTCATCGGGGCTAGTTAGTTAACTTTGTCGTCATCCGATTGTTAAAAATGTTAACTAAGGGGATTAAATCACTTTTTGCAAGGCCTTTGGGCCTGTCCACAACTCCACGTCACAACGTCGTCAACGTGGAACGGTGCGGTATCGCGCCACGGTGCGTTGACATAACGTGCAAATTTACGTTACCGTATCGTAACACGTTCCGCCTCTAGCTGCAAACGCACACGTATATGCGCTCCGCCCGCGCTCTCCACGCCCGCGAGTTAGTCGCCGTTTATGTGCTCCGATGCTTTAAAACCATACCTTATTGTTTCTCTTATTTAAATTCAGGATGTACCTGGTCAACGATAAATCTAACATTATCCTGACGTGCATTTTACGATACGGTAACGTAAATTTGCACGTTATCTCAACGCACCGTGCCGCGTTACCGCACTGTTCCACGTGACATGGAGATGTCGACAAGCCCTTTGTCCAGAAGTAAACTGCAAACCATAGTGAAAAATTCTCTATTATACTTTTCTTGTGCTATACGACAATAACTCATTCTGTAGTTAAAAGATAAGCCAATCAGAAAGGTTGATAGCAAAGCAAACTGCCTAGGGTATCGTCACTCGTGGAGGCTCTTTTAACCCCAATTCTCTGTTAGAACGATTCATGAATAAATGAGAATGTTTCGAATGCGGTTTGTCGAGACAGTGGGAACAACTACATATTTCGCGTACCGAATGTAGCTAGCGGGCTAGCAAACCGGGCCCGCATGTGTGGTTCAATGCGTGCTACAGATATTTAACGAACCCCACAAATGTTGGATATCGGTAAATGTAAATGAGCGAGACTATAAGCGTAGTTTTGAATAGGGAATAGTCTAGTTGAAATTTACCTAAAGATATAGTGAAGAGCGAATCATAATTATGTGTCTATCGATATTTTTTAAAGATTTATACAGTCATAATTAAATGACATTAACAGCCTGATAAAGTGATACCAGATCGATTTGAGCGCCGCACAATGATTGTTGATAAATCACTGTCCCTGATGACGAGAACATCGTGAAAGCTGAGAAAGATAAACAAATAAAATATGTTTATTTAGCAATAGCTAGAGCCTTGATCAACACCTTGTGAGGTGGGATCGAGGGCTTGATACAAAAATCAGATCTCCTTGACACGTCACGCATAGTGAGGAGATTCTCTGGAGCCCTGACCGCCGGCAGCTTGGACCCTGTTCCGATGCTGGTCGGCTACTATTTTTTTAATATTTTCGAATATACATACAGGGTGTAAAAAGACCCATCACATAGCCGAAATCTACGCACTCTGTACATCAAACTAAATTACATTGACCAAAAATAATTGCTGGGAAACGACTTTTATTTCTTGGCATGAAAAAAAAACGCTTTTTTTGTATCGCGCAAATTATGTTTGTGGCGATGCTGCGCGTTTGCATGCGTGCAGCGGCCACACAGCCGAGCCAAAGCGGTCGTGTGCGTTTGATATCCATTGCGTTTTTGTAACTTCAAATGCGTAATTTGTTAGGAAAAATTGAAATTTTTGATAACGTTTGTAAGGAAGAAAGTTTAGTATTGTGACTTGGAAATCGTTTTTGGAAAAAACTAAAAAAAAAGTGTACTTAGACCTTCAATATCTCCAAAACCAATGATTTCCCAGGTTTGGTTTGTTCGAAAAAAAAATGATCCCAATGATGGGTAGAATACGTGGTTTTCGTTATCGTTAAGGGTCTTTTTACACCCGATATATTGTTATTTTTTATTATGATGTGTATTTTAAAATATAATTTATAATCTAAATGTACAAAAATAGATGAGAACTGATAATAATATGATTATGAATAGTAGGTACAAGAATAAGGAGCTTCATTACGATGTTCACAACGCTCGTGACTAATCTTACTTAATCTTATTTTAAAAGTAAAGCAAAATAAACTCATTTACGTTTTATTTACGAAAAACCTTTTCAGCCAGACTTTTAACTACATATTCACGGCCTCGTTCAATCTAGAAACAAAAAATAAGAAAAGTTCGCTTGATATTTTTTATAGCATTATTATTTTTTTGTTTAAGTAACTAAAAAATAAAAGACTTAAAAAGGTCAGACATGTGATTTTGTTTACACGAACAAATGTAGATAACCATCTATGTCATTAAAGGATATAGAAAATCTTTTATTTGTAGCATTTCAAAGTTGTTACTGTATCTAGTAAAAGATTTATTAACATAACATCACGTATGTATTTCACAAAAGCTTTTTTTTTTAAACTTTGCCCCACACTAAGATTTCTCATGTATCGTGGGTGCGTTTACAGACACAAATCTCACATACACAAACGCCCAGACCTGAAACAGCCATCTGTAGGCCATACAAATTTTTGTTCCGTGTGGGAATCGAACCCACGACCCGTAGCGCAGAAGCCAATCGCTTAGCCACTGCACCAAACGTGTCGTCAAGGTTGGGCAGAGGTGTACCCTAACTTCCTAACTTAATATTATAAATGCGAAAGTAAGTTTGTTTGTTACCTTTTCACGCCTAAACTACTGAATCGGTCATCCTGAAATGTTGCAAACACGTTGTCAGGTGTACAGAAACGGACACAGGGTACCTTTCATCCCGAAAAAAAGTACTGTTCCCAAGAAAAACAACAATAACGTTCATAGATGGCGCCACGTGTCTTTCGAATCACGATTGAATTATATTATTATAGAAACTTTAGTAGTGTGTTAAGAGTTTTAATGAGCTTAATTAACGCGAGCGAAGCCGAGGGCATAAGCTAGTAGTAATACATAATTATTTCGCCGTTATGTTTAAGTCAGGGCGAGTCCGTTGCCATCAAGTGGGTTCAAATTCAGACTCTGAGCTGCTACTGAGTTACCACATGGCTCTATAACACTTTGTCCGATCTGGGGATCGAACCGCTCTCGCTCAGCAGTCGCGCTTGTGACTACTCCTGTAAAAGGAGAACACCTGTGGTTACCTCTTTAGAGATTACCTGCAGGGGTACAGTCAGTATGTGTATGTCTGGGAATATCATGGTTATATTTGCATACTGTTTTAGTACTCGCGAGCAATGATAAGGTGGTTTCTAAGTAGCAAATTTCAGTAGATTAATAAAGGAGGACTGGCGTTCTAGCCTAGGAACCAAAAACAACATATGCAATAAACCCAGACTACATTTATAAAAATATAAGTATTATTATTCCGTTTATTCATCTATAGGTACATATAAAAGGAGAAGCTGACTGACTGACTGACTGATCTATCAACGTACAGCCTAAACCGCTGGGGTTAGAAAGTTGAAATTTTGACAGTAGATTCCTTTTGTAACGTAGGCATCCACTAAGAAGGGATTTTTCGAAATTCAACCCCTAAGGGAGTTAAATAGGGGATGAAAGTTTGTATGGAAAATCGTCACTTAACTAACGGGTTCAAAATTTCACGCAAGCAAAGCGGCGGGCGAAAGCTAGTCAAATATACATACGTAATTACATTTTTAAATATTTCTATAAAAACAAAAAAACATTTAAAAATATAAAAAATAGTAGCCCACCGGCATCGGGAAGTATTATTTATATTTATGTTTAACTCCAATTTTTTTGAGGTTTTTTTTGTTTATCTGACTTAGTAAGGAAGGTTCCAAAAAAAATAAAATCAGTTAAGTACGAGTGGTACTCGCACGCTAAGGGTCCTGTACGTATACAGTATATTAACTAAAGAAAGGCATGCCCGTTAACCAGGAATACTATAGCGTCCAGACATGCTAAAAAAAAATACCCAACCAAAAAAAATTTTTTCCCGTCCTCGTTTCTAATGAAATCAGACTAATATTAGTCATTACCAGAACTTAGCTCACGCTCTACCAGGTGTACCACTAATTAAACGCTAAATAAAAATATTTTTAAATTAACACAAAGTTTATTACAATACCAGAATAAAATATTAAACCGTACCTATTATTTGCTCGCTTAAGTACCGAAACGCTACGAAAATAAAATTACACGGTGAACGCTAAATGACCTGTGAAGCTGATCTCTTTTAGTGGATAGTGGCCGCGTAAAAGTAAATGTCATGTTTTTCAATCGTTTTAATGAAAGTCCTAGAATCGATTTAGCGTGGGTAAGCCCGCTATCGTAGTTTTATGTGGTAAATGGAAAAAAAACATACCTATATTTTTTGCACAGTTTTTTTCTCGGTTCGACAAAATTAAATATTGTTTGATCGTTGTTTATTTTGATTTATGTAATTTGATAAGAATTTGGTAGGCATGTTTTATTAAATGTATTGAAACTATTCCAGAATTTAAACATGGAGGATTGTAAAATGTTTCAAATTAAATTTTGAAACAAAATTTTATTTCTGTTCCGTGTGGTACCGGACGTAAAGAATAGCACTGCCCCATCTCTTCCCACGGGTGTCGTAAAAGGCGACTAAGCGATTCACTAGAGGATGGGCAACAGCGTTTTCTGAGTGCTTTAACAACCATACTGCGATCGCCAACCCGCCTACCAAGCGTGGCGATTATGGCACCAAACATGGCTAGGGGGAGGCCTATGTCCAGCAGTGGCCGTCTTGCGGCTGAATGATGATGATGATAATATTTTAATCAAACGTTAGTCTCTCAAAAGTTGAAAATAGGGCCCTTGGACACTTGGTATACTTACGACTGACTCAGCTGACTCAAATCCAGTGTGCAAATTCTCATAGTATTTGGAGGACCGGGATCTTTCGTACGTCATTATGCGTATTCGCACTACTAAACTTCGTACGATAACGCGTCCAAAATGCGATGGGATTAAAACTAACTCACACACACGTAACTAAATGTTTTTAAACTTTCGCGATTTGTACACATTATAAAAATAGTGAATCGGGTCTTCTCGCGTAACAAACTTTAAGAGGCACAAATTACCTTTCAACAAGAATTTCAATCGGGAAGATGGATACAAACTATCAACATCATGGAATCCGGTCATCAGCAAGTGTTATCGTCAACGGGACAGTTTAGGCGAGTGTAAAGACGTCGTTAGTGTGGTGTGTCGAAGTACCGACAATAATTTTATAAAAAATCAAGATCAAGTGAGGGTAGATGAAAATGCCCTTGCTTCACGAAGATGACAACTGCTCCGCCACTTCAGTCTACCCGTGACCACGGCCGGTGAAATTCGGCCGAAACGTCGGGATAAAAGGTAATTTGTGCCTCTTAAAGTTTGTTACGCGAGAAGACCCGATTCACTATTTTTATAACACACGTAACTCTCTACACTAATGTCCCGAGCTAAAGAACGGCAGCTCGGGACGTAGGATCATTCTGCTTTTAAATGCAGTCAGTTATTTGATGCTCAAGATTATTTGTATCATGTGATGGCCCTCTTAGTCAAAAGGTCTGTCAAAATTAAAGTTGATGAATCATTAACTATGTTATAGGTAGACACGCTATACGTAGAGGAGCTCGTGGCTAAATAATTACAGCCGCATAGACCGATCTTCCGGGTTAAGCCACGCTTGCCGAGGTTGGTCTGTGGATGGGTGACCATTTACCATAGCGAGTTTCCTCCGTGCCTCGGAAAGCACGTAAAGCCGTTGGTCCCGGCTGTCATTTGTAGATCTTTGACAGTCGTTACTGTTGGTCAGAAGCCAGAAAGTCTGACAACCAGTCTTACCAAGAGTATCGTATTACCCAGTTACTGGGTTGTGGAGGTCTGATAGGCAGTCGCTCCATGTAAAATACTGATATTCAGCTGCATCCGGTTCGACTGGAAGCCGACCCTAACATAGTTGGGAAAAGGCTAGGCAGATGATGAGGTAGACACGCTATGAAAAGATGCTTACAGTTACCTAACTGAAGTTTTATGCAGGTAACATCACGATCGGAAGTCCTTTAATAAAAATCTTTCCCTCGTCGTCGGTTAAAGCTACGTTCAACATTCAGGGTTCCGTAGTGATCACAAAACTTTTTTATAAGATGATGTTCCGTTCTAAGAAAATAATCTAACTTCGAACGAACTTGCCTACCTAAAAAAAAACTTTTCAAATTTGATGAACGCCTATAAATTATTACCGGGCCACTTTATTTTTTCCTGTTACATAGATAGGTGGTCAAATTAGATTATTATTGATTGGTTGTTTGTACGTTGCAGGATGTGTGTTGAATATTTATTCGGCTTTCGTAGGCTTGATTAACAGTAGCAATTTCTGCAGTAGTAAAATTTTTTTTTTGTTGTGATTACCTATGTAAGTTAATAAATATGTTGCTAATCGACGCAATAAAGAAATAAATTGCACTTTTATAACCTAAGAAATTAAAATGACCGCGAGCGTAGAAAATATAATTAAAAATAATGCTTCGTTTAGTGTGGTTTTGTAGCAGACAGGCAAGGTTGCCTTTCTGGAGTCATTATTACGTATACATTTTTTATTCAGATAGTAATACAAAAGAGCGGTTGGTAAGAAAATTGTGAAACCGAGAATCCATTATTCAAATAATGCTTACCTATTCACATAAATATTGGAAAATCGGGCAATGTTCAATCTTCGAGGTAGGTACTTTATGACTCCTACTTTTAACCTGAGATACAAAAAACGGCAAAAATATAATATCTATAAATTATCTTCGTAAAAAATATAAAAGTTCGTAATCTATCTATCTATATACGAGTATATAAAAGGAGAAGCTGACTGACTGACTAACTGATCTATCAACGCACAGCCTAAACCGCTGGGGTTAGAAAGTTGAAATTTTGACAGTAGGTTCCTTTTGTAACGTAAGCATCCACTAAGAAGGGATTTTTCGAAATTCAACCCCTAAGGGTGTTAAATAGGGGATGAAAGTTTGTATGGAAAATCGTCACTTAACGGGTTCAAAATTTCACGCAAGCGAAGCTGCGGGCGAAAGCTAGTAAACCTATATTACAGTCGGCATTAACAGTATCTGAGTATCATTGTATATTGTAAAAGGTTTCAAACATGTTTTGTGGATGGTAATTTACAAATATTTTTTTAACAAATTTTCACACTGTACAGTATCGTAGAACTACTATAAAATCAGCAATAGTAATAAGCTTATTATGAGGATCTCGTTAGTCGGGTGGATCAAGGGCTTGATACAGAAATCGGCACTTCTTGACTCGGTACTCCTTGACACGACACGCATAGTGAGGAGGTTCCTTTCTCTGGAGCCTTGAAGCTCAGACCCTGGGAGCCTACTCCCTAAGTCCGTCAACGAAGTTAGTCGCCCGTCCAAAAGTAGCCCAAAACGTAGGAGTGGACGAAACAAGTGTCAAGTTCAACTTTTCGGACGCGCAAAAACACCCCGGTAGTAATAGGCACAAATGTCAAATCGTGTTGTCATTCATTCTTAGTTCGGGCCCCGAAACAATCGTATGTTCGTAGGTGATACGGAGTAGGAAACGCTCGAAACTAAGGCCGAAACCACGGACTTCGTGCTTAGGGAGTAGACCCCCTGTTCCCGATGACCTGCATTTTTTTATATTTTTAAATGTATATCGATTTTTTTTATGATATGTATTTAAAAATATATTTTACATGCATGTACGACGAATGAATGATCTATTAGCTTCTTTTACAAGGTGTTTTTTTTGATATCCCATAACTCTAGGGTATGATTGAGACCATATCAAAGAACCAACTGGCATATGAATTATTCTTCAATCATCTTTATTTTTTGTTTTCATTTTTCCTACAAAATAATTCGACATAGTCACGATTATTAATGTAAAACATCCTTACGTGAAATACTCATATGACAACGTCGCATTTTCTTAGCTTTAAATATGAATGATTGGTTTGAATAAAAATTAATTACTCTTATTTATCAATGAAACTTAGATACCTATAATTTAATTATGATTAATTATATCTTCGAAACTATGCATTTTTGGACCACCTATTCTAGGAGATTTTGTGTTCTTTTTACTTAAATAATATAACCTAAGAGTTATGGGATATCAAAAAAAACACGTTGTATAATTAAAATGAACCATAGTATTCATTGACCTATGTTTCTCACTTTATCGAGTAGTAACTTGCCAGTCTCGTAACAACCGAAACCTAAACTTGATCATGTTCTGGCACTATCGACTTGAATTGCCGCCACATACACATCGATTCGACAGCTATTATTCAGTTCGGTTATAGTTATGGCAGTGCATATTGCCTACACTGTTATGTCACATGACGTGTCAAAACAAGGCGATTTGCGATCACACGCTGTGTGTGTCGTGTCTCAACGACTCGGGAACCATTGTTCTATGTGTTGACTGATATGTTCGGCGTTATTATTGTTTCTAATGATGAATGGGCATGGTATTGACATTAGGATTTTATTGTTTGGTGATCAGAGGAAATGTTATGTAGTGTGACTTCTGTTGGGAGATAATAATTTAGGATCATAATGGCACATACACTCAGAGAGGAGTTCGTGGCTAAATAATTACAGCCGCATAGACCGATCTTCCGGGTTAAGCCACGCTTGCCGAGGTTGGTCTGTGGATGGGTGACCATTTACCATAGCGAGTTTCCTCCGTGCCTCGGAAAGCACGTAAAGCCGTTGGTCCCGGCTGTCATTTGTAGATCTTTGACAGTCGTTACTGTTGGACAGAAGCCAGAAAGTCTGACAACCAGTCTTACCAAGAGTATCGTATTACCCTGCAGTTACTGGGTTGTGGAGGTCTGATAGGCAGTCGCTCCATGTAAAATACTGATATTCAGCTGCATCCGGTTCGACTGGAAGCCGACCCCAACATAGTTGGGAAAAGGCTAGGCAGATGAATGGCACATACACGCATAACTGAACAAACGCATTTTTTTATTGTTTCTTAATGTATCTTAAAAATAATACAATTTCGGGACTATTTATTTATTATACTCTTTATTGTACATAATACTATTACATGAAATGCAGAAAAGCAGTGTATCGAATAATTTTGTGTCAATTTAGATGTTATGTAAAAGTAACAGTTGAGCGTTAAACCACTTTCATTGCTTACTGTACACTATGTTCATAAAAGAGTAGGTAGATAAATTAAAAACCGGCCAAGTGCGAGTCGGACTCGCGCACGAAGGGTTCCGTACCATTATCTATAAAAACGGCAAAAAAATCACGTTCTTCTTCTTCTTCTATCGTTTCGGCACGAACTATACGAGAATAGCTCATACCGTGGTGAAAAGATTAGCCAGTCAGCAAGGTTGGTAACGGGGCTGACTGCCCAGGGTGCGCCGGACATACTTAAGTATCGTCACTCGTGGAGGCTCTTTTCACGCACCCCCTCCATGCACCCACAAAAATCACGTTTGTTGTGTGGGAGCCCCCTTAAATATTTATTTTATTCTGTTTTTTTAGTATTTGTTGTTACAGCGGCAACAGAAATACATCATTTGTGAAAATTTCAACGGTCTAACTATCACGGTTCATGAGATACAGCCTGGTGATAGACGGACAGACGACCGAACAGCGGAGTCTTAGTAATAGGGTCCCGTTTTACCCTTTGGGTACGGAACCCTAAAAATGGATCACTTTTTTTTGCTTACATATATACATAAACTGACACCTTATTCCGTGGGGGTAAGCAGAAACTGCAGAACGCCACATGCTACGATGCTTACGCGGCGTCTTACGTAGGCGGTTCAAAGCGACGCGAATTGCGAAGCAATCCGATGCGGTGACACGCGAATTCAATGCGATGCGGTGCGAAGCGGCGGTTTTGTCCTACGAGCTCGCGAACCGCCCGCCACGCGCCGCCGTCATTCAGTAGCACTGTACGGCAAAGTATCCAGTTCGCGCGAAAATATCAAGCCAACTATAATAATAATAATGTTTATTTAAAGAAAACTTATACATAAATTACAAAGTATTTTACCAGGCTAATTTAGGTCAGATTAAATGGTGTAGTCATCTGTAGCCGAACTAGGCAGAGCCTGTATTTCGGCTATCAGCGCCAAACCCCTCGAGTATGATACATATATAATAGCCATTCACTCATTTCATTTGAATCTAGTACAAAATCAATCTAACAACTTACAAATTTACTTAGATATTATAGAATAAAAAATAGTACATAAAAAGAGAAAAGTCTGTTAGTGTTTGCATGCAGGCATGCAACTGATCGCGTTCGCTTCGCGCCGTGCCGCGCCGCACCGCACTCCACGTGCGTTTGGTCACGTAGGCCACTTCAATAGGTATCGACTGTTTGTTGTTTTCGCGTCGCGCCGCTCCGCTTCGCGTCGCTTCTAGATCGCTCACGTAGGATGCCGCGTTACATACTCCTTTCGTTTCGTCCACATTCATACATCTTGTCATACACGTGCGCCGGCTGAGGGTACTACGAAACTGAACTTTTTGAAGAATATCACCAATAACATCTATTTTTTTTGCTTGTTTTACAATTGTTCAGTTTCAGTACATTTTGTGTGAATATATTTTCATCAAAATAACACGACATACAAATAGCTTAGTTCTGTATGCTGACGATACATTTTTATTTCCTGCCCTTACAATTCCAGAAAATATACAACCACATCACGATTTATCTTTATTCGTAGATCAAGACGTCGAAAATACCGAATTTTCTTTCGATAATATAAACTAGGTACGCATCTTTGTCGCACGTGATGCTGGGAAAGGTAGAAAACTGTCAAAAGCGCAAAGGACACAGTACCTACAAGCGGTATATTTGAAAAGTTGGTCCCGCAGTTGGTGCCAAACTTGGCGGCAAAGTTGGTATAAAGAAAAAGTTTGGTACGTGTGGCTGGGAAATCGCTGTAGGGAAAGGAAAACTGTGTATTACTTAAATAATTACCTTCGTAATCTTGCAAAGTGAATAATGAGTTGCTTGTATATTTGTTTAAGTGGAGTTGTTAAATAAACACATTACTTAAATAAGTTGCTAGTTTCCAAGGGTATTCGGGCAAACTAGTAGTAAATGTTGGGTTAAAAGATTGTTGGCATGACAATGAATTGTTATAATAAATTATTTTATTATAACTGCGTCTTTCAGAACTACAGTGCTGTCGGGACTTTTTAAGATTCTTTTGTTTTTCATGCAAAAGAAAAAATATATGAAATTAACATAATATCATAACATCACGCCTGTATTCCTGAAGAGTTAGGCAGAGGTGTATAGTGCACTCTCATTTCGCAGTTATGTTTAAGTCCCATGTAATAGGGGGCGAGTCTATTCGCATCAATCGGGCACAATTTCAGACTCCGGGCTGCTACTTAGAAATTCCACACGGAAAAACCCATTAACATTGCCCAATCTGGGGATCGAACCCCAGGCTCAGCAAACGCGCCTGCAACCTAACCGTGTGATCTACTGGTGACACTGATTGACCCTGCATAGGTTTTTAATATCATCAACAAAAAAAAGTTTTCAAAAAATGAACCAGGGTATTCTGTATCCGAGTAATTTTACCGTCCCGTCGTGCCCGTCAGCTGTGTCACCGTGCGTGCCTTCATTTATTTATGCAAGGCATCGAAATTTTCCATAACAGAAAACATTGGGAAAAAAAAAGTTTTTTTTATTTTTAATCAATCTAAATCCCATGCGGGGTTTAATCTATACCATCAATACGTCATGTAGTTTGAAGGAATTACACGAATTCGTTAACACCCTGTATATGCGAAAGTAAGTCTGTTTGTTTGTTACCTTTTCACGCCTAAACCACTGAACAGATCATCCTGAAATTTTGCATTACGTTGTCAGGTGTACAGAAACGAACCATAGGGATTTCATCCCGAAAAAAGTACTGTTCCTGAGGAAAACAACAATAACGTTCATAGATGGCGCCACGTGTCTTTCGAATCACGATTGAATTATATTATTATAGAAACTTTTGTAGTGTTTTAAGAGTTTTTTTGAGCTTAACTAACGCGAGCTAAGCCGCGGGCAAAGGCTAGTTACTCAATAAAATTTAAACACTAACGTAGGTAATCTACGGAACCGTATCCTAAAAAATCTCGATCAATTCTCGTTTAGATAAGGAATACCTCTACTTATCGTTTAGTCCCTAAGTACCATTTAGCTTGAGTGGCGGTCATTTAGCGCCATCACATGACGTCACAAAGGGGCGGACATCTGTCTCGACTCCATTGTCCCTTTGATTGAGTGTTTATAAGCACTTGAGACTGTAATGGGATGCATAGGTGAACAATGATATGTATGTTTGGAATTTGTAATGCTCTAGAATACGGCTGTTCAGGCCGGAAACGTTGACGGGTCAATACTGTTGTGGCGGCATCTATCACACCACATGCGAACTATTCGATCCTACATCGCGATATCATGATTTAACACGCAGATAGTATATATCCAACTGCCCAAAATTAACCGTTGGGCAGTAGCCCGCCAGGCACAAGACTCCGCCTGGTTTGAGGATCCTCCCTTTGGTTGGAGGAACACCACACCTAGTCCCTCCACACTGTAAAATTACTATATGGATTTACGGGCCGAAGACACTAAAATATTATCAGTCTTCAATTAAAGGAAAAACAAAAAAACAGGTACTATTTAAACTAAAAATACTTAGGGGGTATTTCAGCAACTTGTCAACAATGTAGTTCGTAACTCCAGATAAGCTTAATAGTCCGGTCAAGTTAGCTCAAAAAATAGGGGTAGGTTAACAGAAATTCGCATAGAGCTGAAAATTGGTACGAATGTTCGGAACACCATTATAAATCAAATGTAAAAAGTCCCCAGCGATCCCACACTTGCAAAAAAAAATATTCAAGGTCAAAGTTCGCAAATATGGGTTTTTTGCGTTTTTTAGCCAAACGGTAAGTTTTATGATAAAAATAGGTCAGACAAAAATTGTAGATTATGTAATTCTCTATAAGAATTGTCTACAATTTTTCTCTTAAACGTCACCGTTTCTGAGATATAATGGTTGAAAAAGTTGTATTCTTTATAATATGCGATTCCACGCCACCTGGAAGGTAGTGTAGTTGGCGCGTTTTTTTAACGTGGTTTCTCCAATAGGCCTATCCCACAATCTATTGTGATCCTGTTTAATTCAATACTAATTCAAAATATATAAAAACTGGTACTATTGGAAATTATGAAAGCCGTATGAATTCTAAAAAATTAGGTCAAATTATCCGTCTCATTCATAATCATCTGATAATTCTGCTTCCTCTTCTTCTTGTTCGTCTTCTTGTACTTCTTCTTCTGCTTGTTCTTCTTCTTCCTGCTGGGTGTAAGTAAATTGGTCTAACAGCGATGTATCAGATGTCTTCTCACTGATATTGCACGAATCCTCTTCTGATGGTGATTCAACATTGGAGCACGACTGACCTTGACAATTGGTACATGTTAATCGCCATCAGAAGAGGATTCGTACGATATCAGTGATAAAGAATACAACTTTTTCAACCATTATATCTCAGAAACGGTGACGTTTAGGAGAAAAATTGTAGACAATTCTTATAGAGGATTGCATAATCTACAATTTTTGTCTGACCTATTTTTATCATAAAACTTACCGTTTGGCTAAAAAACGCAAAAAACCCATATTTGCGAACTTTGACCTTGAATATTTTTTTTTGCAAGTGTGGGATCGCTGGGGACTTTTTACATTTGATTTATAATGGTGTTCCGAACATTCGTACCAATTTTCAGCTCTATGCGAATTATTGCACTTTGAAATGTCTAATTTGACCGGACTATAATGTGACCTAAAAATATGACTTCATGTGTTTAGTAATTTTGTCATTATCACTATTGATATGTGGTGAAAAGCAAAAGTGAGCTATTGAAAAGTTTAGAGACCGAATTAGCTTAATGACCAGTTAATGATAGGTTGGTAAAAACCCCCTCAAGAAGATTGCTGGCTGGAGGGCCGCATGTGGCCCGCGAAGTCGTATTTTAAAGCCGGTCTGCCAAAACCGTTTCAGCAGCCCCGTTCTGAAATATGACTTGGCCATTATAGTGCTCGAAAAATAATAGCAACTAGCTCTTCACGTAAGTGACTTAAAGATCACCTCTGTGACCACTAGGAACGGTCTCGAGAATATGGCAGCAGTGTTTTTGAGTGCGGTAGTAACCACATTATTGCAGTCACCATTACTTTTGCCAAGAATGATGATAATGCCAACCACGGACACTTATTGTAGCGGTAGTAGCGGTGTAGTGTTCATGACACTGTGATCATTTAGCATCATAACAGAATGCGATCAAATCAAATCAAATGGTTTATTTGTGAAACATAGGTATACAACAGGTCATACATAATATAAAAATAGGACGCTATGTTTTGTCTTAAGACATACAAATATCATTACATGCAGAATAAATATGCTAAAGAAAAATTACATTAATAAAGGGAAACAATACAGAGATCATAAAAAAATATATATTAAAGATTACAGATATCAAAAATTTTAAGAGCAACATTAATAATTATAATTCTTTATCGTTTAAAAACTCGTCTATTGTGTAATAGCATTTGTCATGAAGAATTTTCTCCAGTGCTATTTTGAATTTTAACAATGGCATTATTTTTATGGAATTAGGAATTTTATTATATATTCTAGGAGCAATTCCAAAAAAGCTTTTGTACATCAAGGCAGTCTTACATTTTATGTTACATAATTGATTTTTGTACTGCGCACGCAATTGAGTTTTCTTGACTGCTGATAGTTTAATAAATAAATGCGGGTTTTTTCTTACAAAAAGTGCAGTTTCTAATATGTGTAATGCTGGAAATATTAACAGTTTTAATGATTTAAAGTAAGGCATACAACTGTCTGTGGTTTGTAGACCGCACATAGACCTAATGCAACGCTTTTGCATCCTGAATACGGTCATTATTTTCATAGTAGGTACTTTGTTTTAGACGTTACAGATCATTTGAATTGACTCTAGTTTAACATGAATTAAATGCATGTTAAATAATTCGTCACCCTCCACGCTAACTGTCGTATCTAGCATTTGATAATTTTTCAGTAGTTACGTTAGCTGTGATGAATTAATAACTTTTTATATTGCTCTTGGCTTACTCTTGGCTTGGTTAGTAGTTGCCCTAAAGCCCTAAGGTTTCTATTTATTTATTTCTATTCATTTGAAGCAGATACGGTACTCTGTGAGAATGTCTCCGAAAAATTATCAATAATTGCTAGTTACGACAGTTAGCGTGGAGAGTGACGATATAACTAGGCTTTGATTGTGATTGTAAGCGGTTAGAGCTCGTGGCAATGACAGAATTAAATCCATTGACTAGATTGTTTTGATCTTGTTATTGTCATTAGTGAGCATACTTAATCCTTTAGAGGAGTCGGTCGTTGGCCGTAGGAAGGTTTCATTTTAATAAAAAAGTCATATGAAAAATAAATGTCGAGGTTCTTTGATTTTGCTTGGTGTCTAAAAAAAGCCCTGCAATGCAAATTTATTTATTTTTTCCTCACAAAGGCTTAAATTTATAAAATACTACTTACATATTTATGAGTAACTTAAAGGGTGAAACATCCACTTTTAGAATCTAGTATTTTGTGAAGAGCTAGTGCCTGGTGTAAGTACCTGTATTACATATCACCAGCTGATCCTCACACCACTTATCCTAAGTACTTACATAATCTAAGGTTTTTGTTTCACAATTTTTTGTTGTATTATTAGTTTATATAAATTATGGTACCTACCAACCCAAACATGTCGCGTGTGTCGTCAGGGCGATAGAATCAAGTTTACAAAATACTCTATACTAAATAACATTTAGTCCTCAACGCTACGATCATAAAGTTTTGGCACTAGTTTTGCCAAGTACCTACGACCTTACACGTAGTAATTTAGATACAATATCACGTACAAATATTATTTTTACGAAATAAACTAAACAATCCGTTGACAGAGATACTCTCATTTTTACACGCCTCAGCATTATACGATGAAATAAGCCTTAAATCTCACAGTCTAGAAAAATAAGAAGACATTTACACCGAGATGTCAGAAAGGTCGAACGTTCTCATACAAGTCAAATTTTGTTAACAAATTTCTAGAATAATTTTCACACAAAATTGAATATACGCTCCTCCATTACTGTTGTACAAATATCAGTGAAGATGTGAGCTGACGGGGCCCCGTACCATGCATTATCACTCGTGTAAAAGCAAGTGACGTCGATTCACCGAGTACGGCCATTAGTCGCTTGTCTGCGTTCGCACTCTCCAACGCTTCCTTTGTGACGGTGAGAGACAAACGATGCGATTATGGCACGGAAATGGACACCAATTTAGAGTATCTACCGTTTGGGTTTGCGAAAAATATCATATCTATTCGATAGGTCAAGTGACTCTTGACTCCGAGTGAAATATTGCGAAGATTTGTTCTTAAAACTATTTTGAGGCAGTAAATAAAATTTACAGACACAGATTGCAATATGACCGGTTATACTAGGACATTTATGAAATTAAATATTGCTTCTTTTTGCTCTATGTTAGAGAAGAACAAACAGATCATAACACTGTCGTTAAGCATTACTTTGATATTCCATGCTTACAATAAGATACTAGTACCTATTCATATTACAGGCTAGCGCATAACTGAGTCAGTGTCGGTGCGGGAGGGTGACAGTTGTCACAAGTTGACGAATCAGTGAGCTCTCGCGTCGCGTCACCACACCCCTCCCGCACCGCGCAGCTACCTCAGGTACTGACTCAGTTATGCACTGGACCTGTAGTAACTGATCTATTCTGACCAACACCAACACAAGCATTCCCAAGGAGGGTTGATGTCAGGCAGGCGGCCGGTCATAAAATTTAGCCAAAACATTTGCAGCACGATAAGTGAAATAAGAAGTACGTTAAGTATGGAAGAAAAATAAATGCTGCGCCGACAGGAGGATGAAGATGCCTTGAAATATTAAAGTAATACTGGAGTCCCCCAGCTGAATTTCATAGAAAACTGTAAAACTAGAATAAACCTAACATGAATAATGAAAAAAACTTACATAATGTAATAATGATGTTTAAAGGACGCTGTAATTTATAATTTGTACCCGCGAGCCTAAAATTATCGACAGGTCACTGCAAACTTCAGATTGGTCCTAAGTGACGTCGAAACTTTCGTACCTCATTTGCACAGTCAGGATTTTTTATTACTAGGTGTTGAATAATGTAGGTATCTTTGGCCCTTTAGATTAGATGACGAGAAGAACCGGAAGAAATCAAGAAGTAATCACAAATTAATATAGGTACATAATATTACCTACCTGCTTGAATAGCACATTACAATGGTTGATCGTACTTATGTGTTATGTAGTAGAACCCATAATAATCGCCTACTCCATTTTAAAGGTCACTGTTCTCTACTTTTACATAAAATTAAGGTATTCGATAATTTGAATGTTATTGGCGAATTGTTGGAACTTGTTTCTCTCAGAGAAAATCTTTATATTGCATAGTTATTTTCATCTTGCATCAGTAACAAAATCTCATCTTTCCAAAATACCTAATAAACTAAAGACATTTCTGAATTATATAGGCATAGGAAATTCGCTTAGAATCCTTCGACAGATTTAGTAGGTACTTAATGAATAAAATGATCATATATCAGCAAATATATTGGCTGTTGTTGAGATATGCAAATACTGTTATTGATTTTCCATCAGGTGTGGGAACCTCGTTCGTCTCCGCATAGAATGCTCCTCTTGAATGCCTTTAACTTCTATACTTACTGAAATATATTAATGAAATAGCTGTGTCATGTAGAATTGTTTTCGTAGAATCTGGAATATTAATAAATGTTTAGTTCAGTAAGAGTGATGTATTGAGAAAAATTGTTCTCCAAGGAATTCTAGAATATATTCTACATTGAAATAAAACCTAACAGTGAATACGTGAAATCTTACTATAGTTTAAAGATAAATAAAGTATCTATTGAGATAGTAGAATCAAAACAAATCACAATAAAACAACACAACAAATCTTACAAACAAACAATTTAGCATTTATAACATTAACATGTGAATAGGCTTTGAGCACACGAAGATTATTCACTTAAGATCTTACGATGAACGCGATGCAACAAAAATATGCAAATACATGGAAATTAGCCATGGAAAACAACAGTGCTGCGAATGTCAGTGGTAAACAACATTTCCTTTGCCGAACTACAGCCGCATTCAAGATTGCAATCAACCCACCGAATGTTGATTGCATCTTTGGTTAAGATGAATATCTTATTGTATAAGTTATACAAACATGTTCCAAATGACTGCCTCGTTGGTTTAGTGGTCGCAAACGCTACTGCTGAGCGTGAGGTTCTGGTTTCGATCCTCAGGTGCGGCAGTGTTACTAGGTTTTTCCGTGTGGAATTTCTGAGTAGCAGCCCGTAGTCTCGATTTGTGCCCAGTTGATGACAATAGGCTCACTCCCTATTACATGAGACTTAAACATAAAGGCGAAATGAGGGTGTACTATACACCTCTGCCCATTCCTTCGGGGAATACAGGCATGATGTTATGTTATGTTCCAAATGGCACATCGAACGAAATACAATGCCTTGAATCCACGAAGACGCGCCCCGCTCCTTTTTGCTATAGGTACAACTGGCGAGGCATAAGCTGAGCCTTGCATTTATGTGAGTGCACATAGAATCGATTACCAAAAAGCAATATAAACCAGTTTAAACCAAGCAAAGGACGTCCTTTTCAGACACGTGTCTCATTCTTACACAAATGCAAAGCTCAGCTTATTCCTCGCGGACGATAGTTGCGTGGTGCGTATGCACACATCTCATAATATTATGTTAATATAAGAGATATATATATATAGATATACAGCGCATACTAAATGCGTTGTGTGCCTAACTTATATTAGTATGCGTATGCACACATCTACCTATTGTGTGGCGATTGACTAACACAAAAATAATTTATAATGCACACCTTTGCACTATAGCGATAGACAGAGTGAAGCGCGTCTTCGTGTATTGAACTATATGAAGTACGGTGATGGTTAAATATAAACACAGATGAGCTATACACTTTTTCAACAGACGCCTGCCATCAGAGTTTCAATTTCTACTTACAATATCCATGACCCAAAATATTGTATTAATTTTTCCCAATAAGTGAAGAGGAACACTGCTACAGAAGTTTTATCACAATGCTTATTGAGGTCAGCCAAAGTGCAGGTGTAGAGGCACTTAAAGCAGTCGAGATAGCGTGGCTAGGTTAACCAAGATCACTGATATCACAATTACGACTGTACTGACCTTGCACTTTTGTTTAACAGGTATGCTATAAGCTGAATAACAAACTGTTCTTAGACTGCATTTTCGTGCATTTTGTGGCTGGGAAGAGCATTTGTCCAAAAAGAATTTAAGTTTAATAAATAGCAGAATATCGACACAAGTGAAATAGGGGTTTGAAGTAAAAGAGATAAAACAAAATAAATTTAACTATGCTTAAATCGATAAGGTCACAAAGCACAGCAGGGCACATTAGGAACTTAATTTACACCGTAGATTTCCAATAGGTACCGAAAAATCAGAACCAAAGTTGTAACAGCAATATTTTCCAAATAAAATCGTAGAAGCTCTTACAAAAGACAATTGAAAAGTGACAGAACCACGCGTAACATTGAGAAAAGAAATCCAATCAATTCGCCAACTAAATTAATTGTTCCACACATGTTGATTCACTCGCAAAAAATACATCCAAATTCTTCGTTTAATAAAGTAAATGTTGGCGACATCTGTGTACTCGGTACAAAGCCTTAGAGTATTCACATAATTTATCTACCCCTGTCTTCATGGAATTGACATGTTCCTAGCAAGGACGCTTTTTCTTTTTTCGTTCCTGATAAAGTTACAGAAACATCAATCGTAAATGTACCAAAAGTTACTCTCTGTCAATTGTTTACGAATTGTGAATACAAATAATGGGACAAAGAGTCGGTATTAGATCGCGAAGTCTTGGCAATATTTCAGTAAGGGTAAAATAATGGGCGACATTTGGTACACGTGTACAAATAATAGTTTCGTATTGAGTTTTCTTGTAATTCTGTATTTCTCTAGTCTTATTTTATATGCAAACGCTAAAGAATTCAAATTCGAGTGAAGTCTTTTTCTTCTTAATTTTTTTATAGTTCTGTTATAATTAACAAGAATTTGTTTTATTTCAAATTAGAGGTCGCCAGCGGCTTCGCCCGCGTGGATATCGTTTATCGCGTATTCCGCGTTTTTGTCTATTATAATATGCATGTATTATACATATAAACCTTCCTCTTGAATCACTCTATCTATTAAAAACAAACCGCATCAAAATCCGTTGCGTAGTTTTAAAGATCTAGGGACAGACAGACAGCGGGAAGCGACTTTGTTTTATACTATGTAGTGATGACTACAATTTTAGTTGAAAAGGACGAATTAATCCGAAAGGGTGTTGAAGTGCCCGTAATAATGTTTTTTTTTGTTTTACAACTTTCCCCAAAAGTCACAGACATCAGTGATACTTTAAATTGCCCGCAGCTTGTTACAAAATATCTCGCAAATCACAAAAAAAATCGGTACTTTTCAAAAATATTTTTCAAATTCTTTGCCAATTAAACCAACCAATCGTATAAAACCCAAAATGATTACATAAATTCCCAATCTCCAAATATTCATGAGTATTACTACAATCATATTATATGGGTTCCCATTGAATTTCACGCATGAGTTGTAATCATAATACATTGTATTTGGATGTGGTTACTTTTCTACTCGTTTAGCGGAGAATTTGGTTTTATTGTGACATGATATTTCATATTCGATTACTTTACCGATGGTTTCTATAATGCGATCAACATCTTTCTTAACTTTTTCATATCTGCGATTTTATGGGACCAAATAATATTGCTAGAGGAAAAAACTCCTACTAACATTGTAAAGAGAAAAGTTTTGGATATTTTCATGTTTGTTTGTTAGGGACTTATTTATTTACGTAAAGACGACAGGGACCCGATTGACACAGAAGTTACAATTCGTTTTGTAATTTCATGCTACAAAAACCTTACGTTTACTATAGTTGATGCAAGTTCTATTATATCTGTCTCTATGTTATTCCCACCCAAGTTTAAGGAGCCTCTAGGAAAGGTGTCAGGTAAGCATTTTTTGCCTTTTGAACAACACCTTTCGATATTCAAATTTTTTATATTATTCGGCTTCTATAAGCGCAGGCATTAGTAATGTCCATTAGTTCAATAGCACCAAATACTATGAAAACATAGTTAATTTAAGGTAAGCAGAAGTCAGACGACTTTAAAGAGTATCAGATACTAGAATCCTCGTAATTAAAAGAACTGATCGAGCGTTTATGAATGAACAACGGAAAACGTACCTTTCGGAAGGAAACTAAGAACAAAGGAAGAAAAAAGAAAATCGCAACTAAATATGAAAAATATGAATTCATCAATTGACTCTAACATCTTTGGGTCAGGTCTCTTAGCCCATGAAGGCGAAAACGTGACAGACACATTTACACATAATCCCACTTTAGCCGTGATATTAATAATATTCTGTCGGAAAAGTAAAAATGGTCAAACAAATTGCCTTCACTTTTTCCTTGTACGGATTTGTCTGGAAGTCGTGTGTCTCCACATTTTGCGATTAGCAGGGAACGTATATATACGTGTCTATAAATATATATATATGCTTTTATATGTCTACGTATCGCACTTATGTTATCTTTATTCAGCTATTCTCTTCGGAGAAGCGATCATAAAAACACAAAGGACATTACCCAAGCCGTGATTTAAAGACCATACCGAACTTGGTGCGTTTCCTGATCGGATGTTTATTTGTTTTTCGCTTAGAATATGCCGTGGAAAGTTTCGTCAACTGTCAGGGTAATCAAAGGAGGATGGGCGTTTTGGTACTCATGTCCAATCAAAATGAATTTACCATCGTTGGATAGCTCTTTTCAAGAGTACAAAAAATTACTATGGCAATAAAGCCGCATCAATTGTCCGTTTTGAAATAAAGTCTTCAGAAGGTACTGGATATTTAGTTCGAAATAAAATTTAAAAAAATCATATCTCAGGTTTAGCGTGACCAATTTTGATGATATTTGCACAGATTTTGAGCTAAATAAAATGCAGTTAACGGATGAAAATCACAACAAAATCAGTTTAGTATTTTTTCAGTTAGGGGTGATCTATTTATTAAATAACTCGGACACGTTTTTTATGCCTAAAAATCTTACAAGTCGTTTCCAAGCAATTATTTTTGGTCAATGCAATTTAGTTTGATGTACAGAGTGCGTAGATTTCGGCTATGTAATGGGTCTTTTTACACCCTGTATACTTACATACAATAAATGATATAACTTACTTCGAACTTGTTTAACTTACCTAGATAATGAAAAATATTAATAATTATTATAAAAATACCATGCCAAAATGGAGAAAAATGACAATAAAAGTATGTGTACTTAATAGGATGTAACAAAAATTAATAAACTTTCAAGCAAGATTACTTCGATCGGACAGCGAATCGGGACAAGCGCCATGGTTATTCATAATCTACACAAAAGTACCTTTCCAACGGTGTATCATTCATTCCGATTGGTGCCAGTACCAGACTCCATACATTTGTGCCCATCATCCTTTAATTTGCTTCCTTCAAACGTGCGTAGCTGGGAGACTGCGAAGTATGTGTTTTTTGTAAGAAGAGTCCTGTGAAAAAACTTGTACGGGTTATTATACACTTGGGAGCAAAGAAATCGAGCCATTTTTTTCACGTGTCCTGGTTATTAGTTTTGGTTTTATGAATTTTATAATTCAAAATACAAAAAACTACCCTCATTGTAAAGGTTATCAAATAACCTTTTAGGCGATACATGTTTAGAATTGATCTGTTCCATAATACCAAAAATAATAACACTTATACCTACATGAAAAATAGAAGTGGCTCGATTTATTTGCTCCCAAGTATACCTAGATATAATACAAAAAGTTTCATCAATGACGTTAGGAAAGCAAAAACATAGTTTGGTTTCAATAATACAGGTTGCCCCAAAAACTAGTGTCAAGCGGAAGTCCTCAGGTAGAGCACCCTTAGATGTACCCGAATCACCCCATGTATGTTCCGTGATTTTTTGTAGTTTTCGAGTTATTCCATGTCATATGAGTTATTTCATGTTTTAACCAAACGTTGACTTTAATGACTTTTTGATCATAGTGTTATGAATAGTTGAGACAAATGCTTGTTTTTCTTTTAAACTACATTCTCTGTTCGTCTACTTTAGAAAAACAAAAACGATCAAAAATGTCATAACTCGTGAAATCATAACTCGAAAACTACAAAAAATCGCGGAACATACATGGGGGTGATTCGGGTACCTCTAAGGGTGCTATATCTCTGGACTTATGCTTGACACTATCTTTTGGGACGCCTTGTATGGTGTAACGTATCTATCCCATCGCTTTTTACTACAGCCACTAAAGCAAAATCAATCATCTTTTCCCTTGCTACAACTTTACTAGAATTACATTCTATAGGCATTTATGATTTATTACGGTTTACTCACGTGCATTTTTTGGGATTGCCCGACTAGTTTCGGACCCAAACGGAGGCCTTAATCATGAGCCGATCACGCGGCGAGGTCGCGTGTCGAACTAGCGCTGCACCGTGCCGCGTAGCGTTGCGCCCAGGGACGCGCTCTGTGTCCGAAATCAGCCGTCATCCGAATTTCAATAGAGACGGTGGTAGGACACTGCCATCTGCCTGGAAACCAGCTCTGAAGTCTACGTCATATAAAAGTGAGTTAAGCCTGGAGTGCGACACAGTAAGCGCGGTATGCACCGGCACTCAGTATCTCAATGGCACGGACACGACAAGTGACGAAGACGCACGAGCAATACCGATACAGAGCGCGCCCCTCTCGTCGCGGGCGCAACGCTACGCGGCGCGGATCAGCTCATAATTAAGGGCTCCGTTTCGGTCCGAAACTAGTCGGAGAATCCCGAAAAATGCACGTGAGTAAACCGTAATTAATCATAAGTATGAATGTGTCTCACGAAAGTTATAACAATAAAACATTTTATAAGAATAAGTACCAACAATAAAAATGTCTTACTTACCTCGTTACTTTAAGTGGCTTCAAGAAACGAACACAAAATACCTCTGGGACTAAGCTGAATAAGATAAAGCTGTGAGTGAAATTGCGAAGATTACTATTACACTGGCTATAAGATCTTAGTGTGGGGCAATGTTTTAAAAAAAAAAAAAAAAAAAAGAAGATAAAAGGATACCGAACAAGAATCATTTAAAACTATTTTCAAAATTTAATAGTCAAACAACGCATACATTTCTGAAAACAAAAGCGCACATAAAATAAAAACCATATAACTAAGCTCAGTTTCAATATAAAGCAATAATTTCGGTCTCCGCATAACAATTTCTTAGAATAAAACCTATTCTGAACAACTGATCGTAAAACTGTGAGCTTTCCCCTCACCGAAGTGTACGAGACCGTGTCAAATGTTGTTTTCGTCTCAGCAACTTGCAATTTGAGTGTGAACCAGAAACGTTTCTCGCGTTCTCACTAATTCGCGTATCGAGGCTTTGAAAAATAATCTGACCGACTAACTTTGCCGTTTACTTCTAAAGTTCGCCCTTTATTACCATGTAATGTCAGATAACCGGACAGGGGAAGGAGTTAGAGCAGTGTAGTGTAGGAAAACTGCCCATTACGATGATTGTTGTGGTCGTTAGTTCGTACAATCGGGTTTGTGATTTGATTGTGATCTGTAAATTTATTGGCCGAGAAACGATCTCGGGTTAAGGAAATGCTAATGCTGTAGCTTGCGATTGCTTTATTCTGCGATTTAATTCAATGAAATAGCGATTATCTACGCTATTGTTATACCTTAAAATTAAAATATTATTTAAACTGCATATGGCATGTTTAAATATCTTTTTCACGTGTTCTATTTCTCCACGTTTGTGCTAGCATCAGTAATTACGAACACTGAAAAGCAGTTCATTTTAACATTTTCATTGAATATTAAAGTACAAAAAAAAAATGCCCAATAAAAGCAATTACAAATAACACACGAATACATATACAGTGCGCTATACTCATTCTTTTACTTGACATTTATAAATTGCTCAGAATAATAAACACCAGATACAACATTTCTCTTTTCATCTCAACATTTGCATAAAACAGTGCTCAATTACTTTTTCAATCCAGAACAATGACAATTAAAAACTTCTCAACTTTATTCAAATAAAGCAATTTTGATATCCCCCTTTTCACTACTAAATATCCACAAAAGATTTTTAATCAGCAAACGTGGTACAGTTGTCGTAATAAAGCCAGTGTCTACATGTTAAAGCACAAAGAAACGGGGAGAATAATTTTCGTATGTTCTAACCTAGAGTCGGTTTCGCTCACTCCAGTCTTGGCGGTCCAGCCAAGTTCATGTTGCAGCCAAATGGGACGACATATCCCTGACCTGTTTTGTGCGTTTATTTTTAGGGACACTTAGTTGAATTTGTTGCTGTTATCTTCCGCTAGTGATGTGCCAATGGTTGTTATTTAGTGTTATGATATCGTGTAATAATGGATGTTTCGAATACTTTTTTAAGGGTTGTTTTTAATTTGTTTTTTCTGTAAGTCACTCCTCCGGTTTCTGATTTGAGAATTCGAGATAAGCAATACTTAAGGAATATTTGAATAGGGAGTTGTCAAAAAAAAATGCTTTAAAATCCGTAATTTTTTTGACAACTCAGTACTCAAATGTTATATGTAACATTTGAGTACTGAGTTGTCAAAAAAATTACGGATTTTAAAGCATTTTTTTTTGTACTGCTCATACTAGAGTTCTCAATTCAGAAACCGGAGGTAGGTATGT
The DNA here is from genome assembly GCA_905220435.1 of Amphipyra tragopoginis. Taxonomy (NCBI): domain Eukaryota; kingdom Metazoa; phylum Arthropoda; class Insecta; order Lepidoptera; family Noctuidae; genus Amphipyra; species Amphipyra tragopoginis. The sequence goes on along the minus strand of HG992005.1, from coordinate 11,125,407 downwards.
CTCCTTTTTACTGATGCAATCATTACTCGTACGTATGACGATGAACTCTTCATGAAAATATTTAATGAGTACCATGCTGGCAAAAAATATGATAATTAATTAATAAGTGTATTTTTAAAGAATGCAAATAATTTATTTATGTAGCGACAGATGGATTACGAGGAGATTTCGTTAGCTGTCGATTGTATTGAAAATTAATGTTTTCTTTGTCTCCTAAGGAAATTCCTATATAAATAGCCAAATGGTACAAAATCTATATTCCTCGTCTATTTTTATTTCATGGACTTTTTGTTGCTTAAGGCATAATAAAAATTATATGAAAAGGAAAATATGTAACGCAAGAACAATGATTTTTCCTTAAGTCATGATTTCTGGCCATTGTACTGTATACGACCAGTGAGCCTCGTTTTTATGGCTTACTTAATATAGGTCAAATAATATAATGTAGCTCGACGACCAGGATTCCATAGGCTTACAGAGGTCCGTTGGCTGTCATTCCTTTGAAATCGGGATTTTGTTATTATATTAAATGAAGGAACACTTAACTTGATATGTTAAAATGCACTTGTATGAACAGGAAAAAAGACAACTTATTGAAGTCAATACTCTATTCGCCCCTACCAAAAGTGATATATTGAAAAACAGAGAAAACGTTAAGATTTATTTCGTGAATTTTTGTCTGTTCGAAGGTGGCAATTGACGCGATACACATTTTTTTCAGAAATATCCGAATTTTATAATTCGTTTTACTGTGTTGTAGCAAATAGCTTGTTTTAACTAAAATTAAGAATTTTATGGTTAATTCTCGTAGCGAAACAGCCAAATTTGATGCAGTCTTAGTCATCGGAAAAGGATTACAATTTAAAAAATTACATAAGGAGATAAAAAATAGTTAAAAATGCAAATTGTGACTTTTAATCAGACACTCATCGGTTGTCGATATAATTTCTTTAATACCATTACATCCTAATAATGTCGATAGTTTGACTATAAAGTCTGAGACGGGGAAGTGTTTACCGTAGATTTTATTCTATCAGTTTTTATGAGCCTGTAGGGCAAAGGTCTTTTTTATTATAATAAGATTTGCTTTCACTTTTGTCACTTTATGATAGGGTTAAGAGAGAGAAAGAAGTTGCTTGTGTCGGGAGTTAAGGCTGAGTGGGATTTAAACTGGTTTCAGCGGTAAGTAGTAGGGTTTTCGCGTTCCCGGCCTATTTGAATTCCCGGGAATCGGGAATTTTTTCTTTTAATTCCCGGGAATTCCCGGGTACCCGGGAATTTTCATGTTTTTTGTATAAATATAGTTTTTCTCGTATATTTCAACATTAAACTTGTGTAAGTACTTTAAACATGATAAACTGATAAATTGTCTAACATACCAATCGACTTTTCTTATTAAAATGAAAAATCTTATACTTATTTAAAAAAAATAACTAGGAACAGTTACAGTCATTTATTGTGCAACGTCGCGAGTTTCTTTAATGAAAAAAAGTCTTCTCTTCATATAATATGGCAAAATATTACGGAATAACAATAGGGTGAATGACTATAAAGGGTGTTACCAAATTCGTGTACTTAATACCTTAAAACGACATGATCTACTACTCGTGTAAAATGACCAAGCATGGGATTTAGCTTGATTAAAATTAAAAATAAAGTTTTTTTTTCTAGCGGTAGCGATATGTGATCGAAACATAAACAGCTAATAAGGTACAAATAAAAAAAAATGCTAAATAAAAAATTTATTCGTTGGAACACTTCGACGCCACTCATCAATGAATGAAACCACGGTGACACAGCTGGCTAGCACGACTAGCACGAAATCGTTCTTTGCAGTCGGTTAACTCGGGGCGCAAAAAGGGCTCGAAAATAGAACTCTTTTTTTTGAAAAAGCTATTTTGTATTTAAATTTAAAAACCATTTAGGGTTATTCTGTGAGTAGATCACGCTGTTTGAAGGAATTACACGAATTCGTTTACACCCTGTATATTTCCATTATAAGTCTCGAAATTACACAAAAATAAGTATTGTGAATAGTTTCTACAAATGAAACTTTTACAAAAAAAAAATCAAGCGGTCAGAATTTGTTTACTAGACAGAGACAACACTACAGTGTGCTGACATCACGATATATTTACCCCATTCTAAGTTCACACCACGCTGTACAATGTCACAAACAAGAAAGAGAGACAGAAATTGCTCTAAAATCTTCGGAAGCGTGCAGACCCTTAATTTTTCATCATTATTTCTGCATTTGAAATAATTCCCGGGTACCCGGGATTCCCGCCAAATAATTCCCGGGTCCTAAAATCCCCAAATTCCCGGGAATTCCCGGTTCCGGGTACCCGGGGCGAAAACCCTAGTAAGTAGCATAAATACGGGGTGGATATGATAATACGACAATAAAATAATACCACGTGTTCTATGATGTGTTCTAGTACCGTACACAAAAAATCAGTTACTTCCAAGCATATTTTTTGTCGCATGGTTTTTCAATTTCACTCATTCATGTAGATGAAGGGACGTTGAAGTGGAAACTTATGTTAACTATATCTATCCTACACGTGTAAATAAAGATAATTTTGATTTCAACGGGTCATAGATTTACACCTCGCGTAGAGATCTTGATATTCGTAAAATTATTAAATCGTACGAAAATTCCTGTGACTAAACTATTGAATGTACATGATTGATTTGTGTCCGGTCTTAAAACCCATCATATCGGGTGTAAAAAGACCCTTAACGATAACGAAAACCACATATTCTACCCATCATTGGGATATTTTTTTTCTACCAGACCATACCTGGGAAACCATTGGTTTTGGAGATATTGAAGGTCAAAGTATACTTTTTTTTTTAGTTTTTTCCAAAAACGTATTCTAAGTGATAATACTAAACTTTCTTCCAAACAACCTTATCAAAATTTTCAATTTTTCCTCACAAATTACGCATTTGGAGTTACAAAAACGCAACGAATATCAAACGCACACGACCGCCTTGGCTCAGCTGCGTGGCCGCTGCACGCATGCAAACGCGCGGCATCGCCACGCCACAACCACACATTGCGCGCTACAAAAAAACGTTTTTTTTAAGCCAAAAAATTAAAATTAATTTTCCATCAATTATTTTTGGTCAATGTAGTTTAGTTTGATGTACAGAGTGCGTAGATTTCGGCTATGTGATGGGTCTTTTTACACCCTGTAGAATACGTGGTATCATTTATTGTCGTATTATCATATCCACCCCGTATATTAGTTTCAAAGTTGCAGAGTTCAGATTGTTTTTATGCAGAACTCGTTGCTGTTACCTAAGATTTCAAAATATTGATAAAGAGCCACGGAATACTATTTTTGTAACAATTTTGTTTTTACTACTAATGTATAGCAATATAGCGAAATTAGGTCCGATATTACAAAGGAATTCGAGAATGTGTCCGTTAGCGTTTTCTTGCCTATCTTTCAATAGGCATTTCATAATTATTAACAGCACAGGTTGCTAATATGTAGTTCATACTCTCTTTATATTTCCAATATCCGACATTGTCTGGAAAAATCTTTCAACCTGCAGTAAAATAATACAGTGAAGAATTATGTAATGAAAAATGAAATGGTATACAGGCTGTTAGGGTAAACACGTTATCCTTGAAACCAGTGGTTTGGTTTCATTTATAGAACGTCAAATCAATGAACTATAGCATTGTTTTTTAAATAGAATTTTCATTTTTCCTCAAAAGCATTTCACCCTATGCGCGGGGGCAACAAGCTACGGGAGGGGGCGCGGGGACCTCGCCGCGTGGCCCGACGCACGGCCCCGCACAGTTTGCTACCCCAGTCAGTCAGCTGTCTCGTTAGCGAGTGTGTGTTGTGTACGCCGCGTCGTAGCGCCGCCGCGCCGCTCATTTCTCGCGCGTTAATTTTTTTTTTTTACTCTGTCCTATATTTCTATATTAAATTCAACTACCTATGGTTTGAGTGATAACGGTGTTTACCCTTACATGCTGTATTGCAGGCTAATCAATATTACCAATTTGTGTGAGGTGATAATCATTTACAGCTATGAGGTTTATTAAATACTAGCTTTTGCCCGCAGCTTCGCTCGCGTTAATTTAGAATTTGACAATCAATTCGGGTAGTATTAAGTACAATAATATAATTCAATCATGATTCGAAAGACACGTGGCGCCATTTTTTATCGTTACTGTTGTTTTCCTCGGGAACAGTACTTTTTTTCGGGATGAAAGTGAAAGGTACCATATTATGTGCGTTTCTGTACACCTGACAATGTACGTATATGCAAAATTTTAGGATGATCGGTTCAGTGATTTAGGCGTGAAAAGGTAATAAACGAACAAACTTGCTTTCGCATTTATAATATTAGTTAGGATTAGTATGAAACACAGAACTTATAATAAGAGAATAGAAATGGTATCAATTGTTTTTCCTTCGGGAACCGATGTCGCCGCTTTTTTACCTCTAACTCATACATAGAAAAAACTAGAACCATAACTACGCAATTACGCACACAATTACTTGTACATTTACTACTTACAATTATGAACCTTAAGACTAAGAAAGAGCGTTGAATAAACACCTACCGCATATTATACTCACACATATATAATTATTTTACATTTACGCTAGTACTTGACGCAAGATAAAATGTTATCGATTGTTACAATTTGCAGATGCAGTCGCTAGAGGATTTCTAATATTAAAGGATTTATTTTATTTGGTGTGGATGGAAATTAGTCCATGAAGAAGGTTGATACATAATTATAATTAGTGACGATTTACATCATGGTCCAATAGTATTAGAATGTGACATGTTTGGCTGTGTCTATGGAATTGCGTGTGTTGAAGAATGATGTAAGATGTGTGTATGTGTATCTGTAGAATGTGTTAGATATCCTTTACGAAAATCAGTATTATAAGTTTCAATTGTACTGTGTATTATCTAGCACTGTGTGTTAATTTATTTTGTGTTCTTTGATGAAAGATATATTTAAAAAAAACTTTTTAATTTTATTTTTAATATTATTTACATTTTTTTTCAACCTATGTTGTCCCACTTCTGGGCAAAGGTCTCCCCCATAGCCTTCCACTCATCTCTATGCATTGCCTTCTCTGGCCAATCTCCCATAAACGACTCTAAATCATCACGCCAGCGTTTCCCAGGCCTCCCTCGGCGACGACGCCCGTCTTCCGGCACCCACTGGTTATATTAAAAATAAAGTTATAGAAGTCTTGATTAACAAATCACAAAATTATTTACAAAAATTGTCAAAATAACTAAAGTTGCTTACTAAAAATAATGCTCTAATATCTATTTGCAGTTTTGGGTTGCTTAAAAATACTTATTACCCTGTGAAGTGAAGGTATTTGTTTAAAAGTTGCCTTTTTGATATTTTTGGCGTTGAATTTTTTATAAGGTAATGTAGGCGGACATCTATACAACGCGTTACATAATTCCGCTTAAAAAAGAAAATGTTAATCAAGTAGTCTTTTATGGTTGTTGTCATTTACCTTTCGGGGTGCATGAAAAGAGCTTCCACGAGTGACGATACTTAAGTACGTCCGGCACACCCTGGGCAGTCAGCCTCGCTACCAACTTTGCTGCCTGGCTAATCTTTACACCACAGCATGAGCTATACGAAAATAGCTATATTTAAATAGAGAAGAAGATTTACCGCTCAGAAGAAATCAGGTAAGAATGTAAATAACTTTCTGGGTAGTCTACTCTTTATTTTTATGTTTTCAGGATAGCTTTTCAGTGATGATTTTATTTTATGATTCGTCAATTTTTTTTTGCGACTTGCTTTTCTTTTAAAATATTGCCAATAGACTCTTTACAAGGGACCTTTTAATCCCCTTTCGGCTTTAGGGGTATTTTTGTAACACGTTGTATACCATTCCATTACACATTTTGTTAATAGAATTACATGATTGTCCATGGGCACTTGGTCAAATTGGTGAAAATAAATTTCTTTAAAAATGTTGATACCTACGAAATGATACTAAGCTTTAGCTGACACATGATTTTTAAATTTTTCAAAATTTTTTCCTATTTGCGCATCATCATTCTACCGAATGACGTCCACTGCTGGACATAGGCGTCTCCCAAACAATGTTGGGGGGGGGGGGGGGGGGGGGGGGTTCATAATCGCCACGCTTGGCAGGCGGGTTGGCGATCGCAGTATGGTTGTGAAAGTATTCAGAGAACGCTGCTACCCATCCTCTACTGAATCCCTTAGTCGCCTTTTACGACACCCACGGGAAGAGATGGGGTAGTGCTATTCTTTACGCCCGTTACCACACGGATGTAAAGAATAGAATAGTTTGGGCATCGATTGTAGTATTTTTATATCCATTTAAATTTTTTGACTTGACTTGTTGACTTTAGATTTGGATTAAAATAAATTATGAAATGAAATGACACCAAAAACGGAATAAGAAAATAAAATAATATTATCACTGAAATTTTAACAAATCAAAATTTCTTGACTACTGTGGACATATCGATAACTGGGAAACACTGATATCACAGCACTAACTCACGTGTGCCAACAGCGGCCGTACTATGGCATAGTTGTGGGTGAGAAAATATCGTTTATTGTTTTAATCCATTGCGGTGTCTCAATCGTAGCTTACTTTGTGTTCCGAACTTAAACAAGCAATGTATATCGAATTACTTGGTAGTAACAACATTCGGTGCTGTTTTTAAATTTGTCCGCAAAATTGTTGTTTTTATTAATATTATGTTATTTTTTAAATTACGGTATTCACCAGTGGAATGTAATCCTTTTAGAAGCACAGTCACCCTTTCCTGAACAATTTCCACAGTTGGATACGCTACAATAACCCATTTTATTGAACAGTTGTCATGACGACGCGACGGTTCGTTTCAGACTGAGCCCGGTAAATCAAACATCTGGCTTTTCAACCAGATAGGCGCCTCGCGCTTTTAGCTGCAGTAACATTTCTATTCCTCTTATTATAAGTTCTGTGGTATGAAATGACCCGTGTACAAAATAATTATAATTGTGAAACAAAAGTTACAAAAATTATAATAATTAGGTACCTATACAAGGTTAGTTTTAGTATATACTAAACCTGAAACTAGTTTGCTCAGAATCACTAGGAGAATCGATTGACAAATTTTTACACCACTTTTTTTTGTTTTTTTTTTTTTCATATATTTCAATTTTGTTTCAGTAGGTTTCTACCCATAACAGTTGACGGGAAAAGACACCTTCAGGCTTGAAATGGTCCACTCGGTCAGTTTCCGTGTATTAGACAACCCCTGCATAGCACATCTCAGGCATTTCACACTTTTTTAGCGAACTTAACGCGACATAAACTAAGGTGTAACTTGGAGATTTACTAAAAAAAAAACACATATTCAGGCAGTTCTGATGAAAATCTTGTTGGGGTGTCTCGGTTTTCGTATAAAGTAAAAGTAACGTTGTATATTATTTTTGTGACTTTTGTGAGACACATTCATATTTAGAATTAGTTACTGTTTACTCGTGTGCATTTTTCCTTTTTTCTTCTTTTTTCAGAATTGCCCGAAACTAGTCGGGCAATTCTGAAAAATGCATGTGAGTAAACCGAGAGTAATTTATCATAAATATTATTATTGTCATCGATAAATCTATGATTCTTGATGATGATGATTTAGCAACCGTTTTAGCAACACAGATAGTGCTAAGGAGTCTTTAAATATTGTAGAGGTACTTTTATTAGTTTGCATTTTTCTTGGTAGTCACTGTCTACCTACAGACAGATTGCAAATGACAATAATTTATTATATCATAATTATTAGAAGGCAACTGTGAACCTTTTACAAAAAAATATACAATTCCAACCCCGGATTCTTTTAAAACAAAATTCCATGAAGGTTTTCCTACAGAAAAGTAGTAATCACGTAACTCAGAAAACAACACTCCAAATTGGAGAATAGAACCAATTTTAGATACAGAAAAATAAAGATAGAAAAAAATATGAATTACCCGAAGTAAAGGCGGTATCTACTAGAGTAGGGAAAATTGTTAAATGAATCGTGGCTTCGGTTGTAAGTCTCACAGTGGGTGGTATGACCGAAGCCAACTCGGTAGACTACCAGAATAAGGCTTCCGGAATGGCGGCCAATCGTCTTATAGAAGAAACCTTATAATTATATCAAGCGATTTATTTTTGGTAACATTTTTACTCTGAGGTAATAAATATGTTGGAGGATTCCGGCGACTGGGACCGCGGTCACAGTTGACGGATCCATTTAATTTTAATATTTTTCTTCCGGCGAATGGCCAATAAATCAATACCAAAACAGTACAGTCATACGAAAAAATGTTCAAAGTAAAAACACTATGATTCAAAAATATCACTTCTACATATAAATATCATTGACTTATCCTAGACATGAACTTATTCCTGCGCTAGTAATAGATTAAGGCGTTTTAGTAATAGATCGTTTTAGTAATAGATTAAGGCGAAATATTTTTAGCTCCGTTTTTTTATTTAGTTCCAATAATTTATCTTTACAATTTTTATTAAGTACATAACATTTCTTATATGTTTTATAATTATTTAAAACAATAACATTTTATATTTCTATGTTAAATAAAAACTTTGTAGAACATAAACTTCAAAAAATGTAGTTCAGTACATTTTCTTTCTACTTTTGGGTCGAATATTGTTGTTGATATAAAAGACACACACTAAGATTTCTCTTGTATCGTGGGTGCGTTTACAGACACAAATCTTGACATGCACAAACACCCAGACCCGGAACAACTATCTGTAGGCCATACAAATTTTTGTTCCGTGCGGAAATCGAACCCACGACCCGTAGCGCAAAAGCCAATGGCTCAGCCACTGCACCACTGCACTGTACTAAGAGGAAAGAGCTTAAAAAAGAGTTAACGAGTTCTTTAACGATTTCGTTTGTATTGTAGTAAGTATATCAATCTTGTTGTCAGTCTTAAATCGTTCGGGTTTTAAGACATCTATTGAACATAAACGGTTTCAAGAATATAAAGTATTTCAAATAGCGCAGTCGTTTGAGGTAACAAATAAAACAAGTTAACTCAATAAGATTTCAAAGAGAACCAGCTGACTGGATTTATTCGGGTGAAATTTTAGAAGCTATCATCGCAGGAAGTCGTGCGAGCGCGGTGGAGCATAAAAGACGGATTTTACGATTGCGACTGCGCAAATAACGCATTTCGTGAAAATATTATTCGGTTTCACGCCGAGACACGAAGTTATTAGGCGTAATACACACATACCCGTTATGAAATCGCAGGCACTCGCATGAAATCGGAACTAACTCTACACGCAGCGGTGACGCGCCAGCGACGCGTGATATCGCAAAACTTTTTGTATACAACAATTATTTTTATTGGCCAAATTCTGTTTTTATATTTCGTGAGAGCGGTTGGCTACGCTCCAGTACAGTAAAGGTACGGAAACATAGGGATCAAAAACCTTAAACGCTAATAACAGTAAAAGCTTTCTCATGTTTGTATTATAATATCTCCATTGGATGGACGGCGACAAAGATTTTACTTTATGTATTGTTGTTGAAATCTAATAACAAGAAACTGTTTGGCAATAGAGTATTGGTTGTACCGTCTTGCCAAGTTTGTATCGCAATCTGATAATGTATCGTTACGTCCACATATTGTGGGTGCAGCGAAAAAGTGTGCTTTGCCCTTTACAGTATCAAATGGTGATTCTATTTTACCGCCTTGGCAATGTGCCTGTGAAGATATGAAGACTAAATTTTGGTCTAATGACTTTTCTGGTGGTGTTAAGCTGAGTTTAACGAAACGCTTTCTTATTTAAGTTTATGCAAGTAATGTAAAATAAATCACTGCATATTAAAGTCACTTGTCTTGTGATGCTTGTTTATTATTTTATTACAACATAGCTGGAGCACAAACAGTGCTACAACCAATTACTTACGCATTTTGTTACATTGTCTTGTCAAATCTTGTGTTACTTTTTCAAAAGTTCTTGTTTGATTTAGGTCACCATAATTTAATCTTATGAGATATTATAATTTCAAAATAGCATGAAATGTATCACTTTTTTGCTTTTATATAAATTTTACTCACGGACTTTTTTTAAGGATTCGTAATCATCAAATGACTTCTTCCGCTCTGGGTGGAGCGGAAGGGAGTGTCCAGACTCTTATTGACTAAAACCCATCTGTGTTCCTCCTAATGCCCTTTGCGTTCCAGGGCCGCGGTAACTCTTTCGAATGAATACCGCAACCCTGGCAGACACTACAAAGAATACAAGCTAAATTTTCAGTATGAACTTATCTCGCATCGTATATGCCGTCATTACAATGAGAGGTCAGCTTATACTGGAAGTGTATATCTTGATAAGTAGCCATGTGTACATGTTCTTTGGAGTCCGTTATCGTTAACATCAGGTCAGTAGTGGCACTATGTCATAAAAAATATGGCGGGGTTAAAGTGTCACATTTTTTCACAGCAATCGCAATATCTTTAGGGGACGGTCCTGCGGAAAGAAAGACAGGCTTTGGTTTAGCTTTAGTTTATCGGAGATTAAGTTAAAGTTGCGTCTAAAAACCACCATGCAGATATAGTAACAGCACCGTAGATATATAAGCTAAAGCAGCACCTCAACTTACTATAACCGCCTGAATTGACACACTCACACAGATACGCACTGTATACTGAGTATAAAGGTACAAGTCCGAGACGGGCTGCAAACTGCAGACTGCAACCACAGACCGCAAGTCACATTGGTTTGTATGAACCAGTGTCGCTTGTCTGCTGCTGTCATCTGCGGTTGCAGTTTGCGGTCGCCGTTGGAATACTACCTTTAAGGTGTGCACCTTAAAGGTGTTATTCGGAAGGCGAGTTGTGGTCTGCGGATGCAGTCTGCAGTTTGCAGCCTTTCTCGGACTTGTACCTTCAAGCACTCTTTGTCGTGTATTCTATGACAGCCGTTACTGACTGTACTCCGATGGATAATCTTGTTGCAGTGCGTGTCTATGTGAGTGTGTCAATTCGGACGATTGTAGGTAGTTGAAGTACTGCTTTAGCTTATATACCTACATAATATATTCTGTGGTAACAGTAACCTAGTCTCCGTCCGTAGTGATTAGCACAAAACATTACCTATACTCTATACGTTATGTTTTGTGTTAATCACTTCCGTACTAAGTGTGACTTCCAGACCACTAATGTTTATTAGTACTGCAATCAATAATGATCTTTACGCTGACGCTAAGTGACGATAAGTGTGACGATAAGTGTGAGTTGCGCGAAAATGAACAACAACCGTTGGTTGTTTGATCAGGTGCATCGATGAAACTCATTAATAAAATTATCTTGTACCGTACGTAACTTTTGGCGAGGAAACATTGGCATGATTTTTCTATTGATATCGCTCCTCACAGTCAGTTAACTTGGGACGCTAAAATTACTCAGATACAGAATACCATGGTTAATTTTTTGAAAACTAATTTTTGTTGATTCTGAAAAAATCCTATGCAGGGTCAATCAGTGTAACCAGTAGATCACATGGTTTGAAGGAATTACACGAATTCGTTTACACCCTGTATAAGAGGCCTACGGTCAATAGTGGACTTTAATCTTTGCGGGCTATTGAAGATGATCTGTCTTTCCATTCCATCCTGTCCACCATTACGTATACCTGGTGCGTCTTCAAATTACAGGCAGAATAGTTATATTGTGCGGGCAAGCAGAAGTTTCAATAATCTGTGTAAGCAGCACGGTATTGATCCATTTGTAACCAGTGTGTCATCGGCAAGAAGGTGCTTAAGCCTTGATTTCTTTAAATAGGTAGTTTTTATTTTGTTTAGTTTTCTTTTACTTTGTATTAGTTTATAATTAGTTTAGTTTATTAATCTGTTATATCTTTTATTAAACACGTGCGTACTCAGTATGCTCATAGCAAATTAAAAAAATTATACTGTCTCTATAAGCGAAGACTTGTCATTGGCTCTCTGGTGACTAAAGTGTTATTCTAGGTTTATTTAGCTGTAAGTCTTCCATGTTTCTTAAATAAATAAATAAATTATATTGGGATTATTTACTTATACGGTTTGATTTAAGCGCAATATTTATGGCATATTAATGTGCAAATGAATCCATAGATTCAGTACAATTCCCAGTATTTTTTCCACATAAAATTAGATCGCCTGTGTTCGCCTGATTCTTAATATCATTATTATTTTGACAAATAGCATTCAGCAGAGTCGGCAAAAATTTATTAAAAAGAATAAAAAAACGTACAGATTCACGCTCCGTATCGCTTTATAGCTCCAGATTACAAAGCTTAGAGTCAAGTCTCATAAAAACCTTAAGATTTATAGGTCCCTAGCGGCAGAGCCAATAGCTTTTATTAGATTTAAGCGATGCTCACACGTAAAATATTATGACAAATTGACAGCACTGTAGAAAAATAGGACCTAATTTTATTTACAACTTGATTATATTAGGTAGCTTCTTTATAAATGTAAAGAAAAAAGAAAAGAAAGACATAGGTACAATTATGCCTTATACCAAAGATGCTTCTTTCTCCTTTTGTGGCAATGGAAACCTCATAGGTACCTGCTAATGTATCGACATCAGGGAATCGCTATACAATTCCACAGGTACGGAACCCAACAACAGAGGAAACAATGTCACTCCCAATAAACCCCCACCAAAGAAAACATCAGTTGCTCACCAATCTGCAGAATATGAATTCATCTGCACAGTGCATAAACATAATCAGTCCATTATTGTTACACTGCCGGCCTCCTTCTTTCTCTCTCTCTCTTCTCACGAGCCTCTTCTCAGAATAAGAAGGGTTTAGGCCTCCGTTCACCACGCTGGTGTGAGTTGGTGGACTACAAACACCATTGGCAACTTAATGGAGCTCTCTTAGGTGTGCTGGCTTCCTCACGATGTATTTCTTCATTGTGAAATTCATCTGATGTTAGGATATCCTTCTAACTAAGCAGGGACTCCAGACTCCTGATTTGCAGTTTATTTCGTCACTAAGTCCTACCTAATATAAACCTACGGACAATAACTACTTTCATATAGGAAGAGGTCTTGTCTCGTAATAATCGTAAGATCATTTGGTGGAATAGGTGCTTGTATATTAGATTGAAACTGTCTTGAAAAAGTGCCTTTCTATGGTTACAAAGAAGAGAGGGAGAGGAAGACCTCAAACCACCTGATTGACGAATATCTAAAGTGATATTCATATCTTCAGATATCTTCAGATGCTAAGCTTTAGTGAAGATGAGGCTTACGAGTACCAGCGTGATGGATGGCGCTGCATGATTAGGAAAGTCGACCTCGAGTAACGGGAAAAGGCGAAGACAAAGAAGTAGATACCAGATTATAACCATGAACAAAATGTAACAGATAACGAAAAAAACCGTTGCTGACTCAAATCGATATAGTATTACTTGCGTTACTTTAATCTAGATTTACAATCACTTTACAATCACCCCGTTCAAACTTGTTTAGATTAAAATATACACCGTGTACATCTTCAAATTAATTTAACCTGAAGCTCAAGCAAACCTAATTACACTAGCAACGCTTAAATACCACATATAGCAGAAAGCGTTGAGCTAAAGATGGCTTCGCTTCGGTGTCGTTGGATGTGACTGCGGGAATAATTATATATCGTAGGTAGATGAGCATTCTGGATGCAGGATGTTATGAGTAATAATTTCATCGCCCAGTAAGAAACTGGTTGATAGCTATTGCTATCCATATGCGGCATATCAGCACAAAAGCATGCTGTTTTCTAGCAGATGATACTTAGTAGCAAACAATTAGCACGTGTTAATAATAAATCTAGCATGCTTGTAAAAAAACTCGGAGTGCACGCTATTAAACGAGCGTTCTCTTTACTAGCAAATAAGCATGCTTTTTTGATAGCATGTGTATTCAAAGCCTTATTTCTTGTAGAGAGCCTTATGTCACCAGTCTGCCACCAGATATCTACAGGGTGAAATTGTAAACAGTCGACAAACCGAAATGGGAGATTGTAATCATCACTATGAACAACTTTTACAATGGAACCAAACTTGAAATCGCGAAAAAAAAACAGCTGTTCCCTACGTTTATGTTCGCATAACTCGTCAAAATGTAGGGAACAGCAAATTTTTTTTTTCGCGATTTCCTGTTTGTTCTCATAGTAAAAGTTGTTCATAGTGATGAGTATAATCTCCCATTTCGGTTTGTCGACTGTTTTCAATTCCACCCTGTATAGTTTATGCAATGAGGCTTTATATAATAGGTATAGTGTCTTATTTATATTAGTCCTAGCCGATTTTACAGACACTTGTAAATTACGGTAATTATTACTTATTTAGCAGTCTTCTTAAGTATTATTTAGGGCAGTGACATAGAAAGCAACATACCATCACGCTTGTATTTCCCGAAGGGTTCGGTAGAGGTGTATAGTTCACTCTGATTCACCGTTATGTTTAAGTTCCATGTAATTATATAGGCTATCCTATTGCCATCAACCGGGCACAGACCCAGACTCCGGGCTGCTACTGAAAAATTCCACACGGAAAACCCCAATAACGTTTTGCTCGACCTGGGCATCGAACCCAGGACCTCACGCTCAGCAGTCGGGCTTGCGACCACTAGACCAACGAGGTAGTTTAATCAAAAAAAAATGAAGCAAAATTACTGAATAACAACAGCACATGCACATTTAAACGAAGTAAATTCTGTCTGTTGTAGATAAATGAGCCGTGTAGTACAAAAAAATTTTTCTAACTCGTAACATTTAAAAAAACTGGTTAATATGTAGACCACAAATAGTAAATGGACTAGAAAATACAAATACACAGCCTGGAGGGTTTTTAAAAGAAGCTCTGTGTACGGGCTTGTACTATTTATTCTGTGGTACTGGTTCCCGCCCGGCAGACAACATAATATGAGTTTTTCTTTTTCCGTAGGTGTCGTTGTAAAAGGAAAGCTAAAGTAGTCAATTAAGTCAAAAGGACGACAAAACGATAATCAAAGCAACTAATAAAGTCATCACAGTTAGGCATATTGACAAGTTATTAGCTGTGAATTTAATAAAACTTTATGCGAACAGCTTGGATGCAACGCTGCACAAAAATAACTTGAAAAAAAATGAATATGCATTGTTATCGATCATAAAGAGAATTGGTCAAGTTGGCGCATACAATAACTGTGTCAGCGGAAGATTTGTGCTGGGATTCCAGCCATTTTCACAAGCCGCCATGATGGAAGTTAAGCCTGCAATAACGCACGAGTGAGTGTACTTTTGTGAAAATTGTCCAGACAATAAAATTAAACTTGTTCTGTACAATATTTCGAAGTAGTTTTCGTGCTTCAGCGTCAGAATGTTTTGTAAAGTAATTTGTAGTAGTGTAGTGTTGTATGATGACTTTTTAGCGTGCTATTCATTGGTTAAAGTATATTTTTTGTCAGATCTAAGAATAAAAGTACTGTTCTGTAAAATACACAAAAACAATCGTGTAAGGGTGTGTCTATCATTACAGTTATAGCTACTATAACTCTAATGTTAGGATTGCGAGCAAGGTAGGTAAATATAGTAAATAATTTAACCAACATAGACTCTCGGCCACTGAGAGTACCTACTTATATTTGCATTAGTGCTAGTAACATGAACTAGATCAAAATATACTAATTTACACAATTATACAAGATCAGAAAATAAGGACAAGCAAGTCAGATATAAAAGGTCAGACTTCTTCAGCGGATCAACACAGAATGCTCTGCTTTGTCGAATGACCACCACCTATATAATAACATCGGGTGCGTTGATCCATATCGACGACTACCTTCTTTTGTCAACATTGCCCAGTGTTACCCGCTAGCGACGACAGTTCTTAGGATACGAGGTCAATCCACTGTTAAGAAGTTAGTAACTGGCGTGTAAGGGCTTGGCATTTCATACTAGAGCCCGTAGGCTGCCGAATCCGGCAAATTCTGACAGTATACGAAGTCTAGTAAACATTTTATGCGAAGAGTGCTTTGTAGAGTATGTCAGATATTTTATGTCAGACATTTTCTGGTTTAAATCAGTTCAAAGGTTACATATACACTGCAGCCTGCGGGATATGGTACAAAATGTATTTGCAAAGGGCCTTCACGCACCGAAAATATTCTGACAGAAAATGCGGCCGTGCTTAAAGACAATAAAGGTACAAGTCCGAGACGAGCTGCAAACTGCAGACTGCACGCAAGTCGCCATCGGAATAGCGCCTTTAAGGTGTGCACTTTAAAGGTGCTATTCCGACAGCGACTGCAAAACTGCAACCGCAGACTGCAGCCGCAGATCGCTCGCACCGCAAGCGATACTATTTCTGCAGTTTGCGGTCTGCAACCTGTCTCGGACTTGTACCCTTACTGTTTTGAAAGACGTGTCTTACTGTATTATCGTGGTTGATATCCTAGTGTCCGCCGACAGCATTACGAAATAAATAGTAGAAGTTAATCAAGAGGCGACCCAGTTTTTATGACGCTCTTAAAAATCATCACGCGTCTCTATGTTTCACGACCTTACAAAATGCCTCCAAAATATAGAAGAAGAACTACTAAAAAACTATATATTTTTTATTCAAGCAACGTTCCTAATAAAAATATGAAAACCAAAACAAAGGTCACCGCGCAGGCCAGACACGTTGTCGCCAAATGTGGCATTAAGTTGGCCGAACTGGGGATATTATCGCAAGAAAGTAATGGAACTTATTTTGTAGCGCTTTTTATTGTTTATCGTAGATTTATTAGTAGGTTAAAATATTTTTTGAGATTAGTAGTTGGTTTTTCTTTAAAAGTTTGAATAATTATGGAAACCTATGTCTATGGAGGGAAACGCTTTGAACTATACCTACTTAAAAATGTATTTTAATATCTTGGTATAATTGAATTATATGTATTAATGTTGTTTTTTTCATTTAATGAATATAACAATTTCTTGATTACATCAATTAAAAAACCCTCCAACAAATGCTTTCGCAAATTCAAACCTTCTTCTTAAGGCGCTTCCCCTACCGAAAGAGGCGACACTTCAGAAAAAAAAGTATTATTTCGAAAGAAGATTACGAATCAAGCTCTAGCAGCAGCTGAAGTTGTGATTACCGTGATACACTTACATATTATATTGCTAAATGCAACTTTTGGAATCTGGATTAGAGAGAAATTAAGGCGTTCACATTATATTAACGGTTTGCTAACCGCGTTCCCATAGGAACCTACCTTATGTCCTTTTCTGTACTTACCTCAAAATTTTACGATGATCTGTTAAGTATACA
This sequence comes from Amphipyra tragopoginis, assembly GCA_905220435.1. Classification (NCBI taxonomy): domain Eukaryota; kingdom Metazoa; phylum Arthropoda; class Insecta; order Lepidoptera; family Noctuidae; genus Amphipyra; species Amphipyra tragopoginis. The sequence continues at coordinate 11,108,079 of HG992005.1, read as the reverse complement.
AACTTATACATTAAAGAAAACTAAGTTACGTGAGCGACGCCGCGGGCAACGGCTAGTATTCTACTATACTTACGCTTCGCAGGTAGTAAAAGAGAACTACTAAAACTAAGTGGACCCCCGCTGTTTTCCCGAGGTCTCTACAACATGTTAAGGTCACATACATTACAAAATTAGGCCCGATTTAATAATACGGGAACCTTCAATAATTAAAACCACAGCACTTCACCGCACTCGGGTACCTCATTTGTGTAAAGAGCTTTTAGTTAATACCTAATGAGAACTACGAAGGATCTAATGATAGTTTGAGGGTAGAACGATATTCAAAACCTCTTTTAGGTTCGGATTTTCTTTGATCTCAGATACAATCAAAGCACTGTTTTCACGTCAGTTGGACTTTGAGACCTCAAACGGGTAGCACTGGAAATTATTTGTAATGATTTTCTTAGTCTAGTTGATAACAAGATCGTAGACGGTGCTAATATTTGTTTGAAATTGTGCTATGAAATAATGATATTTCGTTTTTAGTATAATGTACTGTCAACGTACGATTGCATAGAACTACGATTAGGGATAAAGATGGATAAGAGCCAACAATATTATAACATACCTAATATTATCATGTAACTGTTAGATAATAATACCTATTCAAAAAATTTAATAATGTTTTAATAAAATTTATTGATAGGTAATTACTGTAGTAGATGCTTGATGAGAAGATTCATATCAGTCTTTTAATAGGTATCATTTAATATTTCTGACTAAAATCCAGCAATTTGACTCGTCTTTTCTATCTTTAAAAACACCCGAAACCATTTCAGTTGTCATACCTTAGCACTTTTTATGTGAAAACATGATGGCCCCATTGACCTTCCAAGTCCTACTAATGAAGGTTTTTTATTGTTTTTCTTCTTTGGCACTAGAAGTCAAGATCTCTGTATTTACAGTCCGAGCTCGACGTAAGACCAATAAAGTTCCCGAGCCAAGATTTCAATTTGAGCTCGTAAGTATTTAGTTGTTTTCAGTGCTAAGGGAAGTACAATATTTAGCTTTTATTATTCTGAAATCTGTCTGTTTTGGAAAATCAAATGACATTTTCAATAAAGGTTCAATATACTGTCAAATATTAATTTTCGCTATACCATTGTTGATCGGGTCGGCCCGTTTCGATAAAATTTTATCGGATCAAATTTAATTGTAGGTACCGGATTCCGTGATTGCGATATCAATAGCGTAAATGGTTTCATTGTTTCTTAACGATTAATTTGTCGGTACGCCGATCAGGTTTAAATAGTAAAATCTTTATTAAAAGAACTTCAATCTTGACCATGTCGCCCCTAGTAATGTCTGCTCCAGACCATCTTTTCTCTGAAAAAAAGAGGCCCATTTTAGATGTGGGAATTCACGAACTGATAGAATAAGATACAAAAACGAAAACGAAGTATCTACTCACTATTTTATAGGCGCGTTACACTTCTCCATCAGATGGATCAATCTACTTAGCATTAACTTCCTAATATATCTCGTCTCTTGAACAAAACAAATTTATGGGCGCCAGTAAAATTTCGCTTCTGGATCCCTTTTGCCTTATTGGTATTAGGGTGTATACAACTTTGTATATTGTTTGGACAGTGTTCAGTGTCCTACAGTACATTATTACATCCTTTTTTACAAGCTAACCTGACGTTATCTGTTTTCCTAAGAATTACTATTTCTAATTCTAGAAATAACGAAATTTATTTCTAAAAATCTACAAACTTGGCCAGTCCCTCTTAGTAATCATTTCAGCGGTCATACAAAGTTTACCAATTCCAAAAGTTTGAACGTCGCCGCGTCGTTCGATGATAAAATGGAAAAAAAATATTGACTGCAATCTGTTGAGATGACATAATTTATTATTTTTAATATAATATTAAGTCTCTCATTCCTTGACACAAGGCTCTATTTCCTCCAGGAAATTGACGGAGTAGGTACTCGCCACCCATGTAAGGAAAAGTTCCGATTGGAAAAATATATCTCAAGGAAAAGATTCCAAAGACGTGTCTTGTCACGCACGCCCCACATATGATCTTTTATTTTTGCTCTCTTAAAAGGACGACGAAGAATTCCTGCTATTATAAAATGTTTTAAAAGTAACATCGCGTGAGACTTGGCACTTAGTCTCCTGGGATCTTCACAAATTGCTTTATACAGAGTATTTGACTTCAATTAAATTCTGATTATGAGAAATACCGTTTCTTTTTCGCATGTCGAAAACTTAAACCATTTGAAATATACAGCCTTATGAACGACAATGACAATTTCTGATATTCTTCACAATAATCCTGGCAGCTAAGAAAACGTAATTGATTCTAGTGCTCCTTGTCGGATTCAAGATTCATTTTAGCTCACTTTTGAAAACTAAATTATTTAATGCCAGTCCTCATTATTTCTACCGTAAAATGAGAATTTGAAATATACAAATTTAGTTAGCTACCTACCAGATTTAAGTGGTTGCACTTTAATAGAATTTAATACTGGATTTATATTTTGTTGCAGATGAAACATGAAGACCAGGAAAGGACTGGAAGAACACAAATTTCCAAGCAATAATTTATGATGGAGGGATACCTCAAACTTACAATCCCTGAATAAAAAGAACTCACGTGGCTCATATAATGTTAAATAACAACAAAAACCAAGAAAGTCTGAAGACAGTGTACATCATATGATCTAAATGCCTTATTTAAGAGAAGAGTGCGCTGCCTTCAGGCGCCGACTATGTTTGACTCGACCAAAGGCGCACTACTCGTAGCGCCGTCTCTTTCCAACAGTTCCTGTTGGCTAAACGGCAAGGGCTGGCCTTCTACCTTCCCTGCACCAGCCGATATTTTAAAAGCCTTCTTTATATTCGCACTTTCTATGTCAATTGTTTTTGGGAACTTGGTTCTAATCTGCGTTTTGAACAATAGGAGGTACATCAAGTACATTGACAATCAGGTATGTACGAGTACCAATATTAATTATACCAATATAGTGGTGCTTATCTTAATTGGACTCACTCACGACTTCGGGTGGTCGAATGTATATAAACTTAATTGCAACTTACTTAACGCAACTTAAGTATCAAATTATTCAAACTGCTATTTTAATATCATTACTTTCATTATTTTCAGTAATAATTTTCTCTTAAGTTTTATACGACCAATTATAATAAAACCTTGGTTGTGTCTGAATAATTGCGTGTCAGATAATAACAATGTTAGGCTTCTGAATAATGGTTGAATATTACAAGGTTCTACCTAAGTTATTCGGCATCATAAGACATCTTTCTTACTCATTAATTCACAATGATAGTTCTCTACGAAAATAATTTATGTGATGCCAAATTTTACAGCCGAGATACTTACTGACCTCGCTCGCACTGAACGATTTATTCACGGGAATCTTGATAGCTCCAGTGGCTCTCCTCCCGGCTTTGTACAAGTGCTGGCCATACGGTGAAATATTCTGTCAAATACAGGTACGTTACTTGCGAATTTGCACCTAAAAGTTTTTGAAATTGTAGATTAATTTTATTCAAGGCTATGCGAACGATTTCATTATTTCTGAATATAGAACGCCCTAGTTAGAATGAGTAACTAACTATATCTTCAAATGAGGTTTGGTAGTAAAGTTAGTACCTGACTTATAGCAAAACTTTAATAGTAAACAGAAATAATATAAGTGTAGTAAAATTAGTTCGCCATCAAAATTTCACGAGACTCACTTAATCCAGTTAAAGCTAGGCGAAGCTACGAGGTCCTTATAAAACTTTGTTTAAACAAGAAATGAAGAGAAAATGAGTAAAGTTGCTTCTAAGGAAAAAAGTTGGCAATTCGCAAAGCAAAGTTTAATAGTAATCGGATATCAAGGGTAATAATAAATAAGGGCTTGATACAGAAAGCGGTACTCCTGGACACGGCGCGTAATATCAGGATGTTGCTCCACATGTTATGACCACCGGTAGCTTCGACCCTGTTGCCGATGCTGGTGGGCAACTGTTTTTTTCATTTTTCGTCTTTCCAATTTTTTACAGAAATATCTAAAAATATAAAATATGGAACATCGAATGAATAAAAGGAATTTAATTAGTTAATTTAGAAGGATGACAATCAGGAATTTTGAACCTATTGTCTTAAATGTAGAAAAAAATAAAAAGTAAAACAGAAAGGGTCAAAATATAACTAAAGAAATCAATTTGTAGGCCCTTTATAGATACAAGATAGACTTTGAAAAGGGGTAATTGTTGACGTTCCGGAGGGGCGGCGATCCGTGAACAATAAAATCGCTAAAACTTCTATGAAAGCACATAATGCAGTATCAGCTAATGGCTTATAGTGACCGAGCACAAAGTAAGGATGAAGTTTAAGCTTTTGTAACTGACGCCAGACGCCTGCTGACTCGTTATTCCTTTTACGTAACGGCCCTTTTGTTTCTTAGATCAAGGCCATTTAGATGCCCAGCAATGTTTCCTCATCTTTGACGTGACTTGGTTGTAAATTTATTAGCATTAAAACAAGTGTATTTATTTCAGGCTCTTCTGCGTGGGGCTGTGAGTCAACAGAGTGCGGTTATATTGGTCTGCATGGCTATCGATAGATATTTGTATTTGTTGCACCCGGACACCTATCATAAACATTCGAGTAAAAAGGTGAGTAGACATTCGTTTTGCTGTCGGATATTATTCAGCTACTCGTTGATGTTTTTTCTCATATCGATGTTATTGGGAATGTAATGCTGCTATATCAAATCAAATTGTATCTAAACTGACAATGAAGGTATAATTTAAGAAAAAGAAAACAGAAAAACAATTTATAGGTTATTTCAACATAAAATCTCTTAGGAACATACCTCGTGAAACTTCATTTTCATGGAACCAAGTCGTAGTAAAAAGAAAGTTGAAAATATTAGTTTATCTAAAATTAAAATCACTTCAAGTAAGAAGTTAAGCGTTACATATTTGATATATTCGACCAACTCGCGATTCCTTTAAAGAGCTTTTCTTGGTGACACATATCTTTCTTGGAAATCTCTCCTTGAGCGCCTTAAGAAGTTCTAAGTATCGGGTCTAAACTTACTTAGGTGTAAAGGGTAGTTCAGTACGTGTTTAAAATTAACTCTTTCGTGCTTGAAAATAAGATGTATTTTGTATAATTTATTAGGTTTATGCAGGAAGTTTTAGTCCTGAGCAGTGTTTAGAATCAGTTTAGTCTCAATAATGCTGACTTCGAGAGATGTATTTAAATTGTGTCGAGACTTTCTTTTTAATCTTCTGAGCTTAGATTAACATAGAAAAATTGTCTTGTTTGTTTATTTCACTGAACTCCAGCGGCCAGATTGTCAAAGGGTATATATACATATATATAAATTATATTCATAACATTAACGTAAATTAAGTTTTCGGGGTCACTAGGCTGTATAAATAAACTGACTGCTTAACTAACATTATTATGCGCATGAAAAGGACAAGGTCACTTGATCTACCTTTTGAGGTGGTCATTTATAATAACATTATGAATTGTAAAATTAACATATTTTGCAAATACACTTTTTATTTATTTATTATTTTTAAGTGCCACATCTCTTTAGGTATGATTTGTAATGACCTGTTTTTCTTTTCTCATACAGGGTTGCGTGCTAGTAATTAGTATAACTTGGATACTATCGGTGTCATTATTTGCTATCATGGTGCTGCCAAGATCTGGATACTATTTCAACTCCACGGGACTCATGGCTTGCGATGTTTTCCATAGCAGAGTGGCTTTTAGGTAAGATTTTAATATTCTAAGACTATAAGTAAATGCTTCACTGACTTACGGTGAAGGAAATATTGAGAAGAAGCCTGGGCGTTTATCTGGAGCATGTAGGGTGAACAGTGGGACAATTACAGTCTTTTATTGTTAAGTACAATGGACAAACATAAAATCTCAGTTACAAAACAATTTATTGCCTTTGTTTGTAGTTGTTGTATTGCTTGGCACCAAAATATTGGCAATTGCCCCCGTTGTTGAGAAATATTCCACAGCACAGTGCGATTTAGAATGAGTCAGAAAAAAATGGACATATTATGAATGAAAAATGCCCGATAAATACAAATTCGTCTAGAAATACAAAAAAAAACAATACAGGGTGTTAAATCCTCTAAAACGGATTTTATGAAATAAAACCAAAAAAGCAAATAGAAAACTTGGTGTTCTGTTTCCAAGTCATTTAAGCACCCCGAGTGAACTGGCTGCTAAGAACGATATCGCGCTGGTCGTGTCCACTAGCTGTGTCGTCGTGTTTTCATTTATGCGTGGCATCAAAATGCCACTCAGTATTCTAGGTATCACATTAAAATAAATGGTAGCAAAAATATTTTTGCTTTTTTATTTACACTTTTTTTGTTAGTTTAGGTACTACCAATTAGGTACCCTATCGCAGGACAAAAAAAGTTTATTTTATTTTAAATCAAGCCAATTCCCGTGCGGGATAAATAGATAATTACGGTTTTAAGGAATTACACGAATTCGTTTACATCCTGTACACAACTTTAACATAACCCGAAAACTAGACCAAAGTCATTCAACTTTTAAAAACTTTTACTAAATCTATTTCTAATTGAAATAATTTCTATAAGAACCTTTTTGCTCAAAGTTTTTTTTTTGTACTAGGATCCTGTCATGCTGTGCCTACTACTTTCCTACGACTATGGCGCTGATGTACTGCTATGGGTCTGGGTTTCACGTCAGCAAAAATAGAGGCAAATGTGATCCAGAACCTTTGAGACCCAACGGTGTGCCTATACCATGTGCGAAAACATCACACGGTGAACATGAAGTTGTGGTAAGACTAAATTTAGTTCCTATTTTAAACAATGGAGCCGATTCTCTTCTTCACTAACTAAAATTAAATTAGAGAATTGTTATCTTTTACTAGCACACAGCGCTAGAAAAGGACGGTGATAGATAAGAACTAAGTTAGATATGTCAAATTAGTTTACGCCTTGAACTTCGCAGTGTTTTTAGTCGACACGTTCCGACCTGTCGTCTAAATTTGTATGAAAATTTTAGTTCAACTAAATTTGACAGCTCTTAGTCACGTCCGTCTCTTTCTTATTCGATGAGAGTGAAAAAGATGGCAATAGCCTAAATTAAATTTTGTTTGTGTACAACAGAATCGGCACCAATATTGTTGAATCTATTTTTATTATGATCTAATTTAGGAGTTTGTCAAAATTACCTATATCAGTTCTACGTATTCAAAATGTAAATCAAATATTTTGTTTCCTGTATTCGTGGAATTGAAATGGTACCGTAAACAACTCCTAAATTAAATACTTGCTTCCCTAAGGACCAAATTGTAACGTAGGTACCGATATTCATAATTTACGAGTATACCTTAATTCGCTTATCTGCAATGTATCTCCATCTGAGATATAAAAAATACAATAAGCATTCAACACACAGAAAATATAACTTTTATAAATCAGGATGATAAATAAAATCTCGCTCACGAAGTAATTGCATCAATAAACAGAATAAAATTATCCCCTGTGCTCCATCCTCTCCTATCTTTTTTCAAAACTTCGTTACCAATGTACTCGAGTTATGATATATTGTCTTTCCTTTTAAGTACGGCTGACGCTTTCCCGGTTTCATTGATTTAAGTGCTGAGATCTCTCCGAGATTGTATTAGATCTAGTGAAATATTAGTCTTAGAATTACGAATCGGATGTTTCATAAATCCTGATTGTTGTGAAGATTAACTAGAAAGTTATCTTCTAATTTTAGTCGTTGAAGTAAGATGCTTTTGGATTTTGATAACTTCCGTCATTTAAGGTTCCGAATAAAGTAAATCGACACTAAAACTTCAATTATTATACTGATCGCCACCGCGTCACCAAACATCACAATTATTTCTTTAAAGATTAAATCAGTATTTTATTAATTTATATAACATAACATCACGCCTGCATTCCCCGAAGGTATTTGGGCAGAGATATATAGTACACACCCACATTTCGTGGTTGTGTTTAAGTCCTATGTAATAGTGGGCGAGCCTATTGCCATCAACCTGGCACCAATCTAGACTCCGGGCTGCTACTGAGAAATTCCACACAGAAAATCCCAATAACACTGCTCGACCTGGGGATCGAGCCCAGGACCTCACACTCAGCAGACACGCTTGCGACCACTAGACCAACGAGGCAGTCATTTATTAATTTTATTAGATCTTTATGGCTTTGAACATGTTCTAATACGATGTTTTAATTTTTTCCGGGACAGATTCAAGCCCCAGTGAGACCGCACAGTGTGAGTACATCACGGACTATGGCAGCAATGTCATTAGGGTTCATCGTTATGGTCACTCCAGCTACTATTCAGGAAGTGGTTGCGGCTTGCACCGGGTGCAAGGTATGATTTTCTGATTTAGAAATTGGTTCATCCAATATACATTCAAATTGTGAAATTATTGCTTCTGCTACGAGTATCAATATAAATTATATGCAAGAAAATTCCGTGTACGAGTAAGTACGTTCTTTTGGACGCTAACAAGAACGAGTATAATGAAATTGTGTTCCAGCGTTTTGTATGTGGTTTTGATAAATAATGAACTGTATTTGTTAAATTTTATAATATTCAATCAAAATTTTGTTTATTATAATATATCGAACATAATAATTATTGTGTCTCATAATCAAGATGTTTGTAAGGCTTTTTAATCTAAATCTTCCTTATTTGAGTGTAATATTTAGAAATGTAAAAATATTTCCTTTCCAGCTTTTTTATCTTATACAGATTTAAATCAAAAAGCCTCCAAACTTTTTTACATTACAAAGATTTCATGACATGATGAGGTATCCTATATTTTACGATATATTGGTAGCTAATGTTACTTACATGTTATTAACATAAATATGTTGTTTTGTGTAGGTTCCACCTTCCCTGGATTTTATTGTCACATGGTTGGCCTTGAGCAACAGTTTTTGGAACCCGTTTCTATACTGGCTATTAAATAGTCACTTTAGGAGGATTAGTAATGAATTACTACAATATTATGTAAGTATTATAGTTAATTACAAGTCATTACAAGATTTAATTGTTTAAATTGAGATTATTGAATGAATTGGTAAACGTTCTGCTACAAATTAATTTCATGTACCACAATAACCACATTAATTTCACGACAATAATTGCGCAAAATGGTCTCCACAGATAAAGGGTTATGGACAATATTTGAAGTATATTCTAAAATTGTTTTTTTTACAGGTCTGCTGTCGGAGACCAAAATCCTTTCCAAGTTACGAAAAACCCACAACCGGATGTTGTGGGTCTCCCGTCACCTCTGATGGGTTACACTCAAAAGGAGAATTTGAAGGTCTCGGAGAAAAATATTGGGGTGAAATATTAGAACGTACCGTATCATCCTCATCCCTTCATGCTATCCAGAAGGCATGCCATCGAGATCCATTAAGGTGTTCCGGTTCCTTCAAAGGCTGCTCCAGTGGTGCTTGTAAACAAGACCCGAGATTTTTTGATGGCTATGGTCCAACAGATTACAGGCAACTTGATAGATCAGCTTTTCAAATTGAATCCTGTTCACGTCAGTGTAGATTGAAGAATTCTGATATGTGCCTGTTTAGGCCAAGTCCTGGTTTGGAGTGTGGTCGCTCTCGTTCCAATTTAAGCTTAGATGAGGGCAACTTCAACAAGACTTGTAACGGAAGGCATCCAGAATTGTGAGAGTTCCGAAACTGTCCGATTTTCGGGCATAGAAGTAATAGCATAAGTATGTACCCAGGAATGGAACATTTTAATTCGAATATTAAGTGGAAGTTTGATGACTCTCCTGGTGCTGACGATGATATGCAAAATTTAGAACATAATCTCGATAGAATACGCAGTTTGAGTCACGAGAGAAGTTTTAATGCTTATGGACTAAAAGAAAACGATAATTTATTAGAAGTTGAAGTGAATGATATAGTGGAAGACGATTCAGATGAAAACAAAGACTACGGAAATGGTTGTAGTCATGACATTCATGAGGAAAAAAGTGATTACAGTGCTCATAAATTCTCTCGTAATTCATCGCTATCTAATAGGGAACTTGACGTTATCAAAGAGAGCTCTAGGAGCTCGAGTGACACTGAAGTGACATTAACGCGATGACTTCCGAGGGTAACCTTTGATAAAGCGGTAAATGTTGTTCATTTGGATTTATCCCCGGAACATAGACACCATTGTAAGCAAAAGTGTATTTTGTCAGTTAAAAGACATCCCTAGTTGTTTGATGGTTTAGAAGAGACATTATAGTTTTAAGTACATGTGGACCAGTAGCTTCGGGTCTGATTTCTGTAAATGATTCAATAGTGTGTGAATGTGATTTATGAACGTTGGGAAATCAATTGTGCCAAGATTATAGATGTAGAACTTTGTGATCTCCATCTACCTCTTCGGGAGATATGGATGGGTTTGTGTAAATAATTTTCTCAGAAGAATAGTAAATTGTATAACGTTAATATTTATACTACGTATGAATAGGTACCGAATGTTGACGAGATGTTTTAGTATCAAATCAGGTAGGTAAAGGAAGTTTTGTATTTTTTGTAATAGTCGAATCAAAGAATTGTGAAATACTATACCTATACATTAATTATAATAAAAGAGATTTTGTGTATTTCTAATTTTAATGTCGTATAAAATTAGTTTGGCTACTATATTTCTTTATAACTTCATGTATAAAACTTTCACTGATACTAATGTTAATTTATTCAGTATGTAAATAATAATAAGACTGTTTGAAGGGAAATTCTTAAACTTATTCAGATCGCACAATACTTTTCTTCTATACATAATGAAGTAATGATTAAAAAAACATTGTTGATGTCTACTTAAATGTTAAATCAGCAAACGGAGAGAAAATAAATTGTTTATATAAGTTCTGTGTTTTATTTGCGATTTTCCTCCACGTGGGTGATGAGATGAGATGGGACGGAATATGAGAATTAAATAAAAACAGAATCTTTTACCTGTTTGATATGAAAAATGTTTACGAAATTATAAGAAATTATAAAATGAATAAAACATTGTATCGTTTTTACTCGTTGTTAATTTTATTGGAACTCAATTTGGAATGAAATAGAGATGTATCTATTAGATAAAGGCAACGCAAATTGACTTAACTCAATAGGTACTATTGTTCTTGCCCGTATGCTGAATTAGATACAAATTGCAAAACCAAACAATGTCATTGAAACGATGGGCAATTAAAAGGCTTAGGATGAAAAATACAGTTCAAAAACATTGGTTTAATGACTGCGCTTGCTTGATGGAATGATGGTCGCAGTACGATGCCATTACAGCCAAAACGCGATTAATACAGCGAACGAGACATGGACGTGGCACGGACTTAATCTGTACATACGTCTTTGTTACATTCGCGCATCATCACCTCTTTATACATACCACATAAAATACGACAATGCTATACAGCATGCCTGGTTAGTCGTTTTACATCCGAAAACCAAAATAAACTTTAATAAAAAGTAAAAACCGACTTCAAAGAAATACTAAAAGGAGTAAAATAATTACCATAATATAAAATTAACAGTTTCAGAAGTCGGTGGCTTCTATTTGCTTCAGTGTAGAGTTGCACCGACAGCAGAATGTAAGGAACAGCTGATTTTTTTCAGAGTTTATCCTATACTAAAACTTGTACAGGATGATGAGCAGAGTACTTGGATTTGGGATGTAAAGCAACCAATTAGTCGTGCTGTATGTATTAAATATCATGCAAGAGACAAACATTGGAAAAACGCTCATACCTGTTGTCCTTCTCTCATCCTCCCTATATGTTGTGGCTCATCTTTCTGGTACTTGCATTCCTCAGTCACATGTTAAGAATGTGGCTTTTCTTTTGGATAAGCATCAGCCCATTAAGGTTCTACTGCAGGACACTGACCTCTTTTCAGAATGAAAAGAACTAAGACCTTAGTTCATTGCACCATTCTGGCCAGGTGCAGGTTTGTGAACTACACACACCATCGAGAATTTTTGGAGCCTTATTGATAAACTAATAAAAATATTAAAACCAATCTACAATTGAGTCCAAAGATATTAACGCCAGTCTTAAACAACATCACTGCAACTCTAAACTAGTTCATCTACGATATTTTTTGGTTTACGTCTATTTTTTATGACTACGGTTTTACAGCTTAAAGCGGATGCCTAAGCGATAGTAAACGTGTTGATGTTTGGGACTTTACACCGGAGCTTATCTTGTGGACCTGTCATCAGTATCTTTATGACTTGGTTGTGCAAAGTTGCGATTTTTGAATCGAAATTTGGGTTGAATTAATTTTGAATATATGAGAAGATGCTAGCTTGGTGAGGGGCTGATGAAGGAGAATTAATAAACTTGACTTTTTTGGAGTCGGCCTATTTTAAGAGATATTCCATAAGTATCCTGCAAACCTGCACACCTGCAAGGGCTCCAAAAAGTTCTCGATGGTTTGTATAGTCCGTCAACCCGCACTAGGCTAGCGTTGTGGACTAAGGCCTAAAGCACTCTCATTCTGAGAAGAGGCCCGGAGTGGGACGGTGAAAGACAGGACTAAACAATTCCAAAAACAATATTTTTTATCAAATAATTCAAACTATGTACAGACGCCAGTTGGCACATCAAGCTACCCCAAACGGTCAAATTTTCCCAATCCAAATGATATCTTATGCTTTTGTAATAAAGTTGAAAATCTATTAAAGAAATTTGACAGTTTGAGGTAGCTTTATGTGCTGGCGTCTGTACTTCTGGAAGTAATTAAAAAAAATCATAGATTGAAAAGATATAATTTAAACATGTATTGAGATGTCTATCAGCTATTTACCTACGTGTATTAACATTACAAAAGACATTAAAGAAAAAACAAACAAAAGCTACGTATCGAAGTTTAACTTTAACAAAAGTATAAATAAACTCGCCTATCTCCAATAGAACAGAATCATTTTAAGGGAATTCCGATGCAAGAGGCTGTTTACATTCAGTACGTGTAACTTAGAGAACGTGATAACAGCGTAGACAGACGTCTCGCCTTTATCGCACGAAAGTTTTATTGTTTCTTCTATGCAAGTTATCGAAAGATAATTGAGATAGTTAATTAGTTATTAACGGAAGTGGGAGTAAGATCTTCAAAACTATAGTGCGTAGTAAGTGAGTTAGAGACTTTATATTAAGTAATAAGGTAAAGGCACCTAACTCCGCGGTGTTTTCACCATAACTAGAAAGAACATTAAAAATTAAGTATTTAATATACCTTTCTGTAGAATTGGCTATTTTTATCAGAAGTATTATATATCTTATTTTTGAAATATACTCACAGTTTGACAATAAAACTTTATTAAAAATGTCAAATTATTTAAAAATATGAAGAAGTCCTAGGCACCTAATTCCGATTTAAAAATCCTAATTCCGATGCATTTGGTTCCTAATTCCGAGTGTACAAAATACAAAGGAAAGGAGGTGGGGAGAATGATACATGATGTCCAAAAAATCAAGTCTATGTCTTTGGATCAGTCTCAGACTCTGTCTTACATGATTATTAATATGGCACCACAATATTTAATTTACTTAGATAGGAATTCGGGAATATTGTACTATCGAGAAACTTTATAAACACTACTGCCATTATGAATTGCTGTAATAGCAATTTGGAGATCCTCTTCCGTGTACTTTTTTCTTGGCTTCATTCTCCTACAATAAAAAAAATATAATAATAAAACAATTTTATTAAACTATGTAATGTATAAGTATAACTATATCTGAGTATATCGGAATATGAAAGTTATTTTGAAGGGAAAATTTATATTCTTGCTGTTACTAAAACCATATAAAAGTTTTGAACCAGCTGCGTTAATGAACACTCTGTATTTAACGTGTGCCAATACCACGGAATTAGGTACTAATATAGCCTTATTCCGACTTAAATACATCGGAATAGCGTTTTATGATACTAAATCAAGTTTTCTAATTCCGAGTATTAAAAAGTAAAAGATTTTTTAATATTAAACAAATAAATTAATGTTCAATTGCGATATCTTTGAAAAAATATACAAAGTTCACTCAGGATTATATCAGAACACATTAATAACTTAATTTTCTGTACTTAGCTTTTCCATACAACGAATTAATTAAGTACCTAAACAGGCAATCTTTGACCTGCTTTAATTAGTAAATGCGACGCCATAGTGTACCTCGGAAATAGATTTTTATATCTATTGGCTATTTAAGTAATTAGAGATAAAATATTAAGTTCGTAATCATAAAACTGCCTTCAAAATTTAAAAACAAGTCTACGTCTATTAAATTGCATTTCCGTGGTATACATCGGTATTTAGGAACCAACTAAAATATTTGGCACCTAATGCCGCGGCATTTTAAAAACTTATTTTCTCCTCAATTTGTTAAGAAAATATTAAAATGTTAGCTATTTTCAATAAAAAATATAACCCTTCCAATATTACTACCTAAACAAAAACTCACACAGTATAAAATTATCATTTAAAACACTATTTAGCAAATCGTATTAATCACGTGCATAAGGTCCGAAATGTATGAAGCGCGCGTTCGAGTCAGCTGCTAGCGTCAAACTTACTGTTTATTTTAAAATATACACACTCCAAAGCACTCTTTTGCTCATATAAACATGAACAGATAAATTATTAATTGAATAATGTATCTTGCAAACAAAAAGAACTTGTAAATTGCTTGAAAACGCCGTTATTCTAAATACATCGGAATAAGGTGCCATTTTTAGAAACCCTCGGAATTGGGTGCCTTTACCTTGCTAGCGACCCGCCCCGGCTGGCTTCGCACGGGTGCAATGTATTATACATATAAACTTTCCTCTTGAATCACCCTATCTATTAAAAAAAACCGCATCAAAATCCGTTGCGTAGTTTTAAAGATCTAAGCATACATAGGGACAGACAGCGGGAAGCGGCTTTGTTTTTAACCGACTTCAAAAAGGAGGAGGTTCTCAATTCGGTTGTATTTTTTTTTTTATTTTTTTTTTATTTTTATTTTTTATGTTTGTTACCTCATATCTCCGTCATTTATGAACCGATTTGGAAAATTCTTTTTTTGTTCAAAAGGGTATACTTCCCGATTGGTCCCATTTAAATTTTGTTAAGATTAGACGATGAACTTCAGAGATATGGAACGGAACTCCTCATCGGATCAAAGCAAAATTCTCAAATTACTAAAATTGCTTTGTTTATATCGATGCTTCCGGCAACAAATGTCGTAAACGCCATTTTGGCAAAAATGAGTTAAGAATGCAGCCCTACTTAATTTTTGGCGCTGCGTCGATCTAAAAATGTGAAAAAAATATTCGCCTAAAAAAAATACTTTTACACCCAAAATTTTTACTAGTATAATCAAGATTTTTTAGAAAAGAGGGTATGTATAACTCATATTGCTTAGAACCGAATAACCGTGCAGGTCGTATAATACAACGTACAAACAGCTGTCGGTCGTAAAAACATGAATACATAATTAATTGTAATTACACCCCACAATCATTTTTAAAACGTAAGCTCTGCTGAGAAACAATTGTCGTAATGTCACTTGGTCATGGAGAATTGAGGGAAAAGGGAAGAATAAATCAAAAGAAAATACAGAAGAAATGTTAGAATTACAATATAATCGAGTAAAGCAGTTGACTCCAAAACAGCTATATACGGATAAACTACCAATTACCGCAGCTAAATACAAAGATCTGCAACGATTGTGTGATCAGGGGACAATACACAAATGGTTTCATGCCGAATACAAACAGCTTCCTTGTCAGTCTCATAATGTCATTGATACTCTTCCTGAGACTGACGAGGAAGATGAAATTTCTGATTAATTATCTTCTATCAGAAAATCAGGTCTTCAAATTTCTGGTTAATAATCTTCTATCCAATGACAGAAGATTATTAATCAGAAATTTGAAGACCTGATTTTCTATAACTCGTCGTCGTATTATGTTTTACATCTACTTTTTTATTATCTTGTCGATAACACTTTCCCATTTTCACCAACGACACTAAAAGTTAGGTAAACCATAGTACAGAAGCTTTCCGAACAAACAAGATCTAGAAAGATGAACTACCTAAATTTTTAAGGGCGTTGGTGAAAATGGGCATTGTTTATTAAAATTATTAGAGTAGTAAGCTTGGTAGAATGTTTACTTATATTTTTTTGTAATTCATTATCAATACGTTTTAAAAAAATGTCGTGATTATAAAATCTTCTTGAAATCAATGAAACAAAATGATTACTTAACATTTTGAATTATGTCTGGCTGGTTAGGTACGCCGTTGGAGGTAGAACACTATACGCATCTTGTAACAAACGCTTGATTACATTATACGGGACGATGCCTATAATATACTTACTTAAGTGTATTTTTATACCTTTAGGACCTGCCAGGTCCTAAAGGTATAAAAATTTCGAGCCGCGACACAAACAATGATGATGAATGATGATTGATTGTACATCATCCTCTAATGGAAATTTAAGTGATTGGTTTAGACATTTTTTTACTTTGAATTTGTATTAGTGCCTTGCTTAACCATCATTTTGATTAAACGATGACGGTCAATGAATAAAAAACCTTTTTTAATTATGTCAATTTGTGTTTTATTTTATTGTTTTTATTACAAGTAATGAAAACTCAACTTACAGTCTTAAATTCATTGATTTGCTTCAGATATTTCCATGTTTGTTACATACCATCGCATCAGATCGTGGTGTTTACACTCATTTTTATTTCAGTATATGGTTTTTAAAACCAAACCCAGAACTATTGTATTTAAAAACTGGTGCATACTTCTATACTTCCGTTAGACAAATCGTTCTCCATTGATTTGTTAGTGGTCGTAAATACCAACTTCTTGAATTTTCTGGGGTGTATGTCCAAGCTAACTTTTAAAATAAGGCTTTGACATAAATAGCAATAATATATTATGAAACACCATCGTATTTTACGTATTTCTTGTTTAGAACACAATTTTACAACTTTTAAAGTTAAAAAGATATAAGCCAAAAACGAAATTATTTTTTGTTTTTCGTTGATTACCAAAAGTGCTATTTTGGTGTTTACAACCTTTGTTGTCGGAAGCATCGATATTTGTTGTTGGGAACTGACTACTGGAAAAGAGGAGGGGGTGCGTGTCCCCCCTCCCCCCCTTTGGAATGTTTTCATTATATCGTGTAAGGTCTCATTTGAAAGGACTTTTTATGCCCGACTACGTCAAAGCCAAAAACAAGGGTTATGAAGGAGGGGGTTAAAATTATGACACTAAAACGTATTTAATAAAAAATAAACTTTAAAAAAAAGTAAAAACCGACTTCAAAGAAATACTAAAAGGAGTAAAATAATTACCATAATATAAAATTAACAGTTTCAGAAGTCGGTGCAACTCTACACTGAAGCAAATAGAAGCCACCGACTTCTGAAACTGTTAATTTTATATTATGGTAATTATTTTACTCCTTTTAGTATTTCTTTGAAGTCGGTTTTTACTTTTTTTTAAAGTTTATATACTATGCAGTGATGAAGCATTATTTTATTCTTTGATTTTTTCGTTTTTGCATCTAATTGCACCTGATGGTACAGTTCGATATTACTAAGAAGTCGCATCGGTAAACTTCGTAAAACCGATCAATTCCTTACTTAGTGTGACTTCAGAGCACGAATGTTTATAAGTACTGCTACTGCAGTCAAAAAGTATCTTTACGCTAACGCAATAAGTGTGATTGGCGCGAATATGAGCGACTGCCATTGGTTGATTGATCGGGTACATCAATGTAACTTATTAATTGGGTTGTACGTAAGCGCACACAAGGAAAATTGCCATAATCACTATTTAATTGGCAAACGAATTATCGATCCTAGTAAGTACCCAGTAATCCAAAAAGTTTAACACGTCGAACTTTAACACATTTTACTCTCTTTTCTCGAAAATTAATGAGGAATCTGACGCTTAGGCCCGGACTTCACCAAAGCGGAGACGAGACGAGCGGAGCGGAGAGGTGTTTTAAAAAACCAATAGAATTTCGTTATTCACACATCTCGTCTCCACTCAGCTTAAGTGGATACCACTGAGCGGAGATGTATCATATTTGTATGGCGCGATGGAAGCGGAAATGTGAGCTGTTCCTAGCTGTGATTGACCTGGGCCGCGGTACAAGGCAGAGATGTGAGCTTTGCCTCGCAAGCTGATGACGGCGCGCTATAGAGACGAGACGTGTGCGGCGTGCCAACACCTTTCGCGTCAGATCGCACTAAACTGTGCTTTCACATCCAACGCTCGCCGCACGCAGCTCAGTTCCGCTCTAGTCAGCGCACATCTCCACCCTAACCAGCACACATCTCTGCTACAGTCTAGCCAGTACGCATCGGCGCACAGTTTCGGTGGATACACCCTAGCTGAAAAAGATCTATTTTCGTCTCCGCTTCGGACATCTCCGCAGATCTCCGCTTCGGACATCTCCGCACATCTCCGCCTTGGTGGAGTCCGGCCCTTAGCTGAAACATAAGTATCGCAATAATACACTCCCTTTTCCACTCCATCGTTGGTGCATTCTCATATCATATTACACTTCCTCTACAAAAGGATAGCGAATGCGTTCTCTTTTCAGTCCCGAGTGGTGGCGATTCTTTTGTGCACCAAATAAACTTAAATATTGTTATCTTTTGTTATCAGTCAAAACTTACTACTCGGAAGCAATGAATCCTGGTCACGAACATAAACCTTAATATCTTGGAAATTAAGAAAGCTAGCTTATTCAAATAAAAAATGTTTTATTAATTTAAGAAGTTTTATTAATTTTATCTGAGAAATTTAAATAAACTATAAAATATTTTTATTTGAGTCAGGGAGACGCCACATGATGCGGTGCAGCTCCGGCGCAGCGCCTGAGCGGTGCCACTGCGGCGTAATACATACAAATTTCCACGGTATACTACACGGTGCGGTGCGGCACCGCGCAGCAAGCTCGCCTGACCAAGACGAAGGGTGAGGGTGTATGCGCCAGAGCGGCACCTCGCGGTGCTCCGACGGCGACGTCGCTGACCGCAGATGTGTTGACGGAGAGCCGTTCAACACGGTGCGGTGCGGCGCCGCACCGCACCGCGTAGCTCTTGCGATGCCGCGTACTACGTGTGCACGCTGTTGCGGCAAAATGGTTGCGGTGCGGTTGCACACCGCATCGTTTGGCTTCGGCCTAAGCTGTCATTCTTAGCCTTAAAACGCACTAGCGGTCAGCCGCAATACGGCGTGCCGCTTGCGGTTGGCCGCACATCGATTTTTACATGAAACCGCATGATCTCAACGCACTGATTTCCGGCCAGCCGTCGTGCGCCAGTGCGTTAAGATCCTGCGGTTTAATGTAAAAATCGATGTGCGGCCAACCGCAAGCGGCACGCCGCATTGCGGCTGGCCGCTAGAGCGTTTTAACACTTAGTTTCAGAGATATTAAAGTTTATCTTAGTGACACGGATTCTTTGCTCCTGAGTGTAGTTTCTCTTTGAATATCACCATATTTTAGGTGGCACATGCTGAGGTGTCATCTAAATCTGTTTGGAAATTTTAGTTTAACCTAATTTGACAGCTCTAATATTCTTCCAACTTTTTTCTTGTTTTATCTACGGGTATGGCTAGTATTCCAATCAAAGAAATTGGATGATTTTAATTAAGAATTTCAAAGAAAAATGTATCAAATATTGGACATCGATATTAGACAACGATATTTGATAAGTGGAATACCAGCCTAAAGCACAGCAATACCTGTGACAGGTATTAGGAGTCAGCCCAAAAAATCTGACCACCGTTCTAACTTTAGGACAGCGGTAATGCCCAGTAACTGGGTTGCGGAGTTCTGTTTGGCAGTTGCTTCGAGTAAAAAAACGTAATAATTCAGCTATAATTACTGCAGGCGTAGTATGACTACCGTACACAAGGGCTTTCATATTTGGCATATTCACACTGGCAATATATCATTTTGTCTATTCTTCCGCCAATAAAACCCTTGTTTGCGGTGATTCACTGGTCTACAAAATTTTGTAACAAGAAAGGTGCTTACTAATTTTGAATTACTTATCTACCCTCATTCTAACACCATATTTATTTTGATTTGATTAGGTCTCGTTTCTGTGTTACAACTAGATACTACCCACAAAATTGAAGATTAAGCGTTTTTAAGTTTCATTTTCTCATTCAGAGTATTTATTATTTGAAGAGCGTAGTTGTATTTTTTTTCCGAGTTAAGTGATTCTTAAATAATGTCAAGAAAGTGTAAAAATCCTGACAAGTTTTGTTACATTTGTGGCTTCATTACTTTTAAAACTCAGCGAAGAAAGACGCCATTAGTAACTTAGTTATATGAACAGTATTTAGGGTTTGCCGTCGGACAACAATACAAAACGTGGGTTCCACACATCCGTTGTATTACATGTGTGGGTCATCTCACTGGATGGACGAAAAGATCTCTATCTATGCCTTTTCTACAATATAATAAAATCAAATTACAAAAAAAACTATTCGTATTTGGAACATTCTAATTTTATTTCTACGATCCTCATCCTTGTTCTTAACATAACCAGACAAAAAATTTCATGTTACATACAAAAAGAGTTTTTTTGTTGACCAGTGACACCTGCTAGTTAATCTACTCACTCTTTTGACACGTAATAATATTATTATTCTAAAAATAATCTCATATATATAATTTAACTTCGCTTCCGTAATTACGTTCGCGTTTTGTGTCCAAGACATAATAATCTGTCACAATTTACAATAGGGTGTTTTTTATGTTTTCACCGAGGCGTATTTAGTCAGGAAATTATAACAAATGGTTGCAGCCGCGTAGACACGGAAAATCTTTAGCGTAAAATACGTCTACCGTGTTTTATTGTCACTGTATTAAGACTAACTGTGCCTCGCGGCGTTTCGTGTCTGAGTCATTTCGAGAATTTTCCGTGAGCGAGACGATTTCATTTGTCTGAACTAAGCTTTTAATCTTGCAAATTATTTTAATAATGACATACCGTCTTGAAGAAAAGTCATGTAAACTTAAAAATACTTTTAAAAATTTCTCTTTCTTATTTATTTTAGTTGGAATGCCATTTATGCATAAAAATATAATATCATAATCTAATAATTTCAAAATACTTTTACTTGATCTGAAAATTATTATGTTACTCGTATACTTTCGATTTGAGTTAGATTTTACAGGAAGGTTTTTTTAATAACCTTCCAATTTTTTTCTGGGCATTAGGTATTAGGCACTGAGAGAGAGCCTCTTTCCCTCATTCAATGCATGCGCTAGTAACCACGCTGAATTGATAATTCTTTCGGGAAAATTATTTCATTGTAAAAATTCAGTTCGTCTCGCGACCTCGCCGCGTGTTCAGCTCATGATTAAGGGCTCCGTTTGGGTCCGAAACTAGTCGGGCAATCCCGAAAAATGCACGTGAGTAAACCGTAAATAATCATAAATATTGTAAAAATAAGAAGAAATGTATGAAAGTTTCATACATTTAAAAAAAATATGTATGAAACTCATACATTTTTTTTAAATGTATGGGTTTCATAATATCTAGGCCTAGATTTTTTTTTAATGGTGATTAATTAAAAAAAAACCGGCCAAGTGCGAGTCGGACTCGCGCACGAAGGGTTCCATACCATAATCTATTCTGCTTTTTTGTATTTGTTGTTATAGCGGCAATAGATATACATCATCTGTGAAAATTTCAACTATATAACTCTCACGGTTCATGAGATACAGCCTGGTGACAGACGGACAGACGGACGGACAGCGGAGACTTAGTAATAAGGTCCCGTTTTACCCTTTGGGTACTGAACCCTAAAAATCACCTGTATCCTATATCGTAGTTCATTCCTGACCAGCAAAGAACTATTTATGATTATTTACGGTTTACTCACTTGCATTTTTCGGGATTGCCCGACTAGTTTCGGACCCAAACGGAGCCGAACAGAGTTCGACTCGCGACCTCGCCGCGTGTTCAGCTCATGATTAAGGGCTCCGTTTGGGTCCGAAACTAGTCGGGCAATCCCGAAAAATGCACGTGAGTAAACCGTAAATAATCATAAATATGAATGTGTCTCACGAAAGTTATAATACAAAAACAAAGAACTACCTAGACTAAAGAGTAGACTTACGCAACCGTTCCTAGTTTTACTGTTTTCTTATTTCCTTCAACAGAATTTTTATTAGGACAACAAGGTTTATGTTATATACTGTTAGCACTGCAACACATAACATAACTCTGTTTATATCCATCGTATTGAAACCGTATCCACTCATAATTCATCCCTCTTATTGTAACACGTACGAACAGACGGATCGTTTTACAATACAGTATAGCGAACACAGATATAGAGTGAAATAGCGAATGATATTATTATTTTATGTGGGACCCAGCCTCGGTCACACTGAATGTTTGAGACGTGACCTGTGTAGCTATGGGTTATAATCGTACCCCATAGAAGTGTATATGTGTTATCCGCGTAAAATGTTTCCCTTGTTAATAGAATTACTCTTCGTGGTAGCTTCATTAATTTTCAGATACGCGTGGCAGAAAAAAATGTATGTTGTTTTGGATTTACTTTTTTAGAATATTGTTATTGAGAGCATATAATATTATAGAATAAGCATTTTCAGTTCATTACTGTCCTACTGTTGGGCATTGGTTATTGAGTTATCACTACATTATAAAACAAAGTCGCTATAACTTGGTTCCAGCACACATTGGTCTGAGGGGGAACGAGGAGGCTGACCGTATAGCTAAATTAGCGGCAGTGGAGGGTAGAGAAATTGACTTTTTACCGGATCATTGGGAGTTAGTGTCGAGATTTAAAGCGGTATGTTTTGAAGATTGGAAACAAGCATTTGAATCTAAATCTATAGATAAAGGTGTATGGTATAAAACCATACAGGGTGAGCTTCCTCGTGCCCCTTGGTTTGAAGGCATTAAGCTGAGTAGGAATTATATAAAAATAGCTTTTAGACTTAGATCCGGACATTATCCATCAGCAAAGTTTGCTTTCTTAATGAAAAAAACAGATTCTCCTAATTGTACATTTTGTAATAAAATTGAAGATGTTCAGCATTTGCTGATGGAATGTGTCCGGAATAAAGATGAACGCGACTCGCTTCTGAACGAATTTAATTTAAATAGGCTAGATGTAGGTCTTATTCAAAGTATTTTGGCAAACCCTAAATCGGAGGTAGCAAAAAAGTTATGCAGTCTGGTGTTAGTCGTGCAGCAGCGAGCAGCAAGTCTTTAATTTATAATGAAAGTTCCTTTTGTTTAGTTTATTATACTTATTACTTAGTGAATTTATTTTGTTATAAGGTATGATGGGGTTGACATATCCTTAATGGACAAAAACCCCGAAATTGTAAAAAAAAAAAAAGATTAAAAAAAAAAAAAAAAAAGTCGCTATCGCTGTCTGTCTGTCCCTATATATGCTTAGATCTTTAAAACTACCCAACGGATTTTGATGCGGTTTTTTACAATAAATAGAGTGATTCAAGAGGAAGGCTTATATGTATGATACATTGCACCCGTGCGAAGCCAGGGCGGGTCGCTAATTGAGTATTAAGCATCCACTTGCTTTAGTAATAATTAAACTGGTCGCACGCTTAGTAATAAATGTCTATGCCCACCTCATATTCCTTTTTGAACATTGCTATATATTCCAACAAACAAGCCTAGTATGATCACCGTAGACAAGGGTTTTGTTGACTGAAGAATAGACAAAATGACATATTGCCATTGTGTATATGTCATTTTTAACCGACTTCAAAAAGGAGGAGGTTCTCAATTCGGTTGTATTTTTTTTTTTATTTTTTATGTGTGTTACCTCATATCTCCGTCATTTATGAACCGATTTGAAAAATTCTTTTTTTGTTCGAAAGGGCATACTTTCCGATTGGTCCCATTTAAATTTTGTTATGATTAGACCATGAACTTCAGAGATATGGAACGGAACTCCTCATCGGATCAAAGCAAAATTCTCAAATTGCTAATATTGCTTTGTTTATATTTGTTGTTGGGAACTGACTACTAGAAAAGAGGAGGGGGTGCGTGTCCCCCCCTCCCCCCCTTTTGAATGTTTTCATTATATCGTGTAAGGTATCATTTGAAAGGACTTTTTATGCCCGACTACGTCAAAGCCAAAAAGAAGGGTTAAGAAGGAGGGGGTTAAAATTATGACACTAAAACGTATTTAATAAAAAATAAACTTTAAAAAAAACTAAAAACCGACTTCAAAGAAATACTAAAAGGAGTAAAATAATAATAATAATAATAATATATCCTTTATTTCAGGCAACTTGGCCCATAGAAAACGAATACATAAATAATAAAAACAATATAACTATAAACTAATACATAATATTATTATATAAAACTACTGTACACGAAGTGACGGCGTCGTGTTGCGCTGCGTGGTATCGCGTAGCCTTCCGCGAAATCGACGATAGATGACACCCTTCGGCCAAAACTCTTCTTTAAGGAAGGTCTCAATATGATGAGTCGGAACTCGCACCACAAACGACTTGAAATTTGTGTTGTGGCGCGACTCCAACTTCTCGACCCTCAAAGTCCAGTTTGTCTTCACCTGAACATACTCCACAATCTCCTCAACCTTCGTGGTGTGATGTAGTCTGGACACGTACAGCAGCGTCGTCGGTATTGCTGGACGCAGTAGCATGTTGGGTCCTGCCAGCGCGGTACCGCACTGGTTTCGACAAGGAGGCTTCTTCTTCTTCTTTTTCTCCACCTTGATGAAGTCATCCTTGTCACACGTGTCCTTATCTGGACCCTGTTGTTTCAGGTCTTTGTTGACCGATACACAGCGACTCTGTTTACCCCCTTTTGTTTTTTCTGCTTGCCGTTTTGTTTGCGACATAGCAGGTTTGTGAGTGACGACGATAGCAGCGTAGGCACGTTTAGGGGTCGACGTACCTACATGACTCACTACTTCCACCGGTGTTGAAGGAACGATGGGCACGGCGGCGGAGCACGATGCAACGCATGCAATATCGGCAGCTGGCGACGCAGTAGAGCTCGCCGACTCAAAACTGCCGATGGAAGCGTTTTGCGCCCCGCGACGAATGTTCACGTTAGAGGCGTCAAGTGACCTACTTACCGAAACAGCGTTGCGCTGCGCAGCGGTGCAACTCTACACTGAAGCAAATAGAAGCCACCGACTTCTGAAACTGTTAATTTTATATTATGGTAATTATTTTACTCCTTTTAGTATTTCTTTGAAGTCGGTTTTTAGTTTTTTTAAAAGTTTATGTCTATTCTTACGTCGACAAAACCCTTGCCTACGGTCGTTGGTACGAGACCTACTACTACGCTTAGGATGATTAGACGACTAGGTAAAATGCGGCCTCCCCGCCCAAATGCATAACGCTTCAGGAGATCAATAATAATTCTATTACCAATACACACATATGCACCAGTGTTTAAAATCGTAATCGATCTGCATATGAACCACCGCTGTTTGATTCTTTTTCTTATAAAGATAACAGACGAATGGCTGTAAGTTCAGCTGCGGCATGATTGCTATTTCAAATAATTTTGTCAGTAGCAGTATATAGCTATCAGATTCCTCTTTCGTCTGTTCGTCGTCCTTGTTTGTGGTGTCCGGTGAAACTTATGCGGGTTTTTGTATTTATGTGGAGCGACTGATATTTGATTGTCGAGTCATGGTGGTCAGTAAGAATACTGCTAAATGGCACATACCTCAGTTGCTGTTACCGCTACCTATAGGAAGGCGCAGCCCTGTCTTCAGACGAAGTCTTCGCGATTAACTATAAGATATATTTATATTAGCGATACTTTAAGAAATATATAGTATTTATTGGTAAAGATGGTTTACAAGTCAATACATGGTTATCAATAGACCATGCATAAAGTTCACTAAATTAGAAAAGTAACTGTAGATACCTACTACCTACATGGAATAATGAATTTGAAATTAATTTATATTGGAGTAGCATCACGGAGTCTAGATTAGTGCCCGATTGATGGCAATAGGCTCGCCTCCTATTACATGGGACATATCATAACGGCAACATGAGGAACCTATGCCCTACCCTTCAGGGAATATAGGCGCGATGTTATGTTATACAGAATGTTAACGAATTCGTGTAATTCCTTCAAACCACACAGACTACACAGATTGTGTAGATTGACACAGATTAACCCTAAATGGGAATTAAAAAAAAAACTTTTTTTTTGTATTTTCTATTTCTGAATCATTTTAGAGCCTTGCGTTATCTGACTGCAAAGAACGATATCGCATTAGTCGTGCATGCCAGCCGTGTCACCGTACCTACTTTCATTAATTTATGCGTGGCATCGAAATGTTCACAGAAATAAAAAAAAAATTTTGCAAAAAAAAAACTTATTTTTTACTGAACCCTTATTAGGTGGTTTAGATACGATCGGTAACAAAGCCGCATGAAAAAAAAAGAATTTTATTTTTTTATTTTTAATCAAGCTAAATGCGGGGCCTGTCTACACCAGTAGTAGATGATGTGGTTTTAAGGAATTACACGAATTCGTTAACACCATGTATTTCAATAATCAATAATTTTATAAATTCTTTACAGTTTATAAATTCATACCAACGTTACTATTACAAATAAAATTATTTCCAGAATACGATTTCTCTCATCTTTCTTATTTAAATACGTTTTTAATATCCGACATCCAAAGTACTTATATTCGCTCGAACCATAAACTCGATATGAATATTTTCGAAGAATTTATTCCTTCTATAAAAGAAAATTAATATCCAATAATTCAAAAATACCTTTACCATCTCATAATGGGAAGAACGTTCAGGTATGACGATGAGATTTCATATTACACAGTGCAATGATTCGGAGGAAAATAATAAGCACAATTCTTTATTGATCATTCAACTGATTGAATCCAGGCAGATGACTGTATAAATTGCCAATAACGTTAATAGGTTGGTATTGTGTAGGTAATGATTCAATATTTCTATATGAAATGAAGTAGGAGAATTTGAATTCGTTAGTTGTTATATGTAGTTTCATTTTACGCCAACGTTTGACTAGTAGCAAGTAGAATGATATTATTGCTTGCAGGAGGCCTACTCCCTATCTCCGTCAACGAAGTTAGTCGCCCGTCCGAAAGTAGCCCGATACGTAGAAGTGAATAATACAAGTGTCAAGTTCAACTTTTCGGACGGGCAAAACCACATCGGTAGTAGGTACAACTGTCAAATCGTGTTGTCATTCATTCTTAGTTCGGGTCCCGAAATAATCGTATGTCCGTAGGTAATAGGGAGTAGGAAACGCTCGTAACGGCCGAAACCACGGACTTCGTGCTTAGGGAGTAGGCCCCCAGACCCGTTTGCTTAAAAAACCTGATTATTATCTAAATCCTCAGAAGACAAACTTATGAGTAGCTTCGGCTGTTGTAGGTTCGTTTACTACATTAACATAAAATCACGCTTTTATTCACTGAAGGGTTGGGCAGAGGTGTGCACCCCACGAAGCAATTTATATTTGCTTCATGGTGCACCCTCATTTGGTCGTTATGTTTAAGTCCCATCGACCAAGGAGGGAGCGGAGAGGGAGAAAGAGGCAGCTGCCACTCTCTCTTCCCGCGCTAGACGCACCGGGCGCCGGAGGGCGCGCGACGATCTCCGGCCACCGTAGTATGTGGCCTGCGGGCGGCGGGTTAGGGGATCCGTCGCCCGACCAGTAACAGGCCCGAGAAGGCGGCGCGCTGTGTTCCGTGCGCGCCTCTCAGGAGGACGTGGGGCGAGGCCCCACAGAAGAAGAGGTCCGCCAGGGGTTGGCGGACCGAGGCCTGCCGGGGTCGCGGTGCATGCAGCTGCGAATCTCGCGACCCCGGCCAAGGGTCAGGAGAAGGAACACCGTGGGTTTTTAGCCGGTAAGAGTCCGGCATACCCCTTTGCCTTCCCCGGGCGAAGGGCATCCATGAGGACATTCGAAGAAAAAAAAAAAAAAAAGGGTTAAGTCCCATGTAATAGGAGGCGAGCCTATTGCCATCAACCGGACACAAATCCAGACACAGGGGGCTGCTATTGAGGAACTCCACACGGAAAAACCCAATAACACTTTGCTCGACCTGGGGATCGAACCGAGCACCTCATGCTCAGCAGTCGCGCTTGCGACCACTAGACCAGTACCAGTACGTAAATTAAATCCTTAATATTATTGGTGTGAAGATGGATGCTCCTGTCAGTCAAGCTATTTCTACATAATCAGCCTTAAATTACTGCCGGGCATTTATCAGAATAACAAGGGTTATAGCCCTTGGTCCGTCACGCTGACCTGGTGCGGTTTGCCGGTCTACACACATCATCAAGAAGTTTTTGGAACCCTCTCAGGTTTCTAGGTTTCCTCACGATGTTTTTCTTCATCGTTCACGCAAATGATCATGAATTCGAAAGGTCAGACTTCAAACTTCAAAACTCATTTATTCAAAATAGACTAGAATTACTTAGTTCTTTTTGAACGTTAAAATTAGATACATCAAAGGCAGCCCCAAAAAGCGCCCTCCCTTCACCGCTTCCTATTGTTTTTGCTGTGAAGAAGAAACGGCGCAACAAACTTCCCAGCAACACATATCTGTCTGTCAAGTGAATAAATTAATTGAGTCTATACAAAGCAAAAGGTAATATTAATTACAATAGTGAAATATGCAAAATGCGGATTATAGACAAAGTATAAGTAATACAATTCTGGTTGAATTGTAAACAAAATTACCTAAAGTTATCTAAACAACATAGATAATTCAACATAATATAGGTACACATAATTGTATCCACTCAATATATTTAATTCAATACAACCATATTACAATAATGTGAGAATAATGTAGGTAATTGTCAGAAGTACATGAATAATAATGAGAAAGTGCCTAACAGCTGCCATAGTAAGTATGAGCCGACCAGTCCCGACAGACAGCACCCGTTCACGAGCATGACGAGTGCACCAGCGTCGCTTTTAACTCAACCATATTGTAGGGAACTTGACGACCCGATACACAACGCCACCGTCAGCAGGACATTTTAGTGAGCATGACAGACTCAAGCCACCAGGCAACGGGCAGGTTTATGTAGGAGTAAGTACCTACAGTAAAACGTAGTAGAGGTAAGTGACAAGCGTTCAAGCGTTAGGCCACCGCTGTTTATACCCATTTCAACCTATTTCTACGCTTGTAAGGAATAACACAACACAACTTCAGAATAACAATAAACTATCTCGCAAAGTATAATATCGTACCTACAATTAATCACAACTAGGTCTGTGCAAATGACCCAAAAAAATATGAAAAAAAAAACATAACTAAAAAACCAACTACATGAATTGAAAACGTTTGTAATGAACTAAAAAGTAATTAAGGGCAAACCATAAAAGCTGTATTCAAAAGATACTCAGACACCTCACTAAACTCTATAAATAGATATGTCTGTTTATTTATCCAACAGTAATGGCTCTCAGCCCTCGTCGAGAAAAGTTCTAGTCCCGGAAAGCCTTCCTTTATTCACTTTTCTGTCGTTTTTCAACCGAAACGTAGAGCGAATGCTACTGAAAGAAGTGTAATATTTCACTTTACTAGCAATAAATTACTCGCGCTATCAAAATCAAAAAAAGCAAAAAGTACTAGTGAACATGGTGAACATTGCTAAGAAAATTTCTTTAATGGGTATTAACATTATTTCAGTAACTAGGTAGGTACTTGAAAACTTGTGAAGTTTTAAAAGGTCATTATTTAAGTTGAAGTGCAATAAGGTAGTCATTTTATTTGGCGATGGCGGGTGAATTATTACAATTTGAATCTTACAACAAAGACATAAAAGTCACAATACTCGCCTGCGTGAGACAGAAAGACTATACACACAAACTCAAACACAGTTTGCGTTAAAGCTTTGTTACCGATGAAAATAGTGAAGTTAATATTATTATTCTGTAAATAATAAAATTTTGTCCGTGCATTAGGAATTAGCTTAGAATCAAGATATTTATAAAATTTTGCTGCCAATTTTTTATGTATTAATGTAATAATTCTGTAATTAACTTGTATGTCACCAATTTGCTAGAGCATAATAAAACCAATCTTTTGAAAAAAGAATCGTTGACATCTCATTAACCGTTAACGTCCCGGGTCGTCAGTGCCATTGTTTATCTATTGTGTCTATAATTACAGTACTTGAGTAATTAAATCAGCTTGAGAGAATTTAAGTAAACAGCGCTTACAAAATATGTATTTTTACAGCACCATTTATATAAGTGCGAGTCGCACTCGCGCACGAATTGTTCCGCGCGTATAAAAACGGCAAAAAAATCATGTCTGTTGTATGGGAGCCCCCTTAAATATTTATTTTATTCTGTTTTTTAGTATTTGCTGTTATAGCGGCAACAGAAATACATCATCTGTGAAAATTTCAACTGTCTCACTATCACGGTTCATGAGATACAGCCTGGTGACAGACGGACGGGCAGACAGTGGAGTCTTAGTAATAGGGTCCCGTTTTACCCTTTGGGTACGGAACCCTAACAAAAACAAATCAACGTTTTCACTATACAAAGAATGAAGTAACAAAATAATTGTATATTTTTTGAATTTTTACTCTATATATGGAGAGAAAAGGTTTCAAACAGTCTTTTTGCGTCGATCTTGTCCTTTAGTTATTTATTATGTAACAAATTAATGTTTTGCTAATATTCTAACTATTTAAAAAAAAAACTAATAGTTGTTCACCTTTTAATGAGAATATTGTGCATAGGCATGCACAACAAAGTGATGTATTTACACAGAATCGAAGACTTGTGATTATCTATTTTTATTACCTTTGTAAATGTCGTTGGTGTACCATGCTAATGTTGTGTTAATGAATAAGAACGTCCGGCGCACACTTACACCCTCCGCGCTAACTGTCATAACTAGCAATTGATAATTTTTCAGAGAAATTCTCACAAAGTGACTTATCTGCTTCAAATAAATAGAAATAAATAAATAGATACCTTAGGGCTTTAGGGCAACTACTAACTTAAAGAGTAAGCCAAGAGCAATATAAAAAACTTATTAATACATTAATAAAGCCTCAGCTAACGCAACTACTGACAAATTATCAATTGCTAGTTATGACAGTTAGCGCGGAGGGTGACGACTTGGCAGTCAACCCCGCTAGCAACCTTGCAGACTGGCTAATCTTTTCACCGCGGTACGCAATTTTCAAATAGCTCTTGCAGAGACGAGAGAAGGTGTAACGACCAAGTGAAAATTCCTAAGTGACGACAGAATCAGAGGGAATGAGCATCTGTATGTAGTAAGCATACTGTGGCATCACCATAAAACAAGAATTTTCTCCTCTATCCACAGAACGTATTTTAAAACAAAAATAAACTGATCCAATTTTCACCTTTTATACATTATACGCTTAATACTATAAAACTGTAACAAGAAACCGTAAACGGGACATATAGTCACCGACTTTAATACACTGCATCACTGGTTAACGATGGTTTCATATAGCAGATAGAAACTATAAAACTGTTTATAACCTCTGCCTTCGGATTCTAGCTGTCTAGATGCAATAACGTGTCAATGGGCGTTATAGGCTGGTTAATAACCCGAGGATAGTAGCAATTTCTTGTTTATGTTCCTGCTTTAAAATACAAAGAGCCTCATGTAGGTCTTACTTTTCTGTTATTACCCTCGTGACATATTAAGAAGTGAAGCACATTATGGAACTGAAGTGGAGATTGGGCAGGACAAATGGCCAGGCGAGGTGATGACAAGTGGGGTAAGGCATTGAAAGAGAGGTGGCAGTTGGTCCGGGTCTGTGTGATTGTGCGTGTGAAGATTTGTAGCTATAAACGCACCATTCCGCTACGATACAAGAAAAATCATAGAATAGGGCAACGTTTTTTCCACGTCTAATAAATAATGATGATGATATGATAATTATGACGGGCTCGTCGAAATTAACAACTGCACGGATCATAAGATTTGTAAGGTTCAACTTCGCTTCCCGCGGTTAGTCCGCGGATGACCTTTGTTGCTCTCCGAGCCTCGGAGAGCACGTTATGCCGTCGATCCCGGGTATCATACGAATACTTATGACAGGCGTTATGGGTAGTCAGAAGCCTGAAAGCCTGACAACCGGTCTAAACTTGGATATCGGCATTGCCCAGTAACGGGGTTGCGGAGGTCTGATGGCAGTCGATCCGTGTAAAATACTGGTATTCAGCCGCATCTGGTTAGAATCGAAGTTGACCCCAACATAGTTGGGAACAGGCTGGGCAGAATGAACTTTTCTCTCATTACCTTCGAGACATAATAAGACGTGAACCGCATAAGAGCGATTACGCACTGCATCCGATCCGAATCCGTGAAAATACGGATATAAAAAACTCGGACCGAATTCGGATATTGCTTTACGCACTGCATCCGATCCGAATCCGTGAAAATCTCGGACCGAATTCGGATGTTGCTTACGCACTATTCCGATCTCTGATCCAAATTCAAACAATTCAGGCTACTTCGGTCCGTCAATTGTTCTTCCGAATTAGAAACTCACGGATGACGGATAGAAATCGAATGACGGATGCCGGATGTAGTGCGTAATCTACCATACAAATAGTTCTATGGCTACTTCGGAACGTATTTTCACGGATTCGGTTCGGATGCAGTGCGTAACCGCTGTTAGAGAACTGTAGTGGAGATTGGATAGGACAGATAGTCAGGGTCCCGTTTATAAAATACTTTTTATTTTATTATTATAATTTTCGTGAGATACATTTATATTTATAGGGTGACTGGTAATT
This sequence comes from Amphipyra tragopoginis, assembly GCA_905220435.1. NCBI lineage: Eukaryota > Metazoa > Arthropoda > Insecta > Lepidoptera > Noctuidae > Amphipyra > Amphipyra tragopoginis. Next base: position 11,075,157 of record HG992005.1, on the reverse strand, counting down.
AGTGACCGATCCTTTAACACATGATTGTACTCATGATAACAAACAACTTTCCCAAAGAAACATTATTTATAAAACAAAAAAAAAAAACCCTATTACGAGCCACGTCCATTCCGTAACGATTTACTAATAAATTTTAATCTTAAGGAAAGTTGTTTATCATCATGAGTACAATCATGTGTTAAAGGATCGGTCACTAATTACCAGTCACCCTATATGATTACTTACGGTTAACTCACGTGCATTTGTCGGGATTGCCCGACTGGTTTCGGACCCAAACGAAGCCCTTAATCATGAGCTGATCACGCGGCGAGGTCGCAAGTCGAACTAATCATAAATATACTTTTTATTTGAATAAGCTCCCATTTTTAGTTTCTGAGATATCAAGATTTATGTTGATGACCCGGATACATAGCTCCCGAGTGTAATTCAAGATTTTTCAATCTGAAAACCAGTCAAAAGTTACTTGAAAAAAACGAACCTAACACAGACAAAGTTAAGGGTTAAACCAAGTAATAAATAAAAGAGCGCAGTCCCTACATGTTAGTTCACAAAAAATACGCCCTTAGTAGTAACTGAAATATGAGGAAAACCGGAAAGGATAATGATCAACCGGCAACTCTGAGGATCAGTCGAGGTAGGTTATTTCTGGTATTCTTGTATGCGAACATTTTAATAGAGGATTTGTGTCGTTTGGGCCACCATTAAATCTTGTTTTTAGGGTTCTGTACCCAAAGGGTAAAACGGGAGCCTATTACTAAGACTCCGCTGTCCGTCCGTCCGTCTGTCACCAGGCTGTATCTCATGAACCGTGATAGTTAAACAGTTGAAATTTTCACAGATGATGTATTTCTGTTGCCGCTATAACATCAAATACTAAAAACCGGCCAAGCGCGAGTCGGACACGCGCACGAAGGGTTCCGTACCATTATCTATAAAAACGGCAAAAAATCATGTCTGTTGTATGGAAGCCCCCCTTAAATATTTGTTTTATTCTGTTTTTTAGTATTTGTTGTTATAGAGGAAACAGAAATACATCATCTGTGAAAATTTCAACTGTCTAACTATCACGGTTCATGAGATACAGCCTGGTGACAGACGGACAGACAGACAGACAGACGGATAGACGGTCAGCGGAGCCTTAGTAATAGGGTCCCGTTTTACCCTTTGGGTGCGGAACCCTAAAAAACAGAATAAAGTAAATATTTAAGGGGGCTCCCATACAACAAACGTGATTTTTTTGCCGTTTTTATAGATAATGGTACGGAACCCTTGGTGCGCTAGTCCGACTCGCACTTGGCCGGCTTTTCTATTCCGTGATTAAATCTGTACATTCAGTATTGTACATGACATATCTTTATAATATCCTTTGGTATAATAAAACAACACTTTAGTTTGGTCGACGGTATTAACAAAGAATTAAGTTATACTAACCTAACTAGTGAAGTTAAATAAAATTTTGTAATAAAAGCATGCAAATGACGAATCTTATTGACCGTAAACCTAGACGAATTATTTATAACTAGCTTTTGCCCGCAGCTTCGCTTGCATGAAATTTTTAACTCGTTAAGTGACGATTTTCCATTCAAACTTTCATCCCCTATTTAACTCCTTTAGGGGTTGAATTTCGAAAAATTCTTCCTTATTCCTTGTCTACATTATAAAGGGAACCTTTGTGCAAACTTTCAACTTTCTATGTTCAAGGGTTTGGGCTGGGCGTTGATGAGCCAGTCAATCAGTCAGTCAGGACTTTTCTTTTTATTTATATTGATAGAAGTATCTGCAAACTGATCATTGAGAGTAATGAAAATATTAATGTTACTCGATAAGTAATAATTAACTTAAAATAAATGAACCATTTAACAAAAATTATTCCTGAATATAATGACAAAATGTTGACGTCATTTATACAAAAAATCTCCAAAGTATTTGTAACAATTAAGAATGATTATAGCCTAAGTGACCACAAGAGAGAGCAATCAATTAATTTCAACACAATCTGACTCTTGGCTATTGATATCAATTGTCTTAAAGCAATTAGCAAACGGCAGCAAATAGCCAGATTAATATTTCTTAATTTGTGTACAAAGGCGATGAATTGTTATTTTATAACAGTGATATTAATTTGAAGTAACGATATTTATCTAGTGATGTAAATAAATTGGGTGTGGTGAAGTGTGGATTGTGGATCATTTGTTTTTATTTTGCTGATAATGTATTGCTAGAATTAAGTTTTAAAGTAAGTAGGTACAATACTGTTAGCTAACCTGACGGATAGCTAATAAAATAACAGAATTTACTAATAGGAACAATAGCTTTCTTGGGCGTTATTTAATAAAAACTGGATGGTACATAAGAACTGAATACTTTAATACAATCAGTTATTATTACAATGCAGGAATATCAGACACAGTCATAATTACAAAATAAAGCAACTATTATAACAATTGTGAACGTTCGTACAAACCAAAGATCGCAGCAAAAGAAGCGCGAGTACCGCACCGCATACTGTTTTATAGACCGTTTTGACAGGTCGTGAAGTAAATATGTCAAACTACCGCCACGACATCATTAAATCCCTAACAATACTATACTTTTATTTATTAGATTGAGAATCGTCAACATTACGGACACTTCAAGATTATTACAAGAACAATTCTAGTGTTGCAACAAATATAGACTACACAACATTGAATGAAAAAAAAAAACATTAAGAAAAGGTAACATTTAAGAAAACAGAAGTAACATTTCATAAATTATAATCATTGATTAAATTGTAAGTAAAAATATAATTCAAAAAGGCAAATAAAAAAAAAGTACGATTATATTGCAGTAGCAATAATACGGAGAAGGAAAACATGTTGGAAAGCATTAATATGGGGTACATACCGCATGCAACTATGTCATGAATGGTAAATAACTACTTTTTAAGTTTTAGCCAGCGACAGTCATAATTCTGCTGCGATCAGCGGATAAATTGAAACATGTCTGCAGCATCTTCCTCAGAAACCTAAATAAGAAGTTTGTCTACATGCAATGCAATGGAAGATTTCCGTGCCTATTAGACGTCACTTAAGCGTTTTCTTCTTACTTTATGAACATGTAGGTAATTGAACGTTCAACACTTGGTTGAATCTCAGGTTGCCCAAAAATAATAAAATTCTACGTTTCGGTCAGACAATTTTCAGTAAAAGCCCAGGTTTGCAATATTAATGATGTAATATGAACGTAGGGTGGCCTAGATCTTTGTCTAGGTACCTCCGAAATGTCAGTGAAGTAAGCACAGACAGAGGTTATTATGTTTCATCTGAAAAGTGTCGGATTTCAAGTTCTATAGGAGAACCTAGGTTAAATATTGTACGAGTACGTAGGATACGACCTAGTAACGATGCTTTAACAAGGGTAACAGACGCTATAAATCCCATAGATAATGTTGTATATGGGAACCTAAAGCCATTGTTCTCTTTTAACTATCCTAAATCATAGTACTGTATCTACTGAAGTTGTTAAAGATATCCTTTTTTTAAAAGAGTAACGATGGAGTTTCTTTTCGGCTCTTCTCTATAGGAAACGACTAATTGGAACCGTGCACCTAAATTCGACTTTTCAGCACCTGTATTGGCTTATGTGTTTTTTTTTTTTGATTTGGTTTCGTTTAAAGAAGTGTTGATTTTGCTAGATTCTATTGCTATTTCATTGATCCTTTCATTTAATCCCAGTTTTCGTGCATTTCAAGTTTGAAGTAGTGTAGTGCCGGATTAGCCACGTAGCAAGAGTAGCAATTGCTACGGGCCCCGCGCGAAAGAAGGCCCCGCATATTTAAACCCACTCATCTCTGCCTGAGCGTAATTTTTTGAGTGAAACTTATCACGAGAGTCCAACGAAAGTGACAGCACTAGACTTATCAGCAACTTAAAATTGAGCATTTGAGAATTTAGCCAAAAGCCATAAATGCACTTAGAATGACATGAGGCTTTCGCCAAAAATGCCAAAAAAATCGCTGCTACGCTTTGTGTGTACTACTCCACTCGACTATTTTCTTTTGTATATTTAAACAAACCATTTCATTACGTTTATTTATTTAAGAAATTAAGCCTAAAAACTTAAATAACAATGAAAAGGTAATGATTAAAAAAAAACACGCATATAATGCTAATTTATACTTTTCAGGCGTGTATTTTTTTAACTTTTGTTTTTTTACCGGCTTTTTTATTTCGTGTTAGTTTCTTAGTTTTTACGTGCTTTTGTGTTATTATTTCTGTTTTTACGATCGCTCGATCGCTTTGGACTAATACAAAATCAGTGTAATACCACTGTTTTATAACAGTAAAATTAATAAGTAATGAAACTCAAGGGCCCCCTTTCATATTTGCTACGGGCCCCGCGCTGTCTTAATCCGGCACTGAAGTAGTGTATACAGTATGTTAACAAACGAAAGAAGTTTTCGTTAACCAGCAATACCATAGCGTCCGTATCTACTAAAAAAAATATTATAAAAAAAAAACTGAATTAAAAATTGATGCGTAAAGCAACGCTTACTGTACATGCGCACTTGTCCATCAATGTGGAAAACAAGGCAACATCACATTTAACCTATCTACGCTACTATTATGGTTTTAACAGGACGCTCCGTTTTTTTTTCTGATATTGTTGTGCTTATTTTTCTGTTTTTAAATTTTTATTTTAATCTAATATTGACGTAGATTTAACGGGTTTAAGGGGAACGCCCTCCGTTGTTTTACATACTGTACGGTCGCGTTCTCGAAATATTTATTAGATTTCAATTTCGATTCCTTATCACACTGTGCGCAATAAGGTTTAAGATGTCATATTAACTTGTGTCATATCGACCTTATGAAAAAGTAATGTGCAAGCAATTGTAGACCTTAGGGTGGTAAACATTTCAAGTCCCCGATTGTACAAGCTTCTCGTTTTGGTGGGTTTTGACCATGAAATGTATCCGGTTCTAGCTAAACATGTTGCATGACACATTCTAAAACTACTAATATGAGTGCCGTCTTCGTGTAAGAGCTTGAAGCAGTTAGCTCATAATTATTTTAAGTGTCGAGTGCTATAAGTGGCTTGGGAGGACTTTACGATACGGCGGAAACTACTACTGACTCTCACTGGTTGTTTTTTAACTAAGCTAGATTTTGTGCAATTTCCCCCTGCAAATAAGTAGGTACCTAATGTTAATAATAAATTCTCTATCTTTTAAAGTGATAAAATTCTCTGAGTACTACAGTACTACCGCAACTAGAAATATCTATTAAGTCTTCGTGGAAATAAAAGCTGCTTGAAGCGGCCAATTTTGAAACAACAATCTCTTTGGTATTCATTCAAATTAATATTAATGTCGATACTAGATATTAAACTATAGTAAAATTATTTAAACTGATGAAGATGAAATCGTAATTAAGATAGACAATTAGACATACCTAGTCTCTTCACTACATAGTATAAAACAAAGTCGCTTCCCGCTGTCTGTCCCTGTGTATGCTTAGATCTTTAAAACTACGCAACGGATTTTGATGTATTTTTTTTAATAGATAGTGTAATTCAAGATGAAGGTTTTAAGCTATAAAACGTACCCGTGCAAAGCCGGGGCGTGTCGCTAGTTATAATTAAAGAAACGAAGAAACGATTTGAATTTCGTAAAAGTTGAAGTTAAAAAATGTTTTTTTAAATATGTTATGTTTTAGTTGATACTGGCTGAAATGTCCATATTTATTGACAGTGTACAGATATAATAATTATTTTTATGAATAATTATGTAGCCTTTACCCACCCACTGCTAAGGATAGGTCTCTTCTTTTTACATTTATACCAAGGATGCACAGATTTATTACGATTAGGGGCCACTCAGGCAGACAATGAGCTAAAGACGAGCCACCACAATTAAAAACAACCAAAGAAGTTGAAATTAATGTTACTGAAAAAAATAAACGTAGGTACATTAGTTTTAATTCTTAAAGAATACTTTAATTCGCTTGTGAGCCGCGGTCTGTAAATCCCTGCTCTGTACGATCGTCTACTCTATGTAAGTATTTCTAAGTACTTCCCTACTATGATGAGTTGAGTGAAACTATTTCTTCTGTGTTAGCCTCTGCAAACCATTACAATAAATATCTTAGGGCTAAGTATCTGAATTTAAGTTATTTAGCCCCGCACACACAATAAATATACTACTCCTGCTATATACTCGCTGTAAGTACATCCTCAGTATTGTAATACTGTCGAAAATAAATATATATATATATCAATAGAATAATATACCATTCTGTCAAATAATCGTCGCCATTTCCTTCTCTCCCTTAAACCTGTCACATTTTCCTCCAACAACGACGAACAAACAAAAATGCCGCGAAATCAATTCATATTATATGTAAATCACATCATAATTTAATATCACGTACTAAAGTGGGGAACGTATTTCCAAGGAACTAGTCTCCCTTATGCGGATATCGGTAAGGAAGGAAACAGCCATCCAACATTGCAGAAAGTAGGCTCGGAGTTCCGTATAGCGATGGTGACGTGTCACCGCTCTGATAACTGATATGTGTTTCAATTCGTGTCGCACAATTTTATAGGCTGAGGTTGAGAAGGAAAATTGCGCTCTGATTTGTGTTAAGGGTTGAATGTTGGAGTTAGTTTTGGATGTAAAGAGAGGAATGCTGGGTTGAATTCGGTTTTATTGCCCGTGTAATACATGCAGTTATGTTTTGATATTTTTAGAGCCGTGTTTGTTTCGTCGGTGCCAGTTTGTCTCATAAATCATGTTTTAGTTACAATATTTGTGATATAAAAACATGTGACGTAACAAATAACAAAATTTGTGATATTATTTTTAAGTCACACATTCACTTATTGTCATTCATTATAAAGCATGACTAGTTAATCACTTAAAATCCGAAAACCATCAATTCTGCTCATTATTCATTGCAACTTTTACTACGAGACAAAATCGAAATTTGTGAAAAAATAAAACTGTGATTCATGGTTTTTGAATGTAAAGTGACTAACCACTCATGCTGTATACGAGTATGTGTACAATTTTCAGTCACACACCCATAACCTCTTACTCAATATATAATACAAGTGGGGAACGTGATGCGCGACTGACCGCTGATCGTGAACGTCACGCATTGTCTCGCGAGTCGGAGACGTTCACGGATAGAGAATTGCGCTTGAGTTCTCAGCGTATCTACGCATCGACTTCTAGGTCTCTAGAGACAAGTGGGGAACGTGATGCGCGACTGACCGCTGATCGTGAACGTCACGCATTGTCTCGCGAGTCGGAGACGTTCACGGATAGAAATTGCGCTTGAGTTCCAACCGTATCTACGCATCGACTTCTAGGTCTCTAGAGACAAGTGGGGAACGTGATGCGCGACTGACCGCTGATCGTGAACGTCACGCATTGTCTCGCGAGTCGGAGACGTTCACGGATAGAAATTGCGCTTGAGTTCCAACCGTATCTACGCATCGACTTCTAGGTCTCTAGAGACAAGTGGGGAACGTGATGCGCGACTGACCGCTGATCGTGAACGTCACGCATTGTCTCGCGAGTCGGAGACGTTCACGGATAGAAATTGCGCTTGAGTTCCAACCGTATCTACGCATCGACTTCTAGGTCTCTAGAGACAAGTGGGGAACGTGATGCGCGACTGACCGCTGATCGTGAACGTCACGCATTGTCTCGCGAGTCGGAGACGTTCACGGATAGAGAATTGCGCTTTAGTTCTCAGCGTATCTACGCATCTGCTTCTAGGTCTCTAGAGACATCAGACGTTTCAGATCTTCGATTTTGACGACCCCGTTGTCGCTGGCATAAGCAACAGGATCTGCGTACGAAGTCGCGGGCAGAAGCTAGTATAATGTATGTATGTAAATGTGGCAGGTTAATAGAAATATTGACACAACACATGAGATTTTACTTTATTCAATCATAATATCCATATATTAAACCCGATGCTAAGATACTGAGAGCTTGAGTGCTTTAGAACATTATAATATCTTAAATTACCTCATTGGAGATATTTTTTTAAGTGTCATTGAAATTTACAACCGTTTCCATACACTACAATTTTTTTCATAAAGTTCTCCACACAGGACAAAGTGAATTAAACTCGTTGTGAAAACTCTTGACGTGTCACATAATGTGTGAATTTTAAACTTAATGTATACATTGCCCGCATAACAAGCATGCGTGGAACCTACATATGACGCCTGTTAGATTGTACATTGGCATAGGATATGATTGACACAAATTGGGCGTATCGCGAGACTGTCGTTATTGGATACCGATCACATTTTCCCGCTAGATGTGATCAGGTGAGTGTATCAAGCAGTATTAAGCTTTCGTTCGTCGCTATTTGTGTATGCTGTTTCGAGATTTTTGGCCTTATAAAGTATATTCTATTCTATTCTATTCTAATCCCTACCACCGGGATGTTTGTCTGTGACGATTTCACGCCTAAACCGCTAAACCGATTTTGATGAAACTTGGTACAGAGATAGTCTGGAACCTGGAGAAGGACATAGGCGATTTATATCCCGAAAAATACGTAATTCCGCGATAAACGACATCCACGCGAGCGAGGCCGACAGCGACCTCTAGTATATCATAAATGTGTAATCAATGTATTGAAAAACATTCACATTCTGTTTTCATGAACTATGTTATTTTTGATGCTCTGCCTTGCTTTTTTCCCAACCATGTTGCGATCAGCTTCCAGTCTGACCAGATGCGTCTGAATACCAGTATTTTACATGGAGCGACTGCCACCAGACCTCCGCAACCTAGTTATTGGGCATTGCCGATATCCTAAGGTTAGACCGGTTGTCAGACTTTCGGGCTTCTGACAACCCGTAAATACTATCATATATCACCCGGGACCGACGGTCCCGCAAGAGCAGCTTAATTTTCCAAATCATATGATCCGCTCGGTTAATATTTAGTGACGAGCACGTTATTTTTTTTGTGATTGAACAATTCAATCGTCTATCACTTCAAACTGATCAATTACCGGAAACATAGACACAATTAGATAAACAATGGAACCCGCAGATACGTTGGTCATTAGTTAAGTCTAACGACTAATAACTTATCAACCAGCTTCGGCTGTCCCATTTCAAAACCTAGTAAGGGCCTAAAACAAATTTTAAAAGGAAACGCATAAACATTAAATCGGTCAGCCTTTGTAAAATATTTATGTTATGTAAAACCATGTGGTTTAAGTGACTTACTAGGTTTTAAAATGATCGGAGACAGTGAATGGCACTTACTAGGTATTGATGCTTAAATATATCTGCTTATTATGTGAGTTTTCAACGCGGGTATTTTTGTATTCGGTAGAGACTTTCTAGGTTAGCAAGATTATGCAATTAAACGATTTTTTGTAAAAAGTGTCCCTTACTAGGTTTTGAAATGGGACAGCCGGCTTAGCCTCAAAACTAATCGTTTAATGCATTGATGTTGAAACACATGGACCAAAGGTTTAATACAAAATTTACGAAAAAAAAGTCCTAACGTAAAAGTCTTTACATACACCACCAGAGAGTGCGCCAGGGCACACCGCCATATAAACTTAGAAACACCAACACACTAATTTAAATCCTATGTCGTCATCACAATGCCTTAACGCCTAAGACCTCATTTACGGAGACGCGGGGCGTCGCGCGTCGCGTGCGCCGTGGCGTCTCGCGGCGCGTCGTACGATTTTTCTGTTTACGGAGCGGCGGCGCGTGCAGCGGCCCGCATCATCACACGCGCAAACACAAACATATGGCAATGTACAATGTTGTTTATGAAGACGCGGCGCGTGTGACGCCACGGGCCCCGCCGCGGTTGACGCTACGTTTTACAGTGGACGGAGAATTGCAGGAATAGCTAGCTGGTCGCAACGGTGCGAGCGCCGCCGCGATAAACGTCGCGTGCGACGCGGCGATGTCATCCTCGGGCTCCGCCTGCATTTCAAGCAAACGCGTGTAAAATCGCTTCTCCGTAAACGCTCTCATACAACGCCATATGTTTGAATTCAGTGCGGGCCGCGCCGCACAACGCGACGCGTGACGCTCCGCGTCTTCGTAAATGAGGCCTTAGCTTTAACTATACGAAAATTTGACAGCACACGTTGACGTAAATTATTTATTAGTCTTCTGTTTCGCGTTTTAGTCCACATTCGGTTCGGACATTTTTGAGCGCTGACCATCCATGTGTTTCTACGTCTAGGGTTAAATTTATTAAAATGCTATTTATGTACTTAGTTGATTAAAAAATAAACGCAACATCTTTTAATTTATAAGAAAACACAAAACTTCTAGTCGTTAAAAATTACATAATCATCTAAAAATATTTTACCGGATGGAGGCGTTAAATTCCTGCCAATGGCTAAAAAAAGAACAAAGTTCGACATAACTGGACCGTTTTACAGGAGTTAGTTAGAAAGTTAGACAGAAATTCGCCTAATTAAAAGTTTTAGAACGGCTTTCTCCATCGTACTATGCTATCTTGTATATTTTACGACGATTAGAAATAGAAAGGTAAATCAGCTCGTTACCTGACTTTATGGACTTATTGAAGGCGTCGACAAAATAGTTTTGCTTACGAATGGTAGTAGTTCCAATAACAATTAAAAATGGTTTCATGGTTAGACAAAATGATTTTGCCAACGTCATGGTTTGGTGGTATGTGCAATCAATCGTTATGCCGAACTGTTTCTATCTTCCTTTTAGCCTTTACCAACTATTTTGGGGTCAGCTTCCAGTGAAACGAGATACGCCTGAATACCAGTATTTTACACGGGGCGACTGCCAGCAGACCTCCGCGATCCATTTACTGGGCAATGCCGATATCCTAGGGCTAGACTTTGGGGTGCATGAAAAGAACCTCCACGAGTGACGATACTTCAGTACGTCCGGCGCACCCTGGGCAGTCAGCCCCGCTACCAACCTTGCTGGCTGGCTAATCTATTCACCACAGCATTAGCTATTTTCGTATAGCTCGTGCTGATTCGAGAGAAGAAGATGGGCTAGACTGGTTGTCTGATTTTCGGGCTTCTAACTACCCGTAACGATTGTTATAGGTATTTGTATGACACCAGGGACCGACGGTTTAACGTGCTCTCCGAGACACGGAGAGGTCTCGGTGTGTAACGAATAGTCACCCATCCACGGGCTGGCCACAGCAAGCGCAGCTTAACGTTGCAAATTATAATTATGATCCGTGCGGTTCTTAATTAGGCATGAGCCCTTCCAAACTGTTCCTATAAAAAGCTAACTTTACCTGTGGTGACCGATGCAGACTAATTCATAGAAGTGTCTTCTATACTACTGTGACGGTGGTGTGGTGGCGACTGGCGGGGTGCGCCTGTAAAAAGGGCCGGTACGCTGCAGTTTGTCCTTTGGCTGGAGACCCTTCAGGTTTCGCCAATAACTGCCCGGTTAAAACGGTCTCCTAGGACCACATACAGCAGTCCAATAGAAAAAAAAAGCAGTTCGTCCTCTTTCGCGCCTCAGCAGCCGCCCAGTTTCTACCTGCACCTGAAGACCCTGGACTCCTCGTATTGTCATAGAACCACGCCCTGTATCTTAATTTGTAACAATTAAAAAACATTTATTGTAAGGTCAAAGTAAGTACCTACCTGCTTCTTGCTAGATTCTGATTTTATGTGCACATGCTCGTTAAGGGTTGACTCCTCAAGCCACCCTTAACCCGCTAAGCGTGACACTACATTACCTATGCTTCGTTATTGATGACAAGCTTACGAGTCGTACCCAACCAATATTAGTCGGTACCAATCCGCAGGCCACTTAAAGTTTCACTGATTTTGATTTCAAAGCAAGTGTTAAAATTTCAAAATTCGATTATTTTTAGTTCCATGTACTTAAAATAATTTTTATTTTAGTTTTTTTTTTATTCTTTATCCCTGCTTTAGTTTCGAATTCAGAAAGTGGAGCTTCTAATTCGTGACCCCAAATAAGACCTAAAACGTAAACACAGCTGCATATAGCTGAAGATAGATAGATTTTAGCGTATTTTTTATGAAATCTTTGAACAGCTGTTTCTCAACTAGATAAAAGTTTTGTAGAAAGTGGTAGAACAAAAGTTATTCATTATTATATGTACTTTAATACCCTTTCGGATTAATACCCCCTTTTCGACTAACCTTGTATATGTATTTACATTGTTAAATATTGTACCTAACCATTGTAAATGTTGGTTAGCTTCATGTTCTCTACGTCACTTATCGTTAACACTGAAAATCAGCGCTGTGTTGTGGCTTACGTCACATCCAGAATCAAGCTGAGAGAAAAATTCGTTGTCACACCTACGACGTGCAATTGACAATTAAAAGGAAGCAAATTTTTAAATAATAAGGGACTTTTTTATGTTTTTTATTTTTTGTAGGTGAGGTGCGTAGTACTCTCAACCGGCGTGCGTGTATGACAAGATGTATGAACGTGAATGAAGCAAAAGGAGTATGTAAGGATCATAGCATGTGGTGTTCTGCAGTTTCTGCATACCCCCATGGGAAAGAGGTGTGAGTTTACATATGTATGTATGTTATTTTTTTGTGTGGCAGTATAGTTATTTTCTTTTTCTTTATTTCCTTATATAGGAACCGGACACGAAGAAAGTATAATATTTAGAGATCACATAAACGGTGAATAACTGAGCTTGTTTGTGCCAATAGCATCTATTTCGCCATTGTCAATCGTAGGCCATTTATATGTTTTATTGAGGTCAACACTTGAAACGATTGGTAGCATTGGAGGTGACAATAACGGGAATAACGGGAGTGTTCTCGGGCGATTGCTGAAATTTATTATCAGTGGTGAAGAAACAGATGGAGTTATTCCTTATAGAGTTAGAGTAGCCTCCTTTTCGATTCTCGTGGATAATGATAACGGGACTCGTATGGGACGACTTTTAGGAGCCTTAGTGAGGTCGGTGACTAGTCGGGAATTCTAGAAATGGCCGCCAATTCGGTATGTAAAGTTTGTTTTTGGTATTTTCTTATATTTTTATTACTTAAATATTAGGCTATTTTAAGAAACTGATTTGATTATTTTTGTTTTCTACGGGGTAGTTATTTTTTAATATATTTTTAAAGTTTTTCTAGTGATGACGTCACGCGATAGGAGTAAGAGTTTAATTTCTTTGCCGGGTACGATAGATAAAGAAACCAATTCTTTGTCTACGCCAAGTAAGTACAGAAAAAGTAAAAGTACATGTACCATAAATGACGTTTTATAAACAAACAAACAACAACGACTATTCGTAACTATTTCGTGATACGTCACGAAAAAGGAAGAAAGGTCAAATAGATGTCAAGTGAATTCATGCATTTTTGCTAAAATAAACACCATCTTATAATTTTAAGAGCTAAAAATTGCAAAATATGGTTTACCAAACTAAAACCTTGAAATGGTATTGAGTCAGCATAGGTTAACTTTTACTTTATATACCGAATTGGTTATGCACATTCAGAAACGTGGAGATAATATAATTAATTATATCAGGACAATGGTGTATATCCCTGGCAACTTGCTTCGATCTGCACTCTCAAACGTAGTAATTATGGAATTAACTCCCTCAGACTACTTGCAGGGTCGTTACGACAAATTGTAGTAGCTACAGGATTTCAAAGTTCTTCTGATACAGTGTTAGGACTTCTTCAATAATAGGTTTTGATGTTGTTAGAAAAAGTACAAAGGGCTTTCTTAAGGTACCTATGCAAGCGTATATGGTTATTAGGTACCCTTTACTTTACTCATTAGAAGTCAGAAGGTCTAGTGACCAACTATTAATGATGTGCAAGATCCTCCGAGGGAAATTAGATGCCCCGGATCTTAATTGCAAGTTGTGCCTATTATTTGTTCCAAATAACGTCGGAGCAGAAAACATAAGCTGTTTGCTGTTCCGACATGTCGTACAGTGGCTCGTTCACGATCACCCATACCGCGAAGTCTCACCGCGCTCAATGCTGGACGCCAGACCGAATTTTGATATTGTGCGGATGAATGGAGGGTTATTTTGTCGGAATGTCTGGAGTACTGCGAGAGAAATGCATCATGAACGAGTGAAAGAATATACTGTCAGATGTATCGTAAGGGATTTATGAAAGAGTTTATTAGAATTCTTTTTAAATTGTTATTTTCTTGCCGTTGTATTGTATGTATCGTCTTCTATTACTGTCTTTCATTATTGTAATTGGTCTAAGACCGTTTTAATTAAAGTAAATAAATAAATAAAACATATATAAATGTCTCATTAAATCATATACATCTTCCAGAAAACTTCTTCGCTCACTAGATCATGACCATTGAGGAAAAAATGTTCGTCATTTTTCCATATCGATGTTCAAGGCATATCCTAACTATATTCGTGCATGTTGGAACATAAGTATTCCAGATAATAATATATCCCATGCTGATCAGAATATATTAAACCCTGGTAGCACATGAGCGATGTAGTCACAAACAACTTGTTCTCGCCGCCTTAGCCAAGTCTAAGTCACCGCGTCACCCAATATGGCGGCCAGCCAAGGCAATAACATTTCGGTTCACATAACAACATTTGGCATAGGTTAGTGTTGTGCTAAATGGATCGATAAATGATGAAATTAGAGAGCAATAACGATGAGAGATGACCTTTCAGATACTTATTATGAATAGGCAATTTTAAGCAGTGGTGTTAACGCTTGCAACACTCCTTTCCTTGTTCCCGCCCAATTCCTACATCCAATTCCAAATTCCCGCCAAATCCTTGCCGCCGTGCGTTTCCGCTAGAGGCGCCACTACACACAACGTCGCGACAAAAAACTTTTCGGCCGCCATTAACTCGCGCGCTCAAAATTAATTGAAATAAATCAAATTTACCGTGTAAAACCTCTCTAAACTCACTGCAGTGAACTGAAAACCATTAACCTGAACATTTAAACCCTTAATAAACATAAACAAAGTGTTGTGAGTGAGTGTGGTGCGAAAAACTCAACGAACGAGCAGCGGTCGCCGGCCGGTAAGTACCTCCTACCCCGTCTATTCCCTTCGTTCCCGTTGCAGTGTTTACGTATCTTACTCCGCAACAAATTTACTCCAGGCAAAATTGAAATCAAAATTAACAGTCCAAAATATCGGCCGCTGGCTTACGGCTACCTACAACGCCGTTCAAGTCACGCCATTTTTAGTGGTCCATCGAGCCAATTTTGCCGCGCAAATACCTACGGTGTGCTTGGGTTCAAATCTTAAATAGATTCTCCAAACAAATAGTCCGCGTAGTTATTAAAACTAGTACTTACCTACATAGTTTCCATTAATATTAATAACTTGTAGGTAGTTTAAAATGGATAAAGAAACCAAGTTGAAACTTCTCGTCAACAAACGAGAATATGTCTTTCGTGAGATTCAAATACTGTACGACATATCCCGCAGTTTATCAAGCGATAAAACGAAACTCGGTGCATTCAAATGTAGGCTAGGTACAAACGGGTCGATGAACTGCGTCGCGAGTATTTGGATTTTACGAATGAAATAAATGCATTAAAACTCTTAATTAATCCTCAAGAAGCTATCGATATGCAAGCAGTAGATGCATTTGACACCATGTACTACGTCATCATGGAAGTCGCGGAGGCTATGCTGCCCCCGCCGTTCGATGAAAGCGCCATCAACCCATGCCGGGGGGCCGCATCGGACGCGGCCGGGTTTCAATATAGCAAGCCTATTTCGCAAGCTCGTTTACCTAAAATCGAACTTATTAAATTTGACGGAAATATCGAACATTGGCAAACGTTCTATGACACATTTGTATCTCTGGTGCATGGTAACAATAATATTAGTAACATAGAAAAGTTTCATTATTTGTTGTCATGTCTCGTGGGGCCCGCGCTGTCTATAGCCAAGGGCATACCGGTGACCGCAGACAACTATCACATAGTTTTTGATGCGCTTATCGATCGTTATCAAAACAAAAGAATCCTAGCGGTTAATTATTTAGAGAAAATATGTAGCTATGCAACTTTAAAAACAGGTAACCTAAATGATTTACGTAAACTTACAAGTCTTTTACAAGAATCTGTCAATGCTCTCAAATCCGTAAAGATAGAAAATCTCGGTGAATTTATTTTATTCTACCTATCATCACGTAAGTTGGACTCGGATACACGTAAACGGTTCGAGTTACAAAACAAACATTCCATACCTACTTTCAACGATTTATTATCATTTTTACAGAGTTATATCAAAGTTCTTGAAGCAAGTGAACCCAGTGTTATATTTAATAATAGTAATAATTTTCAACCGCAACCTTCTTTTCGAAAAAATAATAATGCCTATCACAAGTCAGTGTCGTTTCCCGCGCATTGCTTCGAAAACGCAGTGACGTACACGGAGCCAGGGCCGTACTCTAATGCAGGGCCGTATTTAGACGAACAAATTAATTCCAATGTGGGTCCGTACTTTAATACAGGGGCATTTTCGAATGATCAATGTTTTAATACAGGGTCGTACTCAAACACAGGGCCGTACTTAAACTCTGAAAATGTATCAAATAATTACACAAACGATCCTTATTATAACGCTGATTTTTCGAATGCTTATGCATACGCTACTTATAATAATAAGTACACAGATTGTGCGTGTTGTGGATATTCGCACCACACGATCTACAAGTGTCCGGTGTTCCACGCTAAACTTCTTAGCGACAGGGAAGCGGAAGTTAAATCAAAACAACTTTGTTTCAATTGCTTAAGGCCTAATCACACGGCAGATAAATGTATATCAAAAATTTGCTGTACAAAATGTAATGGGCGTCATCATACGCTTCTTCATCGCGATCAAGGCACCACCGCAGCGTGTCCCGCGATATCCTCAGTTGCTCCTGTAGTTCCAGTTGTTTCAGCTGACTCAGTGGTCACTATTAATTCCGCCAACACTAGCGCTCACTTAGAACATGGTCGCTCGCTGGTCTTGCTTGGTACGTGTATTGTACGAGCACACGGCCCCAGCGGCGTATTTAAACTCCGCGCACTTATCGATAGTGGCGCGCAAGATTGCTTTATAACGTCTTCATGTGCACACCGCTTAGGCTTACCGCTGCGTCGCTGTAACATAGCCGTAGCCGGTATAGGTCAAAGTACAATACACGAAATAAAGGGTGTAACGTCATTTACAGTTCAATCACAATACTCTGATCAGCCAACCTTTAAGATACAAGCAATTGTGATGAATACGATTACCCATAAAATGCCGTCAGAACAAATACCAGAAACGATTAAAGCAAATTTCAAGCATTTAGTTTTAGCAGACAATAATTTTGACAAAGCAGCTGACATTGATCTCTTAATAGGCGCAGAAATTTTCCATAATATTTACGATGGTCAACGGCTAGATGTAGGCCCGGGACTGCCGGTCGCTCTGCACAGTGTGTTTGGCTGGGTAATAACAGGCAAGCTCGACCCCGAGTGTCGACCTCCTGCTTGTACTTCTTCTCTCTTGGCTTCCACACTTGCCCTAGACAATGTGGTCAAGCGATTTTGGGAGGTAGAAGAGCCACCAAAATCAAATATTATAAATCCTGAAAATGAAAAATGTGAACAAATGTATACTGACCTTGTGCGACGTAACGAAGACGGCAGGTATGTAGTACCTATACTACTTAAAGAAGAACATGAAGATTTAGGAGATTCATTCCGCGCATCTTTATCAAGGCTGTATAATCTAGAAAAACGGTTTCGTCATCAAGAAAACCTGAAACAGGACTATGGTGAATTCATGCGTGAGTACGAGGATATGAGCCATATGCATCCCGTCGAACCATCTGACAAGGACTTTAGGTACATCATTCCTCATCATTGCGTACTAAGACCAGACAGCACAACGACAAAGCTGAGAGTCGTTTTTGATGCCAGCGCGAAGACTTCGAATGGGCTGTCCCTTAATGACATTGTACATACTGGTCCAAAACTTCAAAATGACATCGTGGACATCATTACGAAGTTTCGGTTACATGAAGTTGTCTTTACAGCAGACATTTCCAAGATGTACCGAAACATAGAATTACGCTCAGAGGATCGCCAATATCAGCACATCTTGTGGCGTAACTCACCTTCAGAAGCGGTCCGTGAATACGAACTCAGCACCGTCACATACGGCATAAGTAGTTCACCCTACTTAGCGATCCGGACGCTACATCAGCTGGCAAACGATCACGGAACGGAATGGCCTCAAGCTGCTTCGATTCTGCGTCAAGACACCTTCATGGATGACATCACAGCTGGCGCGCCATCTCTTGAAGTTGCGTTAAACCTGAAACATCAATTAGTACAGCTACTTAATTGTGGTCAATTTGAGTTAAGAAAATGGAGCAGCAACTCACCTAAATTCCTTGAACAGCTTCCTTCTGAACATTGTCAAGTGCCTAAGACGTTTTGTGATGACAGCAACCAGCAGACTCTTAAGATACTGGGACTTCAATGGGACCCCACGCAAGATATTTTTACTTACTCCCAATCCGAGCTTTGTTCAAAATACACTAAGCGCTCCATTTTGTCTAACGTAGCGCGTATTTATGACCCATTGGGCTGGTTAACACCTATGGTCCTCAAGGCAAAACTGCTTATTCAAGATCTATGGCGACTTCAGTTAAATTGGGACGATCCAGTTCCGGAGTGCGTTGCTCACCAGTGGACAGATTTTGTCACCGAACTGCGTAATTTAAAGGAAGTTCGTATTACTCGCCACATCGTACCTTCTGTCTCAGCTGAGTGTGAACTCGTTGGCTTTTGTGACGGGTCATCAAAGGGTTATGGATGCTACGTATATTTGAGATCTGTGTGTAAGGACAAGGTGTCAGTAAACTTACTAATTGCGAAGTCAAAAGTAGCTCCGATCAAGCCGCTGACTATAAATCGCCTTGAACTTCTTGGTGCAGTACTACTCGCTCGAGTACTCAAACACATGGCTGATTTGCTTCGTCCACATGTTCATCTTATTAAAATAACTGCATTTACTGACAGCAGCACAGTACTGGCATGGTTGAACACTGAGCCTTATAAACTGAAGACATTTGTATCTCATCGCGTAGTTAAAGTTTCCGATGATGTAGATCCTAAAAACTGGCACCATGTAGCTACTTACGACAATCCTGCGGATCATAGTAGTCGTGGTCTTTCGTGTTCGCAGTTGATCTCCTCTCCAATCTGGTGGTCAGGTCCGCCGTGGCTTTCCTTGGAATTTTCCTCTTGGCCAATTTCCAGAGAGCCATTTACACCCGATAACATACCTGAAATGAAAACCTTACCTCTTTTAGTACATACCGCGGAGTCGATCCCTGCAGTAGATGACCCTGTAACAGAAATGTTAAATAATTATTCGTCCCTATCTAAGGTACAGCGAATTATAGCTTGGTGTCTGCGCTATGTTAAGCGATCACGCAAACTTACCAAGGCCTCGGATGGACTATCCACTGAAGAGCTGGAAACATCTCTGTCTCTGTTGATCCGGCACGAGCAGACTATGTTCTTCGCTGATGAGATTAACTCAATTAAGTGTCAGGAGCCGTGTTCGCGCCCTATACAAAAGCTGAACCCTTTTATCGACCAGCTAGGACTCTTGCGAGTGGGGGGGCGCTTAGAAAACTCTTCACTTCCGCTCTCCGCAATTTATCCCTTGGTGCTGCCTAAAACCTCGCGCCTATCCGTACTTATAATAGACTTCTATCACCGACTTCATCTTCATTGCGGCCCTCGCACTCTCCAATCTATTATTCAGCGAAAGTTTTGGATTTTGGGCATACGTAATTTAATAAGATCGCGTCTGTCTAAATGTGTCATTTGTTTTAAGGTGAATCCGACATCAGTTTCACCCATTATGGGAAATCTGCCCGCTCCAAGAGTACAGCCCACACGTTGTTTTCAAAAAATAGGTGTAGATTTTGCAGGGCCCTTCGTAGTAAAGGAAAGTAAAAGACGTAATGCCCGCACGTATAAAGTCTATGTATGCGTGATAGTATGCCTAGCGGTAAAAGCAATACATCTCGAGTTAGTTACTGACTTGTCCACACCCGCATTTATTGCGGCTTTGGACCGATTTGTATCTCGTCGCGGTCTTTGTAAATTAATTATTTCAGATTGTGGTACCAACTTTATTGGTGCCAAACGATACTTATCCGAAGTACAGCAGTTCCTTTTAACAAAACAATTAGATCTGAATACGGAGTTTGCAAAACGCAACATTATTTGGCAACATAATCCACCCACAGCTAGCCATTTCGGCGGAATCTTCGAAAGTGGCGTTAAATCAATGAAGTACCACCTTAAACGAGTAGTTGGGTTACAGGTTCTGACGTTTGAAGAGTTGTTGACTGTGCTTAACAAAATCGAAGCCGTCTTGAACTCTCGACCGTTATGTGCGCTATCTAGTGATCCCACCGAGGTGGACGTGTTAACTCCCGGTCACTTTATCATTGGCGGTCCTTTGGTATCGTTACCTGAAACTCCGCTTACTAATACTTACCTACCGCCTCGGGAGCGATGGCAGATGTTGCAAAAACTTACTCAAAGCTTTTGGAAGATTTGGCAGAGCGAATACCTTCACACCTTGCAGCAGAGATGCAAGTGGTTCAAGGGACAAGCTAATGTACAGATAGGTGACCTCGTAACTATCGTTGAACAAAATCTTCCACCTTTAGAATGGCGTTTTGGCCGGGTGATTAAGCTTCATCCCGGTTCGGATGGCGTAGTGCGTGTCGTCACGCTTCGAACTGCTAACGGACTACTTCGTAGACCCGTGGTCAAAATTTGTCCTTTACCTATCGCTCATTAACTTATAATAATACATTAATTCAATTTAATTTCATTAACTTAGTAAATAGGTAACATTTCTTTGAACCAAGCACACTATAGGGCAAATCAAAATTTCTCAATATTTAATTCAAATTTCACTTTTTGAAATCCCTGGAGTGATTTCAAGTGGGGGGGAATGTTAACGCTTGCAACACTCCTTTCCTTGTTCCCGCCCAATTCCTACATCCAATTCCAAATTCCCGCCAAATCCTTGCCGCCGTGCGTTTCCGCTAGAGGCGCCACTACACACAACGTCGCGACAAAAAACTTTTCGGCCGCCATTAACTCGCGCGCTCAAAATTAATTGAAATAAATCAAATTTACCGTGTAAAACCTCTCTAAACTCACTGCAGTGAACTGAAAACCATTAACCTGAACATTTAAACCCTTAATAAACATAAACAAAGTGTTGTGAGTGAGTGTGGTGCGAAAAACTCAACGAACGAGCAGCGGTCGCCGGCCGGTAAGTACCTCCTACCCCGTCTATTCCCTTCGTTCCCGTTGCAGTGTTTACGTATCTTACTCCGCAACAAATTTACTCCAGGCAAAATTGAAATCAAAATTAACAGTCCAAAATATCGGCCGCTGGCTTACGGCTACCTACAACGCCGTTCAAGTCACGCCAAGTGGCTTTGTACAATACAAGGTTAGTCAGAAAGCGGGTACTAATCGAAAAGGGTGTTAAAGTACCCATAATGATGAGTAACTTTTGTTCTACAACTTTCCCCACAAGTCAATAGTTTAAGAGAAATAGCTGTTCAAAAATTACAAAAAAAAAAACGCTATAATCTATGTACCCTCAGCTAGTGTTCACATTTTAGGTCATATTTGAGGTCGCGAATTAGAAGCTCCATTTTCTGAATTCGTAACTGAAGAAAGGATGAAGAATTTTTGAAAAAACTAAAATTAAAATTATTTTACATGGAAATAAAAATTTTCGAATTTTGAAATTTTAACACTTGCTTTTAAACCGTCATCAGTGATCCTTTAAGTAGTCTGCAGATTAGTACCCCCTTTCCGACTAATCTTGTAAAAAGTTAGTACCAAAGAAAATATTTGTTCTTTATGTCTTATGGAGTTTCTTGCCGGCTCTTCTCCATAGGAAACGACTAATTGGAACCGTGCACCTAAATTCCACTTTTCATCAGCGCCTTTATTGGTTTGTGTTTTTTTTTTGTATCTTTGTCTGGAGGAGCTCTTGGCTATTTAACAACCGCGTGGATCATATGACTTCCAAGGTTAAGCTGCACTTGCCGCGGTCAGTCCATAGATGGGTGCTCATTCGTTACACATCGAGATCTCTCCGTGCCTCGGAGGAGTGTACGTTGTTTTATAGCTAATAGTTTTATAGAATTTCGGTTCACACAAAATTTTTCTCATGTTTTCGTTTCATAGAATAATCAATACGCGGAATACTTACCTACTTTAAAGATTTTTAAATCATTGATTTTTGTTTCACATAAAGTTTAATGTTAGAATAATCGTACCTATCATAGAATAACAAATATCCTCATATTGTTTAGTTAATATGAAACTTATTACCAAGAAAAACATTTTATCGAGTGACACACTACCAACTAAATATCTACACCAAAAACAGATTCTGGTACCAAGGTCGACGGAGCCCCGCTGGACGGGGCTCCTATTTCTGTCTGCACGGTTTAAAGTAACTTAACACGAAAGGAATGACGGGGGCTTCGTTCGCTCGCTTTGCTCGCTCACTTAAGCCCCCGTCATCCCCTTCGAACCTAACCTATCCGTATCGGGGTGTGAACAAACAACATTCGTTAAAAAATTATTCTACTATGTGATATGTTTGTTAAACAAAAAAAAATGTGATTAAAAATTCATTGAATTGTGTTTCTGTGAAATATGTTTCATTCAAGTAGTAGTCTTTGAAACAATAATATTCGAAATAAAAATACAAGTACCAAATATTATGTGAAACATTTTCTGGGAAACGAAATTCTATGAAATTTCTGTCTGCGAAACAAAGGGCTCCCGCCTCGGAGAGCACGTAAAACCGTCGGTCCCGGTTGTCATGCGAATACTTATGACAATCGTTATGGGTAGTCAGAAGTCCGAAAGTCTGACAATCGGTCTTAACTTAGGATATCGGCATAGCCCAGTAACTGGGTTCTGGAGGTCTGATTACAGTCGCTCTGTGTAAAATACTGGTATTCAGCCACATCTGGTAAGACTGGAAGGTGACATGAACATAGTTGGGAAAAGGCTAGGCAGAACAAAAAGCAATAATGATGATAGATGACCTTTCAGATACTGATTATGCATGGGCAATTTTGAATTCAGTGGCTTTGTACTTCAGAAAATGAGTACCAAAAAATATTTAACTTTTATGTCTTCATCTGAATTAATTTTTATTTCAGGAGTATCTGGATACATAAACCTTTTCTTCATACATACCAGCATCCTAACTGCGCAAAACACTCTTAATCACTTTAGCCTTGATTTTGACAGATTAACAATTTCTATAGCAACGTTTGTATTAACAATCCGACTTCTCCACAACTATGTACTACGCTATGAATATTGTTGTATTGTCAAAGAGAAAGCTATTGAAATTACGAATGTGATACGCAAT
This sequence comes from Amphipyra tragopoginis, assembly GCA_905220435.1. Taxonomy (NCBI): domain Eukaryota; kingdom Metazoa; phylum Arthropoda; class Insecta; order Lepidoptera; family Noctuidae; genus Amphipyra; species Amphipyra tragopoginis. The sequence continues at coordinate 11,051,709 of HG992005.1, read as the reverse complement.
TCGGATGCAGCTCTGGAATGTCTACAAAAACGTAATCTTGCACCTTTTACGTAGATCGTTGTGTACAATCATAATCACGATGTCTGATAGAGGAATCGGCAATCGCAATGATCCTTAGTACGTACAGACAGTTGCACTGCCGTCCTATGTCTAAAAGACCGTAAACTGATGTTTTGCCAAATTTGAGTTTTATAAACTACGTAAAAGCGCAACATTTTCTCTATAGACCAGTCTGGTCCGTATTTTTCTACCATTTGTCAATTACGAGATCCAGAGAGTTTTACTGAGACATTACCATATAATACCATACCATACCATATTGTAGATGGTCAAATTTCAGTACAAAAAAATCATGACATAAAAAAACTTTAATTTTAAAAACTGTATTAGTCCTGTAACTCATTAAAAGTTATACAATGAGCTTAAAGTAGCCCAATAATTTGGTATAATCAAAAACATCTGTATGTCTTCAGAAATTCTAGGGACAACACTTTCGACGTTTTTGCTCATAACTCAAAATTAGGTTTAGTTACTTATCAGTATTTTAGACATAGGACGGCAGTGCATTATTTTGGATACCCCCCTGGTAACTTTGCAGGCTCTTAAAAGCTACCCTGGCACTTGTAGTTATAGGTACCTACATAAGAGGGATTAATGGACGCCTCCATAAATACCTAAACAAAAATTCTACTTGATGTATTAGGGTGCATTTAAAGAGCTTCCACAAGTTACCAGGGATGGTACCTAATTGATGCAGCTGTACATATCTATACAGCTATGTCGGCATTGCTGCCTTTCCTAATTAAATCAAATTACTACCCCACCTTTGTAGTCGTTTCTTATAAACAGGCGACCAAGGTTATGTATACAGGGTGTTAACGAATTCGTGTAATTCCTTCAAAGATTAACCCCCCAAAGATATAGATTAACCCCGCATGGGATTTAGACTGATAAAAAAAAATCCCCTTATGTTTTTTATGTGATAGAAAATTTCGATGCCATGCATAAACGAATGAAGGCACGGCGACACAGCTGACAGGCACGACTAGCGCGATATCGCTCCACGCAGTCAGTTAACTTGGGACGCTAAAATTACTCAGATACAGAATACCATGGTTCATTTTTTGAAAACTTTTTTTTGTTGATTCTGAAAAAAACCCGTGGTTTGAAGGAATTACACGAATTCGTTTACACCCTGTATTATGAAGCCTATAGTATGAAGATTGTTTTAGTGTTTGTGGCACGAAGCAAACAAACCAACCAACCAAACAGCTAAAAGAAACAGTTTATTTCATTTTTTAAGGATCACAAGTACCCACTTCTTGTTTTTTGAAACAATTTGTCCAGTGACAAGATGCACTTCATAAAAATTCTACAAGTTCGTCGTCACATTAGACAAATATATTAGCAGAAAGTTAATTTCTATCGTGTTTGAAGTGTTTGTACAATTATTGCCTATAGGAGAACTAGTTTTTGCTCACGACTTCCCCAGCTTGGATTTCGGGTTTAAACTTTGGATTAATTTAAATGGAAAGGGTGAAAAGTTGGTCTGTCTTATTTAATTCATTGATTTGAAGATCTTTTATACCAAGTTTCAAGTCTATATGTACAGGGAATCTAATTTTCCCATAAAAAAATCAATACCCCGTTACACTCCTTATTTGGGGTTAATCTAAAAATCCTAAAACATAATAATATGATAATAATATTTTATTCAAAAAATGGCAAGGCATAAAAATTAGTGCACTTTTGCTTAAATGTAAATTATGTTCCTAAGACTTACGTGCCTGAACTAGGTAATCCTGTGTTTCAGGCGAGAAGAGCTTAGTAAGTAAGCAAATAAGTGTGTTATTGTTTGTGTAGATAAGTATTTATACCAGGTTTCAAGTTGATACACTCAGAGAATACAATATTACATATTATGTGGGAATACAGATTTTTTCACAAAAACAATTATTATGATGATTTTTTGTTTGTTGTTTGGCTTGCATAAGACAAATGCTTACAAAACATTGTTCAGATTAAATTCACGTGGAGTTTTATACATACAAACATTAACAAAGCTACACAATTAAGTGAGACATTTTAATTTACCACCTCAGGACTTCCGAATGCCTTAAATAAAAGTCAGATGTTTTATATTACTGTAATATATCTGTCTTCTGTCCACTGAGGTTCGTGTTGACCGGCTGCCGTCTGATGCAGTAGCCAGCGTTTTATTTTGTTCTCTTTCTATTTCTTTCAATGACGTCATAATCTCGTCCTGTTGTTTTTCCAGATTCTTTTGTTAGCCTTCGTTATGTCACTACTTTAATTTTGAAACAATTTTCTCGAAAACAGACTTCTGAGCTGCCAAAAACAAATTTTTAGGTTTCCTTTTTTTGTACCGTAGGTTTGCGTGGCGTGTTCAAGCATGGCTACAAAAGCTAAATTACGTAGATACCAAACATTTAGTCAAGATAACCACTTGATCACTCACTCTAACTCAGACATGATCTCCCATTCAAGTCTATTTATTTAAATACTACATCTCCCATTCAAGCCTATCTATTTATTTATTTCAATTTATTACATTACATATACATTGTACACGTCCCTAAACAATCACTCACCTACACACACTTACATTGTCCAATCTATTTTATGTATAAATTTTAAGTTCTATATTCTTAGTTTCTTTTTATTTATTTTTTTTCACTGTGACAATCAAACTGCACAAACGCCCCTGTCGTCTCTCGTGAGAATAAGTGTACCTCAGTGCGTTTACTTTTGTTGGAACACTAGTACTCATACTCGTAACACAAGTTAGATCTTACTTTGAGTACCAGAGTTCAAAATACGCTTGTTTTATAATTTTTTTGGTACCACAGTTCTTAGTGAATAATAGTTACAAGTGTTATTGTTTACTTTATGCAATTTTTTTTTTTTTGTTTTTGCCAATCAATCCAACGGCTTATCTGATGGTGAGTGATTACTGCAATTACCAAGAGGATTTCCAAGAGGATTGCTCATGCGTTGCCAACCTTAGAGACAAAGTTGGAAAGTCTCGTGTGCCTGTAATTTCATCGGCACCCATACCCATTAAACCGGAACACAACACTACTGCTTAGCAGCAGATATAGGAATGGAGGTAGAACTTCCCCAGAAGAACTCTTTTAAGAAGCTCTACTACTCTTAACACGTTCAGTGCCGAGTGCCCTCCAGGAGGGCACCCTGTCGTCGCATTCCTCATGCCGGGTGCCCTCGTGGAGGGCTCATTTTAATGTAGGTTTTTCTTGGAAAATGCACCGTCACGAAAGCAAACACCTATTTTACGACGTTGTAGCGTATTTTTACGGTTTTTAACCTAATGCCAGGAACTCTCCTCGAGGGTTCACTCTTAGCGCAAACGTAATTTCGAGGACCCTCCTGGAAGGACCACTAGCAATATGTATGGCGGCATGGCTATATGAGCTCTATGAAAAGTGTGGTCGACTCGAATGTGTTAAAACACTAAAGAAAATAGTTCCTCCGTTGAGAAACTGGAGCTTCCAGAAACTTTTCCTTCTTCCTGTAAAATTAAATCTACCGGGCACATTGCCTTCAGTTGGTACTCCTAATAAGTTTAAACAACAACTTGATATTCCAAGTATCCGACTCGTTAGCTAGCTACCCAATTTTATCCGGCTTCTGAAAAAAGGAGATTCTTAATTCGACGTGTATGTTTTTTTTATATCTTTGTTCAGCGAAGGTCTCGTTTGAAAAAGTATTCTCCCGAGGTGGTCCCATTTAAATTTGGAGAAGATCAAAGACCTTTGGAGATAGACAATGGAATGCTGCAATGGATAACAGCAAATCACAGGCGATTACTGTAATCGCATGTTCATGTATTGTTTCATCATCATTCAGCCAAAAGACGTCCACTGCTGGACATAGGCCTCCCCAAAATGGGGGGGTTTGCCGTAATCACCACGCTTGGCAGGCGGGTTGGCGATCGCAGTATGGTTGTTAAAGTACTCAGAGAACGCTACTGCCCATCCTCTAGAGAATCCCTTAGTCGCCTTTTACGACACCCACGGGAAGAGATGGGGTAGTGCTATTCTTTAAGTACCCAAAGTAGAAGAAAAAATTACTTAAAAAAAACACCGGCCTCAATAAATCTGAAAAGAGTACAATAACTACAATATTATAAAATAAACAGTTTTACAAGTCTTCAATTTGGTTCAGCGTGAATTAGCACCGACTTCTGAAGCTGCTAATTTTATAATAATGCTGCTTAAATTCAAAGGAGCCACAAATCAAAATAACTAAAAAAACCTTTTTTATTGCAAAAATCGTATCAATTCTGTTTACATTTTTATATGCGAAAAAGACACCCAGTATTTTCGCATTAATAATAGTCCAAAAAATACTGGGTGTCTTTTTCGCATTTAAAAACATAAACAGAATTGATACGATTTTTGCAATAAAAAGGGTTTTTAGTTGTTTCGATTTGTGGCCCCTTTGAATTTAAGCAGCGTATGGTAATTATTTTATTAATTTCAATTTTTTTATGTCAGTTTGTCTTTTTTTATTGGCTTCGCGATGTTTTCTGCAATCGTGTGTTCAATTAATTCTCGCACGAAACAAATATTTGTATGGCCTACAGATAGTTGTTCCGGATCTCGGTATTTGATTGAGATTTGTGTTTGTCAACTCACTCAACGTACAGGAAAAACACACAGAGAGGGACAACGTTTAAACAAAGTTACTCAGGAATTGGGTATGACATTTAGACTTCTGAAGGGGCTCATGGCTAATTAACAACCGCGTGGATCGTATGATTTGCAAGGTTAAGCTGCGCTTGCCGCGGTCAGTCCATGGATGGGTGACCATTCATTCCACATCGAGACTCCTCCGTGCCTCGGAGAGCACGTAAAATTGACGGTCTCGGTTGTAATACTAGTACTTATGACAATCGTTACGTGTATTCAGAAGCCCGAAAGTCTGTTATCCGGTCTAACCTTAGGATATCGGCATTGCCCAGTAACTGGGTTGCGGAGGTCTGATGGCAGTCTCTCCGTGTAAAATATTGGTACTAAGCCGTATCTGGTTAGACTGGAAGCTGACCCTGACAAAGTTGGGACAAGGCTACGCAGAATATTTAGACATCTGTAGATTCATTTTTCAACAATCACAACTGGAATACCTACTTGAGTGCGAAAGCCGTATCATCGAATTTTGTTTCTTCGAAAACCTTTCAACGACATCTCTATACTGCGAAAGGTTTTCGAAGAAACATAATTCGATGATACGGCTTTCGCACTTGTAGGTATTCGATCACAGCTGGAGTTTATTCCACAAACAGTTTTATGTATTGAATTGATTTATGTACATTTCTATATTGCCTACAGGCAAGCAATACGTACTAAAATGCAATACAGATCGATGTGAAATCTTTCGCACCATTAACGTCTAATACAGTTCGGTAACTGATTGCTTGCATGCGGGCCCACGAGATTGGAAACTATGCTTGTTAAATTTACGATCTTGGGATGTGATACGAACGGAAGCGAATTGAAGTAAAATCTATCATTTATTTATTTACATGAACAGTACGTACACAATAAGACAACTCACAAATAAAGTAATTTAATCTTAAGAATATAATATTATGATAATACACTATCATTCATTTCTTTCACGGAACCTCTTTCATTCCGAGAAAAATACTCTTTTACTAGCAAAGACATCACACTCTGAAAAAAATAGTAGCCCACCGGCATCGAGAACGGGGTCCATGCTGCCGGCAGTCAGGGCTCCAGAGAAAGGAACCTCCTCACTGTGCATGCCGTGTCAAGGAGTACTGCTTTTTGTATCAAGCCCTTGATCCAACCGCCCAATATCGGGACAATGACTGCTGAGTCCACATCCCACATGCCGATAACCTCGTGTGCTAAATCAAGATATTTTTGATATAAAATTTTTAGAAATTGAGTTAAAGTTCGAGTTGTAAAACAGTTGAGAAAATTCCGTGAATTTGTGCAAAATACTGGCACTCAGAATTACCTTGCAGTTTATCCCAGCTTTGGAATCTTAAGCTGTCTACATTCAAGAAACAAGTTCATTACAAGTGCAACTCATAAATACCTGTAGCTTCAGTAGAGAAAAACAGACTTAAAGACTGGAGAACTAAAATGTGGAATGAAAATAGTTAGTACTGCTAAAAATAAAAAGTTGCAAAAGACACTGGGAATATTTTGTTACACTCATTGTAAATTGCAGTAGCAAACAACACGGTTCAAAGTTGGAATAGAATATCAGTTTCTCGCTAAGAATTAAGACGGGTTCGGAAAATTTAGTTGTTCTTGGGAACTGATTGGTAGTTTAAAATTCTTGTGATAGGTTCGTAGGAAGCTAGTTCTGATTCCTTATTTATTTTACTTTAATTAAAACGGTCTAAGACCAATTACAATAATTAAAGATAGGAAGAAGAAGAGGAATATAAGAAGATATCTATACTAATATTATAAAGAGGTAGAATTTGTTTGTTTGTTTGTTTGTATGTAGGAGGTAATCTCCGAAATTACTTATCCGATTTCAAAAATTCTTTCACCAATAGGAAGTTACGTTATCCCTGAGTGCTATAGGCTATATTTTGGGATCAAAAAATTAGGGATCCGTAAATTAACGGGAGCGAAGCCGCGAGCAAAAGCTAGTCTATACTAATATTATAAAGAGGTAGAATTTGTTTGTTTGTTTGTTTGTTTGTATGTAGGAGGTAATCTCCGAAACTACTCATCCGATTTCAAAAATTCTTTCACCAATAGGAAGCTACGTTATCCCTGAGTGCTATAGGCTATATTTTGGGATCAAAAAATTAGGGATCCGTAAATTAACGGGAGCGAAGCCGCGAGCAAAAGCTAGTATAAAATAAAAGGGAGAATAAATATAAAAAAAATGTTATATCAATTAGAGACACCTCTTACATAAGAGCCATTACGCACTGTCGACTGGTCACCGGAGACTTGGTCGACGGCGACTGTGACTTTCTATAGTTTAAATATGCGTTTACGCACTTGGTCGCCGGTCGCCCGACCGACTATGCTTATGTTTTGGTCGCCGAGAGACCAAGTCTCCGGCGACCAGTCGACAGTGCGTATTAGCTCTAAATCCCTCACAATTGGATTTTCTTAGGATTTCTGAGCTTATTTAATTGACATACAGTTCTATGATTACAGGTTCTTTGAGTCTTATTATTTTTTCGAATCGATTTCGCTTCGGAGAAAACAAACCAATGTCCCGTTACGCCTTCTTACTTTCAGTAGCACCTATACTATAATGTGCCAAAATATCTATTTCGTAACTATTTGTAACAATAAATTTGTTATATTAGTACAGTTGGTGGATCTTCTTCTTTCGTGTCGGCACGAGCTATATGAGGATAGCTCATGCTGTGGCGAAAAGATTAGCCAGTCAGCTAAGTTGATCGCACTTCGCAAGGCCGTCACAGGGTGTGCCATCGTCACTCGTGCAGGCTCTTTTCATGCACCCCAGTTGCTGTAGGTATTTGAAACAAACATTCCAATTTTTTTTTTCTTTTTTTTTAAACTTTGCCCCATACTAAGATTTCTCTTGTATCGTGGGTGCGTTTACAGACACAAATCTCTCATACACAAACGTCCAGACTCGAAACAACCATCTGTAGGCCATACAAAGTATTGTTCCGTGTGGGAATCGAACCCACGACCCGTAGCGCAGAAGCCAATCGCTTAGCCACTGCACCAAACGTGTCGTCAAACATTAAACATTAAAGCTTTTAACCACCCATAAAACTCACTGAAGCCGCACAATAAAAAAGAAACCAAAAAAATCATCCATCATTTTTAATACAACGTTATTTTATCGCAAAGCGGCCGCGCATTCGAAACAAAATACTAGAAACATGCAAGTTTGCACCTTTCTCCCAGCAAAATGCGAACACGTTTATTTTCTTTTCCACTGTGAAATTTATTCAGGGCTCAGCGGGCACGCTAGAGGGTCCCGTATACACTATTGTTTATGCGGCTCACCCCCAAACCGCACAGTAATGAGTGTCAAGTGCTTGCGACAGCGTCGAGCTTTAAAATCTAATTTGCACGACAAGAATGCTTTTACACAGTTTTGAACTTCGCGCCAAGAATATTACCTTTGAACCCGCGGACTATAATGGATACCATATATTTCCGAGGGTACACTTAGAAGGCGACTACATAGAATTCCCATTTTCTTTTTGATCCCACAGCCCTATAAAATCAATGTTTTATTCTTTCAGCCTTTCTTTGGACGGAGTTTTCGTTAAATGTAAAACAATTTTAGTAGCAACCCTAGCAATGTTATTTTTCTGTCGCCTAAAGATACTAATAGCAAAGTAGCTACTTATCGAAGAGCATTCTAATCATGCAAAACGCTCGTCATCGCTTTCTATGGCTTTGATTTTAACAAGTCAAAAATATCTATAACAACGTGTGTATTAGCAATCCTACTTCTCCACAACTGTGTACCACGCAATGAATATTTTTGATCTGTCAAATCAAAGCCTTAGCCATTACGAGCATGTTGCGTAATAAGAATGCTGGTTTCTGCTACGAATGGTTATGATTAAGCTGTTAAGTTAGGCTTACAACGATATATCAGATACAAATCGATACTTTTCAGTACACGAGGCGCAACGTGGATAGGTCACCCGAATCGTAGACCGATGAACTGGTGAAGGTCGCAGGAATCTGCTGGATGCGAGAAGCACAGGATCGGTCGATGTAGCGATGCTTGTGTGATGCCTATGTCCAGCAGTGGACGTCTTTCGGCTGAATGATGATGATCATGATGATATGAAGTAGATGACATCGTCCAACTTTTGAAGTAATAACGTGCGTTTGACCGTGTCCCTAAACGGAACCTAGCAATAGACGGTGACAACGCTATTTTTATTTATATGGGCTAACAAACTGTACATGTTGACTTACAAGTTGTGACTACACTACACAAACCCAACAACAAGTAACAGAAATAAAAGGAAAACCATATATTCTCGTCTCATGTACACAGACCCTATAACATCATTGTTTACGCATCTAGTACACCGTAACCGACGCCTAATGAGTGTCAAGTGACGTCACGAACGTCACCATTAGCGCCGAGCCACAGATAACACACACCCACTTGTTTTGACTCACGAAAAATAAAACTCCGTTCTCTCCTGAATGAAAATTTATTTTTAAGAATGTATTTTTGAATGAAAATATACGAGTTTTGTTAAAGCAGTGTGTGTCAAGTTTTTCCTTACAAACAAGGATGAGGAAAATAGAGCAAAGTTTGTAAGGCGAGGCTCAGGAAGTTTCTACTACCTGATACTGTATTTATATGTTACTTGGGTGGTTTCCTGCTAAGAATAGTTCACCTCACAACTTTCCTTTATATTTAGATGGCGTAAGTGAGAATGAACTAACTGTAATCAGCAGCAATAACGACTAAATGTTCTAAACAAAGAGATAAAAAATCCATGAAACAGTTAGGTCTCGTAAAAGGAAAAATATTGAGTTTCTTTAAACTGAAAGCTGAATCTTACAGTTGACTCGAAGAAGCTAGAACGAAGAAAACTCAAAGGTGCCAAAGTAGATAGTTGTACAAGTTGTCGAAAAATCAACACTAAGAATTTTATGGGGTTACTCGGTATCGGAAATAGAAAAACTTTTGTTCTACAACTTTACGAAATTCACGTATTTTTATAACTTTCCATACAAATCAAAAAAATATTCTAATTGATTTGTATGGAGAGGCATAATAAAAAAGTATTATTTACTTTTATTACTTTTTTTTCCCAAATATTTTTTTATGTGTCTGAAAATTTCGATGCCATGCCTATATAAATAAAGGCACGGCGACATAGCTGACGGGCACGACTAGCCCAATATCGCTCCACGCACTCAGTTAACTTGGGACGCTAAAATTACGCAGATACAGAATACCATGGTTCATTTTTTGAAAACTTTTTTTTGTTTATTCTGAAAAATACCTATGCAGGGTCAATCAGTGTCACCAGTAGATCACGCGGTTTGAAGGAATTACACGAATTCGTTAACACCCTGTATTACTCTTTAATGCACAGTCAGCATCAAATATATCGGGACGAACAAATGTTCAAAATTATCGGAGAAAATGATACTAGGGGTGTTTTAGTACACGACAATTGCCATTCTGACAAGAATTTTATCCCATTGAGATAAAGTTTAATTTATTAGTTGTTTAGGCATATGAACAACCTGTTCGTCCCGATATATTTGATGCTAACTGTACACCCGTATTACAAAGATCTCTGCCAGACAACCTTGGGTACAGTCTTGAACACCAACATGTACAAACGTAGCGAAATGTGAAAGTGAATTAACGAAGGAGTTCTAATGGAAATCATTACACTGCACATAGAGTACGACCCAAATGTCTTGGCCGCCCTGAACATCGTGTAGGTTGCAATCGATTTTAAGCAACTAAATTGTTTTTAATTAAAAATCAATCATCATCTTAGGACTGGTCATTTTTTAAGAAAAGTTTGTGATTGTTTTTAGAGTAAAGCTACGAGTTCGTAGGCGACTGCAGAGAGCAGCAGCTGACGATGTGACGTTGCGACATGTCGCAACGATACGTCGAAGCATCATGTCGCTGCAGTCATGATTCCGAACCCAACTGCAGATGGCTGCAGCAGACGGCAGCGCCGTATTCCAGTTAGTTCTGAATGTTCCGTGAGACAAGATGTCTGACCTGTTTGGAATTAGCGATCGCGATTAACTTTTGTATCTTTTGTTAGAAGAGGAAGAAGACGACGACGACTTGTTTTTATTATACAAGTATAGAGAGAAAAAACGACAAGCCACACGTCCAATGCTTTTGTGATATGCATCGTACAGTGCAGGATATTGGGCCACCTGATTTATCAGTTTTTATTCCTCAGAATGGGAAAAACTCATTTTTTAAGAAATATTCCACGTGTCGCTCCAGCGTCGGTGGCACTACTGATCTGCGGTCGGGCGACACGTCGTCTGCGGTCGTGTGACGTGCAGTCGGGCGACGTGTCGCTAGCTGCGGAAGGTATATCACAGAAATTCATAGAAACCAGTAGTGTCGCAGCGTCACGTCGTCTGCTGCTGCTGTCTGCAGTCGGCTACGAACTCGTACCTTCACTGTTTTCTTTCTGAGTAGTTAGTTTTTTTTTTTTTCAATTACTTTGCCCCACTTTAGGATTTCTCGTCTATCGTGGGTGCATTTACAAACACAAATTTCACATACACAAACGCCCAGACCCGAAAAAACTATCTCGGGCCTAATTCTCCTAAAATAAATCTTGATAAATCACAACCGAACCAAGGCCGAACCGTTCATTCAGACAGTTCTCAATTTCAAAAGCTATCAAATTGTTTGACACAAAAAACAAAATCAATCATTTTGAAAGTTTTCGAAAACAAAAACTGACTGACGGTTGTGATTCGATTGCGTTTGGCAACAATTTACTTTAGGAGAATTGGGCTTGTAGGCCATACAAATTATTGTTCCGTGTGGGAATCGAACCCACGACCCGTAGCGCAGAAGCCAATCGCTCAGCCAATGCACAAAACGTGACGTCAAAAAAAAAAGTTATACATGCACGAAAGTTCGGAGAGCCTATGTTCAGGGCAGCCAAGTTATTTCGACTGTACTGTATCCAGTATGTAAACGAATTCGTGTGACTCTTTAAAAACCACAATATAATCTTTTAGGATTTAGTTTGATAAAATTAAAACTTATTTTTCTTGCGGTACCTATCGTATCTAAACTAATTAGGTTTCTATAAAAAAATAAGCAAAAAAATTCCTTTTATTTTTTACATACGTACATAAACTCACGCCTTTTTCCCATGGGGGTAGGCAGAAACTGTAGAATGACACATGCTACGATCCTTCCATACTCCTTTCGCTTCGTCCACGGTCATACACGCACGCCGGTTGAAAGTACTACGCACCTGTCCTTTTTAAAAAAACATCACCAGTAAGATTAATGTATGTCCTTCTAGGGCGTCCTCTACTGGCGTTTCCACTGACATTCGCCTTATAAATTCCTTTTGTTAATCGCCGTTCACTCAATCTTTCAACATGCCCAAACCACCGAAGCATACTCCTTTCAATTTTTGTTTTATTTTTCAATGTGTTTATTTATACCTTTCCATGCCTAGCATCGCAATTGAATGAAAGCACGGCGAAACAGCTGGCGGGCACGACTAACGCGATATTGCTTCGCGCAGACAGTTAACTCGGGACGCTAAATTAACTCAGAAACAATACCATGATTTCTTTTTGGAAATATTTTTACGTTGAATCTGAAAAAAAACCCGTGCTTTGTCAATCAGTGTCACTAATAGATCACGCGGTTAGAAGGAAATACACGAATTTGTATACACCGTGTATACAAAGTTAGTCGAAAAGGAGGTACTAATCCGCGAGCCACTTAAAGTATCACTGATGACTGTTTTAAAGAAAGACATAACATTTTAAAAATTCGATATTTTTTTTATTTCCATGCAAATTAATTTAAATTTTTCGTCCCTTCTTTAGTTACAAATTCAGAAAAAGGAGCTTCTTATCTGTGACCCCAAATATGACCTTAAATGTTAACATAGCTGAAAATAGTTGAGGTAGCGTATTTTTTTAAAATCTTTAAACAACTTATTCTCTTAAAATATTGACTTGTGGGGAAAGTTGCAAAACAAAAGTTATGTATTATTATGCGTATTTTAACACCCTTTTGGATTAAAGGGGGTACCCTCTTTCCGACTAAGCTTGTACGTATATTTCATAAACTAAATAATAATTAAATGAAAAAACTACTTGAAACTAACTTCGCTGTGTGTATAATTTGTTGATGCTCATGACAGTATCTATTATTCCTTTTAGCTTAAATACACATGATGCAGAAGAAGAAAGCAGTAAACGGATTCGAGTATGAAATAAGGTGGCAAATTGTTTTTGTCTTTAGGACGATTTTCTTCAAACTCACTTAAAAACACATTAGGTACGCGAGTTTAGTTGGTGACAGTTGCATTTCGTTGGTCATTTATATTCTTGATCCATCGTTGTTCAAATTGTAGTGTCGTTATCGCATCTTCACATTGTCTGAACCTTAGAAAGGATGGATTATTGAATTAAATAAGTTTTAAGGGAATTTGATAAAAGGCCTGTCAGCGCTGATGGAAATTACCTTACCTAGTTAAGACTAGTAATTGGTCTCGAAGAAATGTTACAGAATTGAATCAAATTAAGCATTTAAAGACTTTTACCCTGTTATTCCAATACCGTACCCAAAAAAAAAGATCTGAAGGAGATGTAAAAAGGCAGCACAATTTTTTTTCTTATAAAAACGTTGCCCCACACTGGTATTTCTCCTGCGTCGTGGGTGCGTTTACAAACACAAATCTCACATACACAAACGCCCAGACCTGAAACAACTATCTGTAGGCCATACAAATTTTTGTTCCGTGTGGGAATCGAACCCACGACCCGTAGCGCAGAAGTCAATCCCTCAGCCACTGCACCAAACGTGTCGTCAAACTATGTAGCATTCATGTTAGGGAAGAGCAGATAGATAGTTGAGTGCTAATGAACATCCTTTTAATATGGCCATCGGAATTGGTAAGACATTCCTATATGTCGTGGCAAGAGCAATACGACAGTTACATAAATTCGTAAAGGTCAAAACGTAGCTGCTGGAATAACACTGGGACCCTAAGGGCCGAAAATCTTAAACATTTAACTTTACTTACTCAAGAAACGATGTATTTTAGAGACCCTGAATTTGTGGTGGTAACCCGGATTTGGTAAAGATTAGCAAAATTCACTCACACGGAAAATTAATAATCGTTTACTATCTATTCATAGAGGAGATCTTCATACTTGCACGTTTGAAATGCAAGGGAAACTATCCCATTAATAGTTATGGCATATTAATATACGGAATTTTTGTCTTTATTATAATTCGTTTAATTCAAAACTGCCTTCTTCTTCTCTAATATCGGCATGAACTATACAGGTCGTAAGGGTAAACACCGTTATGCTTGAAGTGGTTTGGTTTCATTTATAGAACGTAAAATCAATGAAAAATAACTTTTTTTTTTCCTTTTTCCACAAAAGCATTTCACCCTACGCGCGGGTTCAATAAGCTACGGGAGGGGGCGCAGGGAACTCGCCGCGTGGCCCGAGGCACGGCCCCGCACAGTTCACTACCCCAGTCAGTCAGCTGTCTCGCTAGCGAGTGCGTGTACGCCGCGTAGTAGCGCCGCCGCGACGCTTATTTATCGCGCGTATAATTTTTTTTTTTTTTTTGGTCGTCGTTTGGTCTCGGTCCTACCTATATTTTTATGTTTAAGTCTCTCATGGTTGAGTGACAACGTTGTTTACCCTTACATGCTGTATATGACAATAGCTAATGCCGTGATGAAAAGATTAGCCAATCAGTATGATTGGTCGCAACCACAGAACTTATAATTATAAGTCTTTCAACTGTCTGCCCAGGGTGCGCCGGACGTACCTACTTTATCGTCACTCGTGGATGCTCTTTTCGTGCACCCCAAAGATTTCCTAATTTAATAGGATACGAAGAAATAGAAGTTTTAGCTGGAACCAGTTTATCATCTACACGTTTTGTAGGTTCTACTAAATTGTACAGAACCGATTACGTAGTGGAAAGATTTTATTTAGTAGCGGACTCTGGCAATGAGCCAAGAATAGCGCTATAAGCTAGGGTGTAGACATACCAACTGAGATATCAGTCCACAAACGTTCACTACTGTACTGCATTGGTCTCCTGATAAACCGCAACACTGAACAGTTTGAGGTATATTCCAAGCCATTTAAGACGCTTTGAGATTAGAAGCTTTATTTCCATTGGAAATGGTTCAATTTCAATTGCAACCAAAATTGTTTTATGACATTTTTATTTGATTTGGTTGGTTCTGAAATAAATTAAGATAGCTTGTTCTTAAAGTTGATTTTTATGTAAGTTGCAATAACTATTCATTCGAAAAACGATAAGGATGTAATACAAGACACCTTGTTAAATTTTTAAATCAATTTGAACAACGATATACAATAGTGAAGTATCCTTAATCTGCGTGTTTGACATGTCTGAAAAATCCTTACTAATCCCTACTAATATTATAAATGCGAAATGTCTGTCCTAACCTAAACTGCTGAACCGACTTTGATGAAACTTGGTACAGAGATAATCTGAAACCGCATAGGCTACGTTTATCCAAAAAAATACGGAATACGCGATAAACGACATCGAGGTGGGCGAAGCTGCGAGCGACCTCTAGTATCAGGTACAAGTCCGAGACGGGCTGCAAACTGCAGACTGCATCCGCAGACCGCCAATCGCCGTCCGAATAACACCTTTAAGGTGCACACCTTAAAGGTAGTATTCCAACCGCGACCGCAAACTGCAACTGCAGATGACAGCAGCAGACAAGCGACACTACTGGTTCATACAAACCAATGTGACTTGCGGTCTGCGGTTGCAGTCTGCAGTTTGCAGCCCGTCTCGGACTTGTACCTTTATAAATGAAATGCAAGACTTGGCTCTACATTACATTTTAGAACTTTTTAAGGCAAAAGAGTCGCGAGGCTTAGCTTTTTTACATGAGTGTTTTTGATGGGATTACAATATGACCAGTATCATAATTATGGCGCTACGAAAACGCACCCACCATAAGAATCACGTCATCATCATCATCATCATTCAGCCGAAAGACGTCCACTGCTGGACATAGGCCTCCCCCAAGCATCACCACATCCTCCGGTGCTCTCTATTAGGGGGGGGGTTGCCATAATCGCCACGCTTATCAGGCGGGTTGGCGACCGTAGTATGGTTGTTAAAATACTCAGAGAACGCTGCTGCCCATCCTCTACTGCAGGGAACGGCAACTTTTTGAGTCGGAAGTGTCAAAAATTACAATTTACAAAATTTCAAAGTTTTTAAAGAGCCAAACATTTTTTCTTGCCAACAATAAATTAATAGTACTTGCATAAATAAAGTTTTTTGATAAAAAAACTAATCTTTTTATTAATAAGAAAAATATCTATTTTATTTCATATAGAAGTATTATAGTGTTTTTTCACAACAAATTAGATAATATATTATTAAGCAAATATTATAGGTATATTAATACAATATTTGCGTATGGAACTAAAGAGTCGCAGCTTCACATCCAAAAAGCCGCATGTAGCTCGCGAGCTGCAGGTTGCCCCGCTCTAGTGAATCCTTTAGTCGCCTTTTACGACACCCATGAGATGAGATGGGGTAGTGCTGTTCTTTACATCCGACACCACACAGCATAAGATTACAAAAGAGGTAAGAACCACAAGTGGGATATATCTATACCAAAATTATAGAGTTTGTAGCGAGAACCTAGCTAGGCTAATTCACTTCCAACTAAATTCTAACATGTATTCTGAGTAAACGTGAAATTAGATCCATTCCTGCTTTGCTGCGGGAAACTCGGGAACAAGTTGAAACGTAGGTGGGACGACTTAGCGCCCTGATTAAAATACATAATATTGCAATACTGGTTATGCTTTAATTGAAAACGTGTGAATAGCTGAAATATCTTGTACTAGCTTTTGGCCGCGGCTTTGCTTGCGTTAATTTAGAATTTAACAATCAATTCGGGTTGTATTAGGCACAATAATATAATTCAATCATGATTCAAAACACACGTGGCTCCATCTATTATCTTTGTTGTTGTTTTCCTCGGGAACAGTACTTTTTTTCGGGATGAAAGATACCGTATGTCCGTTTCTGTACACCTGACAACGTATATGCAAAATTTCAGGATGATCGGTTCAGTGGTTCAGGCGTGAAAAAGTAACAAACAAACTTTCGCACTTTACAATATTACTATTATTTTATTATTTTACTTTATAATATTAGTTAGGATTGTGTAGACGGTGCATATAGATACAACTTGACAAATGAGTGTGACGATTTTTTAGGATAGCAGAAACACGCTTCGAAGAAGGCGAGGAAAATAGAACCATGAAAAAGTTGTGAAAATCAATTTGCCACTGCTATGTAATTATGACTTCTTGAGGAACTTGTGGTTAATTAACAAATACGTGGATTATACGATTTGCGAAGTAAAGCTACTAGCTTGCCGCGTTCAGTCTGTGGATTGGTGACCATTAATCACACATCAAGACCCCTCTGTGCTTTGATACCCCTCTGTGCACGATAAACCGTCGGTCCCAAGTATCATATGAATACTTATGACAGTCTTTACACTAGTCAGAAGCTTCTTCTTCTCTCGTGTCAGCAGCTATACGAAAATAGCTGATGTTGTGGTGAAAAGATTAGCTAGTCAGCAAGGTTGGTAGCGAGGCTCACTGCCCAGGGTGCGCCGGACGTACTTAAGTATCGTCACTCGTGGAGGCTCTTTTCATGCACCCCTTAGTCAGAAGCAAGGAAGTCTGACAACGTGATTAACTTTAGGATATCGGCATTGCCCAGTAACTGGGTAACGGAGGTCTGATGGCAGTCGCTCTGTGTTAAATACTGGTATTCAGCCGCATCTGGGTAGACTGGAAGCTGACTCCAATATAGTTGGAAAAAGGCTAAGTAGAACATGTAATTATGACTTCTGTAAAAACCGGCCAAGTGCGAGTTGGACTCATGCACTAAGAGTTTCATACCACCACTCATGTCTGTGAAATAAATGTTTTTATTATTTGATGTTTAGCTATAGAGTATGAACTTCAATCTTACTAAGTTTCACGCTTGTATGTATTACTGTTATTAGATAGAGCGGGAACGAAATACGTTGAAAATATGTTTTTCTTTCGAGGTTACTTGTGTAGGTGAAGGGTCCGATTGGGTTAACACTTTTTATTATTTTTAATATTTGCCATGATTTCATTGAATTTTCACAGAATATGTGCTATTATGGTTTCTACCATACTACTTTCAATTGGTACCTATTACGGTTAAAAACATACAGCCCTATGATAGACAGACGGACAGACGGCATAGGTTTAGTAATAGGGTCCCGTTGCCACCCTTTGGGTACGGTACCCTAACAAAAGGACATTCAGTCAAACTAAATCTTGAATAGATAAAGGGGATGTGCATACTTACTTACTTACTTAAAAAAATAACACGAGAACACACAGTCCAGTTCCGTATAATTATAAAGGTTTTCTTTTATTATGTTTCACAATATAGTTTTATTATCCCTGGTAACAGCTCTTCGCAATATTAATAATAAGTGTAGGCGTATCTTTCATATTGTGCCCTCGAGAAGACCGTGTCTTTTGGCCGGCTTAGTGACCTAAGTCACTCCGTAATGGAATTTGGACAACAAAATTATTTTAGAGAAATGGAAATAAGACAAATTACCTAATTTAAAAACATCATAAAAATATTTTAAGTATGACTGTGTTCGGTCGTGGAATTTAGACAATAGCTGCAATAACTAGATTTGGCAAAAGCATCTACGAGTTGAAGAAATACCATTTGGATGAGTTAAGCACTCCACGATAAGTCAGAATTTCTATTCTTCTAGTTGTTAGGTACTGTACCATTCCAAAATATATTTCAGCATGTATTTTAAATGAGGACAAACTACTTTATAATAGGTACAAGTTTTTGGAAACTTAGCAACTTTGAGCTGTTTATTCGAAACATTATTAGGGTTGGGTGTTTTTGAAATATGGTTTCTTTTATACTTTGTTCACCGAAAAATGAGTCCTGACTGTAGCCGCAAGGAGGCTGCTATCAAAAAAATATAAACGACATTATCAAAGCCCGTAAAATAGTCACATTATCCATGTTTTGTATTTTAAAAATATTTGATATTCTTTGTATGGTAACGTTTTGTAGTGAAACGTCAGGAATCAACTTAAGGCAGTTGTCCCACCGCCGACGAGGAAGCCACTAACTATCGGCTAATTTCTCGCTCAAGAAACGTACAGTAAATATATTCCGTGTAAAGAAAAGAGATGCATATATTAATAGTTTGATCGCTGACTGTTCACACTGCCGGCGAGGACTCGCTCCACTAGTTTGTCACTGAGCGACAAGAACTATCACAGATAATACTCGCTCAGCGATGCTCGCTTAGCGGTAAGAACCCATGCCGAGAGATCAACCAGCGGTCATTTGCGAGTGGAGCGAGTAATCGCCCGTCGCACTCGCACACTCGCTGATAGCTCAGCGACAAAACTATTGGAACTACACACTCGCTTCTCGCTGCTCGCCAACTCGTTTCTAGCTTCTAGCTCTACTCGCTGCTCGCCCATCGTTCGCGGTGGGACAAGTGCCTAAGGTGAGAAGGGTACTAATTGTCTATGTTTGCAGTTGTCTTAAGATTTGGGACTTTTGATGAGATTACTCATACTACCCGTAGGCGTCATAAAAGGCAACTTAAGTAATTAGTTACCAAAATGTTGGTGTTAATGAGCCTTACGGGATTATATCAAAAGGACGTTTACGAGCTACATTAAGTAACCTTAATTCACAACCTTATCATCAGTTACGTCTTCAGCAGATGAACTCTCATAAAGTAGTTGAGATGTTCAAACGTTATATTAGTATTTTTTGGATCATTTTGTTGTCAGGGATGCAATATCAATCATAGCAGTCAACTACATTATGTAAGAATTGAATCATGTTTATCTAGGGGCACGGGAGTGCCTCCGCCCACGTTGAGCGCGCACGGCCGTACACTCTTTTCTCGAAGCAACTCAAGGCACTTTTAAGCACTTTAATTAATTAAGCACTTCTTTGTCACAGATCAAGATAATTTACTTTAAAGCTAAATGTGTCATTTAAATAAAGTGTGACTTTTTAAAAACCCAATTAGTGCAGCTTTCCATCTAGATGCAAATATTTATTAATTTAAATAAGTACCTATATTAGGCTATTTTAGTATGTATTATTACAACTTGACGAAGATTTATTAAAACGTTAATAATAATAAACATTACCTCATGAAAAACAGATTAGACACTTTTCATACATTTTTACAATAAACAAGAAATGCTCAAAATAACACGTTCAGCCGGATATCATTTTATTACGTTGGCTAACTTTCTGTTTTTGGTCCAAAATGAATGATATTCTGACCTAGTGTAAGGTACATACCACGAAGACGCTTTCAATCCCCTAGAGACGACAGATAATCACCTGTCAGTTACCGTGACTAGGCCCTGAAACCGCCAAGACGAACCACTGAGACCACGACTTCGACAAACTGACATCCCTATTACAAACACGGTCTAAACGGAATGCTAATACTGTATTGCAGTCAGAGTAACTTTAAATTGACTTGTGTGACGTCATGTTGCGAATTGTGTTGTTAGTTGAAGGCGTATGTTGGATGTGTTCGGGAGTGCCCTAGCCTCTAACTAAACTAGTGAGTTCAGTGTTGTGTAAATCTTTGTCGCGTATCGATTTGGGTAGTGAGTTCAGTGTTGTGGAAATCTTTGTCGCGTATCGATTTGGGTAGTGAGTTCAGTGCTGTGGAAATCTTTGTCGCGTATCGATTTGGGTAGTGAGTTCAGTGTTGTGGAAATCTTTGTCGCGTATCGATTTGGGTAGTGAGTTCAGTGTTGTGGAAATCTTTGTCGCGTATCGATTTGGGTAGTGAGTTCAGTGTTGTGGAAATCTTTGTCGCGTATCGATTTGGGTAGTGAGTTCAGTGTTGTGGAAATCTTTGTCGCGTATCGATTTGGGTAGTGAGTTCAGTGTTGTGGAAATCTTTGTCGCGTATCGATTTGGGTAGTGAGTTCAGTGTTGTGGAAATCTTTGTCGCGTATCGATTTGGGTAGTGAGTTCAGTGTTGTGGAAATCTTTGTCGCGTATCGATTTGGGTAGTGAGTTCAGTGTTGTGGAAATCTTTGTCGCGTATCGATTTGGGTAGTGAGTTCAGTGTTGTGGAAATCTTTGTCGCGTATCGTTTTGGGTAGTGAGTTCAGTGTTGTGGAAATCTTTGTCGCGTATCGATTTGGGTTGTAAATTGCGGTGAGGGATGCTCATTACCCGACTACGGCGAAGCAAAAAGGAAGGTTATGATTTTGACCGGTATGTATGTGGGTATGTTTACACGCTGACTTTTAATTGGTTGTTTTACTAGAACAAAAGTTGTTCTGACCATGGACTACTACAATTATACAGGATGTAAAAAGACCCATCACATAGCCGAAATCTACGCACTTTGTACATCAAACTAAATTACATTGACCAAAAATAATTGCTGGGAAACGACTTTTATTTTTTTGCATGAAAAAAAAACGCTTATTTTTGTAGCGCGCAAATTATGGTTGTGGCGATGCCGCGCGTTTGCATGCGTGCAGCCGCCACGTAGCCGAGCCAAGGCGGGCACGTGCGTTTGATATTCATTGCGTTTATGTAACTTCAAATGCGTAATTTGTTAGGAAAAATTTAAATTTTTGATAATGTTTGTATGGAAGAAAGTTTAGTATTATGACTTGAAATTCGTTTTTGGAAAAAACAAAAAAAAATAATGTATACTTTGACCTTCAATATCTCCAAAACCAATAATTTCCCAGGTGTGGTCTAGAAGAAAAAAATGATCCCAATGATGGGTAGAATACGTGGTTTTCGTTATCGCTAAGGGTCTTTTTACACCCGATAAAGCAACAAAAATTTTTAAGAAAGAATATATGTTGCTCAAACGTGTTCAAACATTGACCGTAACATTAAAGTACTCATCCCGTAAAGTAAAGCAAATAACTTGAACCATCATGGCGCCGACTACGCAGGTCCACTCCTTGTGTCTTTGGTGGTGTCTTTTTTGAGTTTTTTTTCAAGACTAATGACGTTTTTGTTTTTATTTGATGCATTTAAATTGTAATACTTAGATCATGGTCTGAACAACATTTTTCCTAGCAAAATAACCAATTAAATGTCAGCGTGTATGTATGCTCATCTGTTCCTTCATAACTTCCAAACTATTTATTTGTAATAATGATCTTCGTCTATCGTGGGTGACAATGAATTAAAACTGTCCTTGCAAATCTTGCAATGTAAAAAATACTGTGATATTGGCTATATTATTAGAGGGAGGGAGGGCTCATGGTTTATTAACAACCACGCGGATCATACGATTTGCAAGATTAAGCTGTGATTGCCGCGGTCTTTCAAAGTCAAAGTCATATAGTTTTTATTTCAAGTAGACCAGATCACTGGTGCTTTCAAAAGGTCAACACTAGGTGCTCGGTTCCAAGTAGTAGGTCCTTTGGAGAAGAACCGTTTCTTTCTTTCTGTGGATGGGTAACCATTCTCTACACATCGAGACCCCTTCATACCACGGAGAGCAGGTTAAACCGTCGGACCCGGGTGTCATACGAATACCCAAGACAGTCGTTACCCCAGTCACAAGCCCGAAGGTCTGACAACCGGTTTTGAACCTTCGGTAAGTATTGCCCAGTATGTATAAAATTCTAGTACTCAGCCGCATCTGGTTAGACTGGAAGCTGTTCCCAACATAGTTGCTAGGTATAAAGCTAGGCATAACGTTGGCTAAATTATTAACTAGCAATTTATCAAAGCCACAGCCGCACTACAACTAAAACGTTAACTATCACAATAATTTGTTCCAATCAGGAAGCCACAAACTATTTCAAAATAGAATATTAAATATTTAGTTCATCTACCTACGCGTACAAAAACCTTTTTTTAGTGTAATCGCTTGGCAAATAAGGCGGTGGCCCTGGGGGGTTGCCATGATCTCTTAGAGCAGGAATGTTTTAATATTATTCCGAGAGTGGGAAAGTGACAGCGCTAGACAGCTCTCTAGCGCCATCTCTTACCCACTCTCGTAATAATTTTAAAACATTCCTGCTCTAAGAGATCATGGTAACCCTCTTGATGGAAACAACACTAAGAAGATTTCTGATGCGTTACCAAACTTAGAAACAAAGTTGGAAAGTCTCATGTGCCTGTAAATTCACGATCCATACCCGTCTTCAATCCAAAACATAGCAATGCTGCTTGGCGGTAGAAACAGATATTGTCTCGCGTAGTACCGGACTTAAAGAAAAGCACTATCCGATCTCTTCTCATAAAATATTAGCCTGTAACTGTCCCACTGCTGGGCAAAGGCCTCTTCTCATACAGAGAAGGAACAAGCATTGATCGCCACGCTTGCTCATTGCGGGTTGGCGATTTCAGACCATAAGTCCAGGTTTCCTCACGGTGTTTTCCTTCACCGTTTGTCAGTGGTGTCTTAGATTAACTAAGAAAGTACACATGAAATTGAAAAAGTCACATTGGTACTTGCCTGGATTTGAACCAGCAACCCGGTGCTTAACAAGCGGGGCTGTAACCTCCGGGCCACCACGACAATTCTCAATCTCTTCTCATAGGTGTCGTAAAAGGCGACTAGGGGATTCACTAGAGGATGGGCAGCAGCGTTCTCTGAGTACTTTAACAACCATACTGCGATCGCCAACCCGCCTGCCAAGCATGGCGATTACGGCAAACCCCCCCGTTTGTGGGAGGCCTATGTCCAGCAGTGGACGTCTTTCGGCTGAATGGTGATGATGATGACTTTCCCGGACGAACTGTTTTTCAAGGTCTATCATCCAAAATTTAAATGCTGGGCATTTGTCCATGTAGCAATCTCCATCTTTCTCTATCCAGAGCCGATTCCTTCACTTCTCTGTATACTATACCTTCCATCTTTCTCTTCAATTGGTCTATGTACTTTCATTTTGATCTAGCTGGTTTTCTCTTTACCTCTAATTTACCTTCTAGTTAGTTATAAGGGAGCTCTACTACGACTAAAACCTTAACCTTTTAGATCAATCGGTTGATATCTATTTAGCGACGAACCTTTCCATTAACTCAATGAATCCGCCTAATATCTAAACAATAACGATGTGGATCTATCTGGTAGCTATAGAATCGTGTCGGGTGGCCAACTAGTTTACTAATTGAAATGAACAAAGTTAGTTTGTCATTGTTCCTTTTGTTTGTTCGGCCTACTATTCGTAGCCTACGGTCCGTGGACAGCGTCATCGTATTACTGTCAATGGTTGAAATGGAGGTGAGTTAATATTTTGGGACATTGTGTAGTCCCTTCACAGAGGTATTACAATTAAGACTAAAAGGAATGCTTGAGGATTCATTATTTATGAAAGTTATAAATAGTTTTGTAATGGCTAAAACCTTTCAGTATGTTTTCTGGGTAGAAAAAGGTTCTCTCTATCCGTAATTATCACATAAGGAAACTAACGGCCGCTTTCAATAACCTATCTATCGGTGAATTCTCCTACAAGAGACAGAAATTTAATCTTTGGAGCTTAAAAAATGTTATTTTTACTGTAAAATTTCTAACTGGCAAACTGTGTAGGTTACGGCCGTAATAGATTGTGTTAGCAGAATCACATGGCATTACAAAAGGATTAGCTATGGCGATATTCCCTACCCTTTATAGTAGCAGCTTACGGTCGGGAGGATATCTACACGATGAACCATGAAATCACAAAAGAAATAATATAACAAGCTATAGTTGTAGCAATTTAATGTGGATCGGATGTGACACTTGTCAAAATACTATGAGATGAGTAGTGTCAACACTTGAATGTAATGCGTTGTCTTGCGTGGCCATTAGTTGCATTTTATCATGAGTGAAATCCATTACAAGCTTTTTTTTCTATTGGACTGCTGTAGATGGTTCTTAGGGACCCCTTCTACGTAACCGGGCAGTTATTGGCGAGACCTGAAGTGTCTCCAGCCAATGGTAAGAAATAAATACTTAACTTAAGCTAACTACTTCTACTACACTAACATCATGACTACCTGCAACAACAGCACTATATAAGGGCGACCCCTAGTGGGACTCGGATCTCGGCTTAGGGCGTTGCTGGCGGGGGCTTGGGGGGGGGGGGGGGGGGAGACAACTTGATGAGGGCTAAATTATCCGTGTGACTGTGGAGTCTGAAGAGACGACCGGCTCTACGACAGGAGAGCTCGGTGGATAGTGACCGGTTGACGGTAAGCCGGACGGCGGCGGACCTTGTGTATTGTGCTGGTCGATTTACTCGCCTCCTGAAGGAGGGAAATTTCGTCATCGGGCTCTAAAAGTGTGTGCCTGGGACGGCGAACTTTACTTATGAGAGAGGGACTGTAGTCGGCCGCTACGGCGACTGGGAGTTCGGATGGCGGGGGGCAGTGTAGAAGTAACGCTTGGAAATGCGTTTGAGGTATTGCCTGATGGTTGGCATTTTTAGATCGAGATGGAGTTGAACGTTACAGAGCCTCCTCGAGTGACATTATATAAGTATCTACGTCCGGCATATCTTGGGCAGTCGGCTCCGCTACCAACCTTGCTGACTAGTTAATCTTTTCGTCACATCATGATCTGTTCTCGTACACCTAGTTCAGGCCCACACGAGAGAAGTATCTAGGTGTATAAACAAAGACTAAATAAATATTTAGAATTCAATAGTGATATCGACAAAGTAAATGTCGATTGACACAAGATTCGTCAGTAGCAATGTCGGAAAGTGAATAAGTTTTCGTTTTACGAGTTCGCAAATTGTCGAATAAAATTTTAGTACAGTTTGCTCGAATAGTTTTCAGTGCGATGCGACCGCGGCGCATTACCGACTATGTTACGGATTTCATTTCTAACTGGCTTTGTTTTGACTAAAAGTGGATTTCATTTATATTCTTTAAAGTCATAGAATTATTAATAGAGGAGCTCGTGGCTAAATAATTACAGCCGCATAGACCGATCTTTCGGGTTAAGCCACGCTTGCCGAGGTTGGTCTGTGGATGGGTGACCATTTACCATAGCGAGTTTCCTCCGTGCCTCGGAAAGCTTGTAAAGCCGTTGGTCCCGGCTGTCATTTGTAGATCTTTGACAGTCGTTACTGTTGGTCAGAAGCCAGAAAGTCTGACAACCAGTCTTACCAAGAGTATCGTATTACCCAGTTACTGGGTTGTGGAGGTCTGATAGGCAGTCGCTCCATGTAAAATACTGATATTCAGCTGCATCCGGTTCGACTGGAAGCCGACCCCAACATAGTTGGGAAAAGGCTAGGCAGATGATGATGAGTCATAGAATTATTTCAAATGGTTGTTTAGTAGCTACTGTTTTTCTGATGCATCTTGTTGCCTTTTAGGATTACAGTAACAAGATCTTAATTAAAAATAGGTACCCACCTTGAATATACTCTATTCCATATTGAATGAAAAATGAACATTGATAAAAATTATAGACGCTATTTTAGCTTTTTAAACGTTTGGTTCTATGTTTTTAGGCGTTACATACAGCGCAGTCGATGGTGAACTCTCGCTTCCGGCCGTGGTTCTGTCTATGTTCGGGAGCAAGAGTGCGTGGGAAGCCGTCGTCTCCTTCTGCGAGGAGGTGATGGCGACCAAAAAGGGAGCGGAGAGGGAGAGAGAGGCAGCTGCCACTTTCACTTCTTGCGCCAGACGTACCGGGCGCGGAGGGCGCGCGACGATTTCCGGCCACCGTAGCGTGTGGCCAGCGGGCGGCGGGTTATGGGACCCGTCGCCCGACCAGTGACAGGCCCGAGAAAGCGGCGCGCAGTGTTCCGTGCGCGCCTCTCAGGAGGACGTGGGGCTAGGCCCTACAGAAGGAGAGGTCTGGCGGACCGAGGCCTGCCGGGGTCGCGGTGCATGCTGCTACGAATTCCGCGACCCCGGCCAAGGGTTAAGAGAAGGAACACCGTGGGTTATTAGCCGGTAAGAGTCCGGCATACCCCTTCGCCTTCCCCGGGCTAAGGGCATCCATGAGGATTTTCCCACAAAAAAAGGCGTTACATGTCATGAACTTTCAGAACTTGGTTAACGAAGTAATTGCGATGTATTCTTAGGGATAACTATCGACTCAACGTTGCAGTGGAGCACATAACCCTGTTGGCGAGATTAAGTTCTGCAATTGTTTTTCAACCTGCAATCATTTTTACACGTTAAAATTAGAAAACAAGGTATGACTCTTATATTTTACATGTGGGTTCGAGACGTCGTGTCACAGCAAGTAGCGAATCGCGTGAGCCAGTGTTGCGGATCTCCGTTGCTGCGTGGCAGTTCCACCTTGTTTTTTTAATCGACTTC
Source organism: Amphipyra tragopoginis (assembly GCA_905220435.1). NCBI lineage: Eukaryota > Metazoa > Arthropoda > Insecta > Lepidoptera > Noctuidae > Amphipyra > Amphipyra tragopoginis. The sequence goes on along the minus strand of HG992005.1, from coordinate 11,024,586 downwards.
AAAAAGGAGGAGGTTCTCAATTCGTTTTTTTTTGGGTATGTTTGGGCATAACTCCGTCATATATATACAGATTTGCCAAATTCTTTTTTTTGTTTGAAAGAACAATCTTCCGAAGTGGTCCCATTTAAATTTGGTGAAGATCTGATGAAGACCCTCGGAGATTGACAATGGAACTCTTCAATGGATAACAGCAAATTACCCGAGATTGCTGTATGTAATTGAATGTTTGTGTATTGTTTATGCCACTTAAAATAGAAAAATTAAATAACTTAAAAAAAAGTAAAAAGCGAGTTAAAAAAAAACTCAAAACAGTAAAATAATTACAATATAAAACTATCAGTTTCAGAAGTCGGTGCAATTTTACAGTGAACCAAATTGAAGGCACCGACTTCTGAAGCTGTTAGTTTTATAATATGGTAATTATTTTACTCTTTTTAGTTTTTTTTTGAAGTCGGTTTTTACTTTTTTTTTTAAGTTATCTATTACATGGTTTTAACAATCCATCTTCTAAGTGCACCAAGCAATGAATGTTTTTGTTTAGTCAAAATAAAAGCTACTGCAATTGCGAGTATTAACTAGCACTTGATGATCAACCCACAAAAGGTTAACAACACTTACTAATTCCATTCGAAATCTGACCAAATCGTTTCAAAATTAACCTGAAACATTTCATACACGCGTGGAGGTGTGCCAACAGAGTGTTTCCGCAATTCGCTCATTAATTACCATAGTTGGTACGTACCATAGTGGCCACAATTGATTTTGTTCTGACTGTTGTCATAGATTAAACAGCTATCGCTTATTGTTATTTGAACGTGTGCGGTCTGTGGACCACTCTGTATGGGTTTTGTGAAATGAGCGTTTTATTATTGATGAGTAAAGTTGATGGGATAATGCAAACAATTAATTGTTGTTTACGTATTTATAAAAAGTGCAGTTAATTTAAACAATTTGAACATTTATTTACAGTTACATTTTTTTTTTCATTGAATTACAGCGATATTAATCAACCAACAAAATTAAGACAACTCGAAAGTTCGGTTGATTTTTATATCTTACAGTGACGTGTAGATAGGTAGATATACTTTATTGTAGTATGAAAGAAATAACACAGAATGAATACACATAGTTAAGAACAGTATAAATGCCGTGAAGTAATATGTAAGTATACACATAGTGAACTTAAAAAGCGAATTTATTTTAGAGAATAGATTGTAATTAGGAGTTATTAAAACACGAGTGTGAGTTATCACGAGTGTTTAAATACCTAGTTATGTGCAGTTTCATACACTACTTTATCTAAACTCATACAATAAAAAAAAAACCAAAGTTAAAACAAAAACAATATTATGGCGCCCAAAGCCAAGCCCCGCGCATGCGCCTTAGCGCGTGCCGGACAGAATTAATGTGCAGCCGCAAAAAAATTGAATTGAATACTTCTTGGTTGATTCGAAGTGCACATTAATAGAAAAAAAGTAATTTTAAAGCTTTAGAGAATTGTACTTTAATATAACTTTTTTTTAAAGATCCACGTGATTAAAGCATAAACAGTACCATAATTACTTAGGTACTATTTTTGAGTTCATAATTGGAACTTTATGACATGAGTGTAGATAAAAATATTTTCGTAACCATAATTCTTGTGTATTTATAGAAACTATGTCGTATAATATTTTATGATTTAAATATATATTTTATAAGGAAATCATCATATGTAAGTATAGATACATATTATTACAGTAATACGTGACTATATCTATGGAGAAAAAGGTAGACATAATTATTTGTTATAAGTAAACCTACGCCTACATATCAGTTATCAGGAAAACAAATATCTTTTAATAAACTATCTATCACTCGTTTTGTTTGCCGCACATAACGATAAGATAAGACTTGTACAAGAGTCACACGAGGAAAATGTTACCAAAGAAGCTTTACATCTTGCAAAACTTTAGAATAATATTGACCTAAATCTAGACAATGTACGGAGTAACCTGAAAAATATTTCGTAAAAGACATGACAGTAGAATCATAAGCGACTGCAAGGAGTCTGGATAAGTTACGTTGTACACCTGGATAGAATAATGTAGGTGTAACAAACTGTAAAATATAGTTACAAAGTGCTAAAGGCATGCCGCTCTTAAATCTTTTGTGGATTTAAAATTCTCTACACGATTGAGTTGTAATCTCAGCCAAGGCACAATATATGTATAAGCTAAAACAGTACTTCAACAGCCTACAATCGTTCGAATTGACACACTCACATAGACACGCACTGTATTTATGTGATGAACATAAGTGCTTGTGTTGGTCTGGGTGTTTCTTATCAAATCAAATCAAATCATTTTTTATTTGTGTAACATAGGTAGTGAATACAGTTCTTAAATTAAAGTTACATAGGTCGCTATGTTATGCCAAGAGGCGTACAAATATGGTTGCATGCGAAATAACATATTGATCATGCGAGCGGTAAACATCAATTATTTGGTATGTATGTCAAAATTAATAGAATGAATATAATAACAATAACAAAATAAAAACAAAAATTATAAATGTCACAGTATGGAATCATTTCTACAGTTAATGCATAGATAAATAATCATAAATTACAATTAGTCACAATATTCAATTAAAAAAATGTTTCTCCACTCAAATAAATATAAATAAGTCTACATTAATTTATCATTTAGAAATTCATCAGTCGTATAATAACATTTTTCAATTAGTAACAGTTTTAATTTTTTCTTGAATAGTGTAACATCCAATTTTTTTATGACATCTGGTAATTTATTGTAAATGCGCGGTGCCATACCTAAAACACTCTTTCTCACTAAGGCAGTCTTACAACGTTGATTGCATAAAGAGTTTGCGTATTGGCTACGAACCGCAACATCTCGTAAAGTTGACACCTTTTCGAACAACCTCATGTTTGTTTTGACAAAAACACTAATTTCAAAAATATATAATGAGGGTAAGGTAAGTATTTTCAGCGATTTAAAGAATGGTACACAGCTATCATCCATTTTCAGACCACACATTGATCTTATGCATCTTTTTTGTGCCTTAAAAACGATATCTTTATCAGTGGAATTGCCCCAAAAAATAATACCATACCGCAAAATTGAGGCTACTAAGCCGTGATATGCTACTAGTAGCGCATCCATATTTATTTTTCTAGCAATTTGGAAAAGTGCATATGCTGATTTATTTATTTTCTTACTTAGGTCATCTATGTGGGCCTTCCAGTTAAGTTGGTTATCAAGGAATAAACCTAAGAATTTTGCTACTTTAACTTCCTCAATGTCACAGTTACTATGTCTTATATTTACTTTTGGTACTTCAGTTCTTTGGTGAAAGTGCATTATTTTGGTTTTCTTTAAGTTTATAACTAAATTATTTTTATTAAGCCAATTTATTATGTCCGATAGTGTATTATTTATGTCATCTTGATAAATATTACGATCAATACATTTCACTATGGCTGTACTGTCGTCTGCAAACATCACCATTTGATGTTGAGTTACCTTTGGCAGATCATTTATGTAGATTAAAAAAAGAGGTGGCCCAAGGACACTGCCCTGTGGGACACCAAACTTTATCAATCTAGAGTGAGATAAAAAACTCTTTTCAAATTTTGATTTTTCACATATTCTTGCAATCTCTGTACATTGCATTCTGTTGGAGAGGTAAGATTCGAGTAGTTTTAAGTAAGTATTATAAGTATTTACAAAAAAAAAACAACAGTATATAAGTATTATATCCATTGCCTAGTACCCATAGTACAAGCTCTGCTTAGTTTGGGACTAGATGGTGCTGTGTAGAAAACGTCCCAAAAAAAATTATTATATTATACACATGGCAGTGCATTCACTATGGTGACATGAAATTACGGTGACAAATATATATTTTCATAGAATTCGACTTGGTAACAAAAAGTCACCGTGACAAAAAGTCACCGTGACAAATAGTCACAATGAGCGCCCGGCCTAACCGCATACTTATCTGGCCCGCTGACAGCGTCGCTGTTGTCGCGTAAATAAATCTAGTATGTAAATGTAAACGCTGCCATACTTAAACCACAAAAGCGCCATTTCAAAAAAATATATGAAAATTTAAGACGAAACCATTTCAAAATAGCCTATCGCGTCATTAGTTCTACTTTTGGCCACCGGGCCAGATAAGTTTGTGGCACAATACAGTCAGCCACGGCTGTCATAGAGTACATGACAAAGAGTGCATACTGCTGGCTTCTCACGGCGCGCGATATCACAAGTCGCGCCGCGCCGGCCGATTTGTACGAGCGAGCACGCGCCAACAGGCGAGCCCGCGCTACCCGTTCTCACGGCCCGCCGGCCACTCTATCGACACCGCAGTCCGAGACACGCAGCGCATCATGTCGCAAGAAGAAGAACGATCTCACCGAACTTGTTCACCCGCGCCATCACGCGCCACACCGCGCGCGCTCGAGTCGCCACGAGTGCGCTCGCGCCGCGCTTTTGAAGTACCGACTCCGAGCGGATCGGACGTGCTTGTACGCGCTAGCCCGCGCCTCCTCGAGCCATTACCTTCACACGGCGCGTGGGCGCGAGCTGGCGCGGCGCGACTTGTGATAACGCGCGCCGTGAGAAGCCACCATAACGCTGCTTTTCCACCAAAGATGTGTGCTATGGATGTGTGTCAAATCTACCTACAGGATCGTTTGATTTTTAAACATGTGCAGTTCCGTCTTTACCGGGCACGTGGGGCACGGGCCCAGGGCCCCGGCCGTGCTTATGTAGTTTTCATCCAATACTTAAACCAATTTAAAAAAAAAAAAACCACATTGGTTTCTTAGTTCAACGTATCATTAACAAAGCAACCAGATAGCCAGGGTTACCCACCAGAATTTACCTCACCAGAAGATTCCTTTAATTTAAGACAAATTACTGCTAACTTGAGATTTTCCAACGTTTCACTACAATATGAATACAACTTGAACTACAAGTTGGCGTCAATCTATGTTATACGGTATGATGTTTCATTCAAGTTTTTTGGCTTTCTCAAAGGGCCTCCCAAACTTTGTGTGCCCAAAGACCCCTGCATGGCTTAAGACGGCGACCCTGTTACATGTGTCAAGGTTAGTAAAATAAAGCGATCCTATTGGCTGGTTTGAAACCATGGAACACATCCGTAGCACACATCACTGGTGGAATAACATCCCTAAACTAACATGCACTGTATACTCAGTATACAGTGCATGTCTGTGTGAGTGTGACAATTCAGGCGATTATTATAATAATAATAGTAGTTTATTTCTCTGAAAAAGGTACGATTCGGTACATAGATAAGGTTACAAACAGATTCAAACCTTTGTGAGAGCTGGAGTCTGTACTGGGCTCGGGACCTCTATGACAGATCTCCAGGCTCACACCCTTAAATATTACAGTAATTAGGTTGCACTTACGTACTGCAACATTGTAAAAGCTCCAAGTGTTGAGAGGAAGAGGAGAAATATACAAAACAAAAGGAGATGTGCTATGTGTGTTTTTGGAGAGTGTTGTGTGTCCGTGAGTGCAATACAAGCTTAGTTTTAGTATATACTAAACCTGAAACAAGTTTGTTCAGAATCACTAGGAGAATCGATTGACATATTTTTTACATCACTTTTTTTTTCTTATACTTAATTCAATTTTGTTTCAGTACTTTTCTATCCATAACAGTTGACGGGAATAGACACCTTGAGGCTTGAGACGGTCCGCTCGGTCAGTTTCCGTGTATTAGGCAACCCCTGCATAGCACATCTCAGGCATTTCACACTTTTTTAGGGAACTTAACGCGACATAAACTAAGGTGTAACTTGGAGATTTATTAAAAAAAAACACATTCAGGCAGTTCTGATGAAAATCTTGTTGGGGTGTCCGACACACAACGTTATTTTTGTATATACTAAAAATAACGTTGTATATCTACTGTGGCCAAGGTAAACTTAACAAATAGATAGAGGTAATAATTACAATTTCACCAGTCAACATCAATAATAATGGTCGAAAGGTCACCTTGGTTGGGGTAACCACCCGAAGCGGCGACGGTCGTGTCCACCCAATAAATATATTTTGGTGTTCTGACGGAAATTGAAGTTTCTTTAGGGTTGAGTAAACTATTAAATATTCCGTATAAACCCTCAGACCACGGATCATAATAAAACTCAACATTGAAAAGCGTTTACGGATATTGTATTAACCGCTATAAAGAATGAATGAACTTGAGTACATTTCGGTTTACATGATTATGTATTAAAAAAATCGAATTTAACGTCTTTCCAATGATATCATAGTGCTATTTGTAATTTACGACACGTTTGGTGCAGTGGCTGAGCGATGGGCTTCTACGCTGCTAAGGGAGTTAAATAGGGGATGTAAGTTTGTATGGAAAATCGTCACTTAACGGGTTGGTAACTGCTGGCAAAAGATAGTTATGAAACAAACACTTATATCATTAAAGGATATCCCAATGCGATAGGGGTGTTCTTAATACACGTTTTATACTAGTTACAACATAATAAATGTAAAGTTATTCTTGCGAATTCATTCATTTATTTTCGTTGGATCCCATTCAGAGAACAGGAGAAAATATGTCAACTCTTTCAGCAACTTCATTGAGTGATGACTATAAATAACTGTTTGACTTCGTTACCAATTCAGAAATAAATTTATTGAACCCTGTAACGTAGTATGATATGATTGTAAACCAATATTTTATTTGTATATGGAGAACTGTTTTGAGCGTCGATTTAATTTACTCAGCGCCGATTGGTAGCCGATATAGTTTTAACTTATCTGAGTGAAATGTTTGCATTGTTTCAGCTGTATTTACTATACTTTTAATTGTTTCACGTAATTATAACTTACTGATTTTACGGTCTTGATTTTCTACATTCAAATCAGTTCACGTAAGTATGTATAAAATTGTATAAAAATCCTGTATTATCCTTAATTGTAAGTTGTAAAGAAACGTTATTCATTGCTAAAGAGAGACTATTTCCTTTCTCCCACACGTGCCCTCGGATCAAGTAAAGATCTGCACCATATTAATACAAAAATCAACCACAATTACATGTCCATTCTTGTTGACCCAGTTATGGTATTGAAATAGTAACCGATCCGGAAAATTAACAAATTAGGTACTTCATGTCACTAAACATGAAGGTACTTGCACACGTAAAAATAAGGAAAAAGGTACATATAAAGCTAATATGTATAAGAGTAATATCGGCGATACACATGTTGCTATAAAAATTGTGCCTATGTAAAACAGTGCGAGCGAAACACATACACCGAAAGTTCAATATTACATTAGATTCACGAACAAAATGATTTTGGATATATAACGGATGCATTTCTTTACCGTCTGAAAAAAAATTGGTTTAATATGTGAACGGAGTAGAACCCCATAGCATATTTTTTTGTATTTTAATTGCCTGTAATGAAATTTATCTATCAATAAATATTAATACAATTTGAAGTAAGTTTTCAAACTAAATCAATAAAAACAAATTTTGAAGTAAACAAATCGATTTAATAATATCTAAATTCAAATCAAACACACACCTGCGTATGATATGAGTTTCTATAGTAAGTATCTATAGATATATCAATTTCATAATAAGTTATCGGAAAAAAAATATGCCACAGCCTTTTACTCCGTTCACCAATTATAACCATTTTTTCCCAGACTACAAAAAAAATGACATCCAGTAACAAGGGAAAATTCAGACAAAACCTTAAATAAAGACGTGACAGTAGATCTTGAATCGTGCACCCATTGTAAGTAAGTAGCACAGAGTCAACATTCACCGCAATATTTCACAGTACCAACTGTATTTTGAGCTGTTCCAACCAAGGAATATCCTGCACAAAATTACCAACAAACCTCAGGAGACCGGCGAGCGCGATGCAGTTGTTACTTTAAACGGTCCTTCGCCAAACCCGAGTCGCGCGTTGCATTTTGCTGCTCGAAATCTTATTACAATCAGTGTGCGGAGTTCTTTAGTCCACAACGTTAACTTAGTTAACCTCGCGGATATATTTTGAGACAGATGGGATTTTCTTAGCTTGTAATATTTTTTGACGTTTTCTGGAAATGCTATAAATAGAAAGTAAGACAATGTTATGAGTTTACAGGCTGAAATGGCAAAGAATACTACGAAGTCGGTGCAAACACAAAATTTTATAATATGGTAATTATTTTACTCTTTTTAGTTTTTTTGAAGTCGGTTTTTACGTTTTTTTATAGTTATTTTATTTTTCTATTTTAAGTGGTTAAATTTACTATCCTGTGACTTCAATGATATTGATGACATGTGACAAGAAGGAGGTCATTACAACTTATCATAAACTTAAAGAATCAATAGGCACACAATACCTCTACTGTAAGTTGGGTATCATGTTGTTTCAGATGATGCTTGAGTATCAGGTCAAGCTTACCATGTTATTGTAATATCATTGAAAGTCACAGGATAGTAAATTTCGAATCGATCAGACCAGTAGAAGTTGCTCATATCCCTTCAACAACCAGAAAAGAGCTGATGATCTTCAAACGGCTGAACAGATTTTCTTGAATCATAGCTAAGAACACTCTCGATAAAGTCACCTTTCAAACAAAAGAAAAAACTAAATCAAAATCCGTTTAGGAGCTACGATGCCACAGACAGACACACAGACACACACGTTAAAGTTATACCACCCCTCTTTTTGCGTCGAAGGTTACTAAAAAAGACGTTATTAGTTAGTTTTAATCAATTTTTTTTTCACCCTTTTACAGCTGGAATTTTCGATATTGTACGCTTTGAATGAAATTTTTATTGTGATGTCGTAGAGATAGCTCGATGAAATTTACAGGGTAAATAGCTGATAAAATGGATAAGTTTTTAAAATACATCTGACAAAAAAAGTTTAGGAAGATTTATTTTTAAATCACCCATAAAGATTTAGGAAACATGCAGGAATTTAACTTTATGACAATTCAATATTTTTTGTAACGCATCCGTTACATCTATGGTTACAAATGTTTATGCATTCGATAGGATTACTAATCAGCTAATTTAGAAAAAAATAATTATTCATGTACCTCAACTATTCACGTCACTATAATCAAAAATGTTGCTATAGTCAGAGTTTGATTAAAAAACATGAAAAATATTCATAACTCGAAAACTACAGAAAATCGCGGAACATACATGGGGGTGATTTGGGTACCTCAAAGGATGTTCTACCTCTGGACTTTCGCTTGACACTACTTTCTGGGACACGCTGTATAACGGGGCCGAACAAAAAAAAACATATAATCATCCGAATTGAGAACCTTCTCCTTTTTGAAGTCGGTTAATATAAAATGAATGCCACCTGGAGGGAAAGAACATGAAATGTAGAAGTTAGAAAATATTGCTTAAAGGAGACTTTATTTCTAAAAGTAACAAAAAATCATAAGAACATTATAAACGCTCGCTGTCGTGAGCTGGGATGTGGGCTGGGCCGCATTTGGGAAGCTACGTGAGTCTTCTCGTCGCCGATAGGTGCCACAGAGCTTAAAGGCAGACTACGAGGTAGACGCCCTCAAACTAGATGGTGTGACGATCTTCGCGAGGTGGCTAGTAGCAGCTGGATGAAAGAGGCCAAGGATCGAGGTCGTGCAATTGGACAGGCCTATGTCCGGCATTGGACTACTATAAGCTGATGATAAATATTATTAAGGTACTTTATAATATTTATTTTGAACTAGCTGTAGCTGTACAGTGGCAATGCCACTTAGAGAAAATAAGTGTGACACTAATTTGCATTTTTAAAATCTAAATACGCGTTAATCCGAATATTGTGGATATATGTTGTCGATTCGAAACTCACGTGCTTTAATTTTAGGGGGCCCGAGTTTACCGTACCGACGGGACGAACACCAAATGTTTGACAGCTAGGAACAGTTTGTATGGGAAAATAAAATTGTTGTTTTTACTATTTTCCTCGCAACTTTTTCATATTTTCTCACCACTTTCACACACCTTCTCTGGACTTCCACAAATTTCAAAACCAAAATTAGCCAAATCGGTCCAGCCGTTCTCGAGATTTAGCGAGACTAACGAACAGCAATTCATTTTTATATATGTATAAAGACAAGTACAATATTTACATAGTTACAAATAAAAGTAAATACAAATAAAAATAAAAAAAACTAATAAAACGTAACGTGCCCAGAAGGCTGGTAGCATTGCCACATTGTATGACACATAATAATCCTTTGACCAAAGTAGAGGCCAGCCTTCGGGTCACGGGACGTGTCGACCAGCCGCCTTGCAGTATCTGTGAATTTAAATCTATTACTATTACTATTCAAAATAAATATAAAGGCATTTGGTTATCCTTATCAAAAGCAGCCACCGTACTATGTGTGGGTTTGCGGGCGAGGAGAAGCAAATTAAAGTCTTTGATATCAATTACAAGTCGTACTTTGATAAACACAAATAAAATGATGCACAAAGATAGACGACGTTCCACCGAGTACGTGGGGCGCGAGCGCACATGCATCCAATCCCTATCACTTTTGTTATCTTAAGAATGATCACCATTAATAATCAACACCGGGGTTTTGCTCGATAGCTCTGACGTTATCTCACTAGCTTTTTGCGGGCCGCCTCCCCAGTCCTCGGTGTTACGTCAAGTCGACATTGACTGCTGTCATCTGGTAGATGTCATTCGTCCAGGAATCAATTAAGTTTGGCGTCATCAAGCCAATTCTCTCGACGCGCCGTCACGGCCACCCTGACTATCGCACGTCCTCGTGCGCTTGGTCGTCCTGATATTGCCCATCTGAAGTTCCACAGGAAACAACATTTCATTACAGTCAGCTCGTCCATTCCTGACATGCAGGAGTAACGTTTAAAATTTAGAGATCCCTCGCGATGCACTACATTGTAGCTCAGTTTGGGCTGGGCGTACTAGGTTTCATTGCCCAGCCACAAAGTCACTGCGCGGCGTAGACCGGACATTCGAGGCCTCTACGACTAGCCACCGACTCATAACATTACCACAACCACTTACTGTGTGATGTGGGCCGTGCGTCCTAGGCCTCTTCGACCAATCACTAACTCACCATGCGGCCTAGACCGGGCGTACTGGGCCCTTCCGACCAGCCACCATCTCAACATGCGGCGTGGACCGGGCGTACTGGGCCTCTTCGACCAGCCACCGTCTCACCATACGATGTGGACCGGGCGTACTGGGCCTCATCGACCAGCCACCGTCTCACCATACGATGTGGACCGGGCGTACTGGGCCGCTTCATCCAACTTACTATGCGGTGTGGACCGGGCGCACTGGGCCCCTTCAACCAACCACCAACTCACCATGCGGTGTGGACCGGGCGCACTGGGCCCCTTCGACCAACCACCAACTCACCATGCGGTGTGGACCGGGCGCACTGGGCCCCTTCGACCAACGCTTAGCAATTCCTCTTATCATGAGTAATTATCTAAAATGGGACTGGCGAAGGGTGAAGAGCTTTCGCGAATGATGCCAGCATCTAAAAGAGTCTGCACTTTATCTCTGAAGATTTCTTTTTCAGCAGGCGATAACCGATAAGGGCGCCTCTGAACAGTTTTACATGGGTCTATAAGATCAATTTTTAACTCACCTGTGGTCTACTGTTTACAATTATTTCAGTCATTCTGCACCAATGTGTTAGTGCTCATCAACATCAGTAAGCTCATTAACACGTTCAACACTGACGGACAATGGTGGTGACACTACAAAAACATTGATTTTGCCAAATTTCATCGATTACTATAAACTCCTCTGATTTGCGGTCACCCGTGGGCGACGCGGCCAAAGTGTTGAACAGACAAATGCTTCCAATTTTATTCGCGCTCGGCTTCGCCTGACCATGACTGATCGTGCGCTCCAAGTATATTCAATTTCTTTTGCAAGAAATCAAGCCTCTCAAATAATTGCCTTTACGCGCCCAACACATATTGAACACACATATTACGGATTAGAGGATATCTCGTCCGCATCCATCAAAATTACACACATGATCTACCTCACTACAAGTTAAAATCATTATAAGAGGGATCAGAAGAATTAGGTACAAATGGTTCAATCTTACCAGGGTTATGACATTGGTTGCAATCATAAGCTTGTCCGTTACCTCGCTCGCACTTCAGTACCTGACGGCAATACACATGGTGGCATGACGCAATCACATTTGTAGCACATCATGTCTCACTGGGCAGCACCACCGAAGAGTCCATGCGAGGTTTGACGTGTTGCAACAGGTCGGCAAATTTTCTGTCCCGTGTTGAGAGTCCTAGAATCAACTTTCAACCCATTTAAACTAACAATTACGATTAGACCGATTCGTAAACAGGAGGAACGTTCACAATTTTTTTTTTATTGTACTGCGTAAGTAGGTACTCGTATTTTTTTTTTTCAAGATAGCAATAGCGATTTATCAAGATTCAACGTGTATTATACTGTCTACAAATCAACACAGAAAATAAGATAGGCGATGGAGCCTATCCCACTTCTGATAAAGGCATTTGGTTATCCTTATCAAAAGCAGCCACCGTACTATGCGTGGGTTTGCGGGCGAGGAGAAGCAAATTAAAGTCTTTGATATCAATTACAAGTCGTACTTTGACAAACACAAATAAAATGATGCACAAAGATAGACGACGTTCCACCGAGTACGTGGGGCGCGAGCGCACATGCATCCAATCCCTATCACTTTTGTTATCTTAATAATGATCACCATTAATAATCAACACCGGGGTTTTGCTCGATAGCTCTGACGTTATCTCACTAGCTTTTTGCGGGCCGCCTCCCCAGTCCTCGGTGTTACGTCAAGTCGACATTGACTGCTGTCATCTGGTAGATGTCATTCGTCCAGGAATCAATTAAGTTTGGCGTCATCAAGCCAATTCTCTCGACGCGCCGTCAAATATTATAAAGTTCATAATATTTATAGGTAAAGTACCTATAAATATTATGAACTACTACCCTCCAGGTGACGTTCTTTTTTTAATCATATAGATTTAAACCATTTAAACCATTTAAACCATTTATTTTGCCACACACACACAAGATATAATATAAAACAGATGTTATAATTAATAGAAGGGTTGACAGAAACATTTGTTTTTATTATAAGTTTAATCAGACATTAGCAACTGCATAATAATTTGGCTTTTTAGTTCACCAAAAATAGCACTCAGTTAACCCGCGAGCACTCGCGCTATGAGCATTTTGCTCACAGTAAATTTAAAACACGCGCCATTTTGTTAAAATTATTCGTACGTACATCGTTCATTTGGTAGCTGAGTTTTGATCCGTCCCCCACCCCTGTATGCAGTTCACTTCTCGCCAGTGTGCGCCAGTCATTCGGACGAGGTGGTTTGTTGCGCCATGTACCATCAGGCGGCGTTTTGCTCATCGCGCGGGTATCGACGTAAGTACATTTTTTACTCATGTCTTTATTTTTTTTTTCATCTTAGCGACAGTTTTACTGCTACTTTTATGTAATATCATGATTTTACATTACTGAAATAGTTATCTATTATGTATTTCTATTATAGATGAATCGTGATCGAAGTGATGAACAAGTTTTCGCGTGGTTGATGGAGGAAGGTTTGGAAAACATTCTGAAGAAAGACTACTTGAAACAACTAGCTCTTCAACTAACACAGCCACATATCCGAAGAAGAAGCACCTTCCAAAATATTTCATATCCTCTTCAGCAAGTGATGAAACGCTTTGTACCAGAATCTGAGTTGCCAGAAGAAGAAAAACCAAGTGGTATCTGCGCGCAAGACGCAAAAATCTCAAGACCAAAAAGAGCTGCATTTACTGTCAAAAAAATTTATGTACCGAGCATAGTCGTACACTGTGTGATATGTGTAAAGCTCGCGTATATGACGAAGATTAGTTATTTATACTTAGTTAAGTTTTTTTTTGAAAAGTTTTTTTTTGTTTAATTTTTTCCGTAAGACTGCCTTAGAAGACGGGCAAATTAGTTCCTATGATTGTTAATTAAAATAAAAAAGCTTAATATTGTTAACTTTTTGAATATATATTTTGTAGAATAAATAAAGTATATTTTATTTAATAAAATATATTTTTATCAAAATTTTTTGTTAAAACTTGTATTTATTGACATTTATAAACGTGAGCAAAATGCTCTACACGCGAGTGCTGATGTAATTTCTTGAGGCGCGAGTGCTGGCGGGTTAAGTTTTCGGTTTCTTTATTTCAGTTCACAGCTTTAATGCTCAAGCTAGCGTACACCAACATTAATTTATCTAGTTAAACAACCGTTTACTCGAAAAAAGTACTAGAATTTTAGGTAGACGGTTGTTTAACCAGAGAATTAAATTTGGTAAACACCAGCATTAGTTGTTGTATCTAAGTACTGTTCGCGAATTATCTTTTTTTCAAATAAAGAAAAAGAACCATACCGACTTACTGTCAGACAACGCCAACGACAGAAAATTTCGTTCTCTCAGTTCATTGTGGTATTTTAAACTTATTCGTCCATGAACTACACAGCACTAGCTGTTTAGATAAACAGAGCCAATGCGTCAATCCTAACCGCTCACCCACATCCGCCCGAAATGCCGATAAAATACACAAACTATTGACAAATACCTACACCTACACACTCCATGTAGCTAGTAGTTTAAAGCGTGCAGCTGTCCTTATCCCCCGGGGATACATTTCTAGTAGGACTGTATCACAGTAAATAGAGAACAGTAACGCAACTACGAATAAACAACCTTTTTTGCAGGCGCACACAGATGTACGTACAGTAGGCTAATTCACCTAAGGGCTCATTCACACGGGTTCCGTCATTGACGATACGTCATAAAACACGATACGTCATGACGGATGGACGTTCAAATTGCATACGGAATCGTGTTTTATCACGATTCGGTAAAATATCCGAATTGACGTTCACATTCGTTTCGTGATTCTTAGTCTTGGATGAACTATCGAACACGATGGATCCGTCACAAAAAAATCACGATTCGTGTTTTATGACGAACGTGTTTTTTAAAAGACGATACGTGAGTTAAGACGTGTCCGAAATTTTTCACGACTCGTGATGCGTGTGAACACGGGCATTTAGAAAGAATAGCCGCCGTCAAAAAAACAAACGAATCATGAAAAAAGACGATACGTCAAAAAAAACGAATCGTCTTCGTGTGAATGAGCTCTAACTAAAGAAGTGCAGTTGCAGTGTAGTTGCAGTTAAATTTCGATCAAATAAACGCTTTTCGTATTCTCTTAATAGGCGATCGCTGTCAAGATACACTCGCGTGAACTTAACTACAACGTCACTGCAACTTGATCGGCGATTCATGAAATTACGTGAATTAGCTTACAGGTTTTCTAAGCTACTTTTGCTAAATAACAATAATATTTCTGACGCCATAGCTCTCAGCAGCCGGCCGCTATGTTTTCTCACTCGCACGCATTACTATTCCGGTCTTAACATCTATCTCTTTCTACCGGAAACTATACGAACGAACACGACTAAGAAAATGCAGATGCATGACGCGGGAAACTATTTTACTAAAACCACTGAGCTTATGGAGTTCCTTATTTTTAAATCGTTACCCCATACTAGTAATTGCTCCACAAATAAGTACCGATTGTAATTTATTATAAGAAATTTGACATTACCACTACCTCGTCGGTGAAACATGACATAAGCACGGCTACATATCAAGCTATACATCTCCAGAATGAGCTGATCTCGCATTGTATAGGCTCTTCGTACAATGATAGGTCAGTTTATACTGGGCATTCATGGCTTGATATAGCCGTGTGTACGATCACGATCTTCTAATCTAATACATAGCGAACAAAATTTCGGGTCAAAAAAAATGTATATTTCTTTTTCTACTGTTTATAAGATACTGTGACTGTACTTTGTGCCTTACATTCCCAAAGAGACGGTTTTATTCAGGCTGTTGAGTGAAAGTCTCCGAACTTCAATCGGATATCTTGTTACGCGGAATTGTATAAAGCTATTTATTCTTTGTTATTAAAATAGGAGCTTTGTATTTCAGGCCGTAAGTACACGTTGTGGTTGAGTTTTATTAGTTTTGTAAGGGTTTGTTATTAGTTTAGCTCGATATATAAAAGGTAAAGTATACTATGTGTAGTCGAAGAGAAAACATGAGGCAATAAAACAATACGTAAAATAAAAGTAATAAACAAAAAAAAAACACAACTCAACAACGGAGCTGTTCTTTATCATAATTTTTTTTGTTCTTTAAACAAGACAAAAAAATGAATTTTAAACGTAATTTTATTTGTTTCATTTGAAAATACACCACCTAAAAACTGTACGGTTTTTTAACGTTGAACATGCTAGGTAAATATCACCTTTGGTCGCGGTGCATGCAGCTGCGAATCCCGCGAGCCCAGTCAAGGGTCAGGAGAAGGAACACCGTGGGTTTTTAGCTGGTAAGAGTCCAGCATAACCCTTCGCCTTCTCCGGGCGTAGGGTATCCATGAGGAAATTTCCACGATAAAAAAAAGGTAAATATCACCTTTAAATCGAACCAGTTGCAATCATTTAAACTAAATAATCCATTAATCAGACGTTACTTTGCGGAAAGACATGACATTTATGCAATTACAATATTTAGTGTTAATTCCGTCAAACTCGTTCGCTAGCTTGGATGCAATATGCAACACCGCCCTCCCGCTTCATACAACGTTAGTCTGAACGGGGGTACTAATCCGAAAGGTTGTTAAAGTACCCATAATAATGAATAATATTTGTTCTACAACTTTCCCCAAAAATCAATACCTAGTTTAAGACAAATAGATGTTCAAAGATTTCTTAATATAAAAAATATGCTAAAATCTATAATCCTCAGCTATGACTGTGTTTACATTTTAGATCGAATATGGGGTCACGGATTAGAAAAGAGACAAAGAAATATAGAAAAAACTAAAATAAAAATAACACTCTTCAAGACAGTCCTCAGTGATACAGTCCGCGAGGCCTAAGCTGAGCTTTGCATTTGTGTGAGTGCACATAGATAGTGTAGAGCGCGACGCGTCCTTTGCTTGTTTTAAACCGGTTTATACTGCTTTTTGGCACATTTTTGTGTGATCACTGACACAAATGCAAAGCTCAGCTTAGGCTTCGCGGACTGTACTTTAAGCGGATTATAACCCCCTTTCCAGCTAACCTTGTGAACTCTTTAAATATTTTCTAAAACTTGACACAAACCCTTAATATTCAAAGCACACATCTATCAAACTTTGGTCTATCTAGGAAACCTCTTAGCACAATGGCAGATGAAACTTTAAGTACCCATTTCGGCACACATCCTGCTACAAGTAATTAATTGGTACCGTCGATGACCCGGCCAGGTTCAGATGTTCATTTCCTATCGCTAATTGCCCGAACCGTCTTTGAATTAATTAGTTTTACAGGAGTTTAGGTTGATGAGGGATTGGTGTAATATAGAAACCTAGGAATGTAGGTAGTGTTTAATATGTATAGAATGTTCCTGAAGTTATGTAGTTTGTTAACCAATGAAATGCAATCTGACTCATCTGGGATTAAAGGAAAGCTTATCTAAATATAAACTATCTGTACCGCGTTGCAATGCACTTTACCTTACCTTCAGAAACAAAATCAAAATAGTAACAAAAAGTTAAAACCATTTTCATGCATACGGTAAACAAATGAAGATTATGGACATACTGAGGAACATTTCGTTTTTTTAAATATCAAAATTTTCTTTCTTATGAACCTTCTCCTGACAATTACAAACACAGCAAAAATAAATTTTGCGAAATAGATTCAGCCGCTCATGCGTGATGCTGTGACCAAAGGAAATAGGGATTAATTTTTATATACATAGATTATTATCTATCTGTTTGAAGACACGTTTGGTGCAGTTGCTTAGCGATTGGTTTCTGTGCTACGGGTCGTGGTTTCAATTCCCACATGGAACAAATATTTGTATGGCCTACAAATAGTTGTTTCGGGTCTGGGCGTTTGTGCATGTGAAGATTTGTGTCTGTGAACGCACCCACGATACAAGAAAAAACCCAAAAGGGAGCAAAGTTACAAAAAAAAAACAGTACCCCAAGTGTGAGTTTTTTACGTTACTACTGTAGTTGCGTTACGCCAAAAATGTCAAACAAATTTTTAGTCACGCTATTCGCCGCTAGAGGCTCTGGCTAAAGGGGAACGCCCATAAAATGCTTGAAATGAACGGAAACTACTAATAGTCCTAAATTCTAATTAGAATTAAATATGCATAATGAATAATTCTCAAGTTTGTAAACGTAGGAGGAAAATATAACGATCTTTAAAATATTTCGCTTGATATCCGTCTAATTCATTCTTATTTTTTAATGGACAACTGTGTTTAATCTGACATGTGTAATCGACATTCAGCCAAACAAGAATTTTCAAATCATTTATCGAAGTATTTTATAGAATTATTGCACAGTTATCGTTCATTTAGAATAATTCGACCTAATTATAACGTTTATCTAATGAAAGTAATATTATATGCATGTCAATATTAATTAAAATAAAATTATTTTCAAATAAGAAAAAGTATCGTAGGCTGCATGGATAACATGTCCTTTGCCTTACTGACAGTTTGATATTGATTACTGCATTTCATTTTTCCGTTGAATTGTGGTTTTGAATTGATCGATTCACATTTTGCGTTTGCGACTTGAGTATAACTTAATAGGATATAATAACGACGACTTTGGCCATTTTTAAGGATTTTGATTTTACTTCTGCACACGTTACCCCTTTTCGAACTCGACTTAGATTGAACCCGCCTTGACGACGACTCGGCTTTTTGACGACGGACCTGGACCTGCTTTTTATACGACTCTGCTATTGTTTTGGACTCTTACACCGTGTACATTTAAAAATGGATGGAAACGTACACTGTGTTAATTGCTATCTCGATCTTACAGCGATGAGACGTAATGTCGTATCAGAGCAAAATGATGAAGTACGTCGTTTAATACAGGCATGGATAACACCATTAGCTGTAAGTATATTCATTCCATAGTTTTTGTGAATAATTATATTGAACTGAACGCACTGACATTGAACAATTAGTACATTGTTTTTTGTTCTTTCTCACAGGTTGAACCAGGTAGTGTTGTTTGTGATGCATGTCTTAGATTAGCGGTTCACACTATCACCGAGACACCTGGAACCAGCCGGCCAGGTAGACAAGTAGGCCACCAACATGTGTGCGTTTGCTGTGGACAGTCTGTTCTACGACAACGATCACATGTTGTAAGAAATAGCAGTGATCGTGAGAGGCACATAATGAATGTAGTAGCACACAGAATCCAACCACGCCAGGTAAGTTCATTCCTCTGCCCTAATTCTGTGTAATTCCCTCTTATCCCGTGCAAATAACGTCACTATCATGTCTTTTAAAAACTTATCACAGAGTACTTTTTTATGCATAGGTTTTCGTTCATCGAGCTTGAAGTAAAACAAAACCAACTTTTACTTTTCATTTTGCTTGCAGCTACGTTCTTCGGATTTGATCTGCCACCCATGTTGGCAACGATGCAGCCGGGCTACCTCACCCCCTACTACTCCTTCACCAAGCCCGAGTCCGGTACCCAGTCAGGCAGGTAGTTTGAATATACCTCTACATGAAGAACCTCCTCAAATAAGATCCAGCGTACTGTTACCTAATTACGGAAGAGCAGTTGATACTCAAAGTCATTGTTTCTATCCAGGATGTAATATGATTGATAGACATGTGGTACCACTTTCATTAAGGGTGTGGCTCTTCAAGGACTACAAGTTTTATATACCAAAGAATTCAAAAATATGTAGTCATCATTTGAATAGTGACTTTTGGCATGAACTCCCTGCTTTGGAAGATATGAATCATGAATTCACTGTGGACCACATTGAAGACTTTGCATCATTTGTGAATTATGAATGTCGTGCTTTGGACTTCGAAAATATACACTTAATGGAAGAACATATGGTGTGGTACTTTTTAGGAATGAGTAGAAATAGTTTTGGTACTCTAATGGGAGAGGTGCCCCGATTGGCGCAAATGCATAGAGGTTCTACTGCCCTTGGAGCTTACCTGATGAAATTGAGAACTGGAGATTCTGATGAAAGATTATCATCTCTTCTACAAATACCGAGAAGTACTCTGGAACGTCTAATGGCTAAAGCAAGGGAAAAACTGCATCAAGATTTTGTTCCTATGAACCTTGGAATTGGACATATAACAAGAGAACAAATAGCAGCAAGAAACCTTGTTCTACCAAATGGGCTGTTTGGCGAAGTCGACGGAATAAGGAAGCCTGTCGTAATTATTGATGGAACATATATCTATGTACAAAAAAGCTCCAACTATTTGTACCAAAAAGAGACATATTCTCTTCACAAATATCGAAACCTTGTGAAGCCATTTTTGCTTGTTTGCTCCGATGGCTATATAATCGATGTGTTAGGCCCTTATCCAGCAACAACTTCCGATGCTCAGATAATGATTAGTGAATTTGATGAACCCAGTAAGCCATTGAGACAATATTTTCAGGATGGTGACGTATTCATTCTTGATAGAGGGTTCAGGGATTCCATTCCACTTTTGCAATCTTGCAATTATAGTGTTCACATGCCATCAACACTGCAAGTAAATGAAATTCAATTATCCACTCTGGAAGCTAATAAAAGCCGAAGAGTTACTATTTGCCGCTGGGTTGTGGAAGCCGTAAATGGAATATTCAAGCAGCAATTCAAATTATTTCGCCAAGATTTTTTTAATAGAGCTTCGAGACATTTAATGGTAGATTTCTCTATAGCAGCAGCATTAATTAATAGGTTTTATACTAGAATAGTTGACAGGCCAGATGCTGTTGATATTTTGCAAATAATACATCAGAATATGTATACAGAAAATATACTAGCTGATTATGTGATCACAAATAATTTGAATCGTCGCAGAGCGCAATTCCAAAGCATTAATATAAATCCTAACAATGTTGCTGATTTCCCACAACTGACATACAGCGAAATGGTTTTGTTGGCATGTGGTACGTACCAAATAAAACAGGCTCGCTCATACTATGGCGAGCACACACGAGCGAATG
Organism: Amphipyra tragopoginis; assembly: GCA_905220435.1. Lineage (NCBI taxonomy): Eukaryota > Metazoa > Arthropoda > Insecta > Lepidoptera > Noctuidae > Amphipyra > Amphipyra tragopoginis. Next base: position 11,003,428 of record HG992005.1, on the reverse strand, counting down.
GTATTTATAAGATTGAAATATGTAGGGAACTGGATAACGAATTAGTTGAGCATTTATCTCTTCCGGGTAATTGCTTTTTACTTCGAGGAAAAATACAAAGCAGACATATTTCTCAAAAAATATATTTTGTTTATATAATAATTAACAATTCCTTATCAGGGATAAGGGCTTTACAGCATCGCTATTGTAACTGCCTCGTGGGACGGCGAACAGTTGGTACCTGTGCCCATACTATGTCAATAATATGGTACTTAGCATGGGCCCGGTACCAACCCAATATCAATCCTCCTGCACAGTTTCTTGATGATGTGTTAGTGGTTTTTAATGATGATTAAAACATTTAAATGCAGTTTTGTTTATTAATTATTGCGTAATAATCTTAAACCTTGACTTAACCTATATTTTAGAAAAAGATGTTTGGAACAAGTTTTGCCGAGTTTTTTTGTAATTATTGAAAATGATATGGGTTCCCTACGAATTATAGTGCAATTTGGCGTATATTTCATTGTTGTTTATTTCAGGCATTTTTATGTGTGGCATCTGGGCATTTCCCTTTTCATACATTTTTGACGTGACGCAACTACAGTAGTAACGTAAAAAACTCACACTTGGGGTACAGTACAGTACAAAATCAGTGGAAGGACGAATTATGAATATAACTCCCCTTCGTTGCCGGGCAACTAAGTTGGAAGAGGCGACGAACTTAGCACCATAATTGTGCCCGGAAAATGAGAATAGGCTCTCAACCTATTAAATAGTAGTTAATACCAGAGGTGAAACTTGTGTGGACTGACCCCTGTAATAGGAGAACACCTCGGCTTACCTCCTTAGGGTTTACAGACTTAAGTTTATGTATGTATGTATCTTAATACAACGATTTATAAGCCAGTGGTCATCTCACCCTGTTTATTGCGGAACATAGCAATTACGGCTCGAGTCTTAACCACGTTTAAGTTTGCTGTTGCGGCCACAAATATTGATGTAGGTATGTACATACTTAATTTAGATTTAAAACTTTAGATATAAAAATCTAAACCCGTCTCCAAACACAACGTCAAGCCCGAAACAAATGATAGAGCATCATCCTTATTGCGCAAAACAACAATATTCATTGCGTGGTACCTACATAGTTGTGGAGAAGTCGGATTGTTAATACATACGTTGCTATTGGAATTGTTGACTTGTCAAAATCAAAGTCATAACGATTACGAGTGTGTTGCGCAATTAGAAAGCAGTTTATGAAAGTTCAGAAAAAAAAAAGAGTTGTAATATTATTTTTTTTATGTTTTTTTTAGATTTATGAGGTAAAATTCTATTCATAGTAACTTTGTCCGTCTTTTTTTCTGTGCTTTTATTAACTGCATTTCATTCATTTTGTTCCCGGTTTGATTTTGACTTTCAGGACATGCTGTACCTATACAACGTGTTACAAAAATACCCCTAAAGCCGAAATGGGATTGAAAGGTCCCTTGTAAAGAGTCTATTGGCAATATTTTAAAATAAAAGAGGACCCAAAAGAAAAAAAATACAAATCATAAAATAAAATCATCACTGAAACGCAACCCTGAAAACATAAATATAAAGAGTAAACTACCCAGAAAGTTATTTACATTCTTACCTAATTTTCTCTGAGAGGTAAATGACAACAACCATAAAAGACTACTTGATTAACATTTTCTATTTTAATGGGGAATTATGTAACACGTTGTATATTAACAATTTTCTGGATTTATGATTGATAAAGCACGTACCTATTAACCAGATTATCGACATTTTATCCATCACGGAGTATACTAGTTATTGTTTCACTGACAACTTTTAATAAGCAGACTTAATAAGCGGCACCGTAATTGGCTGTTCCGAAATTGCATATACTTATACCCTAATAAATACCTATTTAATTAATGTATATGAACACCGATAGCATCAGCATCTACCATAAACAAGCCACGCTTAGTATTCAGCGGCGAAATATTGAACGTTTCTAGCTTATTGTTCAGGAAAATCAGGTGGAAACCGCAGCCATTTTATGTTGACCTTCGAATACCTTTTGCGTAGCAGACTTTGATATCGCTGTTGTGGTACAAAGAGTTCAAGTTCTACTGGTTTATTTTCTTTTTCAATGTGCACACAGACACACGCTTATTGGACTAGCAAAGTATATAAAAAATATGAACGTAAATGTGAAGAGCTCATTCAATTTTTCATTACTTATCTGTTAAAACTATTAACATTTTCACCAGTGAGATTATCTGCAGAACTTGCATAATTTATACATAAGTATAAAATAAGCAACTTCTGTTTCTTTTTACATTTTTGCATTATTATAATTTAACTTCAAATGTATATTCATTTAAAGATAATATTAAATGCAATTCAATAGGAGCTCGTGGCTAATTAATTACAGCCGCATAGACCGACCTTCCGGGTTAAGCCACGCTTGCCGAGGTTGGTCTGTGGATGGGTGACCATTTACCATAGCGAGTTTCCTCCGTGCCTCGGAAAGCACGTAAAGCCGTTGGTCCCGGCTGTCATTTGTAGATCTTTGACAGTCGTTACTGTTGGTCAGAAGCCAGAAAGTCTGACAACCAGTCTTACCAAGAGTATCGTATTACCCAGTTACTGGGTTGTGGAGGTCTGATAGGCAGTCGCTCCATGTAAAATACTGATATTCAGCTGCATCCGGTTCGACTGGAAGCCGACCCCAACATAGCTGGGAAAAGGCTAGGCAGATGGTGATTAAATGCAATTTTAAATAAAAAGGATATTTAAACAAAGATGCTTTTCATTTTATGCAAGTAAGAAATGATTGGCGTAAACGGCAACTAAGGGCTTTTTCCTGTCATGCGGGTTCGTGCCCGCGTGCGTGTGACTACGTGTGACGGATGCGGGTGACGCACGCATGCGGGCACGAGCCCGCATCACAGGAAAAAGGCCCTAAGGGATTCACTAGAGGATGGGCAGCAGCGTTTTCTGAGTACTTTAACAACCATATTGCGTATTATAACTTTCGTGAGACACATTCATATTTATGATTAATTTCGGTTTACTCACGTGCATTTTTCGGGATTGCCCGACTAGTTTCGGACCCAAATGGAGCCCTTAATCATGAGCTGATCACGCGGCGAGGTCGCGAGTCGAACCATATTGCGATCGCCTACCCGCCGGCCAAGCGTGGCGATTATGGAAAACCCCCCCAAAATGGAGCACAGGACCGGGGGATGTGGCGATGCTTGGTGGAGGCCTATGTCCAGTAGTGGACGTCTTTCGGCTGAATGATGATGATGAAGCATTCTTATTCCACTATTTATTTAAATTATCGCACTTCAACGACTTATTCACTAATACATTTTTAGGGTACTGTAACAATTAAACTTAAAATCTAGAGTGAATTTGTCACTTACAGGTGTGCACAGCACTTACGTATTACAAGTTTTATACTGTTACAGAGAGTACTTAAAGGCTAAAAAAAATAACAAAAATACATGAAAACAAAATTTTAAAAAGAAAGAATAACTAAATCAATTTTGTTGGTCTAAATAATAACACAATCAATGACAAATAATAAATAAGTAAGTAATAATATACATATAGATATTAACTGTGGCCACTGTGGGTCAGTAAGGGCCTGTCCACATCTCCACGTCACATGTCCACGTCCACGGTAACGTAAATTTGCCCGTTATGTCAACGCACCGTGCTGCGTTACCGCACCGTCTCACGTTGCCGACGTCGTGACGTGGGGATGCGGACAGCCCCTAACAATTGTTTGCGAAATTGCGGTAACTTGTTAAGGCCCAGACTCCACCAAAGCGGAGATGTGTGGAGATGTCTCGTAAACAACCAATAGGAATTCGTTTTGAGTTGAAGCTAAGCGAAGAGATTTGAAAATAACGCAATCCTATTGGTTGATCGAGACATCTCCGCACATCTCCGCTTTGGTGGAGTCTGGGCCTAATACTGCACTATGTAGCAAACACTCTCAACCACTCAATATTACCTAAATTAAAACAAAAGGCGACCAAAACCAAGATGGCTGTTTGGTTATTTCGCTGTTAAATTCTTTTTCTCATAAATTGCCCGTCGTTGCATAGCAGCAAAACCTTAATAATAGTTTTCAAGCGAACTCATTGCATTGTAAACAGTAAGCACTGCACTCCTGCGGGATTTATAAGCTTAGCCGACGACATTTAAAAAATCCTATCATTTTTAAACGTTTCTCTTAACACTTAATTATTCTTTGTTTGTATTTTTGCAGTGTTTTCTTGGATTCAGAGGATTATTTTATGAGACAGTAGAGGTTTCATATCTGTGTGTCTGAAAGTCTGAATTAAGCGACTTAGGCTAAAAATTAATATGAAAACTTTAACTGTAGCTTTTTTTACCTATCTTTTCTACCCTTTATAGGGCAGAAAAGAAATTTATACAGAGCTTGTAACCACCCCACTAGTCTGACTGCAATGTCGATTTTATCGAAACTATTGTAAGAATGATGAAAAAACGCATCGACTTTAAACAGGTACCTACCGCGCAGAAACGCTACTACCAACATGAATTTAGCCAACATAATCGCCAGTGACGCCAAGTAATTGCGGTTTCATATGTGTCTTTAATGTAAAATCTGCCCTACAAAGGGTTAATTGTTTAATTTAAGGTGTAATAAACATGGTGCTTGTTAATATTTTTACTTACCTACGTAACTGTTGCACCTTTTGGCACTATGTGTTGAAGAGTGTCAATCTGTTTTCTTTTCTTTTTTTAAAAACGTTGCCCCACACTCAGATTTCTCTTGTATCATGGGTGCGTTTACAGATACAAATCTCAAAAACAAACCCCCAGACCCGAAACAACTATCTGTAGGCCATACAAATTTTTGTTCCGTGTGGGAATCGAACCCACGACCCGTAGCGCAGAAGCCAATCGCTTAGCCACTGCACCAAATGTATCGTCAAAATCTACTAAAATCTAAATCTACATGTTGAATAAATAGAGTTTCTTTCTATCTTCTTATTAGCTGGGAAAATTTTTACACTATCTAAGACAATGGTCTTGGGCATCTGTAGTATATTTGAATAAGTCCGATGGAAAAATTAATTACAACTTAATAAATAAATTACTGATCGTATCACGAATTTTGCTTATGCCTAAGTCTTTGTATTTCTATTTATTTTACTATCAAGTGCATAAACAAAAGTCTTCTAATTGTAAGCTTTATACAGAGATGTTCTATACTACCTACAATACAAATAAATAAATGCAACTACACTCACCGCCATAATTAGCGGAACGCAACAAAAAACCGTGTTTTTTCCATAATTTTGTATTGAACATTAACGTTTTTGTTTAAATATTTTATAAATAGGATTAAATGCATTATGAGGACAAATAATCAATAATCATTTAATTGAATTTGCCAATTTAAATCTTTAATTTGCTAAAATATCCATTTTGTAACTTTCGGCGCATATTTTTTGGAATAATTAATTTGCTATTTATTATACTTTTTTGTTTGTTTTGCGTCCGTTTCTATACTGCTAGGGTCCTTATCAGTATTATGAGATGTTTTTCCATCCAATATTTTAATCCATTATCTTTTCTGAAGGCAAATTGTACCCATACTCCCATGAAACACTTTTTAATCCTCTAATGTTTCTGGGTGGCTGGTTTTTTCTCTCTAACCCTATTTCCCGTCAAGGCCAAGTCATATTCTATTGGACTCATGTTCGGGGTCCACGTTGAGCCACCCTGGTGGGTTATTACAACATTTTATATGAAATTGCGGACCACGAATATACTTTTCGGCCACACATAAACGTGCATATTTTTTTTTTCTTGTCTGATAATTCGTCAAGTGGCATCGCATGAGATTCTGGGATGTCTATCCTGCAAAAATAAGCAGCCAGTAAGCCTCCTTCAATAATGCGTAATTCCATGTGCGCTTCAAAACAAATGACACCCCAAATCATTATTGGAGGCTTCAGTATAAGGCACATTCCTGTAAAATTTGACTGTTCAAAGCGATTCCCTTGACGTATTCTAATTTTATGCCTCCCATCCAAAAAATGTACATCAAAAAACAGCTTGCTCCTGAGAAAAAATCTCTTTCTCACTCCTTAGTCCGATCTCGGTGTTATTGAGCAAAACTTAATTTCACTACGCGATGACCTACAGCACGTTTTGGACATTCAGCAATCGCGTTAGACATTACTCTCAAGATTACCTTCAATGAGACGTTGTCTTTCTTTCCGCATACTCAAAAGAAAAATATGGACCACCTTCAGGATGCTACAGGTCCGAATAGAAGCATTGCACCAATTTTTCAGAGCCTTAACCGGTTTGAACTGTCATAAACCAATCATCAGCGGCGCTTTTTCCTTGATTTCTGCATTGTCCTCATCTTCTAACGAAACATCCTGTCTGCTTGTACCGATGAACATTGCGAGGAATGACTAATATCGATACACCCAGTGCTTAACTTACTGCACGATAGGTTTGACTTTCATCGATCACTGTAACATCCCTCGTAGCTTTTGTCACAGGTAAATTACTTCTTTCGGCCTCTACGCATTGTTTATTCTCCAAATGCAATGAATACACTAAGGCCAAACCACCAATACTTAAATAAAACAAAGTTCCGATCAAAAACACAAAAAGGCAAAATCTTTGTAAAATCAAAACTGGGCCTAATTTACCTCTAACAGGTTAGGAAAAAAAAAACTTCGACTTGCAAGTCCTAATTGAAGGTTCTTTTGAATAAAAAAATCGTCATAGCAATAGCAGTACCATATAATAACAAAATGTAAAAAATAAAAACGTTGCGCTAATTATGCCGGTGAGTGTAGTTTATTTTCTTAAACGAGTTCAAGTTCGCAAGCGCAACTGCTGAGCGTGAGATTCTGGGTTCAATCCCCAAGTCAATCCTCAAGTGTTATTAGATTTTGTCGTGTGAAATTTCTCAGTAGCAACCCGGAGTCTAGATTTGTGCCCGGTTGATGGCAATAGGCTCGCCCCCTTTTACATGGGAATTAAACATAACGGCCAATCTTTCGGGCAATACAGGCGTGATGGCATGTTATGTTATGTTAAGTCTAGTGATCGAAGCGTCCTTTTAAGCCAGAGGTTCTCAAACTTATTGTGTCTGCCGCCCACTTTGAGAATCAATTATTTTCTAGCGCCCCCTAATTTTTTTTTAGCTTTACCACATCTTTAAATTCACAATCGCAATCATTTATTTTACCGCTCATTACCGCCCCCCTGTAGGCCTCTAGCGCCCACAAGGGGGCGTTATCGCCGACTTTGAGGAAGACTGTTTTAAGCAAACAATGCCTGTATTAGAACCCTTCGCTCTTCTGTAACTTAGAACTTGTTTGCGCATAACGTGTATGATAGGGGGCGATCCGATATCACTATTTACCCTGTAAAAATCCAAACTACGAGCTTCTACTGACAGTTTTAAAACAAGATTCCAATACTATTAGGCTGGACATCCACCAGAGCTGTGCGAGGAAAATTTGCGGTGCGAAAATGTGTAGCGAGGATGTGAAACGGTGTGACACTATCCACCAGAGCTGTGCGAGGAATGTGTAATGTGTTAATGTGTACAAAAGATCATCTACCTCTTCCAAACACCATCTATCGACTGACAGGTAGGCGCATATTTTCAAATGCTCGCACTTACTCCTAGCAACACATTCCTCGTAACACAATCCTCGCAACACATTCCTCGCAACACATCCCTCGCTCGCATTTCTCGCTTGTTTTGTATGAACAAAAACCTCGCTCCGCTAAGCCCATATCCACCAGAGCTGCGCAGAGCGAAACTAGGTAAACGAAGTGATTTTATAGGTGCTTACAAAAAACATTCCTCGCTACGCAGCTTAGCACAGCTCTGGTGGATGCTCAGCCTTACTAGAGTTGTCACAATGTAATGGGTCTGATTTGACACCACAATTAATGTCAACACTAGTAATAATTACTACAATGCGTGGCGTTCAGTTTAATTTTATCATGGGTGCGCTATGTTCAGATAAAATAAAAAGATGACATTCTTTATGATCGAAGGCGTACAACTTCTGTAGGTACAAATTTATTTTGTGCTTTTACGCAAATGTCAAACTGGACCTATTACGTTGTTCGGGCTGTAAGGCCCGGATTCCACCAAAGCGGAGATGTGCGGAGATGTCCGACGCGGAGACGAGAAGAGATGTTTTTCAGCTAGGGTGTGTCCACCGAAACTGTGCGGAGATGCGTACTGGCTAGACTGTAGCGGAGATGTGTGCTGGCTAGGGTGGAGATGCGCGCTGCCTAGAGCAGAACTGCGCTGCGTGCGGCGAGCGTAGGATGTGAACGCACAGTTTAGTGCGACTACAGTTTAGTTCACTGCACGCCGCACACATGTCGTCTCCGTTGCCCGCCATCGTCAGCTTGCGAACACCTCCGCCTTGTACCGCGGCCCAGCTCAATCTCAGCGAGGAACAGCTCACATCTCCGCTTCCACCTCGCCATACAAATATGATACTTCTCCGCTCAGTGATATCCACTTAAGCTGAGTGGAGATGAGATGTGTGAATAACGAAATCCTATTGGTTTTTTAAAACACATCTCCGCTCCGCTCGTCTCATCTCCGCTTTGTTGGAGTCCGGGCCTAAGACCAAAACCACAAAACCAATAACAAAACCAAACAGGCGTAATAAATATCATCATAGCTAATTAATATTGGCTGTAAAATACAACATAAATTCATCTCACAAAACACACAGTTTGATATTAGCACGTTGCACAAACTAATCCATCATGAGCCGGCTATTATAGACAGAATAGAATATTTATTGGAGAATATTCTCGGTGGAAAATAGCGGCTTTGTGTAATTTGCTTTGTGTTCATTTATTACTCTAATTTGAATCGATCGAGTAACTTGAAGTTTCGTAGAGTTTCTGGTAAAGTGGCGTGAGTGTCCAAAAAGGAGACTTCGGAATTACGTCACGAGGTTGGATATAAGCATTTACAGACGCAGCCAACGCAGGGTGCTGCTGGCTGCGTCTGTAAGTGCTTATATTAGTAATCTGCGTTCACCTAGTGACATTAATAAAGATCGCACTTTTTAAAATTTCTTACTGTTAAGTCTAGTTAGTCTTAAATTGTAGAAATTAAGAAACCTCAATATCTAATTGGAGTTAGTCTGTAATTATATTGATGGGAATAAATAAAAAAAAAGTATGTATTTGTGATAGGCTCATAAAACGGCACGGAATTTTGAAGAACGTAGGTACGTATTCTTTAGTTGTTCGAGAGCGACTGAGACGACATGTGATAATTGTCGTCTTTTGTATGCTTAATTTTCGTCGCGCTAATATTTTTTTTATTTTTAGGGTTCCGTACCGTCTGTCCGTCTGTCTGTCCGTCTGTCGCCAGGCTGTATCTCATGAACCGTGATAGTTAGACAGTTGAAATTTTCACAGATGATGTATTTCGGTTGCCGCTATAACAACAAATACTAAAAAACAGAATATAATAAATATTTAAGGGGGCTTCCATTCAACAAACGTGATACTTTGCTCGTTTTTGCTCGATATTGATAACGACAACAGATATTCACAGAATATTTAGTTACATATTCACTTTAAAAGTAAACAATTAAATTAAAATAAAACAAATATTTAAGGGGGGCTCCCATACAACAGACATGATTTTTTTGCCATTTTTATAGATAATGGTACGGAACCATTCGTGCGCGAATCCGACTCGCACTTGGCCGGTCTTTTTTATCCTTTTTGGCTGCTGTTAATAGTCCTTGCAGACCGTTTCTACGTCAGTTATTGGCGAGATCTGAAGGGTCTCCAGCCAAAGGGTCGAGCTAATAACGTAAGTATCTACTTAATTCATTTTATATAATAATAATAATATAACTCAAAGGGGCCTCTGCGCGTTGGACCTGTGTCCCCGTGTATGCCTTCCAAAGGACCGGATATCTTCCGCATGGAAGATGAGCCGTGACTGAAGCGAGATACAAGATAATATAATATTTTTTGGGACATTTTTCTACACAGCACCATCTAGTCCCAAACTAAGCAGAGCTTGTACTATGGGTACTAGACAATGGATACAATACTTGTATACTCTTTTTTTTTTGTAAATACATACTTATAATACATAAGAAACACCCAGACCAACACAGACACTTATGTTCATCACATAAATATTTGTGTCCTGTGGGAATCGAACCCACGACCTCGTGATCAGCAGTCCCATACTCGAACTACTAGACCACAGACGTCGTCAATAATAAACTAAACGTTTGCGTTTCAATTTGTTTTAAAACTAGACTCTCGAAACCAATATCTAATTGGAATTTAGACAAACACCTAAGCAACACGCCTCCCTACGTTGTGTTACAACATCCTCTAAATGCATTCTGAATCCCCACAAAATTATGTTTGAGTTACCGAGAGCCGTTTTCATGCGAACACTGGTGTTATGTTTCACATTGTGAAACCACAACAACGAAATGTTCTGATTTCATAATTACAGAGTACCCTACATTAGACCTTGGCCTCGTAGGCCGCGGTTCGTCGTCACGATATTTTGTTGTAACTAGGATGTATATCTTATTATCTTTTCTTTACAGAAATCTAGGATTTTTGATGTACGCACTGTTGAAGTAAATACAGTCTAGTTGATAAGAAACGTCTATTTAAGACTCGGCATCTACTACAGCCTACTTTCAAAATTATTGATAAATCGCAACCAAACCAATGATAGCATTCGTATTCGAAAAACAGAAATTATGAACATGCCACCATAAAAGAACTATAATCCAAAATTGATTGCTATAATTTGAATGCGGAACCTAAATTTTCAGTTAATTGGATCTGTAGAGAGAAAATAAGCAAATATGGAATACCTAGTATAACATAGCTAGGTACCTATGCAAGGTAAAATATTTATATATATCCTTAGTTGACTCTATACTGAGTTATTCTCTTGATTGTTATGGTTTGACGTTTAAAACTAATATACAGAAACTAGAATCAATTCAAATTAGATTTTTAAAATTATTAGTAAACAAGAAAACTAAAAACAGTTGTAAACGAGACTATTATAAGTTATTCAAAATATGTAAAATTCTACCAGTTAGCCTTAAGCATAAGTACCTATTATTGGTTAATAATCATGGCAGTCGAGATAGTGACTCACTAGTTTCTAACAGGTATACTACCAGGTCGATGACAGCAGTTAAATATGATGTACCCAGAGTTAGTAACTACTATGGCGACAGAACTTTAAAAAAACGCGTTCCCTATTTATTAAACACCTTGCCTGCTGACATCAGACAAGAAGATAATAAAGTTAAATTCGCACATAAACTCAAAAAATATTTATTAGATTCTATGTTAGTATAGGTATTAAGTATTTATAGGTTATTGATGTACTTACCTGATATTATGTTTTAATGTAAGAGAGACTCAACGATCTCACAGTTAAACTGCGTAAGCAGTTTTGTGGGGCAATGTACTTAGCGTTAAGAAATTTTAAGTAAATAAATCATTCATTCATTCAATCATTCATTCATTCAATCATTCATTCATTCAATCATTCATTCATTCATTCATTCATTCACCTAGATACTCCAGTTCACCCAAAGGTTGTCTGGAAGAGATCGCCTTGCGCGATAAGACCGCCCATTGTGCATTTTTGTATTTAAATTATTTTTCCTTGTTGTGTTAACCTGGTATATTTACAATAAAGAGTATTTAAATAAATACTTAATATGGAATAAAACAATTAATTTTAAATGTTATTCCATATTTACTTACTTTCCTGTACCGATAAAATGCAAGGATGTAGAAAAGTTATAAATTGACGGTGGTAGTCATTTTGAACTGTGAAATGTCGACGACATCAGAAAGATTGCGTGGGTGCAATTTAAGCGAGACTCGACAAATTGGAGTAATGGCTAAATCCCACTCAAGTGTAGGCGGAAAGGGGCTGTACGCTGTGGATGACAATGAATGACAGACTGCTTGTCCATCGTTGATTACGTAATAAACAATAATTGGCGCAGTAACGAGGCGTCCATCTTCTGAGCTCAGGGTTACAAATTTTCTCAATTCAAAACGAGTATTTATAGTAGCTTAATTATTACGTGACCGTAGTAAGTTTGATTTTGACAAATACACGCTCAGCAGCAATTAATCCGGGTCATAAACCGGATACCGGAATATCTCGGAAATTCTTAGTTTCTGAAACTAGTTCTCAGAAACTAAGAATGCTAGCTTATTAAAATTAAAAAGTATTTTATGGACTAGGTATTTAATGTTACTCAATTAAAATTTATAAAATTTTCTAAATATTCTTTACAATACTTTTTATTTTAATAAGCTAGCATTCTTAGTTTCCGAGATATACCTAAGGTTTATGTTGGTGACCCGGATTCGTTGCTCGCGAGTGTTAGACTGCGGATTATTGAGAATGAGATATTTATGCGTGTGATGCTGGGGTTGTCACAGATGATAACTGGGCTTGCCAACCTTTATGTACGAATTTACCGGGACTTTGGCAGTCAAAATTCGGGACGTGGCAAAAAAAAAACGGGACCCAACTGTCAAAGTATATGGAGGCGAAAAATACAATTAGAAATTATTTTTTCGTTCGTTCGACGTGAGACTCGCGGTCGCGATATCTCCACTCTTCTAGGAAATAAAACGTGCGTTCACTAAATTCCGACTTCTGTCCGAAGGTTTAGCTGTAAGTACGATAAAACGGGACAATTACCGCCCCGCACACGTCTTTCGTGGGACGCATCCTCTAAAGCTCTAGAAACGGGACGTCCCGACTCTCGCGGGACGGTTGGCAAGCCTAGATAACCCTTAGTAAGAACAGCAACACATATGCCGCAGTCGCTTTTTCAAGAATACGAAATATTTTTTAACACAAATCAACATCACTTCAACTTTTTACTTACAGAGCATAATTTTGCTCCACAAGATAATCCAGCAAGATCGCAATCGCTGTTTTTAAAGCCGCGTCCTCGCCGCACCTCATGTAAGGGCAGGAGGACTTTGCGGTCATGTCACTGTCACGCTCACAACTCAACATACACATGGGTACGTATGTAGCTACAGTATGTACGTTACTTTAGAATACCAGAATCCGTTGTTGCGCAAATTAACTAGATATACCTACATTCTATTTGGAACTTAATGTTTCACATCCTTTATTATATCTAATTATACCAGTCTGTAGATTGATGAAGACAACTGATGTGGGAGGCAGACCATGGTTTTTATTTACATATACGATGGAGATATGTTACTTTATAGCAATGGACTTTTGGGATGCATGAATAGAGCCTCCATAAGTCGACACTTGAGTACGTCTGGCGCATTCTGGGCAGTCAGCCCCGCTACCAACTTTGCTGACTGGCTAATCTACCACCACGGCATGAGCTATTGTCATATAGTTCGCATCGACACGAGAAAAAAGAAGAAGCAATGGACTACAAAAGGCCGACCCGATGGAATGCTAAATTATGGGATGAGATTACAAGTACACAGGATCACAGTTAAGAAAATTAAATTTGTCGTTTCGTAATATTTTTATACAAAGTGTTAAAAATCAACTCTGAGAATTTTATGGGTTTACTCGGTATCGGAAATTGAACAACTTTTGTTCGACAACTTTTCGAAATTCGTGTACTTAATTTTTTATAACTATCGACACAAATTGACGATTGACGAATTGACGACACGTTTGGTGCAGTGGTTAAGCGATTGGCTTCTGCGCTACGGGTCGTGGGTTCGGTCCCACACGGAACAAAAATTTGTATGGCCTACAGATGGTTGTTTCGGGTCTGGGCGTTTGTGTATGTGAGATTTGTGTCTGTAAACGCACCCACGATACACGAGAAATCTTAGTGTGGGGCAATGTTTTTATAAAAAAAATTGTATGGACAGGCATAAAAAAATTGGCGAATTTCAAAAAGTTGTAGAACGAAAGTTGTTCAATTGCCGATACCGTGTAACCCCACGAAATTCTTAGAGTTGGTTTTTTAACACCTCATATAATAAGTTAATAAGCAATCAGACAACCCGTCTGATGGTTAATGGTCACCACCGTCTACAGACATCTGCAATACCAGAGACATTGCTGGTGCGTTGCCTACATTTCTTTAGACCCCTCTCCCCACTCCCTTAATTATTTTTTTTGGTGCTCTCCAATTTTTTTCTCCTCTGCAAGACGTCTGGATAATGACGTGAAAAGTAGATAGAGATACGAATATACCTTTGTGTATCCTTTGATTTTTCTAAGTATAAGATTACCCATAAGTCCAGTAACACGAGCCACAAAGAAAGGATTCCAAATTACTAACACTATCTAATATTTGAATATCGAACTTATTTACTAGTTTTTTCGCAAAGTACCTACTGGATTCTAGGTTTTACCGTAACGTATTGATTATATATTGTTCAGTATATTTTAGCAATATTTTGATTGATTGATTGTTAAATTATTCCCTTTCAGCGTATATCAATCAACACTACAATAGAACACAATGTATTATTCAGAATTCTAAATAAGTATAGAATTAGATGAACTAGTGAAGCGCTTTGTAATTTTAATTATCCTCGATAGATACGTGTTTGGTAGTGAGTAACAAAAAATAATATTTTCGCAACCCGACATCATTTACAAACACAAATCTAACAATTAATGAACCCAGATTCAGAACAGTTATACATGGGCTAAACTCACGTCTAGTTCTACATAATTTAATTTTTATACTTCACTCATCGTTTTTGGTGCCAGAAAATTATGTTACCTTATTTTTTCTAAATCCGGAACTCCACAGCCCTATAAAACGTTCTCACAACTTTATAATTAAGATAACACGAACACATCAAAAGATTAATAACATTAAAATAAATGTACCTCTAAATACATTATTTTCCACACCCCAAGATTAAGCTAAATCCTTATTTGCTTATGCTAAATATAAAAATCCAGATGCTGTAGCCCGCTTCATAATTAATTCATGATAAAACTATGTAAACCGAGGGCCAGAAAGTAATGTACCAACGGAAGGAAATCCTGAAAGGGTAATATTTGAATTTGATTCAAACTGTCGCCTTTGAGACGTCCCGAGGGTGGCAGGGGTCTTACCCATAAAGGACGAAGACATGAGTATTTATACGGGGATAGAAGATAGTAAACATTCTCAAGTTACATTTCGGAAAATTCTTATTTTATGCTCGTCAAGTTGTGACTTTCATAACTGACTTCAAAATATTCTCAATTTGATCCTTTTGGACGGTTTTCTTTTTTTTTTTCAAGCAAGTACCGTCCGTGGGGCCTAAGCTGAGCTTTGTATTTGTGTGAGAATGAATGCAGACGCGTCCATTGCTTGGTTTAAACCGGTTTATACTGCTTTTTGGCAATCGATTCTATGTGCACTCACACAAATGCAAAGCTCAGCTTACGCCTCGTCAGTTGTATCATCATTTAATCGAGAATTTTAAGGGTAGTAGAGTAGAGCTCCTTGTGAAAGAATCTGTCCGGAGAAGTACTACCTCAACACCATTGTCTGCCTCTAAGCAGAATTGCTGTGTTCCGATTTGAAGAGTATAAGATGCCGTGAAATTACAGACACATAAGACTTTCCGACTTTGTCTCTAAGGTTGGCACTGCATCGGCAATCCTCAACTTGGTGTTGTGTAAGCGACGGTAACCACTTTCTATCAGTTGGGCCGTTGCCGTAGGCTTATTTGTCAAGATATTACATTTAATAAATCCAGAAATTATCTTAATCAACCTCTCGCCGTTCACTTGTACACTTGACATATTAACATGCCTTTCTCACGTTTCTCCATCGCATTCAGCATAATCAGCTCATTACTGTCCCACAAATGGGCACAGGCCTCTTCTTAGAACAGGATAGGCCTTTGACCACTTTGCAAGCTTGGTGTGTGTAACACCATCGAAAAAAAACAGGTTTTCTCACGATGTTTCCCTTCACCGTTAACGCAAGTGATAATCAAAGTACGATCTGCAGATGAGTTCGAGAAATTAGAGGTGCGGGCCGGGATTGAGTGCCCGACCAGTAACAGGCACGAGAAGGCGGCGCGCAGTTTTCCGTGCGCTCCTCTCAAGAGGACGTGGGGCAAGGCCCCATAGAAGGAGAGGTCCGCCAAGGGCTGGCGGAACGAGGCCTGCCGGGGTTGCGGTGCATGCAGCTGCGAATCCCACGACCCTGGCCAAGGGTCACAAGAAGGAACAATGTGGGTTTTTAGCCGGTAAGAGTCGGCATACCCCTTTCCTTCCCCGGGCAAAGGGCACCCATGAAAATTTTCCCACGAAAAAAAAGGCTTACTGGCCAAAATTGTATTGACTTGAAATAAAATTTCATGGAGTTATTTTGAATTGTGTATCTGTTTCACCCGATAAGTGAATAAATGTTCATAACAACTGATTCAATAATGTTTGGGATGCTCTCTGTATTATCAAATAGTATTAAGTAAATCTCACTAACTCAGTAAAAGGTTCGCTTCCGGCGAACTTGGCAAGTGATGAAAATATCATAGCCCCATAAATATCGCGAATCGTGCGACACAAACGATAGTTTCCAGCGATGACTTTATCACTTTTACACTTTATTGCACACTAAAAATAACTTTATAGATGATAAAGTAACGAATTGTGTGTAGTTCGGAGCTTTTAATCACCTTTCGGGAACAATATTTAAAAAATATCATTACCTTAGAATCTATTTATGAATTACGTCTATTTCCAGAAGCAAAATAGTCCAGCAATGAAATACGTAAAATGTATTTTAATTTTAAAACGAGCCCAAATATTTCTCATTTATAAAATACTAGAGGACGCTCGTGGCTTCACATTCGGCATCGTTTATCGCGTATTCCGTATTTTTCGGGATAAAAGTAGACTACGTCCTTTTCCAGGTTCCAGACTATCTCTGTACCAAGTTTCATCAAAATCGGTTCAGCAGTTTAGGCGTGAAAGCGTAACAGACAGACACAATTACTTTCGCATTTATAATATTAGTAGGGATGATTATCTATACATATAATAAAACAGTAAAAAAACTGTGTCTGTACATTGAATATATTTAAAAAAAAACATATAATAAAACAGTAAAAAAACTGTGTCTGTACATTGAATATATTTAAAAAAAAATGATTGAGGGAGGTTTAGAAACAGTAATAGAGCACGAATCCAAAAAAAAAAGTCTGTCTGTTTGTCTGTTTGTCTGTTTGTTTGTACACGCTAATCTTCGGAACTACTGGACGGATTTGAATGTTTTTTATTTTTTTGTATAGGTATTAAGTCTGGGCAACATATAGGCTATAATTAATCTTGGAAACTTGAACACCTAATGCAGAACCGCAACAGACCAGCTAAACTATAAGAGCTACAAATATGGTACCATAGCAAAAATTGTTCCACGTGATGAGCATTTTCTGCTGAGAGAATAAATTTGAAGATCTGGAACACCTGATGTGGAACTCCAAGAGCCCAGCTACACTATAACATATATAGGAATGACGTCTTAGCAAAAGTTGTTTAGCCCGATGAGCACTCTCTGTTGACGTATAAAAATTGAAGATCTGGAACACCTGTTGTGGAATTCCAAGGGCTCAGCTACACTATAACATATATAGGAATGACGTTTTAGCAAAAGTTGTTTAATCTGATAAGCACTCTCTGTTGACTTATAAAAATCGAAGATCTGGAACATCTGTTGTGGAACTCCAAGAGCCCAGCTACACCATAACACATATAGGAAAGACGTCTTAGCAAAAGTTGTTCGGTCTGATGGGCATTTCCTGTTGACTTATAAAAATCGAAGATCAGAAACATCTGATGTGGAAATCAAAGCTATCACTAATTTCACTGTATAATTATAAAATAACATCAACTGGGAGTACCTCCACGCGGTGAAGGCGGTAACAGTTTAGGACTAATTTTCGATGACGATGGTATATCATTGAACATTTGACTCTACTGGCCAAAACTCCCACTTATGTTTTTATTTTATCGATTAAAAATGCCTTCGGGCTTATGTTATTGCAGTATTTAATTTCCTTTTCCATTTATCTTCGTGAAACGGTAGCCTACCCGGTAACGCAGGGGAGCAGTCACTTCGATTTTAATTTATCAGTTATCTTCACAATAAAACTATAACCACAGTCTACCTATATCTTACTCCTTACAGTCGGTCAACGTAGAACATTGTCGCAGAGCAATCGTGCAGGGAGTTGCGGGGTGAAGGAGCGGAGGTTATGTCCCGAGTAGCCATACTGCATACTTAGGACATAACCTCCTCCCCTACATAATTTTGACATTTCATAGGACCTATCAAATGTATGGGCGTTGACGCACTGTATGTAGTAAGTAGGTACACTGTGCTATAACCATGCCTAGAAAGAGGTCAAATCTTTCCCAATGTTCCAAAGGAGCTAAAAGGTTGAGAATAATAAGATCCCAAGAATGTACCGAAGAGCGTCAGGAGAGACTTGATGCTGTTCGAGAACATCAGGCTGCAAGTCGCTCCGTGGAAACCTCTTCGGATCGCGAAGCACGCCTGCGTTCTCAGTGTATTTAGGCATCTACATCCAGATCTCTAGAGACCAGTAAAGAATATGATGCGCGACTGACCGCTGATCGTGAACGTCATGCATTGTCTCGCGAGTCGGAGACGTTCACGGAAAGAGAATTACGCTTGAGTTCTCAGCGTATATACACATCGACTTCGAGGTCTCTAGAGATAAGTGCGGAACGTGATGCGCGACTGACTGCTGATCGTGAACGTCGTGCATTGTCTCGCGAGTCGGAGACGTTCACGGATAGAGAATTACGCTTGAGTTCTCGGCGTATACACACATCGACTTCGAGGTCTCTACAGACAAGTGCGGAACGTGATGCGCGACTGACCGCTGATCGTGAACGTCATGCATTGTCTCGCGAGTCGGAAACGTTCACGGAAAGAGAATTACGCTTGAGTTCTCAGCGTATATACACATCGACTTCGAGGTCTCTACAGACAAGTGCGGAACGTGATGCGCGACTGACCGCTGATCGTGCAAGTCATGCATTGTCTCGCGAATCGGAGTCGTTCACGGAAAGAGAATTACGCTTGAGTTCTCAGCGTATCTACGCATCGACTTCTAGGTCTCTAGAGACAAGTGGGGAACGTGATGCGCGACTGACCGCTGATCGTGAACGTCACGCATTGTCTCGTGAGTCGGAGACGTTCACGGAAAGAGAATTACGCTTGAGTTCTCAGCGTATATACACATCGACTTCGAGGTCTCTAGAGATAAGTGCGGAACGTGATGCGCGACTGACTGCTGATCGTGAACGTCGTGCATTGTCTCGCGAGTCGGAGACGTTCACGGATAGAGAATTACGCTTGAGTTCTCAGCGTATACACACATCGACTTCGAGGTCTCTAGAGACAAGTGCGGAACGTGATGCGCGACTGACCGCTGATCGTGAACGTCATGCATTGTCTCGCGAGTCGGAGACGTTCACGGAAAGAGAATTACGCTTGAGTTCTCAGCGTATATGCACATCGACTTCGAGGTCTCTAGAGATAAGTGCGGAACGTGATGCGTGACTGACTGCTGATCGTGAACGTCGTGCATTGTCTCGCGAGTCGGAGACGTTCACGGATAGAGAATTACGCTTGAGTTCTCGGCGTATATACACATCGACTTCGAGGTCTCTACAGACAAGTGCGGAACGTGATGCGCGACTGACCGCTGATCGTGAACGTCATGCATTGTCTCGCGAGTCGGAAACGTTCACGGAAAGAGAATTACGCTTGAGTTCTCAGCGTATATACACATCGACTTCGAGTTCTCTACAGACAAGTGAGGAACGTGATGTGCGACTGACCGCTGATCGTGCAAGTCATGCATTGTCTCGCGAATCGGAGTCGTTCACGGAAAGAGAATTACGCTTGAGTTCTCAGCGTATCTACGCATCGACTTCTAGGTCTCTAGAGACAAGTGGGGAACGTGATGCGCGACTGACCGCTGATCGTGAACGTCACGCATTGTCTCGCGAGTCGGAGACGTTCACGGATAGAGAAGTTGCTTTTTCAAGGGTCAGCAACGCTTCCGGTCTTTATATATTAGCTCCTGAAGGAAAACCCCCAAATAAAGTTAATAAATATTTTTTTTAAAGTTACTTGCAATATTATTGTTAATTCAGTGTACCCTTGGGATCCGCTGCGGAATTACGGGAAAAAAAGTTTTTTTGTTGTATAGGTATTAAGTCTGGGCAACATAAAGGCTATAATTTATTTTGGAAAATGGAACACCTGATGCAGAACCGCAACAGACCAGCTAAAGTATAAGAGATATAAAAATGGTGCCATAGCAAAAATTATTCCACGTGAAGAGCATTTTCTGCTGTGAGAATAAATTTGAAGATCTGGAACACCTGTTGAGGAACTCCAAAGCTCAGCGACACTATAACATATAGGAATGACGTCTTAGCAAAAGTTGTTTAGTCTGATGGGCATTTCCTGTTGACTTACAAAAATGAAAGATCTGGAACGTCTCGAATCGTCTCGCGCATCCCGTTGTTTTCCCGTCCCCGGGCTCTTAGAATTTGACATCAGACGTTTCAGATCTTCGATTTTGACGACCCCGTTGTCGCTGGCATAAGCAACAGGATCCGCGTACGAAGTCGCGGGCAGAAGCTAGTTTAAAATAAAGACAAGGATAAATAATATTTTTTTGACTCCAACTGCCAATTATAATTATTTTGTTAGTGTCAGTATTCGTTTTATTGTTGGCAAACGAGTTACGGCTTTGATGTCATAAATACCCACAACTTTTCTCAATGTTACTATCCAACTACTGTATTAGACATTTGTGATATCGTCCTAACCAATTACAGTCTATGAATGCTCCCATTCTAATTACAATTTTGTGTAATCATCGCAAATATGTATTATAAATCATAATTTAAAATAATATGTTATAAAAAATCGAGTGCTAATTAAATAGACTTCTTTTACCCGACTGCGCGACAGCAAAGAGAGGGTTAAGTTTTTCACGCGTATCTATGTATATTCTATGTATGTGCGATTCTTTATACCTACCCTTGAAGCATCCCAACGGCTGTATGGATTTTAATGAATGAGGTGTCTATAGATTCGTCTATGCCGTGCAATAATTATTGGCTAGGTTTTGTTTTTATAAAATCAAAATGACGGCCGTGAAATACTAAAGGGAGAGTAAACAAAAAAAAAATGTCGCCTACCATAGTATGTGGGGTATCGTTGAATAGCTCTTTTAAAATCAATATGATGTTTCCTTGACCAATTTACAGCCATACGCTACGTTTAACAATTACACAACCTGAAAGTTGTGCACGATCTACATTGCGAACTATAGCGAGTGATGGTATGTTAAATGAGATGCCTATAGATAGATTTCTTTAAGCCTCATTAAATCGGTAGATATTTATAGATAGCTACGATATCTTGATAAAATAATACTAACTAAAAAGAGGTGAATAATAAAATTGTTAAAGAAAACAAAAAACCTGACTGCTTAAAAACCTAACTAAAAAGTTGGTAAAAAGGGGATGTAGAAAAAATGATAACAACTGAAAAGATGTAAAAAGACATAATTATGTTTAAAAAAAATCATGCTATCAAATCACAACATGCAGTCGGAGGCTACGTATATTTTTTGGTCAATCAGTTTGCGAATTACATAATCAGACAGATGTTGAATCTCTAAAATATACAGGGCGTCCCACGACTTTGCCACATGGAGGGGAAGTACCTTAAATACTGTAGATAGAAAAATTTACTGAATGAAGACTTCATTTTTATTTTAAAAACAATACGAACTGCATTCAAAGAATTTTAAATAATCACCTATCTGAACCGGGAATCGAACCCGCTAAATCTGAAATAAAAATAAAACTGTAATTTTATTATACTAATTGAAAGGCTCGATCAGATACATTTATTTCTTCTAAATAACATAGCATCTAAAATAAAAGGAACACCATGAAATTTAACATTTAATTAAAAATTTTGGGCAGAATAATGAATAGCATTTTCTCTATGTCGTGCTTATAACAACTGACTTTATGTAGGTACTAATTTCTGCTTGATTACTGTTTCGAAGCATTATTTCAAATGTTAACCATGAAAAAATAAAGAAATCAACGGTAAGCGAGATTATCAAAAGAGTAACAATTTGTACACAATAGGAAGAGACACATTTTGAGCATTTAATAAATTAAATTGTTTGTAAGTTGCACAGTTAAACGTGTCTTATTATTTCAAATAAATGTTAACCTTATTAGTACCTACATAAAGTCAGTTGTTATAAGCACGACATAGCGAAAATGCTATTCATTATTCTGCCCAAAATTTTAAATTAAATGTTAAATTTCATGGTGTTCCTTTTATTTTAGATGCTATGTTATTTCGAAGAAATAAATGTATATGATTGAGCCTTTTGATTAGTACAATAAAATTACAGTTTTTTTTGTTTTCACATTTAGCGGGTTCGATTCCCGGTTCAGACAGTCAGTTGTTATAAGCACGACAGAGATTATTTAAAATTCTTTGAATGCAGTTCGTATTGTTTTTAAAATAAAAATGAAGTCTTCATTCAGTAAATTTTTCTATCTACAGTATTTAAGGTACTTCCCCTCCATGTGGCAAAGTCGTGGGACGCCCTGTATAAAGTAGCCCACTTACAACTTTAGTCGCTGAGTTATCAATTCAGAAGTAAATATATCGGTCTTCTTCTTCTATCGTGTCGGCATGAGCTATACGAGAATAGGTCATATATCGGTAGCTTTGAGTCATATTAATTATTATTTATGTTCGTAAATTGACGCTGGTTGTTTGATATTCTGTTGGTATTGTAAAAATGATGAATTAGTATAATAGAAGCTGTTCTATTAACTCGTTGCCTTCATACAAAAAAAATACGTTAGGTTGCAGGTGCTAAAAAAAACTTTTGTTACTGCACTCATGATTTCTCTAAAAAAACAATGTACATCTTAAAATATAAACAATAATAGCCCACCGGCATCAGGAACATCGTGCAAGCTACCGGTGGTCAGGGATCCAGATAATGGAATTGTGGAACTTCACTTATTCTTATTCTTATTCTTATATTATTAACTTCAAGGAGTATTGCTTTCTGTATCATACCGTTGATGCAGCCGCCCAACAAGAGTCTCTTATGGTGTTAATTAAGGGTCTTGGTCTATGAGGCCATTGGCCGTAACTTCAGAATAATTATTTATCAACAAAATTTATTGAATAAATATCACAACTCAGGTCATCTTTAACAGCCAACTAGCACAGTGTACCTACTTACTACATACAGTGGGTCAACGCCCATACATTTGACAGGTCCTATGAAATGTCAAAATTATGTAGGGGCGGAGCTTATGTCCCAAGTATGCAGTATGGCTACTCGGGACATAACCTCCGCTCCTTCAACCCGCAACCCCCCGCACGATTGCTCTGCGACAATGTTCTACGTTGACCGACTGTAAGGAGTAAGATATAAGTAGACTGTGCAACTAGCATCAAATGTAATGTATAGACCCTTAATCGGGCACAGGGAACTATTTTCCCACCAACTTTCTTGTACAACGTCGCGACGTCTTCTTTCTTAAATTTTTATTTTTAAACCTGGCAAAATAATTTTTTCTTACCATTTTCTTGAATAAAAAATAAAAATGTTACAAAAAAAAAAGGTTTTTTTCTTCTTTTTATTGTTTAATAAAAAGTGCCATATTCTTTGTTATTTACTTTTCTTCTAATCGCATGCCCGATTAAGGGTTAAAGAAATGACACGAGTTAGAAATCAAATCTGTTACGAAATCTCTCTCTGATCTTACCAAACTTTGGGTTCAATGATTGTGTTTAAGACTATCGAAACTAAAAATTAGACTAAAAGTCTTTACCATATTCAAATGTAACTGTCAATAAAGTGTAGTAACAATATTTTATTTATTCAGCATCAATATTTGATTTACGGCTTATTTGACATTTGACGTCAGAAATATCCTTTCTCTATCCAAAATAAATTGATGACGTCATTGAGGCCAGCCAACCAAGAATTCAAAGCCCAATCAAATCATAAACAAAACTTATTAGACAACTATCAAAACTTAGGTCATCTAATATCAACCAACCCGCGCCAAACGAAACCGATTATCCCTTCGACCTCACCAAACTTATCACTTACAAGTACTCTACGGATGCTTTTGTGCCAGTAAATAGGCTCTAAGACTATGTTTACACTATCAAAGTGAATAAGAGCCACGGACGTTGACGGATGGTGTTTGTGGACACACAACGAGGGAGCCCCAGTGGTTGCGTAAACAACAGGTTTATTTATTTGCAAAGTTTTCCGAGTATTATAATGGTGGGCTCGTGTTGGTAGAAGTTTTGGGACTTCGTTTTTCCGTGTATAATCTGTGTAGGGTTTATATGTACTGTGTTTGGAATTAGCCTTGTGACTGTGCTGCGAGTTTGTGACTCTGGATACGAAATGGGTAGGATTGAGTTCGCAACACAGGTGACTTTGAGTGTGAAATAGTTTTTTTTCTTATTTGAACGCGAATTTCGAAAAGTTGTTCAATTTTCGATCCCAAGTTACGTCACAAAATTCTTAGAGCAATTTATATATTTTAACAAGCTGTATATTGACTAAACTTTAGTCACTAAAGCATGCCACTATAGACAGACGACTTGTGATGGTCATCAAATATATTAAGTACATAACTCAAAAACAAACCAAAATAAATATTTAAAAGAAGACTTCACAAAACTGAAAAGCATCAAATAATGTCCATTTATGTAATAATAATATGTCTCGTGAAGTGCCGGACTCAAAGAATAGCACAACCCCATCTCTTACCATGGGTGTCGTACAAGGCGACTAAGGAATTCTCTAGAGGATGGGCAGCAGCGTTCTCCGAGTACTTTAACAACCATACTGCGATCGCCAACCCGCCTGCCAAGCGTGGCGATTACGGCAAACCCCCTCTTTTGGGGGAGGTTTATGTCCAGCAGTGGACGTCTTTCGGCTGAGTGATGATGATGATGTAATAATAAAATTAACATAAGTCGATGTCAAGCCACACTAACGAAAAATTGAAATCTTATTGAAATTTAACACACATACTTAGGAAAATGTTAATTTTATTTTACAGTTTTTACATTTTTAACCGAATCCAAAAAAGGAGTAGGTTCTCTATACCGTGTGCCTTTTTTGTTCTAAAAATCCACTGCATGCGATGATACTTTGTTTTTAAAGCTAGTAGTAGTAATGCTCCTTGTGAAACAATTCGTCCGGGTAAGTACTATCTCCATACTTATTTCCGCGGCTAAGCGGCATTGCTGTGTTCCGGTTTGAAGGGTATGACTGCCGGAGAAATTACAGGCAAATGAGACTTTCCAAGTTGGTCTTTAGGTTGGCAACGCATCAGCAATCCTTTTGGTAGATGTAGATGTATATTTGCGGCGGTAACCACTTACTATCAGATGGGCCATCGGCTAGTTTGCCAAACAATAACTTAAAAAACCGGCCGAGTGCGAGTCGGACTTGCGTACGAAGAGTTCCGTACCATTATCTATAAAAACGGCAAAAAAATCACGTTTGTTGTATGGGGGCCCCCTTAAATATTTATTCTATTCTGTTTTTTAGTATTTGTAGCTATAGCGGCAACAGAAATACATCATCTTTGAAATTTTCAACTGTCTAACTATCACGGTTCATGAGATACAGCCTGGTGACAGACGGACAGATAAACAGACGGACAGCGGAGTCTTAGTAATAGGGTTTCGTTTTACCCTTTGGGTACGGAACCCTAAAAAGTACACTTGGGAACAAAAATAAATCGATCTACTCCTTTTTTCACGTGTCCTGGTTATTAGTTTTGGTTTCATGAATTATATAATTCTAAGTTGACAAAAAAAACTACCCTCATTGTAAAGGTTATCAAATAACCTTTTAGGCGATATATGATTAGAATTTATCTGTTCCATAATACCAAAAATAATAACAATCATACGTGAAAAATTGTAAGTGGCTCGATTTATTATTTATTTGCTACCAAGTATAGTTAAAACGTATTGTACCTAATTTATATTTATGTTATGAATTCGTAGTATATTCAGTTTAAAATTGTCAACTCATTTCATTTTATTTTTTCCTGCACCTATTTCGATGCTTTTCTTTTTAACTCAAAGGTTGACTGGTAGAGAATCTCTAAAGGCGCAATTCCATTAGGCAAGTTTTGCATACAAGTATGACGTCACATTTGCGTACAAGTTGCTTACATTGGAAACATGCTTTCGAGAGTGTGCAAATTGCATGCAGGTTTTACTTGCATACAAGTGGAGATGTTCAACAATTGAGTTGGACATCATGGGTGTCAATCACTCGTTCGCAATTTGAAAAGTTCAACTAACGTTTGCGCGTTCAATTTGCACGTCACTTGAATAAAAAGTGTACAAGTTCAAACTGCCTCATACGAGTTGTAGCTTGTATGCAAGTTTGTTGAAGTTGTATACAATTTGCAACTTGCATACAAGTAACTTGCCCAATGGAATCGCGCCTTTATGGCATTAAGTCCGCCTAATGCCACCATAGTGGACAGAAGAATAAATAAATAAATTAAAACCTACATTTGGAAATGTTATCAAAATATTGAACAGAGAATCAGTACGTAACTTTATTGTTCATTCACTCAGTTCAGTTATTTATTTTTTACCAGTCGCAATACCCTAAAAATGTTTACATCAGCCAGAGTTATAAATCCTGGCAAATGGTTTTACACCCGTTTTATCACTAGAACTAGAGTGTTTGTGATTTTTTAGAGCAATTCAACCTTTATAGGCTGAAACTATTTGGCTTGTACGTAATAAATCTGAAGCTTTTTGTGGATTACTGAAAAGACTTGGAAATGTTATGTTGTTTTAAATGTTATTTTATACAATTTCAAGACTTTGTAATTTCTTTTGTATAAGATTTGAATGGCGTATTAAATGGATCATTAAAAACAGTTTAACAATATTCATTACTCAATTTTATTGTTGGTAATTTATTACTGACTTTCTTCATAACTTTGAAAATGAACTTATTTAATCGAAATTGGTACTTTAAGATTTACAAAGAAAATTGTAACTGGTGTTATGCTTATTTCCGGCGTTTACTGAAAAAAAATACAGCAATTAATTTTGTTTAACCTATGATGTGCATTCAATTTTAAACCAAACCTATTACTAATCTTCTTGGCTAACTAAATGCAGCTAAAAAGTATCTTCCACGCCGCAACAAAAACTTATTCCTTATAATTTCACTAGCATTTTGCCATATACACTCGGGATCAATGAATCTAGGTCATTTACATAAACCGTAATATCTCGTAAACTAAGCATGATAGCTTATTCAAATATAAATATTTTATGGAGTATACAAGGTTAGTCGGAATGGGGGTATTAATCCGAAAGGGTGTTAGAGTACCCATAATAATGAATAACTTTTGTTCTACAAGTTTCCCCAAAAGTCAATTGTGTAAGAGAAATAGCTGTTCAAAAACATCAAAAATACGCTAAAATCTGTCCATCCTCAGCTACGATCAGCTGTGTTTACATTTTAGGTCATATTAGGGGTCACGAATTAGAAGCGCCATTTCATGAACTCGTAACTAAATCAGGGACGAGAATTTTTGAAAAAACTAAAATAAAAATCATTTTGCATCGAAATAAAAATTATCGAATTTTGAAATTTTAACACTTGCTTTGAAACAGTCATCAGTGATACTATAAGTGGCTCGCAGATTAGTACCCCTTTTCCGACTAACCTTGTATAATACTACTCAAATAATATTAATAAGACTTCTTATGTAATCTATAATTTAATTTTAATTAGCTAGCATTCTTTGCTTGCTTCTTTGATTTGCTAGCATTCATTGCTCCCGAATATAGTAACTTGGCACAACTCTAGTGAAACATAACACAGGTAGATAATTGACTTTCGTTAGTACATTAACGTTATTAATAGTTAGGTAATGAAGCAATTTGTCTACAACGTTATTGCAAGTTCTCGTTAGAATTTCTAGCTTTGATCAAGTATCTCGAGATAGTTCCAACAATTTCATGAATAATTAAGAAGGAATGGATATTATGAAGGTAGGTATTGATTTTATGGTTCAGTGTGCAAGCAAGAAGCACAGTTTGTGTTTTTAATAGAGGATCTCATAATGATCTGACCTGAATTGTGCGTTGGACTGTGTTTTACGCGAGAATTTCCTATAGGTACTTGTAATAGGTTTTTTTTTCTCTTTCATTGATTGTAGATGAGCCTTGCGGACCGCTTCTACGTACGCGGGCAGTTATTGGCGAAACTTGAAGGGTGTCCAGCCAATGGAGTCATATATTAGGTAGTGGGTGCAGTTAGCAAGAAATACGAAAATATGATATACCTATTTTATAAAAGACTTTTTTTAGCACAAAAACCGAGACACTCCAACAAGATTTTAATCAGAATTACCGGAGTATGTATTTTTTTTTTATAAATCTCCAAGTTACACCTTAGTTAGTAGAAATGTGTGAGATGTGCTATGCAGGGGTTGTCTAATACACGGAAACTGACCGAGCGGACCGTCTCAAGCCTCAAGGTGTCTATTCCCGTCCACGGTAACCATAGAAACCTATTAAAACAAAACTGAAAATGAAAAAAAAATGCAAGATTTAACGTGGTATAAAAACTATGCCAATCGATTCTCCTAGTGATTCAGAACAAACTAGTTTCAGGTTTAGTGTATACTAAAACTAATCTTGTATATAAGGTTCTTGGGAAAACACCAACAACCTCTTAGGGGTCTATGTACTCATCATTATGAACAACTTTTAGTATGGGACGAAAGCTAAAATCTGCTGTTCCCTACATTTTGACGAGTTATGCGAACATAAAGGTAGAGAACAGCTGTTTGTTCTTCTTTTCTCGTGTCAGTATGAGCTATACAAGAATAGCTCATGCCGCATACCGCGGTGAAAAGATTAGCCAGTCAGCAAGCTACCAAAGCGGGGCTGACTACCCAGGGTACGCCGAAATCTGCCGGGGTTACGGTGCATGCAGCTGCGAATCCCGCGACCCCGGCCAAGGGTCAGGAGAAGGAACACCGTGGGTTTTTAGCCCGTAAGAGTCCGGCATAACCCTTCGTCTTCCCGGGCGAAGGGTACCTTCATGTGTTCATCATCATGAGGAATTTCCCAAGATAAAAAAAAATGGGTACGTATTTTGCGTTGTCACTCGTGGAGGCTCTTTTAATGCACTCTAACCTATGTTAAATAGACTGACTGATTGAATACAATTTCTCTGTCCTAACGTGTAACTCATGTTTATAATCAAACACCGAAATGATGTTAGCTAGAACACACTCACTAAATATAACTTGAATTAATGTCTAAGCTTCATTAAGCTCTATCAACATCCAACTTCACTAATTACTACAGCTACTAATACCTCCGTCGAAACTTTGTTGACTTTGAAAATTATTTGTTGAGACAAAAATAAAAGTTGGACAAGTTTCTGCGACAGCACCAGTTGACAAGGATAACATCTGGAAAAGTTTAACAACTATAACAAGATATGTTGTTGATGAACATGAACATGTGTAATGTTTTTAGTGAAGACTAAAAACTAACAGAGCGGATTAATCTTTGCAGTCTGGATAACTGTTAATATGAGATCTTTAAAGTTAATAAATCGCTAATAGATGACAAATTAATTATGTATAGGTATCTATTTCAAAACAACAATAACAAATAATAACAAGTTGAAAGTAAAGCTAAAAAAAAAGAAAAGTAAAACTGAAAGGACGATTATCCACCGCAACATCGTATTTTTCATAATCATTTCACATACAAATCACATATGATTAATAAAACTTATAATAATAACAAACGGGATAAAGGTTAAACTCATCTGGAAACTAACAACTAAAATCAATTTCAGCGAAGTTGGTGATTATGAAAATATTATCCTGGCTTCCTGGAAGAATAATATTTTGTTCGGTAAAACGTTTCCCTGTTCGTTAAAATAGATTTTCCAACATGTACGAAGTACATGAACAAACTGAGAACTAACATAAAAACAGTTACTAAACACATTTAGCAGCATCAATTTGCATTCTACTAATAGGAAATGGGCAATTTGATGACCATTGCGAATGGATGCTGAGTATTAATGATAACTCTTTTAGTGGATAAATTAAAATGTGTCACAAAATGAGACGAAACATTGTTTTAAAACAGCTCATTGAGATTCCAAATTACACCAGACATCATTATTATATTCATTTTAGAGTGGGTAACGATTCCAACTAGATGTGGCTGAATGTATTTAGTATAGTAGTGGCGGTATTTGTACTTATACACGGATCGACTTCCACCGGACTTACGTAACCTAATTACTTAGTGAGGGGTACCAAGAACCTAAGGTAAGACCGATAACGGACCAAACTACTACCAGTAAAACAATGAGAATCTGTAAATTTACCGAAAAGCCAATTTTCCTCGTATAACTAGAGAAATTAATGAAACATTTCCGACAAATGTTCCACTAAATATGCAGAAGTGTAACACTAAATTAATGAAGGGTCCTGGCTTGTATAAAACCATTAATATCTGGGCTACAAGTAAAGCAAAGCAGTGTGGCACTAATGGCACAGCTCTAATGTCCACACCATCTGTCAATGTCATGTCTGCCAGCTTTTTGTAGCACTTATGTACGAAACTCTCAGTTCTATTCACTTTATTATAATGTCGTTCGTTTTTATTTGGTATGATCACCGGTTGGTGTATAATTAGGTGTTTGGTTTTCAGTATTTCTTTATTGCTAAATCGATGTGTGTGAAGGTGGACCGATGACATGGTGAAGGTCGCGGGAATCCGCTGGATGCGAGAAGTACAGGACCGGTCGATGTGGCAACGCTTGGGGGAGGGCTATGTCCAGCAGTGGATGTCTTTTGGATAAATGATAATAATGAAATCGATGAGTCAGTCAATTCAAAATCATTTGTAACAAAAGGCTAGTTAAAATGCTTTTCACTGGAAAAAAAAGGTTTTAACGGTAACATGTTCATCTGAAATCTGAACGCATCCTTTACTCTTATATCTAGTAATTTTTCAAGCACTTATTTATTCATGTTAATTGCTTGTGGTCCTTAACTTATTTTTTTACCAGGGCATTCACATTAGTATTATCTATGTTATTAAAGCTGGCACATCGATTTAGAATCCATAATCTTGGTATTTATTTTGGGGTTGCTCCATTAACTTAATGATTAAGTTTTGATTCGTTGTTGGCTTATTTATGATCGCTCCTTTAATATTTATAGTTACGGTTTACTCACGTGCATTTTTCGGAATTGCCCAAATTCAGATAGAAATGGACACGTGGCATGGTCGCGAGTCGTACTGAAACTAGTCGGCCAATCATATATATAAATGTGTCTCAAGAAAGTTATAATACGCTCCTGTTATATTGCCAACGCTATTGAATGAGACTAAAGCTGAGGAAAAAAGCTGAGGCTTTAACCTTTCTGTAGCAAATCAATATCGTCTGTGACCACAGAACTTATCTGTGACAAAAGTCTACCAAAAATAGTACATAAAATAGTAAAAGTATAAAAAACAGGATTCAATTATCACAAGTGCACGAGCTTCCGAACTATGTATAAGTAGATGAATAATTATTTGACGATACGTTTGGTGCAGTGGCTAAGCGATTGGCTTCTGCGCTACGGGTCGTGGGTTCGATTCCCACACGGAACAAAAATTTGTATGGCCTACAGATGGTTGTTCCGGGTCTGGGCGTTTGTTTGTGAGATTTGTGTCTGTAAACGCACCCACGATACAAGAGAAATCTTAGTGTGGGGCAAGGTTTCTAAAAAAAAAAATGGTATGATATTATAACAAAATATTACGATAAATTTTGTCAATGCTTGACAAGGTAACGTCAGCACATGCGCTGGAATCATGTAATAAATATCTAAAATATGCTGTGTTCATAATAAGCCACACGTTCGCATACTAGAGAATTTCACGAATCGTTATTAATAATGGTCATTGTTATATGGACATTGGACATAATAACTTTAAATTTGTCCACCAAACGTTCATTGTAGGTTTAATGCTTATTACCACATTCTGGCAAAATAATGTGGATCCTTTCACATCATCAATTGTATCTAATAGTTAGCTTATTATGGAATTATACACATTCTAACATTTTTATAATAATGATGACTTTCGTGAGTAAAGAATATGTTTAGGATTATGTACAGCTTTACCCACGTAAGTACATTGGATGCCGATGGGATGCCGGATTAGGGGGCCTACTCCCTAAGTCCGTCAACGAAGTTAGTCGCCCGTCCGAAAGTAGCCCGAAACGTAGGAGTGAACAAAAATAGTGTCAAGTTCAACTTTCAGGACGGGCAAAAACACATCGGTAGTTGGGACAATGTCAAATCGTGTTGTCATTCATTCTTATTTCGGGCCCCGAAATAATCGTATGTCCGTAGGTGATAGGGAGTAGAAAATGCTCGTAACTAGGGCCGAAACCACGGACTTCGTGCTTAGGGAGTAGACCCCTAGTTTCGAACTCAACGAGCTGTACACGCGGCGATGTGCGAGAGGCAGTTCTGCGACATGTAGGCGGATAAAGGGCTTCGACTAAGTCCGAAACTAGTCGGGCAACTCTGATAAAACGCACGTGAGTAAAACCGTACATAATCTTAAATTCTATAATACATAATACTATAATATCGTCAATTTCCACGGCCAAAAATAGTTTTCTTTTACAAATAACCGCAAGGGAATATTGACTAAATTGCCTAATCGAATCGTAATTGACTAATCGGCTTGGCAGTTAGTTAACTGTTGTAACAAGCACTGAATAATACGACGATGATGACGATGAGACGTAGAGTCACGACACGTTTGGTGCAGTGGCTAAGCGATTGGCTTCTGCGCTACGGGTCGTGGGTTCGATTCCCACACGGAACAAAAATTTGTATGGCCTACAGATGGTTGTTTCGGGTCTGGGCGTTTGTTTGTGAGATTTATGTCTGTAAACGCACCCACGATACAAGAGAAATCTTAGTGTGGGGCAACGTTTTTTTTAAAAAAAAGAAAAAAAAAAAAAAAAAAAAGTTTAAATATCTTGGGCATTTTCTTACCGACGACCTCAGTGACCATGGGGATATTGAGAGGGAGCGTAGGGCTCTAGCGGTCAGGGGTAATATGTTGGCACGAAGATTTGCTCGGTGTACTAACCAAGTAAAGATTACGCTTTTTAAAGCTTATTGTCAGAGTTTTTACACCGGTAATCTTTGGGTCAACTACTCGAAAAGGTCGCTGGATGTTCTACGCGTCCAATATAATAATGTTTTTAGGATGCTGTTGCGACTGCCTCGTTTTTGCAGTGCCTCGGAAATGTTCGCGGTAACCCATACCGATGGATTTCATGCCATCATCCGCAAAAAAACGGCCTCACTCCTGTGCAGAATAAGAGGTAGCCATAATAGCATCCTGAGGGCTGTGGCGACAGATGTTTCCTCCGTCATAATAGAGCAATTTGTGCGAAGACTTGTTCTTTAGCTTTTGGGTGTCTAGCTGTTGGGTGGTCTTCGCATTCATTCGTCTTAGTTTAAGTTACTAACAATAGTATTTTAAGTTCTACTGTTACTAACAATGTATGGATCTCGTAGTTGTCCGAAATGAAATGATTTTATTTATTTATTTACAATAAATATTACATAGATAGATAGAATATGCTTTATTGTACACGATGTTATTGATTGATGATTGTAAATAGCAAAAAAACAGATACAATTTACAACACGCCTTGTCTTATCAGTAATAGAAAGAAAGAAAGAATAGTAATAGCGATATCTTCCAGACAACTTTTGGATGGATTAGGGAGACGTGTAAGATAGATCATGGGGGCAGTCCATGGTGTACACCACGGACTGCTACTGGGCAATTTTATTTTATATTTATTAACATAAATAAGCACCAAAAAAATATACCACCTATTACTACGTACAGAATCGTCACAACCGAATTGATATGTTTAGAAAAATGTGCTCAGCTCGTGCGAAATTGAACTTTTCTGTTAGGCGAGAGAGAATAGTTACATTCGTTACATTCGGTTCGGTTTGGTTTGGTTTAGTTCGGTTTTCGTACGTTTCACTCCGGAGGCAGCGCGTAGGCATGTTTTCATACCTAAACCATCGAGTGACATTGGCCTGTACACAGGAGAGTCCTGGGGGCTTACTATAACCTCTTAAAGCAGGACAGAAGTGGCCTGGAAGTTGAACTGCCCTGCTTTTTTGTACTATGGCATCATTAGAGCAGGCCTGCTACGTTGACTTTTACGAAATCCGTTCACTTTTTTTTTTGTGTAGCCAAGAACAAGCATTACGGTTTTAGCTTTTCTTTTTAATGCCATGTTATATTATTAATATTTAATTTCATTTTAATTTATTTTACTTTAGCATAATTAATTGTTTATTTTATATTTAAATTAATAATAATTTGATTTCATGGCTGATTTATTTGACTACCAACTGCTTTAAATATTTTATTACGATCATTTAATTGTGTAATTTATAATATGTAATTGTGTTCACTGTATGAGTCATAGTCACTCGAAATAAATGCATTTTCATTTTTTCATTTCATTACCGTTCAACTTGGTTCAATAGTCGTTCACCTTTAGTAGAGTCATGGTACGATTTTTAGCGATTCAGAAGGAGGCCGGCTTTGGTACGAAAGTTGACTGGCTGGCATTTGAACGTTTTCATAAGAGGTCATGGTAAGCCCCCTGCTTACATTCCATCAGTCTCCATTTACGATATCTACATTATTAAACTCCCTCTATTCAACTTTATAATGGAATAATGTTTCCAACTATTCGGTCCATATTCGACCGATTTAAATTGATGAGATGCTTAAAAACTTTAATTTCGTCAGGATACGTTGAGTGCGGGAAACTTTTAATAGAGCTTTTCAATGCAGACGCGAGTTTAAGCCAATTTTAATTACAAGCTGACGAGGTATTTTGTTCTCGATTGCTAGTACTTCTGCTCAGCAAACGGATGAGAATTATATTTCTTGTCAAAGAGGGATATCATGTGGAAAGTTTTAGCTTGTAGTTCCGGATAGCGATTAGTGTTATGTATTGCTTTGAAATGGAACTTACTCAATAGTTTTAGCGTTGATTGGTATGTAAGGTATTCTAGCCGGATTAACATGCGCAGCGCGACGTAATTTTGTTGTTGACTTATCTCGATTAAATAAAGTAAAGTAAAGGAGAATGCCCACCAGTGGGCCCCTTATTTTTGGTGCCGTGTCAAGACTATTTACTTCTCAAAAATTAAGTTGTATTTTTACATGTTCAAGTTTTTTTTATCAACATTTCTTTTACCCTAGCATTGGAGAACATTATTAATATTTATTTAATTGAATTTAGGTCAGTTCCGCCATTAAAACTTAAACTGAATGTTGCCAGACGATAGGTCAATTAAATAATTGTAATCGATTGGAAATATCGATGATTTACCAATCCGCTAACAGTCTCATGTATCTGATTAGGCGCGAAGTACTACAGACATTATTGTCATTAGACGTTAGTACTTAGGTTAGTACTGCCTATACATACCTAAAAAGTATTTATAATTATCTTTTTAATTATGTAAAAAATATTATTTATAACAAATCGATTCGGTAAATCGATTGCCAAAATATTTCACATGGTCACACCTAGACAGATCTATCTGTCAAATCAATAAATCAATGCATCAATCAAATTGTTTGTTAACCTTCGTTTTGCGTCTACTTTTATTATTATTCCTCCGTATTTAATTCTGTTCGTTACAATTTGAAGCTGTCGAGTTGTGCGTTTACGTTCCTTTAGTGTATTTGTTTTGAGATATTAGACTCCTGTTTTAGTGATAAGTGCGCAAATTGACTCTATATAGTCTAAGTGAGCCTTGGACTCTTGTTTTACTCCTGAAAAATGTCTACACTTGGTAGAGGTCGGGTAAACCGCCTTCTCTCTCGCCGGTGTGTCAATTGTTCCGGGACGTTTAGCGCCTAATCTTCGGAGACGTCAAATCGAAGAATTAGATGAACCAATGCTTATCCTTCTGACGGCTTCTGAGATCCTGGGTAACACCTACACCGGTAAGTTTATCATGTGTCATTTACAAGATTTATATGAATAATTAGGATGCCTATGTTTGGTCAATCAGGGGTCATTGTCAACTGTAAATCTCTATTATTTCCACTATACCAGAAATTAACAACCAGCAAAACATTTAAGTCTTATATCTAGGCAGCTAACTTCCAATTCGTTTTAAACAGTGTGCTGTGTGCAGTTTGCTTTTCTATGTGTGTCCTAAGTTTATTAAGCCATTATGCACACAATAATAATGAATGTTGATGGTGTAGTGGAAAAATAAATTGTCTGCATACTTAACTCTTTTGGTGATCATACATTTTCATTTAAAAGCAAAATGTAAATAAAAGTATTATTCATCTTAGACCTATTCTCTGGATATACCTCTTAATTATTCCCTTGTAATCATAATGGATTTACTATACAATCTAACATTTGTGTTAAAACTATTTTGTAACGGAATTTAGGCAGTGTACGGTGAGATGTGAGAAAACCTAGACCATTGCAATGAGCACATGTATAAATTATGTATGTATTATTTACCTAGGAATTCATTGATTTTTTCTTGTATCTTTTCAGATATCCTCTGATGACATCCTGTGTGTTGAATGTTTTGTATTATTAGAAAACTGGACATCATCAACCACATCTCTGTCCCTGGTATCCCCTGCCCTTGGACACCTCAACATATGTTTTGCGTGTGGCATGTCAATTGCAAGTTGCAGAACTCACAGGGTTAGTCAAGACTGTCCTCAAAGGAATGTTATACTAAGATGGACACCAGCACATCATGTAAGTGTTTCAATCTTGGCAGAATTACTATGATTGAACTAATTGAACAAAAATAAGTAGTATAAATATAATGTTTTCTAATTTTCAGATCTCGCATTTGGAACAAGTGTGTTGTGCTTGTTGGGAGGCTCCATCGAGAGAAATACAGAGCCAGGTCATCGGTGGCGTTAACAGACTCACCATGGAGTCTGCGCCAGTGACTGATAACATGGACGATAACATTGCAGATCCTGTGATTCCTGCAGTATAGCATAAGCAATGATATAGAGTATCATTCCTTATTACTGTAGTTGCTTAGTGGGAAATCGAACAGTAGGGTGCTGCGCTCATACTATCAGCATATTGTGGTATTTAAGCTGGGGTTGTTTTAATGATATAAGCGCCCCACTGCCTTTTCTAGATCATATATCCTTGAAAATAAATGTTTTACCTACTATGTATTACTGTTTTTTTTAAAGTAAGCATCCGTAGGGCATCTTACTTTAATATAACCTGGTCTATAATTAAACCCTTCCTACACAAACTACAAATCATAGATGGCATAGTGAACTCACTAGCAAGTGGGGTAGTGATCTTACTATGTTGCTATAGCGCATAGAAGATGTTGTTAAAGTGTTAGTCATCATCATCTATCTACCTAGCCTTTTCTCAAGTAGGTGTGTTGGGGTCGGCTTCCAGTCTAACCAACGCACCTGAATACAGTATTGCGCATGGAGTGACTGTCCATCTAACCTCCATAACCCATACATTGGGATATAACACGTTACCCCTCGGTAAGACTGGTTGTCACACTTGCGGGATTCTGGCTACTCGTAACGAGTATTTAAGATTTACAAATGACACTCGGAACCAGCAGCTTGTATGTGCTAGCTGACGCACAGGAAGAGTCTGTACGTAATGGATGGTCACACATTCACAGTCTGACTTCGGCAAACATAGCTTAAGTTGAGATGGATCCGTGCGGCTGTTGTAACTTAGCCACAAGCTCCTCTAACCTAAGACTTTAGTCGTAGCCGTCGTAGGTAAGTATTTATTTTTAATAACACTATCTACTAGTGGTGAGGGCACAGGCCACTTAATGCTGACTGCCGGCATAGCACGGCAAGGGATATTTGTAAGCGCAAGTACTTAACCTACATAATATCTAGTTAGCGAAGAAGATATATAGTGTTTTCTAAATTCAGGAATTAGAAATGGAATATTAATACCTATTTATACAATATTATTTTAATTTCAAATAGGCCTAAAACAAAAAAAAAATGTTTTATAACCTCAATTTCAGCATCCGAAAAAATAAGATTTCTCTTAAACTAGGGTGAAAAATTGAAAATCGATTTCAGATTATGAAAAGGTAATTTTAGGTCTACAAAACCAAGCTAAAACCACCGTGACATGTGAAGTTTTTAAGGGGCCCAAAGCTCCTAACAAGATGGGCATTGTCCTTTCGTCATGGCTTATCATAAGCATTATCTCGTCTCGCAACGAAATAATGCGACGGCAAAATTATGTCGCGTTGCGCATGTAAGGCTTGCAGCCGATTTTACTTACTAACAAAATTGGTGCCAAACCGCAAACGAACCACAACACAACCGTCAGTCAGTGTGCCAGTTTTCGTAATTGAAAACAGTCAACATTATTTGACAGCAAAAACAAAATCAAACATTTTGATGGTGGTTCGGTTCGGTTGAGACTGATCAATCATTCTGTAACAGAATTGGTTCACAGTACTTAGTTGGAAGGACCGGTCACGATCCACCGAGCTCTCCCGTCGTAGAGCCGGTCGTCTCTTCAGACTCCGCAGTCAAACCGATAATTCAGCTCTCATCAAGCTGTCTCCCCTCCCCTAAGCCCCCGCCAGCAACGCCCTAGGCCGAGGTCCGAGTCCCACTAGGGGTTGCCCTTAGAGTTGTTGTTGCAGGTAGTCATGATCTTAGTGTAATACAAGTAGTTAGCCTAGGTTAAGTATTTTATCCCCCCCCCCCCCCCCATTGGCTGAAGACCCTTCAGGTGTCGCCAATAACTGCCCGGTTACGTAGAAATGGTCCCCTAGGACCACCTACAGCAGTGAAATAAAAATAAAAAAGTTGGAGGGATTACAAGTTTTTATACTGAACCTTTATTTTAGTTTTCCTAAAATACTAAACTAGATTTTAAGGCAAGAGTATCAACATTAACCAGTTCTTTTTTCATCATAGTCATTTACTAATTCGCAACGATTCATCAAAATTCAAACTTTGAGCTCGCTAAAAATATTTTTTTTCATTCCAGTTTAATAATACAACAAAAACATTGTATGTCAGAGTTCCGCACCAATTACCATAAATGTTCCATGTTCTAAAGTCATTTAAAATATGAAGCTTATTCGCTTTTATCTCAGAAACTCCAGGCGTTCAACGTTTTTGAAATACAGATGCAGGCACCAAATTCCATTCTTCAGCTAGCAGTCTCATAATAAATGATGAGGCGAATCGAGCCGTTCGTGCCTGCAGATGACCGGTGAAAAGAGGAATTGTTGAATTATTTCCTACAATCCCTGCGAATACTCCACAAAAAGATGATAAAACATCATAGGAAAGAGCTAAATAGGAACATTATTTTAGTTTAGTCTCGTTGACATTTTTCAAAAGTGTTTTTTTTGGTTGTACGTTATTTTAAAGCTAATAGTTTTATAGAATTTCGTTTCATATAATTTTTTTCTCATGTTTTCGTTTCATAGAATAATCAATAGGTACGCAGAATACTTTGAAGATTTTTAAATCATTGATTTTTGTTTCACATAAAGTTTAATGTCAAATGTAAATCATATCATAGAAAAACAAATCAAATATTCTTTATCCTCATATTGTTTAGTTAATATGAAACTTATTACTTACCAAGAAAAACATTTTATCAAGTGACACACTACCAACCAAATATCTACACCAAAAATAGATTCTGGGACCAAGTTCGACGGAGCCCCGCAGGGCGGGACTCCTATTTCTGTCTGAAGGGTTTAAAGTAACCTAACACGAATGGGATGACGGGAGCTTCGTTTGCTCGCTCACTTTAGCCCCCGTCACCCCCTTCGAACCTAACCTATCCGTGTCGAGGTGTGAACAAACAATATTCGTTAAAAAATAATTCTACTGTTTGATAAGTTCGTTAAACAAAAAAATAGGATTAAAAATTCATTAAATTGTGTTTCTGTAAAATATGTTTCATTCAAGTAAATAGTCTTTGAAACAATAATATTCGAAACAAAAATACAAGGACCAAATATTATGTGAAACATTTTCTGGGAAACGAAATTCTATGAAATTTCTGTCTGCGAAACAAGGGGACACCGTTTTTATTTCTCCTATTGTTGTTCTGCCTTGCATTTTTCCAACTATGTTAGGGTCACCTTCCAGTTTAACCAGATGCGGCTGAATACCAGTATTTTACACGGAAAAACTGCCATCAGAACACCGCAACCCAGTTACTGGGCAATGCCTATAATCCTGAGCTTATACGGTTGTCAGAATTTCAGGCTTCTGACTACCACTTTCTTCTATTATAAACCTTTGACCGCCACGTCAAAAAAGCAAAAGCGTGCTCTCGGTGCCATAAACTGACTAAAAAGTGATTAATTTAAGTAAAAACCTAATTATTGGCTAATTAATTTTGACGACACGTTTGGTGCAGTGGCTAAGCGATTGGCTTCTGCGCTGCGGGTCTTGGGTTCGATTCCCACACGGAACAAAAATTTGTATGGCCTACAGATGGTTGTTTCGGGTCTGGGCGTTTGTGTATGTGAGATTTGTGTCTGTAAACGCACCCACGATACGAGAAAAATCTTAATGTGGGGCAACGTTTTTTAAAATAAATAAATAAATTGTCACTAGAATAAACGCATAACTATCATGTGGTCGTGACCGTGGCGTGCTGGACAACTTTTTCTTTGTCATGTATACATGACTGGTGGTGGTCAAAAGGTTAAAGCTTGTGATTATCATGTTGGAACACACCAACCTTATTTGGGACCTAGACAACGGTATAAGTCCGCCTCTGATGAACTCTGTAGAGGTAGCAATGATAATTTTAAATTTTAATAATGGTGCGGAACACTGTCTTTTAGAGTTAACTTGACCGATTTTTATCGTTAAAAAAGAATAGTTATCTTGCAACGTTTCGAGTTTCATGCTCGCTTAGAACTGGTTTCTGTGAAACAAAAAATATAACAATAAAACAGGAATAGATTTATTATTTTTCGCATAAGATTTTTTGAGTTTTTTTTGCATATTTTAGCAATTTAATAGTTTGCCTTCCGTACTTAATGGGTCAATTAAGAATCACCTCAAAGTCATACAGTTATTACCTACTTAAATAGGTAGTTATTACAAATCTTGTATATGAATGGATTAATTAAAGTTTGTACCGTGTTCCACGTTGGTTGCTGTAGGTACATAGGATATCTATCTATATCTATATAAAAATTAATCGTTGAAATGTATGTACACGCATAACTTGCGAACGACTGCACTAAATTAGATAATTCTTTTTTTTTTTTGTGTGTTCGTTATTGTAAGGACAAGGTTTGTTTAACCGGTTGCGTACCACCCGTCGGCGCAGGACGCACTTAATTGTCTTATCTATTGTGTCTATAATTACCGTGCTTGAGGTTTTAAAAGAAAACAAAAAAAAACCGAAAAAAATAGGGCTGTACGAAGTTCGCCAGGTCAGCTAGTATTTTATAAACAACGTCAACGTTAAGGTGTGTACAGCCAGCGCGTACATTGGTACGCGTAATCGGTTACACGTACGCAGGAACGCTTAGTTCGTACAAGGCTTAAGACAGGCACCTCCATACTATTGTTCCTGTGTACACCTAACCGACTACGCGTACATTGGAACGCTTAGTCCGTACACACCTTGAAAAAACGCAGCCCCGCGCACCGGAGCGAGGCGCGTGGTAGTGTGAGATTCGCCTATGTACTTATAATTACGATGTTTCTTATTTAGAGGCTGTACATGTATTCACTATTTTTTGAAGCAAAACCATACGTTAAAATTATATCCAAAACGAGGTTAGAATAATAATTCTAATAATTCCTAAGTCCGCGGCTTAGCTTACAATTCATGTTAGCTACATTAACATAACACCTGTGGCCGATTTCAGGGCACATTTACATAGGTATGACGATTTACGACTACACTGCAATACGATTGCTTAATAAGATATTTTGGCGTACGGTACTTGCATAATCAGCCTATTACTGTTCCACTGCTGAGAAAAGGACTCTTCTCAGAATGAGAAGGGTGTAGGTCTTAGTCCGCCTTGCTGGCCTACCCCCCGATTCAGAACCTTTTCGATAAACAGTTGTCGACCGATTCAGTTTGTAATCTCATTCCGTCTCAAGATGTGTCCAGACCTGGCGAATGCTCCGCTGGCGAGCCGCTTGCGGACTGCGCGCGTGTTGCTCGCGTGCGGTTACAGCCTACGTTTAGTGCGCCGCTCTAGTGCAACTCTGGCAAGGCTAGAGTGGGGCGCGCATAGCTTCTTTCGCGTTCGAACTATGAGCCTCAGTTGTGAAGTATTTAGTCTCCGGCATTTAGAAACAAACTGAGCGGGTATGTTGGTGACAAGACGCGGGCGGGGCGAGGGAGGTGCACCGCGAGCGGCACGCACGCGCCTCCTGCGCTGCTCGAGTACGGCGCGTAGCTTGCGCGCGTGGGGCGCGCGGACGGCGCAAGGGCTGCGTACGAACATGAAATGCAAGCGCGCAGTTCGCAAGCGGCTCGCGAGCGGTATATTCAAGGCGCATTCGCCAGGTCTGGACGCACCTTTAAATTCTCGTAACGAGAGAAAAAGAGATAGATACAGAATCGTTAGACAACTCACTAATCGAATCCTTCTGAATCAGTGGGCTGGTTCGGGTTGGCGGACTTCACACACTTTTTAGAGCCTCCTCAGGTGCAGGTGTCCTCACGATGTGTTCCTTTACTGCTAATAGGGGTGTGGCGGCATCTATCTCGCCACATGCGAACTATCCTATATCGCGCAATCAAGATTTAACACGCAGATAGTATATATACAACCTCCCAACATCAACCGTTGGGCAGTAGCACGCCAGGCACAAGACTCCGCCTGGTTGGAGGATCCTCCCTTTGGTTGGAGGAACACCCACCAAGTTTCTCCACATTGATGACCCCGACGTGATCGTCACAGACAGTGTTTCCACACTGGTGACGTCACACACAACCTTCG
Organism: Amphipyra tragopoginis; assembly: GCA_905220435.1. Lineage (NCBI taxonomy): Eukaryota > Metazoa > Arthropoda > Insecta > Lepidoptera > Noctuidae > Amphipyra > Amphipyra tragopoginis. The sequence continues at coordinate 10,960,134 of HG992005.1, read as the reverse complement.
CAGCCTCGGCAGCCACATCATCACTCCCTCAGCAGCTCAGCATTCAATTGAGCAGCAAGCAGCGAGTCCCACAGCCAGCCAGCATCCTCGGCTTCAACGGGTGATGTGACCACTAGCCTGCAGCGAACGCGCAAGCCTGGTCACGACCCTCAGCCCACTCCAGCATCATGGCGCATCATACTGCACTTCGGCCGGTCAACTAGCAGAGGCACTTCTCTCTTGGTCGACGCACCCCACAGCCACCACTCACCGCTCACAGTTCCGACTCACTGCGAACTACGCGGCATCCGGTTTCGACTTAAAGGAACCCCTCACTGGCCCTGGCAAATTCTCAAGACTCAACGACCGCTGACTCATCAAGACGATCGACCTCCGGTCTCAGGGGGGGGAGTGATGTGGCGGCATCTATCGCGCCACATGCGAACTATCCTACATCGCGCAATCAAGATTTAACACGCAGATAGTATATATACAACCTCCCAACACCAACCGTTGGGAAGTATCCCGCCAGGCACAAAACTCCGCCTGGTTGGAGGATCCTCCCTTTGGTTGGAGGAACACCACACCAAGTTTCTCCACAGGGGAATTACACGGGTCGATTTTCGCCGCACGGCTAGGCTGCACGTCTAAAATCGACCGTCTAAATGACAATTCGACTAGGCCGCAAGTGACTATAATCGCAAGCCCCAAAGTTGGGTGCCATCCGACTTTTGCGGTGCGGCGACAAGCCGCATGTCAGTTGCAGGCGATCGCCCGCCGCTTGAGGTGTGTTTTGCGCTGTGTTGTTCCGCTAGAAATGAACAAGTCACATGCGATTTTTGTCGACCGGTGTAAATGGGGTGGTATTCGATTTTTACAAGCGATACGACTAGTGACTTGCAGCACGGCTAAAATCGAACCGTGTAAATCCCCCATAAAGCAATTGATATTTCTAATTCGCACATGAAATCGAAAAGTCAGGGCGTTGGCCTGAATTATTAATTAGTGTTTCCTTACTTTGGACATTTTGGACACCTATTTACAAAAATAATCTTTACGTCTTTGTTTTAATATTTTTCTACCTGAGAGATTGTCTATGAAAAAATGGGCATTAGCTGGCCATCTGTCTATTATAATTATCGTAACTGCCAATTTTAATTATTCTGCTTAGCTGAATAGAATATTTATATTTCTTCTTTATGCATAAAATTATACAGGGGCGGACTTAATACCTAAGGCATTGTTTTAACAAATATTAAATACAAACTGCCTCGTTGGTGTAGTGGTCGCAAGTGCTGACCGTAAGGTTCTGGGTTTTCCTAGATCTGGCAAAGTGTTATTGGATTTTTCCGTGTGGAATTACTCAGTAGCAGTCCGGAGTCTGGAATTGAGCCCGGTTGTTGGTAATAACGCCGTTCGTGTGGTGCCGGACGTAAATAATAGCACTACCCCATCTCTTCTCATGGGTGTCGTAAAAGGCGACTAAGGGATTCACTAGAGGATGGGCAGCAGCGTTCTCTGAGTACTGCGATGGCCAACACGCATGCGAAGCGTGGCGATTATGGCAAACCCAGCCCATATGGATAGCACAAAGAAGAAACGGCCCCTAGTCCCCGGTGGCTCTGCTAGCCCTGTTCAAAGTAGTGGCCTAGGTAACGACGGGGCATGGGGTGCTAAGAAGCACAGGACCGATCGATGTGGAGATGCTTGGGGGAGGCCTATGTCTAGCAGTTGACGTGTCGCAGATGATGGTAATAAACTCGCCTCCTATTAAATGGGACTTGAAACATAACGGCGAAATGGGGGTCTACTATATGTACGAGTGTACATTGAGTGTGCACGTCTCAGGAACCCGTTGGAGTACAATAATACGCAGATTAACTGAATCACACCCTTTATTGGAATTATTAGTTGCAGAACAACGAACGTACATACCGTGTCGGCAGCTATTACAGAACTAAGACAAGATTTAGACTGTAAAACCAATACGCTGACAGCACAGAACGACCAAAGAAAGCAAGAAATAGAAAACATAAATGAAAAATTAGAAAAACTTCAAACAGAAAATGAAAACCTAAAGAAAGAAATAAGAAAATTAGCTACACAAGTATCGAGAGTCCCAAACATACAAGAAAATAATCGTAGAAAAATTGTACTCTACGGCCTGGCCGACTACTACAAAGAGCCTGAAAGTTCACTTCACAACAGATTGATAGAACTGTTCCGTGATATAGTCAACATAGACGTCTCAGGATATACAAGGTTAGTCAGAAAGGGGGTACTAATCCGAAAGCCACTTATAGTATCACTGAAGACTGTTTTATAGCATGTGTTAAAAAAAAAAAATTCGTATGTTTTTATTTCCATACAAAAGTAAATAAATATTATTTATTTCAAAAACTCCGCAACCCTAATTTTGTTATAAGCCTATCGGTTCGGTGCGGCGCGGGCGGTAAAATACAAAGCGCCAGCTGTACCTACGTACCTACGACTGCCGCCGAAATCGTAGGTTACTATGATACTGTGTATGTGTGCGTGTAGCGGAAGTTTTTGAACATAATTATGATTATTACCTAGAAACTTACCATTTCTGATGTCGACGCTTTCTCTGCCAACGAGAATGTCACACACGTGTCGTCTTAATTTTAAATTGAAACACAAGAAACACTTTTGGTCATTAATGTTTTATGTAAGTACGTAGGTATCTAACCTACCTACGCATGGATGTATCCCCCGTATCACCACGGACACTACAAGAAGGGTTCATTTCCAATTGGAACACAAGAAGCACTATTGGTTATCACAAACAAAATAGGATCAATCTGCCGCCCTTATCGCATGATGCACAAAGACGCGTGGCGATGTAGGTACCTACGGACGGATGCGATCGCATTACGTAACATCTATCTGCGGATTGTCTTTCATGCTCTCAAACGCAGATGTTACTCTTTAGCCCATCTTGTTTTCATTGCTGTAGTCCGCAGCGTAACCCATACACTTCACGTGACCCCACAATAAGTCCAGCGGAATCAGGTCTGGTGAGCGAGGAGGCCAGGCTACAGGAACGCCACGTCCGATCTACATGGGGAACTGCTGATCCCAGTACGCTCTAGGGCTGCGAGCGAAAAGAAGCGAAGCGCCGGCGCCGCGCCGCTGTACTAGCTGGATCACAACACAATCCTCGAATACTAGACCGAAAACCTTTGCCGGACAATTCATGGCCTGTTGAGAGCACGGCATCACAACTATCGTTACACATCACCATGTTATAACACTCCTCATTTGGTACTCCGTCAACCTCCGTGTAAAAACAACAAAAATTAAAACACGACTCGCGTAAACAATCAAAATTATCGACTGTATTCCGGGAAGTGTTGCAAGCGACTAAGAAATCTTACCTACAATAATACGAGTAATATCGGATAAAATGTTTAGGCTATAACACTTTTAGAGATGTGCAACGTTATCCCAAAAACTTAATCCCGCGATATTCCGGAGAATTTGACAATGGATTCAAATTCAATAACTTTTTTTAAATTCCTTAAATTTTGTGTCTTTCTGTCACGGGGATCTATCACTACATCAAATAATATGGGATTCGAACACACATTTAAAGCCTAAGATCTTAGGTTAGCAATAGCATGCTGAAAAAACATTTATTTTAAGTTTGAGAGGATGAAACTTTAAATGCTCGCAAAGTTTTTATCAAAAAGGAAAATACTCGTAACTTATGAAATACGGTCAATTACGGAAATCGATAAATCTATCTCGTCGAGCACATGCGCTTTCAAAAGATAGTGCATAGGTACATTTCTTAGTACCTACAGACACGTTTATTACGTACGATAATAATCATTAATTTGTTAGTCTTACTAAATGACTGACAGGTCTACGTTTTACAATAAATTTTAACATGTACGCATTCCCAAAAAAAATTATAAAATTGAGTTTTGCACAACACTAAAGCGGCAAGCGGCCGGAACAAAGAGTCTAGTTGAATTTGCCGCTGGCGCCGCGGCGTCTCTTTGTCGGCGTTACAGACCACGTATTGCAGAAGCGACATCGTGCGGTAAGATTATTGGTCAATTTTGAAGGTTTGTTTTGTTCGGATTGTTTGTGATATTAACTTACTTATTGTACTGGCTGCTGATGCATCGGAATAGTTGTTAATGTAGAATAGAGCATAATAATAATTACGTGCTTTTGTGATCCAAGCCTTTGATAGACAAGTTGACGGTTCTTCATCTGTTATTACAGATATTCTAAGTAAGTAGGTACAGGGAACCTTAATTTCAGGTTAGTCAGTTGTTAATAATAATAAGCCGATAAAATATTAGTCTAGCAGCGCTAACACAAAACACTCTGAGATGCAGAGCATTATTAGGTACAATACTATTGCGAACTGTCGTGTCTGCGCAATTTTTTTGTTCGTTTAAATTGCAACTTTGTAAGGTAATCTTACAAAGTTGCAATTGCGAGGGGAAAAGTCGGCCATTTTTATTTGTACCTATACTGTTTCGTGACCCGAAATATGACCTAAGATGTAAACACAGCTGATGATAGGGTTGTTGTAGCGTATTTTTAGTGAAATCTTTGAACAGCTATTTCTCTAAATTAATTGATTTTTGGGGAAAGTTGTAGAACAAAAGTTGTCCATTATTGTGGGTACTTTAACACCCTTTCGGATTAGTACCCCCTTTCTGACTAACCTTGTATAGAAGACCTGTATAGACTTGGAAGACCCGGTGGACCAAAGTACCGACCCCTTGTTATTGAATTTATCAGCAAGAGAATGACTAAATATATCATTAACAATAGCAGCTATTTCCAGGGAACCGGACTATTCATATCTGAATTCTTAGATGCCAATGCACGAAAGCACAGAGCACAAATGCGAGAAGAATTGTTTAAAGCCAGAAAAAACGGATCTCATGCAATTATAAGAAACAACCAACTATATATAGACGGAAAACTCATTAACCTAGAAAAAAACGAACTTCAATATGATAACAACACCCGAGAAGACGATATAACATTGAACAACATCAACCAAACTTGTCCTACAAACATGACTAATGAAACTGAGACAGAGAACCAGACATTTCGTAAACAACGACCAACCATTTAAAAAAATGTTCCAAAATTTTCAAAGCCTATATAACAAACAAGATACACTCGAAGCATTTCTTGATCAAAATTCAATGTATAATGTAATATGTATTTCGGAAACATGGCTAACTCAAGAAAAACTTGATCTCATCCATTTTAGCGGATATAAATTTGCATCTTCCTTCTGTCGCACTACAAGAACAGGCGGCGGTGTTTGTATGCTTCTACAGGAACATATCGAATGCATAAATAGAAATGATATTTCAGAAATGTCTAAAGAATACATAATTGAACTATGCGCCACGGAAGTACTAAGGGAGAATTTATTGATAGTAACTATGTACTGGAATAGAAGAGAGGAGGAAGTTTTTTATCAACAATTAAAACAAATTCTTAAATATATACACAATAAATACTGCAAACTAAATGTAATAATAGGAGGCGATTTTAATATTAATGTAATCTCAGACAATTTAAAAACAAATCAATTTTTAAATCTCATGCAGGAACATAACTACACTCAACATGTAAAGACCCCTACACGTATTACACCAAACACTGCAACGTGCACAGATTTAATATTCACAAATTTTAACAACAAAGACATGCACACAACCACTGAAGAGCTAGGTTTTTCCGACCATCATAGTGCAATTCTACATTTAAAAATACCTGAACAATCAGAAAAATACAACTGGTACACAATGAAAAGACTATTTAATAATACAAATATAACAGAATTCAAAGAGGAGATACAAAAACTCAACTGGAACGATATTCTTACAAATAATAACAACATTAACATAAATTATAAAACATTTCATGACAAACTTATTTCCATTCTAAATCAATGTATGCCGATGCGTAAAATAAAACTAAAAACGGAATATAAAAAATACTGGCTAACTGTAGGTATAAAAAAATCTAGTTTAAATAAAAGACTATTAAAGACATTGACAACAAAAACAAAAAATCCAATAATAACAAAATACTATAAAACGTATGAAAAAACACTGAAAAAAGCTGTAATAGTTGCAAAGAAACTACACTTTAAAAATAAAATGATGCAATCTAACAACAAAGTAAAAACTATGTGGGGAATTATCAATGAACGCACAAACAAGAAACTAAAGAGTGAAAAGCATAACATAACCCTACAAATGAATAATAACGTAACTTCAAAACCTCAAGAGGTAGCCAACATATTTAATAATTTCTTTTCCTCTATTGGTGGGGACAGCACACTAACTACTACTGCCAGCACACAAAAACGCTCCCCGGTGGTTTCAGCTACACAAAATACACTATATCTTAGCCCAGTAGATCCATACGAAGTAAATACAATAATTAAAAATTTAAAAAACAAAAGAAGCCATGGTATTGACGAAATTCCACCCACCCTATTAAGACAATGCGCTAACGAATTAACCTTGCCATTTTACATATTAATTAACCAATCTTTTGAAGAAGGCGTTTTTCCCGATTTGTTAAAAAAAGCTCTCATAAAACCGATCCACAAGAAAAATATAAAGACTGACCCAAATAATTACCGTCCCATTGCTCTCCTACCAACAGCCTCAAAGATATTTGAGAAAGCTATGTGCGTTCGTGTATATGCATTTTGTGAGAAATACAATATATTCAATGATAGCCAAAATGGTTTTCGCAAAAACCGATCTACCGTTTTGGCTGTTTATAAATATATGCAAGAGGCACTCAATACAATAAACAATAAAAAGTATGCTGTTGGATTGTTATTAGACATGACAAAAGCCTATGACAAGGTTCAGTTCGATATATTATTAAATAAACTATACAACATTGGCATCCGCGGGAAAAGTTACGAATGGTTTACATCATATTTAAAAAACAGAGAACAAGTTGTAGAAATAGAACACTGTAATCATAAATCAAAAGAAATAGAACTAATACGATCCCAAAGCATACCCGTAAAAGCATCTATACCACAAGGAAGTGTAATAGGGTGCCTGCTATTCCTTGTTTACATAAATGATCTCCCCAACCATATCAATGAGTCATGCGTATTATTCGCCGATGATATCTCTATTCTAACATCATGTGACAACAATATAAATTTAAATCAAAAACTTACTTCTATACTGGACACAACAACACACTGGATGAACGAACACAACCTTGAAATTAACTTCAATAAGACAAAAATAATAACTTTCCACCCCCGACAAAAAATACCTATAACAATAAATTTCAAATACAATGGATCAAAATTAGAAGCAGTGAATAAATTCACCCTTTTAGGCCTTGACATAGATTCACACGTAGATTGGAAATCGCACATTCAAAAAGTAAGAACAAAATTATCTAAGTTTTCATACGCCCTCCGTGAAATCAAGAAAACAACAGACCTAAAAACAGCTATAGTAACGTATTACGCATACGCATTTGCGTGGCTCAAATATGGAGTCATTTTATGGGGAAATAGTACCGACGCACCTACACTATTCACTCTGCAGAAAAAAATGATCAGAATATTAATGAATATCAAGGAAACAGACTCATGTAAACCCCATTTTAAAGACCTCAAAATATTAACCCTGCCCTCCCTCTACATACTCGAAATTTGTAAATTTGTACGAAATTATCCCCAATTCTATTCCAAAAGAGGAGATATTCAAAATAAAATTACACTCAGACATGAAAACAGACTAAACTTACCCACTTCACGATTAAAAATGCACTCTTCTGGTACATATGTTATGTCCATTAAAATATATAACAAGCTTCCGGAAAACATAAAAAATATCGACAAAAATAATATATTTACTAATAAATTGAAACAATTTCTAATAAATAAAAGCTATTACACTATTGACGACTACTTAAACGATAAACAACAACAATAAAACCACTTTGACATAAAAATTTAGGTGACATTTCATTTTACATTTTAAACTTAAATTTTAATCAATTACTTATTTTTAAATTGCAAAAATACTATTAAAATGATTAGGTACACTATTGTATTGTATGTATTATATTTTAGCCTATACCTATGTATTATATTTTATAATTCTAATTTAATACTTATTTTAATAATGCAATAACATTAAACCAACGACTCATATAAATAGCACAAAAAACTATTTTAGGTATTATTTCATTTATTATTTTTCTAAACAAGTAAGCGCCTTCATCCTCTCTCCTAATGAAATGTTTGTAAATAATTGTAAAAATTCACTTTGCTGTGCCCGACAGGGTCCATAATTGATTCTATGTTTAACATACCAACTGTTTTTATGTACACATTATGGCATGCAATAAAGTATTGAGTATTGAGCAGTAGGCAGTCGAGAGAGAGAGAGGAAAATGGAAACATTATTTTTCTTAATATTACCATAGAGTTTTGTTGGGGTTGCCAACACTATACACATTTGCCCTTCGGGGAATACAGGCGTAATGTTACGTTACGTAAAATAAAAACTAAGTGTATTTATATGTCTAGTTTCGCTATCCCTACTAATATTATAAATGCGAAAGCAACTCTGTCTGTCTGTTACGCTTTCACGCCTGGGGGTCTACTCCCTAAGCACGAAGTCCGTGGTTTCGGCCTTAGTTACGAGCGTTTCCTACTCCCTATCACCAACGGAGATACGATTATTTCGGGGCCCGAACTAAGAATGAATGATAACACGATTTGACAGTTGTCCCTACTACCGATGTGTTTTTGCCCGTCCGAAAAGTTGAACTTGACACTTGTTTTGTTCACTCCTACGTTTTGGGCTACTTTCGGACGGGTGACGACTTCGTTGACGGACATAGGGAGTAGGCCCCCTGAACCGTTCAACCGATTTTGATGAAACTTGGTACAGAGATAGTCTGGAAGCCGGAAAATACGGAATACGCGATAAACGATATCCACGCGGGCAAAGCCGCGAGCGACCTCTAGTAAATATATAAAACAATATCTATGCCAAAAACACTGTTTTCAAAATCACTTTTGTGTCCATAACTTTTCATAATAGGTTCAATTTGTTACGGCATCAATGGGATCGATGAAAAACGAGAACAGTTTTCAACGGTCGAGTGTCAATCGTGTCAAAAAGATTGATTAGCCGTCCATTTTAATTAATTAATAAAACAAGCACCCAAACGTTTAAAGGGAAATCTGTTCAAGCGAAACGTTAATTACTCGACGATTAATAATTTTGTAAATGAAAGAAGATGCATCACAATAGTGTATGTTTTCATGATTCCATGTCTTTTTTTTGTAGTTTTACTCTTGTATCTTTATTAGGTACACACATCAAGAAAAGTTTGCGATCACTTTGAAAAATCGAAATATTTTTTGTTACGGTAGATTATTTATGATTTCTTCGTCTTTTTAGATTCTTTACACGAGTTTTCTTTATCAAGAAAACACACAACAAAGATTTTTTCTTGATAAAGTTCAATTTAAAAAAATTATATCAGCTTATGCTAGTGATTGCAAACTTTTTTTGATGTGTGTCCTACTCAAGTACAAGGTTAAGTATAATTTGCGTATTTTTCACAATAAAATAATAAGGTGAATAATAAAAAAAAAATATCATAGAATAACTGATTCTTCTGTATTAGTTAAATAGTGTTAATTATAGCGTTAGAGTTTAGTTAGTGTTAAGTATAGCGTTGAGTACTTTAACAACCATACTGCGATCGCCAACCCGCCAAGCGTGGCGATTACGGCAAACCCCCCCCCCCCTCCCCCTTTTGGGGGAGACCTATGTCCAGCAGTGGACGTCTTTCGATGATGATGAATTATAGCGTTATATTACCAGTGTAATATTATAAAATCACGCCTGTATTCCCCGAAGAGTTAGCAGAGGTGATAGTACACCCTCATTTCGCGGTTATGTTTACGTCCCATGTAATAGGGTGCGAGCTTATTACTATCAACCGGTCACAAATCCAGACTCCGGGCTGCAACTGAGAAATTCCACACGGTAAAACCCAATAACACTTAGTCCGATCTGGGGATCGAACCCAGGACCTCACCTTGCGACCGCTAGACCAATAAGGCAGTCTGTACTACTTAAACATAATATATTATAATATATTAATGAGTACCTAAGTCTTCAAAAATCTAATACTTCGATGTTTACAAAATCACTGGTAGGTAAATCCAACCCTGGTAAATAAGGCAGTGATCGTATTTCATTAATTAAACTTGAACTATTTATGAAGTCAGTATCAACTAGTCAATCAATGTCAATCAATCAATTCACCCGGCTTCTCCTACACTTGATACATTGGCGTCGATTCTGTTACGCAGTAACTAAACTACATACACGGTGCTTTTTTATTGGCTAGGGAGCTGCTACGATAGAGATATACATCCCAAATGCTATCTATACCATCCATCATATTGTCAAAACAGTTTCAGTTTTTCAAAATTAATAGTTACGTTAAACGATTTGAGTGGATACAACAACAACATCCCTAAAAAATTCAAATTTTTCATCAAGGAACATTACGTATTAGTTACATTGCATGCACACACCATTTCTGCGGAAGCTCCCTAGCCGATTAAAAAGCACCGTGTATACAGTGTGTCTGATAGATTGTACATACATATTCATAGTGATGTTCAGAGGATAGCAGTGGTTCGTGGTCGTATGCCACTTTGCCATAAAGCTTATTGTTAGGGGCGTCGCTCACACGAGCCGGAGTCGAGGCGGCGCCGGGCGGCGTCAAGGCGCGGGCGCACAAGCGGCGCGCCGCTTCTACGTTTTCTTTAGGAATAAATGGCAGTGCGCGACTAGAGTCGCGGCAGGGGCAGGTGGTGGCGGCGCGGGGTCGAGGCGGATGCGCGGCGGGGGCGCTGTGGCCGACGGCGACGCGACTCCACCGCCATTTTGTCATTGTGTTTCGTGTTGAATGAATTGGAATGTGTGAAGGAAGCATGGTCGCCCGCGCCTCGACTCTACATAGAGACCACGCCTCAACGCTGCCGCGCCGCCTCGACGCCGCCGCGACCTCGCCTCGACTTACCAGTGAGCGACGCCCCTTAGAATATATTGTTTTGTTAGGTTAGGTGGCATACGACCACGGACCACGACTATTCTCTGAACATCACTTTGAATTTGTATTGAAATGAAATACATTATAATATATTACGTGTAAGTTGTTTATTTAATAGACGATAAATTTTAATATTGAATAGTTTGCACATAACAATTTCAAATGATAATATTTTCTTATTTCATTCATTTTTCAGTAGTCGGGTTTTAGTTTTTGAACTTACTTTTTATTTTATCTGTAAGTAAAGGATAACAACATTTTTAGTTATGTTTAGTCGGTGTTTAACAGAATCGGGGCATTGTATAATAATTTAGGTACTTTATTAAAATAATTAATTATAAATGAATTATGAGAATTTATGAATTCATAATTAAATGAAAAAATGAAATACAAGAGTGATTCTTATATCACATTAAAAAACTGATTTATCCATTTAAGTTGATAAAATGAATACAAATTAAATAAACAAAAATCCTATATAATTCCTAATTTTTTGTTTTAAAAGGGCACCTAAGTCATTTGTGTGTATGTTTCACTATTTGGTTTTATTTGAGGAAAAATGCGTGTTTTTTTTCATTCTCCTAAGTGTTCTCTAGGTAGTTATACTTTTGTTTCCACGATTAAATGCTTTTGTTCTAAAAGTCACATCAAAACTAGCTTGTTTTAATGTTGTTAATAAAGCTTAAATAATGTATTAATAATTTTAATATTCTATAAAATCTTCAAAAGGCTAAAAATCCAAAGAGAAAAATTGTAATTCCATTTTACTCATTACCCCGACAAATATCGTAACGCGGCTTTAATTCAGAAGGGGGCTTCGCACCGTAAAGGTTACCCGCATCGAATTTTCCGCCTTCTCGAACAGTCTTCGCTTGCCACCAGAGATCGGGAGCAAGCGCTCTATCTAAAGAAAATATTACTGGTGATTGTTCCTTATACGACGTTTGTCCAAGTTTTTTTCATTCTTCAAATACTTCAAATCTCGGTAAGTATACCTTAAGATTATAATATGATTGCTTTTTTATTTAAATAAGAGTAAGAAACTATCAACACGTTACTTTTTCCTCCCATATACAAACGATTTTATTGCTTGTTTCGTGATTCTACGTGAATTTCTCATTCCCCTACGTTTCATTTCCTCTACTTCAACTTACGAGGAGAATGAAAATTTATCAAGGGGAATGATAAATAACTCAACTAAATAATTTAGTAGCCTGAAGTTTATTAAAAAATTGCCTTAAATTATAATATAGGTAGGTACATATTTATATTTGATAATGATGTGCTAAGTAAAGTAAATAAATGTCTTAGGAAATATGAGTCGTGTAAATTCACCATCCATATTAACTAATCACAAAAATTGATATAAAACCAAAAGTAATCCACCTGAAGACAAAGGTTTTCCTTTTACTCGTCTCTTTTATAATGAAATTTGCAAATTATGCATTTAAAAAATAGTTGCCTATACGTATTTTTATTTATTTTTAGACGATAATGGTTCATTAAAAACTTATGTGAAGGAGGTTAAAGTGGAGAATGTGGTCTGGTGGCCTAGAACCAAGCTGAGCACAGCATCAAACAAACTACAGCGCATACAAAGACTTGCCTGCATGGCAATTACAGGCTGCATGAGGACTACATCGACTGCGGCACTGAAGGCCATGCTGGGACTGCCACCGCTGCACCTCTTTATACAGCAAGAAGCAGCGGTGGCAGCAATACGCCTAAAACACTGAACCTCTGGAGCAAAGGTAACACACAACACACCTCGTTGCTAGAGGAATTCGCTAAAGTTCCCTCTTGTAAGAGCTATAAACGACCGGATACCTAAACAACTTATTTTTGATAAAAATACAAAATTCAACTGTACGAAGACCACCGATGCGAGGGTTTATGCCCTGCGGAGCTGCGGATCTTCAGGGACGGATCCAAAACAGGTATACAAGCATAGGTGCCGAGGACTTCTCAGAAGACCTTAACGTACACATAGCCACACCATTGGGGGCCCACAACACGGTCTTCCAGGCTGAATGCTTGGGTATCTCCCTAGCTGCGTCAGCAATCATGGCCAGGAAGGTTGAAAACCAATCAATCCGAATACTCTCGGACAGCATGGCCGTCCTGCAAGCACTAAGCACCTACACAGTTAATTCTGGGCTGGTACACGAGTGTCACCAAACTCTGAACCAGGTGGGTAACCTCAATAATATAACCATTCAATGGATCAAAGGACACAGCGGTTCCTGAGGCAACGATGCAGCAGATGAGCTCGCCAGAAGGGGATCGAGCATGGATGCATTGGCTCCCGAACCCATAGTACCACTCCTCTTCGAATACCTACGCACCCTGGTAAGGAAACTCACCAGAGACCAACACAACGAATCGTGGATAAACCATTGCGAGTGCAGGGTGTGGTACTTCCTGGCCGCGCCACAGTCGCCAATTTGAATGAAAGTGGGCTTAAAAAAATGTACGTAAATTGTACGTTTTTGTACTAGAAGAAAAAAAAATTGTACTATAAAGGATCGCGAGAAATTTAACAAAATTGGTGGCGCGGCCAGGAAGAGTGCTTTCTAGCCGCGCCACCGCGTACACTGCAATAAACAATCTAATAATGTACAAACTCATTGGTAAACAATTGTACGTCTGTTGTTCGTTCTATTAATAACGAGAAATACTGAAAAATGTCATGAAGATTATGAAAAAAAAAAAAAAAACGAAAAGCCGCGCCACAGTCTCCCATTTTGAATGAAAGTGGGCTTAAAAAAATGTACGTAAATTGTATGTTTTAGTACTAGAAGAAAAAAAACAGTACTATAAAGGTTCGCGAGAAATTTAACAAAATCGGTGGCGCGGCCAGGAAGTATGCTTCCTAGCCGCGCCACCGCGTACACTGCAATAAACAGTCTAATGATGTACAAACTCATTGGTAAACAATTGTACGTCTATTGTTCGTTCTATTAATGATGAAAAATACAGCAAACAGTCACTTTCTCTGTTATAAATTTAATTTCGAAGATAATAATACTACTTCGACTTTGTAATGGCAGAACTGTCAGGCGTTCGTGTCATGGATTTTATTCAGAGGTTATATTAATTTACTCTGTTACTATTTAAGTATATTGCTCTGTTTATATTGCTCAATAAAAAACTTAGTACAGTTAAAATCTTCTTCAAAATTCTGTATTATGATGTTATCGTAACAATCTTTATCTTAAGTTTAAGTTTTTCTTTCACTTTTTCACATACTTTCAGGAACCATTTTATTTCGTAACACGATTGGTTTTCTAATATATTTTTTCTGAGAATTTCAGGTTTTCTATTCTTTTTCAAAAACACAATCTATTTTAATTGAAGTTCTGATTTTTGTTTTTACTACAGTTACCTCTCCATTCATTCTTTGCAATTGCCCGTACATTTAACATTATAATTATCGCGGACATAATTGTGTATGAAACACCTTAAGCAACGGTTATTCGTGTACTTCCAAATTAATTTCGATTTTATTTTCGATATTAAATTTATCACAGAGAAAATGATTTTTTGCAGTATTTTTCGTCATTAATAGAACGAACAATAGACGTACAATTGTTTACCAATGAGTTTGTACATCATCAGACTGTTTATTGCAGTGTACGCGGTGGCGCGGCTAGGAAGCATACATCCTGGCCGCGCCACCGATTTTGTTAAATTTCTCGCGAACCTTTATAGTACTATTTTTTTTCTTCTAGTACTAAAACATACAATTTACGTACATTTTTTTAAGCCCACTTTCATTCAAAATGGGAGACTGTGGCGCGGCTTTTCGTTTTTTTTTTTTCATAATCTTCATGACATTTTTCAGTATTTCTCGTTATTAATAGAACGAACAATAGACGTACAATTGTTTACCAATGAGTTTGTTCATTATTAGATTGTTTATTACAGTGTACGCGGTGGCGCGGCTAGGAAGCACTCTTCCTGGCCGCGCCACCAATTTTGTTAAATTTCTCGCGATCCTTTATAGTACAATTTTTTTTTCTTCTAGTACAAAAACGTACAATTTACGTACATTTTTTTAAGCCCACTTTCATTCAAATTGGAGACTGTGGCGCGGCCAGGAAGTACCACACGAGTGCAGGCAGGCCAAGGAGGCGCTTCGCGCCATTGACGGTCGTCTCAAAGCAAAGCAACAACTGCGTATAGTCACAGCAGCCATCACTGGTCATGGTTCTTGTAACAAACACCTCTTTGTGTTTGGAGTTATAGACCCCACTGTGCAGAGCATGCATGGAGGAGGACGAGACGGCAGCCCACGTGCTACTTAACTACCCTGAGGTCGCCACATACAGGGCCAAGCACTTCGGAAACCCAGGTACTCTCCGAGAGATCACCAGCAACATCAAGGGTGTGCTGGCCTTTTTCGAGGAGTTAGGGTGGATCGAGTGACTACACTTACCACCCATTACGTAAAATACGCGCTTAGACGTGGAGTTGCAGACACCAGGACGTTATACCTTATACCTTACAAATATAACATAATACATTATTTTCTTATAAATGTTGATTTATCAAACATAAAGGCAAAAATTGTTGGTTCGAGAAATAACTTTGACTAGTTTTATGTTGCAAAAGACTATTTATAATAAGGATACCCGCCTTAATTGTTTAAATAATTGTGATCTTGTTACCAAATGTCTACAGTAGGTATAACGGTGCAATTTGTCACTCTATGAATATTGTTGGTTAATTTTTCGATTAAAATAATCATTTTATTTCATTCCCCTCGTTTAATTTCATTCCCGTCTCAAGCGCCAAATTTTAATGGCTTATAACTCTATAAGTAATTAATAGAATAAAGTGCCTCATACACAATATTTTATGTATTTGAACACAGAACACGATAGATAAACAAATTTACGTATAATGAATGTTTTTTTAAATTCGTATTTTTTTTGCCTGATATAAGAATCACTGACAAATGACTTTTAGCAATGATGACCAAGAATGAGAAGCCATTGCGTCACCCAAGGTCGTCGCTAAAAATCTGCGCTATTGGTGTTGCATGTTGGGAAAATTAGTTTCAATGCTGACGCACTACAGCATTATGATGAGTGATGATGATTCACAGACGAATGCGACGCATTTCTGTATTTTTAGTCTCCTATGTAATAGTTCAAGGCATAATAAACGTAGTGCTTGTCAAGTATTTTTATTTGAGAAACCGTTACACCTGTTAGCGTTATAGCATGTAGGTACTGTGTCGATTTGCACGGTGATTTTTTTTTTAATCATTCCCCCACACTAAGATTTCTCTTGTATCGTGGTTGCGTTTGCAGACCCAAATCTCATATACACAAACGCCCAGACCCGAAACAACCATCTGTAGGCCATACAAATTTTTGTTCCGGGTACCTAATAGATTTTCTTTCGATGAAAAAATCATCTAATATAATATCAGCATTATTCAACATTTTATAATGAGTCCCTTTTGACGTTTCTTATAGGTATTATCTATAATAGAATTATTCTGACAAGACTGATTGTAATCTTGATCCAATCTGTAATCAATCAAAAATTCTGCCGCTCAACATTATAAACCTCTGAGCTCTTCAAAGTAATGTTCAGCGGAAACTTGTTACGTTTGAAAATTATGATCAAACTGAAGTTATAATTTTTTCTTTCTTTTTTTGATCGACTGTTGGAAATCACTTTTAAAAATCATTTTGCAAATTTTGCTCGACATTGATGATCAAGTCGGGGCGTATCACTGATACTACGATACAAAGATATTCAGAAGCGAAATACGAAAAGATGCAACATCGATCCCTCGCGATGTGGTGCGGTTTGGAAGCATAGCGCCCGCAATGGCGCGGGATTGTGAAGAGGCAAGTCCGCGAGATCGAGGAGCAGTGTAAAGCTGACCTTAACGCTAAGCGCGATGAGCTAAAGACCCGTCCACCCGCCGCCATCAACTACAATTATGAAAGCGGCGTACTCACGTGCCCTCATTTTGGCCCGATTGATTAGGAGTCGAAATGGTCGCCATGGCCGAAAACGGTCGGAAAGATCATCATCACTGATCTTCTGTTATGGTCACAGGATGCCTCCTACCTTTATTTTAGTAGGAGAAGCCTTCAAGATGTCCCCTACTCCTTGAGGGGAAGGCCGCGATATATGAGATTTTTAATCATTTAAACTCCCGCGGGTCCGTATTAGCACTTTATTTTAGTTTCTTTTTTGTCGAAATTTTGCACGGCGCAGAGGACATCCAGGTTCTATAATGCACCGGTGCTCCGCCTGCTCTTTACGTGACCACAACGTCCTCGTGTCCACGTCAAGGTCACTTAACAGATGCTCCATGCTTCCAACTCCAACCGTCCTTGACCCTAAATTGTCATAGCATTGCCGGAAATTAATCAGTGTTTTCGATATCATCATCATCATTCAGCCGAAAAACGTCCACTGCTGGACATAGGCCTTCTCCAAGCCATGTTGGGGGGATTTGCCATAATCGCCACGCTTGGCAAGCGGGTTGGCGATCGCAGTATGTTTGTTAAAGTAGTCAGAGAACGCTGCTGCCCATCCTCTAGTGAATCCCTTAGTCGCCTTTTACGACACCCATGGGAAGAGATGGGGTAGTGTTATTCTTAGCGTCCGGCATCACACGGACATTTTTTTCGATATAAGTTAAGGTTTTAATTAGAACCTCGGTCCGACAGTCCGCTTTTGTCGATTTCAATAGTACGAATAGACACCATTTCGAATCAAACCCGATTGACTCAGAACCCGAACCCGTCCACATAATATCCACGAGAACAAAACCCTGAAGTCTACCAGCCTTATATAATCCGTGAAAGGTTGCTAGGTCATCGCTTAGCCGTACCTTTTGTTACCTTTATAATTTTACATAGGTACATCAAAATGTTATATTTTCTTTGTCCCTTTCCAAGGGTTTCTTAATTTGTATTCATAATGCGTGGATACCTAAAATGTTACGTGAATACTTAAAATCTCTAACAACATGGTTTCAAGCTTCTTTATACAGCACAACTGGTTGGTCGCTTTTCATCCAAAAATATGAATCTACTACCATACAACTTTTACTATGGGACAAACTATGAATTCGTGAAAAAAAACAGCTTTTTCATACTTTTTTCAAGCAACATAGATTTTTTTCTCACTGTTTTATGTGTTTCTCCCATAATATAAGTCTTACAGAATGATGAACAGAGTTGATGGTTTTCGGATGTTAAGCGATTAACCAGTCATGCTGTATATTGTTGTATTATTTACTATTTTTTTATTATTATGAGCCCATGTTGTCTCCTTCCACCTTTCGCGATATAGTGTGCTAGTAGGCCAATCCTTTAAAAATGAGTTCAGCTCATCCCGCCATCTTCTTTTGGGCCTGCCGCGTGGCCGTTTTCTGCCAGTTGGGATCCACTTAGTGGTTATTTTAGCCCATTGCTCCTCCGACATGCGGCAGACATGACCAGCCCCGTTCCACTTTAGTCTTGCAGCTGTGAGACCAACATCGGCTATTTGTGTTTTGGAGCGAAGTATGGAGTTTCTTTTGCGGTCCGTAAGTTTGTCACCCAGTATACTTCGCTCCATCGTATTGTTGTATAAAGTACTCAAAAACAATTTGAGTAAAATTATGTCATTGTATCATAAAATGTAGGAGACCTAAGGCGTCCGTCAATTTTAATTAATTTAAAACAATCACTTACTATTTCTGTCCAACTTCAAAAGAGATAGTGATCAAAGGAAAATCTTATCGAAACAGAAATTTAAATGACTAGGCAATTTAAATAATCTGTATTATAATTATAGAGCAAACGTGGTTACGTTCTACTATGGTTTTAATTAAGTATACTACAGAAATATTTCAATAATATAGCAGCAGATACAATGACAAATAACTGGAGTATAGAAAAAATGCACTTACTCGTATAAGTAGTGCGTTTTTCAGTTAAGTAGGTAGTCCATTGAAGTGCAATCTTTCCTTTGGATTTTTAAATGAAAACATTAATTTTTATTAGATAGATACCAAGCTTGCCATGTTCAGGGATTAGTGACTTATCTTGAATAAGAGCGATTCCTGTTTTACGCGGATGCCTATTCCGAGAATACATGCATCTGGTCTGAAACCTTCATTCCCATACCTGTGTGCATATAGTGCAATGTAGTTTCAGGTGGAGGTTCGAACGATGAGCGCCTTATTATGAGAGGTCCGCATAAGGACAGAATCCGCGTAAGACAGAAAACGCCTTATTCAATTACTAGCGTCCCGCACCGGCTTCACTCGGGTGCAATTTATACATATAAACCTTCCTCTTGAATCACTCTATCTATTAAAAAACCGCATCAAAATCCGTTGCGTAGTTTTAAAGATCTAAGCATACATAGGGACAGACAGCGGGAAGCGTCTTTGTTTTATACTAGTAGTGACGTACGTTAACAGAATATGTAATCAAACAATATTAGTAGATACCTAATGTTATTTATCAGGGGCCACGGCATTGTCCCCGCCAACGTCGAACAAGCACATTCGTACACTCTTTTCACGAAGCAATTCATGGCACTTTTAAGACCCCTATATCTTTGTAACAGATGAGCGCGAAAGCTTGAAAATTATGAAGATTTTTTCAGTACACACTACAAATTTCTAACTAAAACAGCTTACAAAATATCTGCTATCAAAGTTTCGTTATTTCTTCACACATTCACTCACTCACTGACTGACTCACTGATCATAAAAATTCTAAGGTAGGTACTTCTACCAGACTTATAAACTTGATATTTGGCATACAGTTAGTGTTTAGGAAGGAATGGAAGAAAAAATAATAAAATCTTGATTTTTCTCGGATGCATAATTACCTATTAGACAATAACATATTTTGCTTATCTATATATATATAAAATCTATATATAAAAATGAATCCCTATTTCCCTTGGTCACGGCATCACGCGTGAGCAGTTGGACCGATGTCGCTAATTTTTTTTTGTTGTTTTCGTAATTGTCTGGGGAAGGTTCTTATGGAAGAAAATTTTGGTATTAAAAAAAAAACGAATTATCTCAGTATGTGCATATTCTTCATTTGTTTACCGCATGCATGAAAATGGTTTTAACTTTTTGTTACTATTTTGATTTTGTTTCTGAAGATAGGTAGTAAGTAGGTAGTAGGTAGTGTAGTATCACCTTCTTCATAGTCATTCACCTACCTACTGGCCATTTTTATATTTTATACTTTTTTTTAATAATGACAGATAGGGATTTGAAATGAGACTGGACTTGGATTTGTTTTACACCATGGTGATTTTTGATACTATGATTTACTGTTTATTATATTATATTGATATAAATATTATAAATTTAAATCCGTGTGAGTGACCGTTTAATTATATGTGGTATGCCATCACATCAACCATTCCCTATACACTGCTCTAAGCAACACCTGCCTTTACATGGGACTCCGGGGGGCTGGACGGCCTGAGCCTCCACCACCTATCCGGGAACCTGCGCTCCCGTGGTACAGGGGTGAGATGCGTTCCGGTGCCCGAGGGTGACCCCTTCTTTTCACTTCGTCTCCTGCTACACATACGAGATCGGCGATCGGACCGGCTGTCGTCTACGTCTACTAATGACTATGACTAAATGCTACAGCCGGTCTGTTTGCTGCCGCCGGTTTCTATCAGATGGCTGTGTGGGCCATCGACGGACGCCGTAACGACAAGAAGGAACTCGCTGACTACTCCAAGGGACGTGACGCAGTCCTGCCTCTTATTCTATAAGCATCTTATTATTGTTAAGTACACTACTAGGTATAGAATGCTCTACACATTCTTTACAACTGGTGTGGCAGACGTGCTCTCAGGAGATCCTAGGGCCGTCTGTTACATTACAGTTTGGCGCCCAACTTTGTCTGAACCCCTCCCTTTCCTCTAAATTCTAAAATAATTCAGCTACGAATTGTATAGTTTTGGATATCCATTCGGCCTCTGTTATCTCTATTTGTACTCTATTCTTAATCTTTTCCCTCTCTCCTAACCCTCTGTTAACATTTATTTGTCATTTCAGAGATATTGTGTTGCATTCTGGTGAGCCTCCGTACCCTACGTTCTACGTTTTATCTTGCATAATTAAACGGGAATATGTAAGGTGTCTTTTAATATTTTTGCAGTAGATGATTACGCTTTCTACCTTGTTGGTTGGTTGTAGTAAACCCAAGTTGTAGCTTAGCTAGCCTAGTTAATTGCGTCTACCGCAATATTCTTATAAAAATAAATTCTTCTATCGTTATCGCTACTCACTATTAGGAATATTTGTGTGGTTTTATTTCTATGTAGAACACATCTTACCTACATAATGTCGTTCATACTTACGATTCGTACGTCTAACTTAAAGTTTTACGGAAATAAAATACTGAATTATTTTCCTATAAAAATAATTCAATATTATTTATTTTAGTGTATTGACATATAATACGTCAACATAAATTTGTCATATTTTATTGACGTATTTATTTTTCTTTTGAGTTTGACAACTTTATGGTTAATTGCGAACTCTTTTGATCTTTTAAGTTGGAATTAAACCTTCTTAAAGATTTTTTTTTAATTCTAAAAACTTACTTGCACGTACGAATATTTTTCGAACTATTTTTCGAATCGCCTTGTACTTACAATATACTTCAAACATTACTCGAACGTAGTACACTCTTCATACTCTTACTACTACTAGTAATTACTAACTACTCTACTACTACTAGTAATTACTAACTACACTACTACTACTAGTAATTACTAACTACTCTACTACTACTAGTAATTACTAACTACTCTACTACTACTAGTAATTACTAACTACACTACTAGTAATTACTAACTACACTACACTACTACACTCCTACTAATACTAACATTGAATAGTACTACATTCATCACTTCACGATGAAACGAGTTAGAAGAAGTTATTTTTAAACTTGGGTTTGCATACTTTTTACTGTTTACTTACAATTTTTTTTTGATAACTTTCTATTCACCTTACTTGCTCACAAACAGGAATGCAGCACCATAATCTGTACCATTTGTACTTCCTATCTGTCATTTGTATTCTTTATTAATTCGTTATGTTTTTAAATTGTATATTCTGTTTTTCTATATTGTTTTTTTTATAATACTGTACTGTAATCATTTCATTTCATTATTGGGAACTATTTGGCTTTTTTTTTACATCACGTGGCTGTCATCCCCATCCTTTTTTTTCTTTCTCTTTACTATCTTTCCTTCCTTTTCTACCTTGACTATTACTTTAGTCTTAAGGGTGCTACACACCCTTGGGATCCTTTTTTTTATCTTAATCTTAAGGGTGATACACACCCTTGGGATATTAGGATCTACCCAGGCTAGGAGACCTACCTAACTCCCCTGAGGTGTCCTATATTCTCTTCTAAGCGGTGCGGGTAATGACACCCTAAAAATAAGCCCTCATTATCTCTTATCTATTCTCTTCTATGCGGTGCGGGTAATGACACCCTAAAAATAAGCCTTCATTATCTATTATCTTTCTTTGGGTTTTCTAAGCGGTGCGGGTTATGACACCCTAAAAATAAGCCTCCATTATCTCAAATATATCCTTGTGGAGTATGTGCCATTGATCTCAAAGTAGTCGTGAGCCATATCCCCTCCCTCTGTTAGTGTGAGTGCTTGATTGTTTGATAGAATGATGAATGCATGTGGCAAGGTAATATATTCCTAACCTCAAAATTTACAGATTGAAAAAAATTGTTTTTCTAAGTAAAAATTTTTTTTTTCCGGGTTTTTGGGGTAATGTAGTATCACCTTCTTCATAGTCATTCACCTACCTACTGGCCATTTTTATATTTTATACTTTTTTTTAATAATGACAGATAGGGATTTGAAATGAGACTGGACTTGGATTTGTTTTACACCATGGTGATTTTTGATACTATGATCACGGACTAGAAAAAAAAGAAGGACTCCGCGCCACGTGTATCGAAAGTGAAGCACTATAAGTATGCCGGACCGTTTGTACAAACATGCCTCACGCACACATTTACATCATACGGTGCCGACTGGCCGCCATTACGCGGCTCCGCGGCGTCAGTGTAGGTACTGTTTACGTCAAGTAATAAAATAAAATAATGCCTTCTTGTGTTGTGAAATGGTTTAAAAATAATTCTACATCTCAGAAAAAGTGTCAAGGAATAACATTCACAAGTAAGACACTTATTTAACCTGTTGATTTATTGTATTTTTGACATTTTAAAATCATTACTATTGGAACACAAAACCTCAAAAGACATAGAAGTGCTGTCGGAAAATAAATGGGTAATTTTCCCGAGAGATTGGGTAATCCATTTTTTTGTGTTCTTTGTGAGTTTTTTGCAAGTATTGAATATGATTATTTTTATAGATTTCCTACAGCAAATCAACCATGGAATAATGATTGGATTAAAATAATAAGAGCCTGCAGAGATGAAGAACATTGAATTCCGTCGAAAACGTTTTTCTTGTCACTCATACAAAATAAATACTTAATTTTAAGTTTTAACTAAGTATATGTTTGTAATTGCAATTAAATAATGTAAGCGGACTTCTTATATGGCTTCATTTAAAGAAATTAAACTTTCAAAATATTTAAAAAAAATGGGGAAATTTTCATTTATCTGGTATCCCTCAAATCACGCACACATAGATCGGTAAGGTGCTTCACTTTTGATATGCGTGGCGCGGAGTCCTTCTTTTTTTTCTAGTCCGTGACTATGATTTACTGTTTATTATATTATATTGATATAAATATTATAAATTTAAATCCGTGTGAGTGACCGTTTAATTATATGTGGTATGCCATCACATCAACCATTCCCTATACACTGCTCTAAGCAACACCTGCCTTTACATGGGACTCCGGGGGGCTGGACGGCCTGAGCCTCCACCACCTATCCGGGAACCTGCGCTCCCGTGGTACCGGGGTGAGATGCGTTCCGGTGCCCGAGGGTGACCCCTTCTTTTCACTTCGTCTCCTGCTACACATACGAGATCGGCGATCGGACCGGCTGTCGTCTACGTCTACTAATGACTATGACTAAATGCTACAGCCGGTCTGTTTGCTGCCGCCGGTTTCTATCAGATGGCTGTGTGGGCCATCGACGGACGCCGTAACGACAAGAAGGAACTCGCTGACTACTCCAAGGGACGTGACGCAGTCCTGCCTCTTATTCTATAAGCATCTTATTATTGTTAAGTACACTACTAGGTATAGAATGCTCTACACATTCTTTACAACTGGTGTGGCAGACGTGCTCTCAGGAGATCCTAGGGCCGTCTGTTACATTACAGTAGGAAAAAGTGCATTGCAACGCATGCCGGGTACAGCTAGTGTAATATAATTATGTAGATGTCATTGTTATTTTTCGACTATGTTTCACTCGCACTTGACCGATTTTTCAGTGTCATGAAAGATACCTTGTTAATTTTATAAAAAAATCTGTACTACGGTAAACAAGTTTAATACTTTATTATGCTTATGCTGCGTGATTGCCAAGTCCGATAATTATTTTTTACATTATATCTCAGAACTTTTCACGGCAAAAGAGTCGCGAGACGTGGCTTTTACATGAATGTTTTTGATGGGACACAATTATACCAGCCTATCGGAGTCCACAATTAGAAATAACCAAGGTCACTTTTAAAATTATTTAAATAACTTCTAATTATTATAAATCAGGCAAGTTATTTAAATATTTTTTGTAATTTACATTACGTTTTAGTATCTAGTAATTCGTTTTATTATTTACGGTATAAAGACATCATAATTATCGCAAGTACGTCTGAACAATAGTCCGTAGAAGTCTACTATTCAAATTGAACCTCTGAAATAGTGTAAATTACAACGAATAAACTTCGAAGAGCGTGAACCGGGGAGCTTGAAAATATATCTAAAAGGGTACGGAACACTACATAACAGCTCTTTGTACCTATGTTGTTACTCTTCCGAGTAATACAATCATTCAGTTACTCTTTACAGAACCTACAAGAGACTGAATGAATTGATTTTTCTTAGACTGAAATCATATAAGAAAAACGTTTATTACACATAAAATAAATAATAACAAAACTTTTGGCTTTTTGGTGGTGACATATAATATTATATTATGAACTAACTTAGGTATCCAATTAGTGTAAATAAGTATGTTAAGTTAGTTCATAATATAATATTATATGTCACCACCAAAAAGCCAAAAGTTTTGTTATTATTTATTTTATGTGTAATAAACGTTTTTCTTATATGATTTCAGTCTAAGAAAAATCAATTCATTCAGTCTCTTGTAGGTTCTGTAAAGAGTAACTGAATGATTGTATTACTCGGAAGAGTAACAACATAGGTACAAAGAGCTGTTATGTAGTGTTCCGTACCCTTTTAGATATATTTTCAAGCTCCCCGATTATTTACGGTATAAAGACATCATAATTATCGCAAGTACGTCTGAACAATAGTCCGTAGAAGTCTACTATTCAAATTGAACCTCTGAAATAGTGTAAATTACAACGAATAAACTTCGAAGAGCGTGAACCGGGGAGCTTGAAAATATATCTAAAAGGGTACGGAACACTACATAACAGCTCTTTGTACCTATGTTGTTACTCTTCCGAGTAATACAATCATTCAGTTACTCTTTACAGAACCTACAAGAGACTGAATGAATTGATTTTTCTTAGACTGAAATCATATAAGAAAAACGTTTATTACACATAAAATAAATAATAACAAAACTTTTGGCTTTTTGGTGGTGACATATAATATTATATTATGAACTAACTTAACATACTTATTTACACTAATTGGATACCTTGGATAGTTTCTTGATGCATTACATTACATTACATTGACGGAGAAACACATAGGTAGACCTCGAGTCAGCGTTCAAAAATATTCGAACCGAATGTAGAACAAAAACACGAAAAGTAATTTACGTCAAATGAGTGCAGTCAAATCTTCGATGGTGAAAAATAAGTGTAAGCTTTACCTTCATCATCACAACGCCTAATTTATTAGGCGTTGTGATGATGACATAGGATTTAAATTAGTTTGTTGGTATTTCTAAGTTTATATGGCGGTGTGCCTTGGCGCGCGTTTTGGTGGTGTATGTAAACTCAGTACCTACCCTTTTTTTGTGAATTTTGTACTAAACTCTTGGTCCATGTGTTTCTACGTCAATGATTATAATAATACATCGTTTTCTAGCCATAGAACCGTATACTAAAGTATTGTCTTACAAATAAAACCTGGTCCTAACACTTTCCTTTACTGTGAACGTCTGGCTCAGACAGGCTATCGATTTCAGTGCGAACAGCAGTTTGATCGATGCTTAAAAATGCATTAGCCTCGGTAAAGTAGAAGTTTTGAGACGATCTACTCAATCAAACTATCGTTTTGCTCGCACGGCAGTGGTTGAAATTTTTAACCACTAAAACAATTTAGTCAATGTGTGACGTGAACCTTAATAGGGCTGTCACTATCGACAGACATAAAATAAACAGTAGGTAGAATAGAAACCAAGCTACTACCAAGGGATTCTGGAATACCAAAGGATTCTGTCCTTGTATGAACGCACATGTAGTTCAAAAAGGTTGCGTTTGACCTGATGGTAAGCGCAGACAGGGTCTAAAAAAACACACGAATTAAAGTAACAAAGATATAGAGGGATTCCTCTATACCGCTCTGGCTCTCATATAAACACGACGGAACACAGAAAACTACTTGACTCTAATATAAGGGTGGTAGCTAGTCAGGCGGACCGTATAGATCCTACGACCAAGCGGGTTTAGATAGGGTTAGGTTTAGGGTTTTGTTGAATCTGTGGCAGCATCTATCACGCCACGTGCGAACTACGCAACACACCAGTAGGTAGTGTAGACGACTACAGCGACATTAACGACAACTCTCATAGATGACAGTTCCTACATCGCGCTATCATGATTTAACACGCAGATAATTATATACACAACTGCCCAAAATTATCCGTTGGGCCATTAGCTGGAGACCCTTCAGGTCTCGCCAATAACTGCCCGGTTACGTAGAAACGGTCCCCTAGGACCATCAACAGCAGTACAATAGAAAAAAAAATATTTTAGGCAGTAGCCCGCCAGGTGCAAGACTCCGCCTGGTTGGAAAATCCTCCCTTTGGTTGGAGGAACACCACACCTCGTTCCTCTACTAATCTTACAACACGTGTCTATTTCCAACGTGCGGTGAGGAAGTTTTATATTCTAGCCAGTCCACACTAGGGATAAAATCTGTCTTTCTTCAGTGTTTACATAAACAACACGACGGACTACCTCTCGTCAACGTGGAACCCTAAACGTCTACATCGCTAGAGGTCAAGATTACAATAAATTAAAATATTATTCAACTTTTATTACACCTTCATTAAATTAACAGTTTACGACTGTAGCCTGCAGACTGTCAATTGTCTTCATTACGGACGAAACGAATAAAAGTATAATTAAAAAATTATGTCACAAAAAGAAAATAAGGAAACAATATTTCGTGTCATAAAATGTCAACAAAATTGTAGGTAAGGATAATTATGCAAAGCTGTCGACCCTTAGAATCTAAGTAAATTATAATTTTGGGGAGGATTAAACTTTTTTGCCCGTTAAAGATTATGAAGTGAACCAAGTGGGGAAGTGGCTGGAAAGTGCACTGAAGCTGAAAATATCCCTGATCAGCATTCCACGGGTCGATTCTGCTCTTCAATTACCATTTGCAGACTGTTCGGCTATTGTCGGCCGATTCGATCATTATTAAATGGAAAGAATAGTTTTATTTCACCATACGAGTACGCTTTGCAGTATGTTGATTAAAATGGTTTTTTTGCAAGAGATCGTGTTGAAAGAGCTTGGTTGAAGTTTTTATATTTTTTATGGAGATCCACAAATGTATTTACGGGGAGAAATAATTTTTATTTTAAATCCTGTTGTATCTGTTACGGTTTCGAAAACTTGGTAGTGGGAACAAGACCGATGCAAATAGTCTATAATTATTTGAAACCGTTTCTCTATTTATGTTATGAACACCCTAAAAAATATAAATGTTGTAACGTCATTCTTTGCTTAGTGGAAACGTTGATTAGTTTTCATTAAAATCAATAAATGCTGCTGTAAGAAAATATATTGCAAGCACTGTTTTTTATACTATTTACTTAAATTCTCTCAAGCTAATTTAATGCGATTTCAATGATCCTTCTTCCAAAATATATGTTTTATTATGCTGTAGTAAACTGGTTAATAATATTTATATTATCCACCTGGGACGGTCCATGACTGTACTCTCCAATAGTGCAGCCGTGGATAGTCCCCGGTTGGTGCCTCTCATCCCATTTTAGATTAAAGTTTTCAAAGGGGCCTCTGCGCATTGGATCTGTGTCCGTCGTCTTCCAAAGGACCGGACATCTTCCGCACGGAAGATGAGCCGTGACTATAAAGAGATATTATATTACATTAGTAGATGAAAATATTGGCAGCAAAAACTAAGATTTATTTATTTATTCTTTCGTACAAAATTAGTACAGAGGCGGACTTAATGCATTAGGCATTTAGTACCAGTCGACCTTAGGCCTCATTTACGAAGACGCGGGGCGTCGCGCATCGCGTGCGGCGTGGCGTCTCGCGGCGCGTCGTACGATTTTTCTGTTTACGGAGCGGCGGCGCGTGCTGCGGCCTGCATCATCACACGCGCAAACACAAACATAATTATGGCAAAGTGCGATGTTGTTTATGAAGATGCGGCGCGTGTGACGCCGCGGGCCCCGCCGCGGTTGACGCTACGTTTTACAGTGGACGGAGAATTGCTGGAATAGCTGGTCGCAACGCAACGCCGCGTGCGCCGTCGCGATAAACGTCGCTTGCGACGCGGCAATTCCATCCGCGGGCTCCGCCTGCATTTTAAGCAAACGCGCGTAAAATCGCTTCTCCGTAAACGCTCTCATACAACGCCATAATTATATTTGAATTCAGTGCGGGCCGCGCCGAACAACGGGACGCGCGACGCCCCGCGTCTCCGTAAATGAGGCCTTAGGGTGATGCAGAGAAAACACAGTAGGTGCACTAAATAGTGTTGTGTATTTGATGCGATGGCATTTTTGCCAATAATATTTACACTTATAAGTATAAAAATACAAATTAAATAAACCAATAAATACTAGATATCATATTCTCATGCATACATAAATATAGGTATATCAATAATCATAAACTACATATATATTATATTAATTAATATACATAATATATATGTTAATATCTACAAAAAGACCTAAGATAACATACCTAAGATCGCTCGTAGCACTCAGGCCATAAGTATAGAAATATATTTAAAATTCTGTTGGTTCGGTATTGTCCTTAAGGATTTCAATCCCACAGCATCACTTCTAAATTAATTAATTTACTTACCTATCTAATTTAATTAAAGAGAAACCAGAAGGTCCATTTGAAATGTACATATTTTCCCAGAAAAGTACCTCAACGAGGACTTCTGTTCTACAAACGACCCTTTCGTTATCACCCAAAATTATTTTAAAGGAATTGTTAACTAAGAAAACAGAATTGCCATTCCTTATTGGATTAACATTTAAGTAGACATCACCATTACTTCTCCAGTAAGTTAGAAGAGGTACAATAAATTGGTTAGTCGAGGCGCAATCTTCAGTGCCCCCAACTAATCGAGCAAAGTAAAACCGACTTAATTTCATGTTAGGTTGGGTTGATTTTTATTTGACATAATTTCGTAAGGATTGAAAAGTGTGGGTGCCAACCCAATTAGGTCACTTACTTCTAACACGAAGTACCAACGCTACTAGTTTAGAAAGGGTTAGAGACGGAGTTAATCGTATTCCCAAGTAAAAGTTGGAGTTTTAGGTTAAAATGTCAGCGTAAAAAGGTTTTTGCTAACAGAAAACAGATTTTGATTTGTGATCTCTTATATTCCACCATTCCTGCGGTGCGAGCACGGATCTTTATATCGAGTCGATTCAAGAAATTTATCTATTCTAAACGTCAAATTGGCAGTTTTCGTCAAACAACAGTTGTCATTTATCTACAACCTTATTTTTACTTTATACGAAAACCGAGACACCCCAACAAGATTTTTATCAGAACTGCCTGAATATGTGTTTTTTTTTGTAAATCTCCAAGTTACACCTTAGTTTATGTCGCGTTAAGTTCCCTAAAAAAGTGTGAAATGCCTGAGATGTGCAATGTAGGGATTATCTAATACACGGAAACTGACCGAGACGACCGTCTCAAGCCTCAAGGTGTCTATTCTCGTCAACTGTTATGGGTAGAAAACTACTGAAACAAAATTGAAATTTATGAAAAAAATAAAAAAAGTGGTGTAAAAAATATGTCAACCGATTCTCCTAGTGATTCTGAACAAACTAGTTTCAGGTTTAGTATATACTAAAACTAACCTTGTATATCTTAAGTCAAATTTGACGTTTAGAATACCTAGATAAATTTCTCGAATCGACTCGATAAAAAGATCCGTGCTCGCACCGCTGGTGTACTTTCCATTTCTAATATAAATTAGCTATCTGAAGCACAAAAAGCCAAAGCTAATAAAACAGAATGAAAGCTAATAAAAAAGGTTAAAAATGTTTCTTACTCATAGATAGGAGATGTGCTAACGGCAACGATTTTGCCTCTTACAACATTGCGAACTGTGTTTTATGCGACAAGTTATAATGACGTAGCAAGTGCACACGTAAGTTATGCGCATCGGCAATGTTCGTGTTCACAAATTTTTACAAATTAGGCGACCAATTAAGTGACGTATCTGGAATCAATCCGAAGAGGATAAAGCCAGACGTATACTATAACCGCTCACGTGCAAACGTGATCTGCGGTTCCCAGTTGCCGTAAAATGCAGATGGGATCTGTAGTTCCCAAGCGGGAAAGTTTCGTAGTGATTTCAATTTAGTCCTTGTTGCTTCAGTATTAAGTTGTACATTCTATTTCCATTCCACCTTAATACCGTGAGCGGATAGAGACAAACTAAGAAATATTGACCGGCATTCTAATTGCGCAATATACTCGCTATCGCTATGGCTATGATTTTGGCTGGTCAAAAATTTCCATAGCATATTTCGTCACCCTCTGCGCTAACTGTCGTAACTAGCAATTGATAATTTTTCAGAGAAATTCTCACAGAGTGACGTATCTGCTTCAAATGAATAGAAATAAATAAATAGATACCTTAGGGCTTTAGGGCAACTACTAACTAAGCCAAGAGTAAACCAAGAGCAATATAAAAAGTTATTAATTCATTAATAAAGCCACAGCTAACGCAACGACTGAAAAATTATCAATTTGCTAGATACGACAGTTAGCGCGGAGGAGCGATTTGTATAAACGATTCGGCTTCTTCACAACTATGTACCACGCAATGAATATTGTTATTGACACATCAACTGATGACAATTGATCAATCATGAGATTGATATTGGTTACATTACGCAATTGCCGTTGTGATCACCTAATTCGTACTAATTCAGAAAAAACGAAAATTGCCGAAGAGTTTAAGAACTTATGTCGTACATTACTTTACTAACCGCGAGTTAACACTACATTTTCTTTTTAACCCATTGCATTTTGTTTATGTACATGCGTGAAAAAAACGGCTTTTGGCTATAATTGCCAGAACAACCTACTAAAGTATAGTTCAGACGAGGAAGGGTAAGCAAGCAAGAGTCATCTCTTAAAATACAACCTTAACTTGTTAGTTTTACTACGAGTATTTTTTAATCAAATAAGGAGTAGGTACTTGAGTGGAAGAACTGGGTTTTATTACTTCGTTTACCAAACTAGTTTTTCATCAAAGTTAGGGCAACCGGCGTTTCTAAAACTTCCAGTTAGTTTGACAACGGAAACTTTTAAGTGGTACCTAACGATAAGCCAAGTTTTCTTGGAAACGAGTAAAATATTGGAGAAGGCAGGTAATTTACATTTTATAGTATTTTGGTATGACGTTGTATTTATTTATTTAATTATAACGGGTGATTCATTTAGAGGTACTTTTTTCAAAACTAAAAAAAATAATGAAAAAACTAATTTATCGGGTTATCTTTATTATCATACAAAAGAACCATTCTTGAAATTTATTTTTTAAAGCTTATTTTTTTTCAAATGTTGCCCGTAACTGCGGTTAACATGGTCCATTCTGCAGTTCCAATTTTCGATGACGCGTCCGAGCATTTCGAGTGGTATTTGATGAATAACGCGAGTAATGTTGGCTTCCAATTGCTCAATTGTACGCGGCTTATCAATATAGACTTTGGACTTAAAATATTATATCTTATAAATTTGTTTTTTTATCATTTTTAAAGTTTTACCTCTTAATGAATCACCCATTATTTCTATGCACTATGGTGGTACATAAGGCGGAATAATGCCATGAGGCATTCTCTATCAGTCAACCTTTGGGTTAAAAAGAAAAGCATCTAAATAGGTACAAAAAAAAACGAGATAGTTTGTCGAATTTAATCTCAGAAGACTAAATTCTTAAGATAGATATAAATTATAAAAAAATACTTATCATTATTGTATCATTAAAATCGGTTTAAAATTAAAAAATACATGCCTAATTTAGAACTTCCTCCTTTTTTGGAAGTTTTTTGGAAGAATTTTTGCAAACAATGCAGTAGTTTCAAGAATAAATACCAGCGGCATGTCAAAAAACTAATTTCAGGTAAATTAGTACTCCTTGCAACCGAGAGACTGTCAAGCCTATTGATCCACCACTTATTAGCATCGATTTGCATTTTACTTATAGAAAATTGCCAGTTTCTATGAAGATGCGTACGCATGCTTTTACTCTTCCATCGTTTCACCGTTTGCATAAAGCTGAAATAATATGCGTAGGTACCTACAAATTTAGCTATTGCTTCTGGACGATGACGCATGCTTCTATGTGCGAACGCATGTTTACACATCTGACCGTAACAAATCGCACATACTGGCGTGAGATACGTAAGCATGCTTAAGCACGCTCAAGAATCCTTCCGCATGCTAAGGAATGTTTCGGCAGCTGGAAGCATACGATCGAAATTTATATGCATAAGTTTGCCTAATGTTTTATTGTTGGTTTTTCAAACAATGGATTGACAACTACGCACTCGCAGCTAAATCTAACCCAGTTTTAATATAAAAAGAAGCATGATAAATTCATTGAAGTTTCAACAGCCTTAAAGTTAATAACAATCACAGTTCCGCCACCTTTAAAATAAGCGTAAACGCAAATAAAAGAGTCTAATAGTTAAATGAAAACTACGCTATTCCTCCTAAAGTTTCCGCCGGCGTCGACGACGGTAGCAAAAACCGCAAACAAACCCGGATGAAACACTTGTATCTAATTAAAACTTTTGTTTTAAGTGCAAATGGCACATCTCTAGTGGGTGAGTCAAGTGTTTGCTTGTTATAACTTGACTAAGTACTAAGTTACGATTCTGCTTCACTTAAAGTTTTTCGTATGAACATTTTTGGTCCTGGGATTTTTTTGCATAATTATGTTGAATGAAAATAACTTTTACTGTATTTAAGTGGCAATTATTTCTTTACTGTACACATTTTTTCAGTTAATATTATTACGTTCAAATGTAGGCGTAACTCATATCTGAGTTTCATCTTCAGATAATCTTAAGAATTGGTAGAACTGTTCTAGTTATTGTTAAGGATAATAAATAGACTTCGCATACAACCCCAATAAATAAAGTTCACCTGTAAATAAGAAATAGCCTAGAAGATTTATTATCTCAATGATTTGTTAAGTCAAAGTTAACTTTAAAAACCGGCCAATTGAGTGTCGGGCCATGCACAGTAATAGGGTTCCGTACTTGCACAATAATACGGACTAACCTGTTTTACACAACTAACAATGTTATATAAGTAATTTTCAATAGAATATGTACGAAATTATTACTTTTATAAGTTTTTGACTATTACTCGTAAACTTGTAAAGCCTACTTAGCCGTGATAGTTTTCCTTTTAATTTCGTTGTATATGCTACTACCGCGATTTTTTTCAAAACTAACCGTTTAGCTGGCAGGGTGGGGGGGCACTGACACTTGACCCTAACAAAAATTAGCACTTTAAAGCTTATTATTTCGGAAACGGAACCTTGAATCGAAAAGTTGTTTTCACAAAACCCGCAATAATTATGAAAGACCTATCCAACAACATCCCACACAATGCGAGAGACGAGAAAAAAAAACATCTCAACTTTACATGCAAAAGGGCAACGCAAAAAATTTTTTTTCACGCTTTTATTTACCACTCTGTCGGTGTGATTAATATGTATATCCATGCCAAATTATAGCTTTCTAGTACTACGAGTCTCTGAGCCAAGCAGCGGACGGACAGACGGACGGACATGGCGAAACTATAAGGGTTCCTTGTTGACTACGGAACCCTAAATAAGGGACCATTCCTCAACCATAAAGTTTATTCGACTAAATTCGAATGAACTTTAGAAAGATCACAAAAAATGAAGTCAAAGGGAATTGAAACGTAAATACAACAGCTAAAGCCTAAATCCCTGTCGTAATAAAAAAAGTGAAACGCAAAGTATTTTCACTTATTGGTATTCAGGGAACTATAAATAAGGAGAACGGCTTACAAAGGATATGAGTGGGCTATTAAGAGAAAACGCTTGCACAGGTCTAAATTATATTATTCTTTATCCTTTTCAAATAACCTTTACGTATACTTTGTGGGTAAAGATGGGTTCTAAAAGCGATTAGGTACCTACGCCTATGAAAACAAGTTTACCTTTGCTATTTATAAGAAGGATTTGCTACTAAAACATGTTATAAATTGTCAGGAACACTACTCCTTAAAACTAAGTACAGTAAACTTTCTACAATATACAGGGTTAGGTATTTGTAAAACACCAACAACCTCTTATGGGGTTATTGTATTTATCATTATGAATAACTTTTACCATGGAACCAAACCTGAAATCGCGAAAAAAAAACAGCAGTTCCCTACATTTTGATGAGTTATGCGAACATAAATTAATGTAGGGAACAGCAGTTTTTTTTTTTCGCGATTTCCTTTTTGGTCCCTTAGTAAAAGTTGTTCATAATGATGAGTACAGTGATCCCTTAACAGGTTTTGCGTTATTTACGTTACACCTTGTCTACTAGATAACACACTAAAAACAAACTCCACCTCTTAGGAACTACATAGAACTAGGAAACGCAGCGTACTAGGCGCACACCTCAGGCGCCTGTTATTACTAGCCGACGCGTTGGTGCAGTGGCTAAGCAATTGGCTTCTGCGCTACGAGTCGTGGGTTCGATTCCCACACGGAACAAAAGTTTTTTTGGCCTACAGATGGTTGCTTCGGGTCTGGGCGTTTGTGTATGTGAGATTTGTGTCTGTAAACGCACCCACGATACAGGAGAAATCCTAGTGTGGGGCAAAAAAAGCCCCTAATATGACCTAACAAAAATTGATGGTACTAAGAAAAATCATGTTGTTTGGTAACAAACGTGTTAGGGACTAATTACACTTATTCAGCTCCATTCGCGTTTCGCTGAACGATTTTGGTCACACTTATGCAGTTCTACTTCTATCAGCCGCGTACAGCGTCGTAAGAATGAGAAAAGCCGTCATAGCGTGTTATCTCCGCTGAAACGGTTCTATCTACTGCGGACGGCGCTGAATATGCTGCAAAGACGGTAAGCTACTCAACTACTTATTTAGTATTGTGCCCTCAACATGAACAGTTCTATGTGCGATATTTTCATCATTTCGCTTCTTGCAGAAGCAATAGAAAAAATTTAACGTAAAAAATTAAAACGCAAACCACAGTGGGTCGACCCACTTTGGAAAAATAGTGTTTGGAGAATACGCGACATTGGTACCCCAAATAAAAGAAAATAATATTAAATTTAAAGAGCATTTTCGGATGGACATTGCAAAATTTAACAAAATTGGGAGTCGAGAACCATCCGTGTAAAACGCTGTTCCGCCGCGTTCGACGCTGAATGCGGCGGAACAGCGCTGTACGCGGCAGAACAGCGCTGAACTCTTTCTTTGATATGATAAAAACTCATTTGTCCTCATTTTATACTTGTTTGCCGCGAAAGCAGAATAGACGCGGAGAGCTGAACGGATGCGTACGCGTCTCCATACAAAATTGTTGTTTTGTATGGACATAAGCTGAATAGAGCTGAATAAGTGTGAGTAGTGTGCGGTATAAAGGATGAATCATCATGGATGATGGACGGATCAGGATGGATGAAATGGCGACCGGTCACTGGAATAACTTGCGACTCATGGATGCCTCTCAAGTTAAAGGGGAAAGTCTACAAGTCCGCGATAAGACCTGTCGTACTGTATGGATCGGAATGTTGGGCCGTGAAGAAGACGGATGAAAAAAGATTGCATGTAGCGGAGATGAGAATGTTGAGATGGATGTGTGGAGTGACCAGAATGGATAAGGTCAGGAATGAGTATATTAGAGGAAGTTTGAAAGTAGCGCCAGTCACAGAAAAGTGGAAAGGGAATCGTTTGTCTTGGTATGGGCATGTGAAGAGGAGAGATGAAGCGCATGTGACGAAAAGAGTTATGAATATAAATGTGGATTGATGGAGAAGAAGAGGGAGGCCAAAGAAGAGATGGATGGATGGTGTGAAGAATGATATGAAAGAGACGGGTGTCAGTGATATCATGACGGTTGACAGGACGGAATGGAAGAAGAAAACGTGTTGCGCCGACCCCAAGTAACATAGGATAAGGGCAGGAAGAAGAAGAGTGTGCGGTACAAAGGGGAGAAGAGACAGTGTCCCAAAAAAAAATTCTAAAAATATTGAAACGGTTTTTGTTTCATGTGTATTGTGGCGGCATCTATAAAATCGTCGTTTGTCAACTGTCTGTAACATGGAAAGACTGCAATGAAAAATTCCACGCATATTGCGCCATACAAAACACAACTAAACAATTGCTTGTCAGGCCCTTTTGTTTTACAGTTGGGAGCTTGCGATTCAACCATTTTGTGACGACTGATGTTCAATGAATAAACACTGCATATTTTCTTTTATTTCAATGAACAAATGAACTGCATACCATTTTTATGTACGTATATAAAAATATACACATAGGTATCAGATCATGGGTCCTATAACATTAATAGGATTTGTACGTCGAAAATACTTAATGTTTATCTGATGTAAAAGTACCATTTAAAATTGATAAACCGTATATGTCGAGGGTTTAGAAGACTTGACTTGACTTGCTTAGTATGAAATGATTGAGTTTGGATATTCTATTAATTAATTTATACTTTACTTTCGCACATAATTTGTACAGAGGCGGACTTAATGCCTTAAGCGTGAATTACATAGAAACGGCGTAAGATGCAGGCGCGGCGCAGGCGCGACGCTTTCATACGTTTTCTCGTGCCGCTTCAAATCTTTTTCGTACAAAATGTATGAAAGCGACGCGCCTACGCCGCGCCTTCACCTTACACCGCTTCTATGTAATTCACGCCTTAAGCATTTTTTTAGGTTTAAGAACTTTATTTCTCAAAAAGAATGATATTCACTTACATGAGAAAAACTTATATCTAATTAAGTTAAATTACATAAGGTGACGCAGCGGCTACACAACAAGAATAGGTTAGATAGGTACAATACCCGAAGACAATTTACAGTTTTGATTCCTTTAAAATATGATTCTTAAGAGATTTTTTGAAAGTAATCATCGACTTTTGATCTTTTACATTTCGAGGCAATTTGTTATAAAGCTGTGCTC
Source organism: Amphipyra tragopoginis (assembly GCA_905220435.1). Lineage (NCBI taxonomy): Eukaryota > Metazoa > Arthropoda > Insecta > Lepidoptera > Noctuidae > Amphipyra > Amphipyra tragopoginis. The sequence goes on along the minus strand of HG992005.1, from coordinate 10,922,187 downwards.
CTTCATATAGAATAGTATGCAGGCCGTAGTTTGTTCTAGGCGCCCGCAGCACTATATTATTTGCTCGTCTAGTTCTGTATCTGTTGTGTATATGTGATTGTTTTGTAAAAGTTATTTGTGTGTGTATGTTTTTGTTTAAAAATTTTGTGCACAAGTATACAAGTATTTTCTACCAGTCGACCTTCATTTTACGCCGACGCGATGTATTAAATGGGCATGTCGTACCATTTGCACTCACCAGAACGCTAATTTTTCATCTCTTCTCCCCAAATCGTAGCTGCATATTTATATTAAGTGGCATGAAGTAGCAATAATATAAATTACGAAATTTAATAAATGACCTGACATTATTACTCAATTCGATTAACAAAATTCACAAATAGTGAAAGTATACAAACAATAACAATTCACAAAGTTTTATGTCAATCTGTTGAAATGCTCTCCTGAAAAATTACCAATACTGTAATTAGCACGTTTGTCTTCTACTTAGGCTGGTTCCACTTATCAAATATCTTTGTCCAATGTTCATTTGATCAAAGAAATTGTGCATTTGATCAAAGAAATTGTGCATTTGATCAAAGAAATTTGATGATTTTAATTAAGAATTTCAAAGAAAAGAAATTTGATCAAACATTGGACATCGATATTGGACAAAGATATTTGATAAGTGGAATACGAGCCTTAGACCATCAAATATAACGTCAAGGTACGAAGAAACTCAGGCTAAACTTAATGCAAATATCTGGGTATTTAATTATTTGGGCTCTATCCCAAAAAGGGTGAGGGGCCCGTGGCTAACTAACAACCGCGTGGATCATACGATTTGCAAGGATAAGCTGCGCTAGCCGCGGTTTATCCGTGGATGGGTGACCATTCGTTACACGTTGAGATCCCTCCGTGCCTCGGAGAGCACGTTAAACTGTCGGTCCCGGATGTCATACGAATACTTATGCTAGTCGTTACGGGTTGCCTGAAAGTCTGAAACCGGTCTAACCTAATGCTGGCTTCTCACGGCGCGCGATATCACAAGTCGCGCCGCGCCGGCCGATTTGTACGAGCGAGCACGCGCCAACAAGCGAGCCCGCGCTACCCGTTCTCACGGGCGCGGCGCGGCGCGCGTTGCTCTCGCCGGCCACTCTGTCGACACCACAGTCCGAGACACGCAGCGCATCATGTCGCAAGAAGAAGAACGATCTCACCGAACTTGTTCACCCGCACCACCACGCGCCACCACGCGCCACCCCGCGCGCGCTCGTGTCGCCACGAGTGCGCTCGCGCCGCGCCTTTGAAGTACCGACTCCGAGCGGATCGGACGTGCTTGCCCGCGCTAGCCTACGCCTCCTCGAGCCATTACCTTCTCACGGCGCGTAAGCGCGAGCTGAAGCGGCGCGACTTGTGATAACGCGCGCCGTTAGAAGCCAGCATAAGGATTTCAACATTGCGCAGTTACTGGGTTGCGGAGATGTGATGGCTTCTCCTTGTTAAATACTGGTATTCAGCCGCATCTGGTTAGAATAGAACCTGACCCCGACATAGTTGGGAAAAGGCTTGACAGATCATAAAGTAAAATTTTGTCATTGTATCAAAAAAATTACGAGACACAAGTAAATTTTAGTTACTTTAAAACAATATTTCACTTACTATTTCTGTCCAACTTCAAAAGAGATAGTGATCAAAGGCAAATCTTATCGAAACAGAAATTTTAATGGTAAGACAATTTAAATAATCTGTGTTATAATTATAGAGCACGTGGCAGCGTTGTTCTATGGTTTTAATGAAGAATATTACAGAAATCTCTTAAGAATATAATTGCAGATACAATGACAAATAACTGGAGTATAGAAAAAATGCCCTTACTCGTATCCGTACTCCTTACTCGTAAGTGCAAGAATGGGCTCCATCTCAAAACATTTTTAATTATCTTCACGCCGAACCACATTCAATACTTCCTCCCCTGAAAGAAATCAAACACTAAATAGAATGGGTTGCCAATCTTATTGTACGGTTCGTACAGTGAATGAATGAATGGTAATTTATAAAAGGGAAATTAACCTTTTATTAAAAGGTACCCTTTAGAAAATCGTTATATTCGTGCTCTTCGGAGCCTCACTAATTGATGAGGGTTAGACACGAAGACGCTTAATTATCATGTCTTTAATTCGAAACTTAATTAACATACGTAATAGGATGGAAGTTATTTGTAAAACAGTTTTTTATGACTCATTGTGTCACCAAATAGCTGCCTTATTGGTTTAGAGCTTACAAGCGCGGCTGTCGAGTTTGAGGTCTTGGCTTTAAGGGTGCTTTTTCACCAGATATGTGCTATGCAACGTTGCTATGAATGCGTTTGATATCCACCAATCATTGGTCGACATAGCATAGCACTGCACTGGTGGAAACTGATTCAACTAAGCTACGTTTTTTATATGAAAGGATACGTGCTGTGGACGCGTGCTATGGATGCGAGCTATGGATGCGTGCTATGGATGATCGCGAGTGGTGTAGCTATGTGCAGAGCAGTGTACCTACAGTAGGCGCGCGTTTGTCACCGAAAGTAGACATTTTTATAGCACATTTACTAGCTCCACTACACAGCTTAGCATCAGTGGAAACGGTCACATAGTTTCGTAGCTTAGCTTTTACATTCTCGCAGCATAGCACATCTGTGGTGGAAAGGCACCCTTACTCCTCAGTTAGGTTAAGTGTACAGGACCAATCACATTAATCAGCATCAATTCGCAAGAACCTGGATGGTTTTTAGAGACACTTATCCGCATTATTTGTGAAAGATTGCTTAATTTAAACCCTAGGAAGCAATGAAGGGCAGGTGTTTTTGGAAGCTGTCTTTTGTAAAATTGACGTTCAAAAAGAACTAAGTAATTCTAGTCTATTATAAATAAATGAGTTTTAAAGTTAAAGCTACATAGGCATTCGTAAGCGTATGTTAGCGTTCTGAAGCATACGAAAGCTGAATCGATGCGGAAGCATCTATTCGCATGTTCATACAAAATTCACAACATAATTTTTTATGAGTGAAATGCAAATTGATGTTAATAGTTTGGGTCCTTGATGGACTTGATGAAGAATGATATGGGTAAGAAAGGAGTGAGTATTGAGATGACGGCTGATAGAGGAGAGTGGGAGAGAGAATACATGGCAGGAAGATGATAATAAGTTGGTTTCGGCCCACATTGTGTTGTTCTGTTGTAGACATGGTTAGTAGAAGCCGGGAGTTGGAGCAATTCTCATCCTCACACATATTACGCTGTTAGGTCAGTTCCCTCTCGACCGCAAACGCAAGCGGTTGCAGGTGCGTGAGCTCTCACTGTGAAGACGCGCGCAAGGCGTGCGCAATGTTTTCTTCTCAGCACCAAATTGCTCTTGTTATTTGTTGAAACCGAAAAATGTAACTAACTTGTTGTTATAGTATTCAACAAACTTGCAATATCTATCTAGCATTATTACCTGTGGCTCGCCCCTTACGTGGTACATAGACGTGGAAAAGCTAGCCGTTGATATATAAGCCAATAAGCTAGTCGCTACCGGTGCCGAGAAAACATGAGATAAAAGTGAAGAGAGCGGGATATTGTGGAGAGATATTTATCGAAAGCTGATTTTAGCATCAGGCTAGAACAGTTTCAAAGATAACATAACATAAAATCACTCCTGTTATTCCCCGAAGGGATGGGCAGCGGTGTATAGAACATCCTCATTTCGCTGTTATGTTTAAGTCCCAAATAATAGGGGGCGAGCTTACTGCCATCACCCGGGTACAAATACAGCGTCCGGGCTGCTACTGAGAAATCCTACACGGGAAAACCCAATAACACTTTCTCCGATCTGGGAATCGTACCCAGCGTTTGCAACCACTAGACCAGGGGTTCCCTAACTTACTTATGACGCGCCCCCTTTCTAGCAAAAATAATATCCGCGCCCCCCTTCCCAAATAATTTTATGTTACGATCAGGTTAGAAAACAAAACTGTTCAATAACATTCACAGTTGATAGTTTTGTTTATTGCTTATATTAATTATTCGAATGTAATGGATAAGTTATGATTTTCACGAGGTTTCCGATTCTCGGCTTAACATTAGAATTGAATCGCGTTAATCGATGAATTTTGCATTAGAACCTTGGTCCATTTGTTTCTACGTCATGTTTCTATGCCTACCTACGAACGTTTCTTGTTAATCTGTAAATGTAAATAAGTTTCTTGACTACACACACACAGTCAAGTGGCCCGCGCCCTCCTTTGTAGATCTCTGCGCCCCCATTGAGGGGCGCGCCCCCCACTTTGAAAACCCCTGCACTAGACCAACGAGGCAGTGTTGAAGATAAAAATACAAATTGGCATATAGTTAAGGTACAAGTCCGAGACGGGCTGCAGACCGCAAACTGCAAAAGTAGTATCGCTTGCGGTGCGATCTGCGGCTGCGGTCTGCGGTTGCAGTTTTGCAGTCGCTGTCGGTATAACACCTTTAAAGTGCACACCTTAAAGGAGCTATTCCGATGGCGACTTGATTGCAGTCTGCAGTTTGCAGCCCGTCTCGGACTACCTTTAACATAAATTCAATTGTTATCTTACTTTAAATAAGAAGAATGCTCAGACTGACATAAAATATTCAATGCAAAAAACATCAGTTTTAGACGTCTAAGCGTTTGCTTAACACAGTTGGGGTGCATGAAAAGAGCCTCCACGAGCGACGATACTTCAGTACGTCCGGCGCACCCTGGGCAGTCAGCCCCGCTACCAACCTTACTGACTGGCTAATCTTTTCACCACAGCATGAGCTATTTTTGTATAGCTCGTGCTGATACGAGAGAAGAAGAAGAACACAGTTAAACATTTTGATTACGCATCATTTCATTCAATGATTTTATAAAATCAGCCTCCTGATTCAAAACGATTGAATTAGTCAGTTGTCGCACTATTCGGTAAGCTATCTCATTTTCTCTCATTACGAGAAATGTAGACGGCACGAGATACCAACCCGAATCGTTCGACAACTGCTTATCGAAAAGGTTCTAAATCAGGTGGCTGAAAAGTTATTAAAGATTCGCAATACCTATAGATAGATAATATACTTTATTATACACCATAGCAGTAGTAAAGATACAATAATAGTTGTGTAAGGGTACAGTGGCGATCTTATTATCAGACAACTTATGGGCTGGAAAGGAAAGATTTTTTTTTCATCATCATCATTCAGCCGAGAAACGTCCACTGCTGGATATAGGCCTCCCCCAAGCATCGCCACATCGACCGGTCCTGTGCTTCTCGCATGCAGCGGATTCCCGCGACCTTCACCAGATCATTCATCAGATCGGTCCACCTTGTGGGAAGCCTACCCATGCTGCGCCTTCCGGTACGCGGTCGACACTCCAGAACCTTTCGACTAGATTTTGCAGATAATTTCGGCAGTTTTTAAAAAAAAATACATTTAATCTCTTAACCTAACAATAAAAATGTAAAATGCATTTAGTTTTAAAACAATAACTCTTCATTACTTCAGTGACATCTTGGCGTAAATTCAACTAAGTACGACTTGAAACCCATTAGTCGCTGGCAATAGGTAATTTGTCGTAGTAAGTAATGGTCGTAGGCTAGGAATGTGACGGTTACTTGAACTGTCCGCACTGCTAGTCGCATTGCGATAGTGAGTATATTCTGGAATTAAAAAAAAAAAACTTTACCCCGCACTAAGATTTCTCTTGTAGGTATCGTAGGTGCGTTTACAGACACAAATCTTCACATGCACAAACACCCAGACACGGAAACAACTACCCGTAGGCCATACAAATATTTGTTCCGTTCGGGAATCGAACCCACAACCGAGTGAGGATACTTCAGTACGTCCGGCGCACCCTGGGCAGTCAGCCTCGCTACCAGCCTTGCAGACTGGCTAATCTTTTCACCACAGCATGAGCTATTCTTGTATAGTTCGTGCCGATACGATAAAAGAAGAAGAAATCAGAAAAGAGTACGAAAACATTACTGTCATTTATGATTAGTTACGCTTTACTCCAGTCCATTTTTCGTGATTGCCTGACTAGTTTCGGACCGAAACAGAGCCCTTATTCATGAGCACGGCGACGTCGCGAGTCGAGGACAATCCACGTGAGTAAACGGTAACTAATCATAAATATGAATGTCTTACAAAAACATAATTAATATTAAAAATCAAGTCAAGTTCGCAAAGGCTTCTCATCACCTACACCACAAAGTCTGAAGACAAAAGTCTTTAACCGGTGCGTCCTGCCTGTCCTGACTATACGGTGCTGAGAAGTGGACACTGACAGTTGGACTAGTTCACAAATTCTAAGTCGCTCAGAGAGCTACAGTTGGAATTTATTTAAAGGATAAGTTCCGAAATGAGATTAGTTGAATAAGAACCGGATTGACTGACATTGCTTGCAGAATTAGCAAGCTAAAGTGGCAGAAAAATCAAAATCAAAATCAGAAATTTTTATTTCACATAAACCAATACAGGCGCTTATGAAAAGTCGAATTTAGGTGCACGGTTCCAATTAGTCGTTTCCTATGGAGAAGAGCCGGCAAGAAACTCAATGGTTACTCTTTTTAAAAAAGGATATCTTTTACAATTTCAGTGAATACAGTAGGTACTATGAGAGAGAACAATGTAGTCTTGACCACAGACCTTGGAGTATAGTACCAAGTCTTGAGTACAAAAATTAACCAAAAAGGGGAAGAAAAACCAAAAATGGAAGAAAAAAAAAAATACAATATGAATAATAGTAATTTACACAATTATATGTATAGGCAAGTCCACAAAGTTCTCACATTTACAAAAAATAAAATGAAGCTATAAAACAATTGACATACTTACATGTCATCATAACTTAGGCAAAAAATCATTATAGAGTGAGATAAAAGATATCTTGAGAGTAATGATTATTATTATTATGAGCCTATGTTGTCCCACTGCAGGGCAAAGGCCTCCCTTCCCTCCTTCCACCTTTCGCGATATAGTGCGGTAGTAGGCCAATCCTTTGAAAATGAGTCCAGCTCATCCCGCCATCTTCTTCTGGGCCTGCCGCGTGGTCGTTTTCTGCTAGTTGGGATCCACTTAGTGGTTATTTTAGCCCATTGCTCCTCCGACATGCGACAGACATGACCAGCCCAGTTCCACTTTAGCCTAGCAGCTGTAAGGCCAACGTCGGCTATTTGTGTTTTGGAGCGAAGTATGGAGTTTCTGATGCGGTCCGTAAGTTTGACACCCAGTATACTTCGCTCCATAGCTCGTTGGCAGACTCCAAGTGCGGACTTCTGACGTTTAGTAAGCGACCAAGTTTGCGCTCCATAGGTGAGGGTGGGGAGAACGCACATGTCCATGAGCTTTCGTTTGAGTGAAAGAGGGAGAGAACCTTTCATTAGATGTTTCATCGACCAATAGCTCTTCCAGGCATTCTCGGTGCGTCGGGCAACTTCTTTATCTTGTCGTGCCTGGAATGAGACTATTTGGCCGAGGTATATGTATTCATGGACATATTCAATCGCCACACCCCCAATTTCTATTTTGCGCTTGGTACTGTTCGTCATCAGCTTCGTTTTGGTCATGTTCATTGAAAGTCCGACTTGAAGACTGGCATGGCTCAACTGTTCGAGCATTAGGCCTAACTCAGCTGCCGAGGAAGAAAAGAGAACAATGTCGTCGGCGAAACGTAGGTTAGTTAATCTTCTTTCGCCGACGACAACACCTTTGTGCTGCCAGAGTGGGTTTATTTTTTGGAATACCTCTTCCAGAGTAGCTGTAAAGAGTTTCGGGGACAGTGGGTCGCCTTGTTTGACTCCTCTCTGAATGGGAAACACTGGAGAGTAATGATAGCAATAAAAAAAAAAACATATTTGAGGATAGTTAATAGACATACACATACGTCGTTAATGAGGTACCAGGGAAGCCACATGTGCAGGAACTAGAGCCAAACATCCGTGTCCTCGACGTAGTCCTTAATCTTGTAGTATGCTTTTTGAGTGAGGACACGTTTAATATGGGTTTTGAATTTTCCCTCGGTAAGATCTGTTACAGATTTCGGCAGTTTGTTATAAAAACGTACGCCATTGCCCAAAAATGACTAACTAGTTTTGCTTAGTCTAAATTTAGGTATCACAATTTTATGTTCATCCCGTGTATTTTTATCATGAAAATCACTCCTAACATTAAACAAATGCAAATTTTTGCGTACATATAAAATATTTTCTAAGATATAGAGTGACGGCAAAGTGAGTATTTTAATATCATTAAACACGTTTCTAAGGGACTCGCGGGAACCCAGGTTGTAAATGGCACGGATTGCTCTCTTTTGTAAAATAAAAACCGAATCGACGTCAGCTGCTGAGCCCCACAACAGAATGCCGTAGGACATAATGCTGTGGAAATAAGCGAAGTATACTAGCCTAGCTGTAGCCACATCAGTCAGCTGCCTAATTTTCCTAACTGCATATGCAGCAGAACTTAACCTCGCCGACAGGGCAGTAATGTGAGCACCCCACTGCAATTTTGAGTCAATAGTTATACCTAGGAATACGGTTTCATTAATTGTATCAAGTTTTTTGCCATCAAGCATTAAATTTAAACCTACTTGGGTTACATTTGGTAGAGAAAATCTAAGGCATTTTGTTTTATTTGCATTAAGTAATAGATTATTGGCTGTAAACCATTTAGAAAGAACAGTTAGGCTCTCATTGACATGTAAAACGTCCCTATCTTTTCTATCTATTTTAAAAATTAGGGAAGTATCATCAGCAAATAAAATTATATCAGATAAATTGGACATCATAAAAGGGAGATCATTTATATAAACTAGAAATAGAAAAGGCCCAAGAATTGAGCCCTGAGGCACGCCCATCTTAACCAGAGACCCCGACGATATAGCACCATTGACACCCACTTTTTGCTGTCTATTTGATAGATAAGAAAAAATGAGGTCAGCAGCTCGTCCACGAATTCCGTAATGGTGTAATTTACAAATAAGTGTGTTGTGGTCAACGCAGTCGAAAGCCTTGGAGAGATCACAGAAGATGCCAACAGCATCCTGAGAGCTCTCCCAGGATTCCAAAATTTGAGTGACTAGTTTCACTCCTGCGTCTGTGGTCGACCTACCTTTCGTGAATCCATACTGGCGACTGTGCAATATCCCGTTTAGGTTGAAATGAAACATCATCTGATCAAGCATAATTTTTTCAAAAATTTTACTTAGTGCTGGAAGCACAGAAATGGGTCTATAATTAGAGGGGTTATTCTTGCAGCCCGATTTGAAGATTGGTATTATCTTACTATGTTTCATCAAATCGGGAAATGTACCGCTATCTAAACATTGGTTGAATATGCCTGCAAGTATAGGGGCAATGGTGTCAATTATAACTCCAAGAACCCTTACAGAAATGCCCCATAAGTCTTCAGTATTTTTTATGTTAAGACTTTTAAATGCTTTTTTAATCGAAGCAGTAGAAATATGCTCAAATTCAAAGATAGGTATATCTTTACAGAAATTTTGTTTAAGCAGTGATTCAGCTAGTATAGAGGACGAAGCAAGGGATTTCGTAACCTCTACCGGGATGTTCGTGAAAAAGTTTTCGAGTGTCTGAGCGACTTCAAATTTATCTGTAATAGACTTGTTATTATATTTTAAAGCTAGTTCGTTATCCCGTTGTTTTGTGTTTCCGGTTTCTTTGTTTATTACCTGCCACACAGCCTTTATCTTGTTTTTAGAGGCATCTATTTTTTTACTAATTAATCTAGATTTAGCTTGAATACAAACACTCTTAAATATCTTTGAATAATTTCTAACATAACTATGAAAAGCTTGATCAGAGGTCAATGATTTTTCGTGATAAAGATTATATAAAGTTTCTCTACTGTTTCTTATGCCTAAGGTGGCCCATTCACTAAATTTCGATTTACTACTAATTTTACATTTCTTAACTGGACACGTGTTTTTAAATTCTTGGCAGACTGTAGAAAACAATGTACAATAATTTATGTTGGGGTTCCTTGAACTGAAGCGGGATGCTGAAAGGTGACTTAAAACATTATTATTAAATCTGTGCAAGTTATTTTTAGTAAGCGATCTTATTTCAATGATTGTATCTAATTGTATCTTATTATTTAACTCAAAGTATACTAGTTGGCCTGTATGATCAGACCTAACGCCACTAATTAAAGAAGAATTTTTAATTCTACAGTTAGTAAAAATATTGTCTATGCATGAAGCTGATGTTGCAGTTATTCTAGTCGCTTCATTAAATATATATTTTAAATTAAAAGATTTGAATAATGAAACAAGTTTACATTTATCTAGTGAATCAATTAAAAGGTCAATATTCAGGTCGCCACAAACAAAAATTAAATTATTATTTCTAAAAAGTTTGCTCAATATGTCTTCTAAAGTAATTAAAAATGATGATAAATTTGATGCCGGTGGTCTATAAACACATAGAATAGTATGGCCTTCTATCTCTGCACATGCTACCTCACATAAGCGGTCAACAGAACAAGCAGTGATGTCTTTTCTTTCCTTATGTCTGAAAGAATCATTACATAGAATCAAAGTACCACCACCTACTGAAGATCTGTTGTACGCACTGGCAACTGCAAAATTATTAATATTAAACAACATCTTATCTGGTTTCAACCAAGTCTCACAAAAACATAATATATCCATATGGTATTTATCTATTAACATTTCCACATCTAGGATTTTGCCAGAGAAGCGATTTATATTTTGGTGATAAAGTAAAATAGTATCACCATGCTTCTCTTTTGTCGGCACTAAAAGTTTAAACAATCTATGACAGTATTATTTGAATAACAAGATAATACTGATTCATCACTTAACCTAGTCTCAGTTAAATTATCAATAACTGCGTGTAAATTATAAGCTATCAATGTAGCTAATAAGTGTCGATATTTCTTCGACAAGAACATATGTTCCTGAGTTAATACAAAATCTCTAACAAAATTGTTAGTATCAAAAAACAGTAAAGAGTCACTATGACGACATGTCAACATGTGCATTAAATTATTTAGATTATAAATATGGTAGTTCTCTTGCTCAGACAAAGAGTTCGAGTATGGCAAGGCACACAATATTATTTTACCTATCTTTAATTTTAGTAGGGCACTGATACCATTAACTATGTCCCTTTTTCTGATGTCTAGGCTGCTACCTATAAGCAGAACCACATTGGTTTGCTCATCCATTTGAGTGTGTACAATTTTTCCTATAATCTCACTATAATGTAAATTATGGTAACAATGGTTTATAACATTATGGTTCAGACAGTTATTTAATAAAGATCCAAAACCTGATCCTAGTTTGTCTGAAAATACTAATGACCTACTTTTCTTGTCGTCGATAATTTCCATTCGGTGAGTCACTGTGGGTGAAGCTGAAGGTGGAACATACTGGGGCTTGGGAGGTGGTAGGGAGCAAGCACAGCTACAAGAGAGATTATTAGTCAGGGACTCGTATCTCTCCGCACTGAGCCTCACTAAATCCACCAGCTCACTGGCCTGCTGTAAACGCTCACTTGACAGTTGTTGGCTAGTTTCATACCTGCTAAAGATATCCTTTAGAGTGTTTTCCCTGCACAGTAACTCATCCTGAAGGTTCCGAGTGTCGACATTATACAATTTCCTACTTATATCTAACTTATTTTTACAATCACTTAACTCACTAATCAAGTTAAAACGTTCCTTTCTTAGGTTAATATTACTTTTATAAAGATTTTGCTTTTTCAAAACTTTCTGATATTTTTTAATGATTTTTGAAATCTTAACATATTTCTTAACTTAGCAGAGGGCTGGTCATTTCTAACAAAGGACCGATGGCCGTTGGAGCAGAGGAGTCCTTGAGTGGAGACAGCGAATCGACAAACGCAGCGTAAGATGCACTTAGCTAGATGGACCGACGACCTAAAGAAGGAAGCGGAGGTGGACTGGATGCGGAAGGTGGAGGACCAGGTGTTGCGCAACTTGGAAGAGGCCTATGTCCAGCAGTGGACCACGATAAATTGAGCTGATTCAAGTCAAAATTATGTTTGCATATAGCAATGGATTGCCGGTTTTAATTGAACAGTCCAGTGTGGTTGAAAAATTTACTCTCTAATCCGAAACAGCTCAGATTGCAGATTTATATTTTTATAAAACAGAATTCATTCATTACACGCTACGTCCGCCAATTACTGTTATTTTATCCATAGAAGCGGAAAAAATATCAAATCAAAAAATATAAAAGTTTGCAAGCGTATCAAATCTGCTTTTAAATTCGGCTTCAACAAAAACAATGGTTTATACCTCTCGTATTCTGTGAGCATAAAAACAAAACTCCTTAATGAATTTAATCAGAATAAAGTTGTACCTTTAAGTATCGTTACGTCAATTCAAATTCTGTCCGAAATGCAGGTGCCTGTTTAAGAAAACAAACAACGTAGGGATAAAGGTATAAAGACAGGGTATTTCCAAACGTCACCAAAACTCGTGCTTGACATCTGGAATACGTTTTCCATGTTTTAGAATCCCGAATAGGCAGTGTAACTTCGTATTTACGAACTTCAATTTCATTTCAGACGTGCTTATTTCACTAAAAGGCGTAAAACAAATCAGAAGGTTTAAGATGTGCAGGAAAAGGAATGCTTGTCGCAGTGTTGATCTTAGAAGTAAAGACAAAAATCTATTACCATGCTTATTTTTCTTGTCGTTTTAGAAATAGTATGAAACAAAGAATGAAAGGAAAATAATTTATTTTAGACTTGCACACAAAAGTAAAACAATATACAAAAAAGACAATTTTTTTTTAACAATCTGTACAAGTCCAGTGATGCTTCCATCCAGTGGCGTAGCTACCGTATGACTAGGTGGGGCAGTGCACCGGGGCCCCCAAGCTCGAAGGGCCCCTCGGCCTCCACGAACGAAAAAGTTATATTATATCCTAGTTGAATAAATAATTTTTGACTGTAAATTTTTGGCCCCTAACCAACGACTTTTACGCAAAAACCTGACAAAAAAACAAACTTTCACATGTATAATATGATTAGGAATTACTATTAAATAATTATCTGCTGCGTTATACATAATGCTTACTAGTAAATAGCTTTGCTTTATTATGCCCTGCAGTGGGCGATAAGGAGCTGATGAAGTAGTTTTGCACCTTCAAAGTATTTAGTTTAGTTTAAATAGGGCCCCAATTTCATTTTTGCCCCGGGGCCCTTGGTTACATAGCTATGCCACTGCTCCTATCTCAGCATCATGCCAAGGTATGAGTGTAGAAAAAGTGTTTTTTTTTTTTAATTTTATTTCTTCTTTAACATAGTCACGTTAGCACTTAGTCGCACGATTGTAAGCACAGACACAGTCTAAGATGGAGCACACGAATTCAAGTAGCAAAGATATGGAGGAACTCACCGCTCACATACACACGACGGAACACAGTAAACTGCCCGAGTTAAATGTGAGGGTGGCAGCAAACCAGTCGTGCCGTAAAGAAACTACTACCAAGTGTGCTGGGTTTTGTTGAATCTTACAACACGCGTCTATTCCCAGCGAGGAAGTGAAGCCAGAGAGGAAATTTTATACTCTAGCTTTCATACACGGGACATTATTATTTTGGTGTTTGTAAGGTTAATTGCCTATTTATAATGAATAACATAATATAACAACACGCATGTATTCCCCTGAAGAATTGAGCAGAGGTGTATAGTACACACGGCTACATATCAAGCTATAAATTTCCAGTTTACACTGACCTCTCATTGTAAGGAAATCCTATACAATGCGAGATCAGCTTATACTGGAAATGTATAGCTTGATGTGTAGCCGTGTGTACACCCTCATTTTGCCGTAATGTGTAAGTTTTACGTAATAGGGGGCGAGCCTATTACCATCAACCGGGCACAAATTCAGACTCCAGGCTGCTACTGAGAAATTCCATATGGAAAACTCAATAGCATTGTGCCCGACCTGGGGATCGAACCCAGGACCAGTCACAACTAACGGAGTTTTTTATTAAGGCGCTTCTCCCACCGAAAGTGGCGCCACTTCAGAAAAAAAGCATTATTTCTGTCAACACACAACACATTGAAATTTCGTACGTACAACATTTTAGTCAAGTGTAGTAGGAATTTTCGAACACCAAAAAACAACACTTGACATCCTAGGTTAGAAGTTTTAGCAATTAATACTAAAAACGTCCGTTTTTGCTACTTATCGCTAACACTTCGAATCCAGAAGCGCTAGTGTTGATTTTTGGTGTTCGAAAATTTCTACAACACTTGACTAAATTAAAATGTTGTACACACGGCTACAGATCAAGCTATAAATTTCCAGTATAAGCTGATCTCGCATTGTATAGGATTTCCTTACAATGAGAGGTCAGTGTAAACTGGAAATGAATAGCTTGATGTGTAGCCGTGTGTACGTACGAAATTTCAATATGTAGTGTTTTTATTGATTATTTACGGTTTACTCACGTGCATTTTTCGGGATTGCCCGACTAAAACGTAAATAATCATAAATATGAATGTGTCTCACGAAAGTTATAATGTAGTGTTATGACAGAAATAATGTTTTTTTTCTGAAATGGTTCCCTCACTTTATGTGGGGGAAGCGCCTTAATAGGCATTACGTTTAAAAACGAATCCTTTAGTTGGACTTTTTATTGGGTCAAATTACGAGGTAGTTTTTGTTCATAAAACTTTTCGATAAAAAAATATCGATGATTTATCGGTACACCCCGTCCACGTTTCACGTTAACCGTTATAATTTGGCCTTCATCTCATTAACAGCAATTCGCAAACATATAATCCTATCATGATAAAACTTAATCGACACAAAAAATATTTTTGCAAACAAAACAATGACGTGAGAACAATAGACCCGGATATAAAGATGAAAATAATGCGTAAAATATTCATTGAATAGTCTAAAATTATCGTAATACTGGAATGGCGTGCGGCAATCCTTACACTAGCGGGATTGGCGATCTCCTTGCCACTTGACTTGAATATTGCAAATGCTACCCCAGATTTTATCTTTCAGCCTCAACCATATTCGCTTGGTGTCTTGAATAAAATCATGTAGAATTTTCTTCACATTGTTATATAAAATTCATACAGAATTTAAAAGAAAGGGAAGTACAAAATCATATACTTGAAGCCTGTTATCTCCGAAGGGGTAAGCAGAGTTGTTCTCTTATTACATAACAGTGGGCCGATTGTGCCAACAAAATTGTCGCCAAACCGTAATCGAACTACAAACTTCAGTCAGTTTTCGTTTACAAAAACTGTCCAAATATTTGGTTTTGTTTTTGTTGTCAGATAATTTGACAGGTTTTGTAAACGAAAACTGTCTGAATGAACGGTTCAGCTTCGGTTCGGTTGCGATTGATCAACGTTTCTGTTAATAGATTTGGTCTACAGGAGTCTGTTACACCCATCTTTCGCCTATGGTATTAAGTACAATGTGACAAGCCTATTGCTATTTTTCGGGCACAATTATAGTGCCAGGTTCGTCGCCTCTTACGACATCACCGGCGATCATTTTTTTCTAATGGTCTTGCTGATCGTCCTTGCAGACCGCTTCTACATAACCGGGCAGTTATTGGCGAGATCTGAAGTGTGTCCAGCCAAGCTTGCCCGGCGAAGGATGGGAATTGTATTTATTATCCGTCCCCTCGTGGACTCTTAATTCGTCCCCCCATCGACTAGAAAAGAAAATAAACGTGAAATAATGATAGCGACTTTGCTTTTCATGATCGAAACTAATCCTACTAATATTATAAATGTGAAAGTAACGCTGTCTGTCTGTGACGATTTCAGGCCTAAAGCACTGAATCTATTTTGATGAAACTTGGTACAGAGATAGTGTGGAACTTGGAGAAGGACATAGGCTACTTTTATCCCGAAAAATACTTAATACGTGATAAACAAAATCTACACGGGCGAGGCCGCGAGCGACATCTAGCTATATTATAAATGCGCGAGTGAGTTTGTCTGTATGTCTCTCTGTTTGTTGCTTTTTCGCGTCTAAACTACTGAACCAATTTTGATTAAACTTGGCACAAAGATAGCCTTAAACCCATAGAAGGACATCAGATACTTTTTTTTAACATACCACGCGAGCGGAGTCACGGACGTTACCTAGGAATTCTTAACTCCTAGATCTTGATCTTAAGGCCACCACAGGGGAGTTAAAGCTCCTAGCCTGGGTAAAGATCGAAGGTTCCCTAGAGAGTTAGATACCAAGGAAGTAATAAGTAAGAAAAAAAATATGTGATAGCCCAGCGGTTCAGCGTTTGCCTTCCATGCAGAAAGATCTGAGCTCGATCCAGGCCCGCACCTCAGACTTTATAAATTCATGTGAGAACATTCTTTTTTTTTTTAGCTTTATGTTGTTATGTTAACTATGTATACTCAGGAAGTCTATTAGCTAAAAGTTTTTCATAAGCTTTTATCTCTAATTGAACAGTTCTTTTCATTAAGTTCTTCTTCATTGTCAAGTATCTTGCTTTATGCGGCATTCGTGTCGGCACTAAATGAAAAGCTACTTTTAAAAATGAAAAGTGATAATATATTTTATGTGTTTATGTTAGAATATCTATAAAATTCAAATTTAAATGGTTAATTATGGTCGCATGCCGTATCTTATATTAATTCGACGACACGTTTAGTGCAGTTGCCCAGCGATTGGCTTCTGCGCTACAGGTTGCAGATTCGATTACCTCATGGAACAAATATTTGTATGGCCCACAGATAATTGTTCCGGGTATGGAACAACAAACGTACGTTTGTGCATGTAAAGATTTGTGTCTGTAAAATTGTAAATGCACTCAATACAGAAAAAATCCTAGAAAGGGCCAACGTTTTTTTTTAATTATTAAAATTAAAATTATTTAGCAATTTATAGAGCAATTTATAGCTTAATTTAATTTTATTTAAATATGTCAGTGATTTATAGTTATGATTACCTAATTAATTGCTGATAATCCTATTGAGAGATACAAAAAGGAACGAATATAACTTTTATATAAATCCTATAAACCATTCTATAGGGAAACAACCAGCGCAATACAATTTTCCATAGATTCAACTTCGAATTTCGATTACATACTTTCATACGTTATTATCGAATACATTTTTATTCGATTTAGTTTATATCAAAATGCGCTCGAGACTAAATATACCACCGCATATCGTCAGTAAACTACCAAATTCAATTCCTTGTAAATCCACATTGGTATAGCGCTCTCACGGAAAACACACAGTCTGCAACGTCACTAGTTCATCCCGCGACTAACAACCATACCCACCTTATTTTGCTATTCAAAAACCGCCTTTATTACATTATCTTAAGGGTTTTTAGGACCGCATTCAATTGTTTGCTAGTTTGTATTCGTCATAGGACCGCGGGTCGAGTCTTTGTTCTTGAAAAGTCGCTTTGTTTGTCTGTTTCCTATAGCCCGACAGACTTGCGGATGTGTTTGTTTTTATATTTTATAAACAACTTGTTTGTTACACTCGTCAGAGGAAGTTGTAAAAGTAACATATTTGCCGTTGTGAAGTCTACTTTACCAACATTTAGAATAATTGCGTACCTACTGTGGCATTGAGCGGTGCCGGCGAACCTAGAAGTACTCGCGTTTTTTCTACCTCGTAGAATATGACCTGCCTAGCCTTTTCCCAACTGTGTTGGGGTCAGCTTCCAATCTAACCAAATATGGCTAAATACCAGTAATTTACACGGACCGACTGCCATCAGACTTCCGCAACCCAGTTACTGGGCAATGCCGATATCCTAAGGTAAGACCGGTTGTCAGACTACGAATGTCGTAGGTGTTCGTATGACACCCGGGACCGATGGTTTAACATGTTTTCCGAGGCACAGAGGGGTCTCGATTTGTAACGAATGGTCACCCATCCACGGACTGACCGCGGCAAGCGCAGCTTAACCTTACAAATCTTATGATCCGCGCGGTTATTAATTAGCCACGAGCCCCTTTCCTCCACCTCAAAGAATAAAATATAAGATTCCGCGTGGTTTCCAGCAAGGAATGGGCTACACTCTCCCCAGCTTTGTGTGTCGTAAACGACGGTGAAGGGTTTATCTCAGGAGGATGGGTAGGAGCGTTCTCCTGTCTACTAATAATAACATACTGCGATCACGAATCTGTGTGCCAAACATGGTGATTATGACAGTTTCCCTTTTGTCCTTCCATTGTTGCGGTCATTGGACAGCCAATGTTCTGCAGTGGAACATCCACTAAAGGCTGATGATAATGATAATGAGAAAAAAATGTAAACATTCTTTTATCTCTACTATGGACTAGCTAGAATACAAAACTTTCTCACCGAACGTTGGAAATAGACGCATGTTGTAAGATTCAACAAAACCCAGCACGCATGGTGGTAGGATCTATATGGTCCACCTGGCTAGCTACCACCCACACATTAAAGTCGGTGCGAAGCAGTTTACTACGTTCCGTCGTGTATATGTGAGAGCCAGAGGGGTATAGCTGAAATTCTATATCTCTGTTACTTGGATTCGTGTGCTCCATCTTAGACCCTGTATAAGCGTACCACCAGCCCTCAGATTCAGAACCTCTTCGATAAGCAGTTGTCAACCGATTCGGTTTATTCTCTCGTTCTGTCTACGGTTCTCGTAACGAGAGAAAAAGAGATAGCATTCCGAATCGTTCTACATCAGTGGTCAAACGCGACCAAATCAAATAATAGAAACTAACAGACTTGAATAACTTTCATCATTATCATTCAGCCGAAATACGTCCACTGCTGGATACAGGCCTCACCATGTTGGGGGGAGTTTGCTATAATCGCCACACTCGGCAGGCGGGTTGGCGATCACAGTGTGGAGGAACGGGGTGTGGTGTTCCTCCAACCAAAGGGAAGATCCTCCAACCAGGCGGAGTCTTGGGCCTGGCGGGCTACTGCCCAACGGTTGACGTTGGGAGGTTGTATATATACTATCTGCGTGTTAAATCATGATAGCGCGATGTAGGAACTGTCATCTATGACAGTTGTCAATATTGTCGCTGTAGTCGTCTACACCGCCGGCGTGTTGCGTAGTTCGCATGTGGCGTGGATAGATGCCGCCACAGCAGTATGGTTGTTAAAGTACTCAAATAACGCTGCTGCCCATCCTCTATTAAATAGCTTAGTCGCCTTTTACGACACCCATGGGAAGAGATGGGATAGTGCTATTCTTTACGTTCGGCACCACACGGAGCTGAATAACTTTAACAACTTTGAACGCAAACGATGTTACTATCCCGGGTGGACTGCTCGCTAACTAAAAGAATCCTTTCAGCTTACAACTAAATCTAAATCTCTACAGCTAAGCACACACAATCTTCAGACAGACATCGGCTGTAATAACATTCCTATGCGAATGTGATACACTCCACAGTTAATGCGCTCTGGGTGATCTGGGTCTTTCTTCTCGTAATAATGGACCAAAGGATGTGGCCGTACAGATTTATTACCCTGTATTATATTTATTACTTTGATCATTGGTACTTTCCATTTAATATGGAAGTGGAATTTTCATGCGTGACCGCGTTCGGTTGCAATTTATTTCTCGTCTTCGTTTGGCTATTCGAGTGGATTTCCTGATAGGACCTACTGTTATGAATGGCTTTCATTTCGTTTAAGAGTCATTGGTCACTGCTAAAGATATACCTAATGGTTTCAATAATAATAATAATAATAATAATAAATATTTATTTGCGTAAAACATGGTATACAATGGTGTTAAATACAAAATATGGCACAAACATGTTTAGCTAGGATAAGACAAAGCATGCAAAATTTCAAAGTCAGGCAAATAGGTAGGAAGCATCAACAATGAACTATTTAGAACATCAAATTTTTTTATCCATAAATTCTTTTAAGCTATAAAAACTACATTCAAGTAATAAATATTTATTTGTGTTAATGAAAGGCTGTTTAGAATTATTATTATAATTACCGAAAATAATTTTATAAGTACGTAGGCTTTGCTACCCATGGCCTCTTAATTGTCATATGGCATGCACTTAAAAACCCTCCTGCTTTAACAGCTATAATGTCTTTAGTTTCAGCAATTCTTGAAGCCTTTTTGAAGTGAGTTACATTACCGGAGAAAAACGTAGCAGTGACAATCTGTAAATTAGTAACAACTGGTCCTATCGAGAAGAGCCCGTGACTCTATGGATACTCTTCTCAAATTATAAATAGACATATTTGTTACAACGTATTTGAATGAAATGATAGGAATGAGGAAAGTCTTTAAAAGATTTATCCTCCTGAAAAAGGCGTACATATTGATAACGGAAGAACGATTTCATCGCCTACATCGAAGAAATATTAATAATACTTAACAATAATTCCTATTTGTTGATGGAAAGTCTCCATCAACTCGTTATCTTAACTAAAACATTTGAATCTATGTTAAATGATAACATCCACTTTAATATGATGTTAACAAACATGAAAGGACGAAATAAAATTTTCAAAAAGTTACAATGAATGAATCCGTACCGTAGACCTGCCCAAGATTGTAAAAGTGAGACCAAATGAAGGTCAACGAAAAGAGAAAAAACACATGCAAGATGCATAAACCAAATCTCATAAAATCTAAATTAAAGCGATTTAGCAAGTGGAATTTACTTTTAAATTCACAAAGTTTAGCTGTCTATTGATTTTTGTTGGCAATGTCAAAGGTTCGTAGCGAAATGGAGTTACAGAGAGAATATGCAAGATAGATTGAAGTGCTTTCGAACCATGGCCGATATGGTAGGCGGTGGTTGATCGGGATGTTTTAGGCCTTTAAAGGGCATAAACGAAATTTGTACAGCGCTTATAACCACCCCACTACTGACTATTGTAAGAATGATCACCCTGCTAAAAACGCATGGACCTTAAACGAGCACAGTGCGCAAACGTGATCACCAACATGAATTTAGCCAACACGATCGCCAATGACGCCAAGTAATTGTGGTTTCATCTGTGCCTTACCACGTTCAGTGCCGGGTGCCCTCCAGGAAGGCACCCTATAGTCGCATTTGCCATGCCGGGAGCCCTCGTGGAGGGCTCATTTTAAATGCAGGTTTTTCTTGGAAAATTCACCGTCATGAAACAAGCAAACACCTATTTCACGACGTAGTAGCGTATTTTTTAAGGTTTTTAACTTAACCCTTAATTACTCGCACGAAGGAAATCACGTAACTGCTCGCATGGGGTCTATAGAGACCCCAATTTGTTAGGACAAATTATAATGGTTTGATATTTTTAATGAAATAATTTAGTAGTTAATTAAAAAATACTATATCTAACCTATAAAATATAAAAAATACAACTTGAACTAAACACGTCGTGAACATAAAAAAAATTAAAACAAAAACTTCGAACTAAAGGCAAATTTTTGGCACATTATGACATCAAGGCTTAAAATTTTATTATTCTTTTGAGCTATGAGAATCTTTTTCATCACAGTTTTAAAAAAGGATTCATGAAATAAAAATAATGTGCATTTGCTGCATTTTGTCGACATTTTCGGTCATTCTCACTCGACAAATATTTCACCGCTCACGCTTGGCAGAAGATAGTACAAGGCGGTTTTCGAAATCATGCACTTCCAAGGGACGATTTTTACTATTTTTGGAGTTGCCCAACATGCTAGTTTTCATCGGAAACTTCCATCAACCATTGTACAATACGTTCATCCCTCGTACCCTTGATCAACAACTAGAGACTAAAGAAAATCCTCTGTAAATATAATATGTAATTTTTATATAAATACCTCCTAAAATTTGTAAAAAGAAAAAACATATTATTTATTTACACTAGAAATTGAAAATACTATAAATTGATACACAAATACGTTGAAAAAAATTATAATATGAGTAACTTACCTTGCTCAAAAAAGTTACGTAATTACTCGCATGGGGTCACGGCTCAAGAGAGCAGCGACGCATCCTCCACCCGCAGTGGCCTAATCGGTGTTAAAGTATAATCTTTGGCGCATATTATGAAGCTAGTGGGAGCCCGGCGACGTTTCTACCAATGCAAATACTTTTTTTCGACGAACGAAAGTGAAATGACCCCATGCGAGTAATTAAGGGTTAATGCCAGGAACCCTCCTCGAGGGTTCACTCTTAGCGCAAACGTAATGCCAAAGACCCTCCTGGAAGGTCCGCTAGCAATATGTATGGCGGGATGGCGTATGAGCTCTATGAAAAGTGTGGTGGACTCGAATGTGTTAATGTAAAATCTGCTCCGTAAAAAGTTAAAGTACAAAGGGTACAAGTGGAAAGCTGCAAACATCCTTAATTTAATATTATTCACAACTTAACTGACAGTTTTAACTGTTCACTTAAACTGATGAGGCCTGCTTTACTCGTATTTTTGTCGCACATTTTCACTTTTCGGAACTGAAATTTTATGAAAATATGCCTGAAAACTAGGGCAGATATTCGACACCTGATAAAATCCGTCTCGCTTTAATGACGTCAAATTTTAATGAACTACCCGAATATCGATCAGCAGAAAGTTTCTAGTAGTTTTTCATACTAAGCTTTACTTTTATATCGGTGCGAAGGTTAACCCTGCTATTCAATTTTCTTCCATTAGTCTAGACACCTGCCCAGTCTTTACCTAAGTACTAAGAAAAATAATTTTATATAGAAAGAGATAAAAATTCTATAGGAATTCTATATTACTGAAGTAATCACGACTAGCAATTAGACCAAAATAACTTTTAATATTCTAATTTTTATTCCAAGATAGAACGAAAAATAAAACTGCTTTTGTGGGCTCTGATTGAATTCGAAAGGTAGGTCTGGTAGATAGGGTATATCCGAAATATGCACGTGAATAAAGCCTATATTGTTACTGCCTTGAAATTGTTTTTGAAATACATAACATACATAACATATTTTGAAGTAAATTAGTAAATACATGGTACATACAAGGATTGGGCAGAGGTATATAGTACACCCTCATTTCGCAGTTAAATTTAAGTCCCACGTAATAGAGGGCGAGCCTATTGCCATCAACCGGGCACAAATCCAGACTCCGGGCTGCTACTGAGAAATTCCACACAGAAAACCCCAATATCACTTTGCCCTACCTAGGGCCTCATGCACAGCAGTCGCGCTTGCGACAACTGGACCAACAGGGCAGTGTTTTTGAAGTAATACCTACGTATCAAATTGTGTATATCATTCCGCCTGTCAACAGCCAATCTATATACTAATAACTGTCACGATCCTTACAGAAAAGTATCTATTTAGAAGACACAGAACCAGCAATCTTATCTAAAAATAGAATTCTTTCGCGAAAAGCAATAGTAGGCAATGAAATGGATTATTTCCCTCTAGGCCGCCATTTTCCCCGCCCTAACTTACTACCCTCGTCTAATTGCAAGTTTCTTCTGAACATCTGCTGTCTTTTAATTAATGATCATGTCCCACCTCCTAAGACGGTGCTGTATTTTTTAGTCGCCTCCGGTGAGACACTTGTCATTGACTTTGTGACGGACGATACGGATAAAGGAAAGGTAAATAAATATTCCGGTTTATTTTTTGCGGTTGGTATTGAAAATTTGAATGTGTGTTATAAATTTCGAAACATTCTCCTGTTTATATGACAAATGATGGCCTGAAAAAAAACCGGCCAAGATTCGCGCACTAGCGGTCCCATACCACACACATGTCTGTGAAATAACTGTATTTATCATTTGTTGTTTTATATAGTACTAGCGACCCGCCCCGGCTTCGCACGGGTGCAATGTATTATACATATAAACCTTCCTCTTGAATCACTCTATCTATTAAATAAAAACACATCACAATCCATTGAGTAGTTTTAAAGATCTAAGCATACATAGGGACGAACAAACAGCGGGAAGCGACTTTGTTTTATACTATGTAGTGATTGATGCACTTCAATCATACCAAGTTTCACGCTTGTTTGTTTTACCGTTTTTAATATATAGCAGGAATCCCATCCTTTTAGGGTTTAGACTTTTTATTATATTCTTGTCATGCCATTTCCATTTTTTGCCATGATAGAAACTACTATAGTAACACACATTCTGCGGAAGTTTCAACTGGCTACCTATTACGGTTAAAAAGATACAGCCTTGTAACAGACAGACGGACGGACGAACAGATGGGGTGGGCTTAATAATAGGGACTCGTTGGCAACCTTTGGGTACGGAACCCTAAAAACTGTATCTATTCGGTTTGCAAAATGAAACGAACACGGAATTACTTATGATTTTGCGTGTTAAAGTGTTGGATGCATCTAAAAATGATCTTAATCATAATGCACAGACGAAACCTTACTTATATACTGTTACTGTCAGCTAATATCATCTTACTCCTGGGAAAAAACCTCCTACGATTTCCGGGTATTAGTCAGTCTGAATCATTTGTTAGCCCGCCATCACCTTCGTGGCGTCTCACAAGTATGTCGGAGCTTCCCTTACCTTCTAAAATTAAAACGAATTATCCGGCCGCACATAATAAAAAAACTGTCAAGCCATGTACGGACTAAGCGTTCCAATGTACGCGTCATCTAGGTATGTTGAATACGCGTACGTACAGGTCAATTGAGCGTTCACGTCCCCTTTGTGTACGCGTTGCTGCAGGTACGGACTAAGCGTTCCGGTGCACGCGTAACCGACTACGCGTACACCGGATTTGATGATGATTGGAACGCTTAAGCCTTGTACGGACTAAGCGTTCCAATGTACGCGTAGTCGGTTACATTGGAACGCTTAGTTCGTACAAGGCTGTAGTCCGTACATGGCTTCAAAAAATTTCTGACGCGTGTGTGACTGCCCTTCGCATATACATTTTATACGAGAGCCCGCAAGCCGGATCCGGCAAATTCTAAAAGAGTGCGCGGTCTAGTACAATATGTCGGCAATGAGTGCCACCCGGCGCGGCGCCCGTCAGAAATTTTCTGCCAACCAATTTCTTACAATGCGCAGCCGGGCTTAATCTTTTTTAGAAGCTAATGGACATTCTATAAAGCCTAGATTTGTAGCTTAACCCTAGTATTTACTTACTCAATTTTAAGCCTTCATAGGAACGCATAATTGATACGTACGTACTATAATGCAAGGAAAGCATTGTAGGGTACCCCATATAAGTTTTATCAGTGACAATGCAGGAGCTGAGTGGCTCATATTTTACTGCAAGCCTTGATACCCGAGAAGCGTTCGATCTTCATTAGTAAAGACGCTAGCACTTAATTGCCAATACGCCGGCTAAGTGCCCCTATTTAGTCGCGGTACCTTTAGATTAATAACTATAAAATGTCTCATAAAGTTCACAATGACCTAGGTTGGACCTTTAACAGGTCAGATTGAACAGTTATTATAGGATAAGGGTGTACTCAGAAAATTAATGACTTCGGTTATTGGACGTATTATTGGTGTATTGTTGAGGATACATTTGATAGTTCACGTTATAGTAAAAAACTGTTCAAAGTTCTTGGTAAGATAAGGTATAAACTTTAAAAAAAAGTAAAAACCGACTTCAAAGAAATACTAAAAGGAGTAAAATAATTACCATAATATAAAATTAACAGTTTCAGAAGTCGGTGGCTTCTATTTGCTTCAGTGTAGAGTTGCACCGACTTCTGAAACTGTTAATTTTATATTATGGTAATTATTTTACTCCTTTTAGTATTTCTTTGAAGTCGGTTTTTACTTTTTTTTAAAGTTTATTTTTTATTAAATACGTTTTAGTGTCATAATTTTAACCCCCTCCTTCACAACCATTCTTTTTGGCTTTGACGTAGTCGGGCATAAAAAGTCCTTTCAAATGATACCTTACACGATATAATGAAAACATTCCAAAGGGGGGAGGGGGGACACGCACCCCCTCCTCTTTTCCAGTAGTCAGTTCCCAACAACAAATATAAACAAAGCAATTTTAGTAATTTGAGAATTTTGCTTTGATCCGATGAGGAGTTCCGTTCCATATCTCTGAAGTTCATGGTTTAATCTTAACAAAATTTAAATGGGACCAATCGGGAAGTATACCCTTTCGAACAAAAAAAGAATTTTTCAAATCGGTTCATAAATGACGGAGATATGAGGTAACAAACATAAAAAATAAAAAAAAAAATACAACCGAATTGAGAACCTCCTCCTTTTTGAAGTCGGTTAAAAAATACACCCGAATTGAGAACCTCCTCCTTTTTGAAGTCGGTTAAAAATGATATCGGGTAAATTATTGTTGCGAAAAAAAAAAGGTTGCGCGGCCAGGCCTAGGATTATTAGGTCGTATGTAAACCTTTTGAACAATTACTTTGAACATAACGTTGTAACTGCATTTATTGAGCTGTATTTGATAAACGAAACAATTATTTATTACAATAGGTACATATTTTTCAATATTATTGATTTCTGATTAAAAAAAAAATGTTTATTTCATCATATTCATCAGTTTTTATTTCAATCGTCAGTGAGCATTGTAAAAACTTCGACATAATTATATTTAATTATTAATTTTGTATAGAGATTTCTATTAAGTCCATAGTTTCATTTCCATATTATGACCTATTATAATTATTAATTTTGTGTAGAGATTTATATCCTATTAAGTCCATAGTTTCATTTCCATATTTATGACCTATCTATTGTGAAAAAATCTTGATCAGGCCTCGCAACTTTTTTTTCGAACCGATTTCTCATGTCCTTGGTAAAACTAAAATTGCTACTGCCTAACATTTCCAATTTTATTTTGCCTGTATTTTTTTCTATCTTAACAAACGGTGCGTTCAAAATTAAAATTTTACTTTGATGTGTCTTTCGACGTTTGACGATGCTGACGCGAGATAGACATTTTAAATTCTCCCTCAAACTCTAAATCTGCAAATCGGTTTAAAATTTTCCGAACTATATTTCAATAGCTAAAATATTTTTTGCTCCGTATTTTTCACAGCCCATTTTTATTTTTGATCCCAGGATTGCAGTCAAAATGCACATGTCGGATTTAAACCCCGAGGTCTCGATGGACATTTTTATTCCGAACTAGATATTGGACAGCTAAACGCAAATAGGTACGGAACCCGCTTACCTCGGCTGAAATCTCCAGGCGATTTATACATGAACAGATTTTTAATATTCCCTACACTAGGTGAAATAGTTTTCTCTATAACGTTTTTTTATATTTCTTGTACGGTAATATACGTTTTATTCGATCGTATATTGTAACGTTCTGTTACTTACATGTTTCATATTTTATTGCTTTCGATGTTTTTTCCTGTTTTACTTCCCTTTATATTTGCATATGTTTCTTTTGACCTTATTATTGTGTTTTATTCATCTAGAATGTTTAAGTACTTCCAAGAAAATATTATTATCATGTCCACTATGAGCCTATTTAACTGGCGTGAAATATTTAGTCCAAGAAAGGTAATTATCTGTCGGCTGCCATTTCCATTTATACTTCCTTAAAGACAATCAGAATCAGTACAATGGATGGAATGAGCTAGTGCCTCTTTCGTTCCTAGCCTCAGGTACGACTTTGTGATGGAAATAGACTTCTTAAAGTACAAGAGAAGGATCCTTTGCAAAGTCCTACTACCGTTATAAAACTGGTCTTAGAGGAGTAAATTGTTTTTGTGCCTTTGGGCGGTTTGCATCGTCTGGAAGCAAGCGGGCCGGGAAATATTAAGCGGTTGCTATCTCCTTTAAGTGTTACTTGCGAACATGTTACACGACATAGCTTACCCTTAAGTTTGCAAAGACGTAGTCGCTTTACTACTGTTTGAAGAAAGCGTAATAAAAATGGCCATTATCTAGAAAAATCTTGAACTTAAATCTCAGTGGTGCCGACGAAATTATTTCTTTTGGCACCAGCTGCAGAATTCTTTTATCGTAAAATGGCACAAAAGGGAATAGTAATGTAGTCTACAAAGAAATAAATGGATAATTTAAGTTGAATGTTTGAAGCAATTCCTTTGATAGAAACAAATACTTGTATGCTAGTTAAAAATGTAGTCTAAAATAAATAATTTGAGTTAAAGCAAACTTGTGCTATGTTTGTTATGTAGTTTGATAAAGGTTTTACGCTCCACCACAAATTGAAAGACCGTGTCGTCCAGATAACTGTGTGAATATAAGCAAAAGTTGTTGAAGAAACCGAAAATAACTTTGAGATGGCTCTCAGACTACAGGGACCATATTTTAGTGTAGGACCCTCAATTACAACAGGTGCGCAAGGGGATTCAAGAAAGTACTCGGAGCGCAGATATATTTATTTTTCCCTTTAAAAATACTCAAGAAAGTGGAATGGAGATTGGATTTATTTTGATACGGAGTTACGAGAGTCTCGAGATTTACAAAGTGAGAGCTGTAAAAAAAAATTTTGAAATATTCGTTGCTATGATAACGTTTGAATAGACCCGAGATTGCGGTGTCTGCATTACGGTATCTCAAGTCATTGCCTTACTTACGACTAAAATCTGGTCTTAATGTTGCCTTTTCAGCCTATTGTGTTCGCGGTGAAGGCTCAATTCATACTGGCTTTAACGGCTTTTAACAAACTCAAGAAACTAGAAGCTTTTAACCGGGGAGGAAGTGAATCGGAATTGTTGCATGTTAGGTAGGTTCGTGACGTAGGAACTCTTACAAATAATAGTGTAGTGCAAGATGTATGATGATAAATTTTAAGTCTTGGTTGTGAGCCAGGAGCTTAGTACTTCTTAACTGCCGTAAGCACATGAATTTTCTATTGTTACCGCAAAATAAATTACACGTTGGCTTTAGTTTACTGGACATTTTCTACATTATTAATGTGGTATATCGTTGGACTTGTATCCTGCTAGTAAATAATAATTATCTAACAAGAAAATAATAATACAAGTAATAGTTCTTGCCTTCTAAGTACCTACTTTAGTCATAAAATGTACGCAAATACTACTTTTCTGTGGCTAAATAAATAAATAAACTTTTAAGCTAGTGATAATGGATTACAAATAATGTCATTCAGAAATATCATACATACAAGTATTTTTATAAAAAGGATAGATAGATTACAATTATAAAGAATATAAAACAAAACACATTTTATAAAATATTGTACAATGGACGGTCTTATTGCACTCGGCAATCTTTGCCAGACAACCTGAAAAATATTCCTGATTCAATATTTATTTACGAGTTGACACTGGGAGAGATTAATTCAACATTACCTTTTCACTAAAAAAGGAAATACAAGTCTTTCATCGTACAATATCACACAGATCATAAAATTTCATTCCGTTACCCATCTCTCACAGAAATGCAAGCTTCAACAATTTTAAATGTTATATTTTAAGTTTTCCCCGCCGAGACAAACAGTATTATGGGTCCCATTCCTGGTAATCTCATCTGTTTCCCCGTCGGTAAGGCGGGCACACTGTTCCACCTTTATCTCACGTAAATTACGTTTGGGCCCAGATATTCGTTGCCGCCTGTCTTTGTTTCGCCTTGTCTTGTAATTGCACTTTTAGTTTTAAATCTTTATGTAAAAGATAGCTGATAGTCGTTTATGCTTGTGTTTATCTACTATTCTATTATTGTATTGTTTTGAAACTATATTCTAAAAGGAATATGTGGATTTGCTGTGAATTTACTGAATGCTGTGCAAATTTAGTAGCATGCCAGTTGTAAAATTTTATTTCCTCACATCTGCACCAATAAAAAGTTTTCTGTTGAATTTCTTCAGAATTTGTGCACAAATAAAGCGATTTATTTTATTGATACAGTATGAACGATATTTGCATCTCCCAGTGCCTTCACATATTTACCTAATACAGTTTCGAATAGCATTTTCCTCAAAAGCACAACAGGTACAATAAAAAGCTGACACTCCAGAATTTGTAACCCAAAACATTCTAACCGTATATTCCGTCGGCATCCAATAATATTCAAAGATGGCGGCTGCGGTTTCTGTATGGATGAACTTAAAATTTAATTAAATCACGAGTTCCCTTCGACACGAGCACGTCCATAGTCAGTGATGATGTTTATGTTCTGTGCAAATACAGGCGGTTTGTAGGCAACAGACAATTTGTTAGTAAGTACGGTAGTGGAGTTATGAGTATTGTAAGGCCTTGTGTTTGTTAGTATCTAACTCGTCAAGGTGCTGGGTGAAGATGGTTTGAGCCTGTTTTTATAATAATTATTAAAAAAGCTACTGACTGCTTCGTTGGTCTAGTGATCGAGAGCGCGACTGCTGGGGTCCACAGGCCGTGCAAAGTGTCATTTGGATTTTCCGCGTGGAATTTCGCAGTAGTAGCCCGGAGTCTGAATTTGTGCCCGGTTGATGGCAATACTCTCGCCCCTCATTACATGGGATGGCGAGTGTTCTATACATCTCTGCCCAATCCTTCGGGGAATACAAGCGTGATGTTATATTATTAAAAAAACTTAGTAAAGCTCTTTCTTTACTTCGTGTTAGTTTTGTATTTCGGTATTGAAATAATTACATAATATTTACCATCGCAGAATCCTAGTGAATACTCAATGACAAATTATGTATAATTTAGTTGTTTGTTTTCGTCAAACTTCAAACTCATTTATTGCGAACATGGGTATAATGTACATAATATACTTGGGAGCAAATAAATCGAGCCACTTCTATTTTTCACGTATAATTGTTACTATGTTTGGTAAGTAAATATTATGGAACAGATCTATTCGAAACATATATCGCCTGAAAAGTTATTTGATAACCTTTACAATGAGGGTAGTTTTTTGTCAATTTAGTATACAGGCTGTACACAAATTCGTATAATTCCTTCAAACCATATGATCTACTAATGGCATAGATTAACCTCGCACTGGATTTAGATTGATTAAAAATAAAATAACTTTTTTTTCCCTAAATATTTTTTTATGTGATAGTACATTTCGATGCCATGCATAAATTAATGAAGTCACGGCGACACAGCTGATGGGCGCGACTAGCGCGATATCGCTTCACGCAGTCTGTTAACTTGGAACGCTAAAATTATTCAGATACAGAATACCATGGTTCATTTTTGAAAACTTTTTGATGCTGATTCTGAAAAAAACTTCGGAAGTTATAAGTAGGGATCTGCTATTCGGATGCATATTTACCTAAAGTGAATTTTGAGCTATGAAAGTATGGAAGCGGCTTCTAAAAATATATTTTTTGTAAGAAAAAACCCGAGAGGCCAGGAACACCGGGAATGCATAAGTCGGGTGTATAATATGGAAGCGACATCTTAAAATTATTTATTAAAAAACAAACTCCGAGATTCTTGGATTGCATAATTATTTAAAATTAATGTTTAACCCTCAATGCAAATATAAGTTAGTATGTAGAGTGGATAAAGAGGAATTTGTCCCGGAGCCGCGGGATTTTTTCAATACAAAAGCGCATTCCATATTGCCAAAATCTCAAGTTTAGGTGAATATGCATCCGAATATCCGATCTCCAGTTAAAAGTAAACCCAAAATAAGTATTAATTAGTCTCATTAAAAGAAAGCAAATAAGCTACTAGGCACGTAGAATCAATCGAACTTTTTCACAAGCAAGCTTTGCTATATCAACTGACAAACTTTATAATGATTATACGGCTTAAGTGTGAAGTTGGCTGTGAAAAATACAATTAAGTCCTCTGTTGGGGAAAAACTAAATTACTTTCCGAACAACTTAATACTTTAAGGTGTAATAAATACGGTGCTTGTTAAGTATTTTTATTTAGGTAACTGTTGTATAGCTATGTCTACACCAGTGCGCTTTCATATTCATCTTGCGTCTTCGTCTGAAGCATGCGTGAAGCGCCATAGCACATGCCTCAATACTAGTTCGACAAAAGCGCATGCCCGTAGCGCACGCTAATCCGTCTATTGTATGTCGACTGACGACTGACGACTGACCGAGGCGCACCGGTGTAGACGATAACCTGCATGCGTCTTATGGCAATCAATATTGCAGCCGCTTGACGCAAGAGGAATTGAAAGTTGAAAGCGCAAGATGAACATGAAAGCGCACTGGTGTAGACATACCATTACACCTTTTGGCATTATAGTACCTATACAAGGTTAGTCAAAAAGGGAGTACCAATCCAAAAGGGTGTTAAAGTACCCATAATAATGTATAACTTTTGTTCTAGCACTTTCCCCAAAAGTCAATAGTTTAAGAGAAATAGCTGTTCAAAAATTACATAAAAAATATGCTAAAATCCGTCTATCCTCAGCTATTACACATAGCTACAGCTGTGTGTACATTTTAGATCACATTTGGAGTCACGAATTGGAAGCTTCATTTTCTGAATTCGTAAATAAAGCAGAAATGAAGAATTTTTGAAAAAACTAAAGTAAAAATAATTTTACATGGAAATAAAAATTATCGCTTTTTGAAATTTTAACACTTGCTTTAAAACCATCATCAGTGATATTATAATTGGTCTGCAGATTAGTACCCCCTTTCCGACTAACCTTGTATAGTGTGTCGATTATATTAATTATCTTTCTTTTCTTTTGTTCTGGTATAATATTTACAAAACATAATCACCAGATATAAATGGGACTTTTGTTAGCAGAAAAGCTTACTTTTCCGACAGGCAGATATACTTTATGGAAGGCAATAAAAGGTTATTTACAAATGCAATATTTTGTTGAATCCCGGAATACACACTGGCAGAATAAAATAAGATAAATATTATCAGTTCATGTTCTTTGTATATCAGAGAATGTTGTTTGGAGTCGATTCCGTTTGTCTTTCTAACGTATTCAGACCAATTTTGTATTAGAATCTATAAATCCACTTTCTTTCCTTCTTATACGATAATAAATACACATTTATTATGATGCCTTCTTGGTCTAGTGATCGCAAACACGACTGATGAGCGTGAGATCCTGGGTTCGATCCCCAGGTCGGGCTTAGCGTTTTTGGGTTTTTCCGTGTGGAACTTCTCAATAGCAGCCCGGAATCTGGATTTGTGCCCAGTTGATGGCAATAGGCTTTCGCCCTATTTATTACATGGGACATATGAATAACGGTGAAATGAGGGTGTACACCTCTGCCCAACCCTTCGGGGAATTCAGGCGTGATGTTACGTAATAATACCAACCCTTTTGCTAGAGTTAATTGCAAGATTAAAAAGTATAGTACTATGAATAACTTAAAACTTTAAAGAAACTCATTAAACCCTCCATTAATTAGAAACTTAAGCCTCCTCTTAGTTAAAACTCCAAAAAGTTATCGCTTTTAATACCTTTTCGAGGGTTGCCTAAAAACTATCAAAATAATAGGTGAAATATGTGGGCGACGTTTAATAGGTAACCCGATAATATTAAGTCAGCAATTAGTGAATAAACAGAGGTACTCGGGCATTTAATTTCTGGTCCGCAGGGCTTTAATTAAGAGCAGGGGCAAACGATAAATTAACGTGATCCAGGATTTTTGAGAGAATGACCTCGGTGGTCGATTTAGTGGGATGCGCAAAGAATACAGATTTGCGATGTTAGTGCCTTTCCTGGCACGTATTTTTTCCTGTGATACAAACATTTTGGTAAGGTGTTGTTAGGTTTATTTTTATTTGAACAAAACAATCTCTCTCTCTCGTGTCAGCAAGAACTGTACAAAAACAGCTTATGCTGTGGTGAAAAGATTAGCCAGTCAGCAAGGTTGGTAGCGGGGCTGACTGCCCAGGGTGCGCCGAAATACCGTCACCCGTAAATAGTATCGTCACTCGTGGAGGCTCTTTTCACGCACCCCAACAAAACAATTAAGCTTGATTTATATCCTCGGTTGTTTTTTTTTTTTAATAAAACCATGTATTCACTTGTAAATCATTGGTTACAGTGTTCAGAAACAAGCTGCATGCAGTTTCTGAAACATCATTTAAACGTTTCTAAAACAATGTTTCGGAGCATTTGACGTCAAAGAATTACAGTAGTGCTTACCGTAACGTGTATCAGTTTCAGAAACACGTAGATATTTGTTTCTGAAACAGTGTTTATAAACAAATTAATGTTCACAAATGAATACAACGTTTAATGCTAATTCATATCTTTTAGACACAATTTATTCACTTGACAGACAGATATGTGTTGCTGGGGAGTTTGTTGCGCCGTTTCTTCTTCACAGCAAAAACACTAGGAAGCGGTTTAGGGAGGGCGCTTTTGGGGGCTGTCTTATATTTACCATTGACGATCAAAAAGAACTAAGTAATTCTAGTCTAT
The DNA here is from genome assembly GCA_905220435.1 of Amphipyra tragopoginis. Classification (NCBI taxonomy): domain Eukaryota; kingdom Metazoa; phylum Arthropoda; class Insecta; order Lepidoptera; family Noctuidae; genus Amphipyra; species Amphipyra tragopoginis. The sequence goes on along the minus strand of HG992005.1, from coordinate 10,887,952 downwards.
TTTGAATAAATGAGTTTTGAAGTTGAAGTTCTATTGCGTGTAAAAATATGATAAGTATTTTGGTAAGACTTAAAAATATAATAATAGCACTGATTTAGCTTGCTAATGAAAATTGAAAACAATTCTATGGTAAAAACAGCAAAAGGATATCAAGAATTACCATTGTGACTTGTAAAGCTGGCTTCCCACGGTGCGTGGTAGCGCGGACTGGCTGTGCATAGTATCATCTGTAGTATCACGCACCGTGGGAAGTCACATTATGTGGGTGCGTGATTCGAAGCTATTTTTTCATTCCAAAATACCAAGTGAAAGAGAACTCGCACCGCACCTTTGAAGTTACCGATTCGCGGCGGATATGGCGCACCGCTCCGCACGAGTCAGCGTTACCACGGATGAGTCTCTTCCCATGGTGCGTAGGTGCGAGTTCGTGCGTCGCGGTGCTCAATATCACGCACCGTGGGAAACAAGCATAACAAAAACAAAACAGCATGACAAATTGCCAACATTTATTTCACAAGCGAATCTTCCAATCGTAATCCCAAAGACATTCCAATACTCCACCACGTTCTATTCGGGCAACAATTCATCATACGGTACTTGTGCCAACAAGACGCCTAGATTCTCCACGACAGCCGCACTTAATGATTGGCAGATGGATGGGCCGACCTCAGCGACAATTTCACGCCACATTTCATTCAGAAGCCTGTTGATTTGATCACCTGGAAAGTTCGGACTTGGGTATTAGTTTGTGGAGTTCCCTGTTTGAAGTTGCAGCGGCTGGAGCTAGTGGCCTATACATGTAAGAGTTAACATCCAACTTTTTTGAAGTTGGTTAAAAAAGTATCTGTGCATTGCAGTTTGCAAAGGTAAAAGTATGTAGAAGTTTAGAGAACTACAAAATGATAAAAAAAAAATGTTAAGAGTTGGAGATTTGAATGCGTCTTTTTGTGTTGTTCCGATTAAATGAGGCAGAGCGTTAATCATGTCGATCGGAATTTTGCTGGGGTAAATATTTATATAATCTAAAGATCCTTCCTATTCTGAGTACCTATGTGTCATTTTTATGAGTAGTTACTCAGCTGTGCCCGTGACTCCGTCCGCGTGAAAGTCCGTAATCAAAATTGTGTCGCAATAGCTAAATAAAGTATTGTAAATTATACTAATACATATATCATCGGATAGGTAATTTAATAACGATTCCAACGACGTAACTTGTAGAGAGCTAGCTATCGTAGCATAAGAGATATCGACGTTTTAATTACGCGAATTAATCCGCGAATCAAACCGCGAATTAAAAGACACCAACATCGATCATCGCGCGTTTCGCGCGCCACGCCTTAAGGGATATCGCGATTATAAAATAGCTACAACGCCATCTAGTTATTTTTTTAAAAACTTTGCCCAACACTAAGATTTCTTTCGTATCGTGGGTGCGTTTACAGACACAAAACTCACATACACAAATGCCCAGACCCGAAACAACCATCTGTAGGCCACACAAAATTTTTGTTCCGTGTGGGAATCGAACCCACGACCCGTAGCGCAGAAGCCAATCGCTTCGCCACTGCACTAAAGGACAGTATACAGTTATCATCTAGCATATCGATACAGTTCACATAATACTCAATACTGTCTCTAAAATGTTTTCATTCGAATTACATAGGTACATACTCACGCCTATAAATATATATAAGGTTAGTATAAGTACAATTGATTACGCGATTAAACATATAGGACACACGTAGGACCATTTATCGCAAATCTGATACAAATGATGCTTAATTCTTCTTGATAACTTTAAATTCTAATACATTTTTTGACAGAGCGAACCGATTACTTTAAAAAATGTCACTCGAGATAAGCTCAATATTTGTCTATAAAAGTCAATCGTATTGAGTCAGTACTTTTTATGTGATGCGTGCACAAACAAACCGATAAACCGTCAAACAGATAAGCAGACAAAAAGTCTAAAAGTAATTGAAATGGATTGTTATTGGATGTACTTTAAAACACTTTGCAGTCACGCTACGTCTACAGTAGAAGAAATAAAAGGCGAAGCGTTACAAAATTGAGAAACAATTCCGAATAAGATCTGTAACTTAACCCTCGATCACGTATGATACCTACATTTTTTTTCATACGGAGGCATCAATCAACTCCGCCATTACTCATAACAAATAACACACTAGCACCCTCGGCCAAAAGAACTGACCTAATCTACAAACATAACTTATGATATATTTTGTTTGTATCTTCTTTATAAGGCTGCAGACACATTGAACGTATCTTGCGCAGCTCATATTTCGTCGCGTTACGCATATGCATCGCGCTACATACAAAATAGCCTGTGCCAGGCCTCCTTCACTCGAACGTACCTACAGCGATAAATGCCTACATTTTCGCGTGGTGCCGTCGCCACTCCGCCAGTCGGTTGTCACCGCTTGCGCGCAGATTAGATAGATTATCTAATCTGCGCTATAAAGAATACTATTTATTCTGTGCCTGCGCGGCCTCACCACGCGTATTTTACATCGTTACGCCGAACGTAATAGCACAGAATAAATAGTACAATTAGTAGTAATAGGACTTAGAAGTTTCGTGCTCGTTCATTACTTCGCAAGATACGCTAAGTGTGTTTTGGCACTAATTCCGTATTTGTATCTTTTCTTCCCATTGATTTGAAGTATTGCCAATCATCTAAATTCACAAACGGCAAAACATGCAATTCGTCCAACCATTTGTGGAACTTTTTCATCGTAAATTGTTATATTTTACTGTTATCGCTTCGTGAAGTGCTCCCTCGACGATCAATCATAAAATTGTGGCAGTTTTTGTTTAGCTAACACAGGTCGCCTAGCAAAACTCCATCATTTTTGATATCCTCTTCTGTTATTCGATTGGGAATGAATAAATGGATCAATTTATTAAATTTTATTCCGTTCGATTGAGCAAAATGTTTCGTGTTTACGAACACAATTTTAATTGAACCACAATGACATTATTTGATTGGTGTTTTATGTTTCATTTGAATGTATTTTAGCATTGAACAAAATAGGGATTTATTGTGTTAAAGAGCTTTAACGAAATAAGTACTTATGTTGGTATATTTTGCTTGACAATTGAAAATATTGTGCGGGAAATTGATAAAGTTTACTCTGTAGTTATATAAATAGGCACAGACAAAATAGTTAAGTACCATTGTCTCTTCTGTTTGTGAACCGTTTTTTTTTTCGTATCTTCGTATTAGGTGTATTCAGGGTGTATACGAATTCGTGTAATTCCTTAAAATCACATGATCTATAATACTAGCATAAATTGACCCCGCACAGGATTTAGGATGACGAAAAATAAAAAAAATAAAAAAAAATTTCTTTTTTAGCTGTATGAGGTCGTATCTTAACCTTAATATTTTCAATGAAAAATAAGAAAAAAAAATTGCAAAAATAAGTGACATTTCGATGCTACGCTTAAATGAATGAAAGCACGGCGACAAAGTTGGCGGGCATGACTAGCGCGATATCGGTCTTTGCAGTCAGTTAACTCGGGGCGCTAAAATGCCTCAGAAATAGAAGATAAAGAATTTATTTTAAAATCCTTTAAGGGTTAATATGTGTCACCAGTAGATCACGCGGTTTGAAGGAATTACACGATTTCGTTTACACCTTGTATAGTGTTATAAATTGGAAAAGAACATACGCGGACGGAGTGCGTAAGCAAAGCTAGTTTAAGTAAATATACGGTTTTCAAATCGTTTACTTGTCTCTTACAAAAATTGAAACTGTAAGGCACCATCTCCACGAGCGAGTGTATCGCGACGACAGTCGCGCTGTGCCATCAAATTCAATACAAACTATCACTACGATGATAATTATCGCCGTGTGTAGACACGTTCTAAGAGAGCGTATAGAAATGTGGCACAACGATAATATCGCCGCGATTCACTCGCTCGTGGAGACGGCTCCTTACAAATTAAATACAAGGTTAGTCGGAAAGGGGGTACTAATCCGAAGACCACTTATAGTATCGCTGATGACTGTTTGAAAGCAAGTGTTAAAATTTCAAAATTCGATAATTTTTTTTCCAAGTAAAATTATTTTTATTTTAGTTTTTTCAAAAATTCTTCATCCCTGCTTTAGCTACAAATCCAGAAAATGGTGCTTCTAATTCATGACCCCAAATATGACCTAAAATGTAAACACAGCTGATCATAACTGGGGATAGATAGATTTTAGAGATTTTTTTTTTAGATTTTTGAACCACTGTTTCTCTTAAACTATTGAGTTTTGGGAAAAGTTGTAGAACAAAAGTTATTCATTATTATGTGTACTTTAACACCCTTTCGGATTAGTACCCCCTTTCTGACTAACCTTGTATAATATTAACTTCGAGTGACGCTAATACACGTAAGTGAGTTTGATCAGACATAAAAATCTAGTTACCTCTGTATACATATAAAACGCGTGCAAAGTTACAAATAAAATAAATAAGTGGCCCACACAGGTCCTAATTATACAATATTTGTTTTAATGCGGAAAATATACGACCTTCAATTTGGCGGCTGCGCTATTAAGTACACATTTAAAGGCAATAAAAAACAATAATAGAACAATAACTGATTAAGAGCGAACGCGCACTGATACGACCGCGGTCACAGCGTCCCCGATCGTGTCGCTACTTGCGTCTCTACAAGGTGTAACTTAAATAACGCACAACCTCTTAAGGGGTACTGTACTCATTATTATGAACAACTTTTACTATGGGACCAAACATGAAATCAAGAAAAAAACAGCTGTTCCCTACATTTATATTCGCATAACTCGTCAAAATGTAGGGAACAGCAGATATTTTTTTCGCGATTTCATATTGTTGTATACTAAATTCAAGTTATTATGGGGCGCACGCGGCCAGCCGGGTCGTGATCGTGGCCGTGGTCGCTGGCTAAACAATGCGCATTCGTTCTAAAGGCGCTCCCTCACCGGGAGCATTCGCGTGTAATGTAACAATGCAAGATTCAATTTTGAGCATTACTACTTGACGATAATGCTCAAAATCGAATCTTGCATTGTTACATTAAGATGCGGACACATTATATAACATAACATGTTATAAAACGTTGTTATATAACATGTTTCAGTAACGTGGAGACTAAATGTTATGAAACATGTTATAATAACAAACGCGTTATTTAACATGTTATTAATATTTACAACAATGTCAATAAACTAAGACGAACCCAGCATCTACGTTTTTTTCTTTTGTTATTTAAAAGTACAACAGTTGCTGCAGCAGCTAGCAAAACGTCCTCTCGTGTCGACATTGTGAATAGCACTGCAGAACGACAAACGACAATGTTATATAACATGGTTATATTGTATTGTTATTCTAATGTGTACAGTATTTTTATATGTTGCAATGTTAAAAAACAATGTTACATATTGTGGACGTGTTATATAACACAAGTTACACAACATGTTACTTAATCTGTACGCACCTTTACACGCGAATGCTCCCGGTGAGGGAGCGCCTTTAAGAAAATTATGATATATTTTAAAAGAGGTACAAATGATAATATTGTTTTAAATTAGAATAATCAGCGGATTCACCCGCATTAAATAAGTTTTTTTACGTATATGCTGTTCCCTGTAAATAAATAATCCACTAAAATCAAAAGTAGCATTTTGCATCTAAATTATAAAGGCTAATTAATATACAGGTTGATGAGATACTGTTTTTTTTCATTTATGTAGCAGTTAATTATAATTAGCTTAATATATACAAACCGATATTTTTGTCATTTAAGAGGTTTTCCAGTCTGAATGATGCTTTTTCCACTTCATACTTGATATCATGTTTATAAATTTTCCAGTAAATTTTACCGTCAGGCCCTTCTATGTGCTCGTACCAGAAACGAATATGTAGAAGAGTATTTTCTGTAAAATAATTTTAAAGATATTAATTACAGACAATCATTATAATATGTAGCAGCATAAGTATGTAGTACTTAAAGTAAATAAATGTTATAATATGAGTAATTAAAATATGGTGAGATCACACTGTATACTGGGAACATGAATAATTATGTTCTTACTACATAATAAGTTGTAGGTAGGTATGTTTTATTTTTATTTGATACACAAACATGACTAATAAATGTATATATATATATATTTTATGTGAATAAATTAACATCTAGATTGCATCATTTATAATTTATACACATAAAACAAAAGCATGTATGCATGTATTCCACGAAGGGAGTTGCAAAGGTGTATAGTAGACCGTAATTTCGCCGTTCTGTTTTAAGTCCCATGTAATAGGAGGATAACCTATTGCCATCACACCCGGGCACAAATCCAGACTCCGGGCTGCTACTAAGAAGCACAAGGAAAAACCCAATAACACTTTGCCCGACCTGGGGATCGAACCGAGGCAGTCAAGTTTTTTATGATTATTATGTATATTGCGAGAATTTTATTACCATACAGAATGTATATTTTAATTAAAGCAAACTTGATTGTGTATTTTTTCTGTCTCATATTTTATTTTTTCTTATCTAAGTTTAGCAGTTTTGATGTACGTACTAGGTCATGTAGTTACTCATAGTGTTGCTTATACAGGGTTTTAACGAATTCTATTATATCTAATCTCTTAATGGTATTGGTTAACCCCGCACGGGATTTAGATTAATTAAAAACAAAAAAAGGTTCTTTTTTCCCAATTTTTTTTAAGTGATAGAAAATTTCGATGCCTTGCATAAATGAATGAAGGCACGACGACACAGCTGACGGGAACAACTAGTCCGATATCGTTCCATACAGTCAGTTAACTTGGGACACTAAAAGGTGTATATAGTACACCCTGTACTATATACACCTCTGCCAACTCTTCAGGGAATACAGGCGTGATGTTATGACGTTAATCATAAAAAACTAAGCTGTTTTTTTGGTTTGTAATTTAAACTCCACACTTACTCAGGTTTATGGGCCACAAAAGGGATGAATGAAAGGCAATTGCATGCAGCAGAGATGAGAATGCTAAGAGGGATGTGTGGTGTTACACGAATGGATAAAATAAGAAATGAGTACATAAGAGGAAGTCTGAAAGTGGCACCGATAACTGAAAAGTTGTGTGGAAATCGGTTGTCATGGTATGGGCACGTGTTACGGAGAAATGAGGAAAATGTAGTGAGGAGAGTTTAGAGTATGAATGTCGATGGCTATAAGAGTAGGGGAAGACCAAAGAAACGATGGATGGAATGTGTGAATGATGATATGATTAGAAAGGGGGTGACTACCGAGATGACGACTAATCAAGAAGTATGGAAGAAAAATACATGTTGCGCCGACCCCAAATAAATTGGGATAAGGGCAGGAGAATGATGATGATGATGACTTACTCAGGTTTATAGAAGAAGCGCCATTTGATGTAACAGGTATGACGAGTAATCGTCCATTTAAATCGTAAGTGTTCTTCACATTCAAGGTGACCAAAGCGTCCGCTATGATAACTTTGTTTTCTAGATCAAACCTTAAAATAAAACAATAGTTTTATGACCGTAATACATAGGGTTTCTGTTTTCTCGACATATTTTTTTTCTCGGGTCTCGAGAATTCTCGAGCCCGATTTCTCGGGTTTCTCGTCTTTCGAAAATTTTTTAAAAACCTTAAAAAAACAGCTTATGCCCGGTTTCTGGGGTACTCTTGAACGTAGTTTATCTGTTCGATAACGCTATTATTTCGATAAACTAACTCATTGCGTTTCTGGTAGGGTTTCTGTTTTCTCGACATATTTTTTTTCTCGGGTCTCGAGAATTCTCGAGCCCGATTTCTCGGGTTTCTCGGGTCTTTCGAGAATTTTTTAAAAACCTTAAAAAATCAGCTTATGCCCGGTTTCTGGGGTACTCTTGAACGTAGTTTATCTGTTCGATAACGCTATTATTTCGATAAACTAACTCATTGCGTTTCTGGACACCCCAGTCAAAAGATAATCCTAGTTCAAACTTTAGATAACTTATTTTTCCGGTTTCTGAGGTATCCCTAATCGTATTTTATCTATCCTACCGCTATTAGTTCGATAAACTGATACATTGCTTTTCTGGACACCCCAGTCAGAAGATGATCTTAGTTCAAACTTCAGATAACTTATTTTTCCGGTTTCTGAGGTACTCCTAACCGTAGTTTATCTATTCTACCACTATTGGTTCGATAAACTGACACATTGCGTTTCTGGACACCTCAATCAGAAGACGATGAAGTGAAGTTTGAAACTTCAGTTTACTTGACTGACCAATTTAGGGCGTTAATCAGTTCCAGAACTTTATTTGTCGTTTTATAACATATTATAACAAGAGTATTTGGAGTTTCATTATTAGTATTTTATTTTGGATAGTGAGTTTTGGACTCCCAGCGAAATGGACTCCAATAGTTCATCGGAGTCTGATTTGGACCAATAAAAAGGCATTGAAGAAATCCATCCGGAATGTTCATGGATGAAAAGTTTAACATGAGATATCATTTTAACAAGGGCACTATGATATATACCTTTGTGAAATACTTTACCAATCCGGCCCAAGAACCCATTCATTTACACCACAAATAGGTATGTTAGCCTAGAAATATTTTTCTTCCAGATATAAATAAACTTTACTGCCCAATTTTATAAATTACAATAAAAAAATTAAATCTTATTTATTTTGTTTTATAGTTTTACTGCGTTGTTGCTATGATTAAAAAAATAACAAAGAGAAAATTTTGTGATTAAAATTTTATATTTTATGTATGTAATGGTTCGTTTTAAAATCACTGCATAAACCAGAGGAGATTTTCATTTAAAGTTGGGGCCTAACTGCAAAAAGATGTAAAGTTTAAGGCGAGAAAAGTACATTTAGCTGGGCTTTAAAAAGAGACCCCATCTAGTGATCAATTTACAAACTTACTTTTTGTTTGGATTTGGATAGATAACTAGTCGTTTTGTATTCAGAAACCCAATAATAGATGAACGGAGTTTATTTTACAATTAATTTTTATTTGAGGTTTTTTTATGTCATATTTTACTTAATAAAGTTGTAGGTATATGGAGTTGTAGGTATATTATGTGTCTGTTCGCTTACCTCGTTTACTCGTGACTCGTAAGGAGAACGATCAGAAGCCGGAATGCAAAGATCACGTAACTTTTAAGCCAATTTTACAGTAATAAAAGAAAATCTTTGATTTCTCGAGTTCTCGAATTCTCGAGGTATTTTTTCTCGTCTCGAAGTTGGCATGATTTCTCGACATTTCTCGACTCGAGAATTCTCGAGCAGAAACCCTAGTAATACATCATATAATACATGCAAAATAATAAAGTAATTGACATTGGACTGTCCAAGTTCACACAAGAATCCACCAAAAAACATCGCGTTATAAAAAGTTTTTCATGATTCCCAAAAACGGAGACTAAATAGAATAGAAAATTCATACTTGTTATACATCACAATTTAAGACCATTCACGCATTTTTAATCCAAGTTCTTAAGTCTGAACAAGAAAACTTACAGAACAAAGCTGAGAAATAATGATTATGCAAAAATGTATTTGCATCCCTTTAACGAACCCAGCGGGCTAGTTTGATTCAAATTCTGCACGATCACCGCGCGGTTTTTCACACCATTACTCCTTTTGTTGCTAATGAATCATCGCCTGAGCCTAATTATTTCGACGGGCCCTTTAAGTTAAGGCGCCTTCATAATATTATTCGTAATTAAAAGGCCCAAAGCTAATTGTCCGTGAGTCATGACGTCGTCGTTAGTCGGCCACATAGTTCATTATAGACCTACGTAACCACAGTCAGCAGAATAATTTTATGATACCAAAAACTATACTTGTAAAACTATAAAGCACATTTACTGGCTTTCCTGAATATAATTTTAATAAAAACAGATAATAATTTTATTACTTTAATATAATAAAAAAATACATTATTACTTATGAATAGTAACAGATATTTAATTGAACGTGAAGTTCAATTGGCTTATTAATTCAGTGGAAGCAAGCATAACTGCGGAAATTCGCAGAAATTGAGCAGAATATTATAATTGGGTCTAATATTCAACCAGTATATCTCATGGTTAGAATTTTTCGATATAGTGATTAATCAGATCTCTATCAATTGTCACGTAATTTTAAAATACTTATTTTTGACTTCCCTAAAATTGGTTACACAAGGTGTAACATAAATAATGCACAACCTCTTAAGGGGTCACTATGTACTCATCATTATGAACAACTTTTACTATAGGACCAAATATGAAATCGCAAAAAAAAAAATCAGCTGTTCCCTACATTTATGTTCGCATAACTCGTCAAAATGTAAGGAACAGCTGTTTTTTTTTTCGCGATTTCTTATTTAGTCCCATAGTAAAAGTTGTTTATAGTGATCAGTACAGTGACCCCTTAAGAGGTTGTGCGTTATTTATGTTACACCTTGTATATAATGAAAATTTTGTGAACAAAAATGCCTCGTTTTTTTAAATTGTGGATTGCGGCAGAAGCAAGTTGAAATATTAAAGAATTATAAAAATAGGTTGACGTAATTGAATTTGTGTAATGTCGTGGACTTGGTCTTGAAAAGACCCGGACTAATTTAAAAGTCATGTTTTGTTTGGCTTTTTAATTACACTAACAAGTCTTGTTATTACGGAAAACTAAGGATTTTTTATAGGTATATTTATTAAAACAAAAACTCGTTAGTCAAGATTTCAAGCAATTTGGTACTACAGAAGAGGATCATAATAAAAAATACTGAAGCTAAAGTCATACTATCTAGAAGTAACGAACACCGAACTTAAAAACCTTAATTTAAAGTTTTTGGTTATTATCGGGTGGGTTTTGTTAAATTGTAAATTGGAAATTTCTACAGGTCTATTCTGCAGGAAAGTCGACAGTCCCTACCTATAATCAAAACAAAAAGATATAATATGTAGGGTAGGGAGACCCGTAATATTATTTATAATTTTAAACACAAACCAATTTGTATAACATGATTTCGTTAATACCAAAAGTAACAATAATATAATATTTTTTCAAACATGTTCTTCATAATTTTTTTCTCATTTACATAATTATATTTATATCCAATATAGCTTTTGTTAACGCTACTTATGGTAATCATAACACTCCGACAGTAAAACGCTAATGGAACCAGATATCTACTTAGTACAAGACTAGCACTATTACTATGTCATCTAAATAGTGTAGCTAATGCGTGTTATGACATGTGGAATTACCATCATCCTGACTATAACTTATGTATAGCTTGGACTACTTATCTGAGCACTTATTTCGTCCATTACCAGTGACCTATCAACTACTGTGACAAGACATTATAATCCCGGATTTTGTTGAATATTTTAAGAGAGATTTGATAAAATCCGCGACGTAAGTCTTGTTGCGTAGTATGCTAGGATCTGCTTTGTTTCGCTAATCAAGTGCTCAAATAATTGTATGATCTGTTAGTTTCTTTATTCAAGTATTTTTTTAGTATTTTGCAAGACCTTCTTAAATTTTGATTTAATCACGTTTTTTCAATATGTTGCTTTTGGTTGGTTTTAGCCTCAAGTTTTATTAAAATTCAAAGAACACATTAATTTAGAAGTAGACTCCACTGAAACTGAATGATTTAAAATAGCAGATTAAGCCTCTAGTTAACTGTTTCCACGTACGGCTTATACGTAATTAGATAATCACTGGTTAAAGAAATGTTCAGTCATTCACTAGTAAACAATATAACGTCGCATCGTTTGAACTAGTAGTTAGGTATAATTAAACTTGTTATGTTTACTGTCCAATCTTATCAAAAAAGTACTGGCAATTCATCAAAGTAATGGACTACGTCAAATAAAATCGAAAGAAGACGTAGCAAAACTTACTTTAGGTTCTCCATGTGCAACTTCGAAAGTCCTGTAAAATAGTTATCCTTAAATATAACCCTGAAACCTTGCTTATTCGGGATGTACACCGTCATCTCTGCTACGTATAAAGGATCTAAGGGATGAAGTCCTCTCTCTGGATCTCCTAAGGAGAATTGGTGCAAAGAATCCCGAGCTGACTTTAAAGCGCACTCGTTTAGTTTCGGATCATTTCTTGAACATGATGATATGTATGAAGCTGAAAATTAGGTTTTTGTGTTAAATACTATACTGTTTTTGTTTTTCACTCAATTGACTTATGCATCTTATAAAGTATAAAGAATTTAAAAACAATAAACTACCAATCTACAGTTAGTAGCAGCTAGGGGTAGATACTTAAATAGTATACAAAAAAAATATCCAAAATTGTACGTCACTATTATTTAGTTTGCACCATAATAAGTGCATATTTTGTAAAGAGCTTATTTCTTTCTATACGTGTGAGTACGTAAATAATTATATGTTTCTCTGTGATCATTAGACATCGATAAAGTAAACAATAGATGATTTTAATTTTGTGGAAATTATTTTTATGATGTAGTCATTCTTTAACAAAAAGCTTTAAATAAATAACGCCGGATTTGCTGTATACCAAATTCAACATTGACTTATCCACTTATGGTAGATATTGTTTCAACCAAAAATCATCCCAAGAATATGCAAAAATAGAAACCAAGCTACGGGCTTATTTAGACAAATGCAATCGTCCAACTAATTAAAACTTACGCAGTCCCATAGACACCACACAACTAAAAAACCCGACAAACAAAATTATCTGTAGCATTTTGTTGAGCTACTGTATGACACCTGAGAAAACTGTATAACTGTACTAAACTATCTTGTGCATCGCTTTATAAACAAATAATGTAAAAATTACACGTTGCAGCCTCTTCATTATGTAAGTTAAACGCTGCAACCCTTAATTTTCTGTTAACACGTGAACGTTTATCTCACGTGGGTTTGTACTATTTAGAATCTACTCCATAGATGTCTTTGTTCTGTTCTGGTTTCATGACTTGTTCTGTATTTGTTAGAGAATCAAGTGTAGCAGCTACCGCGTAGTGAATATCATACTTTGCCGGTCATTGCTATCTAAACTGCCTCTTTAAAGTACCATGGTTTATTATCACGCTCATTTCAAATTGAACTCTAATGAGAGATCGACAAAGGTGAAATTTGTGTATAACTTAACGATGTAACATTTCACATTATGTATGAATGACGTAAATTATTTTTTTAGACAATATAATGATAAGATCTGCGTTTTATTAAATTATACTTTGTTTGCAAAATACGTCAGTTATAACTATGTACATTGCTTTGTTATTGTTTAAGTAGCCTCAAATTATAAGAAGTTGTATACAGTTTATACACTTACCTATTTTCTTTAAAGGAGTGGCGTCTGTGATTTCATTTCCTTTTTATTCCTAGTCTTAGTGGGATGAGGAATGTTTTTCTCATGTTAAAAGAGCACGGAGTTTTAATATCCGATATCACTGTATCCTGTGACCGGAGCTCTCTGATCGCTTCAACCCTCAGGGACAGCAGGTTATCCGGGTATTTCAAAAGTAAACGAAAATTAAAAATACGTACAAAAATAGAAGCGGAAATCATCTTACACGTACAACTTCAACATCGTTTCAAAATCAATACATTGGTGCAAATTTTCTTGTGCACAAACTAAATTTAATTTAGGCTATTGACGTCTTTTTCACTCTGATAGAATAAGAAAGAGCCGGATGTAAATAATAGCTGTCAAATTTAGTTAAACTAAAATCTCCATACACATTTAGACGACACGTCAGAACCTGTCGACTAAAAACACGTCGAAATTTAAGGCGTAAACTAATTTGACATCTCTAACTTACGCGGCATCCTACGTGAGCGATCTAGAAGCGACGCGAAGCGGTGTGGCGCGACGTGATAACAACAAACAGTCGATACCTATTGAAGTGGCCTACGTGACCAAACGCACGTGGAGGGCGGTGCGGCGCGGCGCGAAGCGAAGCGAATGCGATCAGTGGGCTTTATATTTTCGCGCGAACTGGATGCGGTGCCGTACAGTGCTACTGAATGACGGCGGCGCGCGGCGGGCAGTTCGCGAGCACGTAGGACAAAGTCGCCGCTTCGCACCGCATCGCATTGAATTCGCGTGTCACCGCATCGGATCGCTTTGCAATTTGCGTCGCTTTGAACCGCCTACGTAAGATGCCGCGTTAGTTCTTATTTATCACCGTCCTTTTTTCACGCTGTCTTTTAGTAAAAGATATCAATTCTCTAATTTAATTTAGTTAGTGAACAAGCAAATCGGCTAAATTACCTACCTACTAATAATCTTACAACTATGTTAACTTTGAGTTTCTTTACGCATTTTTCCTTTCGCCTTTAAAACATGACATGGCAGCTTTTTAATAAATGGAATTTCCTCTCTCTCATATATTATTTTATTACGAAGGACTGTGTTTAACAATAACATTCCCAGAAGAAAAAAAAAGTCCATGCTAAAAGCTAAAGTGTCCACTTGACAAGGACATACATGAAAAGAGTCGCAAATGAAAAATGTACGCGACAATATATCACCGAGAGAAATGTAAATAAAATCACTCACATAAACATAACAAGATGCATCTTTGACATATGAATAATGTTCGTATAAAATTCGACCTTATTTTCTGTGGTACAGAATTCAATTTGAATAATGAATACATTTTCTGTTACCGTAAAACCGGCCATCATTGCCCTTAGCGGATATCTTTGCCCTAACACGAAAAATTACTAAAATCTTGAATTGCAAATAAACTTATATAGCTGACAACATTTTTTAACCTTTGGGGTAAACTTGAATGTTTTTCTGACAAAATGAAATGTTCTTTACATTGCTAAGTTCACCCAGTTGCCCGCCAGACATGTTGAAAGTAGAACAAGTGTGAGGTGGTGCCAAAATCTTGTTTTACGTTTTTACACACGGTCAGCGTACGACATCTCTCAGGCAACTTATTTCAAAACTAGAGTTATGATAAGTATCACGCTTCATATCTATGCTAGTTTGAGACCTTTATAACATAAAAACTTCAAGATAATGGAGTGGGCAATGATTCCCGAACTTCCTTGAACATAGGAGTGACAACATTGCCCACTGCAAAAATAGTGTTAGGGTTGGTAACCATAATAATTATAATTATTAATATTATTTTAAATATTAAAAATAATGTTTTTTTAAATATTTAAATTTATTTATTGGAAAGCGGTTGTCATGTATTGGGCATGTAATGCAGAGGAATGAGAAACATGTTACGGGGAAAGTTCTAATATTTCAAAAGATTATTATTTATCACATTATGTGGCATCAACCCTAACCCACCGTTTTAGTTTGTATGAAAAAGTAGCTGGTGTGTAGAGTAACATTGCCCACAGCAATAAAATAAATAAAAGCAATGTTTTTGACACATTGATCACGAAAGATGGCAACGTTGCATAATTCATTATAACATACCTTATTGCTAAAGCCATAGAACTAATAGTTTCAGAGAAATTAAGGTTGAGCAATGTTGGACGGTGGTGCGTATAATTTTGCCCGGCTCTTTAATTGCCTTTTTCTAGGATTCTGTTAAAGCTAGAAGCTCCACATTTCGTGATTTAAAGCCCTTAATAGTAATTGTTACCATGGTATACTTGATTACGAGTTCTGGTGAATGTTTTTTTCATAATCTCAAAAATAAGTAAAAATGTGGGCAATGATGGCCGGTTTTACGGTACGGAACGACAGATAAAGACTCTATCATCTCAGTTTTATGGTCCAATTTCAAATAGCAATGTTGTGCTAATGTATACTTTTTTTCTGGTTAAACGCTAACAAAATAGTTTAGGTTGGAAGTGACAGGGAGCACGCCACTTGAGCTTGTACAACATCTGTACTGGATGAATGGTGTTTATATTAACTTTATGAAACAATGCCCTGGCGTGGAAATTACTAAACACAGTTTTTAGAAAAACGTATTTTTCCGGAAAACCGTCGTCTTTTCTGGGAAAATGGTCGTGAAATGGACTGCAGGCATTGGGATTGAAGGGTTTTATTTCAATTTAACTTTTCGTTTGTTGCTCTAGTCTTTATAAGAGTTTTCTTCTAATTACACGTTACTCAGGATATAGAAGAGCAGCGTTTTGCAATATAGGGTGTACAAGGTGTCAAATAATATACTTGTTATCGGTTGCAACGACTATAATGCTTAATCTTAAACTAAGCTTACATCTAAATACATCTCAAGAGGTAAGGCGAGTCACACACTACAGTTTCAACCAATAATTTGGAAATGCAACATGATTTTTTTTTAATTCTTTGCAACTTTTAATCACCCGTGTACTACAAATAAACTAAGTGTTTTAAATAATTATTATAATGAAATAAGTTAAAGAAAATTCTAATATTTTGTTTATGATAGGTTCAAAAATATTTTTTCTTTTATTTTTCTACACAGTTCATTAAAACGCTAATTCTTAAGCCTTTTGATGAACACAGTTACTCACAAAGTCCTTGTTGTCAAGATCACTGATTGTATATAATTTGTCTAACAAGCAATCTTCGAAGCTATCCGCTTGTATTTAAACTGCGACATTGACATGTACTTGCGATATCTACTTGACTCATACTGGTTGTAAATTATTACAGGATCGACGGCAATTTGTAACATTGTAACACTAATCATCAATATGGTTATTTTCCTTCCTTGAAAATAGAGGTTCAATATAAATTGGTAACGCTGTGACGTCATTGGCCTCAATTCTGTTAGTACTGACTAAACGTAACTAAAAATATTGCTATCCTTCACTTGCAGATAAAACAAGAAAAAGATGGAAGAATAGTAGATCTGTCAAATTAGGTTGAACTAAAATTTCCAAACAGATTTAGATGATACCTCAGCATATTCTTCTTCTCATTCGCTTCGCTCTCTTCAAAGCGGTTGTGGTCGTCATGTAGCACTATTGGCACAGTCTACCTATATCTTACTCCTTACAGTCGGTCAACGTAGAACATTGTCGCAGAGCAATCGTATAGGGGGGTTGCGGGATGAAGGAGTGGAGGTTATGTCCCGAGTAGCCATACTGCATACTTGGGACATAACCTCCGCACCTACATAATTTTGACATTTCATAGGACATGTCAAATGTATGGGCGTTGACCCACTGTAAGTAAGTAGGTACACTGTGCTATTGGTATATCTACACTGGTGCGCTTTCATGTTCATCTTGCGCTTTCAACTTTCAATTCCTCTTGCGTCAAGCGCATGCGATATTGATTGCCATAAGATGCATGCAGCTTATTGTCTACACCGGTGCTCCTCGGTCAGTCGTCAATCGACATACAATAGATGGATTAGCGTGCGCTAGGGGCATGCGCTTTTGTCGAACTAGTATTAAGGCATGCGCCATTGCATAAGCTATGGCGCTTCACGCATGCCTCAGACGAAGACGCAAGATAAACGTGAAAGCGTACTAGTGTAGACATAGCTTATGAGTTCTACAGCTGATGTGGCTCGTCTCACGATGTCTCGCCATCTTTTCCTGTTGGTGGTCATTTTGGTACACCCGCCCACGGCTGATTTTATTTGTTCGGTCCATCGCTCTCTGCCCAGTATGACCAAACGCTCAGCATATTATGCCTCCTAAAAACATGGTGATATTCAACAAGTTAACTAGTTTAACATTTCTAAAAATGTTCTGGCTCTTTCTTGTTTTGCCTGTTAATAAAAGATAGCAATATTTTTAGGTCAGTTTAGTATGGGCGCAACAGAATTGGCACCATTGCTCTTCTATGGAAATGTTAATCAAAACGAATTGCCCTCTAATGCGTGGTTACAGTGGTAACTACCATTACATAGACCCTTGAAGACCCTAGGTTGCATGGCAGATACAACTCAGTTTTAACAAGCCAGAATAATGAGGACTTGTCAAGGAATACCAGCGTTCTAATATGGTATTTGACAAAAAAAATCTAATTAGTCCGTCAGTTAGATTATCAAAAAATATTTGACACGTATTTTTTTCTTTTGTTACGTAAACCAAAATTGACGAAGATACGACACTTAAAATTGGCAAAACGTCACAAGCAAGTACACTTTTTACTTGCTTCTGACGTCACAAGCCCCCACTCTCGAGTTTTGATGCGTTTTATCTTTCAAATATTCATAGATTTAACAAAAGAAAAAATACGTGTCCATTATTTTTCAAAATTCTAACTGGCGGACTAATTAGATTTGCAATTTATTGTTGCTGTCAACAAGCCTATTGCGCAACACAGTCGTAATCGCTATGCCTTTGACTTTGACAGGTCAACAATTTCCATAGCAACGTATGTATTAACAATCCGACTTCTTTACAACCATGTACCACGCAATGAATATTGTTTTTGACGCATCAACTGTCATGATTGATGTTGGTTACGTTACGCAATTGCCCCGCTGATTTCGGTTAATGTTCGCATGACGATTTTCATTTATATTAAGAAAATCAAATAATTGTATCATACACTCCACATTAATACTTATTTATATAGCAACAAGACCACCAAACCCCCTTAATTAGCTTAGTACCTGTTAATTAATATTCGGCGCTTCGTTCACGCATCATGATTATAACGTCTTGTAGTGAACGAACCTTGTTATAGTTCGTATAATAAAGCGAATTTGTATAAATAAACACACATTAACATATATTATTATCATCTGTAAATTATGTAGGTTTTTTTTTGTTCAGTTTTTTTTTTGCATCTACGTTTGCGGTTTCTTGATTAGAAGAAACAAAATGTTGTATATACTTCTGAATCCTCTGATTGACCAATAACGCAAATACACGGTGGCCATATTATTCTCAAAGTAAGAAAGAACTTCAATAAACTTACATAAGAAAGAATAAATACGAATTACAATAAACACATTGTATGTGAGGCGACACAGGGAGGTAAATGTATGTACCTATTATTATGTATATGTAGGTGTTAAAACATTGGCTGGAGACCCTTCAGGTCTCGCCAATAACTGCCCGGTCACGTAGAAGGGGTCCGCAAGTACCCCATTACCCCCATTACATATTGTACAGCAATACAATAGGAAAAAAAAATACTTAACCTAAGCTAACTACTTGTGCTACACTAACGACCGGCTCTACGACGGGAGAGCTCGGTGGATCGTGACCGGTGGCGGTGGGACGTCGCAACGGGCCTCGTCGGCGAAGACGGTAAGCCGGATGGTTGCGGACGCTGTGTATTGTGCTGGTCAATTTACTCGTCTCCTGGAGGAGGGTATATTCATCATCGGGCTCTAAAAGTGTGTGCCTGTGACGGAACACTGTAACTTTACTTACGAGAGAGGGACTTTAGTCGGCCGCTGCGGCGAAAAGGGAGTCCGGATGGCGGGGGGCAGTGTCGAAGTAACGCTATTAATACTTTCTTAGTTCTCTTCTTTTTTGTTCTCATCTTACCTGTTATCACATCCTACAACATCTACCTACACATTTAAAAAGTTATAGATAATTGTGACGTTTTTGTTACCAGAGAATACAGAACATCGTTGCTAACCACAAATGTCACGAACAGAATGACGCATCATGTTCCAACGTATGGTAAAACTGTCCTTCTCGGTTTTGTTCATCTGTCCTAGACATGTTTTGTTTGATTTTTATGTGTTTTCATATCGACTAGTTTTTGTTGTTCTTTTTATTTTATTTACATTCTTCTTTTAAATGTTTAAATAAGCAGATCGGTTGTAAAGTCGAATGAAGGACGTAATCGATTTACTTTTGTTACATAAACTTTTATATTCATTCTTAAAATCACATCTACGTGATTCACAACAAGAAGTCAAAATTTGTAATTAAGCGAACACTTACATGATTGTGTGTGAAAGAAATGCGATTCGCCAATCTAGCAAATCTCGTCTGTCAGAAAGGTTATTAGAAGAAACACAAAAAAACGTAAAAAAAATAAAAATAGTAAACATTGTTTATTAAAAAAAAAGTTACAAAATCATTTGGTTAATAATTCAACTATTAAAGACTACCACAATTCATTAAAACATAAACAATTCCGTAATAAAACATAGCATATTATAGGCACAAACAGAAAAATTATAAAAGTGTTTTATTCATCTTTAGCATAGCTAGACAAGTCACCAGCAACAAAATACTTTGCGGGTACGTTATCCAAGAATACGTGAATGAAATTATACACGTATTCCATAGCTTTGTCCATGAAAGGTTTGCCAAATGACGTCAGTAGGAACTGCCCGTTTTGATTCAGCAGGTCTGTCACGATTTTGCCTGTAAAAGTTACAAATTAGGTCACAACAGGGTACTAACAAGCGGTGTAGTGACACCGGGGGTGGTGGTAGTGGGTTCGAAAAAACAATTCTATTTTCATCTAGAAAAGGAAATAGTTTCTCTATAAAATAATGTCTGGATAAATAGGTTTTACAATGTAGATACTATTGGCATGAAAGTATAAACTTAATTAAACATTAATTTATGTATACAGGGTGTTAACGAATTCATGTTATTCCTTAAAACCACATGATCTACTACTGGTGTAGACAGACTGGCCCCGCACGGGATTTAGCTTGATTAAAAATAAAAAAATAAAATTCATTTTTTTTCATGCGACTTTGTTATCGATCATATCTAAACCACCTAATAAGGATTCAGTAAAAAAATAAGTTTTTTTTTTTGCAAAAAAAATATTTTATTTGTGTGAAGATTTCGATGCCACGCATAAATTAATAAAAGTACGGTGACACGGCTGGCAGGAACGACTAACGCGATATCGCTCTTTGCAGACAGATAACCCAAAGCTCGAAAAAGACTCGGAAATTGAAAACCAAAAAAATTTTTTTTTTTTTTTCGTTTATTTTCGAAAATTCCCATTAAGGATTAATTTGTGTCACCAGTAGATCATGCGGTTTGAAGGAATTACACGATTTAGTTAACACCCTGTATAAAAACAAATCCCTATTTCCCTTGGTCACGGCATCACGCTTTTTTTTTTTTTTTTTTTTTTTCTATTGGACTGCTGTAGGTCGCCCTAGGGGACGGTTTCTACGTAACCGGGCAGTTATTGGCGAGACCTGAAGGGTCTCCAGCCAATGGGGGGGAAGTAAAATACTTAACCTAAGCTAACTACTTGTACTACACTAACATCATGACTACCTGCAACAACAGCACTAAGGGCGACCCCTAGTGGGACTCGGACCTCGGCTTAGGGCGTTGCTGGCGTGGACATAGGGGGGGGGAGACAGCTTGATGAGGGCTGAATTATCGGGGTGACTGCGGAGTCTGAAGAGACGACCGGCTCTACGACGGGAGAGCTCGGTGGATCGTGACCGGCGGCGGTGGGGCGTCGCGACGGGCCTCGTCGGCGAGGACGGTATGCCGGGCGGCGGCGTTTGTTGTGTAGTGTGCTGGTCGATTTACTCGCCTCCTGGAGGAGGGTAATTTCGTCATCGGGTTCTAAAAGTGTGTGCCTGGGACGGCGAACTTTACTTATGAGAGAGGGACTGTAGTCGGCCGCTGCGGCGACTAGGGGGTTCGGATGGCGGGGGGCAGTGTCGAAGTAACGCTTGGAAATGCGTTTGAGGTATTGCCTGATGGTTGGTATTTTTAGATCGAGATGGAGTTGGACGTTACGCATGAACCACGGGGCAGCCGCGGCTCTGCGTAACAGTCGATTCTGGAGCGTTTGGAAGGATTTGAAGCGACAAGGCTTAACGTGTGCGAACACGACGCTAGCGTAAGTCAAGATGGGACGGATGCACGTCACGTAGATTCTCAGCTTATTTCTAAGTGACAATTTACTGCGCGCTCTAAGGATGGGGTGGAGGCGACCGACAGCGAAAGCGGCGCGAGCGCGCACCGCTTTGATGTGGTCTCGGAAACTCAGATGGTGGTCTAGGATAACCCCCAGGTATTTGGCTTTCATCTCCCAAGGGATCTGTTTGCCGAGCATGAGGACGGGACGGATGTGGGTGTGGGAATCACCGTGTCTCTCGAAAAGAACGGCTGCGCTCTTTTCGGGATTCACCTCTATTCTCCATTTCCGGAACCAGACCCCGAGGGCGTCGGCTGCGGTTTGAAGGGTTCGAGAGATGCTATCGAGACTCCTACCGGAATAGTAGATAGCCGTTTCGTCGGCGAAGAGAGCCAACTTGGCCAAGCCACGTTTGGGAATGTCGCTGGTGTACAGCGTGAACAGAAGGGGCGAACGGCATCACGCGTGAGCGGCTGGACTTATTACGCAATTTTTTTTTGTTGTTTTCGTAATTGTCAGGAGAAGTTTCTTAAGAAATAAAATGTTGACATTTAAAAAAAAACGAAATTATCTCAATAAGTCCATATTCTTCATTTCTTTACCGCATGCATGAAAATGGTTTTAACTTTTTGTTACTAGGTATTTTGATTTTGTTTCTGAAGGTAGATAGTAGGTAGGTAGTAAGTAGGAAAAAATGCATTGCAACGCATGCCGCGTACAGCTAGTACTTAATAGAAACCATTATTTTCGTTAAAATTCAAAACAGTCTCGGAAGATTTTGTAAAATCGTCTTCGTCCTATCCTTTTTCCCAAATATGTTGGGATCGGCTTCCAGTTTTACCAAATGCGGCTGAATATCAGTATTTTACACGAAGCGTCTGCCATAAGACCCCGGCAACCCAGTTAGGGGGATATTACACTATCATATCGCGCGCGCACTAAATTACTAAGCGAAACGCCTCTGACGCGCGCACTGCGCACGCTCAACCTCTAGCTGACGACGTGGATATATTTTATTGTACTCTGAGTAAATTCACTAAGATCGCACTTTTTAAAATTTCTTACTATGAAATCTAATTTAGTCTTAAATTGTAGAAAAAAAGAAACCTCAATATCGAATTGGATTTAGTCTGTAATGATATTGTTGGGAATAAATTACTAAGCAAAACGCCTCTAACGCCCGCACTGCGCATGCTCAACCTCATAGCTGACGACGTGGATATATTTTATTGTATTCTAAGTAAATTCACAAAGATCGCACTTTTTAAAATTTCTTACTATTAAATCTAGTTAGTCTTAAATTGTAGAAATTAAGAAACCTCAATATCGAATTGGATTTAGTCTGTAATTATATTGTTGGGAATAAATAAATAAATAAAAATATACTCGTATCTAGGATCATAGATCTATGAGTCATATGGTATGTCTACACCCGTGCGCTTTCATGTTCATCTTGCGCTTTCAACTTTCAATTCCTCTTGCGTCAAGCGCATACAACATTGATTGCCATAAGACTCGAACTAGTATTAGGACATGCGCTATGGCACTTCAGCCATGCGTCAGACGAAAGCGCAAGATGAACATGAAAGCGCACTGGTGTAGACATACCAAGAGATATATGACAATATAATATAGACAATTATGAATCATTTCTTTATACACAGATATGATTCTAGAGGTCTAAGGGATATGATCCTATACAAGGTTAGTCGGAAAGGGGGTACTAATCTGAAAAGGTGTTTAAGTATACCTAATAATTAATAACTTTTGTTCTACAACTTTCCCCAAAAGTAGTATAAGAGAAATAGCTGTTCAAAAATTTCATTTAAAATACGCTAAAATCTATCTATCTTCAGCTATAAGCAGCTGTGTTTATATTTTAGATCATAATTGAGGTCACGAATTAGACGCTCCATTTTTTGATTTCGTAACTAAATCAGGGACGAAGAATTTTTGAAAAAAACTAAAATAAATACGCGTGGAAATAAAAAATATCGAATTTTGAAATTTTAACACTTGCTTTAAAACAGTCATCAATGATACTTTCATTGGCCTGCGGATTAGTGTCCCCTTTCTGACTAACCTTGTATATGATCCTAGATATTATGATAGTGTAATATCTCCCTTACTGGACTCCACTGACATCCTACAGTTAGACCAGATGTCAGAATTTCGGGAAATATAGCATAAAAAAAGTTTTTCTTTGTTTCTCTATATTTTTCGTGCTTCCAGCTGGGGTCTGTACTATTCCATATAAAGAGTCTTAAGCTATGTCTACACCAGTGCGCTTTCATTTTCATCTTGCGTCTTCGTCTGAGGCATGCGTGAAGCGCCATAGCGTAGGCCATAATACTAGTTCGAGAAAATTATATTCTATTGTCTATTCTATTATAGTCTATTGTATGTCGACTGACGACTGACCGAGGCGTACCGGTGTAGACGATAAGCTGCATGCGTCTTATGGCAATCAATATTGCATGCGCTTGACGCAAGAGGAATTGAAAGTTAAAAGCGCGAGATGAACATGAAAGCGCATAGGTGTAGAAATACCGTACCATAATTTGTCTACCTGGGTATACTGCCAATACCCAGTACCCTATATGCTAGAGATTACAACTTTTGCGTCATAATTATACCTTACTTGGTATATACATAGGGTCAAGTGTTGTACCTATGGACGGCTTTACCTATGGACACTACCAATATTTCAAAAACCAAACGGCGTAAATTCATAGTTAGAACACATTCGTAAACTTTTTTTGACCAATGACAACACTGACTAACTGTCATTATGCTGTCAGTGATAAATCTGTTGTGATAAGCTGTTGAAGATTTTTATTTCAAAAAGTAAGTTTTTTTGTACATTTTCATGGTGTTTTTCTGTGAGATAACTTAAACTAGAAGTACGACTGTAGATTATTTACAGAACTTCGTTGTTTTTCATTGAAATAAGGATTATTCTGCGTTTTTGTTAATGCTCTGTAAAAAGATTTAACCCTTTCTAGGTTTTGTCTTAATATTTGTACCTGTGGACAGGGGAATGAATGTACCTGTGGACTGTCCATAGGTACATAATATTGGTTGTACCTGTGGACAGTAATTTACACAGACAAATTACTACATTTCTTTTGTTTTTTTTTTTTCAGTGCCACGTAGTAAAACCGGAGAGAAACAGAATAACATATGTCCAGACACTCTCTCCGAAGCAGTTATAGAGGTCAAAAGTGGATGTTTAGTTCGTAAGGTGTCTGAAAAACACAAAATACCAAAATATACGATTTTTAAACATTTTCAACTCAACAAATAAATAATGATCTCAATGAAAAATCTATATATTAATTATTAGATAGATTTATTGTTGTATTATTGAAGAATGACGTAAAAAAGGTGTTTCAAGAGCATAAAGAAATTATGTTACGTGAATATTTAGAAAAGGCAGCCTGCATGCATATGAGTCTAGATTCCAAACAAGTCCTGGAACTTGTCTACCAGTTTTCTGTGCAAAAAATAAATAAAATACTCTTAAAAGCTGGCATCAATACAAAATAGCTGGTATAGGATGGTTTAGATGTTATCGACAACGTTTTCCAAAATTATCGCTACGAAAACCTGTTTTTTTTTGGCATTCCCAAATGCTTGTCTACAGGTACATTATCGTCCATAAGTACATTTGTGCTGTCCATAGGTACATTGGTACGTTGTACCTAGGGACAAAATAAGGGTTTTTGAAAATCTTTAATTTTCTAAGCAACTGTTTTTGCTATCGCATTTGAGACTGATAATTATTAAGAGTTGATTAGTTACTAAGCCGTACGATAAATAATTTCATAATAAAAGAATGAGGTTTTTTTTTAAAAAATAGTTTTTTGTCAAATTCTGGAAATCGTCCACGGGTTGAGCACATGCCCCTACGTAAACTGACCGGTCCAGTATTATAAAATAACGAAAACCATTTTAATTTGTTGCAATGCATTAATAGCAACAATTATTCACAATTACACTGTAACGTGCTATTAACACTGATCTTTTGTGATCTCTGACACTTAACTAGACGTGCTACTAGGATAACTCATTTTATTATTACCTATCATGCAATTAGTACTAATAGCACATACACGGTAATGTTATACCTACTCTGTAAAACGTTGGTGATTTATTATTTACATTGTAAGACACCTGTAGTGTCACACAAGATCCTTTTGTTTTTTTTTTCGTTCAATAATCCTCATGGATTCCCTTCGCCCGGTAAAGGCGAAGGGGTATGCCGGGCTCTTACCGGCTAAAAACCCACGGGGTTCCTTCTCCTGACCCTTAGCCGGGGTCGCGGGATTCGCAGCTGCATGCACCGCGACCGGCACACAAGTTCCTAATCTAGTTTGAATATTTTTTGTTCTCATCTCATCAGGCATATACTATCTACAGGGTGTAAAAAGACCCATCACATAGCCGAAATCTACGCACTCTGTACATCAAACTAAATAACATTGACCAAAAATAATTGCTGGGAAACGACTTTTATTTGTAGGCATAAAAAATACTCTGTTTTTTTGTAGCGCGTAATGTAATGCACGTAACCGAATGTGCCTATGTGGGTCGTGTACCGCCTACACAGCTGAGCCAAGGCGGTTGTGTGCGTTAACTTGAAATGCGTAATTTGTTAGGAAAAATTGAAAATTTTGATAATGTTTGTTTCGAAGAAAGTTTAGTATTATCACTTAGAATACGTTTCTGGAAAAAACTAAAAAAAAAATGTTGACTTTGACCTTCAATATCTCCGGAATCAATGATTTCCCAGGTATGGTCTGGTAGAAAAAAATGATCCCAATGATGGGTAGATTATGTGGTTTTCGTTATCGTTAAGGGTCTTTTTACACCCGATATAGTCCGGCTGTTTACAAATTACAAACCTTTGATCGTGAAACATTCCTTTTGCTGTACGAATCTATTAAAAATACACATTCTTATAAAGCAAGTGTTATTATTAGTATTTTGTAAAATAAGTTTATAAAGCAAAATTAATGTGTCACTTTTTTTTTGTATATTTTTTTTTTTTGGTCCTGGCGCACCATTTCTACTTAACCGGGTAGTTATTGGCGAGGGCGAGACCTGAAGGGACTTCAGCCGATAGGAGGGAAGTGAAATACTTAACCTAAGCTATCTACTAATACTTCACTGACATCATGACTACTAGCAGCAACAACACTATGGGCGAGTCCTAGTGGGACTTGGACTTCGCTTTAGGCCATTGCTGGCGGGGGATTTTTAGATAGCTTGTTGAGGGCCGAATTATCGGTGTGACTGCGGAGTCTGAAGAGACGACCGGCTCTACGACGAGAGAGCTCGGTGAGTCGTGACCATGTTTCACGATTAAAGATTTTTGAAAAAATCAACAAATATAAAAAAAAAACATGTACTTAGATGACATTTTGGTTATTCCCTTGAGCAAAAGTTTTGATGAGGACTTTCAATCTCTGTTTTAACTGTCATCACAAAAACATTAGCCAAGAACAAAGAAGATTGTATGTATTTGTAAGGAGCCGTCATGATAATTATAACAATACCTATTCTTAAAAAAACTACCTAGTTGCTGGAAAGATTACGCAACCGTGTCATTTAAATCTGTGGTCTTAAACCGTGTAATTTATGGCACTAAAACGTATTTAATAAAAAACTTTAAATAAAAGTAAAAACTGACTTCATAAAAAAAAACAAAAAAAGAGTTAAATAATTAGCATGATTTAAAATTAACAGTTTCAAAAGTCGGCGCAATTCTACACTGAAACAAATAAAAGCCACCGACTTCTGAAACTGTTAATTTTAAATCATGCTCATCATTTCACTCTTTTTTTAGTTTTTTTTTTAAGACGGTTTTTACTTTTATTTAAAGTTTTATACAACATTCTTCTTCTTCTCTCTTGTCGTCACAAGGTATAAAATAGCTCATGCCGTGGTGACAGGACGAGCCAGTCAGCAAGATAAGTAGCGAGGCTGACTGCCCAGGTAACGCCGGACGTACTTAAGTATTGTCGGAGGCTCTTTTGCACTTTTTACAAAATGTATATGGCTAGACTATACGTACACACGGCTACAAATCAAGCTTTACAGTTCCAGTATAAGCTGACCTCTAATTGTACGAAAAGCTTATACAATGCCAGATCAGCTCATACTGGGAATATGTAGATGATATACGTACCTAATCTGAAATCTTTTGCTCTTTTTAGTCAACAAAATAAAATGCAATATGTTTTTATGCGCAAATTGCTTGAACTTTGGTTTTTAAAGTATTATTACTACGGTTTCGGTAAAACTAGTTCTAAAGATATAAATGTTTTATTCGTGTTGAAGAATAGGTAATATATTCTAGCACAATAATCAAACAATGATTGTTCAATTAAATTCAATCAATTTAAAATAACCTATTTAGGAACAGCTAGATAGACTGATGCAATTTATTATAGCGATAAAATATTAATAAATGGTCTTGAATGTACGAAAATAGTGTTGTTAATTATTTTTATTATTTATTGGACATCATATACTTGGGAGCAAATAAATCGAGCCACTTCTATTTTTCACGTATAATTGTTATTATTTTCGGAACAGATCAAATTCTAAACATATATCGCCTAAAAGGTTATTTGATAACCTTTAGTGTCAACTTAGAATTATATTATTCATGAAACTAAAACTAATAACCAGTGGCCCAATTCTCCTAAAATAAATTGTTAACCACAACCGTCAGTCAGTTTTTGTTTTCGAAAACTTTCAAAATGATTGATTTTGTTTTTTGTGTCAAACAATTCGACTGCTTTTGAAATTGAGAACTGTCTGAATCAACGGTTCGGCCTTGGTTCGGTTGTGATTTATCAAGATTTATTTTAGGAGAATTGGGCCCCTGGACAGGTAAAAAAAGGAGTGGCTCGATTTATTAGCTCCCAAGTGTACATACTGAAGGGGCTCGTGGCTAATTATCAACCGCGCTGATCATATTTTTTTAAAGATTTAGCTGCCCTTGCGGTCAGTCTATGGATGGGTGACCGTTCGTTACATATCGAGACTCCTCCATGCCTCGGAGAGCACGTTAAACCGTCGATCCCGGGTGTCATACTAATACCTATGACAGTCGTTACGGGTAGTCAGAAGCCCGAAAGTCTGACAACCGGACTTTAACCTTAGGATATATGCATTAGGGTTGCGGAGGCCGGTTGACAGTCGCTCCGTGTAAAATATACTGGTATTCAGACGCATCTGGTTAGACTGGAAGCAGACCCCAACATAGTTAAAAAGGCTAGGCAGATTCTAAACCGATCCTCTGTCATTAATCTTTATTTAAGACTAGCTTTTGCCCGCGACTTTTTCCGCGTGAATGGAGGTTACCGCGGATGCAGACGAAGTCGCGGATCAAAAAGTAGCCTTTGTCCTTCCCTAGGGATCGATCTATCTTCGTATCAAATTTCATCAAAAATGGTGCAGCCGTTTTGTCGTGAAATAACCTATAAGCAAATTTTTGATACCCTGGAGTTACATTATTGCAATTTTCTTACGGATCCCTAATTTTTTGATATTAAAATTTAGCCTATAGCACTCAAGGATAACGTAGTTTCCTAATGGTGAAAGAATTTTTTAAATGGGATGTGAAGTTTCGGAGATTACCTCCTACATACAAACAAATAAACAAATGTTGCCTCTATATAATATTACTATAGATATAGATAACATTTGAGTAGATATTTGTACGATTTAAGAAAGACAAATCACTACTCAAATCCTATCTTTAATCGAGATTCATGACTGAGCATTGTTTTAGAATACCGACTTAAAAGTCATAAACGTTCAAAACCAGTTGGTAAACGATCAAGCAATTTCTGAAAATATTACTTTCTGAGACTGAGTAAAAAACTTACTAAAGCCACAGTGTACCTACTTACTACATACATATGGTCAACGCCCATACAATACATTTGACAGGTCCTATGAAATGTCAAAATTATGTAGGGGCGGAGGTTATGTCCCAAGTATGCAGTATGGCTACTCGGGACATAACCTCCGCTCCTTCATCCCGCAACCCCCCGCACGATTGCTCTGCGACAATGTTCTACGTTGACCGACTGTAAGGAGTAAGATGTAGATAGGCTGTGCTAAAGCAATTCAAAAACATCAACCCCAAAAATCTGACAACCAGTCTAACCTGAGGATATCGAGGACTGGGTGGCGGGGGTCTGATGCTAGTCGATTCGAGTAAAATACTGGTATTCAGCCGCATCTAATTAGATGTTAAGCTAGCCCGCGTTGGGAAAAAGGTGGGCAGAATCGTTGAGGACCGAACCCAAGACCTCACGCTCAGCAGTCGCGCTTGCGACCGCTAGACCAACGAGGCAGTCATGAGATATGAGTTATATATTTTTTTCTATCTCTATACTCTAATAGAATAATCGTCCGTTGACGATTAACGTTGTATAAATAACTAGCGACCCGCCCCGGCTTCGCACCGGTGCAATGTACATATTATGCATATAATCCTTCCTCTTGAATCACTCTATCTATTAAAACAACCGCATCAAGATCCGTTGCGTAGTTTTAAAGATCTAAGCATACATAGGGACAGACAGTGGGAAGCGACTTTGTTTTATACTGTGAAGTGATTAATTATAATTATGTTGTTTTAATTAACTTTTTGGATTAATGGAACAAAAATTGTATCTACTTACTGGATTCCTTGTCTCCTATAAATAAACTATCCGCAACGAAAGACGTTTTTCCTTTAATTTCGTACTTGTAGGTTGTTTTATCAGGTTTACACTTAAAGTAAAGTTCACCATTTCGCCTTTGGACGAAGAAGGAGAATTCAAATTTAAGGTGCAGTTTCTCTGAAACAAAAGTAGTAAAACGTTATAGTTAGGTAACATTATAGATAATGTTTCTGAAATAAAAGCTTAACAATTTTCTCCTTATAAAAATCTTGTTACGTCTTTTAATCCATCCTTAGCCATATTACAGATTGTAGAATCGATCACAAAAAAAAATTTACTGCCAAAATTGGAAGCATTCATACCAAAAATAGATTTATCAAATTCTTCGAATTGAGTAAATGGAGCTTAAAACTCAGTATAGTGTTACGGAGAAGGCTTTGGAATAGTTTATACTTTTTTTTTTCGTTTAACTACTTGTTATGAAATTAATGTATCTATAGATACCTACTATAGAAACTCAAATCATACGCAGGTGTGTATGATTTGAATTTAGATATTATTTAATCGATTTATTTAGGTACTTCAAAATTTCTGTTTTTATTGATTTAGTATGAAAATTGAATTCAAATTAAAAGTAGTATTTATTGATAGATAGATTTCATTTAAAGAAATTTAAAAAAAACTATGCCATGAGGTTCTACTCCGTTCACCTATTATAGGTTCCCATTTTTTTCCAGGCTGTAAAAAAGTCAACCGATGTTGATAACGTCTAAAATTTTGTACACTTGTAGGCAGAGTTTATTACCGATTTTAACTTTTCCATTTCCATCACCATGTACTGTATCTGCTCCAAATAAGGTTTTGACAATAGGACTCGCAGAAAATACTTTGTAGTGTCCTTTGAGTGAGACGTCACATGTCAGCTCTACGGTTGCGCGTCCTTTTTCAAGCCTGGGACTGAAAAAATAGATTTTGAATCAG
The DNA here is from genome assembly GCA_905220435.1 of Amphipyra tragopoginis. Taxonomy (NCBI): domain Eukaryota; kingdom Metazoa; phylum Arthropoda; class Insecta; order Lepidoptera; family Noctuidae; genus Amphipyra; species Amphipyra tragopoginis. The sequence goes on along the minus strand of HG992005.1, from coordinate 10,856,548 downwards.
AATCATCAAAAACAAAGTTAGGAGAGACCCAGATCCAGTACTCCTCAAATAGCTGTACACTTGCTATATGAGGAGTGTCTAATCAAAAATGGCTATTTACAAACTTCTAGCGACCCGTCCCGGCTTTGCACGTGTACGTTTTATAGCTTAAAACCTTCCTCTTGAATCACTCTATCTATTAAAAAAAACCGCATCAAAATCCGTTGCGTAGCTTCAAAGATTTAAGCATACATAGGGACAGATAGACAGCGGGAAGCGACTTTGTTTTATACTATGTAGTGATTATAAACCTTCCTCTTGAATCACTCTATCTATTAAAAAAAACCGCAGCAAAATCCGTTGCGTAGTTTTAAAGATCTAAGCATACATAGGGACAGACAGACAGCGGGAAGCGACTTTGTTTTTTACTACGAGTATGTAGTGATTATAAACTTTCCTCTTGAATCACTCTATCTATTAAAAAAATCGCAGCAAAATCCGTTGCGTAGTTTTAAAGATCTAAGCATACATATGGACAGACAGCGGGAAGCGACTTAGCTTTATATACTATGTAGTGATTTTTCAGAAATGACAAAAAACTTATTTCGTACTAGCTTTTACCCGTAGCTTCGCTTACGTGTAATTTTGAACCCGTTAAGTGACGATTTTCCATACAAACTTTCTTGCCCTATTTAACTCCCTTAGGGGTTGAATTTCAAAAAATCCTTCCTTACTCCTTGTCTACATTATAAAGGGAACCTCTGTGCAAAATTTCAGCTTTCTAGGTCCAAGGGTTTGGGCTGGGCGTTGATGAGTCAGTCAGTCAGTCAGGACTTTTCTTTTTAATTATATGTATAGATAGATTATTTTTTTGTATTATATAGCTTGTTTGGACTAAAATTAAGAACTTTAGGGATATTTTTTATACACCAATAGCTATGTTTGGTTCAGTCTGAGACAAATAGGATACGATTTGAAAAATTCTACACAGATGGAAAAAATATTGGAAAACGTAATTATCGAATTTTGATTAGACACTCCTCATTATGTTTAATTAATAAAAATAAATAACAGCATCGGTTACCAAAAGGCTAAAAAAAACATTTCGCCAAGGAACCTGAATTTAAGACTGAAAGCTTTCACGTACATTTTTAATCTGCGAATTTAAATATTGTTTATACTCACGAAAACTTATCAACGACACAATCCTTAACACCTCGTAGGGTTCCTTCATACAAAGAAATATCGAGCAAATCCAAAACAGACAAAGATATATCTTCAACTTTCATGGGATCGATTTGGGGTATCTCTAATTCTGGAACACCAGTCTTGGCGATTTTTTTTAAGATTGTCTGAAGCTGGTTTTTCGCACACTCACCATCGTTGATATTACATGGTTGAAAATTGTCCACTGTAATGAAGAATGATTTTTAATGCAAAAAATGTTGAAGAAATTAAAATAATTGCATAACATGCTTTGCTCTTGAAATTAATTATTAAAAAGGTATTGTAGAGAATCTTGCAAGCCTCGAAGGCTTAATACCGTCGCCCTCTGAATAAGAAATACCTACCTATATTAGGGATAGCTGCTGCTTAAATTAAAAATATTTTAAAAAACTGCGACAAAAAATCACCGCCTCTCATGGTTATTCCATGTTGTTATTTCGGTAAACTGTTTTAAAACACTATACTTAGGGCCGATTTTTCGACTTGCTGATGACTATAAATATATATTGCGCACAATATATCCGGACAAAGTGTCCGAATATATAAAAGTTATCTGACAACTGAAAAATCGACTTACTGACGACTTGGACACACTATATTCGGACACAGTGTCCGAATTGACACATTTTAATTTCAATATTTTTTTCATTGATGATTCGGACACCAATAAAAAAAGCTGTTTTGTACAGTCAGATAAAAAACTTCCAGCGATACTTGGAATTGTAGAAATCCGTCCTCCGTCCAGCCTGTAGCTAGTTGTAAAAAAAACAGTTTTTAACCGGATTTTAACGAAAGCAGCCGTTTTATTTTTTAGCTTCAATAATTTGATGGTGTCCGAATCATCAGTGAAAAAAATATTAAAATGTGTCAATTCGTACACTGTGTCCGAATATAGTGTGTCCGAGTCGTCAGCAAGTCGATACTTCCCCCCATTGGCTGGAGACCCTTCAGGTCTCGCCAATAACTGCCCGGTTACGTAGGAAGTGTCTAAAAGGACCTACAGCAGTCCAAAAGAAAAAAAAAATAGCAAGTCGATTTTTAGTCGTCAGGTAACTTTTATGTGAGGGATAAAATGGCGTTTTGATACATGTAATACAAGTGTCCCGAAAAGTAGTGCCAAGCGGAAGTCCAGATGTAGAGCATCCTTAGAGGTGCCCGAATTAACCCCATGTATGTTTCACGATTTTTTGTAGTTTTTGAGTGGTGATTTCTGGGACTACTTTCTACTTTTTGGGACACTCTATACACCGTGGGCCCGAAGTACCCGAAAGATTTTAAACACGCCTTTCTAATGGTATTATGAGTCAAATATTATATCAACAAAAGTCCCATTCAGACATTTTTTTTTTGTTTTTTTTTACTAAATAAATCAATTAACTTTATAGTACTTCCTTGTAAACAATACCTTAGGTTGAACTGGCAACATTTATAAATTATCGTATGAGTGGATAAGAAACTTCTCACTTCACAACCCTCCCCGACAAATAAGACATACGGCGAGAGGGGTATGGTACGATAAAAGTCGCAACGCCGCGTTCATAGGACTTGTTACCGTAGATATTTTTCGATTTGTGAATTTCCGTAAATAATTAATATTTCGAAAGTTAAGCTTTATTCAACAAACTATATCCCAGCTTTTGTTCTCCAATTAGGCATCGGAATCGAAGGTTAAAATCTTTAAGGTACCTCAGGCCCACGGTAATATTATTTATATTTTTATACAAAAGCTGTCAAAACGAAAAACATATAATTCTTCAAATAAGACCAACGATTGATAAAAAAGGTTATTAAGCTTAAAGCTTATTGGACAATTTTTTTAAGGACAACACTAATTTATCATTCAATATATTGAAAAATCTTACCAAAAGCTGATTCACAAAACACTAAAACTGTGAACACTAGAAATAGAGATTTTTTGAAAAACATCTTTGCCTCTCTGAGAACTCGCACAGATAAAGCTTGACCACGTTGATCTTAGTATATATAAGTCGTGCAAAATAAACGAATACACGTACAATGGGTACAAAATAGAGAAAAAATAAGACAAGGTCACTCTTTATATGTACAGACGTCAACACATAAAGCTGTACTACAATCTGTCATTTAATAGATTTTCATCTCTATCGCAAAAGCATTAGGTTCAAGCTTAATTGAGAAAATTTTACAATTTCGGGTAGCTTGATTTGCTGGCGTCTGTGCTTCATACTAGGCTTGATGACTGTGACAAGGAAAAAAAACTTGATGTACAATGAAAAGGGTATTAGACAAGATTATTTTTACTTATTTGTTATTAATATAGGCTCCACTTTGACCACTATCTCACCTGTACATTTGTTTATTTTGCATGCATTTTAATTATTTGTAATTGGAATATTGTCAGTTAATATTTCTAGTTGACTGTAGAATATGGTTTAGTCTGCATATTAAAGATAAAATAATATATATGATTAAACCCTTTATTGGAATATTTGTGTGGATAGTTCATTTTGTGTTGTGATGTAGAAAAAGTGGCGAAAATACAGCTTCCTCGAACTTCAACTACTCCTATTAGATGGAGAAGTGACAACCAATCCAAATGCTAATCAATCAAAACATCTTCTTAGAATAAGAAGGTGATGTGGCGACATCTATCACGCCACATGAACACTGCAGTGGTGTAGCAGACACGAGAGCTTCCGACGTTTTTAGCATTTGATTTCAGCAAGGTTCATCCATTTATATCTTCTTCCTAGTTATTCCGTGGTAGTCATGCGCGCAGTCTGGCTGATGGAAGCCAAGAAAAGGAGCAGTATTCACAAAATAGTTTTATGATGACATTCGATCCTATTTCCCATAAGGATCAAAAGACTCTTACGGACCAACTGAGGTTGGAGTACTAGAAACGTCAGAATTCGCAGAAAACTTGTTTGAGATGGGGTAGCAATAAGGACAGCTACCTTAATCGTTGTGGCTACAGGAAAATTGTCTTGGTAGACAATCCAAAATATTTGAAAAAAATACGAACGCGAAAAAAATATATTGAAAAAAATATGTTTTTTTTGCTATTTTTTCCTTAACGACAACTCTCAAAGATGACATCATAATAGTTTCTACATGGCGATATAAAAATTTAACACGCGGATAGTATTATACAACCGCCCAACATCAACCGTTGGGTAGTAGCCCACCAGAGATAAGACCTGTCTGGTTGGAGGATCACCATTCCTCGTTGCTTCACAAAGGGTTAAGACTCTAGTCTATCACGCTAGTCTAGTGCGAGTTGGAGGATAACAAACACCAACAGAAACTTTTTTTGGAGCCCTGTTTTCTGTTTTGTTTTTCGGTTACGTATCATAATACCTACGTTTATTCTAACTATTTTCAACTTAACTACGGTTGATTCACATATGTTCATAACGCATAATGGTCGACTCAACTACAGTTTAACTTACCTAATCTTGATTAAACTAAAATTAATTGCACTAACGAACGATTCATCTAATGATTTTTTAAGGGTTACGTATCATAATACCTACGTTTATTCTAACTATTTTCAACTTAACTACGGTTGATTCACATATGTTCATAACGCATAATGGTCGACTCAACTACAGTTTAACTTACCTAATCTTGATTAAACTAAAATTAATTGCACTAACGAACGATTCATCTAATGATTTTTTAAGATATTGGATGTTTCAACTATGTATGAAATACCTAATGGACGACTCGCCTACAGTTTATTAATACTGATAATTAGATAATGGTGAAAACATTTCTGCGAGCAACTTGGAAATAGCGCTCGCCGGCCGCTGCCGCGGCACCGCTCGCTTCGCTCGCTCGGCTCGCGCGCGGTTGGTCACAGTTCTAACCTAACCTAACCTATTTCACTCAGTTCAAAATGATGAATCATACAATCTGCCGCAGAAATGTTTTTACCATTGTCTAATTATCTAGTCGCAGGCAGATTGTATGATTCATCATTTTGAACTGAGTGAAATAGGTTAGGTTAGGTTAGAACTGTGACCAACCGCGCGCGAGCCGAGCGAGCGAAGCGAGCGGTGCCGCGGCAGCGGCCGGCGAGCGCTACTTCCAAGTTGCTCGCAGAAATGTTGTCACATATACAAAATCACCAGTAAGACAAACACAAGACCACAGATAAATCAACAGTAGGTGAATCGTCCGTTAGTTTAATCAACGTTAGGTGAATTAATTGTAGTCGAATAAACCGTAGATGAATTCTCCATTATGGATTTCGTCCATTAGTTATTACAAAAATAGGTGAAACGATCTTTAGGTGTTTTAAACGGTAGGTCTTTTGATCGTAGTTAAGTTGAAAATAGTTAGAATAAACGTAGGTATTATGATACGTAACCTTTTTAAGATATTGGATGTTTCAACTATGTATGAAATACCTAATGGACGACTCGCCTACAGTTTATTAATACTGATAATTAGACAATGGTGAAAACATTTCTGCGAGCAACTTGGAAATAGCGCTCGCCGGCCGCTGCCGCGGCACCGCTCGCTTCGCTCGCTCGGCTCGCTTCGCTCGCTCGGCTCGCGCGCGGTTGGTCACAGTTCTAACCTAACCTAACCTATTTCACTCAGTTCAAAATGATGAATCATACAATCTGCCTGCGACTAGATAATTAGACAATGGTAAAAACATTTCTGCGGCAGATTGTATGATTCATCATTTTGAACTGAGTGAAATAGGTTAGGTTAGGTTAGAACTGTGACCAACCGCGCGCGAGCCGAGCGAGCGAAGCGAGCGGTGCCGCGGCAGCGGCCGGCGAGCGCTACTTCCAAGTTGCTCGCAGAAATGTTGTCACATAAACAAAATCACCAGTAAGACAAACACAAGACCACAGATAAATCAACAGTAGGTGAATCGTCCGTTAGTTTAATCAACGTTAGGTGAATTAATTGTAGTCGAATAAACCGTAGATGAATTCTCCATTATGGATTTCGTCCATTAGTTATTACAAAAATAGGTGAAACGATCTTTAGGTGTTTTAAACGGTAGGTCTTTTGATCGTAGTTAAGTTGAAAATAGTTAGAATAAACGTAGGTATTATGATACGTAACCTGTTTTTCATTCACCTTTAATGCAAGTGATAATCAAATACTCATTCGCGCCAGCGTCTGTAGACAAATGGCAATCGATGATCGCTACAGAATAGATAGGACAATAAGATGACATCAGCTTTCGACCGGTCAAGCGATCTGTGCCTGTAGACAAATGACAATCGATGATCGCTGGAGAATAGAAAGATGTACTGGATTGACATAAGCTTTTGACCGGTCAAGCGATTTGTTATGTCATTTCCATACATTTAATTGGCGTTTCTATTCTCTAGCAATGATCGTTTGCTATTTGTCTACAGGCACTGTTATGTCATTTCCATACATTTAATTGGCGTTTCTATTCTCTAGCAATGATCGTTTGCTATTTGTCTATAGGCACTGTTATGTCATTTCCATACATTTAATTGGCGTTTCTATTCTCTAGCGATCATCGTTTGCCATTTGTCTACAGGCACTGTTATGTCATTTCCATACATTTAATTGGTGTTTCTATTCTCTGGCGATCATGGTTTTCCATTTGTTTACAGGCACTGTTATGTCATTTCCATACATTTAATTGGCGTTTCTATTCTCTAGCAATCATCGTTTGTTATTTGTCTATAGGCACTGTTATGTCATTTCCATACATTTAATTGGCGTTTCTATTCTCTAGCGATCATCGTTTGCCATTTGTCTACAGGCACTGTTATGTCATTTCCATACATTTAATTGGCGTTTCTATTCTCTAGCGATCATCGTTTGCCATTTGTCTACAGGCACTGTTATGTCATTTCCATACATTTAATTGGCGTTTCTATTCTCTAGCAATGATCGTTTGCTATTTGTCTATAGGCACTGTTATGTCATTTCCATACATTTAATTGGCGTTTCTATTCTCTAGCAATGATCGTTTGCTATTTGTCTATAGGCACTGTTATGTCATTTCCATACATTTAATTGGCGTTTCTATTCTCTAGCGATCATCGTTTGCCATTTGTCTATAGGCACTGTTATGTCATTTCCATACATTTAATTGGCGTTTCTATTCTCTAGCAATGATCGTTTGCTATTTGTCTATAGGCACTGTTATGTCATTTCCATACATTTAATTGGCGTTTCTATTCTCTAGCAATGATCGTTTGCCATTTGTCTACAGGCACTGTTATGTCATTTCCATACATTTAATTGGCGTTTCTATTCTCTAGCAATGATCGTTTGCCATTTGTCTACAGGCACTGTTATGTCATTTCCATACATTTAATTGGCGTTTTTATTCTCTAGCGATCATCGTTTGCCATTTGTCTACAGGCACTGTTATGTCATTTCCATACATTTAATTGGCGTTTTTATTCTCTAGCGATCATCGTTTGCCATTTGTCTACAGGCACTGTTATGTCATTTCCATACATTTAATTGGCGTTTCTATTCTCTAGCGATCATCGTTTGCCATTTGTCTACAGGCACTGTTATGTCATTTCCATACATTTAATTGGTGTTTCTATTCTCTGGCGATCATGGTTTTCCATTTGTTTACAGGCACTGTTATGTCATTTCCATACATTTAATTGACGTATCTATTCTCTGGCGATCGTCGATTGCCATTTGTCTACAGACGCTGAATTCGAAAAGTCAAAGTTACGGGTCTGGATCGAACTCAGGCCCTCTTAAAGCCGCCCATATTAAAGTACAACTAGAAAAGTCTTCTCTAAAAATAAGGTTCTCTTTACATCTTCAGATACTGAACGCCTTAAAGAAATAATAGCATGTATGAGAAAATGTAGTTCCTAATCAGTGCCGGCGTAAGGGCCACTGACACCCCGGGCGAAAATATTGTGGCGCCCACTTGAGGGAAGCAATATCAAGTGTTAGTACTCCAACTTCAGACCTTGGCGCCCCCCAGAATTTGTCGCCCTGGGCCATCGCCCCATCACGCCCCCCCCCCTAACGCCGGCACTGTTCCTAATTAAGATAATAGTGGTAAGTTCCTATTCATCATGATCATCCTCCTGCCCTTATTCCTTCTTATTTTGGATCGAGGCAGGTTATCGTTTTTTCCATACATCTCTATTAGCAGTCATCTAAGTAGTCACTTCCTACGTACGTACCTATTCAGTTGATTGTTTAATCAACACGTTTGGTGCAGTGGCTGAGGGAATGGCTTCTGTGCTACGGGTCGCGGGTTCGATTTCCACACGGAACAAAAATTTGTATGGCCTACAGATAGTTGTTTCGGGTCTGGGCGTTTACGTATGTGAGATTTGTGTCTGTAAGTGCACCCACGATACAGAAGAAATCCCAGTATGGGGCAAAGTTTAAAAAATAATAACTATAAAACTATTACAAAGCACCAAAAATTGCATTAGTTATTAAAACTAAATTAATTCAACTTTGATAATAGTTACCGCACGGCATGTTGTTGTTTTTCTCAGTTTCGGTAAATTAATAAACATCGCAAAGGTCAACTGTTCTTTTAAATCTTCTTTTTAGCAAAGTATCCTGCATCCCAAATATTTAATAACCTTTCAAAAAGCGGTTATAATCATATTTTTTGTACTATTCAATGTTAATGTGCTGTAACCTGTTTATGAATTAATTTATAATAATGCAGGTAACCTTAAAAGTAGAATCTAATGGACTTGCAGTCTGACGTGGATCAAAATGAACGTGACGAAATAGAGAACTAACATGAAATGTACTGGATTTGACAGGAATGTGACATCTTGCTTCACAAGCAGCGCCGCCATCCACGTTCATTTAGAGCCATGTCTGGACTAAACTTGCTCGTTACAGCGATTACGCACTGCATCCGATCCGTCTGGTATTGTCTTGTTTTCCATAAAATAATTTGCACTATTGTTGTTTTCCATAATCGTCGTCATAATATTGACTTGCACTATTATCATTTATATTAATAACGCTTGTCATATCAACTTGTTAGTCATAACTTTTATTTGCCATAAGTTTCCTTAATAACATGTGTTAAAATCATTCGTTTCTATGTAGAAACTAATGATGACACATGAAGACACATGTTATTATGGATACATACAGTGGTGGACATATAATTAGAAACACCAAGTGTGACTTTCATTTTTAGTACAAATTAGCTTGATAATTAATGTTTTACGTATCATAGAGGGCTTATACCTATTTATCTACAATCTATCCACATCATGACGTATTATTATGTCAGTTTTGGAAATATCATACAACCGTTTATGTAAAAACTGGTATACTTTATAAAATAAAATGAAGCAGCACAACGTACTAAGGTGGACAACTAATTAGAAACAGAAAAAAAACATTATCATAAATATGAACAAAGGTAACGAAACAACAAATAATGAAGTTAAATGGTACAAACGTTTTATAATGAACAATTACCCCCTTATTACAAAAGATGGTCTAAGAAAAACCTAGGTTTTCAAATAGCCCCGTCTCTTTTTGTTATATGACATAAGAAAGTGATGGGTATCTTTTAAACCTGGGTTTACCTTAGTCTTGGTTTAAACCATATTTTGTAATAAGGCCCTTAATGTTTGGTTGGGAAGCCTCTGCTGTCGATTACAGCTCTACAACGACGTGGCATTGATTCTATCAATGTTTCATGCATTTCTAGGGAATATTTCTCCAAGCTTCTACAAATGCGTCTTAAAGTTGTTGTAGTATGATACTAGTAGTAGTACGATATTAGTGATATGTTTATTGGACAATGTTTTCTTTACAATGTACCACAAATTTAAATTTGATTCAAATCCAGACTATTTGCAGACCAATCTAACACTGACACTACAATAATCCAAACCAAAGAAACAACGCTACAGCATTTCTAAGAGACTAATTAGTGTCGGTGTTAGATTGGTCTGCAAATAGTCTGGCTTTGAATCAAATCTAAATTTGTGGGTCTTTAGTCGTTTCGCACCGCGAGTTATTCCAACCGCGGTGCGACTCGCCCAAGTACTATTTCTGAATGGGACCATTCGCACCGCAGTGGTTGGTGCGGTGCGAATGGCCCAAGGTATCTTTGGTATGGGTCGATTCGGAGCACGGAGTGAAACTACCCAATACTCATATCGTACATCCGATTTGAAATCATATCAAAAATTTTAAGATTCCAATTATTTATTCGTACAGACGATAAGAAAAGGGGTTAGTGAAACAAGAAACAATAAATGCGATGTAATAATCATGTTTCAAATTATACACAATGTACTTGTACACAGGACAGATACAGGACCCGGGTATGTCCTTAAACTACGTCCAGTATCACCCAGGACGAGCAGCAGCGTCCTCTCATTTTGTCGAGTAAAAATGATACCAATAATAACAAACACTTGTTATGACAAGTGACCCAGTTGCCAGGTCGCAAAAAAGGGGTTTCACTTGCAAAAGGTCCGTCAGTCCTGAATCTTGGATATGTGTTATGTTTAGGTGTTCTTATGAAAATATCAAGTTTTCAACCTTGAGTAACCTCAGCGCGCTCCGCCATCTTGGACTAAAGACCCCAAAAAAGAGTTTTTATTAAATAAGTCCTTATCCATGGGTTACACGCCAAAAAAAATCCAACCAATTTTGTAGAAATTACCTACAATTCTTGCCGCAAGTTTTTTTTTTCTATAGTTAATAGTTTACGATATAATGCGCTTTAAAGTAGGCAAAACACCATTTTCAAGCATTTTTTAGTTTTCATTCCCGACTCAAAAAGATACGTGTTATACGTTTGAAGCCTATTTTTCACCCATGACGCAAAAAGAAGAATGTTTTATAAGTTTGACACCTATGCCTGTATGTCTGTAAGTCTGTTCGTCTGTCTGTCTGTTTGTCTGTATATCTGTCTGTCTGTTTGTGGCAACGTAACTCCGAAACCGTTGACTCGATTTCGTTAAGATTTTTTTTGCTCGAAAGCTGGTTTAATCAGAATAATTCTATGCTACGTCTGATGGAAATCGGTTCTGCCATTGCGTAATTATCAGCTCTTTTCACAGTTAAATTAAGTAGCAAATTCACTTCCATGATCTTGCAACGACTGCGACGCCGTTCTTGTTATTTTGTGCCTGGTTGTACTATATGGAATGTGTAATAAAAACTACATAATCTTCTCTGTCTGAATTCACCCACCAAAAAGAAAACTGTTTTCTACTGTGGTCCGAATCAACCCATTACAAAAAGTTCTTGGGCGATTCGGACCGCGGTGCGAAAGGACTCATTCAAAAAGAGCTCTTAGGCTATTCATACCGCGGTTCGAACCGCTCGCGGTGCGAAAAGACTAAAGACCCAAATTTGTGATACATTGTAAAGAAAACATTATCCAATAAACATATCACTAATATCGTACTACTAATAGTATCCACACTACAACAACTTTAAGACGCATTTGTAGAAGCTTGGAGAAATATTCCCTAGAAATGTATGAAACATTCATAGAATCAATGCCACGTCGTTGTAGAGCTGTAATCGACAGCAGAGGCTTCCCAACCAAACATTAATTGTTTATTATAAAACGTTTGTACACACGGCTACACATCAAGCTATACAAAACCAGTTTATCTTGGCGTCGCTTTGTATACCTAATCTTTTCGCACAAGTAACGGTCAGCTTATACTGGTTTTGCATAGCTTGAAGTGTTGCCGTGTGTACCATTTAACTTCATTATTTATTGTTTCGTTAATTTTGTTCATATTTATGATAATGTTTTTTTTCTGTCTCTAATTAGTTGTCCACCTTAGTACGTTGTGCTACTTCATTTTATTTTATAAAGTATACCAGTTTTTACATAAACGGTTGTATGATATTTTCAAAACTAACATAATAATACTTCATGATGTGGATAGATTGTATATAAATAGGTATAAGGCCTCTATGATACGTAAAACATTAATTATTAAGTTAAATTGTACTAAAAATAAAAGTCACACTTGGTATTTCTAATTATATGTCCACCACTGTATATGTAGCACATTACATAACCGATACTTGACATAAGCAACAATTATAATACGTAACCAAATAAACAGTCAAAATCGAAACAGCTAGGTTAGGTTAGGTTAGAACTGCGACCACATAACGCGCGAAGGCGAGCGAGCGTAGCGAGCGAGCCGCGGCAGCGGCCGCCGACCTCCAGATTTCCTCCTTTGCAAAGCAAGCATGCATAGTAGATTAGGTTTATAAATGTTATGGAAAACGACATTATTTAAAATGAAAAATATGGCTACTAAAATGTTTTTTTTTTTTTTTTAATTATTATGACACTTGGTCGATTATGTATGATCAATGAAATTATTGAAAACGATTTTATGTAATTTCACGATTATGGCAACTGAAGCGTTATTTCTAATGAAATTACGGGAACTACAGGTGTGGTATATAAAATTATTGCATTTTAAATGATGGCAAACATTAGTAAACCGATCCGGATCCGTGAAAATACGGATATAAAAAACTCGGACCGAATTCGAATATTGCTTTTCGGAATTTACCATGTTTTCGACATCAACACCCCCGAAAACCATGGAAAAAATACCTAAAAAGAATAATTTGACAATTCGTACAAGCACTACACTTCTTACGAACCATTTCAATCCCATTCGAACTATAAACGCCAAAGGCCTGAGGCCGCGGCCACACTATTATAAGCGTCCAGGTTGGCGTCTAGTGTCTAGCGACTTCAATCTGCTGGCTTAATACAGCAGCTTGATAGTGACGACCTGAGGACACTAAGCGCGCAGTGCCGCCGGTTATTTTCGTATGTGTCTTCTCTCTTAGCGTCTTGCCTAGACGCCAGGCGCTAAGCGAGGCATCCGGCAGTGAGGCCGCACCCTTAACGAAATATCATCGCATAAAATATAATCCCAGGATAGAATATTACTGTAATCCTATAATCCTAATAATTATCTATAACTAGACGCATACGTTTCGCTCTGGCGATGCTGTCGCCTCGCAATGCGGTCGCGCAGATGTGCACGACGATCCCGTTTTGCGGCCAGCTTCTCGCCCTGCTGACGTGCAGAGTGGATGTAGTTTATAACTCTAATAATTTTGTTTTCTATGCTCATAAAGCAATTTAGCATAGATCATTGTTTTTTTTTAAAATAAAATATTACTGCGCTTGTAATTGAATAAACTTGATACTAATTAGTTTTCTGGCACTAAAACATGTAGTAAGAATAAAAAAATGCTTTCATCACCTATTGTTGTTTCATATGAAAAATCTCATTTAGTTAACTTTATCAACAGGAAAATCAAATCCTAACCTAACAAAGCCAAAGTGAATTAGTTACACTCGTATAATCTTTAAATAAAATACTTGTTCTTGAAGCAAATAAATTAAATAGAAGATGATATTGCATAATGATTTTATAATTGAAAAACTCAAATAGTTCAGAGTGGTTGAGCGCTTGACTGCCCGCGCAAGGGTACAGAAAAATACTTGTGATTTTTTTTTCTAGTGGTCTGCTGTTGGTTGTCGTTGGGGACCGTTTCTACGTAACCGGGCAGTTATTGGCAAGACCTGAAGAGTCTCCAGCCAATGGAAGGGAAGTAATAATTACTTGTACTACACCAATATCATGACTACCTGTACCAACAGCAATAAGGGCGACCCCTAGTGGGACTCGGACCTCGGCTTACGGCGTTGCTGGCTTGGGCTTGGGGGGGGGGGGGGGGGGGAGGGAGACTGCTTGATCAGGGCTGAATTATCGGTGTGAAATAATTGTGTGGCGGAAATATTCGTATTTGTATTTGTCAACGCTTCTACGGTGTAGAAGAAAACTGGTATAACAACTGTAACTAAAGCACATGCATTATACTAACTTATGTTAGGTACTATAAATACATGCACGTCAATTCTCTTTATTCCATTGTAGATTGCGCCTCAGTCCGTTCAAATGCGCTTCAATGCACTACGAAGCGCTTCGTCAGGTGTGATCATGCAATCAAATAACAGAGACGACACGCAATAAAAAAATGGTCATCCGTTCCGTTGGTATTATATCTTGTTGAGATTGGGGCAGATCTGCCTATTCGTTTCTGGTTGTCCAGTCCTGACTGCGGCGTGCTGTCGTCTATTGCCGATTCTGGCGGTCAAGAGATTAAGGGTGCCTTTCCACCATAGATATGCTATGCAGCTATGCTGCAAGAATGTAAAAGTTAAGCTACGAAACTATGTGACCGTTTCCACTGATGCTATATAAGCTATGTAGCGGAACGAGTAAGATGTGCTATGAAAATGCGCCGCCGCAAGGTAGCTGTGCGAGGAAGATGCGCAGCTCGAGCTATGCGACGTATCGACAGTAGGGAAGGCACGGGGCACATAGCTACACCACTCGAAACCATCCATAGCACGCATCCACAGCACGCATCCTTCCATATAAAAAACGTAGCTTACTTGAATCAGTTTCCACCAGTGCTATGCTATGTGGACCAATTAATATGATTGGTGGATATCAAACGCATCCAGCAACGTTGCATAGCACATCTTTGGTGGAAAGGCACCCCCTAAAACAAATTATGCAACCAGCTACCGATTTACAAGTTTGCTCTTCATTGCAGAATAATTTCATTTCTAGGTTTTACACTAATCTTACAAAACAACGTAATGACATCATCATCATCGGCCCATTACTGTCCTATTGCCGGGCCTCTTCTCAGAATGAGAAGGCCTTAACAGCTACACATTTACAAGTTTGCTCTTCATGGCAGAATAAATTCATTTCTAGGTTTTACACTAATCTTACAAAACAACGTAATGACATCATCATCATCAGCCCATTACTGTCCCATTGCCGGGCCTCTCCTCCGAATGAGAAGGCCTTAACGGCTTTAGTCAGCCACGCTGGCCTGGTGCGGGTTAATGACATACGTAGGTAATTCACATGCATTTTTGTTCGTACAACTATTGGTGAAGAACACAAGACGGTTCAGAAAAACTAATAAAATAGCAATTTCTATAATTTCTAAATGACAAAAAACTTTTTTTTATTTCTAAGGGCTTTACGATATACCTAGGTATTATTTAATTATGCCCTCATTATTTCGTTTAAACTCTTACATCATTTTTCTGGTAATGCTAAAAACGGAGCGGAGGTTCTACCACGCTACGAAAAGTTTTATTCAGTGTTTATAAGTAACTAGCGCCTCGCCCCGGCATCGCTCGCGTACGTTTTATAGATTAAAACCTTCCGCAAGAAATGACCTAAATTAATATGAAAACCGTCTCAAAATCCATTGAGTAGTTTAGAAGAAGTAAGCGAACAAGCCAACAGACGCGAAAAGAAACTTTAATCATTAATACCTGTCAATAAGATAAATACACGCTGACATTTAATTGGTTGTTTTGCTAGAACAAACGTTGTTTAGACTATTGTATACTACAAAGAAAAGCATCAAATAAAAAAAAAGTCATTGCTCTTTAAAAAAAAACCAAAAAAGACACCACCAAAGATACAAGGACGCAGTCGGCGCCATGTTGGTTCAAGTAATTTGCCGGGAACTTTACCGCGATTGCCGCGATGAGTACTTTAATGTTACGGTTAACGTTTTAACACGTTTGAGCATTTTTTTTCTTTATTTTTTTTTGATTCTGTACTTTTGTAGTAGACCATGCTCTTGAACAACGCTTGTTCTAGTAAAACAACCTATTTTAAATCAGCGTGTATAAACGTTTTTAGAAACGCAGAGTAAAAAACCTGCCAGCTTCGTACGACGGTGAAGGAAAACATCATAAGGAAACCTGTGCTCTTGAGAGTACTCCAATAAATTTATGACGGTGTGTGTAGTTTGCTAACCCGCACCAGACTAGGGCAGCGTGGTGGACTAAGACCTATACCTTTCTCATTCTGGGAAGAGCCCCGTGCCTAGCAGTGAGACAGCATGAGTGCGTATACACGTAGAAAGCGGGCTGCGGGCGCCGATCTGCCAGTGCTTGTCGGTGCTGGTCCGCGCATTTAGTCGGCGCAGGTAGTCTCTATTCTGTGTGACGAACCAGCGCCGACAAGCTCCGAACTTCACCGACAAGTTCCGACCTGCTCCGATCAGCGCTAGTAGGCCATCATTTGTTGCTGTATTTGCAAGGGAACAAGGCGTATTTTTGCTAAAAATGCCAGCCCCTGCTTTTACCCGCTTCCTTTATGTAGCGGTTACCTGCATACCGATAAACGCTGGTAGGTCGGTGCTGGTTACCTGCTTCCTTTATGTGTACGCTTAGGCTGATATTTTGCATGAATCACACCTTAATACGACAGCGTAGGTTGCCATGGAAATTCTGCTATACCTGATCCAAGGTTCTTACTTATAAATCCTATTAAATATGAGAACATATTTTTTGTATCCGCCTTTAGTTTGATAATCATTATGTTAATTAAAGGAAGCCGGCATGATAGATCGTTTGTCAAGATAATTCTGCGTGCGCACGCGTATGTAAAAATGGAAGCATTGAACGGATTTAATGGATTCAAGTTATTTAAATAATAACATAACATCATGCCTGTATTCTCTGAAGGGTTGAGCAGAAGTGTATAATACACCCTCATTTCGTTCTTATGTTCAAGTCCCATGTAATAGGGGGTGAGCTTATTGCCATCAACCGGGCACAAATCGAGATTCTAGGCTGCTATTGAAAAATTCCACACGGAAAATACAATAACACTTTGCCCGACCTAGGGAGATCCCTAGCTCCCTAGTCCCTAGCGCGACTGTTGAGTCTGAGGTCCTGGGTTAGATAACCCAGGACCTCAGACTCAACAGTCGCGCTCACGACCATTAGACCAACAAGGTAGTCAATAATAATATTTTACTAGCTGACCCGGCGAACTTCGTACCACCATTTTTTTTTCGCAAATATTTTCAAAAATCCTGTTTGTCAATATATTGAAGATCTTTCACAGAATTCTGTGTGCCGGTCACGATCCACCGAGCTCTCTCGTCGTAAAGCTGGTCGTCTCTTCAGACTCCGCAGTCACACCGATAATTCAGCCCTCATCAAGCTGTCTCGCCCCCCTAAGTGGCCAGCAACGCTCTAAGCCGAGGTCCGAGTCCCACTAGGGGTCGCCCTTAGTACTGTTGTTGCAGGCAGTCATGATGTTAGTGTAGTACAAGTAGTTAGATTAGGTTAAGTATTTTACTTCCCCCCCATTGGCTGGAGACCCTTCAGGTCTCGCCAATAACTGCCCGGTCACGTAGAAACGGTCCCCTAGAACCATCTACAGCAGTCCAATAGAAAAAAAAAGTATTCGTTCTCATTCACTCACTCACTTTTCAAATTATGAGATAAAAAAAAAGTTTGATTATTTAAAAAAAATTTTATACAAACCTTGTCCTGACAATAACGAACACACAAAAACAGAATCATCCAATTTGGTGCACTCGTTCGGAAGTAATGCGCGTATACATTTCGGCGATTCATTTTTATTTATAAGATTTATAATAATTTAGGTATCTACTAAAGATAGATATTAAAACAGTGGTCAAGTAACTGTGGTAAAGTCAAGGTCGAAAATAAACAAAGTCATTTTTTTGAATATATTTATTTATAACTCTACAATAGCCATAATAAATGTAAGCCTGTCTGCTATAACCGTTGCGTCTGCTTCAAAAATGCTTGATGGCCCAACTTTCTGATCACACAGAGAAGTATGGAAGAATATTGAGGAGACTCTTGCGCAGCAGAAATACAGTAAAATAACGAAAACACTCGGGAGCTATGAATTTGGGTCACCAACATAAACCTATCTCGGAAACTAAGAATGGTAGCTTATTCGACTAAAAAGTGTTTTATAGACTATTTACTACTCAAATAAAATTAATAAAACTTCTTAAATCCTAATCCTAACTAATATTAGATATACATGCGAAAGTAAGTTTGTTTGTTACCTTTTCACGCCCTAAACCACTGAACCGATCATCCTGAAATTTTGCATATACGTTGTCAGGTGTACAGAAACGGACATAATACCTTTCATCCCGAACAAAAAGTACTGTTCCCGAGGAAAACAACAATAACGTTCATAGATGACGCCACGTGTCTTTAGAAGCACGATTTAATTAAATTTTCATAGAAACTTTAATAGCGTGTTAAGAGTTTTTTTGAGCTTAATTAAAGCGAGCGAAGCCGCGGGCAAAAGCTAGTAGTCTATAAAATACTTAATGCTGACCCGTATTGAGTGCTCCTGAGTGTATATATAAGCTATTATAATCATAGCCAATTACTAACTAAGACAATGGTATTAGCCGCAAGTTAATTAAAATTTTCGAGAAGATCTATTAATAAACAACAAAATGCCGGCTTAGTTTTGCAAGTGTAGATTGAATGTATGAAGATTAAATTCCTTACTATAACGATTCTATTAGCTTGAAAACAGTATTCAAAATTCATCAAAAACTAAAAAATAATAAGTACACGGAAGTACAAGATTCACTTGATTTGCATTTTTTTTTATTTTGTTATTTGATTTGGTCGCGTTTTACCCTAGTAGCACCTAATTACATTTAACATACAAAAAACACACTTCATTAAAGACTAATTTTATTTCGTTTTTCTTTATTTAGTTCCGTGTGATGCCAGACGAAAAGAATAGCACTACCCCATCTCTTCCCATGGGTATCGTAAAAGGCGACTAAGCGATTCACTACAGGATGGGTAGGGAAGTACTCAGAGAACGCACTAGCGTTCTCTGAGTACTTTAACAACCATACTGCTATCGCCAACCCGCCGAACAAGCGTGGCGATTACGGCAATCCCCCCCCCCCCCCCCCAACATGGCTTAGGGGATGTCCAGCAGTGAATGATGATTTTTATTTAAAGTGTTATATTTTAATGATGTCCATCACAGCCTTTCGAAGAAAAATAAACTACTTAATATGCTTTTGTATAAATTGCTGTGTTTAATAGATTACGTGAAAAAGTATAGAAAGAATTAAATAAACTCACATACTACAGTCATTTAGAGAAACAAAACACGATTCTCCGCCTAAGATCAACTGACGCAGCAGGCTCTCAGGTCGTCCAAAATTCATAAGTTTAATTCGCGGATATAACTCGGAACAATACATATTAACAAAGACTTGTATTTAGTTACATAAAGGGCAACCAGGAAGGTGACATCAATAAAGACAATTTCTTGATGTCACAAAGACAAATAGAAGCCTCATATAAAAGGCGACCCAAAACACCCCCAATAACCCCATGTACGTTCTACAATTTTTATTTCGAGATCTTTTTTTTTAAGATTTACACTTGCCGTCGGATTTAATTTATTTTCTGTCTCTGTGTGCCGTTTATGTTTTTTTTTTGTGATGAGTAGCCACCGTGCTTACTATAGCCTGAAAAAAACGGTCTACTTAAACCATACATAAGGTGACTGAGATGAAAATAAATCTATCTCCTTAACTATAATCAATCGTAGAACATACATGGGTGTTTTATTGGGGGTTCGAAATTTTCTTTCTTGGCGTTACTTACGGGGCCGATTCTACTAACAGAAACTTTTATCAATTGCAACTGAATCGTTTATTCAGAAAATTTTCGTTTACAAAAACTATCAAATTGTTTGACAACAAAAACAAAACCAAACATTTTGACAGTTTTCGTAAGCGAAAACTGTCTGAATGAAAGATTCAGTTGCAATTGATAAAAAATTAGTAGAATTGGCCCCCTGGTCAGGGTGCCCAGGAAAGTGACGCCAAGGCGATAACAAACACAAAGATTAATTAAATCTGCATAAGTTTTATTATGTAGGTACCTAATTTATTCAAATTTTTAAGTAAATACTTCTCATTAGCAAATTCATTGTCTGAAAAAATCTTTATGGTTCCACGGAGTTTAGTAAAAAACGATTAGAAAATTTATTTTAATGAACTTTCAACTTTTGATGATTGTCATACCATTCAAGTTGTCATCGATGTTCTGGCTGCTGCAATCGAACATTTGCTCACTAGAGGATCGATAATACCATTCGATATTACACGTTGAATTTACTAACTTGCTTGTCATAACTTGAATTTGACCCGCAAAGTTATAAAACCAGATATGAAAACAAAATTACATTATTATTCTGTACTGACACCATTGACATTTTGAAGTACTTCTCTTAACTGCATACAAAGTGGTTTAGATTTATTTTTGTGCAAACTGGTTGGCTTCCCAAGTAGAAAAAAATAGAAGTCAAGTTAGTTCCTCATACGTAATTAATATTTTACCAATTCTTATTTTATTTCTGTCTGTAATTGAAAACGAATAGTTTTCAAGATTGCGCCATTGTTCTCTGTCTTTTTCTCCTTTTCTATTAACTGCAAATATTTAGCTAGTCTATACAGAGTGGCCAAGAAAGAGACGTCAAGAAACAAAATTTAGAAACCTAAAATAAAAGGCCTTCAAAAAAACCTTATGTACGTCCTACGATGTTTTATAGTGTAAGAGATTTTTTTTTCACTTCAGTCATCTTATGTACGTATTGATTTAGATAGACCATTTTTTCATTGTAGTACGCATAGTGGCGACTGATCACCAACTGAAAAAAACCATAAACTTCACCCAGAAAGAAAAAATAAATTTATTTAGAAAAGAAAACAATAAAAAATATTGATCTCCTAAACTACAAACAATCCTAGATGTTCTAGGATGGATATAGTAAGTTTTGGATAGTCCTTCATACGAGGCTTCAAAATTTTCATCCTTGACATCACTTTCCTGACCAGCCTGTAAAATTCATACTTAATATTCTTTTTCTTTAAATATTTACTCAATTTTATTTTAGAACTCGACATTGGATGTTCATGTCCTTAATTTTTTTTGTGTACTGAACCACTATCTGCCTACTTTAATATTTTAAATTTGCTGCGATCATCCGCATTTAGTAGGTATATAAATGTAAGTAGCTTCTCATGAATCAACATTAGATCAGTAACATACAGAGTAAACAGTACAAAAATGTTTAACACCAACGTAATATTATTAACCAGTGCCATATTCGCTTTCTGTGAATCAGCAGCGATACGTAAGTTTCAGTGTTTCTAGAAATTTTAACAGTGCAAAAAATATATGTAAACATTTGTTTCTAAACAAAGTATTATTAATTAAAACAAAATAATTATTAGAGAACATTACATGTAATTTTTTTGTTGCAAGATTTTTTGTTACTGCTTTTCAATATTTATAATCCGTGTAACTTTTTATTTTCATTAGACCAAAAATTCATATCACTCTATCTTAACTGGATTTTTTTTTGTGTAAACAATTGCACAAATAATCTGCCTAGCCTTAATCATAATAACGTTTGATCTTTTATTTCAGTCGAAAAAATAAGTAAAAAATGTGGGTTATCTGACAGTGAATGCCAACAGAGTTTATATAGAACCATAGCAAAAGAAGTTGCAGATAATGGCCTTCCGGACCTGGGCATACCCAAAATAGATCCATTCGAGATCAAAAATACGGAATTGAGTGTTCTTGGTATGATAAAATTTACGATGACTGATGGCACAGCGAAAGGTTTTAAAACCTGTTCCGGAGTTACTTTCAAGTAAGTAATTTATTCAACAAAAAGGACTATTACATATTATAAAGATTGTTGTGGCTTGTCATTTAAATCAAACAGATAATATAATTGATCATTAACTTTTTTTTAACGCCCCTCATAATTCTAATTTTGTTTCCTTTAAGGAATGATATTGAAAATCAACGAACTGCAGTTGAACTTGTATGTGACCTCTTTACCATCGAAGGAGATTACAAGATGGAATCGACTCCGACTCTCTTAGCACTTGCAGGTGGTATCAACGTTCACGGTGAAGGAAAAGCAAGCGTTGCTATTGGTAAGCATTAATAAAATAATATACAATTAGATAACATCACATCATTGGATAAGCTTACGTTGATCAACTTACATATGTTTCGGTTAACAACGTTTGCACAATGTACAATTGCACAAATATTATGAATTACTTCGCGTGTTACATAATCATCATCATCATCATTCGGCCGAAAGACGTCCACTGCTCCCCCAAGCATCGTCACATCCACCGGTCCCATGCTCCATGTTGGGGGGGTTTGCCATAATCGCCACGCTAGGCAGGCGGTTTGGCGCTCGCAGTGTGGTTGTTAAAGTACTCAGAGAACGCTGCTGCCCATCCTCTAGTGAATCTCTTAGTCGCCTTTTACGACACTCATGGGAAGAGATGGAGTAGTGCTATTCTATACGTCCGGAACCACACGGCACATGTTACATAATAATTATTAAAAATTAAATTACATTCAGTGGGTTTAACTATTTACTACTTTGCAGACTATTAACGCAAATCTTTAAATTTGTATGCAGTAATTCAAACTTAGTAGTAATAAAAATATTATTTACAGAAAAACTCAAATTGAACATGGATTTCGCAACCGAAGTTAAAAAACTAGAAGACGGTGAACTTCATTTCCAGATTTTACCCGAGAACTCTTCATATACCTTCGAAGTTTTGGGAAAAGCAACGTTTGCTGCTGATAATATATTTGTTGGAAAACAAGATATTAGTGAGTATGGTTTTAATATGAACAAATTACATACAGATTAAGATTTTGATGAATCACCTAATTATGTTTAATTGCTTATGAATGATGAATGAATGAATGAATGATCTAAATCAATATGTATAAATCCACAAAAGATTCTATAATCGAAAAAAATGTGAGAGAAAAAGTAGTTCAAAATATGAAACTGTTTGTTTATAATCCTTAGAAGGTAACATTATATTTCTTTTTTAGGTACCGTAGCGGTCAATATCTTCAACGAGAACTGGGAGTTCATCTCAAAGACTTTTGGCAAGACCGTCGTTGATAAAGCCTTGGAAGTTTTCTATCTGCACGTTCAAAAATTCTTTACAAGTGTTCCAGCTAAAGACTTAACTTCCGATGATGTATCAAGTTACGTAAAGAGCTAAAACGAAATCTTATAATTTTATTATAGAAAATCATTATACTATTTTCAGACTCTTTGAAATAAAGATATGTATTTGCCAGAAACACAGTACAGGTTTCATTTTAATTAAAATTTTTTCGAGGCCATTGTTCACCTTGTTATAACATAATATAATATATGGATCATCATGTTCCGCCAGCACAGCGGAATGCAAATTAATTCATTTACACTAGTAAAAGTATTCTTTAAAAACCTAAAATATTAATCAAACCATAAGTTACCTATTATGCCTATGAATTATAACATCAATTACTTATGTGAATGACTCATTTGATTTTGTATACTTAATTCACCTCCGGTTTCTGAATTGAGAATTCGGGATAAACAATGCTTAAGTGTCAAAGTTGTCAAAATAATGCTTTAAAATCCGTCATGTTTTTGATAACTTCGTACTCAAATGTTAGGTACTTGTACTGCTTATCCTAGACTTCTCAATTCAGAAACCGGAGGTTAGTCATCAATGATTGAGGTATGCATTTCGTAGATGTAAAATAATGCTAGTGATCAAAAACTACCAAATTCCAGGTAAAACACAAAACTAAAACTATATGGTATCTTTCGTTTGTCTCATAATTATTAATATCTATCTTTGAACAGAGGTTCAACTTCATTAATCATTGGTCCATTATAAATGAAATTTGTTGTTTCCTGGTGTCATTTACAATGATTGTGTATCATTTATGTTTACTGATCATTTGTGCAGCATTCTTTTAGATTAAATTTGTTTTAAGTTGTAAGTTTTATGTACCTGTAGATGTTAATATCAAAAATAAAAGATATTACTAATGTTAATGATTGATTGTTTTGCTAATTACGTTCAATAAATAAACCCGGTTTTTTGTATTTAATAATCGACGGCCAATTTGTGTGGAGTGGATGACTTAATATTTTTTTGCAAATACACTTTCATATAAATACAGTGACCTACAGAGTTCATCCAAAGTTAAATCGAAAGGTTAATGCACCATTGATCTCGTCACAGCTCAGATTGTTTGTTTTATTTTTAATAGGGTCCACTCTTGACCTCGATCTCGCCTGACGGAAAGCGATGGATGAGGTCTACGATGGAATGGGCGCACCCAGAAGATGCCTAGTCACTCTTGCTTTAAAGATTAAGGGATTATAGGTAGTGGGGAAAACTGATGCTGGCATGGAGTTCCTTGGCTGTGTGCACAATGAAGAATGAGGAGAAGCGTTTAATTCCCAAGAAATTGTAGATTTCAAGAATCCAGCCGGAATATACAGATTTGATCGTAACAAAATGTTGCCATAGTGATGATGCTTGGCATAAAACTGATCTACAGTAGATAACTGTTGGTGCGCAGTAAGATGCTCCCATCTTTACTTTTCCACTTAACCTTGAGCTAACATTAATTTTCATAATGATTAGAAAAATATTAGACTGTTGACATTTGAAAATAAGTATGTCAATTCTGAGCTAAGAGATACATAGTCTTTAGTAAAACTTTGGTGCATTGGGGTGCATGAAAAGAGCCTCCACGAGTGACGATACTTAAGTACGTCCGACGCACCCTGGGCAGTCAGCCCCGCTACCCACCGTGCTGACTGGCTAATCTTTTCACCACAGCATCAGCTATTTTCGTATAACTCGTGCTGACACGAGAGAAGAAGAAGTAAAACTTTACCAATTTTGACTTTGCGATGCGGCGTCGCCGCGTCGAAGTGCGTATAAAAACTATTTTTTCGTACATATTTTTGATTGCAGCCAACCGGACGTTTGACGCAGTCCGGCTAACCGCAAAGTGCGTAGATACCCTAAGAGATCTAAAAGGAGACAATAAAAGATCTAAAAGATTACGTTTTATATGTGTTTTATTATAATGTAAATTTTACGCAATAGTTTTCTTTTTATATTAAAATATTCATTAGAAATTATTAAATTTTAAATAATTTCACTCAAAACACATATAACAATTAATACATCAATTCTACAAACAAAATCGTTACCAAACCGCAAACGAACCATAGCCGTCAGTCAGTTTTCGTTTACGAAAACTGACGGACGGCTAACTAACTGTCAAAATGCTTGGTTTTGTTTTTGTGATCAAACAATTTGTCAATTTTTGTAAACGTAAACTGTCTGGATAAACGGTTCGGCTTTGGTTCCATTGCGATCGATCAGCGTTTTTCTTAGTAGAATTGGGAGACAGTGCTATGATCCAGCAAGACAGTAAAGTGTAATCATTATTTTTCCAAAAATACTTGGCGAGAATTTGTGGCATTCACTCGTGGGGTTAAAACTCGAACAAAAGTAATCAAGATTCCAAATTAAGGTCTGGCATAAGGCGACAGGTCTTCAATGATGAAGTGTCTTGCAGGCACGTTGTCGAAGAAGAGCCCAGCGAACTTAAAGTAGAACTTCATAGCTTTATCGACGAAGGGCTGGCCAAAAGCTGACATGACCAAGCGCCAGTCTTCGTTCATCATGTCTGTTATCGGTTTACCTATAAAAAGAGATATTAATCCACAAAAAAATACAAAGTCAATAAAAAAACTTGCTTGATCCAACATAAGCCTTGCGTAAATGGGTTGATTGCAAAGAAATTTACGGACAAAGAAAGATGTAGAACTAATTATCACTTGAATCGTAATGCAATTGACTGCCTCGTTGGTCTAGTGGTAGCAAGCACAACTGCTGAGCGTGAGGTCCGGGGTTCGATGCCCAGGTCGGGCAAAGTGTTATTGGGTTTTTTCGGTGTGGAATTTCTCAGTAGTAGCTTGTAGGGCCTGTCCACATCTGCACGTCACGACGTCGCACAGTGTGGGAATTTCGCAATCTATGGGTGATTTAAATCAAAATATAAATTTTAATAATTGATAATATAGTTATAACCTATTTATACCTAAGACCCTATTTGTCACAGCTATATAGTAGAAATTCTTGAAAGGAGGTTAAAAAAAAAAAATGTTGAAGTGGGTAGATAATAATCGCTGCACCTTTACAATACGAACAACAACATTATAGTGTCATCTTCACTTGAGATTACTGATCAAATTAACGTATAGTCTTGTTTATTGGTTTATTATTGTATTGTGTATATCTTTCAAGGTAAGTTAGAGTGTATTTTATTTAAGTAATAGTTAAACATTGATCTAATAACATCGTTTGAAAGCACAGTTAAACTGAGCATTTTTTAGAGATGATTTGCAAAATAAAAGGTGTATAAAAGAATGACCTGAATATCCCGGTGTCTTTATTGTTTTAATTTATAGTTTAGAGTCTTAACTTTAGAGAACAATTGACAAAACTTGCGATTTTGTGCGACCGTCATACATTTTTATTTTGTTTTCAGAATGACCGCCGAAATTACAAAAAATCAAATTTTTGATATTTGGACCTCAAATGCCAAAAAGGAGCGAATTGATGCTATTTTTGCTTTTATAGTAGGTAATTACCCTCAAGTACAATTTTCGGAAGGTGCTTTAAATGAAATCAATTTCTTTTTAAGGAGGTTATGTAACAAAGGACATCATCCATTTTGGCCCATTTGGACATTTGTGAAAGTGCCGGCCAAAAAACAATCACACACACAACAATCTATTAGTAAACAACAAACGGCTGGCTTAAAGTTTTGCAAGTGTAGAATGAATGTATGAGGATTAAATACCTTACTTTACCGTTTCTATTAGCTTGAGAACAGTATTGAAATTCATCAAAAACTAAAAAATAACTCACGGAAGTTCAAGATTCATTTGATTTGCATTTTTTAAATTTTATTAATTGACTTGGTCGCGTTTTACCCTAGTAGCACCCAATTACATTAAACATACAAAAAACACACTTCATTAAAGACTAATTTTATTTCGTTTATCTTTATTTAGTTACGTGTGATGCCAGACGAAAAAAATAGAACTACCCCATCTCTTCCCATGGGTATCGTAAAAGGCGACGATGCGATTCACTACAGGATGGGCACCAGCGTTTTCTGAGTACTTTAACAACCATACTGTGACCATACTGCGATCGCCAAGCCGCCTAACAAGCGTGGCGATTACGGCAATCCCAACATGGCTTAGGGTAGGCCTATGTCCAGCAGTGGACGTCTTTCGGCTGAATGATGATCTTTATTTAAAGCATCGTATTTTAATAATGTCCATTACAGCCTTCCGAAGAAAAAAAACTACTTAATATGCTTTTGTATAAATTGCTATGTGTTTAATAGATTACGTGAAAAAGTATAGAAATAATTAAATAAACTCACATACTACAGTCATTTAGAGAAACAACACCCGATTCTCCGCCTACGATCAACGGACACAGCAGGCTCTTAGGTCGTATAAAAGTCATAAGTTTAATTCGCGGATATAACTCGACATATATTAACAAAGACTTATATTTAGTTACACACAGGGCGGCCAGGAAAGTGACATCAAGAAAGACAATTTAGAAGTCTCATATAAAAGGCGACCCAAAACACCCCCATGTGTGTTCTACGATTTTCATTTCGAGATCTTTTTTTTTAAGATTTACTTTTGCAGTCGGATTTAATTTATTTTCTTTCTCTGTGTGCCGTTTAGGTTTTTTTTTGTGATTAGTTGCCACCGTGCTTACCATAGCCTGAAAAAAAACTGTCTAGTTAAACCATACATAAGGTGACTGAGATGAAAAGAAATCTATCTCCGAAACTATAAAAATTCGTAGAACATAAATGGAGGTGTTTGAATGGCCTTTAACGGGGATTCGAAATTTTCTTTCTTGGCGTTACTTACGGGGCCAATTCTACTAACAGAAACGTTTATCAATTGCAACTAAATCGTTTATTCAGACAGTTTTCGTTTACAAAAACTATCAAATTGTTTGACAACAAAACCAAAACCAAACATTTTGGCAGTTTTCGTAAACTGGCCAGGGTGCTACAGGAAAGTGACGCCAAGGCTGGTATAACAAACAAAAACATTAATTAAATCTGCATAAATTTTATTACGTACCTAATGTATTCAAATTTTTAAGTAAATACTTCTCATTAGCAAATTCATTGTCTGAAAAAAATTAGAATCTTTATGGTTCCGCGGAGTTTAGTAAAAAACTATAAGAAAATTTAATTTAAAGAAACTTACAGCCTTAGATTATATAAAATGTCAGATTCCTAGTAGGCCACCGTGAATTGAAGCCAAATACAAGTAGTCAAAATTGACTACTTCGTTCGATCCCCACTTCACACGCCAAGGAACGTTCCCCGCGTAAACACGTCAAGAGTCGGTTTTTTATTTTGAAAAAATGACAATTTATGCTGTGAAATCATGTAAAAATTTCACTTCAAAAAAAGAAAAGTGCCTTATCATATCATTTCATACGTAAGTATTCAATTTCACTTTGTATTTCTTTGTTAACGACTTTTAGTTATGAAGACGGGAAAATAATAATTTGACATTACTGTGACGCCATAACTGTTGAGTGTTGCCAAGGGCATGAAATCTATTTACCCATATATGTAGCTTTTTAAGACTCTTGAAAATAAAAAGAAACGAGGGATGACAAAAGAGTTTTATTAACATGAACGATGATTGTTTTTGTAAGTGTTATTTTGTTTATTTATTTATTTATTTATATACTCTTTATTGTACATTACACCAGGTTAACACAAAAAGGAAATACAATTTAAATACAAAAATGCACAATGGGCGGTCTTATCGCGCAAGGCGATCTCTTCCAGACAACCTTTGGATGGACTGGAAGAATGGAAAGAGAAAAACGGGCAGTCGGTGTACTTGTACATTACGTACATATTATTACTTAGATTTAATAATATAAAATACATAACAATATAATTACATAAATATGAAAAAACCATAAATATAATAATAAACTAATAAATATATAAAATAGATAAATAAAAACGGACGAGAGGAATGAAAGAAATAGCAGACTAGAGCGACAAGTAATGCTCCTTCACTGACTTTTTAAAAACTGGCAGCGATTGTGCACGTCTCACATGAAGTGGTAAAGCATTCCACAGGCGAGCAGCTTGAATTGTGAAGGACTTATCATAAAAAGAGGTGGAGTGCTGTTGTATTTTTAATTTAAGATTTTCTGATGATCTCAAAAACCTAGAATGAGAGTCACAGAGGAACTCGAAGCGTTCTTTAAGGTAAAATGGGGTGGAAGGATTAAAGAGCACATTATAAAGTAGAGAAAGAATATGGGCATTCCGGCGAAGGCGAATAGGTAGCCATTTGAGCTTGGTACGAAATTCAGAAACATGATCATACTTGCGCAAACCAAATATGAATCTGATAGAAAGATTTTGAAGTCGCTCAAGCTTTTCTAATTGATCCTCAGTTAGATCGAGATAGCTGGCATCAGCATAGTCGAGGATTGGAAGAAGAAGAGATTGTGCTAGCGCTATCTTAGTGGCAGTCGGAAGGAAGTTTCGAAGGCGTCTCAAGGAGCCCGCTGAAGCGAACATCTTACGACTGACTTCCTGCAGTTGTGTAGTCCAAGAAAGTGTACTGTCGATATAAATCCCCAAGTTCTTTACTTTGTCGGTAATCGGGATTGTAACGTTATTAAAAGAGACTTGAGGAAGTATCGACCAGTCAATCCTAGAGACCAACCGGGAACTGCCAACAACAGTCACCTTCAAGTTTCTTCAAGCTCACAGCCCTCTAAACACTGAACCGATTTCAATGCGGTTTTTATAGTTCGTAAGCATTTTTTTAGATATGGCTCGTATTTCAGGAGTAAAAATGGTTACGTTTTTCCCTAAATTATCATCTTTACTTATACAGATTACTTATACAGAGGTACTTCCCGAAACACTCATGTCCTGAGAGTACCTGCGTCAGCCGGAAGCTGAGGGCGCCATGACGCCTCTCCAGCCACTCCACCATCACGGGCCTTACCGCCGCTATTGCGGCGTGCCCTGCCTACCCTATCCACCTAACCTAACCTATCCTATCCCTTACCTATCTAAAATAATAAACAATGATGATTGAAATTAGTTTTTGTTTTAATTTTGCCCAAAAAAGTGATTAGGTGTTTTTAGACGCCATTGGTACGAAACTTGGACATTCTACTTATTAATTTTATAAGACACGAAAATGGGGCGCAATGGTACACGCAGGATTTTTCTCAAACGAGGAAAATTTTGTTTAGAAACTAACTCCACTTGAAAAAATCAGCGTTGATACAAAAATTACGTACCGACACCGGATTTTGAGCCGTTACACCTACCGATTGGGCTGCTCCTGCTTACTACTCATTTAATTAAACCGAAAAACATACATTTTACAAAAAAAAACATAAATAACAAAAAAAAAAACAAGCACACCACTAAAAGTCATAACATAATAAAGTAGATGCGGTCGCACACGAAAAAAATTACACAAATGAAAGCAAATAACATAAATCATCAACAGTAATGACAAAAAATCTTATATATTTATTAATTATACTTAAAATATTTAAAACTCCCACATTTTTAGGGTAATTCTCTGCCACTGGTATTACACACGCGTTGCACACAAACGCAAATGCGATACGTAATACACTCGCGAGCGTGGCGCTCACTCACACATGTATAAAAATTGGCTTCATGATAAACGTTGCGTTTTATGAGGAACACGGAATCTGGACATTTTATAATCTAAGCTTACAGCTTTTGATGATGACTGTCATTCCATTCAAGTTGTCATCGATGTTCTGGCTGCTGCAATCGAACATTTGCT
The DNA here is from genome assembly GCA_905220435.1 of Amphipyra tragopoginis. Lineage (NCBI taxonomy): Eukaryota > Metazoa > Arthropoda > Insecta > Lepidoptera > Noctuidae > Amphipyra > Amphipyra tragopoginis. Next base: position 10,825,652 of record HG992005.1, on the reverse strand, counting down.
CACTAGAGGATCGATACTACTATTAAAGATCTCTTATAATACACATTGAATTTACTAACTTGCTTGTATTTACTTGACAACTTTGACCCGCAAACATATAAAACCAGATATGAAAACAAAATTACTTACATTATTATTCTGTACTGACACCATTGACATTTTGAAGTACTTCTCTTAACTGCATACAAAGTGGTTTAGCCCGATTTGTTTTTGTGCAAACTGGTTGGCTTCCCAAGTAGAAAAAAAAGTTAGTTCCTCATACGTACTTAATATTTTACTTATTTTTATTTTATTTCAGCCTGTAATTATTCGTTTTCAAGATTGCGCCATCGTTTTCTGTCTTTCTCTACTTTTCTATTAACTGCAAATATTTTGCTAGTCTATATGAAGTCAAGGAAGAAAATTTAGAAATCTAAAATAAAAAATCTACGATGTTTTATAGTGTAAGAGATATTTTTTTCACCTTAGTCATTTTATGTACGTATTGATTTAGATAGACCGTTTTTCATTGTATTACGCATAGTGGCAACTGATCACCAAGCAAAAAAAACCATAAACCACCCAGAAAGTAAATAATAATTTAATTCGGTGCCAAGTGTAAATCCTAAAGAAAACATTAAAAAATATTTATCTCCTAAACTACAAAAAATCCTAGATGTTCTAGGATGGATATAATAGTTTTTGGATAGTCCTTCATACGAGGCTTCTAAATTTTCTTCCTTGACGTCACTTTCCTGACCAGCCTGTAGAAAAATTCATGCTTAATATTCTTTTTCTTTAGATATTTTACTCATTTTTATTTTAGAACTCGACATTGGATGTTCATGTCCTTAATTTTTTTTTGTACTGAACCACTATCTGCCCACTTTAATATTTTAAATGTGCGGCGATCATCCGCATTTAGTAGGTATATAAATGTAAGTAGCTTCTCATGAATCAACATTAGATCAGTAACATACAGATTAAACAGTACAAAAATGTTTAACACCAACGTAATATTATTAACCAGTGCCATATTCGCTTTCTGTGAATCAGCAGCGATACGTAAGTTTCAGTGTTTCTAGAAATTTTAACAGTGCAAAAAATAAATATAAACAATTGTTTGTAAACCAAGTATGATTAATTAAAACAAAACAATTATTAGAAAACATTACATCTAATTTTTTTGTTGCAAGATTTTTTGTTACTGCTTTTCAATATTTATAACCCGTGTAACTTTTTATTTTCATTACACCAAAAATCCATATCACTCTATCTTAACTGGTATTTTTTTTGTGTAAACAATTGCACAAATATTCAGCCTAGCCTTAATCATAATAACATTTGATCTTTTATTTCAGTCGAAAAAATAAATAAAAAATGTGGGTTATCTGACAGTGAATGCCAACAGAGTTTATATAGAACCATAGTAAAAGAAGTAGCAGATAATGGCCTTCCAGACCTGGATATACCCAAAATAGATCCATTCGAGATCAAAAATACGGAATTGAGTGTTCTTGGTATGATAAAATTTACGATGACTGATGGAACAGCGAAAGGTTTTAAAACCTGTTCCGGAGTTACTTTCAAGTAAGTAATTTATTCAACAAAAAGGACTATTATATAGGTATTATAAAGATTATTGTGGCTCGCCATTTAAATCAAACAGATAATATAATTGATCATTAACATATTTTTAATGCCCATCGTAATTATAATTTTGTTTACTTTTAAGGAATGATATTGAAAATCAACGAACTGCAGTTGAACTTATATGTGACCTCTTTACCATCGAAGGAGATTACAAGATGGAATCGACTCCGACTCTCTTAGCACTTGCAGGTGGTATCAACGTTCACGGTGAAGGAAAAGCAAGCGTTGCTATTGGTAAGCATTAATAAAATAATATACAATTAGATAATATTAAATCATTAGATATGCTTAAATTGATCAACTTTCACATGTTTCGGTTAACAAAGTTTGCACAATGTACAATTGGACAAATATTATCAATTACTTCTCGTATTACATAATCATCATCATCATCATTCGGCCGAAAGACATCCACTGCTCCCCCAAGCATCGTCACATCCACCGGTCCCATGCTCCATGTTTGGGGGGTTTGCCATAATCGCTACGCTAGGCAGGCGGTTTGGCGATCGCAGTATAATTGTTAAAATACTCAGAAAACGCTGCTGCCCATCCTCTAGAGAATCCCTTAGTCGCCTTTTACGACACCCATGGGAAGAGATGGAGTAGTGCTATTCTTTACGTCCGGCACCACACGGCACATGTTACATAATAATTATAAAAAATTAAATTACATTCAGTGGGTTTAACTATTTACTACTTTGCAGACTATTAACGCAATTTAAGTTCTACTAAGACTATTTAAGGTTCTAAGGCGATCTTGAAATATGTATGCAGTAATTCAAACTTAATAGTAATAAAAATATTATTTACAGAAAAACTCAAATTGAACATGGATTTCGCAACCGAAGTTAAAAAACTAGAAGACGGTGAACTTCATTTCCAGATTTTACCTGAGAACTCTTCATATACCTTCGAAGTTTTGGGAAAAGCAACGTTTGCTGCTGATAATATATTTGTGGGAAAACAAGATATTAGTGAGTATGGTTTTAATATGAACAAATTACATACAGATTAAGATTTTGATGAATCACCATTACTGATTAATATTTCGATGAATGATCTAAATCAATTTGTATAATTCCACAAAAGGGTCTTTAATCGTCAAAAATATCAGAGAAAAACTAGTTCAAAATATAAAACTGTTTGTTTATAATCCTTAGAAGCTAACATTATATTTCTTTTTTAGGTACCGTAGCGGTCAATATCTTCAACGAGAACTGGGAGTTCATCTCAAAGACTTTTGGCAAGACCGTCGTTGATAAAGCCTTGGAAGTTTTCTATCTGCACGTTCAAAAATTCTTTACAAGTGTTCCAGCTAAAGACTTAACTTCCGATGATGTATCAAGTTACGTAAAGAGCTAAAACGAAATCTTATAATTTTATTATAGAAAATAATTATTCTATTTTCAGACTCTTAGAAATAAAAATATGTATTTACCAGAAACGCAGTACAAGTTTTATTTTAATTCAATTATTTTCGCGGTTTTTGTTCACCTTGTTATTAACATAATATATATGGATCATCATGTTCCGCCAGCACAGCGGAATGCACATTAATTCATTTACACTAGTATAAGTATTCTTTAAAAACATAAAATATTAATCAAACCGTAAGTTACGTATTATGCCTATGAATTATAACATCAATTACTTATGTGGATGACTCATTTGATTTTGTATACCTACTCAATTCACCTCCGGTTTCTGAATTGAGAATTCGGGATAAGCAATGCTTAAGTAGTATTTGAGTACGGAGTTGTCAAAATGATGTTTTAAAATCCGTCATGTTTTTGATAACTTCGTACTCAAATGTTACTTAAGTACTGCTTAACCTAGACTTCTCAATTCAGAAACCGGAGGTTAGTCATCAATGATGGAGGTATGCATTTCGTAGATGTAAAATAAGGCTAGTGATCAAAAACTACCAAAGTCCAGGTAAAATACAAAACTAAAACTAAATGGTCACTTTCGTTTGTCTCATAATTATTAATATCTATAACTTTGAACAGAGGTGACAATAGTTCAACTTCATTAATCATTGGTCCATTATAAATGAAATTTGATTTTTCCTGGTGTTATTTACAATGATTGTGTATCATTTATGTTTACTGATCATTTGTGCAGCATTCTTTTAGATTAAATTTATTTTAACTTGTAACCTTTTATGTACCTGTAGATGTTAATATCAAAAATAAAAGATAGATATTACTAATGTTGATGATTGATTGTTTTGCTAATTACGTTCAATAAATAGCCCCGGTTTTTTGTATTTAATAATCGACAGGCAATTTGTGTGGAGTGGATGACTTAATATTTTTTTTGCAAATGCACTTTTCATATAAATACAGTGACCTACAGAGTTCATCCAAAGTTAAAACGAAAGGTTAATGCACTATTGATCTCGTCACAACTCAGATTGTTTGTTTTATTTTTAATAGGGTCCGCTCTTAACCTCGATCTCGCCTGACGGAAAGCGATGGATGAGGTTTACAATGGAACGGGCGCACCCAGAAGATGCCTAGTCACTCTTGCTTTAAAGATTAAGGGATTGTAGGTAGTGGGGAATACTGATGCTGGTATGGAGTTCCACACCTTGGCTGTGTGCACAATGAAGGATGAGGAGAAGCGTTTAATTGCCAAGAAATTGAAGATTTCAAGAATCCAGCTGGAATATACAGATTTGATCGTAACAAAATGTTGCCATAATGACGATGATTGGCATAAAAACTGATGACTGCAGTAGATAACTGTTGGTGCACAGTAAGATGCTCTCATCTTTACTTTTCCACTTAACCTTGAAGTAACATTAATTATCATAATGATTAGAAAAATATAAGACTGTTGACATTTGAAAATAAGTATGTCAATTCTGAGCTAAGAGATTCATAGTCTTAAGTAAAACTTTACCAATTTTGACTTTGTGATGCGGCGTCGAAGTGCGTATAAAAAATATTTTCTCGTAAATATTTTTGATTGCGGCCATCCGGACGGCTGACCGCAGTCCGGCTAACCGCAAAGTGCGTAGGTACCCTAAGAGATCTAAAAGGAGACGATAAAAGATCAAAAGAATTATATTATATAGGTGTTTTATTATAATTATGTACATTTTACGCAATCGTTTTTTTTTATATTAAATAGAAATTATTTCATTTTAAATAATTTCACTCAAAACACATTTAACAATTAATGGATCAATTCTACAAACAAAATCGTTACCAAACTGCAAACGAACCATAGCCGTCAGTCAGTTTTCGATTACGAAAACTGTCAAAATGCTTGGTTTTGTTTTTGTGATCAAACAATTTGACAATTTTTGTAAACGAAAACTGTCTGGATAAACGGTTCGGCTTTGGTTCCGTTGCGATCGATCAGCGTTTCTGTTAGCAGAATTGAGAGCCAGTGCTATGATCTAGCAATACAGTATAGTGTAATTATTATTTTTCCAAAAATACTTTACAAGAATTTGTAGCATTCACTCGTGGGGTTAAAACTCGAAAAAAAGTAATCAAGCTTCTAAATCAAGGTCTGGCATAAGGCGACAGGTCTTCAATGATGAAGTGTCTTGCAGGCACGTTGTCGAAGAAGAAGCCAGCGAACTTAAAGTAGAACTTCACAGCTTTATCGACGAAGGGCTGGCCAAAAGCTGACATGACCAAGCGCCAGTCTTCGTTCATCATGGCTGTTATCGGTTTACCTATACAAAAAAAGATATTAATCCACAAAAAATACAAAGCCAATAAAAAACTTGCTTGATCTAAAGCCTGAATTACATAGAAACGGTATAAGGCGCAGACACAGCGCAGGCGCATCGCTTTCATACATTTTGTGCGAAAAAAAATTGTAGCGGCACGAACAATGTATAAAAGTGACGCGCCTGCGCCTTATGCCGTTTCTATGTAATTCAGGCCTAACTTAAGCCTTGCGTAAATGGTTTGATTGGTTGCAGAGAAATTTCTGGACAAAGAAAGTCTAAAGTAATTATAACTTGAATTGTAATGCAATTTACTGCCTCATTGATCTAGTGGTCGCAAGCGCGACTGCTGAGTGTGAGGTCCGGGGTTCGATGCCCAGGTCGGGCAAAGTGTTATTGAGTTTTTTCGATGTGGAATTTCTCAGTAGTAGTCCTCTGCACAACCTTATGTTCGTAATGCAAACTTGGGGTAAAGTAGCTTGGAAACGGATAAATCCTAGTAACTGATCAATTACTGGAGACGTCGCAGCGCTACATTTGGAATCTATAGATTGGTCAAAATCTAGCGCTGCGACAACGTCACAACGCAACGGAGCAGTGTGGCTTCACTCTTAAACGTCAACATAATTCTAACAACCGGGATTACTTTGTCTCGAATTCTGAAATATTAAAGGGTCTTCAGACTTCAGTCGTAGCCACTCTTCGTTCCAATACTTCATTCTACGTATTCATTCACTACTTATGATAGCCTTGTTGCAGTGAGGCAAACTAATCCTTTCGCTGGTATAATTTTATGCATTTAAACGATGTAGTCTGTCTAATTGAGGTTTGAGTGGAACTTGTAAATTAATTTACGACATTAAATCCTTGGCGGTTTATTTCTGCAAACGTACCTATTATTTTTGAATACAAAGAAATGTCTATTGCGGTATGAGATTTCACACAAAGTCCAGCAGAGATAAAACTATGCATCTTAATTTACTAATATCACCGCTCATTCGTCTTCCAATACAATTTAAGTGGGTAGTCCAAAATAATACAGTGTAGTTTAGAAAATAGAAAAGCTGAGCATTGCATAATGAATAGATTTATTGTTTTTATTGAGACTATACTATGTAAAGTTAACTTCAACGTCATAAAATTCCAAATGGTTTTCGGATATAAATGACAGTTACAACGCTGACGATTTTAAGCGTTTCTTATGAAACTAAAACACGGTTTGTAGGTAACTAAAGTGAAAATATTTTTTACGTTTCTGCGTTGAATAAATACTATCTGTATTATCTATCTTCACAAAAAATCCAGTTTAACAATTCGAACAACATTAATAAACCCAATGAAGTCAGCTGACATTATATTTCAAAATTCAACAAGCTATAAAGGCTCTAAAATGTTTATGTCATATTTGTACTTACTGATTTCCTCTTCGCCCAAATAAATATTATCAGCGAAGAACGTAACTTTTCCTCGTATTACATAGTGATACTTGATGCGGTCATACAAGCATTTTATGTAGATCTCTCCGTCATCGCGTTTTTGTGCGAAAAATGGGAAATCAAAAACCAAATGAAGTTTTTCTGGAATATAAAATATTGTTTTATTATAGTCCTACCATTAAAATCTGCTTACAATTTCTGAAGTGTAATCATTTCAAATCTAAATACTTACATGCTGTGTGCTAAAAGTGAATTAGTATTTAAATCATAACATGAAATGAAATATTTTGAAGCTTGAATGCATAATAATCGATCGAGACGTGATAGAAATGAAGGCTACCAATTTAAATAATCTTATTAGTAAAGTATACTTGACCTTTGGTATTTGCAAAATAGTATCGTAATAATGATCCGGAAGGTAAGAACTATTTAGTTTTGAATGAAATGTTAATTCATTACCAATTTTAACTTTTACATTTCCTTCTCCGTGGATCGAATTTCCTCCCAAAATGACTTGAAGCAGCGGATTCGAAGCTTCAAGTATGTAATGACCCTTGATAGTTAGATCACACGTGTTCTCTTGGTGTCCTATTTCTTCGGTAATATTAATACTGAAATAAAGAAGACACTTTTAAAACATTGTGAGGTTCAATTATTTATTTATATATAGATAGGAAAACCAACAGCAATACGGAAGTGAATATAATAATTATTCTCAAGTTAGCAAAGTTATAATAGCTTAATATAACCTTTGCTAACTATAAAACAAGTCTAGAGGTTTTCACGGATAGTATATAATTGGATTTTACGGAAGTGATTATACAAGTAGCTATATAAAGCTAATTATAGGTTTTCACGGATGGTAATAGGATAAACTTGTAGAGAATTTAAACAAACACTAATAAACACAACAATGGTAATTAGAATTTACAAAAATATTCTTGGAAAAAGTCAAAGTTTAGCCGATTGCGTGCCGTGAAGCTTTTTGTAGTAAATGGGTCAAATGAGAACACTACATAATCTATTACAATAATTACTCGCTTGCACAATATGTTATTATTATATATGTATACCTATTATGTTCAGAGCATCAATTCTTTTATTCTTTTTCCATATTTGGATCTAAAATAAACTGTTTCATGATTTTGAATAATTTGGTAAGCTCAGTTGAATTCACAGATGTTTTTGCTTTAAAACTCAAAAAAACCCATTGTTAATAATCTTTGTAAACCATCTTTTGCAGCAAAACCAGCCGTGATATGGTCTAGAGCTTTGCGAGCAAGGAATAATCGTACACATTGTCATCAGCGATTATGTTCATGGTCACTACTCAAGGGAGCAATTAGGCCTCACACCATTTGACTTGTCTTAACAACAACTTGTCTAACTCGATTTCTATAAAACCATGTTGATGAGCATGAAATAACGTCACAATTTTATGCATCAGACATTTTATTTGTTCTGCTTTTTGTTGGAAAATACTCGTATGCACTTCTTATTAGAGTGCATACGAGTGAGCCTTGTATTTCAAAACTTTTTGAAGTTAAAGAACGAAGTATTGAAGAATTAAATAAACCTAAATCCGTCAAAATCAAAGTCAAATACTTTTTTATTTCAAGTAGACCCGATCACTGGTGCTTTCAAAAGGTCAACACTAGGTGCTCGTTTCCAAGAAGTAGGTCCTTTGGAGAAGAACCGGCAAGAAACTCCATAGACACTCTCGTCACCAAAGAAGCATCGCGTAGTGTAACATACACTGTTCAAAATGGGGATGGTCAGAATATTGCTAATAATCAACAAGGCGTTAAATGGATCATAGAGCATAAGTACTCGTGTGACCGACTATGGATAAAGAACTACTGTCCATTTTCCTAACAAAACTCGGCCACCCGGCGATCGAATGCCTAAATATAATAATACGTACCTAAATTTTTCAAAGATGCAGTCCTTAATTCCTTTCGCAACTCCTTCCACTATAGTAATGTTGGCCATATCAATGACATTGACAGTAACGTTCGTTAGACGAATAGGGTCCACCGGTGGTATGTTTAAGTCTGGGATTCCCCGTTTCCCAATATCTCTGATTATGGTTTCATATAGATCCCTTAGACATTCGAAATCATCGAGATGGCATTTCGGGAGGTTCTCAACTGCAAGTTCAAAAATAGTTTTGTGTAGGTAAATTATAAACATTTCTTTTTACTTTATTTTAACTAGTTCAGAGAAATACATCCTAGTATAAATAGTATATACAAGGTTAGTTGGAAAGGGGGTACTAATCCGAAGGCGTGTTAAATTAACCATAATAATAAATAACTTTTGTTCTACAACTTTTCCCTTAGATCAATAGTTGAAAAGAAATGACTGTTTAAAAGTTTCATAAAAAATACGCTAAAATCTATCTATCCTAAGCTATGATCAGCTGTGTTTACATTTTAGGTCATATTTAGAGTCAAAGATTAGAAGCTCCATTTTCTGAATTCGTTACTAAAGAAACGATGGAGAAAAAAACATAAAAATCATATTGCACGGAATTAAAAAAAAACTAATTTTGAAATTTTAATACCTATTTCCTATAAAACAGTCAACAGTGATACTTTAAGTGGCTCGCGGATTAGTACTTTCAGACTAACCTAGTATAGTATTTATCAGATTAGGTACGAAAATGTACAAAGTACATGCACAAAAAAACTTATGATTCAGATCTATATTGCGACCTTTCTTTCGATAAAGATTCATGGCACACAAAAAACAATAATTGATAAACGAACATTGACAGGTAATAGAAAGCTTATGAGGTTAACGGTCATCGCTACCGATATAAATAAAGTAGAGGAAGAAACAATAAAAAGATCTTTATTAATTTTAGAGGCCGAGAATCACAAGGCAGACATTGCCTATTTTGTTGTATCTTTATTATCACAAGTTTAAAAAGAACATTTAATATATGCACTGGCAGAAACAAAATCCGCTTCAAAAAAACAAAATGTTGGAAACTCACCAAAACCAGAGTCACAAAAAACTAAAAACGTAAACATAAATGATATCGCAAAGTTTTTGAACATCTTGTTGTTTGTTATTTTGACCTTTATGCTCCGTTAACGAATAGATACTGAGCCGAGGTTCTATTTAAGACTGGTAATACTAAATATGAACAATCAAATTTATAGTGAAGCTGAACATGCAATGGCAAGTAGTAAAATAGCACAGTTCGTAAAAAGTTTTAATTGATTTTACATTTGAACACTTTTCATTAGTGATCAATTATTCAATTGCATTGCCATGTTTGAAGTATTCACTAGAAAAATTAAGTGCATACGTAGTGCATGTTCTATGTTAGGAGATGTGGTTTCCGCACTTAGTCCTTTAAGTGGACCATTGTACGTGAGCCATAGCGGCCATCATTCCAACCAGCCTACCACCTTCCAGAAGCAGATTAGGGCTCTCAGTCCGCTCAGAACATTTGCCAGTGATTTCGGTGCGCCAAGGGCTGTTTCTCTCTCTTTTCTTCGCTTACGTAGTGCATTTCTTCATAGCTTATTATGTGCAATTGTAAGCATTCTAGATTCGGACACGTTATGTTCTTTATCCCAACAGAATTAAGGCCTTACCATGGCTCTAAATCAGAAATATTAACGGTGCAATGTGGTTATTATTAATATTTTAAAGCCTCCAAAATTCAGCTCATTGTAATTTTGAAGTTTCAAACTCAAATTCAAAACTCGTTTATTCGAAATAGACTAGTATTACTTAGTTCTTTTTGAACGTCAGATTTACATGAGGCTGCCCCTAAAACCACCCACCCTTCACCGCTTCCTAGTGTTTATGCTGTGAAGAAGAAACGGCGCAACAAACTCCCCAGCCACACAGTTCAGTCTGTCAAGTGAATAAATAAATGAGTCTATATGTTAAAGCCAATGTGATTAAATAGCTATTATACATAATGACTGGTCATTATATATAATGACCAAATTGACTAGACAATGTGATAAATTAATCACTTTATCCGGATATTATTCATAATATCTGGCCATAGTTAGTCAAAGTAATAAATACGGTCCGACTTGCTTCCCCTCCCGTTAAAGTTTTCCAAATTAACGTGAAATTATAATGTATGTATTGCCTCCACTACCGGTGCCGGTTACCAAACTGGCTGCCGGCGCCGCGTCGACTACATACTCTGTGTTTTTACGCCTTCAAGGCCTCTTCAAACTCTTCATGAGACGATTATTATTCACCCACTTTCATTTTCCCAAAAAAAAACGAACGAAAACTTAAGGGGATATTTGTAAGGTTGTTTGGGTTTCCAAGGCAGAGTCGACGGAGCCCCGCTGCGCGGGGCTCCTATTTCTGTCTTCAGGGTTTAAAGTAACCTAACACGAAGGGGATGACGGGGGCTTCGTTCGCTCGCTACGCTCGCTCACTCTAGCCCCCGTCATCCCCTTCGAACCTAACCTATCCGTGTCAGAGTGTCCCAAAAGAAGGAGCTCGCTTCGCTTGCTCTTGAAATTAGTCAGTTGGATGACAGTGTTCAGCCCAAAATCTAACCTACCTTTCAACTAACATACCTAGCAAACAACTTATTACCTCCGCCGGTGTCCATTTTGGGTGCCGGCAGGGGATATATAATTTTTTTTAAACTTTATAATCTTCAACTATACTGGATTTATTACTTTATCCAAGTCTCCCAAGATATTATACATAATAGCTAGTTAATGTGATTAATTCTGTGTCATTTATCACTTTGACCAAATTGAGTAGATATTATACATAATGGCTGGTTATTATATATAATATCCGGATTAATCACTTTCGCTGTAACATATACACAAAAAAAGTAAAATATTAATTACATTGATTAAATTATGCAAGTTGATGATGATAAACAAAATAATTACCTAGTACAAATTCTGGATGAATTGAAAACACGGAACAAAAATTTGTATGGCCTACAGATGGTTGTTCCGGGTCTGGGCGTTTGTTTGTGAGATTTGTGTCTGTAAACGCACCCACGATACAAGAGAAATCTTAGTGGGGGGCAACGTTTTTTAAAAAAAAAAAAAAAAATTAAGCCATCTTTAAGCCCCTTCATTTATTTCTAACCAGAAACCCTATTATTTGATTTCGTGCTTTTAATTTCGAAAAAACTTTCATCTCCTATTTTACCCCCTAGTGGTAGAATTTCCAAAAAAACCCTCAAACAGTATACCTACATGTTTATTTCCCCCCAAAAACCTAAATTTTTAATTCCATGCTTCTTACATCAAAAGTATCAGATTTCCCATTTAAACTATCAACATTTATTTCACAACAAATTTCAAATTTCCAAAAACGCTCAAATACACGTGCATTTACCTACTTCTACTTCTTCCTATTACACGATCATATATCTAGGATCATAGATCTATAACTCATAGATAAAAGGTTAGTCAGAAAGGAGGTACTAATCCGAAAGGGTGATAATGTACCTATAATAATGAATAACTTTTGTTCTACAACTTTCCCCAAAAGTTAATAGAAATAGCTGTTCAAAAATTTCATAAAAATACGCCAAAATCTATCTATAGTTAACTATGATCAGCTATGTTTACATTTTAGGTCAAATTGAGGTCACGGATTGAAAGCTCCCTTTTCTGAATTCGTAACTAAAGAAGGGAATAAGAATTTTTGAAATAATTAAAATAAAAAATATTTTAAATGGAAATAAAAATTATCGAATTTTGAAATTTTAACACTTGCTTCAAAACCGTCGTCAGTGATACTTTAAGTGGTGCGCGGATTAGTACCCCCTTTCCGACTAACCTTGTATATCATAATGTAATAATATAGACATGTGAATCATTACGTCTTTGATCATAGATCTTTGACATTTGTTGTTAGATATGTAAGCGGCGTTGCAAACTGGTTGGCCTGAGTGTACAAATAATATTTTAAAAAAAACCGGCCAGGTGCGAGTCGGACTCGTGCACGAAGGGTTCCGTACCATTATACAGGGCGTCCCACGACTTTGCCACATGGACGGAAAGTACCTTAAATATTGTAGATAGAAAAAAAAACTGAATGAAGACTTCATTTTTATTTTAAAAACAATACGAACTGCATTCAAAGAATTTTAAATAATCACCTGTCTGAACCGGGAATCGAACCCGCTAAATGTGAAAACAAAAAAAACTGTAATCTTATTGTACTGATCGAAAGGCTCAATCAGATACATTTATTTCTTCTGAGTAACATAGCACCTAAAATAAAAGGAAGGCCACGAAATTTAACATTTAATTTAAAATTTTGTTCAGAATAGTGAACAGCATTTTCTCTGACTATGTCGTGCTTATAACAACTGACTTTATGTACTACTTTCTGCTTTATTACTATTTCGAAGTATTATTTCAAATATTCACCATGAAAAATAAATAAAACAACGGTAACCGAGATTATTAAAAGAGTTACAATTTGTATACAATAGGAAGAGACACATTTTGAGCATTTAATAAATTAAATTGTTTGTAAGTTGCATAGTTAAACGCGTCTTATTATTTCAAATAAATGTTAAATTTCATGGTGTTCCTTTTATTTTAGATGCTATGTTACTTAGAAGAAATAAATGTATCTGATCGAGCCTTTCGATTAGTAAAATAAAATTACAATTTTTTTTTGTTTTCACATTTAGCGGGTTCGATTCAAGGTTCAGCCAGGTGATTATTTAAAATTCTTTGAATGCAGTTCGTATTGTTTTTAAAATAAAAATGAAGTCTTCATTCAGTAAATATTCCTATCTTCCTATGTACTAATCGAAAGGCTTATTTCTTCTAAATAACATAGCATCTAAAATAAAAGGAACACCATGAAATTTAACATTCACCTCCCACTCTGGGTCTTAAAGACCCGGAGTTCGCTTAGCTCTTCAAACTGTAGGGAACAGCTGTTTTTTTTTTTCGCGATTTCAGGTTTGGTCCCATACTAAAAGTTGTTCATAATGATGAGTACAACGACCCCTTCAGAGGTTGTTGGTGTTTTTCAATTAACCCTGTATACACCTACAACCAAGAAGATCGCTGATGCGTTGCCAAACATAGACACAAAGTTGGAAAGTGGCATGTGCCTGTAATTTCACCCGGCACCCTTCGATACAGCAGCGGCTTAGCGGCAGAAAAAGATAATTATGAAGGTAGTACTTCCTCGGAAGGTTCCACAAGGAGTTCTACTCCTTTTTAACCCCCGACGCAAAAAGAGGGGTGTTAAAAGTTTGACCGCTATGTGTGTCTGTCTGTGTGTCTGTCTGTGGCACCATAGCTTTTAAACGGGTGAACCGATTTAGGTACGGTTTTTTTTATTTAAAAGCTGGTTTTCTAGCGGTGGTTCTTAGACACGTTTTATCAAAATCGTTTCAGCCGTTTCAGAGTCATCAGCTGTTTTGTTATTTGCGTTGGGTTTTTTAAATTTATGTTATAAAATTTAGGGAACTCCAGTCTTCTACGACTCTTTAATTTATTTAATTTAGGTCAATACCAGCTTTTGGCCTTGTACTACTACTACTAGTAGGCACACACAACTGCTTGGCTGACTTTGATATGAGGGTGGTAGCTGGCCAGGCGGACTGTATCGATCCTACCACCAAGCGTCCTGTATCGATCCTACTACCAAGCGTGATCTATTAAATCTTACAACACGCTTCTTACAACTAGCGTGCGGTGAGTAAGTTTTGTAATCTAGACGCAAGACCGTCCCCAAACGGAATAATAGATTAAATTCCAGTCGCTTCATTTAATACAATTTCACGAAATAGTATATTAGAATTATAATAAACTAGCTTTTGCCCGCAGCTTGGCTTGCGTGAAATTTTGAACTCGTTAGTGACGATTTTCCATACAAACTTTCATCCCCTATTTAACACCATTAAGGGTTGAATTTCGAAAAATCCCTCTTTGTTCCTTATCTACATTATACAGGGAACCTCTGTGCAAAATTTCGGCTTTCTAAGTCCAAGGGTTTGAGCTGGGCGTTGATGAGTCAGTCAATCAGTCAGTCATTCAGGACTTTTTATTTATATAGATTAAAACTGTACTTTTGCTTAACTTTTGTATCCTAACTACAAAATGTTGCTTACTACTCATAGACAGGCGCCTTGCTGTCTTTGCCCAGATTAGATAACCAAGATATATTTTTTTTTTTTTAAAACGTTGCCCCACACTATGATTTCTCTTGTATCGTGGGTGCGTTTACAGACACAAATCTCACAAACAAACGCCCAGACCCGGAACAACCATCTGTAGACCATACAAATTTTTGTTCCGTGTGGGAATCGAACCCACGACCCGTAGCGCAGAAGCCAATCGCTTAGTCACTGCACCAAACGTGTCGTCTTATCTTCTTATATTAATTAACTAAAAAAATACGATAAATATATTCCTCTCTCTACTTAGCACACGAAACTACTCGTATCTACGTAACCGAATTTTCTTATCTCAAAAATGGTTAGTCTTGATGGTATCGAGGGCGCTAAAAAGCGATTTAGCTAAACCTCGAATTTAAAAAAGCTATTTTGGAGCTTTAACCGAAGAAATAATAGCCTTTAGGGTGGTTTTTATTTTTAAACAGCGTTCGTATATAACTTTCACCCCGACCTCTAGCAGAATGCGTGTCTGTTCTATTCTGTCTTGCCTTTTCCGAACAATGTTAGGGTCAGTTTCCAGTTTAACCAGATGCGGCTGAATACCGGTATTTTACACGGAGCAACTGCCATCAAACCTCCGCAACCCAGTTACTGGGCAACGCCGATATTCTAAAGTTAGATCGGTTGTCAAACTTTCGGGCTTCTGACTACCCATAACGACTGTAAAGCCGGGTCCGCTGCGCCGTGTTTTCATGTTTGCAAACGGGATAACATTGTTTGCTAACCGAATAGGGGCGTGCCTAACAGTTTTGTTCGCAAAAACACAATAACATGTTAGAAAATTGGCGCTGCGGACCCGGATTTATAGGAATTCGTATGACACCCGGGACCGACGGTTTAACTTACTTTCCGAAACATGGAGGGGTCTCGATGTATACCAAATGGTCACACATCCACGGAATTACCACGGCAAGCGCAGCTTAACCAGGCAAATCAATGAGAGCCACGCGGTTGATTGAATGCTCGTATGGTATTTCTTTTATATCATTTTTTTTGTTTTAAAACTGTCGGAATTTTGGAACGAAGTAGTTACTCATTTATTTATTTTCATAACTCAAAACTCAACTCAAAAACTGGTTTATTCAAAATAGACTAGAATTAAGGTACTATTCCGAAGCGAGCTGCCTACTGCAACTGCCGACAGCACGTGCAGCGACTGCATGAAGTCGGCCGCAGCTGCACTACTGGTTTGTATTTAATAACGTAACATAGTAACGTACACGTAAAGTTAATGTGAGTGAATTTTGAATTGAAAATACGACTATCCTATTGCATTTTGGTTCAAATTTATGCGACAAGCACAATTTGTATCATACATAGATATGAACGAAGTTTTCAATTTAATTAAATGTTATGCGAAATAAGTATTTCCAATTCAATATTCACTCACATTATAATTAAGTTTACGTTACTACACGTCACAAAATTCATGCTACGCCTGCAATTCTAATGTTATCGTTACGTCATGATTCATGCGTCAGTTCGAAAATCAATCTTTGGCATTATTTTTGCTTAGCTAGCCAGGTACAGTACTAATAAAAAAGGAGGGGCATGAAAAGAGCCTCCACGAGTAACGATACTTCAGTACGTCCCGCGCACCCTGGGCAGTCAGCCCTGCTACCAACCTTGCTGACTGGCTAATCTTTTCACCACGGCATGAGATATTCTCGTGCAGCTCGTGCCGATAAGATAAAAAAAAACTACGGGCATAAATTAATTTCATTTTTTCAATAAGTAACTTCCTTATGGCAATGTGGAGGAACGAGGTATAGTGTTCCTGCAACCAAATGGAGGATCCTCCTACCGGGCGGAGTCTTGTGCCTGGCGGGCTACTGCCCAGCGGTTATTGTTGGGCGGTTGTATATATACTATCTGCGTGTTAAATCATGATAGCGCGATGTTGGAACTGTCATCTATGAGAGTTGTCGTTAATGTCGCTGTAGTCGTCTACACCGCTGCACCGCCGGAGTGTAGCGTAGTTCGCATGTAGCGTATATAGATGCCGCCACAGCTACATCAGACTCCACGATGAACGATAGAGAGTGTGAATTTTCACACCACGCTTCACAGAAGAATTCTTTACCACAGCCCGTAGTTATTAGCGCAACTGAGAGTGCTGCTGGAGGATGCACGGTAAGAAATATGGGTCTGGGATAACTGTACTGCGGCTAACTTATCCGACCTGTTTATACAGCATGTAAGGGTAAACACCGTTGTCACTCAAACCATGGGTAGTTGACTTAAACATAAAAATAAAGGAAGGAGTAAAAAAAAAATCGCGCGAGAAATGAGCGGTGCGGCGGCGCTACGACGCGGCGTACACGTACTCGCTAGCGAGACAGCTGACTGACTGGGGTAGCGAACTGTTCGGGGCCGTGCGTCGGGCCACGCGGTGAGTTCCCCGCGCCCCCTCCCGTAGCTTGTTGCCACCGCGCGTGTTCATTTTTCCACAAAAGCATTTCACCCTACGCCGTAGGGTGAAATGCTTTTGTGGAAAAATGAACATTTTATAAAAAAAAAAGTTTGTAACTTTTCATTGATTTTACGTTCTATAAATGAAACCAAACCACTGGTTTCAAGGATAACGGTGTTTTACACTTACAGCCTATATACATATACGGCAAAATAAGTTTTTTTTAAATAAACTTCATTCATAGCATGTTTGTTTACTGAAGGTTGTAGGCCAGCGATTGTTTGGACGATAAGATCGCCCATTGTACAGATCATACACGCATCCTTTACTGTATTTTAATAGCGTTCAATATATGCTTTATGTTGTATTGTTTACTTACATAGCCTGCCGTACTTTATACTATCCCTTTTTCAGCATTATTAATTGAAATTCTGGCGTCAATGTGCAAGTTAGGTTAGATCACGGAGAAGAGAAAGAAGGGTTAGATGTTCTTATGTCAAGTTAGTTAGAGTTGCAGGTAATATTATTTTTAGTTTGTTGTTATCTTGTGTTCACGTCATAGACTATATGGACTACAGATTTTTAGGTTTAAAGGTACATTCAAGTCCGAGACGGACTGCAAACTGCAGACTGCATTCGCCGACCGATATCCGCCGTCCGAATAACACCTTTAAGGTGCACACCTTAAAGGTAGTATTCCAACGGCGACCGCAAACTGCAACCGCAGATGACAGCAGCAGACAAGCGACACTGGTTCATACAAACCAATGTGACTTGCGGTCTGCGGTTGCAGTCTGCAGTTTGCAGCCCGTCTCGGACTTGTTCCTTTAGAAAGGGTTACCAAGTAATTTTATGTTAAATTTATGTTTATTACACGTTTAGAATATTGTTTTAAGGAATGTGTTTATTCCCAAGCATGCGTTGTGCGTCCGCGTGGGTGTATAAATAAATGTTTTTTCCTTACTTCTTCATTCAAGTTAGTATTATAATTAAGAGATCTAAAAGGAGACAATAAAAGATCAAAAAGATTATGTATTATAGGTTTAAACTCAAAACACATTTAACAATTAATGGATCAATTCTATAAACAAAATCATTGCTAAACCGCAAACGAAACAAAGCGTCAGTCAAAATGCTTGGTTTTATTTTTGTTGTCAAACAAATTGTCAATTTTTGTAAGTAAACGAAAACTATCTGGATAAACGGTTCGGCTTTGGTTCCGTTGCGATCGATTAGCGTTTCTGTTAGTAGAATTGGGAGCCAGTGCTATGATCTAGCAATACAGTAAAGTGTAATTATTATTTTTCCAAAAATACTTGGCAAGAATTTGTGGCATGCACTCGTAGGGTTGAAATTCGAACAAAAGTAATCAAGATCCTTAATTAAGGTCTGGCATAAGGCGACAGGTCATCGATGATGAAGTGTCTTGCAGGCACGTTGTCGAAGAAGAGGGCAGCGAACTCAAAGTATAACTCCATAGCTTTATCGACGTAGGGCTGGCCAAAAGCTGACATAGCGAAGCGCCAGTTTTCGTTCATCATGTCTGTCATGGGTTTACCTATAAAAAAGAGATATTAATACACAAAAAGTACAAATTCAATAGAAAAAAACTTGCTTGATCTAATGTAAGCCTTGCGTAAATGATTTGATTGCGAAGAAATTTACGGACACAGAAAGATATAGAACTTATTATCACTTGAATTATAAAAATTAAAAAAAAAACCCAAACGCAAAAAACAGCATACATTTAAAAAGTCATAATTAATACCTATAGTTGAGCCATCAAATTCGATTGAGTAACACCTATAT
The DNA here is from genome assembly GCA_905220435.1 of Amphipyra tragopoginis. Lineage (NCBI taxonomy): Eukaryota > Metazoa > Arthropoda > Insecta > Lepidoptera > Noctuidae > Amphipyra > Amphipyra tragopoginis. The sequence goes on along the minus strand of HG992005.1, from coordinate 10,806,501 downwards.
ATATTTTAATTAAAGAAATTGATGGATGGCACGATAATATTTGCCCGTTGAAATGGCGCTAAAATGTCGCTATATTAATTTGTATTCTCCATCTTTACAAAAAATCCAGTTTAAGAATTCAAACAATCTTAATAAACCCAATGAAATCAGTCGTCATTATTTTTCAAAATTTAATAAGCTTTATATATAAAGTTTATATCATATTTGTACTTACTGATTTCCTCATCGTCCATATAAATATTATCAGCGAAGAACGTAGCTTTTCCTCGTATTTCATAGTCATATTTGATGTGGTCATAAAGACATTTTATGTAAATTTCTCCGTCATCGCGTCTTTGTGCGAAAAATGGGAAATCAAATACCAAATGAAGTTGTTCTGAAACATAGAAATATTGTTTTATTATAGTTCTACCATTAAAATCTGCTTATAATTTCTCAAGTGTATTCATTTCAAATCTAAATACATGCTGTATCCTACAAGTGCACATGTCTCTTCTTAAATCATAACATGAAATGAAATATTTTGAAGCTTGAATGCATAATCGACCGAAACATGTTAATAAAGGCAAACAATGCAAATAATCTTATTAGTAAAGTATTCTTGCGCTTTGGTATTTGCAAAATATTATCATCATAATGATCCGGACGATAAGACGCATTTAGTTTTAAAAAAAATATTAATTCATTACCAATTTCAACTTCTCCATTTCCTTCTCCGTGGATGGAATTTCCTCCCAAAAGGACTTGAAGCAACGGGCTCGAAGCCTCAAATCTATATGTACCCTTGATAGTAAGATCACATGTGTTCTCTTGGTGTCCTATTTCTTCGCTAATATTAATACTGAAATAAAGAAGTCACTTTTAAAACATTGTGAGGTTCAATTATTTATTTATTTATAGATAAGAAATCCAACAGCAATACGGAAGTGAATATAATTATTTTTTAGTTACCAAAGTTATAAAAGCTTAATATAACCTTTGCTAACTATAAAACAAGCCTAGCGGTTTTCACGGATAGTATCTAATTGGATAAACTTGTAGAGAAATTAATCAATCTATACATACATAATAAAACTAGCTTTTGGCCGCGGCTTCCCTTGCGTTAATTAAGCTAAAAAAAACTCTAAACACACTACTAAAGTTGCTATAATAATAATAATTCCGTTTCTGTATATCTATGTCCGTTTCTGTATACCTGACAACTTATATGCGAAATTTCAGGATGATCGGTTAATTGGTTTAGGCGTGAAAAGGTAACAAACAAACTTACTTTCCCATTTATAATATTAGTTAGGATTAGGATGGTAACGAAGCAAAAACTGTACATTCAATATTTTTAGACAAACATGATTGCTACGTGTTTTAAAACTACTAGTTGTTAATACATTTTTGCTGAACTGGGCCTTTTTGGCGCAGCCGTGAGGCACACTCTCCTGCTAATTTCTTTTGTTTGTTTTTTTTCTGCTTTATTGTGTGCCTTTTTAGACTGTGCTTAATAAATGTATTTTCTTTCTTTCTTTCTTCTTAAAAGATGCAGGTTTTAAAAAGTCAATTTTCAGAATTTCTGTCTGTTTGTATGTTGGAGCTTCACGCCAATACTACTGAACAAATTTAGTTCAAAGGTAATGGCCCATTTAGTGTGAAAAATATACCTACGGCGTACAGAAATGAAACATGGCGAGAATCAAAGACAAATGATTATACTTTTCAATGGTAAGTGGCGCATTACTGTGGCTGATGGAATGGAAATAATAATAATAAAAAAATGTAATCTTAGGTAGATTAAAAGTATGAAAACTTCCGATCGGTTACACGCTACACAGCTATTAAGTCGTTCCATGTCAACAAAATCCAAATCGAGAACCAAACAATCACTCAAGTAAACACGCCAAAATAGTTAATTGTATCGGAATAATATAGAAATTCGGAAAAAGCACAGATCACAACGACGAATGACGAAGGACTGCGAAGGGCGAGGTTAGGAAGGCGCTGCCGATGTTTTTCTACCCGCTGTGGGCCAGGCAAGGCATTGTATTATTGCGCGAGCGCAACAAAGCTGGTTATCAACTCGGGTGAGACAGAGGCAGCAATATACGTGTCATTACCTGACCGAACGAGTTTGCTTTATGATTGTGATGATGATATTTTTATTTAACAAAAGAATGGCAAAGTAAGTCTGTTTGTTTCATTTTCAAGTCTAAACCACTGAACCGATTTTGATTAAATTGCCATGTAGAGATATACCTATTGGATTTGGAGACGGACATAGTATACTTTTTATCCCAGTGACATGTTTCCATGGAATAAAATAATTTACAGACGGGCGAAACCGCTGTGGTGCAGCTAATTATTATCCAATTTTATAGGTCTACTGCAAGATCTCTCCATTGAATTAATTTTTTCTTTTTACATATAATGAAAAGTGGGTTATGCCTGCATTATTTACCACCATTTTCGTTTTTGTACAAAAACATTTTTGAATCGGGTCGGATTATGGGCCATGACCTTTGGCTTTTGCCATGACCGTTAAAGAGCGGGCCAGGTTATGGGATACAAATTATAACGCTATTCTGTATTAGGGGTGAACAGTAGCACATTACGTGTACATTCAAATTATTTCTTCAACAGATATTTAGGAAATGTGACAATTTTACAGATAAGTGATGCCGTGCCGCGGCAGCGGCCGCCGAGCGCCAGATCCCCTTAATTTTGGTGAATCAAGCTATTAAACTTTCACGGTAACGTGCATCGATATTTTGTGCGTCGAAATTCCGCTCCTTTGCTTGCATGGTACGTGCTTCCTTTATTTGGATTTTTTATTAAACCTTTGATATCATAGAAACCCTACATTAATGATATGGCCAAACGTGGATGGACATATCATTAAACGTTGACGTTTAAACGATATGGCCAGTTTTAGTTGGCCATATCATGAAATACAACCATTTCATGAAATGGCCGGCCACATCATGAAGTGATCAATTCTAAGATATGGCCACGACACCTATATAAAAAATAGATCGATTTAGAAAATGGAGGGCCAAACATTTTGGCAAAGCACATTATTATCGCTGAGGTTATCGTGGTTTTCGAAATCACTCATTTTCCTTTATAACAATATCACGCCTGTTTTCTCCGAAGAGTTGGGCATAGGTGTACAAACCCGTATTTCGCTATTATATTTCAAGTCCCATGCAATAGGGGGAGAGCCTATTGCCATTGACCGGGCACAAATCCAGACTCCGAGATGACGACTAAAAAATCCCACAAGGAAAAACCCAAAAAATTAAGTGAAAAAAATGAAAAAAAAAAAACAATTTATATCCCGTGCAGGCCACACACCTACACCAGTAGTAGATCATGTGGTTTTAAGGAATTACAAGAATTCATTTACACCCTGTATATATTACTAGTATATTGTGTTCGGAGCACCCTTCTTCGTTTAATTTTTTTCGATATTTGGGTCTAAAATAAACTGTTTTATGATTTGGTCCGCTCAGTTGAATTCACGGATGTTTTTGCTTTAAAACTCACAAAAACGCTTTGTTAATTAACTTTGTATACAACCTTTTGCAGCATAACCAGCCGTGGTATGGTTTAGAACTTATCGAGCAAGGAATAAACATACACATTGTCACTCAGCGATTATGTTCATGGTCACTACTCAAGGGAGTAATTAGGCACACACCATTTGGCTTGTCTTAACAACATCTTGTCTAACTCGATTTCCATAATAACTATGTTCACGAGCATAAAAAAACGTCGTAATTTTATGCATCAGACATTTTAGTTGTTCTGTTTTTTGTTGGAAAATACTCGTGTGCACTTTCTATTAGAGTGCATACGAGTGAGCCTTGTGTTCCAAAACTTTGTGAAGTTAAAGAACGAAGTATTGAAAAAATAAATAAATCTAAATCCATCACCAAAGAAGCATCGCGTAGTGTAACATACACTGTTCAAAATGGGGATGGTCAGAATATTGCTAATAATCAACAAGGCGTTAAATGGATCATAGAACATAATCTACTTATGTGACCGAATATACTTAGATAGCTACTGTCTATTTTCTTAACGAAAGTCGGACCCCAGACGATCAAATGCTTTCATACATACCTGAACTTTTCAAAGATGCAGTCTTTAATTCCTTTCGCAACTCCTTCCACCAAAGTATAGTTGATCATATCAATGACATTAACAGTAACGTTTATAAGATGAATAGGGTCCACTGGTGGTATGTTTAACTCTGGGATTCCCTCTTCTCCAATATCTCTGATCACGGTTTCATATAGATCCCTTTGGCAGTCGAAATCATCGAGATGGCATTTCGGGAGGTTCTCAACTGCAAATTAAAATTGAATCGTTTTGTAAAAATCATGCAAATGTTGTTATTCCATGAACGATTATGGGAAACCGTAAGCAGAGTAGTTGTCGAAGGGAATAAGACACCCGCCGATGTACGGAAGGGTGAAAAGGCTCTTTCTAAAATATGCCTTACTGTGGATGGCGCTGCTATTTCGATTGTTCGACCAGCTAAGACCGCAAAAGAAGCGTGGGATGCTGTTACGAAATCCTACGAGGGTCGAAGTTTGGGTCGTAAACTATCGTTGGAACGTAAGTTGTACAGGTACTCCTTATCTGACTTTTCTGATTTCGAAGCTTACTTAACGGCAATAACTACTATTTCTTTTTATTTTAATTTAACTACACATACAAAAAAAGAAAAATAGTTTATATAGTATATACAAGGTTAGTTGGAAAGGAGGTACTAATCCGAAAGCGTCTTAAAGTAACCATAATAATAAATAACTTTTGTTCTACAACTTTTCCCATAAGTCAATAGTTGAAAGGCTAAAATCTGTGTTTACATTTTAGGTCATAATTTGAGTCACGGATTAGAAACTCCATTTTTTGAATTCGTTACTAAAGAAGGGAAAGAGAATTTTTGAAAAAATCAAATAAAAATCATTTTGCATGGAAATAAAAAAATCGAATTTTGAAATTTTAATAGGTCCTTGTTTTGAAACAGTCATCAATGATACGTTAAGTAGCCTGCGTATTAGTACCCCCTTTCAGACTAATCTTTTATAGTATGTTTGTCACATTAGGTACGAAAATGTACAGTACCAAAAAAACGTATCATTAAGATCTAGGTATATTGCAACTTTGCTTTCAATACTGATCTATGGCACACAAAAAACGATGATTGATAAAGGAACATTGAGAGGTAATGGACAGCTTATGAGGTTAACGGTCATCGCTACCAATATAAATAAAGTAGGGGAAGAAACAATAAAAAGATCTTTAGAGGACGATAATATCAAGGCAGAAATTCCCAAATTTTTTGTATCTTTGTTATCACAAGTTTATAAAGAACTTTTAATACATGCACTGACGGAAACAAAATCTGCTTCAAATAAACAAAATGTTGGAAACTCACCAAATTCGGAGTCACAAAAAATGAAAAATGTGAACGTAAAAAATGTCGCAAAAATTTGAACCATCATGTTTATTTGTTATTTTGACCTGTATGTTCCATTAACGAATGGATACTGAGCCGAGATTCAATATAACACATATAACACTGGTAACACTAATTATGAACAATCAAATATAGTGAAGCTGAACATGCAATGGCGAGCAGTAAAATAGCACTGTTCGTATAAAGTTTTAATTGATTTTCTATTTGAACACTTTTCATTAATGATCAAATATTCCATTGTTTGAAGTATTACCTAGAAAAATTAACTGCATACGTGGTAAATTTTCTCATAGCTTAATATGTGCAACTGTAAGCATTCTAGATTCATAAATGTTGCGTTCTTTATCCTAACAGAATTAAGGCCTTATCATGGCTCAAATTTGGAAATAGTGTGGTGTTATTATTAACATTTTAAAGCCCTCAAAATTCAGCTCATTGTAATTTTGACGTTAAAAATGTGTGTGTTTTTAGATGAGTTTATTTTTTTGCTAGCCAGTGTAAAGAATATTTAAAAATGACCGTGGCATCTAGTCTACATTTACTTCTAATACGCGTGTAATATTTCAGTCGGACTATTAACTGTGATTTTAATAGTCTCGCCTACTAATAGTTTTAGCCAGTAGAATAGAATAGAATAGAATATACTTTATTGTACACCAAAATTGTAACATAGCTCTTATACAAGGCGTGTATTTATAAGTATTACTTTTTATACGTAAAATATTTATTGTTGGAATAATTAAGACTACTTAATTATAAACAGCGACGTATTTATAGTCTAAATATAAGAATATAATAAACTAAATATCCATAGAAAATACAGGATCTTTTGTAGATTTTCCAGTATGCCAACTAGAAGAATTTACATAAATGCTTCTCCTAAAAAAATAAGCGCAATGGGAGCAGTCTGGTACAAAAACTAAATCCCAGTCAACTGCTTGCCTAAAATTCAATTAAATACTTTACTATCGTAAGGAAAGAGCATTCAAGTAATCGCCTAAAGACGGATAATCGCCCATAAAGAAATCGCCGAGTGCGATAAGACCGCCCATTATACATCTCTATTTTTATAGTAACGTTTCTTGTTTGTTTTGTGTACAATAAGAGTATTATATTGTATTGCAAGTAGGCTGGAAAAGCCTTTTTAGACTTCAGCCTGGCATATCCACCATGTTTCTAAGAGACGTATCACACCCACGAAGCAAGTCTAGAAGCCCAAACTTCTCTAAAAACCGGCCGGTACTAACATTCATTATTTTCTTTATATCAGAACCTTCCGAATAAACAGCAGGCTGTTATTTGTCACACTGCAGGGTAAAGGGCTCTTCTCACATACGGCTGACTCCCCTAAGGACGACTAGGCACGGACCTAGAGTGGCCAGATGTAAGGAAAGACCAACGCTGAAAAAAACCGGCAAAGCGCGTATCGGGCCACGCGCAATAATAGGGTTCTGTAGTTGCACAACAATGCGGACTAAGAAGAGGGCTTAGTAATTTTTCAATGGAATTTGTACGAAATTTTTACTTTTCCGGTTTATCGACTATTACTCGTAAACTTGTAAAGTCTACTTAGCTGTGATAGTTTTTCTTTTAACTTTGTTTTATATACTACTACCGTGAATTTTTTAACAATCCAAAACTGGCAGGGGGGGTGGGGGTACATTTGATTCTAACAAAAATTAGCACTTTAAAGCTTAATTTTTCAGAAACGGATCATTTAATCTAAAAATTGTAGTAAGAAACCCGTAGTATTTTTAAAAGACTTATCTAACAACACCCCACACTATGGAGAAGACGAGAAAAAAATAAAACATCCCCATTTTAGTTATACAGGAGGTAAAGCATAAAAAAAAAAATTTTTGGTGACTTTATTGTACCACTTTGTTGGCGTGATTAATATGTATATCCATGCAAAAAATATGGCATGGATATGGCTGTCCGTCGTGCGGACAGACAGACGGACGGATATGGCGAAACTATAAGGGTACCTTGTTGACTACGGAACCCTAAAAACTGAGTTCAGTTATGAAGTTGAGAAAAGACACAATACGACCGACGTATCTTGGCGAGTCTGAAGTTAGTTGTTTGGCTGCGCAATGAATCTTTTAGAAACGAAATTGTCTACTGCGCAGTAGCGATGCCCGATACGTATCGATATTTTGGTGTATCGATACAACGGAATGCGATATATCGATATTTTGTATCGATACACGGCAATGCGATATTTAGCTGTATCGTATCGTTTCACCGGAATATCGCATCAAAAATATCGTATTGTATTGGCTAGGTACTTAGAGTGATATTAATTTGGTTTATGAAATATTAAGATAGGTAACAGTAACAAAGAGTCCAAATGTAAACAAAAATCTTCTATTGTAATGCCGCCACACTTGTAAGTGCGGCTTTAACTTTTGTAATACGATGCGAAAGGTAATTTAAATATTACTTTTGACTTTGTTGATTTTATTAGTACTAAATACTATTTATTAGTTTATTACTTTAGCTCTCAAATATCTATCAGTGGTTGCGAAACTAGTGCCACAGTAGATAAATATACAGTAAAACATCTTCATACAAACGTGCCGCTCTCGGTTTGAATGTGTGCGTGCGCGCCGCGCGCCATGTCGGCACGCGATTTCACGCACACGCTAGCATAATATATGGGGAAATAAGGTGGCGGCAGTGCGGGCTGTGCAGCGCGACTGTGAGCACGCGCGTACGCTACATGACCGCTTGCGTTCGTCAACTCTCGCCGGCGCGGGCGGCGGACACTTGTCGTAAATTACGAGTATCATGACTTCAAAAAGGGGAAAAAAATATTGTAGTGTTTTCGGGTGCCTCAATAATGATTTCGCAAACCCGGACTTATCATTCTTCATACTTCCTACTCAACCAGAAATGTAAGTACCTACTTATACTTAAATATTATTAGAAAATATGGTATTGTATTGTTTATTTCACAGTTTATTTGCTTTATTAAGAGCGTAGCCGAGTCGCATTTTTCTGAATACTATGTTTAGAGCTAAAGTTTATTTTAAGAAGTCTAGTTTTACTATAAAATAGAGGATTGAGTACGAAACATCGTTTTGGTAAACATATTTTTCGCGTAGGTATAGTTGTAATAAGGACAATTTCACAATAATTAATATTGCAAATTAATTACTTTTGAAATTATTATGTTTTCTATTGTCTGATGTGTTGTTCAATCCAAATATGGTTCCGGTAGTCTGACGATCGACTTATATACTTGTGTGTACATCGCATTTTTTTGGCCGGCGTTCGGGTCGGCCACTTGTTTTTGTTTCGCTTATCGTATGAAAAAAATGTGTTAAGAGGTCTGTTCTTTTTGTTTATTATTGTAAGGTGATGTGTATTATACTAAATGCAACAGTTATTTTTGATATGGTTTCATTTTTGTAAATATAACGACTTTTGACGACAACCCTGGGTATCAACGCAAGAGTAGGCTAATAACTCGGCGGGCGGCCTTAGATAACCTACTGTATATTTATCTACTGTGCTAGTGCCGTCCGAGCGTTTATTTTCTTCAGCTAATAATACGCTGACAGAAAATTGAAACATAGATTGGATACACAACGGCTGTCAAGATTATTATTTTTGTTAAAAATTTTGTTTTGAAAAACTGGCAGTTGTAGAAAATCGTGTGTGAGTGGGTACGTCTTCTTACTTTTTTTTTACAATACGTTTTACCTATTGTTTTTTTTTTAAGTTTTTATAAAAATCAAAGCTACATTTGAGAAAGATGTTTACATTTTCTTTAATCCAATACGATATTTCGACACGATATTTACAGTATCGATACAAAGGCATACGATATATATCGTGTATCGATACAATGAGTTCCGATACATTACGATACGATGTATCGATACAATGAGTTCCGATACATTACGATACGATGTATCGATACAAAGCTACGTATCGGGCATCGCTACTGCGCAGCTAATCAGCTAACTTCAGATTCGCCAAGATACGTCGGCCATATTGTGGCTGATACTATAGGCTATGGCGGCCAAGACTAGTCCGACTCTGTTACAGAAGGAACAATCATTTATAATTACGCTTGCCCACTATGTGTTGGCGATTTTAGACCATTAAGTCCAAATTTCCTCACGATGCAGCGATATTTTCTTTCACCTTAAGTCAATGTGTTGTCACTTTGAAAGAGGAGGCATGGAGAAAGTAACATGGGTTAAAAAAAAATGAAATGTAAACGTCAATTTTATTTTTTTTGTCTTGGGAAAATACTCTTGGGTACCCTCCGCCTTGGGAAGGCGAAGGGGACTCTTACCTACCGGCTAAAAACCCTCGGTGTTCCTTCTCCTGACCCTTAGCCGGGGTCGCGGGATTCGCAGCTGCATGCACCGCAACCCCGGCAGGCCTCGGTCCGCCAGCCCCTAGCGCACCTCTGCTTCTGTGGGGCCTTGCCCCACGTCCTTCTAAGAGGCGCGCACGGAACACATGCGCGCCGCCTTCTCGGGCCTGTTAATGGGCGGGCGACGTACACACTAGATGGTAAGTGATTACCGCCACCTATACAGGGTGTAAACGAATTCGTGTAATTCCTTCAAACCGCGTGATCTACTGGTGACACTGATTGACTCAGCATAGGTTTTTCTCAGAATCAAAAAAAAAGTTTTCAAAAAATTAACCATGGTATTTTGTATCTGAGTAATTTAAGCGTCCCAAGTTAACTGACTGCGTGGAGTGATATCGTGCTACTCGTACCCGTCAGCTGCGTCGCCGTGCCTTCATTCATTTATGCATGGCATCGAAATTTTCTGTCAAATAAAAAAAATATCAGTGAAAAAAAAAGTTTATTTTTATTTTTAATAGATCATGTGGTTTGAAGGAATTACACGAATTCGTTTACATTGTATTTGTATACATCTACAACACGAGACATACAAGAGGATTACTGATGCGTTGCAATCATAGAGACAGAGATAGAAAGTGTCATATGCCTGTAATTTTACCAGCACCCGTAAACCTCTAACATACATTAGCGTCAAATATATCGGGACGAACATATTTTTTCTTGACTGTTTTTTTTTTTTTTTTTTGTAATTATCTAAACAGTTACAAGAAAAAAATAAACTTTAAAAAAGAATAAAAACCTACTTCAAAGAAATACTAAAAAGAGTAAAATAATTACCATAATATAAAATTAACAGTTTCAGAAGTCGGTGGCTTCTATTTGCTTCAGTGTAGAGTGCACCGACTTCTGAAACTGTTAATTTTATATTGTGGTAAATATTTTACTCCTTTTAGTATTTCTTTGAAGTCGGTTTTTCCTTTTTTTTAAAGTTTATTTTTTATTAAATACGTTTTAGTGTCATAATTTTAACCCCCTCCTTCATAACCCTTCTTTTTGGCTTTGACGTAGTCGGGCATAAAAAGTCCTTTCAAATGATACCTTACACGATATAATGAAAACGTTCCAAAGGGCGGGGAGGGGGGACACGCACCCCCTCCTCTTTTCCAGTAGTCAGTTCCCAACAACAAATATAAACAAAGCAATATTAGTAATTTGAGAATTTTGCTTTGATCCGATGAGGAGTTCCGTTCCATATCTCTGAAGTTCATGGTCTAATCATAACAAAATTGATATGGGACCAATCGGAAAGTATACCCTTTCGAACAAAAAAAGAATTTTTCAAATCGGTTCATAAATTGCGGAGATATGAGGTAACAAATATAAAAAAAAAAAAAACAATCGAATTGAGAACCTCCTCCTTTTTGAAGTCGGTTAATTAAATTTAATCGCAATGGGCTAAAATTCTTATCAGAATGACAGTTGTCGTGTACAGTAGTTTAGATGGCCGATGGGACCGATATGTTCTGGAGTGGCGACCGCGTACCGAAAAGCGTAGCGTGGTTAGCTCTCCCACAAGGTGGACCGATGACCTGGTGAAGGTCGCGGGAATACGCTGGATGCGAGAAGCGCAGGACCGATCGATGTGGCGATGCTTGGGTGAGCAAAGCAAGCGAAGTGTCGTGGTCATCATAATAATATGCCAAGGATATTCAATAAAGGTCGCCATATTTTATTGAAAATGACTGAACTTAGGCAAAACCATTAAGGACGTTGTAGTAGGAGCAAGTGCTTTGGTACATCATTCAGCCGAACGACGTCCACTGTTGGAAATAGGCCTCCCATAAGTATCGACCGGTCCTGTGCTTCTCGTATCCAGCGGATTCCCGCGACCTTCACCAGGTGATCGGAAGCGAGAAGCACAACCAGTCGATGTGGCGATGCTTGGGGGAGGCTTATTCCCAACAGTGGACGTCTTTCGGCTGAATGATGTACCAAAGCTCCTACTACAATGTCCTTTATTGTTTTGCCATGATTATTATGATGACCACGACACTTCACTCCACACAATAAAACTAGTTTCGTGTTATGCTCAAATTAATCTATTCTAGAAGCAACGGTTTTTATTTATATCACACGCTTTGTGTGCTGATAAAAAGTAAATAACTATAATTTAAATAAACTAAAGACAGCTTATGATATAATGATCTAAATCATGGGGTGCATGAAAATAGCCACCACGAGTGACGATACTTAAGTACGTCCGGCGCACCCTGGGCAGTCAGCCTCGCTACCAACCTTGTTGACTGGCTAATCTTTTCACCACAGCATGAGCTATTTTCGTATAGATCGTGCTGCTATACGAGAGAAGAAGATGATCTAAATTTAAGTCACTTCGTTTTCTCCTTTATTGTGCGTGCGTTTACAAACACAAATCTTCACATTCACAAACGCCCAGACCCAGAACTACTATCTGTAGGCCATACAAATATTTATTCCGTGCGGGAGTCGAACCCTCGACACATAGCGCAGAAGCAAATCGCTTAGCCACTGAACCAAACGTATCGTCTATGTTGCACGTGTTTAGGACTATTCTCCGGATCAGTTGCTTGATATAATAACTGAGAAGGTTACAAGTAGTTATTAAGTACTGCTAATGTGCATTACGCCGGTAATGTGCACATTAAAGAGTTAATGTGCAGGTAACTTAATCTGCAGATTAAGCCCGGCCGAACATTGTAAGGAATTTCTGACGCATGCGCGAAGATCCTCTTCCTGTAATGTGAGGCTGGGCTAAATTCCAGTCGCTCCTTTAAATACAGTTTCACGGAATATAGAGATATGAATAAAATATGCTTCATTGTACACAATAATAACAATAGCAAAAAAAAACGCTCACACGTTGTTGCCCTCTTCGCCTATGTACTGGCGGCTTTTCAGGGGGCTCAGCTAGTGAGCTGGCGAGTCACTGTCTGCCAATACATTTCAATTTTAAACTTGAAAGGCAACGTCGTTTTCTTTCGGCAATAGAAGTTAACCAGTCCACTAAACACCCCTTCCCATAGACCAAATATTTTTCCCATATTTTACAATAGTCTTACACCCACCTGTGACGGTCTATGACTGTAATCCAATAGTGCAGCCGTGGATAGTCCACGGTTGGTGCCCCACCCTATTATAGATTAAAGTTCTCAAAGAAGTCTCTGCGTGTTGGACCTGTGTCCCCCGTATGCCTTCCAAAAGACCGGACATCTTCCGCACGGAAGATGTCCATGAATACAAAGAAAAAAAAAAAAACAGAAACAATTTAAAACACAGGTACAATGGCGGTCTTATCATTGATAATCGCCATCTTCTAGACAACTTTTGGATGGACTAGGAAGACATATAAGAATACTAAAGTATATAGAAGTACAATAAATTAATCTTGCTTTTTCTTAACATTAGCTTGCCAACTACAAAATGTTGCTTACTATTCATAATCAGGCGTCTTGCTCGGCTGTCCCATTTCAAAACCTAGTAAGGGACACTTTTTACAAAAATCGTTTTATTGCATAATCTTGCTAACTTAGAAAGTCTCTACCAAATACAAAAACACCAGCGTTAAAAACTCACATAATAAGCAGATATATTTAAGTATTGATACCTAGTAAGTGCCATTCACTGCCTCTGATCATTTTAAAACCTAGGAAGTCACTTTAACCACTTGGTTTTACGTAACATAAATACTTTTCAAAGGCTGGCCGATTTAACGTTTATGCGCTCTCCTGTAAAATTTCGTTTTAAGCCCTTACTAGGTTTTGAAATGGGACAGCCGTGCTGTTTTTGCCTAGATTATATAACTAAGATAATTATCTAGAAGGACTTATCTATTTATATTCTATCATGGTACTTAAACATGACGGTGAAATGAGGGTGTACTATTATTATACACCTCTGCCCAACCCTTCGGGGAATACACGCGTGATGTTATGTTATGTTAAATACAATGAATATCTCAACTCATCACACGAAACTACTCGTATCTATGTAACCGAATTTTCTTATCTCAAAAATTGTTAGTCTTGATGGTATCGAGGGCGCTAAAAAGCGATTTAGCTAAGCCTCGAATTTAAAAAAGCCATTTTGGAGCTTTAACCGAAGAAACAATGGCATTTAGGATGGTTTTATTTTTAAACAGCGTTCGTTTATAACTTCCACCCTGATCTCTACCAGAATGCGTGTCCTTGCTGTTCTGCCTAGCCTTTTCGAAACTATTTTGGGGTCCGTTTCCAGTCTAACACGCGAGCATGCATCTTTTTATCGAGTCGATTCGAGAAATGTATCTATTCTAAACGTCAAATTTGACATAAGATAACGACGACAGTTGTCGTTTTATCTATATTTTATGTCAATTTGACGTTTATAATAAATACATTTCTCGAATAGGGGTCTTGGCTGTTTCATCAAAAAAAAAAAGACAAATTATCACTTCCCAAACAAGTTTCCGCATAATTTCATTTGCCTTACTACTTAGCAAATAAACTCTTCACAAATAATTGTAACGCAAACATAATGTTTGGCTAGTGAACGTTTAAACAGTACCTAACTTGCTTAGCAACTAGTACTTTTACTTACTTACTTTTTTGGTATAAAATACTTTACGCAAAACAAAAGAAGCCAAATATTTAGTATTGTCTTAACTATTCTGGTAGTAGTTTCTGGTTTTACATTCAAAAATATGTTTCTGGTACTCGCCGGCTGCTGCCACGGCACGCTCGCTTCGCTCGCTCGGCTCGTGCGTTGTGTGGTCACAGTTCTAACCTAATCTAACCTAGCTGTTTCGATTTAAAAAAGATGTAAGCGTGTTACAATCATTTGACTAAATGTTATTTGTCTAAAGATTGTTTGATTTAATAAATCATTTGATCAAAGACCAAATGCCATAATCCTTGATAATATTCTGCCGAGTAAAAATTTGACCAAATGAAAATGTGCGTACTAAAATCATTCCAAATATCGCATTGGTATAAAAAAGGTTGCTAAAATGCGTTTGGGTAATGAAATTTTGACAAAATAATTTTGGCAAAAAAACGGCTGGCTCCCCCCGAATCGACTCGATAAAAGATCCGTGCTCGCACTGCAGATGCGGTTGAATACCAGTATTTTATACAGAGCCATCAGACCTCCGCAACCCAGTTACTGGGCAATGCCGATATTCTAAAGTTAGTTCGGTTGTCAAACTTTTGGGCTTCTGACTAGCCGTAACGACTGTTATAGGTATTCGTATGACACCGGGGACCGACGGTTTAACGTGCTCTCCAAAGCACGGAGGGATCTCAGTGTGTAACAAACGGTCACACATCTACGGACTGACCGCGGCAAGCGCAGCTTAACTTTGTAAATCATATTATCTGCGCGGTTGATAATGTACAACCACGAGCCCTTCAACAGAGTGCGTGTCTATGGATGGTTACTAATATTTATTGATTTTGTATAAACAATATACGAACATTTTAAATGTGGCCCTGAACGACCGATCTTGGATCCAAGCGACACTACCTATTCGTTTTGGTGGGCTTGGCGTTGGCAAAATTTCCAGTGTAAGTTTACCAACGTTCCTATCCTCGGACCACAGTA
The DNA here is from genome assembly GCA_905220435.1 of Amphipyra tragopoginis. NCBI lineage: Eukaryota > Metazoa > Arthropoda > Insecta > Lepidoptera > Noctuidae > Amphipyra > Amphipyra tragopoginis. The sequence goes on along the minus strand of HG992005.1, from coordinate 10,791,067 downwards.
AAAGTTAACCAGAAAAATCTTGGCTTCCTCACTGGTTGACTTTGAAGTGCCATGCTTGACCGATGCTGTATACGCCTGGCAAACTACGAATTAGATTTTAGTTGTAAAACGTTCTTTCTTTCGGTCACTATGTTAGCTTTCCCGCAGTATCGTAATAATACAAGATATTACTCCAGCTTGGATCGCTCAACTAACTACTAATTCTGTACCAAGATGTCTGGGTTTTATTAAAATATGTCTTGACCTCTGAGTTTGTTTCGGCGTTTATTCTCATAGATATAGTACGTTCAATCAATGAAGACGCGCCCCAATCTTTGTCTTAATCGCTACAGTGCAAAAGTGTGCATAACAAATTACTATTGTGTAAGTTCTATCGCCACATCACACCAATAATTCAATTCTCACCAACCCTCCCCCTCAACTAGCAACGCCTTAAGCCGAGGTCCGAGTCCCACTAGGGGTTGCCCTTAGTGCTGTTGTTGCTAGCAGTCATGATGTTAGTGTAGTATAAGTAGTTAGCTTAGGTTGGTTAAGTATTTCACTTCCCCTCCATTAGCTGGAGACCCTTCAAGTCTCACCAATAACTGCCCGGTTACGTAGAAACGGTCTACAAGTAAGTATAAAACGAAAAAAAAAATCTACTATAGTATTTAGATGTGTGCATGCACACACTAATATAAGATAATATTAAGAGATGTGTTCACATGTAGGAAGTTTGTGGAGTTGGCTGCCAGGCATTCACAGCTGTTGAGCTAGAACTTTTTAAGTTTCTAAATGGACGTAATAACTGAGCTAAGAAGCTCTCCAATTTAAAGAGTAGTAGATTCTTGATGTGTGAAGATCGGCCACTTATTCAATGCTTGATCAAGCAAATCGGAGATCCTCGATTCTTCGCACGATTTCTCGTGCACAAAACGAGATAACAAAATATCGAATCGATCAACTGTTTAAGTTACAATATGAGTTATGTAATTAAGGGTACTTACAATGGCGGTCCTGGGATATCAACGTTGTCACTACACATAGTGGTGATAGATTGGGTGCGTCGGGTTTAAGTTGAAGTGAATGCTTGGCATTCGGTGTGCACCGATTACTACCGGTGCCGGCGCCACAGAGTACGATTCGACGTGATGCAATGATTTGTCGCCGTTCTTAGAGCTTGACATTAGCACTCTAATATCAGAACAACTCTTTAAATTTAAGGCTCAGTACATAATAGTACCAGGAAAAGATAAAAAGTTTGTCAGTCACTATCAACAATAATGATTGTTGTAAAGCTTACCATAGAGACTTGTATGCTGACAAGTGCCTTCTGTAGCTACTAGTATCAGGATCAAAATTTGCTCAATTCGATAAATTCTCCCTTGTTACTTTTAGTAGTGTGGAGGAACGAGGTGCGGTGTTCCTCCAACCAAAGGGCAGTGGCCCGCCAGGCACAGCCAGCCAGCATAGTCGGCTTCAACGGGTGATCTGACCACTAGCCTGCAGCGAACGCGCAAGCCTGGTCACGACCCTCAGCCTACTTCAGCGACATGGCGCATCATACTGCACTTCGGCCGGTCAACTAGAAAAAGCACAAGACTCCGCCTGGTTGGAGGATCCTCCCTTTGGTTGGAGGAACACCATACCATCATCCCTCATATCGGTGACCCCGACGTGATCGTCACAGACAGTGTTTCCACACTGGTGATATCATCCGCAACCTTCGCAGCCTCGGCAGCAACCTCATCACTCCCTCAGCAGCTCAGCATTCAATCGAATAGCAAGCAGCAAGTCACAGCTAGCCAGCATCCTCGGCTTCAACGGGTGATCTGACCACTAGTTGCAGCGAATGCGCAAGCCTGGTCACGACCCTCAGCCTACTTCAGCAACATGACGCTTCATACTGCACTTCGGCCGGTCAACTAGCGGAGGCAAAAGACTCTGCCTGGTTGGAGGAACACCATCATCCTCCACAGTAGTAATAGAACTCGTTGTGAGAAACTTCATCTGGAAGTGCTACCACCATACCTATTTCAGCCGCCAAGCAAAATTGCTTTCTTTCGGTTTGAAAGGAACGGGTGCCGGTGAAATAACAAGCACATGAGACTTTCCAACTTTGTCTCTAAGGTTGGTAACACATCAGCAATTGTCTTAGTGTTGTTGGCTTATACATGTAGGCGGCAGTAATGAATTTCCATCAGGAGGCTTGTTTGCCAAACGCTTACATTAATAAAACAAGAGTAAACAAAAGAATTTTATTCCCAAACGCGTTGATACATTTTCATGGAAACTTGGGTTTATAATATTTTATATACACTTCAGGGATTTTAATTTTAATATTCACTGAATGATAAAACAATGAGGTAATGGCCACATAATTATTATGCACAGCATAACCCTGTACAGACATAGTGTGTAAATTAATTATTACCGCAATTATAAAATAATAAACGCCGCAGGCATAGCTGGTTGGCCTTTAAGGGGTCATTGACATTAGAACGGCAGTGTTAGTTAAACTTATGGTTTATGTGGCTTAACTTACTGGCATAGTCATGTGTAAGGGACTAGCACAATGCGAGAAGGACAAACAAATCAAATATCTTGATCTAGTACACGAGGTGGTCGATGTGGACGTGGACTCAGCAGTCATTGTCCCAGTAGTCGATAGGGCCAATGGCTCAAATGCCATTCCACCAATTCGCACAAAGCGCATCCAAACATCCTTGATAATGCGCACAGCAAAAGAGTGGAACTGTGACCTGCGTCTGTGTTCCCGAACGCTTACAGTCCGAATCTCTTCAAAGTTAGAGTGAACAGGCTTCTTCTGGGTAAGCTCGCTCCATCGTAGACTTTGTCTCTGTCACCTCTGACCTTGACCAGAATCAAGAGAAAACGAACCTCAAACAAAAACAAAATGCCTTAATTTACGCCATAAGCTCCCGTTAAGCGCGAATTACATAAAAACGGCATAAGGCGCAGGCACGGCGCAGGCGCATCGCTTTCATACATTTTGTACGAAAAAAAAATGAAGCGGCACGAAAAATGTATGAAAGTGACGCGCCTGCGCCGTGCCTGCGCCTTATGCCGTTTCTATGTAATTCAGGCGTTAGGCGGCTGGATTAAGGGTTTGGTATAGAAAAGGATATTCCTTGACACGGCACGTTTATGTGAGGAGGTTCCTCTCTTCGGAGCCCTGACCATCGGTAGCTTGCACCCTGGGGCCTAATTCTCCTAAAATAAATTGTTGCCAAACGCAATCGAACCACAACCGTCAGTCAGTTTTTGTTTTCGAAAACTTTCAAAATGATTGATTTTGTTTGTTGTGTCAAACAATTTGATAGCTTTTGAAATTGAGAACTGGGGCCCAATTCTCCTAAAATAAATTGTCGCCAAACGCAATCGAACCACAACCGTCAGTCAGTTTTTGTTTTCGAAAACTTTCAAAAATATTGATTTTGTTTTTTGTGTCAAACAATTTGATACCTTTTGAAATTGAGAACTGTCTGAATGAACGGTTCGGCCTTGGTTCGGTTGTGATTTATCAAGATTTATTTTAGGAGTGTTAGGCCCCTGTTCCCGATGCCGATGTTTTATAGAAATATTGTTAAATGATATGCATAAAGGGGATAAACGAATTATACTGTAATTAATACCAATTTAGATCAAAACTAATCGTTTGAAAATAATGTATGGTGGTCACGTATCACGTTGTTTAGTAACTGTGTAACTAGCTAGTAACTAGTTTTGGAACAATATACAAATAATGCTGCAGCTGTTGTAAATACAAATTAATTTACCAAATAGCCCGATAGTACCTAACAATAACAATACCCGTTTATTTTGTGTGTATGGTTGGAGCGGGATACATCATTGTACTACCTTTTATGCTGAATACTAGCTGTTGCCCGCGGTTTCACTCGTATCCCTTTTTTTATCGATGGGAAATCATCATGTAACTCCTTCCGCCCTAGGCGAAGCGGAAGGGAGTGTCACACTCTTACTAGCTAAAACCCATCCGTGTTCCTTCTAATGCCCTTTGCGATCCAGGGCCGCGGTAACTCTTTCGAACAAATTCCGCGACCCTGGCAGGCACTGGCCCTAGCGGGCCCCGTCTACAATGCTGAAATCCCTTTGAGGCGCGCGTGGAACACAACGCGCCGTCGACCTGGGCTTGGTTCTGATCGGATGGCGAGCCACCCAACGCTCGCCGTCCGCAGGCCGCGCCTACGGTGGCCGGGAATTGCCCTGTGACTCCCGACGCCCTGGGCGTCTCCTTCTGTTCACTCGCATCCCAGGGAAACTACTTAATGTACCTGGATGAATAGTGTCGTATATCCTAATCCAGGTCATAGTCCTGTGTGCCAAATTTCATCCAAATCCGTTAATAACAAATCCGTGCGTTGATTAACAAAGATGCAAATTCAAAAACCCACGAACAGAAAACTTTCAGGTTGATAAACAAAATTTATAGTTTAAATATAATACTAATAGGATTATAATTATTACACTTAATTCATATTGGAATATTAATTTGATTAACTATTTATTCAATTATTTTATTCTTCTATTTCAGTTAAAACATACACACATTACCTACTGTAATCTCCGCAGGGGTGAGCATAAGCACCAGTAACAGGCTCGAGAAGGAGGCGCGCATGTGTTCCATGCGCGCCTCTCAGGAGAACGTGGGGCAAGGCCCCACAGAAGGACAGGTCCAACAGGGGCTGACGGATCGAGGCCTGCCAGGGTTGCGGTGCATGCAGCTGCGAATCCCGCGACCCCGGCCAAGGGTCAGGAGAAAGAACACCGTGGGTTGTTAGCCGGTAAGAGTCCGGAATAACCCTTTGCCTTCCCCAGGTGAAGGGTATCCATGAGGATTTTCCCACAAGGATTTTTATTACAGGAGTCTGTACGGGTCACGTTACGCCTCTTGTATTTAGCCCCGTAGCATGCAGGTAATAGGTGGCCAGCTTATTGCCATTTTTCGGGTACAGTAATAATTATGTTGCCAGATTCACCGCTTCTTAGGACGACTCGCTTGACTGGCGACGGAAGGAATTGAATTCTTAATCAGTCTCCGTTTACGGAGAGAAGATTATTCACTAGCCGTGTTAACGATGGGATTTTACATACTTCAAAAATGACGAACTACCATACTAAATTTCACCCCCTATTTAAACCCCTAGGGATGAATTTTCAAAAATCCTTTCTTTGTGCTCACCTACGTTATATAAGGAACTGCTATGCAAAGTTTCATGCTTTTAGTCAGTGTTAGAGTTTTATTAACTAGAAGAAGATATAATATTTAAGTATTTATAATTAAGTCACTGAAAAACTTATACAATTACATACACACACTATCGGCACTTGGCACTCACTAACATTCCTGGAGTACAAAGGGTCTAGATGAAAACCAGTGCCAAGCACTTTGTGCTTGTAATTTATTAAACTGCAGCCATGAGAAACGCGCCCTTAAATTCAGTTGTTTTATTAAAATTACATTCTCTTGAATCGGATGAACAGATCTAAATATTGCCGGAAACCATGCGGCCATGCAGACAGTGATAATTATAACGGTTTTTTTTTTAAATAAAACCCCTCTCTGATTTCTCCTATATCGTGGGTTACAGACACAAATCTTGACATTGCATTGGCACAAACGCCCAAACCAGGAACAATTATGTTGGCCATACAAATATTTGTTCCGTGCGGGAATCGAACCCACGACCCGTAGCGCAGAATCCAATCGCTAAGCCACTGTACCAAACGTGTCGCCACAAGAAATGAAGCATTTCTTTACCAAAATTACGCATACGTTATAATATCGCTTTTGCATCAAAATCCTAGCCTTTTCCCAACTATGGAGAAAATTGGGGTCAGCTTCCAATCTAACCAGGGGGCCCACTCCCTAAGTCCGTCAACGAAGTTAGTCGCCCGTCCGAAAGTAGCCAGAAACGTAGGAGTGAACAAAACAAGTGTCAAGTTCAACTTTTCGGAAGGGCAAAAACTCATCGGTAGTAGGGACAACTGTCAAATCGTGTCGTCATTCATTCTTAGTTCGGCCCCCGAAATAATTGTATGTCCGTAGGTGATAGGGAGTAGGAAACGCTCGTAACTAAGGCCGAAACCACGGACTTCGTGCTTAGGGAGTAGACCCCCAGATGCGGCTGAAATCAGTGAGTCTTCGGTCAGCTGGACCCACTCGCTACTGGACCCGCGGGTCCACTTGACCACATCATTTATTTTCTGTATTTTGTTTGGTTAACTGGATCCAAATGCAAACTTAAAAAAAAACGATTGTTTAAAGCTACCAGAGGATACAGTCGAGTGCAAAATTGATTAGTCAAAATATAATAAAACGCAATTCAATTAGGTTTAAGCGTTTATTTTCAAGCATAGTGTCCGACCGAAACAGGATTTTTAGCCGAAACAGAAACCGAAACGGAATCTTCGGGGCCAGGGCCAGGCTCAGTTTCGGCCGAAACCGAATCTTTGGTCGAACACTAATCAGAATCTAAAATCTTTTTAAAGCGCTTATTACACTTAGCTGAATTTAGTCGTCTTAATTCAGTCGATTCTGAATTTAGTCAAGTATAATCGCAATTAGCAAGCTAATTTTGTTTCTAACTTCTAACAGTCACTGTACTAATAATGAAATTGAGCAGTGGGTCCAGTCGACCTATCCAAAATGTGATTGGGTTGAGTGATCCCGCGGGTCCATTTCCAGTGGGTCCGGTTGACCAAAGACTCAATCAGTATTTTACACGGAGCAACTGCCATCAGACTTCCGCAACCCAGTTACTGGACAAATGCCGATATCCTCAGCTTAGACGGGTTGACTTTCGGGCTTGTGAATACCCGTTACGACTGTCATAGGATAAACGTGCTCTCCAAGCACGAAGAAGTCTTGATGTTTAAAATGAATCATCATCTGCCTAGCCTTTTCCTAACTATGTTGGGGTCGGCTTCCAGTCGAACCGGATGCAGCTGAATATCAGTATTTTACATGGAGCGACTGCCTATCAGACCTCCACAACCCAGTAACTGGGTAATACGATACTCTTGGTAAGACTGGTTGTCAGACTTTCTGGCTTCTGACCAACAGTAACGACTGTCAAAGATCTACAAATGACAGCCGGGACCAACGGCTTTACGTGCTTTCCGAGGCACGGAGGAAACTCGCTATGGTAAATGGTCACCCATCCACAGACCAACCTCGGCAAGCGTGGCTTAACCCGGAAGATCGGTCTATGCGGCTGTAATTATTTAGGAGCTCGTCTCCTTGTTGTATTTTGTTAAAATGAATATACCTACAATAAATGTGTAATGCGTGTGTGTGTATGGTTACTTGCACTATTTATTCTGTGGTATGTTGTTTTATTTTATTTGTTATTTTATTTATTTAAATTATAATTTGTTTTGTTTTATTTACATAAGTTATCTTTGTTAACGTTTTTCTTGTAGCACGGCCTAATATCCACACGTCATTTAGGTGATCACTGAAAATCAGCGCTGTGTTAGTGGTCCGCGCCATAGCACAGCATTATGCTGAGTGGTCACCTAATTTGTAGCAGTTGAATTTTTTATTTTAATATTATTTTTTACACTAAGTATTTGCGTCTCTGTGACAAATAAATATTTTTCTTTCTTTCTTTCTATGTATTGTGTAGCGAATGGTCATTCATCCGCAGACTGACCGCTTCGAATGATACACGCGATTGTTAATTAGCCACAAACCCCTCAATCTGCTGAACTGTATTCATATAATTACCTATGATTACATTATCTGTGCAGCGTTCGATCACTTCCGCTCCTTTTGTCTGTGACAAAGTGCATCATGGAGATTGCCCCAAAGAGATAGTATTGTATCATGCCATTCGAGTGGCTTACTGCAAACCTCCAGCTAAAAATAGACTGCCATGTCACTGCCTTATAGATAATTACTGATATTAAGTTTTAATTGTGCTTTTTTAATACTGAGAAATCCTGGTTTCCATAAAGTAGTGGTAGCAATCGCTCAATAAAATACCTGGTATACATAGAGGAACTCCTAACAAATTAGTGCATCATTTAAAAAAAAATAACATTATATCCGAACGGTTTTCTTTTTTTATGGATGGGAAATCATCAATTGACTTCTTCCGCTCTGGGTGGAGTGGAAGAGAGTGTCAGACTCTTACTGACTAAAACCCATCCGTGTTCCTCCTAGTGCCCTTTGCATTCCAGGGCCGCGGTAACTCTTTTGAACAAATTCCGCAACCGGCCTGAGGGCTTACGATCTTAATTTTTGCTACCATTTTTTTTTATACAATATAATTATTATTAAACAATGCACTAGAGCACAGTAAAACCTATCTTTTGAAAAAAGAATCGTTGAAACCGCATTAAATTAGGTCGAGAAAATTTACGTAAATGGGTTAAAAACGGTGCTTGCAATATTTTTTTTACAGCAGTATTTTTTGGTTCCAATAAAAACTAATCAACGTTTTCAGTAGACAAAGAATGAAGTAACAACATTTTTTTTTTTTTGAATTTTCAGTTTCATAAATATGGAGAGAAAAGGTGTTAAACATAGACTTCTTTCGTCGGTCTTGTCTTCAAGAAAAGAAGCTTGCGAATGACGACCGTCCCTTCAGGCATGAAACCATAAAAATGAACTAGATTGGAATTATTGGACCAGAGACACAGTAGACGGACCATAAACTTTTATTTTAGATACCTTATGTGTTTATTACGTGTAAACTACAACAGGAAAATAGATTTTTCGACGGAAACAGTAAACAGATTTATGATTTCTATTTTATTTTTATGTCTTTGTTTGATAAAAGTTTTATCATCACAAACTTTTCGCTATTCGTAGCTGGACATTATTGTCGTGTCCCAAACTATAATCAGCCCATTATTGTCCCACTGTTGGGCATAAGCTATCAAATTGTTTGACACAAAAAACAAAATCAATCATTTTGAAAGTTTTCGAAAACAAAAACTGACTGACGGTTGTGGTTCGACTGCGTTTAGCAACAATTTATTTTAGGAGAATTGGGCCCCTGTTATCAGAGTCCAGTCGGTCATTAGCATAAATTCATACAACGAATTCACTTTTTATTTGGGGTGCAATAAAAGTGTCCTAGGTGACGATAGTTACGACCGTCCAGCGCATTCTGAGCAGTTTCCAACTTTGCTGACCGGCTAATTTTTTCACGACTGGATGAGCTATTCTTGTATAACTCGCATACGAGAGAAAAAGAAAAAACCGGCCAAGTGCGAGTCGGACTCGCGCACGAAGGGTTCCGTACCATCTATACATATAAAAGGAGAAGCTGACTGACTGACTGACTGATCTATCAACGCACAGCCCAAACCGCTGGGGTTATAAACTTAAAATTTTGACAGTAGGTTCCTTTTGTAACGTAGACATCCACTAAGAAGGGATTTTTCGAAATTCAACCCCTAAGGGAGTTAAATAGGGGATGAAAGTTTGTATGGAAAATCGTCACTTAACGAATTCAAAATTTCACGCAAGCGAAGCTGCGGGCGAAAGCTAGTTGTCTATAAAAACGGCAAAAAAACACGTTCGTTGTATGGGAGCCCCCTTAAAGATTTATCTTATTTTTTAGTATTTGTTGTTATAGCGGCAACAGAAATACATCATCTGTGAAAATTTCAACTGTCACACATGTGATACAGCCTGGTGACAGACGGACGGACGGACAGCGGAGTCTTAGTAAAACGGGACCCTATTGGTCCCGTTTTACCCGTTGGGTACGAAACCCTAAAAACGACATATTTATTGTAGCGAACGCACTATATCGAACGAAATACTATGAGAAACAGATTTCGATCTAATCCATCAGTTGTGTGGCGTGTCTGTGAGTCAGATACAGCAGAATGCAGCTAAGCACATTAGCTAATCCGGCCGCCGCAACCTATACGTTAGCCAATCTGATTCCGGAATTGACTACCGCAACTGGCTAGCGCGTTATTTGTCTCGAAATGCGGCTAACCGCGATTGGTCTTTGTCCCATAAATAAATAAGGCCAATCAGAAGAAGCGGCCTCGATAGCCTGACTTATAGCCTAGCGATTGAACACTTGCCTTCCATTCAGGAGGGCCTGAGTTCAAACCTGCATTATAATTTCGCAACACGCTCGTAATCGCTACGGTTTAGATTTTGACATGTCAACAATTTCCATGGCAACGTATTTATTAACAATCCGAATCTCTGCAACTATGTACCACGCAATGAATATTGTTGTTGACACATCAACTATCATGATTGATGTTGGTTACTTGTTTCCCACGGTGCGTGTTATCACGCACCGAGAGGCACGAGCTCGCACCGACGCACCATGTGAAGAGACTCGTCCGTGGTAACGCGGACGCGTGCGGAGCGATGCGCCGTATCCGCCGCGAGTCGGTAAATTCAAAAGTGCGGTGCGAATTCTCTTTCACTTGGTATTTTGGAATGAAAAAATAGCTTCGAATCACGCACCCTCATAATGTGACTTCCCACGGTGCGTAATTTTACGTAATTTTTAATTTTACCACGCACAGCCGGTGCGCGCTATCACGCACCGTGGGAATCCACCTTTACACAAGTGCCTTGCCGATCCGCGCGTCTGCCTTTTCGTATTCATGTTCAGATCAAAATTTGATTATCACTTGCGTCAGTGGTGAAAGAAAACATAGTAAGGAAACCAACACAACATAGACTGGTCTAAAAAGTACTCGACGGCATGTGTAGTCCGCCAAATAGCATTAGACCAGCGAGGTGGATTAAAGCCTAAACCCTTTTCATTCTGAGACGAGGCACGTGCACAGCAGTGGAACAGTTATGAGCTGATCATGCTAGAAGACGGGACGAAGTAAGGAAAGCAGTTCGAGTAGACTGGATGCAAATTGCGAAGGTGGATTTACACGGTATCCCTAACACTAACCTTAATTACCTATCTTGCAAATGTCAGCTTGTGGTGAACCAGAAACTTTAAAATACTACCTACCTAAAAATGGTGTAGTTTTTAGGTTATTTTTTTCGGAAAATCCTCTGTTGAAACAGCTCAAATGTTTTTTTAGAAATGGATATCTTGGATTCACCAAGAGATTTTAAGAGATTTAGAGTGAATCACATTTTCTTATTAGCTTATTTGTCAATTTATTTATTTGTGTCGTTAATGCCCGTGGCATCACTATGATCCTATCTGAAAACCATCGTTGCGCCATTTTGTTTTTTTTTTAAATGTCGCTTCTTTAAGATGAGATAGGAGCCGTTTTTGGCTTCGTGCAGCTAGTTTTTTTTTTCCTTTATTATTTTTGTATATTGTTTTTGTAACTGCCTATGTAAGTCCAAAATAAATATTTTTTCTTTCTTTCATTTTAATTTAGGCACGTTTTAATATTTTTTTCCTTTATTTTAAAATACAACAAAACAAAAAATTCCATTGTGTGTGATTAACACAACACTGCAATTGCTGTAATAATAGAGTACCTACAATGAGGTACCGATTGTAAAACGCCAACACTAAAGATAATGATGAATCATGAAAGTTATTAACTGTTTCGACATCGATGCGCACGGTACAACAGTAGGACTCCCAATCGTTACTTTGAAATGATTTAATGCATAAATGCAACGAGCACGCACCTTCTGCTGAAATAGTTGGGTATTACCTATTTACTTATGGACCTATTCTGTGAAGGAATATTATTTTCTGTGGTTTTTTTATATTGGCAATTTATTTTTCTACAATTTGCAGTGTTTTGTACTCAATCATTACATTTTTTTTATCGCTTATATTGAAATGGACGCATTCTTGTTTAAAAAAAATCTTAAAATTATTTTTGGTATTTGTAATCCGCTTAAAATTTCACAGAATTCTTCTAACCATGCAGTCAGACCAGAATTCTTCTAAACAAGCATGCACCACTACCCCGGCAAGCCTTGGTTCGCCAGCCCCTGATGGACTTCTCCTTCTGTGGGGCCTTGCCCCACGTCCTCCTAAGAGGCATGCGCGGAACACGGCGTGTCGTCTTCTCGGGCCTGGGGGTCTACTCCCTAAGCACGAAGTCCGTGGTTTCGGCCTTAGTTATACGAGCGTTTTCTACTCCCTATCACCTACGAACATACGATTATTTCGGGGCCTGAACTAAGAATGAATGACAACACGATTTGACAGTTGTCTTTACTACCGATGTGTTTTTGCCCGTCCGAAAAGTTGAACTTGACACTTGTTTTGTTCACTCCTACGTTTCGGGCTACTTTCGGACGAGCGACTAACTTCGTTGACGGACTAAGGGAGTAGCCCCCCCCCTGTTACTGGCTGGGCGACGGGACAGTTTGGAGACCCCTGGTATAAGCAGGTGTAAACAGTATTGAGAGTGCATAGCTGTCTTTAAAGTAACGTTCTTTATAAACAAAAGGTACGATATTGGAGACATTCTGCAATACCATGTTGGGATTAAGGTTGACATATTGCACAATTAGCGGTAATAGGTCATCGCGTACGACCACCATGTGATGGTAACCCGTTTCGCTTAGTTGCCTTGCTACTTACGCAACGCAGATACCGGTAAGTGATACGCGATGTTTTCTTTATACCCTGCGAGGAAATTTAATGAATGGATTAGTATTTCAACTTATGACACTATTTTACGTTTTTTTGTAAGAGTTGTAACGTTGTTTTGTATTGTCAGTAGTCTCAACTTGAGTGTAATAACGAGCAACTAAGAGAGTCTTTTAATTACTGCATCGATACTTAAGTACGTTTGGCGCACCCTAGGCGATCAGCCCCGCTACCTACCTTGTTCACTGGCTAATCTTTTCACCACGGCGTGAGCTATTCTCGTACAAACTAGAGACGAAGACTGCATCAAAACTAAAATAGGTACAGTCACCAGCACATCAAGCTACTACAATCTGTCAAATTTAATTATTAGATTTTCATCTTTCTCGCGAAAGCATTAGGTTCAAGGTTGATTGGGAAAATTTGACAGTTTCGGGTAGCTTGACCTGCTGGCGTCTGTACTACTAAAACGATCGATCTAGGGGTGGCACTTGACTAGTGTAATTACTTCCTAGTGCCTAAACAAAAAATAAAATATGCTGTAGATTTTTTTAACCCTTTGGTATCGGTCATTGTATCCTAAAAGTGATATAATTGCTCTTAAATGAAAAGGTACTAAGATAATTTCAGAGGTAAATAGCAGGGTAGTTGTTTAATTTTATGTGGGTCACGGACGTCACGGTATTCTACGACAAAAAATCATCAAACCGCAAGCGCACATAATAACAACCAACTTGACGAAAGTACACTTTAACACCGCGACCTTCGTACTTGAACCGCCTTTTCGAAAACAGCGCAGCCGGCCAATCGCGGTGCAATATCCCAGAATACGATCGCAAGCGCACGCAGTCCAGCGCATTCACGTCGCGAACATTTTGTGGAACGGATTAGTGGGCAGCGTTCCGTGAAAATCAGGCTTCACATTGGCAAAGAGCTGGAATTTATGCAATAGAAATAAGAAAGAACTTGTTTCGATTTACATAAGCGTACTGCGAAGGCACGAGGGTCACCGCAGTCAGTGTGGTCTAGGTTTTTGTGGTCTTCGTAGTTTACGCGATTCGCTCAAGTGTGGTACAATTATGTGTGATAGTCGATATGTTTTGGTTTTCACTCTGCTGTCGGCGGCGTCTTTCGTCAGTGACTGCTCTGCGAAGTATGCGCGTGAGTTTTTACTGTTTGTTTTGCAATGTTTGTGGACGTATTGCGGTCTGTTTGCGGTTTTTCAATTGATTTGTTGGAGATAGAATGGTCTAGTATGACGTTTGTTGATGTTTGTCATTTTTGTGAATTACTATTATTAGCTTTGTAACGGTTAATAGATTTGTTTTTAAAGCCAATAAGCAAACGATTTTACTTACCTTGAACGAAAGTGAAATTTGATTAAGTATGCAGGGTGTTAACGAATTCGTGTAATTCCTTAAAACGACATGATCTACTACTGGTGTAGACTGACCGCGCACGGGAATTTGATTGATTAAAAATAAAAAAAAATCTTGTGTTAATGTAAATTATCGTATCTAAACTAATATAAGGATCAGTAAAAAAATAAGCAAAAATTTTTAGTTTTTATTTTTGCATATTTCGATGCCAGTCATAAATGATTGAAAGCACAGCGACACAGCCGGTGGGCAAGTCTAGCGCGATATTGCTCTTTGCAGTCAGTTAACAGGGAGCTCTAAAATGATTCAGAAATAGAAAACCAAAAGGTTTTTTGTTTTTATTTTGTTTTCAAAAAAAAACCATTCAGGGTTAATTCATGTCACCAGTAGATCATGCGATTTGAAGAAATTACACGAATTCGTTTACACCCTGTATAGGTATAATAAGTAGTTATAGTGCGTTGGGGCAAATGCGAATATGGGGTAAATTCGGCTTAATAGATTTACCGTAAAATGTGATGATATTTTCAATTGTTAGCGAGAATAAAGTACGACGCCATTTTTCTGCCCCTCACTTCAGTCCGCGTCGTAATATTTTGACGACACATTCTGCGGTAAATTCATTTGAACGTACGGGTAATTCCCTTGTCCGGAATCACCCCAATAACTAATTCTCAAACTCATTCGATTTCGCTCGTCTAATTCAACATATCTAGATGCCTTTGTAATATTGTCAGTAATTCCAGAAGTGGTTTGTAGGTACGTAATATTACAATATCATTGTGGCAATCCTAAACAAATATTGTACAAACTAATTGTTTTTGGGGTAATTTGATAACGCAATCTTCCTCCTTCGGCGATACTTAGTTAATTTACAAATAGTAAAACAGCGTTTTGTCTGTATATTGAACATTTCTTTTAAAGATTTGTCAGAAAATTTGAGTTTAAAAATTACTAATATTCTCATCGATATCAATTCGAATTTCATAAACATGCGTACACGTGCTTTCATCTTATCGCATCCATTCAGGGGGTCAATTCTACTAACATAAACTTTTATAAATTGCAACTTAATCGTTCATTCAGACAGTTTTTAACCGACTTCAAAAAGGAGGAGGTTCTCAATTCGTCTGAATGTTTTTTTTTTTTTTGTGTTTGTTACGCGATGTCTCCGCCAATTATGAATGGATTTTTATGATTATTTTTTTGTTTGGTAGGCCATACTTTAGAGGTGGTCCCATATAAATTTTATTGGAATTGATTCAGCACTTTTTGAAAAATCAACAAAAACAAAAAAAATACACAAATCGTATGTAGACGATGTTCTAGTTGTAGTGCTGGTCCGAGAATTTGTACACTATTGTAATTGTAATTTGTGGCACTAAAATGTATAAAATAAAAAAAACTTTAAAAAAGTAAAAACCGACTTCAAAAAAAACTAAACGGAGTAAAATAATTATCATTTAATAAAACTACCAGTTTCAGAAGTCGATGTTCTACGCTGAAACAAATTGAATGCACCGACTTCTGAAACTGGTAGTTTTATTAAATGATAATTATTTTACTCTGTTTAGTTTTTTTTGAAGTCGGTTTTTACTTTTTAAAGTTTTTTCGTTTACGAAAACTGTCAAAATGTTTGATTTTGATTTTGTTGTCAAACAATTTGATAGTTTTTGTAAACGAAAACTGTCTGAATGAACGATTAAGTTGCAATTGATAAAATTTTCTGTTAGTAGAATTGGGCTCTTGCTTGCGCGTTCATCAGCATGCATCGCATACAGAGATCAGTAAACATCTTGAAAAATTACCTTGACTACGTATTAAGCAATCTTCAGGTCTCTTAGGCGAAACAAAAATATCTAGGCTAGAATCTAAAACTTCATATAGACGCGTGTTTTGAGTTTCAACAAAACCCAGCACGCTTGGTTGTAGGATCTATACAGTCCCCCTGGCTAGCTACCACCCTCACATTAAGGCCCAGTGCCAAGCAGTTTGCCGTGTTCCATTGGGCATATATGAGAGCCACAGGGGTATATATGAGTCCCTCTATATCTCCTCTGTTACTTGAATTCGTGTACTCCATCTTAGACCTTGTCTGCGGTTACCGTCTCGCGCTCTACGAGTAGCTGGATGGTTTTAAACTTACTTATCCGCATTATCTGTGAAAGATTTTAATCATGTATTCCGCTGGCAAACATCTTAAAAGCGGCTGGTGGGGGAAAGTTGGCGCACGTAAAAAAACCTTTGCTTTTTTATTATTGGCCTTGGTCACTTTTACCCTGGTTGCACCTGATGGTACGTGCAGAGAGGGTCTTAAATTATATATATACAACGTTATTTTTAGGATATACAAAAACCGAGACACCCCAACAAGATTTTCATCAGAACTGCCTGAATATGTGTGTTTTTTTTTAATAAATCTCCAAGTTACACCTTAGTTTATGTCGCGTTAAGTTGCCTAGTAAAGTGTGAAATGCCTGAGACGTGCTATGCAAGGGTTGTCTAATACACGGAAACTGACCGAGCGGACCGTCTCAAGCCTCAAGGTGTCTATCCCCGTCAACTGTTATGGGTAGAAACCTACTGAAATAAAATTGAAATTTATGAAAAAAAAAAAAAAAGTGGTGTAAAAAATATGTCAATCGATTCTCCTAGTGATTCTGAACAAACTAGTTTCAGGTTTAGTATATACTAAAACTAAGCTTGTATGTTATTAATGTTCCTCTATATCCCTCTGGCTCTCATATATACAGACTTTAATGTAAGAGTGGTAGCTAGCCAGGCGGATCTTATAAAAACACGGTACATTATTTATATTTATGCCAAAAGTTTCAACTTTCAATTCTAATTCTACCTAAACGCTTAGTCGTAAGTGTGGAAATCGAATATTAGAGATTTTCGCTTACATCCTTACGAACAGCATTATCTTTTCGAAGGCCAGAGGGAAGCCGGAGGAAGTAGTAGTGCTAACTAAATACCTCCGTCTACTTTGCCCCCAATCTTATTAACCGCTGTTTAGATATCTCATTTAAACCTTGAATTAACTTTATTAGAAAGCCTAGCAAGCGTTTAAGGATTGGGTAATTGATTACCATGTTTGAAACCGGACAGATAGCTATTTTATTACGATGATTCGTACATTTCATGATTATTTTATTTTATTAATATTGCTTATTGCAAAATTTTTGATTCTAAGCAGTGTTGGAATACACTATTGGCGAAATATTACGTTACTCAATTCAAAGTTGCGTTAAGTCTTGTGCTATCACTGTCACTTTAAAGCCTGGCGTCAACTACAGCCGAAACGCGTCGAATCGAGGCGAGTCGCATTTGTTCCGTGTGAGGCGAAACGGTCAGTGATCGCAAGTTGTTAAAACAGAAATTCGCGTGACAAGCAATGCGACGTTAGTTATTACGTTACGTTACGACGTTAGTTATGCGACTCGGCGCGTCTCGGCTCGTCGCTAATCGACGCAGTTTTATAGTAAATGTATAGGAGGCGAATTATTGCGGTTCTATTCGACACGACTCGGCGAGCCTAGTGGACGCCAGCTTTAAGATGTGTGACAGTACAAAATTAGCGGCAACTTAAAATTGAATAGCGTTTGTGTATTTGGCCATATGAGTTGTCCCTTAAAAAATGAATTATGAAATTCAGCTTGACATGCCTTTAACAATAATGCCTAATTCAAAGCACAAATATAGGTATATTTCGTGCCTACCCTTTCAAGGAGAAGTATTAATACCGACTAAAGCATTCATATTTTTGACCGACTTCAAAAAAGGAGGAGGTTGTCATTTCGATGCGTATCTTTTTTTTAAACCCTCATTCACACTTTTTCACGCGTTACGAGACGAAGTACGAGACGAGACGCGACGCAAAAATGTAAACATGGCGCTCGCGTCTCGCGACACGCACCGCTCGCGTCTGTGGCGGTATTTTGGGCACGAGTAAAAGCGATCTTTGTGAATGAATTCGCGAATGTGAATGCGGTCGCTTGTGTCGGTATAAGCCACACAAACATTTCGCTGAACATTTCGTCAAGTGTCGAGGCGAATCGCGAGTACCTTCGTAACTGTAAATGCGGTCTATTGAATGCAGGTACACCGTGTTCTCATCATTTTGCGTATCGGTAGATGTTTTATTGATAAGTCCACTCAAAACGGAGATTTAAATATATTAAAAAAATCGACTTCTAACTATGTAATGTGTAATGTAATACGGCCATTATTTTGATGTTTTTCTAATTTTTGTTGTGATTTTTTTGAATATTAGTTTTAAAGTGATTCCAATCCACTTGATATTTTATTTTATGCACCAAAACTATTTTTGATTAATTTATCGTAGGTACTTATTGTACTTCCTGCCGGGGTTGCGGTGCATGCAGCTGCGAATCCCGTGACCCCGGCCAAGGGTCAGGAGTAGGAACACCGTGGGTTTTTAGCCGGTAAGAGTCCGGCATAACCCTTCGCCTTCCCCAGGCGAAGGGTATCCATGAGGATTTTCCCACGATAAAAAAAAAAAAAAAAAAAAAAAAAAAAAAAAAAAAAAAAAAAAAAAAAAAAAAAAAAAAAAAAAAAGGTACTTATTGTACTTGTACACATAAATGTAGGCATTAATTATTATAAAATGATTTCTTTAACTGTTATTCTATGTACTAACTATTGATACTAAGACCAGTACATTTGATTACTTATTAGATAATCGAAACACCTCATCGTACACACTTCACACCTAGGCGTTGGGCGTTCGGTTAATATTTGTTTAGGTTCAATAACAAACGGGTCGGTCGGTTTTTAGAGCTAATGCTGTTAACCTGTCATGTATGAGTAATGTTTTGTAGAGTTTGAGAATAACTAAACTAGGAGTGGGTTGAAATAAGTCGAAAAAGAAAGAAGCAGAATACCAAAATGAGCTACTATGAAAACATGTAATCATACCCGATACACAGATCAAAAGATTGAGCGAAGACTAAGTCGAAAAACGGACCCTGATATTATAAGTCCAGAATAGGGTGTTTGAAAATATTATTTTTTATTATATACTAGCTATGCTCACGCGGCTCTGCCCGCTTAAGAAGTTTTCTTTCTTTACTATGTCAGAAACCTTCGCGCAAGTGCCAACAACAACTGTAAAAAGTTTCAACTTAGGATACGCGAACGAAGACATGCCTCTACAAACATATTTGACGACACGTTTGTCGTAGGTTCGATTCCCACACGGAACAAAAATTTGTATGGCCTACAGATGTTTGTTTCGGGTCTGGGCGTTTGTTTGTGAGATTTGTGTCTGTAAACGCACCCACGATACAAGAGAAATCTTAGTATGGGGCAACGTTTAACAAAAAATGAAAATGAAAAAAATGAATATCTTGAAACTACTAAAAAAAAGTTAAGTTTAAAAAAAAAACTAAGTTTTCAACGTTTTAAAAAAATACAAGGACCAAGACAGAAAATACCCCTTCCAAAATCTTCGAAAGCGTGTAGCCCCTCAATTTTTTCATATATTTTTACCTAAGCGACCAACAGAAATATTCCCCCATAACCCTGACCATCAGCCCGATGTCCTTGACATAGCGCTTCTAAAGAACGTAAACCTCGGTCTACGCTCTATAGAGACGCATGAAGAGCTAGACTCCGATCACCGCCCCGTAGTCCTTCACCTAGGTCCCCGGGGTGGTCCCCCGGATCCTGGACAACCCGCCTCGACCAAAACTGTCACGGACTGGGGTAAACTAGAGGAGCGCCTCAAGTCTTCCTCGTCCGTTCACTTAGATTCCATCCCCGACGATATCGTTACGATTGCCGACACGCTGGGCGCGATCGACTCCCTTACCAGTCACGTACAGTCCGTGGTGAACGAGTGTTCACGGCAGGTTCCAGCGGTGGACGAACACCGCTGGAAGCTGCCGGACGATGTGCGTGAACTGCTGACGGAGAAGAACGCATCCATCCGTGCCTATGACACTTTTCCCTGCGAAGCTAACCGCGCCCATATGCGTTCTCTACAGCGTGCTGTAAAGAAACGTGTACGGGAGGTTCGGGAAGCCCGCTGGGACAAGATGTTGAGCGACTTAGAGCCATCCCATCTGGCCTTCTGGCAATTACAACGAAATCTAAAATCCGATTGTGTAGCTTCAACTCCCCCTCTCAATCGTCCAAACCAAAGGCCGGCCTTTGAAGATGACGAAAAGTCCGAATGTCTAGCCGACAGTCTAGAAGCCCAATGTACTCCCAGCACCCAACCCGCAGACCCGGTCCATCTTTCCAAGGTGGATCGCGAGGTCGAACGTAGGGCCTCCCTCCCTCCCGATGAAGACCCCGACGATCCCTTACCCCCCATCACCGTAGACGAGGTCCACACGATAGTGAGGAATCTCAAACCTAGGAAAGCCCCCGGCTCAGACGGTATCACCAATAAGGTGATCAAACACTTTTCCGCCCCGCTCATAGTTCTCATGACCGCCATCTTCAATGGCGCTCTGAGTAATAACATCTTTCCGCAAGCTTGGAAACAAGCCATCGTTATCGGTATCCCCAAACCCGGCAAACCCAAGAGTGAGCCCACTAGTTATCGCCCCATTAGTCTTCTCAATGTAATTGGGAAAATCTATGAGCGTCTCATTTATATCCGTTTAAAGGATTTCGCTGACTCCCGTAAACTCATCCCCGACGAACAGTTCGGTTTTCGAACCCAGCACTGTTGCATTCGACAATTGCACCGCATAGTCGAACACATTAGCTCCCGTTTTATGCGCTCGTACAAAACGGGCATGCTCTTCTTCGACGTAGCGAAAGCCTTCGACAAGGTCTGGCACAACGGTTTATTATACAAACTGTACCAATTCAACGTGCCGGACCGTCTCGTGCTCATCATTCGAGACTTTCTGTCGGATCGCTCCTTCCGCTATCGCCTAGAAGGCACCCTCTCGTCCCCTCACCCCATTCGCGCAGGAGTCCCTCAGGGCTCCGTGCTATCGCCCCTTCTGTTCACGCTGTACACCAGCGACATTCCCAAACGTGGCTTGGCCAAGTTGGCTCTCTTCGCCGACGACACGGCTATCTACTATTCCGGTAGGAGTCTCGATAGCATCTCTCGAACCCTTCAAACCGCAGCCGACGCCCTCGGGGTCTGGTTCCGGAAATGGAGAATAGAGGTGAATCCCGAAAAGAGCGCAGCCGTTCTTTTCGAGAGACACGGTGATACCCACACCCACATCCGTCCCGTCCTCATGTTCGGCAAACAGATCCCTTGGGAGATGAAAGCCAAATACCTGGGGGTTATCCTCGACCACCATCTGAGTTTCCGAGACCACATCAAAGCGGTGCGCGCTCGCGCCGCTTTCGCTGTCGGTCGCCTCCACCCCATCCTTAGAACGCGCAGTAAATTGTCACTTAGAAATAAGCTGAGAATCTACGTGACGTGCATCCGCCCCATCTTGACTTACGCTAGCGTCGTGTTCGCACACGTTAAGCCTTGTCGCTTTAAATCCTTCCAAACCCTCCAGAATCGAGTGTTGCGCAGAGCCGCGGCTGCCCCGTGGTTCATGCGTAACGTCCAACTCCATCTCGATCTAAAAATGCCAACCATCAGGCAATACCTCAAACGCATTTCCAAGCGTTACTTCGACTCTGCCCCCCGCCATCCGAACCCCCTAGTCGCCGCAGCGGCCGACTACAGTCCCTCTCTCATAAGTAAAGTTCGCCGTCCCAGGCACACACTTTTAGAACCCGATGACGAAATTACCCTCCTCCAGGAGGCGAGTAAATCGACCAGCACACTACACAACAAACGCCGCCGCCCGGCATACCGTCCTCGCCGACGAGGCCCGTCGCGACGCCCCACCGCCGCCGGTCACGATCCACCGAGCTCTCCCGTCGTAGAGCCGGTCGTCTCTTCAGACTCCGCAGTCACCCCGATAATTCAGCCCTCATCAAGCTGTCTCCCCCCCCTATGTCCACGCCAGCAACGCCCTAAGCCGAGGTCCGAGTCCCACTAGGGGTCGCCCTTAGTGCTGTTGTTGCAGGTAGTCATGATGTTAGTGTAGTACAAGTAGTTAGCTTAGGTTAAGTATTTTACTTCCCCCCATTGGCTGGAGACCCTTCAGGTCTCGCCAATAACTGCCCGGTTACGTAGAAACCGTCCCCTAGGACGACCTACTGCAGTCCAATAGAAAAAAAAAAAAAAAAAAAAAAAAAAAACAGAAATATTCTTTAAAAAAAAAATTGAACGTTTGTAAAAGTAATGAAACACTAGAAGAAAAAGCGCGATGTGTCGCTCACCATTATAATTTGAGAGGGGCCCAATTCTCCTAAAATAAATTGTTGCCAAACGCAATCGAACCACAACCGTCAGCCAGTTTTTGTTTCCGAAAACTTTCAAAATGATTGATTTTGTGTCAAACAATTTGATAGCTTTTGAAATTGAGAACTGTCTGAATGAACGGTTCAGCCTAGGTTCGGTTGTGATTTATCAAGATTTATTTTAGGAGAATTAGGCCCCTGCTTGATTCAGTTACAGTAACAGTACTCTTCTGCTTAAATGAAATGCATCATTTATTTGTTTATTTATCATGTCCATCCATGCTGATGTCATGTAATTTTTTTGTGGAAAACAAATATTACTTTTAAATCGATAGCGGCTTTGCATGCAACGAAAAATTACATTTGAAAAATTCATAAAAATATTTGAAATGGTAGTGAAAACACAGAAGTTTTCATATACCACAAAAAGGATTTGATTTTGTTTCATAACAAAATATAGGATTTACCATCTCGCTGCGGAGCAGCGCAATGTTTACACAAAGTATATTTTATATTCATATATTTTTTATTTCTGATGTTCTGAATATGACGTAGGTATCATCATCATCCATCCGAAAGAAGTCCACTGCTGGACATAGGCCTCTCCAAGCCATGATGGGGGAGAAGGGGGGTTGCCATAATCGCCACGCTTGGCAGGCCGGTTGGCGATCGCAGTATGTTTGTTAAAGTACTCAGCGAACGCTGCTGCCCATCATCCTCTAGTGAATCCCTTAGCTGCCTTTTACGACACCCATAGGAAGAGATGGGGTAGTGCTATTCTTTACGTCCTGCACCACACGGAAATATGACGAAAATATGACGTATATAAAGTTGTAAAATTGTGACGTATTCATAGCCCACATCTCTAGTCTTGTTCAAATAATGTTTTCAATCATCTTCAACGTGACCTTGACTGGATTCCACCATTTCACTTCACTACCCAAACTAAGTGGTCTAACCAATGGAAGTTTTAAATGAGGTCAAGAGGTGTTAGCCACAGCAATTATTTTTCCAGAAAAAATGTCAAGAACAAACCAATTTTCGTGTGCATACTTCGTTGAAGCAAAACGTAATGAAAAACTTGTAACAGTGCGTAGTAGTTGCGGTTATCACAAAATTGTTTTACCTAATTAGCTATACATCGTAATCATAATATTATATTTCCTCGATCAGTTAAACTCTAAAGAAGCTATTAAAATAGGCATAAATAAGGACCCTTTATCACAATAGTTTTTTTTTACCCGACTGCGCGACAGCAAAGACTGGGCTATGTTTTTCACGAGTATTTATCCCTCGAAACATCCCAACGGCTGCATGGATTTTAAGGCGTTTCACCCACCGAAAGTGGCGCCACTTCAGAAAAAAAAACATTATTTCTGTCAACACACATATTGAAATTTCGTACGTACAACATTTTAGTCAAGTGTTGTAGAAATATTCGAACACCAAATATCAACACTGTGTTTTTTTTTAAATTCCAATTTACTCCTTAGTTTAGGAGTAAATTGGAATTTAAAAAAAACACATATTAAGGCAGTTCTGATGAAAATCTTGTTGGGGTGTCTCGGTTTTTGTATATACTAAAAATAGCGTTGTATAAACCGTGTCCTGACAATAACGAACACACGTACACACGGCTACACTTCAAGCTATGCAAAACCAGTATAAGCTGACCGTTACTTGTGCGAAAAGATTATACAAAGCGACGCCAAGATAAACTGGTTTTGTATAGCTTGATGTGTAGCCGTGTGTACAATAAAATTATCCAATTTGGTGCAGGCGTTCGGAAGTTATGCGCGTACATTTCGGCGATTCATTTTTATTTATATATTTTTTTCACAAATTTTTGTTTATCTCATGATAAAAGTTTCACAGAATGATCTCATCAACATCAGAGTTCAATGATCAGAGCTCATGGTTTTGGATGTGAAGTGTAGTGAACCAGTCAGTCATGCTGTAGAACCAATCATGACTAGGGAACATTAATAACGTTTGATGGTAATTATAATTAATTTCAATTATCTAGGTGGGTATTACTGTAACCATTACGCAATGTGCTATCTACACGCATATTGCGTGTATTTGAAGCTAATTACCCAGCCTAGGCTCGCGTATGAATTCACTTTACGTTAAATCTAACTTCCATTAAAGTATGTACTTTGCACATGTTTAAAGTTTATGTTAATTTTAGTATTGTTTGATTTAGTTAATGATTAGCGAGTTAGTGGTTTGTTTTATGTGATTTATGTAAAATATTCTCGTGTAGTAGACTTAAAGAATAGCATTACCCCATCTCTTCCAGTGGGTGTCGTAAAAGGCGACTAAGGGATTTACTAGAGGATGAGCAGCAGCGTTCTCTGAGTACTTTAACAAACATACTGCGATCGCCAACCCGCCTGCCAAGCGTGGTGATTACGGCAAACACCCCCTTTTGGGGGAGGCCTGTATGTCCAGCAGTGGATGTCTTTTGGGGGAAGCCTATATGTCCAGCAGTGGATGTCTTTTGGGGGAGGCCTGTATGTCCAGCAAAGGATGTCTTTTGGGGGAGGCCTGTATGTCCAGCAGTGGATGTCTTTTGGGGGAGGCCTGTATGTCCAGCAGTGGATGTCTTTTGGGGGAGGCCTGTATGTCCAGCAGTGGATGTCTTTTGGGGGAGGCCTGTATGTCCAGCAGTGGATGTCTTTTGGGGGAGGCCTGTATGTCCAGCAGTGGATGTCTTTTGGGGGAGGCCTATATGTCCAGCAGTGGATGTCTTTTGGGGGAGGCCTGTATGTCCAGCAGTGGATGTCTTTTGGGGGAGGCCTGTATGTCCAGCAGTGGATGTCTTTTGCGGGAGGCCTGTATGTCCAGCAGTGGATGTTTTCGGCTGAACGATGATGTAAAATATTTATTACTGTGCCTCGGAAAACACGTTAAATCGTCGGTCTCATATGTCATATGACAGTCGTTGCCGGTATTCAGAAGCCCGAAAGTCTGACAAACGGTGTAACCTTAGGATATCGGCATTGCCCAGTCACTGGGTTGCGGAGATCTGATGACAGTCGCTCCGTGTAAGTACTGGTATTCTGCCGCATCTGGTTAGACTGGAAGCAGACCTTAACATAGTTATGAACAGGCTAGGAGGAAGATTAACTACACTGTTGGCGCCGCGGGTCTTGGGTTCGATTCCTGCACTGAACAAGTATTTGTAAGCATTGAAACAGACAATTATTGTTTCGGGTCTGTGTGTGTTGTCCGTGTGATATTGGTGTCTGTAAACGCACTCACATACAGCAGTCATCCTGAGGTGAGAAAGTTTTATATTCAAAAAATGGATTGATTTCTGGTTAAACTTCCAACTAACCAGGCATTTGTCAAAGGATACATTTTAATATCAACAAAATGAGAGCTCCATGGTCATAATATAACCATTTAAACATCCATGTAGCGTGCAACTAGTCACTGTTTAGTATATGAATGATGAGAATATTATATGTAGTTGTAATATTCGATCAAAAGAGTATTCGATCGAAAGAGTATTTGATCGAAAGTGTATGCTATCGAAAGGATATTTGATCAAAAGAGTATTTGATCGAAAGTGTATGCTATCGAAAGGATATTTGATCGAAAGAGTATTTGATCGAAAGTGTATGCTATCGAAAGGATATTTGATCGAAAGAGTATTCCACTCTGAATATACCTACTGATTCATAGCTAAATAGATATACTTTAATGTACACTAAAAGAAAATACAGAACGAATCCACATAATTGAGACCACAATAATCATAATTCGTTAACAGACTAAATCATTCATCGCCATGTGTTCAGTAATTGCGCGGGAGTAGAAAATGCACCACGTGCCATTCTCCCGTTGTAGCTCCAAGGTGCATAATAACCAGTTTGATTGTGTCACAGAACTGGATCCGACGTAGTTCAGGTTTCTTTAACATTGGCTTTATTGCCCGACAAACTGGATCTTCTAGTGTTACAAGCTACTTTGATGATATCGATTAAAACTTCATTTGAAAAAAGGGGTGTTGTTACTGTCTAATAAGTTTAACATTAACGTTAGTATTAGGTTAATGGTTGAACAATATGCAAGAGAGCCTAAGTTCGAACCTAGTCACAACTCGGACTTTTCCGTATTTCGAATTTGTCAAGGAAAACATTGTGAGGAGACCAGGAACAATGAGAGAACTTCCAAAAAAAGTTCTCGATCTTGTGTGTAATCTGCCAACCCGCATCAGCGGCCCAATTCTCCTAAAGGAAATCTTGATAAATCGCAATCGAATCAAAGCCGATCCGTTCATTCAGACAGTTTTCAATTTCAAAAGCTGTCAAATTGTTTGACACAAAAAAACAAAACCAATCATTTTTACAGTTTTCGTAAACAAAAACTGACTGACGGTTGTGGTTCGTTTGCGTCTAGCAACAATTTTGTTAGTTGAATTAGCCCCCAGGACAGCGTGGTGGACTAAACTATTAGAAGACTTTAACTCTTTTCATTCTGAGAAGAGACAGTAAGAAGCTGATTTATTTAGTATCAGTGTCATTTATTCAGTGCTGGCAATATTTATTACTCCAAAATTGTTCATCGTAGTGATAGTACCTACATAATGTGAATGATGTAATGAATTTAATATAATAATAATGTTGTGAATGATGTAATGAATATAATAATTTATTTGCAGCGTTTATTGGTTTCAATGTTTTAATAATGTATTTTGTAATTTTGCATGCTTAAATTAGCGAATTGTTTCAGATCTTTATAAAACTCCATCTATAAATCTACAATTCTCGCAAACTATAAATTTCATTCCATTTAATTCAGTGATATATTTATGGAGACACAATGTAAACAATACACGTTTACAGACTTTGTCGTTGCATGTATCAAAACGTTTTATTTTGTATTGTGTGAAGGATAGAAGTGCAATTTTCACTGATTAAATCTAAGCATTACGTACCCAAGCATTAGGTACCTATGTAATTTTTATAACTGGCATGAAGATTGTTTTGAAAACCGATAGAATAGTGGAGAAACAATGGATATCCACACGCGATGGAACTCTAAAGCATGCATCATACGAAGGGCAATGGTTGCTTGCGATAGAATGAGATTTCCCCTTACAATGTCTGCGCTTCTCCTTTAGCAAGGAATAAATTTTTCCCGCTGTAAAATTCACAATAATCCAAGGTATGTAAACTAGTAAAAAACTGACCAAACTCACCTCCAACAAAACAAAAACGAAGTACTTATGAACTGTCAAATAGAGGCATGTCACACGAATAAAAACAACCGAAATTAAACGGACATATTTCCACGAACTGGGTCAAGTTCGCCATTACAATGTGGCTGGTTTTAAGGCATGCCTATAAAAACAGGAGCTTCGTCTGATGAAACATGCAGATATGTAGGATTTGCCAGTAATGTACGTGTTTCCGTACATTGCACGTTTGTAATCGATGGGCCACAGGATGTTAAGGGGGCATCATTTCCATGAATTTATTTTAATGCTTTATTGTATTTTTTTAATTCGGCCTTTTAGGACGTACTTATTTGAAATGAAATGAAATTTATTCCACTTAAAATTACATTATGGCGTTGGATGGTTTACAATAGTTTTTCTAAATATTTTGCCACAAAGTGACACGTGAAAATTTAAAAATGCGTCAATTAATGTCAATTACAAATACAATGAAAGAGATAATGTCAGAATAACTCATTTACTGTTTAATATGCTTTGTCTAGTAGCCAGTTTTTAAGGCTTTTCTTAAACTGTACTAGTGGAAGTTCCTTGGTTCTGGTATTTTATTAAATATCTGGATACACATGGCTTAACAATTTTTTTGATACAATGTAGTCCTTGGTTTCGACTCTAGTACTAGCTTATTACGATTTCTTGTATTTCTAGGAAATTTATCTTTAGCCGTGATAAATAAGCTTGGATTAATTCTTACAAATGTTCCTATTTCATAAATGTACATACTCGCCAACGTGACATGTTAACAATATTAAATATAAGACAACATGAACGTAAAAGAGGTAAGACAAAACAAAAAAATCCTTCATCATCATCTTTTCTTCCATAAAAAAATACTGGACGCAGAAAAAAATTAATAAATATTTTCAACTCATCATCTGCCTAGCCTTTTCCCAACTATGTTGGGGTCGGCTTCCAGTTGAACCGGATGCAGCTGAATATCAGTATTTTACATGGAGCGACTGCCTATCAGACCTCCACAACCCAGTAACTGGGTAACACGATACTCTTGGTAAGACTGGTTGTCAGACTTTCTGGCTTCTGACCAACAGTAACGACTGTCAAAGATCTACAAATGACAGCCGGGACCAACGGCTTTACGTGCTTTCCGAGGCACGGAGGAAACTCGCTATGGTAAATGGTCACCCATCCACAGAACAACCTCGGCAAGCGTGGCTTAACCCGGAAGATCGGTCTATGCGGCTGTAATTATTTAGCCACGAGCTCCTCAAAAAAATATTTTCAACTATCAACAAAAATAGTGTCAAGTAGGCTCTAAAAACATTGTTATTTATATTTAACAAGACATACACAATTACCGAAAGGTCACTCATTCACACGAACAAAGACACGAGTCACGGATTAGGACAAAAACATATCTTACATGTTAGTGTTTTCTTAAATTAGGTACGTATATTGTGACAGTAAATGTCTCCAAGGCTTTACTGTGAAATACCTTTTGTTTGATCTTTAAATGAATCTTTTAACACGTTTTTTCCGCAGGGTTATTTGGTAGGAATAAATAGTGTCACAATTTTGACATTGCGTAGGATGTGTGATCTGCTTTATTACGAAAGAATGTAAATTCTAATGTAAATATTATTTAATATGAGTTTTTGTTTGTTTTTTTTTTTTACATACATTTCAAGACGAATACAGTCTTTCTTTAACGGTGTTACCAAAAAGTTTAATTCCATAGGTAGGTGTAGGTAACCACAATTGATACAATTTACCATTATATCTTTATTTTTTAATTTATTTTCCACTTTTAACCAATTTTACTAATTAACGTTTTCGGCAGTCACAGGGAATATGTTTGAATAAAACAAAATAAAAACTGGCCAAGTGCGAGTCGGACTTGCTCGCACACGAAGGGTTCCGTACCATTATCTACAAAAACGACAAAAAAATCGCGTTTGTTGTATGGGAGCCCCCTTAAATATTTATTTTATTCTGTTTTTTACTACTTTTTGTTATAGCGCCAACAGAAATACATCATCTGTGAAAATTTCAACTGTCTAACTATCACGATTCATGTGATACAGCCTGGTGATAGACGGACAGACGGACGGACAGCGGAGTCTTAGTAATAGGGTCCCGTTTTACCCTTTGGGTACGGAACCCTAAAAAGTGCGTACCGGCCCCTTAACAAATCGCGTTTGTCCATCGCGAAATGAATGTAGTGTAGTCTTGCCCAACTATTACGGAATAGTACCTTCACACATTAGTGGAAGCACTATTACTAAACTTCATAATATGGTTTACGAGCTAACCTTTTCATTACGGAATAGCTACCTTATGCCCGCGGCTTCACATACTATTTTTTTTTTCCTATTGTGAAATTACTTGCCATATTATTATCGTCAGCAGCTGATTGTAGTGAAATAAAGAGTACAGGAGGACCAATAACGCTGGGTTTGGTGAAACAAATTTCGTTTCATGTTGGTAATCATAACTGCCTTATGGTACCGTATGGTGCGTGATGTACGTACAGAATAGCACTACCCCATCTCTTTCCATGGGTGTCGTAAAAGGCGACTAAGGGATTCACTAGAGGAGCAGCGTACTCTGAGTATTTTAACAACCGATCGCCAACCCGCCTGCCAAGCGTGGCAATTATGGCAAACCCCCCAACATGGCTTGGGAGAGGCCTATGTCCAGCAGTGGACGTCTTTCGGCTGAATGATGATGATGATGAATCATAACTGCAAGAAGACTGTACATCCAGTCGCATCTGTAAAATAGGCAACTGCCAAATGCAGCTTGAAGGCAGTTAGAATATAGTCAGTGCAACTGCGTGTCAACTGCCGACTGGATGTGTAGCTCACTTGCTGTTATGATTTCGAATATGACACGAAATAAGTTTCACCAAACGCGGAGCTATTAGCCCACAGATCGCTCCTAAAAATCTGTAGCAAGGCGGATGGGACAACCTGATGACAAAATATACATACAAACTACAGACATCGGGTTGTAAAATTTTATATTAAGTGCTAATTCCACTAACAAGTTCTATTGCGCAAGTTTGCTCACCTGTTTACACTGGAAGCAAGTTTTGTTAAAACCTTCGCCGTCAGGCAAGTCGCTAAAATCGCTTCCAGAACTCGGCTTGCTGCGTTAGGTCCGCAGTGACAGTCGGTTCCAGCAGAAGTCAATTTGCGCAATTTAACTTAATAGTGGATTTAGCGCTTTAGAGCAAGCAGTTTAGGAATAAAAACGCAACAGCCTACTGTTGCAATAAATCCATCAAGGGAATCATTCGTCTACTCATTTTACATTAACATAATAGACCTTACAAGTCTATATGTTAAGAAGCAGAAAAAGCGCCATCGGTTCATGGTTGATATCCCGTAAACCCGAACGAAGCGCTTTGATTCCACTTTCATTGTGAAAACCTCCAAACAGTGGAATGCGCTGCCCGAGTGGGTGTTCCCCGACAGCTACAATTTGGGTGTCTTCAAATCACGAGTGAATAGGTTTCTTCTAGGCAAGCGTGCTCCATCGTAGACCGCATCATAGCTCAAATCAAATATTTAAAAAAATGTAACAATTACATTAACATAACAGACCTTACAAGTCGACATAACATTTAACCGCTAGCGGCCCGACCGACGAACCGGTTCGTCAGTGCCATTATTTATCTATTGTGTATATAATTACAGTACTTGAGACTTTAAGTAACATAATCACTGTTGGGCGTCATACCCCAACATTTGGTACCACTAGTAGGTACTAGTAGTACCAAATGTTGGTGTAGGTAGGTACCTAGACACTGAGATTCAGTGCTGTGTTGTGACTCATTATCGCAGCTGTACCGTGCAACTGCCTCCTAAGTAATAGCAGTTAGCGTATTTTATTTATATTCCATAATAATGTTATTTGATTTGTTTGCATGTCAGTTTTGTGACTTTTTTCTTTATTCCTTTCAAACCAACAAACAAAAACATTTTTGCATCAACATTATTAGTTACGATAGTTAACCTCTAAGCAGTCAGTTTCCATACCTTCGTGTTATTTACTGCGCAAGATCACGATGAGTGGAGTTATTTATTACAATAGCGTATCGTAAAACGATTGCTTACCTACTTTAATTAGGTAATTGCGGTGTTTTCCTCTGAAGACCTTAGTTTAGTGTCAGCTACGTACAGCAACTCAATACTCTTTGTCTAGGGCAGGGTTTCACAATCGTACATCCCTCTTAGACGAATATTGATTGATGGTATACTTACATTACCATTATGGGTATCTACCATTCTTTTTTTCCCTTACGAATGTTCATATTGGTCCTTAAGGGTTAGATAAGATTTGGCAGATCTATGAAAAAAAAACTGGACGTAGTGTGTGTTTAAATTGATTTTTATTTGTATTGAATGTGCGTCTTTATTCGTGTTTAAAACAAGGGTAGAAATTAACAATTTCACACGAGATATTTTGGCTCCCAAGTGTATCAAGGGCGACTATAGTCCGAGTATGAAATTGATCACTTTTATGGGGGATTTACACGGGTCGATTTTAGCCGTGAGGCAAGTCACCAGTCGCATCGCTTGTAAAAATTGAATCGCCACCCCATTTACACCAGTCGACAAAAATCGCATGCGTCATTTATTTATTTATTTTATTTGGTCTACCAACAATTGTTTACACAAACATCTTGCACATAAAAATAGCATTAAAACTTTAAGCAGTGTAACAATTACATAAAGGTAAACACCACATGAACTAAATTATATTAGTAATAATTGTAAGCTAAGTAGGTATACATTTAAAGTTTACAAGACAACTTAAAACTAAGAAAAAAATAAATGTATTTGTTTTAATTTATATACTTAATACTGCCCAGATTTAGTAAACAATGCTTTACAACAAATCACTTAAACAGTCCAGAGTCCAGTCCAGTCTTGTTCATTTCTAGCGGAAAAACACAGCGCAAAACACACCTCATGCAGCGGGCGATCGCCTGCAACTGTCACGGCACGGCAAAAGTCGGATGGCACCCAACTTAGGGGCTTGTGGTTTTAGTCACTTGCGGCCTAGTCGAATTGTCATTTAGACGGTCGATTTTCGCCGTGCGGCCTAGCCGTGCGGCGAAAATCGTCCCGTGTAAATCCCCTATTACCCGAAATTAACATACTGCTTTTCTTTCTGAATGTGAGGAAAGTAAAAATACAGATTAATATATTATGAATCCCATAAACAAAAATTCTTTGACTGATAGTTGTTGTGGCTAACGTAAACAGAGTATAAAGAATATATTATCTTAGTTCTATTTTCAAATTACTTTTTTGCCCCAAGGAAGAAAAGACTTTCAGAGCATGAAGGATCAAAAATATGTTTCTTCTTCTTTTCTATACGGGAGCCAATGTTGAGAAATAAGCATTCTCGGTCTGGTACACAATACTTTCCTTAATTTTTCTTCTTGTCTATCCACAGCTGACTTCATCCATCCCTGCAACAACACAGAACCGGCCTGTCTAATAAAAGCGACTCAGGATGCGATACCACTGTTCTCCAAGGGTCTACCTCATCTAAACGTACCATCTTTAGACCCGTTTGTCATTGAAGAGCTGCCGATACAGCTGCCCGGCATCAAGGTCACGTTCTACGGCGGGAAGGCGACGGGACTTCGAAAATGTCAAGTCTTGAATGTCGAGTAAGTTACTACTATATCTCACTACACACAGATACATAGTTTTATCCCAGGATTGGTAGTCGGAAATAAGAATTCTCTTACTATGGATCTCAAAAAAGTCCTGCTGTAATTCACATTCTCTTTGTCTGGTGTCGGCACGAGCTGTACAAGAACAGAATAGAATAGAATACCTTTATTTGCACAAGAATAGCTTTTAAGCGCAGACAGAGTCTAAGATGGAGCACGCGAACCCACGTAACAGAGATTTAGGGATTCCCCTATACCCCTCTGGCTCTCACATACACACGACGGAACGCATAGTAAACTGCTTGGCGCCGAACTTTAATGTGAGGGTGGTAGCTGGCCAGACGAGCTGTAAAGACCCAACTACCAAGCGTGCTGGGTTTTGTTGAGTCTTACAACACGCTTCTATGTCCAACGTGCAGTGAGGAAGTTTTATATTCCAGCCCGACACAGGATGCTCCTGCTGTGGTAAAAATATTAGCCAGTCAGCAAGGTTGGTAGTGGGGCTGACCGCCCAGGGTGCGCCGAACGTTCTTAAGTATCATCACTCGTGGAGGCTCTTTTAATCTCCAAATTCACATTGAAAATCTAATATAGAACTTTTAAAAATCGAAGTTCAAGCTGAAACACGGCTCTAAAACATTGTCAAATATAAAAGTATCGGGCATCACCTGTGACCTAAATTAATCACACACGGGCTTCAAAATATAGTTGAAAATTACCAGTTTAGCTTTAATTAGTAACAGACAAGTACCTATTCATGATTAGTTACGGTTTACTCATGTGCATTTTTCGGGATTGCTCGACTAGTTTCGGACCCTAGTGAGCTACACGGTGAGGTCTCGAGTCCAACTTCGCCGCGTGTTCAGCTCATAATTAAAGGCTTTGTTTGGGTCCGAAACTAGTCGGGTAATCCAGAAAAAAAGCACGTGAGTAAACCGTAACTAATCATAAATATGAATGTGTCTCACGAAAGGTATAATACAAAGATAAAGTACCTCTATAGAATTTAATATGTACTGTCATATACAACGTGTTACAAAAATACCCCTAAAGCCGAATGGTGATTAAAAGGTCCCTAACTAGGACCCATAAAAAAAATTCGACAAATCATAAAATAAAATCATCACTGAAAAGCAACCCTGAAAACATAAAAGTAAAGAGTAGACTACCCAGAAAGTTATTTACATTCTTACCTAATTTCCTCTGAGAGGTAAATGACAACAACCATAAAAGACTACTTGATTAACATTTTCTTTTTTATGGGGATTTGTGTAACACGTTGTAGAACAACAAGTTTACGATATAACTATCATCAGCAAAATTAAAGTAATCATCATCATTCAACCGAAAGACGTCCACTGCTGGACATAGGCCTACCCCAAGCGTCGCCACTAACCATGTTGGGGGGGTTTGCTATAATCGCCACGCTTGGCAGGCGGGTTGGCGATCGCAGTATGGTTGTTAAAGTACTCGGAGAACGTTGCTGCCCATCCTCTAGTGAATCCCTTAGTCACCTTTTACGACACCCACGGCAAGAGATGGGGTAGTGCTATTCTTTACGACCACGAGCACCACACGGAACGAATTTAAAATTATTAAATTAAAGTAAGAATAAGTACAATATAAAGTTATAAAGAATGTGGTACAACTCTACTAACTCTGAAGCCATGCCTTGAAACCTGAACTTGCTTTAATTATACAAAAATTTTCTTACACAGTAGAAAGCAACTCCTTATCTTTCAAGTGACTCTTGCATACTGCGCGTGGAGATAATTATGTATGCAACTTTTGCGTGGCATATTACACAAGGCAAGGTTAGTTGAAAAGAGGGTTCTAAACACGTGTTGACTGTTTTATAGCTTGTGTTAAAATATCAAAATTCGTCTAAGTATTTCTAATTCTTTATTAATTAATATAATCGACAACCCTG
Source organism: Amphipyra tragopoginis (assembly GCA_905220435.1). NCBI lineage: Eukaryota > Metazoa > Arthropoda > Insecta > Lepidoptera > Noctuidae > Amphipyra > Amphipyra tragopoginis. Next base: position 10,756,011 of record HG992005.1, on the reverse strand, counting down.
ATTTAGTTACGAATTCAAATAATGGAAACTAAAAGTGACCTAATATGTAAACACAGTCTATCAATGGCAATATTTTCCTAAAACTATTGATTTTTGGACAAAGTTGTAGATCGTTATGTTATTCATTATTATGCACACTTAAATATCCTTTCGAATTAGTACCTCCTTTCCGACAACCTTATACATTAACCCTGTGGTTTCCGGCAAAGAATTGACCCCGTCCCACGACCATGTAGAAAGTAGTGTTCGCGCTATGGTGACTAACACACCTTTCTCGTATTGATATATGGTAAGATATATTTGGTAAAAGTTAAAGTCTTGAATTGTAAGGAAAATACTTATATTCACTATAATCACTCACTATAATTAATTACAATTACAAGAAATGGTAAAATGGTAAACTACATATATACGATTAACTAGTTGGTAAATTATGGTAAAATGGTTAAATGGTATTGGTTTTGAGTACGTGGTGTCTCACAGGAGACGTGATCGCGAACTCAGGGTTGCAGTAGCGCTTCATTCATACATGAGATCACACAGCCAATACAATCGTCCGAATTGACACACTCATCCAAACACGCACTGCAACAAGACTTCTAAGTTATCATCGGAATACAGTCAGTCACGGCTGTCATAGAGTACATTATATAAGTATACTCAGTATACAATGCGTGTATGTGTGAGTGTGTCAATTCAGGCGATTATGGTAAGTTGAAGGTACTGCTTTAGCTTATACAAGGTTAGTCAGAAAGGGGGTACTAATCCGAAAGAGTGTTAAAGTACCCATAATAATTAGTAACTTTTGTTCTACCACTTTCCCCGAAAGCCAATACTTTAAGAGAAATAGCTGTTCAAAAATTACATAAAAAATATGCTAAAATCTAGCTATCCGCAGCTGTGATCAGCTGTGTTTACATTTTAGGTCATATTTAGGGTCACGAATTAGAAGCTTTATTTTCTGAATTGGTAACTAAAGTAGGAACGGAGAATTTTTGAAAAAAACTAAAATAAAAATAATTTTACATGGAAATAAAAAGTATCGAATTTTAAGATTTTAACACTTGCTTTAAAACCGTCATCAGTGATACTTTAAGTAGCCTGCGGATTAGTACCCCCTTTCCGACTAACCTTGTATATCTACTGTGCCTCAGCGCTGCGTTTCTACTAGACGTTTCACTGCAATTCATTGAGAGGCTATTATAATATATTTTGCCATCCTGGTTTCCAAGTAATATTAGGTCATATAATGTCTCAGAGCCCAATAGAGCAAATAATGTGACTAAAGAATTTACTCAACGTGAGTTTAGGAAAATAACAAGAATAAGATTATGTCGACTAACCGTCCCACGCTTGTGAGAGGCAACTAAAAGGTTGCATTCTAGATACCTAAGCGTTGAACTGTAATGGATTTACATTCAAGCCCAGCAATTAACCTCGTTGCTGGGCACAACAAAACTATTTGAAGCCATTTAAAAACTTCGTGGTATGAATAATGAATATTATACAACTGTTCAATTCCTAGGTCACCACAGAGTAAGAAAAAAACTATATAAAACCCTAGTACGGATGCTCTTGCGGTTCAAAATCATCGCAACATCATCAAAAAATATTCCCAAAGCAATCATCTGTAGGGCTCTTCTCTCTCTCTCTTTTGTCTCAAGTACAATTGTTTTGACACTTACCTGAAACCTGCTCACAAAGAAAAAGAACTAAAACAAGTCCTTCTCAACAACTTTAAAAATGAAAACAATTCATATTCATGCAGGCTATGACAAGTTAAGGAAAAAACGAAAAGCCTGAAATCCCTAAGGATAAAACGATGGGATCTGTTGACACAGGTCAAGAGGACCTTAATAAAAATAAACAAATATACAAACTGTACGCATCTCTCTCAACTTTTTTGTCAAACCGTTTACAATAATTTATTGATACTATAATTGCTGCTTCGTTGGTCCAGCGGTCGCAAGCGCGACTGGCTGAGCGTGAGGTCCGGGGTTCGATCCCCAGGTCGGGCAAAGTGCCATTGGGTTTTTCTGTGTGGAATTTCTCAGTAGCAGCCCGAAGTCTGGATTTGTGCCCGGTTGATGGCAAGTGGCTCGCTCCCTATTACATGGGGCTTATTACGGCGAAATGAGGGTGTACTATACACCTCTGCCAACCCTTCGGGGAATAAGGCGTGATGTTATATTATGTAATGATTTTTTATTGACAATTAGACCTATAGACTTGAGAAAACCTTACCTACTTATTACAATACTACTTAAATACTAATGGCCTCTTTTACAAAATAAATTGGTGGTTTGATCGATTTTCTATGAATAGAGAAACTGTCAAATCCATGTCATTTATAAATTTCTCAGTTAAGAGCTAAGTAAGTAGTTAAAAATTGTACAGCAGGCTCTAATTTGTTCAAGTTTTTTTTACTCTCTTTCTTCCTATCGGCTTAAATCATAACAATAGGTTAGGCTGCAGACAGATTGAGCATATCTTCCGGGGCTCATGTTTCGTAGCGTTACGCATATGCATCACACTACACACAAATTCTCTTGCGCGGCCTTACCGCTCGTATTTTACATCGTTACGCCGAGCGTAATAGGACCTAAAAGTTAGATACGCTAAGTGTGTTTTTGCCGTAAGATTCACTTTAAATAAGCTTCTTCAGAATCTTAACATAACTCCTTGAAGAGTTACTGTTACTGTAACTCTGGCTTCACGCACTGTGCCCAATCATCCGAGCCAAGTACAGACGCCAGCACATCAAGCTACCCGAAACTGTCAAATTTTCCCAATCAACCTTGAGCCTAATGCATTTGCGATAAAGATGAAAATCTATTAAAAAAAATTGACAGATTGCTATTATTGATAGCTTTAAGTGCTGGCGTCTGTACATAGGATTGAACGGTAATCCGGTTCACTCGAACGTTGTTTTTTATTCTATATACGCATTGGAACCAAATGTTTGGCCAAAATATTTGGACCAATAGTTGGGGCCAGTGAACATGTTGGCAAAATAAATCATACCTACAAAAACAGGGCAAACAAACCTTTTCTATGCAAGGACTTAGAGAATATTGTTTAAAATTTCGGTCCTGTGCCCCTGAATCACACTTGAACAAAGAAACGATTATTTCTGCTCGGAATGGTTTCAAAGCTTCAGAGATTATCTTTGAAATTCTTGCGGTAAAGATGCTTTTGTCTACGTAAAGACATATTAGAATGGCATGATATTACAGCCATTACTTTATAAGAAACGCTTTGAAAGTATATTTCTAAAAAAATGTGGCTAGCCATAAAGTATGGTATTTTTTCCACAATCGACAATTTTCAATAACATGATAATATTTCGTACTACATTTTAATTACATCAATTAAATTAATTTAAATAATTATACAGATTACAAACCACATAATATTTTTAACTGCGGTAAATCATATTTGAGATAAATCAAACTAATTAATAGAGCAATTTATAAATTACAAGACTAATTAATCAATAAGTCCATCGTTATTCGTTAATTCGACTAAAGCTATGTCTACACCAGTGCGCTTTCATGTTCACCTTGCGTCTTCATCTGAGGCATGTGTGAAGCGCCATAGCGCATGCCTTAATACTAGTTCGACAAAAGCGCACGCTAATTCGTCTATTGTATGTCGACTGACGACTGACCGAGGCGCACCGGTGTAGACGATAAGTGCATGCGTCTTATGGCAATCAATATTGCATGCGTTTGACGCAAGAGGAATTGAAAGTTGGAAGCGCAAGATGAACATGAAAGCACACTGGTGTAGACATACCATAAAGCATTGAAACACGCTAGGTAACTTAAGTTGTTCCGCGTGAAACTGTTCCGATTTGTTATTCAGAAGCAAAATGGTAAAGGCACTAAAAGAAAATCAGTACCTACTCGTATCACTAAAAGTAAAACTCTTTGCGCTCTTATTATGAATCGGACATATTTTGGAAACAAACATAACAAAACATCACGCCTATTTTCCCCGAAGTGGTGGACAGAGGTGTCTATGGGGCCGTCTCCACGAGCGAGAGAATCGCGGCTATATTATCGTCGTGCCACGTATTTTTATACACTCTCTTAAAACATGTCTACACACGGCGATGTTATGGCGGCGATAGTTAGGTTTGAATTTGGTGGCACGGCGAGACTATCGTCGCGATGCATTCGCTCATGGAGATGGCACCTAAGTCCACCCTCATTTCGTCGTTAAGTTTGAGTCCCATGTCATAGGGGGTGAGCCTATTGCAATCAATCGGGCACAAATCTAAACTCCGGACTGCTACTAACAAATTTCATACGGAAAAACCCAATAACACTTTTGCCCGACTTAGGGATGGAACCCTCAGCTCAGCAGTCGCGCTTACCACTAAACCAGCGAGGAAGCTATTCTTGAAACAAAAGTTTTTATAAACCTCTTTAGCCTTTAAGTTCTATTTCAGCTTTAACGGGTCAGTTAAAGTTTAAAAGTTAAACTATATAAAGCTATCGTTGCCATTGCATTTAATCGGCTCCAAACAGCAAACAGCTTATAAATGTCTTTAAGTTTTGCACTATTGTTCGAACCTGATACTGAACTGGACTTTGAACGTGAATTTCAATACACCAAGTTAAACTTACCTTAAAGCTGTAATTTTAATTTTAATAATGCAGCTAAACATTCAAAATATCACAAAATAAATAAACGCAATAAGATTTGCGAAATAATTTATTTGTCTTTTTTTAAATCTTCTTCTTGAACCTTGTATAACCATACTTATAACAACAAAAACAGTACACCTCTACATTGCTCCTCAAAGATTAAACATATGCCTCGACGTTAAACCAAAAACGATAATGGCCTTCACAAAACAACTCTTTCGTTCCACATTCATTCTAAAAATCCTTTACTCTCCCTTCTTCAAAGCAACTCATCCATTTAAACTAATTTACTTTTAACTCACGTCGCAATCAAAATGCTACTTAATAGTAGCGCTTACCTAACTCAACGATTACTAAGGAAACCTTGCGACACCACAGTAATGCGGTTTTATTCTCACGCCAACTGTGAGTTGACGAAACCCTTTGTATTTTGGTACAAAACATTCATAATGTTTAGACAAAAGGAGTAGAAAGATATTTCAAGGATCAACTTGAAATGACAAAGGGTTCTGGTAATGGTAAAAACAAATAATACCAACCTTGGATCAGAATCTCAAAATAATCTATAGCAACAAAAGCTGCATCTTAGGAAGTCTATATGCGAGTCCATGGACCTTGAATAGTAAACGAATGACCCTGAAAATGAAATTGCTAGGCAGATACATAGAAAAGTGAAAATAAAATTTTTCGTGGCTAAGAGCAGAGGTTACGCACTGCATCTGATCCGAATCCGTAAAAATACGTTCCGAAGTAGTCATAGAACTATTTGTATGGTAGTTTACGCACTAGATCCGACTTCTGTCATCCCTCTCCAATTCGCAAGAAATATTGACAGACCGAATTAGCCGTAGTACTGTTTGTATGAACGCTTTCACATTACCTCGGATTCAAATCAGACATATGCCAAAGATAGCCCCTGAATTGCTTGGATTTGGAACAGAGATCGGATTATTTCGCAAGCAATATCCGAATTCGGTCCGAGTTTTTTATATCCGTATTTTCACGGACCCGGATCGGATGCACTGCGTAACCGTTTGAAGACCATCAAGACGTCGACCATCGTTTTAGTAGACAAATACACTTCGAGCATTGTCTTCGTTCATTTCCTTCCATTTTTTCCTAATTATGTTAGGACCGAACCACAGCAAGACAATTCTCAAGAACCTGGTCATGCATTGCATCTTATATAATAAAATTGTATCCAGTAGACAAAACCACGTAGCAAACAGAACTCTTCATTAGAACGCTACACCAAATCTTTAGTAAATCAACGTCTCAAATAGTACCAAACCCCTCAGAAAACGGAATGTGTATTTAGATTCAGAAGATACTGACACTTCCCAACCTACTTCGAAGGATAGATGAGGAAACGTTTATCCTAGTATAAGGCTTTTCTGGGACGAAGTATGGGCTTATTATGTTGTCGTCGGGTAAAAGGGTATGACATATCTAAATTGTTTTTCCTATTGTTGTATGGCTCCGAGGGTTCCGAGATGTGGGATAGAAAGGCTTATAAAAACATTTTGTTCACAAATAATGAATTCAAAAGTGTGTTGTTTAAAGTTTTCTAACCATTAGATCTTACTTTAAAAAGTATTTAAGAATGTTTAAGGAACAGGGTTGATACAGGTTTTTTGTTACAAGTATTTGGGAAACTGGGAACTACTTAGACTAAACATGTAAACTCATAATTGTTATATTTTCACCTTTCCAGAGCATACCTAGAACAGAATATATTCATATTGGAGGTGCGATGCAACATCACGATCAAGGGCAAGTACACAGCCGTCGGGAGACTGCTCCTCTTCCCCATCAACGGTGAAGGAGACTCCAAGATCAAAATTGGTTAGTTTTCATATTCACATTGCTACTTAATTTTGTTCAAGTGAAGTTAGGAATATAAATCCTTGCAGCTGGAAATTCAAGGCAATAAAAAAAACTGCCTGCCAAGGCAGCCAGGGCTATAGATAAAGGGCTCCTGAGAACGCCTTGATCTCTGGCTGACCAGGGGTCTCAAACTGTCTAACTACGCCCTGTAACCTACATCCAACAGTTAATGGTTATAGACTGAGGAAAAGATTGGATCAATACATAAGAAATCTTTTGATATGAATTTTCAAATAGTTGTATATTAGTTTTTACACGATCTAGATGATGCCTTGAGGAAGTTCTTAAATTTGTTGCTATGCTCTCATTCATAATTTATATTTTTCTCTCTCCGTAACAGAAAGTAAACAAATACAAAAAGTCTCAAATTAATATTAAATTACGTGTACATGGAAATATATTCTCTTCTTAACCTTAAATTCCAAGAAACACGTAATAAATTGTCAACCAGATCAAAGGAAATAGAAAACCATGCATCCTCGTTCAGTCTAATTACCGCGTAAGCAGTGAATGTGAAATAAAATACATAAAACAAAGCTACTGTTTACAACTAATACCAGTGAGAAAACATTCTATGTTGCGGTATAAATTCAAAAACAAGAGAAAACCGCAATACAGTATAGGTAGGTTACTTGAAAATAAATAGCAAATATCACTGAAATGCCTTCATGTATTTTATAAACGGATACAATGCCAACTCGCGATGAAATAGAAATCGTGCATTCGTCGGAATATTAAATATCGAAAGTTGTTGCGTTAGTGTATGCGCCTGTTAGTGATGTATTAGCAAAGTACGTGTCGTGGATATGTTTAGTGTTCATGGGATTACGTTCTTATGGAATTGCTATTAACATTGGTTTAGGACCTGTTAAAAGAAAATATTCATGTATAAAAACTATTTTGCCATTCATCATTGTTAGTAATCTGTTATTATCGTCATGAGGCTGACCAGCGGCTACTAAGTTCTTCGGATTTTTTGTTTTATACTACCACATCAGCTGAGTTGCAAATCGTATCCAGATAGTGTTTCAGTCTCCATAACGTGAATGATTTCAATTTGTTGGGCACAACTTTACGAATTAATCACGATTCCTTTCTTTGTTTTAAATACCTACGTGAAGCACAATAACGTGCAATAAAACATACATACATAAGCACATTACACACATACATAAAAATATTGAAAACAAAATAGAGTTTCATGTACACTCGTACACGATCTATACCAGCAAAAATAGAGTACCACATTAATTCATGCACAAAAAATATGAACAGCTGATATAAATGCATGCAAACATTAAATACTTAAACAAAATAAAACAAAATGATTTCACCCACAACAAAAACAGTTTTTTGTTAAATTAATACATTATCTTTTGCTGCAGTGAACTCGATCATCAAACTGAATATAAACACAAAGTACTTCAAGGACGCTGAAGGTCGTGATCACTTCGGGATCAAGAACTACAAGTACACGTTCGATTACGGCGAGAGAATCGTCTATACGATCAACAACCTCTTCAAAGGCAACCCTGAATTAAGTGAGTATTAATTTGATGTAACAAAAACACATTTTTAGGGTTCTGCAGTCAACAAATAACCCTTATAGTTTCGCCATGTCCGTCCGTCTGTCCGTCGGCAGCTTAGCTCAGAGACTCTTAGTACTAGAAAGCTGTAATCTGGCATGGATATACATAATTAATCACGCCGATAAAGTGGTGAAATAAAATCAAGAAAAAAAATTTTTTTTCGTCTTCTCCTGTGCTTGTAAAGCGGCTATATTTTTTTTTCCGTCTGCCCTTGTGTGGGGTGTTGTTGGGTAGGTCTTTCAAAAACATTACGGGTTTGTGAAAAAAAGTTTCCGATTAAAATATAAAGCTTTAATGAGCAAATTCAGATTCAGTTTTTTTCGAAACTTCGTAGTAAAGCTATTGTAAGATACCTTAAAAACGCATAAGCTTTTAGTATGCCCTTTTAAAAGTATATTGCCCTTAACAAAATAATAATAGCTAGTTTAATAAAATATTCCAAGAACGAAAATGATCTAAAAGCCGTTCTTTGTTAATTTATTAATGAAATCCTAATTCAATTAATTGAGGTTTATTTTTAAGTGAATTCTAGTGTTTAGATAGGGTACGCTCTGTATTTTAGTCATTTAGTTTTTACTAGAAAGCTTGTGAAACTTTCGTAGAAATGAGTTTCTCGTCGACTCGACTAATGCCTTACGTCATTTGTTAAGGAAGTAAGGTTTTAAAGTTAATGGCATCATATCCTAACTCGGAATGTTTCCTGCCATTGTCATTTCCTTGTGCCATATCATTTCAGTTGTTGGAAAATTTTCACAAAATAAAAACCCGAGATTTTCTTTCCAGCAAGAAACTAACAATAAAACTAGTACGTTTTACAATAATACATCATTGTTTTAGTAATTATTTTGAAATCAATTAACCACAGTATGAAATTAGTTCTTCTAAAAATTGGAAAGGTAAAAAAAAACTTGTAGAGCGAATATTTTCGAAGTTTGATCGCTGTCTCAGCTGTGATCAAACTTTGGAACAGGTTCCCCGTTGATATTAAAAAAGATCCTAGGAAATTCTCGTTTAAACGCAAAGTTTGGGAATACTACTTGAAGTCGCTGCACTACTAACTACTACTAATCATCGAAATTAGTCTTCCTCTTAATTGCATTTTGGTTTTCATAATTTTTCGGCTTGATATATTGTAATATGTATACATTTTATTATTTTGTATAATTGTGCAATGTTATGTCATTTATATTTATCTTATGAATTTGTTGTCTATTGTGTAGGTACAAAATTGTCAACTCATCTTTTTTTCTGTACATAGGTATTTTGATGCTGTTCTCTTTAACCCAAAGGTTGACTAGTATAGAATGCCTTCTGGCATTAAGTCCGCCTTATGTAGATACTACCATAGTGCCTATACACAACGTGTTACAAAAAATATCCCTGAAGCCGAAAGGGGATTAAAACGTCCTTTGTAAAGAGTCTATTGGCAATATTTTAAAAGAAAAGTAGGACCCAAAAAAATAATTGAACTAATCATAAAATAAAATCATCACTGAAACGCAAACCTGAAAACATAAAAGTAAAAAGTAGACTACCCAGAAAGTTATTTACATTCTTACTTACCTAATTTCTTCTGAGAGGTAAATGACAACAACCATAAAAGACTACTTGATTAACATTTTCTTTTTAAGGGGAATTATGTAACACGTTGTAAATAAATAAATATTTCACTGTTCTCATCGCAATCTCAAACATGTTTCAGGTAACACAGTATTGCAGTTCCTGAATGAGAATTGGCGAATAGTCACTGAAGAATTCGGACAACCGGTGGTGGATTATGCCATAAATGTCACTGTCAGCACAGCGAAAAAATTCTTTGACGCCGTGCCGTACGATGAGCTGCTCAATGTGCCTATACCTAAGTACTGATAAGTGTCATTTAAAGACAAATTACAATACAAAATCTTAAATTATGTTAAACTGTTTTAAAACTACATTTCGCTGCTTTGGATGAATAATGACACAATTCAAAAAAGCTTAGTTTAGAAGAGATCCTTATAATAACATTACATTGTTGAAGAAAAATGGCGCCAAAAATTAAACAAATGGCAATGACATTTTGTAATGCCACTTCGTAATTCTTGACGATATGAATGTGAGTTTTATTCGCAAAAAAATAAGGGCTATTTTAGATTCCGCTGTCTCCTTATCTAGTTTGAACATTTTGGGTTGTGTGGTTATTCAAGCAAAGCAGCGATTTGTATTTAAATGTTAGTTGTATATTTGAAACTCAAGTTTTATCTCTGTCGAATTTTGAAATAAAATACACTTGAGTATGCATTAAAGTGATGACGACACATTAAAATAAAGGCGTAAAGCCCGTGAATATTCTTGGTCTAGCAAAGTGCAAGAAACGAGATGCAACGATAAATGTGAATATAGTCGATACTGTTATGAAGAATTCTGTGACTGTATTCATTATCCAAGAATTAATATTAGCAGTCAACCCTGGAAAAAACGGACTAATTCTACTAACAGAAACGTTGATCCATCGCTACCGAAACGAAGCCGAACCGTTCGTTCAAACAGGTGCCAATTCTCTTAAAATAAATCTTTACAAATCGCAACTGAACCAAGGCCGAACCGTTCATTCAGACAGTTTTCAATTTCAAAAGCTGTCAAATTATTTGACACAAAAAACAAAACCATTTTGATAATTTTCGTAAACAAAAACTGACTGACGGTTGTGATTCGTTTGCGTTTGGCAAAGATTTTGTTAGTCGAATTGGCCCTCAGTTTTAGTTTACAAAAACTGTCAAATTGTTTGACAGCAAAAACAATGTTTTTTTTATTTGACAGCGTTCGTAAACAAAAACTGACTGACGGTTGTAGCAACTATTTTGTTAGTATAATAGGCCCTGCAATCACTTCTCAGTCAATTGCAGTAAATATAAAATCTAATATAAATGTACAGTCTATAATTGACAACATTTCAAAACTGACACGACCTAAAAACAAAAATACCGTTCCTTTATTTTCGTGTCCTGAGTTCAAATACATATTTTTTATATTTTTTAATTTCCTCATTTCTGAGAAAAAAAATGAAAATCAAAAAACATGTGATGACGTCACATAAACGGTGGAATGAGAAATTACCTTTGCCTATGCGTTCCAATGTTTTAGATGAAAACATTTAATGCCAAACAAGACATGTCAATGTCACTTATGAAGTTAAACAAGGCAAGTGTTATATGACAGTGACATTTAACTAACAGTTTTTTTGACGGCTCACAGTGAAGCAAAAGTTAGATCGCCATTCCACCGTATGTATGACGTCATTTGGCGCATACGTCTTTTTAGAATACGCCGAATTTCAAAATTGAAATTATGAATGAAAAGTACATAATTTCGAAAAACGGAAAAATACGGGTGCTCTAGATTTGGATTTACTTTTATATAACGTAATAATATATGCAGGTTAAAAATATGAAATGTTGTCAATTAAGTAAGTATTGCTGTCTCCGTGTTCCAAATATAATGTCAGCAAAAATATAAAAAAAAAACAACGAATCAGCGTTTACTTTTAAAACTGAGATATCGCAGATAAAATCGTTTTTACTATTACACACTAAGCTATGTTTTATATCTATTTATTTCTGACTGATTCAACTCGACACTACCAAAAAGACAGGTGCAGGATTTACGGACGATTAGGTAAGGACCTTATATTAAAAAGGGATTTGTAAAATATAATTTTGAAGAGGAAAAAGAGTGGGTAAATGATGTGACAGAAAGTGTACATCATGTTTTTGTAAATTATTTCGTAGCTACACAAAATATTATAGGTATAACAGAAAAATATGTTTTAATAGGTTTCCGTACAATAATACGATAACCAGGATCAAACTCATACCCTCGTCCTCGTCGCCGTCAAAATATACTTTATACATCCATATTTTGAGTGATTGTTTTAAATGGGTTTCTTGGGAGAAAGCCTAATCTCTTAGTAACACGAATTTGTTGTTCGAAACCACGGTGTCAATTTTTTTTCAAAGAAAGTCTACATTCAACTCTGCAATTTTCCTTTCAAAAATCTCAAATATATCTATTTTAATGAATCACCACCTTGTCTGTATATACAAGGTTAGTCGGAAAGGGGGTAGCAATGGAGGTACTAAAGGCAGGCCACTTAAAAAGTATCACTGATGACTGTTTTAAAGCAAGTGTTCAGAATTTCAAAATTCGATAATTTTTATTTCCACAAAACATGATTCTTATTTTAGTTTTTTCAAAAATTCTTCTTCCCTGATTTAGTTACGAATTCAGAAAATAGAGCTTCTAATTCGTGACCCCAAGTATGACCTAAAATGTAAACAAAGCTGATAAGGATAACTAGATTTTGGCGTATTTTTCATGAAATCTTTAAACAGCTATTTCTCCTAAACTATTAACTTTTGGGGAAAGTTGTAGAACAAAAGTAACTTATTAACAGCCTTTCGGATTAGTACCCTCTTTCGACTAACCTTGTATATATTACGATGGCGTCAAGTTTTTCTACTAGTTTGACTATAAGTTATTTAGAAATCCTAATATTTTTATTTTGTACGTTATTATATTTTTTTCTTGTAAATAGTTATTTTTACTTAAACATTTGGAGTGTCTAAATTAAAATTATTATCACTTTCGAGTAACAATGAATCGAATTTGATGTACCTATCTTAATCATCTTAGTTACCAGTACCAATAATAGACTAGTTTAAATTATAGCTGTAGATAATGCAATATTTTATTAAAATCTTATGTAGATAATTATAAACATATAACTATACAACGAGTAGCTATTGAAAAAATAATTTATTGGCACATCAGAAAATAATACCTATAATAAAGAACAAAGGCGCCATTTTGGCAATCGATATTGTCAATGAATAAAATCTGACAGTAAAAAACAATGTTTGTTTCAAAATCTAGCAGACCTGCGTCTAGATAAATAGCAATCGATGATCGCTAAAGAATAGAAACGACAATGAGATGTGTTGAATTGACATAAGCTTTTGACCGGTCAAACGATCTGTAATGTCATTCTGTAAGAAACCCACCTCAATATTGACGGTTAGCTCGATGTCCATAATGTCACAGTATGGATAATAGAAGGTAATAACACCCAGATAATCGACAGTGTAATCAATAATGCGTAGTTTTGCTATCCACGCTATGTCACGACAAGTGTCTAATTGACAGTTGCGATCGAGGTGAGATTCTTACAGAATTGCACTGCTGTTATGTCATTTCCATACATTTAATTGGCGCATCTATTCTCTGGCGATCGTCGATTGCCTTTTGTCTACAGACGCTGTTAGCAAAACTTGAGTACAGGAAATTCTGTCATATTTCTAACAACGAAAAATGCATAAAGCTTTAAAATAATAGGTATTCAAAAACCTTTACCTTTCTTTTTACATAGGTTATTGTTTTGAAGTATTATTGTAGCCACCTGTATAAAAATAATTTAGTTAATTGTGTTTATAGTGCAAGACGGACATTGATGAATCCTGCTGACAGTTACACAAATAATTTTAATCAATGTTCCGTTTTATAGAGACCTATAAGTACCTAGATACGATGGGTCGCTGGACAAATTCCCCGGAACACGTTTTAATGTTGTATAGTAATCTATCAAAATGGAATTTTATCGTAAAACTTGTTGTGTGTTCCATTCTTTACAGCCCTAGGAAAAATATTATCTAAAAACTGTTTTATTGTGTGATCAAATTGTCTGCTTAACCTTAAGCTGAGATTGACATTGTAATTATTACAGTAAGACCTATATTTTAAAATAAATATATATTATACGGATATGTAGTCAGTTTATTATTGTTTTATGGGTGCTAATTAAATAGACTTCTTTTTAATAACATTATTCGCCTCTAAAAATCTACATTGGCTTCTAAATTACTAAGTTAGCCACAATTAACGAGCGTCTGAATGATACTATCTTAGCTACTAGTTATCTTCTATATAAGCCACTGTTCGTCACCCACTTTCATTTTCACAATAAAAACAAATGAAAAACAAAAAGAGTCGACGGAGCCCCGCTGCGCGTGGCTCCTATTTCTGTCTGCAGGGTTTAAAGTAACCTAACACGAAGGGGATGACGGGGGCTTCGTTCGCTCGCTTTGCTCGCTCACTCTACCCCCCGTCATCCCCTTCGAACCTAACCTATCCGTGTCGGGGTGCTCAAAAATTTAGTTGGCGTTGTAAAAAAGTCGAATTAGTTTATTAGAGGTTATCTCATTTTCCCGTTGCTTAGTTATAAAATGAGAAGTTTGGTCACGTGGCCAATAAATAAATTTGTGGCTTGATTTATTATTTCTCTTTTTTTATTATACTCGTTTATTCATTGTAAACACATATAAATTATATTTTTAAATACATTCATGGGGAAAAAAACAATATACATTTTAAAAATGAATTTATTATATTCGTTAATACCTATCATCTACACAGTTTTTCCTTCTCTAGGAGTAAAGCGTTCGCCACACGAAACGGAGCGTGTTGTCAGCGATTCCGCCGGTAGTTTTCGAGGGATTACCATGAAACATGTCACGTCAAATGCGAGCGCGGGGCTCCACGAGCGGGCCGTGTCAACGTTGGGTCGGCGTACTATTTATCTATGAAAATAAAACACTTGGAATTGCATTTCGTAACCGTATACATAAGTTTATGATTAGTTACGGTTTTACTCACGTGCATTTTTCGTGATTGCCCGACTAGTTTTGGACCCAAACGGAGCCCTTTATTATGAGCTGTACCCCAAGTGTGAGTTTTTTTCGTTAACTACTGTAGTTGCGTCACGCCAAAAATGTATGAAAATTTAGGCTGCGTCTCTAGGCGCACCGTTCACTAACTACTATTCGCGCTTTAATTGAACGGTGCGCCTAGAGACACAGCCTAAATTTTCATACATTTTTGGCGTGACGCAACTACAGTAGTTAACGAAAAAACTCACACTTGAGGTACTTACTGATCACGCGGCGAGGTCGCGACTCGCGAGTCGAACTGGCGCTGCACCGCGCCGCGTAGCGTTGCGCCCGCGACGAGAGAGGCGCGCTCTGTGTCGGTATTACTCGTGCATCTTCATCACTTGTCGTGTCCGAGTTGTATAAGGAAAGAGTGTCGGTGCATGCCGCGCTTACTGTGTCGCACTCCAGACTTAACGTATACAAAAGTATTTTATTTCGAGGGGATTGTGGTTAATTAACAACACAACAATGATTTGCAAGGCTAAGCTGCTCTTGCCACGGTTACTTAGTCCGCGAATGAGCGAACATTTGTTACGAATCGAAACCTTTCCATGCCTCTGTGAGCACGTTAAACCGTCGGCCCCGGGTGTCATACAAGTATCTATGGCAATCGTTACGGATAGTCAGAAGCCCGAAAGTCTGACAACCAATCTAACTTTAAGATATCGATCGGCATTGCGCAGTAACTGGGTTGCGGAAATCTGATGTCAGTCGCTCCGAGCAAAATACTGGTTCGTAGCATCTGGTTGAACTGGAAGCTGACTCCAATATAATTGGAAAAAGGCTAGGAAGAACAACATAATTGTTTTATTTTCACGAACAAAAAGTACGCCGAAGACTGTCTCTCGTCTGCGCTGGGCTTTATCATTCAGCCGTCGTGCGTGCGTCGGGTCGTTGAGTTCCCTAAAATAAGGTTGAGCTACACGATGGCTGATGCATGCGTGCCGTCAGTTGGGCCAGGTTAACTCAAACCTGCTATGGCTCTTTCCTCAAAAGGCCATTCCAAACGTTGCCCTGCATTGTTACACTCGCATAGTTTTATATCACAATGTCTGGACTTTAAAAGAGACCTTGACCTCTCAATTTGTTTCGGCTTTTCTTCTCAGAGCTAGTCAGATAGGAAATTCCGGCGCCATCTGGTCTTAAAAAAACATTACATTGACTTGTAAAAGTGTCTGTAACAGATTTATTTACAGAAATAAATATCATTTAACCAAAGTCATTCAACAAGCCTTATCTACTTTAAGCAACTGAAATCTTTATTACGTAATTATAAAACAAAGTCGCTTCGCGCCGTCTCTGTAAGCTTAGATGTTTTAAAGCACGCAACAGATTTTGATGCGGTTTTCATCAATAGACAGAATGATTCAAGAATAAGGTTTATATGTGTAATACATGCATAAGCAATAAACGGCAAACACGCGAGCGAAGCCGCGAGCGACCTCTAGTCCTTTTATAAACAATATTCAAAACAAGAGCAATGTGTATTCTGTCTTGTTGCTAAAACGGTTTGCATTTAGTTCGTTCACTGATTGTGTGGTACAGGTCGTGAATGCATAACTAAGTACGTTACAAATTAATTTACAGAAGCTTCTAGTCTGCAGTATTCGCAAAAACGCTTTTAGGTCGTATGTTTGTATGTTACCAATACCGGTTTCTTGTCCACTCCCTTTTGTAAACAACATAACATACGCTTCACGCTTATATTCTCCGAAGGGTGTGGCAGAAGTGTATATTACACCCTTATTTTGCCGTTATGTTCAAGTCCTGTGTAATAGGAGACGACTTAACTTTAACTTAACTTGGCTGTCAAAATAAGAATTTCAGTAAAAGTGTTTTTGTTTTTTTTTCATTTCATTGTATTAAAAATCTTAATTTTGGTAGTAGAATGAATCCCTTTTTTCATTTTATTTTGTAAAATGGGCCGAACATATTGCCATCAACCGGGCACAAATCCAAACACCGGGCTGCTACTGAGAAATTCCACACGAAAAAACCCAATAACACATTTTTCCGACCTGGGGCCTACTCCCTAAATCCGCCAACGAAGTTAGTCGCCCGTCCGAAAGTAGCCCGAAACGTAGGAGTGAACAAAACAAGTGTCAAGTTCAACTTTTCGGACGGGCAAAAACACATCGGTAGTAGGAACAACTGTCAAATCGTGTTGTCATTCATTCTTAGTTCGGGCCCCGAATTAATCTTGTATCCGTAGATGATAGGGAGTAGGAAACGCTCGTAACTAAGGCCGAAACCACGGACTTCGTGCTTAGGGAGTAGACCTCCTGGACCCAGGATCTCACGCACAGCCGTTGTGCTTGCGACCTCTAAACCAACGAGGCAGAATTTTTTGTAAACAAGTATAACAATATTATGATTTACCTACCTGTTTATGATGTTTTATGACGTATGTGTTAATTTATAATTAACTAAAAATTGTCTCAACATCCGGACAAACCTGTTTAAGGTTTTTGTGTTGTTTATATGTTTTATTTGTGTTTGCGTAGTTAAAAAAGAAAAAAATAACATAACAACGTTACGATTACAGTAATATGTAACGGATGTATTTATAACTTTATAATTGCTGGCAGCTTTATGAGGGCCACGTGTAATAGGGCGTGACCTTATCTCTATTAAATTGGCAAAATTTAAATTATACTCGGAATCAATGTATCTGGTTCACCAACTCTTCTTCCTGCCCTTATCCCATGTTACTTGGGGTAGGCGCAACACGTTTTCTTCTTCCATTCAGTCCTGTCACCCGTCATGATATCCCCCCATGATATCCATGATATACTGACTCCCTTCTCTTTCATAGCAATCTTCACACCATCCATCCATCTTTTCTTTGGCCTCCCTCTTCCTCACCATCCATCCACATTTATATTCATAACTCTTTTCGTCACATGCGTTTCATCTCTCCTCTTCACATGCCCGTACCAAGACAAACGGTTCCCTTTCAACTTTTCTGTGACTGGCGCTACTTTCAGACTTCCTCTAATATACTCATTCCTGACCTTATCCATTCTGGTCACTCCACACATCCATCTCAACATTCTCATCTCCGCTAAATGCAATCTTTTTTCATCAGTCTTCTTCACGGCCCAACATTTCGATCCATACAGTACGACAGGTCTTATCACGGACTTGTAGATTTTCCCTTTAACTTGAGAGGCATCCATGAGTCGCAAGTTATTCCAATGACCTGTCGCAATTTCATCCATCCTGAGTTGATCCGGTTTGTTACGTTGATCTGGTTCATCTCGGAAACTAAGAATGATGACGAGATTTATGATATGACTTTTTATTTGAATAAGCTCATTATCAGTATTTTATTGACTATTTAAAAAGTTTAATTAATTATAAATTAATATACGGAACCTAATGCCTGGAAAGCAAATATTAAACTGCTTAAACCAATGTGTTGACCATGAATTATTTTCATCGCTCTATAACTACATGCATATTAATTACTGTATGATTATACAGAAATAGACACAATTTTCATGATCTTGACCCGGTATTGGCATGCCGACATAGTAAATCCGAACTAATATTATAAATGCGAAAGTAAGTTTGTTTGTTACCTTTTCACGCCTAAACCACTCAACCGATTATCCTGAAATTTCTCATATACGTTGTCAGGTGTACAGAAACGGACATAGGGTACCTTTCATACCGAAAAAAAGTACTGTTCCCGAGGAAAACAACAATAACGTTAATAGATGGCGCCACGTGTCTTTCGAATCATGATTGAATTATATTGTTATAGAAACTTTAGTAGTGTGTTAAGAGTTGATTGTCAAAAATTAACTCGAGTGAAGCCGCGGGCAAAAGCTAGTAATAAACTATACGCAACTTATTTATAAAGAATATAATCAAAATAATAACATGGCTATAATCAAAATAATGACTGATATTAATCATACAAAGTCCACCGAACCAGTTATTTTTATAGATTATTTAACTCGATTTAATACTTTTATGTTTAACGCAAACATTTTTTTCTTATGGCAACACTGAGATATCCGTGTTCAAACTTTATGAAGCATGAATAAACTAGTTATAACAGCTCAATCAAAAATATACGTTAGTTAAATCTTCGTTTTAAAATTATCAGAAATTGTATTAAGAACCGAACACATATTTTATTACAAGTAAACTCCACTCTTTTATTACGTTTCGTGTGAACAATAAGTTACTAATAAACTTACAATGCAAAGACAAGATTACTTCAAAAATAAATTGAAGAACTGACTTAAAAAAAAAACTAAAAGTAAAATAATTACCATATTATAAAATTAAGAGTTACACTAGTCAGTGCTAAATCCACGCTGGAACAAATTGGAGGCACTAACTTCTGAAACTGTCAATTTTATAGTAAGGTAATTACTTTACTCTCTTCCGTTTTTTAGGCGGTTTTTTAAGTAATTATTTTTTTCTATTTTCCGTGGTATAAACAATACACAAACATGTGATTACAGTGATCGCGAGTGATATGTTGTTATCCATTCAAGAGTGCCAATGTCTATAACCGAAGATCTTCATCAGATCTTCACCAAAAAATGTGACCACCGCGAGAGAATACTCTTTCAAACAAAAAATTATAAAAACAAACAAACGCATTGCATTGAGAACCTCCTCCTTTTTTAAATCAGTTAGAAATAGTAATTGTTGAATGAAGCCGAATAGGCACCTTTTATTTGCAATCTATATAATTACTAGCGACTCGCCCCGGCTTTGCACGGGTACAATTTATACATATAAACCTTCCTCTTGAATCACTCTATCTATTAAAAAAACCGCATCAAAATCCGTTGCGTAGTTTTAAAGATCTAAGCATACATAGGAACAGACAGCGGGTATCGACTTTGTTTTATACTATGTAGTGTTTGATTATAGCCATACTATGTAGTGATTAATAGTAGGTATTTGTTGGTTCTATTTTTACAGAAGTCGAGTGTCTCGTAAGTACTTTAGGTACTTCACAACTGACTACAACATTAATTCTAGTTTGTATTGATAATAATGGATCTAAAGCTATCTAAGAGCGAGTGCAAGTTTCGATTAAGTAAGCAAGAGACTATCTATCGTTTAATAAGCGTAAAGAAAGTACATAGGGGGGACTATAAGAATACAATTCTCCTTCGTTGCGTCGCTGGGCAAGCGAGTCGTAAGAGGCCACGAACCTTAACCATAAATTGTGCCCAGAAAGTGGCAATAGACTCGCGCTACATTACAAGGAACTTAATACAAGAGGCGAAACGTGAGTGTACAAACTCCTGGTTACAGATTATCTCTTCGGGGATTAGAGACGTGATATCGTCGCTTAAGTTCTAACACCACGTAACTCAAAACACTTACCTTTTCAGGAGAGCGAAAAATGTAATGTAGCTTGATGGAGAATATTGTATACGCTGTGTTTTTGTTTATATGAAATAACGTGTTGCTATTGGGTCTAACCATTGATTTTAATTGGTCAAACGATGCGTTTTCAATTCCCTATCGAATGACGTGCCTAACTCGAAACTGCTATTTTTTGAGTTACGTGGTGTTAGAACTTAAGCGACGATATGTACGTATGTAGTAAGCAAAAAACCTGCAACAATCATTCATATATCTTTAATGAAAAGATTTACATATTAGAAAAAAAAAAAACTGATTCTCACAAACACTATAAGGGCCGATTTTTCAATCGTCAGATAAATTTTATCCAAGGAATAAATATGACGGTTTGATATATGTAGCTATCACCCTATCGCATTGGGATATCCTGTAATGATAGAAGTGTTGTGATAAATTAATAAATATATTTTCTATGTATACAAAAGCTGTCAAAACGTCAAACTTATTCCCCAGAAAAAAGTTATCTGACGATTGAAAAATCAGCCCTAAGAGAGATTAAATTTATCGAATGCGATCGTTCATGATCATTTGAAACGCCTAGGTTTAGGTAAAGCTCGACATAAAATTCAATTAAAACGACATTACTTTCCGAACAACCTAATAGATATGATTCTTAAATTGTTATATTGTTCTTACGCTTGTAAGAATTTAGAACCGTGTGTGAACCGTTGACTCAGAAAAGTGTGGTGTTGCGGACTTGAACAATATCTTTTATTCTTGACTAGATGTACCCAGCATTCGTTGCAATGCACTTTTTCCTACTTACTACCTACCTACTACTTACCTACTACCTACCTTCAGAAACAAAATCAAAATCGTAACAAAAAGTTAAAACCATTTTCATGCATGCGGTAAACAAATGAAGAATATGGACATACTGAGATAATTTCGTTTTTTTTAAATAAGTATTTTTTTTTCATAGGGTCCTTCTCCTGATAATTACGAACACAACTAAAAAAAAATTTGCGAAATCGGTCCAGCCGCTCACGCGTGATGCCGTGACCAAGGAAAATAGGGATTCATTTTTAGACAAGGTTAGTCGGAAAAGGGGTACTAATCCGAAAGGGTGCTAGAGTACCCATTATAATGAGTAACTTTTCTTCTACAACTTTCCCCAAAAGTCAATAAATTAAGAGAAATAGCTGCTCAAAGATTAAAACAAAATACGCTAAAATGTATCTATCCTCACTTATGATGAACTGTGTTTACATTTTAGGTCATATTTGAGGTCACGGATTAGAAGCTAGGTACATTTTCTGAATTCGTAACTAAAGCAGGGATAAAGAATTTTTGAAAAAACAAAAATAATAAACGTTTTTCATTGAATTAAAAAAAATCGAAATTTTAACATTTGCTTTAAAACCAGCATCAGTGAACCCTAAGTAGCTTGCGGATTAGTACCCCCTTTCCGACTAAGCTTGTATATACTTAGTAATTTTTAGCGCGCGACTCTGCTGATACATTTTAGAGGCAACATGTTGGCTCTAGTACTAAATGTATGCGCAGATGCTCTTCGCGCAAGCTTCAGAAATTTCTGACAGTTTCTGATTATGTGCGGCCAGGCCTAGTTCCTTATTCATCAACTAAATGACCTACACTAATGAGTAAAGCAGATGTAATTAGGTTGAAAAAAAAAACAGTTACATCATGGTAACTAAACTCAAAACTCATTATGCCACGGAAACGGTTTCACGGTCGTAGCAATAACTTAAAACTAGACAAGTATAGGTTCCATTCACGCTCCGAAGACTTCACGCGGAAAAATATTCGGCACATCGAAATTCTTTTACAAAATATTTTTTTGACGATTTTAGCGTCGAAGCATTCTGCCTTTCCGAGGATTTAAATAGTCAACGGAAGCACGGTTCTAGATTTTTTTAGCCTCAAGCTACATTTATAGTTTGCTTTGAATATGAGTAGTGCATACAACATGTTACTAACGAGGTGCCTGACCTGGAACACCTAGACATTGGGCACTCATATTTGGACTAAGTTTAAGACATGTAAGTTGTAAGTAAACAAAGTTTAAACATATTTGAGACAAGAGACCTCATTGAGCAGATTGTGATTACGATACGGTAACGTAAATTTGCACGTTATGTCAACGCACCGTGCCGCGTTACCGCACCGTTCCACGTTGACGACGTCGCGTCGTGGCGTGGAGATGTGGACAGGCCCTATCTCATGGTAGCGCTCTATAGGCGACAGTTAGTTACCCCCTTACTACTATCGATGGGGTTCCTTCTATTTGGCAGAATCTTGATACTCCGATTTTTATTTGGCATAACTCACATGGCATAATCTTATTTAATCGAATATTTTTAAGGCATAAAAAATATTTAGCATAACTTTTGTTTGGCAGAATATTTACGTGTCCGAATTTACAATGGCATACTTTTATCTTGGCAGAATTTTGTTTCGCATAATTACCTTTGCCATAATTAATATTATGCATAATTTTGTTTAGCATAACATTTATTTAGAGATACGATTATTTGGTATGGGTGCATACAAGCATACAAATTTGTGTCATAAAAAGTCAATACGTTATGCTGCAAAATTTTGTGACAGAAACGAATCGCTGCGAAACCGAGTTTACGCAGTCTTGTCTGCCCTACCCCTAGAGTGTAATTTAAACCCGCGTAGGCGCGGAGGGGTAGGGCGGCCCGCGAGCTGAGGAGCAGGTGGTTTGAAGGCCCGCCACCGCGGCTGAGGCTGGCCGGCGAAGCCGGCCAGCAATCCGAAGCTGCGGTGGTGAGCGTTAAAAGCATCTGTGACGATAAGC
This sequence comes from Amphipyra tragopoginis, assembly GCA_905220435.1. Lineage (NCBI taxonomy): Eukaryota > Metazoa > Arthropoda > Insecta > Lepidoptera > Noctuidae > Amphipyra > Amphipyra tragopoginis. Next base: position 10,732,949 of record HG992005.1, on the reverse strand, counting down.
TCGCGTGGCGCCGCCCAAACCCCGCAGCGCTGGAGCCGTGACAGAAACAATGCTTGCTGCATGTTGCATGCCTGCTTGCATGCTGCATGCCTGCTGCATGTTGCATGCCTGCTTGCATGCTGCATGCATGCTGCATGTTGCATGCAGCATGCATGCAGCATAAAGCAGCAAAAAATCAGTTCTGCCTTTTAATGACTATCGATATAAAATGTATGCCAAAAGACGATTCTGACTGTGAATTTTCTGCGATATGATGTTTCTGCTTTTTAATTATTATGGATATAAACATTATGCCTAAAGATGATTCTGACTAACAAAATTATGAGTTTTGAATGTATGACAACTGAGTGTATGCGAAATGATTTTCTGCGAAATGAAGTTTATGCTATCCGTTGTTATGCAAAACAATATTATGACGTAAAAAGTTCTGCTATAAAAGGTAGACCCCTATCGATGATCTAGAAAACAAACGTGCTAATTAATAATAATAATAATATCTTTATTGAACAAATAACCTTACAATTTACTTAATGTCTAGCTCTTGTTACACAATTTGTGAAATTAAGTGCACAGTTCAAATATTTTCGAACTTTCGCAACTTCTTGTACACATTATAAAAATACTGATTAGGGTCTAATCGCGTAGAATATTTTAAAAGGCACAAAATACCGGTGTAATTCGATCGAAACGTAGGGATGAAAAAGGTATTTTGTACCTTTTAAAATATTCTACGCAATTTAGGCACGAATCAGGCAGTTTAAAGTTTGACAAGTTGCTATAAAAGTAGTTACATTATTTATCTATGTAATAATTAATGTAAAAAAAAATATACTCATCAATGGAAAAAAATATCTAAAACACGAAAAAAACTAACACTCACTTAGTACTTCTGAGTATTAAATTGGTGTTTAAGTGTTCAATTAACTAATGGCACTTATCATTTAAAACAGGGTAGTTAGTTGTAACAAATAATCTTAATACGGCTGTCCGTTGATACTTGATATGACTAAAATCACTAATTGAAATCAAAGCTATTGACAAATTATGAATTGGAATAATCGAAGAAAAATGATTTAAGGTCATTCATTACATTTTGTTATCAATATGAAACTAGCAATAATAATTATTATTATATTAACGCTAGTTTCATGTCACTTATTATAAATGCAGATACGATTTGGAAAGAAAGAGACGAAAAATTAGCGATTTGGTGAGTGCAAATGGTACGACATGGTCATTTAATACATTTGACATTAAAAGGTCCAAACTCAATTATTTTATACTTAGCACGTTTCTCATCTAGACCATCGATCAAGCTGTCAAGCTGGTAGGTAATCAAGCTGGCACGGCTGTACACTCTTTTCTCGAAGCAACTCAAGGCACTTTTAAGCCTCCTATATCTTAGTATCAGTTGAGAGCGAAAGCTTGAAAACTATGTTACAGAGAGTACTAAATGTATTTAAAATAATTGCCATAATTATAACAAGTTTCTAACTAAAATATACTTGGGAGCAAATAAATCGAGCCACTTCTATTTTTCACGTATTTATAATTGTTATTATTTTTGGTATTGTGGAACAGATCAATTCTGAACATATATATCTCCTAAAAGGTTATTTGATAACCTTTACAATGAGGGTAGTTTTTTGTATTTTGAATTATATAATTCATGAAACCAAAACTAATAACCAGGACACGTGAAAAAAGGAGTGGCTCGATTTCTTTGCTCCCAAGTGTAGATTAAAAAATATTTGCCATCAGTTTCGTTACTTTGTCACATACGCACTCACTGACTCACCGATCATCAAAATTCTAAGGTACTTCTAGCAGACCTATAAACTTGATACTTGGCGTGATAACCAAGTCCGAAAACATATTTATAAATGAAATGCCCGACGTGGTTGTACATATTATCTTAGAAATTTTCACGGTAATAGAGTCGCGAGACGTGGCTTTTTTTTACATGAATGTTTTTGATGGGATTATGTTATGTTAATTTGTGTCATGAATAAAAATTAATATCCATAAATTTATTGATGCATAAACTTGTCATAATTTTATTCAGCATTTATTATTTTGGAGATTAATGCCTTATTTTTATCATTTGATGCTTATTTTTAAACTAAGTACACACATCAAAAGTGTCTAGGGATCAAGCATTTTTATGCGGATTTCTTGAGATTGAGATGTGGCTTTGTAATAAATTTATGATTTTATAAATTTATATGGATCCTTTTTGGTGCATTTCATAATTTGAATCAGGAACTGTGAATCAAATTCGAGTAAAAGATGAAAATCAGCTGTCAATATTTTCCCTATAAAAACATACAACGCATTGAAGACATTATTAGTGCTACTGTTTCCCTACTACTCATTAAAACCAACGTTATTATGGAGCGGCGACGTCATTTAAGCAGGGAAGAAATGCTCAGAGCCGTGGGAATGATAGAAGCTGGTTTCCGGCAACGTACTGTGGCTTTAGCTCTGAATACAAGTCAGAGTGTTATCAGTCGACTTTGGACACGTTACCGAAGCACTGGTACCGTGGCTGAGCGCCATGGAGGACGGTATCGCTGCACCACACGGAGACAAGACCGATACATTCAAATCTTAACTCGAAGAGCTCCAACAATAACCGCCATGATGTTAGCCGTGAGGCTTCATCACTCTTCAGGGAACTTAATTAGCGACCAAACAGTCAGAAACCGCTTGCATGAAGTGAACCTTCATTCCCGAAGACCGCTACGGGTACCACCTATAGCAATGCACAATCGTAGGATTCGATATCAATGGGCTCTTGGACACAGAAATTGGGCAGAAGAACAATGGCGTTTCGTGTGCTTTTCTGATGAGTCTCGTTTTGGTATGAGACCGGATACAAGACGTATACGACACTGGAGAACCCCTGGACGCCAACAGCGATTAAAATCCTGCCAGGAAGTCCATCCTTATAGTGGTGGAACCATCATGGTATGGGCGGGTATTTGGATCGGCGGAAGAACTGAGTTGATTTGGATCAGAGGCAACCTCAACGCTCAAATTTATGCTGAGACGATTGTATCAGACGTCATCGTTCCTCTACAAGCGCAAATCGGTCCCTTATTTCAGTTAATGCATGATAATGCACGACCGCACACCGCAAGAGTTGTAAGACAGACTCTCGCCGCAGCTAACATCAATGTCCTGCCCTGGCCTGCTCAGTCGCCAGACTTGAACCCGATTGAGCATGCATGGGATATGCTACAGAGAAGAGCTCTGCCGAATATGGAGGGTATCCAGTCGCAAGAAGACCTTTTTTTGTTGTTGCAACGAACATGGGCGGCCATTCCACAGCGTGATTTGGATGAACTCATTTTGAGTATGCCAAACCGATGTTCTTGTGTTGTTAGTGTTCGCGGTAGAAACACGGATTATTAATTGTTTAAGTTACCCAATAAAATTTTAAAGAAAACTGTTATTTCAGTCTTTTTTTCGAACTTTTGTGTTAGTGGTTCAAATGTCAAAAATCCCTTTATTAGGAAAATGGCAAATTTCTTTATTAATGCAAAGGTGACTTGGTTTATCGTTACTGTGACAAACGAAAACACTTTATTTGATGAATCCTTAAAGAAAATTTTAATTAATATCAATCAGGAGAAAAGTTATTGCAAAAATATATGTTGATCCCTAGACACTTTTGATGTGTGTATGTTAATTTCAATGTTCATTTAATTTTTTATGTTGGCTCTAGCAAATCGGTAATAGCTCATGCCATGGTAAAAAGATTAGCCAGGCTGCTAGGTTGGTAGCCAGGGAGCCAATTCTCGCCGGAGGGCGCGCGACGATCTCCGGCCACCCTAGTGTGTGGCCTGCGGGCGACGGGTTAGGGGACCCCTCGCCCGACCAGCAACAGGCCCGAGAAGGCGGCGCGCAATGTTCCGTGCGCGCCTCTCAGGAGGACGTGGGGCAAGGCCCCACAGAAGAAGAGGTCCGCCAGGGGCTAGCGGATTGAGGCCTGCCGGGGTCGCGGTGCATGCAGCTGCGAATCCCGCGACCCCAGTCAAGGGTCAGGAGAAGGAACACCGTGGGTTTTTAGACGGTAAAAGTCCGGCATAACCCCTCGCCATCCCCGGGCGAAGGGATTCCATGAGGATTTTCCCACGTTAAAAAAAAAGGGAGCCAATTCTACTAACAGAAACTTTTATCAGTTGCAACTGAATCGTTCATTCAAACAGACAGACAGGAATGTTTGGTTTTGTTTTTGTGTCAAATAATTTGACCTGACTACCCGGTGTGCGTAGGGTATCATCAGTCGTGGGGTGCATGAAAAGAGCCTCCACGAGTGACGATACTTAAGTACGTCCGGCGCACCCTGGGCAGTCAGCCCCGCTACCAACCTTGCTGACTGGCTAATCCTTTCACCACGGCATGAGCTATTCTTGTATAGCTCGTGCCGACATGATAGAAGAAGATCATCCGTCGTGGAGGCTCTTCAAGAATGATCTCATTCCTAAATCAACATCACATTTTCAAATAATCTTATAACATGTTGCCTGCCTCATGGTCTAGTGATCGCAAGCGCTACTGCTGAGCGTGAGGTCCTGTATTCGATCTCCAGGTCGGACGCAGAGTTATTGGGTTTTTCCGTGTAGAATTATTTGTAGCAGCTGGAGTCTGGTTTTGTGCCCGTCGATGGCAATAGGCTCGCCCCCTATTACATCGGACTTAAACAAAATGGCGGAATGTGGGTGTATTATACGCCTCTGCTCAACCCTTCGGGGAATACAGGCGTGATCTAATGTTATGTCATAAAATAAATACGACACGTTTATAATGACGACACGTTTGGTGCAGTGGCTAAGCAATTGGCTTCTGCGCTACGGGTCGTGGGTTCGATTCCCACACGGAACAAAAATTAGGATGGCCTATTAGGTGGTTGTTTCGGGTCTGGGCGTTTGTTTGTGAGATTTGTGTCTGTAAACGCACCCACGATACAAGAGAAATCTTAGTGAGGGCCAAGGAATAAAAAAAAAAACATTAATATGTACCTACTAAAAATAATTTATTGCAACGCATACTACATTCGAATTATTCTAGAAGTTTCTAAATAGTTCAAGGAAACCAAAAATAAACTAGAAACAAAGAAACGATAAGCAAGCATTAATTGATTTATATTTGTGAAGATAAAATTAAACGTACTGCCCGTGAGAGTCTGCAAATTACTCTTAATTACGAACTATGTAAATTAAGTTATTTTGATCGTTAGACATACTTAAACTCACGCATTTTTCCGATGGGGTAAGCAGAAAGATTTAAATGACAAAATGCGGTATTGGGATGTTTTTTTTTTTTTATTAAGCTATGTTTAACAAAATACCGTCAACTATTAAAATAATTATGAAATAGTATTACACAGTCAGTTACATGAGAACAGGATTAACATTAAGTTAATCCTGTTCTCATGTAAGTGACTGTATTGTCTTTGTAGGGTTCCGCACCCAAAGGGTAAAACGAGACTCTATTACTAAGGCTCCGCAGTCCGTCTGTCTGTCCGTCTGTCACCAGGCTGTATCTCATGAGCCGTGATAGTTGGACAGTTGAAATTTTCACAGATGATGTATTTCTGTTGCCGCTATAACAACAAATACTAAAAGGGCTCCCATACAAAAAAACGTGATTTTTTGCTCGTTTTTGCTCGATATTGATAACGGCAACAGGTAGAAGCTTGAAATATTCACAGAATATTTAGTTATATATTCACTTTAAAAATAAATAATTTAATTAAAATAAAACAAAAATTTCAGGAAGGCTCCCATACAACAGACATGATTTTTTTGCCGTTTTTGTAGATAATGGTACGGAACACTTCGTGTGCGAGTCCGACTCGCACTTGGCCTATTTTTTGAGAGTAAATATCTTTAAACCTAGAAGAAGAAACCGCGCGTCACACAATCGCCCATCATCCGCCGCCCGCTCGTCTCCTGCACTCCTTCCGTCGCTGACAGATTATGTTTAAATTACCGTGCCCATATTACCCACTTAGATGAAATAGCGGGATCCCACGCATGGTGCTAGAGGGACGCATCCTGATAGGGTCCCACCAAAAGCAGGACGTCTGGCAGCATTAGCAGAAACTACAAGGTTTGTCAGAAATTTCTGAAGCTTGCGCGAAGAGCATCTGCGCATACATTAAGTACTAGAGCCTCTTTGTTGCCTCTAAAATGTATCAGCAGAGTCGCGCGCTAAAAATTACTATATCTATATATACAAGGTTAGTCGGAAAGGGGGTACTAATCCGCAGGCCACTTAAAGTATCACTGATGACGGTTTTAAAGCAAGTGTTAAAATTTCAAAATTCGATCATTTTATTTCCATGTAAAATAATTTTTATTTTAGTTTTTTCAAAACTTATTCGTCGCTACTTTAGTTACGAATTCAGAAAATGGAGCTCCTAATTTGTTACCCCAAATATGACTTAAAAAGTAAACACAGCTGATCATAGCTGAGGATAGATAGATTTTAGCATGATTTTTATGTAATTTTTGAACAGCTATTTCTCTTAAACTATTGACTTTTGGGGAAAATGGTAGAACTAAAGTTACTCATTATTAAGGGTACTTTAACACCCTTTCGGATTAGTACCCCTTTTCTGACTAACCTTGTATAGAACGCCACATGCTACAATTCTTACATACTCGTTTCGCTTTGTCTATGTGCCTACTACATCTTGTCATACACGCAAACCGATTGAGAGTTCTACGCACCTGTCATTTTTGAAGAACATCACTAATAACATCTATGTATGGCCTTCAAGAGCGTCCTCTACTGGCTCTTTCACTGATATCCACCTAGGTTTTTATAATCGTGTGCATATTTTGGTCCTTATACGAGTATGTTATATGCAAATGGACCACGTATCATCTCAGGCTATCACAGTTCACGGCTTGATATAGGATCAGTGTTGTGTCGAGGAACTGGCCATAGGGGCGGCTGGCAAGGGCGCAGGACATAAGAGAGCGCAATTAAGCCGCTCCATCCTAATCCTAACTTCCTAACTAATATTATAAATGCGAAAGTAAGTTTGTTTGTTTGTAACCTTTTCACGCCTAAACCACTGAACCGATCATCCTGAAATTTTGCATATACGTTGTCAGGTATACAGAAACAGACATAGGGTACCTTACATCTCGAAAAAAAGTACTGTTCTCGAGGAAAACAACAATAACGATCATAGATGGCGCCACGTGTCTTTAGAATCATGATGTTAAGAGTTGATTGTCAATTTCAAAAACTAGTACATAATAATTACAGAATTGAAAAAATCCACAGCGGATCTCGCGTTAAAACACGATGTTAATTTAAATGCAAATGAATTATGTTTAGAGATTAAGAGCTACAAATATCAGATAAAATCGTTACAACCTTAACTTTTAATAAAATTCTTGATTTATTGCCTTTTTTACTTAGCGTGTTTGTTGAGAAGCGCAAAATTTGATCCTTGCCCTTGGTGCTCAAGACTCTAGCAACGACACTGTCTATGATCCCTAACAATAGAGGTATCATCGGTTGTCTCTACACCGTGAGTCCGAGGTACCCGAAAGATTTTAACCTTCGATTGCGAAGCCTAATTGGAGAAGAAAAGCTGTTAGTTTGTTGAAAAAAGCTTAATTTTCGAAATATTCATTATTTAATAAAATTCACAAATCGAAGAATATCTATGGTAACAAGTCCCAGGAACGCAGTGTTGCGACTTTTGTCATACCATACCCCTCTCGCCGTATGTCTTATTTGACGGGGAGGGTTGTGAAGTGAGAAATGTCTTATCCACTCACACGATAATTTATAAATGTTGCCAGTTCAACCTAAGGTATTGTTTACAAGGAAGCACTAAAGTTAATTTATTCATACGGAAAAGAAAAACAAAAAAAAAGTTTTTTCAACTTCAACTTTTGTTGATATAACATTTGACTCTTAATAGCATCAGAAAGGCGTGGTAAAGATCTTTCGGGTACCGGGCCCACGGTGTATTATGAACAAGAGGTTTGATGTTTGCAGAGCACATCAGAACTTTGCACCAGTGCAGTGACTGCTTCTTCTACCCACAGCTACCAACCGAGATCGTTTTCTTGTCATCTGTCGGCCAACAGAGTATCGTCTGCCAGTTGCAGTTGCGTATCGATTTATTGAGTCAAACAAAGTGTTTTCAAACTATTTTACGTATTGAACGCATTATACAATGTGTCCGCTTATGAACTAGAGATACCTATTCTAGGTACCTATATAACAACTATTCTAGTACTCACATACACTAGGGTCCAATTCACTTACATTTTTTTGTTGAGATTTCTGTACGTGTGTACAAAAAAGTCATGTCTCTCAAAGTTTTGGTCCTACTGAGATAAAAGTAGGCTTATTCGGAGGGCAACAATATTGTCTATCGTTTACATTACGATACAATGGGTTCACATTTTCTTAACTTTAAGATAGAGAATAGTTCAACAGAAAAGCAAAATGGCTGCCAATTAGCGGGGAAGTGGATTGGACCCTAGTGTGTAGTGTATTTGTGTACTAGAATAGTTGCTATATAAGTACCTAGAATATCGCTAGTCGATAACCGGACACATTGTATACTATTTACGTGTTTTAAGAGTAGTAAAGCTCCTTGTGAAAGAGTTTGTCCGGGGAAGTACTACCTACATATCTATTTCTGCCGCTAACCAGCATTGCTGGGTTACGGTTTGAAGGGTATGGGTACAGGTGAAATTACAGACACATGAGACTTTGCAACTTTGTCTCTAAGGATGGCACGCATCAGCAACCCTCTTGTTGTAGGTGTATATAGGTGTAAACGAATTCGTGTAATTCAATAAAACCACATGATCTATTAATGATATAGATTAACCCCACACGGGATTTAGCATGACTAAAAAAAAACAGGTTTTTCTTGCGGTAGGGGTAAGTAGACGTATCTAAACCACCTAATCAGGATACAATAAAAAAATAAACAAAAATATATTTTGCTAAAAAATATTTTATGTGATAGAACATTTCGATACCATGCATAAATGAATTAAAACACGGCGACACAGCTGGCTGGTGCGACTAGCGCGATATTGCTCCCTGCAGTCAGTTAACTCGGGGCGCTAAAATGACTCAAGAACAGAAAATCAGGTTATTTTTATGAAAAAATATTTTTGCTGAAATCAAAAAAAAACAGTTCTTGGTCAATCTGTGTCACTAGCAGATCACGCGGTTTGAAGGAATTACATGAATTCGTTTACACCCTATATACAAGGTTAGTCAGAAAGGGGGTACTAATCCGAAAGGGTGTTAAAGTACCCATAATAATGAGAAACTTTTGTTCTACCACTTTCCCCAAAAGTCAATAGTTTAGGAGAAACAGCTGTTCAAAAATTACATAAAAAATTTGCTAAAATCGATCTATCCACATTTATATAAATACGTGTTTACGTTTTAGGTCATATTTGGGGTCACGAATTAGAAGCTCCATTTTCTAAATTCGTAACCCAAGTAGGGACGAAGAATTTTTGTAAAACTAAAATAATTATTATTTTACATGGAAATAAAAATGATAGAATTTTGAAATTTTAACACTTGCTTTAAAATCTTCATCAGTGATACTTTAAGTGGCCCGCGGATTAGTACCGCCTTTCCGCCTAACCTTGTATAGGCGACTGAAACCACTTACCATCAGGTGGTCCATCGGTTTCTTTATCAATTTATTACATAAAAGAAGAAACTATTAATTCAGTGAGAACAATTCATGTATTTTACAAGCGTCAAGCTTCGCAGTAACGGCCCTCTATTTTTAGATATGTTGGCTACCTAAGGCCTTAAGAAAACCACCAGTCAAAGTCAAAGTTTTAATTTCAAATAGACCAGATTACAGGCACTTTTAAAACGTCAAAACTAGGTGCACGGTTCCAAAAGGTAGGTTCTATGGAGAAGAGCCGGCAAGAAACTCCATGAATACTCTTTTTAAAATAGTAGATCATGACAATTCCATTACAGTAGTGTGAGAAATAGAATGAGAATAATGCAGGTTAACGTAACAAATAAACTCAAATAAGAGTAACAAAATAGAAAAATATGCCTTCTAGGATTGCCGTAGCAGGTAAGAGCTGACCAGTCCCGACAGACAGCACCCGTTCACGAGTATGACGTGCACATCCACATCGCTTAGCTCAACCATGTTGCAGGGAACTCAACGACCCGATGCACAACAGCAGGACATTTATGTGAGCATGACAGTAGGAGTCTTTAGTCGGTAGCAGTTCAATATGGGCTCCGCCTTCCGCAGACGGTGGGTATACAAGAGGATTTCCGATTGAGGAATTTCCGTTGAATTTTAATTATCTGTTGGGTTATTACATAACCATCTTGTGTTCATCAAAGTAAAATAGGTCCAATCAAAATAGACAAAAAAAAACCTAATACTTCGGAATCATTTGCATAGATCTGAAAGTTGGTACAGACCCTGAATAAATCATGACAAATAAAATGCCAAAAGTCCACAAGTTATTCAATGACAAACGTAAAACTTTACGTTATGTTACTTTATTCGTAAATATCTCTTAAACGGTAAGTGTTATTGTCCATCATAGCTTATACAAAGTTGTAGATTATGCGATTCTCTTCAAAAAAGGTCCAAATTTTTTTTAAGAGAAGTAAGCCAGTATAATATAATAAGACCCAAAATTTCTTATTTTGAGTCTTTAGATCTTTTTATGTGATAAAATAATAAAGTCAAAATAAAGTTTTTCTTTCTTTTTCTTAAATTCCTGTAATTCTTTTGAAACTCACATGATCTACTAATAGTAGGTGTAGATTGACCCCGCACGGTATTCAGGTTAATAAAAAATAAAAAAATGATATTCATTTTTTTCTTGCGGTAGGTGTAAGTGAGCTTATCCACCAATTAAGGACCATCTAATAAGGATTCAATAATAAGCAAACATTTTTTTTACAAAAATATTTTTTATTTGAGTGAACTTTTTGATTCCATGCATAAATGAATGAAAGCACAACGACACTGCTGGTGGGCACGACTAGCGCGATATTACTCTTTGCAGTCAGTTAACTGGAGCTGGCATGACTCGAAAATAAAAAAACAAGTTTTTTAGGTTGACATTTTTTATGGTTGGTTTTCAAAATAAACCATTTAGGGTTAATCTGTGTCACCATTAGATGACGCGGTTTGAAGGAATTACTCGAATTCGTTTACAGCCTGTATTATCCATAAAATCCATTAATTTATACAAAAGATAGAAAAAATCGATCGAAAAAAGAACGAGTAGTCTATTTAAAATACGACTCAATTTTCGGTAACGCTAATGTCGTAATAAAATTTATCTCGCAAAAACTTTGCTTCCGGGCAAAACAATATTTTCAAAAACGTGCGTTTTTTTTTGTTATATCTACTCGCTAATCATCACACCATGAAGTAGCTGCGATAATTCGCCGGTGAAGTTCGTCTTGAGACCGGTCGTCCGCTTACAATGTCGGCAGTTGAAGGTCTACTAATAATCTTTCCGTTTAGTCGATATATAGCAGTTATACACGCCGCAGACGATACAGTTGTAGAATAACCTTTAATTGTTCAACATATTGTTGACCAAAAATGAGCTTGCAAGCCGTAATCAGCAGTGTGTTGATAAGTTTCGTTATATTTTTCTGCAGTAATGGATATGCGAGATTGGCACGTAAGTTTTATTTGTTATTGTTTTTATTTTATTTTTTTCTAAATTATAAGTTAGATTTTATATCAGACTAGCTGTACCCGGCATGCTTTTTCCTACTTACTACTACTTACTACTACTACTACTTACTTACTACCTTCAGAAACCAAATCAAAATAGTGACAAAAAGTTAAAACAATTTTCATGCATGCGGTACCTAAACAAATGAAAAATATGCACATACTGAGATAATTTCGTTTTTTTTTAAATATCAAAATTTTCTTTCATAACAACCTTCTTCGGACATTTACGAACACAACAAAAAAAAATTTGTGAAATCGGTATAGCGGCTCACGCGTGATGCCGTGACCAAGGGAAATAGGGATTAATTTTATAACATAGAAGGCTACTTAGACTGCCCTTTGTTTTTACCCTTTCTATGAAACGGTTGTCTGGAAGAAATTGCTTTAAGACCGATTGCGATAAGTCCGCCATTTGTACTGTTCTTAATTATGTGTGTTCCTTGTCCTATTTTTTTTTTGTGTACAATAAAATAGAATCTATTTTATTTTTTGTTAATCCCAGTAATAATCCAAATTGTATCGCATTCAATTTATTAAATCTGTCAATATTTTAATAACTGTAACAGGCGATGACACAAATCCCAACAGTACCTACCAACTTATTTACAATAAAACATAATCTATATCTTTTATTTTTTGTTAATCCCAGTTATAATCCAAATTATTTCGCATTAAATTTACTAAATCTATCTATCGGCAGCTTATTTTAATAACTATGACAGGTGGTTTTGCAAATCCCAACAGTACCATATTATTTGTAAAAATGTTACCAATACAACATTCGGAAACTAGAAAAAAACAATATCCTGGTAATCATTCGATGTTAATGATGAAGAAAGCTAGAGTTCATGAACTATCATAAATCACTATTTTTTACTACTTCATATAACATAAATAATCCTTAAATATTGTACTAAAATATTTTTATTTTTTCATAGATTAACGAAACTCATCGGAGTTTTTAATATCGATTACCTAATAGGTCCCAGTTAAAAAAGACTGTGACAATTGCTTAGTCTTTTCCTTTCTATTTATTTTATTCCTAAATGCCATGGCTCACTAAATCTTCTCCACTTTGTTCTAGTTGAATCTTCTCCACTTGGCTCCATTAGAATCTTCTCCACTTTACTGTAGTGGAGTCTTCTTCACTTTGCTCCAGTTGAATCTTCTCCACTTTGCTCGGTCTTCCGCATTCTCAGAGATAACTATAAGAACTCATCTCGTCTCGACTCTCGTGTCGTCACAAAACCCAGTAACGACTTTGTCCGCGAAATGTCGTACTCTATTTTATATAGACAAAATTCCAATCTCAAAAATGTAATTCATAGTTTTCTATATCATTTTTCAGAAACCCAGAAGCGTTAGCGATTCGAAAAGGGTTTAATGACTATTAAAAAAAACTTAAAACATTGGTCTTACAAAAACAATAACTTACTACTTTTTCTTCAAGGTAGGAAGGTCTTTCTTTAAGGGCGCAGAAAATATATATGTTATCGTTGTCAGATACAAAATATACAAAAGTGAAGAAAATATATCTGCAGATACAAATTTTATGATTGTATCGCTTTTCAATATCAGTCTTCGGTTTCGGTAAATACAATGTATCGATTTTCATCTATTTTTGTATCGTTTCTTTGTTTTAAACGCACAGTATCTGTATCTGAAGATATCACAATATCTTCAGATACAGATACTGTGCTTTTTTAAGCGTAGATACTCGCAGATAAAATGTTGTAGTACCTTTGACAGCCATGCATAGATACATCAGATTTACAGATCCACGATAAAGTAATTTCGTTCTTAAAGAAAGAACAATTTGGAAGGTTTTTACTTATCTAACTAAAGAAATCGTAACTGTTCATGCTTTCAAGCCTGCCATATTCGTTTCTACTTTTTTTTTTATTACTCGGTTCGATTTGATTGTTAAGTTTAAGGGGTGGGATACTCAACTTCAAAAACCAAATCGTCAACAATCGAAACATGAACACCATATAATCAACAGTTTAATTTTTCAATGAATCAGAACATTAGCTTAAAACATAAACGGTTCAAAATGTCAACACTTCAGATGAGCAACGAATCTGAATGTCACTGATTTATAACGTAAATTGTTCACTTAATCAGCACTTTAGAAAATCGATATTTAACTAGTATCGTGAAATATTCAGTCATAAATAATATTCGTCGCAGACATTGTTAAACATAACATACTGAAATGTCTGGTTTTCTATTACGAATCCTTTATTCTGAACCGGTGGCCAACATAATTTTGAATGATCAAATCAAGTTATAATCGACGAATATTATATTGTGACTGAATATTTCATGATATTTAGTTTAACATCGATTTTCTAAAGTGTTGATTAAGTAAACAATTTACGTTATAAATCAGTGAGATTCAGATTCGTTGCTCATCTGAAGTGTTGACATTTTGAACCGTTTATGTTTTAAGCTAATGTTATTCTGATTCATTCAAAAATTAAAGTGCTGATTATATGGTGTTGATGTTTCGATTGTTGACGTTTTGGTTTTTGAAGTTAAGTATCCCACCCAAGTTTAAGGGCCGATTTTCCATCATCATTCTGCCGAAAGACAGTTACGACACCCATCGGAAGTGATGGGGTAGTGCTATTCTTACGTCCGGCACCACATGGCACCGTCCGGCACCACACGGCACGACGACGATTTTCCAATCGTCAGATAACTTTTATCTGAGGAATAAATATGGCGGTTTGACATATTTTCTATACAAAAGCTGTCAAAACGTCAAAATTATTCCTCATTACAAGTTATGTTGTTGAATTTGTTGCGCCGTTCCTTCTTCACGGCATATACACTAGGAAGCGGTGAAGCGTAGGCTTTTTGGGGGCTATCTTATGCAACATTGACGTTCAAAAAGAACTAAGTAATTCTAATTTATTTTGAAAATACGAGTTTTGAGTTTGAGTTATCTGACGATTGAAAAATCGGTCCTCATACGAATTAAAAGGAAATACAAACTTATTCCAAATTATGGAAACGCCGACACAGATTATAATTACATTTTTTATTAGATATTAAATATGAATTTAGAGTAAGGTCGTATTAGATTATGCTTGTTATGCCACCCAAGGTTAATTTATGTATTTTTAAACCGCATCAATTTATGGTACTATTATGAAATCTATAAAATCTATAAATATCTTACTGGTCTACCTTGAAAATTTGCCAGTAAAACAGTATTTATTGATTGTTATTTTAGTCAGATCGATAGAAATAAAATTCAAATATGGCAATCTTTTTTTTGTTTAAATGCCTCCAATTTTGAAGTAGTTGAATTGATTATCAGCAAACTTAGCAAAGATCCATCTCGATTAAATTTCTTTTTAAACACAAAAAATTCAATTTCAATATCTTTATTGTGGACCATAGGTAGGTACATAATACAGGTCTTAAATAGTTAAATGGCGATCAGCTACGTCCCACCCTTAGGGCATACAATAGTAAAATATAAAAAAAAACCGCGTTGAAGTCCGTTTACCCGTTTGGGAGCTACGATGCCACTGTAGGGTTGGAAACGCATCAGCAATCCTCTGGAGTTGCAGTTGTTTATAGGCGGCGAGAGCGACTTACCGTCAGATGGTCCGTCGAATTAGTTGCCAATCAACGACATAAAGAAAAAACATACAGATTTTTTGCAAAAAAATTGGTACCTTAGTTAATTTCAAGTTTAGCTTTGTTTCGCGTAACTGTCAATAAATCTATAGATATTCTGTTTTTGCATACATTACACATACAAAATAATGTTCTAATATACCGTAGGATCTTGAACTAGAGACTTAGACCCAATTTCACCATACCCTGTTAGTTATTAATGTCCTGTTAAACATTTTAACAGACTGTTTAATAGTACATTTAAATTGGCATTGACTGCTTAACAGAACATTAACAACTAACATTGTATGGTGAAATTGGGTCTTAGTCTATGCAAACAACAAATTCATACGAAAATCTGCTTCGACTGTCTCGTACTCTAGTGGTCGCAAGGACGACTGCTGAGGTCCTGGGGGCGATCCCTAAGTCTGGAAAAGTGTTATTGGGTTTTTTCATTTGTAATTTCTCTCTAGCAGCCCGGAATCTGGATTTGTGCCCGTATGCATTAGGCGAAATGAGAGTGTATTATGCACGTCTGCCCAATCCTTCGGGGAATACAGACGTGATATTAGTTTAATCTCCTTTGAGTTTTTCAAAGTCAACGCCCGACTAAAATGCGTATTATTTTCAATGGCGCTATCATAAAAACAATAAATAACTTTTTTTTTTCTATTATAATGCTGTCTTCCTCGTAAGCGAACAGTTATTGGCGGGACCAATTGGATCTCCAGCCATTGGTAGGAAAGTAAAATACTTAAACTCTCAATCACCGTAATTATAGACACAATAGATAAGACAATTAAGTGTCGTCCTGGGACGACGGGCGGTACGCAACCGGTTAACCTAAGCTAACTACTTGTACTACACTAACATCATGACTACCTGCAACAACAGCACTAAGGGCGACCCCTAGTGGGACTCGGACCTCGGCTTAGGGCGTTGCTGGCGGGGGCTTGGGGGGGGGGACAGCTTGATGAGGACTGAATTATCGGTGTAAGACCATAAATAACATTAGGCGTCTCTTTTAAATATCTGTATTTTTAACCATTTAACGTTTGACACATCCGGTTAGTTACACGATAAATCATTTTTTTTTAACCTGTTACCAAAAACTACTTCTTCTTCACGCTTTATTGCCCGAAGGGTTTGCAGAGGTGTATAGTACACCCACGTTTCGCCGTTATGTTTTTAAGTCCCATGTAATAAGGGGCGAGCCTATTGTCATCAACCGGGCACAAATCCAGACTCCGAGCTGCTACTGAGAAATTCCACACGGAAAAACCCAATAACACTTTTGCCCGACCTGGGGATCGAACCCAAGACCTCACGCTCAGCAGTCGCGCTTGCGACCACTAGACCAACGAGGTAGTCAACCACCAAAAACTATTTTACGATAATATTAAGATTAACCAAAGATTTTTCTTTCCAGCTGCCTACATCCATCCTTGCAACGATACATCCAGAGAGTGTCTGATAAAAGCAACACAAGATGCAATCCCGGAGTTTGTCAAAGGCAGTCCAGAACTCGGAGTAGAAGTCCTGGATCCCTTCACCATAGACAAGTTATCCATTCCTCTGAGCGGTTTGACATTCACCTTCTATCAAGGAAAAGTAACAGGCTTCAGAAAATGCATCGTGGATGATGTTGTGTAAGTATTTTCCTTGTGTCAACATCGTAGGGCTTCGAGATTGTAGTTGAAACCTGTTTTAATACTACATTTGTTCTCTAATGACTACTCCTGAGCATTGCTTTGAATCGTAGAACAATGATTTAGGGAGACATTGCCCAAAGATCTTAGAGTTGGTCTTGAACAAGATCGTTAAGCTGAGAATTCAAGTCTTAATGACACCTATACAAGGTGTAACACAAATAAGGGCACAACCTCTCAGAAGCAACTGTACTCATCATTATGAACAACTTTTACTATGGGACGAAATCTGAAATCACGAAAAAAAAATCAGCTGTTTCCTCCTACGTTTTGACGAGTTATGCGAACATTAATGTAGGGAACAACTGATTTTTTTTTCGCGATTTCAGGTTTGGTCCCATAGTAAAAGTTGTTCATAATGATGAGTACAGTGACCCCTTAAGAGGTTGTGCCCTTATTAATGTTATACCTTGTATTTGTGTGAGCATCATCATCATCATTCAGCCGAAAGACGTCCACGGCTGGACATAGGCCTCCCCCAAGCATCGCCACATCGACAAGTCCTGTGCTATTCAAATCCAGCGGATTCCCTCGACCTTCACCATGTTATCGTTCCACCTTGTGGGGGCCTACGCACGCTGGGCCTTCCGGTACCGCCTTCCGGTTGTTGTGTGAGCATAACAGCAATGATTGCCCAGCGGTTGAACGCTTCCCTTTCATGTAGGAAGATCTGAGTTCGATACCGGCCCGCATCTCTGACTTTTCGAATTCAAGTGTAGATCAAATTTTGATTATCGCTTGCTTCGACGGTGAAGGAAAATATCGTGAGGAAACGTGCACAGCAAAGAGGACTCTAAAAGTTTCGGGATAGTGTATATAGGGTGTAAACGAATTCGTGTAATTCCTTCAAACCGCGTGATCTACTGGTGACATAGATTAACCCTAAATGGGTATTTCTGAAATAAAACTGAAAAAAAAATCAAAAAAAAAAACTTGGGTTTTCTATTTCTAAGTCATTTTAGAATCTCACGTTAGTCGTACCCGCCAGCCGTGTCGCCGTGCTTGCATTAATTTATGCGTAGCATCGAAATGTTCAATAGAATAAAAAACATTTTTTGCAAAAAAAAACTTTTTTTTTACTGATTCTTTATCTAAACCACCAAGGTTTAGATATGATCACTTACCGTTATCGCATGAAAAAAAACGATGTTTTTTTATTTTTAATCAAGCTAAATCCCGTGCGGGGCCAATCTATACTTACCAGTAGTAGATCATGATTGTGGTTTTAAGGAATTACATGAATTCGTTTACACCCTGTATAGTCCGCCACCGTAGTGGACTAAGGACCATTCTCATTCATTTTATACATCAAGGACAGTTTTGGGCTGTTTAGGCTTATTAATTATTATATTATATTTATGTCTTCATAACTTACAATGTAACGATGAAGATTTATGCACATGATTGCAATATCCACCATAGACATTTATGGATAGCAAAGAGAGTCCAAGGTAATGTCAGGTGTCACATCAAATTATATACAAACAAGGAAAACTGGTCGTGTTAGTAACAACTTTAATTACAAAACCAGTATTGTGCAAACCCTAATAGAAAGGTATTGTTAGAATAATTCAAATATTATTATAATTAACTTTGAAGTCACCAACGAATCCGTAACATTTAGAAATTCGTAAGAGCGGTTACGCACTGCATCCGATCCGAATCCGAGAAAATACGTTCCGAAGTAGTCATAAAACTATTTGTATGGTAGTTTACGCACTAGTACCGACTTCCGTCATCCGATTTCTCTCCGTCATCCATGAGTTTCTAATTCCGAAAATTCAATAATAATTATTTCCATTCAAAACCATTCTTAATTTAGTTATTACAAAAATTCTTCACTCCTGCTTTAGTTACAAATTCAGAAAATGGAGTTTCTAATCCGTGACGCAAAATATGACCTAAAATGGTCCCACAGCTGGTCATTGAGGATAGATAGATTTTAGCGTATTTTTTTTTTGAAATCTTGGAGCAGCTATTTCTCTTAATTTATTGACTTTTAGGGAAAGTTGTATAAGAAAAGTTACTCATTATTATGGGTATTTTAGCACCCTTTCGGATTAGTGCCTTCTTTCCGACTAACCTTGTATATCCTTATAAATCTATAAACTAAAATAGGGCATCAAAATATTCCTCCGCATCACTGTCGACTAGTACCGTACCTAACGTGCCCAAAATACTGGCAGCATTACCACGTTGTATGGCAATGCTAATCCTACGACCAAAGTAGAGGCCAGTCTTCGGGTCATGGGAAGTGTCGACCAGCCGCCATGCAATATCTCTGTATTCTGTATTGGAAAAACTTTCTCAGTATGAGAAAGATGACCAATCAGTGATGCACCTGTTTACATGCTATAAGTTTATAGGATGATTTCCACCAAACGGCTCGCATTGCATCGGATCAGAACGGAATTTACAATCTTTAAACGATATTAAATCGTATACACAGTATTTAAAGTCTATATTACCGAGCCGCGCACAGCAGCTTGACCGCGGGCTTCTTCCGCGACACGCGATCGTAGCCGAAAGTATGCTGCGACTCGCGATCGGCTCCGTTCGCCTGTCATCGTATCCGATTGGTAGGAATGAAACAACTTGACTAGGCGCAGAAACGGATACGTTCGCAAGCAATGGTACGGAGCCGATCGTATGCGTCGAAATCCTGCCGAACGCGATCGGCTGTCGCCGCATCCGTTCTTATCCTTTCCGATCTGATGCGATGCTTGCCGTTTGGTGGAAATCATCCTTAATACTACCGTAATTTTTTTACTTAAAATTGACGATGTTTTTATAAATACACACAGACAGCCTAGGTATATTAAGCAAGTTATTATACCGAAGTATTTTAAATTATAAAACAGTCAAGAACATAAGTAACTTAATAATCCATGCAATTAAGTCCCCGTCTTTTAACTCGCTTCTGTCTTAATAACATCTTCTTTATTATATTTTTATCTAAGTCACTAGATTAGCCTAGATTCTTTAACTGTTTTCTTGTGGTCATTGATTTATATTTAATACGCCAACACATTCATGATAAAATTTAATCGGAAGCAAACTATTGATTAATTAACATATTTATTTATTTATTGACAAATTAGATGCTGATCGGTGGTAAGCGCATCGCTTGAAAACGGCTGGACCGATTTGGCTATTTTTTTTAAATGTTCTTGATAGTCTGAAATAGGTAGGAGGAGCTCGTGGCTAAATAATTACAGCCGCATAGACCGATCTTCCGGGTTAAGCCACGCTTGCCGAGGTTGGTCTGTGGATGGGTGACCATTTACCATAGCGAGTTTCCTCCGTGCCTCGGAAAGCACGTAAAGCCGTTGGTCCCGGCTGTCATTTGTAGATCTTTGACAGTCGTTACTGTTGGTCAGAAGCCCGAAAGTCTGACAACCAGTCTAACCAAGAGTATCGTATTACCCAGTTACTGGGTTGTGGAGGTCTGATAGGCAGTCGCTCCATGTAAAATACTGATATTCAGCTGCATCCGGTTCGACTGGAAGCCGACCCCAACATAGTTGGGAAAAGGCTAGGCAGATGATGAGTCTGAAATAGGTTTTTATAGAGAGAAAGATTGAAACAGCTACTCGAAAAATTGACACATCATTCGCGAAAAACTGAAAGTTCTGTTTTCTATGGGATTTCTGAATGACAGGACAAGTCTGTTGGGTCAACTAGTTATGAATAGTATCCGCCTACATCTTACGCAAATATGTAACTAAGAACAGTCTATCAGCCAGGCCATACACAATTTGGTATCGATGCGAGAAAACTATAAAACTAAAAAAAGGTTAAAGATTCTCATGAAATTATAATAAAACAGCAGCTACCAAGCAAGACTAGGTCAATATCATTCACTTAAATACCAACTGTTTTGTTCAAAAACAAAACAAATTCGTGTTTAGCACTTAAGACAGAAAACTGACGCATGCGCGAATATATTTTAGACTAGAGCTCGCAGGCTGTCAGAATTTCACGGATCCGGCAGTATGCGGGCTCTCTAAAATGCGCAAAAAACATTCGCGCATGCGTCAGAAATTTTCTGACAGTTTCTTATAATGTGCTAAACACCGTTTTTATGGTTCCGTACCCACAGGGTAAAACGGGACCCAATTACTGAGACTTCGCTGTCCGTCCGTCTGTCAGTCTGTCCATCTGTCACCAGGCTGTATCTCATGAACCGTGATAGTAAGACAATTGAAATTTTCATAGATGATGTATTTATGTTGCCGCTATAACAAAAATTCTAAAAAACAGAACAAAATAAATATTTATGGGAGCTCCCATACAACAAACATGATTTTTGCCGTTTTTATATATAATGGTACGGAACCAGTGCGCGAGTCCGACTCGCACTTGGTCGGTTTTTGTGTATAGAGGACATAAGACACGGTTTTAACAAGTGTTTGAATGTTTGTAGTAAGATCTCTAAAGATAGGTACTTCCAATCATCATCATCTGCCTAGCCTTTTCCCAACTAAGTTGGGGTCGGCTTCCAGTCGAAACGGATGCAGCTGAATATCAGTATTTTACATGGAGCGACTGCCTATCAGACCTCCACAACCCAGTAACTGGGTAATACGATACTCTTGATAAGACTGGTTTGTCAGACTTTCTGGCTTCTGACTAACAGTAACGACTGTTAAAGATCTACAAATGACAGCCGGGACCAACGGCTTTACATGCTTTCCGAGGCACGGAGGAAACTCGCTATGGTAAATGGTCACCCATCCACAGACCAACCTCGGCAAGCGTGGCTTAACCCGGAAGATCGGTCTATGCGGCTGTAATTATTTAACCACGAGCTCCTCAAAGATAGGTACTTCCAATAACATAACATAAGTAGCCCGCTTCTTCTTCTTTTTCAAGAAGAGAAGAAGTAGCCCTTGATCGCCCACTCTCGCCGTCGACACGACTCGCTCGCGCCCCGCTATCGTATTTGGTGTGACATGCTTCATAGTAATCCCTTGAATACAAGTCACGCGGGCCCGCCGACGGCACGAACCACTCGAGCCCAGAGTTTTTTTTTCTGTTTGTCTTCTGTAAATGGTCCTAGGGGACCGTTTCTACGTAACCGGAGAGGCGAGACCTGAAGGGTCTCCAGCCAATGGGGGGAAGTAAAATACTCAACCTAAGCTAACTACTTGTACTACACTAACATCATGACTACCTGCAACAACAGCACTAAGGGCGACCCCTAGTGGGACTCGGACCTCGGCTTAGGGCATTGCTGGCGGGGACTTAGGGGGGAGAGATAGCTTGATGAGGGCTGAATTATCGGTGTGAGCGCCCCGTGTCAATTTGCTGTGGCAACCACTTTAATGTTACATTTGATAGCTGTAAAAAAATGTTCATCGTAATTAATTATCTCTCGTATACCTAATTTATCGATGTTGGCTTCCAGTCAAACTAGATACAGCTAAATGTCATTCTCATATATCAAACTCTAATCCGATCTAATAAAAAATAAACACTATACTTTATTGTGTTGTTTAATAGATATTATCACAACAATAAACTTTCAAGGCCATTTAAAATCACCAATCACTATTCAAGGATCAAGTTCGATGAGCATTTAATTAATGTCAGAAATGCGTGTGAATTGTGTAACAACGTATTTTCGTAATTTGCATAATATGAATAAAATGCGTAGAATATTTTGGCAAATTTATTTTATATTATAATTATGAAACGCTTATCATAATACAATTTGCAAGGTTAAGCTGCGCTTGCCGCGGTCAGTCCATCGATGGGTGACCATTCGTTACACATCGAAACCCTTCCGTGCCTCGGAGAACACGTTAAGCCGTCGATCCCGAGTGTCATACGAATACCTATGACAGTCGTTACGGGTAGTCAGAAGCCCGAAATTCTAACAACCTGTTTAACCTTAGGATATTGGCATTGCCCTAGTAACTGGGTTGCGGAGGTCTAAAGGCAGTCGCTCCGTGTAAAATACTGCTATTCAGCCGCATCTGTTAGACTGGTTAGACTGGAATTCGTGGACTGGAAGCTAACGCCAAAAAAGTTGGGAAAAAGATACGCAGAAAAAACAAAACAGAGATCTCATATGTTCACTCTAGACTGAACGTTTAATTACCCAAGAAGATAAAAATTCGTGCTTGCAAAAATAGGTACTAAAAGCTATGGCTAAACTGAGAATTGAAGTAACGTATTGCACCTACTCAAACAAACAGTTGCCTTTTATGAATCTGCGTTTGATTCCGGCCCGCACCTTTGATTTTTCGAATTCATATTCGGATCAGGGGGTCTACTCCCTAAGCACGAAGTCCGTGGTTTCGGCCTTAGTTACGAGCATTTCCTACTCCCTATCACCTACGGACATACGATTATTTCGGGGCCCGAACTAAGAATGAATGACAACACGATTTGTCAGTTGTCCCTAATACCGATTTGTTTTTGCCCGTCCGAAAAGTTGAACTTAAGGCGAGCTGAACCCTGGCGCGGTAATCGGGTAAGCGACGGCAATCGGGTAAGCGACGACGCGCGGGCCGAAAATCACTTTAAAAAATCGATAAAAATATATAAATGTAATAAAAACAAACGATCGGGTAGAATCGATTTCAAAATTAATTACCTATAAATTAATATTAATTATAAAAATGTATTATAGTAAGTACTTGTTTAAAATGAAATTTTGCTTGTAAAAAACTGCAAATCGAAGTAACTTCAGTATTTTTTTCTATCGAGAAAACTATATTGCATCGTGTATTGAACGGGTACATAGTATAGAGAAGGAATGTATCCTAAAATATAAATTTATTTTGGGTTCTAAATGTTTTAATTTGCCTATCAAAAATTAGTTCTAAAACAAGCAAAACCTACCGCGCCAGGGTTCAGCTCGCCTTAACACTTGTTTTGTTCACTCCTACGTTTCGGGCTTCTTTCGGACGGGCGACTAACTTCGTTGACGGACTTAGGGAGTAGGCCCCCTGAATTTGATTAACACTTGCGTTAGCAGTTAATGAAAAACATCGGCAAACCTGCATCCTGCATTCCTGAGAGGGCTCCAAAAAGTTTTCGATGAAGTGTGTAGTCCGCCAACCAACCAAGCCGGCATAGTGGACTAAGGCCTATGCAGGCCAGTGTTGTGGACTAGAAAAGAAGAAAGAAAAGAAATTTTATTCAGCGAAGGACACAATAACAGCATAAAATAAAAACAATAAAAAAGCACAAAAGAATCAAAACACACATATTTTATGCTGACGAGTACCTATGCCCATGCCGAAAATGTCACCAACTCAGCATATGCTGGGCGTCAAACACCCAGCGCTGATTTGGCCTAAACCCTTGTCATTGTAGAAAGAGGTCCGTCTCTAGCAGTGGGACAGTAATGGGCGAATAATAATGATAATTTACCTTTGAAACAAGCGTGAATTATGTCGTTACGGGTAGTAAGAAACCCTAAAGTCAGTGGCGTAGCGTAGTGGGGGCGGCAGGTGCGGCCCGCCCCGTGCGGCACTTTTAGAGGGCGCAAAATTTCACAATAAATAATATAATAAAGACTTGGCACACGAGCTTGTCGCCATGTGGGATGTTGATTCGCAGTAATTGTGCCGAAAGCAGTTACGGCGAATGGCTTAATAGCCAAGAGCCTCGACCAACACCTTAAGGGGCTCTCGTTGGGTGGCTGGATCAAGGGCCTGATACAGAAAGTGGTACTTCTGGACACGGCGCGTATTGTTGGGAAGTTCCTCTCTCTAGGGAGGCCCTAACCACCGGTAGCTTGGACCCTGTTCCCGATACCGGTGGGCTACTATTTTATAAATTTTTAAAGATTTTTATTTGTATTTTAATATTTAAAAATGTATCAAAATGAATATAATAATATCTTGTAAAATTCTGGTTTTGAGATAAAATCGCTTCATATTTTTATAGCACCTATGCTTTCTGTATTTTATATTTTATTTGTAACCTGTACAATAAATATAATGATGATTGTTCTTGCCGAAAAGTTCTTTAGGATTACTGTATGTTTTACTCTTTTAAATTGAAATACTTAAATAGAGGGCGGTGAAATTATCCTCCTCCCTGGGCGGATGAAACCCACGCTACGCTACTGCCTAAAGTCTGATAACCGGTTTAACCTTAGGATATCAGCATTGCTCAATGACTGGGTTGTGGAATCGGGGATGTTTTATGATATACTTACACATAATGAATTAGTCGGTCTTCTTCAAGCTAGCGTTTCCCCTGTTGTCTGTGTCTAGTCTACTGTACGTGAAACTACTTTATATCTATCTACTACTATATATACTATACTACTTATACGTGAAATGTTGTCGTGTTCTCATTTGCCATATATAGGTCACGAATGAGTTACACTGTTGCAACACAAATCAATTTTTATTTGTTTGTCCGATATTTGGAAGAGAGAACGGCAAAGGGTAAAAGGGGCGTTTTCGAAATTTATTGATGTTTTTCTCGTTTATTTGGCGTGGTCAGTCATTTTATAGCTTGCTATGGAATGTATTGATTCGCCCTTTTAAACGATTTCAAAGGGCGAGAAGGTTTTCAATTTGAGACATTGTCTTACTACTAATATGAGCGCAATTTGTGTACGATTGTCTAGTAAACTTTTTCTAGAACAAATTATATTCAGTGTATGAACACGTGTACATAATCATTATTTACAATTTAAACGACGCTTGTCTGTTAACTTTGGACTAAAAAACAACATCTGTTATGGTACTTACACACCACGTCAATGAACGCCAACAAACGAACTAGTTTTCTGTGTTCCGTCGTGTGTATGTGAGAGCCAGAGGGGTATAAGAAAGTCTCTCTATATCTTTGCTACTTGGATTCGTGTGCTCCATAGTGTCTGCGCTTGCTATCGATGCGATTAGGGTCAAACGCAACAAAGTTAAAGAATAACAAAAAAATTGCGTTTCTCATTTGACCAAACTTTATTTATACAACTTTATTTTTAGTATATACAAAAATCGAGGCACCCCAACAAGATTTTCATCAGAACTGCCTGAATGTGTGTGTTTTTTTAATAAATCTCCAAGTTACACCTTAGTTTATGTCGCGTTAAGTTCCCTAATAAAGTGTGAAATGCCTGAGATGTGCTATGGATGGGTTGTCTCATACACAGAAACTGACCGAGCGGACCGTCTCAAGCCTCAAGGTGTCTATTCCCGTCCACTGTTATGCGTAGAAACCTATTGAAAGAGAATTGAAATTTATGAAAAAATCAAAGGAAAAATATAATGTGGTGTAAAACTATGTCAATCGATTCTCCTGGTGATTCTGAACAAACTAGTTTCAGGTTTAGTGTATACTAAAACTAAACATATATACAACGAATCCAGTTTCATTCGGATGTATGTTGGAGGCATGCTCCGAAACATGAACGTCGAAATTACGTATCGAAATGAAACAACGACTAACATCAAACTTATAATATACGATCAAAGTATTGTCAAACAACGAACTAGTAGATGTCAATTCACAGTCCGTCAGTGAAGTTCTAATAGTGCGGAAGTCAAAAACGGCTACTTTACAAGAGAGTGAAAAAACTATTTAAAACGAGCGTAACCTACGCTGAACGCAATATTGTTTTTAATTATCGTTACAAATGAACTTTGATGATTTAAACCTTTGAAAATCCTAATAATCTTTTTCATTTCAAGTAATATTGTGACTTTCGCAGTGTTTGTTTTCATAGTCACAATATGACTTACGCACTGTTAGAACTTCACTGACGATTTGGGAGTAGGGTGAACGAAAGTAAAAATGTCAAATCGCGAAACCTAATCGATCGTTGGATCCGAAGCACTTTCGTGGTAGAAAAAGGTGCGATCCGTCAGCTGAAACTTAATGCTTCGATCTTCGGAGTATGCCTCCGTAACGAACCCTGTTCGTTGGAGTTCTTTGCCTTGGTGTATACGTACTAGTAAACCGGAAGATGAAGGCCAAACATTACTTTGCTAATTAATACGCCACATAAAAACGAGTATAAAGTCAAAACCTTCAACTTCTCAAGCGTAAAATGATTTTTATCTTATGCAATGTTATATACACTGCTCCTCAAAATTAAGGTTTATGAGATACCCTTGCTGATATTAGCAGTACGAGTTCTATACCAGCTAATGTTTCGAAATGTTCACCTTGCCTTGCTTAAAAAATTTACGTGTTTTTCATTAGCAAAAGCAAGATCAATTTCTTTATCCTTCGTATGGCTTTTTGTTGCTTCTATAATCATGTCAGTATTTAAGTCCCTACTTATAATCATGCTACATCTATATTAATCTCTTTTTGTTACTTTGTTTATACATATAAGGTCCAATCAAAATAGTATTATGGGACCAACTCTGAAATAGGAAAGAAAATGTCATCTCTTCGATACATTTTGATCGTTATTGCACTTGTATGGAACAGCTGTTTTTTTATATTTTAGCGATGGTCCAGTAGTAAAAGTTGTTCATATTCATGAGTACTGTGATCTGTAAAAGTTTGTCCGTCTATTTTGATTGGAACTTACATGTATATTATACAAGGTTAGTCAGAAAGGGGGTACTAATCCGAAAGGGTGTTAAAGTACACATAATAATGAGTAACTTTTGTTCTACAACTTTTCCCAAAAGTCAATAGTTTAAGAGAAACAGTTGTTCAAAAATCTCAAAAAAAAAAAACTCTAAAATCTATCTATCCCCAGTTATGATCAGCTGTGTTTACATTTAGACCATATTTGGGGTCATGAATTAGAAGCACTATTTTCTGAATTTGTAACTAAAGCAGGGATGAAAAATTTTTGAAAAGACTAAAACAAAAATCATTTTATTTGGAAAAAAAATCATCGAATTTTGAAATTTTAACACTTGCTTTCAAACAGTCATCAGCGATACTATAAGTGGGCTTCGGATTAGTACCCCCTTTTCGACTAACCTTGTAGATGTCGTTTAGCGCGTATTTCGTATTTTTCGGGATAATAGTAGCCTATGTCCTTGTCCAGGTTCCAGACTATCTCTGCATCCAGTTTCATCTAAATCGGTTTAGCGGTTTAGGCGTGAAAGCGTAATTTAACAGATAGACAGCGTTACTTTCGCATTTATAATTTATTAGGGATTTATTATTATGTTTATTTTTTCTTTTATAAAACCTACTCAAGTAGACGGCTGTCCTGCAGTGTTAGAAAGAAAATGTGCCTTTTTTATGATTATTCAATTTAATTTGTTTATAAACTGGTTATTATAAATAATATTTTCCAGACATGGGTCATTATTATGATAAAAATAATTAAAATATCAAGACTGTAAGCCAACTGGCAGATTTTGTGAATTCTATTATGTATGTACATTAGACCTTCTGTACCCAAAATTTCTTGGTGGTAGGATCTTTACGGTCCGCCTGGCTAGATACCACCCTCACATTAAAGTCCGGCGCCAAGCAGTTTACTGTGTTCCGTCGTGTGTATGTGAGACCCAGAGGAGTATAGGGGAATCCCTCTATAACTCTGTTACTTGGATTCGTGTGCTCCATCTTAGACCCTGTCTACGCTTATCATCAGGTGCGACGAGGGTCAAACGCGACCAAGTCAAGTAATAAAAAAACACACCAATAAAATTCTGATTCTGATTCTAATTGCTCCACTGCAGGTCAAAGACCTTTTACATACAGTGAGGAGACGAGCATTAATCACCACGCTTGCTCATTGCGGGTTGGCGATTTCAGACCATTAAGTCCAGGAGCCTAATTCTCCTAAAATAAATCTTGATAAATCACAACCGAACCAAGGCCGAACCGTTCATTCAGACAGTTCTCAATTTCAAAAGCTGTCGAATTGTTTCACACAAAAAACAAAATCAATCATTTTGAAAGTTTTCGAAAACAAAAACTGACTGACGGTTGTGGTTCGATTACGTTTAGCAACAATTTATTTTAGGAGAATTGGGCCCCTGGTTTCCTCACGATGTTTTCCTTCACCCTATGTCAGTGGTATCTTAGATTAACTAAGAAAGTACAAATGACATTGCAAAAGTTACATTGGTACAGTACGACACAACTTAGAAGTCGTATCAGCAAACTTCGTAAAACCAATCACTTCGGAACTGAGTGCGATGTCAAGACCACAAATGTTTATTAGTTCTGCAGCAAAAAATGATCTTTACGCTGACGCAATAAGTGTGAGTGGCGCGAAAATTAGCAACTGTCATTGGTTGTAGAGTCGCGGACTTGAAATGTTTACCAGCCTAAGGTCTATAATTGCTTGCACATTACGTTTTCATAAGGTCGTTCGGTCGCTCGCAAAGAATTGACAGGGCAAAGATGTATTTTTCTTAATTGACAAAAAAGGTTGATTTAAAGAGGATATATAAGAGGATAGTTAGCACAGAAAAAGATAAATTCAATCAAATTCGCTCGATACAAATTTTGACTGGACACGTCTGTGGCGGTTACTCACTTTGTTTTCAGCTGTCAATCTCTCACATTCCCGCTTTTTCTGCACGGCATTTTTGTGGGTACCTAGCACATCAGGGAAGCCTCCAACAACACCCTTGTACAAATGAAACTTATCACCTAGAGGTTCCCAATCATATTTTGGTTGGTCGTCGTACATTCGACCTATGTCGATATACGCGCTGCCAGTCACCTTGACAGCAGTTGTCAGTTTTGATGTTGACGCTAGTGATCCTTCATCCAAACTAAGTGAAGCAGCTAGGCTACAAAATGCTTCACCTACTTTCTGACAATCAGCTTTATAGGGACCCTGGAGTTTCTTTGCGTGTGTAACACACATGCTAGTGACAGCCTTGACAGAAGTGTCCATACTGTTGATGAACATATGGCATTGGTCAGTTATGTGATCCACTTGTGACTGTAATAAAGCTTTCTCAGGTACTACTATTGATATGCAATAATTAAGATCACGTCTGTTAAATCTTGATTGCGCGATGTAGGATAATTCGCTAGTTCGCATGTGGCGAGATAGATGCCGCCACACGTCCAAAAAGGAGTTCATTACATCAAAAAATGGTTTTGCCTTTTTGCTGTATGGACGTATGCGTAATGGACGCTTCACAATTTTAAAAAGTATGTAACTTCTAAAGAAGTTGATATGACTTCTTAAATATTATAGCACACAGTGTGAGAAGGAATCGAATTTGAAATCTGATAAACGCTTCACGTCCGCGGCTGTACATCGATGTAACTCCTTAGTTGTGTTTTACACTGTACATAGGTACCTGGGTTTAAACCCGCAACTAGAGGGGTCACAAGCGGGTCCGTAATTTCCGGGCTACCATGAAATGATAGAAGAAATTTCAAAATTTGAGAAACCTGGCTACAAAAGACTGAATCTTGCTATTTCGTTAAACATAAACGAGCGGCCATAGTCCGTAGTACCTGTAGCATTAACTTTTATTTTTAAAAGTTCATCTCTTAAAGTCTTAATTACGAGTAAAGAATTCAAACTTCGCAAACAAACTTCAATTATTATGTTGGAACTTTGTTTGAATATTTTACTTAGTCCTGGTAAGAAAGTACCTCGTAACATCATCGTTATTATTATATTACCTACTTCAAATAGACGAGTCAAAGTTGAACAGTGTGATGACAGTCTTTTCCTTATTCGTTATGGTGATATTACACGGTTCAACCAAATTGATTCACTTTGGTTGAAAGGTGCAAAAATGAAAGCATATGCTATTGATCAATGATATTGAATGATTCACCTTTATGTTAACATGGTACAATTTGGTTGCTTCACCCAAATTGAAAGGCAGAAGTGAACCGTGTAATATCGCCATTAGAAAAAAATCGTCCGTGTGGTGCTGGAAGTAAAGATAGCACTACCCCATCTCTTCCCATGGGTGTCGTAAAAGGCGACTAAGGGATTCGCCAGAGGATGGGTGTTCTCTGACTACTTTAACAACCATACTGCGATTATGGTAACACCCCTTTCCCCTTTGGGGGAGGCCTAGCCATAAATCATCTACAATCTTGATATGACAATAGAAATCTTTACATCACTCAAGTTTGTAAAAGGTAAATCGCTACAAAATGAAAATTCTTCAGCACTTCTCAATCAAATATTCCTAAATACAAAGGAAATAAGGAAAGTGGTGCAGCCATTTCAAAGAAAATGAACCCATAAACTGTTAAAAATACAACTCCACCGAACGCAGTTTTCTCATCCAGCTTATTAAAATAATATTTACATAAAAATCGCTCTCGAGTTGAAATAGAGTCTCACCAGGTGCCACGTGATCGTAGTTCTCTGATTCGAATTAGCATACATTTCAACATATTTTAATAGTGTCGTATTAGAACCCCGAATTAATGAGGAATTAATGAGTGATTCGATTTTTTTGTCATTCATTTCATACTTTGCCAAATCGTCGATCGGTTGGCAATTTATAAGATATCTGGACTGTGAATACAAAGCATTGTCGTAATTAAAATAATTAAAGTAGTCATTTTATACATGGTCTTAAACAGCCCGGTATTGTATAGAATGACCATGGGTATTCTATACAATTTATTTATTTATTTATTTATTGCACAATGTAGTTTACAGAGAACTTATAGAATAGTTATCTCAAACATACATAGACCCTGTAAGGGTGTTGCAAGGCATACAATAATAGTACTTACTTATTTGTAAGTTATTGAATTATTAGAAAAAAATAAACATCACATTAAAATTAGGTTACATTGGCGATTACACATTATATTACTTAGGTGTAATAGGAACATTATTTTATACATAGGAACATAGTTGGTTGATGATTTTTTTTATTTATTGGCATACATAGTAGGTAGGTATTTTAGAATTTATCTTCCATAAATTCTTTAATGGTATAATAGCATTTTTCTAACAACATGCGTTTTAGCTTCACTTTAAATATGTTTATCGTTTTTGTGTTTTTTATACAATCTGGTAATTTATTAAATATTAGGATGGATCGATACTGTGGGCTATTTCTAAACATTTCTATTCTGGGTACTGGGAGGATTAATTTGTTTTTGTGACGCTTGTTACTGTTAAAATTGAATTCGTTAATATTTTTCTTGACAAATATGGCTATTTCTAAGATGTATATAGATGGTAGGGTAAGAATTTTCTGTTTAATAAAATGAGGTTTACAGCTTTCTCGCGGTCGGATGTTATATATTATGCGTAAGCATTTCTTTTGGGCGACGAATAAGTCGTGAGCGTCTGTACTATGGCCCCACATGATGATCCCATAACGCAACCATGCATAGGCATAAGCATAATACACTGATATGGCACATTTTATATTAGTGTTGGTTTTGAGAACACTGAGCCCATATAGGAACTGTGATAATTTTGATTTTACTTTTTCTACATGTTTCTTCCAGTTTAGGTGGGTGTCCAAAGTTAATCCTAATAAAGTGAAATGATCTACTTCTTCTATGTTAATGTTTTGTGTTATGATATTTAAATTTATATTTTGTTTTTGGTAAGGTTTAAATTGAATTATTTTTGTTTTCTTATTATTTACTTCGAGATTGTGGTTGTGTAGCCAAAGTTTTACTGTATTGTATGTTTCTATAATGATATTGTTTTCTATGTTAGTCGTAGGGGTTTTAAAAAGAATGGAAATATCGTCAGCGAACATCACACATAGTTGATTACATATTTTAGGTAGGTCGTTGATGTAGATGAGGAAGAGAATACAACCTATGACACTTCCTTGTGGTATGGACCAGTTTGTAGTTAGGGTGTTAGATCGGACATTTTGGAGCTCGCTTGTGTTGTTATCTAGGTACTCGATCTGTACACATTGTTGCCGATCCGTTAGGTATGATTTCATCCACTCATGTGCATCCCCTCTGACGCCTACCCCTTCTAGTTTTGTTAGTAAAATGTTATGTGACACTTTATCGTAGGCTTTGGTCATATCGAGCAGTAGCCCGATTGCGTAGTTTTTGTCTCTGATATAGGTGAGTATTTCTTGTGTGTAGTGGTATATTGCTAGGGTGGTAGATCGGTTTTTCCTAAAGCCAAATTGGTTAGTGTCGAGGATGTTAAACTTTTCCAAGAAATTACACATGCGGTTAGCCATTACTTTTTCATATATTTTTGAAAATGCTGGTAGGATTGCTATAGGTCTATATTGACTAGGATCTTTAGATTTGCCGCCTTTCTTTAATATAGGCTTTATTATTGCAGTTTTTAGTCGGGATGGGAATGTTTTTTCAGAGATTGATTGATTAATTAAGTATGTTAAAGGAGTAGTTAGTTCATTTGCACAGGATTTTACTAAGGTGGGGGGTATCTCGTCAATGCCGCAGCTGCTTTTGTTAGGCATGTTTATGATTATGTTGTTTATTTCTTTTTCGGTGACTGGATCAAGAAAAATGGAATTGACTGCGGGAGATATGACTGGGTGACTGGTAGTTGTGCGATGGCTATTGGTGTTTTGTGTTTGCGGTTTTCCTACAGATGCAAAGTAATTGTTGAAAGTGTCAGCTACAGCATTAGGACATTGTATCAAGGAGTTGTTTATGTCTAGTTGGAGATTTTTGATTTGGTTTTTACTACGCTTTTGAGTAACTTTTTTAATGATATGCCACATTTGTTTAGTTTTATTTTTGATTTCTCCATTTCTCGTGAGTAGTTTTTCTTTTTTAATATTTTTACACACTGTTTTAGTATTTTAGAGAAACGCTTATAATGTTTTTTTAATGGTTTGCTTTTTGATTGGTTAACTAGAATTTTGAGGAGCCTTTTATGTTTAGTGGATATTTTTATACCGTTCGTTATCCAGTTATTATTATTTTTATTACTATTTATTTTTATGCGTTTGACGGGTATAATTTGATTTATAATGTTTTTTATTGTTCCTTCGAATAGGTTGTAGTTGTTGTTGACATTATTACTTGGTAGTAGAATATTTTCCCAATCTATTTTTCTAAGTTCAATCTTAAGTGGAATAATGTACTTTGGGTTATTTATTGGACGTATAGTTTTATAGATCGGCTTTTGGGTCTGTGAGTAATGTGAAAAGCTGTATGTAAGACATCTGTGGTCGGATATTCCTTGGTCTATCGCAGATATTGAGAAATGTCTATTATTAGTAAAAATTAGGTCTATACATGATGAAGTCGTGGGGGTTACCCTGGTTGGTTTATCAACAATTTGGTGTAAATTGTATTCTAGCATGGCCGTTATGAGTTTATTATAATATTTAGATTTTTCATTCACGTTTATATTAAAGTCTCCCCCTATGATTATATGTTTTTTGTAATGGTGCGATTTTAGTTTAGCCAGTAACAATTCAATGAAGTTAAAGAATATGTCTATGTTACGATCCGCTCTGTCCCTGTCAATCCCTGAATTATAAAAAGTTAGTCGAAAAATGGGGACTAATCTGAAAGGGTGTTAAACCTTTTAAGTTATTCATTATTATGTGCCCATAATAATGAATAACTTATGTCCTGCAACTTTCCCTACTAAAAGGCAATACATTGCCGATGACATTTACATGAATAAATCGTTATTTTTTTTCAGATCTCAATTGGAGAAGCGTAAATTCATTCTAGCTTTCCACTGCAACCTGACAATCAAAGGTACTTACGATGCCACCGGAAGAATCCTTTTATTCCCCATCGACGGTGCGGGTGACGCTAAAATAAAGCTAAGTAAGTAACACTGCCATT
Source organism: Amphipyra tragopoginis (assembly GCA_905220435.1). Taxonomy (NCBI): domain Eukaryota; kingdom Metazoa; phylum Arthropoda; class Insecta; order Lepidoptera; family Noctuidae; genus Amphipyra; species Amphipyra tragopoginis. Next base: position 10,698,185 of record HG992005.1, on the reverse strand, counting down.
AATAATTCAACAGTTTGTGATGTCTCTGTTCCTTCCTTTATCTTGATTTTAAGTTTGGCAGCTTTGCATTTTCAAATTCATTCGCATTTCATTGCAGTTTGCGGAGTGAGATTAAGAAATTATATAAAACGGCTTGTTTGTATAGTCATGGAAGAATAAACTTTCATGCTTTGCATTTTTAAGAGTTGACTGAGATCTAAATGATTAAGTTAACGGTTTATATACAAGGGCCGGAAACTTGGTTTCCCCAAGGGTTGTAAAATACAGACTAACTTCTTCACATAAACTCAAAGATTTTTGTATCTTGGACACAAAACTTTTCAAGAAAAGTTCCCCAAAACTAAAAAAAACGAATCATCTTCATTCCGTATCTATACCTACACGTATTATATAGTATACAGCTGCTATTATCATTTTATGGCTTACAATGTCGTTCCGCTTGCGTTATGTCCGTTATTTAAATTTAGCGTCATTTTAATAAATAATTTTAAAATTTAACATACTACAAGCCAGTGATTAAGATTTTTGTGAAAAAAAGAACGCCTGGTTGTTGTTTTTTTTTAATCTGGGTAAAATTAATAATTTGAACAAACTGTACAAATCGTTTATTTTCACGAGCATTTCTATCATTATCTTTTCATCTAACGCCAAAATTGATTTCTTTAAAACTTATTTTAAATCCATTATTTTGTTACAGCCAATCTCAGAATGACAGTCGATATAAACACAAAGTACGTAAAAGACAAAGAGGGCGTCAATCATTTTGCTTTGAAAAATTACAAGTACTCTTTTGACTACGGAGACCGAGTATCGTTTGAACTTTCGAATCTCTTCAAAGAAAGCAAGGAACTTAGTAAGTATAAATAATATGACAAAAGATAATAAGTAACAAGCAATGAATCCAAAATTTATTTCTGATTATAATATAGAGGGAGGAATAAGTGAAATTATAGCTGATTTAAATGCTATTGTACTAATTGACACGAACAAGGATGTTCAAGAAACGGAGTATTAAACTGACAATATTGAAAATTCTGTTTATTGGTTGAATTGCCACTCAAGTGCATTAGCCAATTACTAAAACTATGCAATTATAGGAAATACCGTCGTCCTCATTACGTGCGACTGCCAATGAGCCAGAATTGTAATTATTCTACTTAATTGTCCCCAACATGTGTCAATCCTTCAAGGAAATCCTCTTCCGATCAAGATGTGCATATCCGTGAACGAGCCGCTGTGTAATAAAAAAACCATTGACCCACTTGGAAATAGCAGTCTTTAACAGCCACATACTTACACACAACATCTGCAATAATTATAATTTCACCAAATCAGGGTCTAAAGTAAATTATGTCCTTTAGATTATTGTAAGCAAATTACAAATTAAGGTCACGTTCTTCGCTTCCCACATTTTACCTAGAACCTCGTCAAATAGTTTATTGCGGGATCATTAATAATTTCGATTATTACAGGTTCGACAGTTCTTCAGTTTCTCAACGAAAATTGGCGGACAGTAGCAGAAGAATTTGGAAAGCCTATCGTTGACTACGCAGTGGAACTAGCAATAAAAACTATAGAAAAGTTCTTCATTGCGGTACCCTATGAAGAACTAATTAATGTTCCCATTCCTAAATTTTAATATTGCCGATGAGTATTATATTGTACATTATTAGACAATTAGAATATAATTTGTTTTTAAGGTACTTTTTTGTTTTATTAACTTGAAATCACTTCCAAATTGTTTTTATGTAACCCGATTGTTTACAGTTCGACCAAATTGTTTCTTCACCCATAAGCTGTAATGCCCCGTAATAAGGGATTTGTCACAAGTAGCATTCATTGTGGCAGTATCTGTTCATTTGTCTTAGTTAGACGTGGGAGGCAGTCCCGCCTTTCCCGCGTTTTCGTCATCTTGACAAGATCCATTCCTATTACTTGTGGCGTCAGATTTTTTACATGACGTTTATTTCTTATGATCGTTAATGGAATTGGACAATTGTGTCGTTTCAGAAACTATTATACGTGCCAGTTTAGTTTTTAGATCACCCAAATTGCTGACCAAGTGATAAATTATAGTCAGAGATCATGTTATAAATATTTCATGAATGTTTGGTTAATTTGGAATGCTCTTTTTTTATTTTGTTGTTTCTTTTCTAATAAATAATCTCCAATAAGATTTTCCGAAAGATTTTTCGAAATTCCGAAGCGAAAAGTTAAAAAATAACTAGGTAGTTCTGGTATTTTACGTTTTTGTAGTTTCGAAATGACAAAATCACTCAATAAAACCTACAGATTCTTTTAAGCGCACAGCTGACGGCTATCTATAAAACAAAATATTGACTACTAGCTGTACCCGGCATGCGTTACAATGCACTTTTTCCTACTTACTACTTACCTACCTTCAGAAACAAAATCAAACTAGTAACAAAAAGTTAAAACCATTTTCATGCATGCGGCAAACAAATGAAGAATACTGAGATAATTTAGTTTTTTTTTAAAATATTAAATAAAATGTTCTTTCATAAGAACCTTCTCCTGAAAATTACGAACACAACAAAATATTTTTTTGCGTATTCGGTTCAACCACTCACGCGTGATACCGTGACCAAAGGAAATAGGGATTCATTTTTATATATATAGAAGATTATAAAGAGTAGTTGATGGTGTCCACCAACCCACACCACATCAGGGTGATGGACTAAGACCTAACACAACCCTTCTCATTCTGAGCAAAGGTGAGGGCTGAGGGCCTTGCAGTGAAATACTAATGGGCTGATTATTTAAAATAAGTACGGAGACGTGAGATCTTTTTGACATGACACGTAAATTAATCATGTCTACTGATCGTAGTCTAATAAAAACTATCTTAGGTCGATAACATACGTATAAGCTATGAAATTACATTTTTAAGGTCACATAATAGTGCACCTACTTCTTGTTCCGTCTAGTTGAGCTAGCTTTTTTATTTGGATACCTGTTTTACTGCTCTGATTATTAATGTCGACAGTAAATAAAACGAATGTCAAAGCAAGTCTGGAAAGGTTAGTATTCTGTTGACTTCCTATAGTCTATAAACATATACAAGGTTAGTCGGAAAGGGGGTACTAATCCGGAAGGGTATTAAAGTACCCGTAGTAGTGAATAACTTTTCTTCTACAACTTTCCCGAAAGTCAATATTTTAAGAGAAATAGCTGTTCAAAGATTTCATAAAAAAATACGCTAAAATGTATCTATCCTTAGCCGTGATTAGCTGTGTTTACATTTTAGGTCATATTTGGGGTCACAAATTAGAAGCTCTATTATCTGAATTCGTATTAAAGTATAAAGAAGTAAGTAAAACTAAGAAGTAAGTATTCGTACTGATTTTTTTTTGAAAAAACTAAAATTAAAATTATTGTACATGGAAATAAAAGTTAACGAACTTTGAAATTTTAACAACTGCTTTAAAACTGGCATCAGTGATACTATAAGTGGCCTGCGGATTAGTACCCCCTTTTCGACTAACCTTGTGTAATTTGTTTATACATATTTATTATAATTTATATTTACCTTATGAATGTATCATAGTCTATTAAAAACAAAATTGTCAAATCATCTGGTTTTCTTGTACCTATATAGATGCTTTTAATTTTAACCCAAACGTTGACTGGTAGAGAACGCCAAATGGCATTAAATCCGCCTTATGTACCATCATAGTTCACTGAAATTTATATTAAATACACCATGAGACAAATAACATCCATTTTAGAAAGGAAATGTAAAATCAACAACGTGTTTGCTTCTAGCAGGGATTGCATACAGTATAATGCTTTTATGAACCTTCACGGTCAATCAAGATAACCTAAAAGTCTACTGGAAGAAATGGTTCAAAACATATTCGCGCCTTGCTGGGCCACTTTTATCTTATGTCATACGAAATGAGATAAAGGTGTTATAAACGACCCCATGTTACACCGATAAAAACATAGGTATTATAACAATATGTGATATCTACTTTTGGATTTAATTTCTTTAATTCTCATGCCTAGTATATGCCTAGCATGGTAGGTCGCCTGAATAGCTCTAAATTTAAAGCTGCGGTAGCGAACTCGTCTAAGAACGCTGCGGTAGTGGGCTTGTCTAAGAATGCTGCGGTAGCGAATTCGGGTCGCGCCCGTTTGGTAACGCTCCCGTTTGGTAACGCTACATACACTTACCTATAACGGTGTATCGCATGTATCAGGTACAGTCAGTATGTTAAGTCTAATTTTTCAAGGCGCTAATCTGATCGTCAAGGGTGCAGGTGAACGGACATTTGGGACACTTCAACATGTAGGACATAGTCTGATCAGGAGCTCCACAATCGCACCGGGTATCAGACGGGTCTAAGATGCCCCATTAAGATGGTCATTTCGCCAAAATATGTTTGCAGCGGCCTACTTGATTAAATGCCTTCCAGATTCCACTGCAGTTTACTGCCGGGAGGCAGGTGTTCCTGGAGCTTCAAGAAGTCGTGAGGTGGTGGATGTCTTTCTTCCCACAATCTGCTTCTCTCTTTGGGTAGTCTGTCTTGAATTGTCTGGGTTGATCGTAAGAAACTCTACTCAGTACTACTACTACTCTACTACTCAGTAGTTTATTACCAGTAACCCTGTATATTCGACTTAATACTTTATTTACTTGATTTTTATTTTTGTAGGTATATCTAGTCGCAATTAGACACATTTGGAATGAATAAACAAAGTTTACCTATTGTATATTGTACATTGTACTAACGTATGTTATTGATTTTTTTTTGCTTAGTTTATATAATTATATACTTATAACATATAAATATACACTACAAAAATCTTAAATTACTTATTTCATTTCAAACAAATTTACATTCCTTAAAAATTAGACTTATCATACTGACTGTACCTGGTCCATAAGATACACACCGCTATAGGTAAGTATGTGTAGCGTTACCAAACGGGAGCGTTACCAAACGGGCGCGACCCGCGAATTCGTCTAAGAACGCTGCGGTAGCGGACTCATCTACAAACGCAGCGCTCCTCAGTGCTGCTGAAGCGGTGGTTTCTATTAAAGAGTCTCTTCAGTAGAAGAGTCTCTTTTAAAGATCTGTTGATTGTTATTATTAGACATTTGATTTTGTAATCAGAGAACGATATTGACAAAGTAAAATTAATTTTAAAAAATACAAGACAGCAAACGAGACTGTGAAGATGTGATGAAATTAATAATTCAATTAAAATATCCGCTAATCAAGATTTTCCATGCATCCGAAATGATGAATGAAGTAATTTCATCAATATGTATGTATCTATTATTGCATTATGATATTTACAAGATTTTTATCGTTCCATTTAATTATTTACATTCAAAAATCTACAAGGTTTCGACCTTAGTTAGAACCTTCAATTCGATCCAAATATTTCGGAAAATACCTACATCCATATTTAGATTAGATACCACTCTTTTTAATTAGTATATTAATATTTATGCCTCGTTGGTCTAGCGGTCGCAAGCGCGACTGCTGAGCGTGAGGTCCTGGGTTCGATCCCGAAGTCGGGCAAAGTGTTATTGAGTTTTTCCGTGTGGAATTTGTCAGTAGCAGCTCGGAGTCTGGACTTGTGCCCGGTCGATGGCAATAGGCTCGCCCACTATTACATGGGACGTAAAACATAACGGCGTTTGGGTGTACTATACCTACACCTCTGCCAACCCTTCGGGGAATACAGGCGTTCGTATTTAATTTTTGTTTCATAATAATTTAGCTGATTGGAAAATTAGTGATTCTAATTCTGTCTAAATTAGAATCTCTAATTGGCAATGAACGAAACGAATTCGAGTATTTAATATTAAGCTGTGTACGCATTTCGAACAATGATGATAAAGAGTGATCGATCACTGTGGACATGTTCGCAGATCACACTATTCCGTAAACCCGTGTACGCCCGAACGAACACGAACATCGCGAACACGACTATCGAACATGTCGTTTGCATGTGCGTACCATTACCAAACAGTGTGTTCGGCGAACACGTTCATAGTAATTTATGTTCGTGTTCGCGTACTCGTGTTCTTTCGTGCGTACACGGCTTAATGGTATATAATTATTTACGATCAACGCAGTGACGTATCATGCACACACGGCTTTATATCCAGAGCGTATTAAATACAAGCAGGTTTTAGCGATACATCATTACAAAACACTACTTACTTATTTATTTAGAGGTATAGTGCGTTGGTGCAAATCGGCTTATAGGGTAAATTCGGCCGAATGGGTTTAGCGTAGAATATGATGTTTTTTTTTTTTTTTTGATGGAGTGTGCCCGGAATGAAAATACTAGGATAAACATTTTTGGACCGTTTAAAATAAATGACATTGGCATTTGTAACACCATTCTTGCTTTTCCAGTGTCCGATAAAGCAAAACTTTTGTACAAATTAGTAGTTAGTAGTACGTAAGCTAGTGATAAGTAACGTATTTATAAGTTATCAATTATTATTTTTTCCCGCACTGGGCGATGTGGTCGCTAAGCGACAAAGCCCTCTAAATAAAGTAAAAAAAAATGATGTTTTTTTTTTATTGTCGGTAAGAATACAGTTGAATTACTCAGTAGCATCCCGGGTTTGTGCCCGGTTAATGGTAATAGACTCGCCTCCTATTACATGGGAGCGAGATGAGAGTGTACTATACACCTAACCCTTCGGAGAATACAGGTGTGATGATATTGTGTGTAAACAAGAAGGTAATGTTCCGTGTGGTGCTGGACGTAAAGAATAGCACTACCTCATCTCTTACCGTGAGTGTCGTAAAAGGCGACTAAGGAATTCACTAGAGGATCGGTAGCAGCGTCCACTGAGTATATGTCCAGCAACGTCTTTCGGCTGAATCATAAAGAAGGCAATTAATTAAAAAAATGTAATTTAATAAATGATAATTTAACTAATACTTTCGATATTTCTAGATCGATCTAAAGATTAGTATTTATTTTATAATGTAAGTAAATAAGGTGAATATTATTCATTAGGTGATTTGAAAAAGATGTCAAGGCTTATTAGGCTGTTGAACTATTGAATCAAGAATTCATAATTTGTTAGGCTTTGCTAAATGTTCTATTGCGCTGATTATTTAATTTCCATATACTGTATAATCTATACGACTGATTCCTAACTAGGTAGGTACTCGTAGTAAGCGAACATCTGTGAATGTAGGTATGATCTGTTCTTCCCGGGTTTGCGGTGCATGCAGCTGCGAATCCCGCGACCTCGGCCATATAGGTCAGGAGAAAGATCACCGTGGGTTTTTAGCCAGTAAGAGTCCGGCATAAACTTTCGTCTCCCCGGGAGGAGGGTAACGATGAAGGTTTGCGATAGAAAAAAAGTCTGTTTTTAAGAACTATTTATATTTTATTATTTTCTACACGTAAATAGGTAGACAGGCTGCCTCGTTGGTCTAGCGGTCGCAAGCGTGACTACTGAGCGCTAGGTCCCGGGTTCGATCCTTAGGTCGGGCAAAGTGTTAGGTATTGGGTTTTCTGTGTAGAATTTCTCAGTAGCAGCCCGGAGTTTGGATTAGTGACCGGTTGATGGCAATAGGCTCGACCCCCTATTACACGAACTGAAACAAAATGAGGGTGCACTATACACCTCTGCTAACCCTTTGGGGAATAAGGCGCGATGTTATGATGTTAAATAGGTATTTTTTTTTACCAATTTCTTTTATAATATTTTTCCTCTTATTTCTGTATACAAACGTTTCACTTAGCTACTTTTGAGATTGATTGATTCCAGACACTGAAATGTACAAAAGGCGAAGTTCTTTCCATTAAACGTCCATACACAAAATTAGAAAACCAAAATATTTGAAGAATAATAAAGTAGGTAATGGATTCTTAAAGAAAACGATTTTTTTTCACTACAGGTTTGTTTACCTTTTGTCTTTTTTTAAAGTCTGACAACCGATTTAAACTTAGCATATCGGCATTGCCTACTAACTGGGTTGCGGATGTCTGATGGCAGTCGCACCATGTAAAATACTGATATTTAGCCGCATCTGGCTAGACTGGAACGTACTTCAATATAGTTGGGAAAAAACTAGGCAGAACAGCATTCTAACTACGCAACACACTCGTAATCGCTATGTCTTTGTGTTTGTTTTAGTCTGTCATACTCACATAAATGTCCCGCTGATGGTGGGGTTGTATATCCGGTCGTTGGGTTCCCTACGATATGGTTGAGCTGAGCGATGCGGATGTGCACGTCATACTCGTGAACGGGTGCTGTCTGACGGGACTGGTCAGCTCTTAACTGCTACGGCAATCCTAGAAGGCATATTTATCTATTTGTTACTCTTATGTGAGTTTATTTGTTACGTTAACCTGCATTATTTTCATTCTATTTCTCACATTACTGTAATGGAATTGTCATGATATACTATTTTAAAAAGAGTAGATATTCATGGAGTTTCTTGCCGGCTCTTCTCCATAGAACCTACCTTTTGGAACCGAGCACCTAGTTTTGCCGTTTTAAAAGTGCCTCTGGTCTATTTGAAATAAAAAACTTTGACTTTTGACTTTGATTTTGACAGGTCAACAATTTCCATAGCAACGTATGTATTAACAATTCGACTTCTCCACAACTACTTAAGTACCACGCAATGAATATTATTGTATTGTCAAAATCAAATCCATAGCGATTACGAGTGCGCAATTAGAATGCTGGTATGTTTACCAACTGTATGTAATTAATATTACCTTTTTTTTGTGTATATGTTACCGGCCAAACCCGATTTCAGGACAAACTAGTTTTGCCTAGGCTAAACTAGTTCTTCCTATATGCGATAGGAGTAACTAGTATAGCCTAGTCCAAACTAATTTGGCCCAAGCCCGATAGGATAAACCAGTTTAGACTAGTCCAGAGTAATTTGTCCTAAGCCCGATAGGATAGACCAGTTTAGCCTAGGCCAAACTAGTTGATCCTGATATAAATACGCACACTCTAGGATAAACTGGTATGGCCTAGTCTAAACATTATAGTATATCTAGAAAGTCAAAATAAATAGATAAACTGAATAAAATACTCCGAAATTGGAAAAATAATCATTTCTTAATAAAACCATAATGATTCGTCGTTAAACGTTATGGATAATTGGTAATACAAACAATCATACTATAACAAATAATAAGTGTTTTTTAATAGAAGCAATAATCATATCTCAATTATTAAAATTGTTATTTATTTTTACATTGTTTGCTTTGGTGGCACTTAGAACTGCAGAGTATCTTCTTGCACTGGCATCTGTTTGTGGAACAGTTTTTGTTGCAGCTGCATCTCACAAAACCTTGGCCTGATCTAACTGAATGTTTCGTAGCTGCAGTCCTTAAGAGGGCTATCGCATTTTGTCTCCTGCCTCGCTCGCACAGGACCATATTTTTAAGAATGTTAAATTAAAAGATGCATTTTTTAATAATGTATTCAATGGGCTCCCTTTAAAATAATATTAATTTGATAGGTAATTATTAAAAACACATTATTATCGTGTTCCCTAATAAACTCAGCTCAATAATTATTAGGATCCGTTTTTGAGATAAGTTTAATAAATGTCACAATAAAAATGTTTTTAATAATTATACCTATTAAATTAATATTATTTTAAAGGGAGCCCACTGAATACATTATTAAAAAATGCATCTTTTAATTTAACATTCTTAAAAAATATGGTCCTGTGCGAGCGAGAGAGGTGAGAAAATGCGATAGCCCTCTTAATGATATTTCAGAGCCTTGGTTTACATCTGCTACCTCTAAAAAACTTTGATTGCAAATGCCGAATTCTGATCTGAAAAAATAATTAAAAACATATTAGCTACTTTAGAATACCATGCATGCTCCAGAAAGATCGGTTAGTCCCCCTATGCTCTAGTCCTGCTATGCTCGACTCGAAAAATATAGATAAGTAATTAGGTAAGAAAAAATAAAACCTGCAAAATAGTTTCCGAAGTACACCATGTTTGGTGCCAACTTTGTAAAAACCTTCATCATTTTTCTGAAGAATAACTCCAATGATGCTTCTGAGACCACCTTTGCCTTCGTCAAATGATATGTTTGCTCAATTACTTTCGACTCTGCAATTTTTTTTTGTTTAGACTAGGCCATACCAGTTTATCCTAGAGTGTACGTATTTATATCAGGATCAACTAGTTTGGCCTAGCCTAAACTGGTCTATCCTATCGGGCTTAGGACAAATTAGTTTGGACTAGCCTAAACTGGTTTATCCTATCGGGCTTGGACCAAATTAGTTTGGACTAGGCTATACTAGTTACTCCTATTGCGTATAGGAAGAACTAGTTTAGCCTAGGCAAAACTAGTTTGTCCTGAAATCGGGTTTGGCCGGTAACATATATACTCATTTAATTTATTCACTTGACAGATAGAAATGTGTTGCTGGGGAGTTTGTTGCGCTGTTTCTTCTTCACCGCATAAACACTAGGAAGCGGTGAAGGCTGGGCGTTTGAGGGGGCTATCTTATACAAGGTTAGTCAGAAAGGGGATACTAATCCGAAACTTTTGTTCTATCACTTTCCCCAAAAATCAATAATTTAAGAGAAATAGCTGTTCAAAAATTACATAAAAAAATCGCTAATATCTATCCACCCTCAGCTATGATCATCTGTGTTTACATTTTAGGTCATATTTGGGGTCGCAAATTAGAATCTCAATTTTCTGAATTCGTAACTAAAGCAGGAAAGTAGAATTTTTGAATAAACTAAAATAAAAATAATTTTACATGGAAATAAAATTATCGAATTTTGAAATTTTAACACTTGCTTTAAAACTGTCATCAGTGATACTTTAAGTGGCCTGCGGATTTGAGTGATAGTACCCGCTTTCCGACTACCTTTGTATAAAATTGACGTTCAAAAAGAACTAAGTAGGTAATTCTAGTCTATTTTGAATAAACGATTTTTGAGTTTGATTTATACAACATTTTATGGCTAGACAATCAAACTTGCTTTTTCTTATCTAATCCTGTGGAGAAAAACTTGGTGTGGTGTTCCTCCAACCAAAGGGAGGATCCTCCAACCAGGCGGGGTCTTGTACCTGGGGGGCTACTGCCCAACGGTTGATGTTGGGAGGTTGTATATATACTATCTGCGTGTTAAATCTTGATTGCGCGATGTAGGATAGTTCGCTAGTTCGCATGTGGCGAGATAGATGCCGCCACATCACTCCCCCTATACCAGACGGGCGCACTCTTAAACGCGAGCCGCTGTCGTCCTGTATACGAAGGGTTCGGATGCAGTCAGCACTCTGAAGACTGGGAGTCGAGGATGCGAAATGAAAACACTAACTTTTGCTGAAAACTTGTTTTATACTTATTTTCACAATAACTTTTACAGAATAGAATAATAGAGCCGATAACTACGAAATACAAGCAAAATATTCGGTAGCTTAGGTACCACCAATCTTTACCGTAACGAGACCTTCTAAAAACAGGCTCGTTCCTGACTTTATTTTTAACTATTTTTATTATGCAACAGACAGTTTTTGCATAATTACACAGGTATTAAAATAGTAACATACAAGTGTTATATATCATTTAACAGGTCTTAACATTCTCTACAAAATACCACAAGTTACTTTTCAGTCTAAGGGCTTATTACATAGTTATTACTAGATAAACGGGAAAAATGGTGTCATTTACACTTTGCTGTAAGAGTAAATATCCATTTTCGGCTATGTGTCGAACTTATTCACCTAGATACTTTGTTATTCAACAAAGCACCCTTGAGACTATACTATTTAACTATTTTTAGGTGAATAAATTCCATAGCCGAAGTATGATGGTACTTTGAAGATACATGTTAAGACACAAAACTATACAAAATTACGAAAATTTAATGAATTTACTTTTAACTTTAAATTACTTTAAATGACTTTACGTGGCAATATGAAAACTAATGAAAAGGGTTAACCTTATACAAAACGAAAACGAGTCAACAAAACAATGACTAAAACATTAATCAAAAAACAGTGTAGAACTTATCAAATAATCGTCCGATTTTCACTGACTCTATTGATTTTCCTGTTACAAATCACTTATTCACTTTTCACTCACTATACGCGTTTTCGGTGACGCGTCGTCGCGAACACCCCCCCTGAGACGGGAGGTCGATCGTCTTGATGAGTCAGCAGTCGTTGAGTCTTGAGAAGTTGCCAGGGCCAGTGAAGGGTTCCTTTGAGTCGAAACTGTGAGTGGTGGCTGTGGACTGCGTCGACCAGGAGAGAAGTGCCTCTGCTAGTTGACTGGCCGAAGTGCAGTATGATGCGCCATGATGCTGGAGTGGGCTGAGGGTCGTGACCAGGCTTGCGCGTTCGCTGCAGGCTAGTGGTCACATCACCCGTTGAAGCCGAGGATGCTGGCTGGCTGTGGGACTCGCTGCTTGCTGCTCGATTGAATGCTGAGCTGCTGAGGGAGTGATGATGTGGCTGCCGAGGCTGCGAAGGTTGTGTGTGACGTCACCAGTGTGGAAACACTGTCTGTGACGATCACGTCGGGGTCACCAATGTGGAGAAACTTGGTGTGGTGTTCCTCCAACCAAAGGGAGGATCCTCCAACCAGGCGGAGTCTTGTACCTGGCGGGCTACTGCCCAACGGTTGATTTTTTTTTTTTTTTTTTTTTTTTCTATTGGACTGCAGTAGGTCGTCCTAGGGGACGGTTTCTACGTAACCGGGCAGTTATTGGCGAGACCTGAAGGGTCTCCAGCCAATGGGGGGAAGTAAAATACTTAACCTAAGCTAACTACTTGTACTACACTAACATCATGACTACCTGCAACAACAGCACTAAGGGCGACCCCTAGTGGGACTCGGACCTCGGCTTAGGGCGTTGCTGGCGTGGACATAGGGGGGGGGAGACAGCTTGATGAGGGCTGAATTATCGGGGTGACTGCGGAGTCTGAAGAGACGACCGGCTCTACGACGAGAGAGCTCGGTGGATCGTGACCGGCGGCGGTGGGGCGTCGCGACGGGCCTCGTCGGCGAGGACGGTATGCCGGGCCCAACGGTTGATGTTGGGAGGTTGTATATATACTATCTGCGTGTTAAATCTTGATTGCGCGATGTAGGATAGTTCGCTAGTTCGCATGTGGCGAGATAGATGCCGCCACAATCCCATTTTTATTAAGCTACTTCGACTGTTATGTATATTTTTTATTTTATCACCATACGGAGCTAAACAGAACGCCGAAAGGTCGTTAACACATAAGAAAAAATAGCATAGTAAGAAGATTGATTATACGCAGTAATGACATGGTTCTCGCCTATCGCCTAAGGGCACCATAATGAATAATAATGATCTTATATTAAGTACTTCGTTGAGGCCAAAAATGGATATGATTTAGACATAATATAGGTATTATATATACCAAGTTACATTGACGTCGAAACACATGGATCAAGGTTCTAGTATGAAATGCACGGAAACAGTGTCCTGAGGTTACATACACCACCAGAGCGGGCGCCAAGTCACACCGTTATACAACATTATTTTTAGTATATACAAAAAACCGAGACACCCCAACAAGATTTTCATCAGAACTGCCTGAATAATTGTTTTTTTTAATAAATCTCCAAGTTACAACTTAGTTTATGACGCGTTAAGTTCCCTAGTAAAGTGTGAAATGCCTAAGATGTACTAAGCAGGGGTTGTCTAATACACGGAAACTGACCGAGCGGGTCGTCCCAAGCCTCAAGGTGTCCATTCCCGTCCACTGTTATGCGTAGAAAACTATTGAAAGAGAATTGAAATGTATGAAAAATAAAATGTGGTGTAAAAACTATGTCAATCGATTCTCCTGGAGCCCAATTCTACTAACAGAAACTTGTATCAATTGCAACTGAATCGTTAATTCAGACAGTTTTCGTTTACAAAAACTATCAAATTGTTTGACAACAAAAACAAAACAAAACATTTTGACAGTTTTCGTAAACGAAAACTGTCTGAATGAACTATTCAGTTGCAATTGATACAAGTTTCTGTTAGTAGAATTGGGCTCCTGGTGATTCTGTACAAACTAGTTTCAGGTTTAGTGTATACTAAAACTAAATTTGTATATAACAATTTACATTGACGTAGAAACACATGGGTCAAGTAAGATCAAGGGTCTAGTAAGAAAGTCACGAAAACAGTGTCACAATGCCTAATAGAAAGGCTTGAGAGTAATAAAGCAGAAAGAAGTACCTACATAAAGACAGTTGTTATAAGCACGACATAGAGAAAATGTTATTCATTATTCTGAACAAAATTTTAAATTAAATGTTAAATTTCATGGTGTTCCTCTTATTTTAGATGCTATGTTAAATAGAAGAAAGAAATGTATCTGATCGAGCCTTTTGATTAGTACAATAAAATTACAGTTTTCCAAAAATTACAGCTAGCACATCAAGCAACCCGAAACTGTCAAATTTTCCCAATCAACCTTGTACTTATTGCTTTTGCGATAAAAATGAAAGTCTATTAAAGAAATTTGACAGATTTTAGTAGATTTATGTGCTGGCATCTGTACAGCGGCTGCGTTGCTTTTACGTATAATTTTTTTTTGTGATATTTTGTTTTTTTTTTAGTTTTTGTTTTAATTAAGAATATGTTTTTTAGTATGTACGGACGCTATAATATTGCTAGTTAACGGGAACGCCTTTCGTTAGTGAACATACTGTATATTAACTTCACCGTCGCGACGGTGACACGCTTTACTTTTCCCAAACACATCCGCTCTAGGTATCGATTTTTTTCTTTATAAAGCTCAGTTTCCGTGGATAAGTGCTAAAGTTTTAAACGCTCGTAAAAACATATTTTACAACACAACTTAGTTAATTTTCCGTTGTTCATATAACTCCCGGCAGTCAACGAACAGATTTTTGCCGTGTTCAGACTTTATTAGTGTTGTAAAAAATATATTAAAGGTATGTAAATCTTTTAATTTGTGTAAGACTAAGTAATTAAAACAAATAATACAATTAAGACAACCTGTTTGTTTTGAAGTAGGTACGATTAGTGAACACAATGAAAAATAATTAAATTATTTTTCGTGAAAAAAAAACACTTAACATGACTTTAAACGACCTCTAAAATTGTAGAGGGTCTAAATTTAATTCTTGCGCATTTTGTTTTTACATATACACGGTTCACATAACATAATATTCAACCTAAAAGAGAATCTGCTTTAAACACGGGTTGAAGACGAAGGAAATATTTAATCCAAAGAGTGGCCAAATAATTAGCGTTACCATTGAACGTGGCAACGCTGCCAGCCTTCTGGGCACGCTTCCAGCCGACAGCGATGCGGAGGAATATTTTGATGCCCTCTTTTAGTATATCCGAAGATTAATTTTACTCGTAGTTACAGAATTAAATGATGCTGATCATAATGTGCCGTGTGGTGCCGGACGTAAAGAATAGCATTACCCCATCTCTTGCGGTCTCTTCATCACCCCATGGGTGTAGTAGAAGGCGACTAAGGGATTCACTAGAGGATGGACAGCAGCGTTCTCTGAGTACTTTAGCAACCATACTGCGATCGCCAACCCGCCTGCCAAGCGTGGCGATTATGGCAAACCCCCCCAACATGGATAGCACAAAGAAAAAACGGCCCCTAGTCCCCGGCGGCTCTGCTAGCCCTGGTAAAGGTAGCATGCAAGGGCATGGGGTGCTAAGAATCCCCGTCAGAGATCCGTTTACCACAAACAAAGGTAGACTGATGACCTGGTAAACGTCACGGGCATTCGCTGGATGCGAAAAGAACAGGACCGATCGATGTGGCGATGCTTGTGGGAGGTCTATGTCCAGCAGTGGACGCCTTCCGGCTGAATGATGATCACAATTTATGCCCGTATACGCCCACTTCTGTGTATGACTAACAGGAATTCAGGGAGCATTACATTGAACTAAAGACACCGAATATTTATGATATTTTCTGTGTAAAGCGACCCGTAAAACATGAATGGAGTCGATTCTGTTACGCACCTACTAAATATAACTAAAAATATTATTATCTTTCAACGGGCAAAACAAGAGATGGAAAATATTTAGAGACATCGAGCTACTTGTTGAACATCACCGTAATTTAACCTCTCAATCACCATAATTATAGACACAATAGATAAACAATGGCGGTGTCGTCCTGGGACGACACGCGGGACGCAACCGGTCACGGCTATTTAAGCTGAGGTATCGTCTAAATCTGTTTGAAAATTTTAGTTCAACCTACACTGCTTTTATATTCTTCCATCTCTTTCTCGTTTTATCTGCAAGTAAAGGATGGCAATATTATAAATTAAGTTTAGTCTGTTCTCAACAGAATTGGGTCCAGTCTAATTTGTTATTCCAGCGCCGTTGCTCCGTAACATGACAAGAAAAACAACTAGTGCAAAGACGCTCCACATCTACAACATAGTCACAAACTCACAAGTCAGAAACTCTTAATTAAATGCCCGAACAACCCACAAGAGATAACCAAGTGCAGCGGATTCTATTCTGAGTAACAATGCTGTGGGAGTCCGCACGCGGAACAAGTCACAACTTGTCCGCAAGTTAACAACTTGTTGTGGCAAGTACAAGTGAAGTGGATTGTCCCGCGGCGCGACTGACCGAATGTTATTTTATTGTTCGGATAACTTTGCTTTTACTGCATTCGTGAGTGATTTGATAAGTGTTTTTTTTTGTGTTTAATTTTGTTCGGCAAGAATTGAAAATGTTAAGTTTGTAAACTAAGTTAACTAATAAAATTCGCGATTAAGTATCTTTATTTTCGATGCAATCGCCATGAAAATTCATCTACGTAAGTAAGATATAGGTACGATAGTCGTGTTCAAAGAAGAAGGATCAATAATCTGTTCGCTTATTGAGTTTTCTTATTGGTTAATGAGAATGTTATCTAGGAATCTTTGAATCAATCAATGAATAGAAGAGATTGAACCTTTATTATAATTGAAGAAAAGCAATTTTGAATATGATAAATTACCGGAAACATGGACACAATAGATAAACAATGGAACTCGCCCCAGATATGCGGTGTTGGTCATTAAGAGGTTAAACACCGGCTCATGGTCGATACTAAGTTGTAGCGTTTAAAAACGCAAACTACAAAAATATTGATAGCATAAATCAGCCCATTAGGCTAGGCGTATGCTGAGACGCAGGTGACGCAGGTGCACGCAGCGCAGCGCAGAGCAGATTTTGTAATGTATGAACATACTAAGAGCTGGGTACGCTGCGGCGCAGACATGCGTCTGCCCTGCTCTGCGACTCGTTATAGTGCCGGCACAGATTTCTGCGCGACGCGTGCATGTCGACATGTGTTTTTTACCGCTAACTCGAATTTTATTGCAATGACAGAACATTTAATTGAATTAGTGCGTTGCGAACCTTGTTTATACGATACTAATCATCCAGACTATTTAAAAAAAAAACGTTCGTCAACTCGAACGCGTCTGTTCTTTGTACTAGTTAAAACTCGAATATATCTTCGAGCTGCGTCGCAGCATGCGGTCGTGGCCTATGTCTGCCTCGCCTGCCCTGGGCGGCAAAATCTGTACTGTGCTGTGCTGCGTGACCTGCGTCTCAGCATATGCTTAGCCTTACTGTCCCACTACTGGGCACGGACCTCTTCTCAGAATGAGAAGGGTTTAGACCTTAGTCCACCACGCTGGCCTGGTGGGCGGACTACACACACCATTCAGAACTCCTTTTGTCGTTATCTCTCTCAGGTGTGCGTGAGGAAACCTCCTCACAGTGTTTTCCTTCACCATTAACGCAAGTGAAAATCAAATTCAGATCCGCACTTGAATTCGAAAAGTCAGTGAAGCTGGAATTCAAATCTGCTTATTTGAAAACCAAATTGCTGTAATTTAGTCATTTCTGGTCAGCCAAAATGATCAGAGTTACTGTCTCATCAATCTGATGCCGAAATGTATTATGGTATGTCTACACCAGTGCGCTTTCATGTTCATCTTGCGCTTTCAACTTTCAATTCCTCTTGCGTCAAGTGCATGCAATTGATTGCCATAAGACGAATGCAGCTTATCGTCTACACCGGTGCGCCTCGGTCAGTCGTCAGTCAACATACAATAGATGGATTAGCATGCGCTTGGGACATGCGCTTTTGTCGAACTAGTATTAAGGCATGCGCTATGGCGCTTCACGCATGCCTCAGACGAAGACGCAAGATGAACATGAAAGCGCACTGGTGTAGACATAGCTTTAAAATTTAATTCGGCACGACCCGTATTGATTTTCCAATTCCATAACATCATTACTACGGTCTAGCATTTAATTAGCTAAAATACATAGACGAATTGCAAATCCAAATTCTGCGCTTAACGTCCTTAATTTCAAGTACCCAATATTCAAATGAAGTAAATATTCGTTGTACTAACGTCAATTGACGTTCAAATCAAACATGAGCGTTAATTACCAATGATTTGTATCAAATTAATGCCAGCTCTGACAGTTCTATTCCACAATTGGCATTAAGTTGTCCTTTAATTTGGTGACGTCAGTAGATTTTTGTTCGCTTATTGAGTTTTTCTTATTGGTTAATGAGAATGTTTTCTAGGAATCTTTGAATCAATATTCTGCTGCTTAGCCTTTTCCCAAACTATGTTGGGGTCACCTTCCAGTCTAACCAGATACGACTGAATACCAGTATTACGCACAGCCATCAGACCTCCGCAACCCAGTTACTGCGCAGTTGTCAGACTTTTGGGCTTCTGACTACCCGTAACGACTGTCATGGGTATTCGTATGACACCCGGGACCGACGGTTTAACGTGGTCTCCGAGGCACGGAGTGGTTTCGATGTGTAACGAATGGTCACCCATCCACAGACTGACCGCGGCAAGCTCAGCTTAACCTTGCAAATGATATCATCCGCGCAGTTACTAATTAGCCACGAAAACGAATCTTTGAATCAATCAATGAACAGAAAAGATTGAACCTTTATTGGATTGGAAGAAAAGCAATTTAGAATACTCTTAATCAATTATCGGAAACATACCTCCGGTTTCTGAATTGAGAATTCGAGATAAGCAATACTTAAGTAGTATGCAATGAATGCGATGAATATATATGACAGTCGAAAGCCTGAAGATGTCTGACAACATCTGGTCTAAACATATCTCTAAAATCCTTTCCTTCTTTCACTAATTGATTTACAAAAGTAAGGTAGCAGTTAGACGGTATAAAATCTTAAATTCTTCCGTATGGGATAGATATTCTGAAGAACATAGAGCTCTCTTTAGAGTTTATGTGTACCTATACCTAATGTTGATTCAAACAATACCTTCATCCAAATACAATTCGATTAACACATCCCCTAGAACGTGTTTGTCTGCAAAAGTTTTAACAGAGTTAGATATAAGTATTATTAATACTGCTTACATGTAACTTAGTCAACACAACTTACTTAGTACTTAGACTAACAATATGACATTAATGGCGATTACTTCGTTTAAACAAGTTTAGTTTTAGTGTACGCTAAACCTGAAACTAGTTTGTTCAGAATCACTAGGAGAATCGATTGACATAGTTTTTACACCACATTATATTTTTCCTTTTTTTTCATAAATTTCAATTCTCTTTCAATAGTTTTCTACGCATAACAGTGGACGGGAATAGACACCTTGAGGCTGCGCTATTTGCTATACAGAGGAAAGGTGTTTACCAGACAGCATTTACATGTTTTGGGCATAAGCAAACAAATTAAGGGATATACGACTACTCTAGAAGGAATGTTGGGGAGCGTGTTCAAAATGATTTACGGGCCAGACTTGGCCTGCGGGCCGTACTTTACCCATCACTGTTTTCGATACTTAATGAACATTCTTTATCGTCGAAAATCTCTCCGCTGATCATGCGTTGCTGATCAATAAGTGTTTTTCGCTGATCAAAATTCAATTTAATTAATCACTGATCAGTTTAAGGCTAGACCAGGCCTGTGCGAGGAAAATGTGCGGTGCGAAAATATGTAGCGAGGATGTGAAACGTTGTGACCCTTCCCACCAAAGCTGTGCGAGGAATGTGTAATGCGTAATGTGTTATTGTGTACAAATGATCATCTACCTCTTCCAAACACCATCTATTGACTGACTGGCGCATATTTTCAAATCCTCGCACACATTCCTAGCAACACATTCCTCGTAACCACAGAACTTATAACTTATTATAAGTTCTGTGCTCGTAACACATTCTTCACAACACATTCCTTGCAACATATCTCTCGCTCGCGTTTCTTGCTTGTTTTTTATGAACAAAAATTAGATAAATAAATAGCTAGATAAATGAAGTTATTCTATTGATACTTACAAAACACATTCCTGGCTACGCAGCTTAGCACAGTTCTGGCGGATGCTCAGCATAATCAATCAAAAAAAAATCACAGAAACCAATACAGGCGCTTATGAAAAGTCGAATTTAGGTGCACGGTTCCAATTAGTCGTTTCCTATGGAGAAGAGCCGGCAAGAAACTCCATGGTTACTCTTTTAAAAAAAGAATGTATGGCCTTTACTTTTTTAGCAACAGTCACAAGAGACATTGGTACATTGCCATGCCTGCCAAAAGGATTGGTAATAGCAGTACATATTTTTGAATTCAAAGTACCTATACATTCGGACCCTAGTTATGTAAAATTTGGTATTCCAACACTGACTAGTGTTATATGCTACGTTTTATCAACGTCTTCTGTAACGACTGTTATACGTGAACCAATCTTGTGGGTGTTGCCCGCGAACCATTGCATACAAAACTAACACGTTTCTATTTCCACTTTGAAATTGAATTTTATCGTACATTTGTAAGGTGGTTTTTTTATAGGTTCTGTTTGACTTATTTTAGCTGAGGAATTTTGACCATAGTATATATTGTACCTACTTATATGTCTACATTATTAGACTTAGAATCAGTGGAAAAAATTAAATTAAATATCAAATTGGTTAATGTTTTAAATCTAATGATTGATTCTTATGATTTCCCGAGCGTTATTAGTTTTTTTTTTTTTTTTTTTTTTTAAATTAATACTCTTGTATGTTTACCAAAACTTCTACCCAACCCTTCAGGGAATACATGCGTGATGCTAAGTGTTGCCATTTAATTATATCCACCTGTAAACAACCAACTGATAAGTCTGTCACATAGACTCATACAATGAGTTCGAAAATATTTTACTAATCTCCAAACTTTTCAAAATGCACCGCGTATTCCAATTAAATAAATGTTTCTTAAATTGGGTAAGGTAAGACCGTTCAGGAACTGTTCCGCTTTCCACTTGAGTCTCATGAAGAGTTACTCAAAAGAACCGTGCGGTGAACGAAAATAATAGAATTTGCAAGCGGTCGGTCGCGCTCTGACAGTTTCATAATCCTGTTACAACTTCATTTTACACTGAAATTTGATTTATGTAAACCTCAGTGGAAATACTTTAACGGAAATAAATTTAATTACGGTTTCGAGCTTTTTATTTTATTCTAGTTAACTATTTGCTTATTGTCAGCGACCAGTGAAAACCTCGTAAATAGTAATTTTGGTCAAACGCGTTTTATGTTCTATTTAGCAAGAAAAGACTGCGTTGCGAGCACGGATCTTTTTATCGAGTCGATTCGAGAAATTTATCTATTCTAAACGTCAAATTTGACATAAGATATACTTACAGATAAATCGACAACAGTTGTCATCTATGTATATCTTATGTCAAATTTGACAAAAAAATTACCGTTTTATCTACATCTTATGTCAAATTTGACGTTTAGAATAGATAACTTTCTCGAATCGACTCAATCAAAAGATCCGTGCTCGCACCGCTGGCCCGAGTTCAATTTGAATGCAATTAAAGCAGTTGATTATGAATAATGCACCTGTTTATCTGCTGATAACCCCGTATTTATCGACAAAAATCCTATTTGTTTTTAAAAAAACCTCGTAATTTACATTTGACACCTTTCGAGAATTCGTGTTCAAGTATTAATTACATGGTTTAGTAGGCAATGGTTCATTTATAATAAAAGAAAAAAAAAGGCAGTGAAGTTTCTTACAAAATTTTTCAGGAAACATTTTTTTCCGTCTTCTGTAAAATTTTGCTTTAGGCAATAACGAGGTTTTCACTGGTGGCCGACGTTATAAGCCCGAATAGTTTCGGACCCAAACGGAGCCCTTAATAATGAGCTGATCACGGGGCGAGATCGCTAGTTCGACTCGTCGGGCAGTCGGGCAATCCCGAAAAATGCACGTGAGTAAAACGTAATTAATCTATATTTTACGGCTAAAAGCCGAATGGCGGTTACACCTAGGTTTAACCGGATACAACTAGGTGCAACCAGTAGCAATTGGTTAGAACTAGGTGTAGCTTAAGTCGACGGAGCCCCGCTGCGCGGGGCTCCTATTTCTGTCTGCAGAGTTTAAAGTAACCTAACACGAAGGGAATGACGGGGGCTTCGTTCGCTCGCTTCGCTCGCTCACTCTAGCCCCCGTCATCTCCTTCGAACCTAACCTATCCGTGTCGGGGTTCCTCTTAATCACCGGTGTGCGGCTGCACCTAGTTCTATCCGCTATGATGAAGGCTTAACCTAGTTCTAACCGAGGATAAATAGGATACATCTAAGTTTAACCGCATGTGACCGGCTGTACCTAGTTGTACCCGGCTAAAACTAGGTGTAGCCGCACTTCGGCTATTAGCCGTAACATATATACATAAAAGGAGAAGCTGACTGACGGACTGACTGATCTATCAACGCACAGCCTAAATTGCTGGGGTTAGAAACTTGAAACTTTGACAGTAGGTTCCTTTTGTAACGTAGGCATCCACTAAGAAGGGATTTTTTGAAATTGAACCCCTAAGGGGGTGAAATAGGGGATTTAAGTTTGTATGTAAGTCCATCATTTTTGAAGTAAGAAGCATGAAATTAAATATTAAGGTTTCTGGTTAGAAATAAAGCTACACGTGTTTGAGCGTTTTTGAAAATTCTCCTCGTAAGAAGTGAAAGAGGGGATGAAAGATTTTTTTGATTTTATATCTTCTCCTAACAAAGGGCTTAACGAGGGCTCAAAATTTCACGCAAGCGGAGCTGAGGGCAAAAGCTAGTAATAAATATGAATATGTCTCACGAAAGTTATAGGCCATTGTTCGTTGATAAAGCAGTTCCTGCAACCAGCATGACGAGTCTCCATTTTTTTTGTTTGCTGAAAGTA
The DNA here is from genome assembly GCA_905220435.1 of Amphipyra tragopoginis. Taxonomy (NCBI): domain Eukaryota; kingdom Metazoa; phylum Arthropoda; class Insecta; order Lepidoptera; family Noctuidae; genus Amphipyra; species Amphipyra tragopoginis. The sequence goes on along the minus strand of HG992005.1, from coordinate 10,674,961 downwards.
TTGGTATCCTCCTGAAGGAAAGCGGTTGCTGTCGCTTATAAACGCTTACTACAATAAAAGGAGTGCTGGTGACCTTAGAGACCAAATCAAATCAAATCATTTATTTGCAATGAATGTAGGTTACATTAAAATACAGGTGGAGTAGAAAGGAGTGAGCCTTGTACATTCTGCCTGAAAATAGGCACGCAAAAATTATAAAAACATTAAAATAATTAAGCATCTAAAAATAGTTATTAATTAAGATGTCATAGTTAGAATTATTGCAATTATACATTAATCGAAAATGTCAACTTAGAATGTTAATATGAAAAAATCAAATAAGAATGTGGTACATATTATGTTCAAGATAATATTAATGATATTTAATTTTATTATACATATTGCTGATTAAAAAGTTTTGTCCATTAAAAGACAAAGCTGACATTCTCGTATGCCTGTAATTTCACCCATACCCTACAAAACGGAACACAGCAATTCTCCTTGGCGGCAAAAATAGGTACGGTGGTCGTACTTACCCGGACAAAACCTTTAACTTTTTTTTTTTTTTTTTCTCTTTGACTGCTGTAGGTCGTCCTAGGGGACGGTTTCTACGTAACCGGGCAGTTATTGGCGAGACCTGAAGGGTCTCCAGCCAATGGGGGGGAAGTAAAATACTTAACCTAAGCTAACTACTTGTACTACACTAACATCATGACTACCTGCAACAACAGCACTAAGGGCGACCCCTAGTGGGACTCGGACCTCGGCTTAGGGCGTTGCTGGCGAGGACATAGGGGGCGGGAGACAGCTTGATGAAGGCTGAATTATCGGTGTGACTGCGGAGTCTGAAGAGACTCGCGGCTTTACGACGGGAGAGCTCGGTGGATCGTGACCGGCGGCGGTGGGACGTCGCGACGGGCCTCGTCGGCGAGGACGGTATGCCGGACGGCGGCGGACGTTGTGTATTGTGCTGGTCGATTTACTCGCCTCCTGGAGGAGGGTTATTTCGTCATCGGGTTCTAAAAGTGTGTGCCTGTGTTAGGACTTTTAAATGAATAGGCAGAGCAGATCTTCAGCGCAATGGATATTTATTGTTATTTTATCAATACAGAACACAAGGACATTAGCTATTCACAACACTTGAGGTTTCCAAGAGAGCGTTCTAGAAAACAGTGTTGCCAACCTAAAATATTATTATTGTAGTGTTCACACCACCCCTCAATAAAATATTTTATACAAATCAAAATATGTTTTCATTACTGATGCCACCTTACAAGAAACTTCCCCTTAATTGAATGCTTCCCCTTAATTACATGCTTTCCCCTAATTAACGAACAATTTTTCTCTTAACCTTTTAAATATTATTCCCCCTAAAGCTTTGGTAAATATATCTGCAAGTTGGTCACTGGTATGTATATAATGTAACTGAATAATATTGTTTTCAATCTTTTCTTTAACAAAACACCTCTTAATATCTAAATGTTTGACTCTAGAATTACCAGTGGCCATCTGTGCCATCTTGATAGTGGACTGGTTATCTTCATACATATTAATAATGAACCCTTCAAACCCTAAAGTTGACAAGATATCTTTCAGCCAGCAGGCCTCACTTGTTGCTGTACATAAGGCAATAAACTCAGCCTCAGTTGACGACAATGAGACAGTACACTGTTTCTTTGAAAACCAAATAACCGAGCATCCAAATACTTTAAAGACACAACCTGTTGTTGACTTACGGTCATTACTCCCTCCCCAGTCACTATCAACATAGCCATTGACCCCATCATCACAGTCTCTAAAATATGTTAAACACAAATCAATTGACCCCTTTAAATATCTTAAAATATTTAACAAAAGCTTATAAAGTAGTTTTGATGCACAGCTTTGGTATCTACTTAATATATTAACAACTGCACAAATATCAGGTCTAGTACCCATTGCTGCATACATCAAACTTCCTAATAGTTTTCTACACTTATTTTCTATTTCAGCACTTTCTGAATAATCTCTCTTAAGTACATGAAAATTATAGTTTTTATCAATAGGTAACAATAATGACTTACAATCTAACATATTATATGCTTTTAACAATCCCTTTAAATATTCACTTTGTGAAATAGTAGTACACCCCTTGTTTAAATCCTGTTTAACTTCAATTCCCAAGAATTTACTAATAGGCCCCATTTCTTTCATTTTAAAGTTTTTACACAAAACATCCCTTAGCTTTAAACTCTGTTCTTTACAGTTTCCAAAATACAATATGTCATCTACATACAGTAATAAAAATGTTTTTATCTCCCCTTCACACTTTGAATACAAACAGTGATCTTTATTAGATTGTTTATAGCCCATTGACAACATTATTTTATTAAAAGTCTCATTCCAATACTTAGGTGCTCTTTTTAAACCATAAATAGATTTATTTAATTTTACAAACTTAGTATTAGTTCCTTCTGGCAATGCTAAATACAATTCCTCATCTAAGTGGGCATTCAAAAATGCTCCACACACATCCATTTGTTCTACCTGCAAATTATATTTGGTTGCCACACTCATAAAAATCCTAAAAGTATTAAGGCTAGCTACAGGAGCATATAGATCATATTCATTATTACAATACTGTTCGAAACCTCTAGCTACGAGCCTAGCTTTGAATTTAGAGCCATTTTCTTTCTTCTTTAATACCCATCTAGAGCCTATTACTTCCTTGCCCTCTGGTATACTCTGTACTTCTGTCCATGTGTCATTTTCTTCTAGTTGTTGTAGCTCTATTTCAATGGCTTCTTTCCATTTCTCTGCTTCTGTGGATTCCATTGCTTCCTTGTAGCTCTTAGGTTCCTCTTCTAATGTTAGGTACCCTAGATCATAGTCTTGTAGCCATCTTGGTTTAATCACTCTTCTTCTACTTCTAATTGTTTGCTCTTCTGAACCTTCCTGTCTTTCCCTGGATTCCTCTTCTTCATTTCTTTGAATCTGTTCTTCATCCTGTGTAGTACTTGTTTCTATCTCTGACTCTGATTCAGAATATTCTTCTTCTCTTGCATCTTGGTAGTCACTAGGATGAGGTTCTTCCTCTCTTTCTGTGTCTAATAGTATCACAGTTTCTACTTCTTTCTCTTCTCCTTTACTGTTGTCTTTCATTGTTGTATCTCTTAAGAATATAATATCTCTTCTAATATGAACTTCTTGTTTATCTGGGTAGAATATTCTATATCCCTTGGAGTCTTCATAACCAACGAAGATGCCCTTCACTCCTTTGATATCCCATTTTGAACGTTTTGCTTTTGGGATGTGTACAAACACTTCAGTTCCAAATACTCTATTTAAATACTGAATATCAAAATCTCTACCTTGAAAAGCCTGATACGGAGTCTTCCCTTGAACTTTACAGCTGCTTGTCCTGTTCAATACATACACTGCGGTATTTATTGCTTCTGCCCACAATTCCTTTGAGAGCTTCTTGCTACTGAGCATAGATCTTGCTGCTTCTACAAGAGTCCGCATATCTCTCTCGGCTTTACCATTTTGCTGGGGTGTATATGGTATAGTTGTCTGGTGCTGTATCCCCTTATCATTTAGCAGTTTCTGTACTTCTAAGTTTACAAATTCTGTCCCGTTATCTGTACGAATTATTTTCACCTTGTAACCAGTTTGTCTCTCAGTCCAGTTTATAAAATCTCTAATTTTAGTAACTGTCTCACTCTTATTTTTAAGAAAATAAACTACACGATAGCTTGAGTAGTCATCCTTTAGTAGTAGAAAGTACCGACTGCTTCCAACACTATCTACTTCCATCGGTCCACACAAATCCGCATGCACCAGCTCTAATGGTGCTGTGGTACACCGATTACTGTCACTGAAAGGTAGTCTGTGAATTTTACCTTCTAAACATGCTATACACTGTTCATTGTCCGGTTTATACTCAATATTATTTTCCTTAAGCACCTTTTTCACATAGTCCACACTTTGATGACACAATCTTTCATGCCATTTTGATAGGGTTGACACAGCTGCAGCATGTCCTTCATACAACACATCTAGTACATAGGACTTCCCTTGTAGATTCCCAACTGCACATAGCACACTGTCTTTATATATGAAACATTGTTCAGTTAACATCTTGACTTCATAACCTCTTTTTGTAATACAAGGTACTGAGAATAAGTTTATATTAATGTCTGGCACATGAAGCACATTATATACTGTTGATTTAACATAACAGTCCCCGTTGAACACTTGTAATTCAACCTCACCAATCCCTAAAACAACTAGACGCCGACCATCACCCACAATGACGTATCTATTTGACACCGGTTTATAGTTAGTGAACGAAGATCGTTCGCTACTCATGTGTTCACTTGCTCCGCTATCAATCAGCCATCTTGTATCGACTGACTGATCACTGATTTTGCTGCCTGACATAATTGTAAATGCATAACCTTTTTTTGGTCCGGAATGTACTTTCATGTTACTACTTTTACCACTATTATTTTTGAGCTTAGGGCAGTCATGTTTTAAGTGACCCACTTTGTTACACTCGAAGCACTTGCGATTGTCTGACTCACTTTTGCATTGTTGTGCGAAATGTCCTGTTTTCCCACACTTGAAACATTTCCTTGAGAATCCACTTGATTTCTTGTCATAACGCGCATAGAGCGCAGTGTTCTCACCTTCTTTATTTCTGGCCTTCAGCCTCTCTTCTTCGACTAATAGTCGAGCCACTAAGTCATCGTAGTTCTGTTTCTCACTCTCTACTGATTCCCATGCAGAGATGAAGTGGCTGTAGTTTTCAGGTAGTGACATCAACACTTTGGTAATTAAGAATTTCTCAGACACCTCTTCACCATTTTGCTTCAATTGACATGTCATTTCTTGAAGCTTGGACAGAAATATTGACAAGTCCCCACTTTCATATTTATATTGTAAAAATCGCTGTTGTAGCATCAATGTACTTGTTGCAGACTTAGCTTCATATACGCTGTTTAGCTTTTTCCACATGGCCTCCGCCGTCTCGCATGTCAGTACATGTACCATGGCTGCTTCACTCAGCCTGGATACAATGACAGTTTGAGCTTTCGCATCTTTCGACACCCAAGTCGATTCATTGTTGGATTTCTTTTCGTCTCCAATCACCACTGAGAACAAATCAGCCCCTCTCAGTATTACACTCACTTGAAACTTCCAGACGCTCCAATTCTTCTGTCCCTCCAGCTTGATAGCCGGTGTAACTGTGTGGTGGTAATCCATCTCAGATGATGCGTATCAGCTTCCACCCCGCAAGAGCCTGATGCCGTACTATTTCTCCGCACGACCACCTCCAGACTCCGCTAACGACAATCACGCAACACACCCGCGCGATGCCTTACTGATGCTGACCACGCCGCGCCGCCCGCCGCTTTTTGCCGCCTTTTTGCAACGGCTCCACACAAACTCTGCCAATCTCAGTTTTCGCCTAAGAACGAGTTATGAGGACTGGGCCCATAACCTGTTAGGACTTTTAAATGAATAGGCAGAGCAGATCTTCAGCGCAATGGATATTTATTGTTATTTTATCAATACAGAACACAAGGACATTAGCTATTCACAACACTTGAGGTTTCCAAGAGAGCGTTCTAGAAAACAGTGTTGCCAACCTAAAATATTATTATTGTAGTGTTCACAGCCTGGGACGGCGAACTTTACTTATGAGAGAGGGACTGTGTAGTCGGCCGCTGCGACGACTAGGGGGTTCAGATGGAGGTGGGAAACCTTTCACAAGGAGCTCTACTATTTTATTAAATATTTTAACAATTGGTGGCATGTTTTCGTTTATATAGAAACTTTTGAAACAACTGGCCAAAAAAGGAGGAGGTCCTCAATTCAACGTGTTTGTTTTTTTTTTGTTCAGCGATATCTTTGCTAATTGTGAACTGATTTTGAAGTTGGTGAAGATCTGTTGAAGACAATGGAAATCTTCAATGGATAGCAGTAAATTACTCGCGATTGCTGTAAGCATCTCTATGTATTAAAACAGTACGCAAAAAAAAACGACTTACAAAAAAAACAACTGAAAAGCGTATAACGTAGCGTAAGCGTATAGCGGTTTTTTTTAATAAGTAATTTTGAAACTTTGTACAAACATCGTAGTCAATATCAATGTCTATATAAATATTATAATAGACTAGTTGTATCAAAATTTTCTGATGAATTTTCCAACTAGTGCATTGCACTGGCGTTTTCCTGAAACAATAGCGAGTGAATACAGATGGCTCTCCGAAATAGTTTCTAACAGAGATAACACAATAAACTCACGTATTCACTAGTAAACAATGTTTTAGATACAAGTTACAGGTTACTGTTACGGTATACAGTTGCTGGTACGTAATATTTCGTAGTTTTTGTCATCAAAAACTGTCAGTGGTGTTCACAATCATTTCAATGTTTCAGAAACACGTAATTTTTTGTTTCTTATACCCCTGTTTCGAAACTAATGTTTACAAATGAATACATGGCTTAAAGCACAATTATATACTTTCCTTGCAACGAATAAAGGAAATCTACTTTTAATTACGGACACTGTAGATCTAAAACAGTGTTAGTAACAATTAAATCTTACTTATAGGTAACTATACAGAAATTGTTTCTTTAATAATAAAGTACCGTATGGGCCACACCTCTAGCCGCTCACACGTCTGTTGCCCCCTTCGCCTATGTACTGGCGGCTTTTTAGGGGGCCCAGCTAGTGAGCTGGCGAGTCACCGTCTGCCAATATATTTCAAATTTTAGCTTGAAAGGCAGACGCCGATTTCTTCCGGCAATAGAAGTTATCCAGTCCACCTAACACCCCTTCCCATAGTCCAGATATTTTTCACCACATTTTACAATAGTCTTGCACCCACCTGGGACGGTCCATGACTGTACTCCAATAGTGCAGCCGTGGATAGTCCCCGGTTGGTGCCCCATTCCATTTTAGATTAAAGTTCTCAAAGGGGCCTCTGCACGTTAGACCTGTGTCCCCGTGTATGCCTTCCAAAGGACCGGACATCTTCCGCACGGAAGATGAGCCGTGATCTCCAAAGAGATACAGGAATGTGCCGTATTATCGGACATTCCTCATGCCTCTCAGCAATTGATTTCAAGAGGCTGCTGCCACTGACCCGCAACCTTCTTAGGATCGACGCCATTTTTTCCGCAGAACAGCTGAGAAGCTTTCTTCTTTGTTTTTTTTTTTATATATAACGTTGCCCCTCACTAAGATTTATCTTGTACCGTGGGTGCGTTAACAGACACAAATCTCATACCTATACACAAACGCTCAGACCCGAAACAACCATCTGTAGACCATACAAATTTTTGTTTCGTGGGGAATCGAACCCACGACCCGCAGCGCAGAAGCCATTCGCTTAGCCACTGCACCAAACGTGTCGTCGTGTGTCGTGTCTACATCCACTAGGGCAAAATATGTTTAATTTGGCCTGAAGTTACTATTACTATAAGACTTTTCAACTATACAGACAGGAATTACTTGTATACCAAGTCTAGACCGTTGATTTTCAACCAAGATTAACCAATGTATTTTTATTTTATTTAACTTAACACATTCAAGTCCACCACACTTTTCATGGAGCTCATACGCCATGCCGCCATACATATTGCTTGTGGACCTACCAGGACGTCGGCATTACGTTTGCGCTAAGAGTGAGCCCTCCAGGAGGGTTCCTGGCATTAGGTTAAAAACCTTGAATAATACGCTACTACGTAGTAAAATAGGTGTTTGCTTGTTTCACGACGATGAATCTTCCAAGAAAACCTACATTTAAAATGAGCCCTTCACGAGGGCACTCGTCATCCCAAATGCGATTACAGGGTGCCCTCCTTGACCGGCACTGAACGTGTTAAATGAAATTGATTGGTTAATGGCAATTATAGGCTCACCTCTTATTACTTGAGACTTAAATATAACAGCAAAATGAAGATGTACTGTACACCTCTGCCCAACCCTTCGGGGAATACAGCCGTGATATTATATAAATGTATGTATCCATCTATATAAATAAAAAAAAGGTCTTGACTGACTGGCTGATTGACTGACTAATCAACGCCCAGCCCAAACCCTTGGATCTAGAAAGCTGAAATTTTGCACAGAGGTTCCCTATATAATGTAGACAAGGAATAAGGAAGGATTTGAGAAAATCAACCCTTAAGGGAGTTAAATAGGGGATGAAAGTTTGTATGGAAAATCGTCACTAACGGGTTCAAAATTTCACGCAAGCGAAGCTGCGGGCAAAAGCTAGTCTTAAATAAAAGTATCAATTAAAACTTTTTTTTACGATTGGAGATCTTTTGGATTGTTATTTTAATATTAATTATACACTGACCGATGTAACCAGATTCTTGTTTGAATAAAAGGTAGACCTAATAAAAAACTAAAATACAAAAAACTGATGCCAACCTTGAAAACTAGTTTGTTTTAACTTTTGTTTTAAGTAAAATGTCATTTTTTGTCTGCTGTGTAGTCTAGGAGCAAAGGAATACATGATTAACTTAAGACTAGAAAACTAAACTAAGCGCGAGTGAAATATAATCGGCAAATAACAATATCATCTACGTTACATACGCTTAAATAGATAATAAGTAACTGTGTAATAATTATGCAACCGAGAAAATATTTCAAGATTGTATAATTTTCTTTCCATTCCTTCCTAAACATTAACGTTGTGCCAAATATCAAGTTTATAGGTCTGCTAGAAGTACCTACCTTAGAATTTGAATGATCGGTGAGTCAGTGAGTAAGTGTGTGACGAAATAACGAAACTTTGACGACAGATATTTTGTAAGCTGTTTTAGTTAGAAACTTATAATTTGGCAATTAAGTTACATTTAGTACTTCTATATCTTTATTAACATAATTTTCAAGATTTCGCTCTCATCTGTTAAAAAGATAAAGGGGGCTTATAAGTGCCTTGAGTTGCTTCGAGAAAAGAGTGTATGGCCGTGCCTGCTCGACGTTGACGAAACCACTGCCGTGCCCCCTGATATTCAATGTTGGTACAAAGTTGTTTGATCGGTATACATTTTTTGATTATTTTTAGATGTTTCTATGGCGGGAAAAATAAAGTAACAAAAACAAACTAACAAGATCATTGAATAAACGTAAAAATAAGAACTACGTATGTATCTAGTTATTAATAGTATTGTTACTATGGATCACTGATTAAATGAAATAAAGAATTATCACTATTAATAGGGAACCACATCTAGCTTATTCTTTATGATACAAATATTAATTTATTTATCAATATCGCTTTACTATATCCTTATAATGACTCTTATCATAACATCCTGGTATTTTTTATGAATGGCACTATATACGGTTGTAATGTTGTAAAAGCTGATTTAAATCACATTTGGTTTAGAAAAAAAAACTACTTACATCGAAGCAAATACTTAACAAAAGCACATGTTAGTGTGGGCAGTGGGCATTACCGTGTCTTGACACAAACTTTTACAAAAATAAATCTAAAAGTTCACCTGAAATCGTAACCAAAGAAAACACTCTCAGCAACTTGGACAAACTTGTCTGAGCTAATTTCACCGTGTAAAGTTTGGACTTATAGCACTACGACCCGCTTGCTGGAGAATTTATGCTTTTGTCCAAGATTTTCACCTTATTTTTGAAGAACGTTTCCTTCAAGAAAGCGGTCCCAACTGGTTTGAAATTACAGTTAGGAGCACTATTGAATCAAAATTCTTGTACTCGCGACTAAATCACGTACCAATGTGCATAGTCCTAGCAATTACCTACGGATCAATTCGCGAGACTCACGCAGTTAAATCGCAATTTTAAGGCTAAGCGTATGCTAGGATGCAGGTGACGCAGCACAGCACAGTACAGATTTTGCTAGGCAGGGCAGACGAGGCAGACATAGGCCACGACCGCATGCTGCGACGCAGCTCGAAGACACATTTGTGTTTTAACTAGTACAAATAATAGACGTGTTCGAGTTGACTAACGTTTTTTTTTTAATAGTCTGGATGATTAGTATTACGCATGTCTGCGTCGCACGCGTCTGCACCGCAGCGTACGCAGCTCTTAGTACGTTCATGCATTACAAAATCTGCTCTGCCCTGCACTGCGTGTACCTGCGTCACCTGCGTCTCAGCATACGCTTAGCCTAATGCCCGGTTCTTATAATATGCAAAACAGATCGTTTTGCTTGCCAATAATAGCATTTGTTTATTCTTTACTGTTCCTGAAAAGACTCCGAAGGCAATTATACAAGGTTAGTCGGAAAGGGGGTACTAATCTGCGGCCACTTAATCTACGAGTATCATTGATGGCTGTTTTAAAGCAAGCGATAAAAAATTAAATTCGGTAATTTTTATTTCCATGAAAAATACATATTATTGTAGTTTTTTCAAACATTCTTCGTCACTGCTTATGTTACGAATTCAGAAAATGGATCTCCTAATCCGTGACCCCAAATATGATCTAAAATGTAAGCACAGCTGATTATAGCTGAGGATAGATAGATTTTAGCGTATTTTTTATGAAATGTTTGAACAGATATTTCTCTGAAAGTATTGAGTTTTGGGGAAAGTGGTAGAACAAAAGGTACTTATTATTACATGTACTTTAACACCGTTTCGGATTAGTACCCCTTTTCCGACTAACCTTGTATAGTTATAGGTACATACATATAATTGTTTGGTTATCGTTATATCGATTGAACTATTTGGTATGCTAAGTAATGCAGACTATATACACTTCTATTTGGCGAAACCAATTACCGTAAGCCAAGAATTGGGCATTAGTCGCCCAATCCTAACTAATATTATAAAAGCGAAAGTAAGTTTGTTTGTTTGTTACCTTTTCACGCCAAAACCACTGAACCGATCATGCTCAAATTTTTCATATACGTTTTCAGGTATACAGAAACGGATATAAGGTACCTTTCATCCCGAAAAAAAGTACTGTTCCCGAGGAAAACAACAATAACGATAATAGATGGCGCCACGTGTCTTTCGAGTCATGATTGAATTATACTATTAAATAAACTTTAGTAGTGTGTTGAGAGTTATATTTTTTTATTTTAAATAAACGCGAGCTGAGCCTCGGACAAAAGCTAGTCTATACTAATATTATAAAGAGGTAGAATTTGTTTGTTTGTTTGTTTGTATGTAGGAGGTAATCTCCGGAACTATACATCCGATTTCAAAATTTTTTTCACCAATAGGAAGCAACGTTATCCCTGAGTGCTATAGGCTATATTCTGGGATCAAAAAATTATAAATTAACGCGAGCGAAACCGCGAGCAAAAGCTAGTGTTAAATAAATTTACATTGCTCGATACAGGATATTAACGTAAAAAACAAAATAAATAAACGCTCATACTCGGCTCTATTGAAACAGCGATCCTACGAGTATATTCAAGAGACATCAATCAAACGTGGAAAGCAAATAAGATGAAAAGATAGTTCTTTGAATTTTGAATGCCTGTCTTTAGTACTTTGATGGATGTAGGTCTGTATTGATCTTTTGTGGCACTATATTCTACATGGCTCAAATAAATGATCGAATTTTTATACAAGGGTAGTCGGAAACGGGGTATTACTATGCAAACCACTTGGAGTACCTACATATCACTAGTGACTGTTTTAAAGCAAGTGTTTAAAGTCTCAAGTACTGTAATTATAGACACAATAGATAAACAATGGCACTGACGAACCGCGGGCCGCTAACGGTTAAACAAAATTCGATAGTTTTTCTTTCCATGCTAAATGATTATTACTTTAGTTGGGGTGCATGAAAAGAGCCTCCACGAGTGACGGTACTTAAGTACGTCCGGCGCACCATGGGCAGTCAGCCTCGCTACCAACCTTGCTGACTGGCTAATATTTTCACCACAGCATAAGCTATTTTCGTATAGTTTGTGCTGACACGAGAGAAGACGAAGAATTACTTTAGTTTTTTTTTTATATATTCATCTCTGCTTTAGTCAAGAGTTGAGACAATGGAGCTTTAACTAGTGACCCCAAATATGACCAAAAATGTAAACACACAGCTGATCATAGTTGAGGATAGATAGATTTTAGCGAAGGTATTATTATGAAATATTAGAACAGTTATTTCTCTTAAACTATTAACTTTGGCGAAAGTGGTAGAACAAAAGTTAGTCTGCATTATGGGTTCACCTTAACACCCTTTTGCGTTAGTAACCCTTTCTGACTGACTTTGTATAAGACCCGCCATAGAAATGACTGTGTGTATGATTTTGATTCTTGTGCACACATAAATAAATAAATATTAGCCTGTAACTGTCCCACTGCTGGGCAAACGCCTCTTCTCGTACAGAGAAGGAACGAGTATTGATCGCCACGCTTGCTCACTGCGGTTTGGCTATTTCAGACAATTAAGTCCAGGTTTCCTCACGATGTTTTCCTTCGTCGTATGTCCGTGGCGTGTTAGATTACCTAAGAAAGTACATATTATGACATTTAAAAAGTCACTCTGGTAAGTTTGGTATATGCCTGGGTTTGAACCCGCAACCCGGTGCTTAACAAGCGGGTCTGTAATCTCCAGGTCACCACGAGAATGTTTCTTTTTTACAAGAAATTAAATATTTTTTGCTGTTATAAAAAAACAAACTTACTCCATTGAAAGTTTTATCAATTACTTTAAAAACGCTCATTGATCATTTCAAATACTTTGGTTTACATAATCAGAATATTTTGGCAAAACAGATACCATTTACCCAAAGTTAATTATTTTGGTATACAATTAAATATGATATAGTTAATAGCTAAGAGTATGTAAGGCTTCATCTACTTAATCGGAGCTTTAATTAATCCGTAAACTTAAACCGTTTAATAAACTTAAGAACGTAACCTCTTTTAAATTACTCGAAATTGGCTGCCTAGCTGCCTATCTTAAATTTTGTATTAGGAATTTAGTAAATTTCTGCGGTTGATAGTTCACTGGTCAGCTCTACACCACCATTGTAGACCAATTATGTCACCTATACCTACAGGCTATACATATAATAAATCTGTACACTTGGCGTGTCTGTATCGAAATGTTTAAAAAAATTGCCACGTAGTTAAAACATAACCAATAGAATCCATTTCGATCATTTTTAGGGTTCCGCACCCAAAGGGTAAAACGGAACCCTATTATTAAGACTCCGCTGTCCGTCCGTTCGTCCGTCTGTCACCAGGCTGTATCTCATGAACCGTGATAGTTAGACTATTGAAATTTTCACAGATGATGTATTTCTGTAGCCGCTATAACAACAAATACTAGAAACAGAATAAAATAAATATTTAAGGGGCTCCCATACAAAAACCTTATTTTTTTGCCACTGTCCGTCCGTCCGTCTGTCACCAAGCTGTATCTCATAAACCGTGATAGTTAGAGAGTTGAAATTTTCACAGATGATGTGTTTCTGTTGCCGCTATAACAACACATACTAAAAAACAGAATGAAATAAATATTTAAGGGGCTCCCATACAACAAACGTGTTTTTTTTGCCGTATTTATAGGCAATGGCACGGAACCCTTCGTGCGCGAGTCCGAGTCGCACTTCGCCGGTTTTTGTTTCATTATAATCTGTTCGTTCAATAAAAAGATATTAGATTTTAATATGATCAAGAAGTTTGTTTAGTTATTGCGACTCAATATTGGTTTCCGACTTCCACGCGGCCGGAATCGCGGGCACAGCTAGTTCTTAATAAAATTAAATTATAAAAACAATTATATTCGAGATGGTAAATTGATATAACACTGATATAGAAAGAAAAGATGGATGGATTATGTGAAGGATGATATGAGTAAGAAAAGAGTACCTAAGTAATGAGATGGCGGCTGGTAGAGGAGAATGGAAGAGGAATCCATGATGTATCGACCACACCTAGTGTGGGATAAGGGTAGGGAGCTGATGAAATTGAGATAACACTGATAGCAAGAATGTGCCCTAGGTATGTAAAATAAATTTCCATTATAAGGTCCATCTATTCATACACGAAATATTTTACGGGATAGGTACATCTATAGGTGGTAAAGAAGATAAAGCTAAGCGTTTTGTTTTTGGTTTTTTTTTATTATTTTGTTTTACGTAATTATTATAATTGTAATAATGCTTGAGACATTATGCATAAATAAAAAAAAAACAATGACAATAAATACTACGTAGACACTAGCGTAATGGATGTTGAAAATAGTAATGAGCCAGTATTTTTTATGTTTAACAAGTAAATTTAAAGAATATAATTTAAAAAATGTACTTCGTTTTTTTTTTAGTTTCTATGGATTCTTTACCACCTATAGATGTATCCCTTATAATATTTCGTGTATGAATAGATGGACCTTATATAGGGTACAAACGAATTCATGTAATTCTCTAAAACCACATCATGATCTACTACTGGTATAGGTTAACCACGCACGCAATTATCCATGATTAAAAATAAATTGATCGTATCTAAACCACCTAATAAGGTCAATAAAAAATGAGTTTTTTTTTTTGCAAAAGAAAATATTGTTTGTGATGTAACATTTCGATGCCACGCATAAATGAATGAAAAGCACGGCGACACAGCTGGCGGGCACGACTAGCGCGATATCGCTCCGTGCAGTTAGTTAACTGGGGGCGCTAAAATGACTCAGAAATATAAAAATATGTATATTTAAAAAAAAAACGAATTCTGAAAAACAAAAACAGTGCTAGGTTTATCAGTGTCACCAGTAGATCATACGATTTGAAGGAATTACACGAATTCGTTTACACCCTGAATATTCTAGGACAATAATATTAATTTCATTAGACTTCGTTACATTACAAACAAAGGAGGCTAGATCCAATCTTGTACCGAAGCCTAAGTTATGTAAAATGGAGTAGCCTGAAAGGATAACAGCGATGTATCCTATCTTAGCAGTGATTCTCAACCTACGGCCCGCATACTTTATGCGCCCAGTCGGATTTTTCTAAGTAAACCGCTTAGACTTTATGTGAAGCCGAACACGATAAAGTCGACACGAGTATAGCTTTAGATATCAAAAAGTACAGGTGGAATGTTATCGGTAGCGGGTAGCACTGGGCAATGTTGACAAGAGAGGGTAGTCGTCAATATGGATCGGCCCACCCGAGGTTATAAAGGCGGTGGTCATTCGACGAAGCGAGAGCATTCCGTGTTGAACAGCTGAAGAAGTCTGACCTTTTATATCTGATTAGCTTGTCCTTATTTTATGATCTTGTAATAATTGTGTAAAGTAATATACTGTGATCTAGTTAATGTTACTAATACTAACCCAAATACAAGTACTCTCAGTGGTGGAGAGTCTATGTTGGTATTATTTACTGTGTTTACCTTGCTCGCAATCCTGACATACCGATATTAGCTAAAACTGTAATGATAGAATCACCCCTGAACGATTATATGGTTGTGTCATTTACATCAGAAGTGGAACAAGAAAAAACCAGTCCACATTATGATTGTATACCCACATTTAAATATTTTGCTAAATAAAATCCCCTGTAGACGGACTGACAAAAACTTGATTATTAGATTGATATTACAATGGTGAGAAATGTGAGAATGAGAAAATGTGATAAATCCGGTGAGTCACAACCATTTTATTATGTGTGAAGGTAGTTTGATGAAGGAAATATAATATGAGAGGTTATTTATTCGTGTAAAATAAATATTAAATGATATCTTTGCTTATTCATGTAAAATAAAAGAGATGTTATCTGTATTTATTCGTGTAAAATAAATGAGATGATATCTGTGTTTATTCGTATAAAATAAATATGATGGTATCTGTATTTATTCGTGGAAAATAAATACGGCATCTGTATTTATTAGTGTAGGAAAATACATTGCAAGTCGTATTAGAGTTTGTGGTGAGATGCAACCAGGGTTGATCTTTGGCACCGCCCGGTTTGGCCAGCCGGGGTTGGCCAAAGGCTTCGCCTGGGGAAAGCTGAAACTTTAACATGACGAAGCACTTGTTATAGGGCTGGAACCAAGGCGGGATATGCCATGATATGGCTAGATCCAAGGCGGGTGATGCCATGTTGATAAAGCAGGATCCCAGGCGGGTGATGCCAAATGAGTTGGCTAAATCCAAGGCGGGTGATGCTATTAATTGATAAATGAAAATGCAGTGAAAATGAGATTCTGTTTTGAATTAATGTTTTGAAAAAGTTTTGAAAATATTGATATTTGTTTTTATTCGTTTTGTTATAATTCTTGTTGTAGAATGGTACAAAATAGTTTATTGAAATTAAAAAGTAGTTTGTTATTATTACTTATGGTTTAAAATGTATTTTTGTAGACGAAAACAGGAAATTGTATTTATTATTGACGATAATTATTATGACGGCTTCCGTTAAAGATTAATTTGTCAAATTCATTTTTAAATAAGAAATAATTTGACTTATTTTCGTTATAGAAGTGTATAATATGTATTGTATTGTTGTAAAAGGTTGTATTATTAGCGCATTATAGAAATATTATGTTTACAACATCATGTCAGTTTTGTAATATGAGTTTGTGAATAATTGAGATATTATTTTGATCCTGAAATGTTTTAAAGGTTGATACTTAAGTATTATGATTTTGGGAATAATTGAGATAATATTTTAAGTGTTTATAATTATGTACTATGATACTGTGAATAATGATTAAAGATTTAAAGATATTTAACCATGAAACATTTAGGATGTTTGTTTTATGATTTTGTGAAGAATTGAGATATTTAAGAATGTAGGATGTTGTGAATAATAATGAGATATTGAATCGTGAATTATTTTAAGGGTTGATATGTACTATGAGTTTGTGAATAATGAGATATTTAATCTTGAAATATTTTGAGTGTTTAACGTACTATGAGTGTTCACGCATCATACGCGTGTACCAGCAGCGGCGGAGACGCGCGGGAGGAGGGGTCACACAGCTGATCGAGCCATCGGCCGCGCCGCGACTACTCGCCTACAGATACGGTCATCGGCGGACGTACCGTGCGATCTATACCTATAAATTATATCATGTAACCAAAATTATCTGTATTAAATTAAGTTATTTCCAAACGAGTCATATTTCAATTCATATCTCCAACAATTGGCGACCGTCTTCGATAAAAAACAGAATACTGCATTCAACGGATGAAGAGTACCAACGGATAACCGCTACTCGAATTTGAATTTTAACCGAAAAGGAGATTGGATCGGATTGCTGCTTATGCTGCCTTCTGCCCTGGTGGAGTGAAGAACTTTGCTGAGGACTGCTGGACGTCTGGCTGGATACTCAAGGGAAGTTGGCCTATATAATCCTATCCACTAATTCTCATTTTTCCTTTCAATTTTGTGTGCAGCTTGCCGCTCCGAAAGCGCTAATGAGATAGCATTTCGTGTGCACGTACTATCTCTTTATAATTTACGCTTCGGCTATTGCGAGAGCTTGCCTATGCCTACTGCATTCTAATTTTTCTATAATATAAACTCCATTTAGCTGAAATAATTAGGGCTTCAGTTTGTAGTTTAATATGTTCACAAAAACATATAAATAAAGTAATCCCATCCGTAGCTACATAATAATATATCTAAAAAGCATAAATCCATTTATTCAAATATCGCCTAGTCATTTTTTCCGTTATCGACATTTCCGCCTACCCACCCTCTCATAAGATTTAAGATTTTATTTACGCATTTATGCAAAATTCCAGATAAACTGCCTAACGTCGCGTCTAGCAATTTCCATTCCGCTGTACCCCGTGCTTGGCTTGTGTTTGGCGAGCCCATCGAGCGCTGGAGTGGCGACTGCGGGAGGGCGGTTGGATCAAAGTGCGACGGAACCGTTGTAACTGGTTTGATCATTTTCATTATCTTGCCTAGTTCATTATTCTATTTCATTGTTCCCAATAATTAGTTATGGAAGGAAGAGAGAGTTTAAAGGATCTTGTTAAAAAGCGTAGTACAATAAAGGGTAGATTAACAAAATTTAAAGATTATGTGAATGTCTTAACCCAGGTGGGCGCGAATAAAGTGACTAGTATTCAGGTCAAAGAATTATCTTTACGGATTGATAAATTTCAAGAATTATTATCAGATTTCAACGTGATACAATCGAACATAGAATTACTCTCTTCAAATGAGGATGAGCAGTTAACTGAGCGGGATTTTATTGAATCACAATTCTTTTCTCTTCTTTCCACGGCTAAAGAATTGATTGAATGTGCTAATTTAGAGAAAAGATCAGTGAATGATGAAAGTATGTCGAATCAATGTTCACATTCCATGAATTCTATAAAATTACCCACTATAAATTTGCCAAAATTTGATGGGAACTATTTGAAATGGTTAGAGTTCAGGGACACTTTCGATTCCCTTGTTAATAAGAACGACTCGATTCCATTAATTAATAAATATCATTATCTCAGATCTAGCTTAGAAAATAGTGCCGCAGTCGTTATAAGATCGATTGAGTTTACCGCTGAGAATTATGAAAATGCATGGCAAATTTTATGTGACCGATATAATAGTAAAAATATTTTAATAAATAACCACCTTAAGTCGTTATTAAGTATCGATCCTATTGTGAAGGAATCGTTTAAAGCATTGCGTTATTTAATTGATCACATATCTAGAAACTTGAGTTCTTTGCACACTCTAGGGCTTCCTACCGACCAGTGGGATGTTTTATTAATTTTCATGGTATCAGCAAAGTTGGATTCCACCACTAGTATGAAATGGGAGGAATATAAGAATAGTTTATCGGATTTACCGTCATTGGATAAATTTTACTCATTTTTACGCAACCGAGCAGATATTTTAGAAACTACCTACTATAACAGATCTGATAAACAGGAACATAATAAGGCGAACTATCATAGTAATAAACCGGTGAGATCTTTCTTAGCTGCTTCGGATTTGAAGACTGGAAAATATTTATGCGTAATTTGTAATCAGCATCATTTTGTTTACGAATGTCCGAAGTTCAAGCAAATGAACTACGACGATAGAATTCGCGAAGTAAATAAGTTACAACTATGCAATAAATGCTTACGTAGTGGGCATAAAAGTTATCAGTGTCGTTTGAAGGGTTCTTGTCAGATATGTAAAGGGAAGCATAACACTTTGATTCATAAAAATGACAATACTTGCATAGAACAAAGTGCACATAGTTCACTGAATGAACCGGTTACATTATCGGCCACGACGATGACTCATACGTTGTTGTGTACGGCGCAGGTAGAAATCGTTAATGAGTCAAACAATAAAAAAGTTAAAGCGCGAGCATTGTTAGACACTGGTAGTCAATCGTCATTTTTAACAGATGTTATGAGAGAGAAATTAGGGTTCAATAAGAACTCTAGTGAAACCTTCAACGTTTGTGGGCTTAATAATATTAAAACTAACATTTTAGGAAAGTGTGTCGTAAAAATTAATTCTTATTCAACTGCGTATAGTACTCAGGTCTCCTGTTTATTGGTGCCAACGATAACAGGTATTTTACCCAGCGTCGAAATAGACGTCCGAGAATTAGGTATTCCGTGCGGTATACAGCTAGCGGATCCAAAGTTTTTCCAGCCTTCCACTATAGATGTGCTGTTAGGCGCTGACATATTTTGGAATATTATTGGAACAAATCAAATTAAGCTAGGGTCTAATAAGCCTACTTTACAAGAATCACAATTGGGGTGGTTGATAGCCGGCCCAGTCGGTATCAGTCAATCCAAGTCTAAGGTCTATTGTTATTTCAATCATTTTTCGAATATTGATAATTCCCTGAAGAAATTTTGGGAGATTGAAGAACTACCTGCAGAGACAAAAACATATTCATTAGAGGAACAGTTTTGCGAAACTGACTTTATAGAAAACACGAACCGTTTACCTGACGGTCGGTTTTGTGTCCGTATGCCATTAAAAGATCCCGAAACTAGTTTAGGTGATTCATATTACGTGGCTAAGAAACGTTTCTTGAATTTAGAATTAAAATTAAATAAAAATCCGAAACTTAAGGAATCATATACTAAATTTATAGATGAATATAAGGAGTTAGGCCATTTGAGTGAAGTAGATCGCCCAAAATTAGGTAATTACCTTCCGCATCACTGTGTAATTCGCGAGAAGAGTGAAACAACGAAATTGAGAGTGGTATTCGACGCCTCAGCCAAAACTTCCTCTGGTAAGTCATTAAATGACATACAGGCTGTAGGTCCAGTTGTGCAGTCCGACTTATTCTCAATTTTGTTACGCTTTCGCGGTCATAGGTTTGTTCTTTTAGGAGACATTGAGAAAATGTACCGACAAACGGCCTTGCATACTTCTCAACGTCACCTTCAGTTAATTTTGTGGAGGGATTCATCTTTTACGGAACCCGATAATAATAGTAATTTAAAAGTTTTACAGTTAAATACAGTAACGTATGGGATGGCCAGCGCTCCGTTTTTGAGTACCAGATGTTTATTACAATTAGCTAAAGAATGTAAAGACGACACTATCGCGAACATTATTAAAAGTGACTTTTACATAGATGACTTGAATACGGGAGCGGATAGTGAAAGTGAATTAAAGCATATATATATAAATGTTAAGAAAATTCTAGATTCAGCATGCTTCCCCTTAAGAAAGATTCGTACTAACTGTTTACAAGCATTTGCTGGTGATGATACTATGTTCGACCCGGTAGATTTGACTAAAGAATCCAGTGTGCTAGGTTTGAATTATAGTCCAAAACTAGACATTATTGAGTTTCCCTCAAAGGTCGAATCGCCACCACAAATTGTTACAAAAAAGGTCGTTATCGCTACTATTTGTAAAATATTTGATCCTTTAGGATTAATTTGTGCATGCGTTATTAAGACTAAAATCTTTTTACAGCAGTTATGGGTCATTAAGTTAAATTGGGAGGAGCCTATACCACAAACCCTATTAAATACATGGTTTAAATTCATTTCTAATTTGCACTTCCTTTCTAATATTAAAATTAACAGAAATGTTCTTTGTAATTTTCCGATATCTATAGAATTGCATTGTTTTGTCGATGCGTCACAGAAAGCGTATGCCTCATGTGTATACTTACGCTCCATAAATGAAAAAAATGAGGTTACGGTACGACTTTTGTGCGCAAAGGCAAGGGTTGCACCCTTAAAGCCTCTTACTATACCTGTAAATGACACTACAATATAATCTTTCAGGGGTGATTCTATCATTACAGTTATAGCTAATATCGGTGTGTCAGGATTGCGAGCAAGGTAAACACAGTAAATAAAACCAACATAGACTCTCCACCACTGAGAGTACTTGTATTTGGGTTAGTATTAGTAACATTAACTAGATCACAATATATTACTTTACACAATTATTACAAGATCATAAAATAAGGACAAGCTAATCGGATATAAAAGGTCAGACTTCTTCAGCTGATCAACACGGAATGCCCCCGCTTCGTCGAATGACCGCCGCCTTTATAACCTCGGGTGGGCCGATCCATATCGACGACTACCTTCTCTTGTCAACATTGCCCAGTGTTACCCACTAGCGATAACACGGCCCTCCTGCAAAACACACGTCCTCGTGTGTTGGTGGTTGGTGGTCGACGCACCATCAACCCCATCGTCAAGATTTGTACATCAAGGCCTAACTTCAGTGACACCTCTGGACCTTAAACAGAAACAAATAATACAGTACACATCTCGGCCACACCTGATCTTTGACCTCGTCATTTTACTCATGTTCATGTCTATGACCAAAGTAAAATGAAGAGCATCCAAAGAATGTTTGAATCGATTAGAGCTTGTTATCCCATCGACGGCCAACAAGCTCATCACCCATGACTTAAACTAGTTGATATTCATTCAGTATCAACCTAGTTCTATATTCGTTTATAACTTCTCGTATCAAACTTACTTATTTACCAACATCTACACATTAGATTTCAACATTTTCACAATAAAATACTATCTCAGATGCCTAATAGATAGTTCTACTTTGGTTAAACATCAAATCATAGTTATTCAATAAATCATAATAGGTACATAAACACACAATCTCATCATACACAAATTCATAAAATCATTTAAATACATTTACAATATTTTTCAGGGCTAAATAATCCATTATAGTTTTTCACAAATTCATAATACACACTTAAAATATTTCTTAGTTAATTATTTCAACGATTCACAAAGCCATAATACATAAACACTTAAAATATTTCATTCGTAAAAATCTCATAATTATTCACAAAATCATAACATAATATTATCTCAATAATTTACAAACTCATAGTACATTTAACACTTAAAATGTTCCATGATTAAATATCTCAATTATTCACAATTCATTGTACCAGCATATAAACACTTCAAACTCATAGTACGTTAAACACTTAAAATATTTCAAGATTAAATATCTCATTATTCACAAACTCATAGTACATAACAACGATTAAAATAATTCACGATTCATTATCTCATTATTATTCACAAAATCCTACATTCTTAAATATCTCAATTCTTCACAAAATCAGAAAACAAACATCCTAAATGTTTCATGATTAAATATCTTATAATCATTATTCACAGTATCATAGTACATAATTATAAACACTTAAAATATTATCTCAATTATTCCAAAATCATAATACTTAAGTATCAACCTTTAAAACTTTTCAGGATCAAAACAATATCTCAATTATTCACAAACTCATATTACAAAACTGACATGATGTTTTAAACATAACATTTCTATATTGCGCTAATAATCCAACCTTTTTACAACAATACAATACATATTAAACACATCTTTAACGAAAATAAGTCAAATTATTTTTTTATTTAAAATAAATTTGACAAATTAATCTTTAACGGAAGTCGTCATAGTAATTATCATCAATAATAAATACAATTTCCTGTTTTCGTCTACAAAAAATACATTTTAAACCATAAGTAATAATAACAAACTACTTTTTAATTTCAATAAACTATTTTGTACCATTCTACAACAAGAATTATAACAAAACCAATCAAAACAAATATCAATATTTTCAAAACTTTTTCAAAACATTAATTCAAAACAGAATCTCATTTTCACTGCATTTTCATTTATCAATTAATAGCATCACCCGCCTTGGATTTAGCCAACTCATTTGGCATCACCCGCCTGGGATCCTGCTTTATCAACATGGCATCACCCGCCTTGGATCTAGCCATATCATGGCATATCCCGCCTTGGTTCCAGCCCTATAACAATTGCTTCGCCACGTTAGAGTTTCAGTTTTCCCCAGGCGAAGCCTTTGGCCAACCCCGGCTGGCCAAACCGGGCGGTGCCAAAGATCAACCCTGGTTGCATCTCACCACAAACTCTAATACGACTTGCAATGTATTTTCCTACACGAATAAATACAGATGCCGTATTTATTTTCCACGAATAAATACAGATACCATCATATTTATTTTATACTAATAAACACAGATATCATCTCATTTATTTTACACGGATAAATACAGATAACATCTCTTTTATTTTACATGAATAAGCAAAGATATCATTTAATATTTATTTTACACGAATAAATAACCTCTCATAATATATTTCCTTTATCAAAATTCCTTCACACATAATAAAATGGTTGTGACTCACCGGATTTATCACATTTTCTCATTCTCACACTTCTCACCATTGTAATATCAATCGAATAATCAAGTTTTTGTCAGTCCGTCTACAGGGGATTTTTTTAGCAAAAATTTACATGTGGGTATACAATCATAATGTGGACTGGTTTTTTCTTGTTCCACTTCTGATGTAAATGACACTACAATATAATCTTTCAGGGGTGATTCTATCATTACAGTTATAGCTAATATCGGTGTGTCAGGATTGCGAGCAAGGTAAACACAGTAAATAAAACCAACATAGACTCTCCACCACTGAGAGTACTTGTATTTGGGTTAGTATTAGTAACATTAACTAGATCACAATATATTACTTTACACAATTATTACAAGATCATAAAATAAGGACAAGCTAATCGGATATAAAAGGTCAGACTTCTTCAGCTGATCAACACGGAATGCCCCCGCTTCGTCGAATGACCGCCGCCTTTATAACCTCGGGTGGGCCGATCCATATCGACGACTACCTTCTCTTGTCAACATTGCCCAGTGTTACCCACTAGCGATAACATACCAAAATTGGAATTACTTGGTACTTTGCTGGGAGCTAGATTATGTAGTAAAGTTCTACAGTCATTACGGTTTAATATAAGTTGTAAAACCATTTGGACTGATTCAACAGTGGTTTTAGGATGGTTGAAAACAGATGTAAGAAATCTTAAAATGTTTGTCTGCAACAGGGTTAATGAAATTAATGAGATAACTAATGGTTTTGAACATAAACATATATCTACGAATATGAACCCAGCTGACTTGGCCTCAAGGGGAGTTGAACCCCAGGATCTATCCTCTTCTTCTTTGTGGTGGGAAGGTCCTTCTTTCCTAAAGAAGGAACGTTTAGAATGGCCACAGAATTCGTTCGTAGCTCAAAAATTACCCGAGTTAAAGGTTCATTCGTTACTAACTGCAGCAAACAATTCTGCTCACAATAGTTTATTTATAGATTTCAATAAGTACTCCAATTTCAGTAGGTTAAGTAGAATATTTGCGTATGTTCTACGTTTTGTTGGCAACTGTAATAAAAATAAACAAAGGTACTCAGGCCCTTTAAACTCAGATGAAATAAATAATTCAAATATGCTATTAATTAAATTTGGTCAACAACAATCATTTTCGTTCGAAATTGGGTTACTTAAACAAGGAAAAACATTACCACAGAAAAATAAATTACTACAGTTATCTCCATTTATAGATTCAAATGACATTGTTCGTGTGGGTGGTCGTTTACAAAATTCGAATTATAATTTTGATAAGAAACACCCTATATTAGTAGATTCAAAACATCATTTAACCAAGTTAATAATGATTAATGAACATATACGTTTGTTCCACGCAGGTCAACAGCTACTGTTAGCATCAGTGCGTGATAAGTACTGGCCTATTGGAGGGAGGTGCTTAGCGCGGCGAGTAGTTAGACAGTGTATTATTTGCGTTCGTCTGCGAGCGAGTACGGTGCAACCAATAATGGGTCATTTACCTGAAGCGCGCACTAATGCTTGTTTCCCTTTCTACTCGTGTGGAGTTGACTATGCTGGACCTTTTACGATAAGTAACCGTAAAGGTCGTGGTAACCGTATTAGTAAATGTTACCTATGTTTATTTGTATGCCTTAGTACAAAGGCAATACACTTGGAACTTGTGAGTGAACTGAGTACTCAAGCTTTTATTTTATGTCTACGACGATTCGTGTCACGCAGAGGAAAATGTCATGAGATCTTTTGCGACAACGGCAGGAATTTCGTAGGTGCCAACAATGAACTAGGTAAGCTACTTAGATCCAGCCGTCAGTCTGTCAGTGATTATGCCACTTCTGAAGGAATAAATTTTGTATTTAGCCCCGCTTATTCTCCCCACTTCGGCGGAATATTTGAGGCTGGAATTAAGTCAGCTAAATTTCATTTAAAACGTGTAGCTGGAAAAGCTGCTTTGACGTTTGAGGAGCTAGCAACGCTGTTCACACAGATTGAAGCTATACTAAATTCACGTCCGCTGACTCCTCTCTCGTCCAATTGTACTGATCCTTCTCCTCTGACCCCAGGCCACTTCCTAATTGGGAGACCACTTATGTCTATTCCAACGAAGCCCATCACCGCTACCAGACCTAATAGATACGAGCTCATAGAGAAGATAAGGCAGCACTTCTGGGAGAGATGGAGCCGGGAGTACATCTCTGAGCTGCAGCAGCGCACCAAATGGCGCACTGGACAAGAAGGACTCACCAGCGGGGACGTGGTTGTACTGAAGGAGGACAACTTACCGCCATTACAATGGCGGCTAGGGCGCGTGTGTCGCCTGTATCCAGGGGCCGACGGCGTCAGCAGAGTAGCTGACGTCAATACTTCAAGGGGCATTATACGAAGGGCTGTCAATAAACTATGTCTTTTGCCAACTTCAGAATCCAAAGATGACAACGACGAAGAGAGGGCCGCTTCCAGGCTCGATACCTCGTCTACGTCTTGAAAGCTAAGGCTTTCAACGTGCCGGAGGATGTTCACGCATCATACGCGTGTACCAGCAGCGGCGGAGACGCGCGGGAGGAGGGGTCACACAGCTGATCGAGCCATCGGCCGCGCCGCGACTACTCGCCTACAGATACGGTCATCGGCGGACGTACCGTGCGATCTATACCTATAAATTATATCATGTAACCAAAATTATCTGTATTAAATTAAGTTATTTCCAAACGAGTCATATTTCAATTCATATCTCCAACAATGAGTTTGAAGTGTTTATATGCTGGTAAAATGAATTGTGAATAATTGAGATTTATAATCATGGAATATTTTAAGTGTTAAATGTACTATGAGTTTGTAAATTATTGAGATATTATGTTATGATTTTGTGAATAATTATGAGATTTTTACGAATGAAATATTTTAAGTGTTTATGTATTATGGCTTTGTGAATCGTTAAGATATTTAACCAAGAAATATTTTAAGTGTTTATGTATTATGAATTTGTGAAAAACTTTGAGATATTTAGCCCTGAAGAACATTGTAAATGTATTTAAATGATTTTATGAATTTGTGTATGATGAGATTGTGTGTTTATGTACCTATTATGATTTATTGAATAACTATGATTTGATGTTTAACCAAAGTAGAACTATCTACCTATTAGGCATCTGAGATAGTATTTTATTGTGAGAATGTTGAAATCTAATGTGTGGATGTTTGTAAGTAAGTAAGTTTGATACGAGAAGTTATGAACGAATATAGAACTAGGTTGATACTGAATGAATATCAACTAGTTTAAGTCATGGGTGATGAGCTTGTTGGCCGTCGATGGGATAACAAGCTCTAATCGATTCAAACATTCTTTGGATGCTTTTCATTTTACTTTGGTCAAAGACATGAGTAAGATGACGAGGTCAAAGATCAGGTCTGGCCGAGATGTGTACTGTATTATTTGTTTCTGTTTAAGGTCCAGAGGTGTCACTGAAGTTAGGCCTTGATGTACAATCTTGACGATGGGGTTGATGGTGCGTCGACCACCAACCACCAACACACGAGGACGTGTGTTTTGCAGGAGGGCCGTGTTATCGGTAGCGGGTAGCACTGGGCAATGTTGACAAGAGAGGGTAGTCGTCAATATGGATCGGCCCACCCGAGGTTATAAAGGCGGTGGTCATTCGACGAAGCGAGAGCATTCCGTGTTGAACAGCTGAAGAAGTCTGACCTTTTATATCTGATTAGCTTGTCCTTATTTTATGATCTTGTAATAATTGTGTAAAGTAATATACTGTGATCTAGTTAATGTTACTAATACTAACCCAAATACAAGTACTCTCAGTGGTGGAGAGTCTATGTTGGTATTATTTACTGTGTTTACCTTGCTCGCAATCCTGACATACCGATATTAGCTAAAACTGTAATGATAGAATCACTCCTGAACGATTATATGGTTGTGTCATTTACAGGAATGTAAGCAGTTCTTTTTTTTGTTATAACGATTGCCAAAGCTGGAAAATGATCCTGGCAAAATTTTTAGATACTTACTTATTGTAAAACTCTCTCACACGTTGCTTATACCCTTTTCACCGTCACCTTGTCACCATCCATTAATTACGTCACACGTATTTCATGATTTTTTGACCCCCCCCCCCCACTCTTGTCACAGCTGGTCACATTTATGAGACTCCCCTCTCCCTAGTGTGACGTCACATATTTTACAATTTTACGTCTAGAAATTGTTAAATTAGCATATAGCAGTCTACTTACTATGTCAGGACTCATCGTTCGTTGAACAGAATATTATTTAGTTTTAATGCACAACAACATGTATTTAAAGGATAAATTATAATATAAACTTTTTAAAATGCTAAACTTCCTAAGGAAATTAAATTAGATAGATAGGTATATTGATATTAATAATTTGTATAATAAGCTTCCTCTCTCCTACTATTTTTGCTGTGCCCGACAGGGTCCATAATGATCTCATATTTTTTTTAAGTTACCACCTAAGTCTACATTGTGGAATGCAATAAACTTATTGAGTATAACATTAAATATTGTTGAAATTCACGATATATCATACCAGCCTCGAAATTATAGGTTGCGATAAGCCATTGCCCGCGGTTTCATTCACATTTTAGGAGAACTACTTCATATACCCGGATAAAAAGTATTCTATGTCCTAATCCAGGTTATGTTCTACTTGTGTTCGAAATTTTATCCAAATCCGTTCAGCCGTTAAGGCGCGATTGAATAACAAACATCAAGATACACAAACTCACAAACATCCAAACTTAAGCATTTGTAATATTAGTAGGAAATAAGATAGGATAGCAGGACAGGTAAGTAGAATAGGATCAGATAGAGTAGGATAGGATAGTAGGATAAAATAGTGGGATAGTACTTATCTTCTTCTTCTATCGTGTCGGCACGAGCTATATAAGAATAGCTAATGCCGTGGTGAAAAGATTAGCCAGTCAGCAAGGTTGGTAGCGGGTCTGACTGCCCAGGGTGCGCCGGACGTACTTAAGTATCGTCACTCATGTAGACTCTTTTCATGCACCCCATCGTACTTATATAATAGGATAGGATTCACAGTATTTGCATAACAGTACCAAACGACGTAGTACATTGAATAATTAACGAGTGTACCTCTGAACACAGAATGTTGCCCCCAAGACAATGTGAATTCTAATTAAATCTGGTTTCTATTTGCTATCACTATTTGACTCCCTTAATTAGGTTTTACGCTCAAAGCCATGTCAACCGTTGTCAATATCCTTTTGTCTAAATCTCATTGAGTAAAGAACTCGATAATAAAACAAAACCTTGGAAATTAATGAAGCAGCCTTTTAAATAAAAAATTGACTCGCTATAATAATGGCACAAAAAATACTCATAAAGCCGTGTACCTACACACGAACGAACACGAACATAGCAAACACGAACATCGAACACGAATCACTATGAAGGTGTCCGCCGAACACACTGTTTGGGAATGGTACGCACATGCAAATAACATGTTCGATATTTGCGTTCGCGATGTTCGTATTCGTTTGTGCTTACACGGGTTTAGCAAGCAGTGTGTTCCGTAAACACGTTCATAGTGATGCGTGTTCGATGTTCGTGTTCGTGTTCGTTCGTGCGCACCCGACTGTAGGCTAAGGGGGTATTTACAAAACTGCTATTAATTAGCTGTTTTTCGGTATTTTTTCCGATCAATCCGTGAAACATAGCTAGATGTTATGGTAAGCTACGGATAGACTACGCTTTTGTCTAAAAATGGTAGATAAAACATTTTTAAATTTGTTAATTTATAATTAAATAATATTAATTTTTCGTAGCCTCCTCCCACGAAAATACTGAAATGGGGTGAGTTTCGGTACATTTTCCTGAAGAATTCAATGGTTTTAATAAATAAATACAATACCATTAATTAACAGACATATTAACGTTAAAATGGTAGAGAAAATAAAATACGAAAATTGTTGGAATATGCACAGGAAAATAAAAAATCATTTTGAATTTTTTTCATATATTTTGCTAGGCCGATGAACCTTAACTGTGTGATAATAAAGTTGTTTTTTCATCTGTCATTTTACTGTCAGCCATCATTGTGAGTAGACTCGAATCGCTTGATAGCAGAAATAAGCGGTCAAATAGATCCTCGACGGTCACAAACATTTGATTTGACCTAACTTAAAGATAAAGGTACGCTGTGTGTGTGTTGGTCGTCCGCATATCGTAATTATACTTTTTACCTACGCTTTCTGCAAACGCGTCCTTAATTCAATGAATAAAACAAAACTGGACTGTCTCGTTTTTCTAGTGGTCGCAAGGGCGAATGCGGAACGTGATGACCTAGGTTCGATCCCCAGGTCGGGCAAAGTGTTATTCGGTTTGTCCGTTTTGAATTTCTTAGTAGCAGCCAGAGTCTGATTTGTCCCGGTTGATGGCAATAGGCTTGCCCCCTATTACATGGGACTTAAATGTAACGGCGAAATCAATGTAGGTATACTAGACACCTCTGTCCATCCCTTCGGGGTATACAAGCATGATGTTACGTTATATTACATTTGCAATATGTATACACATTTTTTTTAGATCAAACTTGATACTACTGTACGTTGAGTTTGCGCCGACGAAAACTACTTTCAGTAGCGAAAACATGTACTTTATTTTCCCCTCTTTTCAAAGAACGACATATGAAAACCTCGTCAATGAATAGGTGCTGAGTGCACTTGTAACTGAAATTCTCAGTGCAATGCCTAGGATCAGATGAAAAATCTCTGCGATTGTGTAAACTCTATTTTTTTTTTTCATCAAATGCCGTATATTTTTGGGGCTAGACAGTGGAGTCGGTGCTGTAATGGCATTTACAAAATCAACTTTTATTACTTTAGTCTAAAGGCTCATTTACACGGAGATAGTTTCTCGAAGCGAGTCTCGTGCTATCTCTGTTTTCATCGTAAAGAACGACAAAGGCAGAACGAGTCTCGCTTCGAGAAACTGTCTCCGTGTCAATGAGCCTTAAGTCAGTAACTACGAAGTTACGTATTCATTTATGACCGATTTTTCCTGTGTTTCTAGAATATAAAACTTCCTCTCCGCACACTGAGAATAGACACGGGTTGCTACGGTCAGCAACCCAGCACACTTGGTGGTAGGATCTATACGATCCGCCAGGCTAGCTATCACCCTCACAATCAAGTCCGGGGCCAAGCAGTTTACTGTGTTTCGTCGTGTGAATGTGAGAGCCAGAGGGGTATTGGGGAACCCCTCTATATCTCTATTAGTTGGATTCATGTGCTGCATCTTAGTCCATGTATGCGCTTACCATCATGTGCGATAAATGTCAAACGCGACCAAGTCGAATAATAATTATAAAACCCGACCGAGCATAAGCTTACCGAGCGTAAGCGTTAAAATTAAGACTGTTATATCTTTACCAATATTCAAGCACAGACACAATAGATTTGCATAGCACGTACTCTCATAAGCTATGTCTACACCAGTGCGCTTTCATGTTCATCTTGCGTCTTCGTCTGAAACATGCGTGAAACGGCATAGCACATGCAATAGCGCATGCCTTAATACAAGTTCGACAAAAGCGCATGCCCCTAGCGCACGCTAATCCGTCTATTGTATGTCGACTGACGACTGACCGAGGCGAACCGGTGTAGACGATAGGCTGCATGCGTCGTATGGCAATCAATATTGCATGCGCTTGACGCAAGAGGAATTGAAAGTTGAAAGTGCAAGATGAACATGAAAGCGCACTGGTGTAGACATACCAATACATTGCTAAGTATCACGTTGGTTGACAGATAAAAATTCTCTAATGTGTCCATATCTAGCTTGGCAATAAAAAAAATGCTACCATTGGTAAGCAAAGCGATTCGTTTTTGGCCATAGGAACTCGGCATTAAAGCACAAACCCGGCCTAAATAAGTGAATAGACTGACCAAAATCCACTAGGTTCTCCAAAAAAATATAAACGGGTTTGTAATAAATTGATCCGCAATTTTGGTTTGGAGTTGAATTTTGATTGGGGTTAGTGCCATAAGCTCCGAGTAGAGAATTATTGACATCTGCGAGTTGTTTTAGTTATTCAGTGTGCCCCTGGATAATTTGCACAAACGGAATGGGTGAAATTAGACCACGGACATCGCTGGGTTAGTTAAAAAACCAACTAACTGCCCAAATCATGATTTCGAGTAATGGCGTTTTGAAAGTTTGTGTCATATTTCATGTACTATCTTATCTAAGTTTGTGTCCTAAAATATCGTATACTATAGTATCTAAGATAGTACATGAAATGTTAGGATACAAACTTTCAAAACGCCATTACTCGAAATCATGATTTGGGCAGTTAGTTTGTGTTTGAATTAACCCGGTAAATTGTTTTTTTTTTTATACACAAAGCGTAACAAAGAATCCTTTTTTTACTTCAAGACTGTTTTTAAGGGTTGTTTTTTATTTGCTTTGTTATCAGTTCTTAGCCACCATTATCGTTTTATTTAAAGGAAATACACGCATAAGCAATATTAATTAACTTTCTAGGTTTTTTTGTCGATAAATTGTAGGTAGTCTTGTTTCACCCATTTTCGTCTGTGCACATTAGATAATTCCTGTCTTTGACTAACAGTCACTTCACCGTGTTTTTAGTCGACACATTCTGATGTGTCGTCTAAGGTATGGAAATGGTATGTCTACACTAATGCGCTTTCATGTTCATCTTGCGCTTTCGTCTGACGCATGCCTGAAGCGCCATAGCGCATGCAATAACGCATACCCTAATACTAGTTCGAGTCTTATGGCAATCAATATTGCATGCGTTTGACGCAAGAGGAGTTGAAAGTTGAAAGCGCAAGATGAACATGAAAGCGCACGGGTGTAGACATACCATAGTTCTACTTTTGACACCTCTTATTTACGTCCGTCTCTTTTTTAATTTATCAGAATGAAAAAGATGGCAATAGTCTAAATTAAACTTAGTTTTTGCACAACAGAGTCGGCACCAACATCCGTCCACTTTACCCAATTTCATCCCAAGATGTTCCGCCGTTTTTATATACAGACCCTTGACCCAAATTTCAATTGATTGATGGAATCAACGGATGCAATCTACAAAATTAAACGTAAACTCGATTTCAATTCAACTGGGGATATTGGGGGAAATTGGACATAAATTTTCGGTCATCTTTCAAAGTGTATGGGTCTAACTACCGGCTTCCAAATCCCAGTTTGAAACTTCTCCGATAAGATGGAATAAGATCGGATAGGGAACTGCATTTAAACTGAAACACCTAATAGCTCATACTTTGTTGGTAAGCGAGGATAATGTAATTAACCGAACTCTGCTTCGGTTCTCCTATTGAACCAACACAGTAAGATATTATTTAACGCTTAATCGGGCATACGGTTTTAAGAAAAGTAAATAAAAAACAATTTGGCATTCATCATCATCATTCAGCCGAAAGACGGCCACTGCTGGACATAGGCCTCCCCCAAACATCGCCACATCGACTAGTCCTGTGCTTCTCGCATCCAGCAGATTCCCGCGACCTTCACCAGATCATCGGTCCAACTTGTGGGAGGCCTACCCACGCTGCGTCTTCCGGTACGCGGTCGCCACTCCAGAACCTTTCGGCCCCATCGGCCATCCGTTCTGCGAGCAAAGTGTCCCACCCATTGCCACTTAAGTTTGGCAATTCTTCGGGCTATGTCGGTTACCTTGGTTCTCCTGCGGATCTCATCATTTCTGATATGACCACGCAGGGTAACTTCGAGCATAGCCCTCTCTATTGCCCTTTGGGTGACCTTGAGACTTCTTATGAGGCCCATTGTGAGTGACCACGTTTCAGTGCCGTATGTAATCACTGGCAACAGGCACTGGTCAAAGACTTTCGTTTTGAGACACTGCGGTAGTTGGGACGAAAAGATTCTACGTAGCTTCCCGAGTTTGACATTATTTATAAACAATAAAAAGGAAATAGTAAAAAAATGATATTGCCTGGCTTAAAAATAATATATAATAAAGAAGATTTTGCGACGTCTTCCAAAAAGGTGGTGGGAAATGTATTTGCCCTTTGCCTTATTAAGGGTTATCAAGTCTCTTTTAACAACTCTCTTTTCCCGTAGATGTAGTCAAATAATGCTCTAATGATGTCTGAAATACGAAAGCAACTACTAAAGCCCTACTAAAGTCATTGAAAATGTAACAGAAGCGCGTTGGAGTGACATCAAGTACTAAGCGTAGGGTTACCAAACAAACCGAGTACTGTTAGAAACGTAGCTTTGATTCATTGAGGTTGGAATTCATAATTGGATACGTAACACCCAATAATTATGATGTTGTGTGGAATTATTTTTGAATTATATCCTTTTCAACGTAAGGTAGAATATCAAATATTCAAAAAAACAATACATTGATAATAATAAAGCTATTTTACGGTTTTAGATGATGTCGTTTACGTTTTGTTGTTGAACAGAGGATAGTATAATAATCTCCTGTGACAAATTATTACATAGGTAAGTTGTAGGTACTCGTATTAACTTGCACGAGTGTATGAACACGCGATCGAAGAAGATACGCTTTTGGAGTTAAACCTGGCAAAAACGTGAGGGATGGTATAAATGATCGGTGTTTTTATTGAGATATTTACAACTTGGAGTACAGTGAAGACACTGTAGTGATGTTCGAACCGATACCACACAGAAACGTATCACTGTGAAAACATTTCGTTTGGAGTAGATAAAGTACGTAAAACTGTAAACATAGTGGCGTTATTAAGAGCCATTACGCACTGTCGACTGGTCGCCGGAGACTTGGTTTCTCGGCGACCAAAACATAAGCATAGTCGTCCGGTCGACCGACGACCAAGTGCGTAAACACCTATTTAAACTATAGAAAGTCACAGTCGCTGTCGACCAAGTCTCCGGTGACCAGTCAACAGTGCGTAATAGCTTTAAAAGTTTAGGTTCAATTTAAAGACTTGCTCGAAAAAGGTAAAACTTTTACCTCCGAAAGCCATTTTCATAGTTTCTTGGGGTTGACCTCTGTTTACCCCTGGTGCGACTGTATCTCAACAGTTAACATTTAATTGTTCTAATAAATAATAAAATCAGTAAGCAATATTGTGAGAGGTATGATCGAATGACAATATTTCGTTTTATTATAATGTTCTAGCAACAACAACGTTCTTATAATTTATTTCGCATAAAAATTGTGTAGAGGCAGACTTAATGCCTTAGGCATTTTCTACCAGTCGAACTTAGGGTGATGCAGCGAAGATATAAAATGTAGCGGCTTTTGCAATATCGCGGCGATAGATCTATCAATTCCCTAAAACACACAACATTAAAACTTCACAGCGCAACCCTATTGTAAATTATGGAATCAGGCGTTACTTTGCGGAAATCCATGCAGCATACAGCACCACCCTCCGGCCCACAAGTATATGCACATGCAGAAAGAGTGAAAAAATAATGCAACATGCAACCGAACCAATACATGACACGTGTTTCGCCCCTGCACGGGGCATCCTCAGGATATGTTGACTTTTCGACCGCTAGGACGCGAAGGACTTTTTTTTCATCCAAACTAGCGATCTTGTTTGGTGGAATTAAAGCTAGATATTGTATTTGCATATTTGTACAACCCTATTGTAGCCACTTTACGCAGAACGCATCACCAGAGACCGCTAAGGCGATGATTCCAAGGGCAGACGATAATTATTATTGTTAAAGTGCCGGAAAAGGGTTCCCTTCCTCTTTAGAGATCAAAAGGGTAGCTCCTAATTAAATGCCAAGACGATACCGTATCACAATATGACTTGAAGGCATTTACAAATTGTATTTTAGGCTGTTATTATTAGATTATTTATTCAAAAAGCATCATTATTTAATGTTTTTTTTGTTGAGTAAATAATTACGCAGTTAGGCATGTTGACAGCATAAATAAATTGCAAATCTATTTTAGTCCGCCAGTTAGAGTTTTGAAAAATAATGGACGCGTATTTTTTCTTTTATTAAGTCAATGAATATTTGGAAAGATAAAACGCATCAAAACTCGGTGGGGGCTTGTGACGTCAGAAGCAAGTAAAAATTGTACTTGCTTGTGATGTTTTGCCAAATTTAAAAAGTGTCGTATCTTCGTCAATTTTAGTTTACGTAACAAAAGAAAAATTACGGGTCAAATATTTTTTGACAATCTAAGCGACGGACTAATTAGATTTTTTCAGTCAAATACCCTATTGTGGTATTTTTCGTGGCTAATTTTGGTCCTTTGGACCTTCGTATACCTGCTTGCATTCTCAAGGTCTGTATACCTACCTAAATCGTAAAGTCCTTCTAGCAAATTAACCAAAAATTGTTAAATTAAAAAATTGAAAAAATTGTTTAATTAAAATCAGAATATAAAATAAAAACAAAACTGCGTTTATTTTAGGTAGGTACTAAACAATAAGGATTACTACAAAACCATGTCTTACGTAATTTTCCAAACATAAATAAGGTTTAAGCCCATGTTTAGTTTAGACAACTGTTAAACAAGATTTTATGTTAAGGCATTTTGACAATTCAAACATTGCTTTGAAAATTGAATAGACTCCGCTACGAAAACATGGAGCTTTATTATTCCCGTATCTAAACCTTAATTACTTACCTCCACATGCAAGGTGAGAGGTGTAAGAAAAACACGCTACAAGATGCTCTGGCCACGGAGATGGGACGCGCCCCAGTTGACGCGGTAATTAATAGAAATATGACGCACCAGGGACGGATTCTGCTATTAAAATTTATGTAGGCGCTTTAGATTGAGAAGGGCACTTAACAGGGCAGGTTTTGATGTTCCTAAGTATAACATGCAACACGAGAACTGAGAACTGTAAAGGCGGTGTGATGAATAAAAAAAACTATTGATTGATAACGATTAGAATTAAGATTATTATAATTACGGACTGGCGCTTGCTTTCCATCTCCATAGTAAAAGCATCAGCGTCACTTTTGCAAAAAAGATTTTTTAGGAGAAGCAAGATTTTACTATCGTATAAAATTATTACACTTCCTGACTTTCCCAATGACACTTACGCCTTCATACGAAGCCAAATAATACATACTAAGCTCATTTTTCCAAATATTACAAAAGTGACAATGTTGCCCCGGGGCGGAGGTGCGACATCGTGTTGCATAATGGCCTTAAAATATGATGCACCAAAGACAGATTTGACTGAGAACTGTAAAGGCGGTGTGATGAATAAAAAAAACTATTGATTGATAACGATTAGAATTAAGATTATTATAATTACAGACTGGCGCTTGCTTTCCATCTCCATAGTAAAAGCATCAGCGTCACTTTTGCAAAAAAGATTTTTTAGGAGAAGCAAGATTTTACTATCGTATAAAATTATTACACTTCCTGACTTTCCCAATGACACTTACGCCTTCATACGAAGCCAAATAATACATACTAAGCTCATTTTTCCAAATATTACAAAAGTGACAATGTTGCCCCGGGGCCGCGGGGCGGAGGTGCGACATCGTGTTGCATAATGGCCTTAAAATATGATGCACCAAAGACAGATTTGCTATAAAATAATGTGTAGGCGCCAAATTATTAATTAGTAATTAAATAAGTAGAAATGTCAATAAAATTACTTTTTGTAGGGTTTGACTGCAATGCGAATAAAATTTGTGGAGCAAGTAAATGCAAACAAAGATTTTCAGTCCTTTTCATCCATCATTACAGGATTTGTACAACAACTACTAGAAACTGTACCTAGTAGATCTTTTCACTTACGGTACTCCTTACACTCGACACCTAGGGTTCGAAGACTCGACTACCATACATGGCTTCAATTAACAGATTGAATCATGAATGGTGATCATAGCGGGATCGCCCCATGCGTATTCAATGATTATAAGCCTCTCTGATACTTGAAGATGTCTCGAGGAGAGACAATTTCACAGAGTTTGTGGACACTTCAGACGTTCGTCTAATCATTAGACTAGCGGTCTATGTAGCTATATTTATGTACATACAACTGCAAAATTATGATTGTGTATGTATCGTTTCTTTTTTCATTAATTTTTAAGTGTCTAAGGCCCGTATTAATAAACAGCTGTCATTTGAGAGATCTGTCTTCAGTGTATATTAATACGACATCATCCGTGTGGTGCCGGACGTAAAGAATAGCACTACCCCATCTCTTGCCATGGGTGTCGTAAAAGGCGACGAAGCGATTCAGGCAGTAGCGTTCTCTGAGTACTTTAACAACCACACTGCGATCGCCAAGCCGCCTGTCAAGCGTGGCGATTATGGCAAACCCCACCAACATTGTTTGGGGGAGGCCTATGTCCAGCAGTGGACGTCATTCGGCTGAATGATGATGATTCAATATTCTTTCAATAATTCTTTATTCAATAAACTTACGTAATAACAATTTTACATTTGGCACTAGCTCCCACACTAGGATTCCCTGTGTCGTGGAGCTAAGCGAAATTAATAGATACAAATACAATATTACTAATAATGAAGACTACAAATTTATACATACGAATACATGCATTCAAATATAAAATAAACTTACATAAACTTACATTAAAAACTACTACTAATATACCTATATTAAAATATTATTAAAAACTATTTATTATACACGAAGTGATGACGGCGTCGTGTTGCGCTGCGTGGTGTCACGTAACCTTCCGCGAAAACGTCGGTATACGACACCTTTCGGCCAAAAATCTTCCTTCATGAAGATATCTTGGTGTTGAGTTGGAAACCGCACCACAAACGACTTGAAGTTAACGTTATGACGCGACTCCAACATTCTACTCTCAAGTTCCACTTCGTCTTTATTCTGATATACTCCACGATCTCCTCAACCTTCGTGGAGTAATGCAGACGGGAAACGTACAGCTGCGTCGACGGTATTGCAGGACGCAGCAGCATATTCGGTCCTGTCAGTCCGGTACTACATTGAATGCGGCAAGCCGGCTTCCTTCGCTTCTTCTCCACTGTTACGAAGCCCTCCTTGTCTGCGTGATCTTTCCTCTGGACTGAAGGCACGTTACTCTGAGCCGGTTTATGACTCTTTGATTCGGTCTGTTGTTTTTGCTGCTCCTTTTGGATGGGAGGTTGTGCAGCAGCTACTGAGTAAGCACGGCGACGTGTCGACGTGCTTACTTGTAACGTCGATGATGATGAATACGACATGAGACGAATTAACACTTTATAGGACAGATTTCACATTAAGACACATTATGAAACCACAATTACTTGGCGTCACTGGCGATCGTGTTGGCAAAATTCATGTTGGTGGTCGCGTTTGTGCGCTGTGCCTGTTTGAGATCGATGCGTTTTTAGCTGATTGATCATTCTTTCAATAGGGTATTTGACTGAAAAAATCTAATTAGTCCGTCAGTTAGATTATCAAAAAATATATGAACCGTATTTTTTCTTTTGTTACGTAAACCAAAATTGACGAAGATACGACACTTTTAAAATTGGCAAAACATCACAAACCAGTACAATTTTTACTTGCTTCTGACGTCACAAGCCCCAACTCTCGAGTTTTGATACGTTTTATCTTTCCAAATACTCATAGATTTAACAAAAGAAGAGATTAAAGAGTTAAATAGATTTTTATTAAAATTAGCATTTAGACTACGTTCCGGTCACTATCCGTCAGCAAAGTTTGCACATCTAATGAAGAAGGTCGACTCGCCAAATTGCACAATTTGTGGGAAAATTGAGGATGTTCAACATTTGCTTATGGAGTGTGTCAAGAACGAGGTGGAGAGGAAGTCGGTGCTGAGAAAGTGTAACATTAATAGGACGGATGTAGGAGTTGTTCAGCGGGTTTTAGCTGATCCTTTATTTAAAATAGCGAAAATGTTTTACCAGCTACTGCCACAGTCTCAACACCGACTCTCTATATTCGCATTTTCGACTCGAAATTCACTCACATTAACGTTACGTTTACGACGTATACATCAAAACATTACATTACAAAAATAACAAAATTTGAACCTTAATCACTTTAAGCAGCGCATTAATTAAAATATATTTATAGGATAATATTTATCGACAATGTAAAAACATGCTATTAAATTACTTAAGTATCAATAGGATGAAATAATATGGGGGTAATTAGATATGCAGTTAGGTACACAGACCATCACACATTAATGGTGTGTATTATAATAGTAATTTAATGCTGTAATAAATAAATAATTTTATGAAGACCATGTTTGTACTTGACATATTTCCTATGGTCATTACAATAACAACGATATAAAATTATAGCTATTACATAGAAACTTCATATAAATTAAAGGATTTTTTCCGCCACATTGTTTTGCAGCCAAGTAGCCTGAAAAATAGATATATCACCTATATACAGCGTGGCGCTACAGTGGCAACATTAATTTAACACACGAGGCTCGTTGTCAGTAATCATAAAACAATATTAAATTAGAATAGTAAATAAATTGAAAAGTAAAAATTTTCAAATAAACTAAAAAATAAATACATTAACCAAATTGGTATCACTCTGCGCAACAG
The DNA here is from genome assembly GCA_905220435.1 of Amphipyra tragopoginis. Lineage (NCBI taxonomy): Eukaryota > Metazoa > Arthropoda > Insecta > Lepidoptera > Noctuidae > Amphipyra > Amphipyra tragopoginis. The sequence goes on along the minus strand of HG992005.1, from coordinate 10,634,802 downwards.
ATTTATTCATGAAGCTCTTACCTCTCGCCGACAAAGGCATATTCTGTTTCCTGCAATTCACGTGCAAGTGTCAAATGACTCATTCTTATACATACATGCAGTATTTCTTTTTGTTTTAATTTCATTGACGCAATGTTATGATCAGTGACCCCGGCAGATAGCATCTTTAATTAAATTGCTACCTTGTATATGTATGTATATAAAGCTGTAATTTACCACACCCTCATTATTTTATTATACCATAGCAAGAGTAACTTACTAAACCTTAATACAAAATATGTCAGTCCCTCAAATGCGACCCTGGTGATACATGAACATGACACGCCACCGAGACCCGCTGACCCGTTTCCCTTCAACCACCTGCGACCAGTCAATTTACCTTTAAAAAAAACTCGAGCAAACCTCAGCCTGAAAGAAAAGCAGTCTGTTTACTCAACACACATACATACTGTAACGGCCGCGTGCCCCCATTTCTTCGGCCACGCGAAAAGTCACTTTACCCTTTTCACACCTTTGCTTTTAAAGTGTATATTGCTGTGAACTTTCAAGTGGTGCTTCTGACGTTTCGTAAGGTGATTTTAGAGGAATGCTTAGGAATGGTTGAGACCTGAAGCGCGATGTTTACGGTATTCAAATTGCTGTCACACGCCTTGTGCGCGGTTAAAGGTCTGATCACACTTATGTTTCGGAATATTCCGTTTGTGCGAAACAAAGTATTGCACTGAAATGCGTGTAGACGTACTTTGACGTTTTATTGTTTTGTATAAATGCAATGTCAGATATATCGTACTTTTACGGTTGCACCTGTTTTGTGAGTTCCAATAAAAAGGATATTTTATTCATAATCCGGTAGTGAAGGATATTTTGTTAGCGTTTTCTGAGTGGTTCAGGTTCGTTTCTGTATTCAATAAATAGAACAGCTTTTATGTCTGTTTCGGGTTGACCCTTATCCTAACGTGAAATACACCTGTATCAATTTCTGTTATTGTTGAAAAGGCAATAACTAAAGTAACTACGCTCGGGAGCAATGAATCCGGGTTACCAACATAAACTTTAATATCTCGGAAACTAAGAATAATAGCTGATTCTAATAAAAAATATTGTATAGACTATTTAATACAACTCAAAAAAAAACTTCTTAAATAGTAGACTATTTAAGAAGTTTTAAAACTCGTTATTCGAATAAGCATTCTTAATTTCCGAGGTATTAAGGTTTATGTTAGTGATCCAGATTCATTGTTCCCGAGTGTATTATAATTATTGTTTTGCAAAAAATACTAATAGAGTCTATTTCAATCGTGTAGTGAAGTCTATTTGAATCATATAGATCAGAGCATCATTGAGGCAAATCTTTTTTTTTTTATTAAGTAATAATGTTTTTTAAGATTTTTATTGGTGTAATATTATATTTCTTATCATCATCATTATTCAGCCGAAAGACGTCTACAGCTGGACATAGGCTTTCCCCAAGCATCGCCACATCGACTGGTCCTGTGTTTATAAATATGATGTGCATAAATGATATTTTTTTAATAAATCCGTGAATGGAAATGGCTTCAGAAAGGTTGTCTCTAATTTTTTTAATGTCAGACTTAAAATCTTACACTAGTTTAGTGATAGAGTAAATAAATTAAATATTTAGAGTAAGTTAGTTTAAGACATAAAGCGCAATAAAGATCAAAATAGGCACTGCACGATGATCTTGTTGCAAGCGAGCACTGCTAACCAATTTACCATAATTGCAGAAATATCTTTCGTTGCAATTTATCATTTTATCCACATTTAGGGAAAAATGTATAAATTTTGTTAGATGTAGTTTTAGTCTAGTATATAATGTTTTTTTGTTTCTACAAGGTGTAACTTAAACAACGCACAACCTCTTAAGCGAACATAAATATAGGGAACAGCAGATTTTTTTTCGCGATTTATGTTTGGTCCCATAGTAAAAGTTGTTCATAATGATGAGTACAGTGACCCCTTAAGAGGTTGTGCGTTATTTAAGGTACACCTTGTATTAATTATATAAGTAGCTTTATTGTATTGTTTCTATCATTCACTGTATTGCTTAATAAAGTTCACGGAAAAAGTGAATCCATTGATTTATTTTATTTTATTCCACACAAATGAGCACAATCCCTTACCAACGGTATAAAATCCATAAAGTATACCTAAATCTGTTTTGAAAAGTGTCAAACACTTGCAAAGTCGTAATGCGCGATTGCATTTCAAATAACTATCCGTTGAGCCCGCGTACAAGTCGAATGAATAATTCAAGTCAGACTCCCGTATTCAAATACCTTATGTATGGATGCAAAGGAAATCCGATCGGTAACTACTCGGAAATTTGTTTTTACATGACATTTGCGTTTTGATCTCTAAAAAAGTAGGCTGAAAACATTCTGTTCTATGTTAAGGTTTACAAGATAAAGGAAATTTTCAAGTCTTTATTATTTGGTACAAATAACCTTTACGCGGCGTACTACGTAACGCGATGTCTTACGTAGGCGGTTTAAAGCGACGCGAATTGCGAAGCGATGCGATGCGGTGACACGCGATGCGGTGCGAAGCGGCGGCTTTGTCCTATGAGCTCGCGGACCGCTCGCCGCGCGCCGCCGTCATTCAGTAGTACTGTACGGCACCGCATCCAGTTCGCGTGAAAATATCAAACCAACTGATAGCGTTCGCTTCGCGCCGCGCCGCGCCGCACCGCACTCCACGTGCATTTGGTCACGAAGGACACTTCAATAGGTATCGACTGTTTGTTGTTTTCGCGTCGCTTGTAGATCGCTCACGTAGGATGACACGTAAGCAATCTAGAAGCGAACGCGAAGCGGCGCGGCGCGACGCAAAAACAACAAACAGTCGATACCTGTTGAAATGTCCTACGTGACCAAATGCACGTGAAGTGCGGTGCGGCGCGAAGCGAAGCGAACGCGATCAGTTGGCTTGATATTTTCGCGCGAACTGGATGCGGTGCCGTACAGTGCTACTGAATGACGGCGGCGAGCGGCGGGCGGTTCGCGAGCTCGTAGGACAAAACCGCCGCTTCGCACCGCATCGCATTGAATTCGCGTGTCACCGCATCGGATCGCTTCGCAATTCGCGTTCGGTTTGAACCGTCTACGTAAGACGCCGCGTTAGTAATTGGGAGAAGGAAGGTTTGCTAAACGTACACACCAATCCAGCTAACGCCAACACGCGTTCGACATTTGTTAATTTGACCAAGCTCAAGCATGACAACCACACCACATTGCAGCTACAAAAAGTGGTCAAGCAGTGTTTACGTGTGAATATTGTCGCTGCAGCTTTGGCGACAAAATGTAGTAAGTGTGAATTAAACTATTATATTGTTTTCACGATAAGAAGATTAAAATGACACATGTCAATAGGAGTTGCTAGACATGTGACTGTAGTCGATTCAACTATCGATAAAATTTGTAAAATTTCAGCGAGAATTTGACAAATTATTGTAATGTGATTTTATGTACCTACATTTCAAATACTTGTGATTTAAGTAATTACGATTAAGTCAATTAGCATGCATATCTTCAACAACAGACGATTACGTGCTGATGTGATAATGAATCCAGCAGGTATGGGATGAGTGAAAATAAATGATTATTTATCACCAATAATAAGCCCCGTAGCCGGGTCGCGAAAAAGAGGTTTATCTCTGAATTTTGAATGTGTTACGTTAGGTGTTTTTATGAAAAGCCCACAAACAGACACACAGACAGAAAGAGAAATAGACAGCCAAACAGAAAGACAGACATGAGCTTCAAACCTATAAAATACCTCTGATTTTGAGTCGGGAATGAAAAATAAGAATTTAATTTTCTACAAAATTGATGTGAATAATTTTTGGCATAAAACCCATAAGGAGTTATTTAATAAAAACTCATTTTTGGGTTCTTTAATCCAAGATGGCAGAGCGCGCCGAGGTCACTCAAGGTACAAAATTTGTAATTTTTATAAGAACACATATCCATAACACGTATCCAGGACTGACCGACCTTTTGCAAGGCAACTGGGCTATGATGAGCCTTATTTTAATTATTCAATCAACTGAGCCTATCGTCTATAATTATTACGATACTCAAAATATTCATTCTGTTAATATAAATTTATCGAAATTATTTTATCGATACGCACGTCTCTGGCAACTGGTACCATCTGACGCAAGTTTGAAAATGCGTCGGGGTTTTTTCAAAATCATTTATGTAATATATAATTATGGCGTTAAACACTTGTAACTATATTGTTTCTATGTTTCTGATTTTAAAACAACCTTTTGGGTAACGCTTTACTAATATTTTAAATTGATTTAATACTTGTTGAATTAAATTGTCATACACAAGCGCCATTACAATTTATTTTCATGTCATGAATTGACATCTGCCAAATTAATCAAGTTACCGTGAAAGCAATAAAGCTAGCCATAAACGCACGCATATGCCCGCCAGATCTGCCCAACAGGCTTGCCTGGCGGTCAGATCCGTGCGTGTATGGTGAGAACAGACACGGATATGCCCGCCGGATGCCTGCCCGCTGCCCGTGCTCTAAACGACCGGATCGGATACGGAAAAGACAGATCCGAGTACCAAGCGTGCGTGTGGGCGTAGCGACGGATGTGCCCGCCGAATTGCGCCTCAGTCACGCACTAATGCTTTGGTAGTGTACACGAAATCACGGATCCGATCTGAGTTGCGCCCGGCGGGCAAATCTGTACGTGTGTGGCGAAATCACGGATCGGATTCGAGATGCTCATGTCGGTCTATTCCGTGCGTGTATGGCTAGCTATTCATTTTTATACAAATTAGTGCCCAGCCACGTGTTGTTATTGTGGTGTGGTTGTGGTGTAGTTGTAGTGTAGTTACTTATGAAACAAGCCTTAAACGAACCTGTATTCTAATTGCGCGACACACTCGTCATCGGCTTTGATTTTGACAGGTCAACAATTTCCATAGCAACGAATGTATTAATAATCCATCTTCTCCACAACTATGTTCCACGCAATGGATGTATATTGTTGTATTGTCAAAATGAAAGCTATTGAAATTACGAATGTGATACGCAATGCGGATGCTGGTTTAATTCGGACGTAAGCGGTAACAAATTCCGTTCAATGGCCATCATTGGCTTGACGTGTACTTTCCATAAGAAGATTTCCTGCCAAACTTGCTGCCGACTTTATCTGACCCACTAGGTCTTGATCTACTAATACGCAGTAGGGTCATAGATCAAATGTGATAATAGTACAAGTTTTACTACAAAAAGAATTTCAGGTAGTTCTTAAAACTATCTGAAAGGCAAATTCTTTTTTGTACCACTTTCGAAATGCTTCATTTTTAATTTAATTTTTGACCCAAAGGTTGACTGGCCGCCTTGTGTACCATCAAAGTAGGTACAGACGCCAGCACATCAAGCTACCCGAAACTGTCAAATTTTCCCAATCAACCTTGGACCTAATGCTTTTGCTATAAAGATGAAAATCTATTAAAGAAATTTGACAGATTGTAGTAGCTTTTTACGTGCTGATGGCGTCTGTACATGAAGTTAAACAGATAAAAAAATTTTTTTTTGAATGTCAGCTCATATTGCCAAGGAATAACACTACCTATGAAACGAATCACATGAATGCTCGATGACACAAAAACGCAACTCAATAAGAAAATAAGAATTTATATTGATACATACACTTACCAACTCAAATATTCATCAAAAAATCTACAAAAAACTTTCAACTTTTTTAAAGTACCTCCGTCAAATTTCAAATTAACGTAGGAACACGGTAATAAGGCCAGGCTCAGCTACTTGACTGTTAATAACGGTGTAGGTTAGGTGCCGCTGCATGCATTTTATATGAGAGTTTTAGACAAGAGCGTCCTCCACTAAACTGAACGTTTCCGCGAGATTCCTGTGTGGAAACTTGAAAAGGGATTTCTATTCTACTATATTATGCAGATTGTATATGTTGCACTTGATTGTAAGCATGAAAAATTCAACATTGTGGTACCTTTTAGGGGTAGTAGACCGGCCTGTGAAAGAGTACGTCTAAGGGAATATTCCAATCTGTCCCCCTGATCTGTCCCCTAGTCGGTAACAGGGGAAGAGATCGAAACTTTTTGTTTCTATTTGTCCCCCTAAAGAACAGCAGGGGACAGACCAGAAATAATTCGTTCGATCTGTCCGTTCGTCTTGGTAACAGGGGAACAGATCGATGTTTTTAGTCCTGATTGGCCCCGCGAAGGGAACAGATCCGGGGGATAGATCGAAATATTCCCTTCTAAGGTACTTCCTTCATACATATTTCTTCAGTTTGAAGGGTATGGGTCCCGGTAAAATTACAAGCACCCAATTGGAGACTTTCCAACTTTGTCTCTAAGTTTGGCAACGCATTAGCAATCCTCTTGGTGTTGTAGGTGCATATTGGCAGCGGTAGCCACTTACCATCAGGTGAGCCGACGACTTGTTTACCAAAATATTTCATAAAAATAAAAAATACCTATGTTCAAATTCTTCCGGAAATTTTTTTTTTCGCTGAGGAGCGGAGCTCGTGGCTAAATAATTACAGCCGCATAGACCGATCTTCCGGGTTAAGCCACGCTTGCCGAGGTTGGTCTGTGGATGGGTGACCATTTACCATAGCGAGTTTCCTCCGTGCCTCGGAAAGCACGTAAAGCCGTTGGTCCCGGCTCTCATTTGTAGATCTTTGACAGTCGTTACTGTTGGTCAGAAGCCAGAAAGTCTGACAACCAGTCTTACCAAGAGTATCGTATTACCCAGTTACTGGGTTGTGGAGGTCTGATAGGCAGTCGCTCCATGTAAAATACTGATATTCAGCTGCATCCGGTTCGACTGGAAGCCGACCCCAACATAGTTGGGAAAAGGCTAGGCAGATGATGTTTTTTTTTTTTTTTGATCATTTCGATGGCCCCACCGAATAAACGTGCAAGAGTTCTTACACGAATTTTTTTTTATTTCATTTTTCGTTTCTTTTGCCTATCCAGCACCTACTTAATTTTTTTTATGAATTTTAGACTCAAAATACGCCTATTATAATAGTGAGTTTCTTTATTCTAGGGAAATAATTAATTTTAAAATTATACGAATAATAGTTTATGCTATTATTACATGCTTTTTGAGTCGCCAAGTACACAAGAATAAACATGTTAAAACCTACAGACGTTTGAGAAGATTTGTGATTGTTTCCGAATTTGGGTAACGTCTTCTTACACGTTTATTCGCGTAGAAATGTATGCAAATTTTATTACCAATGTTTCATTCCACAAAATGGAAGTTTGAATATAAATAGGTTATTAAAATTAAAGTATTGCATTATCTCTTACTATAATTATTTTTTTCTAACATTTGTGTTAAAGATTCAAACATTAAGTGCATTAATTGCATATTAATTTAAGTTTATACCTAGTAACGGTAAATAAACAAATGTTTACGCGATAAATTCTATTGTAATCGTACGTAACGTTAGAAAGGGGTACGGGGGGTAAGATGCGAGTAAAATAAGGTGACTAGCTTGGAGTAAGTGGTGACCTCTCGCTTACGGCCGTGGTTCTGTTCATGGTCGGGAGCGAGAGTGCGTGGGAAGCCGTCGCCTCCTTCTGCGAGGAGGTGATGGCGACCAAAGAGGGAGCGGAGAGGGGGAGAGAGACAGCTGCCACTCTCCCTTCCCGCGCCAGACGCACCGGGCGCTGGAGGGAGCGTGCCGATCTCCGGCCACCATAGTGTGTGGCCTGCGGGTAGTACTAGTACTGGCCTGCGACCAGTAACATGCCCGAGAAGGCGGTGCGCAGTGTTCCATGCGCGCCTCTCAGGAGGAAGGACGTGGGACCAGGCCCCACAGAAGGAGAGGTCCGCCAGGGGCTGGTGGACCAAGGCCGAGGCAGCTGCGAATCCCGCGACCCCGGCCAAGGGTCAGCAGAAGGAACACCGTGGGTTTTTAGCCGGTAAGAGTCCGGCATACTCCTTTACCTTCCCCGGGCGAAGGGCATCAATGAGGATTTTCCCTCGAAAAAATTAAAAATAAAAGGTGACTAGCTCGGAAGGACAGTCTTGTTGTGATTCTATGCGCGCTATTACATAATTTTGGTTCGCGCAATTACATTCAATTATAAATATTATAAATCTACTGCCATTGAAAAACTCCATCTTGGTCTCCAATGACAGTGAGGAGGAGGATTAGTGTTTCTAATATCGCAATTCGTTTTTTTTAATCAAGAAATTTACTTTCTTTGTAACTGTACTTTCTGTTCACGTGGACGAATACATAATTATATTTTCTTTATTCTTTATAATATCTGTATTTTATTTCATCCTTTTGAAGTCAAAGTCAAAGTTTTTTATTTCAAATAGACTAGATTACAGGCACTTTTAAAACGTCAAAACTAGGTGCACGGTTTCAAAAGGTAGGTTGCATGGAGAAGAGCTCAAAACTCCAAGAATACTCTTTTCAAAATAGTAGTTCATGACAATTCCATTACAGTAGTGTGAGAAATAGAATGAGAATAATGCAGGTTAATGTAAGAAATAAACTCACATAAGAGTAACAAATAGAAAAATATGCCTTCTGGGATTGCCATAGCAGCTAAGGGCTAACCAGTCCCGACAGACAGCAACCGTTCACGAGCATGACGTGCACATCCGCATCGCTTAGCTCAACCATATTGCAGGGAACCCAATGACAGGATATACAACGCCACCATAAGCAGGAAATTTAAGTGTGCATGACAGACTCATACTACCAGACAATGGGCAGTAATGTGATAATTATGATTATAGGTGTATCATTAATTGCTGCATGATGCTCAAACTTTACAGATTGGAAAATAATATTATGAAAATTATAATTATAAACAATATCGGACTATTTAGGCAGAGTATTATACATTAAATAATAAAATTATAATGGGAATATAAAAATTTCAGTATTTGAATAAAAAAAAATATATGAAAATTGATCAAATAATGTACAGGTTATTTTAAGTCAATAAAAAGAAGAATACTAGAAGTAAACATTAAAAATAATGTTAGGTCATACAACCAACCAGTTAGACAGGGCCAGAGGATCGCAATGAGCAGGACGGAGTTGTACGCCAGGCATCTTTATCTTCGATATAATGATTTATGTTTTAATAAGCTTTAGATATCAAAATGCTCTTAAGAAATTATTTAAAATGCTCTTAATAAATAATTTATTGTAGAACCTAACACTGTTCCCCATAAACGTCTTGCTGGTTTGTCTTAGTCTAAGACCAGGTACTGTTAGCTTGTGTTTATTGCGAGTATTTCTGTTGTGGACGTCACTTTTCTTGTTATACTAATGCATATTCTTATATTATATTCTTTCGAATATACTGTAAGCAATATTCTTTCGAATGTACATAATGTTACTAAGTATATACAAAGATGGTAGGGTAAGTATATTTATTTCCTTAAATAATTCACGAAGCGATTCACGGCAGTCTAGATTATAAATAGCTCGGACTGCTCTTTTTTGTAATATGAAAATAGTACCAACATCAGCAGCGGAACCCCACAGTAATATGCTATAAGACATAATACTGTGAAAGTATGCAAAGTACACCAACCTAGCTGAAGCTACATCAGTCAACTGCCTAATTTTCCTAACGGCAAATGCAGCAGAACTCAGTTTGCCTGCAAGTGCCTCTATATGAGGTCCCCATTGCAATTTAGAGTCTACTGTGATGCCCAGGAAGACAGTTGAGGGAACCGGATCTAACGCTTTCCCGTCATGTTTCATATTTGAATTAATGTACACTTGAGGTGGAGAATTTAATACTTTTGGTTTTACGAAATTATTTTATTATTATACCTTGCATTAACAAAGATGTATTACATAAATTAAAACTGATTTTATTAACACTAATATAAATGCATACGATCTTTCCAATCATATAGAAGCAGAACAATGTACTGTAAACAAGCGTGTAAATAGTTATAGCTGGGTTCAAAATAAACTTGAATTACGGAGAATAATAGTGTAACATTACAGTACATTTTATTCGTTGTGTACTATTACACGAATAAACGTGTAATGATATATTGCTGTGACCTAGTCATGCAAATTTCACAAGAGTATTAACATTAAATAGTTTTTCATGAATTTCCTGAAACTCGTTGATATTTAGAAAAAAGTAAATACACAAGTCTACAGTTTATTTTTTTACCTATAATTCGATAATACATTATTTATACCTATTTACAATGGAATGAGCGTTATTGAAGTTTAAACGTTTTTATTTTTTCCTGAAAAGTTGTCATTTTTCTCTTACACGTTTATTCGGTGGGGCCATCGATTTTAATTATCCCTTCCGGCAACGGTGAAGGAAAACATCGAGAGAAAACCTTTACACAACAAGACGGATCAATAAAGATCTCAATGACCAGATTATGCTTATGCTTATACAACGTGTAATAAATATCCAAAATAATATTGAAGGACATATAATTATGTATAGGTATCAAGTAGAAAATCACCTGTAAAAATTTTGAATACAAAGAAGCAAAAATTTTATCCAAAACTAAGTTTAACAACAAGCATCACAAGACAATAATTATTTTAAAGTAGTGTTTATTACGTAACAATGCAATGTCCGATCTGATATTTAATCACGTTTCTTCACCTTTCCAGATGATTTTTGGGGCTGTTTGAATGTTTCTGGTGAAAACTATCGCAGTGGTTAACCTATATATTGTTAGGGGTCCGGTTCTAAAACCTATATGCCCAAGGATTGTTTATAGGCTACCTCATCCGCACTTAAAATATTATTTCGGAATACTGTTACACGTTGTATATTTTTTGAGACACTTTCAGTGTATGCCTAGGGCACCTCAGTTGCACGCCTACCACGAGTTAATTCATTGGCACAAAGTTTCGATATTAGATTACACAAATCTAAACTGCTGTTATTTGGAATGGCCACATAAATAATGATTAGTGAAGATTTCGAAATTACAAAAGTGTGTAAACATAAAGTAAACAACGAAATTGTAGATGCCAAATATAATTAACATAATTACATTGTTTTTAATCTCGGATTATCCACTTTCTGTGGTTTTACCTTAATCCAAAGTAGTTTTAAGCTTTCATAAGTCAAACTTAATTTTAAGCCTTCGTCCTTGTAAAACATAATATAATCCTGGGTGAGATCACGATCACATGACCATTTAAGTACAAGGAAATATTTTTTTAAGGATTACAGACCAGTTATTTTTTTCCAAAAATACAAACAAACTACGATTCGGAAACTCAAGAACTATCTGATTATATAAAATTATATTACGGTCTTTTAGAAGACTGGCCGCCTACTGGTAAAACACATTTTAATTTAACCATTGTGTCGCTGAGGAGATCTATGTGGATCTATAAGAAAAGGACTATTTGTCTACTTCTTCTACCTGGTGTTACACTCCCGGTTTTGATAAAATTTCATCCTCTTTCCCTAGTTTTTAACATAATTCGTGGCCAATAGGCATGTTGACAGCATCAATAAATTGCAAATCTAATTAGTCCGCCAGTTTGAGTTTTGAAAAATAATGAACACGTAGTTTTTCTTTTGTTAAATCTATGAATATTTGGAAAGATAAAACGCATCAAAACTCGAAAGTGGGGGCTTGTGACGTCAGAAGCAAATAAAAATTGTACTTGCTTGTGACGTTTTGCCAATTTTAAAAGTGTCGTATCATCGTCAATTTAGGTTTACGTAACAAAAGAAAAAATACAACAAATGAAAACAATAATCATTTGCCGTTTTAAATTACAATACATAATTTTACTAATAACGTTTAAATGACAACAACAATAGTAAACAAGTTATGACAGAAAACCTACCCTTCGCATAATCCAGTAAAGGTACAGTAGGAACGCTACCGTCGTGATACGATTGTGCAACGTCGCTGGGCAGACTGCTAAGTGCTACAAATCCCCTGTCCAATGTCCCGCACCCCACGACTCAGTCAACCGTCGATACTAACGACACACAGTCGCGGAGAAATAAATTAAATAAAAATCCAATAAAAATATGACTTCGCTATGGCGACGATTTCTCTAATTCTCGTCGTGCTCGTAAATCGAGTCAACCCACAAACAAGCTTAACCACGTTGAAGACAGGAAGCGAAATAAACAGTTTATCAGAACGACCAGGAGTGACTGCAGTTTTTCCGACGCAAATCCAACAAATTCAAACGACATCGGAAACGACGCTCGCGGCCTCCGCCGGAAACAATCTAAATGTCGTCGACGGTACCGTACCGGCCTCCTTGGCTGTACCAGAACAGAATTTCCAAGCAATCTCCACAATTTACTCGGTGAAAAACAAGAAAACCAATGATAAAAAATATACACGGGAAGGAAACATCGAATTACTTTTCGATAAAAGTGGCGCAGAAAATAAAGCAAAAGACTCGAGAAGCTCAGAAGAAAATCTAGTCGCTATAAAACCTGAGCCTCTAGTATGGGATAACTGTTTGGAAACTAATTTTAAGGATAACCCACAGAACATTGTGAAACCCCAAGAAATGCAAAATGATAATCACGATTACAGATTTCAAGCAAATAAGGAAATTGGTAGTTTGTGGAGAAAAAGAGATGCAGGAAATTTGAATTTGAATTCGACTGCAGGAAAAGCTTGGTTGGAAAAGTACAATAATTTGTTAAATGCAAAAACAGAGGAAAGACGTCAACAAAAACCTGAACTAACTATGATTAAGAAGATTACTTCAGTGGCTACTACTGTAGAACCAAAAACAACTGTTCAAGTAATACCAATAACAAGAGAAGTTTTTATGGAGCCCAAAGATTTATTTAACACTACACAAAATGCAGGAACCGAAAGTGATATAGTTGCAAGTTATACAGAAGATTGGTTTGAGGAAAAAGACAGAAGTAAAATAAGATTTGGTAATTTACCACAAAAAGAAACATATTTAATACCAGCGATGAAACTGGAGGAAGGATTTCACCCTTTCGGGTTTATGTCGGATTTTTTTTATCTGATATACCCGTTTGATTTTCCAGTGGGTAAGCAATCGCTTTATTAAAATTTGTAGCATCGTGATTGTTCTTATTATAATAGCTTTTGCGAATATTTTTATCATGTTATTAATTTGAACGTAAAATATTCGTATCTAACACGTTAATTGAATACTGCCTTTTACCAATAGATCGATATTTTGGAATATATTTTTTATCATAAAGACTACCTTATCAAAACTGTTAATTAAATATTGTGTTAAGTCCGACTTTTCTATTGTATTTCCAACAAAACTGTCCCTGAAGATAAACTGTCTGACCTCGTAACAGTCCTTACAATATCAAAAGGCTTCGCAACGGACTCGTACAATGAGGTCACGGAGATGATCTCGTTACCTCACCGGCTAATAATATATCTACAGCAACTATTTGACTAGATTCTCCCTTTTGCGTAAAAAGTTTTTTATTGTTATAGATGATGTTCGCTGGATATAGTGGTGAAAATTAATAGATTTTTGAAGTGTGTCACTATCTACTACCTATCACAAGGCAAACATCATGAAAGTAGTTATTTTTGTAGTTTTATCGCTAAAGTATCAGTTCTCTGTGTGCTGAACTATATTTTAAGCTAATTTGTTTGTTTTTTCTAGGACTTATCAAGGATATAGTGTGGGGAGAATTCACTTTTCCATATTCCTTCCTACAGGTATGTTTTTTAAGTACAGTTTTTCTGGATTGCTACTAACTAATAATAAAATTCACTTCACTTTCTTATACTATTTATATATTTTATAACTTAATATTTTAATATGTCGCACTTTACACAGTTCTACTTCAGTACAATTATTCAATATTTATTTATGACTTGTTTAATAACTAACTAATTACTAATTGTACAAAAGCACTTGTAAAATCTCAAATACTTGTATCTGTTGCAGTTATTTTAAACATGTCTTATACAACAATATCAGTCAATAAACAATTCATCTTTAGGAACAACTTCAAAGAACTTTTTCACTATATTATAGACAATATCAACAAGCTTATCGACAAGAGGTTTTCCAAATTCCTCTGCTACTTGTTTCCAGTTCTGGTTCAAGAACTGTAAAACAGCTTCACCTGAAAATAATAATTATTTAGATATTTTAGCCTTTCGAATATCATCTCATTCATTTATGTAGCTACATTAAAAAACACATTATTTCCGATTTGAAATCTTTTTTATATCTGTGTAAAACGTTATCTGTTATTTGTAGGCGTATAATAAAATAAAAAGCTGATTTTCTGTATTAAGTATTTCAAATAATTCAAAAACTTATTACTATTTGACAAACTATTAACATATTCATGCCAACAAATGTCTTGGTATTGAATATGAAAATGTGAAAAAATTAAAAAAAAATATATTACATAAAACTTTCCACTATAACCAACTAAACCATTTAAGACAGTTACGGTACATTGTCCTTTATTTCCTCATTTTCGGACCATTCATTAATGTATTGAAAAGTTCAAGTTCGCCTTGAGTCATCTTACACAAACTTTAAATATGTAATGAATTAAAAGAGATGAATAAAAATGACATCAATTTTGATTTCGATACTAAATATCAAGGATTACTCGTACTCGACGATCAGCGATCGGCTACATTAAACTGAAGTGATTACTACTGACACTAACTATCAGCTAAAATGTTATTAAATCAATAATCGTTCTTGTGTCTCAGCCTTTCGATCTTGAACTTCTTTTGATCGTGACATTTCAAATGGAATGGTAGAGTTTAAGGACCAATATTACCAATCTCAATCCAAAATCTCTGAATTGATGTAGGTTTTTGACATTACTTCTATTGAATTTTCGTTTTCTCCTTCTCTCATGTCGTCACGAGGTACATACGAGAATAGCCCATACCGTGATGAAAAGATTAGCGAGTCAGCAAGGTTGATAGCATGACTGACTGCCTAGGGTGCGCCAGACGACGTACTTAAACATCGTCACTCGTAGAGGCTCTTTTAATGCACCGTGTTTTTTTGTCAAAAACCTACATCAATCCAAAGTTTTTGAAAGAAAGAAAGTTTCTCAAAGGAAAATATTCTTTTTGTATCGCTTTCGCGTGTCGTATAATGCTTTCGAAACTGAAAGCATACGATTTCACAGATGATGAATCTAAAATACTGATCCGGGTCTAGTTTGATGAAAATAACGTTTAATCTACGCGACTAGTCAGTATTTTAGATTATGAATTAATGATCATTAATGTGATTAATCTTCTAGTTTATTGAATCCTAGTGTATTAGTATCTTAGGTATGAATAAACATCTTCTGTAAGTCAAAATATCAATGCAAACTTACTTAATTCAGGGCTTCCTTGGAACAAATTCGTCAGACTAAATGTGACTCTGTCTCCATAATCTTGGGTGATATCGAAGTCTTTCACTTCATAGTAGACCACTCCATCGCGAACCTTATCCTGGAACCTAATTTTGGCGAACAACGCAGCATTCTCTATATTTAAAAAAATAAGTTAGTTAAAAACTGACACATTTGAAACAATATTACAATAGTATAATCTAATTTAACAAAAACAATAAACGAAGTGAAACAAATAATGAAAATAAAGAACGAACTTAAACGTAATACAAAACTCTTGATAGATCATAATCCAGGCTTAGTCTGCATTCACACGAATTGTTGTCCCCAATTTTTGATACATCCTTAACTAGTTTATTTTTGCAATCGGGGAAAAAAACTAAGACTCTAATAGACTCCATAGTCTTCTCTATAATCCAAACTTAATAATTGTACTCACTAATTTTAATTTTAGCATTTCCATCGCCGTTAATTGAAACAATCAATATTCTTCCATACGCCTTATACTGTCCCTTGATTGTAAGATTGCAGTGCATTTTCAAATCAGCTTCATGATTTTTGTATCTAGAAATAATGAAAATATCTTTATCAGCATTTCACTCTTTTACTTGTACATATTCTACATATCTACATATTCTGATATAAGTCTTAATATATCTTCAGTAGTCAATGCATCTACATCGGCTACTTACAAACGCTTTGGACGATCAGATTTATCTATGTAGCATTATGACTATCTATACTTTATTTAATATAACTTTAGACAAATAAGACCCATTTCAGCAAGGTTTATAGAAATAAGCAACATGTTTGCTTCCAACAGGGATTCCACACAATATGTTGCTTTTATAAACCTTATTGGTCTGTAAATGAGCTAAAACTCTACATGAAGGAATAGTTCAAAAGATATTCATGAATTGGCCTTGAACAAAAATGGCCTACTTTTGGCCAATATATCCTTTATGAAACAGAGCACACACATAAATTGTTCAAGTTAGTTTTATATGCTAATAAGCAAGAAATTAATTTATTACTTACGATACAGAATCAATATGGCACTTTCTCAGTCCTGTCATAGTTCCATTACGGAGTTCCACTTTGAAATCTCCAGGTAGAACCAACTTAACAGTTTCTTCATTCAAAGGGTCTATGGCCGCCACCCCTAGTTCTGGAATACCCTTTGCGAAATGTGGCAATGTTTCTTGCACTACTTTCTTTAAACAGTCTGACTTTAGACCCGGACAAGTTTGGATGTAGGAAGCTAAAAAATAAAAATTGATTAAAGTTTTTGTGCGTTAGGTGGAATAAATAATGGAAATAAAACTCGGAATGTCTCGTTGATCTAATGGTCGTAAGTGCAATTACTGAGTGTGAGGTCTTGGGTTGGATCCCCAAGTCGGGCCAAGTGTTATTTCTCAGCAGCCCAGAGTCTAAATTTGTGGCCGCTTGATGGCAATAGGCTCGCCCTCTATTACTAGGACGTAAACATAACGGTGAAATGAGGACCCTTCGGAGAATTCAAGCTTGGTGCTGTTCTGCCGGGGTTGCGGTGCATGCAGCTGCGAATCCCGCGACTCTGGCCATAGGTCAGGAGAAGGAACACCGTGGGTTTTTAGCCGGTAAGAGTCCGGCTTAACCTTTCGCCTTCGCCGTGCGGAGGGCATGCATGAGGATTTTTCCAAGATAAAAAAAATGGGCTGGTGCTGATACGTTACTAAAAATGCTGTGTAATTATTGCATAGTTCTTATTTACAATTTACTTGTCAGATTTAATTTCAACCGAAAGTGTTTATTACGTTAATTCTGTTTTGGAAATGGTCAGCTAGCACACTTTAAGGCTGGAACAACAATGTCAAAAACAGCATAAATCTGCCATTTAAAATCACGTATTTTCATTATAAGAAAAAATAAAATTAGTAACAAACATAGAATTTATTTAATTTTTAAAATGATCACTAATAATTCAAAACCTACATCTATAAAAGATAACTTTTATATTCACAAATTTAATAATTAAAAAAAAAAAACCAAAAAGAAAGTGATTTATCACACACAACAGGCATTTATAACACATTTTGCAAAAATAAAGTGTAGAAATATTTAAATTGTAAATTTTAATCACAAATTCTCTTTTTACACAATTTAAATTGCAATTTAACATCAATAATGTTTAAAAAAAAATAATACTCACGCGCAACTCTAGCGGAACTTCCATTTAAATCTAATAATAAAACTAAAGAAAACAATACTGTTATTTTAAACATTGTGACTGAGTCGTTTAACACTGCTGAACTCCAGATATGTACTGATGAATATTCGGAAGGACCTGCTGTGCAGAATTAAACCTACCTACTTATTAGTCAATTGTTAATAAATATCACGGAAAAAACGATGCCTTGAACCTTGTAAACCGGTCCAGTAGATGAACGGCAAGAGTAATGTCAACAGCTGTAGTGACGAGTGAAGACCCTATTTCGGTACTCAGTAAAACAAAAAAGACATACCTGTTACTGCACGTACTTGTTGATTCATTAATGACCGTCAATTTACTGGAGAATGAATAAATCGAGATGCAGTGATAATAAATGGTAACCTTTACAATGAATCCCATAGTCATACAAAATGAAAGTATAATACATAAGTCAGGAAATACAAAAGGTACAGTTACGATTAAGGGATGATTTTTAAACAAAATCCTTAATTATTACCAAGTCCGACATGGCTCTAAATGAATGTGGATGTTGGCGCTTCCTGTGGAGCAAGACATCAAATCCAGTACATTTCAAGTAAGTTCATTTAGATCCATGTCGGATATTGTAATCATTAAGAATTTTGCTTACAAATCATCCCATATTCCTAACTGTACCCGATATTTCCCCCTTCATATAACATCAAACAAAAGTGGCCTAACTGCATCTTCATGATCTTTTGAACCATTACTTCAAGTAGGATTGATCTTGATTAATCGTTAAGTTTAGTTAGTTAGTTGCTGGAAGCAAACATGTTGCCTATTTCTATACATTTCCTTGCTAATATGGATCTTATTTGTTTAATTTTATGTTGAATAGAATATAGTCCAGAACAGTCAGTTCGAATACGTCTACAGTTTCTAAACGAAGGTGACTACTTATGAAAGCTACTGCAATGAACAATGAATACATAATACAATTTAAAATTGAAAGGTCAAAAACCCAAGTCATATTCCCGTATATCAAGCTCACACACGTCAGTTAAATCCACAGCTCCACAGTAAGACATTGACATTTTAAAAGGATCGCTTCCTGTTACCCTATAGTGCTTATCGATCGCTCAAGTACGAAGAAAAGCGATAATGCGTCGCCTAACATTGCCACTACCTATAATATGTTTGCTTTCTTCATTTATTTTAATAAAACAACTGTCGTTGAATTTATACTAATAAAGTTCTTTCGTTTTGTTTTTTCCATCATTTATGTTCAACGGCTGGAGAAATAAAGGTGGCTCTATTAATTATATAAGTCGCGTAATCATTTCATCGCAATCGACAGCTGGACTAGGGTTTCCCAATAAGATTTGGTCACCAACAGCTAGCCCGGCAAGGTCACATAACTGGGCAATATATTAGCTTGCCTTTTTATTCCGATAATATTGTTGGCTAAGCCACATGACCTGAACACATGGTATTAAATAGTAGTGCCGAAATTCGGATTAACAATTCCCGAGTGTACTCGTAATGGAAATTATTTTTAAAGAGTAGCCTTGGAGTGTCTTGCCGGCTCTTCTGCATAGGACTTACTTTTTTTAACCGTGCAACTAAATTGTCGAGACGTTCCCTAAGTGCGTGTACTGTGCCTATTCGAAATAAAAAAAAACTTTGAATTTTAATTTGACCTATAAAATGATATGTAACCTGTACCTGAGCCTCATAGAAAAATATCTACTAAGTACCTACTGCTTCTCAGAACGCCTTTGATCTAAGTTGTGTGAAGATACTTCTAAGAACCTTAATGTTAAACAAACATAATGGATACAATTAAAATGGGGTGGTGAACACACGATTCACGAATAATTGTAATTAAATCTTCTTGTTTAGTTCAACTCGGCAACGCGGATCGGTAATAAGGTGTCTCGTATGTTCTTAGAAAGTGTAATTACAGCTGGTACCGAATTTAGTATCTAAGATTATTCCTTCATTGGTTTTACGATAAATATGTGAGTACTTATTGCTGTCGCTTTCTTTTCTAAGTTTTTCATATCATTCTCTTTTTCGAGCAAAGCAAATATTGTAAACTAGCGACCCACCCCGGCTTCGCACGGGTGCATTGTATTATTATATTATACATATAAACCTTCCTCTTGAATCACTCTATCTATTAAAAAAAACCGCATCAAAATCCGTTGCGTAGTTTTAAAGATCAAAGCATACATAGGGACAGACAGCGGGAAGCGATTTTGTTTTATACTATGTAGTGATGTGTTTAATAATTTTTCTATTTTTTATTATTTGACTCGATCTGATTTTACCCTAGTTGCTCGTACAGGGTCTAAGATGGAGCACACAAATCCAAGTAACAGAGATATAGAGGTATTCCTCTATACCCCTCTGACTCTCACATACACACGACGGAACACAGTAAACTGTTTGACTTTAATCTGAGGATGGTAGCTAGCCAGGTGGCCCGTATAGATCCTACCACCAAGCATGCTGGGTTTTTTTTGAATCTTGCAAAACGCGTCTATTCCCAGCGTGCGGTGAAGAAGTTTTAAATTCAGGCTTGTCCCCACACGGGATATTTTCTTCAGATCCTACCAACAAGCCAAGAAGAAACAAAGAAGGAATGGCAATGGACTTACCCGTTATCATATTAGAATTTACGTTGCCTGGTGGTGTTACTATCTCTCATCAAATCTGCAGTGCTGAAGACCAGAAACAAACTCCAAATGTCATTACATAGTGTGCGTGTATTGTCCATGTCTTAACTTATTAAGTTCTAACGTTTTGATGTTTAAATACTGGACAGCTCTGCAAATTAGCATGTAGTTTTATCAACTTTGTGGACTTAAAACAAAGTACACCTCTATATTGATTTTGCTTTTTGAATCTAAACACATAGTTTGGGCATTGACAGAAACCTTTCAAGTTAAAACCAAGTTCATATTTCTCTACAGTTTTATTACACACATGTTCACGACCGGAAGTCTTATAGAAAACTTCACATAAGAAATAGAGGAGCAGTTTCACAATTCATTGAAACTGTGTATGTTTTCAAACATTTTTATCGAGATGTTTTTGAAAGAAAATCGTGTTTTTACCTTATAAAATACACTCTGCGTCAAATTTAGTGTTTAATACACATTTACGGTCATAATATCGATCTTCGTATTTCAAAATTTAGTAACAACATTGGCGTGACATTGGTATGATCACTTTTTTGAATGTTTACTGAACGTGTAGGCACATGCGTACGTCACAATTCGTCAAATAAGCTTGTGGCCTGACGAGCGAAATTTACGCCGCACAAAAGAAAAAAGATTTAAAAAGACTGATTTTGCGTCGTTTGTGTAGCAGAGGACATTTTTTTTATTACTTGGCTTGGTCGCGTTTGACCCTCGTCTCACCTGATGGTAAGCGCAGACGGGGTCTAAGATGGAGCACACGAATCCAAGTAACAGAGATATAGAAGGATTCCCCTATACCCTCCTGGGTCTCACATACACACGACGGAACACAGTAAACTGCTTGGCGCCGGACTTTGATGTGACGGTGGTAGCTAGACAGGCGGACCGTATTAGATCCTACAACCAAGCAAAAGGACATTTCCAGGCTGATAAACTAATGGAGATTAATATTATTGTTATATAAACTACTGTCGTTTTTCAGAACGATTACTGGGTGTAATGTCAGAGCCATTAGACGATGATTACGGCTGAGATTCCCTCCTCTCATTTACGCGAGAGCACATTTTTCTCTCGGACAAGACACATCGCTCATTCATAATTACGGAAGCTTT
The DNA here is from genome assembly GCA_905220435.1 of Amphipyra tragopoginis. NCBI lineage: Eukaryota > Metazoa > Arthropoda > Insecta > Lepidoptera > Noctuidae > Amphipyra > Amphipyra tragopoginis. The sequence continues at coordinate 10,613,429 of HG992005.1, read as the reverse complement.
TACGCAGTTTATATCTGTGTCCTTTTTGGATTATTGATATATTAGAAAATAAGTTCTGAAATTGAGACAGGAATAATGTCAATCCTCCTTAAAAATTGTTTTCGCTAATCGATACCGATAGCCGATACCTACAGGGAGCTAATAAGGTCACTTTTAGTGAATCATATTCGTAATCATAACTGCAAGTGGACTGCACATCCAGTCGCAACTGCAAACTATGCAACTGACAAATGCAGCTTGAATGCAATCAGTCAGTGCAACTGCGTGACAACTGACGACTAGATATGCAGCCCCGTTAAGCCGGGTCCGCTGTGCCATGTTTTCGTGTTTGCAAACAGGATAACATTGTTTGCTAACCGAATAGGGGCGTGGCCGTTAGGCCACTGACAACTGAACTGAAACTGTTAAGTTTTGTTCGCAAAAACACAATAACATGTTAGAAAATTGGCGTTGCGGACCCGGCTTTAGAAAATTGGCGCTGCGGACCCGGCTTTAGGAAAGTAAAGTGATAATTATCTTTAAAAAATTTTTTTGTTTAGTTTGAAACTTTAGTAACTATTGTCTCAACGAAGGTTGCCTGTTAGATTCCGAGATTTGCCAAACTAGCCCCCTGATTCAAAACGATTCGATTAGTCAGTTGTCGAACGATTCGGTAAGCCAATTCTTTTCCTGTCGTTACGAGAATCGTAGATAGAACGAGATAACAAATCGAATCAGTTGACAACTGCTTAACGAAAAAGTTCTGAATTGGGGGGCTAAAGATAAGCGACATAGACCGTCGTATTATGTACGATTTCCACCAACCGGGCCACGCAGGAGCGCAGCGCAGAGTATCACAACGGATGCTCGAGCATGCGCGCGTAGCCGAGCGCGTCCGCCCGACGGCTACAATCTGCTGGAACATATCTGTTCGCGTATCCGCTATCGCAGTCAATTTCTACCTGCGGTGTGACCGAGCGGAGCCGACCGGACGCGATGACAGCCGAGCGCCGCCATCCACGTACGCGAGCAGCTGACCGGCTGCCGCGGCATACTCGAGGAGCCGACCGGCTGCCGCGGCATACGCGCGGATCTAACCGAGTTCCAAGCAGTGTAAATTCCATGGAAACATGAAACTTAACTATTGTATAGAAGCCTGAATTTCCTTTAGCACAGTGTGAAATGCGTCCCGGCGCGGCCCGTTTGGTAGAAATCGTACATTGTCATAAAATGCGAGACTATACCGATATTAGTATATTATGGAAGATTCCACATCTAACACCTTGCGATTATGACAGACTAAAATCTACATTTATCAATCCTTAACATTGAAAACCAGCTAAATTAGATATTCATACTTCCGATATTGTCATAAAAGTACATCCGTTGCCTTCAAGAATAAATATGCGTTTGTTAATATGAGTCAAAGATTCCGATAACTAGATACTTTCGATGCGGGCATAAATTAATAAAATTAACTCCCTAACAAAGCCTTTTAAAAATGCTACCTATAACATATAATAAACATAACACCACGCCTATACATGCGTGATTGGATCGGGGGATACCCCCCGAAGGGCATTATATAGGTATAGTACACCCTCATTTCGGCGTAATAGTTTTATGTCCCATATCATAGGGGGCGAGCCTATTGCCATCAACCGGTGATGACGTTTAATCCCTACTAATAATAGCTTTTCTTCCGGCAATAGAGGTTAAACGATCCACAAAACACCCCTTTCCATAGACCAGATATTTTTCACCATATTTTACAATAGTCTTGCACCCACCTGGGACGGTCCATGACTGTTCTCCAATAGTGCAGCCGTGGATAGTCCCCGGTTGGTGCCCCACCCCATTTTAGATTAAAGTTCTCAAAGGGGCCTCTGCGCGTTGGACCTGTGTCCCCGTGTATGCCTTCCAAAAGACCGGACATCTTCCGCACGGAAGATGAGCCGTGAACAGAGATACAATAATAATAATGATGATGATCCTAACTAATAATACAAATGCGTAAGTTTGTTTGTTACCTTTTCACGCCTATACCACTGAACCGATCATCCTGAAATTTTGCATACCTTTTCATCCCGAAAAAAAGTACTGTTCCCGAGGAAACAACAGCAACAATAACTATAATAGATGGCGCTACGTGTCTTTCGAATCATGATTGAATTATAGTATTAAAGAAACTTTTGTAGTATGTTAAGAGTTTTTTTTATTATGAATTTACACGAGCAAAGCCGCGGGCAAAAGCTAGTACCTACCTAATATTATTATAAATGCTAAAGTAACTCTGTCTTTCTTTAACGCTTTCACGCCTAAACCGCTGAATCGATTTTAATGAAACTTCGTACAGAGATAGTCTGGAACCTGGAGAAGGACATAGGCTACTTTATCCCGAAAAATACAGAAAACGCGATGAACGACATCCAAGTGGATTATATAATAATAAGTAGTAAATTCAGATTAAATACCCACGTATTCAGTTCTTACAAACAAAGCTATACAACTTTTATTACAACTAAGCCTGTTAATTTATTGATTAATGAATGCCTAAATTGCTTCATCTGACTGGTATTCAGGTGAAAACTGCAATCAAATGATGAGGACACCTGACAATCTAACGCATGGAAATATGAACAGAAAGACCTATACCTGATGGAGAACGGCTAAAGGAGAGACAAAATGCTGATGACCATCTTTCTATTTTAGCAACTTAGCATTTATAATTATAATTATGCAGATCAGAAGTACACAGCTTGTTAGTGTTTTCATACCCAAAGAACATACGAGAATATCCGATTCTAGTAAAGTTAACTTCATAGTTGTTTTACTATTATTGTACCTTTTCGAAAGACATTAATTATGTTTTTTAGGGTTCCATACCCAAAGGGTAAAAACGGGACCCTATTACTAAGGCTCCGCCGTGCGTCTGTCCGTCCGTCCGTCTGTCCGTCTGTCCGTCTGTCACCAGGCTATATCTCATGAACCGTAATAGTTAGACAGTTGAAATTTTCACAGATGATGTATTTCTGTTGCCGCTATAACAACAAATACTAAAAAACAGAATAAAATAAATATTTAAGGAGGCTCCCATACAACAAACCTGATTTTTTTGCCGTTTTTATAGATAATGGTACGGAACCCTTCGTGCGCGAGTCCGACTCGCACTTGGCCGGGTTTTTTTTTAGGGTTCCATACCCAAAGGGCAAAACGGGACCCTATTACTAAGACTCCGCTGTCCGTCTGTCTGTCCGTCTGTCACCAGGCTGTATCTCATGAACCGTGATAGTTAGACAGTTGAAATTTTCACAGATGATGTATTTCTGTTGCCGCTATAACAAAAAATACAAAAAAATAGAATAACATAAATATTTAAGGGGGCTCCCATACAACAAACGTGATTTTTTTGCCGTTTTTATAGATAATGGTACGGAACCCTTCGTGCGCGAGTCTGACTCGCACTTGGCCAGTTTTTTATTATAACTTTCGTGAGACACATTTATATTTATGATTAGTTACGGTTTACTCACGTCGAGTTCGACTCGCGACCTCACCGCGTGAACAGCTCATGATTAAGGGCTCCGTTTGGGTCCGAAACTAGTCAGGCAATCCCGAAAAATCCACGTGAGTAAACCGGAACTAATCGTAGACATTAAATATGATTTCGAAATCACAAAAATAACCCATACCGCTATTTGTTATACCTATATCTATCTGTATTTATGCTAGACCGTGCTGGGTCCGAGCTTAGGTCGGACGGGGGACGTACGTACTTACTTCTTATCAGCAGTGCAAGTCTGTAAGAATCTCACCTCGTTTTTTTTTTTTTTTTTTTTTCTATTGGACTGCAGTAGGTCGTCCTAGGGGACGGTTTCTACGTAACCGGGCAGTTATTGGCGATACCTGAAGGGTCTCCAGACAATGGGGGGAAGTAAAATGCTTAACCTAAGCTAACTACTTGTACTACACTAACATCATGACTACCTGCAACAACAGCACTAAGGGCGACCCCTAGTGGGACTCGGACCTCGGCTTAGGGCGTTGCTGGCGTGGACATAGGGGGGGGGGGAGACAGCTTGATGAGGGCTGAGTTATCGGGGTGACTGCGGAGTCTGAAATCTCACCTCGATAGCGACTGTCAATTAAATACTTGTCGTGACACAGCGTGGTAACAAAACTACGCGTTATTGATTATACTGTCGATTATCTGTGTGTTATTTGCTTCTATTATCCATACTGTGACATTATGGATATTGAGTTAACCGTCGATATTGAAGTGGGTTTCTTACAGAATGACACAATGTTCCTTCAGAGTATTTAATAAATCTCCTTGGTCGATTAATCATCCTTAAATTACAATAAAATTTCAATGATTTAGCATAGGTTAGGGTTACTAATTAGCTGTTTGTTGTCAAATATTTATTTTTGTCTCAAATTGACACTTAGGCCTGGACTCCACCAAAGCGGAGACGAGACGAGCGGAGCGGAGATGTATTTTTAAAAACCAATTGAATTTCGTTATTCACACATCGCGTCTCCACTCAGCTTAAGTGGATACCACTGAGCGGAGATGTATCATATTTGTATGGCGCGATGGAAGCGGAGATGTGAGCTGTTCTTCGCTGAGATTGAGCTGGGCCGTGGTACAAGGCGGAGATATGAGCTTTATCTTGCAAGCTGACGACGGCGCACCGCGGAGACGAGATGTGTGCGGCGTGCACGTCAGATCACACTAAACTGTGCGTTCACATTCAACGCTCACCGCACGCAGCTCAGTTCCGTTCTAGTCAGCGCACAACTCCACCCTAGCCAGCACACATCTCCGCTACAGTCTAGCCAGTACGCATCTCCGCACAGTTTCGGTGGATACACCCTAGCCGAAAAACATCTCTTCTCGTCTCCGCTTCGGCCGCACATCTCCGCTTTGGTGGAGTGCGGGCCTTACATAATAAACTCCTTAATCATTACATACGCGTTTTTTTAAAATACTCCATTATATTTATTTAAGTATACAACTGCTCTTTAAATGTCACTTGAAGTTTTGATGAGTGGAAAACTAATACGCAATGATGTAATCGACATGGCTTACTGTTTTTGTCAGTATTTCTTGGCTATTTCTGGAGAAGAAAATATACAACGTTATTTTTAGTATATACAAAAACCGAAACACCCCAACAAGATTTTCATCAGAACTGCCTGAATATGTGTTTTTTTAAATAAATCTCCAAGTTACACCGTAGTTTATGTCGCGTCAAGTTCCCTAGTAAAGTGTGAAATGCCTGAGATGTATCTACTATGCAGGGGTTGTCTAATACACGAAAACTGACCGAGCGGACCATCTCGTCTCAATGTGTCTGTCCCCGTCAACTGTTATGGGTAGAAAGCTACTGAAACAAAATTGAAATTTATGAGAAAAAAAAAAAGTGATGTAAAAAAATATGTCAATCGATTCTCCTAGTGATTCTGAACAAACTAGTTTCAGGTTTAGTATATGTATACTAAAACTAAGCTTGTATATAAAATAGTTTATCATATTTATAATATTTTCCAAACCGGAACTTACAAGCGCCATACACCGTTTCGTTGAAACGCACGTCAGATGGTGGTGTGGTGTTCCTCCAACCAAATGTAATATTATGAGGTAGATACCAGTACAAAGTTTAGCTGTTTTATAAAACAAAATAAAGCTCTGAGCAAATATAAAAAGGAATGAGTAACGCTGATTGGTCGTATCTCCAAAAGACAGTCAATCTTTAAATGAAGACTCAAAAAGACGTAGCGATTCTTTATCAAACGCCTATCAATGGTTTTACGGATATCGCCTAGTATGCAAAGACAAGGCGAATAAAAGCTGGCGTCCACTAGGCTCGCCGAGTCGAGTTGAATAGAATCGCAATAATTCGCCTCTTATACATCTTACATCTATATCTATAAAAGGAGAAGCTGATTGACTGACTGACTGATCTATCAACGCACAGCCTAAACCGCTGGGGTTAGAAATTTGAAATTTTGACAGTAGGTACCTTTTGTGACGTAGACATCCAATAAGAAGGGATTTTTCGAAATTCAACCCCTAAGGGGGTGAAATAGAGGATTTAAGTTTGTATGTAAGTCCGTCATTTTTGTAGTAACAAGCATGAAATTAAATATTTAGGCTTTTGGTTAGAAATAAACATATACGTATTTGAGCGTTTTTGGAAAATCTACCCCTAAGGGGGTGAAATGGGTTGTTAACATTTGTATGAAAATCCTTCTTCCAGGGGTAATTAACTTGGCATAAACACTCTTCAAAATAAATTATAAAAGCCGAACTTTTTGGAATTTATAACTAGATACACTTAAAAAGGGGGTAAAGGGGGTAAACGCGGGTTTAAAATTACACGCAAGCAAAGCTGCGGGCAAAAGCTAGTTTACTTCTTCTTCTTAGCGTGTCGATGACAATCTACACTGTGTCGGCCCAGAACTCAGCAACGAGTTTAGCACTATAAAACTGCGTCGATCAGCGACAAGCCGAGACGCGCCGAGCCGCATCACTCGCGCGCATCGCTTGTCATACGAATTTCTGTTTTAAGGACTTGCGATTACTGACCGTTTCGCCTCGATTTGTCTTCACACGAGCCGCGTGACGCGTTTCGGCTGTAGTCGACGCCAGGCTTCATACGGAAAGTTTACATTCCAAAAGAAGGATAAATGGGATGAAAAATATAAAACTATCGTGTAGTATTAAATTTTTTTGCAAATAAACTTTGTCCAATACAATTTCCTTAACAAATTTTATTTTTTGTTTCAGTCGATTAAAGTTGAATCAACGTTTCTGGCATTCATCATCGCGTTTGCCTGCATCGCTCTCGTGATACCTGCGTACCTCCTCATCTTGGGAATACTGTCCCTATTTTCAAGGTCTAAGTGCGACGATGAAATGGAAACTGGAGCTTTATTCCCTGAAGCAGAAAACTCAGATTGCAATGACAGAGCCCTGGTGGTTGTAACCTTGTTCGTCGTACTCGTCTGCTGGTTAGTACGATATTAATCTTGTATTTTCTCAAGGAAGTCTCAAAGGCTTTGGTACTTCTACTTTATAGGTATTACAAGATACCTACCTGAGTTTGAGGGGAACAGATTTTTATCTAATATTTTTTTTGACGTAAGAATTATAATACAGGGTGTAAACGAATTTGTGTAATTCCTTCAAATCGCGTGATCTACTAGTGACACTGATTTTCCCTGCATAGGTTTTTTCAGAATCAACAAAAAAAAAGTTTTCAAAAAATGAATCATGGTATTCTAATATCTAAGTAACTTTAGCGTCCCAAGTTAACTGACCGCGTGGAGCGATATGGCACTAGTCAGCTGTGTCACCGTGCCTTCATTCATTTATGCATGGCATCGAAATTTTCTATCACATAAAATTTTTTTATGGAAAAGAAAATATTATTTTTATTTTTAATCAATCTAAATCCCGTGCGGGGTTAATCTATACCATTAATAGATCATGTGGTTTGAAGGAATTACAAGAATTCGTTTACACCCAGTATAAACTTGATGCAAAATTACACTCATTGAGGACTCTATAGAAAAGAAAGTTAGGTACCTATTAATTAGCTACGTAAAATGTTTTTACCGTGCATTCAAAAATACCACTGTAAAATGTTCTTTCGTCACCATTGAAATGAACCTTCTTAACTCAATTTAGACTCGATAAATTAATAACGATCAGGGGAGCTCATAATAATCATGTTTGGTGAAACATATTTCGTTTCATAATCATAACTACAAGTAGACTGCACATCCAGTCACAACTGTAAACTATGCAACTGCCAAATGCAGCTTGAAGGCAATTAAGATGTAGTCAGAGTAACTGCCTTACAACTGCGGACTGGATCTGCAGCCCACGTGCAGTTATGATTTCGAATATGAAAGGAAACATGTTTCACCAAACGCTGCGTTTGCATTATTAGCCTTCTAGGAGATCTTAGAGCATTCAGTAAGTCAGAAAGAATTAGGGCGAATACATAAAGGAAGCAGGTAACCAGCGGCGACCAACCAGCGTTTATCGGTACTGGTCCGTGCAGGTAACCGCTACATAAAGGAAGCTGGAAGAAGCAATGGCTGGCATCTTTAGCAAAAAAAATACGCCTTATTCCCTTGCAAATACAGCAACAAATGACGGCCTACCAGAGCTGATCGGAGCAGGTCGGAACTTGTCGGCGCAGTTCGGATCTTGTCGGCGCTGGTTCGCCACACAGTATAGACTACCTGCGCCGACTAATTGCGCGGACCAGCACCGAGAAGCGCTGACAGATCGGCGCCGGCAACCCGCTTTCTACGTGTATAAACCGTAGGCCCGGGGTATCCGAAATATTTTAACCACGCCTTTCTGGGGCCTAATTCTCCTAAAATAAATTGTTTCCAAACGCAATCGAACCACAACCGTCAGTCAGTTTTTGTTTTCGAAAACTTTCAAAATGATTGATTTTGTTTTTTGTGTCAAACAATTTTGCTGCAAAGCTTTGAAATTGAGAACTGTCTGAATGAACGGTCCGGCCTTGGTTCGGTTGTGATTTATCAAGATTTATTTTAGGAGAATTAGGCCCCAGACGGTATTATTAGTCAATAATGTTAAGTCAACATAAATCCAATTCCGTCAATTTAACTATTTTGTTTTACCGAACAAAGTAAATCAATTAACTTTAGTACCTACTTCCTTGTAAACAATACCTTAGGTTGAACTAACAACGTTTATAAATTATCGTGTCAGTGGATAAGAAACTTCTCACTATACGAACCTCGCCAACAAAACACGACATACGGCGATTGGGGTATGGTATGACAAAACTCGCAACGCGGTATTTTTAAGCCTTGTTACCCTAGAGATTTTTCGAGTTCTGAATTTCCGTAAATACTGAATATCTCGAAAATTAGGCTTTATTCAAAATCAAATCAAAATCAAAAGTTTTTATTTCACATAAACCATTACAGGCGCTTATGAAAAGTCGAATTTAGGTGCACGGTTCCAATTAGTCGTTTCCTATGGAGAAGAGCCGGCAAGAAACTCGATGGTTACTCTTTTAAAATCCATATCTTTAACAATTTGAGTGGGTACAGTTATAGCTTAGAATAGTTATGAGAGACCAAGTAGACTTACGAGTAAGAGCAGGAACCACACAAAAAAAAACAAAATGAAAAAATTTGGTCACAAATTAAATAGGTATCCAGGTATCTAGCCAGTCTATATAGCTCTCACATTTACAAAAGGTAAAAGGACGCTAAACTACAACTGACATGGTTAATTTTCATCAAAACACATTACAAAGAAAATCACTGTTTAATAAGATAAAGATACCTTGAGAGTAACGATAGTAATAAAAAAAGAAAGCTAATCGTAATGAGGTTAGTTAATAGACATACACATACGACGTTAATGAGGTTCCAGAGAAGCCATATGTGCAGAAGAAGGAGTTATTGCCAAACATCTTTATCGTCAACGTAGTCCTTAGTCTTGTAATATGCTTTTTGAATAAGGACACGTTTAATATGGGCTTTTCAACATTCAACAAACTATATCCCAGCTTTTCTTCTCCAATTAGGCCTCGAAAACGATGGTTAAAATCTTTTGGGTACCTCGGGTCCACGATGTATATTATTAGAAAATACTTTATTTTAAAATGAAGGTAAGTGTAGTGTCGTTTTTTCAATGATCTCATAACCGACATTCTAAGAATTTACTAGGCAAACAATTAAAACGTAAGTGATTCAACATACTCAAATATTAGATCTGTTTAAACAATGTACGTTAAGACAAACGAAATATTAAACAAGTAAACACATTATCTCCTACTAAATTATTCTCGGAGCCGTATTTAAATAAATTAGTAACTAATTTATGCGATCCACATGTTTACATACGTCCCAAGAACCATGAGTGCTACCTAATTAATTTTAAAACATTCTTGGAGGAAATGTTCACAAAACTTCCTTAGTCTCGTGCAATGCGTAAGAAAGTTCTGGAAAGTTAAATTAAACGCCGACAGTGTATCGTGTTGGAAATCTGCCGTTTCAATCAGAACACGAGGGAATCTTTTAAGGTCAAGGCTTACCTTTTCATCGGTCTTGTCATGCATTAAAAGAGCTTCCAAGAGTGATGATACTTAAAGAAGCCCGGCCTGCCCGGCGCTTCCTTGGCATTCGTGTTGCCTAGGAAGAACATAACGAAATTGTCTCTCGACAGGTTGTCAATACTACAGTGACATCAAAAACTAGTAACAATATTGATAGGGCTATCGGTAGTATTGGAATTTACCAATACTATGGATCGAAAAATTAAGTAATACTATTAATGAAGTACCTACAATAGTATCGATAGTGTTAAGTACTGATCCTAAAATCACTGTCAATACTATCAATAGCGTCGATACAATCGGTAGTTTTGCCCTAGCGACAGTTGAACAACGTTCAATATTATTGCAGCATTTGCAGCCGGATTTTAGTCATCATCAGCACAGTACCATAGAATTTTGTTCAACCATCGATAATATGGAAACTATTACTCTTCATCAATAATCGATACTATTGATTGTATCGTTAAATTCTAATATTATTGATAGCCCTATCGATATTTACTAGTTTTCAAGGTCAACAATAAATAGTTAGGCTGCTAGGCGGTCAGCAGCACTACCAACCCTGCAGACTGGCAATTTTTTTCACCATGGCCTGAGTTATTTTGGCACTGCATGATTATAATGATGGTTCTAAGAGAAACACAGAATTTAATCATTATTAATAAATACAAAAGTAGACATTTTATACTAATTATCAACTTGTGAAATAAGTTGACTATAAGAATTAACAATTGCAAAGTCGGATACTGAAGAAATAGTTTAAGTAACTCTCCCAGGATATTAATATTTAATAGGAACTAGCGCCGTCTTAACACCTAATTCCTTTACATTCCTCCGTTCCTCGGCACTCATTAAAACGTAGAGCTGCACCTAACGAGGAAATAGTGCAAAAAGTAACCGATACCAAGTTTTACTCAATTCCAATGAGTTGTTAGTAAATAAAAATACAAGATAAGTCGGAATGGGGGTACTAATCTGCGGGCCACTTAAAGGATATAAAAACTGTTTTAAAGCAAGTGTAAAATTTTCAAAATTCGGTAAAAATTTTTTCCATTAGAAATTGAGGTTGTTTCAAAAATTCTTCGTCACTGCTTAAATTACAAATTCAAAAAATGGACCTCCTAATACGTGACCCCAAATATGACCTAAAATGTAAACTCAGCTGATCATAGCTGAGGATAGAGAGATTTTATCTTACTTTTTTATGAAATCTTTGGACAGCTATTTCTCTGAAAGTATTGACTTTTGGGGAAACAGGTAGAACAAAAGTTACTCATTACTACGGGTACTTTAACACCCTTTCGGATTAGTACCCCCTTTCCGACTTACCTTGTATAGAGCCTTATTTCGTAGAGAGGTCAACCCCCCGATTCAGAACCTTTTCGATAAGCAGTTGTGAACAGATTCAGTTTATTATCTCGTTCTTTCTACGACTCTCGTACCGGGAGAAAAGAAGCTTAATGAATCATTCGACAAGTTACTAATTGAATCGTTTTGAATCAGAGGGCTTGTTTGAGAGGCAAAAAGGAAAAAAAATAGCCTTGCGAAAGATTAAAGTAATCTAGAGCTTTATAGTAATATCTATATAAATCAAAAGAAAAGTCCTGACTGACTGACTGACTCATCAACGCCCAGCCCAAACCGCTGGGGTTGAAAACTTGAAATTTTGACTGTAGGTATAGGCCAGCAGGTCAAGCTACCCGAAACTGTCAAATTTACCCAATCAATTTTGAACCTAATGCTACAGCGATAAAGATGAAAATCTATTAAAGAAATTTGACAGATTGTAGTAGGTTGATGTGCTGGCGTCTGTACGTCTAATAACGTAGGCATCCACTAACGAAGCGTTTTCGGAAATTCCACCTCTAAACGGGTGAAATGGGTTGTTAACGTTTATGTTTTCTAGGCAAGCGTTCTTCACCGTCGACCACATCATCGCTTGCCATCAGGCGAGATAGTGGTAAAACGCGAGCCAAAAGATAAATGAAAAAATTAAAAAAAAAAAATGATTATCTTTATTCCTTGAGGTTATTGGCACAAACACTCTTCAAAGTAAATAATAAAAGATAGACTTTTTGAATTTTATAACTACACTAAAAGGAGCTTAACGAGGGTCCAAAATTTAACGCAGGCGAAGAAGCGGGCAAACGCTAGTATAATATACACAAGATAAATATTATTCATATGATTTAAAAAAAAAACTTTTGACATTGGCAGTTTAAATTAACTAATCATCACTACATAGTATAAAACAAAGTCGCTTCCCGCTGCCTGTCCCTATGTATATGCTTAGATCTTTAAAACTATGCAACGGATTTTGATGCGGTTTTTTTTAATAGATAGAGTGATTCAAGAGGAAGTTTTATATGTATAATACATTGCACCCGGGCGAAGCCGGGGCGGGTCGCTAGTGTAAAATAATTTGGCGTGCAATCATATCGTAGAAGCACAGTAGACATATAAGCTAAAGCTTTAGCATATATGTCTACTGTGGTAGAAGCGTTGGGCAAACATTAAACAAGTACCTACGATGTACTATAATATGAAACGCGCGACCTTATTTCCGTCTATACCAAACTTAAGCAGGAATAATTAATACTAATAACTTGGCCATGACGATTAAGAATTCCAGATCATTGGCTAATTGTCAAAGATAACCGAATTGTCTACATTTAGCCAGATTTTATACAAGTTCTTTAACTCCACAGTGTCCTCATATCAGGCATGGCAGTGAGCAATGAGCAGGCCCGCTCAGCTTCGTCCGATGGGCGCAACGTGGTCAGCTGCGCATGCTCCGACATCGCGTCATGGCTGTCGGCGGCTGCACGCGAGTTACACCACAGTCTCGTGCCGCCTGTGGATATGGTGCTGCATGCTTACAAACAGGATTTGAAAAGTAAGTCTCTATAGTTTCTAGATGGACTTCTATTACCAACGACTGGGGCAGCAAGTGGAGGTAAGTACTGGCTATAAATGTGGTAACCAACATAGCCCCCTTATTACAAAATATGGTCTAAGAAAAACCTAGGTTTTAAAATAGCCCCGTCTCTTTTTGTTATATGACATAAGAAAGTGATGGGTATATTTTAAACCTGGGTTTACCTTAGTCTTGATTTAAACCATCTTTTGTAATAAGGCCCTGAGTGTTTCTACAAGTTAGTCGGAAAGGAGGTACTAATCCGCGGACCACATAATATTAAGTAGGGATGACTAATTTTTGAAAAAATTAAAATTATTTTGAAAATCACCGTTGACTGTTATAAAGCAAGCCTTAAAATTTCAAAATCCGTTTTTTTTTTATTCCTAAATTATTCTAATTTTAGTTTTTTCAAAAATTATTCATCCCTACTTTAGATACCAATTTAGAAAATGGAGCTACTAATCCGTGACCCCAAATATGACCTAAAATGTAAATACAGCTAATCATAGCTGAGGATAGATAGATTTTAACGTATTTTTTTTCGAGATTTTTGATTAGCTATTTCTCTTAAACTTGACTTTTGGGGAATGTTGTATGACGAAAGTTATTTATTATTGGGCACTTTAACACCCTTTCGGATTAGTACCCCCTTTCCGACTTACCTTCTATAAAGGCTTCAACCTCCTTTTCAGAGGTACAGTCACGAGCACCAATATGTATCTACACACAAAATTTAACTTTAGCAAGCATATTGCGGCTACATCTGCAAGGGTAAGAAAGATAATTCATGTGATGAAACAGCTAAGAGATGTAGCACCAATAGGCTTGCTGAAGACAGTTTATCTCACATTATGCCAGTCAGTTTTGTCATACTGTATCCTGGCCTGGGGTGGCACTGCTCCTACTCACCTAATTGATTTAGAGAGATCTCAGCGCGCGGTTCTCAAGACAATGATCAAAAAACCACTACGATTTCCAACCGTTCTCCTTTTCGAAGAAACACAATTACTTAGTGTAAGGAGATTGTACATCCTAAAAATTGCTCTTTTAACTCATAAGGAAGTACTCAACTCTGACGACTACGAGGATATGGCTGGGAAGCGTATTTTCAAGCTCCCTCTTCCACCCATCAAAACAACATTTGCAAAAAGATTCTGCGCCTATATGAAACCATTGATACTTAACAACATAAATAAAATATGTAGCCTTAGAAACCTATCAGTTCGTGAAGCGAAAGCAAAAATACTTAAAGAATTATTAACTTGGACTTACGATAAAACGGAGGATTTTTTGAGACATTTACTGTAAACCATTTGATCTCATAGTTTATTAACTAATTTCTAAGAATAAATATTAAAACATTATTATTAAGCACATTTTAAGCCCATACTTATGATACCTATATATATTATACCTTGTAATTGTAATAGTGATATTTGTTAAACAAAATAGTTTTTTATTTTATTTATTTCATTTTAATATTTAAATTGTTAATAATTGTGGAAAACTAGAATAAAGTTTCCTGCGGGACAGGCCTAGCCTAGTGCAGGAAATCTTTGCTAATATTATCAACATGCTCTCAACTATAGTAATAAATTAAATATTACAACCCTAGTTTTAACCCTGTAAAAGAACATGTAAAACATCTGACAATAAAGAATTTATTATTATTATTATCTCTGTATCTCTTGATGATCACGGCTCATCTTCCATGCGGAAGATGTCCGGTCCTTTGGAAGGCATACACGGGGACACAGGTCCAACGCGCAGAGGCCCCTTTGAGAACTTTAATTTAAAATGGGGTGGGGCACCAACCGGGGACTATCCACGGCTGCACTATTGGAGTACAGTCATGGACCGTCCCAAGTGGGTGCAAGACTATTGTAAAATATGGTGAAGAATATCTGGTCTATAGAAAGGGGTGTTTTGTGGATCGGTTAACCTCTATTGCCGGAAGAAAACGGCGTCTGCCTTTCAAGTTTAAAATTGAAAAGTGTTGGCAGACGGTGACTCGCCAGCTCACTAGCTGGGCCCCCTGAAAAGCCGCCAGTACATAGGTGAAGGGGGCAACAGACGTGTGAGCGGCTAGAGGTGTAGAGAGGTGTGGCCCCGGTTTCGCCGTCGCGGGTCTAAAAGACCCGGAGTGGGTTTCCCCGCTATTACGCCTTTAGACACTTCCACCCCCGAGCATATAGCTCTGGCGGCCCCCCTTTGGCCGGCCGCCCGAGCATATAGCTCTGGCGGCCCCCCTTTGGCCGGCCGATAAAGGCAAGCCAGAGTTGAGAGTCCTGCGGGCACTCTTGGGGTTCCACTCCAGCCAGCCAATAAAGGCAAACTGGAGACGAGGCCCTGACCGACTCTCTGAGGCAGTAAGGTACGCAGTGTCGCCACTCACCAACAGCTCGCCACAAGCTGCCCTGCGGTTTGTAAGCTTTTCAGTAGACCTCATGATACATTTTTTATTATATGATGGGGTTGTAGAAAGCTAGTCTAATGTTCTTGTTATTATTATCTTGTATCTCTTTGGACATCACGGCTCATCTTCCGTGCGAAAGATGTCCGGTCCTTTGAAAGGCATACACGGGGACACAGGTCCAACGCGCAGAGGCCCCTTTGAGAGCTTTAATCTAAAATGTTATTATTATTATTATTACATGTAGCGAAATTCAAGTGATTTTCTCCCATACCGATTTAATTTACGAAATATTTTAAATGCCATAGGTATATTCGTATGCATTTGTAGATACTGTGTAAACATTATTTCAAGCTTTCCATTACAACTCCTTCAATAATGCAGTTTATAATTTCACTACGTGTATACATATTGGTGCTCGTGACTGTACCTATGGCACGTCTGTACCTGGTTGTCTAACCAAAAAAATTCTAAAGGGCGATTCTACGAATGGTTACCTATCAAACCAATAACTTAACGTAACAAAGCCATTGTTTATTGGAATTGACCAGCTCGTTGGTCTAGTGGTCGCAAGTGCGATCGCTGAGCGTGAGATCCTGTGTTCTATCCCCAGGTCGGGGAACTGGTGTGTTATTGAGCTTTTCCGTGAGCAGCCCGGTGTATGGATTTGCACTCGGTTGATAGAAATAGTCTCGCCCCCTACTGCATGTGTCTTAAACATAACGGCGAAATGAGGGTGTATTATACACCTCTGCCCTACCCTTCGAGGAATACAGGCGTAATGTTATTCTCCGGCCAGTCCCAATTTATCGAAATTGTAAAGTTTTGCGTAATTTGTATTCAATTTATACACTTAACTATGTAGTACTGTTGACATTCGATTGAGTATTTCTTGAGCAAATAAACATGATGGTCCCAATTGACCTACTTATAAGAACGAGATTTGAATGACGGTGTCTTAAAGCTCTAGAAATTATTAAATAAAATGCAATATTCTTCATTTTACATTTGGCAGCGACCTTCAATCGATTGAGATTAATTGGAAAAAATCTGACGAGCTCCGTCGGTCCCGGGTGTCAAATGAATACCTATGACAGTCGTTACGGGTAGTCAGAAGCCTGAAAATCTGACAACTGGTTTTACATTAGGATGTCAACATTGCCCAGTAACTGGGCTCCGAAAATCTGATGATCTCGTGTAAAATACTGGTATTTAGCCACATTTAGTTAAGCTGGAAGCTATACCCAACATACATAGTTGGGAAAAGAGTAGTCAGAACTTGGAAAAAATCTGAAAGGAATCTAAGTGTTTGACTCATTGTTAGTATTCAAGAATTCAGTTGAGATAGTTAAGCATAATAATCGATCTCATGTAATTTATTGGGATGATTATTGCTAACTGCTCTTCATACAGAAGAAGAACACAAAAAAAAACCTCTTTATTTTGTGGCGTCTCTCCACTAATGTAAGGTAGGTAATCAGCTCATATTCCCCTGTATTTCTCGCCAGGCAAAACAGTTCTCTTATTCGCTTCCTCTTAATTTTTATATACTAGCATTTTTAACACGCGCCACTTCTAACTAAGTTTGTAAAATAAACTTGAAAATAGATTTTCACCCACTGAACTAACGGATCGATGTGAAACCTTGTGAATTTATTTATTATTATTTATTTATTACAAAAACGTTACATTAGCCTTAATTTAGATCAATGCCCCACAAAACCGTTTCCACGGTTTGTCTGTAGGAACGGAAAACAAAGTAGGTAACAATCATTGTTAATAGTGCGGACACTTAAATTACCAACTAAATTCTTATGAACATAGTTTACAAACTCTCAATACAATATCTGCAATACAACTGCTGTCATAATGGAGCCGGAAGGTAGGTACTGGAACCCTCACGGTTACCAGTAAACATATCGAGTATGGCTGTGAAGAAGATGGATGAAAAAACGGTTACACGTAGTGGAGGTGGAAATGTTGAGGTGGATGTATGTGGAGTGACGCAGGTGGATACAGTGAGAATTGATTATATTAGAGGGAGTTTGAAAGTGACTGTGACCAATGACAGAAAAGTTGAAAGGAAATCGTTTTTCTTGGTATGGGCATGCGATGAGGAGAGATGAAACGCATGTGACTAAAAGAGTGATGAATATGAGTGTCCATGGATGGAGGGGTGAGAGTCCAAAGAAAAGATGGCTGGAGTGTAAGAAGAAGGGAGTAAATGATGAGGTGAATAGTAACAGGGAAGAATGGAAGAGAAAACCATATTGCACTGACCCCAACTAACTTGGGAACAGGGCAGGAAGAAGAAAAAGATCGAGTTTGGGCTCGTTTTCATACATAACATTAATTTACTACAAAAACTTTGTTCTAAAATTTAAAGCATGGGTAAGTAAACCATGTATGGAGCACATTTATATTAAAGTAGGGACCTTGTTAAAACATTTTTATCCACGTTAATTAAGTCTTCATAAAATGCGGTGTGCATATTATGAAATGCTTTGGATTTCTTTTTATGTTACTAATAGTAAGTTATGTAGATTACGTAGCGCTAACGACCTGTCCATTATGAAACGCTTCTGTTATTTTACTGTGTAAAGAAAAGATTAACGGTTTTTGTTTGTAGTGCATTTATTTAAATATTAGGTGAATAAAATTAAAATAGAGTTTTATACAAAAATAGTTATTTTGATAAGAGAACTACTTTTTAAGCCTAATTTCAAATCTTCTTCTGTGTGCCCTTATCCCAAGTTACTTGGCGTCGCCGCATCGGCGCAAAATGTTTTCTTCTTCCATACTCCCTTTTCATTCATATCATCTCTCACACAATCCATCCATCTTTTCTTTGATCTCCCTCTTCGCCTCCATTCATCTCATCATTTCGATGCCTCCCAAGTAAGATGTTGTAAGCCACAAATTAAATTTTTGTGTTTTTTACGTAAATTTGTCTAATTTTATGTATAGGTATTATCTGTTCCAAATATAAAAATAGCAAAAACATAATACCTTTTTTCGGTATTTTTATATTTGGAACACATAATAATAATATTATACATAAAATTAGACACTTTTACGTGAAAAACACAAAAACGCAATTTGTGGCTTACAACACCTTACGTGGGAGGCATCGATTATATTCATTACTCTCTTAGTCACATGTTTTTCGTCCTTCTTCATCATATGCCCATACCAAGATAATCGGTTCCCTTTCAACTTGTTAGATAATTCACAAATGTTTATTTTGAAATTATTTTTATATAATTTGCATTTCATATAAGGTAAAGGCACCCAATTCCGAGGGGTTCTAAAATGGCACCATATTCCGATGTATTTAGAATAACGGCGTTTTCAAGCAATTTACAAGTTCTTTTTGTTTGCAAGATACATTAATCAATAAATAAATTATCTGTTCATGTTTATATGACCAAAAGAGTGCTTTGGTGCTTCAACGTTTTAAAATAAACAGTAAGTTTGACGCTAGCAGCTGACTCGAACGCGCGCTTCATACATTTCGGACCCTATGCACGTGATTAATACGATTTGCTAAATAGTGTTTTGTATGATAATTTTATACTGTGTGAGTTTTTGTTTAGGTTGAAATATTGGAAGGGTTATATTTTTTATTGAAAACAGTTAACATTTTAATATTTTCTTTACAAATTGAGGAGAAAATAAGTTTTTAAAATACCGCGGCATTAGGTGCCAAATATTTTAGTTGGTTCCTAAATACCGATGTATACCACGGAAATGCAATTTAATAGACGTTGACTTTTTTTTAAATTTTGAAGGCAGATTTATGATTACGAATTTAATATTTTAGCTCTGATTACTTAAATAACCAATAGATATAAAAATCTATTTCCGAGGTACACTATGGCGTCGCATTTACTAATTATAGCAGGTCAAAGATTGCCTGTTTAGGTACTTTATTCATTTGTTGTATGGAAAAGCTAAGTACAGAAAATTAAGTTATTAATATGTTCTGATATAATCCTGAGTGAGCTTTGTATATTTTTTCAAAGATATCGCTATTGAACATTAATTTATTTGTTTAATATTAAAAAATCTTTTATATTTTATTACTCGGAATTAGAAATCTTGATTTAGTATTATAAAACGCTATTCCGATGTATTTAAGTCGGAATAAGGTTATATTAGTACCTAATTCCATGGTATTGGCACACGTTAAATACAGAGTGTTCATTATCTTACGCAGCTTGTTCAAAACTTTACTGTTGTTTAGTAGCTGCAAGAATATAACGTTGCCCTTTAAAATAACTTTCATATTCCGATATACTCAGATATAGTTATACTTACATATTATATACTTTTAATAAAATTGTTTTATTATCATAATTGTTTTATTGTAGGAGAATGAAGCCCAGAAAAAAGTACACGGAAGAGGATCTCCAAAATACTATTACAGCAATTCATAATGGCAGTAGTGTTTATAAAGTTTCTCGACAGTACAATATTCCCGAATTCCTATCTAAGTAAATTACATATTGTGGTACCATATTAATAATCATATAAGACAGAGTCTGAGACTGATCCAAAACCTATAGATAGAGAAAATAATAAATAGACTTGATTTTTTGAACATCATGTATCATTCTCCCCACCTCCTTTCCTTTGTATTTTGTACACTCGGAATTAGGAACCAAATGCATCGGAATTAGGATTTTTAAATCGGAATTAGGTGCTTCGGACTTCTTCATATTTTTAAATAATTTGACATTATTAATAAACTTTTATTGTCAAACTGTGAGTATATTTCAAAAATAAGATATATAATACTTCTGATAAAAATAGCCAATTCTCCAGAAAGGTATATTAAATACTTAATTTTTAATGTTCTTTCTAGTTATGGTGAAAATACCGCGGAATTAGGTGCCTTTACCTTAGTTTGAAAAATCTGTTGTGTTTATCAATCTAACTTTTTTGTTTCGATTTTTCATTATTGTTCACAACTTACTAGTAAAAATATGGTACAAATTCAGAAATTAGAAGCCACCGAAACAAACCTTTTAAATAAATGATTATTTATATCCAGATAATAAGGTAAATGATTTATGATTTGTTGATTCATCCGCAGACGTTGAATCGCTGCTGGGGGAACCCATCCAACAGGCAATATCTTCAGAGAGCGGCATCGATCTCGTTTTTGATTCTTTGGCAGATATAATTTCAGGTAAGGTTTTTAATGTTATTCATTTATAATTTACCCATTTATAGGTCAGAAACGAAATTTGTACGGCGCTTGTAACCACCCCACAAGTCTGACTTTAATGTCGATTTTATCAAACTATTGTAAGAATACTCAATATTTTATTGTGTTCCACAATGTATTACAAGGTTTTACAAAAGGTATTTCATCAGGCAAAGAAATAGGAGAGAATAAGAGGGTTAAAGGAAAGTAACATTAGAATTGACATTATAAGTACTAGATTATGTTATAAATATTTACGTATGTATTTGTAAGCTTAAGTAAATATTATGCTTATATTTATTTGCATAATTATAATCACCCATGCTAAAAACGCATTGACCTTAAAAGGGCACAGCGCACAAACGCGACCACCAACATAAATTTAGTCAACACGATCGACAGTGACGCCAAGTAATTGTGGTTTCATAATTATGTGCCTTAATGTAAAATCTGTGCTATACCTAAAGGGTTAGCTTGCATCGTAAATGTCCAACGCTTGCATCATAACATGAATCAAAATCAGAAAAGACTTTCAAAACTCTCAGAACTTAAATAAATGGATTTGAATAAATGCATTAGATCAGTCATTAGCATATTTATCATTATTAGAAACTAGCTTTTGCCCGCGACTTCGCTCGCGTTAGTTTAGAATTTGACAATCAACTCTTAACACATTACTAAAGTTTCTTTAATGATATAATTCAATCATGATTCGAAGGACACGTGGTGCCATCTATTATCATAAGAACGTTATTGTTGTTTTCCTCGGGAACAGTACTTTTTTTCGGGATGAAATACCTTTCATCCCGAAAAAAAGTACTGTTCCCGAGGAAAACAACCCCCCTAAAAGGGTACCCCCTATGTCCGTTTCTGTACACCTGACAACGTATATGCCAAATTTTAGGATGATCGGTTCAGTGGTTTAGGCGTGAAAAGGTAACAAACTTACTTTCGCATTTATAATATTAGTTATGATTCTGAAAACATCTCAGTTCGATCACTCAATAAGTCAATGTTGTAAAGAATTTAACTTTGAAATTAGGTATTTAAATTACCAATAAGGCCGCATAAAATACCCAAGATTAAAGATGTCTAGAGTGAAGTTAGTATTGGAAAAATTCTAGCATCGAACTTAAATTAAATCAATTCATCTACTTTAACTTCGGTGCCGGTCAAAGAACTCGAAAAATGTCACTTCGCCAGCTTATTAATGGCACTAAAATTAAGCTTTATTTTAAACTGTGATTTATTTACTTCAAACAGCTGTTCCTTACCTTTATGTTCGCATAACTCGTCAAAATGTAGGGAACAGCTGATTTTTTTTTCGCGATTTCCTGTTGGTCCCATAGTAAAAGTTGTTCATAATGATGAGTACATTGACCTCTTAAGCGGTTATGCTTTATTTAAGTTATACCTTGTAGATAAATAACAATGGAATTTGGAATTTTAAATACTTTAAAACAGTCATCAGTGATACTTTAATTAGCCTGCGGATTACTACCCCCTTTCCCCCTAACCTTGTATAGACGGTCGTTACCAGTTTCCATCATTTGGGCCGTCGGCTTGCTTGCAACCAATAAACATTAAAAAGTAAGCAAGTAATTAATAAAGCTAATAAGCTGTATAGGAGAAGACTTTGTATTACTTGGCGGTTCTTCTATTTTCAGAAAGTGAAGACCTATCATCAAAGATATCATCACTAAGAGACGTGAGCGTCAGAGCTGGATCACTAGCGTCTGCCGCGTCTGACAGAATCAGGGACTTGGCTCGGCAGCTGGATAATCTGAAGAAACATTGCAATTTAAAAGATTCACCTCTCTGTGATACTGTCAATACTCATTCTTTGGAGCTGAAAATGAAGTTTGATTTGGTAAATAATAGGGATTTACACGGGTCGTATTTCGCCGCACGGCTAGGCCGCATGGCGAAAATCGACCGTCTAAATGACAATTCGACTAGGCCGCAAGTGACTAAAATCGCAAGCCCCAAAGTTGGGTGCCATCCGACTGTTGCCGTTCGGCGACAAGCCGCATGCGGCTGCGGCGGGTGACTAAAATCGACCGTGTAATGAGCATCAAAACTATTTCGAGAAAGGCAGGAATGTGGGTTTTTGGATTTAGACCGCCCACGAAAGTCTGTCTTTTTCTATATTTACTTCTTTTTGATAACTTTACAATCTGAAGTGCCTTCTTCAAGAGACACGAATTTTCATTGAACAAAGTCTATTTTACATCTAGTTTTCAATCATAAACTGCCTCTTTGGTCTAGTGGTCGCAAGCGCGACTGCTGAGCGTGATGTCCTGGGTTCGATCCCTAGGTCGGTCAAAGTGTTATTGGGTATTTCCGTGTGGAATTTCATAGTAGCGCCGAAGTTGTGCCCGGCAGATGGGCTTGCCCCCTATTATATGGTTCTTAAACATAACGGTGAAATGAGGATGTAATATACACCTCTGCCTAACCCTTCTGGGAACACAGGCATGAAGTTGTGTTTTCAATCATTTATGGGTTATACGCCTACATATTTTACTTCTATGGAGTTATTACGTGCCACCATATATTTGTATAGACTTAGGGAGTATTTCACCAACCTATCATTAACTGTACATTAAGCTAATTCGGTCTCTAAACTTTTTAGCTAACATTTTCATTTCATCACGACATCAATAGTGATAATGACAAGATTATTGAACACGTAAATTACATATTTGTAGGTCACATTTAGCTTATCTGGTCAATAGTTACTGACTACTTATTGATAATTATACATACATACATACGTAAACTCACGCCTTTTTCCCATGGGAGTAGGCCGAAACTGTGGAACGCCACATGCTACGATCCTTACATACCCCTTTCGCTTCGTCCACGGTCATACATCTTGTCATACACACACGCCGGTTGAAAGTATTACGCACGTGTCCTTTTTGAAGAACATCACCAATAACACCAATGTACAGTAGCGACCAAAAGTCCATAGGCAATCTCACAAAGCAATAGCTTGACGTTTAGTTTGAGTTACGACCTTCCATTTGTAAGAGACACATGCATCATCGTTGTAGTACATAATTTCATTACAGATCTATAAGTTAAGATGGCTTAATCGATAAGCGCGTCCACCAATACTCCTGTCTCAGCGAGACGTGCGTTCAAATCTCACACAACGTTATACTTTTTGTAAGTTTTTACTTGATTGTAAGTATTTGTAAGTAATGAGACAAATTTATTATTCGATTATCTTGTTCGCCTGGTTCACACATTTCGTAACGTTAGAGAGGTAGATCATAGAAAACTAAATGAAGAATTTAGATTTCTGTGGGGTAGACATGAGTTTTATGAGTATTAACTTGATCGGAATGAATGTTGTCGATTGGTTGTAAATGTTAGTTAGTGACGTGTGGTTTAATAGGTAGCGGTATTGTATTTATTCTCAAAATGCAGGCAAACAATAATATTGAGACGAGGGCGTCTATTATTGCGCTGTATAAAAGTGGTCTTAATAGAACACAAATATCTAATGAAACCGGACTGAATGTGAGTATTACATTTATATAATTCATAACTTAATCTTTTACTTCAAATTATAATCACCTAAGATTATTTGGAGATATGGATTAATTCTTTTTTAAATCCGCCATCATGAGGCCTAAAAGATAAATAATTAGTGTTTATTATTGGATTTAAAATGCAGAGTTATATTATTACATTGTTATATTAAATAAATATTATTATATTATATGAAAATGAAGTCACTTCAGTATTTTGATATAGCCGCCTAATATTACTTTGTTTTTGTTTTAGAGGAATACTGTAAGTCTGGATCAAAAGATATGAGGAAGAGGGAAGCCTTGCTAGTCGATAGCGAAGTGGAAGGCCGTCGCTTATTGGCGAGGCGCAGCGACAACATAATATATGGTGGACGAGTATGAATCAAATGGTTTCACACCTACGAGACACTGTGCGGAATTATTTGCGGAGTTCGCCGTGCCCTCCACGCTGAAGGATTGCATCACAGAAGACACGCTAAAAGCCCTTCTTGACAGAAAGACATAAACAAGAACAATTACGTTTCGCACGGGATTACTTAGATTTTGACTGAATTACTACCGTAAAGACGTTTAAATCTAGTTAAAAGGGTAGGCTTCACTTGTGGCGCAGGAATAACACTCGCTTGTGTGATAAAAACGTAATCCCTAATACAGACAGGTGTGGGAAAATTTAAGAGGAACCGAAGTATGTGGTAGTATTGTAGGGTCCATGCGCAAACGTCTACTTGACTGCATTGAAATTGAAAATAATGGGGGATACACAAAATATTTAACACCCAGTAGATGTTTTGGTTTTAATAATTAGACGGTGTAACTAAATATTTAGTAATATTAACATATCCGTAATTATTTAATAATCTTAAATTGAGGTTTATTTTCAATCTTCTTTTCGTCAAGAAAATGAATACTTAAGCTATAACCTCAAAACATTCATTGTGACGTTACATAAAAAACATGTTTATAAAGTCTAAATCATATAATAGTTTTCAATAAACTCTGCTGAATACCGATACGTATAATAAGTGGGTGTCAACAATTATATTTGTGTCATTAGATTAGAATATCCCTTCCTTGTTATGTTATTATGAATTGACTAAGTAGATAAACAACAAAAAATCTTATGAACGGTTACAAGAGAACTTCTTTTATCTATGTAGGAATGTGACGTCAGAATTCTCATAAAAATTTGTTAGTATATAAGTAAATAGAACGAATAAACATTTTTGTTATCATTTAGCACGACTTTTTTATTTCCACCTTCCTACACCAAAAAAAATTGAATACATAATCACATCAATTAATGAAATAATAATAATACAATAACTAACATTATAAATAAACATCAATAATATTTTTTTGCTTAAAATACATACAAATATAAGTTTCAAAGAAACAAAATATAGCTAAGCATTGTAAGATTCGAACTCAGATGTCACTGATCGTGGACAGATTAGCTTAGGCCAAGCAGCTATCAGAACATGTTATTTCACAGCGAATTTTAGCAATGCAATGTTAAGAATGACGCATCACTATGACGCGTATTCTAAATGCAACAGAAATACCTATAATGTTATTTCGCTTAGTGCGACGACAGTTCATTAGTGTGTGTTATCTGTGGAATGTTGAGACATCACTCGTACACGCACATGCATACGCATTGGCTGTATCGTGCGCGAGTTTATAGCAATGTAGTCCTTAGCGTGCCTGTGGACTTTTAAGCGTTTACTGTACATTGTCCTTCTAGGGCGTCCTCTACTGGAGTTTCCACTGACATTCACCTCATAAATTCCTTTTGTTAATCGCCGTTCACTCAATCTTTCAACATTCCCAAACCACCGAAGCATACTCCTTTCAATTTTTGTCACTACATCATCTTTTCAACAGCAACTTTGTCTTATCACATCATTCTTCAATCTATCATTCAAAGTTATATCGCACATACTTCGCAAGGAACGCATTTTCACGACATTTATTCTACTTATTGATATGTTGGTGAAATACCCTTCTATAATAATAATGACAATTATCCAAAGAGAAATATTTTGTATAACCATTGGACAAAGACATAAACCATTAGTTAAATTTATTCAATATGACTTATCGTTGCAGATTCTGCACGAGCAGCAGTTGTTGGAACTTCGTACTCTAGGGGTGGAGAATTTGACACGTGCGATATCGACGGCCCGACAAGAGTTCAGAACTTTGCCCTCAGCCATATTTGCGCAGACCACACATGTTAGAGCAGGTACCTCTGGACTTTTTGAATTGTTTAGTCAAAACATTATTTTTTATTATTATATTAACTTTCGTGAGACACATTCATATTTATGATTAGTTACGGTTTACTCGTGCGTGATCAGCTCATGATTAAGGACTCAGATTGGGTCCGAAACTAGTCGGGCAATCCCGAAAAATGCATGTGAGTAAACCGTAACTAATAATAAATACAAGGTTAGTCAGAAAGGGGGTACTAATCCGATAGGGTGTACACATAATAATGAATAACTTTTGTTCTACAACTTTTCCCAAAACTCAATAGTTTAAGAGAAACAGCTGTTCACAAATCTCAAAAAATAGGTCATATTTGGAGTCATGAATTAGAAGCACTTTTTTCTGAATTTGTAACTAAAGCAGGGATGAAGAATTTTTGAAAAAACTAAAATAAAAATCATTTTAATTGGAAAAAAAATATGTCGAATTTTGAAATTTTAACACTTGCTTTCAAACATTCATCAGCGATACTGTAAGTGGGCTTCGGATTAGTACCCCCTTTCCGACTAACCTTGTATAAAAACATTATTTTGTTAGTAGTATTCGTTTATTCATTTAACAAATGTAGTCGAAGAAAGTACTCGTTTATTCATTCATTCAGTAAGAAGTACATTTTTAAATAAAAAAAAAAATATTAACACACCGGTATCGGGAACAGGGTCCAAGCTGCTGGCATTCAGAGCTCCAGAAAAAAACCCCCTCACTATGCATGCAGTATCAAGGAGTACTGCTTTTTGTGTCTAGCCTTTGATATAGCCTCCCAACGAGAGCATCATGAGGAAAACATTATTTTATTATTATTTTAATAATTAAATTTTACCAGGTTCATAATTTCTTGCAACGCAAAGGATATGAGCAAGGCTTTATTAAATTGTTACATGAAAATACATAGTTCTTGCTTCTAATGTTGTTCTTGGTGTTACATGCGGCTCCTTTCTAACTATTTGTAAGAGTAGTAGAGTTGTAGAGCTCTTTTTGAAAGAGTTCATCCGGGGAAAGTACTACCTCCATTATGGAGGTAGTACTTTCTATTAAGAACACCAAAAAACAACACTTGACATCCTAGGTTAGAAGTTTTAGTAATTAATGCTAAAAATGGCCGTTTTTGGTACTTATCGCTAAAACTTCGAATCCAGAAGCTCTAGTGTTGATATTCCTACAACACGACTAAAATAGTGTACGTACGAAATTTCAATATGTTGTGTGTTGACAGAAATTATGCTTTTTTTTCTGAAGTGGCGGGAAGTGCCTTAAAATTATAACACACATAAATAAAAAAATTCTAGGTGTGTTTTATTTTTAGGCAGTTTATCAAAATCATAGCCTGAAGCTATCTTAATTTAGTTCTAGAAATATCGTTACGAAAACGTATGGTCTTCAAAAAACATATTTCCTTTAATTTTCTCAGATATCCTCCGAGACGTAGAGAACCGTAGAGAAGCAGTCCACAGTTCAGCTCAAATCCTTAGCGACATAGTACGCCATCTGACGTCAGGACTGCACACTATTGCAAGACAACTGGAGTCGAGTCTCGAGAGAGTGCAAAGATATGAGTTTGCGAGGTGGACACTTATGTTAGGTAAAGTGTTCTTTGCTTTGCAGCTTACTTAAGTAGGATTAAATCAAATTAATTGGCGCCCCGTCACAGGGTTACTAGGTGTTATAAGTAGAACACATTCAAATAAAAAAATACCTAAGCCTCAGTTAAATACCTAAGCCTCAGTTAACTACCAAACTGAATTTCGACAAATCGTTCTACGACAAGATTTTACTTCGACACTATGGAACTCCGACATTACGCTACTTAGACAATTATGGAACTTCGACACTGGGGTTTAAAGTAACCTAACACGAAGGGGATGACGGGGGCTTCGTTCGCACGCTTTGCTCGCTCACTCTAGCCCCCGTCATCCCCTTCGAACCTAACCTATCCATGTCAGAGTGCCCCAAATTAGGTGTCGAAGTTCCATAATTGTCGGAGTAGCGTAATGTCAGAGTTCCATAGTGTCGAAGTAAAATGTTGTCGTAGAACGATTTGTCGAAATTCAGTTTGGAAGTGTAATTAGATAACAAATTAGAAGGTATTCTATCTGACGAAGGCGGGTAAATTAATACAATTCGAACCTTATGTCAAAGACATAAAAGTTGAAAGGAAATGCATAGCTTGAATTATGTGGCCACGGGGCTAATCCACGTAATTTCATGACGCGCCGATCAAGTTGCAGTGACGCTGCAGTTAAATTCACGCGATCAGCAGTGACTTCGATCGCCTATTAAGAGAATACGAAATGCGTTGTTTGGATCGAAACTTAACTGCAACTAAACTGCAACTGAACTGCAACTGAACTTCTTTAGTTACGTGAATTAGCCTACGGGTGTACATAAAATACCTGTAATAAAGGTACAATCGTACCTAATAATGCCCTCTAAAGTTTTTTTCTAAAACAATGTGGAATAGTTCCTCTCACCGTTCTGACTTCATGCACTCTTCTTTCTTCGTCCAGTCTATTCTGTGAAATGCGCTCCCCTCGGAAATCAGGATAGCCACTAGCCACTAGTTGGTACTCTTTTAAAGTTAAAATACGTGAGCACCTTCGCAATAAATTGGCAGAATCATCTCAACGCTGATTTGTCCTATTATTTATTGTTATAAATTTATGTATATATTTATAAGTTTTATAGTGTCCGAATGTGTGTATAATTGTGTATTTTTAATGTAATAGATACCCTTAAGCTTATTTTTGATATCATATTATCGTATCATATCAATGTGTGCACCTACCATGTTTTCTCTGCATCACCCTAAGGTCGACTGGTAGAAAATGCCTAAGGCATTAAGTCCGCCTCTGTGCTAATTTTGTGCATAAATAATAACATAAATAAAAATAGTTTTGTGTACCTCGATGGTATTGAGCAAAGTACCTGAAGGTACTACTACCATAACTTTCGTCACATGGTCAATAAAGTAGTTTGGGTAGCATGGAATTGGAGATAAATGGCTATATCGTCGCATTGGAGTCAAAATCTTGGGAATGCATTATGGTCATTGTACGGTTTCTGTGGGCTTTCACGCGGACGAAGTCGCGTGAAAAAGCTAGTCAATTATACTTATTAAGAATGTTATACACCCAATAAAGGCTTAATTTCAGTGCCTACAATAGACTTCGCGTAGAGCGGCTCTTTTATGTAGAAGGTACCAATAGGTACGTCGTGATTAAATAAAATGACCAAAATTGCATTCCCGAGCTTTTCACTCTAATGGTGAACGCACACTTATCCGAGCCGAACGCGTCGAACGAATCGAAGTCAAGGAAGCCTCGCACACATATCCGCACCGAAAGAATCGACCGCGCCGAAGAAATCGTTTCTATTTCCTTTACGCCTATCGCACTGTTATTACTCTATTGTCAGTGCTTTATTAATGAAAGATGAATGAGCGAGCGCATCGGTCGAGTCGACCGCATAAGCCGCGCCGAATCTGATGACGTCATCCAAATTCATCTAGGATTTCTGGGGTTCTTCCAGATTCGGACGATTCGACGCGGGCAAGTGTGCGAGGTTCCATAAGATTTCATACACAGAATTCTAAAATTCGTTTCGTTCGATGCGTTCGGCTCGGATAAGTGTGCGTTCACCTTAAGGCGACGATATGGAGAATTTTAATGAATTTTCCATATTATGCAGTTACAGATTGTATAATTAATAATGATTAATAATTTAATAATTATGTAGGAGCATGTCACCATTGGGTTTACCTACTTGTATTAACTGTAGACCTCTTGCAAGCTTCATCACCCCCTTCTGCCTTGTTCCCAAGTTAGTTGTGTTCGGAACAATATGTTTTTTCTCTTCCATTCTTCCCTGTCACCGCATCATTTACCCTTCTCCTTCATAATTAGGCATACTTCCTCACACAATTCATCCGTTTTTTCTTTGGCCTCCCTCTCAACTTCCACACATCAACATTCAATCTCTTGCAAGCTTATTTTCGGGAATGCGACAACAAAGGCTGTTTTTGGTATTAATATTATTAATTTTGATTGCTTTATTTGTATTTAATTTTCTAAAACAATTTCAGCATGCATTGTGACTTTTGGCTTTGTTATGGTGCTTATAATATTGGCTATGCTTTGTGGTTGTGGTCACGCCAAGAATCACGCAAGGAGGACACTGAAAGTGTAAGTTATATAAATATAAATTTAGATTACCTTGTCGTTATAACTCTAGTGTCAGACACTAGCAATAACTTCTTCTTCTTCTCTCGTGTCAGCACGAGCTATACGAAAATAGCGCATGCTGTGGTGAAAAGATTAGCTAGTCAGCAAGGTTGGTAGCGGGGCTGACTGCCCAGGGTGCGCCGGACGTACTTAAGTATCGTCACTCGTGGAGGCTCTTTTCATGCCCCCGCAATAACTACCACCATGTTCATGTTGTCTGCGACAGTCCGCCGGACAAGAAGTCCGTCGTCTACTCAGGGCCTTAATGTATCTTAATCTATACTGCTTTGTTGGTCTAGTGGTCGCAAGTGCGACTACTGAGCGTGAGGCCCTGGGTTCGTTCTTCAGGTCATGCAAATTGTTGTTGGGTTTCTCTGTATGGAATTTCTCAGTAGCAGCCCTTTTTTTATTGATGGGAAATCATCAAATGACTTCTTCCGCTCTCGTCGTAGCGGAAAGGAGTGTCAGACTCGTACTGACTAAAACCCATCCGTGTTGCTCCTAATGCCCTTTGCATTCCAGGGCCGCGGTAACTCTTTCGAACAAACAAAAAAGAGTAACCATGGAGTTTATTGCCCGTTCTTCTCCATAGGAATCTACACTTTGGAACGCGGCAGTAACTTCTTTTTTTTTTCTCGACAATTTAAAAGTACTTGTAAATGGTCTCACTGAAATAAATGCTTTGACTTTGATAAATTCTGCAACCTCAGTAGTACCCCGGAGTCTGGGCTTGTGCCCGGTTGAAAGCATTACGCTCGCCCCTTTTTAGGCACATGGGACTTAAACATAACGACGAAATGAGGGTGTACTATTAACTTCTGCCCAACTTTTCGGAGAATACAGGCGCGATGTTATGTATCTTATACCTAATATAATCAAATTATTTTCCATAAATACAAAAAATACGTAGGTAAACATTTTTCCTTTAAAGTAAAAGAAATCTCGGGGAAAGCCAACACAATTAAAGCCTATCCTTTTATAGTGATCATCAGCTTCATTCGCATTCAGCTTTAAAAATATTAGTTTAAGAACGAGGCCAGTTGAGCGTAATTTACGCCGCGTAAATTGAGTCGCTCAATTTCAGTTACGTTCGGTTTCATACAATATCACGATTCGTGCCACACGATGACGCAAAATGAGTCTGTTAAATCCTTCAAAAAAATTACGCTGACTTATTTTACGCGACTCACAGCTCAAAAATTACGCTCGTTTGGCCTCATTTAACCTAAATAAACCTCTTTTCAGCTCAGCAGTCTGGTTATGTCTCGCATCTCTAATACTCTGGGGCATTGTATCAGCAGTATTTCTCATAGCTGGCCATGCAGAAGTAAGTCTTAGAAAAACACGGTGATATTCACAATAAATTACACACACAATAATCAAAGGGGCAAAAAGACCGTTTAAAAACGCCTTTGTTCCATGAGTTGAGAAAATTGCTTTCGTGTGTATTGCTAAGTATTTCTTTGAAGGCGTTTGCAGAACAGTGTGTGCAACTTGTTCTGAATATACGTTCACTGATACGAAGTTGGAGCTCTAAGTTCATCTACCGTGTTATTTGTAGCGTATGCTGTTACAGCGTGGGTTTCATGTTATGTAAGTTACCGCATATAGGGTATTCATTCAAGAAGATAATTTTAGATATTATACAAGGTGTAGTTAACATAAATAAACTCATATGGGGTGACTGTACTCATCATTATGAACAACTTTTACTATGGGACCAAAGCTGAAATCGCGAAAAAAAATCAGATGTTCCCTACATTTATGTTCGCATAACTTGTCAAAATGTAGGGAACAGCAGTTTTTTTTTGCGTTTTAAATACTATTTAAGAACGGCGCTTCACGCATGCTTCAGACGAAGACGCAAGATGAACATGAAAGCGCACTGGTTTAGACATAGCTATAGGCTGGCTCTAAATACTCCAAACATAATTGACCGCATCACAAGTAAAAAAATATTATGTTGTTTCATTCAGGTATATGTATGCCATGCATTATGGGACTCTCCACAATACGAAACTCTGACGGATCTGTTAGACAGACCATCACCGCTCCTACCAAATAATGAGGGAATCTTCGACGCCATGTTTCGGGAACTTGAGAATGTAACTATCGATGTCTCTGTTAAAGATGTGCTAAGGTAATTTTGTTTGTTTTTTTTCTGGATTGTCTTAAATTATTATGCGCTTTTTGGGACTTCCGTGACGTACTCGACCAGTGAGACGTCGCAGCGCTGCTATTGGAATCTAAAGATGGGTCCAAATCTAGCACTGCGACGTCGCAACGCAACGCAACGGAGCAGTGTGGCTTCACTCTAAGCGTATCTACATCACTATTACCCATATTCACAAACTTTACTACGAGATGTCACAGTGTGCTCGAGCGCATTACGTTGAAATGTTGAATACGGCTCTGTGATTAGTTGTCAAGAATAAAGGCAACCAATCACAGAGCCGTATTTAACGCAATGCGTTCGCATTCGCACATTAAAAGGGTCGCTTGAGCTTGAGTGTTGTTTGGGAAACCGGGCCTATATCTCTTCGTACCGTTCCTTACTAAATTATCGAAACATACTATTTCAGGGATTGTGAAAAGGATAGACCAGCGTACACAGTGTTCCAATTAGACAAAATACTTGACGTAAATAAGGAGACCTCGTATTTTGAATGGGAGGAGCTGCAGACGGATTTTGGAAGACTAGCTTCTTCCATAGATGTTGGGCTGCTGAAAACAATTTCAGTTAATTTTAGCAGATTATTAAACGAAATGCTGATTGTTTCTGACGTGAATATTGCGAAATATAGGTAAGTTTCCAAAGTGATTCTTATCTAAATAATAATATGGGCTTTTGGAACTGAAAATAAGTTTCTTGTTGCCAGTTTATACAGAAATGTGTTTTTTAGAATGGACTACAACGTACCTGTAGTTGGTAAAGACTTACCGTCTTTAGTGGACCAACTTGAAAACATAGCCGCCCAAGTAACTGACTTGACTACCGCAGGAAGATTGGAAACTTTAGGTATGAACACTTCTGAATGTTAACCATAAATATGTTATGACACAAAAAAAAACTAAATGTATTTTGATGTTATTCGTAACTTTACTAGCTCTAAAGAGTATTTATTAGCAGGATCCGATATTTTTTTTAAATAATAATTTGGCATACAAGCCGATAGTCCACCTGATGGTAAGTGGTTACCGCCGCCTATAATACACCTACAACACCAAAAGGATTGCTGATGCATTGCCAACCTTAGCGATAAAGTTGGAAAGTCTCATGTGCCTGTAATTTTACCAGCACTCATACCCTTAAAACCGGAACACAGCAATGTTGCTTAAGAGGACTACAAGAGCTAAGTGACCTTGAGTGACGCACGCATCCATTTATAAAATAAAGTATAACACCAGGTCTCGGCCGCGCCGGCTCTGTCGGTACACAGGCGTTTACGCACTCATGCGTACGTATTATGCTCAGAAATAAGAATACGCGATTTACAAAAAATCTATTGATTGGACTAAAAAATTAAAACACTATTACATTACTATGTTGCTTGAAGAATAGTTTGCCAAAAAATCAGAGTGATTGCCTGTATATTAGCATGGTTTTTAATCGTTAAAAGAAATGTTTAGAGGTATCTTTGGGATTTTTTGCTATCGTATCAAAGTAGCATTATGTTTTCAACACTTATGTTTTCAACACACTATCGAACTAGCATATATCCTGTAGAATATCATATATTATTCTGTTTTTTTTTTACTGCATTATATCATATACTTCAAGGCATTATAAAACATGCTTTAAGCTTCTGTAGTCCCCTTAACGGCAGTAATAGGTATGGAGGTAGTACCATTTCGGACGAACTCTTTCACAAGAAGCTCCACTACTCTCAAACTCTTTTGTTTTAAAGAGCAAAACACAACTTAACGACATCATTTTCATTTTTCCAGCGACAAGAACTCAGAGGCTCTACCTGACAAACATCAAGCCACTGGAACAGTTGCGTGCTGACGTGGTGTTCAAGTTAACGGAGCTAGAACTGCAATTATTGCCATTTAGGAGAAAACTTAACATTTCTCTAAGTCATATACATACAGCGCAGTTTTATATTGACAACCAGGGCGATGTTATTGCTCAAAAGGTAAGAAGGTAGACCACAAATATATGAAGGGGAATTCTGTTTTTTTTTTTGCTAATAGTCTGCTTGTACCTAAGCTATGTCTACACCAGTGCGCTTTCATGTTCATCTTGCGTCTTCGTCTGAAGCATTCGTGAAGCGCCATAGCGCATGCAATAGCGAATGCCTTAATACTAGTTCGATAAAAGCGCATGCCCCAAGCGCACGCTAATCCGTCTATTGTATGTCGACTGACGACTGACCGAGGCGCACCGGTGTAGACGATAAGCTGCATGCGTCTTATGGAAATCAATATTGCATGCGCTTGATGCAAGAGGAATTGAAAGTGCAAGATGAACATGAAAGCGCACTGGTGTAGACATACCATATGGTCCTAGCGGACCGTTTTTTCGTAACCGGACATTTCTTGGCGTGACCTGAAGGGTCTCCAGCCAATGGGGGGAAGTACAATACATTAACATAATGCTAGGCCCGATTTTACCAATGATGGATAAATTTTGATCACAGGAATAAGTTAACCATTTCACAGAATTTCTATACTGGAGCTGTCAAACCGTCAAAATAATTCCTCAGATTAAAGTTATCTGACGTTGGTAAAATCGGCCCATAGGCGGCTTGTATACGGCTTCACAGCATACTAGAGATTTTCTATTTACATAAGTGGTGCTTTACAACGTACTCTTTGGGGTTATTTCACCACCAACCAATCATTAACTGTTCATTAAACTAATTCGTTCTCTAAACGTTTCAATAGCTATCAATTGCAATGCACCACCATATCAATAACGTTAATGACAAGATTATTGAACACATAAATGTCGTATTTATAAGTCACATTTAGCTTATCTGGTCAATTCTTCTTCTCTCGTGTCAGCACGAGCTATACGAAAATAGCTCATGCTGTGGTGATAAGATTAGCCAGTCAGCAAGGTTGGTAGCGGGGCTGACTGCCCAGGGTGCGCCGGACGTACTTAAGTATCATCACTCGTGGAGGCTCTTTTCATGCACCCCAAAAACTGGTCAATAGTTACGGACTACTTATTGATATGTTGGTGAAATACCTCCTTAAAGTAGGTATTTTGATTCAACTCCAACAAGATTGGCATTCAATTAAAAGCTGTTAATTGTTCCAGAAAGTATCGATGTACATATCCCGGTTGATCTCTCATACAGCTGGATGGAGAACTCACGTACTCATATCAACTGGGAAACACGCTGCCCGATGCAAACCGTTGTACGCTGTGTATGCAGCCGCGAGATCCTTGCTATGTTCTCAATATGTTTCGTCTTTGGTAAGAAGCAGATATTGATCTAATGATTTACTAAGGATTTTAGTCTAATAAGCGGTTTCTAAGTAACTGTATCAATTACATATCTTTCCTGTTTGATCTCTTACACGTGTAGATACGAGGATACACGTGCTCATATCAACCGGATAACATGCTGCCCAATTCAAACCGTTATACTCTGTGTATGCGGGGGCGTACAATCCTTGCTATGATCTCAATATGTTTCGTCTTTGATAAAAAGTAGACAATGATGTACCTAATCTACTCTCGTGTCAGCACGAGCTAGTCGAAAATAGCTCATGCAGTGGTAAAATATTAGCCAGTCAACAAGGTTGGTAGCGAAGTTGACTGTCCAGGGTGCGCCGGAACCTGAAGAATCGTCACTCGTGGAGGCTCTTTTCATGCACCCCATGTACCCCAATGATGTTGTGGCGGCATCTATCTCGCCACGTGCGAACTATCCTACATCGCGCAATCAAGATTTAACACGCAGATAGTATATATACAACCTCCCAACATCAACCGTTGGGCAGTAGCCCGCCAGGTACCAGACTCCGCCTGGTTGGAGGATCCTCCCTTTGGTTGGAGGACCACCACACCAAGTTTCTCCACAGTGTAATGATTCACCTACTTAAGATTTTAGTCCAATAAGCGGTAATTAAGTGAAAGTATCAAAATATCATTCCCGGCTGATTTCTCATACGGCTGGATGGAGAACGCACGTGCTCATATCAACCGGAAAACACGCTGCCCGATGCAAACCGTTGTGCGCTGTGTATGCAGCCGCGAGATCCTTGCTATGCTCTCAATATGTTTTATCTTTGGTAAGAGAGTAGACAATGATGTAATGATTTACTTAAGATTTTAGGCTAATAAGCGGTACCTAAGTGGAAGTATCAATGTAGTACATAATAATTATACGGCTAGATGGAGAGCGCACGTGCATAACCGGGAAATGAAACGGTTTACGTCAAGCACGAGAATAAGAAGAAAAAAATAAAGTACTGGGAGTTTTCGCCGGTGACGGTTTAAATATTTTCCACATTTTTTTATAAAGCTAATTTTATTATTTTTCTATTTCCAGCATGGTTGGTGGGTATGTGGATTTTTCCTGGGGATTTTATGGTGCGCCGCGTTAACTCCTCTCTGTGTCAAACTTTGGCGGGCTTACGGAAGGAAAATTAGGGCACACGAAGCTATGACGCTTGCTAACTTAGGCTCTGGGTTAGTACAAGTTTTGTTCAGAATGAGCCCATTCGAATCGCTTTATGTTACGTGACTTTTACACTGGTTTAAGATTGAAAATGTAAAAGCTGTTTCACATATATTAGTTCAAACTAGAACTAAAAAATTAGATTTGGTATCGCCTCTTTCAACACTTTCTGGGAGTGATTATTTTAAAGTGGCCTACTTGAATCAAAGGAGCAATTATTTTCATACATTCATCACTCTTCACATTATCAAAGTAAGAACTTCCTGAAATATTTGACTTAAATTAAAAGACATTTTTTACAGACAACAAGAAACTCCTACTACAGCTTTATGTGATGGTAGCAACTGGAACACACCTGGGTAAGCTTATAATACTTAGATTGCGTTATCAATCAAACTCAATTTATTATTAATTTATAGGCCAAATTATATCAGACAAAATCCACTGGCTGGAGACCCTTCAGGTCCCGCCAATAATTGCCCGGTTACGTAGAAACGGCCCGCAAGGACTATCCACAAGTCCAATAGAAAGTAAAATAAGAAACAAAATCCTATAAGGCCTAAAAAGTTGGACTTAGATTAATGCAGTTCATATCCTATTAAATCTTGTAGACGCCAGGTGTCTGAAGAGGAATAACATCCTTTCGAGTACGCAGTTGCCTTGATACCTTGGAGAGAGGACTATATACAGTCTTAATGGTGTATTTCTGTAGTACTGCACCAATTTTATCTGTCACTCATTTTAAATATGGCATGAAAGCTGGCACTCTGTTTACCTCTGGTTTTTTATCTTTCCTCTTCGGCCGTCGTAGGTAGGTACTGTATCTTATAATGTTCTTATTTAATTTTTAAAACTCATCTGGCAGCAAGTTAAGGATTGAATGTATCATAAATATGACCTATAATAACGCTTTTCTTTTAGACCACCGGCACCTCCTCCAAGAAGTGACAGTTGGTGATGCAATGATCATCGGACAAAGAAGAACAGAAGCTTTCAACAGCACAAAATGATCTAACTGTAACGTCAGCGAATACCGTTATTATGGGTCGTATGGTTGAGAAAAAAGAGGACGTTCAAAACCATACGTGATTATACGAGTAACTTTTGGAAAGTTTAGATTTAGACTCTGAGCAGACGACGGACTTTTTGTCCGGCGGACTGGGGCGCGGACAAGAATGAAAGTTTTTTATAGTTGTTGCCCGTCGCGAAATACGGCACGGACTCAACGTACATGACGGGCATTTTGTCCTTAATTTGAGTTAAAACTCTAGTATCTTCACTGGCAACATCTACCAACTGCGTTTATCCTTGTACGCGGCAGTCCGCCGTACAAAAAGTCCGTCACTAAGGGACAAAATTCACTAGGGGATATCATGCTGGACATTTCGTCGCTTAGCTAACAATACCGCTGAAATCGAAATTTGGCGGTTTTTATATTCATTGGATAATTCGTTTTATCTTAGTGAGAATCACCACAGACGTGTTAAAATTACAGTTTACACATAATTATAGCATATATTACAGATACAGCTTATTTAATTTTAAATACGATAAATTATCACTTTTAAGACCTTCCTGAAAAAGTATTAAAAGTTTTTTGCGCGGTATTGTTAGCTAAGCGACGATTTGTCGTCTGCAACATCATGAGACGTCGACATATCTCTTGACATCGCTCAACATCAGTTTCTGCAACATTTTCGTACTATGATTAGCCGCGTGATGTTGTTGTGTTGTGTTGATGTGTTGACATGTCATGCAATGTACGGCAACGTCGCCCGATGTCACCGGACATCACTGGCGACACATGTCGAGGAACATTTGTCCCCTAATGAATACGCAGCATTTTTTCGTTTCGGTATGAATTAATGAAATACCTACGTAGTACGTACTAATACGTTTTTTTTTAAAGATTGTACGCCCATGTCGCTATTTTAAAGAGATAAAAGTTATTGTGTACTTACAATGTACATAAATAATTAGTTATAATGAAACACGCCGTAATCATTATTATGAGGTAAGTATGTCTAATGTAAGGACCAAAATATGAACTTTAGCTTAACTATAAAATGTAATATTAGTACATACTTGGACATTAAATAAAAAAAATATTTAATAAAATCATGAATCAATATTTTATTTCCTTTTTTTCACTTCCTAACCTATTGGTGCGATGGGTCTAGTTCTACCGCACAAATATTTAGTTAAAAATACATATATAGGGTTTCTCCTCGAGATTTCTCGAGTCAAAAAGTCTCGAGAACTCAAGCCAACTTCGAGACGAGAACGACTCGAGAAACTCGTGAAATCGGGCACAAGATTTCTCGTAAGTCGAGAATAAAAATATGCCGAGAAATCCTAACCTACTGCAAGTTTGTCAAAGACCAAGCATGACACATTTTTTGCTCCAACTACAATACGATGCCCACGGGCATTAAAATATTTCAATAATTCATTTAGGGTTTTTTATTTTTACCCTTCATTTCGCTACGTTTATGCAGTAGAGATTTTGATACATTTGTGCTCATGACTATACATGTGCAAATGTGCATTATACTGTGTTGTGGCATGTTTTTAATCATATTTTACATACACTAGTGTTATGTTACAAAATCCATGGCCTGACATTTTTTTCCAGTGATTTAGCGATTGTAAACAACATTTGAAACAATGCTTGCACAGATTTTTTCATATTTATTCAATTTTATTTTTTTCCCTTTGTTGTGGTACAACGCTACAATTTTAGATTGAAAAATATTGTATGACTAATCGTTCTTTTGTTCTTTACTAGAAAATCTACTCTACCTTAAAAACGCTATTTATTTACATTCTTAAGATTAATTAAATATATCTCTAGCATAGTATAACCCCATTATGTTTTTGCCTCATATAGGGTTGATAGACATTTTCGTACACTCTCAAGAATTGGCAACATTAACTAGTTAGTAAAGTACGTATATTTTTGAAGATTTTTTTATGGATACATTGTAGTAAGTAACATTAATAAAAACCGGCCAAGTGCGAGTCGGACTTACGCACGATGGGTTCCGTACCATTATCTATAAAAACGGCAAAAAAATCATGTCTTTTGTATGGGAGCCCCCTTAAATATTTATTTTATTCTGTTTTTTAGTATTTGTTGTTATAGCGGCAACAGAAATAAATCATCTGTGAAAATTTCAACTGTTTAACTATCACGGTTCATGAAATAGTCCGCCTGGTGACAGACAGACGGACAGCGGAGTCTTAGTAATAGGGTCCCGTTTTACCCTTTCGGTACGGAACCCTAAAAAAGTAAAAACCGAGTTACAAAAAAATTAAAGGAATAAAATACTTTCAGAAATCGGTGCTAATATATGCTGAACTAAATTAAGGCACCGACTTCTGAAACTGTTAATTTTATATTACGAAATGAAATAAAAAAGGGTAATTATTATACTCCTTTCAGTTTTCAAAAGTCGGTTTTTAGTTTTTATAGTTTTTATTTAATACCTACTTTTTAGCGCCACAAATTAAAATTACAATACACGAATTTGTACACACAAATTCGTGAATTACTACTACTACAACTAGAACGTCGTCCAATTAGTATTTTTTTTGCGTGGATTTAGCTTTTGAGAAATCCGCTTACAAAGTAAGTCATTGATATTTCAGGTATCCGCCTATGTTTTAAATACCATCATACCGCAAAACATCTAGAATCGTAAAGGACATAGTCGAAACAGTATGCGCATCTCAAATCCTACTTGCGTACAGGCACTTTAATTTGTAAACAGAAACCTTACAATCCGGTAAAACAAAATCTGAAAATGATTAAAGACCTATCTACATAATAATATCAGCCTGTAGCTGTCCCACTGCAGGGCAAAGGCCTCATCCCATATATAGAAGGAACGGGCATGAATCACCACGCTTCCTTACTGCGGGTTGGTGATTTCAGACCATTAAGGGCCTTATCACAGTGACGATTTGCGAGCGAGTTCAAAACGAGGCGAGAGAGCTGCGGGCTTGCCACGAGTTCGCAGCGAGCGCGCCGCGCACTCACGAGGAGCCAAATGCGCTCTCGCTGCGAACTCGCGGCGCGCTCGCTGCGAACTCGCGGCGCACTCACTGCGAACTCGCGGCGAGTCCGTTTCGCTCTCGCCTCGCTTTGAAATCGACCACAAATCGCCACTGTAATAAGGCCCTAAATCCAGCGTCCTAATTGGGTAAAATACTCGTAATCGATTTAATTTTGACGGGTCAACAATTTCTATATCAACATTTGTATCAACAATCCAACTTTTCTACAACTACGAGTATGTACCACGCAATGAATATTGTAGTATTGTCAAAATGAAAGCTCAAAATTACGAATGTGATACGCAATCCGGATGCTGGTTTCCTCACGATATTTTCCTTCATCGTATGTCAGTTGTCTCTTAGATTAACTAAGGAAGTCT
The DNA here is from genome assembly GCA_905220435.1 of Amphipyra tragopoginis. Lineage (NCBI taxonomy): Eukaryota > Metazoa > Arthropoda > Insecta > Lepidoptera > Noctuidae > Amphipyra > Amphipyra tragopoginis. Next base: position 10,571,674 of record HG992005.1, on the reverse strand, counting down.
ATGACATTACTAACTACATTATTAGGCAAAAGTCTGTGGGAAGTTCCTTGCCCTTCTTGTTATACTACTTGCCGACAATCTGTCCGTTTAGCTGTCATTCCCAGATTGACATGATCTACATAATTGACTTCCCAGCGAAATACATTCTCATTAAATAAGTGAACGTCGAATACATTGGCATATACTAATGACATGTGACCTAAATGCTTGTTTTACATATATTTTATGGCTCAATTTAAATTGGTGTCGATATTCCAACTTAATTAAGAAATAGTAGGACTATTACTGACACTCTATATTCAAATTACGATATAGGTTTGCAGTCCGTTTATACTAATATTTTACGACAATTTCACAACCTGATTTTGTATTGAACCGACTTAGAAAAAGTACTGCCTGTTTGTCCAGTTGTCGCAAGCGCGACTGCTGAGTATGAAGTCCTAAGTTCGATCCCCAGGTCGAGCAAAGTGTTATTAGGTTTTTCCGTGTTCAATTTCTCAGTAGTCTGGGTTTGAGCCCGGTTGATGGCAATAGGCTCGATATTACATGGGACTTAGACATAACGGCAAAATGAGTTTATCATACACCTCTCACCCCTACATAATACAGGCGTGATGTTATGTTAGAATGAATGAGGTTATCGATTCGATGCGTATTGTCGTCGAAAATCAGCCCCCCGATTCAAATCCTCGGTGCGAGCACGAATATTTTTATCGAGTCGATTCGAGAAATGTATCTATTTTAAATGTCAAAATTGACAGACACATACACAACTTTTACTATGAGACCAAAAATAAAATCGCGAAAAGAAAATCAGCTTTTCCCTACATTTATGTTCGCATAACTCGTCAAAATGTAGGAAACAGCTGTTTTTTTTTCGCGATTACAGGTTTGTTCCCATAGTAAAAGTTGTTCATATTGATGAGTACAGCTGAACCATTAAGAGGTTGTGCGTTATTTATGTTACACCTTGTATATGACATTGAAAAAGTCACATTGGTACAAGCCTGAGTCTGAACCCGCAACCCGGTGCTTAACAAACGGGTCTGTAATTTCCATGCCACCACGACATGGAACAGAACCATGATAAAGTATATTTTATTCTTGTTTATAATCTGCACACAGCGAAATTAAAAACACAAGGTTAGACGTTCAATGCTAAGTATCACCATAGGCATAATAAAATCAAAATTAAAACTGGCTTTTAATGACAGACGCTATCTACAATTATCAAGTCTGTCAGCCGTATGCTACATTAATTGTATGTGAAAGAAAATTTAACCTTTAACGATTAAGCCTTAGCCTTCGTTACCGCGAGGCCTCTGCTAATATAGGCCGCAATATTTATTTTGATGGGTATACAGGGTGTAAAAAAACCCATCACATAGCCGAAATCTACGCACTCTGTACATCAAACTAAACCCCATTAACCAAAAATAATTGCTGGGAAACGACTTTTATTTTTTGGCACAAAAAAAAACGTTTTTTTTTTGTAGCGCGCAATGTGTGGTTGTGGCGATGCCGCGCGTTTGTGTGCGTGCAGCGGCCACACAGCTGAGCCAAGGCGGTCGTGTGCGTTTGATATTCGTTGCGTTTTTGTAACTTCAAATGCGTAATTAGTGAGGAAAAATTTTAAATTTTGATAAGGTTGTTTGGAAGAAAGTTTAGTATTATCACTTAGAATACGTTTTTGGAAACAAAAATGAGTACTTTGACCTTCAATATCTCCAAAACCAATGGTTTCCCAGGTATGGTCTGGTAGAAAAAAAATATCCCAATGATGGATAGAATATGTGGTTTTCGTTATCGTTAAGGGTCTTTTTATACCCGATATAGGTTATTGGCGACCAAGGAAATAGCTATCCTCTGTTGTAGGAGTCCTACCAGTGGAATTGTATAGAGGTTCCCTGATGTTGACATATTAGGAGATATATGAGGCCATAGTCACGACAAAAGAAATAAAAAAACGAAAAAATAAAAAAATGCTGTCAAACTGCACCATGAGTTAATATTCTACGAAAAACAAGGAAACTGATTTGGTGTATGTCGTGTATGTACAGCACATCAAGCTACTACAATCTGTCAAATTTCTTTAATAGATTTTCATCTTTATCGCGAAAGCATTAGATTCAATATTGATTGGGAAAATTTGTCAGTTTCGGGTAACTTGACCTGCTGGCGTCTGTACATGCATGCACACTATTTAGCTCTACAAAGTGATCCATTGTATAGATAAGCCAAAAAATAAATAAACAAAAAGACAAGAAAGACAATGCCAATTAATCGTTTCTTTTACAACATAACACACACATCACACGGCTATATTCCCTAAAGGTTTGGGCAGGTGAGTATTAGACCACCCTAATTTCGCCGTTATGTTTAAGTCCCATGTAATAGGAGCGAACGTATTGCCATCAACCGACACAAATCCAGATTCTACTACTGAGAAATTCCACACGGAAAAACCCAATAACACTTGTTAGCGACACTACAATTTAATCGTTATGGAGTGATTCTATCATTACAGTTATCGCTAATATTGGTATGTCAGGATTGTGAGCAAGGTAAATGTAGTAAATAAAACCAACATAGACTCTCCACCACTGAGAGTACTTATAATTGGGTTAGTGTTAGTAACATGAACTAGATCACAATATAATACTTTAGATAATTATTACAAGTTATTACAAGATTATAAAATAAGGACAAGCTAGTCAGATATAAAAGGTCAGACTTCTTCAGCTAATCTATACAGAATACTCTAGACGAGTGTTCCGTCGTACGGTCCAAGAAGCAATCCCCCGGGCGCACCAAGCGAGCCGGTCTCCTCCCTCCAACGGGTAGTGGTGGTCCGATGTTGACGTCATGGTTAGTTAGGTGGCGGACAACAGATGGCGCTCACTCCACGAAGTTCCCGACACGGCCATCCTGCAAGGCGCATGCCCCAGGCGCCCCACGAGTCTAGGTAAAACTCTGAAACAAAACCAGCATCAGAACTAGTTCTGCAAGTATGAACCGTAAGCCATAATACACTCTTGAAACATCAGCAAATGCCCACTCTATTACAGCTAGGTCAATAATTGTACTTAAAGGGGCTATGTCACACTTAAGAGCCCTGGTTTTCCTAGAGCTTACCACTTGGAATCACTTGCATTTAAAGAGCTTTTCGCTGCACTTAAATGTACCAAGTTGTTTTCCAAGCTTTATTCACAGTTGCTGGTGTTTCTATCCTGGCGAGGATTATGGTGCATCAAGGCCTAACTTCAGTGTCGCCTTCGGACCTTAAACAGAAACAAATAATACAGTACACATCTACGTTACACCTGATCACTCATGTTTGACTCATCATGTTACTCATGTGCATGTCCATGACCAAAGCAACATGAAAAGCATAAAAGAATGTTTGAATCGAATAGAGCCTGAAATCTCATCGTGAGCCAATAAGCTCATCAACCCTAGGTTGAACTAGTTAATATTTATTTCCGTATCAACCTGGTTGTATATATTCGTTCATAACTTTTCATAACAAACATCCTACAAACATTAGATTTCAACATTTTCACTTCCTACGAAGCATTTCACAATAAAATACTATCTCAGATGCCTTTAAGAAAGTTCTAGTTATGTTAAACATCAAATTATAGTTATTCAATAAATTATTATTATGCATAAACACTTAAAATATTTCTTTGTTAAATATCTCAATGATTCACAAAGCCATAATACGCATTTGGGGTGCATAAAAAGAGCCTCCATGAGTGACGATACTTAAGTACGTCCGGCGCACCCTGGGCAGTCAGCCCCGCTACCAACCTTGCTGACTGGCTAATCTTTTCACCACAGCATGAGCTGTTTTCGTATAGCTCTTGCTGACACGAGAGAAGAATACGCATTTGAACCATCAGCAAGTGCCTCTATTACTGCTAGGTCAACCGCACTCAAAGGGACTATGCCACACTTAAGTCCTGGTTTTCCTAGAGCTTACCACTTGAAATCACTTGCATTTAAAGAGCTTTCGCTGCACTTAAACGTACCAAGTTGTTTTCCAAGCTTTATTCACATTTGCTGGTGCTTCAATCATCGCTTAAATTATGATAGAAATGTTTTATTTAGTTTCGCAAGTAAAATATAAACAATACTATATGTGAGACTGTGTCGCCCCTTCATTTCATTTACAATAATATATAAAGCACTGTATTTATTAATTATTTACTTTGAAGAGTCTTTGTGCCAAATTTCAAGTTTATAACCCCATGGAATAATGATTTTCATACAAACTTTCAACTCTTATAATTTCACCCCCTCATGGGTTTAATTTACAAAAACGCTCAAACACGTACTTCTATTTCTAACTAGAAACTTTAACATTTATTTCATTTATCAATTTATAGCATTGCATTTATATTGCATTTATAGCATGCAATTTATAGCACCCGCCTTGGATCTAGCCATATCATGGCATCACCCGCCTAGGTTCCAGATCTATAACAATTATCACCAATAAAAATACTATTTCCGTTTTCATCTACAAAAATACATTTTAAACTTTTTTTTTGTGTAGGTACCAACAAAACTACTTTTTAATTTCAATAAACTATTTTGCACTATTCTGCAACAAGAATTATAGCAAAACCAATAACAACAAATAGGTATCAATATTTTCAAAACATTAATTTTTTTACTGCATTTTCATTTATTAATTTATAGCATCACCCGCCTTGGATTTAGCCAACTTATTTGGCGTCACCCGCCTGGGATCCTGCTTTCTCAACATGGCATCACCCGCCTTGGATCTAGCCATATCACGGCATCACCCGCCTGGGTTTCAGCCCTATAACAATTGCTTCATGTTCCAACCCCGGTTTGCCATACCGGGTGGTGCCTCAGGTCAACCCTGGTTGCATCTCACGACAAACTCTAATGCGACTGCAACGCATTTATTTACAGAAACAAATATAGATACCATATTTTGTTATTTTACACGAATAAACACAGATATCATTTAATATTTATTGTACTCGAATAAATACCCTTTGATATTATATTTCTTTCGTCAAACTCCCTTCACACATAAGTAGGTATAATAAAATGGTTGCGACTCACCGGATTTATCACCTTTTCTCGGTCTCACCATTGTAATCTCACTCAAGTTTTCGTCAGTCCGTTTATAGGGGAGTATAATATTTACATGTGGGTATACAATCATAATGTGGACTGGTTTTTTTTTGTTCCACTTCTGATGTTAGCGACACTACAATTTAATCGTTAAGGAGTGATTCTATCATTACAGTTATCGCTAATATTGGTATGTCAGGATTGTGAGCAAGGTAAATGTAGTAAATAAAACCAACATAGACTCTCCACCACTGAGAGTACTTATAATTGGGTTAGTGTTAGTAACATGAACTAGATCACAATATAATACTTTAGATAATTATTACAAGTTATTACAAGATTATAAAATAAGGACAAGCTAGTCAGATATAAAAGGTCAGACTTCTTCAGCTAATCTATACAGAATACTCTAGACGAGTGTTCCGTCGTACGGTCCAAGAAGCAATCCCCCGGGCGCACCAAGCGAGCCGGTCTCCTCCCTCCAACGGGTAGTGGTGGTCCGATGTTGACGTCATGGTTAGTTAGGTGGCGGACAACAGATGGCGCTCACTCCACGAAGTTCCCGACACACTTTACCCGACCTGGAGGGATCGAGGACCAGGACCCTATGTTCAGCAGTCACGCTTGCGATCACTAGACCAACTAGACTAGACAGTCAAGTCTTATACTACATAATAATTTATAAGAAAATTAATAACACAATAAGGGGCCAGCGCAGACCGAGAGCAGAGCAGAGCAGAGCATCTTTTGAGACCACTGAAAAAACGACTTTAAGTACTTGTTCACGTTAACTCGCGGGCGCGGTGGCGGGCGCGGTCGCGAAATATCAAACATATGGCACAATATGCAAGTGTTCACGTACAAAACGCAGGTGCGGGCTATGTAGCGGGCGAACTCGCGACGGGAGCGTGCGGCGCGCTCGCGATAATATCAAACGTATGAAGTTGTTTGCGAGTGTTCACGTCGAACTAGCGGCGGAGCGCGCGATTAACTCGCGTCGTCAGGTAAGTTCAACCCGTTTGAACTTGTCGCTGGAAATGATAGCACGTTTTTCATCATGTCGTTTAATACAGAAGAATTTATCAGTGCTATTCAGGCAAGAACTCCAATTTGGCAAAGCAAACATCATTACCATATGAACAGAAACGTTCTTAATAAGTTATGGAAAGAAATTGTTGAATTATTTCTTGATATGAAAGGTAAATAAAAAGTATTCATATTTATAGCTATTTTAAACTGCTTTATTTTTGTAACTACAGTATAAGGTATGAAATCCCATTTTAGGAATGAATTTTCGATTAAAATAAAAGGTCGTCGTCCATGTTTACAACCTCTGATAACAACGTCACACTCGCGCAAACGCCTGGCGGGCAATGTGAACACGAACTCGCCAAGTCCATCGCGCCCGCCACCGCGCTCGCACCCGCGAGTTGTACGTGAACAAGCACTAAGACTATAGCATACAGTGCAAAATTAAATACTCAAACACGCATCTTGCAAGCTCGAGCATCAAATTTGGACGTGTTTAATTTTGCACTGTATTCTATAGTCTTAAAGTCGTTTATCAGTGGCCTCAAAAAATCCTCTGCTCTGCTCTGCTCTCGGTGTGCGCAGACCCCAATTAGGTGCGGTATTTTTTACGACTAAACCAATGCGGCAGCGAAAATAACACATTAAATTTAGCGGAAATAGGAAGACAGAAACATCCTAAAGGCACAACCGCCATAAAAGTACATTGTTGACCAATTATCGGACAGATAAAGTGTACGGCTTCGTTAAATTAATGTGTTCAAGTATTTACAAGGTCAGTACAAACTGCCGAAAATATTTTTACGATATCAATCGCGTAAGCCAAACTTTAGTAAATCAACAAGATTCTTTATATGGATATTGGGCTGTCAAGTTTGATTTCGAATTTACTTATCCTCACGATAATTTTATAGCATATCGGTACCATTGTACACAAGTACCAAAAAATGTAAAGAAGATTGTTTATTGCGAATATAAAAATACACTCCTGGACACCTGAATCGAGCCACCCTGCATTTTTTGTATAGGTCTGTAAAATCCTTCTCTTCATCTTCTCTTGAATATAGAACTGTATCAGTACCTATTAAAACGTAGTAATGAAACGACTTAGTTAACTTTCTCATTATCAGCCTCCTGTCAACTACCTCCTAAACATTTTACTCTTAAAGCCGTCTTCTCATCATTCAGCCGAAAGACGTCCACTGCTGGACATAGGCCTCCCCAAGCTTTGTTCTATCCATGTTGGGGGGTTTGCCATAATCGCCACGCTTGGCAGGCGGGTTGGCGATCACAGTATGGTTGTTAAAATACTCAGAGAACGTTGCTGCCCATCCTCTAGGGATCATCCTGTAGTCGCCTTTTACGACACCCACGGGAAGATATGGGGTACCTAGTGCTATTCCTTACATCCGGCAAGGACGTAGAAAGCCCGTTTGCGTCCCAATTACTTCGATTACTGCAAATGATTCATCGTCACCCTTTGGTTGTCCTTCTTCTTAATCGTTTCCTCACTACTGAGGATCGTGACTCCATTTCAACTTGTCTACGGTCTGTCTCCATCTGTTGCGATCAGTTGCCTGGTGGATTGCGGCGCTTATAGGTATCGCGAGTTGTTCGGATATCTGATCAGACCATCGTTTTGGACTTCGGCCTCTAGGTCTTTTGCCCTCTATTTTTCCTGTTACCATTAGACGTTCCAGGTTATCGGCACCTTTGCGAGCAATATGGCCGAAGTATCGCACAATGCGTTGTCCTATGTCAACCAGATCTTAGTTAGGTTTAGGCGAGTGTAAAGACGCCGTTAGTGAGGTGTGTCAAAGTACCGACGATAACTTTATAAAAAATCAAGATCGGATGAGGGTAGATGAAAATACCCTTGCTTCACGAAGATGACAACTGCTTCACCACTTCAGTCTACCCGTGACCACGGCCGGTGTAATTCGGCCGAAACGTCGGTATATAAAAATATTTTGTGCCTTTTAAAGTTTTTTACACGAGTAGACCCGAATCTATATTTTTATAATTAACCACATCTGCCCAAGTAAAATACCTTGGGGTATACATATATTGATCCATTCATAAGCTGGAAAAGACATCTAACAACTTTTACCGCCCGAATCCGTAAAACGATTTACTCGTTTGTATTCAGAAGACTTTGCTATTCTCTTGATTTTAACACTCTTAATATGGTATATTGTGTCCTACGCCCGTCTATCCTAACCTATTGCATAACCGAGTGGGGGGGAGCTACTTAAACGCACTTACTGCCTCTGGAGCATGCACGGAGAACTGTGCTTAATGTTATGTCTTTTCAAACCCTTTACGTATCCGACAGTTCAGCTTTTGGGTAGCTGTCAAACTTTATCAGTGAGGCAGCTATTTGTTTTAGGAAGAGTTTTAAGGAAGCACAGCTCTTTGGAGTACGACAAAACTATGACAACAAAGCGCCGATTGTACCTACAAAGTATGCCAAACCCAACGATTTGGCAGCTCCCCAGCTGCACGGCACCACAATGTTATTGGATGTCATTTATATAACATATTAAAAGAATTTTGCAACATTTACTCACCACACTCGAATGTAAAAAGAAGGCTTTGAGTTGGCTACTGTGTAAAACTTACGTTGAAACTGAAAACCTACTTAAATTTTAATACTGTGATGGGAACCAAGCACACACACTACACACACGCACACACACACAACACACACACTACACACGAACGCATACAATACACACGAACACATTCATATATTTTATCTTATTTTTCTTCCTTTCTTACATTTTACTTAATTCGCTCACGAGAACATGTTACACTCTGAAATTATTTTATTTTGTAATAGAATTTATAAGTGCGATGACCCTGATACCCATAACACAGGTTAAATCTTACTTTGGGTCCAAGAGTATAACAAAACTCTTGTGTTTAATAATAGCCTTCTGATTGATGTTTGTGCTTTTAGTGTGGAAATTACTCTAATATATTCTATTCCAGTATTTATTGACTTTAAGTATAAAATCCGACGCAGACATCAAGCGGCCATGCGCAAGGAAACGGGACTTTATTAACAAAAATCACGGTAGCTCGATAGGAGTGCTGGAGTGTATTAAATATCATTATAAAATAATGATTATTACTTATACATAGTGAAACGCTTAAAAACTTATCCTTAACATCCATAACTTATAAACGCTAGACATTAAATCCCTACTAATATTATAAATGCGAAAGTAACTCGTGCTATTTGTTTGTTACGCTTTCACGCCTCAACTGCTAAACCAATTTTGATGAAACTTGGTACAGAGGTAGTCTGGAACCAGAAGAAGGACATATGTTAAGTAATCTTGTCCCGAAAACCGCGAAATATCTACATGATAAACGACAACTACGCGGGCGACGTCTAATATACTATTAAATTTGCAAAAAACTTTGTATACAAATAACGTTTGCATTTTTAAACAAAGTGTTTGATCAAAATAAGTACTCGTAAAGACAGCTTCATCGATTAAGTACCCTCTGGTAAATCATGGAAGCTCTTTTAATGCACAAGGCATTTAATCCATAAAGACGAGTTCCACTCTTAATTATGTACACCTCCAAAAAATATTAACGGGAACGCAACATGTTCAAAGCGTATCGTAGGTACCGTATAAAAACAAGCATGGCGGAAAACAAAACTCTTTGAGCATACTACCGGCGTTTGTTTACGCGGAATCTGTATCAGATTGATTACAGGTATAAATTATCTGCCATACGTCAAACAGTATCCGGAGGATAGGTGCGGTACCTTCATTCGTAAATCATTGGGGTTGGAAGATTTTTGTGTTACGCTCTATGAACTCACTTACGTTATACATGGCTTTGTAATGAACTAAAGATGTATGGAGTAGGTTATTCATAATCTTCATAAATAAAAGAAAAATATTTATGTTGGAGCTAACGTACAAAACATCACGCCTGTATTCCCCGAAAGGTTGGGCAGAGGTATATAGCACACGCTCATTTCACCGTTATATTAAAGTCCCATATGATAGGGAGCGAGTCCCGCACACAAAACCTGACTGCTACTGAGAAATTACACACGGAAAAATCAAATAAGACTTTGCCCGACCTGGGGATCGAGCCCAGAACTTCACGCTCAGCAGGTGCGCTTACAACCACTAGACCAACGAAACATTCTTCGTAGGAGATATTAATTGTAAACGAAACCTATGATCATGGCATTAAAACCCTTCAATCAATCAATCAAAAAAAAAAAATCACATAAACCAATACAGGCGCTTATGAAAAGTCGAATTTAGGTGCACGGTTCCAATTAGTCGTTTCCTATGGAGAAGAACCGACAAGAAACTCCATGGTTACCTACTCTTTTAAAAAAAAGGATATCTTTAACAACTTCAGTAAATACAGTACTATGATTTATGATAGTTAAGAGAGAACAATGTAGTCTTGAGCACAGGCCTGTCAGTAATGTAATACCAAGTCTTGAGTACAAAAATTAACCAAAAGAAAAAAATAACACAATATGAATGATAGTAATTTACACAATTATATAATATGTATAGGCAAGTCCACGAAGTTCTCACATTTACAAAAGATCAAATGAAGCTTAACTATACATAAAACAATTGACATGATTAAATGTCATCAAAACTTAGAGAAAAAATCATTGTACAATAAGATAAAAGATATCTTGAGAGTAACGACAGCAATAGAAATAAAAAAAATAATCGTAATTGAGGATAGTAACAGTTAATAGACATACACATACGTCGTTAATGAGGTACCAGGGAAGCCACATGTGCAGGAGCTAATCCCAAACATTCCTGTCGTCAACGTAGTCCTTAGTCTTGTAGTATGCTTCACTTTTATTCGCAACCTGACGAAGTTATTCACTGTTATATCATACTTAAATCATTCAATATAGTCAGCAATAAAACTGTAGGTAGTTACGCAAATAAAACCATAAACACAAACAAAGAACTTTATATGAAATGACGATCATAAATCAGAGACAGAACAACTCAGGTTCCACAAAACAAATACAATTTAGTTGAATAGAATCTGTCTGATATAACTTCGTGTTTTAGGCACTTGTCCCACCGCCGACGATTAGCGAGAAGCGAGTAGAGCTAGAAACTAGAAACGAGTTGGCGAGCAACGAGAAGCGAGTGTGTAGTTCCGATAGTTTTTTCGCTATGCTATATAATAAGCGGGTGTGCGAGTGCGCCGAGCGATTTCTCGCCCCACCTGCAAATGACCGCGAGTTGGTCTCTCTGCGCTAGTTCTGACCGCCAAGCGAGCATCGCTGAGCAAGTATCGCTGAGCGAGTATTATCTTTGATAGCTCTTGTCGCTCAGCGACAAACTAGTGGAGCGAATCCTCGCCGGCAGTGCAAACAGTCAGCAATCAACTTAATGAATGAATGAATGTATATCTATTGTACGTTTCTTGAGCGAGAAAATAGCCGATAGTCGCTTCCTCGCGCGCGGTGGGATAACTGCCTAACTCGAACACACTTTCTAGAACAACTGTGTTCAAACATGAAAGACAAATAACACGTTTGTTAATTATAACTCGCGGATGAATGTACTGAAATATACAGCGTGTCCCAGAAAGTAGTGTCAAGCGGAAGTCTAGAGGTAGAACATCCTTTGAGGTACCCAAATCACCCCCATGTATGTTCCGCGATTTTTTGTAGTTTTCGAGTTATGAATGTTTTTCATGTTTTTTAATCAAACTCTGACTATAACGACATTTTTGATCATAGTGACGTAAATAGTTGAGATACATGAGTAATTTTTTTTTCTAAATTAGCTGATTAGTGACCCTTTCGAATGCATAAACATTTGTAACCATAGATGTAACGAATGCGTTACAAAAAAATATTGAATTCTCATAAAGTTAAAATCCTGCATGTTTCCTAAATCTTTGTGGGTGATTTAAAAATAAATCTCCCTAAACTTTTTTCGTCAGATGTATTTTAAAAACTTATCCATTTTATCAGCTATTTATCCTGTAAATTTCATCGAGCTATCTCTACGACATCACAATAAAAATTTCATTCAAAGCATACAATATCGAAAATTCCAGTTGTAAAAGGGTGAATGAAAAATTGATTAAAACTAACTAATAACGTTTTTTTTAGTAACCCTCAACGTAAAAAGAGTGGTGTTATAAGTTTAACGTGTGTGTCTGTGTGTCTGTCTGTGGCATCGTAGCTCCTAACCGGATTTTGATTTAGTTTTTTCTTTTGTTTGAAAGGTGACTTTATCGAGAGTGTTCTTAGCTATGATTCAAGAAAATCTGTTCAGCCGTTTGAAGATCATCAGCTCTTTTCTGGTTGTTGAAGGGATATGAGCAACTTCTACTGGTATGATCGATTCAAAATTTACTATCCTGTAACTGCAATGATATTGATGACATGTGACAAGAAGGAGGTCATTACAACTTATCATAAACTTAAAGAATCAATAGGCACACAATACCTCTACTGTAAGTTGGGTATCACGCTGTTTCAGATGGTGCTTGAGTATCAGGTCAAGCTTACCATATTATTGTAATATCATTGAAGTCACAGGATAGTAAATTTCAAATCGATCAGACCAGTAGAAGTTGCTCATATCCCTTCAACAACCAGAAAAGAGCTGATGATCTTCAAACGGCTGAACATATTTTCTTGAATCATAGCTAAGAACACTCTCGATAAAGTCACCTTTCAAACAAAAGAAAAAACTAAATCAAAATCCGGTTAGGAGCTACGATGCCACAGACAGACACACAGACACACACGTTAAACTTATAACACCACTCTTTTTACGTCGAGGGTTACTAAAAAAGACGTTATTAGTTAGTTTTAATCAATTTTTCATTCACCCTTTTACAACTGGAATTTTCGATATTGTATGCTTTGAATGAAATTTTTATTATGATGTCGTAGAGATAGCTCGATGAAATTTACAGGATAAATAGCTGATAAAATGGATAAGTTTTTAAAATACATCTGACGAAAAAAGTTTAGGGAGATTTATTTTTAAATCACCCACAAAGATTTAGGAAACATGCAGGATTTTAACTTTATTAGAATTCAATATTTTTTTGTAACGCATTCGTTACATCTATGGTTACAAATGTGTATGCATTCGAAAGGTTCATTAATCAGCTAATTTAGAAAAAAAAAATACTCATGTATCTCAACTACTCACGTCACTATGATCAAAAATGTCGTTATAGTCAGAGTTTGATTAAAAAACATGAAAACCATTCATAACTCGAAAACTACAAAAAATCGCGGAACATACATGGGGGTGATTTGGGTACCTCAAAGGATGTTTTACCTCTGGACTTCCGCTTGACACTACTTTCTGGGACACGCTGTATAGTTAAAGTGTATAAGTGCCTTCAAGTAAATGTAGACATAAATCTAGGTAGATGGAAATTGCTATTTATTAGCTTCAAATTGGAATTTCTGCATTCTAGTTGGTGCGAAATTTCCTGCTATTGACACGGTAATTAAGAAGGCTTTTAGAAGTTCCTTTTTATTATTTCCTATGGGGCTAATAATGTTACGTTAATAGTCCTACTATTCAGATAAGTAAATAAATATTATTTTAATAAAAGCTATATTAACAAAAGCTCTTACAGAATACAAGGTTACTCGGAAAGGAGGTACACACGGCTACAGATCAAGCTGTACATTTCCAGTATAAGCTGATCTCGCATTGTATAGGATTTCCTTACAATGAGAGGTCAGTGTAAACTGGAAATGTTTAGCTTGATGTGTAGCCGTGTGTACTAATCAGAGGGCCACTTAAAGTATCACTGATGACTGTTTTAAAGCAAATGTTATAATTTCACATTATTATATATTTTTGTTTTCTCAAAAATTCTTTGTCCCTTCTTTAGTTACGAATTCAGAAAATGAAACTTCTAATCTGTGACTCAAATATGACCTAAAATGTAGACACAGCTGATCATAGCTGACGATAGACAGATTTTAGCGTATTTTTTATGAAATCTTTGAGCAGCTTCTCTATCTCTCTCAATCTCTTAAACTACTGACTTTTGGGGAAAGTTGTAGAACAAAAGTTATTTATTATAATGGGTACACCTTTTCGGATTAGTACCCCCTTTTCAACTAACCTTGTATGAGCAATAAGTAGGGCTCCTCCTCTAACTATCGTAAAAAGTGACTAAGAAATTATTCAGCATTCAGCATCTTCTTTGCCCTAATAACATCGTACTGTCACGGCAAATTCGTTTCCAGTTAATTGTCCATTAGCGTGCAGTGGACCTCACGTGCTAACATAATAATGTTGAAAACAAACAAAAAATGCAATAGCAATAATAATAAACCAACTATTACTACACGCAAAACCCAATCAACTAGAACCAGAACACTTAAGGATTAAATTCAACATGCAAATATCTACAATTAGGTGAGTTTGCGCAACCGTCGGATGTAATGATCCATCGGGCCACTGTCGACCGCTTAACATTTCGCTTGGCCTTAAGCGTTGCGACATTTTAGTAGGTATAGAGATCACATCTGAACTCATTGTTGGCAAGATACAGAACTATTGAATTCGGATTACAGATTGGAAGGTCGCATTGTGTATTTAGGGACGAAAGTATATTAGAAAGTTTTTTTTTTGTATTGGAAATATTGAATGATAAAGGGATAAAGCAAATATGTAGATGGATTGTGTATATTTAGAGATTTTTACTAAGTATATGTTTTTAGTTGCGAATGAACCTAAAATATTAAAGACAAGATGACAATCTCCAATCGTCAAGGAATAGGAACTATAATGAAATCTCTTACAAGCTTTTGCTCACGACTTCGTCCGCGAGGATTTTGGACATAGACTTCGATTGACTCCAAACCCCGCTGTAGATATAATTGATGTTTCTATTTCTTTGCGATTGGTAATTGAAATTATCATGGAGTTATATCGAGGCTGAGAAAGTGCTAAGGTAATGTAACTGATAAGAAGAGCTTTGCTTAACCCATTGTCACTTTAAGACATTCTCTATTGTTAGGGCCGACCACAATCTGTTTCCATAGATTTCACTGACGTAGCAAGTGCCACGGCCACAAGTGTGTGGCGAGTCCCTAATACATGAATGGAAAAGTTAGTCCACCGCCTGTGGCCGGCAATTTGTGGATGTGTCGAGTGGCCCGTGTGCGGGTGGCCTTACTATTGTCAGCATATTGCAGGCGTACGTAACAAGAACATACTCAACCTCTGACTATCCGACTGTCAAAAGTAGTTTTGTCTCTTAAAACAGCGGACCCTAAGAATTAACGATGATCGTCACGGACGCCTTGACAATCAAAATAAAACAGTAATTTTATTTTGGTTGTCAAGCAACATAAAATTACTACTATTACTATCGGCAACCATTGTACCGATAGTCGTAACGGCCCATGGCCTAATGGCCAGGAGCCTCTACCAACACTTCATGAGGCTCTCGTTAGGTGGCTGGATCAAGGGCTTGATACAGAAAACAGTCCTCCTCGATACGGCGCGTATTGTAAGGAGGTTCCTGTGCCTAGAGCCCTAACCACCGTTAGATTGGACCCTGCTCCCAATGCCCCTCTATTTTGTATATTATTTTAATGTTTTATACAAAAAAAAATTGATGATGGATAAAGGAGATCATAATCCCTACTACAATATTATAAAACCAAAAGTAACTCTGACTGTCAGTCTGTTACGCTTTACGCCTAAACCGCTGAACCGATTTTGATGAAACTTGATACAGAGATAGTCTGAAACCCGAAGAAGGGCATAGGTTACTTTTATTCAGAAAACCGCGAAATATCTACGCGAGAAACGACATCCACGCAGACGAAACTGTGGATGACCTCTAGTACTACATAATAGTAAGGAGTACCATTATTACTGCGACATATACAAAATGCCACCCACAATCATAAAATGTTAATACAAACACTTAAACATATGTTTCGAAAGCAATGAATATGTTTAAATGTAAATATCATTAAGCATATTCTTGTTGAACTACTTTGCATAATAAGATCACCTATATAGGATGTCTAGACCAGTCTCTTTACAATTCTGCTGACCCACTTAGTGTAAGTGTCGCAAAGCTATTTTAAGAGCACTTTTTATTATCTTGAAGTAGAGTAATGATACTATTTTACATAATTCATATTTTTATTGCACCTGTAGCTGCCACAGATAATTTATAAAAGTTAGTATGTAATAAGCAGTGATCGGAAGAAGGTGAGCTAATTTACCTAAACTTCAAAGAACAGAGACAAAAAGTGAAGACTTCCCTACGACAACATTTTTTTTCGGGAAAATTGTCCCGGGCTTGGGGACATCACTAAAGAACATTTAATATTAATGTTAATAACACAGAAAACAATTACACAAAACCAGTTGACACGTTTTTTATTGTTTTCAAAACAGAGATTTTTTGAAATCAATAAAAAACGTGTCTACTGGATGTGTGTAAATTTTAAAAATTAGAAAATAATGTTGTCGTCTTGAAGTCTCCACTTTTTTTCTCTGTTCTATGAAGTTTAGGTAAATTAGCTCACCTTTTTCCGATCACTGGTAATAAGTATGATGTGGCCTTCTTTGATCCAGTGTTCGTTGTGACTGTCGAGGCTGAGGTACGAGGTTAGATTTTCAGGTTAAGCAAAGTGTCAGGTAGTGTTTGGTGGTTTTCTATTCGAAAATAAGTAAAATGCCCGGATAATGGCAATAAGGCCCTTTGTATAGGGTAAACTGGTTATGAAAGGTGGAAGACCAGCACTCTAATTGCGCATGGGCAACATGAGAAGAATTTTTATCGACTAGTATCGAACCGTGAATGAGTAATTTACTACAAACTTATCTCCATAAAGTGATATCAACACTGCGATATTTTGATGGAATTATCGATAATCTTGAGTGACTATCGTTGATTCCATCAAAAGCCTTAGCCATAAGGAAGACTCCAAAATAACAAATAGCACATAAACAATTCATTATGTCCGAAAAATATTAATTGCTTATGTACAGCCGCGGACTCAAAATGTTTATCAGATTTCAAATTTGATTCCTTATCACACTGTGCGCAATAAGGTTTAAGATGTCATATCAACTTACATAAGTATTAGTTTATAAAATTGTGAAGCGTCGATTCTAGCAAAAAGGCTGTTAACCACTTTTGATGTTATGGATGATGTTATGAACTCCTTTTTAGGTATGTCTCTAGTGAAAATTTGAATCTATAGAGCTAACTTGATTGAATTTACTAAATAGGTTGATTTTTTTTTTCTATGCTGCCTAGTATATGTATAGCTTCTTTGAATTAACCTTTTTAGGTCAATTAAGAAAAAAAAATCTTTACCCTGTCAATTCTTAGCGAGCGACAAAGCGCCCTTATGAAAAAGTAATGTGCAAGCAATTATAAACCTTAGGGTGCTAAACATTTCAAGTCCCCGACTGTACATAAACCATTTACTATACGTCTTTTCCGCTTCCATAGCAACATAATAATATCCCAACGATGAAAACGCGTTATTTAAGTTTAGCAGCTGCGGCTAAATTACCTGCCACCGCCCACGGCCGGATCCGAGCCATATTTAGATGCTGAATATCACCCGTTTCTCCATAACGGTCAAGTAAAAATCTGATTTTAATAGAACGTTATGACGTCAACCTGTACACGACACATTGCCGGTATTAACATTTACCGAAACATATGGTTAACCAAGGTTAAAATTGTGCTCATTTGTACAAAACTTCTCTTTTTAGGGTTCTGTACTCAAGGGCTGTCTGTCTGGCCGTTTATCTGTCTGTCATAGGGCTGTATCTATGTAACCGTAATATGTAGCCAGTTGAAATTTTCACAGAATGCGTTACTATGGTCTCCATCATGGTAAATATTTAAAAAATGTCTATTCACAAAGGGGGTTCCCAAACAAGAAACCATGAAAAAATGCATTCTTTCAACATTTTTTGTTCTTAATCTATCTTAAAAATGGTTACACATACAAGCATGAATCTTGGAATAATTGTAAGTAGTGATGGTACGGAATCCTCAGTGCGTGAGTCCGACTTGCACTTGGCCGGTTTTTTTGTTTTTTTTTTCTAAACCTTTTTTTCCGTACTTGGATATATTTATCCCGACCGTCAAGGGACAGGCTAGAATATAAAATTTCCTCACTGTACGCTGGGAATAGAGGTGTTTTAAGATTCAATAAAACCCAGCACGCTTTGTGGTAGGAACTTCACAGTGTGATCGGCTAGCTACCAGTCTCACATTAAAGTCAAGCAGTCTCCGGTGTTCCTCCGTGCGTATGTGAGAACCAGAGGGGTATAGGCAAGTCCCTCTATTATCTTTGTTACTGTATCTGGATTCGAGTGCTCAATCAGGTAAGACTAGTGTCAAGCGCGCCCCATATAATAAAAAAAATCCTGTTCTGTTGGTATGCTTTCGGTCTTTACATACACAAACACACAGACAACTGCCAATACTTTGAGAGGTTCTTATCTTGTCTTATGAGACTGTTGTCCCATTGCAGGGCAAAGACCTCCTACACCTCTTTCCATTTGTTTTCCGATCTTTTGAAATCTGAAGCTAATCATTTAGGTAGAAGTCTTGCTGATCACGCCATCTCCTTCTGGGTCCATCGCGTTTTCGTTTATTATTGTTTGGAATCAACTCTATGGTTATTTTCGCCCAAAGCTCATCGCGGAATGCGGGAGATGTGGCTTGCGCAGTTCCATTTTAATTTGGCTGCTGTGTTACTTACGTCTAGAAGTATAGAGTTCTTTACACGGTCAGTAATGTTGACTCCTAAATACTTGGTTCCATTGGCCAATGACTAACCTCGAGTGCGGACTTTTGACGCTTTGTTATTGACCACGTTTGCTCGCCATAGGCGAGGGTGGAAAGAATGGCACACTCCCATGAGCTTCCTTCAATAATTTGAGAGCTATTCAAATACGTATTCGTAATGGCTTCCGAAAATCGTAGAGCTGAAAACCAAACGCTCTTCCACAGCGCTAATCGAGTTTCCTAGAGTTGTCAAAATGATTGCCTATACTTCGGACGGAATCGGCAATCTAATTGCACTACTATTCCTTTTTTTATGTTCACCGCTTTCGAATACTGTGTCCATGGTTATAACACCTAAGCTAAAGCTATTTTGACACAGACAAATCACACTCGAAGCGTTTCCGATTGCGAGATCGTTTAGCAATTAGGATGCTGGTTGGTTGTAACTGGATGCGACTGAAACCTGTATATTACACGATGTGATTTGATCTCGATAACCTAGTGTGAATAATCTTGTATACTTACTATGTTTTAATTCCGATTAGATTCTGTTTTAGTCTGCCATGACATCTAGAATCAACAGGGTTACAGTCCGCGAGGCCTAAGCTGAGCTTTGCATTTGTGTGAGTGATCACACAAAAATGTGCCAAAAAGCAGTATAAACCGATTTAAACCAAGCAAAGGACGCGTCGCGCTCTAGGACGACGTCACACCTACACTATCTATGTGCATTCACACAAATGCAAAGTTCAGCTTAGGCCTCGCGGACTGTATAAGTCTAGAAAACTAATGTTATGTTAGGGATACCTGTCGCCCAACCAGTAACAGGCTCGAGAAGACTGCGCGCCGTGTTCCGTACGCGCCTCTCAGGAGGACGTGGTCCAAGGCCTCACAGATGGAGAGGTCTGCTGGGTTCACGGTGCATGCAGCTGCGAATCCCGCGACCCCGGCTAAAGGTCAGGAGAAGGAACACCGTAGGTTTTTAGCCGGTAAGAGTCCATAGGGTTATCCTTCACCTTCCCCGTGCGAAGGGAGTCCATGAGGATTTTCCACGAGAAAAAAGAAGGTTTGATTGTCTTTTGTTTGGCCTCGTCACACCTGTTAGTAGGTAATAATAATCGTTTAATAAATCGTTTATTAGATCAAAATAATATAGTTTACAGTAAAATGAACACTGTCACTTAAACTAGGTTAGTTCCCTGTGTTATAAGTAAAAAGAGTAAAATATTTACTATAAAATTAACAGTTTCAGAATTCGGTGCTAATCCACGCTGAACCAAATTGATGGCACCGACTACTGAAACTGTTAATTTTATAATGGAGTAATTATTTTACTCTTTATAGTTTTTTTGAAGCCGGTTTTTTTTAAATAATTTTATTTTTCTACTTTAAGTGGCATAGATAATACTTAAGCAATTACAACAATCGCAGATAATTTTCTATTATTCCTTGAAGAGTTCCCTCGATTTTTCAAGGATTCCTTCATAAGATCTTGACTTGATGACTACCTGGAAAGAATACCCTTTCAAACAAAAGAAGAATTTTCCAAATCGGTCTAGGCGTCTTTAAGTAATCGGGGAACATAGGTACATAAAAAAAAATCCGACGAATTGAGAACCTCATCCTTTATTTGAAGTCGGTTAAAAATAGTACTACACGCAATTAGGTACATCAATTGGGTACGGTTAGCCGCATAAGGTAAATTGTAAAAGTATATAAAAGAAATCGGATATCCATACTTATATTTAGAGTAGGTTCACAGGAAATAATCTAACAACATGTAATTGCTACTTAGCACTAGTGCGTACCCAGCCAACACAGATTAGCTGAATAAATTTTGCGTAAAAGCAATTCTTTTGACTTTAAGCTGGATAAAGTATTTGTATAACTTCTGCATAAGCGCTTATACAGATGATATTCAAGCAATTTGGGCACAAAATATCTTGCTTCAATTTGGATAACATTTGATTAATAGCCACATAGCAGCTGAATAAATGTACAACACACTGAATATCTTCTGCATAAATTCTGATTTTTCTTTAGTCCAGAAATTATACATATTTTATGCAGTTGTTAATTTGTGAGTTCAGATATTCAAATGATATTCAAAATTCCGATCTCAGGAGTAGTTTTACAAAGAAATTATGCAAGTAAAAAAAGTATAAAATGTATTTTTCATTGTGACGAAATTATTTTGTGTTAATAGATACTTAGTTAAAAAAATTGTACGTCTTCAAAAATTTGGTAAGTAAATTGTTTCATACATTTTAAGTAAGTTTAAGGTGAATTATACAAACGCATGGCACTTTACTGTGAATTATCGATATGATTATTGTAAATTTTTTGAGCGCCTTAAGATAAAGCTACAATTTAAAAGGTAAACAAATGTGAAATAATATTTAAATTAAATTATCTTTACTTTTTATCAAATTTCAGTCCCAGCAAATAATGAGAATCAAATTTTGTATAACTGCTAATGTTTCCTACTCACTAAACAAAGTGTTTCATAGGATAAATGTTGAGGATTTTTATAAAAAGAGGTTATGTCGAACGTTAGTTAATGGTGGACGGCCAATTTGAATAAATGTGTCTATTTCAGTGATTATTTTGCTTATTTCTGCATAATAGTTCACATACGACTACATATCCAGAAATTATTTGGTTTAAAGTACAATAATTATACATTTCTCAGAGAAAGGTCTTAAATTACATAATGCAGTATACTCTTATTCAGCTTTTTAGGGTTCTTTTTATAGAAAATAAATCCATGAATATTTGAGGTTGATGGGACCTGTACTAATGTAGGTAGGACCCACTATTAGGTATTTAAAGCTATCTACTGGTACTACTGTGAATGACGCATTGCGTAACATTTAGTTGTTTGACAATTTGACAAATTGTTTATATTGCCAACTAAAATATACATAATCATAAACACACAGCACATTGTCGGTAGTCGCAACCAAAAGTATCGCGCTTCCTTTCCCACCACAACGCTTCAAATGGGCGCTCGGCTAAACTCGGCTTACGATCGGTTTGCGCTCGGCCACGCTCGCTGCGTTGTTGCTCATTCATTCCAAATTGTAACTTTAAGTAGAGAGGAAGTGTTGTTGTTGTTTGTAATAGTGTTGTAGTATTTTTGAAGTGTTATAGAAAAATTATATATTTTTTTCAGAAACATGTTCAAAATCGTTTCGACTCGTAAAAAAGGCCGGGTTGAATTATCAACAGTGCCCGCTTCTTGGGAGAACAATGGAAAGTTATACTGGCCAAAAATAATGGCGAGCTACTTTGCAAGAACCCTGCAATCCTACCACAGCCGGACTGGAACACCTACAACTATACATTAAAACGCAATCATTTCAAAACTTTTGAAGAAGCTGAGGAAGAATTATCTCAAATGTTGAATAGAACTGATACGGATGAAACGGATTACGAACAACAACAAGATCCACGCGTTAATACATTTCACAAAATAAAGATTTTAATTCGATGGCAAAAATTATTTGTTTGAATCACTAATCCTGATGGTGATGCACAATCATCGTGTACAGAACTCTCTTCAAATGTATTGGTCGCACTTGACCCGGGCCTATTTGTATCAGTTGTCAAACCCTTTTCTATTACTGCACAGATACTATTTTTTATCTTTACCTACTCTCGTGAACACTTTCTTCATATTCCTCCCGTTCTCTTTCTTTTTTTCCACGAATCATTTACGCTTTTGTTATTATTTTTCTGAGGAGGCATATTGTTGATAAAGCATTTATCAGTTTTGTCACAAAATGGTGAAATATCTGGATATAAACATACGATATCTTCAACTAATCAGTTATTTGCTGCTTAAGATACCCACATTTGTAACTGATATTGTTTTAAGCTGAACATAAAGGCAATTGTACGCTTATAGCGCTATAAGTTAGGTAAAACAAGGAGTTTATTTTCAATTATGCAGAAGTCAGCTGTGTAAAGAAGAAAAAATCTAAAATATTCAGCATCTGAATAAATTAGTACCATTTCGTACACTATGCAGCTTAAAGAAAATATTTCGTCTAATATTCAGCGTTTTGCTGTTTAACTGCTTTGCTTAAATATGTTATACAGGACAATGCAAAAACTTCAGCTACTGTGCAGATAATAGCTGTTTCAATTACTTTTATTTGAATATCGCTTGTTTAGCAGATTCTACTCTTGATTACTATTCAGCTTAAAAAAATACCGCGAACTTTATACAGAATTTAGTAAGCTTACAACATTATTTTAATTTAAGAACTCTCTTATTCAAAATAAAGCCATAACATCAGCTGTAATACAAAAGTAATAAAGCTTGACACTGCTTATTGTGGTATATTTTCGCTACTATCTGGTTTATGTGTTGGCTGGGTAGTGTATTAAAAATTATGTCAAATGCCTTCGTATTAACTTAATTGCAGTGGCACTACATAGTAATCACGTGGCGCGTTTCAACTATTTTGTTTTTAAGGATGACAGAATGCTAAAACTGTCATTAATTATAGCAATACACGGAATACATACAATCTTAGAGCAACGCGGTCGACGACTCAGTCGGGAATGGCCATAGCGATCTCATTCAATACAAAAAAGTCTGTCATTTTTGCGGGGTAAATCTCACACAATACATACGCATTCTAAAACACTGGTACAAAACAAAACTGGTACAAAAAACTGGTAGCTACGACATTAACACATTAAAAATAAAACAAAATCTCATTAACACCCAAGCCCTAGGAACACGCATCTGAATGATGAATTTCGGAGAATTCAAACCGAACTAAATTATTTTCTCTTAATTTTAAGGTTACATTGTAACAAAGAGAAACAAAATGTTTTTAAAAAAATGACGTCCCACTGCAAATCATTTCATAAATATAAAAGCTTAAATTAATGTACAAATAACACAACACAAATACACTTACATACAATTAATAAAACATTATAAACATGCCAAACGCGACGCGACACGAGGCATACGGGGTGTCCTGAGTAAGCGACAAACGCGATGCGACGCGATGTTGCGAGCGCAAAGAACGCGATCAAAACAATGGCATTCTCTGCTGGCGGCCTATGCAGCAGTCTACCAGTCTGCGTTTGTCGCTTACGGAGGATACCCCGTAAGCTGCGAACGCGATTAAAACCTTTCAGCATTCTCTGCTGTTGGTCAGTGTACAGTCTGCGATGAGACGCGACTTAACGCGTCCTTTTCACCGCAGCTTGTCGCGTCGTGTCGCATTTGTCGCTTACGCAGGACATCTTGTACGATGACTTTAAATAATTTTGACCAGGAATCCCTACTAATATTATAAATGCGAAAGTAACTCTGTCTGTGACGCTTTCACGCCTAAACCGTTGAACCGATTTTGATGAAACTTGGTCCAGAGATAGTCTGGAACCTGGAGAAGGATATAGGCTATTTTATTCCGAAAGATTGCGCGATTAGCAACATACACGCGACCGAGGCCGTGAGCGACCTATAGTAACAAATAAAAGAAACAATGGTTACAAATTCTGTCTACTCACTACTTAAAGCCGATACCAGCCAACATAATCGCAATTTAATCTCAACGACATCAGCTTAATTATAATCAGATTTACACTTTCGACGTTACCAGCGAAAAAAGTTCAACATTTCGTAATAGGGCGTACGAACATCTCACCTTGGCACAGAATTCGTACAATAGTTAATTACGGGTATAGACTACACAACTATATTGTTATTATAATCTTATGCACCTACTTTGGGCACTTGTCCCACCGCCGACGATGAGCGAGAAGCGAGTAGAGCTAGAAACTAGAAACGAGTTGGCGAGCAGCGAGAAGCGAGTGTGTAGTTCCGATAGTTTTGTCGCTGGGCTATAAGCGAGTGTGGTATAAGGGACCGCTGGTTGGTCCCTCTATCGCTGAGCGATAATAGCTCTTGTCGCTAGGCGACAAACTAGTGGAGCGAGTCCTCGCCAGCAGTATGAACAGTCAGCGATTAACTATTAATATATGCATATCTTTTGTTTACACGGAATGTATATCTATTCGTACGTTTCTTGAGTGAGAAAATAGTCGATAGTTAGTCGCTTCCTCGCCGACGGTGAGACAACTGCCTAATGCTAATTATTTTCTCTGTGATGTAGATTGTAGATGCAGTGATAGCCTAGCGAGTGAACGCTTGCCGTCTTTGCAGGAGAGTTTGAATTCGATCCCAGCCTTCACCTCTGACTTTTCGAGTTCATGTGCGGATTATAATTTGATTATCACTTGCGTTAACGGAAAAGGAAAACATTGTGAGGAACTGCACACCTGAGAGGGCTCCAAACGGTTATCGATGGTGTGTGTAGTCCGCCAACTCGTGGCAGGCCAGCGTGGTGGACTCAAATCAAATATTTTTATTTCACATAAACCAATACAGGCGCTTATGAAAAGACGAATTTAGGTGCACGGTTCCAATTAGTCGTTTCCTATGGAGAAGAGCCGGCAAGAAACTCCATGGGTACTCTTTTAAAAAAAAAGATATGTTTAACAACTTCACTAAATACAGTACTATGATTTAGGATAGGTATGAGAGAACAATGTTTTCTTGATCACAGACCTGTGAGTAATGTAATACAAAGTGTTGAGTACAAAAAATTACCAAAAAGAAAAAAATTACGCAATATGAATAATAGTAATTTACACAATTATATATGTATAGGCAATTCTACGAAGTTCTCACACTGACTAAGGACTAAATCCTTCTCATTCTGAGAAGAGGCCCGTGCCCAGTAGTGGGACAATACTGGGCTGATGATGATGATGATTTTCTTTGTTGAATGCTCTGAGAGCCAATTCTACTAACAGAAAGGTTGAACAATCTTAATATAGTAACCGAATCGAAGCCGAATTGTTCATCCGGACAGGGGCCTAATTCTTCTAAAATAAATTGTTGACAAACGCAATCGAACCACAACCGTCAGTCAGTTTTTGTTTTCGAAAACTTTCAAAATGATTGATTTTGTTTTTTGTGTCAAACAATTCGACAGTTTTTGAAATTGAGAACTGTCCGAATGAACGGTTCGGCCTTGGTTCGGTTGTGATTTATCAAGATTTATTTTAGGAGAATTAGGCCCCTGTTTTCGTTTATATAAACTGTCAAATTGTTTGACAACAATAAGAATACTGAACATTTAGACAGTTTTCGTAAACGAAAACCGACTGTGAATTTTACATACATACAGTCCGCGAGGCTTAAGCTGAGCTTTGCATTTGTGTGAGTGCACATAGAATCGATTGCCAAAAAGCAGTACCACCGGTTTAAACAAAGCAAAGGACGCGTCTGCATTCATTCTCACACAAATGCAAAGCTCAGTCTAGGCCTCGTGGACTGTACCTACATAAAGTCATGCCTTTTTCCCATAGAGGTAGGCAGAAACTGAAGAACGCCACAGTTTTATTATTAGAATTAAGCCCCAGGCGAATAGGTATCCTGTTTTTATTGCGTGTAAATCTAACACGAACAATATAATTTATTGGCTTCAATAAGTATCTGTTAGGCGATAAAGATATTGAGAATTGTACTAATGGAGTTCCTTATCTAGATCCGTGACTAAGACCATGGCCATAGTGTGTACGGTGTTAAACTTTTGTTCAATGAAGCCAGTCTAATATAACACTATAATCTTACGAGTGCAATGTCTTTAAAGACCTCATTTATAAACCGCTCAGCAACTAGAGGTGGATATTTTTCTAAACAAAGAGCCTGCGCAGTTGTACAAATGCTGTGTATTAAGTATTTTTAAGTCAACTTTAATAAATTATATTGTAATGTGGCCCACTACACGTTTTGGGGAACCCTGGTGTAGTTGTCAATTGTTTTAAATAAATAAAGCTGTCTCAAGTCGTAATAAGTAACCTCCGGTTTCTGAATTGAGAATTCGAGATAAGCAATATTTAAGTAGTATTTGAGTACGGAGTTGTCAAAAAAATGCTTTGAAATCAGTCATTTTTTTGACAACTTCATACTCAAATGTTACTTAAGTACTGCTTATCCTAGAATTCTCAATTCAGAAACCGGAGGTAAATCTTAAACAAAATTGAAGCCGAAGGCGCGATACTTAACAGCGGCGCGAACTATGACACTTAAGCGATTGAAATATTCACGTATGTGGTTACACTATCTCCAACAATTGCTGTCGTCTGTACAGGGTGCAGGCAAGTTCCTTTAATTGCTTCAAACCTCGTGATCTACTAGTGGTACAAATTGACTCTGCATGGAATTTTAACAGATCGAAAAAAAAAAACAACTGAAACATTGTGTTCTTAACCCCAGTCATTTTCGTGCCCCGAGATAACCGACTGCGCGGAGCGATATCAAGCAAGTCGTACCAGCCAGCTTTGTCGCCATGCTTTCATTCATTTACGGCTGCGTCGAAAAGTTCTATACAAGGTGTAACATAAATAACGCACAACCTCTTAAGGGGTCACTGTACTCATCAATATGAACAACTTTTATATGGGAACAAAAATCAGCTGTTCCCTACATTTTGACGAGTTATGCGAACATAACATAGCGTGAAAGTTGTTCAAAATGATAAGTACAGTGACCCCTTAAGAGGTTGTGCTTTATTTATGTTGTACCTTGTACAAAGCAAAAAAAAAACTTGCTTATTTTTATTCTTTTTACCCCGTCAGGAGGTTTAACTATGATCACTTTCCGCTTTCGTAAGACAAGAAAGTTTTTTTATTTTACTTTTTCCTAATCCCGTGCGCAGTAATAGATTATGTGATTTCAAGGAATTACCTACACGGATTCCTACCATGTAGTATAGCCTCACACGTGAATATTAATGTAATTAACTAAGTGTAGCTTCTGCCAAAAGACCTGCGGATGTAATATTGGCACGCCATACAGACGCGGACGACCTAAAAAGGATTCACGAGACAATTCTGAATTCAATCGGAATCAGACAAGGAGTATGGCACGAGGGAAAAGGACCAGCATCCGAATTGCGTATCACATTCTTAATTTCAATGGCTTTCATTTTGACAATACAACAATATTCATTGCGCGGTACATAGGTAGTTGTGGAGAAGTCGAATTGTGAACACATACGTTGGTATGGAAATTGTTGACCTGTCAAAATCAAAGTCATAGCGATTAAGTACGAGTATTTTGCTCAATTAGGCTCTGTTCTTAACATCCGTTGGTATTGGTACCTATAAAAAGGTGTTGGCGATGATAATATCCCGTGTGGGGACGGGCTGGAATATAAAACTTGCTCACCGCACGCTGGGACTAGACGCGTCTTCTTAGATTTAACAAAACCCAGCACGCTTGGTGGTAGGATCTATACGGTCCGCCTGGCTAGCTACCACCCTCACATTAAAGTCCGGCGCCAAGCAGTTTACTGTGTTCCGTCGTGTGTATGTGAGAGCCAGAGGGGTGTAGGGGAATCTCTCTATATCTCTGTTACTTGGATTCGTGTGCGGGAGCCTGACCCTGTCTGCGCTTACCATCAGGTGCGACCAGGATCAAGCGCGACCAAGTCAAATAATAATCACTACATAGTATAAAACAAAGTCGCTTCCCGCTGTCTGTCCCTATGCATGCTTAGATCTTTAAAACTACGCAACGGATTTTGATGCGATTTTTAATAGATAGAGTGATTCAAGAGGAAGGTTTAAATGTATAAATTGCACCCGTGTGAAGCCGGGGAGGGTCGCTAGTAAAAAATAAAATAAAAATATGATGTACGCAAGGCCCAGTTACTAACACCTGACCAATCACGAGGTAGACCCTATTTCGACACTTCCCGTTACTACGGTAAATGTTAGCATATTCTTATCTCAAAAGAAGAATATACATGTATAAAGTTAGTATTATAACTTTCGTGAGACACATTCATTCAAAATGATTAGTTAATCTCAAATGCACGTGACTAAACCGTAACTAATCATTAATATAAAGTTTGTATACAAACATAAAAGGCAAGATCAATGACCGGCAACAAAAAATAAATACAAAACAAAAATAAAGATGCTACAAAGACCTTGAACTAATGCCTTATTGACGTGCTCGAGAGCTCAATACAGAGACGGCCAGACTCGTCTGCCTTACCTTACATAGAATATAATGTGCCCAATTGTAGATACGGCATTATCCATAAAAACACAATTTATGTGCCATATACACGCGTTTGGACTCAAACGGTGATTGATGGTCAGACTCGTCTGCTGTACCTTACATAGAGTACAATGTGCCCAATTTTAGATATGTTATTTTTGGCCAGAAAAATATTGTAATTTATTACTTATTATGGACTCAATAATATTGTTCGCTAGACTCGTCTGCCGTAACTTGTCATCATCTGCCTAGCCTTTTCCCAACTATGTTGGGGTCGGCTTCCAGTCGAACCGGATGCAGCTGAATATCAGTATTTTACATGGAGCGACTGCCTATCAGACCTCCACAACCCAGTAACTGGGTAATACGATACTCTTGGTAAGACTGGTTGTCAGACTTTCTGGCTTCTGACCAACAGTAACGACTGTCAAAGATCTACAAATGACAGCCGGGACCAACGGCTTTACGTGCTTTCCGAGGCACGGAGGAAACTCGCTATGGTAAAAGGTCACCCATCCACAGACCAACCTCGGCAAGCGTGGCTTAACCCGGAAGATCGGTCTATGCGGCTGTAATTATTTAGCCACGAACGAGCTCCTCCTACCGTAACTTGTATGATGTATAATGTGCCCATATGTACATGTGGCATTTTCCGTAAAAATCTAACTTCTTACTAATTACTCTAGTTGAGATTGGGTGACCTATTGCCTACTTAAGTACTTACTTGATCTAAAATAACATCTTACTTAATTGGAAATTATAAATTCATCGATCTATAAATAAGAACATACATTTTAATTGAACTCCTTTCCTTACCGGTTTGCCAAGCGTCTGCGATAGGTACAAGGATAGCTTATTTATAAAAATGCAAATTATATCCATCTACATCTACAAGGTTAGTCAGAAAGGGGGTACTAATCCGAAAGGGTGTTAAAGTACACATAATAATGAATAACTTTTGTTCTACAACTTTTCCCAAAAGTCAATAGTTCAAGAGAAACAGACGTTCAAAAATCTCAAAAAAAAAACTCTAAAATCTATTTATCCTCAGTTAAGATCAGCTGTGTTTACATTTTAGGTCATGTTTGGGGTCATGAATTAGAAGCACCATTTTCTGAATTTGTAACTAAAGCAGGGAAGAAGAATTTTTGAAAAAACTAAAATAAAAATCATTTTATTTGGAAAAAAAATATATCGAATTTTGAAATTTTAACACTTGCTTTCAAACAGTCATCAGTGATATTATAAGTGGGCTTCGGATTAGTACCCCCTTTCTGACTAACCTTGTATAAACTTAAATGTGATAATTACAACAACAAACATTTAGTAAAGAGCTTTATTTATTCGTTCCCGTCTCTCATTTTGTTAGCAATCGCTTGTTTAAATTTTCTTAGTGTTACCTACCTTATTTTTTTCATGAAAAGGTGTAGGTATTATTTTTGATAGATGCCTTCAAGAGTATGCTAGGATACTAAACTTAAGTACGTCCGGTGCACCCCAAGCAGTCAGCCTCGCCGCTACAAACTTTGCTAACTGGCAAATCTTTTCTTCACGGCATGATGTGAAAAGATTATCCAGTCAGCAAGGTATAAGCAGGCATTCAATAAGACCTTAATTTGATACAAAGAAGCTCAATCTATTATGCCATATCCACATTTCTAACAGCGATGTCTCGCGTATTATTTTAATGTAGCGGAATGAAGACGAGTAGGTAGCAAGCACAAGCAAACAAGGTCAAGTCTAGTCTACGTCACAAACATACTACATAATCTGTGTCTACGACCTACGTGATCGACTCGTGCGCATCTCAGTGCATCGTATTACGTCATATTATATGAATCAACGTAGGTTGATGAACTTTGTAGTAAAGGTTGTAAGAATTATGAATGGATTCAAGTTTAGAACTATTGAAATGTTTTAGATTTAAAAAATATTATGTGAAATGGATTAGTTAAGACTTGTAATGTATCATGACCTGATGATGCATGATAGATGCGTGCTTGCACAAGATTTAAATAACTAGTGACTATCTACCAGTTGATTTTTTTTTTTTTTTACTGAAGTGTAAAAATCTATATCAATAAAAATAATTCCAAATAAATCTATACATATGCCACACGACGAAAATAATTAATTTAATAACATTTTAAATCGCTTTTAAATCAGCATAATATTTTAACCAACAAACTACTTAATACCAAACATTCTCTAGAATCCACTACGAATACCGTAAGTAAATAACCAAGCCCTAACACTGTAATACCCATATTTTCCCCACACATTGCCCAACACCGTCTGACGGGTTTGCATGACCTTTCACCACAAACGTCCAGTCAGCGCTCTAGATTCTCAACTAGATAAACCATAGAAGTCTAAGTAAGGTATAGAAATGGTATCGAGAGAATTTTGAACGAAGACTGATGTCACAAAACTCACGCTTACAATAATCACAATCACACTTACAGTACCCGGCAGTAAATATTACGCATCGAGCTTTAGAAAGAGATATCAGGTAGTTTCGACTTCGTAGAGCGTCGTCACTGTCACTCATATCAATGTGACATTTTGTCGCTGACTTGTCAGTTGTTGTACAAGTTCACATAATAATATGTGTTTGTGACATTTTAATATAATAACTATTTTTGTAATATTATTAGCTTTGCCGTCCACTAAGCTGTACTTTAATATCATTATTATAGTATATGACGGCGCGTTGAGAGAATTGGCTTGACAACGCCAAACTTAATTGATTCCTGGACGAATGACATCTACCAGATGACGGCTGTCAATGTCAACTTGACGTAACACCGGGGACTGGGGAGGCGGCCCGCAAAAAGCTAGACGGATAACGTCAGAGCTATCGAAAAAAACCCCGGTGTTGATTATTAATGGTGATCATTATTAAGATAACTAAAGTGATTGGGGTTGAATGCATGTGCGCTCGCGCCCCACGTACTCGGTGGTACGTCAAGTTGACATTGACAGCCATCATCTGGTAGATGTCATTCGTCCAGGAATCAATTAAGTTTGGCGTCGTCAAGCCAATTCTCTCGATATAAATGCGGAAATGAGTCCAGCTGTCTGCAGTCTGTCTGTTCCCTAAATTTCTACGGCTACACTACCAAACAGATTCTAATAATTATTTTTGACAAATATAATTGGTACCTACTTGGAAAAGGAGGTAAGGTACTGTTCATCTAAAAAAACATTTGCAGAGCCATGGACATAGGTGTTGAATTAAGAAGATAAAATAAATGATAACTTCTTGATGTATCCTGAATTTAAAAATGCTGTAACACTCAATTTTATAACACCTATTTCTGTCTTCCAGGAATCAAGTTGCGGCGACACGCATTACACGTAAGCCACTTCTATTCGCTTATTTAGATTTCTGTGAGATAAACTTATGTCCGTTTGCGAAACATAAATCGGTAGACGCTCGAGAATTCTCGAAGTGTCACAAAAAGTATCGATATCTCGATAATTAATCGTCTCGTTATGATAGAGTGATATAAATACCAACACACTTGTTGTGAATTTTGTTACTTTAAGTGCGTAAAATGCACACCTATAATTCTGTTACAAATGATATTACGAAAGTGTAAGCTCTATCTTTTTGACCGATTATTGCTACTGTCGAGCGACTCGAGTTCACTCACTATGGTGACTGACAGCAAAATGAACAATGTAAAACCAAACTTCTTTCCACACAGTTAAGGTTCATCTGTCATAGCAAAATGTACCTATAAAATATTTAAAAAACTATTCCTGTGCATATTCCAATTATTTTAGTTTTTTTCTCTACCTCAGAACGTTAAACATGTATGCATGTCTTCTAACAGCTAATGGTATTGTTTTTATGGTTCACTAGTAAAACTAGAATCCTTTAAGGCTTCCAAGCGCCGCTGCAGCAGCCGACGGCGACTGCACGTGCTGCTGCCGCGGCGCTTGGAAGTCATTTCATATAAATACATACAAACCAGTAGTGCAGCTGCGGCCGACTTCATGCAGTCGCTGCACATGCTGTCGGCAGTTGCAGTTGGCAGCTCGGTTCGGAATAGTACCTTTATAGTTTTATTTATTAAAACCTGGAGTCGTTGGGGAATGTGTATTGAAATTTGCCCCATTTTCGTTTCGGTAGACCATGATTAGGCCATGATGAGGATTAGGACATAGAATACTTTTATCCAGGTACATGAAGTATTTCTTTTAGGATGCAAGTAAAACCGTGGGCAATAGCTAGTTGCATCATATAAATTTTCCAATATTAAAATATATCCTCCACCACAACATCTAACTAAGTTTCACGGATCGATCGGAAAATATACCGAAATCAGCTTATTTAGCAGATTTGTAAATACCTCCTTAAGGAATTGTCGCAAATAAACACTCGAGGAACGAGTCTTCTAAATAAGTGCTGTAGGTTCGGTCCGTGCCTATCGCCTATGTAAAGATGGCGTGCTCTATCTATAGACCTTACAAACAATGAAAATTCTGCAGAGAATTCCTAGGCTTCGGCACAAAATATCTTATCTAAAGCTGCCTAAAATCACAGTGATCTTTTGGTTAGCACTCACCGACTGTTATGAGAACTCCTTTGTCTTCAAGACAAGAATTCCAACAAGAAATCTGGACCAAAATTCTGAATAACAAATCTAACTTTAGTTTTTAAAGGATTTGCAAATAGCTACGTTGATTGTTTTAGATTTTGCGAGTCTGAATTTATATTTACCTTATAGTACGTATTATTGTGGTTCTCGGGTAAGATTAAAAGATATTCTTTATTTTATTATTTGACTTGGTCGCTTTTGAACGTTGTCGCGTCTAATGATAAGCAAAGACAGGATCTTAAATTGAGCACACGAGCAACTAATCACATTAATCAGCAAACAAAGAGCCTTCACGAGTAACGATACTTAAATACGTCCGGCGCACCCTGGGCAGTCAGCCTTGCGACCAACCCTGCCGTCTGACTTAATCTTTTCACCACAAGAGCAGAAAAAGATCAGCATCAATTCGCAAAAATGCTGGATGCTTTCGGACAAACGTACCTGTATCACCGATGAAACCATAAGCTTTCAGCTACGAAAGCATGCAATACAAAAATGCATACAAAACGTCAAAGCGTGAATACACATTTTTTACAAAATGAACCATTTTCTATGAGTGAAATGCTAATTGTTGCTGATAAGTATGTTTAGTCTCTAAAGCACCGCTTTTTTCCCTTGGATGTAGTAAAAAACCATTAAAGCCGCGTATTCTTTAGGGGACAAATTCATTAGGGGACCAGCTATCTTCGGTGACATTGCGCGACGTTGCCAGAAATCGAATAACCTGTCTGACAACATCACGCGACATATCACAGTACAATGACTCGGTAACAGAAGACGTCTGGCAACGTCTCATGATGTCACATGTTAATAAGAGCCTTCACGAGTCTCGAGCCTCGGTCGCAACCTGGGCAGTCAGCTCCGCTAAGAAACTTGCTGAATAGATAATATTTTCACCACGGCGTGAGCTATTCTCGTATAGCTTGTGCTGATACGATAGAAGATGATGTTAGAGCCATCGCAGGTGACAAAATGTCTCGCGACATTTGTCACCTAAATAAAAGGGATTACATCGGAAGATTGGGGTGCATGAAAAGAGCCTCCGCGAGTGACGATACTTCAGTACGTCCGGCGCACCCTGGGCAGTCATCCTTGCTGACTGACTAATCTTTTCACCACAGCATGAGCTATTTTCGTATAGCTCGTGCTGACACGAGAGAAGAAGAAGATCGGAAGGTTTTTTTTTTCTAATGGTCTGCTTGTTGATGTTCCTTGCGGACAGTTTCTACGTAACCGGGCAGTCATTGGCGAGACTTGAAGGGTCTCAAGCCAATGGTGGAGAAATGAAATACTTAACCTAAGCGAACTACTTATACTACACTAACATCATGACTACTAGCAATAACAGCAATAAGGGTGACTCCTAGTGGGACTCTGCTTAGGGCGTTGCTGGCGGGAGGTTGAGAGGGAGACAGCTTGATGAAGGCTGAATTATCGAAGTGATGTCGAAAGGTGAAAAGCATCATCTTTATATGATGGAATAGAGATCGTCAAATCTAAAACTGGACGCCCCTCCAATGTTTTTACGCTCACATGCAATGTTGGTGAGACGCAATACACAAATATAGCAAGATATTCACCACATATGCATATAAATGTTTAGTAGTATGCACAGCATGCACACCTGCCCTTCTAAGTGCAAACATACTACATTAAATCATAGAGAGTCATACTCATATCTCACGACGCGATTTGGTCCAGATAGATAATTAATAAGCCGTTTCAAATGCCTATAAACTGACTCCGTCCATTACGAAATGAGTCCATACTTGTATGACTAAACCGCCCAGTCATAGGTAAAATTTATATTCGAATGTGTAGTACTTTTCCACTAAGAATAATGAAAAAATATTTAACATTTGCAGCTTGAGATGTATTTTTTTTTTCAATAAATGTTTTCAATCTTAAAACAATGTTAAATTTTATGGAGCTTACTTCTAAACAGATAGAAGACTTCTGTGTCTGAACTAGATAAGTACTTGTATTTCAGACAACAGCACTCTTCCCAGAAAAATATTCAAAAATTAAATATTAATATTCGTTTTATTGAGAAAAAAAAATTCAATATAATGTCTAGTGTAATGCCGGACTTAAAGAATAGTACTATCCCATCTCTTCCCGTGGGTGTCTTAAAAGGCGACTAAGGGATCCTCTAGAGGATGGGCAGCAACGTTCTCTGAGTACTTTAACACCCACACTGGCCGAGCGTGGCGATTATGGCAACCCCCTCCCCCCCCGTACAGCAGTGGACGTCTTTCGGTTGAATGGTGAGAAAAAATAAACGTGAATTCTTAGGAAAAGGTTTAACCAAAACCATAACATAAGCCTGCTACGGAGCTCTACTACTATTAAAACTACTGTTTTAATGTAATCGATCCTACTTTTAAGTAATATCATTAGTACAACCAAAATTTCTAGCTAATGAACGATCTTATCAGTTTAAAGCAGTATTATCGCTAAGTGCATGCTTCAACATTAGCTGTAAACAGATACAATAATGTGTTACGATCTACACCAGAGGCTCCCAACCTTTTACTAGTCACGCTCTCCAATTTTCTTCCTAATACGCCCCCTTTGAATTTTAAAGAAAAACCACTTTGAGCTGACGTATAATAGGTATCCAAATGTAGCAGATCGACGTGTAATATACGTATGCGTCTGCTCAATGATGTTCATTTATTTGTTGTATTTAATGATGCTCAATGATATCCTTTTTAGGGTTCCGTACCCAAAGGGTAAAACGGGACACTATTTTATTTTTTTTATTTATTATTTGATTTTATTTATTTATATTACTAAGACTCCGCTGTCCGTCCGACTGTCACCAGGCTGCATCTCATGAACCGTGACAGTTACACCGTTGAAATTTTCACAGATGATGTATTTCTGTTGCCGCTATAACAAAAAAATACTAAAAAACAATAAAATAAATATTTAAGGGAGCTCCCATACAACAAACGTGTTTTTTGCCGTTTTTATTGATAATGGTACGGAACGCTTCGTGCGCGAGTCCGACTCGCACTTGGCCGGTTTTTTTATATTTTATGTTAATAATACAAACTATTATATGGACAAAACGTATTTATTTTTGTTGAACATCGCCATCGTAAGTAAAACAATAACTAATGAGAGCTGTATGCTGTATTTTGTTGACCAACCGTTTAAACATGGAAGTCAATGCACAGCGGAGATCTTTTTCAACGTGGAGTCTGCTTCTTTGTCGCTTATTTACGATTTAAAAAAGAGGTTTCGCGCCCCCTCTCTTTTCATTTCACGCCCCCTTAGGTGGGATGCGCCCCACCGGTTGAGAAACACTGATACACCGTTACGGATGCGGGTTTGTGATACGTTTAACGATGACATTTTAGATATACATTAATGTGGTAATCTTAGGTTTAGGCTACTAACAGAACTAATCTTGTGAGATTTATAGATAGACAACATTATCCGTTGCTCATAACTAGAGATCGGATATTCGGATGCATATTCACCTAAACTTGAGATGTTGGCTAATATGGAACTAGGGTTACCATTTTGAAATTTGAAAAGTCCGGACAAAAAGCTGGACATTTGCGAAAAATTCGGGACATTTCAAAAAAAGTCCAGACATTTTAGTCACAAATTGAAATAATTGGTTGTTTTAAATTGAGATGAAACTGATTAACTAGTTGTATGTAGTTTAATAAAGATTGAAGACTGATTTAATACTCGTTTTATTTTTAAGTTATTTAATGAGAAAATAAAACATTAATTTTTTTTTCCATGTAAGCCATAAATCCGGACAAATTAAAAAGCCGGACAAAGTCCGGATGAAAAACTGAAAGTCCGGACATGTCCGGATAAATCCGGACGGATGGTAACCCTATATGGAACGCGCTTTTGTATCGAAAAATCCCGCTGTTCCGGGACAATTATTTTAATTTATGTTTTTTTTTTGGTTTAGCTTAACACACAATTCTTCTTCTTACCCGCTACATACACACATAGTTGCATCGGGGGTTAAACATTAATTTTAAGTAATTGCAATCCAAGAATCCCGGAGTTTTTTTTTTTTAATAAATAATTTTAAGATATCGCTTCCATATTATACACCGGACTAGTTATGCATTGCCGGTGTTCCTGGCATCCCGGATTTTTTCTTACAAAAAATACATTTTAAGAAGCCGCTTCCATATTTTCGTAGCTAAAAATTTACTTTAGGTAAAGCATCTGAATATCCGATCCGTACTCATAACTTTGCATGCAGAGAATAAGCTTTACAATTGTTCAGAGTATTCATATTAAAACAAATAGCTTTAAAAATGAAAAATCTTTATTCAACTAATTTTTTTGTAGACCATGCTCTATTAGCTGTATTTATAAACTGGTCTATTTGTATCTCTAGAGTTTGATATCATAATAATACATAACAATTTCTTCCGGCAATAGAAGTTAAACAGTCCATTAACACCCCCTCTCATAGACCAGGTTTATTTTTACCATATTTCACAATAGTTTTGCACCCACCTGGGATGGTCCATGACTGTACTCCAATAGTGCAGCCGTGGATAGTCCCCGGTTGGTGTCCCATCCCATTTTAGATTAAAGTTCTCAAAGGGGCCTCTGCGCGTTGGACCTATGTCCCCGTGTATGCCTTCCAAAGGACCGGACATCTTCCGCACGGAAGATGAGCCGTGACTAGAGCTAGGTACATAACATAACATCACGCCTGTATTCTCCGAAGGGTTGGGCAGAGGTGTATAGTACACCCTCATTTCGCCGTCATGTTTAAGTCCCATGTAATAGGATGCGAGCCTATTGCCAGCAACCGTGGACAGACTCCGGGCTGCTACTAACAAATTTTGCTCAGAAAAATCCAATGACACTTCGTGCGACCTGGGGATTGAACTCAAGACCAACGAGGCAGGCATATCACAATAAAAATACACGCTTTTTATTTTTACACCAAAATAACAGGCAAACACGTAATCCATTTTCACAGAACTGTCACGAATTTACATTTATTTAAAATAAATAAGGTATATGGATAAACGAAGATTGATGCAACGTAATACGTTTAAAACTTTATAACGTTGTACTTTTAAAAGGATAACCAAAATATAGGTCACACAAAATTGCACAGCGTAACAAAAACCAATTATGTACAGAAGCGACAGACTACCTTTTAATTATCTAGATATTTCAACTGTTAATGCTGATATTCACCTAAACCGTTTACCTAAAATTCTAGGTTGTTTAACCAGGAATTAATGTTGGTAAACACCAGCCTAAAGCTGCGTCTACACTAGGCGAGCCGAGCACGAGCGGAGCCGATCTGTTCTCGGCGTCAAGTGTGGATGTTAAACTAGCCTATGACAAACAAATTCTTTTGCGCGACGCAAGTTACTTTGTGTTCGTCAAAAAACCGACAATTGGCGGGGTGCAGTCGAGCGCGAACCAAACGCTCGAGGCGTGCTCGTTCAAGGCTCCAACGCGAATTCGCGCTCCGCTTGTGTTCCGCCCTCCACCACCGAGCTCTCCCGTCGTATAGCCGGTCGTCTCTTTAGACTCCGCAGTCACACCGATAATTCAGCCCTCATCAAGCTGTCTCCCCTCCGCAAGCCCCTGCCAGCAACGCCCTAAGCCGAGGTCCGAGTCCCACTAGGGTCGAACTTAGTGCTGTTGCTGTAGGTAGTCATGATAGTAATTTAGTATAAGTAGTTATCTTAGTTTTTTTTTAACCTTTTTCTGTCCCACTGCTGGGCAAAGGCCTCCCCAAGTCCTTCCATGTACTCTTTTCTTGCGCTACGTCAAACCAGCCCTCGCGGTACGCGTCTAGGTCAACTCGCCACCTCTTCCTGGGCCGACCGCGGCGGCGCCGTCCCCCTTCAGGTACCCATTGTGTGGAGACTCTTGCCCAGCGGTCATTTTGCATGCGGCTGACGTGACCCGCCCTATCCCATTTGAGCCTGGCAGCCTAGCTTAGATTAAGTATTTTTTACTTCCCCATCATTGGCTGGAGACCCTTCAGGTCAGCTTTTGCTACCCATGTGCTCGGCTTGCCTAGTGTAGACGCAGCTTAAGGCTCAAAGGGCAAAATACAAATGCTATCTATATTCGGTAAGCAAATAGGAACATAATCACAAATAAATGTTATCTTGATGGTGTTTTAATCGTTTGATATTTTACACGGCGGCTAGCTTTTGATTGCTATGTTCGGGTTTATGAATGTATATGTGTAATTATATAGTCAATCAATCAACCGTAACAGTTTATGTTAGTCCACTACTGGACTATTATTTACTTATCATAATGATGTTTTGATGTATGCCTAATAATAGTTTGATTCATTATTCCGACGTATTCCACATTGGGCACCCGTTTTTACGGCACCCAAGTTAATGGCACCTGAGGTATTCCATATTCGGCACCTAGCGGTATTTTCCGCAGGTGCCATTAGTGGAACAGTTTATTATTTAAAATTTTATTCCACTTTCGGCACCTACGAACCAGTAGGTACTAGTGATGGGAAGTTTACTTTTTATAGGACGTTAAAATTAAAAATTCGATTAAAATCAGTAGAGTTTAATGGCATGATAAAAATATAACTTCTTTATGTATTTTAATATCACAATCGGTTTCCTTAATCACATATATTGCAAAATCAGCCTTGAGTTACAATAGTTTTTTTTTTTTTTAAATCTTTTGAGGCTTTTTATCAAACATGATCATGCCAGCCTCATCGTACACAATAGAATTTAAAAACAAATACTTTTTAGGTGTACATACAATTATTTCTCTTCTTGATTAACTTTGTAATTAAAATTCAACTGTCTTTATTTATTAAAACTACCAGGAAAGCAGAAATGAACTGGAACTAGGTGCTTAAGCGACTTAACATACATAACCTCAATAAAGGTAAAAATACAGGTTTTGATATTGAATCATATGTTGTTTTCAAAAGTACCAGGGCGACAGAAATGAACAGAAAATAGGCGCTTAAACGATATCACTAAGTGACAGTTATAGGTAAGATATAGGACAGTTTTAAGACTTCTATCGATATAGTGAATAATAAGGAATACTTTACATTCCTTTTTGTTTTTAATCATCGGTGCACATCTTAGTGACATCGTTTAGGCTGTCACCCTGGTACTTTTCAAAACAACAATTGATTCAATTTCAAAACTTATAATTTTAGCATTATTAAGCTAAGTAGTAAAGTCGCTTAAGCACTTAGTTCCAGATCATTTCTGCTTTCCTGGTAGTTTTAATAAATATAGACAGTTGAATTTTAATTAAAAAGTTAATCAAGAAGAGAAATAATTGTATGTAAACCTGAAAAGTATTTGTATTTAAATTCTATTGTGTACGATGAGGC
This sequence comes from Amphipyra tragopoginis, assembly GCA_905220435.1. Classification (NCBI taxonomy): domain Eukaryota; kingdom Metazoa; phylum Arthropoda; class Insecta; order Lepidoptera; family Noctuidae; genus Amphipyra; species Amphipyra tragopoginis. The sequence continues at coordinate 10,530,648 of HG992005.1, read as the reverse complement.
TGGCATGATCATGTTTGATAAAAAGCCTCAAAAGATTAAAAAAAAAAAACTATTGTAACTCAAGGCTGATTTTGCAATATATGTGATTAAGGAAACCGATTGTGATATTAAAATACATAAAGAAGTTATATTTTATCATGTTATTAAACTCTACTGATTTTAATCGAATTTTTAATTTTAACGTCCTATAAAAAGTAAACGTCCCATCACTAGTACCTACTGGTTCGTAGGTGCCGAAAGTGGAATAAAATTTTAAATAATAAACTGTTCCACTAATGGCACCTGCGGAAAATACCGATAGGTGCCGAATATGGAATACCTCAGGTGCCATTAACTTGGGTGCCGTAAAAGCGGGTGCCCAATGTGGAATACGTCATTATTCCGTTTATTCGTTGTAATCATATTTTTTGTATTTTTAAATTCTTATGATAAAAAAAAAACAATATACATCTAAAAATAGTAGCCCATCGGCATCAAGAAAAGGATTCAAGCTCTCCGGCTCGGCAAGTCAGGGCCTCAGAGTGAGGAACTTCCTAACAATACACGCCGTGTCCAGAAGTATCGCTTTCTATATCAGTCCCTTGATCCAACCGCTCAAAAAGAGCCTTGTAAGATGTTGGTCGAGGCTCTAGGCTATTAAACCATTAGCCGTAACTACTATCGGCACAATGACTGCTGAATCAACATCTCACATGGCGAAAACTTGGTGTGCCAAGTCTCAATTCATAACATTTTTAACATACTTAGTTATCGTATCTATCAATCTAATTCTATCCTAAGCTGACTTGTAAGACAGACTTAGTACTTTAAATTGAATTAATCTTGTACTACATTTTTATTAATAATCTCGCAAAATAATAAAATCTAATTTAAACAAAACCAAGCACCAGTATAAGCTGACTTCTCATTGTATGGAAAGTCTAACCAATGCGAGATCAACTCATATTAGAAATGTATAGCTTGATATGTAGTATATTATGACATCTGACGAAAAAATCTCAAAAACACCGCACAATAAAATTCAAACCACACATAATTAATGTAAACTTAATTGTACACGACTCATACTAATTACACTAATTAATTCACTTGTCACATACATAAAAATACCATAACTGTACCAAAAGATTCATGTATTACACATGACTTGCTTGTCATTATGTGAACCGAATATGGCACGAAACTACTTTTTGAATGACTCACGCAATTTATGTACACAATTCGCGCGTACCCGAAAGAGGGCACTACGCAAGACTTAGACCCAAAATGGACCTTGTTTATTAAACATTTTGCACGTTTTGAAAGTGTAAAATCCTTCTTTTGTAATATTTCGAGGTTTAGAATATGGAGGCTTTGAAGCGAGACCGTAATGTATTGTTGAGTTCACGAGTCTTGAATTTTTGTATTATAACTTTCGTGAGGCACATTCATATTTATTGTTTACTCACGTACATTTTTCGGGATTACCCGAATATTTTCGGACACAAATGGAGCCCTTAATCCAGTTCGGCTCGCGACCTCGCCGCGTGTTTAGCTCGTGAATAAGGGCTCCGTTTGGGTCCGAAACTAGTCGGGCAATCCAGAAAAATGCACGTGAGTAAACCGTAACTATTCATAAATAGTCTTGAATTTAACAATATTATTTATTGTGATTGGAACAACAAAATACAAGGTTAGTCTGAAAGGGGGTACTAATCCGCAGGCCACTTAGAGTACTCTAAAGTACTCACTGATGACGGTTTTAAAGCAAGTGTTTAAATATAAAAAATCGAATATTTTTATTTCCATGTAAAATTATATTTATTTTAGTTTTTTCAAAAATTCTTCATCCGACCTTTAGTTAGGAATTCAGAAAATGGAGCTTCTAATTCCTGACCCCAAATATGACCTAAAATGTAAAAACAGCTGGGGCCTAATTCTCCTAAAATAAATTGTTGCCAAACGCAATCGAACCACAACAGTCAGCCAGTTTTTGTTTTCGAAAACTTTCAAAATGATTGATTTTGTGTCAAACAATTTGATAGCTTTTGAAATTGAGAACTGTCTGAATGAACGATTCGGCCTTGGTTCGGTTGTGATTTATCAAGATTTATTTTAGGAGAATTAGGCCCCAGATCATAGCTAAGGATCGATAGATTTTAGCGTATTTTTTATGTAATTTTTTAACAGCTATTTCTCTTAAACTATCGACTTTTGGGGAAAGTGGAACAAAAGTCATTCATTATATTGGATACTTCAACACCCGTTCCAAATCTACTGCGATTGCACGTGTTTTACGCAATTAAGGTGTAGTATATTAGGTAGATAGACATCGACATCTATCTTTACCCTGATAACATCTCACTGCAACAACAATCGTTCATTATTGCAGTATTAGAAAGCCAATAATGGATTTCTCAGGTCTATAGAACGTTAATAGCCCAATGATTACTTAAAAGATATCGTATTTTTAAATCAAGACTTTTATTTTAATTCTTAGCCTTTTTGTCGTCGTTCACTGCAACTGATTTCTATACAAGGTAGTCGGAAAGGGGGGTACTAATCCGCGGGATACTTAAGTATCACTGATAACCGTTTTATAAAAATTGTAAAAATACGGTGTATCGTTTATTTCCACGCCAAATTATTTTTATTTAGTTTTTTCAAAAATTCTTCATTCCTGCTTTAGTTACGAATTCAGAAAATGGAGCTTCTAATCCTTTACCCCAAATATGACCTAAAATGTAAACACAGCTGATCATAGCTGAGGATAAATGAACAGCTATTTCTCTTAAACTACTGACTATTGGAGAAAGTTATAGAACAAAAGTTATTCATTATTATGGGTACTATAACACCCTTTCGGATTAGTACCCCCTTTTCGACCAACCTTGTATATTTAAAAAACTATTTTAGTTGACTTGACATTAGTATTAATTAACACTTATCAACTAAATGTTGATTTATACGACTAGGACGTCTAAAACCTCGGATATTAGTCAATAATTTATGCAAAATGAAACAAGCTCAAAAGTTAATTTCACGGCCCGTTTTAAATGCAACATGTCATAGGCCTTATAAATCAACTTGTTAATGTTTTTGAGTTGTGACATGAACTACTTTTAATTATGCAGCAATTATATCAATTATAATAACATGAGGCTTGTGGCTAATTAACAAACGCACGGTTTATATGATTTGCAAGGTTAAGCTGCGCTTGCTGCGGTCAGTCCATGGATGGGTGGCCTTTCGTTACACATCGAGAACCCTCTGTGTCTCGGAGAGCACGTTAAACCGTCGGTCCCGGGTGTCATACGTATACCTGTGACAGTCGTTACGGGTAGTCAGAAGCCTGGAAGTCTGACAACCGCCGGTCTAACCTTAGGATATTGCCCACTAGGGTTGCGGAGGTCTGATGGCGGTCACTCCGTGTAAAATACTGGTATTCAGACATATCTGGTTAGACTGGAAGCTAACCCGAATATACAGGGTGTTAACGAATTCGTGTAACTCCTTCAAACCGCGTGATCTACTGGTGACACTGATTGACCCTGCATAGGCTTTTTCAGAATCAACAAAAAAAGTTTTCAAAAAATGAACCATGGTATTCTGTATCTGAGTAATTTTAGCGTCCCGAGTTAACTGACTGCGTGGAGCGATAGCGCGCTAGTTTTCCCGTCAGCTGTGTCGTCGCGCCTTTATTAATTTATGTATGGCATCGAAATTTAAAAGAACAAAAAAAATATTGGAAAAAAATATATATTTTTAAACAATACTCAATACATTTATTGCACTCCATAAGTTAAATAGATGTTACATTAATATAAGAAACATGTGTGGGCCTTGTCAGGCACGGCAAATGTAGGAGAGAGGAGGAAGTATTAAACTTCTCTAAAACCTAAACTTCTTAAAAGGGTATTAAACCCTTTTTAATTTCGTATTATTACTTATTCTTTATATTAGTTTCTTTGGACATCACGGCTCATCTTCCGTGCGAAAGATGTCCGGTCCTTTGGAAGGCATACACGGGGACACAGGTCCAACGCGCAGAGGCCCCTTTGAGAGCTTTAATCCATATTAGTTTTATTATTATTTTATGTAATTTCACTAATTTAATTGGGTTTTGAGAATCATATTTAAATTTTACTATAAATCTACCACTGTCTAAATCCCGTGCGGGGTTAATCTATACCATTAATAGATGATGTGGTTTGAAGGAATTACACGAATTCATTAACACCCTGTAGTTGGGAAAAGGCTAGGCAGAACATACACATTGTATATAAATATTTGATACAATATAACTTGGAGGAGCTACCTACTTTATTTTCATTATTGTTTATAATATTTTTTAGATATGTTTATGTTACGGCTAATAGCCGAAGTGCGGCTACACGTAGTTTTAACCGGGTACAACTAGGTGCAGCCTACTGCATGCGGTTAAACTAAGATGTATCCTACTTATCTTCGGTTAGAACTAGGTTTAGCTTTCATCATAGCGGCTAGAACTAGATGCAGTCGCACTCCGGTGGTTAAGGGGAACCCCGACACGAATAGGTTAGGTTCGAAGGGGATGACGGGGGCTAGAGTGAGCGAGCGAAGCGAGCGACGAAGCCCCTTCGTGTTAAGTTACTTTAAACCCTGCAGACAGAAATAGGAGCCTCGCCCAGCGGGGCTCCGTCGACTTAAGCTACACCTAGTTCTAACCAACTGCTACTGGTTACACCTAGTTGTACCCGGCTAAACCTAGATGTAACCGCCATTCGGCTTTTAGCCGTAACATATAATTATAATAACATCCTTTAAAAAAAAAAAAAACTTTAAAAAAAGTAAAAACCGACTTCAAAGAAAATCTAAAAGGAGGAAAATAATTACCATAATATAAAATTAACAGTTTCAGAAGTCGGTGGCTTCTATTTGTTTCAGTGTAGAGTTGCACCGACTTCTGAAACTGTTAATTTTATATTATGGTAATTATTTTCCTCCTTTTAGTTTTTCTTTGAAGTCGGTTTTTACTTTTTTTAAAGTTTATTTTTTATGAAATACGTTTTAGTGCCATGAATTTAACCCCCTCCTCTTCATAACCCTTCTTTTTGGCTTTGACGTAGTCGGGCATAAAAAGTCCTTTCAAATGATACCTTACACGATATAATGAAAACATTCCAAATGGGGGGGCGGCATGCACCCCCTCCTCTTTTCCAGTAGTGAGTTCCCAAAAACAAATATAAACAAAGCAATATTAGTAATTTGAGAATTTTGCTTTGATTCGATGAGGAGTTCCATTCCATATCTCTCAAGTTCATTGTTTAATCATAACAAAATTTATATGGGACCAATCGGGAAGTATACCCTTTCGAACAAAAAAATATTTTTTCAAATTGGTTCATAAATGACGGAGATATGAGGTAACAAACATAAAAAAAAAAAAAAACATACAGCCGAATTGAGAACCTCCTCCTTTTTGAAGTCGGTTAAAAACTGGGAAACTTTAGATGATAGGTGTGTTGTGTAATGCTCGTTTTAAGACAGATTTTAAACGCAGGTTGTGGATGATGCTTTGCCAATCTTAGAGACAAAGTTGAAAAGTCTCAAGTGCCTTTCACCGACACCCATACCCTTTAATCCGGAACACGGCTGCTTGGTTCACGAAATAGGTATGGTGGTAGTACTTCACCGGACGAACTCCTTGTGAAAGAGATCTTCCGTAGAAGAGACCAAGCCAATTTCCAGCCGTCTAAAGTTTGCAATCCCTAAGGAAACAAGATTATTTTCATTATGATCACAATAGTGGCTATTATCACAATATAATATCATTCCATAAAAGCAGTTTACTACCTCCTTAAAGAGATGGCTACGGCAGACTTTAGCCTTTGTCGAATTCTAGACTGAAAATAACTTTAGAGAGCTTACTACCTAGCCAGTCTGTTTCTCACAGTCGCGAATGTTTCAAAAGTAAATCGTCTAGTGAATCACGAAGTTAATTGCTGTAATTTTTCTTGCTAATTGTACAGACATTTTGTAATTACTAGCGGCAGCGAAACTAGTTATTCATATGATCAAAGGACGAACTGTTCTATTTTAATTGTAACAGCAGTTTTTATGCAATATTCTTTTTATAAAGCAGGTAACTGATTTATATTAGACCTTGATTAACTAGTGAAGTTTCCCACGAGAGACTTTGGAAGCGTAAAGTTTAGCGCATACGTTGAAACAAAATGTAAAACTTCTTGAAATGTTGTAGAATGATATAGATAGATGTTTTTCTCGACGATCCTTCCTTTGTGGACACACAAATAAAAATCAATGTTCAAAAATAGTAAAACGTTCCTTTAAGAAAGTCACATCTTGTTTAATTGTTTACGGACTGGCGTAAGTGGAAATGCATTTGGTGATCTAACTGAGTATACTATAACAGTCCAAACTCGTGTTCATATTATAGACTGTTTGAGACACTATCGGAAAAATTGTCATAACATTTTCTGAGAAGTTATACGATTTTATTTGTTTGCTTCTCCTTTGACTGTCCAGAGGCCTCCTCTTTTGCCTCCAAACTATCTCTCTTCTATCTATTTTGTGCCTTTTCTAACCATGCCAGTCCTTTTTTTTTATGGATGGGAAATCATCATATGACTCCTTCCGCTCTGGGCGGAGCGGAAGGGAGTGTCGGACTCTTACTGACTAAAACCCATCCGTGTTCCTTCTAATGCCCTTTGCGTTCCAGGGCCGCGGTAACTCTTTCGAATAAATTCCGCAACCCTGGCAGGCACTGGCCCTAGCGGGCCCCGTCTACAGTGCTGACATCTCTTTGAGGCGCGCGTGGAACACAACGCGCCGTCGACCCGGGCCTGGTTCTGATCGGACGGCGAACCACCCAACGCTCGCCGTCCGCAGGCCCGCGCCTACGGTGGCCGGGAATCGCCCTGCGACTCCCGACGCCCAGGGCGTCTCCTTCTGTTGCGGCGGCTGGGGCGTGAGGTTTGCCTCTCCCTCACGCGTTCCGCCTCCTCCTTCGCTAGCATTACTGCTTCGCAGAAGGAGGTGACTGCTTCCCATGCCCCCTTGCACCGGACCATGGATTGAACCAGGGCCGGACGCGAGAGGTCGAACCATGCCAGCCCTGCAAACATATCTAGACCATCTCGTCACCCACACACCGTTATATTTACCTGCAACAATAATAATTGTTTTCATAACAACATCAGTCATCGCGGCCGATAATATTATAGGGTTTAAATATATCCAACGTCCTCAATCTGTTCCTATTATGAGCATCAACAAACTTCAATTTTGCGAGGCTACCCACGTGAATGAACAAAGGTCTCGGTTTAATGCAAATTATCCAGTTTGCCTTATCTTGATCAGTTTGTTTTAACCATTGTTTGTATGTATGTATCTGTTTTTGGGTAAAGTTAAACAATGGGATGTATTTAAGAGCACTTTAAAATTCATGAAAATAACAACAATAAATGTTTAAGCCAGACTTCAGAAATAATGCTTTCCGCAACAAAATTAATTTCGGCTTATGTTTAACTTACCACTAGATATAGTAACATTTAACAGACAAAAATAGTAAATGAACACCAAAATTAAACCCGCATTTTAATATAAAATTACAACGAAAGTTTTAACATCTCGCTATCCTATTAAAGCAAAACGACTCCAAATAAATCGTTGTTAATCCAAAAGTAGTAAATATTGTAGTTAATGAACACCAAATTGTTACTTGTTTGGGTTTCCAAAGTAGAGTCGACGGAGCCCCGCTGTGTGGGGCTCCTATTTCTGTCTGCAGGGTTTAAAGTAACCTAACACTAAGGGTATCAAAGCATTTTATGGTGCTCATTTTATTTAACCCCGTTTATAATCAATTAAAAAACCATTTCTTTCTAAACGCACCCATAAACGAATGGTAGAAAGTGATCAGTGAATCGTTTCTGGCACTCGCCGGCCACTGCTCGCTTTACTCACTCAGCTCATGCGTTGAGTGGTCACGGTTCTAACATTTAAAATACCGTCACGGGCAAATGGGACATTTAAAAAACCCAAAATTTCCCATTTGCCACCAGTGGTGGCGTCGATGGGAGAAGTAACTGGAAGGCGGCCGAACCTGACACCATAATTGTGCCCGGAAAATATAGGCTCGCCATCTATTACGAAACGTGCGTGAACACATTCCTGTGATAGGAGAACACCTCTGCTTTTCCCTTTGGGGATCACAGGCGTGAATATAATTATGTAGGAAAGTAAACACGTACGAACGTACATATAAAGATAATGACGAAGTTACCTCTTTTAGAATGAGGTAGATCCACCAATCCGCATTAGGCCAGCGTGGTGCTGAGCTTCTTATTCTGAGAAGAAACCCGCGCTCTTTTGCGGTACAGTAATGGGCTGATTATAATGATAATGAGTGTAGTGTGTAGTGTTATTAGGTAATCAATGGGGGTGTATGAAAAGAGCCTCCACGAGTGACGATACTTAAGTACCTCCGGCGCACCCTGGGCAGTCAGCCCCGCTACCAACCTTGCTGACGGGCTAATCTTTTCAGCACAGCATCATCATCTGCCTAGCCTTTTCCCAACTATGTTGGGGTCGGCTTCCAGTCGAACCGGATGCAGCTGAATATCAGTATTTTACATGGAGCGACTGCCTATCAGACCTCCACAACCCAGTAACTGGGTAATACGATACTCTTGGTAAGACTGGTTGTCAGACTTTCTGGCTTCTGACCAACAGTAACGACTGTCAAAGATCTACAAATGACAGCCGGGACCAACGGCTTTACGTGCTTTCCGAGGCACGGAGGAAACTCGCTATGGTAAATGGTCACCCATCCACAGACCAACCTCGGCAAGCGTGGCTTAACCCGGAAGATCGGTCTATGCGGCTGTAATTATTTAGCCACGAGCTCCTCCAGAATCTTTTCAGCACAGCATGGGCTATTTTCGTGTAGCTCGTGCTGATACGAGAGAAGAAGAAGGTAATCAATGCATTGCTCGTTCCTTCTCTGTATGAGAAGAAGCGTGTACACTGCAGTGAGGCAATTACAATCTGATATTATTAATGCAAATACACAAACGTAAAAGATTTCTCCGAATGAAGGTGGAGACAATCTTAAACACAACTGTTTTGTTTTTGTAAGAAGAAAGATACGATTATTTTCCTGTAGTTCTAAAAGGTATAAGATAAATTACAAAATAATTGGTATTCCAAATTAGGTAGATAACAATTCTCCCGAGAAACATTAAAGGCTTCAATCGCAAATAAATTAAAAGAAAACATTTGCCTAAAATCAGAACTGCTGAAACCTGAGTAATTGTTGAAAAACTTTTGGTTGTAATTATAGCGTATATATCGGAAAAGTTTTAACGAATGAAGATTGATATTGTTGAATCTTTGACTGCTTTAGCATTTATAATTTTTAGGACTAACTACGACGAGTATAGGTGATGCTTCCCAAGCAATTTTTTTAGACTCAATTCCTTGTTTCCCTCTTTCGAATCGCTACCATATTATTTTACGTCCTGAATGGCGCAATATCTAAGTTTTTGGCTTTTCGCCGGTTAACAGGTTCGATACATTTGTACGAATAGGGTATTTGACTAAAAAAATCTAATTAGTCCGTCAGTAAGATTATCAAAAAATATTTGACCTGTATTTTTTCTTTTGTTACGTAAACCAAAATTGACGAAGATACGACACTTTTAAAATTGGCAAAACGTCACAAGCAAGTACAATTTTTACTAGCTTCTGACGTCACAAGCCCCCACTCTCGAGTTTTGATGCGTTGTATCTTTCCAAATATTCATAGACTTAACAAAAGAAAAAATACGTGTCCATTATTTTTCAAAACTCTAACTGGCGGACTAATTAAATTTGCAATTTATTGATGCTGTCAACATGCCTATTGTACATAAGTATAGATTAGGTACTCGAACATATCTTTTCTGAGTCTGAGTTTTTGTACGTGTAATCTACCGCGTGGGATGGGAATCCTGGGATAGCGCTATACGTTTTCATTGTTTTTTTTTTTTTCAGGTAAATGTATGCTTCTCTCGTTCTTCCTAGCTTTTTCTGAACTATGTTAGGGTCACCTTCTAGTCTACCCAGATCGAATAGCAGTATTTAATGAGGAGCGACTACCATCAGACCTCCTCAACTTAGTTATTGGGCAATGCCAGTATCCTGGGTCACGATTAACATAGTTATTCGTATAGTACCTAGGACTGATGGCGTAATGCAGTCTCCGAGACACGGAGGGGTCTTGATGTGTAAAGAACTGTCACCCATCCACGAACTGACCGCGGCAAGCGCAGCTTAACCTTGCAAATCATGTGATTCACGCGGTTGGAATAGCCAAGAGCCCCAAAATTATGTTTCTCGATGATAATAATATCGCCGGGGTCGTTGGAATGTAAGATCTACGCATGTTTATATTGAGTTCGTTTTTCCACAGCTCACGACACGATGCAACTAAATGTGGTGACGACACCGAGGGCCATATTTATTTGTATGAACCATTTGCTACAGCCCCTTCGTGTCTCGGTGAGCACCGTAAGCCGTCATCCCTGGTATCATACAAATACCTATGACAGTTGTTATGGGTAGTCAGACGCTCGAAAGACTGACAACCGGTCCTACCTTAGAACATCGGCATTGCCCAGTAAATGGGTTCCGGAAGTCTGATGGCAGTCGCTCCGTGTAAAATATTAGTATTCAACATAGCTGGGAAAAAGGCTTGGCAGAACATTTACTAGGATACTGGGGCCTAATTCTCCTAAAATAAATCTTGATAAATCACAACCGAACCAAGGCCGAGCCGTTTTCATTCAGACAGTTCTCAATTTCAAAAGCTGTCGAATTGTTTGACACAAAAAACAAAATCAATCATTTTGAAAGTTTTCGAAAACAAAAACTTACTGACGGTTGTGGTTCGATTGCGTTTGGCAACAATTTATTTTAGGAGAATTGGGCCCCTGGTAGTGTTTTGTCATGATAGGCGTAGTCAGCTGCCAAATCTTAACCACCTTGTGTCAATTATGTTCTTAGAACAATAGTCAAAATATGCCCAAGACAAAACTTTTAATCATACGTCTCTAGGGGTGTGGCATCCACGCCAACCTTTCATGCCTTGATATATCTCCATCAAGGTCTAAAATATATCACATGTGGTATCGTAACATCAACACGACGAACAATTAATATCACCAACATGAGAGATCATTTTTCTTGAATATAGAACAAGGTGACGACTCGTCAGGTTTTGAAGTTCAACCACGTCGCTGTATTATTATTATACAGGGTGGTAATTTGAGATGGGGCATGAAGGGCAGCTACCTTAACCATTGTAGCTACAGGAAAACGTTCTTAGAAGACCACCCCTAACTTTTGGGATAATTTCAATCGGCATTCACAAATTTTGAAAAAAAAGTACAGTCAGCGAGAAAAAGGTCTGTTTTCACAAAACTTTTTTATGATTCCAACGATCTTATTTCCCATAAGGATCAAAAGACTCTTCCTGACCAACTGAGGTTTGAGTACTAGAAACGTCAGAAATAACAAAAAACTTTTTGAGATGGGTTAGTTATAAGGGCAGCTACCTTAATCGTTGTCGCTATAGGAAAATGTTAAAAGGAGACTGACCATAATTGTTGACATTATTTCAAACTGCATAAAAAGATATTGAAAAAAAAATGGTACAGTCGGCAAAAAAATGGTCAGTTCTCACAAAACTTTTTTTATGATGCCAAGCGATCCTGTTTCCCATAAAGATCAAAATACTCTTCTAGACCTACTGAGGTTAGAGTACTGAAAACGTCAGAAATCACGAAAAAAAACATTTTGCTCAAAAGTTACGTTTACGCCGAAAAAAAAATTATCTTATTTTCAAAATCTGTGAATGCAGTTCGAAATATTTTCAAAAATTATGGACAGTCTCTTAAGAACATTTTCCTCTAGCCACAACGATTAAGGTAAAAATATTTTTTTTGCGATTTCTGACTTTTCTAGTACTCCAACCTCAGTTGGTCAGGAAGAGTCTTTTGGTCCTTATGGGAAACAGGATCGATTGGCATCATAAAAAAGTTTTGTGAAAACAGACCTTTTTCTCGCTGACTGTACTTTTTTTTCGAAATCTGTGAATACCGATTGAAATTATTCCAAAAGTTAGGGGTGGTCTTCTCAGAACGTTTTCCTGTAGCTACAATGGTTAAGGTAGCTGCCCTTCATGCCCCGTCTCAAATTACCCTGTATAGTCACCCTGTATAGCAGTGATAGCTCAGCGGTTGCAGGCTTGCCTTCAACGCAGGAGGGTCCGAGTTCGACACGAACCCTCATCTCTTTTCAAATACGTGACGACACGTTTGGTGCAGTGGCTGAGCGATTGGCTTCTGTGCTATAGGTCGCGGGATCGATTCCCGCACGGAACAAATATTTGTATGACCTACAGATAGCTGTTCCGGGTCTGCGTGTTTGTACATGTGAAGGTGTGTGCCTGTAAACGCACCCACGGTACACGAGAAATCCTAGTGTGGGGCAACGTTTAAGAAAGAAGAGTTTGATTTAAAAAACATCAAATCGAAATCAGGGTGCTATACAACTATCCCTAGACCTTCGGCGAATACCTACTGGCGTGATGTTAAGTTAACAGATTTTTGATTATGTTTTTCTTCACTGTGAACGATGAAGGAAAACATAATCAAAAATCTCTCGAAAAATCGTGAGGAAACCTGCACACCTGAAAGGACGCTGTGATAGACATAAGGTGTATGGTCCACCGACTAGCACCAGGGGCCCAATTCTCCTTAAATAAATTGTTGCCAAACGCAATCGAACCACAACCGTCAGTCAGTTTTTGTTTTCGAAAACTTTCAAAATGATTGATTTTGTTTTTTCTGTCAAACAATTCGACAGCTTTTGAAATTGAGAACTGTCTGAATGAACGGTTCGGCCTGGGTTCGGTTGTGATTTATCAAGATTTATTTTAGGAGAATTAGGCCCCAGGCCAGCGTGGAAGACAAAGGCCTGAACCTTTCTTATTCTAAAAATAGGCCCATGCCCAGCAGTGGGACAGTGATGGGCTAATTATGACTATGCTGTATTATTACGTGAATACACGTAGGTATTACTTTACGGTTGAGTCTTGCTGTCATCATAGTACACTCGGGTGTAATGAGTCCGGGTCACCAACATAAACTTTAACATCTCGGAAACTAAGAATAGTAACTAATTCAAATAAAAATTATTTTATTGACCATTTAATGCTACTCAAATAAAATTAATAAATTGTCTTAGATGGTCCATAAAATACTTTTTATTTGAGTTAGCATTCTTAGGGGTATTTCACCCTCTCATTAACTGTTCATTAAGCTAATTCGGTCTTCTAAACTTTTCGATAGCTAATATTTACATTTCACCATATCGACCGTCTGGAATAAAGGGTGCCAACTATTTTTTTTTTTAATTGATGTTTTAACGTAAAAAGGTTTCATGTGACCCTATGAAACCTTTTACGTTAAAAGACCAATTTAAAAAAAAATGGAACCCTTTTATTCCAAACGGTCGATATGTCAATAGTGATTATTGAACACTGTTATATTTCTAGGTTACATTTAGCTTAACTGGTGAATAGTTACAGACTACATTTATCTATTTGTTGGTGAAATACCCCCTTAGTTTCCGAAATATTAAGGTTTATTTTGGTTACTCGGATTCATTGCTCCCTAGTGTATTTATCTTAAAACATTTAGGCACATAATAATGAAGCAGTTTACCTCAAATTGCTTTCTTCACATTGATACAGTATTTAATAACGACAAACCTATTTGTCAGAACTCACTGTTTTAAGTAACTCCCTTTGAACTAATACGAATTTTAATCAAAACATGTACCTTTCTATTACATCTAGCGTTCAGTTACAAAACTACTAAATCATTGTTACCTTACTTTTGATAGCTACACGTAACACTTAAGATGTACAAAATGTACAGTTGCATACAAATGTGAATAATTAAATGCTAACAAGAACACTTACCACAAAATATGAATAAATCTCATTTTGCGTTTTTAAATTACTATGTGTGATTTGAAATGGTAATTATGTTACGCCCTCGTTTTATCGCCTTGTTACTATTTTTAAGTTGGTCTATTTCGTTATGAAGAAACAACAATAAAGATTGATGATGTCTGTATAAATGTACAATGCCAAACCGAATAAATGTATTTAATTGATATTACGCTCGGTCTTATATCGGTTAGATATGTATATTTTTTTATTGATCTGTTTGAATATTTTAAATGGAAAAATTGCGGCATAAACGCAATAGGTAGAGTACCAAATGTCCGCAGCCGTACTGAAAATAAACGATAGACTTTTATTTATAAAAAAACGTACAACTGATTTTGTTCTTACCAGTACCGACAAGTCACAAGCTTAAGAACATAACATAATTATGATGCGTGTAGAAATTGATTTTGTAACTTTCGTACTCGACTGTCCGCCTGACCACACCTGTTACTAGATTATGACAAATTACTCGATTGTCTACGACTGTACTTGAACTTCAATAATGGATGATTTATGGAGGCTTCAAATACATGTTATGTATACAGCAGTAACTGTTGTACGGCAGCATTTTTTAAATAATTATATCAATCGAAGGTCATCGCCGTACTCAAAATAAGCCTCTCCCATAAATTCTATTAGCGTAACTTCGCCATCTGTGTTTTCAATCTCGATTCCTACTGTGGGCTAATTACAAAGCATATTCTTTTAATTGTGTTTTTTTTTTTTTTTTTATATAGGGAAAGTGGAAAGGAGTGCGTTACGGAAGCTCGACAGTACCAAGTACGAATATCCCTGGTGCGACAAAACTGTAGCGCGAACCACGGAAGATCGAATGCACGCTAGTTCGAAGAACTGTAGCTGTAGTTGTCGAACTACAGTGGTATCAATCTTGTATCGCACTAACATGAATTGCACTAGCGATGGGCGATCATTACTAAAACTAATCGACTTAGTCGATTGTTCAGTCCAATCGATAAAAGTCGATAACAATTGATGTCAGTCGATTGTTATCGACTAACGGCGCGCAGCAGGCGACAATCACTGATACGGTTACTTACGTATTACCCACGTATTACTATACTCGTACTACTAAATAAGTAATTACTAAAAGGTGGCGCGTGCGCTGCCGCTGCGCCACAATTCAAAAGTTAAAGTCCGTGCGCCACTACTTACAAGTGCAACTGCAGTTATTATGCAATTGGCGCTAATAGATTATTTAATTTTTCTCTACTGTCTCAGTGTACATTTAGTAGTTCGTCGATTGTTATTCGAATAATTATGGTGAGGAACTACTAAATCGACAATCGAATGCGCAACAGTACAATTTTCGATTCAGTCGATTGTTTTTTTTTTTTTTGCAACAATCGTCCATCTCTAATTTGCACATAAGTCGAGTCGAGCTACAGTTCTTCGAACCAGCGTGCATTCGATCTTCCGTGGTTCGCGCTTCCGTAATGCACTCCTACTAAGCCGCGGGCAATTTGAAGTAACACTGGTGACTGTTTTAAACTAAAACCTCGTCCCCACTAGGAACATTTTTCGAGCGACATGTGTCCCCGGTTTCATCGGCGATGTCGGACGACATCGCCGCGACATTGTTGAAACTGTTCCTTGTCGCACAGTCGATGAAGAGTAGTGATAGAAGCCTCGTCCCCACTAGGAACATTTGTCGAGCGACATGTGTCCCCGGTGACATCGGGCGACGTGGGGCGATGTAGGGCGACATCGCCCGATGTCTCCGGGGACACATGTCGCTCGACAAATGTTCCTAGTGGGGACGAGGCTTAACTGTCAAAATAACTGTAAACGTTTTATTTTTACAAAAATAATTTTGTTATTTATTTCATAGAATCAACAACCCTAAATTAGTTACGAATTCAGAAAATAAAGCTACTAATTTCGAGACTTCAAATATTAACTAAAACGTAAACACGTAATATTATGAAATCTTTGAACAGCTGTTTCTCTGTACTATTTCGGGGGAAGTTGTAGACAAAACTAATTAATTATTATGAGTACTTTAAAACCGTTTCGGATTAATACCCCTTTCCGACTAACATTGTATAAACTTGTAACCACTTTCAGTAAACGTAATAAAACGAAGTATAAAATAAAAGCAACCGCCGACGTAAAACTGAACTGTTTTTACGTCAACATTTCCCGAGTAATTAAAGTTTTATTCCTAACATTTTGTGGTATTTAGTCTAGAATAAAGTCTAACAAAATAAAGTCTGGAATCTTTTGGATTCCTAGCTTTATTTAGTTGGCTCGTAAATTCAGTTGCGGACTGTACATTGGTACATTAGTGAACTAACTGTTATCCGCACCATGTTGTTTTACAAAATATATTTTATTTTTATTTTATTTGGTGTATTTTCTTTATGTTTTCTTAATTGTTCTGTTTTACAGTATTTTGAGTGTATGGTTGGTTTGTTTATTTATGCTATGCATTGTAATAAATAATTATTTATTTTTAATTCCAGCTGATAGAATACATAAGGTCACTCACAATGGACCTCATAAGAAGGCTCAAGGTGACCCAAAGGGCAATGGAGAGGGCTATGCTCGGAGTTACCCTGCTTGATCATATCAGAAATTATGAGATTCGCAGGAGAACCAAGGTAACCGACATGGCTCGAAGAATTGCCAAACTTAAGTGGCAGTGGGCAGTGCACATAGCTCGCAGAACGGATGGCCGATGGGACCGAAAGGTTCTGGAGTGGTGACCGCGTACCGGAAGACGCAGCGTGGGTAGGCCTCTCACAAGGTGGACCGATGATCTAGTGAAGGTCGCGGGAATCCGCTGGATGCGAGAAGCACAGGACCGGTCGATGTGGCGATGCTTGGGGGAGGCCTATGTCCAGCAGTGGACGTCTTTCGGCTGAATGATGATGATGATGATGAATACATAAATTGCACAAATTATGACACAGTAGCTGTGGAACGGTGACACATTATACAGGGTGTCCCAAAAAGTAATGTCAAGCTTAAGTCCAGAGGTAGAGCATCCTTAGAGGTACCCGAATCACCCGCCACCCCAGGTATTTTCTGCGATTTTTTGTAGTTTTCGAGTTATGATTTCCTTTCATGTTTTAACCAAATTCTGACCTTAATGACATATTTGATATTATGAAATATTTGATCATAGTGTCATGAATAGTTAAGTCATCTAATTTACAAAAAATAACCATTCACGTCACTATGATCAAAAATTGTTATCGGTAGCGGGTAGCACTGGGCAATGTTGACAAAAGAAGGTAGTCATCGATATGGATCAAAGCACCCCAGGTTATAAAGGCAGTGGTCATTCGACGAAGCGGGAGCATTCTGTGTAGATCAGCTGAAGAAGTCTGGCCTTTTTATATCTGTCTAGCTTGTCCTTATTTTATGATCTTGTAATAATTGTGTAAAGTATTAATACTAACCCAAATACAAGTACTCTCAGAGGTGGAGAGTCTATGTTGGTTTTATTTACTACCTACATTTACCTTGCCTGCAATCCTGACATACCGATATTAGCTATAACTGTAGTGATAGAATCACCCCTGAACGATTATGTTGTTGTGTCGTTTATAAAATATCCTGCATTTTGTGAGTCAGTATTCATCCGTGGGTATATTAACGTGACTTTTTTACATTGGTCATTCATGATAAAATTTGGTATTGGAAATAAAACAAAGGAAAATGTAGTAGTACGTTCCTTGACTAAAATAGGTCTATTATCTCCACATACAGGCCGTAAAAGATATCTTATTCAATTCACTGGTGACGTCATTCTGCGAAATGCTGGTTTTTTCAGAAAAGAGATACGCGGAAAAAGGAACTTAACAAAATCGCGAACTGTAGACTGATTGTTATCGGCAGCAATCTCTACAAACTTCCGTTGTACCAGGAATCAACTATGCAAACCTTTATCAAAACGTACTCATTCTCATTTCACTTCCATTGAGCTCCATCACAACATCTTACACTGCTGACGCCAAACAAATCCCGCAATGTTTTCAAAACAACAATACTCAAGCTACCGTAACTAATTACGTAATTAATAATTTAATAACCTCGTTATTAATAATAAAACCGGTCAAGTACGGGTTTAATTTCGCGAATTCTGACCTACGATATGTACTCGAACGTACCTTGAAAATATTGACCTTTGTTACATAAATAAAGATCCAGTCGGAAAGGTTTTTGAACGGATGGACAAGTTATGACAACCCTGTGAACTGGCAATTTTTATTTTTATTGCGTCATCCGCAAGCAGCCCGAGTACAACCCCTTTTTTTTTCGTTTTATATTCCTCATGGATGCCCTTCGCCCGGGGAAGTCGAAGGGGTATGCCGGACTCTTACCAGCTAAAAACCCACGGTGTTCCTTCTCCTGACCCTTGGCCGGGGTCGCGGGATTCGCAGCTGTATGCACCGCGACCCCGGCAGGCCTCGCCAGGGGCTGGCGGTTATCTTCTTCTATGGGGCCTTACCACACGTCCTCCTGAGAGGCGCGCACGTAACACAGCGCGCCGCCTTCTCGGGCCTGTTACTGGTCGGGCGACGGGTAGCCCGAGTACAACCCTAGTATGCCTCCAGGCGTTCTATGCTAACGGAATATAGAAAAAACTCACACCTGTGACCCCCGAAGGTTTGGCAGAGGTGTATAGCACCCTCATCTGCCGTTATGTTTACGTCCCATGTGGCCCAGGAGGCGAGCCTATTGCCATCGAACGGGCACAAATCCAGACTCCGGGCTGCTACTTAAAAATTGCACACGGAAAAACCCAATAACACTTTGCCCGACCTGGGGATCGAAGCCAAGATTTTACACTCAGCAATCGAGCTTGCGACCGTTATACCAACGAGCCAGTCAACGAATGGAATATAGATATACAGGGTGTCCCAAAAAGTAGTATCAAGCGGAAGTCCAGAGATAGAGCACCCTTAGAGGTACCAGAATCACCCCCATGTATGTTCCACGATTTTTTTGTATGTTTCACGAGTTATGATTTCTTTTCATGTTTTAACCAGACTCTGTGACTTCAATTCACTATGATCAAAAATATTATTAAAGTCAGAGTTTGGTTAAAACATGAAAAGAAATCAGATCTCGAAAACTACAAAAAATCGCGGATCATACATAGAGGTGATGCGGGTACCTATGAGGGTGCTCTACCTCAGGACTTCGGCTTGATACTACTTTCTGGGACACGGTGTATGTATAGATAGAGTTATAATCATAGAATAGACTGGTTCGGCGACCGGCAAACTGATTTTGATGAGCAGTTGACTGTAGTAGCATAAGAACTAGGTAGAGCTAGGCTTTGCATTTTATCACTTAAAATGCAAAGCCCAATACAAAACCGACAAAATTAGCCCAACACTATGGACTTGCAAATAAACCCGAAGTGGACAGTGGACAAGTATATCACTTATGGTTCCAGTCGAAACCAGGTATTCCTTGTGTTTTCAAAACTTATTTTCATCTACTTACTTACAATGACAAATAATCCCAAAAATGTAAACATTGTCATTAAAACATACACATACGTAATACATAATTTCTTTGCCCTAAAATGTACAGTCATATGAATGAAAAGAATTCACATTAAGAAAAATATTACGTCAAAAGATATAAAAGGAACTTTAACATGACATTAACCCGAAATATTTAAGTTTAAAGTACAAATTATGGATACGACATTTTTATGAATTTGATAAGCTCAAACATGAAGCTATGAAGATAATACGACAACCGGGTTCGATTTTATAGTTTTTACACACCGGTAATTTAAAAGCAGTTTTTTTTAAATTTTTCGCTGGCCATTCTGACTAAATAAATGGATTCAGTTATCTTAAAGACGTTGTTCGTTGATATAGTCGAAAGACAGAGGGTTTCTACAGAAAAATAAAATAATTAAGACATTAAGGTAGGACTGTGTATTAGCATAGAAGGTATCTAGTACTTTAAAGACAAAAATATTTTCATGACAACAGCGTTTAAAATGTAACACACAGCCATAAAACACTTCTAAAACCTAATAAACACCACATCACACATGCATACCAACAATCTCACACCTAATAAATACCACATCCAATCAATTCACATATCTCCAAAGACTTTGATCGAGATTAAAGAAAAAAATTAAATTACGCGCTCAATTCACATTGACCCACATGTTCGAAGGCCGAACAAATGTCAACAGGACCTTTGCGATGAGAATCGGAGCACCTGCACAGTGGCAAATGTTATAAAACTCGATTTTACACATCAATAGGATTGTGTAATCGAATCGATTTGATCTAGTTTAGGAGACTCGGATAGGTTTGCAACTGAGTGACGAATCTGTACGGTACCTCTCTAGTTAGTGACTAAAATAAATAGAAGTTTTTTTTGGGATCCCTTCTTTTCGCATCTTGTTCTTTGTCCTAATATACTTCGGCATAACGATTTTGGCACAATTTTTTTTGGCATAATAATACTTCGGCATAGTTTTTTTAGGCATACATTTTATGTTGGCATAATCATCTTAAAGACTAATTTGTTTTGGCATAAATTTGATTCGCATAACGTTAGTAGGCCTAATGACTATTAGCATAACGTTAGTTATGATAATCAGAAATGTTTTTACCATTGTCTAATAATCTAGTCGCAGGCGCACCCCGACACGGATAGGTTAGGTTCGAAGGGGATGATGGGGGCTAGAGTGAGCGAGCGAAGCGAGCGAACGAAGCCCCCGTCATCCCCTTCGTGTTAGGTTACTTTAAACCCTGCAGATAGAAATAGGAGCCCCGCGCAGCGGGGCTCCGTCGACTCTGCTTTGGAGCCTCAACCTTACAAACATCCCCTTAAGTTTTTATTGTGAAAATGAAAGTAGGTGACGAATAATCGTCTACCGTATAGGTACCTATAAAAATATGTTTTAATATCATTATGCGTAAATAAATTTATGCTTTAGGATATTATGCTTAAAAAAGTTATGCTTTAGAACTTTATGCTTAATCATTATTATGGTTAGAGAAATTATGCTTAAAAAAATTATGCGTAAGCTGTTATGCGTAATTATATTATGCGAAAATATAAATAAGCCAAACAAAATTATGCTAAGTTATATTAGGTCTTAACATTTTATGCAAATGGATAGGGAACCGTTTTTTTTTTGTAACCTCTTTAAAACTAGCTATCAGTATGATGGTAATAGGCTCGCCCCTATTACGAGGAACTTAAACATTACGGCGAAATGAGGGTGTTATTTATTATACACCTCCGCACAACCCTTCGCGGAACTTAGGTGTGATGCTATGTTAAAATTAGCCTGAAGCCCTGAAGCGCTGTCAACTCAAATAATATCAACAGTTTTAGTTTGGACTAGCTTTTTGGGCACCAAACAGCTTGCAAAGATCATCATTATCAGTCCATAACTGTCCCACTGCTGAGCACGCTCCTCTTCTCACTATAAGACCGCATATTCAGAGCGGCGGGGCGTGTAGCGGGGCGTTCGAGCATTGTATTGAGCGTGCATACATTTAGCTGCACGCTGGAAACGCTATGACGAAGACACTTCAACTACTAGTCTGTATGTTAAGTAACGCTTACAAAAACGCCCCGCTGCACGCCACGCCGCTCCGAATTTGCGGCCTAAGAAGCGTTTAGGTTTTAGTCCACTACACTGGTCTGGTATCGTGAAGTATTTGGAGCCCTCTCAGGTGTGAAGGTTTCCTTACCACGTTTTCTTTCCGTTAGGCTATGAGTGGGTTGCAAAGCATGGTGACTTTAAATAGTCTCTATAGGTCTCATACGTTAAGCAAATATAATAACCTTGTTTCCTTTTTAGAAACATGTTTTTTAAATATCACTCATCTATCTTCGTCATGTAGGCCTACATCCTGTCAGATGATTAAATGTCGACGAAATCGACCCAATTTGATCAAGTTCAGTTGACTTAGATAGTTTTGTTCGGTCATTAAGCAAGTTGACCGTCACCGGCAACTTTATATTTAGTGTCCAAAATAAAATACCTGACTAGATTTTTTTCTTAAACTCGATTTAGAATTAAAATTTATGTTTTAAATATTGCTGTTCATTTGCCAGTGGTTTAGGATAATAGTATTAAAACAAGTAGATAACTCTTTCTATAGGTGAAGTGGAGGATCCTTTTAGACCTAGAAAAGCATTTGTAGGCTGGAATAACTGGGAATTGGCTATCTAAGTACCCAGCAAGTGATGATAAAACTATACAGAAATATCTCCTTACGCAAGAAGAGATGTGTTATAAGTTTGTGTCTGTCTGTGGCACCGTAACTCCCTAACGGATGAACCAATTTAATTATTTTTTTGTTTTAAAAGCTGGTTTTTCGTGATAGTTCTTAGCCATGTTTGATAATATAACTTCAGCCATTTTAAATGTAGATCTTTTAAATATTTTAATCAAGTTTTATGGTCTATAAATCCAGTAATACGCCTTACTAACCTTTTAACTCAGCAAATCACAACTTAGTCAGAATAGAACAAAGTCTCAAAATACAATATTAGCACTCAACGACAATATCTCATCATAACGATGAAAACTATCTCGATCACAATCGTATAAGTCTGTGTTCACACGAGTGTGTCGCCAAGTTTTCCCATCGTTATAACTTATGGCTGACACCGGTCATTACGCCCACTTCCCTCCCTTCTTTCGATATAACTTCCCTTTATTTGCGGTCTTATTTAGTAAGTTTTAGTACTTATGTTCGGTATGATTATGTTGTTAGTGTCTTTGCATGTTTTGGCACTCACGGTACAAAAGAATTCGTAGTGCTGGTCAACGTTTAAAAAATTTCGACTATCTGCATTGTTGATTGTGTGGCTATAGGCAAAAATAGGCTACCTAATTCATCATTCAGTCGAAAGACGTCCACGATCCTTGGGGGAGCCCAAGCATCGCCACATCGACCATGTTGGGGGGGATTTGCCATAATCGCCACGCTTGGCAGGCGGGTTGGCGATCGCAGTATGGTTGTTAAAATACTCAGAGAACGCTGCTGCCCATCCTGTAGTCAGCCACCTTTTACGACACCCATGGGAAAAGATGGGCTACCTCATTGGGTGCATGAAAAGAGCCTCCACGAATGACGATACTTAAGTACGTCCGGCGGATCCTGGGTAGTCAGCCCCGCTACAAACCTTGCTGACTGGCTAATCTTTTCATCACGGCATGAGTTTTTTTATAACTTGTTTTGACATAAAAGTAGACAAGTTAAAGGACATTCCTTATTATATTCTGTACGATCACCAGTCTATTCGCCAAACGTGGTTATTATTACAACTAGCTTCTGCCCGCGACTTCGTACGCGGATCCTGTTGCTTATGTCAGCGACAACGGGGTCATCAAAATCGAAGATCTGAAACGTCTGATGTCTCTAGAGACCTAGAAGTCGATGCGTAGATACGCTTGGAACTCAAGCGTAATTCTCTATCCGTGAACGTCTCCGACTCGCGAGACAATGCGTGACGTTCACGATCAGCGGTCAGTCGCGCATCATGTTCCCCACTTGTCTCTAGAGACCTAGAAGTCGATGCGTAGATACGTTTGGAACTTAAGCGCAACTCTCTATCCGTGAACGTCTCCGACTCGCGATACAATGCGTGACGTTCACGATCAGCGGTCAGTCGCGCATCATGTTCCCCACTTGTCTCTAGACACCTAGAAGTCGATGCGTAGATACGCTTGGAACTCAAGCGTAATTCTCTATCCGTGAACGTCTCCGACTCGCGAGACAATGCGTGACGTTCACGATCAGCGGTCAGTCGCGCATCATGTTCCCCACTTGTCTCTAGAGACCTAGAAGTCGATGCGTAGATACGTTTGGAACTTAAGCGCAACTCTCTATCCGTTAACGTCTCCGACTCGCGAGACAATGCGTGACGTTCACGATCAGCGGTCAGTCGCGCATCATGTTCCCCACTTGTCTCTAGAGACCTAGAAGTCGATGCGTAGATACGCTTGGAACTCAAGCGTAATTCTCTATCCGTGAACGTCTCCGATTCGCGAGACAATGCATGACTTGCACGATCAGTGGTCAGTCGCGCATCACGTTCCGCACTTGTCTCTAGAGACCTCGAAGTCGATGTGCATATACGCTGAGAACTCAAGTGCAATTCTCTATCCGTTAACGTCTCCGACTCGCGAGACAATGCGTGACGTTCACGATCAGTGGTCAGTCGCGCATCACGTTCCCCACTTGTCTCTAGAGACCTAGAAGTCGATGTGTAGATACGCTTGGAACTCAAGCGCAATTCTCTATCCATGAACGTCTCCGACTCGTGAGACAATGCGTGACGTTCACGATCAGCGGTCAGTCGCTCATCACGTTCCCCACTTGTCTCTAGAAACCTAGAAGTCGACGCGTAGATACTCTTGGAACTTAAGCGCAACTCTCCATCCGTGAACGTCTCCGACCGCTGATCGTGAACGTCACGCATTGTCTATGCGTGACGTTCACGATCAGCGGTCAGTCGCGCATCATATTCTTCACTGGTCTCTAGAGACCTGGATGCAGATGCGTAAATATGCTGAGAACGCAGGCGTGCTTTGCAATCCGAAGAGGTTTCCACGGAGCGAGTTGCAGCCTGATGTTCTCGAACAGCATCAAGTCTCTCCGGACGTTCTTCGGTACATTCTTGGGATCTTATGATCCTCAATCTTTTAGCTCCTTTGGAACATTGGGAAAGATTTGACCTCTTTCTAGGCATGGTTAGTTTTATTGTGAAGATACCTGATCAATTAAAATCTAAGTGACTGCTCCCCTGCGTTACCGGGTAGGCTACTGTGTCACGAAGATAAATGTAAAAGGAAATTAAACACTGCAATAAAATAAGCCCGAAGACATATTTATTCGATAAAAAAAAATGGGAGTTTTGGCCAGTAGAGTCAAATTTTCAATGATATACCATCGTCATCGAAAATCAGTCCTAAACTGTTACCGCCTTCATCGCGTGGAGGTACTCCCAGCTTATGTTATTTTATAATTATACAGTGAAATTAGTGATAGATTTGATTTCCACATCAGATGTTTCTGATCTTCGATTTTTATAAGTCAACAGGAAATGCCCATCAGACCGAACAAGTTTTGTTAAGACGTCATTCCTATATTGTGTTATGGTGTAGCTGAGCTCTTGGAGTTCCACAACAAGTGTTCCAGATCATCGATTTTTATAAGTCAACAGAGAGTGCTCATTAGATTGAACAACTTTTGCTAAAACGTCATTCCTATATATGTTATAGTGTAGCTGGGCGCTTGGAAATCCACAACAGGTGTTCCAGATCTTCAATTTTTATACATCAACAGAGAGTGCTCATCAAGCTGAACAACTCTTGCTAAGACGTCATTCCTATATATGTTATAGTGTAGCTGGGCTCTTGGAGTTCCACATCAGGTGTTCCAGATCTTCAAATTTATTCTCTCAGCAGAAAATGCTCATCACGTGGAACAATTGTTGCTATGGTACCATTTTTGTATCTCTTATAGTTTAGCTGGTCTGTTGCGGTTCTGCATCAGGTGTTCAAGTTTCCAAGATAAATTATAGCCTATATGTTGCCCAGACTTAATACCTATACAAAAAAAAAACCATTCAAATCCGTCCAGTAGTTCCGAAGATTAGCGTGTACAAACAAACAGACACACAGACAAACAGACAGAATTTTTTTTTCGGATTCGTGCTCTTTTACTGTTTCTAAACCCCCCTCAATTTTTTTTTTTAATATATTCAATGTACAGACACAGTTTTTTTACTGTTTTATTATATGTATAGATATGGAACTAGACTAAACTACCAATATAAATTAGAAGAATGAAAAAAAAAAGAGTGCCTCAAAACATTCCTCCGCATCGCTGTCGACTGGAAGCGTGCCCAGAAGGCTGGCAGCGTTGCCACCTTGTATGGCAACGCTAATTCTCTGGCCGAAAGACAAGCCAGCCCTCTGGTCACGTGAAGTGTCGACCAGTCTTTTTTTTCTTTTCGACTCTCCGACTCCGACTCTCCGAAACCGACACTCAGACTCTCCGAAAAAAATATTGACTGCATTTCATTTTGGGAAAAGGTGATTTTGAGATTTGCTCTTTATGAGATCAGTACCTACAATATAGGAATCGGTCCAAACAGACCGCAAGCCAATTTACGTAAGTAATGGTCACTCTATTTACAGAGTTTTTATCTCGAGTCTTTGAAGTAATCTATTCAATATAAATGTTTACTTCCATTTATTTAATTATCTCGTTCATTAGCAGGTGTTCTATTAGTTCCTTCACGAAGTCCGATCGTTCATTGGGACCATTAACTTAATTAATATTGCAAATGAATGATTAAATCATAGTATTTATTATTCAAGTTAGATTCGGCTGTAATATTTTTTTTATTCTTTGACAACCCTAGTCACACTTGATGCACAAACAGGGTCTAAGATGGAGCATTCGAATCCAAGTAACAGAGATATACAGGAATTCCCCTACACTCTATATGACATACTTTGGCTCTCGTAAACTCTTTGTAGTAAACTGCGCCGCCGGACTTTAATATGAGGGTGGTAGCTAGCCAGGCGGACCGTATAGAACCTATCACCAAGCGTGCACCAGTTAAAACTTTTTAGAAAACAGTCAAGAACCAAATTATCACCTCCCTTTCTAGGAGTGGGCCACATCAGCTACAGACTGTTTTTTTGGGACAAGTCCACCGTGATCTTCCAACCACTACAACTCTTGTAAGCCTAGACAATGGCGACGAACTAAAAGAAACGCCGAATCAATAAGCCCCCCCCCCCATGAGTCCCAGAAATCAACTATCTTGAAACAATCATGAAACAAGCATGAATGTATCTTTTGTACAGCTTCACGCATCTTTAATAGTATTCCGGGCCCTATTAGAATAATTACGGATATGAACAAATTTAAAAAGAATCTCCATGATCTGTTAGTAAACAAGTGCTACTACTCTATAAAAGACTTCCTATCAGACACATCACTGCTCCAATATAATCCCCCTCAGTCATGATGTGTTCGGTGGCCCACTGGTGTGTGCTTACCTTAATTCGTTCCGTTTTATTTTTATATTATAAGTGAAATCTAATTAATGTGATGTAATTTGTAACAATAATGTAAAATAATTCATTTATATGTACGTAACTATTGTATGCCCTAAGGGCGGGACGTAGATGATCACCACTTAACTATTTAAGAGCTGTATTATGTACCTACCTATGATCCACAGTAAAGATATTGAAATTGAACAAACGAAACTGAAAAGAAAATGTAGAATGTTTACGAAAGAAAACCAAAGACTAGCTGAATAAAACACCATTTCCTAAAACATTGTCTTAATAGGTACAGAAGCTAGCCATAATTGCACAAAACTAGTTGAAGCTCACCCACGAACACTCATCAATCATGTCTGTCAATATGCGCAAGAAAATAGAATCATTAAACTTTTTGTTTCACTTCAATACAAATTAACTAAGTAAATTTGTAATAAACAAGTTGGCTTCCATCTTAACATTTGAGCAAACTTTTAAGGACTAATCACATTCATCAGAGTTTACCTGTAGGTGATTGTTACAATATTGTCTTCTTTTTTATCAATTTTACCTTTGTCACACTACCAGTGTAAGCAATTGTTGGTGAACCAATAACATAAATAAATAAATCAGCATTAATTCGCAAAAACCTGTATGACGTGTGAAATCATTTACTTTGAGCTGCCAAAGCATTCTATAGCATGCGTAAGGCACAGGGCCAGTCTTAGAGGAGGGCAACAAGAACTTTAGTCCCAGGCCTCCCTCCACAAGAGAGGGCTCCTCTCTGAGTGTCTCTCTCTCTACAATATGAGTTTCTGTTTTTTTTTTGGATAAAAAAATAAATGACGCCCGTTCTGACAATGAGAAATAAGTTCACATTCAAGAGGTACTTTAAAAAATAATATTCGACGCGCCTTCACTTCTTCGTTACTGAAATCCGGCCCTTCAAGGCGGCTCCCAAACGGTGACGCAATTCGGAGCAACAACAACCGCGTGTGTATACAAAGACGTGCGTCTAACCGACAGCTGTGTGCGACTCTGTACAAATCAGTGAGATGTTAACATTGTTCTGACGCGTGTCGCTCCGACTAGCGTCACGGGCAACGTGAACCTAGGCGAAAAGGTAATAAAAACATGCAATACGTGTGTTTATATAAAACGGCTATTTTCTTTGAGTGAAATCCGAGTTAATGCAGATAAATGTGTTTAGTCCCTTAATACTTAAAACCATAATACAATTTTATTAAATTGAGTCAAAGAATGCAATAGTTTTAACCTTAAAAGCGCCAACTTAATTGTACAGCGCGTAAGAATTTCGAAGAATTATTTTTTTCCTTGTACAGTCAGTAATCTCAATTATTATCCCCTTAGTAATGATACTATTATCATCAAGTTATTAAGTTTTGTAATGCAATGGATTGCGCGGATGGTATTGTTTTAAAGCGATGACGAAATAATGACGTCATGGAATGCTGCAATACGAAGAATAATTCCTTTTCCTGGTTAAAGAAATATAATCATCTGCATACGTTTTTATCTTAATAATTACACTAGTTCTGGGATGAGAAGATATACAAGGTTAGTGGGAAAGGTGGAAAGGTTGTCAAAGTACCCATAATAATGAATAACTTTTGTTCTATCACTTTCCCCAAAAATCAATGGTTTAAGAGAAATAGCTGTTCAAAGATTTTATAAAAAAATACACCAAAAACTATTTGTTCTCTGCTATGATCAGCTGTGTTAACAATTTTAGGTCATGTTTGGATATAAGCTCCACTTTCTAAATTCGTATCTAAAGCAGGTAAGCATGAAGAATTATTGAAAAACATAAAATAACAATAGTTTTGCATGGAAATGAAAATAATCGAATTTTGAAATGTTAACACTTAATTTTAAACAATCTTCAGTAATAGGTACTTTAAGTGGCCCGCGGATTAGTACCTCTAGACCTTGTATAATCGCTGTACGACATCAAATCCAAATCCTGTCAACCGTCACAGCATGATTGAGAAGCAAAAATTCGTTCATCAATTAATTCGCAGTTATCTCAAACTACACGATAGTTTATGGTTAATTACTGTTCACTCACGCGCATTTTTCACTGATCCCGCGGTTCGCCCTCCCCGCGTGATCAGCTCATGATTAAGGGCTCCGTTTGGGTCCGAAACTAGTCGGGCAATCCCGAAAAATGCACGTGATTGAACCGTAAATAATCATAAACATGAATGTGTCTCACGAAAGCTATACGTGGGCCACGCTAAAAGTTTCTGGAATGGGCCACTTGCGTTAAATATATTAAAAAAGTAATTGCTATTTAAAAAAATATAACTCTTTGCCTGTAGAATACATTTTATTTTTTACATCTGTCATTTGTTTTTCTTTGTGGCGCCAATTTACAATTACGCAATTTTGTGTTGACCTAAAAATGGATTTAAGTCGAGAAAATTTTCGATGTATAATTTTCGATGACTTTCGCTGTGGTTTAAGTCAATGTAAAAAGTAGCCAAAGACTTAAATTAGCATTTGGTGATGAATCCCCATCTCTTAGCTCTATGTTATTCTGGTATAATGATTTCAAACGTGGACGTATTCATCCCCAAGATGATTTTCGTGAAGGTCGGCCGGCGACAGCAGTAACAGAAACTAACATTGATACTGCACGACAACTAATTCAATTAGATAAAAATATTACATGTCAGCAAATTTGTAAATCATTAAACATTGCTATGAGAAAAGTGCAAAATATTTTGAAAGTACATCTGAACGTTCACAAGCGTTCTTCGAGATAGATAGGTACCGCATATTTTAACGAAAGTTCAAAAACGACAGCGAGTAGAGTGATGTGATAAAAAATTTCCAATGGTTTCAAAGATTAAAAAAGTGTATAAATTGTCTGGGAAAATACTTTGAAAAACAGTGAACACAATATAAACATTACAAGTGTTTTACTTTATGAGAATCCAGAAACTTTCAGTGTGACCTATGTAATACTAAAATACAAGATAGTTTGCTGTCCAGCAAGGCTATACACTATCGTTTTGCGTCGTACATCGTGCACGGACGGACAGAATGAATGGACAGTGTTTACAAGGCTTTACTTTGGTAAAATCGGTCCTTAATTGATAAGATTAGTTTATAATTGATTGGCTTTAGATAAGTTTGACAGCTTTTGTATTTAGAAAATCTATCAAAATTTCTCAGATAGAAGTTTTCTGACGTGGGTAAAATTAGCTCTAAGTGAGATTAATTCAAGATACTACAAAATAGTGTCCTATTTCTTCAACAGCAGAATTACCTACCTCAACACGCACGACGCACATCCATATAATCTTGTTAAATCCTGAAGCAATGAGTCAGAATTATTCAAAGCCCGTGCATACATGACAGAAACTGTGAATATAGAAGCAAATTGCATAGAATTGTGAACTTTAGTGCCTAGATCTACCGGCTTAACTTATGTAGTAAACAGGAAGGTAGCAAGAAACTTCAATGCATAATAGAGATATAATTATGATCATATTTAGCAATTTCCTGTCTAATAGCATAAGAAGAAGGGATGGTAAAACTATTTAGATATTCTTCCGTTTATTAACAATTTAACACGTTCAGTGCCGGGTCCAGGAGGGCACCCTGTAGTCGCATTCGCCATGCGGGGTGCCCTTGTGGAGGGCTCATTTTAAATGCAGGTTTTTCTTGGAAATTATATGGTCATGAAGCAAGCAAACACCTATTTTACTAAGTAGTAGCGTATTTTTCACGGTTTTTCCTCGAGGGTCTACTGTTAGCGTAAACGTAATGCCGAGGACCCTCCTGGAAGGTCCACTAGCAATATGTACGGCCGCATGGCGTATGAGCTCTATGACAAGTGTGGTGGACTCGAATGTGTTAAAGCTAGTGTTCACCAACATTAATTCTATGATTATACTACCATTAAAGCGAAAAATTTACGTATATACTAGAATTTTAAGTACACGGTTCTTTGCCGTGAATATGATCTGTGTATTTTTTATTTTTTGTATTTTACTTATATCTGTAAATTTGTCAAACAAACCGATCCTGACTTTTTCAGACTTCTTTTGTTCGACAAAAATACAGTATTTGTCGTTTTAGCCCGGCCGCACATTATCAGAAATTTCTGTCAGGAAATTTCTAACGTGCAAGCTTTTCATAAACTTTGTACTAGACCCCGGACACTCAGAATTAGGCCTCTTGTTCACACACGTTTTTTCGCCGTAAAAACCTATGGTTAATTAGCCGTGTGTAGGCACGGTCAACAAAGTTGTATGGACTACTATAGAAGTTTGTTAACGGATACGGCGGCCCAACGACACGCCTGCGCCGCCGTATGCACCGTGGCCACTCCTCATTTGCGCACGGTTTGATTTACATTAGTGTTGTATGACGGTTGATGAGAGTTTGTTAACGGCACCGGACGTTTTTGCGATGGGCAATTATTGCATGACAGCTTTCCAACGCTGATTTTGTGTTACAAAATGGATATAAATCAGTTTCGGCTGGTGGTTAGCCGTGTCATGTACAAGCTCACACGATTTTTCTACGGCGTATTGCCGTACGGTTAAGAAACCGTGCCGTGAACAAGAGGCCTAAGACGGATACTATATACGATCTAGTACAAAATTTGCCCGCAGAGGGTTTCGCGCACGTGTCAGAAAATGTCTAACAGAAATTTCGCATATTGTACGGCCGGGCTTAAAAGGTAAATAAATACACACAAAAATACAAAGCAAAATAAGGTATAGGCAATTAATAAAATTACGTCTCAGAGATGTTCACATTTAATGTAAAAATTTAAAACTCTACAATTGTAGGCATTTCGCGAGCTGACTGTTCGCATCCACCTTAACCATAGAATTAATGTTGGTGAAAGTGAATATCGGTCTTTATACAGGGTGTAAACGAATTCGTGTAATTCCTTCAAACCGCGTAATCTACTGGTGACACTGATTGACCCAGCATAGGTATTTTTCAGAAAAAACAAAAAAGTTAAAAAAAAATGAAACATGGTATTCTGTACTCGTATCTGAGTAATTTTAATGTCTCGAGTTAACTGACTGCGTGGAGCGATATCGCGCTAGTCGTGCCCGTCAGCTGTGTCGCCGTGCCTTCATGCATTTATGCATGGCATCGACATTTTCTATGCCATAATATTTTTGTTTGAGAAAAAAAAAATATTTTTATTTTTAATCAATCTAAATCCCGTACGGGGTTAATCAAGGGATTGAAGGAATTACACGAATTCGTTTACACCCTGTATAATTAAGTGAATAATTACTTCTTCCAGTTGGCACCGATATTTTAGCTTGTACACTGGCCGAAAAAAGTCATTAAAATTCCTTCTTCTGTAAACCTAGAACATGAATTCAGCTAGTCTTTATTGCCCATTCTTAAAGAAAACTACGTTCAATTAGAAGCACAGGGTCGTTATCAACCACAAAAATTACCCTGGCGTGTATCCAGCAACATCTGAGCTTGAAAGGCCAATTACTGTGGTTAAATGTCACCTACTCTGTGATATTGGCAGAGAAACTACACAGGTTAGGCTTTGAGCCAACCGTCCGTGATTATTACTTTGTCTATTGCTAATTACGGGAACAGGTTGTTCGTACAAGAGTGGGGAAAGAAGATAAAAAAATTGATAAGCGAAGAACGAAATGAAGGGTCCACTGCAATGATGATTATTGTCCAAAGTTTCTTTAATTCCAATTAAAGTATATACATATATGCAGCCTTGATATATGCAGTTCGTAATCTCAGCAATATCGCATACAATCCTGAGATAAATACGTTTTTAAAAATCGGATACGCGGCTATAACGCTCAGCGTCGTAGGTATTCTCATCTTTAACGCTGAGTTTTCTTTCGCCATTTATAAAATTAAAAATCAAATGAAGGGTCCACTGCAATAATGATATGTCCTTTTTACTTTGTTTTAAGATATTTAATATCTTATAACAAAGTAAAAAGGACATTTATTATTATTGCAGTGGACCCTTCAAATAAATTACGATGTATTTTGTTATTTTTAGCATGCACGGAGAACACACACGAGCACACACAGAAGTGTCAGCCTAAGTGCGAATACACGTAGGAAGCGGGTTGCCGGCGCCGATATGCCAGCGCTTGTCGGTGCTGGTCCGCGCTGTTAGTTGGCGCAGGTAGTCTCTATACTGTGTGGTGAACCAGCGCCGACAAGCTCCGAACTTCGCCGACAAGTTCCAAACTGCTCCGATCAGCGCTGGTAGGCCGTCATTTGTTGCTGTATTTGTAAGGGCAAACAACGCATATTTTTGTTAAAAAATGCCAGCCCCTGCTTCTACCCGCTTCCTTAATCCTTGATAAGTGCTGGTAGGTAGTTCGGCGCTGGTGCTTCCTTTATGTATACGGCCTAAGCGTATACGGGCGCACAGGTTGCGCAGGCAGCACAGTTTAGCCACAGTTTTACAATCCTACGGCGCGGTGACGGCGCCCGACACCAAAGCCGTTGCCCAACTGTATGCATTGTAAAACTGTGGCTAAACTGTGCTGCCTGCGCGGCCTGCGCCCCCGTATACGCTTAGGGCTGGACACCACCAAAGTGGAGACGAGACGAGCGGAGCGGAGATGTGTTTTAAAAAACCAATAAGGATTTCGTTATTCACACATCTCGTCTCCACTCAGCTTAAGTGGATACCACTGAGCGAAGATATATCATATTTGTATGGCGCGATGGAAGCGGAGATGTGAGCTGTTCTTCGCTGAGATTGAGCTGGGTCGCGGTACAAGGCGGAGATGTGAGCAAATTGACGACGGCGCGCAGCGGAGACGAGATGTATACGGCGTGCAGTGAGCGGTTTCGTGTTAGATCGCACTAAACTGCGCGTTCACATCCAACGCTCGCCGCACGCACCTCAGTTCCACTCTGGTCAAAGCACATCTCCACCCTAGCCAGCACACATCCGCTACAGTCTGGCAGTGCACATCTCCGCACAGTTTCGGTGTACACACCCTAGCTGAAAAACAACTCTTTTCGTCTCCGCTTCGGACATCTCCGCACATCTTCGCTTTGGTCAAGTTCGGGCCTTAGACTTAGTGTAAGCTATGTTTTCAAAATTAATAACATGAAAATTACCATAAAAAGCCTCTCCAAATTGTAAATTTTGTCAATTTATGAAGCGTGTTATTCGGCTCAGAGTCATATAAATTGCATGTAATAATCTTTTTAATTAGAATGTTCCTACTTTGGCTAAGCTAGTGCCAATGAGCCAACAGAAAATTACAATATGTAGCTAATAACGGGACGGATAAACGCAACACGCATCAAAGTCAGCAGTTAGTCAGTTGTTTTGTAATCCTGAAACGAAAGGCGACAAGTAATAGTACCAGCGCTATTATAAAAATTAAACTAATGATTTATATACCAGCTTTGCGAAAGTGACCTTCAATGTCTAATTCTTCATTTGCAATGTAACTGCAGTTGCACATATTTTATTATCCTTTAAGGCTCATTTACACGGAGATAGTTAGTTTCTCGAAGCGAGTCTCATGCTATCTCTGTTTTCATCGTAGAGAAAGACAACGACAGAACGAGTCTCGCTTCGAGAAACTCTCCTCGTGTAAATTGGCCATTAGTTTTTATCTTCTTTCTCTTCTCCGTGGTTTTTATATTTGTCTTGGCGACATCCGCCGAGCTTGCTAAATTAGGTACGAACCGGGGGGTCTACTCCCTAAGCACGAAGTCCGTGGTGTCGGCCTTAGTTACTCGGCGTTTCCTACTCCCTATCACCTACGGACATACGATTATTTCGGGGCCCGAACTAAGAATGAATGACAACATGATTTGACAGTTGTCTCTACTACCGATGTGTTTTTGCCCGTCCGAAAAATTTAACTTGACACTTGTTTTGTTCACTCCTACGTTTCGGGCTACGTTCGGACGGGCGACTAACTTCGTTGACGGACTTAGGGAGTAGGCCCCCAGAACCGCACTGTATAATACTCAGAGAGACCCCTACTGTTAGGCCAACGTAATAGGTCAGATTTGACGTTCGCATAAAAGCACAAAATAAATGTGTATAACATGCACGCATTCAATTTTAAAGAAAGTCGCCTTTTTATGTAAACATCGCGCACGCATATTACAATTAAAATAAACGCCATGTATTGGAGTAATTATTACTTGTGTTGACATTACTTCTAGTGTTTTGACAGCTGTCAAAACCGAACTAGAAAGCTGGCTTCCCACTACTGTGCGGCTGCGGCTGTGCGTGGTATCATCCGTAAAATCACGCACCGTGGGAAGCCACATTATGAGGGTGTGTGATGTGGATAAGGCGCACCGCTCCGCGCGCGTCCGCCTTACCACGGGCGAGTCTCTTCCTATGGTGCGTCGGTGCGTGCTCGTGCGTCGCGGTGCGCGCTATCACGCACCGTGGGAAGTCGGTATTAGATTGACACAACTGTAGTGTAAGTTTCGTTCATTAACTACTGTAGTTGCGTCACACCAAAAATGTATGAAAACTTTGGCAGCTCTTTTAGCGGCGAATAGCGTGACCAAGAAACGCTAGTGCGAGTGGCTTGACACTTATCATGGTAAACTGTTCGTAAATTGAGATACCACGCTTCCTCAGCGTCCTATCCTTATCGAACTATCCTTAGTTTCAGAACTAAAATGACACAGAGATACGTATTTTTGTATTGCATCTAAGCGTTTTGGTGGAGGGGTGTGTCATTTTAGTTCAAATGATCTCTGAGAGTATAAAGAGTTACGTAAGTATGATTGGATATCTTGGCACGTGGTGATTTAAAGTTTCTGCGTGCTCCGACACGCGCCATTCGCAACTATAGGTACATAATTTTGTGCCATTGGTGTGTAGTGTGTGGTAAACTTTATATTCATCTAAACAGTGGATAGTGCTACCCAGCAAACCGATATAATTGCTCAGTCATTCATTAATAAACGTGAGCAAAGATAGAATCGCTTATTTTAGCTCACTATCGAAAATTAGCTAAGAATACGTTATTCTCCATATCTTTATGTGTAGGTGTAATTTGTGAACTGTTATTTTTCATAAAAAACTATTGATAGTTCCTGTACTCAAGACTACATTTTTCTTTCAAAAAAAAAAACTATCCTAAATTATTACTGTATTTACTCGATTGTTAAAGATAATTGATTTTAAATGAGTAACCATGAAATTTTGTTCTTGCTGTTCTCTGTAAGAAACGACTAATTAGTGCATCTAAATTCGACTTTTCATAAGCGCCTGTAATGGTTTAGAGTAAATAAAAAAGAATCATACAATTATACTACAGTTCAGACAACGTAATACGAGTAGGTCCGATTTGACATAGTATAAAAGGACAAAATAAATGTGTACGAGTACCTACAGAAGTTGCACGCCTTCGATCTTAAAGAAAGTCGCCTCTTTAGTTATCTGAACATAGCCATTAAACCTACCATTGATAAAATTAAATTAAACGCCACGTATTGGAGTAATTATTACTAGTGTTGACATTACTCCCAGTATGTTGACAGGTGTCAAATCGGACCTATTATATTGTCACAACTATACCTATTTTATACGACTTAGCTATTTGTGTCCACTGCTGCTGGACTTTCCCAAAATGATAGAAACTATTGCGTCATTCGACCACATTTCATTTCCTTGCAAAGAATGTGCGGAAAACACTTGAAAAATGCTTTCTTTCGGTCGATCGAATAAAACGTAATCGAGTGGAAAAACAGAAGTGCTAACAAAGAGATTTGAGCAGAAACATTTGATGATAATTTGTTAACTAGATTGTCCTTTGACAGCGACAATAGTTCATTTGCTTACTTCAATGAGTCCTTTGATAAAATTTCTAACACAATTTCTCTTTCATCTGCGAAACAGCATTTTCGAAATCATTAGAGTAAAATTTTGTCTGTCTCTTTGGTCTAGTAGCATTAGGTCCTGGGTTAAATCCCCAGGTCGGGCAATGTTATTGGGTTTTTCTGTGCGGAATTTCTCAGTAGTAGTCCGTAAGCTGGATTTCTGCCCGGTTGATGGCTATAGGCTCGTCCCATATTACATGAGACTTAAACATAACGTGCGAAATGAGGGTGTTACTATAAGCTCTACCTAATCGTTCGGGGAATACAAGTGTGAAGCCTTGTACGGACTAAGCGTTTCAATGTACGCGTAGTACACAAGAACGCTTAGTCCGTACCTGCAGCAACGCGTAAACAAAGGGGACGTGAACGCCCAGCTAGCCTGTACGCGTATTCAACATACCTAGATGACGCGTACATTGGAACGCTTAGTCCGTACAAGGCTTAATGTTATGTTATGTAAAATTTTGTAAAATGGTTAATTTTGTACCTATATAACAGGGAGATCGATACATAGATACTTCTTATACTAGTATTATACTTTATTTTGTAACTTCTTTAATTAGTACTCCAAAGAAATGTCAAGTTGAACTAAGTTTCAAGTTTTCTTAGTGTAATAGGTACACCATATGCCACAGTCGCTTTGCTTGAAGAAAAACTTCGCGCTTCACGGCGATATTGGTTTCGCGTCTTTTGTACTCGCTTACATAATTGATAAATTGTGGCGATATTATTTTTTATTGTGAATGTGAGTACCGTGGCTGAGCTATTGGCTTTCTGCGCTACGGTTCGTGAGTACAATTCCCGAATGGAACAAATATTTGTATGGTCTACAGATAGTTGTTCCGGGTCTGGGTGTTTTTGCATGTGAAGAGTTATGTCTGTAAACAATACAGAAGAAAAAAAAAAACAAATAATAAACATGGTAAATATCCCGTTCTAAGTTCTAATGATTGTAATACAGAAGAAATTCGAGTTTGGGGCAAAGTATTGTAAAATAAAGGAAAAAACTTATATTTCAGTTTGCCTGGAGACCCTTCAGGTCTCGCCAATAACTGCCCGGTTACGTAGAAAAGGTCCGGAAGGACCATATTACAAGCAGTCCAATAGAAAAAGTAAAAATCTAGTTCTCAATCTACCAAGTTAGTCACAAAGGGGACTAATTTGAAAGGGTGTTAAAGTACCCATAATAATGAGTAACTTTTGTTCCACCACTTTCCCCTAACGTCAATAGTTTAAGAGAAATAGCTGTTCAAAAACTACATAAAAAAAACACTAAAATCTATCTATCCTCAGCTACCAACTGTGTTTACATTTTAGGTCATATTCGGGGTTACGAATTAGAAGCTCCATTTTCTGAATTCGTAACTAAACCAGGGATGAAGAATTTTTGAAAAAACTAAAATAAATCTTCTTTTTACATGGAAATGAAAATTATCGAATTTTGAAATTTTAACACTAACTTGCTTTAAAACCGTCACCAGTGATACTTTAAGTGGCCTGTGGATTAGTAGGTACCCCCTTTCCAACTAACCTTGTACACCGAAAAGATTTCCATAAAGGTGAGTTTACCATAACACAGTATGTAATCTAATACATTATCATAATGCGCAGACGTAGACTAAGCTACAGGTTAATTTGAGCTTAAATACTTCTCCCATGCCCTTTACGAGTGACATACTAATGTAACCTTGTGAATACAAGCTTGTATAATATTATCACACACTTATAATTCACATGCGTAACATTTTATAATGGGAACAGATTTTTTTATTATCATTCATAGTTTTATGGCAAAATTAAAGTTCCGACTTGTTCCTGTTGCTAAATTAATAAGGAAGTTTTGTACACTCGGGAGAAATAAATCTGGGTCACCAACATAAACCTTAATAACTGACAAACTAAGAATGCTAGCTTACTCAAATAAATAGTATTCTATGAAGTTGTTATTGTTTTTGTGGTATTGTATGTTATTGGGTTTTTATGAGTGGAATTTCTCAGTAGCAGCCCGGACTCAGGATTTGTGCCCGGTTGATGGCAATAAGCTCGCCCCCTATTACATGGGAATAAGGCGTGATGTTACGTAAGTTTAAGAGTAAGTTTGAGTAATACTTAATAGTCTATAAAATACTTTTTATTTGAATAAGATATCATTCTCAGTTTCTGAGATATTTCGTTTTATGTTGGTGATCCCGATTCATTGCAATGGAGTGTAAAACCTGTATCCTTACAGCCGATGGGCCAGTCATATGGTCTTCTTTATATCGTTGTATATTAACAACGCTTCACAGCAATAACAATTATTCAGGCTTTGGATAATTATACTTACGAATAAAATAAAATAAATAATAAAATATTTATCGTACAAATAAACTTACATTTGGCACCACGAGTAGCTTCTACACTAGGATTCACTGTGTCGTGGAAGCTAGGCGGAACTACTGCTTAAACATATTAAGAAAAAGTAATAATACAATCCTTACTAATATTATAAATGCGAAAGTAAGAGTTACTTAGATAGATTCGATTTATATTTAGAGAGATATTTGTGTAATTTACAGAACAGTAAGGAATTTGAAGCCGATAACATAGAAATCGGATAAAACGTTTCTGTATATTTTCAATGCGGTTTATATATTTATCGTAACATGGATTCCAGACTTGAGATCCATATTCAAGGTGACTCCTGACGTAAGCACCTAGAAAGTCTCATTATAAAACCAAGCGCCCTGGAGGTTTCAGCAACTACACTTGGGAGCAAAGAAATCGAGCCAGTCCTTTTTTCCCGTGTCCTGGTTATTTATTTTGGTTTCATGATTATATAATTCAAAATACAAAAAACTACCCTCGTTGTAAAGGTTATCAAATAACCTATTAGGCGATATAAGTTTAGAATTGATCTGTTCCATAATACCAAAAATAATAACAATTATACCTACGTGAAAAATAGAAGTGGCTCGATTTATTTGCTCCCAAGTATATTTCATCAATGTGCACGCTAAAAAGAAGTTTAGAGTCGTGATAGACGCCTAAGTCACGTACTACATCGCACCTTGGTACTGGTAGGTCTTTAAGTTTGTAGGATGTGGGAAGAGTAAAGCATAAAAATACAATACCTACATAAACAATAAAATATAAACACTAATTGACACGAGAAGTCGGCGTCGTGTGTCGTGCGTGTCTGCTTCATACATGAATACTTTGAGTACTATCGACAAAAGGTTCTTCCTTACATAACTTACTTACAATCACAACGTTTTCGTTTTGGGCAAAACAGCTTTTCCAATATAGCCATACAGGTATTCGAAGGAAACTGATCATGTCCGAATTAATTAAGGTCTGACGAGACTTCCGAACACGAATCTTTTACTCGCTACCTTTCCGCAAAAATTCGAATGTAGACCGCCATTTCAAGGTTAAAACGTATTAATTTTAAGTCTAGCCAAGTGTTGAATTACTTAAGAAAATTGCGACCGAACCCACTTGGCACTATTACACACATGTTGAATAAACTAGTCGGCTGGGAAAACGGAACTTGGGTGTACAGATAGCAACAAAGTCGTATGTAAATTGCGCCTTTAAATAATTTTGATGATAGGAACTCGCAAATGAGTTTGTGTAGGGTGTTAATTAGGTTTATACCTTTTCATGTTTTGCGAGTAGGAGAATTTTCTGGTTATTTTAATAGTTGCAATG
Source organism: Amphipyra tragopoginis (assembly GCA_905220435.1). Classification (NCBI taxonomy): domain Eukaryota; kingdom Metazoa; phylum Arthropoda; class Insecta; order Lepidoptera; family Noctuidae; genus Amphipyra; species Amphipyra tragopoginis. The sequence continues at coordinate 10,489,999 of HG992005.1, read as the reverse complement.
CAACGTTGGGTGCGGTAGGTAGATTAAATGATTATCGAGGTGTGCTTTTAGCACATATAGGTAGAGGCTGTTAAAAAATGAACTCTAAGTATATAATTTTTATTTTATTACTTTCATACAAATCAAATGTAATTAATTACTTATTTGTATAGAAAGTAATTTAAAAAAAATACGTGAATTTCGAAAAGTTGTTCTACAAACTTTGTTTAATTTCCGATACCGAGTAACCCCACCAAATTTCTTAGACTAAATTTTGAAGAACCTGTTTATCTCGTATTAAGAGCGATGATAGTAGTGGGATATACCAAAAGTATATCTACTTACAAAAAAATATAAAAGAAAAAGAGTATTATTATACAGGGTGTTAACGAATTCGTGTAATTCCTTCAAACCACGTGATCTACTGGTGACACAGATTAACCCTAAATAGGAATTTTTGAAAATCAACGAATAATTTAAAAAAAAAAAAAAGATTTTCTATTTCTGAGTCATTTTAGAGCCTTGAGTTATCTGACTGCAAAGAGCGATATCGCGTTAGTCGTGCCTGCCAGCCGTGTCGCCTTGCTTTCATTAATTTATGCGTGGCATCGAAATGTTCACACAAATAAAACATTTTTTTTCCAAAAAAAAAACTTATTTTTTTGCTGAATCCTTATAAGGTGGTTTAAATACGATCGGCAACAAAGCCGCATGAAAAAATAATAATTTTATTTTCATATCTTTAATCAAGCTAAATCCCGTGCGGGGCCTGCTCTACATCAGTAGTAGATCATGTGGTTTTAAGGAATTACACGAATTCGTTAACACCCTGTATAGTAAGTAACTTAAAGAAAATAGAAAATAGCCTCGCCTTCCATTTAGCGCACCAATTTGAAGAGTACCAATTCGAATCATACCAATAGCATTTCTATTCCTATTAGTATTGGTGCTCTTCAAATTAATGGAATGCTTCGAAAATATGAATGCGTTCAATATTAAATTGGACCTACCAGTAAAAATACATTCGCTTCAGTTTTTAAATATTATTCTGCTGTCTGTATCTAATTTAATGTCGGACATATGCATGCAAGGCCGATGTAAGACTCATAATAATTAAGTAGGTATTATAAAGCAAATACTAAGGCTTTACACATTAAATTGCTATTTGAAACACACGAAATTGGTACAATAATTTGGTGCATTAGATTTGTTCCAATTTCCAAATACGTTAAATAACTTTTGTTTTATTTTATTTATAATATCGGTTGCTAAACACGCCGACGACCTGAAAGAGGTGGTTACTGGTGCCAATTCTGTTATGGACAAACTAAACTTAATTTAGGCTATTGCCATCTTTTTCACTCTAATAAAATATGAAAGAGACATACGTAAATAAGAGCTGTCAAATTTAGTTGAACTAAAAGTTCCATACAAATTTAGACGACATTTAAAACGTGTCGACTAAAAACACGGTGAAGTTCAAGGCGTAAACTAATTTGACATCTCTCACTTAGTTGTTGTCTATCACCGTCCTTTTCTCGCGCTATCTGTTAGTAAAAGATAGCAATTCTCTAATTTTAGTTTAGTTGGTGAACAAGAGAGTCGGCACCACTGTCGTCTTTACAGGGTGTAAACGAATACCTACGTGTAATTCGTTCAAACCTCGTGATCTACTGGTAACACAGATTGACACAGCAAAGGTTTTTTTCAGATTCAACAAAAAAACAACAACAAAAAACGTGTTCTTAACCTGAGTCATTTTAGTGCCCCGGGTAAAATGATTGCGCGGAGCGATATCGCGCTAGTCGTGCCCGCTAGTTGTGTCGCTGTGCTTTCAATCCATTATTAGGGGCGTAAAAATGCGCTAAAATGTCTTGAAAAAAATTGCCAAATTTTTTTTGTGCTTGTTTTTAGCGTTCCTTACCCAAAGGGTAAAACGGGACCCTATTACTAAGGCTCCGTTATCCGTCTGTCCGTCTGTCACCAGGCTGTATCTCATGAACCGTGATAGTTAGACAGTAGAAATTTTCACAGATTATGTATTTCTGTTGCCGCTATAAAAACAAATACTAAAAAACAGAATAAAACAAATATTTAAGGGGGCTCCCATACAACAAACGTGATTTTTTGCTCGTTTTTGCTCGATATTGATAACGGCAACAGGTAGACGCTTGAAATATTCACAGAATATTTAGTTCACTTTAAAAATAAATAATTAAATTAAAATGTAACAAATATTTATGGGTGGCTCCCATACAACAAACGTGATTTTTTTTGCCGGTTTTATAGATTACGGAACCCTTCGTGCGCGGTTTTTATTTTTTTATACTTTATCAGGTGATTTAGATACGATCACTTACTACTATCGCAAGAAAAAATGTTTGTATTTTTAATCAAGCGTAGTCCTGTGCTTGGTTAATCTTTACCAGTAATAGATTTTTAGGAGTTACATGAAGTTGTTTACACCCATATACACCTACAACCCTGAAAGGATTGCTGATGCGTTGCCAACCCTAGAAATATAGTTGAAAAGTCTCATTTGTCTGTAATTTCACCGACACCCATACCCTTTAAACCAAAACAGCAATACTGCTTGGCGTAAGAAATAGGTATGGTGTTTGTACTTCTCCGGGCGGGACGAATATTCAAAAGGAACTCTTCGCTACGTATCACTACATAGTATAAAACAAAGTCGCTTCCCGCTGTCTGTCCCTATGTATGCTTAGATCTTTAAAACTACGCAACGGATTTTGATGCAGTTTTTTTTTAATAGATTGAGGGATTCAAGAGGAAGGTTTATATGTATAAATTGCACCCGTGCAAAGCCGAGGCTGGTCGCTAGTTGCTACTAAAACTCAAATAACTAAAACTAAATAGTAATTAGACATGTATGGAAAAAGTAAGTTCAAAAACTAAAACGGACTACTTATTCTAAGTCAATGCGGACTACTGAAAAATCACGCTCTAAAAAGTATGAAAAAAGAAAATATTATCATCTGAAATTGTTATGTGCAAAGCAAACTATTCATCATTTATCGTCTATTATATAAACAACTTACACGTACTTAATATATTTTAATGTATTTCATACATATTCATAGTGATGTTCCGTGGATAGCCGTGGTCCGTGGTCGTATGCCACATAACCTAACAAAACAATACATTCTAACAACAGTAAGCGATCATAAGCTTTAGGGCAAAGTGGCATAAATGACCACGGACCACGGCTATCCTCTGAACATCACTCACTATGAACATGTATTATATAGGGTTCCTGTAACGTTTTAGGGATGTTGTAACCTGTAAAATTTTAGGAACCGATTGATGAATGTTATGATTCTACGTGTAACTTTAATAAATCAAGTAGGTACATAATTAATAAGCCCATAAATCTAAATAGTATTATTTAAATGTCTGTTTTTAACACTCTTATTAAGACCAAAAAAAGTGCTTCAATTACAGCAAACTAAATATATTTTTAGAACAGCTTTTTGAATCTAAACCAATTAATATCGAATAAATAATTATAATTTAGCTTCAAAAGTTTTTATCGACATAAATCAAGATAGTGACGAAACAGTATCGATACTGGATCATATTGCATAGTGCTTAAATCATAAGAATACATTTATTTTATTGCACAATATCTAGATTTGTAGCTTATCAAATGCATGCTTTACGACATAGGATTATTATTGAAGCGAAACAATTAGATTTTTACAAGGCCATTTAGAACAACAATCATAAGTAACGATACATCACGCACCCAGTATATCTTGACATATCATTCAAGATTAGACGAAAAGGGTGTCAAAGTACCTATACTAATGAATAACTGTTGTTCTACAACTTTTCCCAAAAGTCAATAGTTGAAGAGAAATAACTGTTCAAAGATTTCATAAGAAATATGCTAAAATCTATCTATCCTCAGCTATGATCAGCTGTGTTTACATTTTAGGTCATAATTGGTGTTACGGATTAGAAGCTCCATTTTCTGAATTCGTAACTAGAGCAGGGACGAATAATTAAAAAAAACTAAATTAAAAATTACAGGAACATTGCGGAACAGGCAGGTTTCAGACGCGGCCTCTCTACCACCGACCATCTCCACACTCTAAACCAGATCATTGAGAAATATCACGAATTTAAACTTCCACTTTATATAGCCTTCATCGATTATGCAAAAGCCTTCGACAGCCTCACACATACATCAATATTCGAAGCTTTGCAGAACCAAGAAATAGAGACCACATATATCAATCTGCTTAGAAATATATATCACAATAGTACCGCTGCCATAAAACTACACAAACTCGGCCAACTCTTCCCCATACACAAAGGAGTGAAACAAGGAGACCCGCTATCTCCTAAACTATTCACAGCAACATTAGAAGAGGTCTTCAGGAAGCTTGCACAATGCTGGGATGAGAGGGGCATTGTTGTCGGAGAGAGAAGGTTAACAAATCTCCGTTTCGCCGACGACATCGTACTTTTCTCCTCCTCGGCATCGGAACTAGGCACCATGATCTCTGAACTCAACCGAGCAAGCCTCGAGGTCGGACTGAAGATGAATATGTCGAAGACCAAGTTGATGACTAATAGTACGAAACGTAGGTTAGAAGTCGATGGTGCAGAAATCGAATACGTCCAAGAATATGTCTATCTGGGCCAATTAGTTTCTTTCCAGGCCAGACAAGAAAAAGAAGTCGAAAGACGCACAGAAAACGCCTGGAAAAGCTATTGGTCCATGAAAGATCTTATGAAGGGTAACCTCCCTCTCACACTAAAGAAAAAGCTCATGGACATATGTATTCTGCCTATCCTCACCTACGGTGCTCAGACTTGGTCTTTGAAAAAACATCAGAAGTCCGCACTCGGGGTTTGCCAGCGAGCCATGGAGCGCAGTATCTTAGGATTCCGGTTATCAGACCGTATAAGGAATAGTGTACTGCGCTCCAAAACTCAGATCGCCGACGTTGGTCAGAAGGCCGCAAGCTTAAAGTGGAACTGGGCTGGTCACGTCTGCCGCATGTCGGACGAGCTGTGGGCAAAACTCACCACTGAGTGGAGCCCACATAACGTTAGACGACGTCGCGGCAGGCCCAGAAGGAGATGGCGGGACGAGTTAGACACTTATTCGAAGGATTGGCCGCAGAAATCAGTAAATCGAGAGGAGTGGAAGGAGGGTAGGGAGGCCTTTGCCCTGCAGTGGGATGACCATGGCTAAATAATAAAAAAATAATAAAAAAAAAAATTAAAAATATTTTTTCATGGAAATTAAAATTATCGAATTTCGGAACTTGCTTTAAAACAGTTATCAATGATTCTTTATGTGGCCTGTGGATTAATACCAGGGCGTATTCCGACTATCCTTGTATAGGCTCTGAATGCAGAGGTCAATTTATTGCCAAATTCAGTACATTTCAGCTTAGTTCCGTATTTCGCCTCATGCCAATTTATACTGGTAATAATTTCATGGTTACGATGACCGCACGATGTAATGTAGATATTGTTTGATAGTTTAACCTTCAATTCGATGACGGTTTAGGCATCGAGTACTCGGTTTGGCTATCGGCCATCTTTCACTGATTGTTATCGATTGGTTGTAATATACTTTTGTAACGTGTCTAAGATTTGGGAGAGGCTGTGTTCCATGACTGCGAAAGGTTACATATTTATCTTGTTTGTTTCATTCAACTTATCTAAGCTTAGGATATCGGCATTGCATTAACTGGATTGCGGAGGTCTGCTGGTAGTCGCTCCTGTTATCGGTAGCGGGTAGAATTGGGCAATGTTGACAAAGGAAGGTAGTCGTCGATATGGATCAACCTACCCGATGTTATAAAGGCGGTGGTCATTCGACGAAGCGAGAGCATTCGGTGCTGAACAGCTGAAGAAATCTGACCTTTTATATCTGACTAGCTTGTCCTTATTTTATGATCTTGTAATAATTGTGTAAAGTATTATATTGTGATCTAGTTCATGTTACTAACACTAACCCAAATACAAGTACTCTCAGGTGGAGAGTCTATGTTGGTTTTATTTACTACATTTACCTTGCTCGTAATCCTGACATACTGATATTAGCTGTAACTGTAATGATAGAAACACACCTGAACGATTATGTTGTTGTGTCTTTTACACTCCATGTAAAATACTGGTTGGTATTCAGTCGCATCTGATTAGATTGGAAGCTGACTCCGGCATAGTTGGGCAAGGCTAGGCAGAACGAATGTAAAAATAATGTTACCTCAGAATACAGAAAGAACTGTTACGTAGCCAAATTACAATTGCTCCCGTACTGCGTCGATAACGAATCAGGAAGAAAACTGTACCACAATTATTATTAGCTTAAGGCACTAAATTGTTAAATTACCTTTAACCATAGGTTATGTACTCTAATTACCTTTACAAAGCTTTGCTCAGTACTTATAAGACACACATTGGCTCAAAACTTTGGTCGGCCAAAGCCAATGAAATACATCCATTGCTGTGTAACCAACTCCTTTTAATCATGTTTTGCGTACAAATAAAGCAATGCACGCCACAAAAGGTTGGCCGCAAATATATACATAAAGAGACCGCCACATAAGCCCTCAATAATGTTTTGCGAAATACGTATGGTGAATTGTTTCCTGTATTTATAACTTGCATTAAATGCGTAAATAAGTATCTAGACGCAGATAAACATTTGTCGACTAACACCTGGCTGCAACTGGCATAAGACCGGGTTGGATGGCATGCAAAAGAGGAGGCCTATGCCCAGAAGTGGGATCGTAGAGGCTGAATATGATGACGATGTAAAATTACTGTACGCTGTACGATAACTCAGTTTTATTTGTAAATATTAATTGCATTCACAATACGACAGACCATTGAGAAAACCGCATCTAACGGAGTCTACACACCAAACTCGCTGACATGAAGACACGTTTGGTGCAGCGGCTGAGTGATTGGCTTCTGCGCTACGGGTCGTGGTGGGTTCTATTCCCACACGGAACAAAAATGTGTATGGCCTACAGATAGTTGTTTCGGTTTGTGTATGTGAGATTTTTGTATGTAAACGCATCCACGATAGAGGAGAAATCCGAGTGTGGGGCAAGGATTAAAAAAAAATGTGACCGCGGCTTTACTCACGGCGCCTTGCGCCGACATGATTCTCTTAAAAAACAAAGCTGCCGACAACAAAGCCACCGGCCGCCGCCGTGGCTATGATGGCGGGCGTGTTTGGTGTGTAGAATCCTTTACATTACGACACTCAACCAACGTGTCTTAAGGAAAGAATAAGAATTAGTCCTTGAAATTCTGGGGGCTATCAGAACTATTATTATAAGCCAACTGTGATCCAGTCTATCGATCCAGAAGCAGACACGATGATAATAATTATGAAAAATAATTTCGAAAGAGGAAATAGCAAAAGACTGCCCCGTTGATCTAGTGATCATAAGCGCGGCTGCTGAGCGTGAGGTCCTAGGTTCGATCATCAGGTTGGGCAAAGTGCTATTGGGTTTAACCGCGTTGAATTTCTCAGTACCTAGTCTGGATTTGTGCCCGGTTGATGGCAACAGACTCGCCCCTATTACATGAGAAATAAACATAACGGCCCAAAGAGATACTATACACCTCTGTCTATCCCTTCGGAGAATACAGGCGTGATGTTATGAAATAGCAAAATCTTGTTAGCGTACTAATTATAACCAAGTTTCGAAAAAGATAACACAAATTGGTTGCATTTTCTCTACCTATAGGCTCATTGCTCAATTTTTACAAGAAATTCGCTCAACTTACGTCGCTCACATACTCACATGTCAGTACAAGTATTCAAACGATAGTGTTAATGTTAAAACTAAACCGCCACCATCAATTTTATACCAAGTGTCATGACGGCACATTCAATTTTGAACGTTATTTCGTACAACTAGAAATCAAATTACCAACTGTGTTAATAATGAAAGAAGGATTAAGATCTTTATCTTTTTGACACTAGACTATCGTAATTTTAAATTTTGTTGAATTAAAACCTAATTTAGTAGATATGAAATGGGTTTAAGTCTTAATTAACTGACTAAATATTTTTTTATAATTATCTCTCCATCCATCATATTTGAAAGTATAATAAAATCAACATTATTTGGGTGTTAGTGAATTTTGAAACAAAATAATTATTGTAATTACTGCAATAGCCGTCAAATTAGGATAAACACAACAATGTAGAGTCCTATTAACTTAATACGAATTAACGTGGACGGACTTCACTACATAGTATAAAACAAAATCGCTTCCCGCTGTCTGTCCCTATGTATGCTTAGATCTTTAAAACTACGCAACGGATTTTGATGCGGTTTTTGTTAATAGATAGAATGATTCAAGAGGAAGGTTTTAAGCTATAAAATGTACACGTGTAAAGCCGGGGCGGGTCGCTAGTATTAGATAAATAAAGAGCTTGATTTTATGTAGGTAATCATTAATATTCTATTTAAGAATTGCAATTTATTTTAGTTTAAAAGACTACCATTTGATATGACAACCTAATCTATCAGTTAGTTCTTGGTCATTAAATAATGAACAATAAAACTTTTTTTTTTATGCAGTCGTTTGGTCCGTGTGGTGCCGGACGTTAAGAATAGCACTACCCCATCTCTTGCCATGGCCATGGGTGTCGTGAAAAGCGACTACGGGATCACTAGAGGATGGGCAGCAGCGTTCTCTGAGTTTTATATTCTAGCCCACAGAGTACAATAATAATTTTTAGCTCGTGCCCACACTTGATAAAGGGGAACGCCCATAAAATGCCTGAAATGGACAGAAAATACGAATAGTCCTTAATTCTAATTAGAATTAAATATGCATAATGAATAATTCTCAAGTTTGTAAACGTAGGAGGAAAATATAACGATCTTTAAAATATTTCGCTTGATATCCGTCTAATTCATTCTTATTTTTTAATGGACAACTGTGTTTAATCTGACATGTGTAATCGACATTCAGCCAAACAAGAATTTTCAAATAATTTATCGAAGTATTTTATAGAATTATTGCACAGTTATCGTTCATTTAGAATAATTCGACCTAATTATAACGTTTATCTAATGAAAGTAATATTATATGCATGTCAATATTAATTAAAATAAAATTATTTTCAAATAAGAAAAAGTATCGTAGGCTGCATGGATAACATGTCCTTTGCCTTACTGACAGTTTGATATTGATTACTGCATTTCATTTTTCCGTTGAATTGTGGTTTTGAATTGATCGATTCACATTTTGCGTTTGCGACTTGAGTATAACTTAATAGGATATAATAACGACGACTTTGGCCATTTTTAAGGATTTTGATTTTACTTCTGCACACGTTACCCCTTTTCGAACTCGACTTAGATTGAACCCGCCTTGACGACGACTCGGCTTTTTGACGACGGACCTGGACCTGCTTTTTATACGACTCTGCTATTGTTTTGGACTCTTACACCGTGTACATTTAAAAATGGATGGAAACGTACACTGTGTTAATTGCTATCTCGATCTTACAGCGATGAGACGTAATGTCGTATCAGAGCAAAATGATGAAGTACGTCGTTTAATACAGGCATGGATAACACCATTAGCTGTAAGTATATTCATTCCATAGTTTTTGTGAATAATTATATTGAACTGAACGCACTGACATTGAACAATTAGTACATTGTTTTTTGTTCTTTCTCACAGGTTGAACCAGGTAGTGTTGTTTGTGATGCATGTCTTAGATTAGCGGTTCACACTATCACCGAGACACCTGGAACCAGCCGGCCAGGTAGACAAGTAGGCCACCAACATGTGTGCGTTTGCTGTGGACAGTCTGTTCTACGACAACGATCACATGTTGTAAGAAATAGCAGTGATCGTGAGAGGCACATAATGAATGTAGTAGCACACAGAATCCAACCACGCCAGGTAAGTTCATTCCTCTGCCCTAATTCTGTGTAATTCCCTCTTATCCCGTGCAAATAACGTCACTATCATGTCTTTTAAAAACTTATCACAGAGTACTTTTTTATGCATAGGTTTTCGTTCATCGAGCTTGAAGTAAAACAAAACCAACTTTTACTTTTCATTTTGCTTGCAGCTACGTTCTTCGGATTTGATCTGCCACCCATGTTGGCAACGATGCAGCCGGGCTACCTCACCCCCTACTACTCCTTCACCAAGCCCGAGTCCGGTACCCAGTCAGGCAGGTAGTTTGAATATACCTCTACATGAAGAACCTCCTCAAATAAGATCCAGCGTACTGTTACCTAATTACGGAAGAGCAGTTGATACTCAAAGTCATTGTTTCTATCCAGGATGTAATATGATTGATAGACATGTGGTACCACTTTCATTAAGGGTGTGGCTCTTCAAGGACTACAAGTTTTATATACCAAAGAATTCAAAAATATGTAGTCATCATTTGAATAGTGACTTTTGGCATGAACTCCCTGCTTTGGAAGATATGAATCATGAATTCACTGTGGACCACATTGAAGACTTTGCATCATTTGTGAATTATGAATGTCGTGCTTTGGACTTCGAAAATATACACTTAATGGAAGAACATATGGTGTGGTACTTTTTAGGAATGAGTAGAAATAGTTTTGGTACTCTAATGGGAGAGGTGCCCCGATTGGCGCAAATGCATAGAGGTTCTACTGCCCTTGGAGCTTACCTGATGAAATTGAGAACTGGAGATTCTGATGAAAGATTATCATCTCTTCTACAAATACCGAGAAGTACTCTGGAACGTCTAATGGCTAAAGCAAGGGAAAAACTGCATCAAGATTTTGTTCCTATGAACCTTGGAATTGGACATATAACAAGAGAACAAATAGCAGCAAGAAACCTTGTTCTACCAAATGGGCTGTTTGGCGAAGTCGACGGAATAAGGAAGCCTGTCGTAATTATTGATGGAACATATATCTATGTACAAAAAAGCTCCAACTATTTGTACCAAAAAGAGACATATTCTCTTCACAAATATCGAAACCTTGTGAAGCCATTTTTGCTTGTTTGCTCCGATGGCTATATAATCGATGTGTTAGGCCCTTATCCAGCAACAACTTCCGATGCTCAGATAATGATTAGTGAATTTGATGAACCCAGTAAGCCATTGAGACAATATTTTCAGGATGGTGACGTATTCATTCTTGATAGAGGGTTCAGGGATTCCATTCCACTTTTGCAATCTTGCAATTATAGTGTTCACATGCCATCAACACTGCAAGTAAATGAAATTCAATTATCCACTCTGGAAGCTAATAAAAGCCGAAGAGTTACTATTTGCCGCTGGGTTGTGGAAGCCGTAAATGGAATATTCAAGCAGCAATTCAAATTATTTCGCCAAGATTTTTTTAATAGAGCTTCGAGACATTTAATGGTAGATTTCTCTATAGCAGCAGCATTAATTAATAGGTTTTATACTAGAATAGTTGACAGGCCAGATGCTGTTGATATTTTGCAAATAATACATCAGAATATGTATACAGAAAATATACTAGCTGATTATGTGATCACAAATAATTTGAATCGTCGCAGAGCGCAATTCCAAAGCATTAATATAAATCCTAACAATGTTGCTGATTTCCCACAACTGACATACAGCGAAATGGTTTTGTTGGCATGTGGTACGTACCAAATAAAACAGGCTCGCTCATACTATGGCGAGCACACACGAGCGAATGGTATTTATAAGATTGAAATATGTAGGGAACTGGATAACGAATTAGTTGAGCATTTATCTCTTCCGGGTAATTGCTTTTTACTTCGAGGAAAAATACAAAGCAGACATATTTCTCAAAAAATATATTTTGTTTATATAATAATTAACAATTCCTTATCAGGGATAAGGGCTTTACAGCATCGCTATTGTAACTGCCTCGTGGGACGGCGAACAGTTGGTACCTGTGCCCATACTATGTCAATAATATGGTACTTAGCATGGGCCCGGTACCAACCCAATATCAATCCTCCTGCACAGTTTCTTGATGATGTGTTAGTGGTTTTTAATGATGATTAAAACATTTAAATGCAGTTTTGTTTATTAATTATTGCGTAATAATCTTAAACCTTGACTTAACCTATATTTTAGAAAAAGATGTTTGGAACAAGTTTTGCCGAGTTTTTTTGTAATTATTGAAAATGATATGGGTTCCCTACGACTTATAGTGCAATTTGGCGTATATTTCATTGTTGTTCATTTCAGGCATTTTTTTATGTGGCTGATGGGCATTCCCCTTTGCATGTTGTGCAACATGCAATGTTTTACAACACAATTCACTTAATGGCACTGCTGGATCCACTCTTACAAGAACTTGTACAATTATTATGGGTTTAGAGATAACTTTCATTAAACATCACAACCTCATACATTAATACCTACCTACAAAAAATCCCTAAAACTTTTCAAATATAATTCCCGAACCCAAGCAATAGAAAAAGAAAGGCCGCAAAAAAACGAAGAACGAAGGGCGTGCCCCCATACATAGTGGTTCGACAGGGGTTCCCACTTACCATCCTATGTTTTATTGATGCGCCACCCAAGACTGCCATTAAATTTTCATTGCTTTATCACCCAACATCCGCGTTATGTATGAGAACAGTAATTGCTTCATACATGATGTTTAAGCCGCATTGAAAACACTGAAGCGTGTTTTTGAAGCGGCGTTTGATATCGTGAAATTAAAATGTGGTTTTTGTTACTTTGTGGGCAACTTGCGGGCCGGTCGGATGCATAAGCATGGAATGATTTTGCATGAGAACGTTATTGAAAAATGCTCTGAAGTTGCAAAACAAAATAAATCAGCCAGTAGACAGAACATAGCACAAAAGGACACTGCTGAGAAGCAAACAAAAACAGAAAATAACAAACTATATTATTTAAAATGTTAGTCATGTTATAGATGATAATGCAAAGTTTAAATTCTTGTATCACTAAATATTTATTGTTTTCGATGTTCACTTAATATCCGTAAAGGTCAGCAATTATCAATCCTCTAGTCTAGCAAAACAATTACTAGTCACAAAAGACTACTTCCATCCGAATCTCCGAAACAATATCCAAAACAAATCAATAGACACAATCTGTTTCGAGTATCAGACAATTGAGGTCACACCCACGCACTAGATTCAATCGTATGTAGGCACTCGCTAACCAACGCTAATATTTTAAAACAGTTCATAGACAGACCAGATAGCAATTGCAACAAACATGCGTACCAAATTAATTCTCAGAACGATTATGCAACAAATCGAGTATGTAGAATTGATATATCGATGTTTAGACGCACAGGCGACAGTAACAAACGCAACCGACTAGGGCCCGCCTATCGGGAGTCGATTATTCATATTTATCGTTAACGAGCTAACGAGCATCCATTGATTTGTTTGCGGTGCGATATGAATAAAACATATCGATTGTTCATAACTCGCCCGCCTCGAATACGTAGGCTCGTGTAATTAAGGGATAATTTTATTAACGAAAACAATCGCGTGATATGATGAATTGAATGGTATGAAATCAAAATAAATGCATGAAGATACGTGTTGGAAAAATTGGTTTCAATAATTTAATGAAAGATTTACGATTTATGAGACATACGTGCTCTTCAAGATTTTTTATTATTCCAAGTAGCGCAATATATGACTCAGATTTAATCATTTTGATTCTATAAAACCAAACTCAATGAGGATAAACCACCAATATTTATACCTCAGTAAAATGTATGAAAACTGTGCCTATTGATTCAATTTAATAGATTATCATCTTATAAAAGCTTATAAGGTGAACAGATAATTTACACAAATTATATTGTGTTACAAAAAATCTACAACTATCATTGATTTAATCCTTATAGAGATTTTAATACCATAGGAGTACTGCACTTATTAAGAATTAAACCTACTAGAAGTCAATCTTATTGGAATAAATATTCCAAACTCAGTTAACCATGTTTTACAACACAATGAAAGTATGGAGTCATGAATAATCGCTCATTCCACCTTTATGGTGTGTTATTAAAGTCAAAGGTGAACCTGGGTTTAAGGTCCCGAACTGGTTTAACAGCTGTTATGTTGTGATGCATAACACTCATTAAATTGTTCAATGAAGGAGAAATTGTTAAATTGTTCGATGTATAAAAGCCTGTACCTTTTGGCGAAATTGTCACTCATAAACTAAAGTTTGAGGGAAACAAACGACAAGATGATGCGAAAGGTGAGTTTTAAGGGAGCTTAAAATAAATTTAAAGCAATAAAATTAACGAATATTTTTTGTATAATTTTTGACTTTTCAAATGCATAAACTGATTTACGTGAAAGTTAATCTAATAACATCTGAGTCTCAGTTATATCCTTAATGAGACTCAATAAGGACATAACTTAAAAATCTTTAGGCAAAATTCCTTAGGAAGTTTATATTTTTCGCTATGATTTTCTTGCATTCAAATTGTATTAATAACTTTTCGTATTTCATTTCAGATACTATTAACGCTGTGCTCCTCCGCACTAGTCAGTGCTGGAATCATTGGGACTGATTATTCTCCTTCCACTTCTGTTTCTTACTCTTCAATAGCAACACCCATTGTCAAGACCATTTCATCACCCGTCGTGGAAAAAACCATAACTGCACCAATAGAATACACCAAATATATTCAGTCATCACCGGTATACCAATCTATACTGACAACTAAAGAAAGTAACTTTGAAAGCCCAGATGGCACTCAACACGCAACTTATACCAAGTCTTTGGACACAGGCTACTCAAGTCTTAAAAAATTTGAATCGAAATCAATTAAAGAAGGTGATGTAATAGCCAATACAATACCCGGTATCTACTCAACTGCTGTTCATTCTCCAATCGTCTATCACTCAGGACCAGCGTATACCCTTTCTTCGCCATTAGTTCAAACGGTTCATACTCCGACTTTGACAAAATCTGTATCAGTCCCTGTTTCTTACACTACCCATGATGTACCTTTAACTAAAACTATTGTTTCTCCTTCTATAGCATCATACTCAACTCCTGTTTTTGACAAAACTAAGTATGTAACTTCAGGGTTGTCCTCATATTCTTCACATACACCTGTTATTGAGTCTCAACCAATTAAAACTACTATAACGTACTCTGAGGCTCCCTTAGTTTCTCATATGTCGTTCAGTGGCTTAGGAGCAAGTTATGCATGGTAAATAATTGAGATTTTTCCCACACATGGAATGCGCGACTGACTGACTGCTTGATTAAGTTTAATTTATGTTTTAATGTTACCTTTACGTAAGTTTAAGTTATATCTTATAAAATAAATTATTACTGCATCTTAATATGTGTGACTCATTTTTGTCTCTGTGTTAAGTCCAATGCAATTTAATATGTGAATTATTAATTACCCTTTATTTTGCGAATACCTCATTATAAATGATTGTCTTGTCAATAAATAACAATTTATATCATAATATAATTTAATAATATAAAATAATGAATCAGACTGCAACTGTCCCGCTTCTGGGTAAAGGCCTCTTCTCATACAGAGAAGGAACGAGCATTGATCACCACGCTTGCTCACTGTTGGTTGGCTATTTCAGACCACTAAGTCCACGTTTCCTCACGATGTTATCCTTCACCGTATATCAGTGATCTCTTAAATTAACTAAAAAAGTACATATGACATTGAAAAATTGGCATCGGTACCAGCCTGGGTTTGAACCTACAACCTGGTGCTTAATACGCGGGTTTGTAGTCTCCGGGCCGCTTTAATGAAATCTTATTTACAAAATAAACATTTGCTTTAGTAGGTGGAACTCCACCCAGCAATATTGCTCACGTGCAATTTCTACATTCTAAGTCGCTAATTATGAAGCAATGTGTTAACTCTGAATCACATCGTTAATTTCTAACTTCTAGACTGAATCAACAATTTGAGAGCCAATTACGTACTGTACTAAAATAATCACAACTTTTCTATATAGATAAATGTTTCTCAATGTTTATTTTAGTAAATGCGTAGTTTTAATTATATGTGTAAGTATTTTACATATAAGATATTATAATTAATAATGCTGACGTTGATTTCGATACAGTCAGCGATAAAAGAAGCCAAACATTGGAGTTTTTAAACTTGGCATTCGTTGGAAAACAAATTGATATAAAATAAAAACTATAAAGGTGGATCCAGACTTTGCGAGGCATTCGCCACGACGCACAACGAATGCCTCGGAGAGAGGCGTGCGTGTCGAAAAAATGTACCAACGTATGCTCAGGTCGAGCCATCGCGTGCGAAGCAAATGCTTCGTTTGTCTGTCTTCTTGTTTGTGGCGAGGCATGTGCTGCGCACAGGCTGAGCATGTGCGAGGCGAGCCAGCATGTGTCGGTAGGGATACGCATGCGTTGTGCACCGTTCGCGGCGCATGCCTCGCAATGTCTGGATCCACCTTAAGATTTACTAAGAGTCATAACTAAACTCTTTTCCAATTTGAATATTCATTTAGCTGAAATTCATTTGTCTCTATCTACTTGTTTATCAACTTATATGCCGATATCGCCGGACAGTGCCACCAATTTTTTTGCATCAGAAAGTTTTGTTAGTTTTGTATTACTTAATCTGTCGAGAAGAACTATAATAACAACAAAATGAAGAGAAATCATTTCCTTAATAGAACTTGATGGGAATAAAGAACAAAATAATGTTGTCACTTCAAAACATGGACACTAATCAAAATGTTAATGAAGTAACAGAAAGGCGTGTTCTTTTTCCTTGTGTCGTTGCTTGAGATTTAAATGATAAAAGTTCTAAGTTATGTAGGAAGAACGGAATATAATTTACATTGACGATATTTCAGAAGAAAGTTTTTGTAAGTAACATAAAATAAAATGTTAAGCTTATACAAAGTATTTTTAGGATATGAAAGGTAGACCTAAATTGTACAGCCCACATTTCGCTGATCGATAATGAACCTTATAAATGAGATGAGAGAGGCTAATATTGAATCGAACCTAATGTAGTCAGATTTACTTAAGAGCACTAGGCGAGTGGATTAAAATATTTTCCCAATCTTTTATTATTATTTTAAAGACAGCAATGAACCTCTTTGTTAAAATTAATCCCAGTGGAATCTTACCTGACCTTCGTAACCCATAAACATGTAAATTGATACATCTTCTTCTCTCGTTTACAAGCTATGCAGTACATAACACAATGAAGAGCAAACCTTGAAACTGGTTGATGGATAGGTGCATGGTGCAAAGTGAATACACTTTTTGTCACTATCCCCGCTATTCACTTATCACACTGTGCGATAACGCGGTCACATTTCAAGCTTGGAAAATCAGGATTCGTAGAGATTGTTTATTTCTAACTGGTTTCGATGGTGCAGCTGATCTAATAGAATGATGTAAATTATGTTAACCAACTAGAAAATAGAAAGACGATATGAAATTTGAGAAAAATCAAAATAGGCGGGTAGTGCCAAACAGTGTATGATTGTATCATACTTCTACCCATCAACCAGTTTCAAGGTTTGCTCTTCATGGTGTTACGTACTGTAACACCATGAGTGTTAGTGCGATAGCGTATGCCATAGTGAAAAGATTAGCCAGTTTCCAAGGTTGGTAGCGGGTTGGACTGTCGAGGGTGTGCCGGACGGTGTTATTAGGTGGCGTCACTCGTAGAAGCCCTTTCAACGTACCCCTTACTTACACATATTGGAACTTGCATTTAGTTCAGAAAATATTATTTACATATTTGCTGTCTCGTGTAGAGCCGGACTTAAAGAATAGCAGTACCCCATCTCTTCCCGTGAGTATCGTAAAAGGCGACTAAGGGATTCTGTAGAGGGTGGGCAGCAGCGTTCTGTGAGTACTTTAACAACCATACTGCGATCGCCAACCCGCCTGCCAAGCGTGGCGATTACGGCAATCCCTCCCCCCCTTTTAGGGGAGGACTCTGTCCAACAGTGGACGACTCTTGGCTGAATGATGATGATGAGTTGCGTCTGACGTCACCCACTGCCAAATGTTTGTTACGTCTATATTTAGACGACAAAACAAGGCATAAAAAAATGTTCTAATATTTCACTTGGAAAAAAAATAGATTTTTTATCAGAGCTTTAATCCATTTCAGGGAAATCCTATACCTAGTAAAAAATATCTGCCTATGTCCCTAAACTTAAACTAGATTTTTATTTGAATGACTGACATCGCATTAGTATCTGTGAGTTCGGATGAAGTATGTTTAACAGTTCAACGGTTTTGGATGACATAGTGCTGAGGTAACATTTGTATCCTAGATGGGGCCATAAGTCTTCATCCCAAAATAAATTTTCACGTAATCGACAACCCAGTTACAGCTATGATAGATATGCTAGAGATAAACAACTCAAGATTCTGCGATTTCCAGGGCGTTGTGGGTGTGGTCAAGTATATTGCGTCCAGGCGTTACGTCACGTTGTAAAATATGAGAGCCAGTCCCAAAAATCCTTTGCTAATTCAATAAATACAATTTTAGTACTCGTTACTACTTGCGAGATCGGCAAACTGGTTTGTCTAGCATGGAACAGTGAACTACATTGAATCCTTTCCTAATGATATTCAAGATTATTCTTCTCTAAATGAAAATAACTCATAATAGTAATAATATCAGCCTGTTAATCCCACTGCAAGGCAAATGCCTCATCCATACAGAGAAGCAAGCGTAATGATCAATGCTTGCATTAATCACCACACTTGCTCACTGCGAGTTGGCCATTTCAAACCATTAAGTCCAGGTTTCCTTACGATGTTTTCCTTCACCGAATGTCAGTGATGTCTTAGATTAACGAAGAAAGTACTTGTGACATTGAAAAAGTCACATTGGTACTTGAATTTGGGTTTGGACCAGTAACCCGGTGCGTCCGTGGTACGTGGTACGTGGTGCGTACCATAACCTCTGGGCCACCACGCCACTTATAAAATAGGTTATGCCAAAAGATTATAAAGTCAGCAAGGTTGGTAGCGAAGCTGACTGCCCAGGGCGCCGGGCGTACTTAAGTATCGTCACGCGAGGCTCCTTTAACCTACTCTGTTCTCTTATACTACCTTCTATTTTGTTCGTTTGCTTCGTGACCTAAATTCAGTCATGACGATTCATTTTAAAAAAAACAACTAAATATGAGTATCGCGGACAAAAAGATATAAGCTTCGCTCCAAAAATATCATGACACAGTATGAAGGTATTCGCACGGAGTGTAAACTTCTATTTTAATTCAATTAGATTATCAAAGGCACGGGCTTATTCTGCATAAAGCCTATTTGCTTACGGTATCCTGTTACATTACATGTACCAAACACGTGCATGACAATCTAAGACCAGATTACCACATGCGAGGCGGGTCCAATCGGTGACTGGTCACAATACCGGTCACTGGTCACAATACCGGACTTGATAAAGATGTATTGTGGCCGGCATTTACGTTACACACTCGACTTGCTGCCCGCACGATTGACCTGTCCATGTGCGTTGCAAAATGCAATCTAAGCGCGGCACACATGGATGCTAATGTGATGAATAGATCCTGAAAGTGGTCTAGCTTTTATGTTGCAATGAAAGTAGTTTTTTTCTTTTTATTTCAATGCCTTTTTAATTTATTTTGGTCCTTCGAACTTTTTATTGTTTGTTGCTTCTTTTTGTCTTTAAAAACTTGCCACCTACTAGAATGTATTCTGTATCGTGGATTTTTATCATCAATACGGGATTCCTTAGTAAAGTTTATTCTTTAGAACCTAAACTATCAATTAGGTAGGAAAAAACGAATAGCATTTCTTCAAAGTAATTGATCTGGCTCGATCCCGATTTTTGCATAAGCTTTTTTGAAAATCTAGATGCAGTTCTTCTCATCTCTGAAATAAATGGCATCGGTCCTTAGAACAAATTTCTCTAGCTCTAATATTTAGATCTCTCGCTACTGATCCATCTCAATCAATCGTTTTTTTATTACGTATCAAAGGACCAGAAAATATAATTGGCAATTTCATATCACCTTTTTAGTCATATCAAGTAAAACTATGTAACAGATCTTTTCAACGAACATTTGTTACAACAACCCATTTAGATTTATTAAGTACCAGGTTTAGTAACAGAAAACCAGAAGTGGGGACAATTTGTAAACTGGTGGGCGGGAGTGGTATTCTCTGTGCAGCCGTCGTGTTATATGACGTTTAAATTATCTTGGTCATGTATCATGACCTTGGAGAATGAACACGAAATGGGTTTTGTTGACATTACGAGCAACTAAGTTTTGAATTCACAGCACGATTTTAAGTAAATTGTGTGGAAACTAATTTCTTCGGAGCTTAAGTTTTAATTCATTCTAGTGCACTTATAATGCTTTCAGACACGAATCTAGCTCCAACTCCGAAACGTTCTGATAGCATACTCAGCCCATAACTGTCCCACTGCTAGGCATGGGTCTCTAATCAGAATGAGAAGGGTTTAGGCTTTAGTCCACCATACTAGCCTGGTGCGGGATGGCGGACTACACGCGCCATAGAGAACATTTTGGAGCCCTCTTAGATGTGCAGCTTTCCTCACGATGTTTTCCTTCACCGTACCGATTTTTTTTTCAGCCGTGGTCATCCCATTGCCTGGCAAAGGCCTCCCTACCCTCCTTCCAAACCTCTCGGTTTAATGATTTCTCCGTCTAATCCTTCCCGTAAGTGTCTAACTCGTCCCGCCATCTCCTTCTGGGCCTGCCGCGACGTCGTCTAACGTTGTGTGGGCTCCACTCAGTGGTAAGTTTTGAGTGTCTGATAATTATAGTCCCTGAAAATCGGGACGTCTATTGTATGATGTTAAAACTAACATCTTAATGTTGTCAATTATATGAAGCCTAACCCGTAATGGAATTAGGTAATGGTCCTTTTATCCGTCCTAAAAATATATATAAAGTATATAAGTCATTTTAAACTCCAAAACACTAATATTTAATTATAAGTATGGTATCAAAAATATTAATGCTCTATTAAATATAATGTTTAGCGGTTGTATATCTAAGCGTAAACCAAGTGAACCGGAACTGAACGACAAATTAATTTGAATAAATACATTTTAATTAACTTGAAGATCAAAGGTGACATAATATTTGATTAATTACGTGCATGGGTAAGTTTTACGGACGTGTAACTAACTTCCATGGTATTTAAAGATCAAAGATGGCCTTAGATGGCCTTGGGAGGCGTGGATGTAATTATATCAAACCCGACAACCCGATAACACGAAAATAATTATTGATTTAAAGAGTATTTCTTCTGTCTAGCCTTTTCCTAACTACGTTGGGTTCAGTTTTCAGTCTAACTAGATAAGGCTAAATACCAGTACTTTACACGAAACGACTGCCATCAGACCTCCACAACCCAGTTACAGGGTAATGCCAATATTCTAAGGTTAGACCGGTTGTCAGACTTACGGGCTTCTGACACTTTTTTTATATGTGGGAAATCATCAAATGACTCCTTCCGCTCTGGGTGGAGCGGAAGGGAGTGTCAGACTCTTACTGACTAAAACCCCTCCGTGTTCCTCCTAATGCCCTTTGCGTTCCAGGGCTGCGGTAACTCTTTCGAACAAATTTCGCAACCCTGGCAGGCACTGGCCCTAGCGGCCCCCGAACGACTGTAATAGGTATTCGGATGAACCCGGGGCCGACGGTTTAACGGGCTCTCTTAAGAACGGAGGGTTGTCGATGTGTAACGGACAGTCACCCATCCACGGACTGACCGCGGCAAGTGCAGCTTAACCGTGCAAATAATATGATGCGCGCGTTTGATAATTAGCCACGAGCCCCTCCTTTAAGAGTATTTTGTAAAGATATTTTGTTTACCTTTATCAGATTTGCAAATCAGCCTATGGTGGTCTAGATACATGTGAGCCAGTCTTTAGAAATACCAGTATATCGCCCTTAGACAAAAGCACTCATAGGCTTACATAACCATGATACTAAAGTTTCATATGAAACACTACGCTGCAAAGTATAGCTTACTTTGTAGCGTGTATAATAAAATGTAATCTGAATCACGAATCAACACTGCAGCTGTGCTGTAGATAAATCAAGAATAAGGATGTCGTAAAATTATAAAAATCTTTTTTAAAACAAGGTTTTATCTTCCCGGCTTCCGGCTCCATCATCAGATTAGTTCCATGGTACCATAAATTATTGCATTGTCACCGAAGTTACATAGGTATGCCAAATTACAGCTCAATCGAATGCCAGCAAGTGCGTGAAAAATGGATCACAAAATTTGACCCGAAAACACATACGAACGAAGCAAGTTAAATAAAAGGTTTTAAAAAGGTTTTTTTTTTTAGATTAGACGAAAGAGGAATAAATCTATTTTTTATTTTTATTTAGCGCGTAAATCTACACGTGTTTGCGGGGCTAACGTAGTCAGAAACGGCACAAAATTTAGATATTGGGAAGACAAAAGGCGAGGTCATTGCTGAGCAGTGGGCCTGTAAGTAAATAGGATAGGAAAAAAATATTGTATTGCAAAAATTCAAATATGTTTGAAGAGATCATCATAATTATATTGTTATGCACTGTGCTAGAAGACTAACGACTTAACACGTTCAGTGCCGGGTGCCCTCCAGTAGGGCACCCTCTAGTCGCAATCGCGGAGGGCTCATTTTAAATATAGGTTTTTTTTTAAATACCCCGTCATAAAACAAGCAAGAAGACCCCTTAACACTATATTTAAGACATGTTCTTTAACCTAGTACCAAGAACCCCCCTTGAGGGTTCTCTCTAAGCGCAAACGTAATGCCGATGGCCATCCTGGAAGGTCATTAGCCATATGTATGGCGGGATGGCGTATGAGCTCTATGAAAAGTGTGGTGCACTCGAATGTGTTAAAGGAAACAAATGGATGCGGAAGGCAGAGAACTTGGTGTTGTTGAGCTACTTAGGAGAGGCCTATTTCATATAGTGGTCTGCAATTAACTAAGTTGATTATCTGTTAGAGCCTAGTGGTTGAACACTTGCCTTTCATGCAGGAAGGTGTGACTTCACACAGCCCGCACCTCAGACTTCTAGAATTAAAGTTTTTTTTTTTTTGATAAATCTTTGCGCCACACTAAGATTTCTCTTGTATCGTGGGTGCGTTTACAGACACAAATCTCACATACACAAAGGCCCAGACCCGAAACAATCATCTGTAGACCATACAAATTTTTGTTCCGTGTGGGAATCGAACCTATGACCCGTAGCGCAGAAGCCAATAGCTTAGCCACTGCACCAAACGTGTCGTCAAATTAAATCAAAATTAAAGATCTAGAATTTTATTTTCACTGCGAACCCGGAAAATATCTTGAGGAAACATGCAAACATGAGAGAGTTTCAAAAAAAAGAAATCTTCTTCTGTTAAAAAACCACGAAAAAAAAAAAAGGTTTCCACTCTCAACCATATTACCAACTTTAGGGGGTGCTAAGCGGCCAATTGAATCAAACATGTTTTATTTTCATCCAGCTGTTTCAGTTTAATAGAAGGTTCCAGGATTTGCAAGAATTAAGATTAAACCGTCCGATCCGCAGAGATGAATTTCTTCTCTTAAATCTCGTGACCAACCTTCACGCTGATGTTATCTTACTGTGAAAACCTAATTTCCCGAAGGACTGTTGTGTCTGTAGGTTAACCAAGTTACATAATACATGTCCTATACAAGGTTAGTCGGAAATGGGGTACTAATCCGAAAGGTGTTACCTTACCTATCCATTAAAATTAATAACTTTTGATTTACAACTTTCCCCAAAAGTCAATTATTTAAGAGAAATAGCTGTTCAAAAGTTTCATAAATATAATCTTACTATCCTCATTTATGATCAGCTGTGTTTACATTTTAGGGTATATTTGGGGTAACGGATTAGAAGCTCCATTTTCTGTATTCGTAACTAAACTAGACATGTAAAATAATTATCATTTTGCATGGAAATAAAACTTATAATATTTTGAAATGTTAATACTTGCTTTAAGATAGTCATCAGTGATACTTTAAACTTTAAGTGGTTTCCTATCCCCTTTCCAAATAACTTTGTATATTATACTTGGCAGCAAATAAATCGAGCCACTTGTATTTTTCACGTAGGTATAATTGTTATAATTTTTGGTATTATGGAACAGATCAATTCTAAAAATATATCGCCTAAAAGGTTATTTGATAACCTTTACAATGAGGGTATTCTTTTGTATTTTGTACAATATAAATCATGAAACCAAAACTAATAACCAGGACACGTAAAAAAAGGAGTGGCTCGATTTCTTTGTTCCCAACTGTAGATACCTACAATACTGAAATCTATCTACCAAAAGACGATTACATAATTAAAATAGGTACAATCATTCAACTTTTCGATCATAATTAAACATGACACTATTAATTTCAGTCGATCGAAATCGATCATGAGACTAATTAGCGTTATTGTAACCGTCTATATACCGGTATCGGCAGATCAGTAAGATAAGGATAGTAGGAGCTGTTTTGTCTCAGTTTGTAATAAATACAAATTAATTAACCGTGAGATAGGTTTTGAGTAGAATTATGATTTAGAGTCAGGAAGTGTCGTAAGATGAATCATTCATTGATAAAGTCAGGCTTGGGAACTCGAGATTTCTGATTCGCAGCAACTACGTAATGACTCAGAACAGTTATTGATTAATTCATAAAATCCAGATAAGGTTTCATTAGAAACTAGCTGACCCGATAAATGTTGTCCTGCCCAAATTTCAGTTATAGTCTTGAATTCATACGAAAATCCCATAAAAAAAAAAGAAATTTCAGTTTTTCCCGAATTCGCCAATTTTCCGTTTTTTTCTTTCCATAACCTAATCCGGACAAATACGAAAAAAAAATAAAAAACAGACATATCGGTTCAGCCGTTTTCAACTGATGCGCTAATCAACGAACAGCATTACATTTTTGTTTATATAGAAGATAGATGGATAGATAGTGCTGATATAAAACTAAGCCTAGCAGAAATGAATAGAGAAAAAAAAAACTGATTAAAACCTGTGTTCTGTACTCACGCGAATAATCCCCGAAGGGGTTAGCAGAGGTGTTCTCTTATTACAGGTCTGTACACCCACGTTTCGCCTCTTGTATTTAACCCCAGGTGGCGAGCCTATTGTAATTTTTTGGGCACATTCATGGTGCCAGGTTCGTCACCTCTTACGAGTCGCTTGAACGGCGACGAAGAGGAATCGGACTATACTCTACCTCCTAGCCTTTTCCCTACCAAGTTGGGAAAAGCTTCCAGCTTCCAGTCCAACCAGATGCGGCTGAATACCAGTATTTTACACGGAGCGACTGCTATCAGAACTCCGCAACCCATTTACGAGGCAATGCCGATATCCTAAGGTTAGACCGGTTGTCAGACATTCGGGCTTCTGACTACTCGTAACGACGAGTATGACACTCGGGACCGACACGGTCTAACGTGCTCTCCGTCTCCGAGGCATGGAGGGGTCTCGATGTGTAACGAACGGTCACCCATCCACGAACTGACCGCGGCAAGCGCAGCTTAACCTTACAAATCATATGATCCGCACGGTTGTTAATTAACCACGAGCCCCTCGGAATCGGACTATACTATACTACACGTCTTGAACGTTAAAAACGAATGATCGATAATGAATGATTTACTGAGTTATTGATTGAAATTAAGGCTTTTGTATCTTTATCAATAATGAAGCAACGACCAAATAGATTGGCATAACAATACTCGTACTCCCATAGGTTAGTAGCTATCACAGATAAAATTAGCTTACGAGTGCCCAGTTCGGCTATAAAAAATGCCACCATTGGTAAGCAAAACGATCCGTTTTTGGGCATAGGAACTACTTTCGTCTCGATGTATTTTTGTACTAGAGGTCTTATTTTATTAAAGGTTTTTCGTTACACGACTTTCATATCACCTTGTCTCCTTAACTACTCAAAAGTCTAAAATTAATAATATTCGCCTAATAACACAGTTTCCTAAACCTTTTCGCATAATATGTTAGATATCAGTGTAGCAGCATACATTTTGGGCGGTCAGTTTGTGACAGGATTCTAAGTAGTTGCGATACTAAACCACATTTTGGTACCTGCGCCTGCGCTTGCGGGGGTAACGAGTCTAGTATAAAAGTGCCTGTGTGTACTCAGACCGTATCACTTGCAGTAGTGGATTTTCTATATCATAATGGCAGCTAAGGTACTCTATTTTGTAATGTTCAGTGCAGTTTGTTAATAATATATTGATAAATGTTGCAAATATTGGATTTTCAGTACGAACGATAAGTAATCAAAGTTGGCCTTTCTGGTGTTATAAAAAGGACTTTTTATGAAACGTAAAAGTTTTTAAGAACTTTAATAGTTGTTTATTGAAATTAAAAAGCTGTAGTAATAAATTGTATCGATTATTAAACTTGAATCCGATATCAGTAATAATATTAAAGAAAAAAATCGATAAACGATGCCATTAGCGAATGTTATTTAATTAAACAATTTCGTGTTTTTTTATATTTTATTGTTTATATTTCAGTTACTAGTCCTTCTGTGCGCGTTGGCGACAGCCCGTGCTGGCGGTCTATATGGCGCCGCTCCCGTGGCCTCATACGCCGCAGCTCCCATTTCATACGCCGCAGCTCCCGTGGCCACATATGCCGCAGCTCCTGTTTACAAGAGCTACGCGGCTCCGGCCGTAGCGTACTCCGCTCCTCTCACATACTCCGCCCCCACCGTGGTTAAGTCGATTGCTCCCGCGGTCTCCTCCATCTCATCATACTCCACACACACCGCGCACGCGGCTCCTCTGATAGCTAAATCCTACGCTCCTGTTGCCGCCTACGCCGCTGCTCCCGTAGCCACATACGCCGCACACGCCGCTCCTGTAGCGACCTACGCCGCCGCTCCGGCCTACGCTGCGCACGCGACATACGCCGCTCCCGCGGCTTACGCTGCGCATGCGGCCTACGCTGCTCCCGTCGCCACATACGCACAGGCTGCGCCTATCGCGTACGCTAAGTCCTACGCTCCTGCTCTGACATACGCGCAGGCTGCCCCCGTCGCGACTTACGCTGCCCACGCCGCTCCTTATGCCACATACGCCGCTGCCCCAGTACTGAAGTCCGCCCTGACTTATTCCGCGGCTCCCGCCGTCTCACATGTGTCATACAACGGCCTCGCGTCCAACTACGGCTGGTGATCGCCTTAACGACTGTACAAATCTAGTTGTTTATGTTTTGTATATATACTTTTATACAATGAGAATAAAATTTATAAAATTATAAATAACATGTTTGTATTTATCCTGAGATTCTTTCTGCGTCACATAATCTTCTGAAAAGCTGTCGATAAAGTAAAACGCTATAAACTAGAAGGAAAATTACAGGAAAAAACAGTACAAGTAAATAAACATTTGACAGTAGTATTTGTTTGTTACAAAAGAATCTTGATTATTCGTATCTTAGTTTCTCATTACATAGGCGGAAGGGTAGATTTACGGGCTCCCTTCCTATCTGAGAACATTTTGTTTATTTTCTTATTCCTTAAAAAAGAGAGGGATTTATTGTACACAGACTGTTATCAAGATATTGATTTGCCTTCACATCTAAGCTCTGCAAATGATTCTGTAAATGAAAAAGAATTTAGAAAACCATTTAAGAAAAAGTATAACATGTCAGACGGGTTAAAGGACCATTTTTAAAACTGGTCCTTTCAAAACTTTTTCTATTATGAAATTTTTGTTCTAAGTTGTTATGCGAATATCCAACGGAAACAGGAAAATCCGCTCTCAATAATTAATCATATTATTTAAATAATTTTATAACAGCAGATTTAAAACAAAGGAAGTGTTCAAGAATTTCTTACTTATTCATTGATCTTATCATCATCACAGTTTAGGATATAACAAAGATAACATCTTAAAGTCTAAAAAACCTACTATTATAAATAAACAAACTTCGCACTAATTGCTGTATAATTAGCATTCCGCACAAATTCCGACTATTTATAACGATACGATGTGTTAATATCACGATAGACTGCGCTATAATCATCATTGTCTTGAGCAAGGCCGCGAATAGATGTCGAAAGTATGAGAACAAGCCTTGTCTTACATCACGCGAGTAATGACGCGACCTGCAGGTTAGCACGCACTACTGTGACAAGACATGTCTCGCCTTTTTGATAGCTCTTCATTATGCTAGGCGCGTAGTGATAAACACCTTTCAACATGGCAGCCAGCGAGCAGCATTGCAAGAAGAATTGTCAAAATATAACGTCATCTAAATTTATCAATTCAGTATCTCAGGTAATTCAAAAAGATACTTAACACATTCGAGTCCACCACACTTTTCATAGAGCTCATACGCCATCCCGCCATACATATTGCTAGTGGGCCTTCCAGGAGGGTCCACGGCATTACGTTTGCGCTAAGAGTGAACCCTCCAGGAGGGTTCCTGGCATTAGGTTAAAAACCGTAAAAATATGCTACGACGTCGTAAAATAGGTGTTCGCTTCTTTCATGACGGTGCATTTTCCAAGAAAAACCTACATTAAAATGAGCGCTCCACGAGGGCACCCGGCATGGCGAATGCGACTACAGGCTGCCTTCCTGGAGGACTCCCGGCACTGAACGTGTTAAAAGAAAGCTTTTGAGTGATAGTTATTTATACGGGCGTTAATTTAGCATAAGTAGGTACTTCAATGGAGATCCTTCAGGATTTGCCAACAACTGCCCGGTTACGTAGAAGCGATCCGCAAGGACCATTTACAAGCAGTTCAAACGAAAAAAATCGGCCAAGTACGAGTCGGACTCGCGCACGAAGGATTCCGTACCATTTTCTATAAAAACAGCAAAAAAATCACGTCTGTTGTATGTGAGCCCCCTTAAATATTTGTTTTATTCTTTTTTTTAGTATTTGTTGTTATAACGGCAACAGAAATAAATTATCTGTGAAAATTTCAACTGTTTAACTATCACGGTTCATGAAATAGACGGACGGACAGCGGAGTCTTAGTAATATGGTCCCATTTTACCCTTTGGGTACGGAACCCTAAAAAACCTAGATAACTAAATAAAGAGAGCTTATGGAAGATTCAATAAAATTCATGTCGTGTCAAAAATATCTCGTCCCACATACATGTTCGGTCACTAAAACGTGACAAAACGTCACATAAAATGATTGCGGACTCTAGGACCAAATGTGTTATTTTAGAGTCGTTTCGCAATTTTTCTCACTTGACATAGATTACATTTTAATAGTACCAGTGTATTTAGACCAGTGCAATGACTTACATTACTTTGTGATTATATTGAATGTTTATTTCCCATGCTGATCTAGGCAGTGAAATAAAAATGCTGTACCCGTTTTGATTGCGTAATTGTAAAGGCTTCTACACACCAAAGCCGCCGGTTTCACCCGGCGGGTTCTTGCCGGTGGTTTATTGCGGCCAACTAACGCGAACTAAGCGAGCGAACATGACGCAAAACAAGCCCAACGGCGTAACACGCCGGGTAAAGCGCCGGCGTCTTTGGTGTGTAAATGCCTTAAGAAGTTCTAGAAGTATGAGAAACGTTACTTTGGCTTGGTGACATTGGGCTACTTATTCTCAGTAGGCTCTATTTATAGACGCATCTGACACTGCATAGTACTAATTATGGCTTGAAAAAATTGCAAATTGGAAAACCTAAGTAGAACGACGACCTGAAGAAAATAGCCCGAGTAGACTGGCTTGATGTGGAATCTTTTATATTTTATTTTTATTCATTTATAAACGTATTTCATTACTTACATTTTTAAATATTTAAATATAAAAAAAAAAAAAATAAAAAAAAAAATTGTATCCCACCGGCATCGGGAACAGGGTGCCGGCAGTCAGGGCTCCAGAGAAAGGAACCTCCTCACTATGCGTGCTGTGTCAAGGAGTACTGCTTTCTGTATCAAGCCCTTGATCCAGCCGTCCAACGAGAGCCTCTTAAGGTGTTGATCGAGGCTCTTCGCTATTAGGTCATTCGCCGTAACGACTATCGGGACAATGACTGCTGAGTCCACATCCCACATCCCACGCCGACAACCTCGTGTGCTAGATCAAGATTATTTTTATTATTATTATTTGGCACGTTCGCGTTTGACCCTAGTCGCATCTGATGTAAGCGCAGTCAGGGTCTAAGATGAAGCACACGAATCCAAGTAACTGAGATATAGAGGAATTCCCCTATACCCATCTGGCTCTCACATACACACGACGGAACACAGTAAACTGCTTGACGTCACTTTAATGTGAGGGTGGTAGCTAGCCAGGCGGACCGTGTAGATCCTACCACCAAGCGCATCATCACTGATCATTGGCTGTTAGCTAATTTAAAATGTCATCAATTTATGTTAGCAGGGCACTGATGTCCATTCTCTGTGTCACGGCCATGGGTGAAGAGAAGTACTTTATTCTTTCCCGGGAACCACACTGCGAGACTAATTTAAGGAGGTAAAATTCATAAAAAAGAAACGAATTACAAAGCTCGCAATATAAAAACGCATAATAACCGCAGCATAAGCGTGTTAATAAAATAAACAGCTATTAAATAAAATACGTGACAAGTCAATAAAAATACCACATATTTATTATAAATAAGATTTGTCAACAATCTCATTATTTGTTCAATTCCCACAAAAGTTTATTGCTCAAATAATTCGCACACGCCTGCAACCAGCGCTCGCGCAACGTTCATTCAGTATTAACGGCTACTAGCCACATATTTTGGATTCCGTGTCAATTGGGATACAATTTTATGATGTATTATGTCACGATTGTCGCTGGGGAGATAAAATGATGTGTCCTGACATAATAGTAAACTTTTTAAGATTTTATCTTAAACAGGTTCATTGACCCGAAGTACACAGAGGTAGCTCTGATGAGCTGAGATTGGGCTTAATCCCCAAAGGCTAATTTAAGTCTTTGACAACTTTTTTGTTGACTTAAATCACGGCGAAAATCGTAAAAAGACATACCTCGAAAATATTCTCTCTACTCTCTCTCAAATACAATACGGCCGACGTATCTTAGCGAGTCTGAAGTTAGTTGTTTGGCTGCGCAATGAATCTTTTAGAAACGAAATTGTCTACTGCGCAGCTAATCAGCTAACTTCAGACTCGCCAAGATACGTCGGCCGTATTGTACATCGTTAGATGAATACTCAATTTTCAAATTAGCACCACATAGAATACACAAATGCAGAACATAATAAATAAAATGTATTCACCCAAAGAGTTCCATTTTCAAAAATAGTTATTTTTTTTAATATCTTTAACGCAAGTGGCCTTTTTCATAAATGTTCTGTATGGCCCACATAATACCTAATTGCTACAGTATAGACTGAGCCAGGTCCGCTGCGCCGTGTTTTCGTGTTTGCAAACAGGATAACATTGTTTGCTAACCGAATAGGGGCGTGGCCTAACAGTTTTATTAGTAAAAACACAATAACACGTTAGAAAATTGGCGCTGAGGACCCGGCTTTATACACTGATCGTTATATTTCAATCAACATCGCTTTTTTGCATAAAGAAAGTCATTAATCAATTCAAGTTTAATTACTTTTTCTGGGATTTGAGTTATTTTGCCCGCTTTCGATCCAAGCGAGGAAGGATCTCCATAAATAGATTCAACATCAACATCCACGTACCATATACGTTCAGGGACTATTATAAATCATACTGCACCCGCCATTCCGCCTACCAAGCTTGGTTATTATGGCATTTCCCCACAGCATCCTTCATTGGAACATTCTTGGAAGATGCCTACAGGCTATACTTATTACGAAAGTTATATAATAAAAATAATGTTTTCACAGATTTATCTATGTTACTGTAAAAGCTCGAATTACTGTAAATCCTAAGATTTTCCAGTAAAACCTAAGATTTACCAAGTCTTACTGGTAAAAGTCCGAACTGTTTTCTTATAATCGTTAATTTCGGAATTTTAGTAGCATTCACTTGGTAAGTCTTAGGTTTTACCTCAGAGACACGGTGCATGTTGAAAATATTTTTAAATAATGTAGGTAACTTACCTGCAGCTATTGACTCATAATTATAACGTTCGATAAATTCTTTCTGATTGTATAATATTGTTTTATTCCTAAAACCAACATTTACTAATCATCATTGGTAAAACCTAGCATGTGCCAAACTGTAAGGGTAAAAGCCCGAAAAATCGTCTTATTTAATATCAAAACTTACATTAAACCAACTCATGTTGGTAAATACTAAAATCTATATAAATAAAAAGAAAAGTCCTGACTGATTGACTGACTCATCAACGCCCAGCCCGAACCCTTGGACCTAGAAAGCTGAAATTTTGCACAGAGGTTC
Organism: Amphipyra tragopoginis; assembly: GCA_905220435.1. Lineage (NCBI taxonomy): Eukaryota > Metazoa > Arthropoda > Insecta > Lepidoptera > Noctuidae > Amphipyra > Amphipyra tragopoginis. Next base: position 10,457,652 of record HG992005.1, on the reverse strand, counting down.
TCTTTATAATGTAGACAAGAAATAAGGAAGGATTTTTCGAAATTTAACCCCTAAGGGGGTTAAATAGGGGATGAAAGTTTGTATGAAAAATCGTCACTTAACTTAAAAGCTAGTTTAAATATAAAACCTAAGATTTATCAATATTCGGGCTTTTACGGTAACATACAAGTATATATATCACAAACATTGGGCATTTCCGCAATGACTACAGAGTTATTCAATGGCGATACAATTCATCTAGAAAAAAACATATTTGGTACATTGCCAAGAGATATGAGTATTTCTCGGTTATTACATATGTGTACAAAGGAGGATATTATTATTTATTTTCGTAGTAAGTAAACTGTTGGGGAGTTCTCCGAAAATGAACCTAAATGTTACGGTTATTCATCATAAAGATTAGTGTATAAAGTTTTGTACCTACTACTGATTTTAGTTCCATATGATAAGATTTTTCCTTTGGTCTGTCAGTTCATATTTTTTGCTGGCTACATATTAATAACGATTCTGAGGATCAAGGTTTTAAACGTAGTTTGAAGACAAACAAAATATGAAAATGAGGCTTAAATTCATTTCAGTATCTAACCGCCGGTCGCAGGACCTAGGGGGTGCAAATTAGGCCGCTAAATACATTATGTTTTATGTATAACTTAAAAAAATCCCGCAGCAGATCTCGCGCTAAAATATGATTATGATTTAAATGCAAATGAATTTTGTCTCGAGATTGAGAGCTCCAAATATCAGATAAAATCGTAACTGCATTCATTTTTAATAAAGTTCTTAATTAAATGACTTTTTTAATTTAGCATCTTTTGCCCTTATGACCCTAGGGTACGACACTGCTTAAATGAACTCGTGAGTAAAACAATTAAAAATGTTATATTATACATAAAATACAGCATGTTAACTAACGAAAGGCGTTCCCGTTAACTAGCAATACTATAGCGTACGTAAATAATAAAAAAACCGAAACAAAAAAAACGATACGTAAAAGCAACTCTTACTGTACATGCGCACTTGTCTATCAATGTGGAAAACACTGTAACATCGCATTATCCTATCTACGCTACTATTTTGGTTTTAAACTGATCGCTCCGAATAGTTTTTTTTTTTTGCTTTTTTTTACTTATTTTTATTTTAATCTATTAATGATGTAGATTAACACGGGTTTAAGGGAACGCCCTCTATTATTTTACGTACTGTATACATATATATTCATATTCCATGTGCATGTTATATTTGAATCTTTTACAATACTTATGCTACCCAACTTATGAACAACAAACATAAGTAGCCCAGAAGTCAAACCCTAAAGTAACAAAAACTGTACCTACACTCTTGCAAAATATATTACTTAGGCCGAAACACAAGACGTGTTGAGTAATAATTTAGACAAGGAGTAACGAGATAAAAGTGCTGTGCCACATAAAGGCCTATCTTTTATTGTGACAACACATGTTGCACGTCAACGCACAAACTTGTTATCCTTATTGACTTATAATGAAACCTTCTGTCCGCGCGTCTGTTACAACTTCTAATATGAACTGACGTGACATTCTTTCTTACTTGTGGATAAATAATATTTGTGTATAAGAAGAAAAATGATTGAAAGAGAGCACGATATCGTGTTAAGTAATGGGAGTTACAATTGAAAATAAAGGACCAAAAGGAAAATTGGCCTCGATTACTCTTTTGGTCCTTTAGTAGGTATCAAATTCCAATTTCTTATATTAAGAATTTAATATTTATTTTTACTGACTGCCCCGTTGGTCTAGGTAGTGGTTACAAGCGTGACTGTTCAGCGTGAGGAGGGTTCAATCCCCAAGTCGGGCAAAATGTTATTGGGTTTCTTCTTCACAGCATAAACACTAGGAAGACGTGAAGCGTGCAGTCTTATGTAAATTTGACGTTCAAAAAGAACTAAGTAATACTAGTCTATTTTGAATAAACGAGTTTTGAGTTTGAGTTCCCGTGTAAAATTTCTCAGTAGCAACCCGGAGTCTGGATTTGTTCCCGATAGATGGCAATAGGCTCGCCCCGTAAACATAACAGCGAAATGAGGAAGACATATCTCTGCAAAACCCATCGTGGAATACAGGTGTAATGTTATGTTATAAATGTTATGTTCTAGTGATACTTAAGCAGACTATTCACTACTAAGTACAACAAATAGCAAACTACCCTTAATTATCCTAAAAAAAAACATTTTCCTACTCAACCTCGACCACTTGCGCAAGCCAATAAGCAATATACAATTAGTTTATTATTTTATTCCAACATCTAGACGGAAGTAGGAAACATCATTAGAATATTAAGTGCAGCACTTCGTACAATCACAATCAACACTTACCTGATTACTGTAATCAACTTATCAAGTCAAAGTCAAATCAATTTGCGAAATTAAAACCTTAAACAAAAAAGACCAATCAACGATCTATTAAACTCATTCACGCACTTACTATTAATGATTAATATAAAACAGATATGTCTAATTACCGTTTAAGATCATTAGTCACGCTGTTAAAAATATTAATTTAAAAGCAGACGTCGCCGCGGGGCATTACTATGTACAGCTCGATAAACTTATTACAAAATACGCACACATTGACGTATAGGTACCTAGTATTTGTCGTGACCCGTTATCGAGTTGCCAACAGGCTTTAGGTCAACGAACTTTTTGCAACTGTTGACCTCAGGATATAAATATTAGACAGGCAGACTTTAAATGCAAAAATAGTAAAAATATCAAAACACAATACAAGATGTAACATAATTAAGTATACAACCTCTAAATGGGTCACTGTACTCATCATTATGAACAACTTTTACTATGGAAGTAAAAGCGAAATCGCGAAAAAAAATCAGCTGTTCTGTACCTACATTTTGACGAGTTATGCGAACATTAATGTCGGGAACAACGGATTTTTTTTCGCGATTTCAGGTTTGGTGCCATAGTAAAAGTTGTTCATAATGATGAGTACAGTGAGCCCTTAAGAGGTTGTACACTTATTTATGTTACACCTTGTGTAACATCACGGCTGTAGTCCCTAAAAAGTTGGACAGAGGTGTAATAGTACACCCACATTTCGCATTATGTTTAAGTCTCATGTAGTAGGGGGCGAGCCTATTGCCATTAACCGGGCACAAATTCAATCCAGACTCCGAGCTACTACTCAGAAATTCCACCCGGAAAATCCCAATAACACTTTGCCTGACGTGAGGATTGAACATGAGGACCTCATTTTTATTATTATAACTTTCGTGAGACACATTCATATTTATGATTAATTACGGTTTACTCAAGTGCATTTTTCGGGATTGCCCGACTAGTTTCGGACCCAAACGGATTCGCGACCTCGCCGCGTGATCAGGTCATGATTAAGGGCTCCGTTTGGGTCCGAAACTAGTCGGGCAATCCCGAAAAATGCACGTGAGTAAACCGTAATTAATCATAAATATGAGGACCTCATGCTCAGCAGTCACCACTAGACCATCGAGTCGAATTTCAAGAAGAATAAAAACATAATACTTTATTTTTGTTTTTCAAACGATTGTTTGAAGTAGTGCGTATTAAAGCAATGATTTAGTCAATTGCAAAAGTCTGGTCTGTACAAAATCTAATCGTGCGCTTGCAAATGGACGCACGATCAGGTTCGGCAGATTGGGCAACTAAGTTTGTCTATTCTTCTTCTTCTTCTTCTCTCGTGTCAGGATGAGCTATACGAAAATAGCTCATGCTGTGATGTAAAGATTAGCCAGTCAGCAAGGTTGGTAGCAGGGCTGACTGCCCAGGGTGCGCCGGACGTACCTAAGTATCGTCACACGTGGAGGCTCTTTTCATGCACCCCCAGTTTGTCTATTTAGCTGCCCTATCACTTGATACCTAGAACCGTGTGGTCTTCCATAACGCGATTATGGAAAAGACAACTAAAGATTATCTCCAGAGGATGAACAGTAACGTCTTTCTGAATGCTAACCACAATAATCTGCGGTTACCAATCATTCTACCAAATGTAGGGATTGTAGAATTATACTATCACCTTCCATTGTATGGGTCAGGAGGTTCATGATATGCCGTGAACTTTCTGTACCTTATCTGTTATGGAGGATCCTCCTACTCATTCGGAACGACTCGATTAGCAATCTCCTTCTCTCTCGTTACAAGAATCGTAGACGAAACGAAAAATTTTTTTACGTATTACGTCACAGCGAAGAGAATCCTGTACTCGGCTGTGAGTAGATTCGGGGTTCTGATGATGATGAGCATCGCATCTGTATTCTCTGAAGATATAGGCACAGGTGTATTGTACACAAGCAAGCTAGCCCGACCGCCTATCGGAGACAGTTCCTGGGGGTCTACTCCCTAAGTTCGAAGTCCGTGGTTTCGGTCTTAGTTACGAGCATTTCCTACTCCCTATCACCTACGGACATACGATTATTTCGGGGCCCGAACTAACAATGAATGACAACACGATTTGACAGTTGTCCCTACTACCACGCCTACTACCGATGTGTTTTTGCCCGTCCGAAAAGTTGAACTTTACACTTGTTTTGTTCACTCCTACGTCTCGGGCTACTTTCGGACGCGCGACTGACTTCGTTGACGGACTCAGGAAGTAGGCCCACTGAATCGGGGCGCCTATCCGATATCTCTGCCAACGAACAAATGATGGAGCAACTGATTCTTAAGCCAAAACTAAGCGAATTTAGATTAGATCTAAAAACAGACCGGAAGAATTAAGATGTGTGCCATTGAAGATATTAGTGTCATCTGCATATGTTAATATGCAGCCTCTGAGATTATGAATCTTTAAATTGAAAACATTGTATGTCATCAAGTTTGACCGGAAATGCGTCTGACCGGCCTCGATATGTAAATCAGTATATTTATGAACTATCAACTTTGAAACGGCAACGCAAAAGCTTGACCTATCATAAAGAATATACCTACTGTTTATTTATTTATAGTGCTAATAGGCGGATGTTTAATCCTGGTCCTTCCGACCCATCTATTAAAAACTTAGTTTTAAGTATCCCTACGTATACCAAAAATTATCAAAGAATTGAAGCTAACGTTGATCCCTACTACCACATCATGACATCACTGAGTTTCCTGTGTTTTCACTGTGTTTCTAAGAAATAGGCTATGCATACACACAGTCTCAGAGAATGCAATACAGAAAATCCAGCAGATTCAAGTATCAAATAAAATCATCATCAACAACCAACTACTTAGAAAGCCTATGGTGAAACCTTAGCTTTGGACCTATAATTATGGCATCTTCTAAACGTACACAATATTGTGCACAATACTGGGGCCTAATTCTCCTAAAATAAATCTTGATAAATGACAACCGAACCAAGGCCGAACCGTTCATTCAGACAGTTCTCAATTTCAAAAGCTGTCGAATTGTTTGACACAAAAAACAAAAGCAATCATTTTGAAAGTTTTCGAAAACAAAAACTGACTGACGGTTGTGGTTAGATTGCGTTTGGCAACAATTTATTTTAGGAAAATTAGGCTCCTGGTTACAACTCCAAGAGGTCGCTTGTCGTCTCACATGTGAGATATTTACAAACAACAGTATAATATAAAAAATATAAGTAAACATTAGAGGCCCTAAGTGTCCAGCTTTAAGCTTTAATAAGGTTATTAACGAATAACTATTTAATATGGATAAAAACTTCATTTTGTTAAGCCTTTCACACAACATTAGTGTGTCACTCTAGAGAGATAAGCGCTATTTTTTTTTTTATTTATATAAAATTATAATGATAAACATATTTAGCTTTATCTAAAATCACAGCACTATCATTTCGCAAAGCCTCCTTGAGTTTATTTCAAGCCAACGTTATAGATTTTGAATATTCCACTTTCAAATCCATTTTTCATATCTCGAAATCCCGACACGTGGTTTCAGTTCACACACAAAACTATGAATGAACAATGATATCAAATACAAATGGAACTAAATCGAAGCTATTGCAACACAACGAAAAATGCATACGTAAATCCACTTCCTGTAGTATTAAATACTTAAGTATATAACAAATTAGTTCACCTTCAATTCTCCTTTTATTATTATAATAATGATAATATAAAAAATAATTTTAATTTTAAAAGAGACCTTATGCACAACATTTGTGGTACGATTATGCGCCATTTTACTAAAATTACCTAGAAACTTGACAATGGCGAGGTCGCTTTGTTTCCTGAGATTTCGTTAACTATATAAGCTGACATTTTTCGTTTGGCTAACATTCAACACATTATATTACAACAATCTACATCAAGATGATCGCTAAGGTAAGAATAGTGATATTCTTCATTTAAAAAAAACATGTTTCTAGGATATATTAATAACAGTGTTGCATCAATAGTGCAGTGGATAATTTTAGTGGTGTCAGTGAACTTCGAGCTGCTATTAGCTCTGATGGTACATCGGTCCCTATCCCGAATCCAGCTGAACTACTTTCGAATTTACTCGGTTACAAAAGTTCTCTCAGTGATTTTAAATTTTCTCCGTGCCGTGCTAACAACTAACTTGATTTGCAAGGGTTTCTTTTTAGAAGCCATGAACTCATATCTCTTTACATGAGATCTTAAGTGCAACATAACCCTTCTGTCGAGTCCTTCGAGAACAGCAAAAACACTAGGAAGCGGTGAAGGGAGGGCTTTTTGTGGGATGTCTATAATATTGTAAAACGAACGTTCAAAAAGAACTAAGTAATTCTAGTCTATTTTGAATAAATGAGTTTTGAGTTTGAGTTTGATAAGCCGTGTACCTACCGCCTAATTTTTCTTAAAGAATAAATAATGCAACCATTCTTTGCCGTAACTCACTAGCTTTCATGCTTTTGAAGGTGGTAGATTCTGGCTGATACTCTTGTTTGACACAGCTTAAAATTCCCTGACTAATTCTCTCACATGGACAGGAGAGTATAGACGAGCATGTCAGTCACTCATCAAACCGGTGACAACGGTTTATCCCCCGTAACTATCGAATCGGTCCAATGCCTGACATAGGCCTCCCCTAAGTATTGAAGCAAATGTCCCCCATACGTTTAGTCACAGCCATCAAGATTAGTATAACGGTGACGTTAGCACAGTTTTGGGCTCGTGCCAGAATTTAATTTTTCTCTCAAAATGTGACAAAAATTTTAGGAGCAAGGCTGAATTTTTTCGTCGCTTTATAGCCCCTCATACCCTCGTTCAACTAACGACTTTTAATCTTTTTACCCCGGATTTAAATTCCATAATCTTCTTGTATTGGTCCTAGCGCCCTCCATCGTCAGTGCTCTCTGAATTTTAAAATACAGGCTGCGGGTTCCACGCAAACGCTTGAGATCTCATTGTATTCATTACCAAACATCTAGTATTGTAACTATATGAAAGTATTCGTAATAACAGTTTCTATGTACACTGCTTCTCCCAGCATGACAAATAAACAGCAAGATTATACCATTTCATAAATTGTATATACGTTGAGATCAATAATAATAACTTCTTTCTGAACCTACATTACACGTTCCACGTACAAATAGTTTTAGGACCAGGGACACATTTGTTTCTATGCGGCTCAAAGGACCATCATGAATGGTTGTGACAAGTTTGCAGTACATACATACATACAGTACATACATAGTGTATTCGTGATATTTTTTCTGTGACACATAACGTATTAGTTCCGTTACTTTTTCCAGCAATATTTGACGCTCTTTGCTTGCAGCTTGAAAATTTATTCGAATATCAAACAGAAAAGTTCTCTATTTCCTTTGTTTACTATTTCTATTTTCAATTTCTGCTGATTGTTCAAACTGTTTACTGTTACAGGCTTTTCTTTGTGATAATTAGTGCCTAAATGATCGTGCTGAATTACTTCTTGTGTAATTATCTAGATTATCACATAAAAACATTTGTGCAAAATCATTGTAAGTGTTCTAAGATATACCGGGCACCCTTAAGTAATCGTTAGTTAATGGCGTATTAATGGTCTCTGTGTGCGAGCCTAGCATCTATTATTATGCTTCATTACCGCTATATTGAATGAAGTTATTATATATATGAGATTAACCCATCGACATTTTTGTATTAATCTTAGATTAACGGGTGAAGTTTTCACAGTCACTTAAAGCGTTTTGCGCGGATAGATTTAATCTATTAATTAATTCCTGCAAATCATATAGCAGGCTATCAGTATTACTTACATTCGACTTTTTGTTTGCACATTCATAAAATAAATAGTAGATACATTTGCAAATAGCACTTGACCGGTTTGCAAAGCTCAACTAGATCAACCTATTTACTATTGTTCTAAATCCACTCGAGGACTTGCCTAACCCAGCTTTTATTAAGTAACTTCGGCCTTTAAGCGAATCAATCAGTACTGGTTTTAAATCTCTGCCATCAAGACAGCTTTCATAATGTCTGTCACACATGCAATCAACTTGGTCGTTAATCATAAAATATCTAATGCGAATTAATAAGTAAGATATTCCCCTTAATATGTCCTGCAATATGGATGTCCTGTAATCATCGTTTGATGTGGCCGGCCTGACCTTTCATTGAAATTATGCACTGGGTTTCAAAATAACATGGAGTAAATTAAACTGCCTCACTGGTCGTCGCAAGCTCAGCTACTGACCGCGAAATCCCGACATTCTTAGGTCGTGTTACATTTTTTGTTAGAAAATTAGTACAATCAACATCAAATCACTGCTCGACATAGGAACGCCTTTTTGTTTCGTCGGTAAATCCTCATGGATGCCCTTCGCCCAGGGAAGGCGAAGGGATATACCGGACTCTTACCGGCTAAAAACCCACGGTGTTCCTTCTCCTGATCCTTGGCCGGGGTCGCGGAATTCGCAGCTGCATGCACCGCAACCCCGGCAGGCCTCGGTCCGCCACCCCCTGGCGGACCTCTCCTTCTGTGGGGCCTTGCCCCGCGTCTTCCTGAGAGGCGCGCACGGAACACTGCGCGCCGCCTTCTCGGGCGTGTTACTGATCGGGCGATGGGTCGACATAGGCAAGCATCGCCACATCGACCCGTCTTGTGCTTCACGCATCTAGTGGATTTCCGCGACCTTCACCAAGGCATCGATGAATGAATACTTTATTAATATAGTCTATTATGATAAATTCTTACAAAGTCTTAGCTTCTGATTTAATAAACGAAATAACAAAATATCCATCGACTGTAGTTGTTAGCTGTACTAAACTGCCCGGGGTTGAAAACGAATCCAATAAAATGCAATAGGCTTGCCCAATGTAAACGGGACCTAATGCGAACTATGGTTCACGTTCACTCAAGTCAAGTCGCGCTTTAAATGCAAGCTACCTACACGTTCAGATATTCATCTAAAAGCTCACTAGTGACAACTTCGAGACATCTTGCGCAAGAGTCAAATGTTAAGAATTAGTCCTTGTGAGTCAAATCAATCAGAAAATGCTGTTTAGTATTTAAATCCATCTTGTTATTGCTTCACCTACATTTAATCTTATTTTGACGTAGCTACAGCAGTGATAGCCTAGTGGTTGAAGGCTTGCCTTCCATGCAGGAGGGTCTAGTAAAACCTGGCCTGCACATCTGAATTTTAGAATTCATGTGTGGATAGCAATCTTTGGATAAAAAAAAACAGGAAAAACTCATAAAACCATAATATTTGGAGCATTGCCCTTTACGCTTGTGAAACGTGGACCCTCACACAAAGAGACCGAGAAAGGTTGGAAGCTTTTGAAAAGTGGTGCTGGCGTCGGATGGAAAAAGTAACCAGCGAAGAGATTCTAAGTAGAGTCAAAGAGAAAAAACAAATTCTAGAACATATAGAAAGAAGAAGGGGGAAAATGATTGGTAACATACTGCGACACGACAGCTTTATAACTAACATCATAGAAGGCAAATTACAAGCAAAGACCAAGAAGAAAGTACACAGACCAATTGAAGGAAAAGACAGAAGTGATAACATACAGAGAAATGAACGAATTGGCTCCGGATAGAGATTGCTACACCGATAAGTGCCCAGTACTTAAATTTTGGATGATGTGTGGATTAGAATTTGATTATCACTTTACGTTAACGGTGAAGGAAAACATCGTGACGAAAACTTCACATATATGAGGGCTCCAAATAGTTCTCCATAGTTTGTGTACTTCACCAGCATGCACCAAGCCAGCGAAATGAACAAAGGCCTAAATAAAGAATGAGAAAAATTCTGAGAAGAGACCTCTGCCCAATAGTGGGACAGTAATGAGCTGATTATTATTATGATTCAGTTTATTCTCTTAAGTAACCATGTGGGATGCGCAGCAACGTCCATATTTTAAAAAATACTGTAATCACCAGTCCATCTGCCTGGGCTGGTGATTATTGCAGTATCCAGTATAACCGTTCATTGTAGTGGTTGTAGGGAGCACCATGTTCGACAATATACATTTAAATGTGCTGATATAAATGACGCGATAATTATGACGATTGTCGAACGCGGAATTCCGTAATCCCCTTAAGGGAAAACATAGAGGTAACACCAAGAAAAATATTAATTACATTAAATATTACTACTCCAGCGATAAAACTGTTATTAATGTACGTAGGTGGAAGAATAATGTGGATTGTCTTATGACAGTCACCTGCTTACGTCTTGTGTCGCAATTGTCAAGGTGCCGACCTCGAAAGTTCCCTAACAACTAGTGACGGCAGACGGGCCAAGATATGGGCCTACTTTTAAAAGTACCCGAAATTGCGTATCATCACGCTATGACCATTACAGGGTTAATAAAGATACAAGGTCACAGTAGCGAGAAACCAGTTGGGTAATTTTATACGATGTCATATTTGATGGTTTGTTTTTAAAATAACTTGGTGCTGTTTCGGGCAATTTTACAAGCGTTTATTGGCAAAATAGAGTGCAACAAAAGTATTTATGATATCCAATATTATAAAAATATAGAATTTCACCGGCCGTGGTCACGGGTAGACTCTACCCGTACAGTCTACCCGTGACCACGGCCGGTGAAATTCGGCCGAAACGTCGGGATAAAAGGTATTTTGTGCCTCTTAAAGTTTGTTACGCGGGAAGACCCGATTCTATATTTTTATAATGTGTACAAATCGCGAAAGTTTAAAAACATCCAATACTGTATTTTTTTTTAACTTAATTATTATTTGTTCCAGTTCGCTGCTGTTCTCTGCCTCTTCGGCTTGGCTCGTGCTAGCGGCTGGCACGGTGCGGATCTAGGCTACTCCTCAGGCTACGCGTCTGGCCTCGGCTATGGATCTGGCCTCGGCTATTCGTCTGGCATCGGCTACGGCCATGGCTATTCTGGCTACGTAGCTCCAGCGTACACTGCTCCCGTCATCAAGACTGTAGTAGCTGCCCCTATCGTGACTAAAGCAGTTGTTCCCGCTATCTCGTATGCACCTGCTATTTCTACCGTCTCCCGCTATCAAGTCCACTCTTCGCCCATCGTGAAGTCTTACGTAGCCCCTGTGACTTACGCGTCTTACGCTGCTCCTTACACCGTGTCTTACGGTCACGGATACGGCGGCCACGGCTCTGCCTACAGCGGCCTTGGCTTGGGTTACGCCGGCCATGGCGGCTACAGCTCTGGCGGTTACGGCTACGGTTCTGGCAGCCACGGCTATGGTTCTAAATACCTCTGGTAAGCGGAAGAAATTAATTGTATACTTATAGCAAACAATATTTTACTCTAAATGAGATTGTAAATTTTGTATTTCTGTCTGTGTATAGTAGGACTGTTAATTTATAGCAGAGTTTAGTTCCTGTTTTATATATTAAATAAACTTGTACCTGACTAAGTAAGAATTTGTTTAATTTTCAAGTCCTTGTTCAATTAAAAACATGTAGATATGACTCTAAAGTTTATAAATCGCGAGTCCTTATTAACTAACTCCTTATTGCAATAACATACATAGGTATTGCATTAAGACTGCCTCGTTGGTCTAGTGGTCGCAAGCACGAGTACTGAGCGTGAGGTCCTGGGTTCGATCCCCAAGTCCAGTAAAATGTTATTGGGTTTTTCCGTGTGGAATTTCTCAGTAGCAGCCCGGAGTTTGGAGCCCCTATTATACCTATAAGACTTACACATAACTGCGAACTTAAAGTGTACTTACTATACACCTCTGCCCAACCCATCGGGGAATAAAGGCGTGAGGTTCTATAATTTAAAAAAAAACCTTTTGATGCTGTCTGTTGCTTCCACATCTATGCTGATATGTCTATGTGCTTGCAGTAGGCAGCCCCTACGGCAAAATCTTTATACTGTGGCGTCAATATATTAGTCCTTCCGTTACTAGGTCAACAAAACTATAAAGCACTCAATCAGCAACATATAAATACTAGATATGTGTCACATGAACAGGATTTTCTTGTTTCGAAATCCAAACATGTTTGTTTTTATTAACATCTTATTTGAAGAGTCGCTATTAAAATTTTCCATTTTTATCTTATGCGTTTCCGATCTCGGACTGCATCAAAACTTTATCTTTTAAATTATTTATCTATGAAAACTGTCCCTAAAATTCGTAATTTTGATCAGAACAAGCTATTTACTACAAAAAAGTAATAAGACTAATAAGTTTTTGGTCATTTCTGAAAAAAAGTTTATTACGTTAAAAAAACACTTTTGATCAGACTCCTCGTTTAACAATGGCTGATTTTTAAGTACAAAGAAGAGTTAAAATTATAAAGGTGTAACTTAAATAACGCACAACCTCATATGGGCTCACTGTACATGAGTACAGCTCCAAAAAGTTGTTCATAATGATGACATTATGAACAACTTTTACTATGGGCCCAAACATGAAATCGCGAAAAAAAAACAGCTGTTCCCTACATTTTGACGAGTTATGCGACATAAATGTAGGGAACAGCTGTTTTTTTTTTCGCGATTTCAGCTTTTTCCCATAGTAAAAATCATAATGATGAGTACAGTGACCCCTTCAGAGGTTGTGCGTTATTTAAGTTACACCTTGTATATAAAAATCTAATACTCGGCCTATTTAATTCCTCTGCTAGACATTGCTCGGACTCTCCAAAGGGACATATTTAATACCACAGAATACCTAATTGTATATAGTAACAATTAGATATTCTGTTAAGTAATACCCTTAGACACAACATCTTAGGTAAACGAGTTGACGAGTTGACCTTTGACCCTTAATTAGTTTGTACATTGGTTTTAGTATATTAATAGTACGTAGACGGGCGTTGAATACAGCTCTACCACAATTAATTCAGCCCTCATCAAGCTGTCTCCCTCTCAATCTCCCGCCAGCAAAGCCCTAAGGCAAGGTCCGACTCCCACTATACATCAGCCACTTTAAAGTGATAATTAACGTGCTTTTGGATTATGAACCTTAATTCAATGATAAATAAGTTCAGTTTCCATCACATTCAAATAACTTTTAAGCTCTTTTCAGTGCGTAATTAGTAATAACGTTAATTTCTCTTTCCATATTGGCTTTACCATAAGGATTATTGCTAGTAGTCATGATGTTTATGTAGTATAAGTAGTTAGCTTATGTTAAGTATTTTACTTCCTCCCCATTGGCTGGAATCCTTTCAGGTCTTGCCAAAAACTACGTAAAAACCGTCCGCAAAGACCAGCAAAAAGAAGACCAAAAGAAAAAAAAAACTTTCTGGAAGAATAATATTTACTTACCATGCCTACATAAAAATCCCTCTGTGCAGAGAAATGTTCACTAACTAATAGAGTAACTAAGTCGAACTTTACTGTACTAACAGGAACAGTTGGGTTTATTTTCAGACGCAACTGTACTCCATTTTATATAACATTAGACTGAATTGGCCTACCAAGGCACGAATCTTTTGAATAATTTCTTCAGATAGAATTTCTTTTATAGCGTCTAACACAAGTTGCCTAGTGCAAATGAGTTTCAAGTTGTGTTCTGTAAGTTTTACTAAACAAGCGAGCAATGGAGTGCAGTAAAACGAAGCATTCCATTTAGCGCACCAATTTGAAGAGCACCAATTCGAAGCACACCCTCGACATCGACACTACATACAAACGCACTCATGAGGTACTAAGGTACAGGAACACGGCCTGTTCGTACAAGTTTTGTGTGTTTGGGCAATCATTGTCTGGGCTGAGCTAAGCCAATCACGGCACGGCAGTTACTGCCAGGCTTACTGCTGCGTTCCGGGGAGACGATAAATTGGGGGTGTGAGTGTCGCTTCTTTACGCAGTAATAGTTATTATTCTTTGACGATAGTAATGGGAATACTATTGGTGTGATTCAAATTGGTGCGCTAAAGGGAAGTGAATTTGGCTCTTTAGGTTTTCGTTGTATCTTCTTCGTAGTCGCCTATATGCTTAATCGAAGCATCAATATCCAAAATAATAACAAAGCGACATCGCTCGACTGATTCGTAAATATAATTAATATTTAATTAATTCCCACATTTTGTAGTTTACACTAATGCCAACCCTTGTACAACAATTCTCAAGATAACACTATAAATAAAAGATTATCATCTGACAACCATTCATACTAAAATCTACCTTAACAGAAGACAGCAAGGTGCTTAATAGTATCAAAATTTTCGGACAATACATTAGTTAATATTGCATTTAAACGTACGCCTAATTAATTTACGTTACGCTCCGTTTTTCTCAAAATCTAATAGGACCTTGATACTTATTTCCTACGTTTTTAATATAAAAGCGTGAAACAATAGAATCTAAAACATTCAACTCATCACTGTTGAAGACATACCAGCAACATGTTCACTAAGGTAATTATACAGTGTTTAATTCCTAATTGCATTGTTCAATTTAACGCTTTAACAAAAACGATTTCGTTAGTTTGTTTCTGAGCCAGTGATAAAACAGCTTAACCAGTGATAGTTTAGCAGTTGAGCTTTCCATGCAGAAGTTACAGATACAGGGTTCTATCCAGGTTCTCTGACCTCTGACTCTTCGAATTCATGTGCTTATTAGAATTTCATGATCACTTCTGATAAGGCCTGGTTTTCACAGGCCCAGTTTCTGACAACCCAGTAGTCAGCAACTGAACATTCTGCTGTCTATACAGTAATGTCACTTTCCCGACGTGTTCTCACTACTGGGTCTGCATAGGAGACAGCAGTACACAGCTACTGTGTTACTAGTTCTGGCCTGGTGTTTCTGACCCATCTAATTGCGTTCGTATAGAGCGAGTGACGACCCAGTAGCTATTCTTGTGGGAGTGGGGGAAGGTAATTGGACAATAGAAACAAAAAGTTTTGAAGTAGCTGACCGACAGCATTTGGCCGGTCAGTACTGGCTCAACTTTGTTTTCACGGACCCAGTAGCTGCCAGACAGTAACTGTCTTTAACTGTCCGCCAGCTACTGGGCCTGTGAAAACTAGGCTTAACGGTGAAGGAAAACATAGTGAGGAAACCAGGGAGTGCTTCAAAAAATATTCGGTGGTATATGAAGGCTGCCAACCCGCGCCAGGCAAGCGTGGTGGACGAAAGCCTAATTTAGGCCTTCTAAACTAAAGGTTAGGCCACCTAAACCGTAAGGTCATCAGTGGGACAGTAGTGAGTTGATGATGCTTCCGCTTGCGTCTGAGTATGTCTTCTATAGACTGATAGTTAAATCCATTGACATTATCTTAATCATAATACCATTACCACATCGCTTGTCAAATCATAGTTTATTCCATAGAAGTATTTTTGTTGTTATTAGTACACATCGTTCTAATAGAATGGGCTGCCCGTAACCCATATAAGAAAAGTTTTATTTTTTAACATATTTCTTTACCAATTACAGATCTTCGCCATCGCTGTCTGCCTCTTCGGCTTTGCCCGTGCAGGAGGCCTTTATAATGGAGGATTAAACAGCGGATACTCTGGCTATGGTGGCAATAGCGGCTATGGTAGCAATGGCGGCTATGGTGGCTACGCTAGCGGCTATGGCGGTTACGGCAATTATGGCGGACACGGCTACGGCGGATACTCCCCAGCCACCTCATACACCTCCGTGACCAAAGTAGTTCCTGATACTGGAGCTGGTTACGTTGGATCTCATGGCGGATACTCCGGTGCTCTAGGAGGATACTCCGGTGGTCTCGGAGGATATTCTGGCGGCCTTGATGGCGGCTATGGCGGTCTTGGCTATGGCTCCCATGGATATAACAATGCCGGGTATGGCTCCAATGGCTACAACGGCCTTGGCTATGGCTCTCATGGCTACAATGGTCTCGGCGACGCTGTGTCTTCCGTCTCCGTCTACCGTGAGCACTCTCCCAGCTACGCCAGCAGTGGTGCGTATGGCGGATACGGCTTCGGCGGTTACGGCCATGGCGGTTACGGACAAGGTGGTTATGGACAAGGAGGTTACGGTAGCGGTGGCTATGGAAACAAGCTCGGCTGGTGATTCATCAACTACTGTTCTTTGAATTTGAAAATGTGATGTGCGAAAAGAAAATAAATAATTGAAAATGTAAATCTTGTTTTTTCACCGAACAATTTAATCCCGGCTTCAAAATATTAAAATTTTTATATCAGCATTATCCAAATGCTGAGTTTTCCTCTTCCTGTATTCGTCTTTTCATTTAAATATCCGTAAATATATTATGTAACTGTACTAAACCGTCCATTAACCGGATATCCCTATAAATAACAAGGGACCTAATAAATTTTATTTCCATGATTTTATGGTTAATTAGCAGTTACAAAAGCCATTGATTTTATTTACAATACAGCAGAGTTCCGAAAACAACTTCCTTATTAATGAATATGGAATACATTCGAAGGTACTCGATATTGAATGCCTACGGCAGATTACACAATTTTATTTTGCCGGTTCGAGACTCACCTTGACATTGAAACAAAAAGTGCCCGCGGCTGATCCACTACGGGATTCAATACCAATACCAGTTTGCAGACGCTGATATAAAAGCGAAAGCAAGTGCTCCAAAAATTACACACAACAACAACGCTCAATACAAACATGTACTCCAAGGTACAGCAGTGAATTTAATATTGAAAATTCGTTTTATAATATTGTTTTTGGCTATCGTTGGTGATGGGCTTTGTATCGGATATCCTTTGGGGCAAAATCATAATTGTGATCTAGAAATCCAACAGTTACTATATCAAAATATGTGGCTTCAGGCAGTGTAAATTCGTTTGTGAAACCTGATCCTGATTCCGAGGATCTAGTTATAAAGTGAGATTTTCTACAATGTATATTAATATGTGTTTTTACCCTAGGTCGTAGTTTTCTTGTGCGCGGCGAGCCTCGCCTCCGCCGGCCACCTCCTGCAGGCCGCTGCACCCGTGGCTTACAGCGCGCCCGTAGCATACAGCTCGGCGCCCGCCGTCTCCTCCGTGTCGTACTCATCTCACACGTCGCACGGTCCCGTCGCCACATACGCCGCCGCACCTGCTTACAACACATACGCTGCCGCACCTGCCTACAACACCTACGCCGCCGCGCCCGTCGTAGCCAAGACCTACGCTGCGCCCGCCTACACCACCTATGCTGCTGGTCCCGTCGTAGCCAAGTCCTACGCCCCGTCCGTATCTTACCAGTCCATCTCTACTCACTCCGCCCCTGTCGCGTACGCTAAGACCTACGCCGCGCCTGCTGTCACCACCTACGCTGCCGCCCCCGTCGTTGCCAAGTCTTACTCCCCGGCTGTCTCTTACCAGAGCATCTCTTCCCACTCTGCTCCCGTCGCATACGCTAACACCTACACAGCCCCCGCCATCCACTCCTACGCCGCCGCCCCTGTTGTTACGAAGACCATCTCCACCCCAGCCGTCGCAACCTACTCTTCCCCAGTGTACGCCAAGTCTGTAGCACCTGCTGTGTCCTACTCCTCAATCTCTACCCACTCATCTCCTCTGACTTACGCCGCGGCCGCTCCCGTCGTCACTAAGACCTACGCCGCTCCTTCTTACACCACTTACTCTGCTGGTCCCGCTTACACCTCGTACGCTGCCGCTCCCGTCGTGACCAAGTCCTACGCTGCTCCCGCAGTCGCCACATACGCTGCTGCTCCCGTACTCAAGTCCGCCGTGACTTACTCTGCCGCGCCCGCCGTCTCCCACGTCACATACTCCGGTCTTGGAGCTAACTACGGCTGGTGAAAACCTGTTTGTTAATATTTATTGTTAGAAAATAATCGACTGTATATACCTAATGTTTGTATCTTCGAAAAAAATCGAAATAAAAACTAAAGAATATTTTCGTATTTTCCTTCTTTTCTCCAAAATTTACGACACCAACCGGAATTTATTGAGACATCCTAATCCTAACTAATATTATAAATGCGAAAGTAAGTTTGTTTGTTACCTTTTCACGCCTAAACAACTGAACCGATCATACTGAAATTTTGCATTATTTATGCGTTGTCAGGTGTACAGAAACGTACATAGGGACCTTTCATCCCGCAAAAAAGTACTGTTCCCGAGGAAAACAACAATAACGTTCTTATGATAATAGATGGCGCCATGTGTCTTTCGAATCATGATAGAATATTATCCCGAAAAATACGGAATACGCAATATACGACAAGCCGCGAGCGACCTCTAGTTCATAATAATTGCTAATAAAATCGTATTTTTGATTTGAAACGATTCATAGGTATTTAATTTGAAAAACAAAATCGTAACCAAAACTTACAACTCACTACAATATCTTCATTTAGGGTGGTTTTCACGTCCTTAAATTAGCAAGCTAAAGCAAGATTACTTTTAAACCTCACCTGCACGCGCTGCATCCTATTCATGAGTAATGATAAAAGATAAAGAAACATTTATTTGGACACATCACAAAGAGACACAACAGATAAAAAGAGTGATATAATAAAAAAATAAAAAAGTCTTGGGTGTGTGTCTCACGGTTGGACCAAAAAGGTGTCCAGATCAGCTTATTGTCAAGCACAATAAGTACTTGACGCTGGTTTGCGTCTGGAACCTTTGTGCTCTACGGATGAGGCAACCTATCTCTGATAGCACAGTAACAACTTCACTTTGCAACCCAATAACGCCAGACCAGAGACGGGCAGCAGCGTCACCCTTGCGCGGACGGCCTAACTGCATTTATAAGATCCTTCTTTTTAACTAAAAAAAACTAGTTAATAAGAGCTGTATGGGATGAATCATGAAAGGCATATATACAAGGTTAGTTGGAAAGGGGGTACTAATCCGCAGGCCACTTAAAATATCACTGATGACTGTCTTAAACCAAGAGTTAAAATTTCAAAATTCGTTATTTTTTATTTCCATGAAAAATTATTTTATTTTAGTTTTTTTCAAAAATTCTTCATCCCTGCTTTAGTTACAAATTCAGAAAATGGTGCTTCTAATGCATGACCCAAAATATGACCTAAAATGTAAACACAGCTGATCATAACTGAGGATAGATAGATTTTAGCGTTTTTTTTTGAGATCTTTGGTCACCAAACAAGTTGTAGCACAAAAGTTATTCATCATTATGGGTACTTTAACACCCTTTCGGATTAGTACCCCCTTTCCGACTAACCTTGTATACCAACATCAATCAAATAAATAAAGGCTACGCAGAAGATCATTGAATTTATTTCTAAGCATAGTCTTATTTATCAGCAGTTAGATTCAACTATTTGTAAAATAATATATCCAGATTTCAATGGGGTTCAATTTGCGCTGGTACGAGTAACGAAACCTTACCCCGACCTATTGAATGCTCTACCTTTGATAAAAGTAAACACGTATAAAATATTATACATACAAACATTTCGCAAGTCGTCCTCAAGACTGGTTCAAAGAATCTATTTGAATGATATTTAACTGAATAGCTAAGTTACTATACTAGACATACTAACCCAACGGAAGTTCTTAGAACCTACTCATTTCTGATATCAAACATGTTAGAATATTCAAATACATTTATAAGCGAGTTGCTTCAAAGTTATTTGAAACTTGAAGTTAATAAAGCCGCTTTCACACAACCGCACGTCTGTATTATGGGGCATTTACACGGGTCAATTTTCGCCGCACGGCTAAAATCGACCCGTGTAAATGCCCCATTACTAGATGGATCAAAGGTCTGAAAAGTATAAATTGGTGTGTAATACAAGCGTTATTTTTTTAATCATAACGTTTTCCTGGTTATTTAACGTTTTAAGCTTCGTAAATAAATAAATGTATCGTAATGGTTTGTTTGAATACACGACAGGAAATAGTGGAGTGGGTTCCGTTTCTCATTTTAAGGTACGGAACCCTAAAAATCGTTTATTTGAAGTATATAGAATTTTCGTACCTATGCGTGAAGCCACAGAAAAGTTAATACGTTAACGTACTGCCGACGCGAGCCCGGTCTTTCCTCGGTTGTCTCAGTTAGAATGTGCAAACTACAAAGTATTCTCACATTTTTGAATGAAAAAGAAAAGTTTCGACGCCGGATACTAAATGTTACAAAGACAAAAAGTCAATGGGCAACATAGTCCTAGTGTCAAAATGTACAAATGTCTTAATGTATATGAATGTGCAAATGACAAAAAATAATTGTGATATAATGCGTAAGGGTCTAATTGTTAGATTGTCAAAATGTACAAAAGATAAAACACAATTGTGCCAAAATGCATCGTGGTCCAATTGTCACACAGTCAGGATTCGAACCCGCAAACCTGGGCTTCGAAGGTACGATCACTAACGACTGAGCCTACATACACCTATCTGCTACTTGATATCAACATAATTCTCTGCACTGGATATTTAATTAAAATCTCTTCTCTATCTAATTAATCTCTTTGAGTATAAATACTTCTTGAAATTCCGGTATCCTTGAAAAAGATGATTGAAATGTCATTTTATTTGTTCTATCATAGCGGCATTTGAGCAAAATGACGTTTTGGCACTGGGCAATTTGTACAATTGAACATTACAGCTTTAATGTATTCTATCATAGCGGCATTTGGGCAAAATGTCATTTTGGCACTAGGCAATTTGTACATTTTGACACTAGGACTATGTTGCCCATTGACTTTTTGTCTTTGTAACATTTAGTATCCGGCGTCAAAGTTTCGAATTATGAAGAGTCGTAGAACATACGTTATTCAAAATTAGTTCTAAGTGGTTTCGGCAATTTGTTCAGTTGTTTAGGCGTTCTAAATAATACGGTGTGATTATCTTCGAACGTTGATAAGGAAAAAATGGAAATTAGGTAACAAGTGGAGTGTCTGTGTACCAGATTACACCAATTATACCCTTTTTTTTTCGTCGTGGGTAAATCCTCATGGATACCCTTCACCCGGGAAGGCGAAGGGTAACGCCGGACTCCTACAGGCTAAAAACCACCGGTGTTCCTTCTGACCTTTGGCCGGGGTCGCAGGATTCGCAGCTGCATGCACCGCGACCCCGGCAAGCCTCGGTCCACCAGCCCTTCGTCGATCTCTCCTTCTGTGGGGTCTTCCGCCCTACGTCCTACTGAAAGGAGCGCGTGGAACACGGTGCGCCGCCCGCCTTCTCGGGCCTGTCACTGGTCGGGCAACGGGTATCAATTACACCCTAAGCCGTCTCCCAAAAAGCACACAGTGACACTAAACTAGGATCTAGCTAATGCGTAGCCGAAGACAAAACTTATAAAATACAAGCACACCACGGTAGTTGAATTAAAAGTACAATCAACCAAAGGGATAAGTATCATCTTCATCATCTTCCTGCCCTTATCCCATGTTACTTGGGGTCGGCGCAACACGTTTTCTTCTTCCATTCCGTCCTGTCACCCGTCATGATATCACTTCCCTTTCGTCCCCTTCACCCTTCTCTTTCATATCATTCCTCACACAATCCATCCATCTATTCTTTGGCCTCCCTCTTCCTCTCCATCCATCCACATTTATATTCTTGGTCACATGCGTTTCATCCCTCCTCTTCACGTGCACATACCAAGACAAACGGTTCCCTTTCAACTTTTCTGTCACTGGCGCTACTTTCAAACTTCCTCTAATATACTCATTCCTGACCTTATCCGTTCTGGTCACTCCACACATCCATCTCAACATTCTCATCTCCATGCAATCTTTTTTCATCCGTCTTCTTATAAGTATACAGGCAAGTAATTGCACTCGTAGTTTAACAGAGAGTTGTGCTTGAGTTGAGCGGCCAAGTTTTTGCCATCGCTTGTCTGAGCGAGTCATATTACCACCATAATTTTGCTTGTATGGATTAGTCATCACAAAATGTTACGACAGAACTAGTAAACGAATTCGTGTGATTCCTTCAAACTGCGTGATCTAATGATTACAAAGATTGTCTCTGAATAAATATACAACTAAAAAAATATTCAATAATAAAACTTGGTGTTCAGTTTTACAGTCATTTTAGCGCCCCGAGTTAACTGACTGCGCGGAGCGATTTCATGTTCGTCGTGCCCGCCAGCTGTGTCGCCGTGCTTTCATTCATTTACGCATAGCATTGAAATGTCCTATCACGTAAAAAAATATATATAAATAGTATAAAATATTAGACTATTATTTATTTTGCTTATTTTTTTTTTTTTTTTTTGTTTAAATCACTACAAACTTAAAGATTAAGGTAAGAAATAGGATAAAAAATAAAAAAAAAAAAAATTTTTTTCTCTCCCTTTCCACGTCTTTCATTTCTGTGGTTTTGAGGAATAATACGAAGTCGTTTACACCCTGTATACTAACTAATGCTGATCCCTTTTATGTCTTATGTAAATCAGTGATTCGCGCAATTGAAGCTTTGCGCTTTGACATTAGCATAACACTCAGAGCTGCTACTACTTAATTGCATTACTTACTAATTGTGCCGTTACCCTCGACGTATGCGTCACACTCGTGCATAACCGGTTCTGTCTTGACGGAACAAAATGAGCTCTAGGCAATATCTCATGGAGATTCAATGCTAATACCAGTTTGCAGACGGTGATATAAAAGCGAAAGCAAGTGCTCCAAAAATTATTACAATCAACAACCTCCTTCAAAACAAACATGTACACCAAGGTACTGCAGTGATTTAAATATTATATTAAAACTATTTGTGATAATTCTGAAACTTTATGTGATAAGTTTCAAACTGAAAATGTTTGAGTGTTATTATGGACACCACTACATAAAAAACTTCATTTTTCTTAATTTTTGTGTTATAATGCAACTATGGATTTGGATCTCTTCATGGAAAAAGTGTGTAGAAATGAAAAGATAGGATAATAATTTATTTATTTGTCGCAGGTCGTAGTCTTCCTGTGCGCGGCGAGCCTCGCCTCCGCCGGCCACCTCCTGCAGGCCGCTGCTCCCGTGGCGTACAGCGCGCCCGTAGCATACAGCTCGGCACCAGCTGTATCCTCGGTGTCGTTCACCTCGCACACCGCGCAAGCTCCCGTCGCCACATACTCCGCCGCACCCGCCTACAGCACCTACGCCGCCGCGCCCGTCGTAGCCAAGACCTACGCCGCTCCCGCTTACACCACCTACGCCGCCGCTCCCGTCGTAGCCAAGTCCTACGCCCCGTCAGTGTCTTACCAGTCCATCTCTACCCACTCCGCACCCGTGGCGTACGCTAAGACCTACGCTGCCCCCGCTTACAACACATACGCTGCCGCTCCTGCCGTCGCGACCTACTCTGCTCCAGTATACGCCAAGTCTATTGCTCCCGCTGTGTCTTACTCCTCAGTCTCCACCCACTCCTCTCCCCTTACCTACGCAGCGGCCGCTCCCGTCGTCGCCAAGACCTACGCCGCTCCAGCGTACACCACAACTTACTCCGCTCCCGTCGTGGCTAAGGCTGTCGCTCCAGCGGTGTCCTACTCCTCGTACTCCACCCACTCCGCGCCTGTCGCGTACGCCGCAAGCCCTGTCGTCGCCAAGACCTACGCCGCTCCCTCTTACACCACATACGCTTCTGCTCCCGTACTCAAGTCCGCTGTGACGTACTCGGCCGCGCCTGCTGTTTCCCACGTCACATACGCTGGTCTGGGAGCCAACTACGGCTGGTAAAAACTTGTTTGTTAAATATTTATAACTATAAATTATTTGACTGTAAATAATGATTGTATATACGAAAGGAAAAGCGAAATAAAAACTGAAAAATATTTTTGTACATTTTCTTTATCCCAATTTTTTGTATACCGACCTCAATTTAAAGCAACTTTTATCACAGTATGATGTCGGCTTGCCTGGAATTTTCAACTTTACCATATGAGCATCTGAGAAAACTCCAAATCTATATATATAAAAGAAAGTCGTGTTAGTTACTTCACTTATAACTCAAGAACGGCTGAACCGATTTAGCTGAAAATTGGCAGGGAGGTAGTTTAGAGCCAGGAGAAGGACATAGGATACTTTTTATCCCGTTAGACATTTTGATATTTAAAAAAAAAAAAATTATATCAGTATATCCATATTCTTAATCTGTTTAGGTAGTAGGTAGGTAGTAGGTAGGTAGTAGGTAGGTAGTAGGTAGGTAGTAGGTAGGTAGTAGGTAGGTAGTAGGTAGGTAGTAGGTAGGTAGTAGGTAGGTAGTAGGTAGGTAGTAGGTAGGTAGTAGGTAGGTAGTAGGTAGGTAGTAGGTAGGTAGTAGGTAGGTAGTAGGTAGGTAGTAGGTAGGTAGTAGGTAGGTAGTAGGTAGGTAGTAGGTAGGTAGTAGGTAGGTAGTAGGTAGGTAGTAGGTAGGTAGTAGGTAGGTAGTAGGTAGGTAGTAGGTAGGTAGTAGGTAGGTAGTAGGTAGGTAGTAGGTAGGTAGTAGGTAGGTAGTAGGTAGGTAGTAGGTAGGTAGTAGGTAGGTAGTAGGTAGGTAGTAGGTAGGTAGTAGGTAGGTAATAAGTAGGAAAAAGGGCATTGCAACGCATGCCGGGAACAGCTAGTAATATCTAAAAGAACAAAGAGGTTTGGTTGTTTTTTAACCGACTCGTTACTCGTCGGAATCTTTCTATGTATGTTCCTCGATTACTCAAAGACGCCTGGACCGATTTGGAAAATTCTTTTTTTGTTTAAAAGGGTATACTTCCCAGATGATTCCATGGTCATCAGGTCAGGATCTGATGATGGGATACTGGAGAAATCGAGGGAACTCTTCAAATTTTATGGACACACTTGAAGCGATTTTTTGTTTGAAAGAATATTCTCCCGAGGTGGGACCATTTAAATTTGGTAAAGATCTGATGAAGACCCTCGGATATTGACAATGGAACGCTTCAATGGATAACAGCAAATTACCCGCGATTGCTGTAATTGCATGTCGTCGGTGCTAATCCACCTTAATCTAAATTAAAGGCACCGACTTCTGAAACTGTTAATATGGAAATTGTTGTACTCATTTTAAGTCGGTTTTTCTTTTATTTTAAAAAAGTTTTTTTTTCATAGATTTAATCTAAAGCAAGCATCAAATTATATCGGAAACCTTTGCTATTGCGAACTTTGCTCATAGGGTTTGATTAAAGTCAGCACTGCCTTGACCGTTTTGCCTTTACACATGCATATGGAATGCAACATAAAAATCAACATGCAACATAAACATCGTGATAATCAACTTTTCACTGTCATACTTATTGAAACAAGCAGTAAATGTGTTTTCTGCTTGGCTACTTGGCCACCGCGGGTGTCCTGAGGCCGTGCCTGAGGGCTTGCGCAGACGAGGGACTATGGCGGGCAAAATGTCCGTGGTGCACTCTTATTATTACTGTCATTAGGTTGCACTTTGTCCGCGTATACCGCCAGGTGACATGGGGTATTGCGCGGACAAAGTGCAACCTTATAGTAGTACTAATAAGAGCACCGCGGACATTGTGTCCGCCATTGTCCCTCGTCTGCGCAAGCCCTGATAGGTGACTAGAATATCATGTCAAGAGGAAAGGCAGCGGGGCAGCCTCTTTTACGCAACTGTATTTACCAATATGTTTACCAATCATTTCTTTTCAAACTCAAACCCAAAATATTTGATGTTTACAAGTTCTTACATTTCCAAACAGTGGCTATGAACTTCGAGAAGTTACAGTGTTCTTTTAAAATCAATTGTTACAAAATATTACAAACATGAAATAAATAATGTTTTATTAACCAGTCTGATGACAGTTGGTTAACTAAGGATGATTACGTATTTCCTTAAAAAATATCATCACAAAAGCTGGGGAAAAAAAATAAATAATGATCAATTACATTTATAATGACCAAACATGACTTCCCTTGGACTATCTGTTAGAAATTCCCTAAGGATGTTCACGTAGATTCCATAGGTTGATTAAGTAGTTCCCAAGAAAAGTTCGAGAAATTCCCAAGTTACAATCAGGTACCTTATCATGGAGTTCCCTAGAGTTGATCCTCTTTACCTTTTAGAAGATTTTTGGCTTCTATCTTTTGATTAGTGTGCGTGTACCATAATTTGTCAAGATATCAAAAATAACTTTGACCTTCTAAAATCGATGTTTCTTCTCAGAGATGCTCAGATAGTTAATTCCGGCACCACCTAGGCTTAAAAAAACCTAAAGTATTGACTTGTAGAAGTATACAAGGTTAGGCGGAAAGGCGGTACTCATCCGCGGGCCACTTAAAGTATCACTGATGACGATTTTAAATCAAGTGTTAAAATTTCAAAATTCGATAATTTTTATATTCATGTAAAATGTTTTTTTTTATTTTTTATTTTAGTTTTTTCAAAAATATTTCATTCCTGCTTTAGTTACGAATTCAGAAAATGGAGCTTCTAATCCGTGACTCCAAATTATGACCTAAAATGTAAACACAGCTGATCGTACCTTACGATAGATAGATTTTAGCGTATTTTTAATGGAATCTTTGAACAGTTATTTCTCTTAAACTGTTGACTTTTGGGGAAAGTTGTAGAACAAAAGTTATTCATTCTTTTAGCTACTTTAACACCCTTTCGGATTAGTATCCCCTTTCCGACCAACCTTGTATATGAAAATGTACGAAGACTTTATAGAAATGAAATAATTTATGTGTATTTTTATGGATTTTATAGAAAGTTGACTGTCAACCATCTTGTATTTGATTTTATTGGTCCTTTTTGGATGTTGCTGGAAAGTGATTTAACGATTAAATGTCTTCACCACACCAAACGCGGCGTGAGCCGGTTGTGTCTACAGAGGGCTCGCGTTCGCATTTGGTATGACATGGTTTGTAGGTAGTAAATCTCTTGAATACTTTTAACGCGAACCCGTCGAAAACACGCCCCGCTCACGAACCGTGTTTGGTTTGGCGAAGCCTTAGTAAGTAGTAATCTTTGAATAAGTGATTTTATTTTGAACGAGTGATAGATACAAGAATTTAAGCTAAAATTATACACATGTTACACATAATTTCAAATAATTTTACGAGCTGCGACATATCTAACCAATATGCCTTGAACCTACTACTGCAGTTGGAAATGTGAACAACATTTTCTGTTCTAATTAGACACGTGTGTGATTCACATGCGCACTTGACCGATATTACCCTCATAAACAAATTAGTATCTAAACGATATGTCAGGCAGGGATTCAGTGCTAATACCAGTTTGTAGACGCTGATATAAAAGCTCAGGCAAGTGTTCCAAAAAGTATTACACTGTGAAACCTAGTTCAATTCAAACATGTACACCAAGGTACTGTGTGATTTGCTACAAATATTTTAAAATTATATGGTGAAAGAACGGATTTTTAAAAAGTATAATTCCGACCGAAGAATGTGCGGTGTAACTTTGAATGATAGATTGAGGAATGATGTGATGAGACAAAGTTGCAGTTTAAAAGATGATGTAGTGACAACATTTTAAAGAAGTATGCTTAGGTAGTTCGGTCATTTTGAGAGAATGACTGAACGGCGATTAACATAAGGAATTCATAAGGTGGCTGTCAGTGGTAATGCCGATAGAGGACGCCCTAGAAGGACTCTCAAACGTGTGTGAAAAGATGTATGAACGTGGACGAAGCGAAAGGAATATGTAAAGATGGTCACATGTAGTGTTTTATAGTTTCTGCCTAACCCCATGGCAAAAAGGCGTGAGTTTATGTATGTATGTTTACCTTTTCCTGCGGTGTCGTAAAAAGAGACTAAGAAATTTTGACAGGAGGACGAGCAGCAGCATCTAAAATCGTGTCGGCACGAGATATACGAAAATAGCTCACGCCGTGATGAAAAAATTAACCAATTAGCAATGTTGGGAGCGGGGCTGACTACCCAGGGTGCGCCGGACGTACTTAAGTATCTCACTTGTGGTTCTTTTGATGCACACAAAAATTTCAGCGCCAAGATCAGCAATTAATTTGCTAAGCTAGTTGATAGAAGAATCTATCGTGTCGGCATGAGCTATACGATAATAGCTCATACCGTGGTGAAAAGATTAGCCAGTCAGCAAGGTTGGTAGTGAGGCTGACTGCCCAGGGTGCGCCGGACGTACTTAAGCATCGTCACTCGTGGAGGCTCTTTTCATGCACCCCAAGCTAAGCTAGTGATTATCGTAATATTTCTGCACTAGTATGTTTTAGTTTACGAAGTGATGTGATTTATTAAATATGTAATTATGAACTGTGGATTTCTGAGAGATTTTTTTATAGTACCTATAATGAAGATAAAATTAAGGATAATTTCAATTTTTGTTTTGGCTTAGGTCGTTGTCTTCCTGTGTGCGGCGAGCCTCGCCTCCGCCGGCAATCTCCTGCAGGCTGCTGCACCCTTGGCGTACAGCGCTCCCGTCGCTGCATTAGCCGCGCCCGCTTACACCACATACGGAGCCGCTCCTGCTTTTTCTGCATACGGAGCCGCTCCTGCTTTTTCTGCATACGGAGCCGCTCCGGCTTTCTCTGCATACGGTGCCGCTCCTGCCGTGGCGGCTTACTCCGCTCCAGTATACACTAAATCTATAGCCCCAGCTGTATCCTACTCCTCAGTTTCCACCCAATCTTCTCCCTTGACCTACGCCGCAGCTGCTCCCGCCGTTGCGACCTATGCCGCGGCTGCTCCCGCTGTTGCGGCCTACTCTGCTCCCCTCGTGACCAGGACCTACGCTGCTGCCGCTCCCGCTATCGCGGCGTACTCCGCTCCCGTCGTAGCCAGAACCTACGCTGCCGCCGCTCCCGCCATCGCGGCATACTCCGCTCCCGTCGTCGCCAAGACCTACGCCGCCGCCCCCGCAGTTGCCACATACGCCGCTGCTCCCGTACTTAAATCTGCTTTGACGTACTCGGCCGCACCCGCCGTCTCACACGTCGCTTACACTGGTCTGGGAGCCAACTACGGCTGGTGAACATAAAACTCCTGATTGTTGATATTTATTGCTAAGAATTAATTCACGACTATGTACCTTCATTCGAAAGAATTTGAATAAAATCTAAAAAATAATAGTTTTTAATGTTTTCTTTCCTACAATGTTTTCTTCTTTCCTTTCCTTTTCTTTGCAACTATTTATTTATTTAAACTTCGTGTTTATTGGTGCTACACAAGGCGGACTTAATGCCATGACATTTTTTACTTGTCAATCTTTGGGTCAAAAGTTAAACACTTCGAAAGTGGTACAAAAAAAGAATTTAAAACAAATATGTGAAAGATAAAAAAACATATCATACATGCCGGAGACAATTGGGTTATAGAATTAGGTAGCACTGATTATTGCATTACAGTTCAAACCAATGTCTGCTTATCAGGGGCAATGTGGGCATGGTAAATAAAACCAACATAGACTTTCGACCACTGAGAGCACTTGTAATCAGATTAGTTGTTAGTTGCATGAGCTAGGTCACAACACAATATAGTTCCAACAAGATCATAAAATAAGAAGGACAATCTAGTCAATAGACTTCTACGAGGGTTCGACACAGAATGCCATCAGCCTGTTCGTCCTAAATCGACCACCCACATTAATATCGGGTCACACCGATATGTGTCATCGCGCCACAACCAAACACTTAAATAGTGTGTTTAACAATACTTAATTTAAAAATAAGGATTAACAAAAAACAACGATGCTTAACATTTCACAGTTATAACGCTCACTCTGCAACATACATAATATAAATAAAATAAAATATTTTTAACTATTTCACATTTTTACATTATTGACAAATTTTCATTTTACTACCAACGTTTCGTATACTATTTATTTCGCAAACAACTTATTCCGCAAATGTTTTATTTTAAAACACTCGTTTTATTTGGCAAACACTTCTTATAACAAATGCATCAGATGATATTTAATCACTTATACATTTTTCATTTCATATTTAGATACATTTTGATTAATCACGTTTCTACTAAATATCATTTCATTACAATACATTTCGAAAAAACATTTCAGCTTTGTAAGGTTGTTTGGGTTTCCAAAGCAGAGTCGACGGAGCCACGTTGCGCGGGGCTCCTATTTCTCTCTGCAGGGTTTAAAGTAACCTAACACGAAGGGGATGACGGGGGCTTCGTTCGCTCGCTTTGCTCACTCACTTTAGCCCCCGTCATCCCGTTCGAACCTAACCTACCCGTGTCGGGGTGCCTCAAATTCCCGAGCTCGCTTCGCTAACTCTCGAAATTAGTCAGTTGGAAGACAAGTGACAGCGTTTGGCTAATCTCAGTTACATTTTTATAAAATTGCGTTATAATAAGTCAATATGTGTAATGTAATTTCAAACGTTGTTTTATGAGATAAAATGAAAAAATTGTGAATTGTTTGTCAAATAATATCTTATTAAATAAAAGTTTATCGGATAATTATTTTGCTAAGTGAATTATTTGATAAACTTGTTGTTGTAAAATGATGAAATGACTAATAATGTTTTTGCCAATCGTTACTTATCAAGTAAAAATTTGTGAATGAATTTTTGGTGAACTGACCGGTCACCATGATGGACAGCTTCTTCAAACTATTCGAAGTCAATTGCAAATGTGGAATTACAAGTAGCCTGCTGGGAAGAACACTCCGAAGCATCGGCACACGGCGTACTCATTTTATCACCACTATCATAGTATTGACTTACAGCTGAAATTAATAACCAATCTCAATCCAAAATCTCTGGATTCATATAGGTTTTTTGGCATTAAATACTTCTATTGAATTTCTGTCAAAAACAGAGAGATTTTGGATTGAGCTCGGTTATTAATATCGGCCGTTTGCCTATCGTAGTTCACTAGTAGAAAAAAGTCTTTCGTCAAGCTGAGGCCCGGTAGTGGATTTTCCGCGCTTCAAATTCAATTTGGGCTTTTTCAGGTCGTTGTACGTCCAGGTGTTGCCAGATGTGGCTAGACACGCTACACTTCTCGGTCCACAGTTTCGACTAATGGACACGTTTGTTCCTTCAAAGCAACATGTCAATCATAATAGATGTTTGACCTTTTTCTTTAATAGAAATGTCTATAGGTACTACAACAATTAGTTTAATAAAAACAAAAAACCCGCCTGCACAAAAGCAAACTAAAAATATAAGAACTGGAAAGATGTTAACAAGACGTACCTACTTCTAATCATAAAATACATAACGTCACATTTAAGTAGTGTGGGGAAACCAGGTGTGGTGTTCCTCCAACCAAAGGGAGGATCCTCCAACCAGGCGGAGTCTTGTGCCTGGCGGGCTACTGCCCAACGGTTGATGTTGGGAGGTTGTATATATACTATCTGCGTGTTAAATCTTGATTGCGCGATGTAGGATAGTTCGCTAGTTCGCATGTGGCGAGATAGATGCCGCCACATCACTCCCCCCCTGAGACCGGAGGTCGATCGTCTTGATGAGTCAGCGGTCGTTGAGTCTTGAGAACTTGCCAGGGCCAGTGAAGGGTTCCTTTGAGTCGAAACTGTGAGTGGTGGCTGTGGACTGCGTCGACCAGGAGAGAAGTGCCTCTGCTAGTTGACCGGCCGAAGTGCAGTATGATGCGCCATGATGCTGGAGTGGGCTGAGGGTCGTGACCAGGCTTGCGCGTTCGCTGCAGGCTAGTGGTCACATCACCCGTTGAAGCCGAGGATGCTGGCTGGCTGTGGGACTCGCTGCTTGCTGCTCGAGTGAATGCTGAGCTGCTGAGGGAGTGATGATGTGGCTGCCGAGGCTGCGAAGGTTGTGTGTGACGTCACCAGTGTGAAAACACTGTCTGTGACGATCACGTCGGGGTCACCAATGTGGAGAAACTTGGTGTGGGCTTTTTTTTTTTTTTTTTTTTTTTTTTTTTTTTTTTTTTTTTTTTTTTTTTCGGGGTGGAAATCCTCATGGATGTCCTCCGCCCTGGTGTGGGCGGAGGGGTCTGTCAGACTCTTACTGACTACACCTGCGCCGAGGGTCGCGGGAACTTACGACACTTCCGCAACCCCCGGCTAGTGCCGGCCCGCCGCAGCGGGCCTCCTCGGGTTAGCGGGGGGAGTGAGGTGTTAGACTCCCCCCGCGCCGTCTAAGAGGGGCGCGCTTGGAACACTTCGCGCCGCCGCCTCGGGTCCTGATGTGTGGGGGGCGACAGACTTCCCTAAGTCCGTCGCCCCTGGACCCATTTAGGGGGGCTGGAAGAGGGCGTTGTCCGCCCTCCGCCGACGCCCGGTGCGTCTGCTGCGGGCCGGGTGAGTGGAGGTGATCTCCCTCACCCTTTCCGCATCCTCCTTCTGCGACATGACCGTGTCGCAGAAGGACACCACCGCGTCCCAGGACTCCTCGCTGTCGACCATGGACTCGACCACGGCCGACAGCGACAGGTCACCGCCTACTCCTGAGATGAGGGCACGGCGCGGCTCCTCCCAAGCGGCACACTCTGCCAGCGTGTGCCACGCCGTGTCCTCCCGGCAATCGCCGCAGTGGTGACACCGGGCGTCTGGCTCCCTGTTTATGCGACACAGGTACTTCCCGAAGCAACCGTGCCCCGAGAGCACCTGCGTCGCCCGAAACGACAGGGAGCCGTGCCTCCTCCCGAGCCAGCGCTCGAGCACCGGCCGGACCGCCCCGACGGTGGCGAGGCCGGCGGTAGGGCGTGAAAGCCTGTCCCGCCACTGGTGTGGGCTTCCTCCAACCAAAGGGAGGATCCTCCAACCAGGCGGAGTCTTGTGCCTGGCGGGCTACTGCCCAACGGTTGATGTTGGGAGGTTGTATATATACTATCTGCGTGTTAAATCTTGATTGCGCGATGTAGGATAGTTCGCTAGTTCGCATGTGGCGAGATAGATGCCGCCACAGTAGGTTTTCAAAAAATCATGCTATCAAATCATAAACATGCAGATGGAGGCTACCCATGAATTATGTAATTTGCAAACTGACTGACCGAAATCGTACGTAGCCTCTGACTGCATGTTATGATTTGATAGCATGATTTTTTGAAAACCTACGTTTTTACGTTATGTATTTTGACTAGAAGAACGTCTTGTGTACATATTTTCAGTTCTTATTGTTTTCGTTCGCTTTTTATGTAGGCGGGTTTTTTTGTAATTATTTATTTATTTATTTTTATTTATTCACATCACAACTAACATTACGGGTTACCCCAAATCGGTAGCGTGTTCTTTAACAACAATTTAAAAAATATATATTAACATTAACAACACAGCACATGCAAAGTTATTTTTGTAAACTCATTCAGAGAACAGCAAAATAATATCAATGTATTTCATTTATTTTAATAATTGTCAATGTATCGTACCTATTTATAAGTACCTACCGTTTTATTGAGGCTTAAACAAATATATTTATGGCACATCAAATGAGGAAAATTGGTCCTTTCCGAAAAGACTTAAATATTACCCAATTTTAGTTTGATCATATTTCATTTATACTTCTTCTTTCGTGTCAGCACGAGCGATACGAAAATAGCTCATGCTGTGGTGAAAAGATTAGCCAGTCAGCAAGGTTGGTAGCGGGGATGACTGCCCAGGGTGCGCCGGACGTACTGAAGTATCGTCACTCGTGGAGGCTCTTTTCATGCACCCTATTTAATTTTATACTAATAACTGAACATTAATTGTATGGTAAGCGAAATACACACATACATTAGTCATGTTTGTAATCCCCGGAGGGTAAAGCAGAAGTGTTCTCATGTTAAAGGAGTCTGAACACCCACGTTTCGCCACTAGTATTAAGTCCCATGTAGGTGACGAGCCTATAGCCATTTCTGGGAATACATTTAAGCGCCAGGTTCGTCGACTCTTACGAGTCACTTACCTGGCGACGGAGAAAAATTATATTTTCATTTAGAAAACATTTATTTCCATATCACAGGTTTTAGAATGGATCTGCCTTGCTGATAATGGAAGTACTTTTGTATGAAATAGGTCCCATACACATCTAAGTTCTCCTTCTCTCGTGTCTGCACGAGCTAAGTATATGAGAATTGCTCATGCCGTAGGGAAAAGATTAGTCAGACAACAAGGTTGGTCGCGGGGTTGACTGCCCAGGGTGCGCCGGACGTATATAAGTATCGTCACTAGAGAGGATCTTTTCATGCACCACACGACTAAGTTCTGTATGTGTGATAAAACTTATCGAGGATCTACTAATTAATGTGTGACGTGTAAATCATTACACTACGCCAATTGCCTGCCGGAATTAACATAGCTTCAGGCGATACCGGACTGAGATTCAATGCTAATACCAGTTTGCAGACGCTGATATAAAAGCGAGAGTAAGTGCTCCAAAAATTACACACTACAACAACGTTCAATACAAACATGTACTCCAAGGTATTGCAGTGATCTTTAAATTAATAAAATACTTTTTCATTTAAGTGGCGTGCACAGGTCATGGGTTAACGACCTGTCACGTGTTGTTAATATTGTAAAATTTTGATTTTGATACGATTTAAGATGTTACTACATAATATAAACTATAATAATCTAATTTCGATACGTTTTGCAGTTGTACTAAAAGTGTAAAATACTAATTATAATTTGTCTCTTTCTCTTAGGTCGTAGTCTTCCTGTGCGCGGCGAGCCTCGCCTCCGCTGGCCATCTCCTACAGGCCGCTGCGCCCGTAGCGTATAGTACGCCCGTAGCGTACAGCTCGGCGCCGGCCGTCTCCTCCGTATCGTTCTCATCGCAAACGTCGCACGCTCCCGTCGCCACATACGCTGCTGCGCCCATCGTAGCCAAGACCTACGCCGCTCCCGCCTACAACACCTACGCCGCCGCTCCCGTCGTAGCCAAGTCATACGCCCCGTCCGTGTCTTACCAGTCCATCTCAACCCACTCCGCTCCCGTCGCGTACGCTAACACCTACGCCGCTCCCGCTTACAACACATACGCTGCCGCTCCTGCCGTCGCGGCCTACTCTGCCCCAGTATACGCCAAGTCTATTGCTCCAGCTGTGTCTTACTCCTCGGTCTCCACCCACTCCTCTCCCCTGACCTACGCAGCGGCTGCTCCCGTCGTCGCCAAGACCTACGCCGCTCCAGCGTACACCACAACTTACTCCGCTCCCGTCGTGGCTAAGGCTGTCGCTCCAGCGGTGTCCTACTCCTCGTACTCCACCCACTCCGCGCCTGTCGCGTACGCCGCAAGCCCTGTCGTCACCAAGACCTACGCCGCTCCCTCTTACACCACATACGCTTCTGCTCCCGTACTCAAGTCCGCTGTGACATACTCGGCCGCCCCCGCTGTGTCTCACGTCACATACGCTGGTCTGGGAGCCAACTACGGTTGGTAAAAATTTGTTTGTTGAATATTTATAAATAGAAATTATTCGACTGTAAATAATGATTGTATACAAGGTTAGTCAGAAAGGGGGTACTAATCCGAAAGGGTGTTAAAGTACACATATTATTGAATAACTTTTGTTCTACAACTTTTCCCAAAAGTCAATAGTTTAAGAGAAACAGTTGTTCAAAAATCTCAAAATCAAGTCTCTAAAATCTATCTATCCCCAGTTATGATCAGCTGTGTTTACATTTTAGGTCATATTTGGGGTCATGAATTCGAAGCATCATTTTCTGAATTTGTAAGTAAAGCAGGGATGATGAATTTTTGAAAAACCTTAAATAAAAATCATTTTATTTGGAAAAAAAAAATAACGAATTTTGAAATTTTAACACTTGCTTTCAAACAGTCATCAGCGATACTATAAGTGGGCTTCGGATTAGTACCCCCTTTCCGACTAACCTTGTATACGAAAGAAAAAGCGAAATAAAAACTGTAAAATATTTTTGTACCTTTTCTTTATCCCAATGTTTATTATACCGACCTGAATTTAGTGCAACTTTTGTCATAGTGTGACTAGTCGGCCAGTCCGGGCATCTTCAACTTTACTATATGAGCATTAGAGGAAAATACGAATAAAATCGAATAGAACAAAGTTTTAATCTAAAGCAAATATCTATCTATTATCGGATCGTACTCCTCAGTCTCCACTCCCGCCGCTCCCCTAACTTACGCAGCCCGTGCTCCCGTCGTCACTAAGACCTACGCTGTTCCTTCTCACACCACGTACGCTGCGGCTCCCGTCGTCACTAAAACCTATGCCGCTCACGTGGTCACCACATACGCTGCTGTTCCCATTCTCAAACTGTGACATACACGGCCGCGCCCGCCGTTTCTCACGTCACATACGCTGGTCTAGGAGCCAACTATAGCTAGTGAAAATGTCATGTTTGTTGATATTTATTTACTAGGGATATTCCAGTGCATTATAAAATTAATAATGTATTTTCGGAACAAAAGCGAAATAAAAACTGAAAAATGTTTTTTCTCCAATGTTAACGATTCTTCACTGATTAATTACATACTTGCATAGTTAAAAGGTGGGTGACTGATCGTTATAGACTAGCTAAAGTAGAAGAAATGAAGAGTGGCATTCGCCCTGCAGTGGGGCACCACAGCCACAGGCTTAATTTGAATACTACTGCGCATGTCTATACCATTCTAATAAAAGGCAATAATTTTTAGATTGCATAAATACTGCATCAGACCATTTTTGTTTCCTTAATAAATAATGAAGTCCCACTGTACATTAATAATTTTAAGAGATTAATATATCTTAAATTAACAATTACAAAACATTTTTCTCTTCCATTTAATTAAAAAACCCACACCACTGCAGTTTGTGTGACGTGCTGCTTTTCTTGCCACTTGTTCATTTTCTCTCGCTCTAAATTCTGAATCACTGGATAAGACAGAGGTGTAGGTAATATCTGTTCACCCGTTCATTCGTTCACCAATGACTGTATTAGTCGGATAAAAGTAATAGCTTTAACTTCAGAAACCTGGTTTCTATGAAAGACGTTACGACTATGACACAATGTGCGTTTTACTGTGTTGCATCATCGTTTTTCCATACTAACTCCACAGCAGTAGCTGCAGATCGCAGCAGATCGCTCACCAGGTTTTTTTACTCTTTCCCCTTGTAGAATACTCATATTAATATTTTTGTTATTTTAAATATACGCAACAGTCATTGGTGAACGAATGAACGGGTGAACAGATATTACCTGTCTTATCGAGTGATTCAGAATTTAGAGCAAGAGAAAATGAACAAATGGCAAGAAAAGCTGCACGTCACACAAACTGCAGTGGTGTAGGTTTTTAGGGGTCCGTAGACAACAAGGAACCATTATGGTTTCGCCATGTCCGTCCGTATGTCCGTCCGTCCGCAGCTTAGAGGTATGAGGTGTTGTTGGATAGGTGTTTCAAAAATATTGCGGATTTGAAATAAATGTTTAAAGTGCTAATTTTTGTTAGATTAAAGTGCCCCCCCCCCCCCCCCCTGCCAACTAAACGGTTAGTTTTGGGTATGTGAAAAAATTCACGGTAGTAGTATACAAGGTTAGTCGGAAAGGGGGTACTAATCCGAAGCCCACTCATAGTATCGCTGATGACTGTTTGAAAGCAAGTGTTAAAATTTCATAATTCGATATATTTTTTTCCAAATAAAATGATTTTTATTTTAGTTTTTTCAAAAATTCTTCATCCCTGCTTTAGTTACAAATTCAGAAAATGGTGCTTCTAATTCATGACCCCAAATATGACCTAAAATGTAAACACAGCTGATCATAACTGTGGATAGATAGATTTTAGAGATTTTTTTAGAGATTTTTGAACAACTGTTTCTCTTAAACTATTGACTTTTGTGAAAAGTTGTAGAACAAAAGTTACTCATTATTATGTGTACTTTAACACCCTTTCGGATTAGTACCCCCCTTCTGACTAACCTTGTATACAACGAAGTTAAAAGAAAAACTATCAAAGCTAAGTAGGCTTTACAAGTTTACGGGTAATAGTCGACCAACTTATAAAATGTAGATACTTTGATAAGTAAAAATTTCGTACATTATCCATTGAAAAATCACTTAACGTTGTTTGTGTAAAGCAAGTAGTAAATACTTACGAGTTTATGAATCATGTTTAGACGTCGTGAGCCGCCGAAACCGTTAAATGTTCATGAAACAACTAAAAGCCCTCTTCTTAGTCCGCATTATTGCGCAACTACGGAACCCGATTACTGCGCAACTACGGAACCCGATTACTGAGCGTGGCCCGACATGCACTTGGCCGGTTTTTAATTAAATGGAACATAAAAATGTTTTGTAATTGTAAAGGAGGATGGGCGTTTTGGTACTCATGTCCAATCAAAATAAATTTACCATCGTTGGATAGCTCTTTTCAAGAGTACAAAAAACTACTATGGCAACAAACCCGTATCAATTGTCCGTTTTTAAATATAGTCTTCAGAAGATACTGGATATTCAGTTCGAAATAGAATTTTAAAAAATCATATCGCCGGTTTCGCTTGACCGATTTTGATGATATTTGCACAGATTTTGAGCTAAATAAAATTCAGTTATATCGGACGCGTTTTTTTTTGCTTAAAAATAAAAGTCGTTTCCCAGCAATTATTTTTGATCAATGTAATTTAGTTTCATGTACAGAGTGCGTAGATTTCGGCTATTCGGGTATTTTTGCACCCTGTATACTTACATACAATAAATGATAAAACTTACTTCGAACTTGTTTTATTTACCTAGATAATGCAAAATATTAATAATAATTATTGAAATACCATGCCAAAATGGAGAAAAATTACAGTAAAAGTATGTGTACTTAATAGGATGTACCAAAAATAAATAACTTTCAAGCAGGATTCCTTCGACCGGACAGTGAATCGGGACTAGCGCCATGGTTATTCTTAATCTACACAGAATACCTTTCCAACGGTATATCATTCATGGTGCCAGTACCAGACTCCATACATTTGTGCCCATCATCCTTTAAGATATATTAAACTCTTCAAATTATTAATGTTACAGTGGGACTTCATTGCTTGTTAAGCAAACAAAAATGGTCTGACGCAGTATTAATAATTTTTATGTAACATAAAAATTATTAGCGTTTATACGAATGGTATAGACTCAATCATTGTGCGCAGTAGTATTCAAACTAATCCTGTGGCTGTGGTGTCTCACTGCAGGGCAAATGCCTCCCTTCATTTCTTCCACTTTAGCTGGTCTATAACGATCAGTTGCCCACCTTTTAAATGAAGTATGCAATCAGTGAAGAATCGTGAACATTGGAAAAAAATCAGTTGGCGCTGCGTAAGTTAGTGGAGCGGAGGGAGTGGAGACTGAGGAGTAAGACACGATGATTGATAGATATTTGCTTTAGATTAATTTGTTCTATTCGATTTTATTCGGACTTTTCTCTGATGCTTATATAGTAATGTTGAAGATGCCCGGACTGGCTGACTATTCACACTATGATAACAGTTACTGTTGCATTAAATTGGGGTCGGTATAAACTTTGGGATAAAGAAAAAGTACAAAAATATTTTACAGTTTTTATTTCGCTTTTTCTTTCGTATATACAATCATTATTTACAGTCGAATAATTTCTATTTATAAATATTCAACAAACAAGTTTTTACCAACCGTAGTTGGCTCCCAGACCAGCGTATGTGACGTGGGACACAGCGGGGGCGGCCGAGTATGTCACAGCGGACTTGAGTACGGGAGCAGAAGCGTATGTGGTGTAAGAGGGAGCGGCGTAGGTCTTGGTGACGACAGGGCTTGCGGCGTACGCGACAGGCGCGGAGTGGGTGGAGTACGAGGAGTAGGACACCGCTGGAGCGACAGCCTTAGCCACGACGGGAGCGGAGTAAGTTGTGGTGTACGCGGGAGCGGCGTAGGTCTTGGCGACGACGGGAGCAGCCGCTGCGTAGGTCAGGGGAGAGGAGTGGGTGGAGACTGAGGAGTAAGACACAGCTGGAGCAATAGACTTGGCGTATACTGGGGCAGAGTAGGCTGCGACGGCAGGAGCGGCAGCGTATGTGTTGTAAGCGGGAGTGGCGTAGGTGTTAGCGTACGCGACGGGAGCGGAGTGGGTAGAGATGGACTGGTAAGACACGGACGGGGCGTATGACTTGGCTACGACGGGAGCGGCGGCGTAGGTGTTGTAGGCGGGAGCGGCGGCGTAGGTGTTGTAGGCGGGAGCGGCGTAGGTCTTTGCTACGATGGGCGCAGCAGCGTATGTGGCGACGGGAGAGTGCGACGTTTGCGATGAGAACGATACGGAGGAGACGGCCGGCGCCGAGCTGTACGCTACGGGCGTACTATACGCTACGGGCGCAGCGGCCTGCAGGAGATGGCCAGCGGAGGCGAGGCTCGCCGCGCACAGGAAGACTACGACCTAAGATAAAGAGACAAATTATAATTAGTATTTTACACTTTTAGTACAATTGCAAAACATATCGAAATTAGATTATTATAGTTTGTAATATGTAGTAACATCTCATCGTATCAAAATCCAAAATTTTACAATATTAACAACACGTGATAGGTCGTTAACCCATGACCTGTGCACGCCACTTAAATAAAAAAGTATTTTATTAATATAAAGATCACTGCAGTACCTTGGAGTACATGTTTGTATTGAACGTTGTTGTAGTGTGTAATTTTTGGAGCACTTACTCTCGCTTTTATATCAGCGTCTGCAAACTGGTATTAGCATTGAATCTCAGTCCGGTATCGCCTGAAGCTATGTTAATTCCGGCAGGCAATTGGCGAAGTGTAATGATATACATGTCACACATTCATTAATAGATCCTCGATAAGTTTTATCACACATTACAGAGCCTACACGAGTGACGATACTTAAGTACGTCCGGCAGACCCCGGGCAGTCAGCCCTGGCTAATTTTTTCACCATGGCATGAGCAATTCTCATATAGATCATGCCGATAGGAGAGAAGTACGGAGGATTTAGTCGTGTAGTTCCGACGATTGACAGGCGATTGATATTTTCAGCAATGTAGATCCATTCAAAAACTTTTGATATGGAAATAATAGATTCCTAAACGGGAATATAATGCCCCTCCGTCGCCAGGCAAGTGAGTCTTAAGAGGCGATGAACTTAGCGCTAATTTTTTGTCCCAGAAATGGCTATAGGCTCTTCACCTATACGGGATTTAATACCAGTGGCGAAAGGGGGGTGTACAAACTCCCGTAATAGGAGAAAATCTCTGCTTTCCCATTTGGAGATTACAGACATGACTAATTTATTTATTTACTTTAATTCTTCTTCTTTCGTGTCAGCACGAGCTATACGAAAATAGCTTATGCTGCGGTGTAAAGATTAGCAAATCAGCAAGGTTGGTAGCGAGGCTGACTGCCCAGGGTGCGCCGCACGTACTTAAGTATCGTCACTCGTGGAGGCTCTTTTCATGCACCCCATACTATACTTTAATTAAAACGGTCTTAGACCAATTACAATAATTAAAGATAGTAAATAGAAGACGATACATACAATACAAGGGAAAGAAAATAAAAAATATTCTAATAAACTATTTCACTCATTCATGATGCATTCCTCTTGCAGTACTCCAGACATTCCTACAAAATCACCCTCCATTCATCCGCAAACATATCAAAATTCGGTCTGGCGTCCAGGAGGGCATTGAGCGCAGTGAGACTTCGCGGTATGGGTGATCGTGAACGAGCCACAGTACGACATGTCGGAACAGGAAACAGCTTACGTTTTCTAATGTATATATGTTTTACTTACCATACAAATAATGCATAGTTATCAGTATAAATAAAATAATATCAAAGTTTAACAAACCAAAATTGTGTAATATTTAACTCTTTTCGGACAGGACCAATTTTCCTCATCTGATATGCCATTTCCCGTGAGCGCCTTGGGACTACAGAAACATTGAACGGGAAACAACATTTTGCAGATCCGCCTTTTTAATAACTTCATACTGCATCATTGATCTAGTGGTCCCAAGCGTTACTGAGCATAGTCTTGAGTTCGATGGAACCGAAGTGTTACTGGGTGTTTCCTTTAGAAAACCTATTTTTTCCCCGTGTGAGGATGATCTAGAACATAAAATGTCCTCACCACACGCTGGGAATAGACGCGTTTTGTAAGATTAAACAAAATCCAGCATGCTTGATGGGAGGATCTATACGGTCCGCCTGGCTAGCTGCCACCCTCACATTTAAGTCCGGCACCAAGCAATTTACTGTATTAGCCAGAGGGGTTTAGGGGAATCCCTCTATACCTCTATTCCTTAGATTCGTATGCTTCATCTTAGACCCTGTCTGCGCTTACCGTTAGGTCAGACTAGGATAAAAAGCGATCAAGTCTAATAAAAAAAACCGGCCAAGTGCGAGTCGGACTCGCGCACGAAGGGTCCCGTACCATTATCTATGAAAACGGCAACAAAAAAACATGTCTGTTGTATGGGATCCCCGTTAAATATTTATTTTATTCTGTTTTTTAGTATTTGTTGTTATAGCAGCAACAGACTTTTTACGCTATGGTCCTGATTATCTTATCTTTTATTAAGTGTTGTGTGTACATAAATTATTAAATAAATAAATTAGCAAAATCAGCCCATTGCTGTCCCA
Source organism: Amphipyra tragopoginis (assembly GCA_905220435.1). Classification (NCBI taxonomy): domain Eukaryota; kingdom Metazoa; phylum Arthropoda; class Insecta; order Lepidoptera; family Noctuidae; genus Amphipyra; species Amphipyra tragopoginis. The sequence goes on along the minus strand of HG992005.1, from coordinate 10,414,899 downwards.
CCGCTAAGCAGGGGCCTCTTCTCAGACTGAGAAGGGTTTAGGCCCTTAGTCCACTACGCTGAACTGGTATGGGTTGACGGATTACCCGCATCATTGAGAGCTTTTTGGAACCTTCTCAGGTTGCAGTTGAATGCAGTTTTCCGCGCGATGTTTTCCTTTACCGTTAACGCAAGTGATAATCAAATTCTGATCCGCGCTTTAATTCAAAAAGTCAGAAGTGCGGGCCAGATCCATCTCAGATTGTCTTCTCGTATAGAAGGCAAGCGCTCTACCGCTACGCTATCAATGCGTAGGACTTTGGGCTATCGCAGTAGTCTTAAAGACGCCATCATGGAGTTTAGAATTGCGCTTGATAAATGGCAATTTAATAGACTTGTCATCTATTACATGTAACAGAATAAAATGAGTAGGCCCAAACATTCACTGTATTCCTTTTTTAGGAAAAAACAGTGTCTGTAGACAAATGGCAAACGATGATCGCTAGAGAATAGAAACGCCAATTAGTTGTATAGAAATGACATAACAGATCGCTTGACCGGTCGAAAGCTTATGACAATCCAATACATCTTTCTATTCTCTAGCGATCATCATCATCTGCCTAGCCTTTTCCCAACTATGTTGGGGTCGGCTTCCAGTCGAACCGGATGCAGCTGAATATCAGTATTTTACATGGAGCGACTGCCTATCAGACCTCCACAACCCAGTAACTGGGTAATACGATACTCTTGGTAAGACTGGTTGTCAGACTTTCTGGCTTCTGACCAACAGTAACGACTGTCAAAGATCTACAAATGACAGCCGGGACCAACGGCTTTACGTGCTTTCCGAGGCACGGAGGAAACTCGCTATGGTAAATGGTCACCCATCCACAGACCAACCTCGGCAAGCGTGGCTTAACCCGGAAGATCGGTCTATGCGGCTGTAATTATTTGGCCACGAGCTCCTCGATCTCTATTCTATTCTCTAGCGATCATTGATTGCCATTTGTCTACAGGCACAAAAACGTTAATCAACCGATTCGAAGTCGCTCCTTTCATTCATTTCAGGCAGTTTTCGTTTACAAAATCTGTCAAATTATTTGACAACAAAAACCCATCTACACATCTGAAAACTGTCAAAAAATTTCGTAAATGACAACTGACTGACAGCTGTGGTTCGTTTGCGCTTTGGCAACAATTTTGTTAGTAGAGTTGGCCCTTAGGATGGGCTAACATATTTTGTTTCATATTCGTAATCATAACTGGGGCCTAATTCTCCTAAAATAAATCTTGATAAATCACAACCGAACCAAGGCCGAACCGTTCATTCAGACAGTTCTCAATTTCAAAAGCTATCAAATTGTTTGACACAAAAAACGAAATCAATCATTTTGAAAGTTTTCGAAAACAAAAACTGACTGACGGTTGTGGTTCGGTTGCGTTTGGCAACAATTTATTTTAGGAGAATTGGGCCCCTGGAAGTGAGCTGCAGATCCAGTCGGCAGTTGTCACGCAGTTGCACTGACTACATTCTAATTGCCTTCAAGCTGCATTTCGCAGTTGCATAGTTTATGGTTGCGACTAGATGTGCAGTTTACTTGCAGTTATAATTACGAGTTTGAAACAACCGGGACTTTTTCGAGGCCTATTGCAAGCAGTCCGCAAAAATCAAGGTAAACGCTCACTGCCAAGGTCACAACCAGTTCCTTCAATAAAAGTTCCGGTTTCCTCAGAGCGAATCCCATCCAGATTCCATAAGCATATGCAAAATAAGGGGTTTCGTAACGGGTATACTCATTTCCGTTTAACACGCCATTGTTATATTTACTCAAAATAATGAATTTTGGGTTTAATACGCAGAAGAAATTTAATCATTTTCATCTTAAAAGAGCCACTTATCAAGGAGTCAGGGGCTTTCTAAACAGCTTAATAAATTATTATTGCGTACACCAACACGCTTACAAAGTAGTATGTAGGTATTGTGATGATATACGGAAGGAGCCACTCATTACCTGACTGCGAAACAAAAGGAGGGTAATGTGTTTTCTGTAGTAAGATCTTCACCGTTTATTGATGGTGAGTCTTAACGATGACCTCGTAGACTGATTACATAATTTCATGTCATCCAATGTTACCTCACAATATTATAACATACATAATTCACACAATTTTGAAGAAAATGTCAATGAAATATAATTTTTATTGATCTAAATTAAAGCACTTTTTAATTTAACAGTAAAACTATCAAATGATCTTGAATTTATTTATGTTTAACAAGGTTTAGCGGGAAACAGGTCTGTTAATAAAATAACTCATTAATTATGCATTCTTTTGTATTATTTTTTTGGAAGAATTAAGTATTTTGCAATGATATTTTGGTAAGTATTTTCTTGGTACCTTAATTCTAAACAACGTTAAAACTAAACATAAATAAACAGAACTGCACATAGAAAAGTTTAAAACCTAACAAATGTTATACAAAAATCCATTTAGTTTATTAGTCTGTAAGGTCGACTTTTATTCGAAATTTAATTTATAATGTGCAATCAAAAAAGAAATCAACGTATATTCGAACACGGAAACAAACAAAATGTAAGTCATGGCAAATATCCAAAACTGCTTACGAAATAATTGGCAAAGCCTAGTTCTAACATCACAACAAATAAAACTAGCATTTACGTAACTGAGGTAACACATTTACTTACAAAACATAATAAGAAATAAAATCACAATAAATTACTACACTAAAGTCTATACACACAAACTTCAAAAGTTATAGCTTACCCCTAAACCGTTAAAAGTGACGCGGGAAACTGCAGAAGCAGGGGAATATGTCACGGCTTTGGCATAGCCGTGTCCAGCTGAAGCCTGTGCGTTAGGTCTAGGCCCCACCGGGGAATACACGTTCTCAACGAAAGAATCAGCATGTACCACAGGAACCGGTACAGGGTTGTACTGAACAGCAGCACCACCGTGGTTTACTGGTACTTGAATATGTTGTGCTTGAACATAAGGTGCAGCAGAATGATGTTGCGTTGCTACTGCAGAAGCTTGGTATATAACTGGAACCGGTACAGGTTTAGCTACAGGAACAGGAGCAGCAGCATACCCAATATGAGCAGGCCCGGTAGCGTATTTAGGAGCTGTTGGAGGATGAGCAATTACTGAATTGTAATTTTCTATTGTTACGCTCTTGGTCGCGACGGGAACAGCTGGATTGACGGGGTATCTTACTGCTGGAGCAGAGACGTATTGGACCGCCGGACGATTTACTACAGTCTGAACGTGATTCACAGGGTATGAAGCCACGGCAGGGGAATGAGCTGCAACTGCGCCATGAGACTGAATTGTTACAGTATTTCCTGCATAGTGCGGTCTTGCGGGAGCAGTATTGGTGGCGTATGCTACGGCAGGAGCAACATGATGAGTAGCATATTGAGCAGAAGGATGAACATTAAACGCTCCATGAGACTCAATAGTTACTGTGTCTGCTGCAAGTGGAACGGCATAGTACGGCCTTGCTGGGGCAGCATTATTGGCGTATGCTACAGCAGGACCGACATTATAATTATTAGTTGCGTAACCGGCAGGAGAATGAGTATTAACTGATTTATAGGACTCAACTGTTACAGACTTTGCTGCGACAGGGGCTGAATAGTACGGCCTTATTGATGGAGCGTTGGCAACGTATCGGCCTAGAACGTTATTATTATCTGGAGCTGTGGCCACAGAGGAAGAGTAGGTGACAATTTGCTGATTCTGGTTGTTTGATCCGTAGGATTGCACAGAAACACTTTTCCCGACAGAAGTTGCTTCAGGTATAGTTTGCACGACCGCGGACTGCACTTCATATGACGCCGAGGGTTTGGGTAGATATTTGGCTGAAGGAGCCACTACACTTTGGTACGAAGTGTCGGAAGGCAAAGCGGTGTTATCTTGCGGAGGAGCAGCAGCTGATTGCTTACTAGCAGTCAGTGGAACTGAAGAACTAGCGCATACGAAGACCGCAGCACACAGCAGTATAACGAACTGAAAATTAAACACAACTTGATTAGTGTCATAAACAGATAACTTATTATAAAGAAATAATATTAAAGTAAATTATCACCTCTCTAAACATGTTTGATCCGATAGTTTTGATGACAAAATAACATCAAGAAAACGTGCATTCACTTTTATACCATCTTCGTAAAACTGGTATCTAATCCTAGAAGAGTCTTTATGCAATTCAAATTATAGAAGTTAGTCATTGAGAAAATGACCTTTCGAGCGTTGCATTAAGGTGTTTAGTAATTGCTTGTTTAAGTTTGTAGTGTTAGTGGCTCATTGAAATTTCCCATATCAGATCAATAGTACACTTACGTCTAGTACCCAACAGGTTAGGAATTAGAGTAAAGAAAGTAATAGATTTCATAACTGACAATAATGTGGGTCAATGTTTTTTTTTTTAATTCTGTAGGCTTGATATAGTCGCTTAGGTCAGATTGATTGTGTATCTCTTGTACCTAAGATAGGCTACATATAGAGCAACCCTAACGCTACCGTGACCGTCCTATTTCTAAAAGACCGTAAAGTGACATTTTGTCAAATTTGAGTTTTATAAACTACGTAAAAGCGCAATACTTTCTCTATCGACCAGTCTGGTCCGTAATTTTCTATCATTTGTCAATTACGAGATCCAGAGACTTTTATTGAGACATTACCATATTGTACCATACCATATTGTAGATGGTCAAATTTCAGAACAAAAAAAGCATGACATAAAAACAAAAACTATAATTTTAAAAACTGTATTAGTCTGTAACTTATTAAAAGTTATACAATGAGCTTAAAGTAGCCCAATAATTTGGTATAATCAAAAACATCTGTATGTGTTCAAAATTTCTAGGGACAACACTTTTGACGTTTTTGCTCATAACTCAAAATTAGGTTTAGTCACTTAACGGCCTTTTAGAAATAGGACGGCAGTACGTGTAGGCCTCATTTCGGCCAGTGTTTTTTATTCCATATTAGATAAGTATGTGAGCAAATATTTTTTTTTATTTCTGTAGACTTGTTATAATCGCTTTGGTCAGGTTGCTTGAATATCTGCCGGGGTTACGGTGCATGCAGCTGCTAATCCCACGACCCCGGCCATAGATCAGGAGACGGAACACCGACGGTTTTTAGCCGTTAAGAGCCCTCAGATAACTCTGCGCCCTCTTCGGCCGGACGAAATCCATGAAGATACTCAAAGGGAAAAAAATATGTTTGCTTACGTATCGCTTGTACCTAAGGTAGGTTACATACAGCAACCCTTTCGCGTATACCTCATTTCGGCCAGTATTTTTTATTCCGCATGAGATAAGTCTGTAAGCGGTTATAATCTAAAAAGGTCACCCATCTTCATTTAGAGGACACCATAATCCAAAACATAATTTACATAATTTTATAATAAGTTAATTTCGCAGACACTCCGGGTTCAGTGAACCATATTTTTATCACATTTACATATTTTAGCTTAACATAAATACGTGTTCAAAAGACAAATATTGTGCGCTATTGTTGACAAAATATCTATAAGTTCAGAATATTTTTCTCGTAAAATTAACAGATAATGATTGCACCCGTAATATGTAGGTATAATATATTTATGTAAGCTGTGGCTGTGTCATTAACATGAACGATGGAGGTCAAAAGTTTACGCAACTTTGAACCGTTTAGATATTCAGATAGATGTCTTTGACTAGATAAGTTCGTCATTAAGTAAGTATATTAAATAAGCTATCTCATTATATAAGATATTATTTGGAACTGTAAGATAGATTACCTCGAATTATAAAAGGTTAGTCGGAAAGGAGGAACTAATCTGAAAGGGTGTTAAAGTACCTAATAATAATGTATAACTTTTGTTCTACAACTTTCCTCAAAACTCAATAGTTTAAGAGAAATTGCATTCAAAGATTTCATAAATATACGCTAAAATCAATCTATCGTTAGTTATGATCTGCTGTGTTTACATTTTAGGTTCAATTTGGGGTCACGGATTAGAAACTCCATTTTGTGAATTCGTACCTAACTAAAGCTTGAAAAAGTTACATAAAAATAATATTGCATCGAAACAAAAATTATCGAATTTAAAAAAAATATCACTTGCTTTAAAACAGTCATCAGCAGACATCGGAATAGGTAAAGTATATTTACCTGAACTTCGAGGAAGGAAGTAACATATAGTGGATAATACCTCCTCTAAAATCCTGGAAAAATTATAATGACGTTTTAATGGTTTTAAGGGTTTAAAAATCGCGAATTATTTATTGGACTTAATTTATAGGTAGCAAATTATTTATTTGAAGAATCATGTAACATTTTTTAGGGTTCCGTACTAAAAGTATTAAATTAAAGAGCTTTGTTTTACATACCACACACATTGTTTTACATAGTACGGAACCCTAAAAAATTTTAAATGTTTTTAACAAATCAATAATTTTTTGACCTCTAAATTCCGTCACAGATTCGGCAGAATGGGCGAAACACATTCGGCTCAGTCTTCAATTTAAAAAAAAGTTACTGAATGTCAATTTTAATCAATGTGTTAACTTTTTTACCTCAAAGGCTAAAAACTCTGTAGCTCCAGATGTTGTAAAAGAAATCAACAATAAACTCTTCAACCTAGGTACACCGTGAATACATCACTAAAACAAAAGTATGAAAATTATTTAAAAAAAAAACTACTTACCGCGTAGTACTTAAACAAAAATATTCAAATTAATTTCTTAAAATAGTCTAGTACAGTCTGTCTATAAAGTCATGAAATGGAACTATTTTTTATCTTTCCCAGTGTTTTGTCAGTTAGTGTTTTATCAAGTGACTATCTGTATACGTTGCAATTCACTTTTTCCTACTTACCTATTACCTTACCTTCAGAAACAAAATCAAAATAGTAACAAAAAGTTGCAACCATTTTTATGCATGCGGTAGGTAAACAAATGAAGAATATGGACATACTGAGATAAATTCGATTTTTTAATTTTCTTTCATAAGAACCTTCTCCAGACAATAACGAAAACAACAAAAAAAAAAATCACGCGTGATGCTGTGACCAAGGGAAATAGGGATTCATTTTTATATACAGGGTGTCCCACTAGTTTGCCACATGGAGGGGAGGTACCTTAAATACTGTAGATAGAAAAAAATACTGAATGAAGACTTCATTTTTATTTTAAAAACAATACGAACTGCATTCAAAGAATTTTAAATAATCACCTGTCTGAAACGGGACTCGAACCCGCTAAAAATGAAAACAAAAAAAACTGTAATTTTATTGTACTAATCGAAAGGCTCGATCAGATACATTTATTGCTTCTAAATAACATAGCATCTAAAATAAAAGGAACACCATGAAATTTAACATTTAATTTAAAATTTTGTTCAGAATAATGAATAGCATTTTCTCTGACTAGGTCGTGCATAAAACAACTGATTTATGTACTATTTTCTGCTCTATTACTATTTCGAAGTATTATTTCAAATATTCACCATGAAAAAATAAATAAATCAACGGTAAGCGAGATTATTAAAAGAGTTACAATTTGTTTACAATAGGAAGAGACACATTTTGAGCATTTAATAAATTATATTGTTTGTAAGTTGCACACTTAAACGTGTCTTATTATTCAAATAAATGTTGAATTTCATGGTGTTTCTTTTATTTTAGAAGCTATGTTATTTAGAAGAAATAAATGTATCTGATCGAGCTTTTCGATTAGTACAATAAAATTATAGTTTTTTTTTGTTTTCACATTTAGCGGGTTCGATTCCCGGTTCAGACAGGTGATTATTTAAAATTCTATGAATGCAGTTCGTATTGTTTTTAAAATTAAAACGAAGTCTTCATTCAGTAAATTTTTCTATCTACAGTATTTAAGGTACTTCCTCTCCATGTGGCAAAGTCGTGGGACGCCCTGTATATAGATACGTGGATAATCGTGTCTAAATACGCGCAAATTGATTTAAGATGAGTAAAACTATGTATAAGTTCTGCAAGAGAAGTGATTTTTAAAGTTTAAATTTTATAATGTATGACTAGTGGCGCCCCTAATTTTTCATGACTTTATAGACAGACTGTAGCTAAAATGCTTAAGATAAAAATATATAACAAATACCAAAAAAAAAAAACTTTACATACCGAATTGGTACCATAATGTGCTCCGAAAAATGGCAATAGGCTCACTATTACATAGGACTAAATACAAGAGGTTCCGTGTGGTGCTGGACGTAAAGAATATCACTAACCCATCTCTTCCCGCGGGTGTCGTAAAAGGCGACTAAGGGATTTGTTGAGAAATAAATTTTATATTTGTAATAAGATCTCTTTGTAGTGCGCTTGTCTATTGAACTCTATTAGAACTCTCTGTCACTCGGTTTAAAAACATTGTTGTATTCTCGTAACAATAAATATTAATTATTCTGAAATCTTGCCTATTTATAATTTCTAACCCGATCCCAACAGGATTTACTAGAGGATGGGCAGCACCGTTCTCTGAGTACTTTAACAACCATACTGTGATCGCCAACCCGCCTGCCAAGCGTGGCGATTAAGGCAAACCCCCCCAATCGGGGGAGGCCTATGTCTAGCAGTGGACGTCTTTCGGCTGAATCATCAAATACAAGAGGCCAAACGTGGGTGTACAAACTCCTGTAATGTGGCAACGCCTCTGCTTACCCCTTCGGGGATTATGGGCGTGAGTAGGTACCTATTTGTGTGTAGATATTTAGTAGAGCTCCTTGTGGAACAGTACGCCCGGGGAACTTTGTCTCTAAGGTTGGCATCGCACCAACAGTCCTCTTGGTGTTGTAGGTGTCTATAGCTTTGTCTATGTCGTAGTCGGATTGTATAATCCGCCATATTACATTACGGCTAGCCGTTATCAAAAACAGGGCCGTTTTGTCGGATTGTCATTGCGATACGTTCTTCAATAAGGCGGGCCACGTTTAGCCGCATCGTACTACTACTTAGATTCTAGGGTTGTTTGGGTTTCCAAAGGAGTGTCAACGGAGCCCCGCTATGCGGGGCTCCTATTTCTGTCTGCAGGGTTTAAAGTAACCTAACACGAAGTGAATGACGGGGGCTTCGTTCGCTCGCTTCGCTCGCTCACTCTAGCCCCCGTCATCCCCTTCGAACCTAACCTATCCGTGTCGGGGTAAGGAAATGTATATTTTCGCCCACTCAGTACTCGACAGAATTGTTGTTGTTATGTCAAGCAGCGCCACGAGTGTTAAGAATCGGAACTAAAACCTGTCAAAGAGGCGGCTAATGTCTCGCTGTATTACATTATAGCTAGCCGTGTTGAATAACGTATGGCGGCGAATACATTACGGCGGTTTTTTGTTCAGCTGCATTCAATCCGGCTAATCGTTGAACCGCCGCATTTCAAAACGGCCCTGTTTTTGATAACGGCTAGCCGTAATGTAATACGGCGAATTATGCAATCCGACTGCTATATCTACACCAGTGCGCTTTCATGTTCATCTTGCGTCTTCATCTCAGGCATGCGTGAAGCGCCATAGCGAATGCAATAGCGCATGCCTTAAGACTAGTTCGACAAAAGCGCATGTCCCTAGCACACGGTAATCCGCCTATTGTATGTCGACTGACGACTGACCGAGGCGCACCGGTGTAGACGATAAGCTGCATGCGTCTTATGGCAATCAATATTGACGCAAGAGGAATTGAAAGTTGAGCACGCAAGATGAACATGAAAGCGCGCTGGTGTAGACATGCCATATTGGCGGCGGTAACTGCTTTTCATCTGGTGGGCCGTCGCCATCGACCTGATAGCGAACCTTTTATTACATAGAAAAATGGATACAATTCTTGTTACGTTTAAGGGATTACTACCTCGAATAAAATCATTTACTCATATTTCTTATAGAAATCTATAGGCCAATGGTTGCAAGAACTGAACTGTGATTACTAATCGGCGCATGAGTTACTTTATGCGAAACGGATACTGACCGCGGAACCTCTCGAACAAAGAAACATTAAAATAAGTTCATTCTACATGGTAAAATTCAGGTTCTTTATATTTTATATACATTATTTATAGTCTTACTAGCTTCTGCCCGCGGCTTCGCTCGCGTTGATTTAGAATTTGTCAATCAACTCTTAACACACTACTAAAGTTTCTATAATAATATAATTCCATCATGATTCGAAAGACACGTGGCGCCATCGATTAACGTTATTGTTGTTTTCCTCGGGAACAGTTCTTTTTTTTCGGGATAAACTGACATACGGTACCATATGTCCGTTTCTGTACACCTGACAATGTATATGCAAAATTTCAGGCTGATCGGTTCAGTGGTCTAGGCGTGAATAGGTAACAAAAAAACATACTTTCGCATTTATAATATTAGTTAGGATTAGGAAGTTAGGAAATAGGAACCAAAAGGTTCTACAAGAAAATTCATCGCCGTGCGAGAAGCTGAACTACTCTGGTGTACCGTGTACACTTTGGCTGGGTTTTCCCCCGTGTGGAAGGAGCTGAAGGGGGCCCATACGCTGTTGCCGATCCTCGGAAGCTGGCCAATAAAACTGTAAGTAGTCTCATTGTGCTGTGGGTTTTTTTGTGATTGCGGTAACCGTTCCGGGGAATCAACAGAATGATACAGTCTGCTCATATCGCTACGTTTTTTTGGTTTTGATTCAAATTATCAAGTTTATAAGTTATAAGTTTTTTTTTTTAATTTCTTCCACACGTATTTTTTTTTTATTTTGTTATCGAACTTTATAGGGCTAATTAAACTATATGGGTATTTGTTTATCTATAAATGATACAGTAATAAAATACTATGTAATTAAAAAATCTGTATGAACAAAAAATAAAATTAATTATGTACAGCTGGTTTACCATAGGTATTTTTTGGTATTGTCAGGTGTAATGAGTCATTTGATGTTGGAAAATTAATATATTATACTTGCATTCCCTTTGTCAAGTGATACAAGAATCTTGTACAAAGCAAAGTACTTAAGTAGGACTTATGTAGATAATAAGCTATTATTTGAACGGATGAGGGTGGCATAATCAGAATATGCCTAAACACATTATAAAAATATATATAAAAATATGAATAAAAGGCGTATTATTATCACTATTTCAATATCACTCGTATCGTTATTACCTACTATGACAATCTCATGAATATTAAGATTAATAAATAAATGTTTACAGAGCTAGACAGCCACATGAACTCGTAACTGTATCATATATTATTCATGTAATTTTTTATGATGGATGAGAAAATTCTGAGTTTCTGTAGATTGTTTACTTAGTAAAAAGTTGGTTCAACGACGCAGCCTATCCCATAGGAATAAAATATCTTACTTTTTTTTAGGATAAGAAATTAAACAAACAAAATAAGTTATGGCGAGTCGTTTAATTTTTAAATTGGTCTATTTACATAAACATTTGATTCAGTTTACCAACCGTAGTTAGCGCCGTGACCGCTGTATGCGATGGCGGGACCAGCGGAGTACGCCACGGATTTCAGGAGGGGAGCGGCAGCGGCGTAAGTAGCCACGGGAGCGGCGTAGGACTTAGCGACCAGGGGAGCGGAGTACGCGGCCACAGCGGGAGCGGAGTACGCGGCAATAGCGGGAGCGTACGCGGCACCGTGCGCGGTTTGGGTGGAGTAGGAAGACACGGAAGAGACGGCGGGGGTGATGGTCTTGGTCACAACAGCGGGAGCAGAGTAGGCCACGGCGGGTGCGGCATACGCGGCGTGAGCGGCATACGCGGCAGGAGCGGCATACGCGGCGGGTGCGGCGTACGCAGCGGGAGCAGCGGCGTAGGTGGCGACGGGAGAACCGTGAGCGGTTTGGGTAGAGTAGGCGGAGATGGAGCTCGTGGCGGGAGTGATGGTCTTGGTCACGACGGCTGGGGCAGCAGCGTAGGTGGCAACGGGAGCAGCGTACGCGGCGACGGCGGGAGCGGCGTAGGTCTTAGCGACGACGGGAGCCGCGGCGTACGCAGCGTAGGCGGGAGCGGCGGCGTAGGCGGCGATTTGACCACCGTGCGCAGTGTGGGTCGAGTATGAAGAGACCGATGATACGGCGGGAGTGATGGTCTTGGTCACCACAGCGGGGGCGGCGATGGCATGCGCGCTGTAGGCCAGGGGAGCTCCGTAGCCGCTGGCACGGACTACACCCACGGCGCAAAGAGCGATGATCAACTGAAATTTAAACATATGATTACTTAATTATAAATTACTCAAAACTTACTGCTGCTGTATTACTTCCTGGTTCAAAAAACAATCTCCAAAAAGCTGCAATTTACAAGGGCTTTTAAATATTACTCTTTAAAGTAAAGCAAATTAAGTATTTCCTGTTTGGATTTTACTGTATTATTTATTTGTAAGTAGTTAAGGTAATAAATCTTTTTAGTACCTTGGCGTACATGTTTATTCTGCAAATGTTGGCAACTGAATAATTTTGACAGGAGGTGCTCCGGTTTTTATACGAATAGATCGCGTCTACATTGTCCAATTCACTTTCATTGTCAAGGTGAGCCAGCGTACTGAGTACTGAGTAAGTAACCTACGCAGCCTGTGACTCAGAGATAGCCTTTCAAATTCATTTGTTCCGTGCTTACAGAAGCACAGGGCGGGTACAGCCTTGAGTCGAAGCTACTACATCGTCCTCGACTAAGATATATCGCAACTAGTATTGACTGATCTATTTTTCGTTACATTACAATAAAGGTCAGCTTATTATAGTAATTGGTGTAATGTATCCGTAGAAAAAAGTGTCCTCGTTTTTGTCAAGAATATAATATGCAAAAATACTTTTACTTTACTTATTTTTGTAAATAATATGCGCGAGCTTGTCAAATGAAGGATGGATAAACAATAACTCTGAACAATAGTTCTGGAATAATTTCTGGATTATGCTGAAAGTGGCTAATTAAATGAAGGTCTATTATCTACTATCTATTGGCACATATTACCGTGCTATTGGTCATCACTTCTAACCTAACCTATGCGAGTGTCGGTGCTCCTGTCAGGTTAACATGTGTGCAGCGCGGGATTATTTTTAACCGACTTCAAATAAAGGAGGAGATTCTCAATTCGTCGGAATCTTTTTTTATGTATATTCCTCGATTACCCAAAGACGCCGGGACCGATTTGGAAAATTCTTCTTTTGTTTGAAAGGGTATACTTCCCAGGTGGTCACATAGTCATCAGGTCGGGATCTGATGATGGGATCCTGGAGAAATCGAGGGAACTCTTCAAATTTTATAGGCACACTTGAAGCGATTTTTTGAGTATGTTTGGTGAAGATCTGATGAAGACCCTCGGAGATTGACAAATTAACTCTTCAATGGATTACAGCAAATTACCCGCGATTGCTGTAATTGCACGTTTATGCTACATAAAATAGAAAAATATAATTACTTTAACCTTCAATTTGGTTCAGCGTGGATTAGCACCTACTTCTGAAACTGTTAATTTTATAATATAGTAATAATTTTACACTTTTTAATTTTTTTTAAGTCGGTCTTTCTTTTATTTTAAAGTAATTATATGTCGACACATTATATCGTGCCGAGAATATAAATAATTCACCGACAAAATTATCTCGCGCTGCATGTTAGCTAGCAGCCAGCCCAGGGCCCGCAGCCGGGGTTGCGATTCATGCAGCTGCGAATCCCGCGACCCCGTCCGAAGGTCAGGAGAAGGAACACCGTGGGTTGTTAGCCGGTAAGAGTCCGGCTTAACCCTTCGCCTTCCATGAGGATTTCAACAGGATAATAAAAAACTCTAGCAGCCGTGCTAACATAATTATGCAACGCGAGATTATTTTGGGTGACGCCCGATCTCCCCAAGTTCCAAGTTCCCCAAAGCTTATATTATTAAATAAATTTTTACGACTCTGTCTTGACCGAAATCTAGAATGGTACAGTCGCCGAATCAATGTTTACATACATATTGTTTAATGTTATTTGTTATTACTTTAGAGAATCAATGGGGTAAAAATGTAATATGTATTTTCATTGCAATTTACCTCTTATTATAAGTTCTGTGCAATTTACGCTTAATTCATTAAATATTGTTAACATTATGCAATACTGATAAGTGATAGATAACAAACGACGCTGTTCTGTACTTCAATAACAAATAGGCGCTCATCAATAGTGGTGGGTGTTAATGAGTGCGAATGAGAGGGAAATATCAAAACTTGTTTCAATTCCGCGTCCTGGATTCCTGTTTTTTATCTATCAGGCAGTTTGCATAGCGTTTGCATAGCATTTATAGTCTACATGATGTGTTTACTTACAATTTTCCTGATTTAAAGAATTGCTTGCTAGATGCCTCCAACACATCCTAAATTCTTCCCTCACACAACATTTTACCCCAGAGCAACCTGGATGCATTTCTAACTCACCCCCTGGATACATCCCTAACACACCCTGGATATGTCAAATTATACATAGAGAAAATACACCGTGGGCCCAAGGTACCTAAAAGATTTTAACCTTCGATTCCGATGCCTAATTGGAGAAGAAAAGCTAGGATATAGTTTGTTGAATAAAGTTTAATTTTCGAAATATTCATTATATACGGAAATTCACAAATCGAAAAATATCTATGGTAACAAGTCCTATGAACGCGGCGTTGCAACTTTTGTCGTATCATACCCCTCTCGCCGTATGTCTTATTTGTCGGGGAGGGTTGTGAAGTGAGAAGTTTCTTAACCACTCACACGATAATTTATAAATGTTGACAGTTCAACTTAAGGTATTGTTTACAAGGAAGTACTAAAGGTAATTGAAAAAAGTTAAAAAAAATACATTAAATAAGTACCGAAAAAAAAACTGAATTGGACTTTCGTTGATATAACATTTGACTCATAATACCATCGGAAAGGTGTGGTTAAATCTTTCGGGAACCTCGGGCCCACGGTGTATATCTTCCAAAATAAGGTTAATTTTAACTAGGTACTGTTTTTTTTATTCTAACACTTTTTAAGACGTCAGTACGAGGAATGGTCAAGTGTGAACTTTACAAATAAATTAATTTTACATTTTGGGGAAGTTGGGAATGAATGTATGAAAAATCATTTTGGGGAACTTAGAACTTGGGGAGATCGGGCATCACCCGCATTTTTTTCGGTGCATTATTTCGTACCGAGACGAGATAAGCCATACATTATCTCGCTATGTGCATATTAGGCTAACAGATTCCACACAATACATACATTCAAACTCAAACTCGAATTCAAAACTCGTTTATTCAAAATAGACTAGGATTACTTAGTTCTTTTTGAACGTCATAAGACTGCCCCCAAAGCGCCCACTCTTCATCGCTTCCTAGTGTTTATGCTGTGAAGAAGAAACGGCGCAACAAACTACCCAGCAACACAGATCAGTCTATCAAGTGAATAAAAAAATGAGTATATACGCAAAAAAAGTAAAATATTAATTACATTGATTAAATTATGCAGGTTGATGATAATAAACAAAATATTTACCTAGAACAATTCTGGATGAATTAAAACAAAAGTAAAAGTATCTAAATATAGATAATTCAACATAATATAAACACAGAATTATTATACCTACACTCAATGTATATGTTACGGGTAAAAGCCGAATGGCGGTTACACCTAGGTTTAGCCGGGTACAACTAGGTGCAACCAGTAGCAGTTGGTTAGAACTAGGTGTAGCTTAAGTCGACGGAGCCCCGCAGAGCGGGGCTCCTATTTCTGTCTGCAGGGTTTAAAGTAACCTAACACGAAGGGGATGACGGGGGCTTCGTTCGCTCGCTTCGCTCGCTCACTCTAGCCCCCGTCATCCCCTTCGAACCTAACCTATCCGTGTCGGGGTTCCCCTTAACCACCGGTGTGCGGCTGCACCTAGTTCTACCCGCTATGATGAAGGGTAAACCTAGTTCTACCCGAGGATAAGTAGGATACATCTAAGTTTAACCGCATGTGGCCGGCTGCACCTAGTTGTACCCGGCTAAAACTAGGTGTAGCCACACTTCGGCTATTAGCCGTAACATATATATATAAGGTCTATCTATTCATACACGAAATATTTTAAGGGATACATCTATAGGTGGTCAAGAAGCCAAAGATAAGTGAAAAAAAAATTTTGATGTGTATATTATCTTACGTAATTATTATAATTGTAATTTTGCTTGAGACATTTTGCATAAATTTGAAAAAAAAATTGCCCGCTTCGTTCACAATAAATACCTACTACGTAGAAACTAGCGTAATGGATGTTGAAAATAGAAATGAGCCAGTATTTGATACGTGTATCAAGTAAATTTAAATGATTTAATTAAAAAAATATATATACTTAGTTTTTCTTTTTTTAATTTATATGGTTTCTTTACCATCTATAGATGTATCCCTTAAAATATTTCGTGTATGAATAGATAGACAGATAGACCTTATAATATCATACATTCATTAACCGTGGCAAAAGATGTTTATTTTTTCTAAAAGGCCGTTGATACTTCCACTTTTGATTATGCATTTAAAATACACTAACATCCTCTGCACTAAGGGCGTATACATAAAGGAAGCAGGTAACCAGCGCCGACCTACCAGCGCTTATCGGTACTGGTTCGTGCAGGTAACCGCTACATAAAGGAAGCGGCTATAAGCAGGGGCTGGGTGTACAAACAAAAATACGCATTATTCCCTTACAAACGACTGTCTACCAGCGCTGATCGGATAAGTTCGGAACTTGCCGGCGACGTTCGGAGCGTGTCGGCGCTGGTTCCAGGGTTGCCAACCGTACGAGGTTCCTCGTACAAATACGATATTTGTGGTCTTCCGTACGAGGTACGAGGATACTATCAACCTCGTACAATTATGTACGAGATTTTGATAATATGGACATACGAATATTTTGCATCACCATCAGATAAATAGTAAAAACTAGTGTTGTCTATCAGAACTTGTAGGAACTTCTTACACCAAAAATTTCATTGCCGTATTTACGCGATGATTATCTATGGTAGTTATCCCGTCAACCGGAAATCCCCTGCCTAGTAAAACATTTCGTTCTTCGAAGTCGTCTCTGTCACACAGCGGAAATTTCTTCTTTCTCTGTTCCTTACGTATTCCATTCGTTGCATGCCGGCCGTGTTTTTTACACTAGTTACGTTAGTACGTGAGCTACATGTAGTTATTGTAAAAAAGATTTTTTTTATTGTTAAATACCTAGTCTTTTCGTTATTTCGTCAATTGTTTAGTGGTGTAATAGAAGTATCGTTATGAGTGATAACGACGAAAACAATGACTGTTTTTTTTTTTGTGATTTTACTTTAGCAACAATAAAAAAAAAATGAAATACAACACAAACTGAAGTTTTATTTAGTAGGAAACTTGCAATAGTTTATTTCTTTGAGTAAAAAGTCCTAAATCCAGTAGTTCAATATACCTTTATTTTGTTTTTAGCACGTTTTCGATGCATCATAAATGTACGAGGTTTGAAAGTCAAAATACGAGATTTTTAGCTGCATAAGTACGAGGGTTTTTTTTACGGTTGGCAACCCTGGCTGGTTCGCCACACAGTATAGAGACTACCTGCGCCGATTAACTGCGCGGACCAGCACCGACAAGCGCTCGTAGATCGGCGCCAGCAACCTGCTTTCTACGTGTATACGCACTAGGGAATGGTCCCGGGAAATCCCGGTCCCGAAAATCCCGGGACATCCCGGGATTTTTGTATAGACTAAAGAACCGGGACGATCACACCTCGTCCCGGGACTTTCGGGACCTTCGGGACTTAGTTGAAAAGTATAAACTTAAATTAAGAATTTCAGTTTCCCCATTCAGTTAACATAATAAAAGGTTTCTTACTAAGATTTTATTTAAAATTAGAGGTCCGCCTAGCGGTTTCACCCGCTGCTACACGTTTTTCCGAGCGAATGAGGTCAAAAGTATCCTTTGTTACTTATGGATCTTGCAGCTTTTTAGCGGTGAAAGAATTTTTCAAATAAAATCAGTAGTTTTTGAGTTTATTGGTTACATACTTAGAATACGTACAAAAAAAAACAAATCTTTCCTCTTTGTAATACCTAACCTAATAGTGTAGAATCTACACTCTACTTAGATAGTGGTTCGCTCATCGGTTTACCCGGTGCTTGCTACTGCTGCACGTTTTCCCGTCAGAATAATTTTCCCGCGGTAAAACAGTCTATGTCACTCTTACTCAGAGTTAATGTAGCTTTCTAATGAATGATGATATATTTTTTGAAATCGCTTCAGTAGTTTCGGAGTTTATCGATTACATACAATTACATACAAAAAATCTTTCCTCTTTATAATAAAAATGTAGATAAATAAATTGATACATAAATACTAAAAACTTGTTAAAATTAAAATACCAGCAGTAAGTAAAAAAAATACCCAAAGTCCCGAAAGTCCCGGTTCTCCCGGTTCCTTTAAAAAGTAATCCCGAAAATCCCGGGACGCAAGAAGAGCACCGGTTCTTCATTCCCTAATACGCACTAACCCCGTATCTAAACAGCTTGACTAGTTAGTCACTTTACATCCGAAAACCGGGACGAAACTTGAATTCGTGAAAAAAGCAGCTGTTCCGAACATACCTACTGTTATGCAACATTGATTATCTTGTATGGATCAGCTAATATTTTTTTCACGAATACCGCTTCATGGTTTTCTGATTAACCAGTAATACTACTTATAGAATTTCTCGCAAAACTAAAAGACATGACGTCATAAATATCAAAAAAGTTTAGTCACACATTCTCCAACTCAAATATAACAAATATTTTCGCGCTGTACCGGAAGAGTAGCGACAATAAACTCGTGTAAATTGAAATTGGCGAAACACAATCATGTTGACACATCAAGGACATGTTCGGATTTCATTTCCTTAATCTCAATGTATAGGAATGTTATAAAATGGGTTGTGGGCAGTGATGGCCTGGCCGCCTGCGATGCAGGAGGGTCCGACTTTGCCAGGCCCGTACCCCTGACTTTTCGAATTCCTGTGTGGATCAGAATTTGATTATCGCTTGTATTAATGGTCAAGGAAAACATAGTGAGGAAACCTACACATCCGAGAGGGTTTCCATAAAATTTTCGGTGGTTTGTGTAGTCCGCCAGCCAACACCGGGCCAGCGTGGTGGATTCAAACTCAAAACTCATTTATTCAAAATAGACTACAATTACTTACTTCTTTTTGAACGTCAGATATAAATAGACCCGCGCACAACTCCAGGACAATAAGGGGTCATACAATAAGAGGTTATCAATGGGGGTTATATACTAAAATCCGTCCAGTAATTATCAATATTTTCCTCTAAAAACTCATTAACTCACGCCGCAGACGTTTAGTTTTTTAAATAGCCAAGTGGGTACGCAAGTTTATTAAATACTTGCTTTTGCCCGCGGTTTCGCTCACGTTAATTTAGAATTTGACAATCAACTCTTAACACGTTCAGTGCCGGGTGCCCTCCAGGAGGGCACCCTGTAGTCACATTTGCCATGCCGGGTGGTCGTGGAGGGCTCATTTTAAATGCAGGTTTTTCTTGGAAAATTCACCGTCATGAAACAAGCAAACGCCTATTTTACGACGTAGTAGCTTATTATTTTTCAAGGTTTTAACCTAATGCCAGGAACCCTCCTCGAGGGTTCACTCTTAGTGCGAACGTAATGCCGAGGGTTCCTAGAAGGTCCACTAGCAATATGTATGGCGGGAAGTATGAGCTCTATGAAAAGTGTGGTGGACTCGAATGTGTTAACACACTACTAAAGTTTCTATGATAACATAATTCAATCATGATTCGAAAGACACGTGGCACCACCTATTAACGTTATTGTTGTTTTCCTCGGGAACAGTACTTTTTTTCGTGATGAAAGGTACCCTATGTCCGTTCCTGTACACCTGACAACGTAATGCAAAATTTCAGGATGCTCGGTTCAGTGGTTTAGGCGTGAAAAGGTAGCAAACAAACAAACTTACTTTCGCATTTATAATATTAGTTAGGATAATAATATTTTGTCGTAGAGATGGTTCTGGTTCATTATATTCCGTGCGTTCTTCCTAGCCTTTTCCCAACTATGTAGGGGTCAGCTTCCAGTCTAACCAGATACCTGAATACCAGTATTTTATACGAAACGACTGCCATCAGACCTCCGCAACCCAGTTACTGTTCAATGCGATATCCTAGGTTAGACCGGTTGTCAGAATTGCGAGCTTCTGACTACCCGTAACGACTGTCATAGGTATTCGTATGACACCTGGGCCGACGGTTTAACATGCTCTCCGAGGCACGGAGGGGTCTCGATGTGTAACGAATGGTCACCCATCCACGGACTGACCGCGGCAAGCGCAGCTTAACCTTACAAATCATATAATCCACGCGGTTGTTAATTAGCTATGAGACCCTCATTATCTTCTGTAAGGCTGAAGCCAGACGAGCGTAATTTACGTGGCTCAAAATGAGTCGATAAATTTTTTAGAAAGATTTACTTACTAAATCCTTGTAAAAAAATACGCAGACTCATTTTGCGTCCTGTAAATTACGCTCGTCTGGCTCGGCGTAATTTTTTAGCAGGATATACTGACTAAATCCTTCTAAAAAATTACGCAGACTCATTTTGCGTCCTGTAAATTACGCTCGTCTGGCTCGGCGTAATTTTTTAGAAGGATTTACTTACTAAATCCTTCTATAAAATTTCTCCGACTCTTTTTGAGCCGCGTAACTTACGCTGTTCTGGCTTCAGCCTATGTATCAAAAAAAATTATAACGTTGCATAGGTAAGCGATTCATTATTCCAATGTGATGAGTCATTCCAATTTATCGAGAATTCCTCATAAAAGTTCTCATGAAAAGCATCAAAGTAGGTAAGTATCTACTTGGCAACAAAGAACTCTTTTCCTCAATATGTCGTTTAACAATTTTTATATGTCTGCTACTTCTGATATTATCCCTATAAATACTGACTTATGAATTTTCCGTTTTATTAAAAGTTTCATGATGTATAGGTACCTATAAGTTTTAATAAGAACGTACTTACCTATCGTAAAGCTTATGGGAACCTAGATGTAGGTACCGAGAAGGATATATACCTGTGAAATACCTACGTACTATTTTGTTCAGATAAATACTTCCATGTCCTCCGAAAGGTAGATAACTATTACCTATTGCACGTTAACATGTGCAAGTTATTGTTGCAAGTGCTTGCTTACCGGCGCAATTGGGGCTACCATCCGTCCGGATTTGTCCGGACATGTCCGGACTTCTAGACTTTTGTCCGGACTTTGTCCGGCTCTTTAATTTGTCCGGATTTTTTGGCTTACATGGAATACGAGTAATAAAACTTACATATTATGCAATCATTATCAAATTTAATCTTTATTAACTTCTCATTTATCTAAAAACAAGATATAAATCTTCTTTATCAATCAACTTAACGAGATCAAACAATAAATCTTATTATGTTTGCATTTTGTGACTAAAATGTCCGGACTTTTATTGAAATGTCAGGCATTTTGTCAGGACTTTTCAAATTTCTAAATGGTTTCCCTACGCGCAATGTAACTTGCGAATCGATTTAGCGCTTTACCCATATTCTTTCTATAGATATCGTAAGGCGCGCCTAAGGCGATAACCAATCTACCTATAAGGCGGATAAAAGTAGCCACATCTTATACTGGCGGGCCAGAGTTAATTTGGAGGGTCGCTGGATAGATTACAAGATGACCTTATCATCAGAAAATCAAACTAGCGAAAGAACAGAAACTGCCATTTATTACGATTAGTCAGGAATGAGTATATTAGAGGAAGTTTGAAAGTAGCGCAAGTGACAGAAAAGTTGAAAGGGAACCGTTTGTCTTGGTATGGACATGTGAAGAGGAGGGATGAAACGCATGTGACCAAAAGAGTTATAAATATAAATGTGGATGGATGGAGAGGAAGAGGGAGGCCAAAGAAAAGATTGTGTGAAGGGATTGTGTGAAGAATGATATGAAAGAGAAGGGAGTCAGTGATATCATGATGGTTAACAGGACGGAATGGAAGAAGGAAACGTGTTGCGCCGACCCCAAGTAACATGGGATAAGGGCAGGAAGGTGATGATGATGAGTCATGATTTCGCCGCTGCACTAAGGGCTTTTAGCCTCCACGAGTGACGATACTTCAGTACGTCCGGCGCACCCTGGGCAGTCAGCCCCGCTACCAACCTTACTTCGGCCTTGGTTTCGGCCTTAGTCACGAGCGTTTCCTACTCCATATCACCTACGGAGATACGATTATTTCGGGGCCCGAACTAAGAATGAATGACAACATGATTTGACAGTTGTCCCTACTACTGATGTGCTTTTGCTCATTCGAAAAGTTGAACTTGACACTTGTTTTGTTCAGTCCTACGTTTCGGGCTACTTTCGGACGGGTGACTAACTTCGTTGACGGATTTAGGGAGTAGATCCCCTGGAGCGTTCAATCCACAAAGATGCGCCTCACTTCTCTTTGTGAGAGGTAGCCGCGTGGTGCGTATGCACACATCTCTTATCATTATCTTATATTAATGTGCACTTAATTATTGTGTGGCGACAGAACTAACACAATAGCAATTTATAATGCACACTTTTGGACTGTATCGATTTCGACAAAGAGTGGGGCGTGTCGTCGTGGATTGAACCTTTATGGAAACAACTTTGTTTCCTTTGGACGTACCAAAGTCGTAGCACAAATGGGGCACCACTGCGTTCTAATGGAAATCCCGGAGCACCCCTCCATCGTACTGAGGTTGACAACCAGTCCCCCAGTCACAAAGTAAAGAAACTGCAATAGTTTTCGTGAGCTCGTTAAACTGAATAATATGTTTGTCTCCTTTTTTGCGGGTATGTAAGAGAGATCGCACTAGCGGTACAGGTTGTTTTAGACCAGGGGTGAGCAAACTACAGCCCGCAAAGGATTTAAATCCGGCCCGTCAACCCTCCCTTTGTATGACCCTCGAAAATACATTCTTGCAGCCTCATAGACATCTGTTCTCAGTGTTGAAAGTCTCTTCGTTTTAGCTTGAACCTGTATACGACGGCATCATGGCCAATTAAAAGCAGTTCCATACGTCCCATACATTGGCTGGGCCACAGCCCATCTTTTCTTCAAACAGCTTAAAGTTTATTTTATATTTTTTCTTACAGATAATTGCATTTACAATAAATTAATTTAAAACAAAATACATTCTTATTTTGGAATTCTGGCCACTTGCAAAATTTCATGCGTATTTCTGGGGGGTTACCATGATCTGTTAGAGCAGGAATGTTTTAATATTATTCCGAGAGTGGGAAAGTGACAGCTCTAGACAGCTCTCTAGCGCCATCTCTTACCCACTCTCGTAATAATATTAAAACATTCCTGCTCTAAGAGATCACGGTGACCACCGATGAAAAAAAGTTTTCCCACTACTGTTTTAGACGGTAAGAGCGCGACATACCCCTCCACATGAGACGCAAAATACGCGCTTAGACGTGGAGTTGCGGATATCAGCCCGTTATACCTTATACCTTACCCCTCCACATCCCCCAAACCGAGGGTAGGTAACCATGAGTATGTCCACACGAGAAAAAAAGTGATTCCAATACCTACAATCAATTCTCTGTCAGCAAGGTAAATTGCTACGCAAATACCGTCAAGTCAAGGACATTCGTATTCGTCGCCACAGATTTGACGAAGCTGATATTTGTCGCGGTGAAAGAAGCCATAGCGAGGCAAACCGGATCACTTGAGTTCCTACTACCGATACCCTTTTGGTACTGTTATTAAAATTAATCACGAAGGCCGGACAACTAACTGCCGGACATGTGACGTAATTACTCGTAATACACGCTGACATTTAATTGGTTGTTTTGCTATAACAAACGATGTTCAGACCATGATCTACAACAGTGTAAATGCATCAAATAAAAAAGAAACGTAACTGGTCTTAAAAAAAATATCAAAAAAACACCACCAAAGACACAAGGGGGGGCCTGCGCAGTCGGCGCCCATGATGGTTCAAGTTATTTGCCGGGAACTTTATCGCGATTGCCGCTATGAGTACTTTAATGTTATAGGTATATGGTTAATGTTTGAATACGTTTGAGTAACATAAGACTTTTTAAGAACGCGTAGATTTCTTCTTCTTTAATTTTTTTTGATTCTGTATTATGGTAGTAGACCATGGTCTGAACAACGTTTATTCTAGTAAAACAGCCAATTTAAATGTCATCGTGTATATCTTACTCCTTACAGTCGGTCAACGTAGAACATTGTGGCAGAGCAATCGTGCGGGGAGTTGCGGGGTGAAGGAGCGGAGGTTATGTCCCGCGTAGCCATACTGCATACTTGGGACATAACCTCCGCTCCTACATAATTTTGACATTTCATAGGACCTGTCAAATGTATGGGCGTTGACCCACTGTATGTAGTAAGTAGGTACACTGTGGTATAGGTATTGATATTTACTGGAATATAAATAGCTTAACGTTGGTGCTTACCTGCTTACTTAAGTCTTCATTATAATCAGGCCATTACTGACCCACTGCTGGGCACGGGCTTCTTCTGAGATGGGTTTAAGTCCCAACCCACCACGCTGGCCTGTTGCGGGTTGGCGGACTACACAAACCTTCGAGAACTTTCTGGAGCCCTCTCAAGTGTACAGGTTCCTTCACGATCTTTTTCTTTCACCGTTAACACAAGTGATAAACAAATTCTGACCCGCGAACGTATTTGAAAGATCAGAGGTGCGGGCCGAGGTCGAACTCAGTCCCTCCTGGATTAAAGGCAAACGTTTAACCGCTAGGCTATCACAGAAGTACTTACTTGCTTATTGCTTAACACATTCGAGTCCACCACACTTTTCATAGAGCTTCTTCCAGGAGTGTCCTCTGCATTACGTTTACGCTAAGAGTGAACCCTCGAGGAAGGTTCCTGGCATTAGTTTAAAAACCGTGAAAAATACGCTAGTAGTAAAATAGGTGTTTGCTTGCTTCATGACGGTGTATTTTCCAAGAAAAACCTACATTTAAAATGAGCCCTCCACGAGGGCACCCGGCATGGTGAATGCGACTACAGGGTGCCCTCCTGGAGGGCACCCGGCACAGAACGTGTTAAGCTACCTACGTGTTGCTATACCTGTGGGATAGGTACTTATTGCCTTACAGAAATCTAACTAATAAAGTTTACCGTTTTTCATTGCTAACTATTAGAGATGCGCCGAATAGTGGTTTCACCGAATAACCGAATACCGAATACTATTCGGTTTAACCTTTACCGAACCGGATATTCGGCCGAATTATTCGGTTTACCATTTGATTGTTTTGCCGCGTAAACAGGTTCTTACATGAACGCTACGTGTTGCTGCTGGAGCGAGCCGTACCTCACCGCCCGCCACCCGCGCACACCGCGCTGTCACTTTGCTTATTGCTTCAAAACATCGCACGATTAGGTTACAAATAAAAACAGAGGAGCATACTATTACAAAAATATATTTTTTTATAAAAGGTTTAAACATAAATGTTGATCTAAGGTTTAAAAATTAATGTGGATTGGATTGAGATTTCAGTTGCTTTAAAATGTTGATTTGATGTTTAAAATAAATGTTGATTTGAAGTTTAAACATGTATGTTGATCAAAGGTTTAAAAATCGATGTTGGTTTAAAGTTTAATAATAAATGTTGATTTAAGGTATACAAAGAAATGTGGATTTGATTGAGATTTAAAAAGAAGTTAATTTTATGTTAAATTGCTTTAAAATGTTTAAAAAAAGGTTTGTATTAGTTTAAAAATAAATGTTGATTTGAAATTTATTAGCTTTATTTAACTCATCTTTCATAGTATTTCTTTGACTTATATTATAACATGAATCTTACATAAGAAGTTTCGACTTTTAGTTCTATACCGTGTCATGTAGCCAAGAAAATAGAAATACTCGAACCGAATATATTCGGCACCAAAACCGAATAATTCGGCCGAAAACAAATAGTGAAAAATATGCCGAATACACCGAATACCGAATACCAAACGAATATTCGGCGCATCTCTACTAACTATAAAGGTATTCGTTTTCCCTAGAGAAAGAACCTAGGAATATTAGTGAATCTAGAGACTACCTACCTTATAACTCCAATAGGTACGAGTTGAGTTATAATTACATCACCAAAGTCCATGTAATAGTATCTATAATGTAACGAACGGTCACCCATCCCCGGACTGGCCGCGGGAAATGCAGCTTAACCTTGTAAAACCTTGTATTGTTGTTAATTAGCCACGAGTCTCACTTTTTCTTACATACCCATGGTACCCAATACACAAGGGCTCCAAAAACCTGAAACATAATTATTGTACAACTAGCTGTACCCGGCATGCGTTGCAATTCACTTTTTCCTACTTACTACCTACCTACTACCTACCTTCAGAAACAAAATCAAAATAGTAACAAAAAGTTAAAACCATTTTCATGCATGCGGTAAACAAATGAAGAATATGGACATACAGAGATAATTTCGTTTTTTTTTAACCGACGCCAAAAAAGGAGGAGGTGCTCAATTCGTCGGAATCTTTTTTTACGTATGTTCCCTGATTGATTACTCAAAGACGCCTGGACTGCATGTTTACATATTGTTTATGCCACGTAAAATAGAAAAATAAAATTAAAACTGACTTAAAAAAAATTAAACAGTATAATGATTACCATATTATAATAAAATTAACAGTTTCAGAAGTCGGCGACTTCAATTTTATTCAGCGTGGATTAGCACCGACTTCTGTAACTGTTAATTTTATAACATGGTAATCATTTTACTCTTTTTAAATTTTTTTAAGACGGTTTTTCTTTTATTTTTAATCTAACTTTATTTTTAATATTAAAATTTTCTTTCATAAGAACCATCTCCTGATAATTACGAACACAAAAAAATAAATAGCGAAATCGATCCAGCCGCTAACGCGTGATGCCGTTACCAAGGGAAATAGGGATTCATTTTTATATATGTTACGGCTAATAGCCGAAGTGCGGCTACACCTAGTTTTAGCCGGGTACAACTAGGTGCAACCAGAAGCAGTTGGTTAGAACTAGGTGGAGCTTAAGTCGACGGAGCCCCGCTGCGCGGGGCTCCTATTTCTGTCTGCAGGGTTTAAAGTAACCTAACACGAAGGGGATGACGGGGGCTTCGTTCGCTCGCTTCGCTCGCTCACTCTAGCCCCCATCATCCCCTTCGAACCTAACCTATCCGTGTCGGGGTTACCCTTAACCATCGGTGTGCGGCTGCACCTAGTTCTAGCCGCTATGATGAAGGCTAAACCTAGTTCTAACCGAAGATAAGTAGGATAGATTTAAGTTTAACCGCATGTGGCCGGCTGCACCTTGTTGTACCCGGCTAAAACTAGGTGTAGCCGCACTTCGGCTATTAGCCGTAACATATACATAGATAGATAAATATACAACAACTGCAACTGACATTCACCAGACTTTTTGCAAAAAAAAGAGCTACATTTAGACGGCCTCCAGTCTACTCTCCTAAGGTCATTGACCATAAATCGTTAAAAAACATGTCGTACGTAATGTCACGACATATACGGCGACATGTTGCAATTGGTACCTATATAAAATATCAACAAGTGTACTCGTTTGGGTCATGACATGAAAGATTTATTAATGTCTTTCATCTAAATTAGAACGAGCTCAGTGTCTTAGTGCTATCTCATATTACGACTTGTCTTGGGTTGGATCCTACCTATAGATTATTTACGGTTTACTCACAAGCATTTTTCGGGATTGCCCGACTAGTTTCGGACCCAAACGGAGCCCTTAATCATGCACTGAACACACGGCAAGGTCGCGAGTCGGACTGATTAAGGGCTCCGTTTGAGCCTGAATCTAATCGGGCAATCCCGAAAAATGCACGTGAGTAAACCGGAACACGTCATAAATATAGATCCTATACCGCCCAGTGGCGTACCTAGGGTGGGGCAAGTCGGGCACGTGCCCTGGGCGCCATTCAAAGGGCGGCGCAAAATTCGCAAATGAAACCAACAATTAATATTTGGGACATTTTTCTACACAGCACCATCTAGTCCCAAACTAAGCAGAGCTTGTACTATGGGTACTAGACAATGGATATAATACTTATATACTTTTTTTTTTGTAAATACATACTTATAATACATAAGAAACACCCAGACAAACACAAACACTTATATTCATCACATAAATATTTGTGTCCTGTGGGAATCGAACCCACGACCTCGTGATCAGCAGTCCGACACTCGAACCACTAGACCACAGACGTCGTAATTTATCGTAAGTTGCGAGCGATCTTTCAGTAAGCTAATACCTACTTTATTTGAGGGCTTCAATGGGTCAAAAAAGGTTATGCGATCTAACTTTGCTAAGTGTAGAAAGCGTGAAAAAACGGATTTCGAGAATGATATAAATTTATTTGTGTCACAGAAGGCAAGGAAAGTGCAATTTTAAGTTTAAGACTAATATAAGTGTACTTTTTTGTATTTAGATATTTACGAAGGGGCGCAATGAAGAATGTTAAACACCAAGGATAAGTCCTTCGATAAAGGAAAAAGGATAAAGTGTTTGCCTTACTTTTGAGCACCAGAGGCGTTGAGTTTATGTCATGCGGATGGCAGGAATATCAGTACCTAGGTAACTCAGTACCTACCTAACTTGCTGCAAATCCTGGTTTTCCTAAGGTACGAAATGGAAGCCACTCACACTCTGCGCAGAAATTGCAAACCAATTTTAATTTATAATTGAAACCTAGTTATCGATTTGGTCGAAAACTGACTGAGGTCACCTTTGAAAATCAAGACACAGTTACAATAATAGAAATGCAATTAGAATACCACACTTACTTAAAAGCTTATGGAATTGAACAATGTATTTAAAATCCTTTTGCCTATTCAAATCCAAGGTTCTCAAAAAGATAGGTAGGTATATTCTATTTAGGCATATAGACCAGTGACTTGCACTTATACAACGGTCTCGGATCGGAGCTTATTTCCAAGTTATTTTTATTCTTTTTTTGGCCTACAATGTGACAAGCATTTTGTTACGGTTTTAAGATAGATCCAGACTTGAATGGATAACAAATGTTGTGGTCTAAATAGGTATGAATAGGTGTATTTATCTTGTTATAGCATAGGCTTGGTTACCGGCAAATAATAGGCCCATCCCTCGATCCGTGAGTATCGTAAAAAGCGACGTAAACTATGAAAAATGCTGAGGAATTAAGTTTGTAGAATGGCGACCACGAGTGGGTAAACTCATGAGCATTTTATATTATACAAGGGGGGCAAGAGAGAGTAGGAGCACTCACTAGACTTTATATTATAATATCAAGGTATCCATGGTATAATAAAACAAGGTAGTCTCTTCCCGTGACTACCTATCTACGTCGGTCGTAGCCACTGATGAACCAATAAGCTTCGGCTCCTCTTGTCAAACTTTTTTGTTATTGGTGAGAAAATATCACAAAAGGTGACGTAATCCGGGTCATCGTGGGAAGAGAAAGGTACAGTCGTTCTATCTCACGAAGTCCGGTGTTGGTGACTTTTATATCTCTGACATTGGATTCAATTTCGAATGATTTACAGGACTTTGTGAGATAGAATACCTATACCCTGTTTTATAATTTTAAACTAACACTAAGCCCGGTTTCTGATAGGCAGATCAATTTACGGCTGTTTTCAATATCCTATCTTTTGGCGGTTCCCCTACTAGAGATAGAAATTTGATAGAAGCTCCATAGTAGTAATGTGAAATTTCCATTTCTAGTAGGACAAACCGCATTAAAAACTGGTATAGATACCAAGGTTATTGAAAATGAGCGTTAGGCCCGGACTCCACCAAAGCAGAGATGTGCGGAGAAGTCCGAAGCGGAGACGAGAAGAGATGTTTTACAGCTAGGGTGTATCCACCGAAACTGTGCGGAGATGCGTACTAGACTGTAGCGGAGATGTGTGCTGGCTAGGGTGGAGATGTGCGCTGACGAGAGCAGAACTGAGCTGCGTGCGGCGAGCGTTGGATGTGAACGCACAGTTTAGTGCGATCTGACACGAAAGGTAGACGTCTGGGCACCGCTCACCGCACGCCGCACACATCTCGTCTCTCGTACTGCGGCCCAGCTCAATCTCAGCGAGTAACAACTCACTATCCGCTTCCATCGCGCCATACAAATATTATACATCTCCGCTCATTGGTATCCACTGAGTGGAGACGAGATGTGTGAATAACGAAATTCTATTGGTTTTTTTAAAACACATCTCCGCTCCGCTCGTCTCGTCTCCTCTTAGGTGGAGTCCGAGCCTTAATCTGCTTTTAAAAGTCATGTCATCGAATACGATTGGTTGACTTAGGGCCAGCGCCCACTGACGGCACGACGTGGCATGGCGTGGCACGGCGCGCTTTGGCATACCGAATCATCCTTTGGCATCCCGCAGCATACTGAAGAATCCCGCGGTATGCTAAGCAAATACAAGAGCTAAAGTTATTAAAATAAGGTTTAAAATGATTGGAATTTAAATCCTATGCCAGTGGGCGCAGGACCGAAAGCAAGCACAATCTGGCCCTCACTCGTTCAGTTCAGTACAGTGCTAATGTAAAATCGTTGTGTATTTTGTTAAATTGATTGATTGGGACTTAGTATTAATAGCAGTTGTCGCTGAGGAAGAACAGAGACACCTTTGGCACTCACTTTCCTTAACATACAACAGTAACCTATGCGTCTCACGTGTTGCAGCGGCGTGCCGTGGCATCTTGTGGAATGTCACGACGTGCCGTAGTATCCCGCGACGTGTCACGGTATCTCGGGGAATGACGTGACGTTCCTCGGCATGCCGTGTTAAGTAGCGTCATCACGACATCATATAGTCCATGGACATAAGAAAAGAAGAGTCTAAGAGTCGAATAAAACACTAATTAGACACATATTAACACATTTATTTGTCTTTTAATTGACAGACATTTCACATAAAAATACATAAAGAGTGACTTACAATCTAACACAGATTATGTTCGATATTGTTCATATAAATGGCATCAAAAACTAAAAACTTTTAACAAAAATAACTCATTATTATTACATATTTATTTTCGTACAATATAAAAACAAGATGATAAAAGTTAATAGGAAAACCAAAACCAAACAAAAATACGTTTAAAAATTTATATTCTACTGAATCCACGCGTTGTCTTTGAGATCTAGTCTTTTAAATACGTGTTACGATACATTTCTTATTATCATTCAAAACCACTAATAATCTTCAGAATAACAAACCTTCAAATGACTAATAGCCCCGTTTCTTACAGATAGGAAAAAATTACCCTGTCAATTCCTATCAATATGTAGGTAGATACTACGCCAATAACGTGAGTACCTACCACTAATACACATTAAATTTCGATACAAAATTAAATTGCAAATTATAGGCAGAACATTAGCACCATTTTTAGTGTCAAGCATCAATTTAGAATTGGCAAATCGATTTTAAATCTCATCGATACACGATTATTGTTAACGGTAGCGTTTAGCAAAAAAAAAATCAGGAGTACATTGCCGTTTTTGTTATGGGTACCTAAGTTATACTTACATACTTTGTGCGTGTAATGTCCAATAGTGTTTATGTATATAAAGAATCTATATCTGTACCTACATTTTGCGTTCTTAATTGAACCGTATTTAATTTTGTTTTAAATAAGGGTATTTTTTCTTTAACGAGACTTTGATTTCATAATTCTAAATTCAACAGCAATATACTCGGATGGTTGAATTTTAATGGCACATACTTCAAGCAAAAAAGCTGACATTTTAAATGTTGTTTTTTTTTTAAATCCACTAGCATTTTTAAGCAACCAATACCAGTTATAATAACACTCTATGTGTTTATTTATCACACGATTCTGAAGCACCAGCCCTAATGATTTATATCACAAATAACTATTCATATCAGCCAAAAGACTTTTTACCTTAAATGCTCATTCACTACTACGCATTCATTGTATCATTTCAATCGAAACTATACTCATAATAAAAGTCATTCTGTCTTTGGCATATCTAGTACAGAAAACCCTTCTTTTCTTCATATTTTCACGTGACCAGCTGCGAATGAAACAATGAATTAAAACCAGCACGTGTACAAAACAATTGTAATTATCTTAATTATTCTAACTTAATAAAACCCAGGAAAATTCTATGCCTAAAATATACATAATATACCTAATAGCTAAGTGCGTTTGCGCACCGGTTTTGCGTTTAAATTACGGTTCGGGAACATTCCAACTGAATAAGGATCTTTGTGCAATGCCGACTGACGAATCCAAGATTTGAAAATTCTTGGAAAATCGAACCCATACCGAACGCAATAGTTTGTCTTAATTATTCCATCCAAAAAAGACATTTATACACCTATAGACGACAAGTACAAATATCTAAATTGTCACAAACGACAAGAGGTGGGAATCCCAAAAATACTACAGTGATATTAGGCAGATAACTATGATGATAATATTAAACACTCTCTGATTATATCCGCCATCTACATATTAAAACATCGTTCGGCGTCAGCGCTTTGTCTTTACGGACCGGAATAACTGTCGTAGGTTTAGTAAAAACCACTTGCGCGGCAACCTTATTTCCATGTGCATTATTTTTCTTAAAGTCAACCTATAAATCTAAGATATTTTTTTGGATAATCCTAACTTATTCGCATCAATCCTCCTCGAGTCATCAACACGGAAAATGCCAAGAAAGCTGGTCGAAATTTGATCAACACCGTGTGACACGAATAAGTCTGAGCGATCCCTAACCCTACAATGAATTATAATTAAAATCCTACTTTAAAACAACAAGCCCGAATCGGGACGATCATAGACAATATTACAAACAGTGGCCAATGCCCTACGACATAGAATAGTGATGTAAGCATAGACATAAAAATATGAAATTTATTTACTACTCAAAATATTTTTGTTCATTTTAAAGAGTGGCATTGAAACTACCAAAACAGTAGTCGACAGTTTTGACTGTCAACATTCAAAAACACACCTGTTATGTCCGTTCATATAATAAATAGGACCGTTAGGATTTAAATTTTAAAGAGGGATAAATATTAATGAAGGTTTGGCCAAAAAGCCAAACAATAATTTCACCAAAATAGACTTTCAGTCATACTTTGGAAAAAATTTGAACAACTAGCATCAGCCTTAGTTACTTCCCTGAAAGGTATTGTCCCTTTCATAAAGGCAGAATTTAAAACTCTATATTTCTTCGGTCATTAAGTTGTCAAATCATTGGTTTTCTATATTAAATCGTACAAATTTAATTAGGTGCTCATTTGGCACAATCATCATTGCTTGTAATGTTTTATTAGAGACAAATATCGCCCTTGAGCACACCACATAAGGTTCAACATGCAAAATTTTCAGAAACCATTGTATATTCAAGGTAAAAACTATTTATTTTAATGTAAAGAGTCCTACAAACGATGTGACCAAAGTGTAAGTACGAATAAGGTTCAAATTTCTTAAGGGGTTTAATAATTATAAACCAAATTCGATGGTATTGTATCATAAAATCGTCTGTAGACTATTTTATATGCAGTTAAACTATCTTACGAATATTCTGTTCTTATAAAAAAAGTTTGTACGTGAAAATACTTAATGAGGTATGATATGAATGGATTTTGGAAAGTGGTCCACATGGTTAGAAATGTTTAAGAATATTTTGTGATTAACTAATATTACTAATATTTTCTGAAATTACTTCAGAAACACGTGTACACGTGTTTGAACGTTTTTGTAAATTCAACCCCTAAGGGGATGAAATAATAAGGGTTGATAGTTTGTATGAGGAATCTGGTACTTTTGAAGGAAGAAGCATGGGGAAAAATTTACTGACTGGGTGACTGATTTATCAACACATAGCCTAAACCGCTAGGGTTAGAAACTTGAAATTTTGACTGTAGGTACGTCTAATAACGTAGGCATCCACTAACGAAGGGTTTTTGGAAATTCCACCTCTAAACGAGTTAAATGGGTTGTTAACGTTTATTTAAAAATCTTTATTCCTTGGGGTTATTGGCACAAACACTCTTCAAAGTAAATAATAAAAGATGGACTTTTTGAATTTTATAACTACACTAAAAAGGAGCTTAAAGAGGGTCCAAAACGTTAGTACGTTCCCATGGGATATTTTCCGACATCCACGCGGGCGAAGCCGCGGGCAAGTGCTAGTAATCGAGAATCAAAGATCTTTGAGTCATAGATATATGACAATGTAATATAGACATATGAATCATATCCTCGTACAAAAGTATAACTATGGAGGTCATAATTATAATAGGACTAGCTTCTGCCTGCAGCTTCGCTTGCGTGAAATTTTGAATCCGTTAAGTGACGATTTTCCATACAAACTTTCAGTCACTATTTAACTCCCTTAGGGGTTGAATTTCGAAAAATCCTTCCTTATTCCTTGTCTACATTATAAAAGGAACCTCTGTGCAAAATTTCAGCTTGCTAGGTCTAAGGGTTTGGGCTGCGCGTTGATGAGTCAGTCAATCAGTCAGTCAGGACTTTTCGTTATATTTATATAGATAGTTAAGAGATATGATCCTATATAATATGATCCTAGATATATGATTGTGTAACAGCCCCTTAAGACAAAAAAAATAGTGTACAAATCCATGTTCGTACAAATATGTATAGAAACAGAGAAATAGTTTTGCAGTGAAGACAGGTAAATAAATAGAGATTTTATTAATATAATTTTTTATTGGTTTTAGGGAGGGAATATTAGCGGCGTATAGGGTCTTTGGACGGTTTATAATAGAATAAATGATAATAAAGTACTAATATGTGAAGCCGAAACCAAACATTCCGGGAATAAAATCTATAATATCAGATTTAGGTAATTGCAAAACTTTTTTGAAGTTAGACCCTGTAACGATCACAGACAATTAACTTATAATAATAACTAATATTACTAAATAATGGGGTTTAATAATGCACCTATAGATAGGCGCGATATATTCTCAATGAAATCTTGCAGTATCTATTCAGAGTACATTTTATATGAGAAAACGCGTGAGACAATGATAATATTTAGCACTACGATATCAGCACTAACAGATAATCTAGCTAGGACAATGTCGCACCCAAGTGATAGAATGAATTGTTGATTAACCTATACAAGTTTAGTTTTAGTATACACTAAACCTGAAACTAGTTTGTTCAGAATCACTAGGAGAATCAATTGGCATAGTTTTTATACCACGTTAAATCTTGCATTTATTTTCATTAATTTCAGTTTTGTTTCAATAGGTTCCTATGCATAACAATGGACGGGAATAGACACCTTGAGGCTATGTTCTATGTTAGGAGATGTGGTTTCCGCACTTAGTCCTTTAAGTGGACTATTGTACGTGGGCCATGGCGGCCATCATTCCAGCCAGCCCACCTCCTTCCAGAAGCAGATTAGGGCTCTCAGTCCGCTCAGAACATTTGCGAGTGATTTCGGTGCGCCAAGGGTTGCTTCTCGTATTTGGGTGACCCCTGTGCATTCCAGGAGCAGGTGTGCGACCGTCTTTTCGGCCCCCATACATGACACCTTGAGGCTTGAGACGGTCAGTTTCCGTGTATTAGACAACCGCTGCATAGCACATCTTACACATTTCACACTCTACTAGGGAACTTAACGCAACATAAACTGAGATGTAACTTGGAGTTTATTAAAAAAAAAACCTACTCCGGTAATTCTGATTAAAATGGGATGTCTCAGTTTTTGTGTATACTAAAAATAGTGTTGTATAGTATGATGGCAACGTTAGCGATAGATAAAAAGTTATATTGGAAATATTTAAATTCACTGACGTCATTTACCCAAAAGATTACCAGAGAGCGGAATCTAATGGCAAAACAATTGAAATGTAATAGATAGATCATTATTTTTTCTCTAGTAGGTATTCAAGCTCTCGATAATTTTTAGTTTTGAGCTTTATTGTTTAATTAAGTGAATACATACATTTACTTTTTATCTTTACACATTAAACAACATTTACACATAAACACATAAATAAAACGTTGTCTTATCTATCAAAAAAATCTAATAACTACCTACCGCGACTCGGGAAGTTTACCCTATAGACACATGTCATGTCAATTTCAATTTGACATTTCGGGTTGATCTATTTTTTTGTGTTTTATAAAAAATGGCTCAGAGCGGTTGAGCACTGCGTCCGATCCGGATCCGTGAAAATACGGATATAAAAAACTCGGACCGAATTCGGATATTGCTTTTCGCACTGCATACGATCCGAATCGAGAAAATACGGATATAGAGTCTAAAACACTAGGACCGAATTCGGACATTAGTTACGTACCAATCCGATCTCTGATCCAAATCCAAGCAATTTAGGGGCCATCTTTGGCATATCCATTTGGCGTCCGATTTGAATCCGAGGTAATGCGAAAGCGTTCATACAAACAGTACTACGGCTACTTCGGTCCGTCAATATTTCTTCCGAATTGGAGACTCACGGATGACGGAGAGAAATCGGATGAAGTCGGATCTAGTGCGTAAACTACCATGCAAATAGTTCTATGACTACTTCGGAACGTATTTTCACGGAGTCGGTTCGGATGCAGTGCGTAACCGCTCTAAGAGTCTGTCCGTCCGTCTGTATTCAGAGTTGTTAAAAAGTATCGATAGCTTGAATACTCGACATATCTCTATTACATTTCAATTGAAGGGTTATTTACAAAAACAGCATAACTGGAACTTTCATCATTTTTATCCAGTCTTCTTATAAATAGTTTACAGTAATGTGAAGCATTTAAGATTAAAATAATACATAATTTAATTCATAACATATTCAACATTAACATAAATTAAATTCATATTTTTATCTTTAACATTAACAATGCTATGAAGCTTTTTGTCTGTATTGAGAAATTTAACGAAAAAAAAGTTATGCTGTTTTTGTAAATAACCCTTCAATTGTTTTGCCATTAGATTCAGCTCCCTGCTGATTACAAAAGGTTGTCATGTATATTATGTACACACGACTACATATCAAGCTATCAATTTCCAATATAAGCTGACCTCTCATCGTTCGGAAAGCCTATACAATGAGAGATCAGCTCATACTGGACCGATATAACTCGGTAAGAAGGCGCGCGTAGGATTTCTTAAAGAATAAGATTAGAAATGGCGGATCCACTATTTGCCTCTCGCTCACACAAAACGTGCGTGAGCGAGATGCAAAGAACAACAACAATAGTAGCGCCGCCATGTTGAATCCTTTAAAATAGCTAACTCGTAAAATTGTTACTGTTAAAAAGCCAATCTTGGTCAAATCCTAAACAGAGTAAACGATATCGATAGAAACTTAAAAATTAAAATATTTACGTAATTATTGTATTTTTCGTAAATTGCTATTTTTGTGGTAATACTTATATAATAACAACTAAGGTGTATTTTTGAGCAAACATTTACAACTTATTCTAGATAGATGGGATACAATGGTATGTGTTGTGGACTGGCGTGGCAGGGCATAAATTCGTACTTTTTATATGTTGTATTTTATCAACTTCTTTCGAAAATTGCAAAGCTTTTGCTAAAGCCTTTGTACTTGGATTTAATTATAAAACCACCAATAAACGAGTTAACTGCTAAAACACTGTATTATTTTGTATCATATCATAGACAGCAAACATTAATAAACTACAAACTACGAATAAACACTACCGTATACGCCCAAAAGATTCCTAAAGAATCACAGAAACAATTCAATAAATCCAGGTCACAGGGTAGTATGATAACTGTGGGTGACGATAGACACCCGTTGCATTTAATAAAACAAGAATATTTGGATCATCGTATATAAATACAGCTTGAGCCAGTTCCCTGAAGTAGTTTATATCGCTCAACCTGGACCAAATGACAATTTCTATGGCAAACTTGTAATCAGTGCAGTGACGGAAGCAATAAGTAGCTGACGCGTGGACTAGTGAAGCGTAGAAAACAGGGAACTCCTTGCCACCATACATGATAAACGAACCATCGAAAATCAGCAAGACGTAATACGGTCTATCAAAGAAATACATATCACCGTCTTGGCTCTCCCACTCCTAGGGAACGGAAATTTGATATGTCAACTTGGTGCCAACGTTGACTTTGGCTGCGAGCAGGCCAGGATTCTTTAGGGAATATCTGCAAAATGAATAAAAAAGAAAGCTGTACAAAGCAAGGTAGTGCAAAGAAACATAAAATAACATAAACATAAAATAACATGAACATAAATCACGCCAGTATTCATAATATTCATAATTCCCCGAAGGATTGGTCAAAGGTAAAAGGTACACCCTCATTTCGCCATTATGTTTAAATCCCAAGTTATAGGAGGCGAGCCTGCAGTGCGAGCACGGATATTTTATCGAATCGATTCGAGAAAATCTATTCTAAACGTCAAATTTGACATAAGATATAGATAAAATGACAGCAGTTGTCGATCTTATGTCAAATTTGACGTTTAGAATAGATAAATTTCTCGAATCGACTCGATAAAAAGATCCGTGCTCGCACCGCTGTTGTCATCAACTGGGCACAAATCCAGACTCCGGGCTGCTACTGAGAAATTCCACACGTAAAAACCCAATAACGCTCTCCGACTGGGGATCGAAATCGCTTAGTGGTCGCGCTTGCGTCCAAAACAGCAACGAAAAAAAAAATAGCACCTACAGATAAATTAGATAAATATGCGTCACGTATGAGAATCGGTTCAGCGGTTAAGGCGTGAAAGCGACACAGACAGACTGACAGTTATTTTCGCTAGTATAATATTAGGGCTCTTTCAATTTAGACGTTTCGTGTCGGACCGCTGCGGTGCCGAAGCGGTGCGTTTGTCGTATTGCGCACGGACAGTCGCTTGTTTTCATACAAAGCGCGCGGTACGGCAACAGTGCGGCGTCGGCACCGCTAACGCTTGACAACAGGACGGCAACATCGCAAACTCCACGTGTTCTTTTCGCTGTTGAATAGTGCGGTGAATAGACGTGAGAGCTAATTTCATCGAATTTTCATTTTTTTTTTTTGCTTAAAATGGATGATATAAACGTGGAAGAATTTATAAATGAAATTTAAATACGTCCTACTTTAAGGAACTCCAAAAGCGACAAATACAGTAATCGCACGGAAATAAAATAGTTTTTTGCAGCGGCCCGGCAGCGGGTTATAACCAGCGGCACGGTAAACGTGCGGCAGCGGTCCGACACGAAACGTCTAAATTGAAAGAGCCCTTAAGTAGGGATTATTTACCCGAGTCCGCGTTCGCGCAGGCGTTGAATAGTAGCTGGTTTTATCCTGGCGCGTCCTTGACTGTGACTGCCCCGTCCAGTGATAAAGAACAGCATCTGGTTACGACGGTCACCATTATCCCGGAGTTTGGAGATATGGGTGTCGATAAATATGTCCAATGATTCTTTTGCTTCCTTCACGCGCAAGTAGTGAAGATCGATAGTGGTGCAGTCAGGGTTGTTCAGGGCGTGGAACTGGAAAATTTAAAATAAAGATAATATTATACAAGCTTAGTTTTAGTATATACTAAACCTGAAACTAGTTTGTTCAGAATCACTAGGAGAATCAGTTTTTTTTTCATAAATTTCAATTTTGTTTCAATAGGTAATAACCGCACGAGGCGAGGCGATGTGGATCGGGTGCAGGGTGGCTCTAATTAGCTGTGACCTTAACCTTGCAAATTATATGATCCGCGCGGTAGTTAATTAGCCACAAGCCCCTTTTCGTTTTATTCCACTATGTAAACAAATAAAAAGATTATACTTCTACCACTTACTTGCATCAAGGAAGCGACAGCCAACCCGTTGGCATGCTCGTACTTTTGTTTGTGGAAGTTTGCGATCTCTGAATAGTAGTTAGCAACTTGAGTCATTCCACGGCGGATACAATCTTGAGCTTTCTGATAGTTTCTGTAAGATATACGTAACTTGTCATTATTATTGTTTTCCGTATGTTGGGCAATTTGTTGCGCCGTTTCTTCTTCCCAGCTTAAACACTAGGTAAAGGATTTTGGGGGTTGTCTTTAGTAAAATTGACATTTAAAACTAAATAATTTTAGTCTATTTTGAATCAATCCATTTTGGGTTTGAATTTATTTTTAGTCAATATATATTAGTGCGGAAAGCTTTTTGGGATAATAAGTATCCTATGTGCTAAATTAGGGTACATTCTGCCTCTGTACAAAGTTTTATTCAAATCCCTCCAGCCGTTACAGTGTACATGTTTGTTTATTCTCATATTTGCACCGCTTTGGTTTTTTACTGTTAAGGTGTTATAATTGTGTGTGTGTAAATAATAAATAAATAAATATTATATATTTCTACTAGCGACCCGCCCCGGCTTCGCACGTGTACGTTTTATAGCTTAAAACCTTCGTTTTGAATCACTCTATCTATTAAAAAAAAACCGCATCAAAATCCGTTGCGTAGTTTTAAAGATCTAAGCATACATAGGGACAGACAGCGGGAAACGACTTTGTTTTATGATATATTTATGTAGTGATTTTGTGTCTATGGTGTACAATAAAAACTATTGTATAGTATGATAAAGAGGTAGAAGAATATGGCAGAAAATTTTGTCTAGTAGTGGCACAACGAATGTTGAATAAAAAATATGGATATTCATAACTATCAGTTCAATCCAGAATCTTTACTTACAGATTGCGACGAGCAAGATGTTGGTCAGCTTCTTCACGATACGCTTCCACTGTGGACAAATCCACTTTGTGGCCCTTGGACAGCAGCGGCCATTCGGTCTCGGAAAGTTCCTGAAAATATGGCAATCAGTTAATAAAAGATGTACTAATATAAAAAAAATCCTTGGTATTTATTGAATCGCAAAACAAAAAAATATGCGCGGAATAACTTTGTCATCGCATTATCTCGTGCTGAGACGAGATAATGTACCTATTTGTTACAGCAAAATTGCAGGTATGTATGTACTGCTAACTAAAATACAAAACAAATATACAAACTTTTGTCAAAAATGAGAATTTTTACTACTACTTATGAATGAATGGACAGTGGTTATGTTATAATCTTTTCACATTTCTATAGAATTTTGTAATAAAAATTAGGCACTTAGCTCTAATCGTCGTCGTTGTAAGCAGATTCCACTGTACTTGTTAATATCAAATCATGCGGAAATAAATGGTATCTACACGTGGATTTGAGTATACTACATTACCCACTTTACAAAGAATAAAAATACACCGCGATTATGATATTTATTGCTAATACACACAGTTCAGTTTCCATTGCAGCTCAAATTGTTTTGTCATTTATATATTTTCATTCTGAAATTAGTACTTAACTTAGTTTTCAAGGTTCTAAAGTTGATATTGTTATATCGGCTTTAGTATTAGATAGCTTAATTTATTATACACCGTGTCCCAGAAAGTAGTGTCAAGCGGAAGTCCTGAGATAGATCCGAGCACCCTTAGAGGCCTATAATATCAAAAATGTTATTAAAGTTCGAGTTTGGTTAAGACATGAAAAGAAATCATAACTCGAAAAGTACAAAAAATCGCGGAACATACATGGGGGTGATTCGGTACCTCTAAGGGTGCTCTATCTCTGGACTTCCGCTTGACACTACTTTCTGGGACACGGTGTATAACAATACGTTATCTTAAAAAGTCGTACTTAGGCTGGGGTTTACCACCATTAAACTCTGGTTAAATTTTTCTAGTAAACCGCTGCTTAACCAGGGAATTTATATTTAGATCACGATTATTTCGATGAATATTACCATTAACGTTAAGTTAGTTTGAGATGTCCTTTTCGGGGTTCAGTTACCGAAAAGCAAAAATGAAACTTATAGCACAGTCTACCTATATCTTACTCCTTACAGTCGGTCAACGTAGAACATTGTCACAGAGCAATCGTGCGGGGGGTTGCGGGGTGAAGGGGCGGAGGTTATGTCCCGAGTAGCCATACTGCTACTCGGGACATAAATTCCAGGGCTCGCACTTTTTGATTTCAAATTTGATTGATATCGTTCATAGAAATTATATTAATTTATTATTGATATTATGTATGTGTACCTATAACGAGAATTTTATTATAAAATCTGTTTACTAATCCAAGATGGCGGCATACATACATTTTCAAATGATTGTTCGTGGGAAGTCATTTCCACGGTACTCGGGGCATAGAAGTAATAAGTACTCGGGGTCACTGATGCCGAAAATGACGTCAAAATCCAAATCCAAGATGGCGGCCATGAAAATTTTCATGTAATCATCCTGGGTGTCAATTTTATGGTTTTCGGGGTCACTGATGCCGAAAATAACGTCAAAATCCAAATCCAAGATGGCGGCCATGAAAATTAGTAAATTAGTCGTCATGGATGTCAAATCCAAGGTTTTCTGGGGTGCGGATGCCGAAAATGAGGTCAAAATCTAAATCCAAGATGGCGGCTACAAAATTGTCAAATTCGTCGTCACGGGTGTCATTTCTATGGTTTTCGGGGGTACTGATGCCGAAATTGAGGTCAAAATCCATTTCCAAGATGGCGGCTATTAAAATTTCAATTTAACCATCATGGGTGTCATTTCCATGGTTTTCGGGGATGCTGATGCCGAAAATGAGGTCAAAATCCATTTCCAAGATGGCGGCTATTAAAATTTCAATTTAACCATCATGGGTGTCATTTCCATGGTTTTCGGGGATGCTGATGCTGAAAATGAGGTCAAAATCCATTTCCAAGATGGCGGCTATTAAAATTTCAATTTAACCATCATGGGTGTCATTTCCATGGTTTTCGGGGATGCTGATGCCGAAAATGAGGTCAAAATCTATATGCAAGATGGCGGCCATAAAAAAATTCAAAATAGCCGTCATGGGTGTCAAATCCATGATTTTCAGGGACGCTGATTACAAAAACAAGATCAATTCTCAAACACCAAGATAGGGACCACGTTTTACCTGGCAAATCTCATTTACTTAACTGGTAATTTTTTTTGACCGCCTTTTATTATCGAGGAATACTTAGGATTTATTTCCGGCATCAGCACTCACGAAAACCATAGAAGTAATAACCATGAATAATAAGTAATCTTCTATGACTCCATCGTAGACTTGCGAATAATTTATGACTCTTACCTACCCCCGCAAGCGTTAGCCCCTGCGACTGTAACCTCGACAAAATTTGTAGTTTTAAATATTGTTAGAATATTCCAAGATGGCGAACTTGCTGCTACATACTTTTGCATTATTATGTCAATCGTCAAAATTACGCATGCGTGGTTTTCTTTTTGCGTGTCACTGTTTCTATAAAACGTTAATTAATTTGGACGTTTGTTTGATAAAGTTTGTGTAATATATTTTATGTGACAACCCTTTGACAAGTGTTACCAATTTTGACATTTCATAGGACCTGTCAAATGTATGGGCGTTGACCCACTGTATGTAGAAGTAGGTACACTGTGCTTATAGTTTCTACCGTCTGTCTCTCTGTCGGCATTGCACAATACCCCCTCCAACAATTCGGTAAAAAAAGTAAAAAAAAAAAAAAAAAAAAATGTTTTACTAGCGCTTATAGATATAGCGTCCGTGTGGTACCGGACGTAAAGAATAGCACAACCCCATCTCTTTCCGTGGGTGTCGTAAAAGGCGACTAAGGGATTCACTACAGGATGGGCAGTAGCGTTCTCTAAGTACTTTAACAACCATACTGCGATCGCCAACCCGCCTGCCAAGCGTGGCGATTATGGCAAACCCCCCCAACATTGTTTGGGCGAGGTCTATGTCCAGCAGTGGACATCATTCGGCTGAATGATGATGATGATGATAGATATAGCCTTCCAAAATGCTTGACTCATTAAACGGGCTACCCGTAAATATATTTCTTAAGGCTCATTTAGACGGAGATAGTTTCTCGAAGCGAGTCTCATGCTATCTCTGTTTTCGTTGTAGAGAAAAACAAAGACAGAACGAGTCTCGCTTCGAGAAACTATCTCCGTGTAAATGGCGCTTTAGTGTGGGGCAACGTTTTTTAAAACAAATGAAATGAAATAGCGTGTTTGCCTCAAACCATCGATTTTAAAAATACCTTCATTGTGTAATTGATTACGATCGTTCTAGTGCAAGTAAATAAATAAATAAGTAGCTCGCTGCTACGGCTTGCATGACTGAATTGATGGACGTCATGACAAATTGACTTGGCTGCTTATACCCGTTATTATGGTCTAATCGATTATATCGTCGTTTTGATGGTGAAGAGAGTCGAGCCACACTTTTGTCAAAAATGTGATGAATACACTACAAGTATCAAAGAACGTGATTTTTACGATGGTGATTAGAGCTAAGTGCCTAATTTTTATTACAAAATTCTATAGAAATGTGAAAAGATTATAACATAACTACTGTCCATTCATTCATAAGTAGTAGTAAAAATTCTCATTTTTGACAAAAGTTTGTATATTTGTTTTGTATTTTAGTTTGCAGTACATACATACCTGCAATTTTGCTGTAACAAATAGGTACATTATCTCGTCTCAGCACGAGATAATGCGATGACAAAGTTATTCCGCGCATATTTT
This sequence comes from Amphipyra tragopoginis, assembly GCA_905220435.1. Classification (NCBI taxonomy): domain Eukaryota; kingdom Metazoa; phylum Arthropoda; class Insecta; order Lepidoptera; family Noctuidae; genus Amphipyra; species Amphipyra tragopoginis. The sequence goes on along the minus strand of HG992005.1, from coordinate 10,370,281 downwards.
TTTGTTTTGCGATTCAATAAATACCAAGGATTTTTTTTATATTAGTACATCTTTTATTAACTGATTGCCATATTTTCAGGAACTTTCCGAGACCGAATGGCCGCTGCTGTCCAAGGGCCACAAAGTGGATTTGTCCACAGTGGAAGCGTATCGTGAAGAAGCTGACCAACATCTTGCTCGTCGCAATCTGTAAGTAAAGATTCTGGATTGAACTGATAGTTATGAATATCCATATTTTTTATTCAACATTCGTTGTGCCACTACTAGACAAAATTTTCTGCCATATTCTTCTACCTCTTTATCATACTATACAATAGTTTTTATTGTACACCATAGACACAAAATCACTACATAAATATATCATAAAACAAAGTCGTTTCCCGCTGTCTGTCCCTATGTATGCTTAGATCTTTAAAACTACGCAACGGATTTTGATGCGGTTTTTTTTTTAATAGATAGAGTGATTCAAAACGAAGGTTTTAAGCTATAAAACGTACACGTGCGAAGTCGGGGCGGGTCGCTAGTAGAAATACATAATATGAGAATAAACAAACATGTACACTGTAGCGGCTGCAGGGATTTGAATAGAATTTTGTACAGAGGCAGAATGTACCCTGATTTAGCACATAGGATACTTATTATCCTAAAAAGCTTTCCGCCCGGGCATAAAAAGTAAAATAAATTCAAACGCAAAATGGATATATTCAAAATACACTAAAATTATTACTTTAAATGTCAATTTTACTAAAGACAGCCCCCAAAACCCTTTACCTAGTGTTTAAGCTGGGAAGAAGAAACGGCGCAACAAATTGCCCAACATACAGAAAACAATAATAATGACAAGTTACGTATATCTTACAGAAACTATCAGAAAGCTCAAGATTGTATCCGTCGTGGAATGACTCAAGTTGCTAACTACTATTCAGAGATCGCAAACTTCCACAAACAAAAGTACGAGCATGCCAACGGGTTGGCTGTCGCTTCCTTGATGCAAGTAAGTGGTAGAAGTATAATCTTTTTATTTGTTTACACAGTGTCTAAGAGACCCGGAGTGGGTTTCCCCGCTATTACGCCTTTAGACACTTCCACCCCCGAGCATATAGCTCTGGCGGCCCCCCTCTGGACGGCCGATAAAGGCAAGACAGAGTTGAGAATCCTGCGGGCACTCTTGGGGTTCCACTCCAGCCAGCCAATAAAGGCAAACTGGAGACGAGGCCCTGACCGACTCTCTGAGGCAATAAGGTACGCAGTGTCGCCACTCACCAACAGCTCGCCACAAGCTGCCCTGCGGTTTGTTAGCTTTTCAGTAGACCTCATGATACATTTTTTATTATATGATGGGGTTGTAGAAAGCTAGTCTAATGTTCCCTCCGGTTTTACGTTAATCTCATGATGAGGTAACGCCTTTCCCAGAGGTTACAAGTTACGTATATCTTACAGAAACTATCAGAAAGCTCAAGATTGTATCCGTCGTGGAATGACTCAAGTTGCTAACTACTATTCAGAGATCGCAAACTTCCACAAACAAAAGTACGAGCATGCCAACGGGTTGGCTGTCGCTTCCTTGATGCAAGTAAGTGGTAGAAGTATAATCTTTTTATTTGTTTACACAGTGTTCGCATAACGTCCGCAGAATGTTCGCATAACTACTAGACAAAATTTTCTGCCATATTCTTCTACCTCTTTATCATACTATACAATAGTTTTTATTGTACACCATAGACACAAAATCACTACATAAATATATCATAAAACAAAGTCGTTTCCCGCTGTCTGTCCCTATGTATGCTTAGATCTTTAAAACTACGCAACGGATTTTGATGCGGTTTTTTTTTTAATAGATAGAGTGATTCAAAACGAAGGTTTTAAGCTATAAAACGTACACGTGCGAAGCCGGGGCGGGTCGCTAGTAGAAATACATAATATGAGAATAAACAAACATGTACACTGTAGCGGCTGCAGGGATTTGAATAGAATTTTGTACAGAGGCAGAATGTACCCTGATTTAGCACATAGGATACTTATTATCCCAAAAAGCTTTCCGCCCGGGCATAAAAAGTAAAATAAATTCAAACGCAAAATGGATATATTCAAAATACACTAAAATTATTACTTTAAATGTCAATTTTACTAAAGACAGCCCCCAAAACCCTTTACCTAGTGTTTAAGCTGGGAAGAAGAAACGGCGCAACAAATTGCCCAACATACAGAAAACAATAATAATGACAAGTTACGTATATCTTACAGAAACTATCAGAAAGCTCAAGATTGTATCCGTCGTGGAATGACTCAAGTTGCTAACTACTATTCAGAGATCGCAAACTTCCACAAACAAAAGTACGAGCATGCCAACGGGTTGGCTGTCGCTTCCTTGATGCAAGTAAATGGTAGAAGTATAATCTTTTTATTTGTTTACACAGTGGAATAAAACGAAAAGGGGCTCGTGGTTAATTAACTACCGCGCGGATTATACAAGGTCTAACTTAAATAACGCACAACCTCTTAAGGGGTCACTGTACTCATCATTATGAACAACTTTTACTATGGGATCAAACAGGAAACCGCGAAAAAAACTCTGCTGTTCCCTACATTTTGGCGAGTTATGCGAACATTCTGCGAACGTTATGCGAACACTGTGTAAACAAATAAAAAGATTATACTTCTACCACTTACTTGCATCAAGGAAGCGACAGCCAACCCGTTGGCATGCTCGTACTTTTGTTTGTGGAAGTTTGCGATCTCTGAATAGTAGTTAGCAACTTGAGTCATTCCACGACGGATACAATCTTGAGCTTTCTGATAGTTTCTGTAAGATATACGTAACTTGTAACCTCTGGGAAAGGCGTTACCTCATCATGAGATTAACGTAAAACCGGAGGGAACATTAGACTAGCTTTCTACAACCCCATCATATAATAAAAAATGTATCATGAGGTCTACTGAAAAGCTAACAAACCGCAGGGCAGCTTGTGGCGAGCTGTTGGTGAGTGGCGACACTGCGTACCTTATTGCCTCAGAGAGTCGGTCAGGGCCTCGTCTCCAGTTTGCCTTTATTGGCTGGCTGGAGTGGAACCCCAAGAGTGCCCGCAGGATTCTCAACTCTGTCTTGCCTTTATCGGCCGTCCAGAGGGGGGCCGCCAGAGCTATATGCTCGGGGGTGGAAGTGTCTAAAGGCGTAATAGCGGGGAAACCCACTCCGGGTCTCTTAGACACTGTGTAAACAAATAAAAAGATTATACTTCTACCACTTACTTGCATCAAGGAAGCGACAGCCAACCCGTTGGCATGCTCGTACTTTTGTTTGTGGAAGTTTGCGATCTCTGAATAGTAGTTAGCAACTTGAGTCATTCCACGACGGATACAATCTTGAGCTTTCTGATAGTTTCTGTAAGATATACGTAACTTGTCATTATTATTGTTTTCTGTATGTTGGGCAATTTGTTGCGCCGTTTCTTCTTCCCAGCTTAAACACTAGGTAAAGGGTTTTGGGGGCTGTCTTTAGTAAAATTGACATTTAAAGTAATAATTTTAGTGTATTTTGAATATATCCATTTTGCGTTTGAATTTATTTTACTTTTTATGCCCGGGCGGAAAGCTTTTTGGGATAATAAGTATCCTATGTGCTAAATCAGGGTACATTCTGCCTCTGTACAAAATTCTATTCAAATCCCTGCAGCCGCTACAGTGTACATGTTTGTTTATTCTCATATTATGTATTTCTACTAGCGACCCGCCCCGACTTCGCACGTGTACGTTTTATAGCTTAAAACCTTCGTTTTGAATCACTCTATCTATTAAAAAAAAACCGCATCAAAATCCGTTGCGTAGTTTTAAAGATCTAAGCATACATAGGGACAGACAGCGGGAAACGACTTTGTTTTATGATATATTTATGTAGTGATTTTGTGTCTATGGTGTACAATAAAAACTATTGTATAGTATGATAAAGAGGTAGAAGAATATGGCAGAAAATTTTGTCTAGTAGTGGCACAACGAATGTTGAATAAAAAATATGGATATTCATAACTATCAGTTCAATCCAGAATCTTTACTTACAGATTGCGACGAGCAAGATGTTGGTCAGCTTCTTCACGATACGCTTCCACTGTGGACAAATCCACTTTGTGGCCCTTGGACAGCAGCGGCCATTCGGTCTCGGAAAGTTCCTGAAAATATGGCAATCAGTTAATAAAAGATGTACTAATATTAAAAAAATCCTTGGTATTTATTAGGGTTTCTGTTTTCTCGACATATTTTTTTTCTCGGGTTTCGAGAATTCTCGAGACCAATTTCTCGGGTTTCTCGGGTCTTTCGAGAAATTTTTAAAAACCTTAAAAAATCAGCTTATGCCCGTTTTCAGGGGCACTCTTGAACGTAGTTTATCTGTTCGATAGCGCTATTGGTTCTATAAACTGAATCATTGCGGTACTGGACACCCCAGTCAGAAGATAATCCTAGTTCAAACTTCAGATAACTTATTTTTCCGGTTTCTGAGGTAGTCCTAACCGTAGTTTATCTATTCTACCGCTATTGGTTCAATAAACTGACGCATTGCGTTTCTGGACACCCCAGTCACAAGATGATCTTAGTTCAAACTTCAGTTAACTAACCAATTTGGGGCATTTATCGGTTCTAGAACTTTATTTGTCGGTTTATATCATAGTATAACAAGAGTATTTGAAATTTTACTATTAGTATTTTATTTTGGATAGTGAAGTTTGGATTTCCAATGAAATGGACTCGAGTAGTTCATAGGAGTCTGATTTGGAAGTGCTGGAGTCTATTTCAAATATATGACCAATAAAAAGGCATCGAAGAAATCCATCCGAAATGTTCACGGATGCAGAGTTTAACATGAGATATCATTTTAACAAGGGCACTAGGATATAGCTTTATGAAATAACCAATCCTGCCCTAGAACCCATTCATATACCACAAATAGGTACGTTAGCCTAGCAATATTTTTCTTTCAGATATAAATAAACTTTACTGCCCAATATTATAAATAACAATAAAAAATTTAAATATTTTGGTTTCACGGTTTTATTGTGTTGTTGCTATTATTATTGAAAAATAACAAAGAGTAAATATTGTGATTTAAATTTTATATTTTATGTATGTAATGGTTCGTTTTAAAATCATTGCATACACCAGAGAAGATTTTCATTTAAACGTGCCTACCTGCAAAAAGTTGTAAAGTTTAAGGCGAGATAAATATATTTAGCTGGGCTAAAAACAGAGATCCCATGTAGTGGTCAATTTACGAACTTACTTGTTGTTTGGATAGTTGTCGATTTTGTATTCAGAAACCCAATAATAGATGAACGGACGGAGTTTATCTTACAGTTAATTTTTATTTGACCTTTTATGTCACATTATAATAAGAGTAATCGGAATTGGAGGTTTATTAAGTGTCTGTTTCGCTTGCGTCGCTAACTCGCGTCTCGTGAGGTACACAATGAAGCCAGAATGCAAAGATTACGCAACTTTTAAGCCAATTTTACGGTAATAAAAGAAAGTCTTTGATTTCTCGAGTTCTCGAGTTCTTGAGGTGTTTTTCTTGTCTCGAAGTTGGCATGATTTCTCGACATTTCTCGCCTCGAGAATTCTCGAGCAGAAACCCTAGTATTTATTGAATCGCAAAACAAAAAAATATGCGCGGAATAACTTTGTCATCGCATTATCTCGTGCTGAGACGAGATAATGTACCTATTTGTTACAGCAAAATTGCAGGTATGTATGTACTGCAAACTAAAATACAAAACAAATATACAAACTTTTGTCAAAAATGAGAATTTTTACTACTACTTATGAATGAATGGACAGTAGTTATGTTATAATCTTTTCACATTTCTATAGAATTTTGTAATAAAAATTAGGCACTTAGCTCTAATCACCATCGTAAAAATCACGTTCTTTGATACTTGTAGTGTATTCATCACATTTTTGACAAAAGTGTGGCTCGACTCTCTTCACCATCAAAACGACGATATAATCGATTAGACCATAATAACGGGTATAAGCAGCCAAGTCAATTTGTCATGACGTCCATCAATTCAGTCATGCAAGCCGTAGCAGCGAGCTACTTATTTATTTATTTACTTGCACTAGAACGATCGTAATCAATTACACAATGAAGGTATTTTTAAAATCGATGGTTTGAGGCAAACACGCTATTTCATTTCATTTGTTTTAAAAAACGTTGCCCCACACTAAAGCGCCATTTACACGGAGATAGTTTCTCGAAGCGAGACTCGTTCTGTCTTTGTTTTTCTCTACAACGAAAACAGAGATAGCATGAGACTCGCTTCGAGAAACTATCTCCGTCTAAATGAGCCTTAAGAAATATATTTACGGGTAGCCCGTTTAATGAGTCAAGCATTTTGGAAGGCTATATCTATCATCATCATCATCATTCAGCCGAATGATGTCCACTGCTGGACATAGACCTCGCCCAAACAATGTTGGGGGGGTTTGCCATAATCGCCACGCTTGGCAGGCGGGTTGGCGATCGCAGTATGGTTGTTAAAGTACTTAGAGAACGCTACTGCCCATCCTGTAGTGAATCCCTTAGTCGCCTTTTACGACACCCACGGAAAGAGATGGGGTTGTGCTATTCTTTACGTCCGGTACCACACGGACGCTATATCTATAAGCGCTAGTAAAACATTTTTTTTTTTTTTTTTTTTACTTTTTTTACCGAATTGTTGGAGGGGGTATTGTGCAATGCCGACAGAGAGACAGACGGTAGAAACTATAAGTTTCATTTTTGCTTTTCGGTAACTGAACCCCGAAAAGGACATCTCAAACTAACTTAACGTTAATGGTAATATTCATCGAAATAATCGTTATCTAAATATACACACATCAAAAGTGTCTAGGGATCAACATATATTTTTGCAATAACTTTTCTCCTGATTGATATTAATTAAAATTTTCTTTAAGGATTCATCAAATAAAGTGTTTTCGTTTGTCACAGTAACGATAAACCAAGTCACCTTTGCATTAATAAAGAAAGGAGATTGACCAAACACAGTATCGCTTTAAAGTAAAAGAGTATGACTCTAAAAATATATTCATAAATTATAAAATATTTTTTTAACTTCTCTTAGTTCATTCGGTCGAAATCGTATGTGGCATTTAATATTTTGTATTTAATTGGTTATTTATTGGATTTTATTGCATACTTTTAAAATGGCGTTATTAGTGAAAGCAGTGTTGCCAATTTTAAAAACCTCCCCATAATCGATCGTATGGGATAGCCTATGGAAAAGCTGAGTTTTAAAAATAATTTCATCTATGTCATTTTTCCTCCTTATTAATATTATTATCTAACAGAATTAAAATAGTTTTTTTTTTAAATTAACATCTTTAAATAATATTACTTTACTAATTAAATCTTTTTTAGTTGACAAATCACTTACGATCAGGGCGATTTAGATTAACTGTTGGTAACACTGTCACGGCCAATGTGAAAGGAGACTTGCATCTATCTATGGTCAATATTATGAAAAAAAATATTAAAAAAAAAATTGTGAAAGGTGAGCTATCAAAAGTGTCACTGTCAATTTGTGTAACAAACAAAGCCTCGTGTTGTTTTTATTTGATGATTGTTGAGTTTGTTATGCTAATAAGTAACTTATCATTGCGTTGAGTCCGTGTCCAGTCGCGTCTTCAGATTCCTGCACGATTAAGAACTCTTTTGAAGACCATTCTACTGTTCCTGTGCTGGTGGTGTGGATTGTGTAGAACGTTTTTACGACTACGGTCCACTACGGTCCGTGTCCTGTGTGCAGTAAATCACCAAAGATTTTGTGGTATCTAAGTTGGGCTCGATTTAGGTCTGTTGAGCCGTCGGCTCCGTTTTTAAACGACACATTTTTTGAATATTATATCATTGACCAATAAAACTATTTCGTTGCTCTATTCAAGCATTTTTATTTTCTACTTCCTATAGGTACACACGGCTACACATCAAGCTATACATTTCCAGTTTACACTGACCTCTCACTGTAAGGAAATCCTATACAATGCGAGATCAGCTTACTGGAAATGTATAGCTTGATCTGTAGCCGTGCGTACAAACCTACTTTCAGCATGACCTACCTATGAAATATTATTTATTTGGGATCATTAATTGATTTCTTGAATCTGTTTTCTTATGTGAGTTCAAATCATATTGTAGTAAAGGGCTGATTTTTTTGGTGAAAGGTTTGTTACAAAACTAACCTCAAAATTGAACAGAAAATGAAAGAACATCAAAAACCCCACAAAATAAATTGATAATTTTTATTTCCTATGAAAGTACGACATCACCCCTTTTTTATGTCCGATTTATGCCACCATACAAACATTTTTGATGCGCAACGACGGTCAGAAGAAAAATGGGCATTCTCCTTTGCCATTTTCCTAATAAAGGGATTTTTGACATTTGAACCACTAACACAAAAGTTCGAAAAAAAGACTGAAATAACAGTTTTCTTTAAAATTTTATTGGGTAACTTAAACAATTAATAATCCGTGTTTCTACCGCGAACACTAACAACACAAGAACATCGGTTTGGCATACTCAAAATGAGTTCATCCAAATCACGCTGTGGAATGGCCGCCCATGTTCGTTGCAACAACAAAAAAAGGTCTTCTTGCGACTGGATACCCTCCATATTCGGCAGAGCTCTTCTCTGTAGCATATCCCATGCATGCTCAATCGGGTTCAAGTCTGGCGACTGAGCAGGCCAGGGCAGGACATTGATGTTAGCTGCGGCGAGAGTCTGTCTTACAACTCTTGCGGTGTGCGGTCGTGCATTATCATGCATTAACTGAAATAAGGGACCGATTTGCGCTTGTAGAGGAACGATGACGTCTGATACAATCGTCTCAGCATAAATTTGAGCGTTGAGGTTGCCTCTGATCCAAATCAACTCAGTTCTTCCGCCGATCCAAATACCCGCCCATACCATGATGGTTCCACCACTATAAGGATGGACTTCCTGGCAGGATTTTAATCGCTGTTGGCGTCCAGGGGTTCTCCAGTGTCGTATACGTCTTGTATCCGGTCTCATACCAAAACGAGACTCATCAGAAAAGCACACGAAACGCCATTGTTCTTCTGCCCAATTTCTGTGTCCAAGAGCCCATTGATATCGAATCCTACGATTGTGCATTGCTATAGGTGGTACCCGTAGCGGTCTTCGGGAATGAAGGTTCACTTCATGCAAGCGGTTTCTGACTGTTTGGTCGCTAATTAAGTTCCCTGAAGAGTGATGAAGCCTCACGGCTAACATCATGGCGGTTATTGTTGGAGCTCTTCGAGTTAAGATTTGAATGTATCGGTCTTGTCTCCGTGTGGTGCAGCGATACCGTCCTCCATGGCGCTCAGCCACGGTACCAGTGCTTCGGTAACGTGTCCAAAGTCGACTGATAACACTCTGACTTGTATTCAGAGCTAAAGCCACAGTACGTTGCCGGGAACCAGCTTCTATCATTCCCACGGCTCTGAGCATTTCTTCCCTGCTTAAATGACGTCGCCGCTCCATAATAACGTTGGTTTTAATCAGTAGTAGGGAAACAGTAGCACTAATAATGTCTTCAATGCGTTGTATGTTTTTATAGGGAAAATATTGACAGCTGATTTTCATCTTTTACTCGAATTTGATTCACAGTTCCTGATTCAAATTATGAAATGCACCAAAAAGGATCCATATAAATTTATAAAATCATAAATTTATTACAAAGCCACATCTCAATCTCAAGAAATCCGCATAAAAATGCTTGATCCCTAGACACTTTTGATGTGTGTAAATTCCCTGGTTAAGCAGCGGTTTACTAGAAAAATTTAACCAGAGTTTAATGGTGGTAAACCCCAGCCTAAGTACGACTTTTTAAGATAACGTATTGTTATACACCGTGTCCCAGAAAGTAGTGTCAAGCGGAAGTCCAGAGATAGAGCACCCTTAGAGGTACCGAATCACCCCCATGTATGTTCCGCGATTTTTTGTACTTTTCGAGTTATGATTTCTTTTCATGTCTTAACCAAACTCGAACTTTAATAACATTTTTGATATTATAGGCCTCTAAGGGTGCTCGGATCTATCTCAGGACTTCCGCTTGACACTACTTTCTGGGACACGGTGTATAATAAATTAAGCTATCTAATACTAAAGCCGATATAACAATATCAACTTTAGAACCTTGAAAACTAAGTTAAGTACTAATTTCAGAATGAAAATATATAAATGACAAAACAATTTGAGCTGCAATGGAAACTGAACTGTGTGTATTAGCAATAAATATCATAATCGCGGTGTATTTTTATTCTTTGTAAAGTGGGTAATGTAGTATACTCAAATCCACGTGTAGATACCATTTATTTCCGCATGATTTGATATTAACAAGTACAGTGGAATCTGCTTATAACGACGACGAAGGGACAGGCGATATTTGGTCGTATTAAGCAGTTGTCGTTATAAGCATCAATAGGTGTTCAAATATCTTGTTACTAATAATTTATATAAAATATTTTCGATAATATCGCTACAAATTGAATGACAATTGCCATTTATAACACCAATTTAAACGTAAGAAATGCCTTAAAGTGATGTTCATTTACTAACAAAATAAAGGACGCGTCGTTATAACCAGAAGAAAATTCTTATTTTCCCTTGAAATTACGTCGCCAAAAGCGGTTAGTCGCTATATCCGGAGGCGTCTGGTCGTTATAAACGACATGAACAATTTCAATGAAAACCAAACCAAATGGTGTTCGCAAGTCGCTATAAGCGGTTCGTCGCTTTCAGCGAAATCGTAATAAACGGATTGCACTGTACATCTATGTATCAATCTAATTCATACCTTTCTTTGCTCTTGTAGAATTTGATCCTTGCGTTTCATTTCCTCAGCCATTACAAATTTATTTATCCCATTTTCTTGTTCGAGTACATCATTTCGGCCAGTAGACATTAGAAGAACCTAAATTAAATAAAAGTTTTCATTAAATCTTATAAAACAACATAATCATCACGCCTGTATTCCCCGAAGGGGTATAGGTGTATATGTATAGTACACTCTCATTTCGCAGTCATGTTTTAAGTCCCATGAAATAGGGGGCCGTATGCCATCAACCGGGCACAAATCCAGGGTCCGGGCAACCACTGAGAAATTCCACACAGAAAAACCCAATTATACTTTGGCCGACCTGGGCATCCCAGAACCTCAAGTTCAGAAGTCGCGCTTGCGACCACTAGACCAACGAGGCAGTCAAATCATAATCAGTGATCGGATAATCGGGCGCTTATATACCTAAACTTCTTCCCACGAAAGACTAATATGGACATTCTTTTCTGAATGAATAAGTAATCCTGGGATTCCCGGCTTCCCGGGATTGAACAATTTTGTAAAAACAACTACTTATAGCAAACTTAATGAAATTATAGCAGTGGTTATTTTGATTTAGTATCTTTATTTTATTTAAAACAAATGGCATATCAATAAAAAAAAACATTTTTACAAAGAGCGCTAACTATATTTTGTATGCAGGTTACATTTTTAGCAATCTCAGGAATTTCAAACGATTCCGGGATCCGGGATTCTGAAAGGCATGTCAGATTATTCTTTCGTGGGAATAAAAGTGAAGTTTAGGTATATTAAAGCCCGATTATCCGATCACTGGTCATAATACATTTCATTGAAATTCAATAGTACAGAAAAAAAAATTACTTACCTCAACAGTACTATTGAAGTTATTATCATGAGCCATTAGCAGTTCCGTGAGGGTATCTTGATCAACATCAGGGAATAAGTTGAATAGTTTGTCTCTTGTCATCTTGGCAGCCAAATCTGTTGGCATGTTGTTACGCCATTCGGCAACATCTTTTTGGTAAATGGCCAGCGCCATGTCCATATCCATGATTTCTTTGAAATCAGGGATCTCTGGCTCTTTCCCTGCGAGAGATAGCTCTGCCTCCTTCATCGCGATTTGTCTAGAACAATTTTTTTACTTATTACATAACAGCGAAGAGAATCCTGTACTCGACTGTGGGTAGATTCGGGGTTCTGATGATGATGAGCGTCGCATCTGTATTCTCTGAAGATATAGGCACAGATGTACACAAGCAAGCTTAGTGCTATAGCCCAACTGCTTATCTGAGACCGGTCCTGGAGGTCTACTCCCGTCTAAGTCCGTGGTTTCGGCCTTTCGTTACGAGCATTTCCTACTCCCAATCACCTACGGACATACGATTATTTCGGGGCCCGAACTAATATGAATGACAACACGATTTGACAGTTGTCCCTACTACCGATGTGTTTTTGCCCGTCCGAAGAGTTGAACTTGACACTTGTTTTGTTCACTCCTACGTTTCGGGCTACTTTCGGACCGGCGACTAACTTCGATGACGGACTTAGGGAGTACTTAGGCCCCCTGAGGTAGCTGCGCGGTGTGGGAGGGGTAACAGTTGTCACAAGTTGACGAATCAGTGAGCCCTCGCGTCGCGTCACCACACCCCTCCCACACCGCTACCTCAGGAACAGTCTTAGATAAGCAGTCGGGTTGTAATTTCCAAACTGCAAAAAAACCCAAAGACACTTCACCATACTTCGAATATAAAGCCAGCACTTTGAAATCCAATTTAGCAACCACAATAAAGACCAGTGAGGTGATCAATAAAACGGTCTTATAATCAACTGTAAACTACATATGCAGCTATATGTATTAGCTGATCTAGCATTTATAGGCGTACGGTCGCGGACTCGAAATGTTTATCAGATTTCAAATTGGATTCCTTATTACACTGTGCGCAGTAACGTTTAAGATGGCATAATACCTTATGTCATATCGACCTTATGAAAAAGTAATGTGCAAGCAAGTATAGACCTTAGGGTGGTAACATTTCAAGTCCCCGATTGTACAATGAGAGGTCAGCTCTACGGAAATGTATAGTTTGATATATAGCCGTGAGTAGTCTTGTTTCTAAAATTGACAAATTAATATTAAATGTTACTCACCTTGCAAATTCCTCGTCTTGCTGCATCATAGCCGCAGTTTGCTTCGCATGTTCGTCGAGCTGAAACGTCAATGATTCCATCCATAAGGCATTGATTTCATTCAACACAGACAGTGGGAGGCTAATCTTAGGTAGAATGTATGCTGGGTATTGCATATCTTTCCTACCAAACCTTTCATCTAATTCTGATATGAAAGTGTTCCCCAAATTAACAGTAACTATAATGTCTTCATCAGTTTCGCTAACAGAACTGTCTTCCTCGTCGCTAGCATCGCAGTCAAGAGAAGTGTAGTTTGGTACAAAAGCCGCAGCATCAGCCGATATTCCCGCAGTACCAAGTTCTTCAACGTTCTCACTTAAATCTGGCTCTCCACGGCGCATTTTCCGTATCTTAAGGCAATGTTTCGAATAGTGATTGTCTGATATGACCACATTCTGTTCAATCTGGCGTTTGATTTGAATATTTTCACTGGACATTGTGACATCACGTTTTTTCTTTGCTTGGGGCCCGCCTGTAGCCACTGAAATTTTGTCAGCTTTTGGTGTAGTTTTTACTGCATCTGATGAAGCTGCATCTGGTATAATATGGTAATTGGCCAAACATGCACATTGTTCAATACTTTCCTCTTCTGGATCAGATAATTCTTCCATGTCAATGGTTCTAAACTGATTGTTATTCATTCCATCAAGCACAATTTCTACACTCCAGTTGACATCACCGCAACATTTATCAAAAATATCCCGTAAATCAGACCGGGCGATATTCTTGAATAGCTTTCTGAAAGCAATAAAATGTTTTTCTTCATTAGTACACCTAAAGGCTTCAGTCATTATCCCTTCATTAGTCATGCTACTTTTATCAAGCATCCGTTTTTGTGGAATCTTTTCATGGTTGAAGGATATATGAAATTCGTTTATGTTTCGCGGTGTGGCAGTAATAACTTTATTCCTACCGCTAATATTAGTATCTCCAATTTCCACACTTGTTCCGCTAGACTTCTTTTCGACGAGAACTTCTTGGTTTGCGATAGATCTTGACGGTTCGGATGAATCGTCCCATGGAGGCATAAACATGGCTATTTTACTCCAATCTTGAATATCATTAACAGTTTGCATCAAAGATTCTGCAGATTCATATGATGTTGATACAAGAGGTGACATATTAAGAGGTTTCCTTTGTGGTTTTGCATCAGGCACCGAAGTAGTAATAGAAGGGCAAGCAGGTACGTTAGAAGCTACACTGGAATTGATAGTTCGTTTCACTGAAGCTGCAGCACCTTGATCATCAGTATCCCAATTGTCCCCATTTTCCCATTCTTTTTCTACCTTTTCTATTTCCTCCAGCTTCTTCTGAGCTTCAGAAAATAATTTTAGTTTCTCTTGTTCTTCATGGGAGAAATCATCACGCTCATCATTTAGAAAAAAATCTTTAGTATCTTCCTTGGTTTCTACATGAGTGTTTAAAGTTTTCTCATCTCTTTGCTGTTCTGGGTTGTCGATGGTAAGCACTTGCTGTGGCTGAACATTCAATGTTGATGTTGGGGGTCGAAAATAATGAATGTCAGTAACAGTATTTGCAGTAGTAGAAGTAGGAGTACTATGTTCTTTATCAATGGTATCAGGTTTTGATGCAGGTGATTCTTCTTTAAGAATTGGAGGCATTGTTCGCTTTACGGGAGGAGACATACCAACGGGATAACATAAACCGTACGTTCGTATTAAAGTGTCGCTAGATATACCACACCGATAGTTATCCAACATTCTTTTAATGGAACTCAAAGGTACATTGTGCGTGTTTCTTCTGACTAGTTGATTAGCTTTTCGAGCCCATGGTGTTGTTGGTTCCACCACCTCAATAATGTAACCATTATTAACTCCATCTCTTAAGTATGGTTCCATTTCCCACAACTCAATGTTAGTGTTGTCCACAATGATAGGACTCAATCCGAGCATAGCAGCATCTCTGACTCTCCGCTGATTCCAAAGATGTGCTTCTGACAATTTATATTTTTCGTACTGGTACTGGCCTCTAACCATAAAATAGTCATCTGTGCTCAAAATATGCTTCTTATAATTGATGGAAGTAGCGCCAATCATTATTTCTACAATTTGCTGTGCCAAATATGACTTTCCACTACCAGGTACGCCCCGCATGATAATCATTATTCTGTTGCCTCGGTTGTGGTGGGTTATTAATCCTCTAATCTGATTTGTCCAGACAATTGGGGTATATTGGGCTGGTCGTTGGTTGAGTTTGGGTATAGCACCTGTTTTCGGTGCAGGCTGGGCAACAGAAGTAGAAGGTTGAATTGGTGGCATTGTAGGTTGGGCAGTAGCAGCATATGAAATTGAAGGCTGAATTGGTTGTGTAGGCTGGGCAGTAGCAGCATATGAAATTGAAGGCTGAATTGGTTGTGTAGGCTGGGCAGTAGAAGCATTTGAAATTAAAGGTTGAATTGTAGTTGTGGTGGCTTGGGTAGATGCCATATTTTGGTTTGTTGCTATTGACTGATTCTCTTCTTCTGATATTACATTGCCGTCATTTGTCATATTCATTATTGCATCCACAGATAGATTCACTGGGAAGAAAGAATAAAAATAAAATTTAAAACAAAATAAGGAGAGAGGAATATGCAAAAACATTGATAAATAAATAAAGAACCAAAATTTTATAACATTTACAAAATTTTATAATATTTATAATTTTATAATATTAATTGATAATGATTTTATAATGCTTTTTCCATTGACAGATGTTACAAATAGTTTTTTTTCATTAAGAAATAATTTCAGTCTGCCTGTATGTTTATTACCTCATCACATGATAACAGTTGGATGGATTTTCATGAAACTTTTACTGTTGTAAGTGTATTTGTTGTGGCCAGATCTTAGAATTGATCACTTCAGGATGTGGCTGATCATTTCATGAAATGGTTGTATTTCATGAAATGAAAAATACCCCTGCCCACATCATTATATGACCAGGCCAGATCAATGAATAATCAGCGTTTGACGATATGAACAGCTAAATGCACGGCTACTTCATGATATGGTCAAAGATTTGTGATCATATCGTAAAGCAGGCTACTCACACACCTGCCGCAGGGACAATCTGGGGCGCACAGCGGTGGCGGCAATATCGGAATTGTCTCTACACACATTGAAATTGCCCCTGCTTGCCTATACACATCACAATTAAGGTGGCAATTAAGGGTCATCCCCACTTTTACACCCTAGATTGCCCCTGCGGCACGTGTGTGAGTAGCCCGCTTAAAATAGTTACATTATCCACTGTTAAGAGGCGCTGATATCGTTTTGTTTTTGTGATGCATCATGGTGGCGGAGAATTATTGTGATAAAAAAACTAATAATAATAAGTAAAGTAGGGTGACCACGCAACGAAAATTAAGTAATGGACTATTATTGAATTTCAAAATATGACTTCATGGAAGTTGCGGGTGATCTTTTCATAGAATTTTATTTGTTCGATTATTTATCTGGTTAACCTGTCAAACTACAGAACAAATAATCATCGAAACTTACTCGGTCGACGCATTTATTCGAAAGATGTATATTAATAAAATTGATACATTTTATGTAAATCCGACTGAGCGTACCCCAACTGCACGTGGTCAGACTCTGTCCTACCCCTAGTGTGTTATTTAAAACCGTCGAGCCAGAAGCTCGCAAAGGAAGTTCTGAGTGGAACGACTGCACGAGACCAAAGCATAGCGAGTCGGCGACTTCCCAAGCCCAGCGCTGGTCGAGTGTGCGAGCGAAGCGAAAGGGCGACAAAGCGAGTCTTCTGGCGGAGCAAACTCAGAAACACTTGCATGCTTGCTTGCTTTATTGCTGGCATGATACATGCTTCCTTTATTTGGATTTTTTTATTTAATAAAAAAATTATTAAAGATTTTTTTATTAAACCTTTAATATCATGGAAACCCTACATTAATGATATGGCCAATATCATCAAACGTTGACGTTTAAGTAAAGATATGGACAATTTTAGCTGGCCATATCATTAAATACAACCATTTCATGAAATGGCCGGCCACATCATGCAGTGATCAATTCTTATTCTCTCCATATAATAATAATAAGGCATAGAAAGTATTACAGAAACAAAGTCAATAAATACTTAAAATTCGCAACAGTAAATTGGTTACAACAACATCGCAAATGTTAAAGTGCTTAGCATAATGTTTGTGTTAACCGTGAATAAACCAAATTATAAGAGCAGCAGATAGTAAAGCTCTATCTCTTTTCTACTAGTGTTATCCTTATTTGCTTCCTTGTTTTGGGAGGATGAGATAGAGCATAATATTATGTAGTCTTTAGTTTTCTGTCATAATTTTTATTTTAGTTCTTTTATTGAATTAATTTACTCATTTTAATACCTATTGTAATTTTTATTTAAAACTTGTTGTATTTCAATATGGTTTACATAAAAAAAAAAAAAACCCACATGTGCTTAGTTAAATTTTCCATAACAGTTAATATAACATAAACAAGTTTTTTTTGTACCTATTTGTATACTTAGTGTAGATGATTTAGACCAACTTGATGATGTAGGTGACTTAATTATACTTAATTAAAATGAATGTCTATCTGTACATAAATAAAAATATTTAAAACATTTTGCTAAGGCCTTCTTCATATGTATAATTATTATTAATCAAAAATAATTAATTGGTAAAAATTGTTAATATCAGACAATGTTTAGTGCAAGTAGATATTCATATTAGTACAATAACACTACATGTAAAGCATAAAACATGGATGGTTTTCTATGAATACAATTTTTATAGTTATTTATCGCATCCGAAAGGGTGAAAAAGTTCAGTCCAATTTAGAAATTAATAAACAAAACAATATTACTTATTAGTCAAAAACTCAATTCAAAATATTTTGTTTAATAAGACTAAGTAACATAAAACATTTATTATGATAATTCCTATGAAGAATTAAGAAATTCTTTTTAACCCACAGGTTGACTGGTAGAGAATGCCATATGGCATTAAGTCCGCCTTATGTACCACCATAGTGCATAGAAGTATAAATAAATAAAAGAATTAATTTGAAATAGGTAAATAATTAAGTCATGACTGAGTCACTGATAAGACATGTTTTATAAATATTAATTTGTAAAAATTCAAGGGCAAAGATCATACATGATTAGATAAAATTTAAAAAGTAATCATGATTGTCTTATGTTAGGCCTGCACATTATTCAACAAAAAACAGACACAATAGATACAAGATAACAGCCACTGTTTACTTAATGGTTAAAAATTAAAGTAGCATAATATACATTATACCAGTGGCGTGCACTCCATACATGCAAATAAGCTCTGCATACCCTGCAGTTTCATACATGCCCCTCTAAGTGATAAATAACTATAATTAAAAGAAATCATGGTAATTTAGTTTTCACGCCATCTATTGCTTTTTTTGGAACTAACTCGGAGCGGGGAATACCCGCCGCATGCCGCCGCGACCGCGCATTGCAGCGCCTCCCGTGAGCATAAGCTGTACTACGCCTGGCTTATTCTTCATACAACGCATCTCGTGTAGTACACAGCAAAAGAGTGACTGTGTGCGTGAAAATGTGTGCGTGTGTTGGAGTTTTGGAGGCATAGCTTACATTGCAAACCGTCCAAATTGAGAACCCGTAAATGCACCGTTTAATTGTTGATTGCAGAGAGACGACTTATTTTAGTCGGATTAACCAAATGATTCATTCGTGCAAAGTTTTTTCGCCTTATTGTTTTTTTTGGCGCAAGTGATTGACTGTCGAGTAATTATTTAGTAAGTGTGGTATCTGTGTAATAATTATAAGTAGCGGGTAGGCCGCAAATAAACAGTTGGTTCGTTGACTTGTTGTTTCCCTAGTGAGCTCCCGAAATTATCCTTTAAATACTACTGGCGACGAGGAAAACTGTGCAAAAATATCACTAATAGTTTGTGTATCAATAACCCTGATTGTCAAGTGATAATAAAATGCCGATCGGAAAGATTGAACAATTCGATTTATCGAACAAAAAATGGTTGGCATACATTCGACGCGTGGAACAATTTATAATGCTCAATGAAATCAAACCAGGATTACAAGTGGCCACATTAGTGACGTTAGTGGGCGAAGCCACTTATGATCTGATGTGTGATCTTTGTGCGCCGGACAATCCGGAGACCAAAAGTTTTCAGGAGCTAGTGAACATAGTTGGCGACCATCTCGAACCAAAGCGCTCTGAGATAGCTGAGCGGCATGTGTTTAGAATGAGACGTCAAAATAGCGGTGAAAGTCTGAGCGATTATTTGCAAGTCCTCAAACATCTGGCCAGTACGTGCAACTTTAAAAGTGGTCTCGAGGAAAACCTCCGAGACCAATTTGTGTCTGGTCTTGTGAGCGATGACATGAGATCGCGGCTGTTTGCCGAGCCGACACTGACATACAAGAGGGCGGTGGAGTTGGCCTTCGCACTCGAAGCGGCTGACCGGCACGCTCAAGCGAGCGGTACGTGCAGCGGAGCAACGCCTGCGGCATCGACGAGTTCCGGAGCGACCGAGCCGATGCACCGGCTCGCGATGGGACGTGGAACGGCGCGCGCTGCAACCGGCAGCAGCGGCAGCAGCATCGAACGATCGCGCTCCTCCGCAGCGCCCGTGAACGTGACACAGCGCGCTCCGCAACAGTCTTGTTGGCGGTGCGGAAAGGGTCATCGAGCAATCGTGTGTCGTTTTAAAAATTACTCATGTGACGTTTGCGGGCAGAAAGGTCATCTCAAAGCGATGTGCAAACGAAATCCCCGTCAGGGCGAAGTGCGATCGTCGGGGGGAGGTCAAAATTATATTGATAATAGTGACAGTGATTCGGATTTAGATTTGTATAATCTAAATGTGTGTAATAATAGTGATAGGCCATACAATGTGTGCGTGAAAGTTAACGGTAAGGCGATAACGTTCGAGTTGGACACTGGCAGTAAGTTGTCTGCAATTAGTACTTGTTCATATGATGCACATTTTAAGGCATTACCGCTTATCTCTAAGGATGTTTGTTTACATTCTTATAACGGCACTCGGATTGAAGTGGTCGGTTATATTTTAGTTAATGTGGAGATCGGGACACACTCGGCGAGAAATTTAAAACTATTTGTTATTAAAAATGGTGGACCTCCTATAATGGGTAGGTATTGGTTGAGTAAATTAAATATTGACAACATTAAAATTACCGAAATGATGATGAGTTTATCAGACGACAAATTAGTCGATAGCTTAAAAAAGGAATTTCCCACCGTGTTTGCCCCGGGTCTTGGAACATGTACCAAGCAACTTTCATTAAGACTAGGCGACATGACTCCCGTTTTTATCAAAGCGAGATCATTACCGCTAGCATTACGTAAACCGGTTGAATTAGAGTTACAACGACTCGAGGCAGAGGGTACCATTCGTAAGGTGGAGTACTCAGATTACGGGACACCCATTGTACCAGTAATTAAGAAATCGGGTGAAATTCGTATCTGTGGCGATTATAAAGTGACAATTAATCCAAAGTTAATTCGCGACCCGTACCCTATGCCACGAATTGAAGAGTTGTTTGCCGCCTTAAGTGGCGGCGAACTGTATTCAAAAATCGACCTTACACACGCGTACCAACAACTATTTTTAGATGACAATTCACAGGCTTGCAGTGCGATAACGACACATATAGGCACCTTTGTTTACCTGCGTACTCCGTTCGGTTTGACGTGCATTCCAGAAAAATTCCAAAAATTTATGGAAGAGACACTAAGGGGATTGAAGGGCACTGCAGTGTTTTTGGATGACGTGGCGGTCACAGGTGCCACCAAGTCCGAACACGTTGCTAATCTAAGGGCTGTATTATCTCGGTTGCGTGAAGTCGGTTTGCGAATTAAACTTAAGAAGTGTAGTTTTATGAAAGAAAGCATTACATATTTAGGCTTTATTATTGATAGACAGGGTTTGCATCCAGACCAAAACAAAATTAAAGCAATTGTGGATGCACCCCCACCAGAAGATTTGACTCAGCTGCGATCATTTCTTGGTATGATAAACTATTATGCCAAGTTCATACCGCAGCTGAGTAGTATATTACATCCGTTGCATAGTTTATTGCGTAAACAAAGTGTTTGGGTCTGGTCATCAGATTGTGCAAAGGCTTTCCAAGAAATAAAAGCAGCTATTCTAAGTAGCAAGGTTTTGGTGCACTATAATCCCAAACTACCTTTAGTGTTAGCCGTTGATAGCAGTTCATATGGTATCGGCAGCGTGCTATCACATCGTTTTCCAAACGGCGACGAGCGCCCTATTTGTTTTGCGTCACGTACGTTAAATGCGGCTGAACGATCTTATAGTCAGCTAGATAAAGAGGCGCTCGCGATTATTGCTGGTGTGATCAAACACCACCAGTATATTTATGGTCGCCATTTTATAATAAAAACCGACCATAAGCCATTAACTTTTATTTTTGGCCCAAAATTTGGATTGCCGCAAACGGCAGCAAGTAGGCTGCAAAGATATGCCACCAGGTTGGCATCCTATGACTTTGAGATTGAGTTCGTCAAATCGAGCGAAAACTGCAATGTCGATGCACTGTCGCGACTGCCGCTGCCCTATGAACGTAAATATTGTGATGATCTGGGTTCGGTATCATATCTTAATTATGTCGAGGAATCGATTCCAATCAGTGCAAAAGAAGTGATTTTATGGACACAAAAAGACAGCGTTTTAAATAAAATAAAAAATTATCTTATCACAGGCTGGCCTTCAAAAATAACATCAGAGTTTGAAAAGCCCTATTTCAACCGAAAAGATAATTTAGTTTTGGATCGTGGTTGTATTCTGTATAATCACCGAGTAATTGTGCCGGAATCTTTGAGAAAACCAATTCTTGCCGAACTACATCAAGGACATTTAGGGGTAGTTAAGATGAAAAATATAGCAAGGAGTTACGTTTACTGGCCTACATTGGATGTCGAAATTGAAACTCTCGCGAAAGATTGTAGTGCATGTCGCCAGCAGCGTGATGCACCCCCACGTTCCTTACTGCATCCGTGGGAGTTCCCAGCACGCCCCTGGCAAAGAGTGCATGTCGATTTCGGTGAATTTCAGGGTAAACATTATCTCGTTACTGTGGACGCTCACAGTAAGTGGATCGAGGTGCAGAAAATGTCGGGCACAAACGCCACGGCGACTATAGGTAAACTCAGGGAATTATTCGCCCGTTTTGGTCTTCCCTCACAGGTAGTGAGCGACGGTGGTCCGCCTTTTAGTTCGGCAGAGTTAGCATTTTTTTTTAAAAAAAACTTCATCACTCACACGATTACTAGTCCCTATAGACCGGCGGGTAACGGAGCGGCTGAGAACGCGGTGAAGTTAGTGAAGCGCGCCATGAAAAAGGCTGCGCACGAGAGGGTTGACGTTGATATGGCAGTCACAAATTTTTTATTCCAATATCGGAATTGTGAACACGGGACTACAGGCGTCGCGCCGGCTGAGGCAATGCTCGGCAGGCGGCTCCGTGGTAGGTTGGACGTGCTGCGTCCGAGTTCCGAGCACGCCAGCGAGGAAGCGGCGGCCCGCGCCGCATGCCATAGGCCGGGCACCGAACGTCACGCCGCGCTCGGCGACCAGGTGCTAGCGCGAGATTACCGTGCACGCGCTGACAAGTGGGCGCCGGCCGTGGTCACCGCGAGAGAGGCACCGCTCACATATCGAGTGCGTTGTGAAGACGGTAAAGAGTGGAAAAGACACATTGATCAATTGCTACCGGTTGGGAAGTCTCGTTCCACTTTACGGCATTCCATGTTCACACCCGATGACTCAGATCACGTTAATATAGACGATAAATTTGAGGACGCGATCGGGGACGATAATACCGATAGCCAGGATAGGAAAACGGAATTTACAAAGTCTCCAAAAATTATTTTTAATGCACCACAAGTCTCAAATCAAGAAGTTCAAATACCGAAACCAGGTCAGTTTTCTGATAGCAATGAGACTCCTGAGAAGTCAAGTGTGCGCGCAAAGCGCGCGTGTACGTTAATTAAAAAGAAGTATAAGTACTAACATCTATTTATATCTACTTGTTAAACTACTATAAGTACAGATTGTTTTGCTAACTATGAATGATACCCTGTGTGTTTTTAGTTCATTAATATGTTTATCTTTGTCTTGTATACACTACTACATAATAGACTAGTCGGTATTTGGCCCTAGTTTTGTTTTGTATATTTCACTCGGGTATATTGTTTTTTTTATTAATTTATTAGTAACTTAAACCTGTAAAATGCACAAGTAGTCACGAAAACTATTATCCTTGTAACTATGTATTATTCCTATTAAACTATAAGCAGTTAATTTGCTGTGAGTATTGTATTCTTGCATAATTTACATAACAGGTGTTTTCACAACGATTAAAGTGAATAGAATAAGTAGATCTATACTACGTATTGTAATTACAAATTAGTTTTTTTTTAGGAGGGGACGTGTGGTATCTGTGTAATAATTATAAGTAGCGGGTAGGCCGCAAATAAACAGTTGGTTCGTTGACTTGTTGTTTCCCTAGTGAGCTCCCGAAATTATCCTTTAAATACTACTGTAAGTTTATTGTAAAAATGGAAAATTATACCTGTGAGACCTGTGCTGGCGAAATGTGTTTAAATAAATTAAAATCGGCCGCGTTTTCACGTTATCTTTTGAGGAAACAGTTAAATTGATTGCAAAGGGAAGGCGTGTACCCGGGTTGGATTTAACTCAAAGAAAAGGTAATAAATACTACTCGTTATTTTCATAAAATGTTTTATGCTGACTATTACTGGCTAACTCGTTATGTACACACAAATACATTGGATTGTTTCCCTTGCATTTTGTTTATAAATCAAGTTAAAAATAATGTTTGGACCTAGCGGATAATCAGATTTAAATAATTTTCACAAAGCGGCTGCTAAGCATGATTCTTCAGAAAAACATCTAGAATCCTGCGTAAAAGTTCCAAACTTTTGATAAAGGTAGAATAGAGACTAGTTTGAATAGCCAGTTAAAGTTAGATATTGAAAGGCACAACGCGAAAGACGACAGAAATAGAAACATCTTCAAACGGTTGATTGATGTAGTTTGTTTTCTAGGTAAATCTGAATTAGCATTCCGTGGTCATGACGAACCCAGCTTTTTTTTTGTGCATACCCTGTCTGAAATCTCTGTGCACGCCACTGCATTATACAGTATAATTAACCCATTTTACTCACAATGTGGATTTAGATTACAATAATATGCAATTGTTAGATGAGATTTAATGTGAATAAGGGAGCTTCCCACTGTACAATTAGAATAATAAGACAACAAAACGCTATTTGGATTCGTAAACATTTGTATTATAAGATAGCTAATAAAAGAATTGAATTACATTGATACCTTGAATTGAACCCTTCTCTTTATTAGATCCCCTTCAACTCAAACAAAGGAGCTATTCAGACTCATCTTTTATGTACAGGTATTGATGCAAGCCAGTTATAAATAGCTATTGTATCGACCGGACCCCAGACGGGGAAGAGGTGGCAAGGTGCGAGGGGGACGCTGCCATTTACCCAGTATATGTACCACCCCGCCCTGCACTGTACCCTATACATGTTACGTAACAAATAAAATTAATAATTAAATTATTAATTAAGTATCTAGCTTAATATGATGATCTAAAAATATGATATCACTTTATAACTTATATTAAATATTAATTCTTGTTATAGAGTTCTGTTTACAAAAACAATGCTAGATACTAACATCAACACAACAATACAACTGTTGTTAATTTTATCAACTTTGAATTTTATCATGTTGTGAATAAACAAAACAGTTAGTAGTAAAATTTATATCTACCATTTCGCCTATGGTGTCGGTCCTGCCTCCAAGGCCCCTAGAGATGGACTGAACTCTTCCCACCCTATAATATTGATTTTACATAAAACTAGTACATCCAGGTTTGTTATCCTTGTTTCGCATATAAGTGTTCTGTAACTATCTAGCTACATGCAACATAGGTAGAGTGCGCGCAAGATAACTCTGCGCGCGACTGAGGGCGTGCTAAACGTTGCCGTGATCGCAAAAGTTCAAATTACCGCTTTTTAAGCTTAACTTTTTTATCGCTAAACATAATTTTCCCGTTAAATATTCCTACAATCAGGTAGTTCTACTATCAAAATTGATAAAACGGCACACACTTTGGTGGACCATGATTAGTTCCAATTTCGGCCGCGCGCAGACTTATATTGCGCGCACTCTACTATTTGTTGATCGATAGCGTCGGTAACATGGAGACTGCGTTCCGAATGCCTCAATGTTGACTTATTGCGTCGCGCAGCCAATCAGTACTCTCGATGCAACAAAGTCGCATTTTACAATAACATTGTACTTAATGATGGTTTTCTACTTACAATCACCATCACAACTCTCAACAACAGCAGAAATCACATCGTTACTCATCACATTGCCGAACATGTTCATTAAATTTTCGATAACTTCAGAAAAATCATTTTCTTCATCACCGTGGGACTCCATGATTGCAGACCACTTGCAGCGTTTTAACAAATAAAATGTAACCGTAACCAGACGACACTACTATTTATGGTTTCGAAAGGTCTACCACTTTTATGAATCCTGCATCAAGCTCGACAATTTCATCTTAGATTATCGGGAGTCGGGACACACTTTCAATTACACGACGAACGAACGGGGAACTTTGAACTAGTGACGTGAACTGGTTTCAATTCAAGTTACATGAACACCTAAAAAAACCGCTAAGACCGGTTGTTTTTCTAAAAACCGATTACTTTTTCCCATTACAGGGGGCTTACTATGACCTCTTATAGCAGGGCAAAAGTTGCCTGGAAGTTGAACTGCCCTGCGTTTTTGTACTATGACATCCTTAAAGCAGGCCAGTAGCAGGCCTGCTAAGTTGACGTTTACGAAATCCGTTCACCTTTTTTTTTGTATAGAGTTTTCATACCATGATGTGTTATTTGATAGCAACATGCTCATAGCAACTGAGCGTATATTGAACGGCTGTAATGTCAAAATAAGCGATCTTGAAAAAGTTAATATTTACGAGCTTATTCAACATTGTTTTTGTTATTAGAGGTAAACTGTTGTGAGGACCCACTTAAAATTTTGTCGATAAGACTTTCTAAAGTCGATACTTTGTATAAAAATTACAAGTGTTTATTAGATCACACTTTTTTCTGTTTTCGTAAATGTGTAACGAGTACGAGATATTTGAATATTTAGAGAGTAAATATCATATGGAAAAAAAAGGCGTCGCATTAGGGAAATAAATAACCCATTCGAAATTAATGAAAGGGAGGGGATTATGAACCAATAGGTATTACAATATTATATGCAATTTATTTAAGGTTATTTAAAAATTCCCACAGGCGAAGCAGTTGGGTCATACTAATCAAAGAGTTTATGAACTAATGATAATAATACGACGGCGACGTCTTGTTTGTGTTTCACTAAAAATAAAAGCATCACATTTTTTATACATTTTAATAAAAAAAACTGAGACTATGTGCCTAGATTTAATTCGTTATTTTGATAAAGGTAAGTAAACGAACGTACGACATTGTTGAAACAGGATTCACAATAAAGTATGAAATCACAACGAAATGCTATTTTAGAATTTCATTGACAACTTCGATCGACTAACTGTGATCCAGATATCAGAATGATGACAGAATATCACGCTGCGGAAACAAATTTACCTAAAAAACACTTAAAATTGCATTAACTAAAGTATTTCATAATTACCTCGATGTCAAGTGGGGAACAAAACAACTCGAGATGTTTTTTAAATTTACGCGCTAAAAAAGTTGACAAAACTAATCCACGTAGGTACGTTCTTAACCACGTTGTTTCTTTTATTATTAGAGTCACAAAGGTCTTTTGAACGTGAAACTTTTGCTTTTTAGAGCTATTTAATAATGTATCATAGTCAGTGGTTATACATAATCTTAGATACAACGTGTACTTACCCAAAAAAATCATGTTTTTATCATTTTCAAAAAACCGGTAAATTGCTAATCAATTTTATTTAGATTTTTGAACGTTTTCTATAACAAAGACATAGACATCACAGCAGGCCACAGACAAGCATTACCGTTCAATAGTCGTTCACCTTTAATAGTGCCATGGTACGATTTTTAGCGATTCAGAAGCAGGCCTGCTTTTGAACGGATATTGACTGGCTGGCATTTGAACGTTTTCTTAAGACGTCATCGTAAGCCCCCAGCTCGACATAATTACAAGTCTAAATAATACTAAATATGGAAATATGTTGAACGGAAAATGAATACGACTAGTTATCCAAAGTTTTACCAAAGAAGATATTTTTAATAATGTCGTAGTAATTTTTCGTACTTTTTTGTGCAGTGCTGTAATCAATTAAATTATGGCATAATTAAAACCAAGTTAAATATAGCCAATCCCATCAATAAAAAAATCCAGTCAAAAAGGGACGTTAATTATTTAATTAACGACTTTGTAATGTAAAGATAAATCAGTTTTATCGTTATTAATTATTTTGACCTTCAAAAACAGTTTTTTTAAGTAACCGGACCACACCGGTTCTTTAAATTGCAATCGTTACATCACTACCAGGAACTGACAGATGGCGACAGTCGGATGAATTAATGTTGCCAAACTGAATGTAAAAAATCAAGACAAAATAATTTAAAAATAATACCTTAATTCCATATCTCAGATAATTTATGTAAACAAAGAAATGTCATTGTCAAAATGACAGGTTAGTGGTACAAAACATTTTATCATTAAATTTTTACTAAGTAATCATTTAAAAAATTAAAGTGAATTATAAAAACAATGCAAACAAAATACCGTAGCCAAACAATGTCTTGTGTAGTGTGTCGGAGACGCGCCTTTTAATCATTTTAATCAGTCCTTTTAAGTCCAATATTAGACTTCTCAAAATCGGACCAAATTTCCACTTGGAACAGTTTACAGTCCTTTTCATCCAACATGTGGCAAGACTTGCTAAACTTACAAAATTAATCTATGAATGAGAGTTATGTGTTGTTGAAGATGTAAGTAGTTAAATAAAACATCTGATTCAAGATCTGATTTCAAATCAGTAGCTTCGATTAGAATTAACTATTATGAAATATTTTTTCATGATGTGTCTGAATCTGAATAACTATCACTTTCAGAATCAGATGAAACAATGACAACAACAAAATGAAAAACTTAACACGATGATAATATAGCACAATAACAAAATTAACAAACACGCAGCGAAAACGGGAAAAGAAAACGAATGTATTGTTATGACGCTAAGAAAACAACTTTGAAATTTTGTGAAACGAAATTTGAAAATGTTTGGTACTCCTACAGTGTTACCAGTATCATAAAATACTTTATACCAGAAAATCTTCTTTTTTTAATAACTTTGTTTAAAACTGAAAATTTATAAAAATAATTACGGTATGATCTTTTTTAAATTATTATTTCTAAAATCAATACATAAAAGAGAGTCTAACCTTTTTTTCCGGCATTTTTAGTGAATTACCATTAATAAGATATTTTTTTGATCTGTTATCCCCTTTGTTCACATAAATTATCTGAGATAGGAATTTAGGGTTATAGATTATTATATTTCTAGTGGTGGATAAAAAAATCGTTTTAAAAATGTACTCACCTAGGCAGATAATTCTATGCATTTAATCATTATAAGTTGTGCATTCACAGTTATTTTACCTCAAAATATTTTTTAGCAAAATAGGCAAATTTGAATTAATTTGCGACGAATAAACACAGAAGCGAGACGAACAGAGGCGTCGGCAAATGTCAGATGTCAAATATTTGTGAACGTACTTGACCTTACTAACATAATTGACCTTGATAAGATAATACAGGGTTTAAACCTAACCAACGAATGCCAATTAACGGGCCTTGATACCACTAAAAACTGAATGAAATCGAGTTCGTTCTATACTGCTTTGGTCAAATTCAGTACAAACATGGTGAACGTACGTTGGCCTGCTTTGGGTGGTGTGTACGTTGCATAATATAGATAAACGGCGCACTGCATGGCCGGCAAGCATAAGATTCAAATTATTATACATAAAAACCGTATTTTCCTAACATATATTTTATAATACCATCATCATCATTCAACCGGAAAACGTCCACTGGTCCATAGGTAATATTATGCGACTAATGAATTGTGAAATTCCCCAGTTTTTATCGGTAGTGGTCCCCATGCCACGTTATCTCCGCGTTTAACTAATATTCCCCAAAAATCTGGGAATTGGCCGCTGACAGACATCACTTTCATGTTTTTTTAAATATGTTTTGTGGTTTTGCTTGTAAACTACTCTTATAGGAAGGAAAACCCGAGTAGAGACAAAGCTTTCTACAACGTCGTTAAATGTTGATGCCCTTTTCGCAGAGCTAACAAATATCAATATTGTTGCGTGATCTGAGTTTTTTAAATTATTAAGTACCTACTAGCTTTTGCCTGCGGCTTCGCTCGCGTTAATTTACGGATCCCTAATTTTTGATCCCAAAATATAGCCTATAGCACTCAGGGATAACGAACGTAGCTTTCTATTGGTGAAAAAATTTTTGAAATCGGATGAATAGTTTCGGAGATTACCTCCTACATACAAACAAACAAATTCTACCTCTTTATAATATTAGTAATAGTATAGAAGTATAGATGTAACTCTACCCACTATTAAAATAATTAAATTCCCAACATAAAATAAAATGACGTCTTATTGAATGTTATATTAACCGAGGGGTACTTATTACTTCTATGGTTCCCGATGTCGCGTCGTTGTGCTTTTTAGAGCCTAGTGTTAATTTGGTGTTTTTTTTAAATCACTTGCGTTTATTGGAATAAATCAATTTTTACTTCAAACTTTTTAGAACTGTTTGTTGTAGTTTATGGTTGGAAATTCCCCGCTAACCATTTTGCCGTTTGTAACTAAGTTTGTAACAGACTAATAACTAAGTTCTGCTAACTTCACTCTGTTGTTGTCTGGTGATTCTACAGTACAAAAGCAAAGGAATTTTGTGCCAAAAGATTTTAATGACATAAGTACCTACTCTGTTTACCACCATTTGATTATTAACTTAACATCAAGCCTTATTCTCCGAAGGGTTGGCAGAGGTGTATAGTAGACCCTCATTTTACCGTTATGTATAAGTCCTATGTAGTAGGGGGCGAGTCTATTACCATCAACCGGGTACAAATCCAGACTCCGGGCTGCTACAAAGAATTTCCACACGGTAAATCCCAATAACACTTTACCCGACCTGGGAATCAAACCCCGGACCTCACGCTCAACAGTCGCGCTCGCGACGGCTAGACCAACGAGGCAGTCAATTTATAAAATCAATCAAATAAATGTTTGGTTTTTGTTTCACAAATAAAAGATTTCACTTTTTATGTACGTACTTTTTTTTTTTTATTGTGTTTGTTCGTTTGAGCGCTATGATAAATCCTTAGTAGTCGTAGAGATTAAATAATGTAGCTATACTATTGGATGTCTTTGACAAAAACGAAATAATTATAGGATGGGGAAAATCATCAGACAGTAAATTATAAAGGGGGACTTAATATTCTAGGACAATAGAAAAACAAGTGCTCCAGAGAACCCTCCTCTAGACCACATTCACAAGAATGATCTTTTGTTCGGATTTTAGCTAAGCAAACCGGAGTACACACAAAACCGAACCGCAGTCAAATAATAACAGAGGTGGGTGGCCCATTTGTTAAAATAATTATGGGTACTAAACCAACTTTTAGACAGAATTGAAGGGTGAATTAAACCAAAAAAAAAATCCTTTGATTAGACGAGATATTTGCCAGTATTCCAAATTTCTATCATAGAAGATTTTGCAAGACAGCGCAGAAAACTCACAATAAGAGTCAGTACCACCCTGACTTGCTGCCTTAGCAAGTGAGTCTGCGTTTTCATTACCCACAATTCCAGAGTGGCCAGGAATCCAGGCCAATTTAACTTGGATATGGATACCCAAGCAGTGGCACCTAAATATAATTTGTTTAATTTTTAGTGCAGTTGATGACAAGCTGACAAGCAGACCGAAAGGGAAGGGAAGATTATCCTTTTTGACATGAATGACAGACGTCAGACAGCTGACAGACCGTGGTATAAAAGTTTTATTATCTATGGACAGACAGACTGGACGACACTTGACAGTTTACATTTTACAACAGCCGTACAAAATCTAAAAAAAAAGCCAATTTCCATGTACAACAGTAACAGCGAAGTTATCGTGTTCTAATAATTGTATTAGTGTAAACATGCAATAATTTAATACTCTTTACTATCATACATTCAGCAGTACTAGATCATTAAAGAGTAAAAAAAAATGGGTGACAATTTTCAAAACAAGACCATGGCTCCTGTTATGATGGATTATGATTTCAAAGTGAAGACTCAAAACGAACGTTCAAAAGTAGAGGATTTGTTTGACTTTGAGGGTTGTAAAGTTGGTCGTGGTACCTACGGTCACGTCTACAAGGCTAGAAGAAAAGACGGCTCTGATACTAAGGATTATGCTTTGAAGCAAATTGAAGGCACTGGGCTTTCTATGTCTGCTTGCAGAGAAATAGCGGTAAGTTTGATTGTGTCTGTAAGTACTTACGTACGTACGTAAACGAAAAAACGATGTATGTTGTATGAGTTAGATGGGTATTTTGGGGGTTATGTGAACAAAAAAAAGGATACCAGAATAACATTGGTTGTGTTGAAGATTAGTCTGGAAAGATTAGGTAACCTGGAAACTAGATACTGGTTACAGCCAACGCTAAATCCGCTAAACAGTACTAGGGGAATATGAAAAGCTTGTGAAAATATTCCATAAACATCCACTATTGACTATGGGTTTCCCAATAGACTTCTGCAAGAACAGAACCTTCATGAGTGACAATACTTAAGTACATCTGTTGCATCCTGGACAATGAAGGCACGGGACAGCTGGTGGGCATGAATAGCACAATATTGCTCCACCCAGACAGTTATCTTCTTCTTTTTCTCTCGTGTCAGCACGAGCTATACAAAAGTGCTGTGGTGTATTAGCCAGTCAGCAAGGTTGGTAGCAGGACTGACTGCCCAGTGTGCACCGGATGTACTTAAGTATCGTCACTTGTGGAGGCTTTTTTCAAGACAGTTGACGAGTTAACTGGGAGTGCTAAAATAACTCTGAAAAAGAACACCATGATTTTCTTTTAGAATACATATTTTTTGTTGAATCTAAAAATCCCATGCAAGGTCAATATTGTGTCACCAGTACTGTAGATCATGCAGTTTTAAGGCATTAAACAAATTTGTTCACACCCTACTGTGCATGTCATGCCTAGAGAAGAAGAAGAATTATTGATGAATATGGTGATGGGCATCACCCATCCTCTTGACATTATACTTTGCTTAGTTATTTCCTATACCACAATCTCTTCAGGAGATCAGTTCACTGATGTATTTTATTTTTCATGTAAACTTAATGTTATTAATATTTTTTCCAGTTGCTCCGTGAATTAAAACATCCAAATGTAATAAACCTTATCCGAGTTTTCCTTTCACACACTGACCGTAAAGTTTGGTTGCTGTTTGATTATGCAGAACATGATTTATGGCACATTATCAAGTTCCATAGAGCTGCTAAGGCCAACAAGAAGTCTGTAATGGTGCCTAAAGGCATGGTGAAGAGTCTGCTCTATCAGATTTTGGATGGGATACATTATTTGCATTCTAATTGGGTTTTGCATAGAGATTTGGTAAGAATAATTTGTTTGTTAACAAATTTTAATTTGTCAAATGAGAATTCTGTTTTTTTTTATTGCTCAAGGCTCTCTCAATTGCTTCAGCTATTGTGATAGTTCAATCTTAGTACTACCTACATAATAGCTCTAATGAGAGTACCTTGTATTAATTAACTTAACTTTACCTTCCCTTTTCTTATTTGACCAAAATAAGATTTGTTTATGATTTCCCTGCTTATGACACAGGGAATCCTAGTGTGGGGATCAGTGAAATTGTGTAAACAATGGAATTTTTGAATAATAAACATTATTTATTATTTCATTTTTATTAGCAAATCTTAAACAGTTTCTTAAATATTGAATATTATTAATTTATATGGAGAGCCTAAAAATATGCTCAAAAATATTTATACATAGTTATTGCTTTATAATTGCAGTCTATACAACTTTTTTGTCCTCCAACTATAGTTTATCATTTCCAGAAACCAGCTAACATTCTAGTAATGGGTGAAGGACCAGAGAGAGGCAGGGTCAAGATAGCTGATATGGGTTTTGCTAGGCTGTTCAATGCTCCATTGAAGCCTCTCGCTGATTTAGATCCAGTTGTGGTCACATTTTGGTACAGAGCTCCAGAACTGTTGCTTGGTGCAAGGCATTATACAAAGGCTATTGGTAAGTTTATTTCATTTTAAACTGTTAAATGTTGGCAATCTGAAATACTGATTGAGGATGTAATGATACAAAAAAAAAAAAAAAATAGTTGGGTGTTTATTGAAAATTTATTGAACACTTGGACTAGGGCAAAATAGAAAGATGTGTGCTCCAAAATATAAAATGAATATAAAAGAAATGTTTCGGGCGCCAGGAGCTAACACAACAAAGTCACCGGAAGCTTACCGAGTAAAGTTGAACTTTTAATCTTCAAGCGGGAGGACTTAATAAAAACAAAACTTTAATAAATGACTTGTTTTTATTCCCTGTAGGCTTAGGCTATAGCTACATTGATGTTACATGAATTATATTTATAGCTATATTAAATTTAACTAAAATTACTTTATATTAAGTACGTATTGCTATTATTATTATTGCATCCGGTATGGAGTATAAAAAAAGGAAACACATACCAGATTGATGAGTTTAAATCTAAATGTATCTAATTAAGGTTATGTGACGAGCCGACACGAGGCGAACTCGACGTGAAAATTACGAAAAATCCATTTTACCAAAATGGCATATTGTAGAAAAAGAAAATTTATAATACTCGAAAAAAAAAAACGCCAATGGGCTGGAACAAAGACAATTTGAAATTAGAATCGACGAAAATAACGACCACCATTTTTGATCGCGTGGCGTCATGCATCTCAAAACTTACCGTTTTTTTGGTTAAATTAAACAATCAAACACGATGAGTGTGATGTCAATAAATTTTAAATATTATTCCATTCCTGAAACAAGGTAGAATTTGGGAATATAAAACCAATAAGAAATTTTAAATTGAATTTAGAACATTCAACAATGTCTAGAAGAAAAATCGACTCACCCAGAGAAATATTGGGATCTTCATGTAATTATGAAGATTATCCTTATAAAAATGTTCTATCGACACATTAGAACTAAAATTTACCGGTATGCAGCCGGATTAAAAAAATATTTAATAAATTCAACAAAAACGATCAAGCCATTGCGATCACAGGAAGCAGAGTGAGCTGTCAAAAGTTTAAAAGTTGCCAATTAACTTTCACAACTTAACACAAATACTCGCCTGTGTTGCCAACAAATTAAGAATTTTAATTTAATAATACAGTAAACCCATGATATTATCTATAATACCACAGTCCACCCAAGGAAATGTGTTTAATTTTTTACAACCATGTAACGGGTTAAAATGACTCGTTACAAGGAATTTAGGCAACATAGTTGTATGACACAATTATTGAGAAGAGAGATACTGACCTTCTGATTGCAATCATTCTCATCCTTCTGATGGCAAGCGTAAAACTGAGACCAAACTATCGGACGCGTCCGTCAGCCGCGGCTGCCAGACGCGGCTTATTGAAATCTAGCCAATACATTTAATACTACACTGTGCAAACTATCCGTCGCGTCGTAAGACGCGGACGTGACTTTGAGTCGCCCTTGAGCGTTCAAGCTGAGAACAAATTAAGCTGAGAACAAACTGTCGGACGCGTCCATCAGCCGCGGCTGCCACACGCGGCTTATTGAAATCTAGCCAGTATATGTATTTAATACTACACTGTGTAAACTATCGGTCGTAAGACGCGGACGTGACCTTGAGTCGCCCTTGAGCGTTCAGACGTCCGAACAGAATCTAGCTGGCTGGATGTTTGTGCGTCCGCGGACGATGTGAACGGGGCTCGGGACGCGTTCGCGGACGTTTCGAGTGTCACAAGCGAACCAACCGCGCTCGCGACATGACTCCTTTTCATTTATTTTTTTGGAAGACCTCATAAGGCATCTGCCGCTAACTCTATAAATTCGTCTTCGCTGTCGCTGCTTGTCATGTTTCTCGGTTGACAAACCTTTATGGATTGACCAAAGCGAGGCGTCCGAAGACGCCGTCTCGACTACCGTGCACACCGCTAAGCCGCGGCTGACGGACTCGTCCGATAGTTTGTTCTCAGCTTAAACAAGGCTTTTGAACAACTTGCAAAGAAGCCTAATAACTAAATACAACGACAGAGTATTGCTTTGTAAGGCACGGTGATAACGAAGGCATGGAGGGATCTCAATTTGTAACAAACAGTCAGTGGCCTACGAAATGACCACGGCGAGCGCAGCTTAGCCTTAGCTTAGGCTCCGCAGATCTTACGATCCATTAATAATTAGCGACGAGCCCTCCCCTAATTACTTACAATAAATACACAAGAATATTATATCCAGTCTGTTTTTTCAGACATTTGGGCGATAGGCTGTATATTCGCAGAGTTATTGACATCTGAGCCTATATTCCACTGTCGCCAAGAAGACATTAAGACCAGCAACCCTTACCATCATGACCAGTTGGACAGGATATTCAATGTCATGGGCTTTCCACAAGAGAAAGACTGGGAAGATATCAGGAAAATGCCTGAACATGCCACTTTAGTCAAAGATTTTAAGAGATCCAAGTAAGTAGATACAGCTCAGAACTCACTCATTCTCATAATTACAAACTCCTTTAGCTACATGAATTGTTAAAAGGGTGCTAATTAAACAGACTTCTTTTTAATAGCATTATTCGCCTCTAAAAATCTACATTGGCTTCTAAATTACTAAGTCAGCCACAATTAACGAGCGTCTGAATGATACTATCTTAGCCACTAGTTATCTTCTATATAAGCCACTGTTCGTCACCCACTTTCATTTTCACAATAAAAACAAATGAAAAACAAGAATAGTCGACGGAGCCCCGCTGCGCGCAGCTCCTATTTCTGTCTGCAGGGTTTAAAGTAACCTAACACGAAGGGGAACCTTTTTTTTTTTTTTTTTTTCGGGGTGGAAATCCTCATGGATGTCCTCCGCCCTGGGGTGAGCGGAGGGGTCTGTCAGACTCTTACTGACTAAAACCACCCCGGTGTTCCATCTCACACCTGCGCCGAGGGTCGCGGGAACTTACGACACTTCCGCAACCCCCGGCTAGTGCCGGCCCGCCGCAGCGGGCCTCCTCGGGTTAGCGGGGGGAGTGAGGTGTTAGACTCCCCCCGCGCCGTCTAAGAGGGGCGCGCTTGGAACACTTCGCGCCGCCGCCTCGGGTCCTGATGTGTGGGGGGCGACAGACTTCCCCAAGTCCGTCGCCCCTGGACCCATTTAGGGGGGCTGGAAGAGGGCGTTGTCCGCCCTCCGCCGACGCCCGGTGCGTCTGCTGCGGGCCGGGTGAGTGGAGGTGATCTCCCTCACCCTTTCCGCATCCTCCTTCTGCGACATGACCGTGTCGCAGAAGGACACCACCGCGTCCCAGGACTCCTCGCTGTCGACCATGGACTCGACCACGGCCGACAGCGACAGGTCACCGCCTACTCCTGAGATGAGGGCACGGCGCGGCTCCTCCCAAGCGGCACACTCTGCCAGCGTGTGCCACGCCGTGTCCTCCCGGCAATCGCCGCAGTGGTGACACCGGGCGTCTGGCTCCCTGTTTATGCGACACAGGTACTTCCCGAAGCAACCGTGCCCCGAGAGCACCTGCGTCGCCCGAAACGACAGGGAGCCGTGCCTCCTCCCGAGCCAGCGCTTGAGCACCGGCCGGACCGCCCCGACGGTGGCGAGGCCGGCGGTAGGGCGTGAAAGCCTGTCCCACCACTCCGCCACCAGGGCCTCGTGCAGCTGCGACCGACGCAGCTCCAACTGTCGCTGCATCGGCCGCTCGCCCCGCGTTCTCGCTTCCTCGCGCCACCGATATAGTGACGCGAGTACTAACGCCTCGATCCCCTTCGAACCTAACCTATCCGTGTCGGGGTGCCCAAAAATTTAGTTGGCGTTGTAAAAAAGTCGAATTAGTTTATTAGAGGTTATCTCATTTTCCCGTTGCTTAGTTATAAAATGAGAAGTTTGGTCACGTGGCCAATAAATAAATTTGTGGCTTGATTTATTATTTCTCTTGTTAAAATATAAGAAATGTCATTGCACGGTTCCTGTGGGCTTTCACATGGACGAAGTCGCGGGCAAAAGCTAGTCAAGTATATTTATTACGAATGTTATATACCCAATAAAGGCTTAACTTCAGCGTCTACAAACTAATTTCGCGTAGAGCAGCTCTCATATGGTACCTATTAGTTATGATAAAATAAAAATTAACAAAATTGCATTCACGAGTTTTTCACTCTAAGGGCCTTATCACAGTGGCGATTTGCGAGCGAGTTCAAAGCGAGGCGAGAGCGCAGCGGACTCGCCTCGAGTTCGGCGTCGCGTGAGCATTATCACAGTGGCGATTCGCGAGCGGATTCAAAGCGAGGTGAAAGCGTACCGGGCTCGCCTCGAGTTCGCAGCGAGAGCGCATTTGGGTCACCGCGAGTTCGCGGCACACTCGCTGCGAACTCGCGGCGAGCCCGATGCGCTCTCGCCTAGGTTTGAACTCGCTCGCAAATCGCTGCTGTGATAAGGCCCTAAGACGACGATATGTAACAAATATTTTCAACATTATTGCTTAACCGATAGCAGCCCGACCGACGAACCGGTTCGTCGGTGCCATTGTTTATCTATTGTGTCTATAATTACAGTACTTGAGACTTTAAACTACTATTCTTCCTTTCAGCTACCAGAACTGTTCTCTAAGTAAATACATGGACAGGCACAAGATAAAACCAGACAGCAAGGCCTTCAGTTTACTACAGCGGCTCTTACTAATGGACCCTAACAGGAGGATCACATCAGAACAGGCTATGCAAGACCCATACTTCGCTGAAGATCCATTGCCGACACAGGTATGTACCAGTACTGTGTTGTTACCAGTAGGTCGTTATTCCTCGGAAAAATTACAAAATGTGATGATGACTCCGATCGCCATAAACCCTCAAAAACAAAATATGTTCTAAGATAAAAAATAAACTTTAAAAAAAAGTAAAAACCGACTTCAAAGAAATACTAAAAGGAGTAAAATAATTACCATAATATAAAATTAACAGTTTCAGAAGTCGGTGGCTTCTATTTGCTTCAGTGTAGAGTTGCACCGACTTCTGAAACTGTTAATTTTATATTATGGTAATTATTTTACTCCTTTTAGTATTTCTTTGAAGTCGGTTTTTACTTTTTTTTAAAGTTTATTTTTTATTTAATACGTTTTAGTGTCATAATTTTAACCCCCTCCTTCGTAACCCTTCTTTTTGGCATTGACGTAGTCGGGCATAAAAAGTCCTTTCAAATGATACCTTACACGATATAATGAAAACATTCCAAAGGGGGGGGAGGGGGGGGGACATGCACCCCCTCCTCTTTTCAAGTAGTTAGTTCCCAACAACAAATATAAACAAAGCAATATTAGTAATTTGAGAATTTTGCTTTGATCCGATGAGGAGTTCCGTTCCATATTTCTGAAGTTCATGGTCTAATCATAACAAAATTTAAATGGGACCAATCGGGAAGTATACCCTTTCGAACAAAAAAAGATTTTTTCAAATCGGTTCATATTTGACGGAGATATGAGGTAACACACATAAAAAAAAAAAAAAAAAAAAATACAACCGAATTGAGAACCTCCTCCTTTTTGAAGTCGGTTAAAAACCTAGGTTTTAAACTAGCCATCTTTTTTGTTAAATGATGTTAGAAAGTGATGGGTATATTTTGAATCTGGGTTTATCATAGTTATGGTTTAATTCTTTTATCATAAGGGGGATTATGTTTCTATGAACCGTTTGCTACGAGCGACACTAGTATTGTCGTGTTGTTTGATGACAAAACAGCCAAGCTGATACAGGCCGATATTGTTGTTTAGATTGGTCCTGTCAATTAAAATGTCTTTATAACACACGTCGCTTCTATATTTCTTGTTATCCACATTGCCTATCTATGCAACGTAGTAACATAATAGGTAGTAAGGCGTGTGCCCGCTAATCCTAAGCTGGGAACTTAGCCTAGATGAGAGAAATGAGATGATTTGGATTGGTACAAACTGGTTTAATGATATTTATGATATAAAGATAAAGTACCCGCTACGTGACAATATTTGAGAGGTACGTGTGCGCTCGGTGACGGACGAGAGACGATCAGGTGACTGTGTGAGCGGGTGGCGGTGGCCCGACCTTGCTCCCCCGGCTGTGCCTACGCTTCACCATACACCATACCACGTATATCTATGATGCCCTAATCAAGCTGTCAAACTGTAACGGTTTCATTTAAAGATTTGCTTATTATGGTAACAATCATACGTTCTTAATGGGGTAGCACACTGGGGTACTAATGGCGCTACCATCGCTGGTACCAAAATATTTTCATTGGTTAAAGTTTGTTTGACATTATTGCTTGTGACAATTTAACTCATTTTGATTGGTTGTAATTGGTACCAACAGAGGTGCTGCCATCTGCTTTCGTTTTGCCTGTGTCTCCCCATTGTCACAGATACCAACCTACCATCCTTGCTGACGGATTTATATTTTCACTACCGCATGAAATTTTCTCTCGTAAAGCTCGTTCTGACTCGAGAGTTGTCACAGATTACATTATGTTCGAATACATTCACAGGATGTTTTCGCTGGCTGTCCCATTCCCTATCCGAAGAGAGAATTCTTGACTGATGACGACCAGGATGATAAGAGCGAGTCTAAAGCGCGGCAAAATCAACAACAACAGCAGCCGAATGTAAGTTTTAAAAATTATATAGTGATAAAACTAAAGAAAGAAACGTGTTTTTTTGCACAGATTCAAAATATAACAAGACATCTATGATGGCGGCTATTACACTACGCGTAAAATAACTTTGCCTCTCTGAAGTGAGGAACAGAACGCTCAAAGCTTGGTTTCAGAGAGGCAAACTTATTTTACGCATACCCATGTTCACTCTCTTTTCAGCGCTAAGCCGACCTGCTTGCATTAGATTTATACTTAATTACTTATTAAATTTATTTGCTGTTTCAGACTCAACAAAACCAAGTACAAGCCAACAGCCACGATCATGGTGCGAATAATGCAAAGAGGATGAGAATGTCAGGTACTTAAATTTATTATTACATTTACTGATCTAAAAAAGGTGATAAGATACCACATCACCGTAACTATTCATCGCAACCAATCAGAACAAGTTAAACTGACACAATTAATAATGTCAAACATATTTTGACCAATGAAATTGCTTCGGTATTTCGGTATTGTGGCGACATTTATCACGCCACATGCGAACTACGTAGGTCTGCGGCTGCATAGCTGGTTACAGTGATTTGAGGGATAACTTTTAAGATGACGTCAGAGAATTATGCATCGCGCAATCAAGATACGAGGTATTCTATCTGACGAAGGAAGGTGAATTAATGCAATTTGAACCTTCTACTAATCAAAGATGTAAAAGTTTCAACACCCGCCTTCGTGAGATAGAAAAACTATACAACATGCACATACCTAGTAATCATGCCCGCTTGCTGCCCGACTGCGCACGCGTAATAGTTATTTCATCATCATCATCATTCATCCGAAAGACTTCCAATGCTGGACATAGACCTCCTCCAAGCCATGTTGGGGGGATTTGCCATAATCGCCACGCTTGGCAGGCGGGTTGGTGAACGCAGTATTGTTGTTAAAATATTCAGAGAACACTGTTGCCCATCCTTTAGTGAATCACTTAGTCGCCTTTTACGACACCCATGGAAAGAGATGGGGTAGTGCTATTCTTTACGTCCGGCACCACACGGACAATAGTCATTTAGAAACATTTTTTCGATGTACAACCTTAAATGTTACAATATTACGTTATGTGTATTCCAGGGCAAAATCAAGGCAACAACGCAGGCGGCGGCGGTCAACAGGAATTCCATCAACAACAACAAATGATGTTTGGAGGTCAACAACAAGGTGGTAGTTCGCAACAACAGGGCAACTTCCAGCAAAGGTTCTAACGTACAATGCATGGTTAGTTTTATGTCCAATATTGTACGTATGCTGAAATTGTAGGACAGGAATTTAGTGTTTTAGAGCCGTGACGTACGATTTATAACAAGGTTGTATCATAAAAAGCTAGTATTTAAAACCTAAATACTGATAACAATGTACTTTCTTATCTATGGTTTCAGTTGAAACCATACAAACTCTTTCTTGGCGTCTGCACAAATAACTTTGTATTCTATTTATTGCATTTTTATTGTAATTAAACAATGCAGGGATCATAATCTAAGTGCATACGTCACGGCTCCTGTGTCTACAAACGTGTTACAAAAATACCCCTAAAGCCGAAAGGGGGTTAAAAAGTCCCTTGTAAAGAGTCTATTGGCAATATTTGAAAACAGTAATATGACAATTGGATAAAACATAAAATACATAATCATCACTGAAACGCAACCCTGAAAACAAACTAAAGAGTAGACTACCCAGAAGGTTATTTACATTCTTACCTAATTTCCTCTCAGATGTAAATGACAACAACCATAAAAGACTACTTGATTAACATTTTCTTTTTAATGGAGAATTACGTAACACGTTGTATAGATTTTTTCATTTGTTTGAAGAACTTTATCAGTTTGGTACTGGTATAACAGACTTAAGTGACGCGCTTCTCTACC
Source organism: Amphipyra tragopoginis (assembly GCA_905220435.1). Taxonomy (NCBI): domain Eukaryota; kingdom Metazoa; phylum Arthropoda; class Insecta; order Lepidoptera; family Noctuidae; genus Amphipyra; species Amphipyra tragopoginis. The sequence continues at coordinate 10,328,267 of HG992005.1, read as the reverse complement.
GCATTTGCAAGATTTCTTGTATCTTAGCGTAAGTGTGGCGCGTCGTTTGAGTTTAGATAGATAATCCCGTCGTATGGCTAATTAATAAGGCGGGTCGTAATGGGTGACCGCGCTTTCCACACCAAGATTCCTCCGTCCTTGGGAGAGCACGATAAACCGTCGGTCCCGGATGGGTTACGAATATCTAAAGCAGTCTACACACCAAACCCGCCGACCCGAGTCGTCGCCGTTTTTGTCGGCGGCTTAGTCGGCGACTTCACATCTCGTTCAAGTAGTAAAACTTTGTCGGCGGCACGAAATCAATAACTTTTTTAGTAGTTAGTGACTGCCGCGTGTAGGAACGTGACGTGTGTTGTGTTTCTTGAATAATTCAGCCTACATTTAAGTAACCTAAACATGGATAGTCCTAGGACTATATCATAGTACTAGTACTATGATACTGATCGAATTATAGCAGCACAAAATTGCAAAAAAAGACAGTAACACGTCACTATAGCTCCAGTGTCGGCGGGCAAATGAGCGCGTACGCAAGTCGCAGACATGCCGCCGACATGTTGTCACAAGTCGCCGGGCGACACGCGCGGGTACAAGTCGCCGACATGATTCTATTGAAATAAAGCCGTCGACATCAAGCCGCAGGCTGCGTCGGCGGGTTTGTTGTGTAGATTCCTTAAGACAGTTGTTACGGGTAGCCAGAAGTCCGAAAATCTGCCAATCAGTCTAACCTTAGGATATCAACATTGCCCAGTTAATGGGTTGGAGAGGTCTGATGGCAGTCGCTCCGTGTAAAATACTAGTATTCAGCCGCATCTGGTTAGATTGGAAGCTGAACCTAACATAGTTGGGAAAAGGCAAGGTAGAATACAGACAACCACTTGTGGTATGCATCGACATAAAATGACATTACATTGCATAATATGACACGTGTGTAGGATTGCCACCCGTACTCTATTATAGAGTATGGTACTCTCTTTCACGTAGGCGTACTTTATAATCTATGACATTTATAAAGTACGCTAAAATACTCTTTTTACCTGACACCATTCTCATTTGATTCTCATCCTACTAGTTTGGATTGGCATAGTTTTCTTACTCTACGGTCTATGGCTGTAATTGAAAGATTCTCACATTTTTGAAAGAATCGCAACATGTTTTCAAGTAACTAGAGGCGATGAAAAATAGGTGTATAAACATAAATAAAAAAATTACTCTTTTTTTTATACATCGTACTTTATTTTTACCATCCCTAAATACAAATGTACTTTTATTGTTCCAAAAAAAGGTGGCAACCCTACTTGTGTGAGTCCGGACGCCTGTAGCGGCTTTGCGTGCGTCTTTTTATAACTTTCGGCGCCAACACACAGATACACAGCTCATGTCTCGATGCGGAGACTTTAGTTAATTTGAAATGTATTAAAATATAAGAAAAAGTTTGTAAAAGACTGACATTTGGGTCTGCTTGCACAAATACAATTAACGCGAAACATATTTAAAATGTAATTTTATTTCTGTCATCTGAATGATGTTTGAATTGCGGTAATCGTATTTAGTAAGTTGTGCAAGCGGGCCTTAGTATTTCACACGGAGTAAATACAAAGAGGAGATGTTGTAATGCGGTTTTCCGGTTTTACGATACGTGACATTTCTTGGGGCGATGGAAACGTTACACCCCGCCCATTTCTGTTTTCCATCTAGCGGCGAATAGGAAAAACTAAAAACTTCGGATATTACAGGTAACTAACTCGTGGTTTAGCCATATTACGCTAGATGTCTCTAGTGTAACTATTGTAATAAATAACGTATAAAATTACTTTTAAGTGAAATGTGATGCAATCCATGGTTTAGCTAAAGCTTTGGTAACACACAACACTTCATTTTTTTCTTTCAAATAACAAAGAAAACAATAAAATGGGATGAGAGCGCGAACGTTGTGTGTACAGGACGAGTGCCGACAGACTGACAAAGGCCACGCCCACCGTGATGACGTCACGACCTAGCTGGTATCATAGTGCACAGTTGCTTAGGCCAACTCTTTGTATTTGCTTCGTGATATTTCATTATTAAAGCATTTTGTTCGGTCATTAAGATAAAGAAACATTTATTTGGACACAGCACAAAGAGACACAACAGATAAAAAGTGCGATATAATTAAAAAGTCTTGGGTATGTGTCTCACGGCTGCCTGGACCAAAAAGGTGTCCAGATCAGCTTAATGTCAAGCACTATTAAGTACTTGACGCTTGTTTTCGTCTGGAACCTTTGTGCTCCACGGATGTGATATAATAAAATCAATTATACTATTTTGATAAACCATTGTTATTCGAGAAATTCATTGTCTTATCCCTACTTTTTCATTCAGTCCAAATGACTGGGCTTGTGACTGGCAATGAATCTTTTAGAAACGAAATTGTCTACTGCGCAGCTAATCAGCTAACTTCAGACTCGCCAAGATACGTCGGCCGTATTGTATTTAGATGTACTAGTCGCGCGCAGAAGGTTTGCCGATGACTGCCCCTCCCACTTCACCGACCGCTACCCGCGCTCGTCTGAATCGTACCGACCATCGACGCGTGACGTCATGAAGCTATCGGCAAACCTCCGCGCGACTGATATGTATTGAATTTTATAAAGAAATATTAAAAGGGCGGTTCCTAATAGAATGCTACGTTGTTGATCTGAGTTAATTTAATAATAATGTTTCTGAATAATTAAACAAAACAATTTTTACAAATTATAAAATTGGACACAATTATTGACTATATAAAAAATACAGTATGTAAATGTAAATATTAGATAGTAAGCATAATTTTGTATAAAGTAATTTTGAGAATAAAGTTTTAACAAGTACACTCAACGCATTTGTTAATTCAAACCACAGGTTGTTGTAAAAAATATTTATTTAAAAACAGGAAATAAGATATCAAATATGTACATCTTTATGGACGGAATAAAATTATTGAAGCCAACGATGTAAGTATAGACTAAACAAAGAGAGATTGTAAAAAAAATGGTTAGTATAAGGACTTAAAAATATCAGTCGAAAATAGGGCGGGCGGCTGTCGCTAATACATATTAAAATAAATCAAAATTTTACATTCAATAATAATTATAAAAAGTTTAAAATACAAAGTCACGATTTACAGAAAAGGCCATTCTAACTTCTTATTTTGAATCTCAGATAAATACACTAGGGCTGGTAATATTGGGACAGAACTGAAACATAATTTATGCGCCTCGGCGATCTTCGTATATCTTCGGAAACGCACGAAGATTCCAAATAAAGAACTGTTTCAATATCACTAACACTGGACTTTGACCCCCTTATTACAAAAGATGGTCTAAGAAAAACCTAGGTTTTACAATAGCCCCGTCTCTTTTTGTTATATGACATAAGAAAGTGATGGGTATATTTTAAACCTGGGTTTACCTTAGTCTTGGTTTAAACCATCTTTTGTAATAAGGCCCTGACTGTTGGGTCACTTCGCATAATTCGTATAAATTCGGAAACGGAGAATGCTGAGGCGCATAACTTATGTCGGACTATGTCATGTTCATGTAATATTAATTCGTAACAATAATTAAAATTAGCTCACATAATTACACCTCTTTTTTACATAATAACATTCGTGAGTGATATTTCATGTTAATGTATGTAAACTGTTTAATTCACGTGTATATTTCAGGAACACCCGAGTAGATTCGGACTGCGACTTCAGCGATGGGTGCTTGGATAAAGAAGCCGGTTCCCGGTACAGACAAGTCGGTACCGATCGGTTCGGGTAAAATAGCCCCGTGTTATCTTATGAACTTCATAAAGAAACAGGTTGAAATACAATACTAACGTAAGCTATAACACAGTGTACCTACTTACTACATACAGTGGGTCAACGCCCATACATTTGACAGGTCCTATGAAATGTCAAAATTATGTAGGGGCGGAGGTTTTGTCCCAAGTATGCAGTATGGCTACTCGGGACATAACCTCCGCCCCTTCACCCCGCAACCCCCCGCATGATTGCTCTGCGACAATTTTCTACGTTGACCGACTGTAAGGAGTAAGATATAGGTAGACTGTGGCTATACCATGTTACGGTCTACTGGAGAGGTTTGTCTGTGCAGCCCAGGTTTGTTTGTCAGTTGGCGAATGATTCGCTAAGCTAGCTCTTTCTCTCTTGTTACAATAATCATAGGCAGAACAAGATAACAAAACTTCGACAACTGCTTATCAAAAAGATTATGCAGTCACCTCCGCAGGTTCAGAAAACTGCACAGGTCTATTCCAATTCATGCTCCGGTCTACCTGTGCAGTCAGTGCGGTCTAGCTGTGTGTCTCCGGTGGAACGTAGCGTGTATAGCCTCCATAATAGTCTGCATCGATAAGTCGAGACCGAAAACCGAAATACCTGTTTCTTTATGCAAGCATCTGATGTCGCGAGGCAAACCATCGATGTCGGCTCGTAATGAGCTCGTGAATAAGGACTTCGGTTGAGTCCGAAATTTCGGCAACCTTCGGAAACCTTCGGCTTTCCGAAATGTGCTTGTGAGTTAAACCGATTACATATCTGTAAACTTAATTACTTCTTCTCTATTTCAGTATAATAATGTCAATGATAAATCATTCTAACACTTTCTTGGTGCTAAAGAGCTGATCGTTCTAAGTTTTAAAGCGGATAGCACAATTTCCTAATAATATAATTTAAACTTTTTCTTTAACTCTCTGGCACCATAAGGGACTAATCTCATTTATAAGCACCAATTCGCACAAAATTTGATGTTTTTAGACACTTATTCGCATTACCTGTGAAAGATTTCGATCGTTTAAGCATTTATAGACCCATACAAAATGACCATTTTCTTTATGTGAAATGCGAATTGGTGCTTTTTCGTCCTTAAATGTCAGTTCACTATATTAAATAATATAATTTTGTAATTAACATAATTTGTGATTTTATACAACATGTAACAGTAATAACGCAAACACTCAAATACACCACCTAGAATATTCAGTGATATAATCATAATAAATACACAGAATGTGCTTAAATGTTATTCATATAGGGAAATAATATTAATTTTCATTGTTAACTGCATTTAAAATTCAGTTTTATGTCATTGACATAAGACTCAATTTTCTTTATATCAACCATAAGGCTGATAATTATGTTAAAGTAAAAAAGAGGTTTCTAAAAAAAATTACATATGAAAAATTACTGCAAACGATTCTTTACAAACTACTTTTTAACCGACTTCAAAAAGGAGGAGGTTCTCAATTCGGTTGTATTTTTTTTTAACCGACTTCAAAAAGGAGGAGGTTCTCAATTCGGTTGTATTTTTTTTTTATTTTTTATGTTTGTTACCTCATATCTCCGTCATTTATGAACCGATTTGAAAAATTCTTTTTTTGTTCGAAAGCGTATACTTTCCGATTGGTCCCATTTAAATTTTGTTATGATTAGACTATGAACTTCAGAGATATGGAACGGAACTCCTCATCGGATCAAAGCAAAATTCTCAAATTACTAATATTGCTTTGTTTATATTTGTTGTTGGGAACTGACTACTGGAAAAGAGGAGGGGGTGCGTGTCCCTCCCTCCCCCCTTTGGAATGTTTTCATTATATCGTGTAAGGTATCATTTGAAAGGACTTTTTATGCCCGACTACGTCAAAGCCAAAAAGAAGGGTTATGAAGGAGGGGCTTAAAATTATGACACTAAAACGTGTTTAATAAAAAATAAACTTTAAAAAAAAGTAAAAACCGACTTCAAAGAAATACTAAAAGGAGTAAAATAATTACCATATTATAAAATTAACAGTTTCAGAAGTCGGTGCATCTCTACACTGAAGCAAATAGAAGCCACCGACTTCTGAAACTGTTAATTTTATAATATGGTAATTATTTTACTCCTTTTAGTATTTCTTTGAAGTCGGTTTTTACTTTTTTTTAAAGTTTATTTTTTATTAATATTACCTTTTGCTGTGCATAGGCTCCATTAATTTATTCATTTCACAGACAGATATGTGTTGCTGGGAAGTTTGTTGCGCCGTTTCTTCTTCACAGCAAAAACACTAGGAAGTGGTGAAGGGCGTGCGCTTTTGGGGGCTGCTGTCTTAAGCTTGGCGTCGACTACAGCCGAAACGCGTCGAATCGAGTCGAGTCGCATTTGTTCCATGTGAAGACGAGTCGAGGCAAAACGGTCAGTAATCCCAAGTTGTTGAAACAGAAATTCGCGTGACAAGCAATGTGCGCGAGTGATGCGACTCGGCGCGTCTCGGCTCGTCGCTGATCAACACAGTTTTATAGTAAATGTATAGGAGGCGAATTATTGCGATTCTATTCGATTCGACTCGGCGAGCCTAATGGACGCTAGCCTTTATGTAACATTGGCGTTCAAAAAGAAGTAATTCTAGTATTTATTTATCTTTATTTTTAAAGAGACTTCCCTTCCAATTCTAGTCTAATTTGAATACCTAAATTAATTTTAAAGTTTTGAAGTTTGGCTTCCAGTGTTTGCGTTTATTACGTTACACGTTGTATAATAAATTTCGTGAGTGAAATTCATGTTTAGGTTTATGGACGGCTTTGCTCACGTGCGTTTTATCGGGGTTGGCTGACTAAGTAGTATGACTCAACCCGAGCTCAAAATCATGAGCTGTTCACGAACGTGAACAAAATTAATTTAATCCAGAGAATTCCACAATGGTTTTAGTGCCGCTGTTGTCAAGGAAGTATTGTGCCTTGTTCAGTTCATCTCTCTTCAGCTTAGTGTTGGAGTCGACCGTTTTGATGCGTGTGCGCAACCTGCCGCAACGACCGTCTAATACCTTCTCATATGCTGAAATTGTAAAGAAAAAGGTTTGAGTTTGTATGGTCCAATAAATAATTGAAAAGGTGGAAATGGTACACGAAAGAATTTTAACAGAAAAAAAAGGTAGAGTGCGCGCAAGATAACTCTGCGCGCGACTGAGGGCGTGCTAAACGTTTCCATGATCGCAAAAGTTCAAATTACCGCTTTTTAAGCTTAACTTTTTTATCGCTAAACATAATTTTCCCGTTAAATATTCCTACAATCAGGTAGTTCTACTATCAAAATTGATAAAACGGCACACACTTTGGTGGACCGTGGTTAGTTCCGATTTCGGCCGCGCGCAGACTTATCTTGCGCGCACTCTAAGTATAATATCAGTCTATGTCAGAGGTTCCCAAACTTGTTTCGTCTACCCCGCCCACTTCGAAAATCAATTAATTTCTAGCGCCCCCTAATTTTTTAACGTTTCCACATCGTACAAATCACAATAAGAATCATTACTTTTGCCGCCCCCCTGTAGGCCTCTAGCGGCCACAAGGGGGCGTTATCGCTCACTTTGAGAAAGACTGGTTTGTGTTATTGCAGTGTAATATGGATCCTACCCCTAGATATGTTACGGCTGAAGGCCGTAGTGCGGTTACTCCTAGGTTTAGTCGACTACAACTAAGTGGACCTGGTTAGGTATACTTAGCTAATTTACTGAAAGAGCTTCAAAAGATGGTTAAGTTCTGAAGATTGTGTCAGGTTTTCGACAATAAGCTCCCGAACCGAGTGCGAGTTCAAGACCACGAATGTTTATTATTAGTACTGCAGTAATAAAAGATTTTTACGCTGAAGCTATAAGTGTGAGTGGCGAGAAAATGAGTTGGCCGTTCAATCAGGTACATCGATATAACTTAGTTGTATTGTACTGTATTGGCTTATTAGTTAGAGGATAACATGTCCTACAAGCCTGCCACGGAATCGTGGCCCAACGTGTATAGGCCCTAAGAACCGCCATTTATTATCACATCCTCACGCAATTTTGGGATTTCGGCCTGACGATCTTCTGGTCTTGAATATCGAATAGGGTTCATTTAAAACTTGTGATACCCCAAGACTTTGTTACCATGTTGTATATCAATAAACAATAACTCGTAAAAGAGACATAAATGTAGTGTGAAACAAAGAAAACATAATTTTCTTTTTATAATCTTCTAATATATAAAATTCTCGTGTCACAGTTTTCGTTGCCATACTCCTCCGAAACGGCTTGACCGATTTTGATGAAATTTTTCGTGCTTATCCGGTATCTATGAGAATCGGCCAACATCTATTTTTCATCCCCCTAAATGTTGCAAAAAAAAAAAAAAAAATATATTTTATATGGCAAAATAACGTTTGCCGGGTCAGCTAGTAAAATATAATAGGTATTAGGTACAGTGTAATGCCGGGCCACACTAACGCCTAACGCCATTAATTAATGCATTAATTCGCATTAAATCCTATTATTTCGGGACCATACTAACGCTTAACGCCATTAATTAACGCATTAAGGTCCAATTTTACCAACATCACATAACTTTTATTTGAGGAATATCTGAGATGTTTTGACAGAATTTGTATGCTAAAATGTCAAACTTATCACTCAGATAAAAGTTGTCTGACGTTGGTAAAATCGGACCTTAACTCGTTAATTAATGGCGTTAGGCGTTAGTGTGGCCTCAGAATAAGAATTTGTGCAAATGAATGGCGTTAGGTAACAGTGGCGTAGGGTGACTTTTCTTAAAAGGGAAGCCGGACCAAAAAATGCTTAGCTTGCTCAAGTGTGATGCGTGAATTCCAATAGCTACTCGTTTCGAAAGGGAAGCCGATAGGAATCGAGTTGTATGGAGCCTTCGCCGCTGTTAGGTAATAGGGTGGCCCGCGTATAACAAATACGCATAGCATGATTAATAACAATGTTCTAGGTATTACCTAGTGGCACAGTTTTGTAAATACTTACCTACCTACAAAGTGGAAATGCGATACCTATATTTTTAAAGTAGAATAGTTTTTGTATACTGGTTTATACGCACTGGTTACTCGAAGATTGATTATTCATTTATCGACTGAGGAAATCGTTATTTTCGTATAGCGATAAAGGCCGTATGTGCAGGTACATTATAAATCGAGTTAGACTTGTTTAAATGTAGTGTTTTGTTGACAAAAACGTACAGGTTGACTAAAAAAACAACTATAAGCGAAACAAAGCTTTGTTAGTGCTGTGTCAAACAGTGTTTTGGTTTTATTAAGATCAAATTATAATGAATAGATCTATCCAAAGTTAACCGAAAATTATTTTGAAATTTAAATTTTTGTAATGCATGACAGGTGACGCCCCGATTTTTTGTATTTTTTTTTTGCAGAACTTTAGGTACTCATGAAGATAAAGATGGAAGATGATACAAAAAAAAAAAAATTGTAACCATCTAACTACCCAAGCCTAGATCACAAACCACTCTTGTGCTCAGCCATATGCTCTAAGGCTCAGCCTCTTGACTACCATTACCTCATTTTTCGGGAAAGGAACCTGCGAGGTTAATAATGTTACATTCGGTGAATCATATTTCGTTCATTGATACCGCCTCGTAACTGCAATTCGACTGCATATCCAGTCGGCAGTTGTCACGCAGTAGCACTGACTGTATCTTAACTAACTGCCTTTTGGCAACAGCATTTACAGACAGGATGCAGTCCGTCTGTCTGAGCCCTTACAAATCCATTTCTGATACGAACGTATATATATTATGATTTACCAAATGTGACGTTATTCGAACTGCTACCTATCTAACTCTCTATCCACATACAATAAAATCGGAACGATGCTAAAACTGTACATTAAATATTTTCGGAAAAAAGTAAGTGCAACGCAATCTAAGAACGATACAGATACCAAAAATGACGTTTTTGGAATTTTTGCCTGTTTCTATGATTGAGCTACGGCAGTGCTACTGGACAGATCCAGTTGAAATTTGTAGCCACATTCGATAAAGAGCGGATCAGTTTATAAAGTACAAATTAGCACGGTATTGAGTGTGGGTAATATGCAGTAACCTTTTGTTACCGTAGGCAAAGCCGCGGGTAAAGCTAGTGTTAGATAATAAAAAGAAAAACTTACAATCCTTCCTGTAGGAGTTGTGGCAAGCCATATGACAGACTGATGGAAATCCTTTCAAAGTGTTCGGGTCCAGGAATGTAGTTGAAAGTGGGGCTGCACATATCGGCTCCCTTCTCCCTCTGCAGCCATCCGTACATGTTTCATAGTTATTCCTCTTAGGTTTGTTAGTCCTTCGGGTTCGTGTCGTAGTTGGTCTTCTTGTGGTCGTGGATAGCTCACGACCAGTATTAGGATTAAAATTGACGTTCGTGATAGAACCACTGGGAGCTACGACGCGGATTCTTAAAGGAAATTGTCCACCGAGAATTGGAACTTGTGGTCTTGGCGTTGTAGGAATGAAAGTTTGATTTTGACAGTTGCGATTTGTTCTTGTAGTCGATGTTGTTTGGACACGAGTTGTCGATGGGAATGGTGTCGTCGATGAAGGAGGAGCGGTACGAGTTGCTGGCGGAGACACAGTTGGAGATGGCTGAATGATCACAGTCGATGGTGCACGCGTAGTTTGAACTTGAACAGCATTAGTAATCTGAGGTACTTCTTGCGATGATCCTACCAGTCCCGGGAAGCCTTGAAGGGACTGTGGCGCTTGTTGGTAGATCAAGAAATAGTTGGATAGTGGTCCCACTGTAGACGATTGCGACTGTTGCTGGGAGACTAGTTGTTCGGGCAGATTCTGGCCTGGTGTTAGTTGACCTCCAGGCACAAGTTCAAGTCGTAACTGTTGTGATTGCGTTTGCGATGATTGAGATGAAGATTGCTGCGGCTGCGCCAGTGTCGATTGTTGTTCGAAAATGGGTTGTGGCACGGATAATGTAGTTTCTTGCAACTTTGGCTGAATTACAAACACTGGTTGTGATGGTGGTGGGGTCTGTTCCGTAGAGAAGGCTGCTATCGTCGAAGGTGTTGTTTGAAACGTCGATGGCGGTATTGTTTGCAGTGACGACGGAGGTATTGTCTGTATCGTTGGAGGTAGCGGTGTTGAAGGCGGTAGCGCAACCACAGAAGTTTTTACAAAATCTGCCAAAGAGGAGCCTGTGGTTGATATCTTTCTCGGAGGTGCTAATGTTGATAGCAACAAGATCTCATCCGGCACGGAACTGGATTTTTTCGGCAAAACAACTATTGGATTTGTTGAAGAAAACGGCGACTCAGTTGAAAATATCTCCGATATTGGTTTGGGTTGGAATTCATCATTGATCACGTTTGCCGAATACCAGGATTCTGGTAAGGAGTCCGATATTTCAGCTCGGCATAGTTGTAACACTGAAAGAAAAAACACAAAATTTTAGTAAGACAACAGTTAATTGACACGTAACATCTAGTGGTTGATTGGCATAATCGGGAGTTAGCAAAATTGTTAGGCGACCTTCAATGTTTGGGGGCAAAAAGGACACGCAACAATTCGAGGAGGGTTCTTGGCATTAGGTTTAAAACCATAAAACACGCTATTATGTAGTAAAATAGTGTTTTCAGGGGGTCTTGTTGCGTGTTTGGAAGGTAAATTTTAGAAGAAAAACCTACATTTAAAATCAGCCCACGACGAGGGCACCCGGCATCGCGAATGCGACTAGAGGGTGCCCTCCAGGAGGACAGGTGGAGCACTGAACGTGTTATGAAATCTATAAAAATCTATGTCAGCCATTACCATTACTAGGCTGCTTAACTAGAATGAAAACGGTAAACACGACGAGTCGCTGCAGCATTGTGTAGTCTGTTAATAAACAAAGTTAACATGCCGAGTTGATTTACGCATATTTGCTCCATCACATCCCGTCTTGTCAGAACCAGTTTTCAAGGTCCGCTTTTTGCTACTCCAGTCTCTGGAGAGGTCAAATACCTCAGGGACGGAACCCTTGTGCCGTTTCATTGAGTAAATCGCATGCTCTATATGTATTACACAATGAATACGAGCGGTAGGCGAGCCGATTCGAACTTTCACGTTGCTCAGTCAAGCGTAGTTATACAAACGCCAAAATATTAAATGGATGTGTTTTTTATAATTTATTATGAGATTTGGATTGCAGTTACTTACTACTTTTTAACAATCGGTAGGTGGCTAGGTACTCGATAGCATGTTGGTTGAAATCATTATAAAAAAATCTACTATTGTTTAAGTTATCCATTGTTGAATGTGATGTTGTGACTTCAACGTAGATACGTCTTTTATTTTTATTGGCAAAAGTAAATATTGTCTACATACAATGCTAACACGTTTTTTTGCTAGTTTGATCTACCTACGTGCTGCGTTGTCACATACCTATATTTTTAATGCAGTAGATTTGCAATTTTTTTATTTATTTATATTACATATTTAGATACTTCCACGTTTCTAAGAATACGCTTATAAGAACGTATCTGTAAGCATCAACGATTAAGATACAAAAATAAACACGTTTTGCATTCTTAATAAGCAAAGCAATGGAATTTCTATGACTCACAACTCTAGAATTCTAACCATTTGTAATATGTCTAACACCGTTGGAACTGCTTGGTATAGTATTTTAAACTTATCGATACCGTGATAAGGTCCAATATAGGCAATTTAATTTCGATTTACGATTCCAACAGCTGCAGTTGCAAGTAAAGGAATTTGTAAGTTTATGAAGCAACCTTGACGCCTTGCAACGTTGTCAATCGTAACTGGTAAGTAGTAATCGTTGCGAGTGCGTAGTAAATATTTTTATAGCTTTTTTATAGCGCGTGAGATGCTCCAGTTGATTAATTGTATTATCACCTAATGCTAACAAGATTAGCTGTATTACCACTATTTGTTTCTTTTTAAGTACACGCACATCTTTGGCCCAATACATTGTACAGTTAAACATTTAGAAACAACAAGATGATACTTTAATTACACTCTACGATTGATAGATATCATCCATCCTCTCACAAAATCTTAAACATTAATGACACACATCTTGTGGCAAATAAATCGCAGTCTGGTGTCAACATCAGACTGTGATCTCGTTCGTGCTCTCGTGATAAGACATCCATGACAAATATGTTAGAAGAGCATTTAGCAACACGAGAGCACGTACGAGGGTAGAGTTGACATGCGAGTCTTCGCGGTCTGAGTTGGTTCTTGGGCACCACAACGGACAAAAAGCATCACCAGCTGAACCACTAGTTCCAGGCAATCGGATTTACCATGCAGAAAATGACACGAAGAGATGAGCAAACCGTCGCCTTAGAGTGAAAACCTCGTAAAATGCATTTGGCAATTTCGGTTCCTGTGGGCTTTCACGTGGACTTAGTCGCGGGCAACAGCTAGTCAATTATATTTATTACGAATTTTAGATACCCCATAGAGGCTCAATTTCAGGGCCTACAAAATAATTTCATATAGAGCGGCTCTCTTATAATTATAGACCATACGTCGTGATAAAATAAAAATGACCAAATTGCATTCCCGAGGTTTTCACTCTAAGGCAACGAAACAGTTTTAATTACGTTTAACTTCGAGAGAATTGAAATTTATCTTACCAATCATCAAAAGCGATAAAAGGGGTTCATATGCAATCATGCATGGCCGGAGCCGGATTTAGCATTAGCATAATCAGCCTATTAATGTCCCACTGGTAGGTACGGGCCTCTTAGAATGAGAACGGTTTAGGCCTAAGACCATCACGCTGGCCTGGTTGGTTGGTCGACTACACACACAACATCGAAAACTTTCTTCGAGCCCTCTCCGGTGTTATTTTTTTTTCACAATAATCTGGATCTGTACAAATCCAGATACAATCCATACACATACAATCCAAATACAATTCCAACACTGGGCTAGCTGGGTGAATATTAGAAAAACCTTAACATTTCTCTAACGAATCATAAGTTTCGATGAATTCTTGGTTGTTAATATTATAGTTATAAACATTGATATAAAGTAGAATTTCAAATAAGTAGTTTTTATTCTTATCTCATTGTTTGATATCAGTAGTATAGGTTGGGTTTTCATTAAGTACCATTATAGGTATAACATCTGCATTCTTAATTTTCGGATGATGGTAACGATATGATGTTCTTAATTTTTGGTAAGGTTTTCTGTAGAATGACCCATGGAATTTCACACAGTAGGTAGCATTTTGTCCAACCCAGGGGTCTAACCAAGGATCTCAGACTTGGGTTTACTAGCTAATGAGGCAGCAAATTAAATTGATCTTCATCTATTACCAAATCAAATGTTGCTAATAGGTAATAGAAATGTTAATGCCAACATTTTACGATCATTTTAAATGCGTGAATGCGTTTAAAGCGTTTTTTTGCTTTTGATACCTAATCATTGTTGCGTAGAGGTGTTGGTTAATGTAACCAGGATTATAAGCTTATTTGTATGCACTGTTACTTGTTTTTTAAGCATAATGATTTTGATGGACGTTTTACGATTTTAAAACCGCTTCATTGACTTAGCTAATGGTTGGAAATAGAACATAAGAGAGTTTTTCTTTGGGTGTCAGCATAGCTGCTATTCGTAACGTCCTGGGTGGCTAGGTCGGCCAAAGTGATTAAATAGTACCTATTGGGCTTGAAACCTACTGTGTGCAGAAAATAGCATTGAAATCTCGGTCTCGGTCAAAAACTCAGTCTCGGTTAAACTTTAGCAGGATCAGTGGCGTAGCGTAGGAGGGGCGGCAGGTGCGGCCCGCCCCTGGCGGCACTTTTAGGGGCGGCAAAATTTCACAATAAATAATAATATCTTGTCGGTCAGGGCCTCGTCTCCAGTTTGCCTTTATTGGCTGGCTGGAGTGGAACCCCAAGAGTGCCCGCAGGATTCTCAACTCTGGCTTGCCTTTGTCGGCCGTCCAGAGGGGGCCGTCAGAGCTATATGCTCGGGGGTGGAAGTGTCTAATGCCGTAATAGCGGGGAAACCCACTCCGGATCTTTAAGACCCGCGACGGCGAAACCAGGGCCACACCTCTCTACACCTCTAGCCGCTCACATGTTGTTGCCCTCTTCACCTATTATACTGGCGGCTTTTCAGGGGGCCCAGCTAGTGAGCTGGCGAGTCACTGTCTGCCAACACTTTTCAGTTTGAAACTTGAAAGGCAGACGCCGTTTTCTTCCGACAATAGAAGTTATCCAGTCCAATTAACACCCCTTCCCATAGACCAGATATTTTTCACCATATTTTACAATAGTCTTGCACCCACCTGGGATGGTCCACGACTGTTCTCCAATAGTGCAGCCGTGGATAGTCCCCGGTTGGTGTCCCATCCCATTTTAGATTAAAGTTCTCAAAAGGGCCTTCTGCGCGTTGGACCTGTGTCCCCCGTATGCCTTCCAAAGGACCGGACCTCTTCCGCACGGAAGATAAGCCGTGAAAAGAAAGAGATATCTTGTAAAATTCTGAATTTGCGATGAAATCACTTCATATTTTTGTCGCACCTACGCATTCTGTATTTTATTTGTAACCTGTACAATACACATAATGATGATTGTTCTTGCCGAAAAGTTCTTTAGAATTGCTGTATATTTTACTCTTTTAAATACTTAAATAGAGGGCGGCGAAATTATCCTCCGCCCCGGGCGGCTGAAACCCACGCTACGCCACTGGGCAGGATCTCTAATTCTCAATGCAAGGACATACCGCATAATACTGTCATCTGCTAACTGAAGTTACCTATACAACAGTCCACCTCTGTGGTAAAAAAATCATAGCCTAGTACTGTCCCAACTGTCCCACTGCTCGGCATGGGCCTCCTCTCAGAATGGAAAGGGTAGGCCTTAAATCCACCCTGGTTGGCGAACTAGACGCACCATTGAGAACTTTATTTATTTTTTAAACGTTTACGAAAGTGACAATGAAATTTTGACCATACATGAATTCAAAAAGTTAGAGGTGCATGCCGGGATCGAACCCTCATGCTTGGAACTTGGAATGTAAGCTTTCAACCGCTAGGTTATCACGGCGTTGTAAAAAGGAAACTTATATACTTAGTTAATTATTACTTAATAATTAAAACGTCAAACCAATAAATGATGTAATTGGATAATTGGAGAAAGTCACACGATGGTGTGCGTTCGCGCAGCGGAATGTTGTTGAATTTCAAGATTTTAATTATGCAGATATTTAGTGTATGATGTCGTATAACTGTGGACGTATGGTAAAAAAAAAAAAATTGTGCACGCAGCCAATGTGGAGAAATTCACCAAAAACTGATTCCGCTGGGCGAACGTTGTCCTGGCGGAACTTTTTTTAATCCATAGACTTAAGAAGAAAGGAGATGTGTCCAAAAATTTGTGTGTAATTGTGTATGTATGAATAAAATTAGTGCATGCATAAACTTCGGAGAAATTCAAGTTTCCGCTACGCGAACGTTTGGCCATTAGCTAGTTTTCATATAAAGCGCTTACATAGAGAGCTGTAGATTTTTACGTACGTTGTTTTGAATTTGTTTATTTATGTTTAAAAAACAGATTTAGAAAAAATCGTAGGGTTTAAAAGATAAAAATATAAACGTAAAATACGCTTATTAGGTCTTAGTTCTTAAAGTATGCACTTTGGGGTCTAGATTTTCACGTTTATACAAACCTTGTAAGTGTCTGCAACATGTTGCCAAGTATCAATGATGTTCCGTAAGTAATTAAAGAGTTATAGGACAATTTACCATGAATAGATAACTGTTTACAAAGCAGTCAAATATCACGACGTTCTAAAGGAATTGCATGGTAAAATGTATGTCAATAATTAGTTTATTCATTCAACTATTCACATGCAAAATTTCATGTCATTAAATTCAGTACTTAAAGAAAAACAATTATAATACTGACGAAGCATTAAAAAAAACCTACATAACCCGACCAAGTTCGGATAGCTACAAAAAAGCGGCCGTGCAATATATTTAGGTAACATCCCAAAATTTACAGTATAATACCGGTATTGAATTGGTATAGGTGATAACACAATTGTTGTTTCGATATAATTTATAGGTCATTTATTTTTGTACGCATACGTTTTGGTATTCATTTTGTAGCACTATTTTAATAACCTCCACGAGTGACGATACACAAGTACGTCCGGCGTACCCTAGGCAGTCAGCCCCGCTACCAACCTTGCTGACTGGCTTATCATTTCACCACGGCATGAGCTGTTCTCGTATAGCTCGTGCCGATACGAGGGAAGAAGAATAAAGTAAGTATTTATTATGTACCCGCGCAATTGCTTTACTTGGAAGAGTGTACGAAAGCAAATTTGGGATGTAGCACAGAGCGAGGTGATGACAGGGTAGTAAGGAGGCGGCCACGCGGACATCCTTGCGTAATCACTGGACTGCTTTTGATCAAGTAACCGACACCAACACCGATGAGTGGGTCAAAAGACGGTCGCGCTTTATTGGAGCGTAGAACCCGAAAAACGGCTCATTTATAGTGACTTGACACCACCTAAAACTTTACATACTTAACAGTTTTAACCTGCGTGGCAAAACAGCTAATAAACTCGATGCATTGTACCTACAGTCAACAAAAGAGTTTGGTATACAGGTATACAGAAAAACAGCGGATATCAATGCACTCGCAGAACTGTTTGATGTAATGTACAGGGGGTCTACTCCCTAAATCCGTCAACGAAGTTAGTCGCCCGTCCGAAAGTAGCCCGAAACGTAGGAGTGAACAAAACAAGTGTCAAGTTCAACTTTTCGGACTGGCAAGAACACATCGGTAGTAGGGACAACTGTCAAATCGTGTTGTCATTCATTCTTAGTTCGGGAGCCGAAATAATCGTATGTCCGTAGGTGATAGGGAGTAGGAAACGCTCGTAACTAAGGCCAAAACCACGGACTTCGTGCTTAGGGAGTAGACCCCCAGTTGCGGACTTGATTTAACACCCTAAGGTCTATAATTGCTTGCACATTACTTTTTCATAAGGTCGCTCGGTTGCTCGCAAAGAATAGACACGGCAAAGATATTTTGTTCTTAATTGATAGAGATAGGGGTGCATGATTAAATAAAAGTAAAAACCGACTTCAAAACAAAAACTAAAAAGAGTAAAATAATTACCAAGATATAAAATTAACAGTTTCAGAAGTCGGTGGCTTTTATTTGTTTCAGTGTAGAATTGCACCGACTTCTGAAACTGTTAATTTTATATCTTGGTAATTATTTTACTCTTTTTAGTTTTTGTTTTGAAGTCGGTTTTTACTTTTATTTAAAGTTATTTATTATATACGTTTTAGTGCCATAAATTACACGGTTTAAGACTACAAATTTAAATGACACGATTGCGTAATCTTTCCTACAATTAAGTAGTTTTCTATAATTATCATGACGGCTCCTTACAAACACATACAAACTTCTTTGTTCTTGGCTAATGTTACTGTAATCACAGTTAAAACAGAGATTGAAAGTCCTTATCAAAACTTTTGCATAAAGGAACCACAAACGAAAACGTCATCTAAGTATATATTTTTTTTGTTTTTGTTGTTTATTTCAAAAAGCGCTGAATCTATTTCGATAAAATTTATATGGGACCACCTCTGAAGTATGATCTACCAAACAAAAAAGAATCATCAAAATCCATTCATAATTGGAGGAGATATCGCGTAACAAACATACAAAAAAAAAACAAAAACATTCAGACGAATTGAGAACCTCCTCCTTTTTGAAGTCGGTTAAAAAGAGCCTCCACGAGTGACGATACTTAAGTTCGTCCGGCGCACCCTGGGCAGTCAGCCCCGCTACCAACCTTGCTGACTGGCTAATCTTTTCTCCACAGCATGAGCTATT
Organism: Amphipyra tragopoginis; assembly: GCA_905220435.1. Classification (NCBI taxonomy): domain Eukaryota; kingdom Metazoa; phylum Arthropoda; class Insecta; order Lepidoptera; family Noctuidae; genus Amphipyra; species Amphipyra tragopoginis. The sequence continues at coordinate 10,309,601 of HG992005.1, read as the reverse complement.
TTCGTATAGCTCGTGCTGACACGACAAATGAAGAAGAATTGATAGAAAAAAGATAATTTAAAGAGTTTATGTATACTAAAGAAAAATATAATTTTAACTGTTTACCAAATGAATGTCGCAATACAATGAAAAAAAACCTTATTGTTCTAAGAAAAACTTATTTTAATATAGAAGTTCTTAACATCAAGAAGTGGTTATTAATAGCCTTTTTGCTATAATCAACGCTTCACAATTTTAAAAAGTAATAAGTTACTAATAATTTTATTATAATTAAAAACTTGTATTGCGTACAGTGTGAGAAGGAATCTAATTTGAAATCTGATAAATATTTTATGTTCGCGGCTATAACTACGCACGACTCACGAGAGTCACAATAAGTCACGAGACAGATAAACAAATAAAATCTCATTAACTTTTCTCACATTCCATACCTATTTACATTCTCAGAGATAACAACAGCGTGAACCTGCTTGACCTTTTCCAATGGGAAAGTATGTACCGTAGTTGTAACAATAAGGGGTAATGGTGTGAATCGCTAGAAATGACTCGAACCGATGACGAACGAGCTGTTATTGTTAAACAACTTGTGATGTTACGGAAAAACAGTTTTCTTTACATAACTTTAAACTTTCCCGATAATTTTGATTTCTTCTCTCGTGTTGGCATGAGCTATAAGAGAAATAGCTCTTGCTGGTGAAACGGTTAGCCAGTCAGCAAGGTTGGTAGCGGGGCTGACTGCCCAGGGTGCGCCGGACGTACTGAAGTATCGTCACTCGTGGAAGCTCTTTTAATGGATCCAAATCATTAAATGCTTTGTTTTTGGCTGTCTAGAATGCATGATATTAAAGAAAATACTCGTCAAAGAGCAATGATTAAATCGAGTATTCTTATGTTATATTTTTCGTAGAAATCTATCGTGCGCGCCTCGAAGCTGGATGTCTGTCAATTGCGGCGAATATCTGTCAGGTTGTTACCCTACTAGATGAACCTGGAGGGAGGCATTTAATAACAATAATAATAACAATAAATTCTTTATTGTCAGATGTTTTACATGTTCTTTTACAGGGTTAAAACTAGGGTTGTAATATTTAACTTATTACTATTGTTGAGAGCATGTTGATAATATTAGCAAAGATTTCCTGCACTAGGCTAGGCCTGTCCCGCAGGAAACTTTATTTTAGTTTTCCACAATTATTAACAATTTAAATATTAAAATGAAATAAATAAAATAAAAACTATTTTTTTTAACAAATATCACTATTACAATTACAAGGTAAAATATATATAGGTAGGTATCATAAGTATGAGCTTAAAATGTGCTTAATAACAATGTTATAATATTTATTCTTAGAAATTAGTTAATAAACTATGAGATCAAATGGTTTACAGTAAATGTCTCAAAAAATCCTCCGTTTTATCGTAAGTCCAAGTTAATAATTCTTTAAGTATTTTTGCTTTCGCTTCACGAACTGATAGGTTTTTAAGGCTACATATTTTGTTTATGTTGTTAAGTATCAATGGTTTCATATAGGCGCAGAATCTTTTTGCAAATGTTGTTTTGATGGGTGGAAGAGGGAGCTTGAAAATACGCTTCCCAGCCATATCCTCGTAGTTGTCAGAGTTGAGTACTTCTTTATGAGTTAAAAGAGCAATTTTTAAGATGTACAATCTAATGCTGAAAACTCTGAATTTAATGCTGAAAACTGTGAATTTAATGCTGAAAACTCTTGGAGGGATAACGTCATTACCGATTTACATATAATAATAGCGTCAAATGTGATCAAGTCAAAGCCTGAATGGGATTGGTAAACGTATGAAGTTATAAGTGTAATAATAATTAGAGGTGACGAGGAGTTTCAATGTCTCTTCTTCGGCTCAGATAAGGCCAATCGATCTAGGGGGTTAGTAGGCTAATTCACGTAACTAAAGAAGTTCAGTTGCAGTGCAGGTGCAATTAAGTTTTGATCAAAACAACGCTTTTTTTAATTCTCGCTTAGCTTACGCGCTGTTCAAATCCATTACGAGAATAATATTTAGCACTAAAACTTGAACTGCAGCGTTACTGCAACTTGATCGGCGCGTCATAAATTCCGTGAATTGAATTGCCTACAGTTCGCGCTAGCTGTCAGTTACTTGCCTAGGGCGCGGAGTTTTCTCAGGTCGGCGATGCACTAAAGCCATAACATTATTATATAACCGGCAGTATAATCCATGCATTATTATGGGAAATTGTTCGATCTTAAGAAAAATTATACAAATAAAATTTCATATCTTGACGTTAATATAACAATGCACATATTTTAATCTATAATAATGGCATTATTGTAAAAGTTTAAAAAACACAAAGCCATTAAGCGATGAGACAAGAATTAAAACAGTGATGTAAACTGTTAACAATAGAGACTTAAAAGAGTTTTAAGAAAAGATAAAAAAAAAACTGTTTGTCGCTGTTTTTTGATTTTGAGCTTAAAACCATAGGCAATCAGCCCCCCGATTCAGGGGCCAAATTCTCCTAAAATAAATCTTGAAAAATCACAACCGAACCAAGGCCGAACCGTTAATTCAGACAGTTCTCAATTTCAAAAGCTGTCTTATTGTTTGACACAAAAAACAAAATCAATAATTTTGAAAGTTTTCGAAAACAAAAACTGACTGACGGTTGTGGTTCGATTGCGTTTGGCAACTATTTATTTTAGGAGAATTAGGCCCCAGAACCTTTTCGTTAAGCAGTTGTCGACAGATTCGGTTTGTTACCTCGTTCCGGCTACAATACGGCCGACGTATCTTGACGAGTCTGAAGTTAGCTGATTAGCTGCGCAGTAGACAATTTCGTTTCTAAAAAATTCATTGCGCAGCCAAACAACTAACTTCAGACTCACCAAGATACGATCGGTTGTATTGTACGATTCTCATAACTAGAGAAAACGAGATAGCTTACTGAACCGTTCGACAACTGACTATTTGAATCGTTCTGAATCAGGGGGCTGGGCATATTAATAACATATCTGCGGATAAATGTTGTATCTAGACAAACAGGTTATACCTACCACAAAAGGTGACAGGAAATTGATGTTTGAATGGAAATTTTATGACTAATAGTGTTGCATTATAATAAAACATACCTATCCATCGACTGGTCAATATGTTTACCTACGCTATAATATTTAATATACCTATAGCGTATATTTAATATAAGACCCATTTTAGCAAGGAGTCTCGTATAGTGCCGGAGTTAAAGAATAGCACTACCCCATCTCTCCGTGGGTGTCGTAAAAGGTGAGTAATGGATTCTCTAGAGGATGGGCAGCAGCGTTCTCTGAGTACTTTAATAACCCCCCCTTTTGGGGGAGGCCTATGTCCAGCAGTGGAGTCTTTCGGCTGAATGATGATGATGTTATACGTTCTATAGGTATCTATGCATACATGATAGCGTAGACTGTCTCTTTGGTCTAGCTGTTGGAAGCGCTACTGCTGAGCTCGAGATCTTGAGTTCGATCCCCAGGTCGAACAAAGTGTTATTGGATTTTTCCGTATGGAATTTCTCAGTAGCAGCCCGGAGTCTGGACTTGTGCCTGGTTGATGGCAATAGGCTCGCCCTCTATTACATGGGACGTAAATATAACGGCGAAATGTGGGTGTATAATACACCTTCTTTTTTTTGCGTTTTGGAAATCCTCATAGATATCTTCCGCCCTGGGGTGGGCGGAGGGGTCTGTTCGACTCTTACTAACTAAAACCACCTCGGTGTTTTATCTCACACCTGCGCTGGGGGTCGCGGGAACTTACGATACTTCCGCAACCCCCGGCTGGTGCCGGCCCGCCTCTGCGGCCTCCTCGGGGTGTACTATCATACACCTGTGCCACCCCTTCGGGGATTACAGGTGTGATTTTATGTTTATCATGATAGCGCTGCTTGTAGGTGGAACGCAACATACGGGTCAAATTCAGTACATTAAAATTAGTTCCGCACTTCACCGCCTGCCTTCACTCACTGTACGAGCAATAAAAATACTTTAAACATTCAACACGTGTACACACTACATAACGTTAGTATTGTTCGTGTGCTGTATACGTTACATCAATCAGCATAACTGACAATGAGGCGTAACTACTGGCATAGGTGATGTTCAATGTCCCAGTTAAAATAATACAGGTTAAATAACTTTCATAATATTTTTATTGGGTCGTAGGTGTCGTGTTGTTATGTCAGGGAGATAGCAGCGTGAGCCGTCGCCTGACCAGTGACAGGGGTTCTACAACCTAAGCACGAAGTTCGTAGTTTCGGCCTTAGTTACGAGCGTTTCCTACTCCCTATCACCTACGGACATACGATTATTTCGGGGCCCGAACTAAGAATGAATGACAACACGATGTGACAGTTGTCCCTCCTACCGATGTGTTTTTGCCCGTCCGAAAAGTTGAACTTGACACTTGTTTTGTTCACTCCTACGTTTCGGGCTACTTTTTGACGGGAAACGAACTTGGTTGACGGACTTAGGAAGTAGGCCCCCAGGCCCGAGAAGGCGGTGCGACGTGTCCCGCGCGCGCCTCTCTGGAGGACGTGGGGCTAGGCCCTACAGACGGAGAGGTCCGATAGGGGCTGGCGGACCGGGGCCTGCCGGGGATGCGGTGCATGCAACTGCAAATCCCGCGACCCCGGCCATGGATCAGGAGAGGTTTGTAGCCGGTAAAAGAGTAACCCTCCGTTTTCCCTGGGCGGAAAAACCCAGCACGCTTAGCGGTAGGATGTATACGGTCCGCCTGGCTAGCTACCACTGGGTTGAGGTCAGTTCGTCTGGATTGTAGAACGTCAAGTCAAGCAGTTTACTGTGTTCCGTCGTGTGTATGTGTGAGCCAGAAAGGTACAGACCCAAATAATAAAGTAAGATGGAGTGTGTAGAAATAAAGAAAAGTGACGCCCGCTAAAGCAACACCAAATAAAAAGGAAATGGGTCTTATTAAAAAAAGACCCGACTGATGCTATTATATTTAAATACAGGTGCATGAAAAGAACCTCAACGAGTGACGATACTTAAGTACGTCCGGCGCACTTTGGGCAGTCAGCCACGCTATCAACCTTGCTGACTGGCTAATCTTTTCACCACAGCGTGAGCTATTTTCGTATAGCTCGTGCTGACACGAGAGAAGAAGAATATTTAAATAGTTGTCAATAGAGTCTAATTACAAAAATAATCCAACTAGACATAGGTAATCAGCGCATTACTGTCCCACTGCTGGGCACAAGCCTCTTCTCGGAAAGAGAAGGGCCTTAGGCCTTAGTCCACCACGCTGGCCTAGTACCGTTTGGCACACTACAAATCATTGAGAACTTTATAGAGCCCGCTTAGGTGAACAAACCTCACGACATTTTTCCTTCACTGCAACGCAACTGATAATAAAATTCTAATAGACACATGAATTCGAAGTCCGTGGTTTCGGTCTTAGTTACGAGTGTTTCCGACTCCCTATCACTTACGGACATACGATTATTTCGGGGCACGAACTAAAAATGAATGACAACACGATTTGACAGTTGTCCCTACTACCGATGTGTTTTTGCCCGTCCGAAAAGTTGAACTTGACACTTGTTTTGTTCATTCCTACGTTTCGGGCTACTTTCGGGCGGGTGATTAACTTCGTTGACGGACTTAGGGAGTAGGCCCCCATAGGCCGAGATCGAACTCGGACCCTTTTGCATGGAAGGCATGTATTCCACCGCTAGGCTATCATTGCTATAAGAGAACTGTAAATATTATGCATAGTAAGTACATTTAGTAAAATTTAATAATTATACCTAGTTTTTTTTTATATTCATGACTGTTACTGGCTATGACCCTATTATTTTATGCACATCTTCTCCTTAACACAGTTCGCTACGCAACTTAGCTGGGAGAACAACACCTCACCCACCGATTTGTAATATAATAACATGCAGTAATGATTTAGAAACACTAATAACTTTAATAACGTACTATTTATATATAACGTTATTAAAGTATTACAAGTATTTATACCTGATAATGGAAAAAAAGAAAAACTGTTTGGTATTCTTTTAGCGGGCGTCACTTATTAATTTTATGCCCTCTGTCTTACTTTTTTCTTTTAGCCTAAGGTTTAGCTTTACACGTTTATAAAAGTGTGAACACGTTTGTAAACAGATATTTGATTATTATTTCTGCTAAAGGAAAAACATCGTGAGAAACCGCGCGAGAACACGTAAATTTAGGGAACAGCTGTTTTTTTTTCGCAATTTTAGGATTGGTCCCATAGTAAAAGTTGTTCATAATGATGAGTGCAATGACCCCTTAAGAGGTTGTTAATGTTTTTCCAATGACCCTGTATGTATGCAGGGTGGGTAAAAAATCGTGGATCAAACGATACAGGGCGATAGTTGAGGTTATTAGCAAAATTTTTTGGTAGTACTTTTTTTTTTAGTTAGGTTCTAAATTATTTGTAATAATTTTTCGTGAGACTTAAAAGATATTGAAAAAGTGTCGATACTCATAAATCATGGTACACACTGTCATAAAAGCACTTTCAAGCAACTTCTTCTTCTCTCGTGTCAGCAAGAGCTATACGAAAACAGCTCATGCTGTGGTGAAAAGATTAGCCAGTCAGCAAGGTTGGTAGCGGGGCTGACTGCCCAGGGTGCGCCGGACGTACTTAAGTATCGTCACTCGTGGAGGCTCTTTTCATGCACCCCCACTCTTTTCAAGCAACTAAACACCATTTATTGTTTTAAAACAAGTACCCATTTTACTCTAATTGCCTATTTATTCCTTGATATTTTCTTAAAAACACTCAAATTGTCATAACTTTTAAGGAGATCAAGTTAAGGCTCTGCCACAAAGATATTTTTTACTGCAAATAACCCAACTATCGCCCTGTTTCGTTTGATCTACGATTCTTTACCCACCCTGTATACAGGGTTATTGGAAAAACACTAACAACATGTTACGGGGTTATTGTACTCATCATTATGAACAACTTTTACCATGGGACCAAAAATGAAATCGCGAAAACAAACAGCTGTTCCCTACATTTATGTTCGAATAACTCGTCCAAATGTAGGGAAAAGCTGATTTTTTTTAAAGCTGTTTAGTATAATTATTGTAATAAGGACTTTTATGGAAGACACTATGAATGCTGTACTTGCTATAGGTGTATTCTAAGCTACTTCATCACTACATAGCAGTGGCGAATGGTGTATTTTCTTAAAAGGGAAGCCGGACCAAAAAATGCTTACCTTGCTCAAGTGTGATGCGTGAATTCCAGTAACTACTCGTTTCGAAAGGAAAGCCGATAGGAATCAAGTTGTATGGAGCCTTCGCCACTGCTACATAGTATAAAACAAAGTCGCTTCCCGCTGTCTGTCTGTCCCTATGTATGCTTAGATCTTTAAAACTACGCAACGGATTTTGATGTGGTTTTTTTTAATAGATAGAGTGATTCAAGAGGAAGGTTTATATGTATAATACATGCATAATGTAGTAGAGAATGCACCCGTGCGAAGACGGGGCGGGTCGCTAGTGTCATTATAAAATAAGCTACACATGTTTAACAGTGGGCTTTGGTACAAACTGCATGACCAAGTTTTTTAATCAGGTAGACTGGATGCTGGCGAAACCAAAAAATGTAAATCAGACTGCATGTGCCACGTACTACCTTTGAATACAATTCTTTGTTACTCATACAGGTCATAAGAACCAACCGAGGAAAATGTAAGGTTTATTCGGTTAATTTGTCACTATAGTGAAATGAACAAACCACATAATTAATTAAATTTCAACCGACAGTGCTACCTACCTAATTAGTTTTAGCCCTTTTCGCCACAGACAAATAAAATGCGTACAAAAAATATTGGATTCACAAAAGAGATTTAAATGCACTTAAAAACACGCAAAGTTAAGTAAATTGTTTTTTTACAAAAAATATGTTTTCCGTAAACTTTTGACGCAATTTAAAACCGATTTGAAAACGGTACGATAACCTTAAAACATAACAAACAAACTTAATGCGTGTCGTCGTCACAACACCAATTTCGCCATTAAACAAAACGACCACTTTGAACACAATACACCACCGATAAACGCACAGATATAAACAAGAACTAAAAAAGTAGATTAAAAAGATATAAATCAAAAGTAAACAATGTAAAATTGACTTACAAGTTAGAACGAAGAGCGATCGCACGCGCATGTACGCCATTCCGGTCGGATGGTGACGGTATGGCGAGACGGGACGGGCGAAGTCCAACAGTTGCCCACCACTGGTTCTTGCTAACTTGATTGGGCTTGGCAGGTGTTTGATGTACGAATGATTGCATGCGATTGAGGTGACCGGGGTTCAGTCCTGAGCGTGTTATGTTTTTTAATTTAGCACCTTCAACAATTATTATTTACCCTTTGATAAATATAGCTGTATTCTAGTCAGGTCTATGGTAATTCTTAGAAAAAACAATGCTGTTATAAAATAAAACTGGCCAAGTGCGAGTCGGACTCGTGCGCGAAGGTTTCCGTACCACCACTAGTTTTACTTCTTTTTATTATTATTTGTTTAACTATAGAGTATGCATTGCAATTATACAATTTCACGCTTGTATGTATTACTGTTTTTAAGGTAGAGTGAACAAAAAACGTTAATAAAAAAACATTTTTTTTCGATGTTTCTTTTATAGGGATCTCCTTTGAATTTATACTTTTCATTATTTTCATTAATAATACATTTTCTGTGAAAATTTCAACTGGCTGCCTATTACGGTTAAAAAGATACAGCCCTGTGACAGACAGAGGGACGGAAGGACAGACAGCGTAGGCTTAATAATAGGGTCCCGTTGGTACCTTTTGGGTACGGTACCCTAAAAGTATTGTAAAATTTATTTAAATTTTAAAATAAAATTAGAATACATGCATGTCGCATTTTTATAATTAATTTTGAAACTTTGATTATAGGTCTGGAAATACAAACCTTAATTAATTTTATCTATCGTCTATATAGTACAGTCAGCATCAATAGATCGGGACGAACACACATTCTTAATTACTTAAACACCTAAAGAAATGAAACTTTATCACAATGGGATAAAATTATTTTCAGATTGACAGTTGTCGTGTACTGGGTTCATTCTGAAACAGCCCTTAAATCATTGAGATATAGTTTAATTTTCTTAATTGTTCAGATCATTTTGTTGATACCAAAGCCACGTGTCACGGTAATGCGTTCAGATTCAAGAACACCAATATGGGCTAGTAGGTAGTGCTACAGTGCCATATCTTATTCAGTCCATTTCTATCCCACTGCTGGGCATGGACCTCTTCTCAGAAGTAGAAGGGTTTCGGCCCTAATCAACCTTTTAATTTTTAAAGTAACCTAACACAAAGGGGCTGACGGTGGCTAAAGCGAACGAGCAAAGCGAGCGAACGAACCTAACCTATCCGTGTCGGGGTGTACCAAATGCCATGTGTTTACCTAAAAAGAGGCCTTAGTCCGCCACGCTGACCCGGCAGGTTGGCGAACTACACTTGGGAGCAAATAAATCGAGCCACTTCTATTTTTCACTTATACTTAAGTGTTATTATTTTTGGTATTATGGAACAGATCAATTCTAAACATATAAATATCGCCTAAAAGGTCAGTTGATAACAGTTACAATAAGGGTAGTTTTTTGTTAACTTAGAATTATAAAATTCATGAAACCAAAACTAATAACCAGGACACGTGAAAAAAGGAGTGGCTCAATTTATTTGCTCCCAAGTGTATTTAACACACCATTGGCAAAGAAAGAAAAAATATTTATTCTAGATCCACACAGGCAGTTACAGAAACAAAAATAATATAAAAAAAAAAAAAAAACTTCCTTCACGAGGCCACCAAAGCCAAAGGATCTCAGAATATTGCTACGACATTTAAAAAAAAACTAAATGCCGCAACGCTGGGTTTCAGATAGGACCGTTGTGATGCCACGGGCAATATCGACGCAAATAAATAGATTACATACAATATACCGCATGTTAAGTAAACCAAAGGCGTTTCCGTTAACCAGCAATACTATAGCGTTCGTAGGTACATACTAAAAAAAAATTTCGAAACATAACAACAAAATCTAAATATCGCAAAAAAAAAAAACATAAAAGCAACGCTTACTGTACATGTGCACTTGTCTATCAATGTGGAAAACACAGCAATATCGCATTTAACCTATCTACGCTTGTTTAAAACCAAAATAGTAATTTTGGTTTTAAACAGGCAGTTCCGAATTGTTTTTCTTTTTTTTACGGACCTTTTTTTGCTTACTTTTGTTTTTTATATTTTTATTTTAGTCTATTAATGATGTAGATTAACGAGTTTAAGGGAACGCCCTCTACTATTTTACCTACTGTATATATTTATATTATGTAAGGAAAAAGCACTAATGCCCGACAGTGAACTAAAGGATGACACTTTCGAATAAAACCTTTTCTACTAAGAATAATAATCATTGAATTTACTTCAAGATTGCTGTAACAGACACCTAGATATCTAAGATATGTGGTCAAAAATTTTCATTCGCGTATTTAAGCAAATTTAAAAATGACGTCAGTTGGCAGTAAACAATGCGAGAAAGAGAACAAATGCAATGTGATTCTAAAAGAAAATGTTAACGACACCGACGCGACGTGTAGCTGGTATGATTTTGTTCTACATTTTGACGATTTTTGCTGCTTTTTGTGTTGTTTATAGACATGTATTAAGTTATTGACATACCAGGACCATTACCTTCTTATTTCGGTTAGGTTTTCTAACAAATTAAAGGGTGTCTACTATTAGTACCAGAAATTAGTAAAACCTAAAAGCCGACACATGTGTCATCTACTGGTGTCTCACCAAACGGATTTTCTCAGCACATATTCTTGCAATTATTGTCTCTACATATATCCTGTCAATAAAGTGCTGTTTAATATTTGTTCGTTTCAAATGATCGTATCCAACAGTAGACAGGGTGTCATCTATTGGGGTATACTAGGTGTCAACTGTTAGTTCTTTTGATTTCAGATTTATTTTTGAGCACTATGCCGCCGTACGAGTTTAAGACATGCCAAAAATTATTATAACAAGTTATAGCCCGTGAGCCAGAGGGTATATTTTGTCAGTCATTTCCTCTCAAGCGATAACTCGTGGAATGCTTCAGAGAGTTATATTATGCAGCATGGTGAACGTCAGCTGCCGCTCCGTGGGTGGGTTGGGCAAAGGCAGCCCATCACAGATGTAAAAAAAAAAAAGTTTTCAGTCATTTCCTCCCGACTGAAAATTTGTTAAATGATAGTTAACGCAATTATTCGAAGATAAAAAAAAGTCAGCTGGCCGTACCGTGGTGGATTATACATCAGCTGGTCACATGAACATGCAAAAAAATTTTTTTCGTTCGGTGATTTCCTCTCACTTGAAAATTTGTCAGATGATAGTTTACATGCTATTTTGAATAAATAAAAACGTCAGCTGGCTCTATGTTGGTGGAAAGGTCGTCAGCTGATGCAGTGAAAGGTGGAGCATGGGAGCCAGACGTGAGCGCCGATCGCTTATTTAAATACGTCAGCTGACGGGTTTTCCACCAACATAGAGCCAGCTGACGTTTTTATTTATTCAAAATAGCATTTAAACTATCATCTGACACATTTTCAAGTGAGAGGAAATGACATAACTACAGTTATTCGCAATAGCTTCATGCACGCGCCCTTATATGTACCAATCAAATCAATATTCTCATTAATCAATCAATCAGCAATATTTAAATAGACGCACTTTGGATAGAAATCAATCCCGTTAAAATTTATACGCAAGGAAAATCTACCGAAGCACAAAAGAAAAAAAAAGAAACTTGTGAGCCATTCGAAAATAAACTTGAATTTTAATGTATAAAAATGTCCAACGTAACTCCTTTTTGAGTTTTTTGCCAAAAAAACAACTTCAAAGTTGAAAGTATTCTGCGAAGAAAGTTTGAACAAGTGCAGTGAAGTTTTAAATATTCGAAAATGTAATAGTAGTAGTATATATGTCGTGGCCATATCTTAGAATTGATCATTTCATGATGTGGCCGGCCATTTCATGAAATGGTTGTATTTCATGATATGGCCAGCTAAAACTGACCATATCATTTAAACGTCAACGTTTAGTGATATGTCAATCCACGTTTGGCCATATCATTAATGTAGGGTTTTCATGATATCAAAGGTTTAATAAAAAAACAAATGAAGGAAGCATGTACCATGCAAGCAAAAGCAAGCCAGCATGCAAGTGTTTCTGAGTTTGCTCCGCCAGAAGACTCGCTTTCTTCGCAGAATACTTTCAACTTTGAAGTTGTTTTTTTGGCAAAAAACACAAAAAGGAGTTACGTTGGACATTTTTATACATTAAAATTCAAGTTTATTTTCGAATGGCTCACAAGTTTCTTTTTTTTTCTTTTGTGCTTCGGTAGATTTTCCTTGCGTATAAATTTTAACGGGATTGATTTCTATCCAAAGTGCGTCTATTTAAATATTGCTGTTTGATTGATTAATGAGAATATTGATTTGATTGGTACATATAAGGGCGCGTGTATGAAGCTATTGCGAATAACTGTAGTTATGTCATTTCCTCTCACTTGAAAATGTGTCAGATGATAGTTTAAATGCTATTTTGAATAAATAAAAACGTCAGCTGGCTCTATGTTGGTGGAAAACCCGTCAGCTGACGTATTTAAATAAGCGATCGGCGCTCACGTCTGGCTCCCATGCTCCACCTTTCACTGCATCAGCTGACGACCTTTCCACCAACATAGAGCCAGCTGACGTTTTTATTTATTCAAAATAGCATGTAAACTATCATCTGACAAATTTTCAAGTGAGAGGAAATCACTGAATGAAAAAAATTTTTTTGCATGTTCATGTGACCAGCTGACGTATAATCCACCACGGTACGGCCAGCTGACTTTTTTTATCTTCGAATAATTGCGTTAACTATCATTTAACAAATTTTCAGTCGGGAGGAAATGACTGAAAACTTTCTTTTTTTTTTACATCTGTGATGGGCTGCCTTTGCCCAACCCACCCACGGAGCGGCAGCTGACGTTCACCATGCTGCATAATATAACTCTCTGAAGCATTCCACGAGTTATCGCTTGAGAGGAAATTGGTCCGGCAAAACTGTTGCTGGCTCACGGGCTATTATAGGATTAAGTCTAAATTGCATTTTCTGTTACAAGTTCACGGGTAACTTAATATTATAGTATTTCAGTATTAATTTTCTTTAACTTGATAATAAAAATATCAAACCACTATTAATAGACATCCATTAGCACTAATATTAGACACGTCTAGTATTAGCGCTAAGGGATGTCTACTATTAGTGGTTTCGTTTTTTGTGATGTCATTTAATAGTTCCTACGACAAAGTGTAAAAGAATATAAATTAAAATATGAAATATGTTAGTAAATAAAGCTTTTATGTTAAAAACTAAATATCTAAATGTTACTTTAGCATTTAAAAAGAAGTAACTGTGTTTTGCGATTAAATTTCATTTTATTTTGAAGAATTAAATTTGTGTTGTTCTTAAAGCGTCGGGCATTAGTGCTTTTACCTTATATCTTAAAAATAAAATAATTGCAATAAAAAATAAATTATGTGATAGAACATTTCAATGCTACGCATAAATGATTGGAATCCCGGCGATGCAGCTGGCGTGCACGACTTGATTGATATCGCTCCGCGCAGTCAGTTAACTCGGGGCGCTAAACTGACTCACGCTAAGAACAACAGGTTTTTTTTCTTGTTTTGTTTTCTTGATTAATTCTCTGCATTATCAATCTGTGTCACCTGTGCCACTGTGTGCGTGATTCGTTGCTAGTTGCATCGGATCACGCAAAGGTTTCCCACTGGAACACTTGATCCGATACGACAATAAAATAATACAAATAATATATATATATATTTCCCACAAATCACGTCATTCCGTTGCAACTAATATGTTACATTTTTTTTTTCCGAACCAGCAGCCTGATTGTCTAACTCAACTGGTAATCGACATGGACTTCATTTTTGACATTTGAAACCTAGCCTGGACTTCAATTGTCACTTTCGTATTGTGTAAATAGCTGTCACATACAACACCATTACCAGCGAAATTCAAACCTAGTGAATGAATGGAACTTCGTATTATGGCTGATTTTGGTATTGCGTAACACCGAAATGAATTTCAGTAGCAAATTCAAGCCCATGTGAAATGTCAGATGAAGCAGGGAGCTCATTCGAATCTTGTTTGAAGTGTTTTGGTCAAATTTTTATCAAAATAAGAAAATTGTGGTGAAAATTGTATTAGAAGTGTTTGAAGAATAAAAAATAAGTTCCTACATATTATCTCAGAAGTAATTATTAATCATCTGAACACAATTTGAGTAGATAGGTGCATTCATTTCGGCAAAGAGTACTTTTCTTGCAGGCGTTCTGAAATAGCCATACTATCTTAGCACTGTTGTGTTGAACATTGTATTAGAAGCGTTTGAAGAATAAGAAATAACTTCCTACCTAATATCTCGGAAGTAATTATTAATCATCTGAACACCCATAATTGAGTAGATAGGTGCATTCATTTCGGCAAAGAATTCTGATTCTTATTCTGAGATAGCCATACTATCATATTATCGCACTGTTGTGTAACAACATAACAACTTTTATAACGCATAAAATCGGTAGTAGCTTTTTAAATGAACTTACTTTGAAACGAATATTTAGCAAAAAAAAATCACACACAACACCTACGTACCTACAAAATAAACCGCGAACTTTTGACCATAGACTATATACACTATGACAACTCATCACTCAAGGTTTCATAGTTTGAAGAAAGAAAACTTGCGTTTCGTTACTAATTTTTTAGTAAACTTACTGACAAAATACGTGATTAAATTGCAAATAATGACAAACATAATGCATAGGCTGTGTTTTTACAGCATAATAAATATAATTACCGTTTTTGCAACTACTAAAACAACTAAATCGCAAAGAGTACCATGACACTATTAGTAGTCCTACTTGCATTACCGAAACGCAACACGGATCATTCATTCCAAAACCGAAGACCAGTTGAATACCTTAGACAATATACCGATAACATTCAGACTGGGTCGACCACTGGTAATCGACTTCAAGTTCACTGGTAATGGATTTCAAGTTAGACAATAAGGCTGCAGTCATGGTTAATTTAAATTGTAGTTTTTAATTAGTTTTGCTTATGTTGTGAAAAATTAATTTATAGTCCTGTAATTAATTAAAATTCCGGATAATGTAATTAATTAGGTTCCGGAAATGGAGAATAAAGGTGAATCCTGAAAAAAGCGCAGCCGTTCTTTTTGAGAGACACGGTGATTCCCACACCCATATCCGTCCCGTCCTCATAGTCGTCAAACAGATCCCTTGGGAGATGAAAGCCAAATACATGGGGGTTTTCCTCGACCACTATCTGATTTTCCGAGACGACATCAAAGCGGTGCGCGGCGACGCTTTTGCTGTCGTTCGCTTCCACCCCATCCTTAGAGCGCGCAGTAAATTGTCACTTAGAAATAAGCTGAGAATCTACGTGACGTGCGTCCGCCCCATCTTGACTTACGCTAGCGTCATGTTCGAACACGTTAAACTTTCCCGCTTCAAATCCTTCCAAACCCTCCAACTCCATCTCGATCTAAAAATGCCAACCATCAGGCAGTATCTCAAACGCATTTCCAAGCATTACTTCGATACTGCCCCCCGCCTTCCGAACACCCTATTCGCCGCAGCGGCCGACTACAGTCCCTCTCTCATCAGTAAAGTACACCGTCCCAGGCACATACTTTTAGAGCCCGATGACGAAATTACCCTCCTCCAGAAGGCGAGTAAATCGACCAGCACATTACGCAGCATCCGCCGCCGTCCGGCTTACCATCCTCCTCTCCGACGAGGCCCGTCGCGACGTCCCAACGCCGCTGGTCAAGTTCCACCGAGCTCTCCCGTCGTAGACCCGGTCGTCAAAGTCAAAGTCAAAGCATTTATTTCAATTAGACCATTTACAGGTACTTTTGAACTGTCGAGAAATATAAAGAAGTTACTGCCGCGTTCCAAAGTGTAGATTCCTATGGAGAAGAACGGGCAATAAGCTCCATGGTTACTCTTTTTCATCAGATATTTATACAAAAATTTGGTTACATTGTGAATAAGAAAATACGTCTCTTCAGACTCCGCAGTCACACCGATAGTTCAGCCATTATCAATCTGTCTCCCCCCCAAGCCCCCGCCAGCAACGCCCTAAGCCGAGGTCCGAGTCCCACTAGGAGTCGCCCTTAGTGCTGTTGTTGCAGGTAGTCATGACGTTAGTGTAGTAGTTAGCTTAGGTTAAGTATTTTACTTCCCTTCCATTGGCTGGAGACACTTTAGGAGACCAATAACTGCCCGGTTACGTAGAAGGGGTCCGCAAGGATCACAAACAGCAGCCCAAAAGAAAAAAAAAACACTTATAATATTATCCACGAGTGACAATACTTAAGTACGTCCGGCGCACCCTGGGCAGTCAGGCCCGCTACCAACCTTGCTGACTGGCTAATCTTTTCACTACAGCATGAGCTACACACATCAAAAGTGTCTAGGGATCAAGCATTTTTATGCGGATTTCTTGAGATTGAGATGTGGCTTTGTAATAAATTTATGATTTTATAAATTTATATGGATCCTTTTTGGTGCATTTCATAATTTGAATCAGGAACTGTGAATCAAATTCGAGTAAAAGATGAAAATCAGCTGTCAATATTTTCCCTATAAAAACATACAACGCATTGAAGACATTATTAGTGCTACTGTTTCCCTACTACTGATTAAAACCAACGTTATTATGGAGCGGCGACGTCATTTAAGCAGGGAAGAAATGCTCAGAGCCGTGGGAATGATAGAAGCTGGTTCCCGGCAACGTACTGTGGCTTTAGCTCTGAATACAAGTCAGAGTGTTATCAGTCGACTTTGGACACGTTACCGAAGCACTGGTACCGTGGCTGAGCGCCATGGAGGACGGTATCGCTGCACCACACGGAGACAAAACCGATACATTCAAATCTTAACTCGAAGAGCTCCAACAATAACCGCCATGATGTTAGCCGTGAGGCTTCATCACTCTTCAGGGAACTTAATTAGCGACCAAACAGTCAGAAACCGCTTGCATGAAGTGAACCTTCATTCCCGAAGACCGCTACGGGTACCACCTATAGCAATGCACAATCGTAGGATTCGATATCAATGGGCTCTTGGACACAGAAATTGGGCAGAAGAACAATGGCGTTTCGTGTGCTTTTCTGATGAGTCTCGTTTTGGTATGAGACCGGATACAAGACGTATACGACACTGGAGAACCCCTGGACGCCAACAGCGATTAAAATCCTGCCAGGAAGTCCATCCTTATAGTGGTGGAACCATCATGGTATGGGCGGGTATTTGGATCGGCGGAAGAACTGAGTTGATTTGGATCAGAGGCAACCTCAACGCTCAAATTTATGCTGAGACGATTGTATCAGACGTCATCGTTCCTCTACAAGCGCAAATCGGTCCCTTATTTCAGTTAATGCATGATAATGCACGACCGCACACCGCAAGAGTTGTAAGACAGACTCTCGCCGCAGCTAACATCAATGTCCTGCCCTGGCCTGCTCAGTCGCCAGACTTGAACCCGATTGAGCATGCATGGGATATGCTACAGAGAAGAGCTCTGCCGAATATGGAGGGTATCCAGTCGCAAGAAGACCTTTTTTTGTTGTTGCAACGAACATGGGCGGCCATTCCACAGCGTGATTTGGATGAACTCATTTTGAGTATGCCAAACCGATGTTCTTGTGTTGTTAGTGTTCGCGGTAGAAACACGGATTATTAATTGTTTAAGTTACCCAATAAAATTTTAAAGAAAACTGTTATTTCAGTCTTTTTTTCGAACTTTTGTGTTAGTGGTTCAAATGTCAAAAATCCCTTTATTAGGAAAATGGCAAATTTCTTTATTAATGCAAAGGTGACTTGGTTTATCGTTACTGTGACAAACGAAAACACTTTATTTGATGAATCCTTAAAGAAAATTTTAATTAATATCAATCAGGAGAAAAGTTATTGCAAAAATATATGTTGATCCCTAGACACTTTTGATGTGTGTATTTTCGTATAGCTCGTGCTAACACGAGAGAAAAAGATTATAATATTAAAAAATATCATTATAAAATTTAAACACTCATAAAAATCACAACACAGACGTGTGATCAAGTTAGACGTGTTTTTCTTTTATAATTGTATAATTATGTAAATACACACAAAGATTGTGGTCCACCGCGAATATTTTCAACTAAACAACGCAAGTTACGGGTCGATTAAGTTGATGTCGTTACCTACATAAACAAGATATAAAAAAGATCACTTTGATCCTTTGGGAAAATTTTCTACTTAACAATGAAATTGCAACAGATCATTTGATTAAAAAGACAGAAAGAAAAATATGATTGAATGAATCGTTTGGAATATAATTGTACCTATCATTTTGTTGTCGCATCCAATCGCGTCATTCGATGGGAAACTTTCGCGTGATCCGATGCAACTAGCAACGAATCACATAATGCGTTACTAATAACTCATCAGAGTCTAAGGCGCATACATAAAGGACGCAGGTAACCAGCGCCGACCTACCAGCGCTTATCGGTACTGGTCCGTGCAGGTAACCACTACATAAAGGAAGCGGGTAGAAGCAGGGGCTGGCATTTTTTAGCACAAAATACGCCTTGTTCCCTTGCCAATACAGAAACAAATGACGGCTTACCAGCACTGATCGGAGCAGGTCGGAACTTATCGGCGAAGTTCGGAGCTTGTCGGCGCTGGTTGACCACACAGTATAGAGACTACTTGCGCCGACTAACTGCGCGGACCAGCACCGACAAACGCTGGCAGATAAGCGCCGGCGCCGGCAACCCGCTTTCTACGTGTATACGCACTATTAACAGATTGTACGTAAAGATTGATTGCATAGAGAAAACTGTTTTGTTATAAATAATTCAATACAAATTAGTAGTTAAAGTTGAAACGGTAACCGTATCAGTGATTGTCGCCTGCTGCGCGCCGTTAGTTGTCAATCGACTAACATCAATTGTTATCGACTTTTATCGACTGGACTGAACAATCGACTAAGTCGATTAGTTTTAGTAATAATCGCCCATCGCTAGTCTACGATGGAACACGCTTGCCCAGAAGAAACTGATTCACTCGTGACTTGAACACACCCAGATTGTAGCTGTCGGGGAACACCAACTCGGGCAGCACATTTCACTGTTTGGCGGTTTTCACAGTGAAAGTGGAATCAAAGCGCTTCGTTCAGGTTTTTGGTATATCAATCATAAACCGATGGCACTTTTTCGTGCTTCTGGCCGTCCGATACAAAAAAAGGCAGGGAATTAGATCATGCAGATCTGAAGCACTCTTTTGCATGCTCTACTCGTTCTACTGAATCGCCCTGCATGTCACATCTCCGTACCCTCCTCAAATGCCCATCCCATAAAACTGTTTTCTATTCCTACTCATTATCAATACATACGGTTAGGTTCTGAAACGGACTTCCGCCAGGAATTCGTGAATGAAAACCATAATTTATCAAATTTTAAAAACGTAATCCTTTATGTTTAAGTAGAAACAGTTGAATTTGGTCAATATTATATCGAAACGCCAAATAATAATGATTTTAAACATTGTATCCAATGGTCCTTTATGCCCCCTGAGCGGGGTAAAAAGGACCAGTGCTGGGGTACAAAGGACCAGTATAGTATAATGCTATTTCATGATTACCTACCTTAAAATTAATTTTATGTAACATGATTATTTTACCTGAGGATTGATGCCATTCAATAACATACAATGCCGGGCAGTTATTGGCGTGACCTGAAGGGTCTCCAGCCAATGGGAGGGAAGTAAAATACTTAACCTAAGCTAACTACTTGTACTACACTAACATCATGACTACCTGCAACAACAGCACTAAGGGCGACCCCTAGTGGGACTCGGACCTCGGCTTAGGGCGTTGCTGGCGTGGACATAGGGGGGGGAGACAGCTTGATGAGGGCTGAATTATCAGTGTGACGACTGTTTTCATTATTTGTTGTTTAATTGACCAAGTTTCACACTTGTATGTATTACCGTTTTTATGATAGAGCAGGAATAAAAAACGTTGAAAAAATGCATTTTCTTCGACGTTTTATATAAGGGGACACTCCTTGGGGTGCATGAAAAGAGCCTCCACGAGTGACGATACTTAAATACGTTACGTACCCTGGGCAGTTAGCTTCGCTACCAACCTTGCTGACTGGCTAACTGGCTTTTCACCACGGCATGAGTTGTTCTCGTATAGCTTGTGTTGATACGAAAGATGAACCCCTTCCCCCTTTTTACAAAAGGTAGTCTAAGAAAAACCTAGGTTTTAAAATAGCCCCGTGTCTTTTTGTAATATGACATAAGTGATGGGTATATTTTAAATCTGGTTTCACCTTAGTCTTGGTTTAAACCATCTTTTGTAATAAGGGGGCTTGTGTTTATTTAGACTTACATTCTTTTTAATATTTGCCACGATAGAGGCCATAGTAATACAAATTCTGTGAATTCAACTGATTACTTATTACGGTTAAAAAGTTACAGCCCTAGAATAGAGGAAAACGAACTTCCTAAAAATTCCAAGCCTCTGACCGTTGGTAGCTTGGACCCAGATTCCGATACCGGTGAGCTGCTATTTTTAAATGTTTTAAGTATTTATTTCTTATGGAAATATTTAAAGATGTAACATATAAATATGTACAGTAAACGAATAAAGAGTAAGTAAGTATTTTATTAATTGATATCTTCGATTCCCGTGCCACGGTCTTCAGAAATGTTGCTGCCCTATTTGTATTTGTCTAACTGGCAGCAGCATTCTTGTTAATATATAGAAATTGCTTAAGATTTGCTCATATTTGTTTTTTATATTTGAAAAAAAAACTTTTAATTTTTTCTTTTATAATAATGGCTATGTTTATCATGCTGTGCGATTGCGTTAGGGTATCAATCTGTACAACGCCTATTGTTTTGTATCTACCTATGTCATGCTGATTGTTACCTGTTGTAATTGCCAATTTGTATCTACCTATGTCATGCTGATTGTTACCTGTTGTAATTGCCAAATGAAATAAAGGAAGCGGTGAAGGGTGGGAGCTTTTGGGGGTGCAGTCAATTGTAACTACCTAAATTTGACGTTCAAAAAGAACTAAGTAATACTAGTCTACTTTGAATAAACGAGTTTTGAGTTTGAGTTTGAAATAAATTAAAAATAAAATATAATAATTGAGAAGTACAATAAATGAGAAGACTTTGGCTTCCTGAACTTATTATCCTCGCTATCAATTTGATAAAGATTATTGAACCATTATTGCAATAAAAACAAATTATGAAGAAGAATTTATTTTCTAAAACTTGACGTACTTATTGCCTTTTCTCTGTAGGATGACGTACCTCTAATGAAACTTTATAAAGGTCGTCTTGTAGTCTGTACGTTCATTGAGAGTTTAACTTTTGGGTCAACGGCTGTTTCTGGTGGTTCTTAGTGATAAAAGTGATTTAAGTGTGAGTAATAATTTTATTACTTAAAACTAGTGACTAGCCGTGTTCTAGGCAAAAATCGGCCACCCCTTTTCCCCCTGAGTGTCTTAAAAGGCGACTAGGGGATGTTTTTTTAATGTAAAGGTGGGAGACAGGTGAACGGCCTTCGTGGAAAGTGTTTACCAACTGTGTTTATATAGACTGACTGGTAATTAGTGACCGATCCTTTAACACATGATTATACTCATGATAGCAAACAACTTTCCCAAAGAAACATAACTTATAAACAAAAAAAAACATATTATGAGCCGCGTTCATTTCGTAACGGTTTAGGTACTAATAAATCTTAAATGAAAAAATAAAATAAAAATCATGTTTCTTTGGGAAAGTTGCTTGTTATTCATGAGTACAATCATGTGTTAAAGTATCGGTCACTAATTACCAGTCACCCTATACAGGTTGTTCCAAAATGTACTGTCAAGTGGAAATCCAGAGATAGAGCACCCCTACGGGTACCCGAATCACCCTACCTATGTTCCGCAATTTTTTGTCAAACTTAAATTCAACATAAACTCAAAACTCATTTATTCAAAATAGACTAGAATTACTTAGTTCTTTTTGAACGTCAATGTTACAATATACAACGTGTTACATAATTCCCCATAAAAAAGAAAATGTTAATCAAGTAGTCTTATAAGGTTGTTGCGAAAATTAAGTAAGAATGTAAATAACTTTCTGGGTAGTCTACTCTTTACTTTTATGTTTTCAGGGTTGCTTTTCAGTGATGATTTTCAGTGATGATTTTATTTCATAATATGTCCAACTTGTTTTTGGGTCCGAATTTTATTTTAAAATATTTCCAATAGACACTTTACAAGAGACCTTTTAATTCCCTTCCGGCTTTAGGGGCATTTTTGTAACACGTTGTATATGTATTGTAGTTTTCGAATTACGATTTCTTTTCATATTTTAACCAAACTCAGTCAGAGTTTGGTTAGTAATAACATTTATCACAGTGTCATGAAAATAAATCATAACTCGAAAACTACAAAAAATCGCGGAACATTCGTTGGGGTGATCGGTTACCTCTAAGGGTGCTCTACCTCTAGACTTCCTTTTGACACTACTTTTGGGGACACTTTGTACAAAGATAAAGTTGGATACTCTGTTAGTAGATGTGCCTGTAATTTCTCCAGCACCTATACCCTTCAAACCGGAACACAACAATGCCGTATGGCGGCAGTAATATGGTATCTCTACACCAGTGCGCTTTCATGTTCATCTTGCGCTTTCGTCTGACGCATGCCTGAAGCGCCATAGCGCATGCTTAGCACATGCCCTAATACTAGTTCGACAAAAGCTCACGCCTAGGGTTGCCAGCTCTTTGTAGGTCAAAAATAGTAGTGATACATGAAAAGTAGGGGTGCATGAAAAGAGCCTCCACGAGTGACGATACTTAAGTATGTCCGGCGCACCCTGGGCAGTCAGCCTCGCTACCAACCTTTGTGACGGGCTAATCTTTTCACCACAGCATGGGCTGTTTTCGTATAGCTCTTGCTGACACGAGAGAAGAAGAAGTAGTGGTACAATTATTACCCACAAAAATATAGTAGATAACGAAAGGATGAAAAAAAATATAGTACGTTCCAAAATAGGTACTTTACTTCTTAAAAATATTTAAATTATCTTCAAAAGTAGGTAGTTACCAAAACACAAACTCGAAAGCGCGAAAATGGAAATTGCCAATCTGTCAAACTCAAAGTGAACGTAAATGTCAACTTGACATACCAGAATCGTTCAGAAATAGATATTAACATTTCGTATTACGCTTACACATTTTGAAACAAATATTATTGCTTTGAGTTTGATGCCTTTAAAATGGGATCCCTTCTTTTCGCATAATGTTCTTTGTCCTAATACTTCGGCATAACGATTTTGGCACAATTTGTTTTGGCATAATAATACTTCGGCATAATTTTTTTGGGCATACATTTTATGTTGGCATAATCATCTTAAAGACTAATTTGTTTTGGCATAAATTTTATTCGCATAACGTTAGTAGGCCTAATGACTATTAGCATAACGTCAGTTATGATAATCAGAAATGTTTTTACCATTGTCTAATAATCTAGTCGCAGGCGCACCCCGACACGGATAGGTTAGGTTCGAAGGGGATGACGGGGGCTAGACTGAGCGAGCGAAGCGAGCGAACGAAGACCCCGTCATTCCCTAAATGCAGATGCATAATCACTAAATGCAGGAATTTGCACGCAAGTTTTAAGTATGAATTTAATGTGAAAATTATTTTATTTCATTAATATTGTACCTAATATGTCTAGTAAATTTCTTTAAAAATGTGCTGTTTACCTGAAGCTACGTCATCATACTGCGAAATTAGAATAAAATAGATATTTAATATACCTATATCCAAATATTAGTTGAGTTAGATTAGCTCAAAAACAATAATTAACGTACCTAGTTACGTGTTGAAACGCTGAGGAGACAAGCTAAACATAGTTTCTTTTTCTTTTCATGTTCATTTTTACCATTATTCAAATACAAAAACGGATAAAAAAACACAATTCAATTTAGTAAAAATTGTACGTCGACTTAATTCGAACCTAGTGCTGACCATCAATCCAAAATTGTAAATACAATACAAATGTTGCATTCAGCCAAATCGATACTCATTCAGCCTAATCGAAACTCATTCAGCGAATGAATCGAAAAATAATCATTAAATAAATAAAATCGCTCGAAGTTAATTAATGACATTTATTTATTTTCGGCATAGCTACAAATAAATAATTTCACGTGAATAGAAAGTATTTTTCAAAAACCTAAAGTATTGGCACAGATTAAATATTAGTACAAGTAGAATGAACACGAAGCTATTTTAAGTATCTAATAGACATAATTAGAATGTATTACCACACTCTCTCCTATATTACTACATGCAGTCGGTCAACGCGGTACATTGTCGCAGAGCATTCGTGCTAGGGCTTGCCGAGGAAAGCGAGCAGCAGAGAGGCGGAGCTTATGTCCTAATCTGCCATACCGCAGCTCGGGACATAAATTCCTGGGCCTTTGCTTCCTGATTTCAAATAGAAGTGAAATAGTTCATAAGCTAGAGGACGTACTACTATAATCAGGTTTTAATAATGTTAGAGGACATAAGGTCGGTTCACAAAACAAACATGGCTAAGATCGATTTCTAAATCTAAGATAGCGGCTACGAAAACTTACTACTTATTCATCATGGGTGATATTTCCATGGTTTTCATGGCTCCTGTTGCAGAAAATGAGGTCAAAACATGAAAAGTTCATTAGTCGTCAAGCGTGTCAATTCTGTAGTTTTCGGTGGCGCTGAGGCCGAAAATGGGGTCAAAATGAAATTCCAAGGTAGCGGCTACAAAAATTTGCAAATTAGTCGTCATGGGTTTCAAAATCGTGATTTTCGGGGCTATTAATGCCGAAAATGAGATTAAAATCCAAATCCAAGATGGCGGTTACGCAAATTGGCTAGCTGTCATGGGTGTCAATCCCATGATTTAAGGGCTAGTAGATTTCATTTAACTAGTGAACTTTCATGACGGCTATCTTGGATTTAGGAGTAGAATTTATTTTCGGCATCAGCACCCTCGAAATCTATGGAAATAATATAATTATGAAATAATAAGTAAATTTTCGAGGCCGCCATCTTGAATTTAAGAATAACTTATGTCTACCTACTGCTGCAAGGCTTATCCGCTGCGATTATCAGCTCGACAAAATGTTAAGGTCTAAAAAATGTTGTAAAAGTGCCAAGTAAAGATGGCTGAACTACTATTACCTTTGCACCCCTGTCCAAATAAAACGTCCAAAATTTCATACATTTGCGTTCAAAATCGATCTCGAAATAAAATACTACTTCAAAACCCAGAGGTGCCTAGTCTGAGGTAAAACATTTACGAGTTCGTGTAATGTTACAATTATTCGCCATTTTGACATAACAGCATGTTCATTGCTCGTTTTAAGTTCTAACTTATTCGAATTCTAACTACCACATTATAAGTAAATGCTTCCGGTTAGCATCCGACTTAAGATAGCCCAAGGCCTCATCAATGTCTCGCATCGAGAATGCCAAAAGCTTTCCGCCATTAAATCTTCCCCGAAGTCAAATACTCACTACGCCTTTGTCAGATATACTGGGCACCCTATACCATCTACGCTTTCAAAAAATAAAGTTTATAATGTATGACCTCTTCACCTCTTCTGTTTTTTTTCGCTTATTCACAGCCGTCAACCATCCTGGATATAATAAAATTAATATTCTATGTAGGTACCTCAGATATAATCTGAGGTAGGTACCTATGCAATTTAAAACTAGTACATGAAGGCGTAGGTGAGGTACCTAGATTTCGCACTATTAAGATCCCGTTTAACAATTTTAAACCTTATTACAAGGATCGTTTCGTAGATAATTATTATTTTACTGCCGATATTGCGTCAAATTAGAATTTATTTTTTGAATTTTGAATAAGCATATCAGTCTACTGACGCATTGGATTCCACGGTGAAGTTTCGGTACGAATATTTATTGATGTAGCCACAGAGGATTATGATTTATGATGAATCTAAATCTATTTCATTCTATTAAAATGTACCTATTGACTTATTACAATATTTAAAAAAAAATCTTTGATTGCTTGATTATAATTTTAACATAGATAGAATGTTAGATTACATCAAACATGTTAAATATTTATTATAATTTAAAAAAACGATTTTTGACGTTACTTTTATTTTTTATTAATCGATTCGAACAAAATCACAACGAAATAATTGATTCACATAATCACTTTCTCACATCATTAACCGTATAGTCCGTAGCGGGCCCCGAAAGGGGACGAACACAAGAACTACCGTAAACTCGTTTTCGACCCCGATCGGGGCCCAGAATTAGGTCATACGACATCCTAATTAATAATGTAAACATTTAATTATCTATTTATCGGATCTTGTTATTGGATGAAATTTATAAGAACTAAATAAAAAGCTCAAGTTTGAGTACCATTGAATCAATCCTATTTAGCGCACGAGTTTTAATATTTACCTTTACAAAACTGAATGTATAAATGCGATAACCGCCATTTGATGACAGTCGTGGTGGACGCTAAAAATCATAAAAAGAATGGATTCTGGACTACCAATCATCACAAAATGAGTAAATCATTTATTAACTTGAGGAAATCATCCATAGTTTTGGTAATTTTAGTAGTGATAACAAAGTTTTTGATATCCAAAGTAAAAGCTTCCCGCCAGTTGAACTTTTGTTGTTGTTCATTTATCACTAATATCACAAATTACACAGTAGGCGTG
Source organism: Amphipyra tragopoginis (assembly GCA_905220435.1). Taxonomy (NCBI): domain Eukaryota; kingdom Metazoa; phylum Arthropoda; class Insecta; order Lepidoptera; family Noctuidae; genus Amphipyra; species Amphipyra tragopoginis. The sequence continues at coordinate 10,282,632 of HG992005.1, read as the reverse complement.
GTTAAAAACAATCCATCATCTATAGACAAATGCGATATACTACTAGAAAAAGCCCATGTTTTAACGTAAAACGTAAACGTACGTAAAATATCACGAAATCTTTGTTATCACTACTCAATTTGGGATTCGGAATCAGCCGCCATATTACTTTTTTATGGTTAATGATGTGAGAAAGTGATTATGTGAATCGATTATTTCGTTGTGATTTTGTTCGAATCGATTTAATAAAAATAAGTAACACCAAAAATCGATTTTTTTAATTATTGTAAATATTTTACATGTTTGATGTAATTTAACATTCTATCTGTGTTAAAATTATAATCAAGCAATCAAAGATACTTTTTTTTAAATATCGTAATAAGTCAGTAGGTACATTTAAATAAAATAAAATAGATTTAGATTCATCATAAATCATAATCCTCTGTGGCTACATCAATAAATATTCGTACCGAAACTTCACCGTGGAATCCAATGCATCCGTAGACTGATATTCTTTATTCAAAATTCAAAAAATAAATTCTAATTTGACGCAATATCGGCAGTAAAATAATAATTATCTACGAAACGTTCCTTGTAATAAGGTTTAAAATTGTTAAACGGGATCTTAATAGTGCGAAATCTAGGTACCTCGCCTACGCCTTCATGTACTAATTTTAAATTGCATAGGTACCTACATAGAATATTAATTTTATTATGTCCAGGATGGTTGACGGTTGTGAATAAGCGAAAAAAAAAAACAGAAGAGAGGTGAAGAGGGTGAAGAGGGTGAAGAGGTCATACATTATAGACTTTATTTTTTGAAGGCGTAGATGGTATAGGGTGCCCAGTATATCTGACATAGGCGTAGTGAGTATTTGATTTCGGGGAAGATTTAATGGCGGAAAGCTTTTGGCATTCTCGATGCGAGACATTGATGAGGCTTTGGGCCATCTTAAGTCGGATGCTGACCGGAAGCATTTACTTATAATGTAGTAGTTAGAATTCGAATAAGTTAGAACGTAAAACGAGCAATGAACATGCTGTTATGTGAAAATGGCGAATAATTGTAACATTACACGAACTCTTAAATGTTTCACCTCAGACTAGGCACCTCTGGGTTTTGAAGTAGGATTTTATTTCGAGATCGATTTTAAACGCTTTATGAAATTTTGCTCGTTTTATTTGGACAGGGGTGCAAAGGCAACAGTAGTTCAGCCATCTTTACTTGGCACTTTTACAAAATTTTTTAGACCTTAACATTTTGTCGAGCTGATAGTCGCAGCGGATAAGCCTTGCAGCAGTAGGTAGACATAAGTTATTCTTAAATTAAAGATGGCGGCCTTGAAAATTTACTTATTATTTCATAATTATATTATGTCCATAGATTTCGGGGGTGCTGAAGCCGAAAGTAAATTCTACTCCTAAATCCAAGATAGCCGTCATGAAAGTTCACTAGTTAAATGAAATTTACTAGTCCTTAAACCATGGGATTGACACCCATGACAGCTAGCCAATTTGCGTAACCGCCATCTTGGATTTGGATTTTAATCTCATTTTCGGCATTAACACCCCCGAAAATCACGATTTTGAAACCCATGACGACTAATTTGCAAATTTTTGTAGCCGCTATCTTGGAATTTCATTTTGTCCCCATTTTCGGCCTCAGCGCCACCGAAAACTACAGAATTGACACCCATGACGACTAGTGAACTTTTCATGTTTTGACCTCATTTTCTGCAACAGGAGCCATGAAAACCATGGAAATATCACCCATGATGAATAAGTAGTAAGTTTTCGTAGCCGCCATCTTAGATTTAGAAATCGATCTTAGCCATGTTTGTTTTGTGAACCGACCTTATGTCCTCTAACATTATTAAAACCTGATTATAGTAGTACGTCCTCTATCTTATGAACTATTTCACTTCTATTTGAAATCAGGAAGCAAAGGCCCAGGAATTTATGTCCCGAGCTGCGGTATGGCAGATTAGGACATAAGCTCCGCCTCTCTGCTGCTCGCTTTCCTCAGCAAACCCTAGCACGAATGCTCTGCGACAATGTACCGCGTTGACCGACTGCATGTAGTAATATAGGAGAGAATGTGGTAATATATTCTAATTATGTCTATTAGATACTTAAAATATCTTCGTGTTCATTCTACTTGTAGTTACTAATATTTAATCTGTGCCAATACTTTAGGTTTTTGAAAAATAATTTCTATTCACGTGAAATTATTTATTTGTAGCTATGCCGAAAATAAATAAATGTCATTAATTAACTTTCGAGCGATTTTATTTATTTAATGATTATTTTTCGATTAGGATGAATGAGTTTCGATTAGGCTGAATGAGTATCGATTTGGCTGAATGCAACATTTGTATTGTATTAACAATTTTGGATTGATGGTCAGCACTAGGTTCGAATTAAGTCGACGTACAATTTTTACTGAATTGAATTGTGTTTTTTTATCCGTTTTTGTATTTGAATAATGGTAAAAGTGAAAATGAAAAGAAAAAGAAACTATGTTTAGCTTGTCCCTTCAGCGTTTCAACACGTAACTAGGTACGTTAATTATTGTTTTTGAGCTAATCTATCTCAACTAATATTTGGATATAGGTATATTAAATATCTATTTTATTCTAATTTCGCATTATGTTGACGTAGCTTCACGTAAACAGCACATTTTTAAAGAAATTTACTAGACATATTAGGTACAATATTAATGAAATAAAATATTTTTCACATTAAATTCATACTTAAAACTTGCGTGCAAATTACTGCATTTGGTGACTTAATTCAATTAATTGACGCGACAACTCCCCGAGTCAGCGGGTATGACAAATGTCAAAATCTCGTCGAGCCAAAGGGTTAACCATAAAAAAGTAATATGGCGGCTGATTCCGAATCCCAAATTGAGTAGTGATAACAAAGATTTCGTGATATTTTACGTACGTTTACGTTTTACGTTAAAACATGGGCTTTTTCTAGTAGTATATCGCATTTGTCAATAGATGATGGAATGTTTTTAAGCATTCCTACTATGTAATGTGTGATATTAGTGATAAATGAACAACAACAAAAGTTCAACTGGCGGGAAGCTTTTACTTTGGATATCAAAAACTTTGTTATCACTAATAAATTTACCAAAACTATGGATGATTTCCTCGAATTAATAAATGATTTACTCATTTTGTGATGTATGGTAGTCCAGAATCCATTCTTTTTATAATTTTTAGCGTCCACTACGACTGCTGTCATCAAATGGCGGTTATCGCATTTATACATTCAGTTTTGTAAAGGTAAATATTAAAACTCGTGCGCTAAATAGGATTGATTCAATGGTACTCAAACTTGAGCTTTTTATTTAGTTCTTATAAATTTCATCCAATACCAAGATCCGATAAGTAGATAATTAAATGTTTACATTATTAATTAGGATGTCGCATGACCTAATTCTGGGCCCCAATTGGGGTCGAAAACGAGTTTACGGTAGTTCTTGTGTTCGTCCCCTTTCGGGGCCCGCTATGGACTAAACGGTTAAATTAATGGATTTCAGCCAGTCAGTGACAGTTTTTTAAGACTCATAATATACCTCATTTTCAAAATAAGATTCATTTATGTCATCATTACATATTACAATTGTTGCATCATCATCATACACATAAATGATTAAATTATTATGCAAGGAAGCTCGTTGACGTAAATTAAAAATAAAAGAGGGCCTAGCATGCTTCCTTGTGGGACACCTAAAAGAATACTTTGAAAATATAACTGTACAGAATCCACTGTTTTAGTAGTTTTATTATCTACGTTTCAATAGCTGTAACTTTTGGTCTATATCTCTAATATCTGTCTAATTGCTCTGATACATAGTACCTATATCGTGTTTTACACAGTCGAATGCTTCTTAATAAACTTGTCTTAACTGCAGTTTACTAGGCATGTTTAAATTCCTCTTTTTCGGTAAAGCGGGTCAATTCAATACGGTATGCACAAACGAGAATGTTAATGAAATAGACAAGATCGATATATTCTTAAATTAACCCACTTTCAATTATAAATGGTCAATTACCTGTTTCACAGGTTATATAAATGCTGTCTTATAGTTATAATTGAATGAATGCACTTATAATTGTTAGATTTATTGATAATCCTATGAAGTTAAGAAACATTTTTAGCTACCTTTTCGTATAGTTTGGATTCTTCGTACATAATACTGTCTTTGCCATAGTTTGTGCGCGGTGCATAATATGATTATTTACGTAATTTTGTCTTGTCGGGTTTAAGAAACTTTAATTCTTGCATGCAGGAGGGTCCGAGTTCGAACCTAGCCCGCACCTCTAACTTTTCGATTTCATGTGCCGTAGGCCTAGCACGAATATTTTGACGTATAGCAACGTAAACGTAACGTTAATGTGAGTGAATTTTGAATCGAAAATACAACTATTCTATAGCATAACGCGTCAACCACAATTTGTATCATACATAGATATGAATAAAGTTTTCAATTCGATTAAATATTATGTGCGAAACGAGTATTTCCAATTCAAAATTGACTCGCTTTAACGTTACGTTTACGTTACCATACGTCACAAAATTCGTGCTAGGCCTACAGATCAGAATTTGATTATCACTTGCGTTAGCGGTGAAGGATTACATCGTGAGGAAACATATATGCACACCTGAGAGGGCTCCATATAGTTCTCGATGGTATGTAGTCCACCAACCAGCACCAGGCCAGCGTGGTGGATTAAGGCCTAAACCCTTCTCATTCTGAGAAGAGGCCCGTGCCCAGCAGTGGAACAGTATTGGGCCGATTATGATTATGTAATGTTAAGATTTTGAAATACTGAATAGAAAAGAAATACTTACTAAAAGGAGTAAAATAATTACCATAACATATAATTAACAGTTTCAGAAGTCGGTGGCTTCTATTTGCTTCAGTGTAGAGTTGCACCGACTTCTGAAACTGTTAATTTTATATTATGCTAATTATTTTACTCCTTTTAGTAAGTATTTCCTTGAAGTTGGTTTTTACTTTTTATTAAATACGTTTTAGTGTCATAATTTTAACACTCTCCTTCATAACCCTTCTTTTTGGTTTTGACGTAGTCGGGCATAAAAAGTCCTTTCAAATTATACCTTACACTATATAATGAAAACATTTCAAAGGGGGGAGGGGGGGACACGCACCCCCTCCTCTTTTCCAGCAGTCAGTTCCCAACAACAAATATAAACAAAGCAATATTAGTAATTTGAGAATTTTGCTTTGATCCGATGAGGAGTTCCGTTCCATATCTCTGAAGTTCATGGTCTAATCATAACAAAATTTATATGGGACCAATCGGGAAGTATATCCTTTCGAACAAAAAAAGATTTTTTCAAATCGGTTCATAAATGACGGAGATAAGAGGTAACAAACATAAAAAAAAATACAACCGAATTGAGAACCTCCTCCTTTTTGAGGTCGGTTAAAAATAAATAAGTAGAACCACGACGGTTTATAGTGCGCCTAGAAGTCGTAGCACGTCGTAGCTTCAATAGAGCGTAGTTTATTATCGCGTTTTTGTGTTACATATTTGTAATATACAATGTTTTAGTATTTTGTATTTTAAATATATTCATGGATTTAGTTCTTTTTATATTTAATGGTAACATATTGCTATATTTTTGCATATCTAAATTTTTTCCCTGTTTGTACGAGGTTATAGTAGGTTTATTGCATTAGCACGTGTTAACTTGATTTTTGTGATTGTTATTTTTTACTAAAGTGTATTTGTGTGTGTATATTTTTATTTAAGTAATATTTTTCGGATCAATATGCAATTGTAGTAATGATAATTTTGAGATATATATTCCTGGTTTTTGTATCTTTATAAAAATATTGGGTGAGTGTTAGGAAGCCATAATTAAGTCTGGAAAGATATTTAGCTTTATTTTATATTTTTACCTCCTTTATTCATTTAAAATGTTATTATTTACATTTTTAAATACATATCTATAAAAATATACACTTAAAAATATAAAGAATAGTTGTCCACCGGCATCGGGAGCAGGATCCAAGCTACTGGTGTAAGGTGCCCCAGAGACAGGAACACCTCTACAAAATACGTACCGTGTCGAGGAAGACTGTTTCCTGTATAAGGCCCTTGATCCAGCCACCTAACGAGAGCCTCATGAGGTCGACGCTCTTGGCCATTAAGCCATTATCCTTTACCACTGTCATTAGTTTGGCGAGACAGTTTCCTTGCTATTCTTCTATTTTAAATTCCAACATTTGCTATTGCTTGTTTTTTAACATTTTACCAAAACGTTTAGTTCCCAAAATGTTATTACTTACCGGTGTATTACCTTGCGTTTACTTAGTTAATGCGTTTATGATGAGTTTTTTTTAAATCTCGCCGTCATACGACAGTGTAAGTAGTAGGTACCTAGACAGATAAAAGTTTTATGTTGATAGAATCTCTGATAAGAATCACACTCATCACAATCATCACAAGTGTGATGAGATCAAGTATGATGACATCATCATACTTATTGTTAAGACGTTGTACAAGGTAATGACACCATACCTCGATAGATGGCGTTGGCGCGATTTTGAGTGAGCTATGGTTTCGTTACCGGCAAAATATAGGGCAAATTGATTTGTTGTATTAAAATGTCATCTTACGAGTACCTAGTGGTTTTATTGATAGTGGCTCCCTCTAACAGTTCTACTGGGAATCCCTAGGAGTTTTTGGGACATGGTCCTTCGAGCCGGATAATTTCAGGCTAGAAGTTGACTTAGTCCGAACAGAGCTGCATGGCGGCTCATCCAAGATCAAGGGCGGCGGATTGTCGTTGAGGATTTCGAGACACCTGGTGACTACGGCAGTACCCAGGACTTCGACAAGTACGGCGCTTACGTGGATGAGCTTCAGCAGGGCGGTTTAACTACAGCATCTCTGGACGGACAGAAGAAGGGCAAGTAACGTATGGTTGTGTGATATAGTGAAACATGGACATAGAACTGTGAGTACTTTGTATTATTAAAGTGAATTTAGACTTGTAAAATTTTTCAAAATTAAAATTCGGACTTAGAATAGTTTGCAATAAAGTGAACCAACGGGGAACCTATGTCCGATTTTGCATAGAAATTTGAAGCGCCAAAACACTTAGAAGATTTTACACAAAATATTTCTTATTGTTGTCAACACAGAATATTCTTAATTCATCATGGAACTTATCAAAGTTCAAGATGATATTCGCCTTCAACTACAAAAGGCCAGGATCAATTTTAAGAAATGTTCAAAGGAACGTTTAACCAAAGCCTACATAAGCAATAGGATTGACAACATAAGCAATAAATGGTTAGAGTTTTCAAAAAATCATTCTGAAATAGTAAAGGATAAAGAAACGGAACGTTCACAATACTTGCAAAAGGACGTGCACACCGAAGTAGAAGAATTTTATTTAGACTTCAAATCCGAATTAGAGGAAATGTTAGAAGAACAAACTCAATTAGCAACAAATGGAAAGGCTTCTAAAGAACGTAAAGTTTCAAAGGTTCCGGTTAAACTGCCAAAAATAACAATACCAACATTTTCAGGACGCTACACAGAATGGATTGGGTTTAGAGATTTGTTTGTTTCTTTGATTCATAATAACCAAGATCTCGACAATGTTCAGAAGCTACATTACCTAAAGGGACACCTGATCGGAGAGGCGGAGCAATTATTGAGACACATTGCCATAACAAATGATAATTATGAGCAGTGTTGGTACTTATTGGAACAAAGATTCAATAACAAACAATTTTTAGCTACCAATATACTCACAAGGTTTTTCTCACAACGCAATGTTGTCACGGAATCTGCCACAGGTATCAAACAACTACTGGATAATACTACGGACATGTTACAAGGGCTGCAAAATTTGGGTATTGATACCACTTCATGGGACACTATTGTCATATTTATTGTATCACAAAAATTGGACAACGAAACTAGAAAACAATGGGAAGCTAAAGTTAGCGAAATAACATTTAATTGTAATACATTACCACAATTTAAGCAGTTTCAGAATTTTTTGCAAAATAGGTTTCACTCATTAGAATTTTTGGAGACAAAATCTGTTACAAATCTTAAATCCCGAAATTATAAAGAGAGTCCGCACTTTAAGAACACTTTTCATTTGTCACAAATAACTTGCGCTTTTTGTAAAGGCGAACACATAATACGTTCATGTAAAGAATTTCTCAACTTAGATCATGACGCGAAACGTTCATTTGTACAAGACAATAGATTGTGTTTCAATTGTTTAGCGAATAATCACGGTGTAAAATATTGTAGAAGTACAACTTCTTGCCACATTTGTAAAAGACGACATCACTCATTACTTCATTCCAGTAGTGTGCAACCAAACTTGGAGCCTAAAGCATCACATCAGGTATTAGAAGATGAACCAGAAACGGGTAGTTCACATATTTCAAAGGGTGCGGAACAAATTTCGTTGTTACCAACAGCTATTGTGAACATTCATTCAAGGAATGGGATTATACCACTGCGCGTGTTATTGGATCAAGGCTCTCATATTTCGTTCATAACGCAAGCCGCAGTTCAGTTGCTTGGTCTGAAATGTAAAGCAGTCAAGGGTAATTTTTCAGGATTGGGTGGTGAAATTAAAGTGGTTTCTAAATCTAAAACAGATGTTATTCTTCATTCATCGCACAATCCAGACTGCAGCGTCCAAGTAACAGCCTATGTTTTGGATAAGTTAACCGGGTTGCTACCTCCACGGGAGATTTCGGTAGAACCTTGGCCTGTACTGGAAACTATTAAGTTAGCCGATCCGGATTTCCGCTCACCCAGCAAAATTGATATGTTGCTAGGTTCAGATGTTTATGGTAACATATTAAAGGAAGGTTTTTATAAATGTTCATCCGGATCGTTGCTGGCTCAAGCAACAATATTTGGATGGGTTTTAACGGGAACAAACAGAACTCAGTCTCTTTCTGCAAATATGGTTAGCATGCATGTTCAAGAGGATGATTTTTTAAAGGCATTTTGGGAAATAGAAAACGAGCCGCAGTTAAATCAAAAGGTGATGTCGGAAGAGGAAAAACGCTGTGAAGAAATATATACATCAACAACTACACGAGATGAAACGGGACGTTATATTGTCAAATTACCTTTTAGAGATGAGCATCCGGCCTGTTTAGGTCAATCACGGAAAATAGCATTGAGGAGATTTCTGAAACTAGAACAAAAATTAGCAAAGAATGATCAATTAAAAAATGAATTTAAGAAAACCTTTGATGAATATTTAAAGCTCAAGCATATGCGACCGGTCAATAGCCAAGATAGTAAGATTGGAGTGTACTTACCATACCACGCAGTGATAAAGGAGGCTAGAACCACTACAAAAGTACGTGTTGTTTTTGATGCATCTTGCAAAGGCAGGAATGGGGTATCACTAAATGACGACCTGATGGTGGGACCTACCTTGCAATCGGAACTTCGTCATATCATAATTCGTTGGAGGAAACACCGAATCTGCCTCTCTGCGGATATCACCAAAATGTATAGACAAATACTTGTAAGGGAAGAAGATGCGGATTTCCAGCGTATTTTGTGGCGAGACTCTCCTGAAAAAGATATTGCTGAATATAAGATATTAAGAGTGACGTTTGGCACATCATCAGCGCCATATTTGGCAGTTAAAACACTAATGCAGGTAGCTATAGATGAAGGAAGCAAGTACCCACTAGTGACTGATCGAGTTAAAAGAGACTTTTACGTGGACGATTTTATGTCAGGATGTGAAAATGTAAAAGAAGCAATGCAAATCTATGATCAGTTAAATGAGTTATTAAATAAAGGGGGATTTGAACTTCAAAAATGGAAGAGCAATAATGAAGCAGTAATGAATATGATAGAGAAGAAAAATAAAGATATAAAAGGGGTAGAGGAAGGTAAAGCGATTGAGGAACAAGTAATAGAAGGTCAAAATAAAATATTGGGTCTTACCTGGAACCGAATCCAAGATGAATTTGTGTACGCAGTTAACTTGCCAGCCATGTCTGCACCTGTAACAAAAAGAAAGGTATTATCCGATATATCTCGTTTATATGATCCTCTAGGATGGATAGCACCAAGCATAATAAGCGCAAAAATATTTATTCAAAAATTATGGTTATCGGGATTAAGTTGGGACGATGAATTGCCGCAAAGGTTACTGGATGAGTGGGTTGCCTATCGTGAAAATTTGACACAACTTACCAACTTTCGATTGCCTCGGTGGATGAAATGTACAGGTAAGGATCGTCTGGTGGAACTCCATGGATTTTGTGACGCGTCCAATGTTGCTTATGGTGCTGTAGCGTACCTACGTGTGGTTACTTGTGAGGGTAACATCGAAGTTAGTCTAATATCGGCTAAGACAAGAGTGGCTCCGATTAAACAGGTGTCCGTACCGCGATTGGAGTTGTGTGGAGCAGTTCTTTTGGCGAAACTCCTTGTCGAAGTTGGCACAGTTTTAGATGTTCCTAAACAGCATTGGCATGCGTGGACTGATTCGGAAGTAGTATTAGCGTGGTTGAGTAATCACCCTTGCAAATGGAAAACATTTATCGGCAATCGAGTGGCAACGATTATATCACTTTTAGATCGAAACCAGTGGGCATATGTTAAATCAGAGAATAATCCAGCTGATGCCGCTTCACGTGGAATAAAACCATCGAATATTAGTAGTCACCAGTTATGGGTAAACGGACCAAAATGGTTGAAAGATCCGAAAATCCCATACGTAAACCCGAAGAATTTGAACACGAACCTGGAAGAAAGGGTTAAATTAGTTAACGTTGCAGTACAAGAAGAAGATAATATATGGGAGAAATTTTCATCGTTGACAAGGTTGTTGCGTGTTGTAGCATACTGTAAAAGATTCCTGATAAGAGAAAAAGATAAAAAACCTAAACATACTTACCTTCTGAAAGAAGAAATACATAAAGCATTAGAAATTATGATTAAGCAATGTCAAAATAGATATTTTAAGCAAGAAATACAAGATATTACTGATGGTAAAAATATAAAAACTAAATCTAAACTTACCTCTTTAAATCCCTATTTAGATGAACTTGGAATGCTTCGTGTAGGTGGGCGGCTACAATTGGCTCAGGTAGAAGAGGATAGAAAGCATCCTATATTAATTCCTCATGATGCACATTTAGCTACACTTTTAGTAAAAGATGCACATATGAAAACGTTGCACGGGGGTCCCCAACTTATGTTGAACTATGTACGTTCTAGATATTGGATAATCGGAGCTAAAAATTTAGTCAAATTGCATTACAGGAAATGTGTTACATGCGCTCGTTATCGCACCCAAAATAAAAATCAATTAATGGGACAGTTGCCAGTGGAAAGAGTTTCCGCAACTAGAGCATTTTTATTTAGTGGTGTAGATTATGCTGGACCAATTAGCCTTAGATTTTCAAAGGGTCGTGGCAATAAAGCATATAAGGGTTACATATGTCTTTTTATTTGCATGTCGACGAGAGCAATTCATTTGGAGGCAGTCAGTGACTTGACGTCTCAAGGATTTCTTTCTGCGTATGAGAGATTTGTAGCAAGGCGAGGTCACTGCAGCAATTTGTACAGTGATAACGGTTGTAACTTTGTGGGAGCGGCACGGGAGTTAAAGGACTTATTTAATGAAGAAAAGTCTAACTTCCTATCGGAAATTTCAGATTGGTTAGCCACAAACGGAACTCAGTGGCATTTCATCCCACCTCAAGCACCCAATTTTGGAGGTTTATGGGAGGCGGGGGTGAAATCCACCAAACACCATTTGAGAAGGATCATTGGCAATTCAACACTAACCTTTGAAGAAATCTCAACTTTACTGGCTCAAGTCGAGGCTTGTCTCAATTCCAGACCAATATCATATATTGAAGAACAGGATGAAATATCGCCCTTGACACCAGGTCACTTTTTAGTGGGAGAACCGTTGATTTTGCCGCCTGAGCGTAACTATGAGCAGGCTACACTCAGTTCTTTGAGGAGATGGCAACTGTGTCAACGTATGTTGCAACATTTTGGTCACAAGAGTACCTCTCAGGGTTGATGCATAGGCATAAATGGAATCGTTTAACACCGGAGCCAGTGATTGGTGATGTTGTCTTGGTTAAGGAACCAGATTTACCGCCTGCCAGATGGTTAATGGGTAGAATTGTTAAAAAACATCCTGGCGTGGACAATGTAACTAGAGTGGTAACCTTACGTTATAAGAACTCATTTATAAAGAGACCTGTGTCAAAAATTTGTGTTTTACCTACTAGCGATACTTAACTTGATTGTATACAATTTGCAATGTAGATATTTCTAATATGTTCAAAGTTAAGATTTTCTTTTGTTTATTTGAGTAAATTTTGTATCGTGTAGTGATGGTTAAGGACTGTTGTCCTTAGTGGGCGGGAATGTTAAGACGTTGTACAAGGTAATGACACCATACCTCGATAGATGGCGTTGGCGCGATTTTGAGTGAGCTATGGTTTCGTTACCGGCAAAATATAGGGCAAATTGATTTGTTGTATTAAAATGTCATCTTACGAATACCTAGTGGTTTCATTGGTTGTGGCTCCCTCTAACAGTTCTACTGGGAATCCCTAGGAGTTTTTGGGACACTTATTGTTATTATTTTTTGTACCAACTCTTGTTTTATTCAGGCAAATTGCATATACAGGGTGGTAATTTGAAATGGGGCATGAAGGGCAGCTACCTTAACCATTGTAGCTACAGGAAAACGTTCTTAGAAGACTACCCCTAACTTTTGGGATAATTTCAATCGGCATTCACAGATTTTGAAAAAAAAGTACAGTCAGCAAGAAAAAGGGCTGTTTTCACAAAACTTTTTTATGATGCCAATCGATCCCATTTCCCATAAGGATCAAAAGAGTCTTCCGGACCAACTGAGGTTTGAGTACTAGAAACGTCAGAAATAACAAAAAACTATTTGAGATGGGCTAGTTATAAGGGCAGCTACCTTAATCGTTGTCGCTACAAGAAAATGTTGATAGGAGACTGGCCATAATTTTTGAAATTATTTCGAAATGCACAAAAAAAAGAGAAAAAAAAAATTGGTACAGTCAGCAAAAAAATGGTCGGTTCTCACAAAACTTTTTTAATGATGCCAATCGATCCTATTTCCCATAAGGATCAAAATACTCTTCCGGACCTACTGAGGTTAGAGTACTAGAAACATCAGAAATCACGAAAAACAACATTTCGTGAAAAGTTACGTTCACGCAGAAAAAAAAGATTTTTTTATTTTCAAAATCTGTGAATGCAGTTCGAAATATTTTCAAAACTTATGGACAGTTTCTTAAGAACATTTTCCTGTAGCCACAACGATTAAGGTAGCTGCCCTTATTACTACCCCATCTCAAATTAGTTTTTTGCGATTTCTGACTTTTCTAGTACTCCAACCTCAGTTGGTCCGGAAGACTCTTTTGATCCTTATGGGAAATGGGATCGATTGGCATCATAAAAAAGATTTGTGAAAACAGCCCTTTTTCTTGCTGACTGTACTTTTTTTTCAAAATCTGTGAATGCCCATTATAATTATCCCAAAAGTTAGGGGTAGTCTTCTCAGCACGTTTTCCTGTAGTTACAATGGTTAAGGTAGTTGCCCTTCATGCCCCATCTCAAATTACCACCCTGTATACCGTCGCTCGGGAAAACCTCGGGAATGCAATTTGGTAAATTTTATTTTATCGTGACGTATAGGGACTATAACTTATAAGAGAGCCGCTCTATGTGAAATTAGTTTGTAAAACTAGCCTTTATTGGGTACCTATATAAAATTCGTAACAAATACAATAGGCATGTTGACAGCATCAATAAATTGCAAATCTAATTAGTCTGCCAGTTAGAGTTTTGAAAAATAATGGACACGTATTTTTTCTTTTGTTAAATCTATCAATATTTGGAAAGATAAAACGCATCAAAACTCGAAAGTGGGGGCTTGTGACGTCAGAAGCAAGTCAAAATTGTACTTGCTACGTTTTGCCAATTTTAAAAGTGTCGCATCTTCGTCAATTTTGGTTTACGTAACAAAAGAAAAAATACGGCTCCAATATTTTTTGATAATCTAACTGACGGACTAATTATATTTTTTCAGTCAAATACCCTATTGACTAGCTTTTGCCCGCGACTTATTCTGCGTGAAAGCTCACAGGAACCGTGCAATGATCGTGCATTTCCGAGGTTTTCACTCCCGGGCGACGATACTCGTATTTGTTGTCACCAATTTTTTTGGAAGACTTCTAGAAAGCCTCCTTGTTATATTTTATTTTTAAACTTGGGTACATTGTTTTTTTTTTAACTATTTTCTTTAATAGAAAATACAAAAATGATGTGTTACTTTTTTTTTTTTTAATTGCCAATTTCTTTGTTATCTACTCTTCTTATAACCTTATGCCCGATTTAGGGTTAACCGATTTTTTAAGGGTGTTTACTTTTAGTAGAATAAGCAGATTAGGAGGGTAGAATAAGTATCGAAATAGGCTAATTCACGTAATCCCATGACGCGCCGATCAAGTTGCATTGACGCTGCAGTTAAGTTCACGCGTGCGTATCTAACAGCATTCGTCGATTAAGAGAATACAATACGAAATGGTATGTCTACACCGGTGCGCTTTCATGTTCATCTTGCGTTTTCAAGTTTCAATTACTCTCGCGTCAAGCGCATGCAATATTGATTGCCATAAGACGCATGCAGCTTATCGTCTACACTACACCGGTACGCCTCGGTCATTCGTCAGTCGACTTATAATAGACGGATTAGCGTGCGCTAGGGGTGTGCGCTTTTGTCGAACTAGTATTAAGGCATGCGCTATGGCTCTTCACGCATGCTTCAGACGTAGACGCAAGATGAACATGAAAGCGCACTGGTGTAGACTAGTGTAGTTGTTTTGATCGAAACTTAACTGCAACTACATTGCAACTAAACTTCTTTGGTTCAGTGAATTGGCCTACGAAACCCAATTTAAATTCACATAAAATTTAATGCTCTTTGACTTATTCCCCCAACTTTTCGTATCTGGTTTTGATACAAATTAAGCGCGAGGACGCCATGAATAATACAAGCCCTAGTTTTTTGGTACATTTTGAAGGTGACACACAGAAGCGTGCACGTGTTAAGTCGGTACAAGCTTACAAATAATTTGATGAGCTGACTGTTTAATGGTTTTATGGAACTGTAACTTGTTATTTACGGATCATGTATTTTTAAGGTAAGATTAGATATTAAAAAAAAACTATGACGTCGGTTCCTAATTCTTTTTATAAGTAGGTGCTTAAATTTTTATTGTTTTTTAAGGAATCGCTGTAAATGTATCCCAAACACTAAATAAGATAGGGCGCCAAATGTCTGTAAACAATACATTAGAACAATGTGCAAAACAATAAATGGATGCAATAATATAGCAATACAAATAACAAAGCATGAAGTAGCAGTTTAAAATTTAGCGTATTGTAGAGTCCTTTACTTTTTCTGCTTAGGCTGCGATATTATTACAAAGAGAAAGACATATGAGATTCTTAACATTAGGTACAATCTGGCAAAAAAGTCTAAAAATAGAATAACTTTTGATATTTGTTAGTGCTGCAGTCCGTGTTTAATAATTTATTAAAACAGAATAACATTAAAATGCGAAGTGTTGCCCTAAATAGGGAAGACTTTTCCAAGACTCTAATCGCGTATTATGTCATTAACAGTGATCGGAAAAATGTGAGGTAATTTACCTAAACTTCAAAGAATAGAGACAAAAACTGGAGACTTCCTTACGACAAAACTTTTTTTGGGGAAAATTATTCCGGGTTTCGGGACGTCACTAAAGTACATTTAAATATTAATTTGATTAATTCAGAAAACAATTGAATTCGTTTTCTGTTTTTGTTTCCCAAAATTGACACAAAACCAGAATACACGTTTTTTATTGTTTTTAAAAAAGAGATTGTTTATTGTTTTTAAAACAGGAAAATGTCTTTTATTTCTTGAAAACAAATGAAAGAAAATCTCCGAGAAAATTCTCCCGAAAAAAAATGTTTTCGTAAGGAAGTCTCCAGTTTTTGTCTCTGTTCTTTGAAGTTTAGGTAAATTAGCTCACCTTTTTCCGATCACTGGTCAACTTCATTTTAAAACACGTATTTTGTTACAGTTGTGAAAGATGACTCAAACAGTTCAAACAACTACAGCTACAACTACTTTGAAGGGAGAGGAAGAAAAAACAGTGACCTTGGTGGTGCCTCAAGCGTCGCCGAGGAAGTACCAAATAGTATACCGAAACCTTATCACGTTTGGGTATTGGCATATAGCTGGTTTATACGGGCTTTATTTGTGCTTTACTGCGGCCAAATGGCAAACGATTGTTCAATGTAAGTATTTAATTCTAATTCTCGTGAGTACCGTAGAACTTTACGGGTTACTTTGATCAATTTTTTTACCTTCATGTGTTTGTATCTTATTTATTTTCGCTTTTAGCTGCTACATCAAAAATATTTTATATAGACTGAATTAACTGAGATATATAAAATCACATATACTAGATAAAGAAAAACTACAGAGCATAGTTTTCGATAAAAAAAAAAGGAGAAATGTTCCTTATCAAAGTCGGACCGTAGGATTTTACTTTGATAATCCCTGTTTTATCATTCAGTGTCAAAGTAGCCTCAATTAGGACTCGATTTTTGTACATAATTAGGGGTGTGATACAGCATTTTTTATCTTCGCCATCTAACTTCGCAGATACCTCTATCCCTTTACACCCGACCTGGAAAGAGAGTGAGTTTCACTTAAAAAAAATCTGGCTCCAAACTGTTTATTTTCTACAATGCAAGCGGCATGGATCGATCGTGAGACTGGCGAAACATCCTCACAATCAATCGATGCCGCTTGCGTTCGCAGAAAGTAAACGGTTTGGCGCCAGTCACTCATTTTGGTTCGGGTGTAAAGGGCTATACCGTATGGTAAAATAGGAAAACTGTCAATGTTGCCTATACAGTTAAGTTAAAATGCATAATTCCCATTTTACAGAGATGTATGACCAAATGCAATATTTTTAGTAACCATCAATGTCGCCCCTTGATATCAAAGTAACTCCAATCGCTGGTACCTAAATATTAACGCTCGGGTCGTACGATACGATATGCGAGGTTAAGCTTTGCTTGCCCTGGGGCCTAATTCTCCTAAAATAAATCTTGATAAATCACAACCGAACCAAGGTCGAACCGTTCATTCAGACAGTTCTCAATTTCAAAAGCTATCAAATTGTTTGACACAAAAAACAAAATCAATCATTTTGAAAGTTTTCGAAAACAAAAACTGACTGGCGGTTGTGGTTCGATTGCGTTTGGCAACAATTTATTTTAAGAGAATTGGGCCCCTGTCAGTGGATGTGTGACCGTTTGTTACACGATGACATCGAGACCTCTCTGTGCCTCGGAAAGCATATTAAACCGTCGGTCCCGGTTGACATACAAATATGCGCGACGCATGTAATGCACCACGCAATCTAATGGTGACACAGATTGACCCTGCATAGGTTTTTTTCAGAATCAACAAAAAAAAGTTCTCAAAAAATCATGATATTCTGTGTCTGAGTAATTTTAGCGTCTCAAGTTAACTGACTGCGTGGAGCGATATCGCGCTAGTCGTGCCTGTTAGCTGTGTCATCGTGCCTTCATTCAATTATGCATGGCATCGAAATTTTCTATAACATAAAAGTTTTACTTGGGAAAAAAAACGTTTTAAATTTTTTTTTAATCAATCTAAATCCCGTATGGGTTTAATCTATACTATTAATAGATCATGTGGTTTGAAGGAATTACTCGAATTCGTTTACGACGTGTATATGACAGTCGTTATGGGTAGTCAGTAACATCACTTGCTGCGTGCCCTGACGGGCGCTCGCTAGAGGAACTTATAGACGCTACTGAAAATTCAGTGCATGTAGCTAAGTTTTGGGCTGACACAATATACGAGGTTAGTCGGAAAGGGGGTACTAATCCGAAGCCCACTTATAGTATCATTGATGACTGTTTGAAAGCAAGTGTTAAAATTTCAAAATTCGATAAAAAAAAAGTTCCAAATAAAATGATTATTTATTATTTAGTTTTTTCAAAAATTCTTCATCCCTGCTTTAGTTACAGTTTGCTTCAGTTACAAATTCAGAAAATCGTGCTTCTAATTCACGACCCCAAACAAGGGGTTAGATAGATTTTAGAGTTTTTCTCTTAAACTATTGACTTTTGGGAAAAGTTGTAGAACAAAAGTTATTCATTATTATATGTACTTTAACACCCATTCGGATTAGTACCCCCTTTCTGACTAACCTTGCAGATTGCTATCGACATGCTGAGAAGAAGTGGATAAACAGAAAAGAGAACCCATGTCTTGTGCAAAAACTAATATACAATGTAATTTTCAGTATGCAGTCTATTCGTGATGGCAGAAATAGGAGTCACCGCTGGTGCCCACAGGCTGTGGGCACACAGAACGTACAAAGCCAAGATGCCCTTACAAATACTTCTAATGATAATGAACTCCGTGGCTTTCCAAAACACGGCCACTGATTGGGTGAGGGACCACCGTCTCCATCATAAATACAGTGACACTGATGCAGATCCCCACAATGCTACTCGAGGTTTTTTTTATTCTCACGTTGGATGGTTACTGGTGAAAAAAAATTCTGAAGTAAAGAAACGTGGAAGGGATCTTGATTTATCTGATATTTACAACAATCCAGTGCTAAGGTTTCAAAAAAAGTGAGTATGACAAAAATATGAAGTAAGATCTGTTTTGGTCGTAATTTTTACTAACGGCAATATTCAGACATCGGACGTTGGTAATAATTAACACACACATTTATGTATGACTAGAGGTCGCTCGCGGCGTCGCCCGCGTGGATGTCGTTTATCGCGTATTCCGTATTTTTCAGGATAATACAAGGTTAGTCAGAAAGTACCAATCCAAAAGGGTGTTAAAGTACCCATAATAATGAGTAACTTTTGTTCTACAACTTTCCCCAAAAGTCAATAGTTTAAGAGAAATAGCTTTCCAAAAATTACATAAAAAAACATGCAAAAATCTATCTATTCTCAGCTATGATCAGCTGTGTTTACATTTGCTGTGGGACACAAATTAGGAGCTCCATTTTCTGAATTTGTAACTAAAGTAAAGATGAAGAATTTTTAAAAAACTAAAATAAAAATAATTTTACATGGAATTAAAAATTAACGAATTTTGAAATTTTAACACTTGCTTTAAAACCGTCATCAGTGATACTTTGAGTGGCCCGCGGATTAGTACCCCCTTTCTGACTAAACTTGTATAATTAAATCATGATTCGAAAGACACGTGACTCGTCATAAGAACGTTATTGTTGTTTTCCTCGGGATCAGTACTTTTTTTCGGGATGAAAGGTACCCTATGTTCGTTTCTGTACACCTGAAAACGTATATGGAAAATTTCAGGATGATCGGTTCAGTGGTTTAGGCGTGAAAAGGTAACAAACAAACAAACTTACTTTCGCATTTATACGTAACTAGCTTTCGCCCGCAGCTTCGCTTGCGTGAAATTTTGAACCCGCCACGCCTTAAGGGTTAAGTGACGATTTTCCATACAAACTTTCATCCCCTATTTAACTCCCTTAGGGGTTGAATTACGAAAAATCCCTTATTAGTAGATGCCTACGTTACAAAAGGAACCTACTGTCAAAATTTCAACTTTCTAACCCCAGCGGTTTAGGCTGTGCGTTGATAGATCAGTCAGTCAGGCAGTCAGCTTCTCCTTTTATATGTATAGATATTAGTTAGGATTTTTTTAAGAGGACGACAGTTTGTTTTGTTTTTACGGCCAATAAACTTCTGCTAGCAAGTGCACTAAGGACTAGACTTTTGGGAAGTCTTGTCTAATGAAACAAGGGCAGTATTGTTACAAAACATTTTGACAATCAGGACGTTGATTGTAGAGTGTGATCAGTTTGACGTCATATTGCGTGGTGTAATGATGCTATGTATGCGATTGATCTAAATGCTTTAATTTCTGGTTCTCCTTACTGATCTCGTATAAAACATCAGTTATAACATATCATCGCGCCTGTATTCTCAGAAGGTTTGGGCAGAGGAGTATAGTACACCCCCATTTCGCCGTTATGTTTATGTCCCACGTAATAGGGGACGAGCCTATTGGGCACAAATCCAGATTTCGGGCTGTTACTCAGAAAATCCACTCGGAAAAGCCTAATAACACTTTGCCGGACCTGGGTATCGAAACCAAGACCTCATGCTCAGCAGTCGCGTTTGCGACTACTAGAGCAACGAGGCAGTCACGAACTGTTATTGTTATACTATGCACACTTGCAGTTATTTATTAAATCATTAAAAGAAACTGCACTGGTATCATTACCCCATTAGGTTCAATGGTTGTTTTTAGTTTTAAGCGCTTATTACACTTGGCTGAATTTAGGAATCCTAATTAGGATTTAGGAAAGTGTAATAAGAGTTAGGACGGTTAGGATCCTAACTACCTTTCAGACTATAGCGTTAAAAATAAACTTCATTTAAATATCACAAAATGTTCCACAATCTCATTCACAAAAAATAAACACAAAATATTCTACAATTACAACTTAAATAAAATTTCTCTAATAAAAGTTCCCTCCATAAGAGATCTTGGCGTGTTGCTTGATGACAAATTACACCTTGATCAGCACATACATAATATAATTAAGAGCGCCTTCCGTATGTATGGATTTGTTATGAGGGCTACAACTGATTTCAAACGTGCTAGCAGTTTCATCCATCTTTATAAGTCATTAGTTAGATCCCAACTAGAATACGCTGTGGTCATATGGAACCCTTTTTACAACAAATACGTAGACAGTTTAGAAAAAGTCCAACGTAAATTTCTAAGATCAGTGCAGTACCGATGCTACCGGAACTATCCGTCATATAATGATTTACTTAAAAACTATAATGTGATGAGTCTGCGGTCCAGAAGATTGTACTTGGAAACCATGTTTCTTTATGATATGTGTAATCACAGATACGACTGCTCAGACATAACTAATAGAGTACACTACATTGTTCCTAGAACTGTCATAAGACGCGAGGTGCGCGCACGCCCACTTTTTGCGGTCTCCTCCTGTCGGACCAACGCTGGAGTCCGCGCACCTCTGCGTCGTATTAGTAATAATTATAATAAGTTATTAACAGAATTAGACATATTTGCAATGCCGGCTAATAAGTTTCGTAACTGTCTTATTAAATCAATCAAGAGCCTTTAAATATGTTAAATAATTGTTTTCACCTTTAACATTGATTCGTTTTGCTCATAACATAAATAATCTGTTTTGTATTTTGTGGATAACGGTGTGAGTTGCACATTTGTATCATGTATTTGTTTTGTAAGTTAGCTCATAAGATCTAATGTGTAACTGTTTGTTAGTCCCAAACAAATAAATAAATAAATAAATAAACTAGCCAGTCAGAATGTAAAGTTGCTTCTGAATTTAGAAGACTGAATTCAGCCAAGTGTAATAAGCGCTTTACTTAACAATCGATTTCCTTCATTACAGGTATGCAATACCCTTCATTGGCGCCGTTTGCTTCGGACTACCAACATTGATACCTGTCTACTGCTGGGGAGAAAGCTGGACCAATGCTTGGCACATCACCATGCTTCGCTACATCTTAAACCTCAACATCACCTTCCTAGTCAACAGTGCTGCCCACATCTGGGGCAAGAAGCCTTACGACAAGAACATCTTGCCTGCCCAGAACATAACAGTTTCCTTTTTAACTTGTGGTGAAGGATTTCACAATTACCACCACGTGTTCCCATGGGATTACCGTGCAGCTGAACTTGGGAACAACAGCTTGAATTTGACGACGAAGTTTATCGACTTCTTCGCGTGGATTGGATGGGCATATGATTTAAAAACGGTATCGAACGATATCATAAAAATCAGGGCTGAACGAACAGGTGATGGGACCAATCTTTGGGGATGGGAAGACAAAGACTTGCCTGATGAAATGAAAATGAAAGAGCAGAGTATTTACGCGAAAACTGAATGAAATAAGTGGAATATACAGGGATGAAAATTGTGATATTTTGTATTTTTATTTTATTTATTTTGTCGTAGCGTTTATATCTATTAGAATTTGAAAATAAAATAATTTTATGCCACTAGATGTTTGGAATAAAAATAAACTAACATTGTTGCTACTGAGGTGTATAGTACAACCTCATTTCATTTAAGTTTCATGTAATAGGGGGCGTGCTTATTGCTATCATCTGGCCACAAATCCAGACTCCGGACTGCTATTGAGAAATTCCACACAGAAAAATTAAATAACACTATGTCCTACCTTGGGATCAAACCCAGGACCTCGCGCTCAGGAGTCGTGCTTGCGACCACTAGACCAATGAGGCAGAGAACCTATAAGTCAATCAGATAAATTGTTGAGCTCCTTAAGATAGGGTTGAGCTACACGATGGCTGATGCATGCGTGCCATCTGTTGGGACAGGTTCTCTCAAACTGCTCTGGAACATTCCTCAAAAGGCCAGTCCAGGCATTGCACTGCATTGTCCTCACACAAATATTTGCTACAGAAAATATATCTGGACTTTAAAAGAGACTTTGACCCCTGAGTTTGTTTCGGCCTTTTTTTTTTTTTTTTTTTCTCTTTATTTGAGGGCTTTGTCGCTGAGCGATAATGTCGCCCCTTGTTTCGGCCTTTCTTCTCAGAGGTAGTTAGGTAGATAGGAAACGCCGACGACATCTAGCTTTGAAAAAAACAAACCGAAATGTAAAAGTGATTTTTAAATACCTATCCAATTTGCAGAATAAATGATTTAATTTCATTTGGGTGAGTGACCGTAATAAAGGGACATTAACATAGTATGAGTATAAATAACCTCGTAATCTTGAACTCATTTCATTAGGCTTTCTGATTACCTGATATAATATCAAGGGCGTCTCATTAGCACGTAGTTGCAAGCTCTGTCATTGTCTTGGATTTGATCCCTATTGTTTGGATAAACAGTGCAACTCGGTGCCTTCTGTTGGACGATGGTACAGTAGTGTGATAGGTACTCTGGTAGAAACACGTCGTTGCTGCGACAGCGCCATAGCGCTGTCGCAGCCATATGCCGAGCCATAGCTCGGTCTTGACTGCTAATGCAGCGCTGACGCAGCGAAGTGACAATATTTTTAATAAATAAATAGTAGTTAATAATAAACTTAATAATCAGGGGGCCCAGCTAATGAGCTGGCGAGTCACTTTTTGCCAACGTATTTCAATTTTAAGCTTGAAAAGCAGACGCCGTTTTCTTTCGGCAATAGAAGTTAATCAGTCCATTAAACACCCCCTCCCATAGACCAGATATTTTTTTACCATATTTTACAATAGTCTTGCACCCACTTGGGACGGTCCATGACTGTATTCCAATAGTGCAGCCGTGGATAGTCCCCGTTTGGTGCCCCATCCCATTTTAGATTAAAGTTCTCAAAGGGGTCTCTGCGCGTTGGACCTGTGTCCCCCGTAAGCCTTCCAAAGGACCGGACATCTTCCGGACGGAAGATGAGCCGTGAATTTAAAGAAATAACTTAATAAAAATAAAAACGAAATGATAAAAGACTAAATCACTACATAGTATAAAACAAAGTCGCTTCACGCTGTCTGTCTTTTGATGCGGTTGTTTTTAATAGATAGAGTGATTCAAGAGGAAGGTTTAATGTATAATACATGCATAATATGGTAGAGGAAAACTCGGAATACGCGATAAACGATATCCACGCGGGCGAAGCCGCTGGCGACCTCTAGTGATAAATCAACGAAAAAACCCTTCTAAAACTAATACCTAAAGACCTGGAGTGGAATTTATGATGAATAATACCAATAACTAGTTGCACGTTGACAAGAAGCCGGGCCAAAGCCCAAGCCATACAACCATTACCTTCGGCTTCGTCGCTCAGCTCCGCCTCGCAGCCGCCGGAACCCGCCTCCATCGTGAGTGATGTGACACCGGCCGCTGCAGTTGCGGCCGATGTTAGGCTGATAGGTTAGTGTATTTACGTAGAAAATTAAAAGGGACTTTGAAATCCATGTATATAGTAACACTAAGAAAATAATATAGTACGATGGATACGTTCTGATAGCTATTTCAAATGTTTGGGTAAAACTTAAGTATCCCTATCATAGTATTAATACGCCTCTTTCGAGTCTAGCAGGGTGTTTGTTATGTACTTTATGATCTACGAAATTAACATTCTTTTTTGTGTGTGAGTGACACGTACCTCACTGAACGATGACTAGCCTCGACTGAAGTCGACTGCGACGTGAAAACTGAACGTCCAACCACACGCACAGGCAAGTACGCGCAGGCTGGACTTGCGCAGGCAAAATTTCAAGCAAATCGAAAAGTGTGCAGGCCGTGCTGTGGAGTTGGCGCGTGATACAGTTTTACCAACTACACGCACGGTATTCCGTGTGCAAACCGGCCTGCGCAGTCAGAACTGTGGTGAAGCTTGTGCGTGTGGTAGGCCTTTTACATACTACCGATGGAGAAGGAGGATGGGTGTTAAGATAGACAAAGATAGGTCCACGCTCAACTACCTTCAACTACTTAAAAAATGGTAGGTATTCGAAACTTATTTTGAGTAGGAAGTAGGTATCATTAAACTTGTCATTATTGTTTATTGCTGGTATTTTCTTGTCAGAAATCAGAAATGTCACGGAAGTCAAACTGACTTGGTGTGAATAATGGTAATTCTGAATTATTTTTCAATTGAGTTCCGCGTTTACCTATGTTTCGATGAAAGTCTATTCTAGTATATTTGTACCTTTTATATTGATTTATTATTCTTTGACACGATCGATCGCTAAAAATCTTCAAAGGTGGTTTTCTGCAAGACTTATTTTGGAATCATTGTAATATTATGTGCTTGCATAGTTCTAAGTTCTGGAAATGTATCCTTAACGCTAAGAGAGGTACAGTGTTTATGTATCGTTTATAGATATTTATTAACTGACTAAAACATATTTTTTTAAATTATATCTTGCTTTATACTTTCAACATACTCTTTAAGGCTCATTTACACGGAGATTGTTTCTCGAAGCGAGTCTCATGTTATCTCTGTTTTCGTCGTAGAGAAAAACAAAGACAGAACGAGTCTCGCTTCGAGAAACTATCTCCGTGTAAATGGCACTTTAAGGTGCGACTCGTCTGATTCAAATGTTGCGATGTGTAGGGTGGATTATATGGGTATTAGGCTAAGCATATGCTAGGATGCAGGTGACGCAGCACAGCACAGTACAGATTTTGCAAGGCAGGGCAGGTGAGGCAAACATAGGTCACGACCGCATGCTGCGACGCAGCTCGAAGACAAATTCGAGTTTTAACTAGTACACAGAATAGACGTGTTCGAGTTGACGAACGTTTTTTTTTTAATATTCTAAATGATTTGTATCATACAAATAAGGTTCAAAATGCACTAATTCAATGTTCTGTCATTGCAATAAAATTCGAATTAGCGGTAAAAAACACGTGTCGACATGCACGCGTGCATGAGGCGCAGAGCAGGACAGACGCATGTCTGCGTCGCACGCGTCTGCGCCGCAGCGTACGCAGCTCATAGTACGTTCATGCATTACAAAATCTGCTCTGCCCTGCGCTGCGTGCACCTGCGTCACCTGCGTCTCAGCATACGCTTAACCTTATTCGCGGTCATAGTTCATAGTTGCGCAGCGTGGCCGAAAGTATGACGAGCAGTGACTCGAAGGTGTGCTGTACACCGCAGCAGAGCATAAGGTGTGCTGTACACCGCAGCAGAGCATATTCCGTGCATGTGCTGGTGTGCGGCATTGGTTCAGATGTACAGTACGCGTAAAATAACTTTACCTCTCTAAAGTGAGGAACAGAACGCTGAAAGTCAGTTTCAGAGCGGCAAAGTTTTATTACGACTGCCAAATAAGTTTGCCCCTCTGAAGTGAGGAATGGAATGTTGAACGCCAGGTTTCGGAGTGGTAAAGTTATTTAACGCGTACTGTAACCGTACGAAACATAGCGCGCGGCGGCAGCACGTGGTCATGGCTGCCAAGATTGCATGTTTAAAACAGAATGTCACCAATGCGTCGACTGCCCCGAGGATACGGCGCTGCACACGCTGCAGGCGTGCCCTGCGTGGGCAACGAGGCGTCGTGAACTAGTCGCGGCAGTCGGTGGTGATCTCTCGCTTCCGGCCGTGGTTCTGTCCATGGTTGGGAGCAAGAGTGCGTGGGAAGCCGTCGCCTCCTTTTGCGAGGAGGTTATGGCGACTAAGGAGGAGCAGCGAGAGCAAGAGAGGCGACTGCCAGTCTCCCTTCCCGCGCTAGACGCACCGGGTGCCGCCGGCGAGCGCGCGACGATCTCCGGCGACCCTAGTGTGTGGTCTGCGGGCGTCGGGTTAACCATCGCTCGACCAGTAATTGGCCCGAGAAGGCGGTGCGCAGTGTTCCGTGCGCGCCTCTCAGGAGGACGTGGGGCAAGACCCCGCAGTAGGAGAGGTCCTGGCGGACCGAGGCCTACCGGGGTCACGGTGCATGCAGTTGCGAATCCCGCGACGCTAGCCAAGGGCCAGAAGAAGGAACACCGTGGGTTTTTAGCCGATTAAAGTCATAACCCATATTAATACAGCAATATATGACTTATTACACGAAGTGCTGATAAATGTAGATAAAAAAACCCCTATCTGTGCTATTTTTACAGACATGACTAAAGCTTTTGATTGTGTCAATCATGATATTTTAATAAGCAAACTTAATAGCTACGGTATAAGAGGTAACGTGTTGAATCTTTTAAAATCTTACCTTAGTAACCGCACACAATATACAGAGATATCCAGAATTTGTCTTAAGTCAAAATGTGAACAGAAATATCAATCTGAAGGTAAAATAGTAAAATTTGGTGTGCCACAGGGTAGTGTATTAGGTCCTTCGCTATTTTTGCTGTACATAAATGATTTGCCTCATCAGATACAGCATCCAATGGTTCTATTTGCCGATGACAGCACAGCACTTATAAAGTGTACTAATATGAATGATTATGAAGAGGATATCAACAATAACCTTAGAAATATTATTGATTGGCTTGATAAAAACAACCTGGTAATAAACTTACTAAAGACGAATGTTATGCATTTTCACCAACGTACAATTCCACCAAACGTCAATGTACAGTACAACGGACAAGTAATTAATAAAACAAAGGTCGCAAAATTTTTAGGAATCCTTATCGACGATCAATTAACATGGAAACCACAAGCAGAAGAGGTCTGTAAAAAATTAAGCACTGCTGCTTATGTTCTTTTTAACTTGAAAAAAAAAGTTGACATAAGGACAGCTTTAGTTGCATACCATGGCTTGGTCGCATCGGTCTTGAGGTTTGGAATAATTTTTTGGGGTAGTTGTAGCTTAAGAGATACCATATTTAAGGCACAAAAACGCTGTATAAGATCCATGTGCAGTCTAAAACCTAGAGACAGCTGTGAACCTTACTTTAGGTCGTTAAAAATTCTTACGTTTCCGTCATTATATATTTTAGAAATGGCAATTTTTGTTAAAAGCAATGTAAAACTATTTGCTAAGGTCTCGGACTCCAAGAAAGGTCCTGTGAGAAGTCAGTACAAAAATCTCTTAACTGTTGGTGGTTATAAAACAGCACTACTCAAAAAAAGTGTTCTTTGCATGGGTCCAATTATATTTAATAAACTACCGGACAACATAAAAAATGTCACCCTTCAACAATTTAAAAACAAACTCAAAGCTTATTTGATACAGAAAAGTTATTATACAATAAGTGATTTTTTGAATGACCCTGTATTGTGACATTGTATAACATGGACATTTTATTATTATACATATTATTGACATTAAGTATGACATTCAAGTATTATTGTATTTTTAATTCGGAATTGTTAAAATTGTTGTTTTTATTATTGTCTGTCTTTATGACCGTAATTTGTGAAATTTTTGCATGCCAAGACTTAGGCAGAATGTACACGGACCTTTATATTATTTATACCAACTTTTTTGTAAAATACCTACATTCTATGCGAATAAATGATTTGATTTGATTTGATTTGAACCCTTCGCCTTCCCCGGGCGAAGGACATCCATGAGGATATTCCTACGACAAAAAAAAAACGGAAATGAAATCATAACGCGTAAACTACAGAAAATCGCGGAACATACATGGGTGTAATTCGGGTACCTCTATGGGTGCTATACCTCTGGACTTCCGCTTGACATTATTTTTTGGGACACCTTGTTCAGAAATATTTCAATTTGTTTTTATTGCAATGTTTCAGGGTCGCGCGAGCCATTTAAGGACAAGTTTAAATTTCGGTAATCAAGTTAAACATGGGGAATGGCCGCATCATGTAAGAATTTTGGATGCCTTTATATTATACATATTTTTAGTAAGTCATGTGTAGGCATCGGATATACGGATGCATATTTACCTAAAGTGAACTTTTAGCCACTTATGTATGGCGGCTTAATGATTTTTTTTTTGTAAAAAATACCCGGGATGCCAGGAACACCGGGAATGCATAACTAGTCGGGTGTATAATACGGAAGCGACATCTTAAAAAGATTTAAAAAAAAAAAACTCCGGATTTCTTGGATTGCATAACTATTTCAAGTTAATATATTTATTTATTTAAATTAATTATTTTAATATAATTATAATTTATTTAAAGTTTATGTAGAGAGAAGAGGAGTGGTGTCCCTTAACTTAAATTAAAATAATTGTCCCGTAGCCGCGGGATTTTTTCGATACAAAAGCGTATTCCATATAGCAAGCATAGCTAACATCGCAAGTTTAGGTGAATATGCATCCGAATATCCGATTTCCAGTCATGTCCCACAAAACACATTATTTAATATGACAACCAAGCTCGAAGAAGCAAAATCTAGTATGAAGTCGCCTGTTAAGGGAAAGTAAGCAAATATGGAATAGTATACCTAACAAGGAATAACAATTAATTTTAATTGTTATTCCACATTAGGGATACATATAGGGTAAAAATGATACTTCACCTTATGAAAGGGAAGAAAGAAGGAATTCTGCACTGCGAGTGCAGGTTTTTAGAAGCAGAAGGGGAAAGCACAAGCCACTTCAAACTTCAAGCGCCATCCTCACCAGCATTTGAATATTTTTCCACTGACCAACATGTCTCTGACGATCAAAAGCTGATAGATGTCGGAATATCTGACGTCCCTAACTCTTGATCAGTGTAGTATATTTAACAGTTATGGAAAGAAACCAGGCCTCAGTCTCTTCGGTGTTCAATCGGGTCTCTTTCAACAATGTCCTAAAAGTCCGTTTGTTGCCCGTGGTATTACCAGTGTTATTACCAGTAGTACCACGGGTAAAAAAAAACCCGTAGAACTGCCAAGCGATCCAGTAGTACCACAGGAAGTTTTTTTTTACCTGTGATACTACCTGGTAGTAATACTGGTACAAACGTAAAAGTATTGTAATAAACGCTTAAATCATAGGGTTGTCTCCAGATAATATAAAACTAAATCTACTGCAGTCCCTGCAGTGCGGGAAATCGGCCTTTTCAATGTGAATGTAGATGATTATAATCCCATCAAAACACAAATGTGAAAGACGGGCTCAGTTCGTTACAATGGACTTGCGGGATGGTCGGCCTCGCCGATAAAAGAATTGAGATCTAAATGGGTGCCATGTTTATAGACGTTCCTATGATGATTCTAGATACCGCTGACTTGAATAGAATACAAATTGCGAGTGTGTAGGACCTACACTGTAGGCCTAAAAGATTTGAGTTATGGGGGAGGTCGAAAGTTGCGCGAAATGGTTCGTCTTATATAACACACTTATTACAATTATGTTTAATGCATGTAGTCACCACGATCGGAATAGTTGGACCACTTTGCATTTAAAATTTAATTTCATTAACTTAAAATGTTTTCTGTGTTAAGGTACTTATCTTCAGATTATACGATAAAAGGAACATGCAATACCGTGCCTTCTGTGCTGGGAGTATTATCACAGAAATCAGAGTTCTGACTTCAGCCAACTGCTTCCTTACTAATAAAAAAAGGTGAAGGTTCTATCACTATTTCTTTCATAATCTTTGCTCCGCCTCTTTGCAGGATTCGTTAAGTTTCAAAAAACTTGCGCTTGTTAGAATGCTCGGCGAATAATCCTACATCTATGGGTAAAGGCTGCAGGGTATGCAGAATAGGCATGTTGACAGCATCAATAAATTGCAAATCTAAGTAGTCTGCCAGTTAGAGTTTTGAAAAATAATGGACACGTATTTTTCTTTTGTTAAAATCTATGAATAATTTTAAAGATAAAACGGCAGTTTTCTCGGGGTCCTACTATTTTGTCCTACTAGTAGGACCACGAGGGAGACCAGTTTCTGTTCGTCCTACTATGACATATTAGATCTGTAATAATTTATTTATACCACCTATAAGTACTATATAATTAATACCTTTGTCACTACTAATAAAAGGAAGAAAAAAAAATAGTCATTTGTAACAAACTAAAAATATGCTCCTATTATAAATTTATAGAAAACACTTTATTGCACACCACACATAAAACAATTACAAATAAAAGACAAATAAACTAATATACCAATAGGCCATTTCTTAGAGAAAATGAGATATTAGGAGCATATTTTTAGTTTGTTACAAATGACTGTTTTTTTCTTCCTTATATTGCTAGTGTCAAAGGTATTCATTATATGTATACAGGTGGTATAAATAAATTATAACAGCTCTAATATGTCATAGTAGGACGAACAGAAACTGTACCCCAAGTGTGAGTTTTTTTCGTTAACTACTGCAGTTGCGTCACGACAAAAATGTATGAAAATTGAGGCTGCGCCTCTAGGCGCACCGTTCAATTAACGCGCGAATTGTAGTTAGCGAACGGTGCGCCTAGAGACGCAGCCTAAATTTTCATACATTTTTGGCGTGACGCAACTACAGTAGTTAACGAAAAAAACTCACACTTGGGGTACTGGTCTCCCTCGTGGTCCTACTAGTAGGACAAAATAGTAGGACCACGAGAAAATTGCCGATAAAACGCATGAAAAGTCGAGAGTGGGGGCTTGTGACGTCAGAAGCAAAGAAAAATTGTACTTCCTTGTGACGTTTTGCCAATTTTAAAAGTGTCGTATCTTCGTCAATTTTGGCTTACGAAAAAAAAAAAAATACGGCTCAAATATTTTTTGATAATCTAACTGACGGACTAATTAGATTTTTTCATCAAATACCCTATTGGCAGTTGGCAGAGTGGACTTTCCATGGAGCCCCTAGGCATAGTTCACAAAGAACAATTATTATAAGCAAGATCTGCCCGGTTTATAAAGTGCAGAGCCCGCTGAGTCAAATCTGCTGACAGTCATTGAGGATCTTGCCATCGTTACCACGTTTGGTAAACATAATGGTGATCGTAATTTGGTAGGTAGGTGTTACTCGCCGGGGTCGCATTGCATGCAGCTGCGAACCCCGTGACCCCGGCTAAGGGTCAGGAGAAGGAACACCGTGGGTTTTTAGCCGGTAAGAGTCATGGCATACCCCTTCGCCTTCCCCGGGTGAAGGGCATCCATGAGGATTTTCCCACGAAAAAAAAAAAACTCGCAGACACAAGTACGGCACTGGCTACCCTCTTTACATAAATTATTGTCGTATTTTCGAAACCGTGGAGGGTGGTTAATTGAACTTTTTTTTTGATTGAGAATCTATCAATTTAAAGGAAAGTATTTTTCATAAGACAATTCCGGTTTCAGACCTAAACACAATTACCGTGATGTAAAACTAGTGGCCGGGATTCTCAAGACATCTGGAAAAGAACCGGAAACTGAAGAGATTGAACAATGGCGCTCTATGGACCGTATATATTCACAGAAATTCTATAGATTTCCCGCCTATAACCTTGCTATTGCGGTGAGATAATTCTGTAATATTCTAAAATTTATGGAAAGGGTGACGGCTTGGCGGCTTAGTTCCAACAGTTTCGAGTTCTAATATTGAGTAATAATACCTATCGAAAACAGTCTTTAGTTTTAATTCGAGCCTCCGCTCCATCGTGCCTTTTTTGTCAATTTCAAGAGTACGAATTGAAACTAACACGAATCAAACTTGATTGATTCAGAACTCAAAGCTGTCGGAAGTTAGCTTATACAACGTTATTTTTAGTATATGTATACAAAAACCGAGACACCCCAACAAGATTATCATCAGAACTGCCTGAATATGTGTTTTTTTTTTTTTTTTAATAAATCTCCAAGTTAAACCTTTGTTTATGTCGCGTTAAGTTACCTAGTGAAGTGTGAAATGCCTGAGATGTGCTATGCAGGAGCTGTCTAATACACGGAAACTGACCGAGCGGACCATCTCAAGCCTCAAGGTGTCTATTCCCGTCAACTGTAATGGGTAGAAATGTATTGAAACAAAACTGAAATAGATGAAAAAAAAAATGAAAAAAAATGTGTAAAAAATATGTCAATCGTTTCTCCTAGTGATTCTGAACTAGTTTCAGGTTTAGTGTATTACTAAACTAATAGTGTAAACTAAGCTTGTATATTGTGTGCATGACTAACATTTGTTAAAGTAATCAGCATCGCCTTGCCTCTTCGTTTTAATGCTCACAAGCTTGTTTATTTTACACTCTGTTTCACGTAGAAACCGTTCTATAATAATAAAAACAAAAATCGTTAAGACAAATATTTAAAAAAACAGAAGAAATACTCGCAGAAAAGTACCATTTTAGTTTAGTATATAATTAAAAAAGTAAATTATGAATTTACTCTTTCTTAAAAAACATTTTATTTCAGAGAATTACTAAACCCTGGGTTTTAAACATTTACGTAAACAAAATACCTTTTGCTCTTTATGAACATGACTTTGATGGAGTCTGCACAGGCACTGCGGTCAAAGCTACTAGGGTGAGTAACACAGTTGAACATTATAATCGTTTTTAAAATGATGGTACTGACTTCAATTTGGGTTCAGATTTTTTGACGGCTCTGTGGAGGTAATGATGGAGCCATTGGCTTGCTGAGCTTCGATTATATCGACCAAATATTTTGTATGGCTTAGGGTCTTTTTACTGTCATGCGGGTTCGTGCCTGCGTGCGTGCGTCATGCATGCGTGGGGCGCTCGCAGTTCACCTTTTCGTGCGTGTTTCACGCATCACAATAAATACATGTATGAAAATGTGAAATTCAGGCGCCGTGGGTGCGGGTGACTCACGCATGCGGGCACGAGCCCGCGTCACAGTAAAAAGGTCCTAACAGATAGTTGATCCGGGTCTATAGGTATATGTGCATGTAAGATTTGTTTCTGTAAACGCAATCATGCAGGAGAAATCAAAGTAACGATTCGGACTTTAAAAAAAATGTGAATCTTTGATTATTTCAGACAGTTTAATTATGTAGGAGTGAGTCTATCATAACCCGATGTTTTCCTTCATCGTTAAAACAAGTGATAATCAAATTCTGATTCGCTCATGAATTTGAGTAGTCAGAGGAGACAAATTTTATGGCACCAACCTGTAAATCGTTCCAAACAACAACAAAAAACAAACCTGTTCGAAACGAAAAACAAAAAAAAACTGATGAATGGAGAACCTTTTGAAGTGTGTTAAAAATAAAAGTTTATTTCAGAGCTGGTCAACAGTGAAGTACTTATACACCGAAGAGGTTGAGATGCTTAAGAGGTCGGAATGCGAGAGGATCTTATGTAGAAGTTGCAGGCTGTTTATGTGCACTTTCTTCGACAATAGGAACAAATATGCTTATGCTGTATGTATTTTGGATATGATTGAACTTGACTACTTTTGTTGTACAAATATGCAATTACAATATTTAGCTTTAATTCCGCCACTACCACCTCTTGCATCTTGCTTCACTTGTTTACACTTCCATAAGAAACAATTTTGAACTAGTAATTTTATACAGTTTAATTTTTTTACCAAATAGATGAATAACACCAAATAGCAATTAATGGTAAGGCTAGTTACCAATTTATTTTTTATTCATTACTAGCGACCCGCCCCGGCTTCGCACGGGTGCAATGTATTATACATATAAACCTTCCTATTGAATCACTCTATCTATTAAAAAAAACCGCATCAAAATCCGTTGCGTAGTTTTAAAGATCTAAGCATACTTGGGGATAGACAGCGGGAAGCGACTTTGTTTTATACTATGATGAATAAAAAATCTCCTTAATTGTATTGAAGATGTCAATCAATGGCAGCCCTCATCGTGACATCCGTGATGTCTTTTTTTTTTCTATCGTGTCGGCACGAGCTATACAAGAATAGCTCATGCCGTTGTGAAAAGATTAGCCAGTCAGCAAGGTTGGTAGCGAGGCTGACTGCCCAGGGTGCGCCAGACGTACTTAAGTATCGTCACTCGTGGAGGCTCTTTTCATGCACCACATCCGTGATGTAGTCTAAGGCCCGGACTCCACCAAAGCGGAGATGTGCGGAGATGTCTCGATCAACCAATAGGATTTCGTTATTTTGAAATCTCTCCGTTTAGCTTTAACTCAAAACTAATTCCTATTGGTTGTTTACGAGACATCTCCGCACATCTCCGCTTTGGTGGAGTCCGGGCCTTAGGCCATCGCATGAAGAGAACACCTGGTGTAGCATATTATTATACCACGTCAACAACTACCAATTAAAAAAAAGTTGTAAACCCCCACTCCAGCCACTTTTTGAGCATGCGGGTTGTAATTTTAACCTATTCCCCCTTATTACAAACGATGGTCTTAGAAAACCCTTGTTTTAAAAGTCCCGTCTCTTTTTGTTATATTATGTTAAAAAGTGATGAGTATATTTTAAATCTGGGTTTATCTTAGTCTCGGTTTAAACCACTTTTTGTATTATGGGGGAAAAGGTTTAGATTTTGAATGATCTTACTTATTTCAAGGAAACTGAAGGCGGTGGCTTAGTTTGTTATGAAACCGGTGATCCTGCTGAGTTGGATGCAGACCAGGGCGTGTTAGTCGCCGTGACCACAATCATCAACATCGGCCTCCCCAACATCCACATGCGGGTAGGATTGTTCAACAAATGGGTAACAGATACTTGTTGTATCGTGTCTATCAATACATATGTGATGGCCATTTGTATTATTGTTTCTATCTTTCAAATTTTTTTAGTGTAGCGTTTTTATTTTTTTATGTCGTATGCTACTTTGTGCTGCAAGATGCATACCTTTTTTCCTCCTTTTTCGTTTTTGTTATTTTGTAATTGTACCTTTTTGTATGGTGTTGCTAGTCCAAAATAAATGTTTTCTTTCATTCTTTCTTGTTTTCCTATCATCAATATCTGACCCAAGTATGATGCCAAGATTATTACGTGGTAATATACTCGTAGTGATCGGATAGTGATCGCAGTGTAAGGCTAGAGTTCACCAACATTTTAACAATTCACTGGCTAAAAAACATTTACTTGAAAAATTTACTAGAAATTTAGTTAATCAGTTGATTAACCAGAGAATTTCGGAACGGATGACTAGGTGTTGTCGCTTCTAGGTTCTGTATTGAGCATATTTAAATTATATTATTATGTTTATGATTGAGTAAATATAGGAGCTATGTTCAATGTGAAGCTGCTTCGAAAACTTTAGTTAGTATAAAAACTTTTCTTCAATACCTACCAAGCTAAATAAGTCAGAAGGAGCAGTACAAAAATTAATAAAACAAATAAAAATAAATGTTCTGTATATTAAAGTTAATAAGTTTCAATATTGTTGAACATAAACACCGAAATCCAGAGCCTCATTTATGATTTGTAGACCTCTAAACTGAAACTGTGGTGCGGGCCCTAGCAGCAGAAATGATATTTTGGAGAAACTCAAAACTCGTTTATTCAAAATAGACTAGTAATTACTTAGTTCTTTTTGAACGTCAGATTTAGGTACAAAAGACTGCCGCCAAAAGCGCCCACCCTTCACAGATTCCTAGTGTTTATGCTGTGAAGAAGAAACGTTACTCAACTTAACCTATCGCAGTACACTGCTGGACGTAGACGTTTCCCAAGTTGCGCCACAATAATCGGTCCACCTTCTGCATCCAGTCCAACCCAGCTGTCTTCTTCAGGTTAGCGGTTCACCTGGTTGGAGGGCTTTCCATGCAGCATTTGTCGATTTGTGTCTCCACTACAGGACTCTACGGGTCCAATGGACACCGGTAATTTGACAGACATGGCCAGCCCACTGACACTTCAGCTTGATACGTATAATTCTGCAAGATATAACGGTGACTCCGGCTTCTTCTCCGGATTATCTCATCGTAAATCCCATCCTTTAAAGAAACTTCGTTCATGCCTCGCTCCATAGCTTGAAGAGGGACTTTGGATATGTGAACTAGTTCAGCTATCACGTCTCTGCGCCTTAAGTCACGAATGACCGGACGTACTTGTTGTTTCTGCATTTCCGTTACTACAAGGTCTATTATTTTTCCAACTGTTTTATATATTTTTCTATCCAGAGCCAATTCCTTCATTTCTTTGTATGTTATCACTTCTGTCTTTTCCTTCAATCGATTGTGTACTTTCTTCTTGGTCTACCTGGTCTATTACCCGACTGCGCGACAGCAAAGACGGTTTTGTTTTTCACGCGTAATTTGCATGGGTTTTTAAAAAATCATGCTATCAAATCATAACATGCAGTTGGAGGCTACCTACGACTTAAGTAATTCGTAAACTGATTGACCAAAGACATATGTAGCCTCCGATATGATTTTTTGAAAACCTACGCAAATTTTACTTTATGTTATGATTAGCAGTACGTCTTGTTTGCATCTTTTCAGTCCTTATTTTTTAAGTTCGCTTCTTATGCAGGCGGGTTTTTTGATTTTTATTTTTATATGGTTAAAATAAAATACATCAGTTGATATATATACAAGCGCATGGTTTTGTCGCACACTTCTTAAATGCTTTTGTGTTCAGATTTTGCGGTATAGGCGAAGAAAAGACAAAAAAATATTTTTAACGGATTCTTCGAAAAATGTAATGAAAATCAGCATATTTATACTTAATAATAGATTTGTGCATATGTCCTTAAGGTTTTCAATACGTTGATATTCATTGTGTTCCTAAATATGCAAAAATAAATATTTCAATTTTTAAAATAACATATTGTAATTTTATGCAGTTATTCGTTTGTGGTTCCTTTTCGATAGGATAGGGCATTAGGTCGCCTGGCAAGGTCGAGTGGCTCTCAGTCAGGAAGCTCCTGTAACTGGATATCCTGGTGAAGAACGAGCCCACACCTGTAGTTTGGCCACATACGATCCCAACAAGCACACCTTTGCCTTCGTCGTATGGGTCGCCTGTGTTTTTGCATACTAATGGCCCGCCAGAA
The DNA here is from genome assembly GCA_905220435.1 of Amphipyra tragopoginis. Taxonomy (NCBI): domain Eukaryota; kingdom Metazoa; phylum Arthropoda; class Insecta; order Lepidoptera; family Noctuidae; genus Amphipyra; species Amphipyra tragopoginis. The sequence goes on along the minus strand of HG992005.1, from coordinate 10,245,198 downwards.
TCTCCCTGCAAATGACGTATACAATTAGGTCCTAGTTGACGAGATGTTTACTTCACAACCCAGTGTACATCGACCGGGCCTACGTCGGGTGGAAATCGTCCAATCTCGTACAGTCAGCGTCTTATAGTAAATAGCATGACCAAATAATTAGAAACATCCAAAGTGATCACTAACATTCACTCAAGAAAAGTCGATCGGAACACTTACAACGTCAAATAAATGAGTTCATTCAAACAGTTGTTATTATGACTTTTATAAACATTAACATAAGGATTAAATTAAAATGGTTACGGCGCGCTTATGAAATGTAACAACAGTTGACGTTCTTCGTTTTCGATACATTTGCGAAAGATGAAAGGTCTGAATAATTAGATGACTTTGGTTGAGTGAAAATCAGTGATCACTTTGGGTGTTTCTAAACATTTGGACATCTTGACTGCTACTTACTATATGACGCTGACAGTTCACGACAAGTTTTGTACCAGGGGGTCTACTCCCTAAGCACGAAGTCCGTGGTTTCGGCCTTAATTACGAGCGTTTCCTACTCCCTATCACCTACGGACATACGATTATTTCGGAGCCCGAACTAAGAATGAATGACAACACGATTTGACAGTTGTCCCTACTACCGATGTGTTTTTTCCCGTCCGAAAAGTTGAACTTGACACTTGTTTTGTTCACTCCTATGTTTCGGGCTACTTTCGGACGGGCGACTAACCTCGTTGACGGACTTAGGGAGTAGGCCCCCAGGTGGCTAGTCAGTGGGGGAGTGGTTTTTCTTTTAAATCTGCCAAAATTAACCAATTATAAGGGATCCAAATGGCGGCCAGTTTTTATTTACTCTATGCAGTGGTCTTAATTGTGTACGAGTCACGCGATTTTGCAATAGCGGCCATTATAAATTCTAGCATATAGGATTCAATACACATTCCCATAAGAAAGTCTCTCCCTTTTACATCTCCTTATCGATGATAACGACCAAGTTGTGTTTCGATGAGTACGGATAAATAACGGGTAAATAGAACTAACCTTCGCAACGTCCGTGAGACTAGCAGACGTACAAACAAAACCATCCATTTTCTTGTGGTGCACCATATTGCAGACACTTTTTGACATTATGTCTAAATCCGCCAGCAACAGGATCTCGGTTTGATGCTAGACAAACATGTTTATTACAGGTGAGTTCTTCTCAAGCTGGGCATCCACTCTGTTCGCGTACCAACTGTACTCTGCGCTCCTGTAATCGCTCAAACGGAAACGTGGTTTGCGAATACAGTACGGCCGACGTATCTTGGTGAGTCTGAAGTTAGTTGTTTGGCTGCATAATGAATCTTTTAGAAACGAAATTGTCTACTGCGCAGCCAATCAGCTAACTTCAAACTCGCTAAGATTCGTCGGCCGTATTTTACATTCAAGAAGTCTTTAAATGTATTCCTAAGGCCATTTGTCCACCGCCGCTGTCACCAAGAACGAGATGACGTTGCCGAAGTAGCGATATGTACATTACTATGCTGCATCATCAGCTGTTCCCTACATTTTGACGAGTTATGCGAACATTAATGTAGGGAACAGCTGGTTTTTTTTTTCACGATATCAGGTTTGGTTTCATAGTAAAAGTTGTTCATAATGATGAATACAGTGACCCCTTAAGAGGTTGTTCATTATTTATGTTACATCTATACTAATATTATAAAGAGGTAGAATTTGTTTGTTTGTTTGTTTGTTTGTTTGTATGTAGGAGGTAATCTCCGGAACTACACATCCGATTTAAAAAATTCTTTCACCAATAGGAAGCTACGCTATCCCTGAGTGCTATAGGCTATATTTTGGGATCAAAAAATTAGGGATCCGTAAATTAACGGGAGCGAAGCCGCGAGCAAAAGCTAGTCTTGTATAAATAAAAAGAAAAGTCCTGACTGACTGACTCATCAACGCCCAGCCCAAACCCTTGGATCTAGAAAGCTGAAATTTTGCACAGAAGTTCCCTTTATAATGTAGACAAGGAGTAAGGAAGGATTTTTCTAAATTCAACCCCTAAGGGAATTAAATAGGGGATGAAAGTTTGTATGGAAAATCGTCACTCGTTATCGTCGAACCCGTTAGGGTTCAAAATTTCACGCAAGCGAAGCTGCGGGCAAAAACTAGTGGGTTATATGTGTGTAAAGTCATCAATAATTTTGGATTAAGTACAAATAAAAAATTAATAAAAGTTTCTAGGGTTTAAGATAATTGATTGATTCTTACTTTTTTAAGCGGCCCAGTTCTTCCATAGCCTGAGACCAAACATTTGCCATTATAGTTCTTGTCTTCCGATGCCATTGGAATGGGTCCTATGGTGCTGGTAAAGAGGAAAGGCTTTTTTATATACTGAAAAAAAATATTTAAACAATATGTAAATACATAATTCTACTGATATATTTGTTAAAAATATACATACAAGTTTAGTTTTAGTATACACAGAACCTGAAACTAGTTTGTTCAGAATTCTAGGAGAATCGATTGACATAGTTTTTACACCAATTTATCCTTTTTTTTTCATAAACTTCTATTTTCTTTCAATAGGTTTCTACGCAAAACAGTGGACGGGAATAGACACCTTGAGGCTTGAGACGGTCCGCTCGGTCAATTTCCGTGTATTAGACAACCCCTGCATAGCACATATCAGGCATTTCACACTTTACTACGGAACTTAACACGACGTAAACTAAGGTGTAACCTGGAGATTTATTAAAAAAAACATATTCAGGCAGTTGTGATGAAAATCTTGTTGGGTGTCTCGGTTTTTGTATATGTCGCAGAATCAACACAGAGGCGCAACTATTAGAATCACTATTGATTATTGTTAATGTAGTATAACGCCATCTATTATCATTTGTCAGAAACGTCAAGCAGAGTGCTTGGGTGAGGTCGGTGCGGGGCGTGGTATGTCTTGTTTGACGGTTGTCAACAAGCTGTCAGCTGTCGGCTGTCAGCTGTCATCCTTTTTGACATTGGATGCATTTGATTTGAGTGAAGACTTTGGATTGAGACACGAGGCCGAGAGGTCGTTTTGCCAGCCTGCACCGAACTTACCGCGTTTCCGTACTTTAATCTATTTCCATCGGTTTGATCATTAGAGATTTTATTACTTTGTTAACGAGAGTGAATAAATAGAGGACTATAATCAGTGTTGTGACTATTATTTCCTGCCTACACCAAGTCGAACTTGGACTCTGATGACGAGGTACCCCCAATGAGTGAACTACCCTCGTTATATTATACATGTATACTAAAGATAAAGTTGTATACACTTTTCGCAAGTTGCGTTGGGTATTTATGTATAATTGTTTGAAAATCATCTACTTTATAGAAAATGTATGTATTGTAGGTTGATCAGGTGCTATACTGCATTACATACAGGCGTTGCTTGCATAAAAATAAAAGTCACTTTACTTTTTTTCAGACCTATTCTATGAACTTAGAAAACATGAAAAATAAACGTAACACGAAAACTACAAGAAATCGCGCAACAAACATTTGGGTGATTTGGATGTTCTAAGTCTGGAATTTCGCTTGACCCTATTTTTTGGGACATCGACAAATGCGAGGTGGATGGTTATAGCTAACTTTATATAGATAAATAAAGTGACATATTATATACGGCATGATTGAGAAACAAACATACACTCGGCGGCAACGAATCTGGGTCACCGAAAAATGATAGCTCGTTCAAATAAAAAGTATTTTATAGACTTTTTAATACTACAATAAAATTAATATGTAGTTATACAAGGTTAGTCAGAAAGGGGGTACTAATCCGAAAGGGTGTTAAAGTGCACATAATAATGAGTAACTTTTGTTCTACAACTTTTCCCAAAAGTCAAGAGTTTAAGAGAAACTGTTGTTCAAAAATCTCAAAAAAAAAACTCTAAAATCTATCTATTCCCAGTTATGATCAGCTGTGTGTACATTTTAGGTCATATTTGGGGTCATGAATTAGAAGCACCATTTTCTGAATTTGTAACTAAAGCAGGGGTGAAGAATTTTTGAAAAAACTAAAATAAAATTCATTTTATTTGGAAAAAAAATTATATCGAATTTTGAAATTTTAACACTTGCTTTCAAACAGTCATCAGCGATACTATAAGTGGGCTTCGGATTAGTACCCCCTTTCCGACTAACCTTGTATATGTTTTATAGTTTAAAAAATACTTTTTATTTGAATACCAAATCTACTCATTCTTAGTTTCTGAGATGTTAACGTTTATGTTGGTGACCCGGATTCATTGCTCCCAAGTGTATACAGGGTTAGTTATCAACGAGCAGCCAAAATTTAAAATTAAGATCTATAGATGAAACCGAAGGTACATTTTAAATATTATTGTCGAATAAAATAAAATAAAATAATAGCATTCATTTGAAAATGTCTGTTAGGGGTGCGTAGGCGACGACATAGTGGGAATCAATGCACTTGTGTGCGTGCGTGTACCGCCTGTGCTAACTGCTACTTATCTAAGTTGTTGAACTGAATTGTGCTGTTGTAATATCCACACGTTCGCTTTTTAGTGGTGGACGGGAATGAAATCGTATAAAAAAAAGTTTTTTCATTATTTCGAAAATGTTATCGATACTGAACCATCTCTGAAAATTTGGCCGGTTATTGTAAACTAACCCTAACAAAAAATAATCCACAGTTAGAAAATGTCTGATACAGTAAAGCCTCGTATTTGGAGACGCGGAATAGTGCGGAGCGTGATCTGCGGCGTTAAGGTTCGCGCACATTACGTCGGGCCGCAGCGGAGCGAAGCGGGCCGCAGCGCAGCGCAAAATGCTTACTTAGCACATTAGTGACGGGCCGGGTCGCAGCACATTGACGGTTTATGAGAGCAGTGTAGTTGTATCCATGAACTAAATTAATCAAAAGCTCTTCATCCATTCTTGTGAACACCACAGGAACACGCAAATACCAAAAAAACGCAAATATCGTAAAATAAACACGTGCGCGCATGCCTTCCAATCCGCTTGCTATTATAGCACACTGTGTCGGGGCGCAGCGGAGCGGGGCGAGCCGCATCACACGCAACCAAAATCCGCGACGGAATATGCGGCCCGCTGCGCCTAGTGTGCGATAGTTCATATAAAATACATACGAGCAATTTAAGCGGATTTTTGCGCTGCGATCAGACCCGCTGAGACCCGACATAATATGCGCGAACCTTAAAGCGAACTTACGATTTGGAGCGGTTTACGGAGACGCGTTTTTCCGCGCGTATTATTTGAGTAGTAATTGTACGAGTATGTAAGACAGTACGCGGCAAAAATGCAGAGTAACGCGCGTCGGATATCTGCGCCTCCATAAACGAGGCCTATGGGCCTAAGGCGGTTCCGCCACGGTGACGCATGACACGCGACTGCGTCAACGCGAGTTTTCAATGCGATTGACGGCATGACATGCGGCAGTGCGACTTGCCGTGCAACTGAACGACGCGGCCGCGATGAGGAGATCTACGGCTGTCAAATGTCGTCCGGCAACCACGTCTGCTGTGTGCTATACTCGTACTAATAGCACAGTCTACCTATATCTTACTCCTTACAGTCGGTCAACGTAGAACATAGTCGCAGAGCAATCGTGCGGGGGGTTGCGGGGTGAAGGGGGCGAAGGTCCCGAGTAGTCATACTGCATACTTAGGACATAACCTCCACCCCTACATAATTTTGACATTTCATAGGACCTGTCAAATGTATGGGCGTTGCCCCACTGTATGTAGTAAGTAGGTACACTGTGCTAATAGTATGCGGTTGTCGTTCCGCCGCACGACAGCAACATTCAGACTTCTGCTTGCGTGCCGCAGAGACGTGCATCAACGCGACAGCCGCGAGCATTGCGGTGTGCGACTCCATACAATTCAGTGCAATGCTAAAATCGTTCAAACGCGTGTCGCTCCGACTTGCCTCACCGTGAGTGAACCGCCTTAGAATACTTACAACGACTGCTATATCATTTTGAGGGAATTTATATGTTGTGGGGTAAAACACGGCGTGTATTGTGGGCATAAACAGTGACGTCACGGATGTCAATCAGTCATAAGCTCTCTGTGTACTTCTCTCGAAATAAATAAAAATACAACGTTTGTTTTGCAAAAGTTTACTGTGTAAATACATGTTTAAGTGCAACTTACAAGTAACAATATTTTCCAGTGATTGTGTGCTGTGTTAAATATAATAAACTCTAAAAACGTTCTTATCGATCTCCAAAAATATTTAAGTACCTGACACCTGAAGGGAAATAAAGTGTTTTTAATCGTGAACGGAAACAAAGTGTGACCAAACTCTAGTGTGTGCGCACCTTTATACCGATACTGTGCCCAGCTTATGGTGTCTATCCGTACCATAAACACCGTGAGAATCACCATAAACGTTTTTCTCTAAAGAGCGCCATCTGTTGCTTTATCAGTGTACTACTTGGATTGATTGATTTGACTACTACATCAACAAGTTCACCATGGCTAAGTGCGGAGGCTGTGGCAAGTTCTTGTCGGCGGCAGAGGCCGCCACCTGCAATAAATGTAGGTCTTGTTACCATCGAGCGTGCGTGGGTTTACAGAATTCCGGCCCTTTAACGACCCCTTGGCACTGTCCGGAATGTAAAAAAAACCTGGTGAGGGACAACCAGGCTGAAACGCCGGTAAGGGCGCGTACACCAGCGCAGGCTGCACACGAGGAAAGCCTCGTCAACTTGATGGACACCAGCCCCATAAACAGCACAGCTCTAGACGCCACGCAGGAGCTCAACCTAGACATCCTCAGGGCAGAGCTAAGCAGTTTTAAAGAGGATTTTTTGAAGATTGTGCGGAATGAATTCCAGTTGTTGCGTGATGATGTGTCCGAGCTAAGATCCTCTATCAAGGCAACTAATGATAGGTTAAGTAATCTGGAGGAGAGAGTGGCTGTGTTAGAAAATAAACACACTCAGCCCAATGTATCGTCGGATGTCAATGACTTAATATCACAACTAAGGAGCGATACCTATTAACGACCGAGATCAGGAGCTGCTCGCAAATGACGTACAAATTGCCAACATACCGGAGACCAGTGGTGAAAATCCAGCCCACACGGCGATGCTGGTTGCGTCTATGATTGGCGTCAAAATCAAAGCGCGGGACATAGTCAGCGCCGAGCGTGTCGGAGGCAGGCGCATTAACGCGACGCAGGCGACGGCGCCGGTGGAGACCCGCCCCCGCTTCCTCGTCGTGCGCCTTGCACGCCGCGACCTGCGTGACGAGCTGCTGGAGGGTGCGCGGGTGAGACGCGGCATGACCACTGCGGACCTGGATCTGCCGGGCCCTGCGACGCGCTTCTATGTAAACGAGCGCCTTACTAAGGTGAACCGAGAGTTGTTTCGGAGCGCTCGTGAAGCCGGCAGTCGCCTCGGTTGGCAATTTGTATGGGCAAAACGAGGCCGTATCCTCGCCCGGTACAAGCCTGGAGACACTGCTTGCCACATCCGTTGTGAGGCTGACTTACGGCGCACCTTCGGACCGGCACCGGGTAATGACGGCAATAGCGCACCTTAAATTTACTGTTCCGTCTGTTTTTCTTTGTTTTGTTGTACCCATTATTTGTCTAGTTATAGTCTGTTTTTCTTGTATTGCCATTTTACGTGTGTGTCTCGCGGCGCACCTCATTCAACTATACGTAAACCAGTTTTATAACGCCACACATATTTATCTACACCTACTTATTACGAAACTACTATTTAATTTTACAATCATATTATTTACAAAACTACTATTTAATTTTACAATCTTATTTTTTACTAAACTATTATCTACAAAACTATTATTTACAAAACTATTATTTACAAAACTTTTATTTACATACCACGGCTTCATTATTTACATATTTACAATTGGACTAAAACTAAAAATATTATTATATGAAAATAGAAATGAACCTACTGAATGTGCTCTGATAGTATTGTTATTGCCGGATCGCGGAATTTGCTTTATATTATTGTAATGATGACTAAAGGAGAAAAGTTTCTTCAAGTTGGTTTTCTTAATGCTGGTTCATTGGGTACAGGTCATGATAACTTGGTAGGTGCACTCGACAGACATTGTTTCGATGTTATGGCCATTAACGAGACTTGGTTGCGCCCGGGCGAGGACGGACGCGCTCCGGTCGTGCCCGGCTACCGTCTGCGCCACACGCCGCGGCCGGCAAGTGTGCGCTCGGGTCGTGGTGGGGGCGTCGGCTTTTATCTGCGACGGGGCTTGAGCGCACGTACATGGACTGGTGCGATCGATCCAAGGTTCGAATCGGTCGAACAAATGTGGTTAACGATGTCATTGAATGGCAAAAAGATTGCCATAGGTACAGCCTATCGACCGCCATGGCATGACCTTGTCCTGTTCCTGGATGCCATAACGGATTCTATTAGTTCCTTGGGAAATTGCGATCACTACATATTACTTGGCGATTTCAATGTTAATTTGCTAGACACGAACGGGATTAAAACTAAAAATATTAATGAGTTTTTGAATTGCCTCAGTCTTTCACAGTTGGTCACAACTCCTACCCATTTTACAGCATCCAGTGAAACTCTCATCGATCTTTTATGTACTGACCTGAGAGCAAGAAATATAGCGGTAGAACCTTTTGGCTCAATCAACGGCCATTCAATGGTGGTTGGGGTTTTTCACATTAAAAGGGACAAATTTAAACCATACTTGGTAAAATTTCGGCCTCTCAAAAATGTGTGCACGGAAAACTTCAATCTGCACTTATCGTTTTTTAATCATGGACTTGTTTCGTCGCTTGGCAATGTCAATGATATGGTGCATGTCTTTAACACCCATATAATTTCCCTGTTTGATGTTCACGCACCGATTAAGACGTGTACTGTAAAGGAAAAGTCGTTTCCGTGGATTACAGACACAATCAAAGCTATGATGCGTTTACGTGACGACGCACTTAGTAGTTATAGGAAAACAAAAGCCGATTCAAAAAAAAAATATTACAAAGAGTTAAAACACTTAGTAATTAGTTCGTTGTACAGTGAAAAAGTAGCGTATTTTAAGCATAACATAAACAATAAAATAAAGAACCCAAAATTATTATGGAAAAATCTAAAATCCAATTTATCGCCCTTTAAACCCAGACAAGACCTACCGTCGCATTTTATAGATCCTGACCTAATTAATAATAACTTCCTAACTGTCCCCGGCAACCCCGTGGCAAGCACATCACTTATAAACTATTACGAAAATCATAGACACGGTGAAGAAATGTTCACAATCACCCCAGTGGATGAGAATGACATCTCTCGCGTTATCTTCAACCTTAAAAGTAACGCTGAAGGTTGCGACAACATTACCCTGGATATGATTAACATGACCCTGCCAAACACGTTAAATGTTGTAACGCACATAATAAACCACTCCATAGTGACGTCTACTTTCCCCGAACTCTGGAAAATTGCCTCTGTCAGACCCTTGCCAAAAAACCAGAATCCATCTACTTTAAAGGACCTGCGCCCTATAAGTATATTACCATGCCTATCCAAAATATTAGAAAAAGTAGTTAGCCGCCAATTAACCCTTTTTTTGGAACAAAATAACGTTTTACCTGATTTACAATCTGGTTTCAGAAAACAGCGCAGTACATCTACTGCTTTACTGGATGTTACTGATAATATATTATCTGCCCAAGATAGGGGGATGTGCACATTACTGGTTTTACTAGATTTTTCCCGGGCATTCGACGCAATAAATATCCAGCTATTGCTATCGAAATTAAATTATTATGGTTTCGATGCTGGCGCCACGCAATGGTTCCGCAGCTATTTAAGTAATAGGGAGCAATTTGTTGAGTTGCGTTTAGGTGACGGCACTACCCTTAAATCGACACCTATTTCCGTAGAGAGAGGAGTCCCGCAGGGCTCTATATTGGGCCCAATTCTCTTTATTTTGTACTGTGCGGATATTATAAAATGCCTCCAGAGATGCAAGTACCATATATACGCCGACGATGTGCAACTTTATATATCCTTTAGACCAGACGAGTACGATAGCGCCGTTAAGGATCTTAACGATGATCTTCAACGAATCGCTGCCTGGTCTGAGGAGAACTGCCTGTCGTTGAATCCAACAAAAACTAAATATATGGTATTTGGCACAAGACAGCAGTTGGCACGACTACCTGAGACTTTTGATTTGAGACTTAAGGGCGAGACAATTGAGCGAGTGAATGAAGCGCGGAATCTAGGTGTTATTATGGACAAAGACCTTCGTTTTGAGAAGCACGTAGCAGACGCGGTTAGAAACTGTTTTTATCGCCTAAAGGTGTTATACAGTATGAGGCCTTATTTATCCGAAAGACTACGGGAACAGCTAGTGGAAACCCTGGTTTTGTCTAGGCTGAACTACGCTGACACGGTTTACGGCCCGCGCCTACTAGCTCGTACAGACCGCCTCATCCAAAGGGTACAAAACGCCTGTGCTCGGTTTTGTTATAATATTCCTCGCAGAAGCCATGTAACACCTTTCCTAAACAAGCATTTTACATTAAAAATGAAGTCCAGGCGCAAACTACACTTGGCTTGCCTTCTGTTTGGTGTGGTTAAATGCCAGAAACCGGACTATCTATACAATAAGCTAGGCTGGGTTACGAGTAGACGAGAATGCGGGAGAAGGCAATGCTCACAGCAACTGTCGACTCAGTCTCATGGTACAGCCGCTTTTAGAGGCAGTTTTCGTTATGCGGCTTCCAAAGTATGGAATAACCTGCCACCACCGATTAGAGAAATAAACAAGATAGACACTTTTAGACGACGCTTACGGCAGTACCTCATAGAAGCGCAACGTGAGCTAGACATGGCCACACTTAATGTCTCAATTATATGACGTATGTGTTGGTATAAGGGTACCTACCCACAAAAGTAACAACTTTTTTTTTTTTTTTTGCAAAATTAAATTATTATTATTAAATTATTATTAATAAATTGTTATTATTAAATTATTATTAATAAATTGTTATTATCAAATTATTATTATTGAATTTTTATTATTGTTAAATTATTATATAATATTATCATTTAATCTCATACATATAATCACAATTACAGTAATGTAATACAATAATTTCATTTATAAAATGATTTCAATAATGTGTAAATTTCGATAATGTGTAAATTTCAATAATATATAAACTAAAATAATCTGAATTCATAAAACAGTATTTCTAACCTCAAGGGTCACAGCCTTCTGGCAATGGTCCGGGTCACCAGCAGTGAGATATGGCTGGCCCACAAAATCTGCCCACTTTCTGCCATGGCCTGTGTCTACTATAACAAAACCTCGGTGGCATTGTGTAAGCTCAAACATTTCTAAGACCTGAGAAATGGGAAAAAGGATGCTACACACACTGGGTATGATGGTACATACTTGCAAATGGAATGTAAGTTGTTTACAAAAGAGAAGGATTACCTCAGGGGTCATGGCCTTAAGGCTAGTTTTGAGCAGAATTCGCAAAATGTCTATGTTCGGTACGTTGGTTCTTCTTCGTCTAGGCACTTTAATTATTTAATAATTACAAAATATCTGTGTATTCTCTGTTCCGGGTAGTTTGATCCACTGAAACAATTTGACTTGTTCTGAAAGCATCGACGCTAATTTCATTATACAAAATATGTACAATAATTTATTTTATCATACTTTTCGATTGGTACGCACCTGTAAATTTGTAATTGTATTGTATTTTCAAACGGGACTCATCACGTGACTGTCGCGGGCGTCGGTGTCGTTTACCGTTATGTTATGATGCTCTTGCTCTTACGCAATAATGGCCGCCGCTCGCCTCCTTGCATAATTTTTGTTTTGATGTGACTGTCAGGATTCTTAATGGATTCTTATTGGGAAATGCAATTCTAGCAAGTTATATTATATTGTATTCGGCACAGCACACTACTACACACACACTACACGGTATTTTTAAGTTTAAATTTTATTATATGTAGATCTATTTATGATACGTCGGTAACCCGTGCACCATAGATTATAAATATTAGCCATAGCCACAAATTCAAAATCGTATTTTTTTTTGTCTATTTTGATTTAATGGTGTTTGGGTTACCAGGCTTTTATATTTATATTTTTATCTTATTTTATTTACTTAATTAAGCATACACACGTTGCATAAAGCTGACTTACATCCGTCACCTCACACTTCAGGCCCAGTTGAAAACCAGCGTCAGGCACTAGTTGTCTGGCATTTTTGCTGAACTGGGCCTTTTTGGCGCAGCCGTGAGGCACACTCTCCTGCTAATTTCTTTTGTTTGTTTTTTTTTCTGCTTTATTTTATATTGTGTGCCTTTTTAGTCTGTGCTAAATAAATGTATTTTCTTTCTTTCTTTTTTTTCTTTCTATTGCCCTCCACTGGCCATCATCACTGTCTGGTTGATAGGTTGCCGTGTTGTTTAAATTACCAGCCACCGCATACTTGTTATTTAGAATCGTGCTGCTGATGCGTCTATACATAATAAATAGGTACGTATTAATTAATCAAATTGACTTTAAGGTTCGTACCTATACAAGGTTAGTCAGAAAGGGGGTACTAATCCGAAAGGGTGTTAAAATACACATAATAATGAATAACTTTTGTTCTACAACTTTTCCCAAAAGTCAATAGTGTAAGAGAAACAGTTGTCCAAAAATCTCAAAAAAAAAACTCTAAAATCTATCTATCCCCAGTTATGATCAGCTGTGTTTACATTTTAGGTCTTATTTGGGGTCATGAATTAGAAGCACCATTTTCTGAATTTGTAACTAAAGCAGGGATGAAGAATTATTGAAAAATCTAAAATAAAAATAATTTTATTTAGAAAAAAATAATATCGAATTTTGAAATTTTAACACTTGCTGTCAAGCAGTCATCAGCGATACTATAAGTGGGCTTCGGATTAGTACCCCCTTTCCGACTAACCTTGTAGAGTTTGACTGTGAAATTGGTTATTGGTAACAGTGATCAAACGCCATTGTACCCCTTCACTAACGGCCGTTTTCAATAACCTATCTATCGGCGGTTTCGCCTACTAGAGATAGAAATTTGACATAAGCTCCATAAAAGTAATGTCAAAGGCGATGGCCCAAAAATAACCCAGGCCCGGCGCAAATGTTTTGTATCTCAGATTTTAGGGGATATTTAAAAATAATATTTAAAACTATCACTATCACTCTGTTGGGTGGCTAACATTATTTTTTTTGCTCAAGAAGTTTTGTAGGCGTTCTTATTAAAAAGTCATTTATCGACCAAAATGTTTATTATTCCTTCATTCGTTAATTGTTTACAAACAAGCGTACTTATATAGAACCTATAATAAGCATATTTTATTGATATTTTAATACTGGATAGGGGTTTTCGTGACTCCATCCCATTATCAGAGGAGCATGGTTATGTGGCACACATGCCACCCTCTAAGAGACAAGATGACACACAACTTATAGCAAAAGAGTCACACAAATCTCGTCTAGTAACCTTATTGGGTTATTGAGACAGTAAATGGAAAACACAAACGAGATTTAAAAAAAAAAAAAAGACTGCTTATAACTTATTCTTCGGTACGGACTGTTCAACAGTACCAGTACCATGTCCTCGTAGAGGCGATCGGCGGCGGCAACCTCTCGCGTCCAGCCCTGCCAGTTTAATCCATGGTCCGGAGCGAGGGGGCATGAGAAGCGGTCACCTCCTTCTGCGAAGCAGTAATTCTAGCGAAGGAGGAGGCGGACCGCGTGCGCGAGGCGAGCGCTGGGTCGTTCGCCGTCCGATGAGAACTAGGCCCGGGACGACGGCGCGTTGTGTTCCACGCGCGCCTCAAAGAGATGTTAGCTTAGTAGATGGGGCCCGCCAGGGCCAGTGCCTGCCAGGGTTACGGAATTTGTTCGAAAGAGTAACCGCGGCCCTGGAACGCAAAGGGCATTAGTAGGAACACGGGTAGGTTTTAGTCAGTAAGAGTCTGACACCCCCTTCCGCTCCACCCAGAGCCGACGAAGTCAATTGATGATTTCGAAAACTTAAAAAACAACATTCAGACGAATTGAGAACCTCCTTCTTTTTGAGGTAGGTTAAAAAGAAAGGAATACATAAATAAACACAAATAAAGTAAGTCCATGGTTTTGAGATAATCTTGAATGCTATTGCGATTACACAATAATCACAAATAATGAATGTTAGCCACCCGATACAGAGATAGTGATAGCATAGAATATTATTTTTAAATATCCTCTAAAATCTGAGATACAAAACTTTTGCGCCGGGCCTGGGTTTTTTTTTTGTATGGGATTTGGGCCATCTCCTTTCTATCTGTAGTAAGGTAAACCGCCGATAGATAGCCAGGATATTGAAAATGGCGGTAAATGATATTGTTTATGAGGTATGTTACAATTTTGGTGTACAATAAAGTATATTCTATTCTATCAAAATCTACTAAAGTTAATTGAAGCTATTGCCATCTTTTTCACTCACATAAAAAAAGACAGAGACAGACGTAAATAGGAACTATACACCGTGGGCCCGAGGCATTCGAAAAATTTTAACCATCGATTCCGATGCCTAATTGGAGAAGAAAAGCTAGGATATAGTTTGTTGAATAAAGCTTAATTTTCGAAATATTCATTATTTACGAAAATTCACAAATCGAAAAATATCTATGGTAACAAGTCCATCAGCAACAACCCTGGTTTGGACGATAACTATCTAGGGGTACGGCGGTGCCCCAAGTCAAGTATAACTTCAAAGAGAGACAGTCACGTGAAGAGGAGAAAGAAAAACTATCTAAAAATATAGGTATGCTTTCCCTCATACCCCGGAATCGAGGTCCTAAGCCCTCTTGTCCCTTTCTCTCGGAAGCAGTGAATGGCAGTCACCAACTTAGTTTTAGCAATGATGGCGGCGCCGCAAAACGTCCTATATTCCTTAGCGGGATTCATTAGAGCTTTCAGCGCTACCTGTAATAATAAATTAATAATCCGAACTGTTTCAAAGTATACACACCGCGGCTACATAAGGAACCATACAAAACCAGTATAATCTGACCTTTCATAATACGGAAAGCATATACTGTGGCATTTGGTAATTAAATAATACTATCTAGTATCAAATATAAATACTTATTGTATTTACTTACCTGAATTGTATGAATAATGGTTGTTGTGTTGATTATAAATAAATGTATGTAGGGTAATTGGTGGGGGTGCGCTCCGCTCCTCCAGAGACACAATTGGTACATATCTCGTGCGAAGCGGACGTTGTCACCACCAAGTGCTTTGTGTACCTAATACTGGATTATTGTGTTATATATCACAATAATCCAGTATTTACATATGGTATATCACACATGTGGTATATCATTTACATATATGGTATATGTGATATACCATATCTCTGGTATATCACAAATACCATAGATAGTATATGTGAAATACTATCTATGGTAGTATATCACATATACAATGCGAGATCAACTCATACTGGAATGTACAGCTTGACAGTCGTGTGAAATGTCGTCACCAGTATAGAAAAGACGTCGTAGAAAAAGGGGGTCCAACGCTTCCTCTGGTTGTTATAAAGGGTGACTACGAGGATAACACTCTTAGGTACCATAGTCCCCGCGGACGTTTGAATTTTAGCTGAGTTTGAGATAAATCTTAATAGACAGCAGCGCCCTCCTGCGTTGACAACATACTGCGAACTGCGATCACCAATGCATTAAATGCAATGCAATTTAAATATAAAGTGTAGAGATAATGGGAAAAATCCCCTACCAAAGACCGCCCATAGTAGATGACTTTCGGGCATGTTGACGATCATAGGTATTCGAACAACAACTGGTCCATATGGCTTGAGGTGCTCTCCGAGGCACGATAGCGCACGTGCACGTAACAAATATACGGCAAACTATTCGCGAGTAGTTCGTGAACAATTCACCTGCCCACTGCAAACGCTTTTGACGCCTTTGAGAAGAGTTGCTCTCCTACAGTTCGACAACTGCTTCTATACAGCGAGATTCACGAGCCTGTTCACGAACGCGTCTTTGATCGCCCATTGCTTGCGAACTGCTCGTTAATGAGGGTAGGTACGCTTTGTGCGCAGAAAAAAATGAGCACATGTACGCAGATTGCACGGGAATTTTTCGCGAATAGTTCACAAACACACTTGTACGTAAGAAACCAACGTGTCTCTTAAATTGATTTGTTCGAAAATACATAGGCACTGGGTTCGGCATTTCGCAGCCCCCCATCAGGCCGGGGCGCTTGCGCTCGTGCTCCACGTGCTCTTTTATACCGAACTGATGGTGACCCATTAAAATTCCGACCAGCTTAAACTGTCACAGTTTAGTGTACATAGTAATTTCCCAGATTGGAAGCAGGCCGGGGTTTGAGTACCTAATAAGTATGAAACTGTTAATACCTGATACGGTACATCCCCTTTACGAGCAGGCCAGCCATTGATTACACGAGGAACCCACGTACTTAATTCCGCATTTGGTAGAATAGTTGTATTTTGTAAAAAACATGCTTTTAAATATAAAATGATACATAAAAAATATTTTAAAAACATGAAATACAATTTTTTATATCAATGAGCAAAGGCTATTGTCAAAATGTCATAACATGACAGAACAAATCAAAAGTACTCTGAGGAAAAAATCCAAAGAGGATGATAAACAATTCCGTTTAGATTCCGTCAATCTCCGTCACAAAATAAACCAGACAAGTGCGTCTTGTGGATCACGCACAATGTAGAGTTCCATTCCATAGCATGTATAACATGCATTCAATCCTAACTAATATTACAAATGCGAAAGTAATTCTGTCTGTCTGTCTGTTACCTAATTACGTCTAAACCGCTGAACCGATTTTGATGGAACTTGGTACAGAGATAGTCTGGAACCCGGAGAAGGACATAGGCTACTTTTGACCCGAAAAACGCGGAATACAAACTCGATAAACGACGTACACGCAGGTAGAGATGGGTAACCACCCGGGTAAAAACCCACGCATGGGTTAAAACCCAGTTACCACCCATTTCGACCCGGGTTATAACCCATTTCTGTGGGTGAAAACTTATTCCGTTAGTTTAATACATGCAGGACACAACGGGGTAGAGCGCGGGAGGCGCGGGAGGGCGTGAAGTACGCTCCGATCATACAGAGATTGCCGTGCGTCTCTCTCCCTCCACGCCTTACCCCGTATATACGCGACGTTTATTGTACAATTGTACACTCACTTTGTCTATCTTTGCATTGAGTGCATGTGTACTATTTGGTTTACCGAATTTCACAATCGTAGACGATGACTTATAGAATGAAATCCTATTCAATGTTGATGCAAGAATGAATATGTGCTTGACACCCATACATTTTTCACAGCATACTTATTAGACCCTACAGTCCAAGGAGCAGAACTTGACGAACAGCAAGAATTAGATGCCATGCAATTTATAAACGACGTTGAACAAAGTATTGGAGTAAATGTCATGACAAACGTAGCATCTTACAAAGCGAGAGATGGGTTTTGGAGTAGAAGATTTCTGTGGGAAAACATAAGCGACGTTAGGCCAACAACATGGAGGAAGGGTATTTGTGGGTCTACTGCATTGAGCAAACTCGCTAACCGAATTCTCACAGCACCATCAACTTCTGCAGCAGTAAAACGTTCCTTTAGTGCTCATTAGCAATATTCACAGTAAAAAACGGAATAGACTCACTAAGGAATGAGCAGCAAAACCAAGTTATACACCGTGTCCCGGAAAGTAGTATCAAGCGGAAGTCCAGATGTAGAGCATCCTTAGAGGTACCCGAATCACCCCAATGTATGTTCCGCGTTTTTTTTTAGTTTTTGGGTTATGATTTCTTTTCATGTTCAAACCAAACTGACTTTAATGAAATTTTTGATCATAGTGACATGAATAGTTATTTTTTCTAAATTAGATGAATAGAACATGCATTTGTCTCAACTATTCACGACACTTTGATTTGATCAAAAATGTTAAATTCATAGTTTGGTTAAAACATGAAAATAAATAATACTTAACTAAGGGTCGATTTTTCAATCGTCAGATAAATTTTATCCAAGGAATAAATATGACGGTTTGATAGATTTTCTATACAAAAGCTGTCAAAACTTCAAACTTATTCCCCAGATAAAAGTTATCTGACGATTGAAAAATGAGCCCTAAATAAATGAAAATAAATAGCGATCATGTGGTGCCGGACGTAAAGAATAGGTAGCACTACCCCATCTCTTTCCATGGGTGTCGATAACAATCATAACATAACAATCATACTGCGATTCCCAACCCGCCTGCCAAGCGTGGCGATTATGGCAACCCCCCCCCCCCCCCCCCCCCCCAACATGGATGAGGCGATGCTTGGGGGAGGCCTATGTCCAGCAGTGGACGTCTTTCGGCTGAATGATGATCATGATGAAATAATAACTCGAAAACTACAAAAAATCGCGGAACATACATGGGGGAGATTCGCGTACCTCTAAAGGTGCTCTAACTCTCTCTGGACTTCCGCTTGACACTACTTTCTGGGACACGGACACCTATAATGGAATTTGTTGCACAAGCGCATGAAGGATGTGACTGAGGACATTGAAGTATGTATGCCTGATTCACCCCCACCATCTCGAAGGCAAAATTCCTCCTTACCATCACCAACACGTACCAGGTAGCCCAGAATCTACATCAAGTTCAGGGATTAAGATTCGATTTTTGCGATTGCGATCGTATTACCAAATCAAGTTCAAGTGACGATGACGAAACACAGTAATAAAATTATTACACGAACTTTGTAACTAATGTGATTTTTTATCAGAGAATTACTTTGTGATTTTGCAAATAAATGTTTGATTTTAATCTTTTTTGCTATGTAAAATTATTAAGATCACAAAACCATTTGATGCGTACGCGTCCAAGTTTGTGATCGCAGGATTGCCAACCGTTGATCATACCTTTTAAATTATGTTTTACGTAATTCATTATGCAAACCGTTTACACCCATAAAATTGGGTGAAAATCCAAATTTTAAAATTCGGTTAAAACCCAAATCACCCGACTATAACCCAAATGGGAAGAATGGGTACCCACTACCCATCTCTACACGCAGGCAAAGCCGCTGGCGACCTCTACCTCTAACCCTAAAAATACACATAGAAACACTCTTTGGCTCTTCACTCTGAACGCTTCACAGTCGGATTACACAGTCAAGACAGTGCATGCAGATGAACGTCCGAGACAGTCGCCCGAATAATTCTGACCCGAAATCGGCCGATTATTCGGTTCTAGCGTACGCGTACGGTTAAGAATCTGGGTCGCTTCCACATTTACTTATAACAGAAGTTACCCACTCCATAAAAGTTAGTACTCGTACTACGGTACCCAATATGTATAGACCGATATTTTAAAATGGTTTTTATAATTTTTTCTAGAAATATTTAAAAATGTTATTCTAAATCTCTACTAATATTATAAACGCGAAAGTAACTCTGCCTGTCTGTGACGATTTCACGCCTAAACCGCTGCACCGATTTTGATGAAACTTGGTACAGAGATAGTCAGGAACCCGGAGAAGGACATAGGCTACTTTTATCCCGAGAACATGACACAACGAAATCCACGTAGGCAAAGCCGCTGGCGACCTCTAGTGTATGATAAAGAAAACAATTCAAAATAAGAAAAATGTTCTGTATATTAAAGTGACCGTAATAACCGTACAAGTTTCAATATTGTTGGACAACACCGAGATCGAATTGCTCTTTGCTATGAATTTCTGGTATCTGGATACCCTTGTAAAGAAGGAGCCCCGGCCTCTGGAGTTACCGCTTACGACCCCAGCAAGCACACCTTTGCCTTTGTCGTTTGGGTCGCCCGAGTTGAAGCATACTAGTGGACCGCCAGAATCTCCCTGCAATGACGTATACAATAGGGTATTTGACTGAAAAAATCGAATTAGTCCGTCAGTTAGATTATCAAAAAATATATGACCCGTATTTTTTATTTTGTTACGCAAACCAAAATTGACAAAGATACGACACTTTTAAAATTGGCAAAACGTCACAAGCAAGTACAATTTTTATTTGCTTCTGACGTCATAAGCCTCCCACTCTCGAGTTTTGATGCGTTTTATCTTTCCAAATATTCATAGATTTAACATTTAATATAAAAATACGTGTCCATTATTTTTCAAAACTCTAACTGGCGGACTACTTAATTAGATTTGCAATTTATTGATGCTGTCAACATGCTTATTAGGTCGTTGGACATCGGAGTCTGAGAAATAGGGTCCCGTTTTACCCTTCAGATACGGAACCCTAAAAGCAAAACATGGATAATACAGCCATTTTACGTTTTTTGCGACTATCTGAAGGCCTCCGCGTCATACATTTGTTTGAACATGAATTACACGTACAATCAGACTATCGGATCGGATGTCAGAATCGTAAGTATCGACCGGGCGTCGTCGTCGTCCAGAAAAAATCGGACACGAGAATCGTACGTGTATTTCATGAATCCGATCAGACAGTCGGATCCGGCTCCCGGGACCAACTATCGGAGGTGTATTTAGACCCTTAATCGATGATAGCGACCAAGTCCTGTTTCTCATGGGTTCAGATAAATAGGTAGATAGAACTAACCTTTCCAACATCCTTCACTCTCAAAGCGGTACATACAAAACGATCCATTCTCTTGCGGTGCACTTTATCGCAGACCTTTTTTGGCATTATTTCTAAATCCGCCTTCAACAGGATCTCGGTTTGTTGCTAGGCAAAAATGGTTGTGTTTAAAATCCACGAATATCGAGGGATATGCCACGAGCGCATGATCTTGTCACTACGCATATAGGTTCGAATTTATATGCGTGCGTCGGTATATCGTACGCAGGACCGTCTGTACTCAGGGGTGCAAAGTGTGTGGGGCACCCGGGCGCGCGCCGAAGTAATAGGGGTGCCTCGACGCCAAGGCGAGAGCTGAGGCTTTGAGGTTGCCGCGCCGAGGCCCGAGAAATTTACTCAGCGCATGCAGAAAGGGCTAAGAGGCGCCTGAGGTGGGTTCGCACCCGGATAACCTGGAGACAGCTAAGATCATACGTGCGGCACCGCCCACTTTCTGCGCGTAAGCAATGAATGTGTGTTAGGTGCACGTAAAAATTGCATTTGTGTTAGCAAATAAAATAGCGACACTCAAACGCGCATTGGGAATGTACTGACGCTATTTAACTCAACGATATCTACAGTAAAATCTGCTGATAAGGTTTTTTTTATGTTTATTGTAAACAAAAAAAAACAAAAACTGAACTTTTCCTAACCTTTTGACCAAGTAGGTTGAATGGACTTACGAGTATTTTGCCTAAGAGTAGACTTTTACCACAGTAGACATATAAGCTAAAGCAGTACTTCAACTACCTACAATCATCCGATTTGACACACTCACACAGACACGCACTGCGACGAGACAAATAAGGTATTTTCGGGATACAGTTCCATATAAAAACAAAACACTACTCAGTAAATAGAGCGTGTCTGTGTGAGTGTTTCAATTCTTGAGATTATAGTAAGTTGAGGTACTGCTTTAGCTTATATGTCTACTGTGCTTTTACTTACCTAATTTTATTTAAAACATACATTTACTTTAATCTAAAGAAGAACAAGCCTTTAAAAATATGTCAATATTTTCATTTTAACTTGTTTACTAACTAACTTCAAGGTCAACAACGGACACAAATGCACTACGCAGGCAATTGTCATTCCTCCTGGAAGCCTCTATCGTACGGGCCTGGGTGACAACACCGGACAGGCCTGTTGACATCGATGAGGAGGCGAAGTGGTTCCAGGAGGTGATGTCGCATATTTGCAATGCGGCGACGCCTCGGGTTCAAACTCTACTTGCCAAGCGCCAGGTGTACAGGTAGTTGCAGGATATTGATTTCCTGAGCCGCGCCTGTGTCGCTATGCGACGCCAGTACGCCAGGCTCCGCAAGAGGCGTCGTCGCACCCCAGATGCGGCAGCTGCGGAAGTGGAACTGTACGAGGGGTACAGGGAGGCGAAGATCGCCCTCCAGAACGCTATATCGCGGGCCAAAACTACGGCCCACGACCAAATGCCAGAGACTCTGGACCGAGACTCGTGGGGGCGCCCATACCTTATGGTACTGGGCAAACTTCGCCCGTGGGCCCCCCCACTGACCAAGAGTCTCCGGCCTCAGCTTCTGGAGGGAGTGGTGAGCGCTCTATTCCCTTCGAGGGCGGAGCACACGTCACCGCCGATGGTTCCGCCTCACATGGCACCCAACGCGGACGACGTCGACGACGTGCCCGAAGTGACCCGGGTAGAGTTGAGAGCGGCGGTGCGAAGGCTTCAAGCCAAGAACACCGCCCCGGGACCCGACGGCATACCTGGCCATGCATTTGTCCTAGCTCCCAAGGCTCTCGGGCCTCGACTGAGGGGGCTCTTTAGCGCATGTCGCGAGCGGGGTCAGTTTCCGCTCCGGTGGAAAACCGGAAAGCTAGTCCTGCTCAAAAAGGAGGGTCGCCCTGCAAACTCACCGTCTGCGTACCGGCCCTTCGTGTTGCTGGACAAGGTGGGCAAGGTCTTCGATAGAGTAATTGCAGACCGCCTCGTCACGCACATGAATGGAGTGGGGCCAGATCTGGCGGATAACCAGTTCGGTGTCCGCCGGGGGCACTCCACGGTGGACGCATGGTCGTCTCTAACCCCGTGGCACCGCGGCCAGGCGTATAAGATAATTGATTGATTCTTACTCTTTTACTTGGCCCAGTTCTTCCAAAGCCCGAGACCAAACATGTGCCAGTATAGTCCGTATGTAGCTTTGCCATTGGAATGCTGCCAATGCCGCTGGTGTAATGAAAAGGCTTTTTTGTATACTGAAAACAAAATAGTTTCTAAACTAAATGTTAAAAACCGGTCAACTGCGAGTGTCGTACGACGAGGGTTCAGTGCAATAATATTTAAAAGGTTTTTTTTTAAATTATTTTTTTCATATGTATAATGGTGGTGGCCCAGAGGTTACAGACCCGCTTGTTAAGCACCGTGTTGCGGGTTCAAACCCAGACATGTACCAATGTGACTTTTTCAATTTCATAAATGTACTTTCTTAGTTCATCTAAGACGCCACTGACATACGGTGAAGGAAAACATCGTGAGGAAACCTGGACTTAATTGTCTGAAATCGCCAACCCGCATTGAGCAAGCGTGGTGATTAATGGTCGTTCCTTCTCTGCATGAGAAGAGGCCTTTGCCCAGCAGTGGGACAGTTATAGGCTGATTTATTTATTTTATTTTCATATGCTGTAAATGTCTGAAACTTAATTTTAATTGTCTTGTAAATAAACGAGATTTTCTATGGTATTAGTAGTACACAATAAAGTTCAATTTTCATTTTTTTGGGATCCCATAATTGAGAGTTTTAAATAACTGTGCTAGTCAGAGACTTTGTTTTATTTTTCCAGTAATATTTACCCTAGTGTGTGGCCGGAGATCGTCGCGCGCCCTTAGGCGGTGCCCGGTGTGTCTGGCGCGGGAAGGGAGAGTGGCAGCCGCCTCTCTCGCTGTCTCCGCACTTCTTTGGTCGCCATCACCTCCTCGCAAAAGGAGGCGGCGTCTTCCCACGCACTCTCGCCATGCTGCTTCTCTAGCCACTCCTCCATCACGGGTCTTACCGACCGGGTCGCGCAAAATGCTTCTTCCATTTAGCCACTAGGATCTAGCGGAGCTCGCTCTGCTTAGACGCCGAGGAATCGTCAGTACGAGGGCCCTCGCCTCCAAATCCCAGGGCATCGATCCGGCTAGGTGGCTCCCCGTTTCGAAGGAGATCGCACCGGTACCCCCTTATCACGCTGACGGCCATCGCGCGCTGCTGTCTCCGCAGGATTGCGACGTTGCGGGCCATGGACCGTACGATCCCCGCGTAGAGCCTCCGGCAGGAGGCATTGGGTCCCCCCAGATTGGGCAGCAGCTGCGGCGGCTGTCAATTTCGGCGTAAGCTGCCGAAAGTGAGGCCCAAAGTCCCATCGGCCGTCGAGGACGAGTCCCAAGTACTTCATCGACGACTCGACGATAATGCGGACGCCTCCCACCACGGTGTGGGATCCCGAGGATAATATTTACACAAACCTCTATAAACCTTAAATTATTTCAGATTTTTCGCTTTGCAAATTTCACAGTTATAGGGGGGAATAGTATTTTATTTTAGAAATTCTTCGTCGTTGGAAGAAAACAAGACAGAATAAAAAATAAGCATGTGAAGCCCTTTTAAATGATACCCTATTTGATCAGATAACATTTAAAATTTCGCGCCTAATTCGGGTCCCTTAAGCAAGGAAATAAAAATTAATTAATTCTTCCATCTGCGATAAGTGTTAAAACGCACTAGCGGCCAGCCGCAATGCGGCGTGCCGCTTGCGGTTGGCCGCACATCGATTTTTACATGAAACCGCATGATCTAAACGCACTGGCGCACGACGGCTGGCCGGAAATCAGTGCGTTGAGATCATGCGGTTTCATGTAAAAATCGATGTGCGGCTAACCGCAACCGGCACGCCGCATTGCGGCTAGCCGCTAGTGCGTTTTAAGTTTAAAGGTTGGGCAAGTAATATTTAAAACTATTCCGAATTTCAAGTCGATAGCTATAGTAGTTGTTAAAATAAGCAGATGTGCCAGACAGATGGACGAAGTCGCACCATAAGGGTACCTTTTTATCATTTTGGTATGGAACCCTAAAAAGAAGCGTACTTTTGAAACGTTGCGAACCTGACAAGAATGTTTCTAAATCATCTAATTTCATAGAAAATGTAATGTATTGCGTACCGTTGTCTCTACTTTTACTGTAATAGCCCGATTAATGATAAATAACAAGAATTTACTTATTTTAGTGAGTCCTGATCGTACATATTTCATGTGAACATACGTGCAGGCAACAGTTATTATACCGTAAACTACACCGCAGCACGCGCCGCTCAACGCCCCGTGTCTTCATAAACGGAACTACACATTACCATATGTTTATATTTGTGCGTCCAATGGCGTTCACACCAATAATTCAGCCCTCATCAAGCTGTCTCCCCCCCCAAGCTCCTGCCAGCAACGCCCTAAGCCGAGTCCAAGTCCCACTAGGGGTCGCCTTTAATGCTGTTGTTGCAGGTAGTCATGATGTTAGTGTAGAAAAAGTAGTTAGCTTTTACTTCCCCATCATTGGCTGGAGACCCTTCAGATCTCGCCAATAACTGCCCGGGTACGTAGAAGGGGTATCCCAAGGACCATCTACGGGAGACCAATAGAAAAAAAAAGTACAATGCTGCGGCGGGCCCCGCCGCGCTTGCCGCTTCACATGCCGCTACACCATGAACGGTGATAACGCAAAACGCGCCGCGGAACGCCCCGCGTGTCCCTGAACGAGGCCTTATGGTGCGACTTCGTTCATCTGTATCCGTCCGAAAGCCACAACTGCTTATTTTAGGAACTATAAATGCTATCGACTTGAAATTTTGGAACAGTTTTAAATAATACTTGTTACTCTCTACTGCAACTGTGGTTTTTTTTTTCATTGCAGTCTTAAAATACCAGTTGAAATTTTAAAATGAGGTTACTTGGTTAAATGTGGTATGAAAGAGCTTTATTGGTACATTATAAATTATAATTTTATTTCCATTTAAGCTGCATAGTTTTTGACATAGGATGAAAAATGACTGTAAAAAAACCAACCCCCCCCCCTTTCTCTGAAGTTTACAAATCGTTTTTTTTTTTATAAATCGAATTGATCGAGGTTTATGTAAATATTACAGGAAAAAAAAACGATGTCTGTAACTAGCACAGTTTTTTTAGAAATCATCAAAAATCCTTAACAAGATCAGAGATAGAAAAATTCAAATTGAACTTTCCAAGATACGGAACCCTCGATGCACGAGTCAGGCTTACATTCGGCTGGCTTTTTTTTAAATATATCATTGCTGCACATAGTAGGTATACATTCGGCACGTTTGGGTAAGAAATATACAAACAAAATTCCACATTAAAAAAAAAAAAAAGTGATACAGTAGGAGTACTCACAGCGACTGCTATATCATGTCTAGGGAATCTGTATTTTTTATGGTAATAAACGCTGTGTAATGTTCTCCACTGGCCCACACCGGCACTGTCAGGGCCATATCTTGCTTTATTGTATAAATTACCAGCCACCGCATACTTTCCTTGCAGACTCTTGCGGCTGACGCGTCTATACATAATAAATACATATCAATTTATCAAGTAGATTCCTTCTTAATAATTGACCACCCTATCTCTGCATGTGGGTGTCGTAAAAAGCGACTAATGTACGATTTCCACCAAACGGGCCGCGCCGGAGCGCTTTTCACACTGTGCTAAAGGAAATTCAGGCTTCTACACAATAGTTAAGTTTCATGTTTGTATGGAATTTACACTGCTTGGAACTCGGTTAGATCCACGCGTATGCCGCGTCAGCCGGTCGGCTCCTCGCTTACGTGGACGGCGGCGCTCGGCTGTTGTCGCGTCCGGTCGGCTCCGCTTGGCCACACCGCAGGTAGAAACTGACTGCGACACGAAAGCATCACTAGCCGCTGAGAGCATGCTAGCGGATACGCGAGAACGCGCGCGTTCCAGCAAATTGTAGCCATCGGCGTCGGGCGGACGCGGTCGGCTACGGGCGCATGCTCGCGCATCCGCTGCAACGCTCTGCGCTGCGCTCCTGCGTGACCCGGTTGGTGGAAATTGTAAATAAAGGATTTTATAGCATAATCTGTACATTCTAACTACTACGTGTACTAGATACGAAAATGATGCCGAAACAAAAGTTTTTAGAATTTCTGCCTCTTTGTATGTTTGAGCTTTATACTACTGAACAGATTTAGTTGAAAGGCAAAAATGACCGTTAAAGAGCGGGTCAGGTTATATGGTACAAATTATCACGTTGTTGAGTGTGGGTGATTAGCAGTAACACAATGTTGTTTTCCGACTTCCACGCGGACGAAGTCGCAAGCAGTAAGTAGTTGAAATTATTCTTTTAGCTAGATTTTTAACAGTCGTCAACGATAACTGTCTGATGTGATAATGATGCACTCAAATAAACAAATAATACTTCTGCAGAACATGAAAATCTGTAAAGTTGCGTGTCTGAAGAATTAAATATTATCTTTAGTGTAATCATAGATAATAGTCCCAGGTAATCCCATTTAATTTTGGTTTAAATGTCCTTTCAGCCAGTCTGCACCGTGTTCCTTATTCCGGAAAACTTAAACCCGACATGTTAGAACTAGGGGGCCTACTCCCTAAGTCCGTCAACGAAGTTAGTCGCCCGTCCGAAAGTAGCCCGAAACGTAGGAGTGAACAAAACAAGTGTCAAGTTCAACTTTTCGGACCGGCAAATACACATCGGTAGTAGGGACAACTGTCAATTTGTGTTGTCACTCATTCTTAGTTTGGGCCCCAAAATAATCGTATGACCGAAGGTGATAGGGAGTAGGAAATGCTCGTAACTAAGGCCGAAACCACGGACTTCGTGCTTAGGGAGTAGACCCCTAGAGCCGTAGTTAGAGGCTCTAAGACCTCAGAGTTTTGACTAGTCATTTAGAAGTACAGCGGTGCCCCAAGTCAAGTACATATCGAAGACGGATACTCTCGCGCAGATGAGAACCAGAAATGTTATTAAGAACAACAATATTTTGCAATCTCTCATACCCTGGGGAAAAAAACCTTTGACAGTTGCTACCGCGCGCTTCGAAGCAGTGAGCAGCAGTCACCAATTTAGTTGTAGCGATGATGGTGGCGCCACAAAACGTTTTGTATTCTCTCCTGGCGCGATTTACTAGACTCTTCATCGCTATCTGTAATAATAAATCAAAAATCCGAACTATGTACCGTGTGGTCCCCGGAAAAGAAAAGATGTCGTAGGAAAAGGGGGTAGAGGGATCCCCACCCTTGCATGGTTGTTGTAAAAGGTGACTACCTACTGTGGTCCCCGCGGACGTTTAGGCTAAGTGTATGCTGAGACGCAGGTGACGCAGGTGCACGCAGCGCAGGGCAGAGCAGATTTTGTAAAGCATGAACGTAAGAGCTGCGTACGCTGCGGCGCAGACGCGTGCGACGCAGACATGCGGCTGTCCTGCCATGTACCTCGTTGTAGTGCCGGCACAGATTTTTGCGCGATGCGTGCATGTCGACATGTGTTTTTTACTGCTAATTCGAATTTTATTGCAATGACAGAACATTACATTGATTTAGTGCGTTGTTAACCTTGTTTGTATGATACCAATCATCCAGACTATTAAAAAAAAAACGTTCGACAACTCGAACACGTCTATTCTTTGTACTAGTTAAAACTCGAATGTGTCTTCGAGCTGCGTCGCAGCATGCGGTCGTGGCCTATGTCTGCCTCGCCTGCTCTGCCCTGCAAAATCTGTACTTTGCTGTGCTGCGTCACCTGCATCCTAGCATACGCTTAGCCTTATGGCTGCTTTTCCACTAGAGATGTGAGCTACGGATGTTTTTCAAACCAGCCAATAGGATCGCTTTATTTTACTAACCTTGACACTTGTTTGAAAATTAATCGATCCTATTGGTGCATTTGACACACATCCGTAGCACACAACTCTGATGGGAAAGCAGCCTAAGCATGAGATAAATAGGCAGCAGATCTTCCTATACTATAACAACATATACAGATCGAAAATCGTGGATCAAACGAAACAGGGCGATAGTTGGGATTATTTGCAGCATTTTATGGTAGGTCCATGGTAGTACCTAAATTTTTTTACAGTAAGGTTCTAAAGTTACACATATTTTTTCGTGAGACTTAAAAGATATTGAAAAAAGTGCCAATACCCACTGTCATAAAAGCAATTTCAAGCAACTAAACACCATTTATTGTTTCGATCTAGACCTGAATAGCTTAAGCTGTCGCAGAGTAGACTTCACAGTAAGTTCCCAGATTGGAAACAGGCAAGGGTTTGAATAGTAAGTATGAAACTGTTAATACCTGATACGGTACATCCGTTGTAGATGCTGGAGTGCCGCTGACTACACGAGGAACCCATATACCAAAATCGGGATTTGGTAAAACAGTTGTATTATGTGATAAACATACTTTTAAATATGAAATGATGCATAAAAAGCATTTTAAAAACATGAATACAAAATCTAGCAGAAGCTGTTACAAAAATGACATGACACAACAAATCAAAATAAACCATAGAAGTAATAAGTACTACGTACAACTGGAATGAGTACTTGTCGATTTCTGCGAATCACGTGAGATAGGTATAAGTGTACGCCTTGTCACTTTCTAACACAATGGTAACCATATGGCAGACTTATGGTGTAATAAGTCCTGCCTAGTATTACTAAATATTGTATGTCCTTTAAAGCATTACAATATCTTTATACCGCAAGTTAACTAAACCAATCGGAAAAAGATATAACCATAATTAGCAATGTCTTCTAACATTTACACGATTATTGTACATACTAGGAATGTTTATTTATTTATTTATTTATAAATAGGTACACCAACAGTACATACATTTTACATTTAAATAATAAAAGTACATGGGTTATGGTTCCTATGTAAATACCAATTACAGGTGTACACAGCATTCGCATGAAAACAATCAAGCATCGTACAAGTTATATAAAATAAAAATAAAATATAACATAAAATTAACAAACAGTAAAATCAATTAATTAGCGAAACTACTACTTATGACAGTTTAAATGTCTGTTCAGATGGGAATACAACAGGCTTCTGAACTTCGGTAGGGAACTAAAGAACACATCCAAGTCGGGCAGCTTTGAATTAAGTTCATTGTATTGAACACACATCCTAGACACTGGTGAGTGTCTCTCAATGTTACTTCTGCAGGACGGCGGTTGGAACAGTCTAGAAATTGGCTGCCTAGGAATATTGAACGGGACCGACAACATGACACGTTCTAGCAACTGTTCACAATCAATTTGACTATTGACAACCTTAAAGAGAAAAACCAAGTCATGGACAGTGCGACGGTTTCGAAGCGACTCAATATGAAAGAAAGCTAAGCGCTGTTCATATGGACATCTGTGGGATATTCCTGGGGACACGTAAGCAATATGTCTTGTGAACGCTCGCTGGATGTTCTCGAGACGTTGCGAATGAACAGCGTACATAGGATTCCATACTATACTAGCATATTCTAATTGGGAACGTACCAGAGCCTTATAAAGGATAATTTTAGTTTTAGTCCCAAAAGATTTTGTGTTTCTCTTGATGAAACCTAACATTTGAGCCGATTTCTTAACAGTATCTGAGATATGAGTGGTGAATTTTAGTTTTTGATCTAAAGTTACTCCCAGGTCCCGGATTTCAGAAACCTCCTGTAAGATGATGTTATTTATTTTGTAAGGGGAAAGTAATGGCTGTAGTTTTCGGCTGTAACGGATACAAAAACATTTCTCTGCATTTAAGGTCATCCCGTTGGATTCACACCACAGACTAATTTGATCAAGATCGTGTTGTAATAGACTGGCATCTGCTGGTGACTCTACTCTTTTATAGATTTTGAGATCATCAGCATAGAAAGAAAAGTTGCAGCTAATTCGTGAGGCTAGATCGTTGACAAATATAATAAAAAGAAGAGGACCGACGTGCGAGCCCTGTGGCACACCAGACTTGGCATAATACGAATTAGACTCGTGACCTCCCACTGAAACTACCTGTTTCCTACTACTCAAGTATGATTTAAACCAGGCAAGAAGAGAACCATGTATACCGTAAGATACGAGTTTCAGTAGTAAAAGTTGATGATTTACCTTATCGAATGCACTGGAGAAGTCAGTGTATATCGTATCAATTTGGTATCCTCTATCAATGTCTTTTGTTAGGTCAGAGATAAAACAGGTTAAGTTAGTTTGAATGGAACGGCCACTTCTAAAACCGTGTTGATGAGTTGAGATAAGTTTACTAACATGTCGATATATAACCGGATAAATGAGGGATTCAAAAATTTTGGCCATGGTTGAAAGAATAGCAATGGGTCTATAGTTTTTAATACTGTCTTGGTCGCCTTTCTTATAAACGGGAACTATTCTAGATTTCTTCCATTCTTCCGGAAAAATTCCTTCGGCAAGAGAGCGGTTGTAGATTTTGGCTAACGGTGCAGCCAGTACATTAGCACACCGTTTTAGAAAATATGGATGTATTGAATCAGGACCTGCACCTTTGTTAGTGTCAAGCTGATTCAACTTAACAAATATTTCTCTTGCAGTGAACTGTATGTTGCAAGATAAAGAGTCGTTACTTGCTGTGGTTGTGTTGGTTAATATTTGAGAATCGTCATGGTATACAGAGGAGAAGTGTGAAGCGAATAAATTTGCAATATCGGTACCATTTTCACCAAAAATACCGTTAAGATGCATGCGTTCAGGATATGAGGTGTTATTGTTGCGCTTTTCCTTAATATATTGCCAAAACACTTTAGTATTTTTTGTCAGAGCCTGTTCTATTTTGTGTTTATAAGTTTTATGGCAAATATCATATAATTTTGAACATCTTTCACGTAAAATTGCAAATTCTATTTTGTCGCGTGGGTTGTTAAACTTGCGGTACCGTTTCCTGATTTTGTCTTTTTCAGTAATTAATTTAATAAGTGAAGAGGAAAACCAGCGTGGATATTTTTGCTGTTTCTGTGATCGCCTCGGCACATTACTCTCGATCGTGGCATTAACCGTGTCATAAAATACAGACAACATGTCTTCAAGAGTACAACAAGAAGAAAACATTGATTCCCAATCAGTGTTCCTTAGTTCCCTTAAAATTGCAGTATAGTCCGCTTTAAAATAATTTAGATTTTTGCTGTCGTTTTTACGAAGCCAGATGGCATTAGATGATTCAATAGAATATATAAGTGGAGGATGGTGCGGGTCTAGTTTACTCAAGATGTGTGACGGTTCATTTATTTTACCGTTCTCAATGCTACTTACAACTAAATCCAGAATTCTGCTGTTACAGTTACAGATATTATTAACTTGAACGAGATTATTAATAGCTAAAAAATCAACTAAAGAGCATTCTAATCTATTGTTAAAATTGCTAGGTACTGTGTAATTACAATTAGGCTCAGTAACCCATTGAATTCCTCCCAAATTAAAATCTCCGAGAACCACCACACTGTCAATCTGATTCATAATATTACTGACATTATCGAGAAACTTAGTTTGCGAATCAAGTTTTGGAGGGGGTGGTACATATACAGCACATATCGCAATTTTTTTAGGGTTGTTATCATGTGTTATATTGACTGTAACCCACAAATCTTCAGACTCAGATTCCCAGTTGGTAATTCGACAGGAGACAAATTTTCGTGAGATTGCTATCAACACACCTCCACCATCCAATTTCAAGTTTTTGTTACAATTCTGACTAAGAGTGTTACGTGTTACACGATCTCTTCGATATACAATATATCTATTGTCAATGAACTCATTATTAGATATGTTTTTGTTAAGCCAAGTTTCGGTAAATACAATAGCATCATATGAACTAAGTAAGATATTTTTATACAATTCGTTTGTTTTTGTTCTCATTCCTCGTATGTTACGGAGCTTCGACTCCGACTCCGATAAGTCGGAACTTCCGATTGATATTACATCTCCGGTTCCGACTTCGGCTCCGATACTTTTAAATCGTAGGTTTGAATAGGAGGTCGAAGCATTTTTTTTATCGCCTGCGCCTTTACTAAGTATGTAGGTTTATTATTTTTAATTGAAATTAAAGAGGCTGACTGAAATTATGTAAATACTATTTTATTTTATTAGGCCTGTCCTTAACACATCTCTCTTCTGCTAACACCTCCGAATCCGCCTCGGACTCCGATTCCGGTTCCGAATCCGACAAACCAAATTTAAAAACTCCGACTCCGACTTCGGTTCCGATAAAACCACCTCCGTAACATCCCTGGTACATACTACTCCTTTTTTGTTTAGGTACATTTTGTAATTATATTCAGATGTTAGGCTGGGATTATAGGTCGCCGCGCCGCCGCTCCTATTTGGGTCAGGGGGCTTACTATGACCTCTTAAAGCAGGGCAGAAGTTGCCTGGAAGTTGAACTGCCCTGCGTTTTTGTACTATGACATCGTTAAAGCAGGCCTGTAGCAGGCCTGCTAAGTTGACGTTTACGAAATCCGTTCACCTTTTCTTTTGTATAGTTTTCATACCATGATGTGTTATTTGATAGCAGCAGAGTATATATTGAGCGGCTGTAATGTCAAAATAAGCGATCTTGAAAAAGTTAATATTTACGAGCTTATTCAACATTGTTTTTGTTATTAGAGGTAAACTGTTGTGAGGACCCACTTAAAATTTGGTCGATAAGACTTTCTAAACTCGATACTTTGTATAAAAATTACAAGTGTTTATTAGATCACACTTTTTACTGTTTTTGTAAATGTGTGACGAGTACGAGATATTTGAATATTTAGAGAGTAAATATCGTATGGAGAAAAAGCGACAGCGTCGCATTAGGAAAATAAATAACCCATTCCAAATTGATGAAAGGAAATTTATAAACCAATATAGGTACCTATTGCAATATTATATGCAATTTATTTAAAGTTATTTAAAAATTCCCACAGGTGAAGCAGTTTGGTCATACTAACACGACGGCGACGTCTTGTTTGTGTTTCACTAAAAATAAAAGCATCACATTTAATATACATTTTAATAAAAAAACTGAGACTATGTGCCTAGATTTAATTCGATATTTTGATAAAGGTAAGTAAACGAACGTACGACATTGTTGAAACAGGATTCACAATAAAGTATGAAATCACAACGAAATGCTAGTTTACAATTTCATTGACAACTTCGATCGACTGACTGTGATACAGATATCTGAATGATGACAGAATATCACGCTGCGGAAACAAATTTACCTAAAAAAACACTTAAAACTGCATTAACTAAAGTATTTAATAACTACATCGATGTAGTGGGGAACAAAACAACTCGAGATGTTTTTTAAATTTACGCGCTAAAAAAAGTTGACAAAACTAATCCACGTTGGTACGTTCATAACCACGTTGTTTCTTTTATTTAGAGTCACAAAGGTCTTTTGAACGTGAAACTTTTGCTTTTTAGAGCTATTAAATAATGTATCAATGCCTTGATTTAAATTTGAAAATGAGTATCATTGCGGTCTTAGAGTTACAATAATAAAAATCTTTGAAAAATAATCCCATATTAGACATTTAGATTTTGTATGTACTGCTACTAGAAGTATCATGGTCACCCTAACGGTAAGAAAATTCAAGTAATGAAAAACCCTTTCTGTGAAAAGATATTCCACAGTCCGGGTAATATTCGCTTTTGCAAGCATTTACAGCGCAAATTCCAAATTAATTGTGTAATAAATCCAATTATTAATTTTTTTTAATTCAAATTATCGGTTTACGTCAATGCAAATGGGGTTATCAGCATTTGTATTTTTTTTACTACCATTGAGAAGAAGCTAAATAGAAAAGCCCAAACCGAGTTCTCTTATCTTCATTACGAGTCAGATAGAGAGAATACCTAGATTTTTTTTGTTAAATTAGTAATAAAATATTTATTATAGGTACCAATCAAATCGTTTAATTTATAATATTTAGGGCTGATTTTTCAATCGTCAGATAACTTTTATGTAAGGAATGAGTTTGACGTTTTGACAGCTTTTCTATGGACAATGTGTCGAAATGCCAATTTTTTTTTTTTTGATGCAAAGAGTAACCATGTAGTTTACTGCCCGTTTTAATCCATAGGAATCTACACTTTGGAACGCGGCAGTAACTTCTTTTTTTTCCTATTATAAATACCTACTACATCAAAAGTGTCTTTACGGTCTAATTGAAATAAATGCGTTGACTCAATATCAAGCTGTCAAAAAACTATAGATAAAAGCACATTATATGAAAATCGCTTCCTGGCCTTACGTTGACGAAAAAAAGTCCTCTTACAACGAATCGTTGACGAACAAAAGTTCCGATAGTTGTATCGCGTCTCTTGGGATAAATTAAGATGAAAAAAGTTGGTTTATGAATTTGTACATTTAGTTCAAAAATTCTACTAATTTAGGAATATGCATTTTCTATTTACGTGACAACACACAGTGTGTATTAGACAGGGACACAAGGTACAATTATTGCTATCTCAAGTGTACCGTAATGTTTGCCAAGCCATATTATGTCTTATATCTTGCATATAAAGTCTATTTTAGATAATATAAATTGCCAAGATATAAAGTCTTTGAAATAAACCAATTTTCAGAGAGTATTATAGTATTTTGTCGTGCGTAGTGAAAACATAGAAGTAATAAGTACTACGTATGAAAAATCCTGTCTATGGTATTTTGTGGTTGTGGTTATTTTTTAGTTATTGGTGGTGGTCTCTGAAGTTCAAATCCTGAGTTCAAATCTAAAGTCTGTTCAAATATTCAAATCCTAGAATAATAACTTTATTTATTATTTTAAGGCTCAAATCATCATCTTCCTGCCCTTATCCCATGTTACTTGGGGTCAGCGCAACACGTTTTCTTCTTCCATTCCGTCCTGTCTCAGCCGTCATGATATCACTGATTCCCTTCTCTTTCATATCATTCTTCACAAAATCCATCCATCTTTTCTTTGGCCTCTTTTACTCTCCATCCATCCACATTTATATTCGTAACTCTTTTGGTCACATGCGTTTCATTTCCTCCTCTTCACATGCCGCCCATACCAAGACAAACGGTTCCCTTTTAACTTTTCTGTCACTGGCGCTACTTTCAAACTTTCTCTAATATACTCATTCCCGACTTTATCCTTTCTGGTCACTCCACAAATCCATGTCAACCTTAGAGCATATACAACATTCTCATCTTCGCTACATGCAATATTTTTCCATTCGTCTTATTCACGGCCCAACATTCCGAACCGTACAGTACGACAGGTCTTATCACGGACTTGTTTTAAGGTTCAAATCCTCAAGTTTAAAACCTCAAGGTTTTCTCGCAAGAGACCGGTAGTGTTGCTAGAAGACCTGCCCCTGATTAGCAGATGTCAACCGATCCGGTTTTTTATCTCGTTCTGTCTACGATTCTCATAACGAGAGAAAAAGAAATAGCTTACTAAATCGTTCGACAACTGATTAATCGAATTCAGGTTTTTTCACGTTTCATGGTACAGCAAAAATAATTGGTGGCTCTTATTTTGTCAAGTACAATAATACATACATATACCTCTAACTACTCTTTTCTACAATGTGTCCGGTCATGCACTAGCAATATTCTAGGTACTTATACAGCAACTATTCTAGTACACAAACACACTACACACTAGGGTCCAATCTACTTCCTCGCTATTTGGCAGCCATTTTGCTTTTTTGTTGAGATATTCTCTATCTTAAAGTTATGAAAATGTGAACGCTGTATCGTAATGTAAACGATAGACAATATTGTTGCCCTCCGAATAAGCGTACTTTTATCTCAGTAGGACCAAAACTTTGAGAGATATGACTTTTTTTGTACACACACACGTACAGAATATCTCAACAAAAAAGAGGAAGTGGATTGGACCCTAGTGTATAGTGTATTTGTGTACTAGAATAGTTGTAATATTAGTACCTAGAATATCGCTAGTCCATGACCGGACACATTGTATAAACAGAACACTCTTTTCTATAAAAGAATAATTAAGTGAAAAAATATAGGTACTTTATTTTTTGGTATGAAAGTGTGATGTTGGAAAGCATGCAGTATTCTGTCTACGGTCCGGCACGGTATTTTGCAGTAGGCTTACACTGCAAAATACCGTGCGCCGTGCAATTGTTGTCCACGACGTTGCCCGACTTCGCTTGACATCTCTAGCGACACGTGTCGCAGGACTTTTGATCCCCAATGAATACGAGGGTTACCTCTTCGACTGCCACTTCGTGTTATTAATGGCACTCTCAACACAATGAAGGTGGTTAATCGGTTCGATAAATAAAACTCAAATAAATCAAAACTTAATAGATCAATATAATTTGGCAATAAAAGTAGGGTACTAACAACAAAATAACAAATACTTGTGCTCTTATCACAGTGGTTTCTTTCTATAAAATCATGATACGACGAGACCCTCGTAAATACAGAATTGAGACCAATGTAAGTTCCGCTTGCGAGTCCAACTAAAATCCCTTCTTCTTGGTTTTCCATCCGAGAGCCAATATCGGAGTAGACTAATGGTCCCCCGGAGTCACCCTATAGTTTAATAAAGACAAAATAGTTATTTATTGTCAAATACAAATTCGTTTATTTGCCAAATACAGGAGATTGTGAAACACAAACGATACAAGTATAAAGGTTACACTGTATTTTACCATTACAATGGTGTGCAAATTTTACATTTATTTTACATTATTAAAACGCTTATTTTTACAACGCTTATTGATTAGTCCATGACCTATTCTTATTAATTCGACATATTCTTATTATTTTGACATTATATTAAACATAAGAATACGATTTTTTGAGTCTAATGAGTCAAACAATGATGAGCTATTATTCATGCAATTACTTTTATTTAAATCTTTGCATGCCAAATCCTGGCGAAACATGTAATGCCAGATAATCACCATGTAACACCATTTTATACCATGACTGGGGTACATGAAAAGAACCTCCACGAGTGACGATACTTAAGTACGTCCGGCGCACCCTGGGCAGTCAGCCCCGCTACCAACCTTGCTGACAGGCAAATCTTTTCACTACAGCATGACCTATTTTCGTATAGCTCGTGCCGACACGAGAGAAGTATTAATGTAATTAATATTTTACTTTTTTTGTGTATAGACTCATTTATTTATTCACTTGACAGACTGAACTGTGTTGCTGGGTAGTTTGTTGCGCCGTTTCTTCGTCACAGCATATACACTAGAAAGCGCTTTTGGGGGCAGTCTTATGTAAATTTGACATTCAAAAAGAACTAAGTAATACTAGTCTATTTTCAATAAACGAGTTTTGTGTTTGAACGAGTTTAAAGAAGAAGATACCATGATTCATGCGAGTAAAATTTAGGTCATTTAATTTCAAAAACAGTTCAAGCCTACGTGACCATTTTCGTCATATCAACTCCATACCTACATGTGGATTGGAACGTTTTTCAGAAACTACCTACGCCCAATTATTTTAGTATCAAAATGAAAATTACCGCTCCAATATCCGATCCGATTACTGAAGTGCATATGGTTTGAGACGTATCCCTCAAGTGCACCCTATCGCACCATTTGCGAGAAAGTGTTAACAAATGTGCCTTTAGTAAGCTGTCCGATGTTATCTGTAACATTTTATTCAGTCTTTAATAACAAAAATGATAGTTTTACCGTGTGGATCTTGGCAGAGAGTAAGGCCCGGACTCCACCAAAGCGGAGACGAGACGAGAGGAGCGGAGATGTGTTTTAAAAAACCAATAGAATTTCGTTATTCACTAATCTCGTCTCCACTCAGCTTAAGTGGATACCACTGAGCGGACATGTATCGTATTTGTTTGACGCGATGGAAGCGGAGATCTGAGCTGTTCCTCGCTGAGATCCAGCTGGGCCGCTGTACAAGGCGGAGATGTTAGCTTTACCTCGCAAGCTGACGAGGGCGCGCAGCGAAGACGAGATGTGTGCGGTGCCTGTCGTGTCAGATCGCACTAAACTGTGCGTTCACATCCAACGCTTGCCACACGCAGCTCAGTTCCGCTCTAGTCAGCGCACATCTCCATCCTAGCCAGTACGCATCTCCGCACAGTTTCGGTGCATACACCCTAGCTGAAAAACATCTCTTCTCGTCTCCGCTTCGGACGGAGATGTCTCGTAAACAACCAATAGGATTTCTTATTGAGTTGAAGCTAAGCGGAGAGATGTTAAAATAATGCAACTCTATTGGCTGTTCGAGATATCTCCTCTCCGCTTTGGTGGACACCGGGCCTAACATAACATAGCAAGACGCCTGTATTCCCCGAAGGGTTGGGCAGAAGTACACCCTCGTTTCACCTTTATGTTTAAGTCCTATGTAATAGGGGGCGAGCCTATTGCCATGAACTGGGCAACACTTTACCCGACCTGGGTATCGAACCCAGGACCTCACGCTCAGCAGTCGCGCTTGCGACCACTAAATCAACGAGGCACTCAATGACAGTGTAAAATAAATAAATCAACCTGTAACTGTCCCACTGCAAGGCAAAGGCTTCTTCCCATACAGAGAAGGAACGAGCATTTATCATCACAGAGATCGGAATAGATAGAGTATATTTACCTAAACTTCGAGGAAGGAAGTAACATAGAGTGGATAATACCTCCTCTAAAATCCCGGAATAATTATAATGACGTTTTAATCCCGGCATTTAAAAATCACGAATTATTTATTGGACTTTATTTATAGTTACAAATGATTGATTTGAAAAATCATACAAAATTTTTTAGGGTTCTCTAAAATCATTTATTTGAAGAATCATATAAACTTTTTTTAAGGTTCCGTACAAAAAGTATTCAATTAAAGAGTTTTGTTTTACATATTACACACATTGTTTTACATTTTAACATAGTACAGAACCCTAAAAAATGTTGTCTGATTTTTCAAATCAATAGATATAGGGACTGCCGACGTGCGATTCACGTCGACAGTCCCTATTAACTATAACTCAAATGGTTATGTCGTAATTGTCGCGGACTCCCACCATTTTTGGTAGGAGTGAAGCCCTGGTGGAATATACCAGCCGTAAGTGCAGTGTCTGGTGCAAAGTCGCTCGGTTGCTGGGCCTGGCCTCATGGCTTGCATTGACTGCAAGCGCAGCTGACTCCGTTGAGGGCGTAAGCGACCAGTAACACACCTAATAGGCCATGTTGTCCCACGTTGTCAAGCATGAAGCAGCTGTACCTTATCTAAAATGTGTGTAAACTTCTGTAGTGCATTGGAATAAACGTGACTATTGAATCACTCACAGAATGTGAAATTTTCCCGTATCCGGACACTAAGCATAAGCCGTCATAGTCTTGATACTTAGTAGCAATTTTAATGGGCTTCACGTAATTGTTGAAGACAAAAGGTTTTCTCACAAACTGTTAAAGAAAAAAACATGTAGATTATCCTGAAGAAATGAAGCTTGACATATTTATTTCTAATAATCAGATAGAAGAAAGATAATGTAGGTAGTGACAAAAATTTAAAGGAATACCTACTCCTTTAAATTTTTAGGAATACTCCTTTAAATTTTTGTCACTACATAAAAGCTAAGGTGGTTTGGTCATAATAATAATAATAATAACCCCCTCTGGGAAAGGCGTTACCTCATCATGAGATTAACGTAAAACCGGAGGGTACATTAGACTAGCTTTCTACAACCCCATCATATAATAAAAAATGTATCATGAGGTCTACTGAAAAGCTTACAAACCGCAGGGCAGCTTGTGGCGAGCTGTTGGTGAGTGGCGACACTGCGTACCTTATTGCCTCAGAGAGTCGGTCAGGGCCTCGTCTCCAGTTTGCCTTTATTGGCTGGCTGGGGTGGAACCCCAAGAGTGCCCGCAGGACTCTCAACTCTGGCTTGCCTTTATCGGCCGGCCAGAGGGGGGCCGCCAGAGCTATATGCTCGGGGGTGGAAGTGTCTAAAGGCGTAATAGCGGGGAAACCCACTGCGGGTCTCTTAGACCCGCGACGGCGAAACCGGGGCCACACCTCTCTACACCTCTAGCCGCTCACACGTCTGTTGCCCCCTTCGCCTATGTACTGGCGGCTTTTCAGGGGGCCCAGCTAGTGAGCTGGCGAGTCACCGTCTGCCAACACTTCAATTTTAAATGTTGAAAGGCAGACGCCGTTTTCTTCCGGCAATAGAAGTTATCTAGTCCACCTAACACCCCATCCCATAGACCAGATATTTTTCACCATATTTTACAATAGTTTTGCACCCACCCGGGACGGTCCATGACTGTACTCCAATAGTGCAACCGTGGATAGTCCCGGGTTGGTGCCCCACCCCATTTTAGATTAAAGCTCTCAAAGGGGCCTCTGCGCGTTGGACCTGTGTCCCCGTGTATGCCTTCCAAAGGACCGGACATCTTTCGCACGGAAGATGAGCCGTGATGTCCAAAGAGATACAAATAATAATAATAAATAAAACTGTTGCTCTGAAATACAACCTTGTGGACGCAGAAGTACCATACTACAAGTATGTGCCCGACCCAGTTCTCGAGAATGGTCATGTCACATTGTACTGGGATCGATCTATCATCACCGACAGGACTATTGTTGCCAATAAGCCTGACATCGTGGTGATAGATCGATCAGAGCGTCTCACAATGATTGTTGATATCACGGTTCCGCATGACGAGAACCTCGTGAAAGCCGAGAAAGATAAAGAAATTAAATATCAAGACTTGGCACACGAGGTTGTCGCCATGTGGGATGTTGATTCAGCAATCATTGTGCCGATAGTCGTTACGGCTAATGGTTTAATAGCCAAGAGCCTCGACCAACATCTAAAGAGGCTCTCGTTGGGCAGCTGGATCAAGGGCCTGATACAGAAAGCGGTGCTTCTGGACACGGCGCGCATAGTTAGGAAGTTCCTCTCTCTGAGGCCCTGACCACCGGTAGCTTGGACCTTGTTCCCGATGCCGGTGGGCTACTATATTTTTATATTTTTAAATGTTTTTTTATTTTTTTGTATTGAAATATTTAAAAATGTAATTTTATATGTCTTTGTAAATCAATAAACGGAATAATAATAACTTTTATTTTTCTCACCACAATATACATAAATTATTTTACAATGGTCAGGTTTAATAATGATACATAATTCAGGTAAGTATATATTGTGGGAGACTGGTGCCTAAGCTAGGCACGTGGCCTGTGTTTCAGGACACCAGGATCCCACCCCTTTACATTTTCATTTTATAAATTATGTATTTAACGCGCTGACAGAATATAGCAAGAGATTATACGATATTTTATAGTTCTATTTATTTTGATTACCTAATTAATATCTAGATATGCGAGACGAATGTTAGTAGATGTATAGTGTAGGTGGATATGTGGGTGTGTGAATGGATGTGTGGGTGTGTGTGAGTGTGTGTGTGGGAGTGTGCGAGTGTGTGAGTAGGTGAATGTGTGCTTAGGTAAGTCATGTTGAGAGAATGATTGAACCGCGAGTAACAAAACGAATTTATAAGGCGGATGTCAGTGCAAACGCCAGTAGAGGAAGCCCTAGAAGGACTACATCGATGTTATTGGTAATGTTCTTCAAAAAGGACAGGAGCATAGTACTCTCAACCGGCGTGCGTGTCTGCCAAGATGTATGAACGTGGACGAAGCAAAAGGAATATGTAATGATCGTGGCATGCTGTGTTCTGTTCCTGTCTACCATCATGTGAAAAAGTTTATGTATGTAGTTAGAAAGTCGCTAAATCGTTGCACCGTGACAACCTGATTTTCCTATGGGTTGCAGAAGTTCCAAGGTACTAGGCATTTTATAATTATTTATGTATTTATTCTTAACTATTTGTGTCGAAAAGGCTGCAAAAATATATTTCCGAGGGCCATAGAATCTTCCACTAAAAGTCACAACCGTCCCTAAAAGAAAGGGTTGGCGGGCCGTATTGGCCCGTGCTTTGCCCATCACGGCTCTAGATCATTCAATGTAGCGGTCATTAGGAAGCTTAAGGTTTATGGACTGATTAACACATTCGAGTCCACCACACTTTTCATAGAGCTCAATGCCATCCCGTCATACATATTGCTAGTGGACCTTCCAGGAGGGTCCACGGCATTAAGTTTGCGCTAAGAGTGAACCCTCGAAGAGGGTTCTTGGCATTAGGTTAAAAACCGTAAATATATGCTACTATGTCGTAAAATAGGTGTTCGCTTCTTTCATGGCATGGTGCAATTTCCAAGAAAAACCTACATTAAAATGAGGGCTCTCTCTCTACGAGGGCACCCGGCATGGCGAATGCGACTACAGGATGCCCTCCTGGAGGGCTCCCGGCACTGAACGTGTTAATTGATGGTTGGTGACCGCAATGCCAGCCCTCTTGTGCTGAAAATGCAGCACGTCACCGGCCTTTCAGTAGAAGGTCGACATTTGAGAAAATGAGAACTTTAAAAAGTTATAAGTACTCAAGAGGCTCGTGGCTAATTAACAACCACACAGATTATACGATTTGCAAGGTTATGCTGCCGCGGTCAGTTGGTGGATGGGAGACCGTTCGTCCAAAACTCTCCGTGCCTCGGAGAGTACTTTAAGCCGTCGGTTCCGGGTGTCACACGAATACCTATGATAGTCATTACTGGTAGTCAAATCCCCGAAAGTCTGACAATCGCTCTAACCTTAGGATATCAGCATTGCCCAGTTACTGGGTTGCGGAGGTCTGATGGCAGTTCAAACCAGCCTATTGCCATCCACTGCTGAACGTAGGTCTCCCCCAGAGATCGCCAACCATCCCGGTCTTGGGCAGCCCGCATCCATCCGCTGCCAGCTACCTACTTCAAATCGTCGGTTCATCGTGCCGCAGGGCGTCCAACACTACGTTTGCCCAAACGCGGTCTCCACTCTAACACGTGTCTGCTTTATAATGGCAGTTGCTCCGTATAAAATACCGGTACCGCGTCTGGTAAGATTGGAAGTTGACCCCAACATAGTTTGGACAAGGCTGGGCAGGACAGAAACAGTTATAAGTACCTACTGCTTACCAATATGGCTATATCATGTTCAGGGAATTCGAAGTTATCAGGATAAGTAAGGTTATGTAAAGTTCTCCATTGCTCATGCTCTGATTCTTCACGAACATTATTTCTTAGAGTCGCTGCGATTGCATATTTGTCATTTAAAGGTAAGGGAGAGGTGTTTCTGAAAAAAAATATGAAAAATGACCACGGTATTCTCATTTCCAGTTTTAGTCTAGAATTAAGTGTTTGAGGTTTAATTTTTTCGGGCTTCTCTGGCGAAATGGGGAGTTCTTTTACCTAGCTGATTTTAGGGCCTAGTGGTCTTTTACGATTAATGTTAGGCCCCATAAAGCCTAAGTGCGTATACACGTAGAAAGCGGGTTGCCGGCGCCGATCTGCCAGCGCTTGTCGGTGCTGGTCCGCGCAGTTAGTCGGCGTAGACTACCAGCGCTCTATACTGTGTAGCGAACTAGCGCCATTTATTGCTGTATTTCCGCGAATTTGTATTTGGAACAAGGCGTATTTTTGTTAAAAAATGCCAGCCCCTTCGTCTACCCGCTTCCTGTAGAGGTTACGTGCACGGACTAGTACCGATAAGCGCTGGTAGGTCGGCGCTGGTTACCTGCTTCGTATACGCCCTAAAGTAAGAATATCCTTTGCTTTCCTTAGTTTCTCCAGTCTCAACCCTTGAATAACAATCTTAGTTCAACACATGGACCTCGGATCAGCGCTCAAAACTGTCCGAACCGAAT
This sequence comes from Amphipyra tragopoginis, assembly GCA_905220435.1. NCBI lineage: Eukaryota > Metazoa > Arthropoda > Insecta > Lepidoptera > Noctuidae > Amphipyra > Amphipyra tragopoginis. The sequence goes on along the minus strand of HG992005.1, from coordinate 10,200,711 downwards.
GTAGACTAAAACGCGAAAAAGAAGACTAATTTACATCAATGGATGCCGTCGAATCTTCGTATGCTGATAAGCAAAATTAGGCATTGTAGTGACAATATAGAATTTAAATTAGTTTGTTGGGATTGCTTAGTTTATATGGCGGTATGACTTGGCGCGCGTTCTGGTGGCGTAAACTTAGGACACTCTTCGTGAATTTTGTACTAGACCTCGGTATGTGTTTACGTCAATCCCTAAAACGAACGTATTGTCATCACTTCAAGGTCAATCCACTAATATAAGCCTATCCGCTAATTTAAGGTCACAGCTCATTAGAGCCACCCGGCACCCGACCCGCATCGCCTCGTCGCTCGGCGTCCGCTCGTTGTCAGCAGGTGGTTCACGGGTGGACGCCGCGTTATCACCAGTAAACGTAGCGTGGTCAACCAGAGGAGTCGTCGGAGGAGCCCAGTCTATAGCAGCGCGCGGTTCACTCGGGACTTATGCGTTGGCCATGCGCAGCAACGCAGGGCAAGCTGCTCGCATAGCAGCGAGTTGTCACTGAGTGGTCAACTCGTCGTTCGCGCCTGGACGGTATACGCCCGAGGCGTTCCGGTGACGCTATGGAGTTGATGTAGTGAGCGCATATCCATCCAAGTTCATATAAAGAATACTAACCGCACGAGGCGAGGCGATGCAGGTCGGATGTCGGGTGGCTCTAATGAGCTGTGACTTTTAAACTTCTGTTTCTGACATACTTTATAAACGTATAGCATTAAATCATTTACATGTAACACAGGAAATTTTCTTGGCGGGTAAAGCAATGCGCAGCAGATAATATCTTAGTCTCTCCGATGATAGCGCCTCCACAGAATGTGAAGAAAACTTCGTGATCATGCGACTTTCTGGTCTTGAATGCCACCTTTGGAGTTTTAAGTAGAAATATGAGTACGTACGACGTTATAGATAGACTTGTTATTCGTCCTGTGCTTAGAGCAACACGGGGAGTGGCCATGCGGAACATTTCCGCTCTGTCCATCCTCTGTCAACTCGATTAGGTCCCATTTGACAGTTCGTGTCAAATGGGGCCTAAGTTTGTTTTGTTTTTAATGTGTGAATGTCGTAGCTACAGGGTAGAATGCATATATGTGAGTCCCTCCCCCCACAAAAACTGACAGACTTTTTTGTTGAAAGAGAACGCTATGGCCACTCCGACGTAGGCCACCGTGTTGCTCTAAAGCCGCGTACGCACGAACGAACACGAACATCGCAAATACGAACATCGAACACGAATCACTATAAAGGTGTTCCACGAACACATTGTTCGGTAGTGGTACGCACGGGCAAACAATGTGTTCGATATTCGTGTTCGCTCGTGCATACACGGCTTAAGGACCTATGTGATTGTTTGCACAGAAACAGAAATTATACTTGATCAAGATGCAGTGATGCTGCAGCTCACGCAATCAGCTGCTGCAGCTCACGTGATCACGCAAATCACGCGAGCGTATCTGACATCGATCGCCGATTTTTTAATCGGCGAATACGAAAAGCGTTGTTTTGATCGACACTTAACTGCAACTACACTGCAAATGAACTTTTTTAGTTAGGTGAATTAGCCTACTGACCCATCACTGACACAAATGGGTGAATCTACCACCTATAGGAAATATCACCAGCAGACCTTGCTGGAATGTGTTTTGACTTTCATTGTTCTCTCTCTCGCTCTCATTAAGTTCTCTCATTGTTCTGCTATGTTGAGATCAGCTTCCAGTCTAACCAGATGCAGCTGAATACCAGTATTTTACACAGAGCAACTGCCGCCAGACCTCCGTAAAGGTGCTCTCAAACGAGCTACTTTTTGACAATTTCTTGCTGCAATTGTAAAGCCGCCATATTGCTGATTATATCGCTCAACTCATTGCAACAATTGCTGCAATCTTGCAGTGTAGCCCGGCGATATTGTCAAGATATTTCACAGTAGTCGTAAGAATTCAATGTCTAGCCGGCTAGATTGCAAATGATTTATCCCGCTTTGACTTTACTGCAATATTGCCGTATATAGTCTTTACTCTGATATATAGGTGCATTTCTTTTCCCTCGCTCGCCTCCCCTCGCCTCGTACTGTCGCTGCCACCGCTGTCTTCTCGCAACGGCTGAGATTTAGCCTCAATATTGCTCCGTGTCTACAAACAAAATTCCTCAGCAATCCAGTTTCAGAATCTTGCTGGACTACACTCGGCAATGTATTGCACAATGAAATTGCAGCAAGGGTATAAGTTGCAAATATACTGAGCAATATTGGTCAATAATATTGCCAACAAGATGCAATTTTTGTAGCCCGTTTACAGGTCTCTTAAGGTTAGACCGGTTTATAGACTTTTGGATTTCTGACTACAATCGTAGGTATTCTATGACACCAGGGACCGACAGTGTAACGTGCTGTACGAGGCACGGAGGGTTCTCGATGTAACGAACGGTCACCCATCCATAGACTGACCGCGGCAAGTGCAGCTTAACATAATTCGCGTGGTTGATAATTAGTCACGAGCCGCTCCTCCTACACAATTAGGGGGACACATATTATTATTTCATTGCACTACTTCATCATCATCATCATCATATCAGTCTATTGCCGTCCACTGCTGGACATAGGCCTCCCCCAAAGATCGCCAACCATCCCGGTCTTGGGCAGCCCGCATCCATCCGCTGCCAGCCTCCTTCTTCAAATCGTCGGTCCATCGTGCCGCAGGGCGCCCCACACTACGTTTGCCCAAACGCGGTCTCCACTCTAACACGTGTCTGCTCCATCTGCCATCTGTCCATCTGCAGTCATGGCCGGCCCACTTCCACTTCAGCGTACTAATTCTACGCGCAATGTTGGTGACTCTAGATCTCTGGCGAATGACTTCATTGCGAATTCTACTACTTTATAGTAAAAGTCAACTCTGCGTTTCGCAGTCTATTGATGAACAAATGCCTCATCATCGTCCTCTTACATATACTGGAAACTGATACCCAACGGCTGGGAGAACGATCCTCACTACTTGTGTTGCGCAACTAGGTCTATAGGCTCCTGTTCCATGTTTACCGACCTTCAGGTCTTCTAAACTTATATTATAGCTTACTGTAGACACAAAAATTACCTGATAAGGCAGTTCACCAAGTTTCGCGGGTTTACCATGGAAAATACGCCTCGCTTCCATCTGGAAATCAGGCAAATCCCGAGATGTATTGAACTGAAAGTAAAGGTTTATCATTATATATAATTTTGTTATTGTACGAAGAAAAATGGTCATTTCACCATGGATTTAATAAGAACAAGTCAATGCATTCAGTAAGATTATAATTTAATGCATTTCGCAGATATTTTTTTGACAGCAGACTTATTAAATATTCTACAGATCTTATTCTAAGATTTGATTCTACCAAAGAGTAAAGCGTAAAGTCCACAGAGTACATTGTCAAATAAGTAGGTACAATGGCCGTATTATGTACGATTTCCACCAAACGGGCCGCGTCGGAGCGCATTTCACACTGTGATAAAAGAAATTCAGGCTTCAATACAATAGTTAAGTTTCATGTTTGCATGGAATTTACACTGCTTGGAACTTGGTCTAACCAAGTTCCAAGCAGTGTAAATTCCGCGCGTATGTATGCCGCGGTAGCCGGTCAGCTGCGCTCGGGCGCTCGGACGCCGCGGCTCCTCGCGTACGTGGACGGCGGTGCTCGGCTGTCGTCGCGTTCCGGTCGGCTCCGCTCGGCCACACCTCAGGTAGATACTGACTGCGATAGCGGATACAGGAGCACGCGCGCGCATGCGCCCGAGTTCCAGCAGATTGTAGCCGTCGGGCGGACGCGGTCGGCTACTGGCGCGTGCTCGAGCATTTGCTCCTGTATGGCCCGGTTGGTGGAAATCGTAAATTATAATAACATTAGTATAATATGTCCATGGGTACTACTTACTTATTACTTGCGGGGTTTGTTCAGAAGCAGAAAAATAACTTGATTTTTGTAGCACTTTCTGATCAGTTGAAAAGATATCCCGTCTTCTTCTATCGCGTCGGCACGAGCTATACAAGAATAGGTCATGTCGTGGTGAAAAGATAAGCCAGTGAGCAACGTTGGTAGCGGGTGCCCAGGGTGCGCCGGACGTCTTAGATCATATACCTGGACGTACTTAATTAAGGACGTACTCGTGGAGGCTCTTTCTTGCACCCCAAGATATCCCGTAAAATGCGACTACTTTTTATATAGCATACCCGTAGACCTCGTAGTACATTACTGCTATGAGCATACCTTAGTACGAAAATCAAATTGAAAAATCTAAGCCGAATTCCTGGACAACATGGAGACATGAACTTTTGAAAATTGTAGTTACTTCGTAGGTACTACAAATTGTTACTTCTTCGGATATATCCTATTGTAATGTACTCTGTGGTAATATCACTAATCTGTGCTTCTAATGGCTTGAACGTCAAGTCATATTCCTACTTTTGGGTTTATTATTTGGTAAAATGTTTTGGCCTGATTAATTTAAATCAATTGTACAACAAAATTCCAATAAATGGTAACATTAGTAATAAAAATTGTATGTGTCTTAATTATTAATATGACACCGTTCTTTCAAAAATCGGTTTTAGCTGCGGAGAACGTTACAAAGCCAAAGGAATTCGATTTTAGAGTAAGAATCGCAATATCTGTACTATAACTTTTTCTACCTAAAGGTTCTTGTGGAAAATAAAACGTTGATTTTTTTAGGATGTGGTAGAAGAAAATAGTAAATTTACTCCGTTTCCAGACAAGTGTCCTCTCAGAATACACGGTGGCATATCAGTTGATGTATCAGAAGTACCATACCAGGTACCCTAATACATTTCCACATAATCTCTTACAGAATTAAAACTCAAAATTCGTTTATTCAAAATAAACTAGAATTACTTAGTTCTTTTTGAACGTCAATTTTACATAAGACTGCCCCCAAAAACGCCCAACCTTCACCGCTTCCTAGTGTTTATGCTGTGAAGAAGAAACGGCGCAACAAACTCCCCAGCAACACAGAATTAAACCCGTACATAGTAACCCGAATAGAATAGATTTCGAATAGAACAAACAGTACCTCAAGTGTGAGTTTTTTTACGTTACTACTGTAGTTGCGTCAAGCCAAAATCAAAATCATAGTTATTTTATTCCGTTTTAAGTCGGTTTTTACTTTTTTTAAAGTTATATAGTTCGGATTTTCATAATCATAGTTAAGGTTTTAAACGTCTGCACTCCTAACTTTGGGGTGATTGTTATGGTGACGAATTTCTTAATCTTTTTTAACATTTTCCGTGTAATGTCCCAGGAGCGTTTCTTTCATTCATTGTTTTCAGGTAATAATAAGAAAAAGTAGTAGAAGTGGTGTTATCTGGTATATACATTGCGGTGGATCAATCATAACTCGGAACCACGTACTATCAGCCGCCCATTGCTTCTCGAGAAGGTAAGTTACTATCATCATCATATCCTCGCGTAAAGGATCAGTGCTGTACGTGGGCTATCAAAATGACCGTTATAATGACGGTCTTAGATATGCCCTAATTACCGCCTTAAGCAGCCAGATAAATGCTCTTCTTCGTAGCCTTTTCCGAACCATGTTGGGGTCCACTTCCAGTCTAACCAGATGCGACTGAATACCAGTATTATACTCGAAGCGACTGCCATATTCAGACCTCCGCAACCCAGTTACTGGACAAATGCCTAACAGACGTAGGCTTCTGACTACCCGGATCGACTGTTATATTACATGGGTTTTCCTATAACACCCAGGACCGACGGTTTAAGTTCACAGCTCATTAGAGCCACCCGGCACCCGACCCACATCGCCTCGTCACTTGGCGTCCATTCGTTGTCAGCAGGTGGTTCACGGGTGGACGCCGCGTTATCACCAGTAAACGTAGCGTGGTCAACCAGAGGAGTCGTCGGAGGAGTCCACTCGATCGCAGCGCGCGTTTCACTCGGGACTTGTGCGTTGGCAATGCGCAGCAACGCAAGGCAAGCATGCGAGCAACGAGTTGTAACCGAGTGGTCAAGTCGCCGTCCGAGCATGGACGGCATACGCCCGAGGCGATCCGGTGACGCTATCTATGGAGTTGATGTAGTGACCGCACATCCATACAAGTTCATATAAAGAATACTAACCGCACGAGGCGAGGCGAGGCGATGCGGGTCGTATGCCGGGTGGCTCTAATGAGCTGTGACCTTTAACGTGCGAGGCACAGAAGTATCTCGATGTGTAACGAACAGTCACCCATCCACGGGCTGACCTGATAACGTCGATTCAAAATGTTCTGCCGTGTGGGGCAGAAGCTTTTCGATAAGCAGTTGTCGACTGATTTGGTGTGTTATCTCGTTCCGTCTACGATTCTCGTAATGAGAGAAAAAGAGATAGCATACCGCATCGTTCGACAACTGACCAACCGTTTTGTCTGAATCAGGCGGCAGTTCCGTATATGATTTTAGGGAGGGAAATGGCAAATAAATTGATTTATGCTCTTTTTTATTGCTAAGGGTGTCGAAATACCTGAGTTCCTACAGAGTGATAGCCGGTTCTAGTATACCCAGTGTTATTATATCAAGGCAGTACCGAAAAAGACTGGAACTCGAAGAGCAAATTGCAGATACTGAGGTCTGGAGAATAATTAAGAAGTGTTTTAGACATGCGTTTTATAACGCACGTACTGTAAACCATGACTTGGCCGTGCTACAGGTAAAATTATATACTTTTTCTTGAATAAGTACTTAATACCCCATGGTACAGTTTTTTTTAATTGCCTCTCATTGAATTTATTTATCAATAAATACTACTAATTTGAAGTAAAATTTCATACTAAATCAATAAAAACAGAAATTTTGAAGTCTTCTATCGTGTCGGCACGAGCTATACGAGAATAGGTCATGCCGTAGTGAAAAGATTAGCCAGTCAGCAAGGTTGGTAGCGGGGCTGACTGCCCAGGGTGCGCCGGACGTACTTAAGTATCGTCAATCGTGGAGGCCCTTTTCATGCACCAAAATTTTGAAGTATATATATCGATTAAATAATATCGAAATTCCAATCATACATACCTGCGTATGATTAGAATTTCTATAGTAGTATTTATAGATATATGAATTTCATAAAAATATATAAAAAAAACTGTTCCAAAGCCTTCTACTCCGTTCACCTATTATACCCAATTTATAAATTAAAAAAAAAGTCACTCGGTATATTCTTTTAATAATTTTCACCCTTTCATTAACATCCTGTAGACTTTTACGAACAGCATTACAATCGACAATGTTGATCATCAAGCACATCTGTAGACATCTTTACTAAAGTCGTAAACGTAAACGCAATTATTTTATTTTATTCAATCGATTTACATTTGTCGATGTGTCCCATCTCTAACATTTTTGCAATATGACATATCTAATAATAATAATAATATTGCAATGCTAATAAAAATAATATTGCAATACAATTCATCTAATCAAAATGTTACTTATTATGATATACGTAGATTATTATTAATAACTGTTATTACTATTACCATTCAACAATTTTATTATTATAATTTTATTAGTATAGCACCTAATAACAGTATGTTGCTGTGCCCTTACCGGGTTTCATGTTGAAACTATATATGTACCTACCTACATAAATATAACATCTAATGTACACATGAATGCAATAAAAAGTTTGAGTTTGAGTTTGAACTTTTGAAGAACATCGTAGATAATAAGATTTATATTTTATGACTATACTACTCGTATATGAATCAGTAAGAATTATTTTAGTTTTCAAACTGATTTTACATAATATTTTGATATTAAGGGAAGCACTGTATTTAAAAAAAAACGTTATCATGCTAGTTATGAATTATTTTTCGTGTGCCAATATAAATCACCCGTTCGACGTAATTACAAAATTAAGTCGTCAATTTCACATCTGTCATTCTAATCAAGCTATATTTTAAGAACTTTATTGGTAAATTCAAGAAAGTTTCTTTCAATTATTTTTTATTTGTGCAGTTGGAGCATCCCCTGAAATTTTCACAGAAAATTAGACCTATACCGATGCTAAAATCTAGTTATCACATCGAACTCGAGGAAAATGGAATGTCCCTGGTTTCAGGATTTGGATTAATGGAACATGTAATTTATTTATTTTTTCTTTTTTTTGGCTTAGAATTACCAATATTTTGCACGAGTCGAGATGAGCGCGGAGCGGAAAACATGACGCAACGATTAGGCCTGATGTGTACTACCGCTAGTATTAGCTTCGTCCGATACGATTCGATAGGAATCGTCTTATACAATGTGTCCGGTTATGGACTAGCCCTATTCTAGGTATATGCGATATAAATAAATAAAACATACAACTTATAATACACCTATACCAATACCTATACACTCGATAACGAATTACTCGATAAACTATGTTATTTTAGTTCTAGTACCTATCCATAATTAAAAATATTGTGTTTAAATATAACAATAGTCAAAAATTAGGAACTATGTACTAAGTAGACAGTAAATTTATAAATATGTATACTTTTATCTAATTAGAGCCCTCAAATATTGCAACACCTGGAAAAGGTTGCTAAGCTGTACCTACTCTATATAATAAGACCTATATAGCAACTATTCTAGTACACAAATACACTACACACTAGGGTCCATCCCATTTCCCCGCTATTTGGCAGCCATTTTGCTTTTTTGTTAAGATATTTTCTATCATAAAGTTATGAAAATGTGAACCCATTGTATCGTAATGTAAACGATAGACAATATTGTTGCCCTCCGAATAAGCCTACTTGTAGCTCAATATGACCAAAACTTTGAGAGATATGACTTTTTTTGTACACACGTAGAGAATATCTCAACAAAAAAATGGAAGTGAATTGAACCCTAGTGTATAGTGTATTTGTGTACTAGAATATTGTTATACAGCGTGTCCCAGAAAGTAGTGTCAAGGGGAAGTCCAGAGGTAGAACATCCTTTGAGGTACCCAAATCACCCCCATGTATGTTCCGCGATTTTTTGTAGTTTTCGAGTTATGAATGTTTTTCATGTTTTTTAATCAAACTCTGACTATAACGACATTTTTGTTCATAGTGACGTGAATAGTTGAGATACATGAGTATTTTTTTTTTCTAAATTAGCTGATTGGTGACCCTTTCGAATGCATAAACATTTGTAACCATAGATGTAACGAATGCGTTACAAAAAAATATTGAATTCTCATAAAGTTAAAATCCTGCATGTTTCTTACATCTTTGTGGGTGATTTAAAAATAAATCTCCCTAAACTTTTTTCGTCAGATGTATTTTAAAAACTTACTCATTTTATCAGCTATTTACCCTGTAAATTTCGTCGAGCTATCTCTACGATATCACAATAAAAATTTCATTCAAAGCATACAATATCGAAAATTCCAGTTGTAAAAGGGTGAATGAAAAATTGATTAAAACTAACTAACAACGTCTTTTTTAGTAACCCTCGACGTAAAAAGAGGGGTGTTATAAGTTTAACGTGTGTGTCTGTGTGTCTGTCTGTGGCACCGTAGCTCCTAAACGGATTTTGATTTAGTTTTTTCTTTTGTTTGAAAGGTGACTTAATCAAGAGTGTTCTTAGCTATGGATTCAAGAAAATTTGTTCCGCCGTTTGAAGATCATCAGCTCTTTTCTTGTTGTTGAAGGGATATGAACAATTTCTACTGGTCTGATCGATTCGAAATTTACTATCCTGTGACTTCAATGATATTACAATAACATGATAACCTTGACTTGATACTCAAGCATCATCTGAAACAGCATGATACCCAACTTACAGTAGAGATACGCGTATTGTGTGCCTATTGATTCTTTAAGTTTATGATAAGTTGTAATGACCTCCTTCTTGTCACATGTCATCAATATCATTGAAGTCATAGGATAGTAAATTTCGAAACGATCAGACCAGTAGAAGTTGCTCATATCCCTTCGACAACCAGAAAAGAGCTGATGATCTAAAACGACTGAACAAATTTTCTTGAATCATAGTTAAGAACACTCTCGATAAAGTCACCTTTCAAACAAAGGAAAAAACTAAATCAAAATCCGTTTAGGAGCTACGATGCCACAGACAGACACACAGACACACACGTTAAACTTATAACACCCCTCTTTTTACGTCGAGGGTTACTAAAAAAGACGTTGTTAGTTAGTTTTAATCAATTTTTCATTCACCCTTTTACAACTGGAATTTTCGATATTGTATGCTTTGAATGAAATTTTTATTGTGATATCGTAGAGATAGCTCGACGAAATTTACAGGGTAAATCTATACTAATATTATAAAGAGGTAGAATTTGTTTGTTTGTTTGTTTGTATGTAGGAGGTAATCTCCGAAACTACTCATCCGATTTCAAAAATTATTTCACCAGTAGGAAGCTACGTTATCCCTGAGTGCTATAGGCTATATTTTGGGATCAAAAAAATCGGGATCCATAAATTAACGCGAGCGAAGCCGCAGGCAAAAGCTAGTATCTGATAAAATGAGTAAGTTTTTAAAATACATCTGACGAAAAAAGTTTAGGGAGATTTATTTTTAAATCACCCACAAAGATGTAAGAAACATGCAGGATTTTAACTTTATGAGAATTCAATATTTTTTTGTAACGCATTCGTTACATCTATGGTTACAAATGTTTATGCATTCGAAAGGGTCACCAATCAGCTAATTTAGAAAAAAAAAATACTCATGTATCTCAACTATTCACGTCACTATGAACAAAAATGTCGTTATAGTCAGAGTTTGATTAAAAAACATGAAAAACATTCATAACTCGAAAACTACAAAAAATCGCGGAACATACATGGGGGTGATTTGGGTACCTCAAAGGATGTTCTACCTCTGGACTTCCGCTTGACACTACTTTCTGGGACACGCTGTATGAGTACCTAGAATATCGCTAGTCCATGACCGGACACATTGTATAAGCGCTATTATGAGGACCCAAATACGGAAGACCAAGACAGTAGCTACGCTGCTGTGTTTGAATGTCAAGCTCCAGGTGTACTGCTGGGTAGTAGTGGGCGATTATGAGAATGGAATCATTCGATTATAAAGATGTCTCGAGATATCTCGATTATAACCATTAGTAATTACTAATTTGATGATTGATGAACCACCAGAACAAAACATTTAGCGCCCATCCTACTCAACGGATAACGATTGAATGACTTCCTTAAGACGGGGGTACGACTGATCTAGGATTAGTAATACAAATTATTAACGTTATACGGTTATGAAGATAAGTAATGTAAGATTTCCACCAACCGGGTCACGCAGGAGCGCAGCGCAGAGCATCGCAGCGGATGGTCGAGTATGCGCGCGTAGCCGACCGCATCCGGCCAACGGCTACAATCTGCTGGAACCCGAGCGTAGGCGCGCGCGTGTTCGCGTATCCGCTATCGCAGTCAATTTCTACCTGCGGTGTGGCCGAGCAGAGCCGACCGGACGTGATGACAGCCGACCGGCTGCCGCAGCATACGCGTGGATCTTACCGAGTTCCAAGCAGTGTAAATTCCATGAAACCTGAAACTTAACTATTGTATAGAAGCCTGAATTTCCTTTAGCATTGTGTGAAATGCGCTCCGGCGCGCTCCGGCGCGGCCCGTTTGGTGGAAATCGTACATAATTTACTAATTTCATAATCGATTATCAATATTAGTAATTGGTAATTGTCTCAATTGTGATAATCATTCATGATTGCTCACCACTACTACTGGGGGTATGTACGCTAACGTAACGGCTGAGTGAGTGTGGCCGAGAGAAAGAGTATGTGAGATAGTTGATTACACTCACTCCGCGCCGTAACCTTATGTACGATTTCCACCAAACGGGCCGCGCCGTAGCGCGCTGGGGCGCATTTCACACTATGTTAAAGGAAATTCAGGCTTCTATACAATAGTTAAGTTTCATGTTTGCATGGAAATTACACTGCTTGGAACTCTGTTAGATCTGCGCGTATGCCGCGGCTGCCGGTCGGCTGCTCGAGTACGTGGACGGACGGCGGCGCTCGGCTGTCGTCGCGTCCGGTCGGTTCCGCTCGGCCACACCGCATCTAGAAACTGACTGCGATAGCGGATACACGAGCATGCGCGCGCATGCGCCCGGGTTCCAACAGATTGTAGCAGTCGGGCGGACGCGGTCGGCTACTGGCGCGTGCTCGAGCATCCGCTGCGACGCGCTGCGCTGCGCTCCTGCGTGGTCCGGTTGGTGGAAATCGTACATTAGCGTTCACACACGCATCGAATGTCTTTTATTGTAATCAACCACCTATCGAAATATAGTAGGTAAGTACATTGAAATCTAGTGGTTTTAATGGTCAGTCAAGACCTGCAGCACACCTGGAGCTTGGCAGTCAAACAGCTACGTTGACCTAACTTGTTTACTATGTTCAGCAACAAGCAGTTCATTTATTTAAAAAACAACACGACAACTGCGGATTGGGGATGGTTGGTGTACTCCTTGACGGGAACCACAACGGCAGTTGGTGTACCATAGGTACTGTTAATAAAAGACAATGCTTTTCAGGGACGAGAGGCTACGACAGTCCGAATGGTTTGTGTTCCGTTAGTAAGAGATATTAAATGCAGAAAATACTATGGTAGAAAAAGTATTACAAAATATCAATTCTGCGCAGGCGAACAGGGCAAAGATAGTTGTCAGGTACGCCCAATACTCCAATCAAAGTAAGAGTCGATCCTGATAATGAAATCGTTCAGTCGCAGAATGTCCTATTCGCTAAATGTCCAGCGTGCGCAAAACGTCCAAATCGCGGAATGTCCAATTCGCGGAATGTTTCAAAACGCAGAATGTCCAATTTTCTTTTGACACAAGAAAAATTATTAAAATAATCATAATAATGCTTACACATGTATCACAATTTCAACTCGTGCCTTTCTTGAATTACAATATAAAACAGTTTTTATTAAAAACATTTTGTTTATTTAAAGTACATTTAAAAAAAATAACAATCAGGTACCTAACTGTACCTAATCTAAAATTATATTTTCATAATATTTTTTTGTAATTTAAGAAAGATACGAACTGAAATTGATACAGGACTATCGTCGTTTTCTTTGTGTCAGTGAAAATTATACTTTTGAGAATTGGACATTCCGCGAATTGGGCGTTTTGCGCACGCTGGACATTTAGAGAATTGGACATCCTGCGACTGAACGAGTGAAACTTTGCAGTATGGACCATGTTCTGGGTTAACACATAGGATACTTTTTATTCGAGTACATGAAATAGTTCCACTAGCATGCGGGCAACAGCTAGATAGTACGCACAGCTAAATGTCAAGCTGTACATTTCCAGTAGGTATAAGCTGACCTCTCATTGGACGGAAATCCTGCACAATGCGAGATCAGCTGAAACTGTAAATTATAGCTTGATATTGTAACCGTGTATACAAAAATAAAGGTGCAGTTACACATGCTCATTTACTAGCACGAATGCATGCCACTATTGAGAAATTGCTACTTAGTAGCGTGTACTTATGTCGAAACATTGCTAATAATGAGCATGCTGTGTTTTTAGCGCGTCTGAACAGGTTTGCTTATTGAGCATGCTAGTATAGATCAGTCGTGATTTTTGTAACCATCAATATCTTCTTCTCGCATTTCTACTATCAATCGAGTAGGTACTTGCTCCAAGTTTTTCTTTTCTACTTATCCAATCACGAACATAAATCTTCTTATTCCTTCTCTTTTTCTATCTTGACAAAAGTTTTTGGACACATTGGATTACAACCAAAATGATGATTTTATTCAATTCTGAGGAGAGGACCACTTGGTTTTCCATTTTTCACCTACACTGGAACACTGGCAGAGAACATGCTGGAATGTCGAATACCGAAGCTTCCAGCCCGCGCTTAAATAGCATGTGTGTTCAATTGTCTGCTTTGAGCACGCTTATTTAGTATGCTTAAAAAAGCATGCTAAACAAAAGCAAATGTGTCAGTTTGAAGAGCACGCTTGTTTTAAGCATGACATTTTATGAGCATGTGTAACTGTACCTTAATAATTTATGATCGTTTTACCTGGAGATCAACTAAGCGCTCTCACACACGAGCGGCATGTTCCCAACGGCAGAGGTAACTGCAGCCGTCGACGCGCGTCGGCGGCAACCGTCGATGCGTCGACGGCAGCAGTCGACCTATAGCGACACTTGCAGTTGTTGCCGCTGCCGCTATTCTTCGAAGTTGAAATGTAGACGGCTGCCGTCGACGCGTCAACGGAAGCCGTCGACGCGTCGACGGTTGCCGCCGACGCGCGTCGACGGCTGCAGTTACCTCTGCCGTTGGGAACATGCCGCTCGTGTGTAAGCGCTCTAAGATAACATGGCACGCCCCTCCAATGCCAACGAGTTACCAAATGTGTGTTTTATATTTAGTAGATTTAATGCTCGACTAGTGCATAACGAAAGTGACCGTTCGACAAGGCGTACGTGTGTCATTCATACAAACCTCCAAATGGTACTATACTGTTTTTGTAATTAGCGACGTCAAATCTGTCGAGCGACTGATCCATGTTTTTGTTTAAGTTTGGCCTACAGTTGCAGAATGCACACATCTGCTTGAATGACGCGTTGTAAATGTTCTTTTTCAAGCCTTGTACGGACTAAGCATTCCAATGTACGCGTCATCTAGGTCTGTTGAATACGCGTACAGGCTAATTGAGTGTTCACGTCCCCTTTTTGTACGCGTTGCTGCAGGTACGGACCTAGCGTTTCTGTGTACGCGTAACCGACTACGCGTACATTGGAACCCTAAAGCCTTGTACGGACTAAGGGTTCCAATGTACGCGTCATCTAGATCTATTGAATACGCGTACAGTCTAATTGAGCGTTCACGACCCCTTTGTGTACGCGTTGCTGCAGGTACGGACTAAGCGTTCCTGTGTACGCGTAACCGACTACGTGTACATTGGAACGCTAAAGCCTTGTACGGACTAAGCCTTCCAATGTACGCGTCATCTAGGTATGTTGAATACGCGTACAGGCTAATTGAGCGTTCACGTCCCCTTTGTGTACGCGTTGCTGCAGGTACGTACTAAGCGTTCCTGTGTACGCGTAACCGACTATGCGTACATTGGAACGCTTAGGCCTCATTTACGGAGACGCGGGGTGTCGCGCGTCGCGTTGTGCGGCGCGGCCTGCACTGATTTCAAACATATGGCGTTATATGAGAGCGTTTACGGAGAAGCGATATTACACGCGTTTGCTTGAAATGTAGGCGGAGCCCGCGGATGGCATCGCCGCGTCACACGCGACGTTTATCGCGGCGGCGCACGCAGCGTTGCGACCAGCTATTCCTGCAATTCTCCGTCCACTGTAAAACGTAGCGTCAACCGCGGCGGAGCCCGCGGCGCCGCATCTTCATAAACAACATCGTACATTTCCATATGTTTGTGTTTGCGCGTGTGATGATGCGGGCCGCTGCACGCGCCGCCGCTCCGTAAACAGAAAAATCGTAAGACGCGCCGCGAGACGCCCCGCGTCTCCGTAAATGAGGCCTAAGCGTTCCAATGTACGCGTCATCAAGGTCTGTTGAATACGCGTACAGGCTAATTGAGCGTTCACGTCCCCTTTGTGTACGCGTTGCTGCAGGTACGGACTAAGCGTTCCTGTGTACGCGTAACCGACTACGCATACATTGGAATGCTTAGTCCGTACAAGGCTTTAGTCCGAACAAGGCTTCACACATTTTGACTTGCAGTGTCAATGGAGCGTGCCAAGTTGTCGTAGTCGATGTATACTTTTTGATTTCAGGGTGATTCTGGTGGGCCAATCACATACAAAGGATATTTGATTGGCATTGTGTCTTTCGGAGGAAGATGCGGACAAAGTCCTGGGGTATATACACTTGTTTCAGCCTACACCACCGGTGCAAAAATACCTTTTAAAAGGGCTCATAGTGACACATTAAGATTAAATACCGTTGAAATGGTCTTCCTCGTACTTCTAGTATACACATATAATTTTATTGTATCATGACGCGTATTACTAAAATTACGTTTCAGTGATCGATTATTTGTCGTGTCGTATTCATCAGTGCTTACTTTCGGTAAAAAAATGGAAATGTGTATTTTTTTCAGTAGGTATTTTATTTTCTTATTTTGTATAGGAAATATAAAATATAAATAAATAAGTGTAACAGTCGAAGAAATTGGTTTTATTTAGTTTTGTCACAAAAAAAAATCGTAGTTGCTTGCAGTTAGATCTCTAGGTATAAATACAAAATGTTATCCTAGCGTCTCATTGTTTATAGTTTAGGTAGGTACTACCTCTTAGAATACATACATAACATAATTAGCCCATTATTGTCCCACTGCAGAGCACAGGCCTCTAGAGCAGGGGTGGGAAAACATTTTTCCTCAGGGGCCAGAAAACGCAAGAAATTTTGCACGAAGCCAGAATAAAAAAAAAGAAGCATTTTGTTATGCCAAGATTAACATTTTTGGCTCAAATAACTTCGGCTATTTGTTACGGCCAGCAATAATAGCACCAAAGGCAACCCCTAGTGGCACTCGGACCTCAGCATAAGGCGTTGCTGGCGTGAGATTGGGAGGGAGACAGCTTGATAATCGCTGAACTATCGGAGTGACTGCGGAATCTGACGAGATGACCAGCTATGCAACGAGAGAGCTCGGTGGATCATGCACGACGGTGGGACGTCGCGACGTGCCTTGCCGGCGAGGCTGGTAAGCCGGGCGACGACTCGTGGAGGAGGGTTATAGCGTCATGGATCTCTAATAGTGTGTGCCTAGGACGGCGTACTGCACTAATAAGAGACCCTGTCGCGTACTCTCCGTCTCCCTCTGATACCTTTTTGCCGATTTAGTCATTACATACAAATAGCATTATCTGTCAATGTTACAACTAACTCGCTCTCTCGTCTAAACTCTTGCTCTTCGATCAACAAATTGTTGATCGAAGATCTTGCTCTAAAAGGGAGGGTTGGCGGGCCGGATTAAAACCCTCCGCGGGCCGGAGTTGGCCCGCGGGCCGTAGTTTGCCCACACCTGCTCTAGAGTCTCAAAATGAGAATGATTTAGACCTTGTCCACCACGCTGGCCTCGTGCGGGCTGACAGACTACACACTACCGAGCACTTTTTGAAGCCCTCTCAAGTGTGAATGTTTCACCGTTAACGCAAGTGATAAGTAATCGAATTCTGAGTCTGACCCACACGTGAATTCGAAAAGTCAGAGGTACGAACTCAGACCCTACTGGCATCGATCCTTGTCAGACAGTTGTGTACACATGTTATTAATTTGATAGTCTCTGCTGGATAGAAGCTGGGAATACAAATTACTAGCTTCTGCCCGCAGCTTCGCTTGCGTGAAATTTTGAACCCGTTAAGTGACGATTTTCCATACAAAGTTTCATCGCCTATTTAACTCCCTTAGCGGTTGAATTTCGAAAAATCCTTCCTTATTCCTTGTCTACATTATAAAGAGAACCTCTGTGCAAAATTTCAGCTTTCTAGGTCCAAGGGTTAGGGCTGTGCGTTGATGAGTCAGTCAATTAGTCAGTCATAACTTTTCTTTTTATTTATATAGATAATCAAGAAGCAACACTTTGAAGAAGCATGAACTGATAAGTGATAATATTAATGTGGGCCGACCTGTGACGGGAAACGGGAACGAGCTCCGAACATCCCGTCAGTTTACAAAAATTCCTCAGTGAGGGAACTTTGAGATATGAAGCTGAAAAGAACAAGATATTACACTTTGATCTTAGCCAAAAGGAAGCGATAGCGATTATAATGTTTGCGCGAGGGATAATCAGTCACATAGACTATCGGCCGTTTTCAATAACCTATCTATCGGCGGTTTAGCCTACTAGAGATGGAAATTTGACATAAGCTCCATGTGTTATTATGTAATGTCAAATTTCTATCTGTAGTAAGGCAAACCGTCGATAGATAGGATATTGAAAATGGCGGTTAATCAGTCACGAAAAATCTTAACACGCGACTCAGGAATAATTGCAAACTGTACAGCGCCATCTGTTATGGACGAATGGAAACTGGTAATAGGTATTTTTCATCTTCATACTTTAACTTGTGATGATAAGTATATCAGTATAATTTTATGTACTAGTTTTATTATAATGGTACGACTTATTCATGATTTAAATAATGATAGTCTACTTTTAGTTTGATAAATAGACGCCTGTGGTGCAATCTACCAGCATTCAAGGGAGGTTGTTGTTACGTTCTTGACTGTCTAGTACCCATACTGTACCTCAGGCGCGTGGCTTTGTATTACGCTGCCCAGTTCCAAAGAGGATCAACAGATGGCAGTATTTCATATTTGTTGAAAAAAAAAACATGCCACCGTATGAAGATCGTTTTAGAATAAAAGCCATCACAACTATTTATTGAATAAATTACAATTTAAACTTATAGCCTATTAAAATATTTAAGAACATTGACATTTACTATACGGTGGGCTTAAAACGCATTAGCGGCCAGCCGCATGCGGCGTGCCGCTTGCGGCAGGCCGCAATTATACGGTCTGCCGTAACGGCACGCCGTATTCCGGCTAACCGTATCGACTCGGTTCTATTGCGGTCCGCCGCAAACGTCAGTGCTTCTAGAAATATTGCACAAGATAGACGTCGAAGAACTAGCTGCAGTTATTTATTTATACTATCGTAGAAAATGTCTTCGAAAAAGTGAGAAGGAATCGAATTTAAACACTTCCAAGTCCCCGGCTGTACAGTGTCTAGCGACTTGCGGCTACCCGCGCCGAGTGCGTGTAGGGTATGCGACGTTTGCGGCGGACCGCAATAGAACCGAGTCGATACGGTTAGCCGGAATACGGCGTGCCGTTACGGCAGACCGCAGGTATATATTGCGGCCTGCCGCATGCGGCTGGCCGCTAGTGCATTTTAAGCCTTAAACTATTGACTTTTGGGGAAAGTGGTAGAACAAAAGTTACTCGTTATTGTGGGTACTTTAACACCCTTTCGGATTAGTACCCCCTTTCTGACTAACCTTGTTTATATGAACAAATTGCGTTCCCGAGGTTTCCACTCCCGGGCGACGATATCTACTAGTAGGTATAAACTGTTACCAAACTCTTTACCTTAAAATCTCTCGTCTACCAAACTTCCTCGTGTATTAACTTAGTCGTTGTTTTAAGGTGATCCTAGACGCTGTGCATTATACATCAGATGTTTCATTACCTCTAGACTCACGGCCGACTCCGGAACTCACTTCATAAATTATAACTTCCGCTAGTTTAGACTTGACGGATTCAGCGTGGACTTACAGGGGGCGAAATTTGAGACCGACAAAATATTATTTTCAGATTCTATTGGAATAAATTGACAGAATTGATAAAGATTTATACTCCACTAGCTTTTACCCGCGGCTTCGCTCGCGTTAATTAAGCTCAAAAAAACTCTTAACACTACTAAAGTTTCTATAATAATAATATAACAGAGCTCCCACCTCTCTCTTGCCTTCATTGGCCGGTTTGAGTGGAGATTCGCAAGAGCAAACGTGCTCGAGGGAAGGAAGTATTTCAGTAAGATGCTGGTAGGGATCTTCCGGGATTGTCCTGATAGCCGTGGAATATCTCTCCACTCCTCAAGCACATCAAAATATGTTGCCCCCTTGTCGCTATGTCACTATGTGCTAGCGACCGTTTTCGAGGGCCCATTTATGAGTGTGCAAGTCACCCCCTGCCATTTAATTCATGTAATACAAACATTGATCAGGCAGGGGCCATAGTTCTTTAATAGTCCTAGGTAACCAGTCCACTTTAGCCACCCAAACCCATAGTCCCATACCCTTTTTTTTCCATACCCTATAATAGTACTGCATCAACCGGGGGTTGTCCTTGGTTGGTGTCCCATCTCATCTATGGCTACCTAAGGGGCCTCTGCGAGTTGGCTTCGGCCCCTCTTACGCCTTATAAAGGCTCGGGACCTCAGGGTCCCGAGATATATAAAAAGATATAATTCAATCGTGATTCGAAAGACACGTGGCGCCATCTATGAACATTATTGTTGTTTTCCTCGGGAACAGTACTTTTCAGGATGAAAGGCACCCTATGTCCGTTTCTGGACACCTGACAACGTATATGCAAATTTTCAGGCTGATCGGTTCAGTGGTTGAGGCATGAAAAGGTATCAAACAAACAAACTTACTTTCGCATTTACAATATTAGTTAGGAAGTTAGGATATATCTTGTTCCGCCTGTAAATTTTATCTTTTAGAAGGTTTAAAGAAATATAGATCATTTTGAAGAAGCCTTGCTACAGAGCAATACATGCAATAAGGTTTCTTAGCCTTGGACCGCCTCGTTGGTCTAGTGGTCGCAAGCGCAAGCGCAACTGCTGAGCGTGAGGTTCTAGTTTCGATCCCCAGGCTGAGTAAAGTGGTATTGGGTTTTTCCGTGTGGAATTTCTCAGTAGCAGCTCGGATTCTGGATTCGAGTCCGGTTGAAGGAAATAGGCTCGCCACCATATGGGACTTAAACATAACGGCGAAATGGGGGTGTACACACGGCTACACATCAAGCTATACAAACCAGTTTACACTGACCTCTCATTGTAAGGAAATCCTATACAATGCGAGATCAGCTTATACTGGAATGTATAGCTTGATCTGTAGCCGTGTGTACTATACACCTCTGCATAAACCTTCGGGGAATACAGGCGTGATGTTATTTTGTGTTCCTTAGCTTTCGAAACTTTTCTACTTCAAAAGTCTCGTAGAGATAAAAAAACCGGCCAAGTGCGAGTCGGACTCGCGCACGAAGGGTTCCGTACCATCTATATCTATACTAATATTATAAAGAGGTAGAATTTGTTTGTTTGTTTGTTTGTATGTAGGAGGTAATCTCCGGAACTACACATCCGATTTCAAAAATTCTTTCACCAATAGGAAGCAACGTTATCCCTGAGTGCTATAGGCTATATTTTGGGATCAAAAAAATTATAAATTAACGCGAGCGAAGCCGCGAGCAAAAGCTAGTTATCTATAAAATCGGCAAAAAATCACGTTTGGTGTATGGGAGCCCACTTAAATATTTGTTGTATTCTGTTTTTTAGTATTTGCTGTTATAGCGGCAACAGAAATACATCATCTGTGAAAATTTCAACTGTCTAACTATCACGGTTCATGAGATACAGCCTGGTAACAAACGGACGGACGGACAGCGGAGTCTTAGTAATAGGATCCGTTTTACCCTTTGGGTACGGAACTCTAAAAAAATTAAAAAGTATCTACTGAAAAATCTAACAGACATGTCCCATTGCTACGATCAAGACAGTTAACCTAAACGGCACAAAGCCCTTTTCATCCACATAAAAAACCTACTTAAATTCAAATCACGAAATTGTAATCCACAAAATTGCGATAAGACGAATCTAGGGACTACTTCGCCACCCTAATTCCCAAATTTTCACCTCGTATGGATCTACGCTCCGAAATCCGTTCCTCGTGAATTGTCTTGAGATTTGTATTTAATTAGTGCGACCTCAAGTCGATGTGTGTAGCCCAAGACCGGATATTAGGCCTGCATATCTAATAAGACGCACTTTGCGAGGCAACCGACGCAGATTGGACGTGAAATGTATCTAATTGATAGAAATTGTGCTTGGTGATTTGATTATGGAATATTAGAAAACCTATGGGCAATCTTTGATTAAAGCCCGATTTACATACACATAAGAAAGTTAGGAAATACTACTTAAAATAGCTGCACTCATAATAAGTATATTATATCTATTTAAGTATATGAAAATTAATCCCTATTTGCCTTGGTCACGGCATCACGCGTGAGAGGCTGGACCAATTTCGCAATTTTTTTTTGTGTTCTTTATTGTCAGGAAAAGGTTCTTATGAAAGAAAAAAAAAAGAAAAAAAAATACCTCAGCATGTCCATATTCTTCATTTGTTTACCGCATGCATGAAAATTGTTTTAACTTTTTGTTACTATTTTGATTTTGTTTCTGAAGGTAGGTAGTAGGTAAGTAGTAGGTAGGTAGGTAGTAAGTAGGAAAAAGTGCATTGCAACGCATGTACAGCTAGTTTATTATAATTATCTAATTTAGTCTTCGTCGAAATAATGTTTTGTATTCGATTGCACGTGAAATGTATCTAATTGATAGAAATGATTCTTGGTGATTTGATTATGAAATATCGGAATACCTATGGGCATTCTACGACTAAAGCCCGAGTTACACACACATAAGAAAGTTAGGGAATACTACTTGAAGTCGCTGCACTCAATCATCTATTTTAGTCTTCGTCATACCTAATTACAATTAGGTTTTCATAATGTTTTGTATTTGATTGGACGTGAAATGTATTTAATTGACAGAAATTGTTCTTGGTAATTTGGCATATTTTGGCCTAGGCTATGCCCAAAATGGCTGGGAAAAGTCATCATTTTACAATAATATTATAAATGCGAGAAAAAGTTGTTCTGTTTATCTGCCTGCCTTGTTGTGATTAAACTAGGCACAGAATCTGAACCTGGAGAATGACATATAAGATACTTTTTATTGTGATACCACGCGAGCGAATCCGAGGGCGTCAGCTAGTCCATCATAATTTCGATATCATGGACTATCTGATTTTCTTGTCTTCAGCGAAGCTACTTCTCAATTAACTTGACTCTGCAAAACCATAAACCTGCCTTTAAGTACTACATAAATACATACACATGCCTACAACATGCCACCTAAGTTTAATCTAGACACCTACAAACAGGCAACACGGAACAAGACACCACTAATTAGGTCTGCTAAGTTAAACAAGTTAGAACACCGTCACTACCGAAATACTAATTAAGTGATACGCCGTTCCACTAAGTTTGGCTAAGTTGGTACTAAGTTGTATTGTCTTAGTTGAGTTCGACTGAACTGTGCATTTGACTCCCGTAATCAGTTTCTTGTTTTAATTTTAATTAAGTTAAGTTAATTAAAGCGTCCCTTTGGTGGAAAAGGAAATGTTTCATTCATTGTTTTTTTTCTGTAATGTAACATTTTTATTCGCAGGTACCTATCTACATATTTGTAGCGGTTTTTAACCTTCTGGTGACTGTTTTTAGTGTTTCACTAAACCACATATATTTATTAAGAAATATTTATGTCGAGAATATCATCTCGACATCGTCGAAGGGCGCGCGGCGCGGCTGACACGCGGCGGCGGAGAGGCAAGCGCGGGGCGCGGCGGATGATCGACGCGATGAAGATGCGACCGGCCACTTCAACTGGGACCACCGCCGAATACATACGCGACAGTTCTGCCTATCTTACTTCATTAAACCAGCACTTATAGTTAATACAGTCCGCTTTTATTTACGACCATCAGTAACCCTAACAATTATTTTTATTTTAGTGGACCGCGAGCGCTATATCTTAGGGACTGACTATAGTTATAACAGGCGCCCGCTTAATAATTTTTTATGAATTTCTATGGAACAGAATACCTACATCAAGCGACTGACGCCTGTCGAGCGCGGGTTATACACTCGTCTGAGGTATGCCCCTCCCTTTTTACTATTTTTCCTTGTCATTTCTTCTGCATCAATAATAAAGCCCTTGCTAACTAGTCCCTTAGGTTAAGTTGATTGATGTTATAATGTCATGTACTTAAAAGGAAGTTTGTTAAAAATAATAAATCAAGCTGTATCAGCTTCATTCTTTTTCCTCTCTGTAAGCCAAGACTTGTAATTTACACGTACAATAATAATAATAATATCATACTTTGCATTACCAGTTACCCTGCGTGATCATATCAGAAATGATGAGATCCGCAGGAGAACCAAGGTAACCGACAAAGCTCGAAGAATTGCCAAACTTAAGTGGCAGTGGGCGGGCACATTGCTCGCAAAACTGATGGCCGATGGGGCCGAAAGGTTCTGGAGTGACGACCGCGTACCGGAAGACGCAGCGCGGGTAGGCCTCCCACAAGGTGGACCGATGATCTGGTGAAGGTCGCGGGAAACCGCTGGATGCGAGAAGCACAGGACCGGTCGATGATGCAATACTTGGGGGAGGCCTATGTCCAACAGTGGACGTCTTTCGGCTGAATGATGATGATGATTACCAGGGCCCATAAAACATGTTTTTTTTAGCAAAATATACAATAATTTTGACACTGACTACATAAGTCGGACGAGCTGTGGGCAAAACTTACCACCTCAGTGGAGCCCACACAACGTTAGATAACATCGCAGTAGGTCCAGAAGAAGATAGCGGAACGAGTTAGATACTTACAGGAAGGATAAATCCTTAAACACAGAGGAGTGAGGTAGGGAGGCCTTTGCCCTGCAGTGGGATGATCATAGCTAAGTAATAATCGAAAAAACTTGCTGAATCAAGGGCTGACACAGAAAGTAGTCCTCGTCGACACGGCGCGTATTGTGAGGAGGTTGCTGTCTCTAGAGCGGCAACCACCGGTAGCTTGGACCTGCTCCTGATGCCCGAAGACCCATACTTTATATTTTTAAATGAATATTGTATATTTTTTTCTAGATGATATGCATTTTAAATAACATAATATCACGCCTGTATTGGGCAGAAATCAACTCTTTGGTTGGTAAGCAGAGGTGTAGGTACCTATAATACACCCACATTTCGCCGTTATGTTTTTAAGTCCCATATAATAGGAGGCGAGCCTATTGCCATCAACCGGGCACAAATCCAGACTCCGGGCTGCTACTGACAGATTCCACACGGAAAAACCCAGTAACACTTTGTCCGACCTGGGGATCGAAACCCCGACCTCTCGCTCAGCAGTAGTGCTTGCGACTACTAGACGAACGAGGCAGTCTTAATAACATGTTGAGGCAAGTTATAAGATGCTAAATGAATAATGGTATGTCTACACTAGTGCGCTTTCATGTTCATCTTGTGTTTTCAACTTTCAATTCCTCTTGCGTCAAGCGCATGCAATATTGATTGCCATAAGACGCGTGCAGCTTTTCGGCTACACCGGTGCGCCTTGGTCAGTCGTCAGTCGACATACAATGGATGGATTAGCGTGCGCTAGGGGCAGGCGCTTTTGTCGAACTAGTATTAAGGCATGTGCTATGGCGCTTCTCGCATGCTTCAGACGAAGACGCAAGATGAACATGAAAGCGCACTGGTGTAGACATAGCTATAAGGTTTTTTATGTTTTTTGACATGTGTATTATTTCGCTATCATGTCCTTATAGTATAAGGACATGATAGCGAAATAATACACATGTCAAAAAACATAAAAAACGCACAGACTAACAAAATGAACAGATGCGTCACAATACTTCGTTATGCGAACGCCTCGCGCACTCAATAAAAACATAATGAATCATAATGTTGCACATATGCGAGACTTTTTAAAGGACATTAGATCGATTGGGTTGTTCTATCTCCTATTGTTAAAAAAATTATGAGTAAAAAATTATGTAAGTGGAGATTATCGAGTTCAGATCGTTTTTAGTAAGTGACGCAGAATGTAATATTTCCATAAAGATTGTATTGTAATGGTGGTCCTACACTGAGGTTATCAAATGTTATACAGGATGGTAATTTGAGATGGGGCATGAAGGGCAGCTACCTTAACCATTGTAGCTACAGAAAAACGTTCTTAGAAGACCACCCCTAACTTTTGGAATAATTTCTATCTGCATTCACAGATTTTGAAAAAAAAATTGTCCCCGAGGAAAATTGCAATTTCCACAAAACATTTATATGATCCCAATCGATCCTATTTCCCATAAGGATCAAAAGATTCTTCCTGACCAACTGAGGTTGGAGTACTAGAAACGTATTATGGGTACTTTAAAACACCCTTTCGGATTAGTACCCCCTTTTCAACTAACCTTGTATAATAAAAGTTACATACCATTTTATATCGTCAGTGTGCAAGTGGTTAAAAACCAGACTAAGTGAAGGTCTTATTATTTATTTATATACTCTTTATTGTACATAGATACCTACACCGAGTTAACTAAACGAGGAAAGAAAATTTAAATAAAAAATTGCACAATTGGTCTTATCGCGCCAAGTGATCTTTTCCAGACAACCTTTGGATGGACTGGAAGAAAGGACTGGAAGAAGGGCTGTCTAGGTGTACATGTACATTTCGTACATAATATTACTTATTCTTCACTATCACATTTTTGCTGGACGTCGTTGAGGGCGATAACTTGGCGAAAATGCACTGACGGATGCCTCGCTTAGCGGATAGAGTCTATATAGACGCCAAAAAAAAGAATTTTAATATACGGGACCGGCCACTTTGCGCGCTTGTTACCCTCGCTACCATGCTTTCCGTAGAAGTTGCTAGACACTAGGCGCTAGGCTAGGCACCTGAATTACATAGAAACGGCGTAAGGTGCAGGCACGGCGCAGGCGCGTTTTCATACGTTTTCTCGTGCCGCTTCAAATCTTTTTCGTACAAAATGTATGAAAGCGACGCGCCTGCGCCGCGCCTTCACCTTACGTCGCTTCTATGTAATTCACGCCTTAGAATGCATGTGGTAGGTATTTGTAAATGGTGTATGCTAACAATACCTACACAAATTATATCTAGGGTTCTAACTTATAACAGTTATACCCTACAAAATTCTGATTACACCATACTTCCAGCACATTGTATTCTAAAATTCCTATAAAACACAGGATTGAAAAAACAAAAACCAACAATTCACCAAGTCAAAATATCCCTAATTCGAACAAACAGCAAAAAAAAACTGACCATACCAGAAGGTCACTCAAGTGGCTAATGGCGCAACAAAAAGCTATTTAATAGTGGGCCCAACCGGGCCATTACAGTTAGAAAGCGGGCCTTATTAAAAATGTGGCCTGAATATCAAATTGCTATCTCTGTATTGTGTCGCACCCCTAAATCATAAGCAGTAGCTACCCCTTGGATTTTGATATCAGTGTAATTGTAGTCTATCAAAAGTTTAGATATTCCATGTTTTTATGTGTGAGTTTTGAACTGCGGAATGTATGGCGTGTCGTCGGTTCAGTAAGGTAATTTTGTAGTAAAATAAAACAAATATGAGTTTAGTTACATTATTATGATGAAATAGTGTTGTTACGAATAAGGAACAATAAGTATTACGCAATTGAAATTTATAGGTACTAAAAGATGTATACCTGAAAACATTTTTATCCTACCATAGGCCGATTTTTCAATCATCAGATAGTTTTTATGTGACAGTTGATAAATTTCTCATTACCTAGTTGAAAAAAATAAACATTGAAGAATCCACGAGATAAGATAACTAATAATGAACAGTCATATGTCGTCAATGACAGAATGTTTCGGTAAAAACCTAAACGACGTCATTTTATCGGTACCGATGGCGAAAAATAGATTGTTTTGCTTACCAATGGTAGCAATTATTATTGCTAAACTGAGCATGTAAATAGACTCGTATACTAATTTCATCTGTGATAGGTACTAACTAGGGAGGATCTACTATGCAAAGCTATGGAGTCTTTGCTTCATTATTGGTAAAGATACAAGAGTCTAAATACTTAACCAATAACGTTCGGTAAAGCAACATCGCCAAAAAATCGGCAGCAAGCAAACTTTGATTATAGATCTACTCTCATTTTTATTTTTGCCCCCTCTAAAAGTTTAATTACACTACGTAAAAAAGCTACAAGTCCGAGCAGCAGTTATCAGGGGCGCCACTAGCCCTAACGCGTCCTATTGTTTGTTTTTTTATATAAATAAATTCAGTTGTCACATCTCACATGATAAATGGTCGCACTGACATGGTGCTCATATGGCGAATTTGGGACCACTTTGGCCACTTGTTAGTTTGTTAGTGCCCTTCAGAAGGGCGCGATGTTTTTGGATATGAACGTTTTTATTTTCATTATATCATTGTTTTTTGTTTTGGTTTCTTTTTTGGTGTTGTTAGTTGAAGAATTAAAGAAAAGTAATTATGCCACATGGAGAAAAAACGGCTACAATAAAGTGGGAGTGGGCCGGTCATGTCGCTCACATGCACTCGGACAGGTGGGCAAAGATGGTTACTTATTGGACGCCTGAAGGAGGTCATCGCTGTCGTGGTCGACTGCGGCGTAGGTGTCGTGATAATCTAGACGTGTTTGCAGGGCTAGCATGGTCACAAACGGCACTAAATAGAGATGTTTGGAAAGCAAAAGACATTTGCTAAACAGTGCGAGAAACAAGAGGCTAGTTAAAACAAAAAAATGTGCCTATCAGTAAGTTAGGAATATTATGTTACTAAATTACTCCTGCACAAATAGCTTATGGTGGACACTTTAACACTTTATGGTGATCAATCAGTAACTTTTGTTATGCGATAAAACATAATTTCCATCGCTTACTTATTCAATAAAATTAATTCCAAAATTATAATATTGCGAAACGCTTTTCAGTTTTGCTATTTCGCAACTACAAAAATAAACAAGCAAATGCAAGCTCAGTAAATAAAATATATCTTGACAAAATAATCCAAACCAAGTTTGAGGCTAATATTTCGTGAAGTTAAATAAATAATCAACTCGCGAATCCATTTGCTTCGGTTTCCGTATTTTTTCGGCTCCATTACAAGAACGGTGTGCAGCCAATTTGAAAATATTGAATAAGTAAAGCTTTCCGAAATATGAATGCAGAGATGAGGGTAAACACAGAAGCGATACTTTGTTCATGCTGATGTTAGGACTGTTTAGCTTTATGCCTACATGCTAGTAAAGTACTATCAAATGGTGTAATAATTATATTATTAAGAGCTTTTTTTCTAGTCTGATTAGATTTTACGTGAAGGTTACGAAGGTTTTGTTTTCATTATTATCAATATTGTTTAATTCCGTGCGGAGATATGGCCGTCCATCAAACGTATTATCACAGGTACCTACCACACAAGTTAAGTATCATTAGAATTCACTTTTTTAACCTAGTTTGTAATAAAAATGTATATAAAATCAACAGTGATGACCAGGTGATCTAGAGTCGCACTTATGATTGATTAGCGGCCTTCATGATAACTATGCTTGGTGGTAGGATCCTTATGGTCCGCCTGGCTAGCTATCACTCTCAAATTAAAGTCTGGCGCCAGGCAGTTTACTCTGTTCCGTTGTGTGTATGTGAGAGCCGGAGGGGTATAGGGGAGTCACTCTTTATCTCTGTTACTTGGATTCATGTGCTCCACCTTACACCCTTTTCCTGACAGACAGAACTGTGTTGCTGTCTTCTTTCTTCACTTTCTTTTTCATCTTTTTTTCATTCTTTTCACTTCATTCTTCACAGCATAAACACTAGGAAACGATTAAGGGAGGGCTTTTTTGTGGGCTGTCTATTGTATAACATTGACGTTCAAAAAGAACTGAGTAATTCTAGTCTATTTTGAATAAATGAGTTGAGTTTTGAGTTTGTCTGCGCTTACCGCAAGGGTCAAACGCGTCCAAGTCAAATAATAAAAAAAAAGGTACTGTAAAAGTACTTTGTATTTATGAACGATTGAATTAATTTGCGACGTCCAATCTGCAACAATAATTTTATTCTTTGACGTTCAGCAGAGGAGCAAACGCTAAACACATTATGACGAGTTACCGTGTTTTATCATGACGCTGCTCCACAAATATGATAACACGGGTCTGTGGGAAAATATACCATGGAAATGCCATGAAAACTCATGAAAATTACACCCGCGCCATTAAGGCGATGTGGATAGACGGAGTATGCATTTTTTGTGAGAGGAAATGGAAAATTCTGGTTTTGTTTTTAACCTTTTTCGGGATGAACGTTTTAGTAAAGTTGTTTTGATCTTCTGTTGTCTGAAGTTATTTATGATTGGCGATTTGGTTTTAGAATACAATCGTATATCGTTGTACTTTATCGAGAAAAAAAAATCAGCATGCAGCAAACAAAATTGGGCGATAATAATAGGTATTGTGCTATTTAAGAATAAAAAAAAACTATTCTCAGCAACTGGGCCAAACAAATCAAAGATTAAACGTAGATAGGTAACTAGTTGCCAAATAGTGTATTTTCCATAGAAAGAAAGAAAGAAACAAGATTTATTCGCGCCAACATGACGCACAAAAATAAAAACTATACTTACACAAAACTAAAAAGAAACTATTGGGAAAAATAGTTACTATTACGCTATATACTCGTAGTAAAGCATATTGAGCAATCTCATACTTTATAGCATGATGATGATGATCTTTCCGACCGTTTTCGGCCATGGCGACCACTTCGACTCCTAGTCAGTTGGGCGCTGGTGCACCCGAAGATGGCTTATGTAGCCGCACTTTATAGCATAGCGTTGTGTGAACGTGTTCATATAAAGTATATGCTGAGCGATATCGTTGTGCTATACAGTATTTGCTTAAGCTATATATTAAAACGTAGTCTGAAATGCGCTTACAAGACTTGTATCTTTATCATTAATGAAGCAAAGGCCTCATAGCTTTGTGACGGTGCAGTGGTGGCGAAAAGCGGGGTGCGCCTATAAAAGGGCCGGCACGCTGCACTCCGGCCTCTCTCACGCGCCTCAGCAGCCGCCTAGTTAAGTACTACCTACTACACCTGAAGACCCTGGACTCCTCGTATCGTATTGTCTAAGAACCACGCCCTGTAAACTAGTCTAACTTTGTTATATAATTATTAAAATATACATTGTATGGTTAAAAGTGTTTTCCTTAATATTCTTATGTAAGTACACTCCTGCTAAACTGCTTCTGCTTCTTCCTAGATTCTGATTTTATGTGCACATGCTCGTTAAGGATTGACTCCTCAAGCCACCCTTCACCCGCTAAGCGTGACAGCTTTGCATAGCAGACTTTTCCAAACGTTACTAGCAAAATTATATTGGCTTACAAATATATTTAGATGCCCAATTTGGCAATAAAAAATGCAACTATTGGTAAGCAAAACGATTCGTTTTCAGACATAGGAACCGGGCATTAATCAGGGCAGTTTTTTTCACTATTTATAGAAAAGAAAGAATAATGTTTATTGGTCATCACATCACACAATACACTAACCAAAAAACTATGCTACGACATTAAATTAGGCTTGGTGTGGTATTGCGTGACCAAAATGCATCAGATCAGCATATGCTGCAGTAAGACTACAGCGCTGGTTTTCAGTTGAAACTTAAGTCAAGGAATGTCTAAAAATAGCTTACTCTTTTCACCTGGTTTAGGGTGCTTTTCCACCAGAGATGTGCTATGCAACGTGGCTATGGATGGATGCGAGCTATGGATGCGTGCTATGGATGGTCGCGAGTGGTATAGCTATGTGCAGAGCAGTGCACATAAAGCAGGACCGTGTGTGTTACCAACAATTTTTCATAGCACATCTTACTCGCTCCGCTACATAGCTTAGCATTAATGGAAACGGTCACATAGTTTCGTAGCTTAGCTTTTACATTTTCACAGCATAGTTCCAAAGTATATTTCTGGTGGAAAGGGGGTGCCTTTCCACCAGAGATATGTATTGGAGCTATCCCAAGGATTTATCCCATTATAAATCTTGGCATAAACGAAACACCGACACTGCATGAACTGCACTTAAACGGTGTTTTAAGTCAATTTCGTCGGCAGTTTCTGACGTTTTTCATAGTTCGCATTAGTCCGACGTGTAGTCTATATTTTTCTTTTTTTAAACCACTTGTCTGTTCAACTGGCTGTTATAATTTTAGTATTTGCTTTCCCGAGCTGGTATTTTATTTTCAGTTATCTGCATAGTTTGCTAATTGCTCAGGAGGGTTCGAGGGAGGGAAGGATTCATTTTTGTAGTAGGTACTAAGTGCAATTGAAGAAGGGAGGCGTGTGTTTAAAAATATGAATTATGGATTGATCGCGACCTTTGTTCAAGGAACAAAAACTGCATTATTTACTTACTAGCTTTTACCCGCGGCTTCGACCTTAACATGCTACTAAAGTTTCTATTATAATATAATTCAATCATGATTCGAAAGATACGTGGCTATTAACGTTATTGTTGCTTTCCTCGGGAACAGTACTTTTTTTAGGGATGTAAGGTACCCTATGTCCGTTTCTGTACACCTGACAACGTACGTATATATGCAAAATTTCAGGATGATCGGTTCAGTAGTTTAGGCGTGAAAAGGTAACAAACAAAGAAACTTACTTTCGCATTTATAATATTATATAGGATTTTAATTTAATTAAAACGGCCTAGGACCACTTATAATAACTAAAGATTAAGACAAACAATAAAAATGAATGAAAAAAACCTCTTCCATAAATCCCTCACAAAGCTTCTGACATACTGACAGTATATTCTTCGACTCATCTGCAACAGACAAACAGATCACAATTCGGACCTATATTCATTTATTTATTTAGTACAAGCAAACGTTTTTTGGAAAAAAAACTAACTAAGATATTGGTGTGGTTAAAATTTCATAGTAGCTGTCATTCATTGCGTTAACATAAACATGTTAAAATTTGCAGTCGAGGTTTCGCAAAAATCACACAGCATGCTGTCATATTCAATTTAACAGTAGCGAGAAAAAAGTCGGCAACTTTTACTTTACAAACAAAACGGTAGTATCGGTGTGACAGACGGCTAACCCTTTTACTGCGGACGTGGGGTACATTAATACCCTTTTATGGCTTATTTGTTTTGTCAAAGACGTCACTGAAGACGCATTCAGCGTCTAACAACTGCGTATTGTGTCAAAATGTTTGTGGAATTTGTTTTCACAGCGTGCTATCATTTATTTAGTTGTTCTTGAGTTAGTTGTAAGTTTGTTTGGTATATTATTTTGTAGCGCTCTCCATTCTGTGAGAAAGAAACATTTTAATTTGCAAGTTTAATATTTTTAGAAAGCACAAAAGTAATAAAAAAACGAATAAAACTTCATTTGTCTAAACGGTGAAACATGTTTTCGTATTTTTCATAATCTTCCTCTAATATCTAGTTAGTAACGATTTATCGTCAAAAATTTCAAAACTTGATTGACGCAAAAAATGGTCGTCACTTCCTTAACGCGTTAAGCTAAGTGGCCAGATTTTTTGCACGCCAACCACTTAATAAGTGTGAACTACAAAAAAAACCGCTCAATTCTCCACTCGACTCACCACAGACCATCAAAAATTCACACTGTTTGCAAACTAATCAATTGGTATCAACATCCGCTGTACGCATCTGTCCGTTTTTGTCGCGGACATTTCCTAGAGGCCCTTCATAGAAAAGCAATCGGGTAGTCGTAAACGTTAAGGGTCTGAAAGCACCCCCCGGGGGGCATGTAAAGGCAGGACGATGTTTCTTGACACCGGCAGAAAAAGTACCCGTTGGTAGCCCCTAATCCGGGACTCGCGTCGGGGGGGTTATAAGGCCAGCAAAAAGTGTAATTTAAAGCTGACTTAAGGTTTCGAATTAAAATAAAGGAGGAAGTCATGTCAGCTTGTTTCTAAGTGTAACTTGACTACTGTTCCGTATTTTTTGTGAATTTTATTTAAGATTAATCTTGTCTTGAATTCTTCACGTTGACTGCCGACGGTATAAAATAGGTTTTTCATTCGAGCCGTGACGACCACCGCTAGCTGACAAACAACTCTTTCGTTCGGGCCACATCGCCCACAGGTGACCGTACGTTAGAGGGGTTTATAATTTCATCGATGAAATTTAGCAAAATCAATGTCGTTCAACAAGCCCCGCGAGAGTATCGAGTGTCGCCCACTATTGTCCGTTACGGCATTGAACGTGTTTTTGTGTTATAACTTTCGTGAGACACATTCATATTTATGATTATTTACGGTTTACTCACGTGCATTTTTCGGGATTGCCCGACTAGTTTCGGACCCAAACGGAGCCCTTAATCATGAGCTGATCACACGGCGAGGTCGCCAGTCGAACGAAACTAATCGGGCAATCCCGAAAAATGCACGTGAGTAAACCGTAATTAATCATAAATATAGGTATTGAACGCGTTAAAATACAGTACGTAGGTAACATAACTAAGAGCAAACCTTGAAACTGATTGATGGGTAGGTTAAGTACAATACTATCGTACACTTTTTAACACTATCGACGCTATCCACTTATTTTTTTGACGACGTCTGTGGTCTAGTGGTTCGATTGTCGGACTGCTGATCACGAGGTCGTGGGTTCGATTCCCACAGGACACTAATATTTATGTGATGAACATAAGTGTTTGTGTTGGTCTGGACGTTTCTTATGTATTATAAGTATGTATTTACAAAAAAAAAAGTATATAAGTAAGTATTATATCCATTGTCTAGTACCCATAGTACAAGCTCTGCTTAGTTTGGGACTAGATGGTGCTGTGTAAAAAATGTCCCAAAAATATTTATTTATTTTATTTTTCTCGAATTACCCTCTTTCTTTTTCTGAACTCGGTTAATACCATCCCCTGTAAGATGAGTTGCACAATTTAAACAAGCTAGAAATAATCAATTTTCAAAACAAGTGTACTAACAAGGGTAGTCAACAAGGTTCAAGCTACGATAACCAGGATTTGCAAAAAAAAGTTTACATTTTGCAGCTGATCTTACAGGAGATGTAAATTATTTTAAGTGATGTTTAGTACTGTTTTGTAAAATTTCTCTTAATGTTATTCATGAGTATCATTTCTAAATGAAACCTTAAAAAATCGAGTTAAGTTGTATGAAGGCAGTATTTTAATAAATAAACATGCCGTGATTGACTGAACGAATGGTATGTTTTTCGATTGGAGTTCAAAGATTTTAAAGTGTGCCCATCCGGGCTAGTAATTTCAATCGCCACACACACACACACACACTTTAAAGATATACGTGCACACATCATCATTCAGCCGAAAGACGTCCACTGCTGGAAATAGAACTCCCCTAAGCTCCATGTTGGGGGGCTTGCCATAATCGCCACGCTTGGCAGGCGGGTTGGCGATCGCAGTATGATTGTTAAAGTACTCAGAGAACGCTGCTGCCCATCCTCTAGTGAATCCTTTAGTCGCCTTTTGCGACACCTATGGGAAGAGATGGGGTAGTACTATTGTATACGTCCGGCTCCACACAGATACGTACATGGAACAATTTTTCTAAATAAAACCTTGATAATAAAACTGTAGGTACTTCGGTATTAATTACCACATAAAATATCACCATTCATTGTATCACATTAATTAATATTCATCGTATCAACTGCTATGCAAATACAGATTTCCCAACTGGCTTCGATCTAGTTACGGCCACAATAGTAACCTGATTATAATGCTGGGATCTAGATCCTATTGTTCCAATAAAGGATGTTCAGGAAATAAGCTTTGTATGCTAAATGTGATCGTCAGCTTTGACGGGTTAGAAATTGCGTTATAGGTAATGTTTTTTTATTCAAACGTAAAACGTTTCCCCACACTAGGATTTCTCCTGTATCATGGGTGCGTTTACAAACACAAATCTCACATACACAATCGCCCAGACCCGAAAAAACTAACTGTAGGCTAAACAAATTTTTGTTCCGTGTGGGAATCGAACCCACAACCTGTAGCGCCGAATCCAATCGCTCAGCCACCGCACCAAATGTGGTATTTATTTTATCAAATATCATCCGAGTACACACTAAAACCCGCGTCTGAATTATTGCGTATTACATTAGTAATTTCAATAGCTTTCATTTTGACCATAGAATAATATTCGTTGCGTGGTACATAGTTGTGGAGAAGTCGGATTGTTAATACAT
This sequence comes from Amphipyra tragopoginis, assembly GCA_905220435.1. Taxonomy (NCBI): domain Eukaryota; kingdom Metazoa; phylum Arthropoda; class Insecta; order Lepidoptera; family Noctuidae; genus Amphipyra; species Amphipyra tragopoginis. Next base: position 10,164,999 of record HG992005.1, on the reverse strand, counting down.
ACGTTACTATAGAAATTTTTGACCTGCCAAATCGCCATAGCGATAACGAGTGTTTTGCGCAATTAGGCAGCCGATTGGCGTTTCATTAATTTCATTGCAGACTGAAGTTCTTTAATGGTATGTCGTCAACATCACATTTGGTAAATCATACTTCGTTTCTAGCGACCTATACAAGAATAGCTCATGCCATGGTGAAAAGATTAGCCAGTCAGCAAGGTTGGTAGCGGGGCTGACTGCCCAGGGTGCGCCGGACGTACTTAAGTATCGTCACTCGTGGAGGCTCTTTTTATGCACCCTCTCGTCTCGTCGTTCCTTTATGTAGTGGTTACCTGCACGGACCAGTACCGATAAGCGCTGGTAGGTCGACGCTGGTTACCTGCTTCCTTTATGTATACGCCCTAACAGCAGAAATAGGTATGGAGGTAGTACTCCCCCGGAAGAACTTTTTCACAAGGAGCTCTACTACTCTTCACTTTGAGAGTAGCTCAACATTCTTTTTCTCAACAAAAATACAAAAAACAATGTTATAAACAAATTAAATTTTGTATGTACGTATACAAGGTGTAACTTAAATAACGCACAAACTCTTAAGGGTACACTGTACTCATCATTATGAACAACTTTTATTATGAGACCAAATATGAAATCGCGAAAAAAAAATCTGCTGTTCCCTACATTTTGACAAGTTATGCGAACATAGATGTAGGGAGCAGCAGATTTTTTTTCGCGATTTCAGTTTGATCCCATAGTAAAAGTTGTTCATAATGATGAGTACAGTGACCACTTAAGAGGTTGTGCCTTATTTAAGTTACACCTTGTATAGTTACTTTGATAATAAAGCATCAAGTACCTTACTTAAGATCTATGTATACTTAAGTGAAATCTATCATACATCTTAAGTTAAAACAAGCACCGATATTCCACGTAACAGTCAAGTCTCTAGGCACTGTGTGGGCGTGGCCTGCGGTGGGCGTGGCGAGGAGGGCGGTCCCTCTGAGGCCTCCCAGAGCACTCAGGCCCCGGAGACGAGCGCCAACTTGTTTGTACCTTGTTGTTGGACTTACTTAGATATTAGTCATTCTATACCTAACTGTGGTATTTTAAACGTAGCCACCAAGTAGGTATTGGGATGCTGTGGTGCATGGTATAATAACCTCTATAAATCGATGCCTCCCACGTAAGATGTTTGTTGTAACCCACAAAATTGCAATTTAGAGTTTTTACGTAAAAGTGTTAAATTTTATGTATATTATAAGTTTTTAAACTGACATGGTTACTAACACAATCATTAGAACTTAGAACGGGATATTTGCCATGTTTATTATTTGTTATCAGTTTCCGATATTTCGGCACCGTTACAAGCGCCATTGATCACGGATGAACTGTTGAATGTTCGGTTGAAAAACGGATGAATGTTTGTATTGTCTGTTCAAAATATAAAAATACAGAAAATATTTACTTATAGCTTTTTGGTATTTTTATATTTGGAACGGATAATATACATAAAATTAGACTTTTATTAGACATAAAAATTGCAATTTTGTCATTTACAGCAACTTTCGTCAGAGGTATCGAAATACACTGTAATACCTACTTATTGATTAGTAACAGAAACGTTAGTTGGTAGATAGTGAGTCAAATAAAATAAATATTAGACATGTTTGGTGCAGTGGCTGAGCGATTGTCTCCTGCGCTACGGGTTGTGGGTTGGATTCCCTCACGAAACAAATATTGTATGGCCTACAAATAGTTGTTCCGGTTCTAGGCGTTTGTGCAATTGAAGATTTGTGTCTATAAACGCACTCATGATACAGGAGAAATCATAGAGAGGGGCAAAGTTTTTTTTTTAAAAACGTTTCTTCTGCCAAATAATTACGAACTCTATTTTATACAACGGATACACGGGGACGTAAAATCATTTTTTAATTAGTACATTACATCATGTCGTCATCAGCGATCTCCGTGCTCACTATCAGCGTATTATAGCGAACTTACAGTGCCAAATTCACTAACAAGATAAATTGCACAAGTTGACTTGAGCAACTGACTTTTACTGTGGACTCGCCCACTACAAGTCGGTTTCTGGAAGTTATACTGACTTGCCTGACTTGCCGTAAGCGGCTTGTGTAATAAAGTAAGGAATAACTTGCGCAATTTAACTTGCTAATGGATTTAACGCTTAAGGATAGCCAGAATTGTTTTGCGATGTAAACTTACTTTAACCTGGCGTTTTGATAGCAAAACGGCATTTCCACTTGATTTTTCTAGCGAGGTGACTGCCCAAGGTGCGCCGTATGTACTTAAATAAGTCGTGAGTCGCGAAGGCTCTTTTCATGCACCCCTTTTCCCCGTTTCTGTTGTGTTACTGACAGTTAAAAGAATCCGATGATTGTTCGTATCTTAAAGCATTAAGCATGACATAATAACTGTGTGACAATATTTGTATGTCAACAATCTGACAAAGATGTGTTGATCTTTACCACCACTTGTAACAACTTATGTACCTACCATATTTTACTGCAAATAAAGATTATTCTATTCTATTCTTCAAGAGATCAGACCTTTATTGTTTCACATTGCCTCGTCCTAAACTGCTACAATGTAGGTATGTTAGAGAAAGAAACGACACGATTGATGTAGTGGCTGAGCAACTGGCTGCTACGTTAACAGATTCCAGGTTTGATTCCTGCATGGAATGCGTATTTTTATGGTTTACAGATAATTGTCGGCCATGTCTAGGCGTTTATGCATGTGAAGATTTGCGTCTGTATACGCAAGTCACACCTTGGATAGTAGTCTATGGTTGTAAGCGCACAATAATCCCTTAGTCGCATTTTAGGACAACCACGCGAATGGAAGAAGGAGGCTTAAGATACAAGGAAACATGGACTCGGAGATGGGCTCGTGGGTAATTAACAACCAGACCCCGGTCCTCTCAATGAGGATTACGGGTCGGCCGAACGGTGGTCTGTATCAGACCGTGTCTGCCAGCCAGACATTGCTAACTAGCAAACCCGTCGCCCTTACCAACTGCCGGAGTCCAAGTGGGCCCCGCAGTTTGTCCTCCTCCTTGGCCACATTGGACCCTCCCCCACGATCAGAATTTCGCCACGGGCGAGAACTCCCACGGGATTTTTCCACAAGAGTTATCGCCCGTGCCCAGGGTGCACGACGAGGAGGTATCTGACCGCGCTCCCTGGATAATTAACAACCATGCGGATCGAACGATCTGCGAAGATAGGCTGCGCTTGCCAGTCAGTCAGTTAGTCCGTGCATGGATGACCGTTTGCTTCACATCGAGACCACTCTGTGCCTCGGAGAGCACATTAAACCGTCGGCTCCAAGTGTCATACGAATATCTATGGCAGTCGTCACTGGTAGTAAGAAGCCCGAAAGTCTGATAACCGGTCTAACGTTAGCATATCGGCATTTCCAGTACCTGGGTTGCAGAGGTCTGATGGGACTCCTCTTGACTGACCCCAACATAGTTGGGAAAAAGCTAGGCAGGACATATATAACATGACGGTATCGATAGCTCCGTTTTGCACTATGGATTTTTACTTTTATTAAATGCTACAGCAGACAGCCTAGCATGCAAAACTGTGACGAAACATTCTCATGGATTTGTAAAATCCCTCTTAAGAAAATCGACAAAATCTAAACGAACCATACAAGAATAGCTTATGCCGTGGTGAAAAGATTAGCCAGTCAGTAAGGTTGGTAGCGGGGCTGACTGCCCAGGGTGCGCCGGATGTACTTAAGTATCGTCGTAGAGGCTCTTTAACCATTTATCTACCGCCAACGTACTGATATCTATAATAGTTACACTTCAAGCCTTTATAATTTTTCGTATCTATAAAAAATCCCATTAAACTAACAAATTACCGGAAACATAGACACGATAGATAAAGAATGGAAGTCGCAGCAAACAGGCGTTGGGCATTAAGAGAAGCACCTCGAATATGATTGTAACATTATAATAACACATTTGTTGTTGTGACATTATAACAGCGGATGTTTACGTTGATTATGATGTTGATGAATTAATATGGGTACCTATCCACAGAAGACAGTTTTTTGATATTGTTTTACAACATACCGCGAGGACGCGAATGCGACGAGTCAACATCTCCTGAGGATGCCCCGTGGAGGGGCGAAACACGTGTCGTATCGGTTTGGTTGCACGTAGCATTATTTTTTCACTCCTTCTGCATGTGCATATACAACGTGTTACATAATTCCCCTTAAAAAAGAAAATGTTAATCAAGTACTCTTTTATGGTTGTTGTCATTTACCTCTCAGAGGAAATTAGGTAAGAATGTAAATAACTTTCTGGGTAGTCTACTCTTTAGTTTTATGTTTCAGGGTTGCGTTTCAGTAATGATTTTATTTTATGATTGGTCCAAATTTCTTTTATGGTTCCTTTTTTTTAAAATATTGCCAATAGTCTCTTTACAAGGGACCTTTTAATCCCCTTTCGGCTTTAGGGGTATTTTTGTCACACTTTGTATTTGTGGGCGTCTTATTTCATTTAAATTGAAATTATTGAGGCATATTTTGTGACGAAAGTTTCGTAAAAGTACTCAACTTGCCCGTAAAGGTTATATGTGATTTCCAGCAAAGAATAAGCAACCTCGATCTCCATCTATGGGTGTCGTAAAAGGCAACTAAAGGACTACTTTAAGAGTATGGGCAGCAGCGTCCTCTTGTCTTCTAATAACAACAAACTGATCACCAATCCGTCTGCCAGCGTAGTAATTATAACAATTTCCCCTTAGACCTTTAATTGTAGCGTTGTTGGGACGTTTTTGCGTGATTTTCTTTATGGAGAATAAGGGCCCAGGGCCGCTAATAACGCCCCGTTTGGTGAAACATAATTCGATTCATATTCGAAATCATAACCACAGTAGATATATAAGCTAAAGCAGTACCGTCCACGAGGCCTAAGCTGAGCTTTGAATTTGTGTGAGAATGAATGCAGAGGAGGCCTTTTCTTGGCTCAAACCGATTTATACTGCTTTTTGGCAATCGATTCTGTGTGCACTCATACAAATGCAAAGCTCAGCTTACGCCTCGCCAGTTGTACCTCAATTTACTAAAATCGCCTGAATTGACACACTCACCCAGACACGCTCTGTATATTGAGTATAATGCACTCTTTGTCATGTACTCTATGACAGCCGATGATAACTTAGAAGTCTTGTTGCAGTGCGTGTCTATGTGAGTGTATCAATTCGGACGATTGTAGGTAGTTGAAGACTGCTCTAGCTTAAATATATACTGTGTCATAACTGCAACTGGACTGCACATCCAGTCGGCAGCTGTGATGCAGTTGCACTGACTACATCTCAATTGCCTTCAAGCTGCATTCGGGAGATTCATAGTTTACAGTTGCGACTGAATGTGCAATCTACTTGCAGTTGTGATTAAAACAAATATGAAAAGAAATATGTTTTACCAAACGCCGCGTTAGTAGCCCCCTTGATGTGAATTCGTAAAAGTTTATCGTATAATAATATTTTAGAACATGCACACGGATTCAAATTAAAAATGAAAACAGATCCAATAGATACACCAACTGTGTACAGTATTTATAAACCCCTGTTATATAATTCCCTGTAGAATTAACACCGACATTTGTAACCACTGGTTTGCAATTCACACATTTGAATTTTATGACGGTCGATAACGGCTGTTGTTCATGGTGGAATGTTCTTGATGCAACATTTTTGTTATGAATACATTACGATTATTTCTTCTCATAAAAATCTAAATCCACCTTTTTGTTAAAATCTAAATCGTAGTCGACGTTCACAATTTTGATAGGTGAAATTATATAGAACACTACTATAATATACTGAAGTCACATCAACCGTTTTTTGTTCAAATTAGTCGATCAAAAGACGGATAGAATCGAAAGATGAAGACATTCCTATCATGATATTAATCCTTATCCAAGTAAATAGCTTCATAATCAAGGTTGATTATGTACATTTAAAAAAATCTTTAAATTATTCGAATCGGACCCTTCGTTTAGAAGTGCTGAAAGTAAGAAAAATGCTGCGGTGTGAGCGAACAGCCCAACGTTCAGTGTATAAGTTAACTACACATTTATTAATCCGCGGTTTCGTCTGCATCCGCGATAACCGATATTCACGTGGACGAAGTTGCGGGCAAAAGCTAATTTTACATAATCAAATTGTATGGCAGTGATAGCCGAGCGGTCGAACGCTTGCCTTCCATGCAGCAGGGACTGAGATCGATCCCGGACCGCACTTCAGATCAGAATTTTGAAGGAAAAATACTGTGAGAAAATCTGCACACCTGAAAGGGCACCAAAAAGTTCTCTGCCAACTCGCCAGCCTGCACCAAGCTAACGTGATGGACTAAGACTTAAAAAATCTTCTCATTCTGAAGAAGCCTGTTCCCAGCAACCGTAGAACAGTAATGGGCTTCTAATTCTTCTCTTGTGCCGGCACGAGCTATATGAGAATAGCTTATGTCGTGGTAAAAAGATGAGCCAGTCAGCAAGGTTGGTAGCGGAGCTGACTGCTCAGGATGCGCCGGACGTAGTTAAGTGTCATCACTCGTGGAGGCTCTTTTCATGCATAATGGGCATATTATATGCTTGCATATTGTATGCTTTTGCAATAAAATTACGATTTTGAAAATATAAAAGTCGTATTGTTTTAGTATGTAAACGTTTCCTGCTAAACATGCCCAAAAAGAACGCTACATTGAACGATCGCGATGTTACCATAGCCATTATATTTGCGTCCTCGTGACACCTATGATGTTAAAAAATCTGAATTATATTTTAGTTCCCAAATATAAATCAACAGCACATGTCGTGTCAACGACCCAAAACGATATTTTAACGACAGCATTAGCGTGCTCCGATTTGTTCACGTTCAAACATACAGAACACTTTACATATAATTAATGAGGCGACAAAACCTCATCTCGGTAGCAGTTAAAGTCAATTCCCACTGAAATTTCATCATCGTCAATCTAACTTGGGTTTAATAAGTAATACTTGTGCCGTGGGCCGTCCCTGAGCGAAGCTCGGCTGGTCCAGCGAGATGTTGTGCGTCTCATCCATCCCGCTATCCCTTACTCGCGCGAACGTACAGCGGTCTCTGAGGGAAACCTCGCAACGTCCCTCCATTACCATAATACGCGTCTATAAATCCACACGTCTGTTTTGAAATTTTACTCCTAAAAATCAAACAGGATTTTTAGATATCATTTAAGGAAATGTATTCAAATATTTTTTGGTTTGTAAAGGAAATGGAAGGCTGTGCAAGTGGCGCCACCTGTGTCGGTGTATCTGTCCCGCTCTTGAGGCGAGGGCGTGTCCCCAGGGCGCCTCCCACAGTCCGCGGGGACGGACGGGGGCGCCGCGAAGCCCGGGCACTCGGCGGCGCGCTCCCGCGACGCTTGTTAGTGTTCCGCAAATTCACAGCGGGATCGCCCGCACAACCGGGACTCGATCCCAGAACGCACATACGATAACACAGAGCCGCCTACCGGATAGTTATACAACAGATAGTTAGTACGAAGTTGAGAATTTTTTCAGATACGTATATTTAACAACGAAATATTTTTGTGTTCTTTTTTTGAGGTTTCCCTGTGATTTTAAATTAAAATATTTTTTGTGGTACACCGTTTCTGTATTATGTACTCTTGGACTTAGGAACTTCTTTTTTCAAATATATCTACGAACTTCGTCGAATTTTAATTACAGAACATTAAAAACAAATAAAGGACAGTGCAATAAAAATAAATTTGAATTTAGACCGCAATTTTCGGGAGTCTTCGTGATTTTCCGGGGGTGTTCGTGCGCTCTCGGGCGCGTAATCGGGTGCGTGTCGTGATTCGAGATTCGGTCGGACGAGTTGAACGCGGCGGCGGGCGGGTACACGGGTTCACCGTGGCCGCCGCTGGAACTCGACCCCGTGGGATGGGGACGAAAGCTGTACCCTTCGGGAGCGCCAAGATCTTCAGGTATGTACTAGAAGACGAAAAGTTTGGTCAAACTAATTATGTTTAATGTCGTAGGATTTCGTTTCTGGTGGTTCTGAGATGCTCAGGCAACTTTTTTCCCCTGAAAATACGATTTAATTTAATATTTCAGGAGTTAAATTGTTTAAAAACTTTTAATTATTACTGTCTGCTGGAAAAATATTTATTTGATTTGATGCAACAACATACTTTTCGCGATTGTTTTTAGGATAGATACAAAATTATAAATGATATAAATATTTTTTTCAACATTCCCACACTTAAAAACAAAACCATTATTATATTAAATTAAATCAAATCATAGAAAACGTAACTTCAAAGTGTTGATATATTCAAGTCTACGAAAACGTCTACGGCGTAGCATAACAAATGAACGTAGCCGCCGTAGTAATTAATTTGCCGACTAATTCAGTGGCGTCTTAGCGAGAGAAGTAATTTTATTATAGTTTAATTGATGGACCTGAACTTTCTACAACATTTATTAGTTTGTATAGTGAGGAATTTTGCTCTTTGTAATGTAAAATGTATTTTTTGAGGTTTTCAAAGTTAACTTTAATGGTTCGCCATTTAGTTAATTACAATAATTAAGAGGTGATTTAGAATAACTTTTGTTCATTATAAATAAAATTGTACAATAAGGATGGCTTTACAATTTATTATGTGTCTAAAGAAATTTATATTTTTGTAAGGCAGATTTATCTCAAACAAAAAAGTCTTGATAAGTAAAACAGACCTAAAAGAGAAAACTTACAATATTTTATCATCAAAAAATTGAAAACAGTGTAGGTATTTTTTTACTGTGGATTTTGTATTTTTTTCTCTAGGTATAATTGTTTAATTGACGACACGTTTGGTGCAGTGGCTAAGCGATTGGCTTCTGCGCTACGGGTCGTGGGTTCGATTCCCACACGGAACAAAAATTTGTAAGGCCTACAGATGGTTGTTTCGGGTCTGGGCGTTTGTTTGTGAGATTTGTGTCTGTAAACGCACCCACGATACAAGAGAAATCTTAGTGTGGGGCAACGTTTTTAAAAAAAAAAAGAAAACAAAACCCTGAAATAATTTTGCTTGTGGCTAATACTTAATAGTACAGTAAAAAGAGATAAAAGAAAAATTAATAGCTATGATAATTCTTTACTTCTGATGAAAGAAATATTTATTCTATGCTTTTAAATAATAGAATTAAATATTTATTTCGCAAAAAGTTGGGTACAATTTAAATACTACCTACATCATTATGGGCCGATTTTTCAATCGTCAGATAAATTTTATCCAAGGAATAAATATGACGGTTTGACATATTTTCTATAGAGAAGGTGTCAAAACGTCAAACTTATTCCCCAGATATAAGTTATCTGACGATTGAAAAATCAGCCCTATGACAAATATATTTAAAATGTCAAAGACAGTGGTGAACAGAACAAAATCCTGTGTTAGGAATTAACCTGTGTTAGGGGACTAGGAGATTGCTCCCTAAAATAATACCTAAACTTTTCAGCTTTCTTTTGAATTTTTTCACAGAGTTTCCTTAGACTAACCTCCGGTGTCTGAATTGAGAATTCTAGGATAAGCAGTACTTAAGTAACATTTGAGTACGGAGTTGTCAAAAAAATGACGGATTTGAAAGCATTTTTTTGACAACACCGTACTCAAATACTACTTATGTGTTGCTTATCCCGAATTCTCAATTCAGAAACCGGAGGTAAGAAAAACTTTTTTTTTAATTCAACCCCATAAGGGATGTAATCGGGGTTCAAAGTTTACGCGGACGAAGACGCGGCCGGAAACTAGTACAAAATAAATTTTCAGAGGGGTATAGGAGTATGTATGGACTGATGGACTAAGTTGATGCAGACTTTGTTAGCTCTAACCTGTTCCTTAAAGTTTCTTGGTGAACTTGACTTTAAGTGGGTCTTGTCGACGAATTGCTGATTTACACTTAGTTAGGAACACTTAGTTAAATCTTTGAATTAAAAATGTGTAGAGAAATTCCGGTAGAAGTATCCTGGATTACACTATACATTTTTTATTGTTAAATTAAAAATGTATATACTAATCCCAGGATTATTTTTAAATTTTTAAGGAAGAACAAGTATGCACATGTTTTATTTTTTTACTTTCTTAATAATGACGAGGGCTCTGCTGATAGAGGCGGCCATGAAAATAGTAAGCCGTAAAAAAACTTCTTTGAAAGTTAACTAATACTAACAAAGAGGTTTAAATGATACCGTTGTAAATTTTTTGAGCGAATTGGTTGAGTTGGCCCTATCAGATCATGTGGCCCAAATTCTTAAATGCCCCGTAAAAAAGAGTTGCTCCATTAAGTACTGGTACGTCCAACGGCGAGACTATTCAAATGAAAACAGAGATAAATTTATAAAATGTCTTAGTAGCCTAGGTTTTAGTGAAGTTTATGAAACAGATGACCCTAATAATGCCTTCTCTCAGTTTCATAATACGTTCACATTGTTTTATAATTTATGTTTTCCTTATATTAAAGTTAAAGTTATGGTAGACAAAAGGCCAAAATGGATCTCAAAAGGCATTAGTTTGTGCAGCAAACGTAGACGAGAACTCTTATGGAAGTATAGAAAATCCCCAACTAGCAAAAACAAAAGTAATTTTAAATCTTACTCAAAAAGATATAAATCTGTTCTCAATCTTACCCAAAAATCACAAAATAGCCATTATATTAAAACTTCTATTAACAAAAGTAAAGCTACATGGCAAGTTATAAACAAAAACAAAAATAATGTACTCAAGGAGAACATAAATAAAATGAAAAATTATAATGGTAATACAATTTCAAATCCGAAAGAGATAGCTCAATTATTTAACGATTTCTTTTTAAACGTAGCTAACTGTGAAAGAGCAAATACAATACCACATTTAACGGGTAAAAGTCAACCGAACTCTATTTTTATGAAACCTGTAACTCCTAATGATATCTTTAAAATAATTAATTCTTTAAAAAATGTACGCAGCACTGGTTACGATGAGGTTACAGTTAGAGTTGTGAAAGATGTAGCTCATATAATTTCTACTGTTTTAAGCTATACTATTAATCTGAGTATAGAACACGGAGTTTTCCCAGATAAACTTAAGTACACCATTATAAAACCTATGTTTAAGAAGGGTGATGTTGAAGATCTCAATTGTTACAGACCTATAGCGTTAATACCCATCTTCTCGAAAATTTATGAAAAAGTTATATATACATCGTTGTACACTTTTCTTGAAACCAATAACGTTCTTGCCAGCGAACAATACGGCTTTCGTAAAAGTCAATCAATAAATAATGCGATTTATAATTTCATATATACAGTAATGACCAATTTAGATAATAAAAAACCAGCTGTAGCCATGTACTTAGACATGTCAAAAGCTTTCGACCACGTTCGTCATGACATTTTGCTCCAAAAATTAAATGACTATGGTGTTAGGGGTAATGTTAATAATCTAATAAAATCCTATTTAAGCGATAGACACCAAGCTACTCAAATGAATAGAGTATGCCCAATATCGAAAGAAGAAAAAGTTTACGAATCTCATTTCACTATTGTCCGTTTTGGGGTACCACAAGGTAGCGTATTGGGCCCACTGCTCTTTATAGTATATGTTAATAACTTACCATCCATAACGCACCATCAGATGACGCTTTTTGCTGACGACAGCACAGTTCTGTTTGGTGGTGACAATTTGCATTCTAGCATTAATGTGGAGATTGATATGTTTTTAACTAATGCAACTGAATGGCTATCATCTAATAATTTAAACATAAATCTGTCAAAGACAAAAATTATGAAATTTAGACAAAATTTTCTACCATCGCCTTTAAATATAACATTCAAAGATAAAAATATTGAAGAAATAGATGAAATTAAGTTTTTGGGGCTACATATTGACAGAGGACTTAACTGGAAAAATCACATAGGTTATGTCTGTAAACGCTTAAATCAACAGTCGTATGCCCTTTATAAATTAAGTAAAATAGCAGATAAATCTGCTGTTCTCAGTGCGTATCATGGTTATGTCTCTTCCATTTTAAGGTACGGTCTTATGTTCTGGGGCAATTCAACCGACAAAAACCTAGCTTTTAAGGCGCAAAAGCGGTGTATCCGATCAATCGTAAACATTGATTCAACGGACTCCTGTGTTCCACATTTTAAGAAACTAAAAATACTACCACTTCCCTGTATGTTTATTTATGAATGTGCCATTTTCGCAAAATTAAATATTCACCGTTTCAAATTTAGTAATAGAGCCAGACATAAAGACAAAATGACACGTGAACCCCACAAAACTGCTCTTTTCCACAAAAGTGTTTTTTATCTAATACCTGACATATATAATAAATTGCCAAAGACAATTAGAGATTTAGATTTGCATAATTATAAAAAGAAATTATTTCAATTGCTGTTAGACAAATGTTACTATAATTTAAAAGATTATCTCGATGATGTTATTTAATTTTAATTGTTCCCCTGATAAGTAAAATGTGTATGTTTCTTAATTTGTATTATTTAATTCTAACTGAATTTATAATTTATGTCTTGTTATTTTAATTGTTGCCTTGACATGTAAAAATATTCGTTAATTCTAAACTGCTGCATATTTAAATTGTTATTATTTTAATTTTCTATTTGATTGTGCTGTTAAAATGTTACCTACTTTAAAATTATTGTATGCCATTATGGCGGGTCATAGCTGTGTACAATTTCGGAAACATGTAACAACTTATTGCTTACCTATGTACCACAATAAAGAATATTTGTATTTGTATTTGTATTTGAAAATTCACTGCATATTTTCAGAGTGCTTCTCAAAAGTGTTTACAAATCTTTTTCTGAAAAAGCTTTGATGCTACCACCATAGAATTTTCGATCCATTTTTAATAGAGACTTGTTTGTGGATGGACAAAGACTGACCGCCATGGGCCACTAAGTTGGTCGAACTACAGTTCATCGCTATGTAGTTGTGTTTAACCTACATCTGAAAACAAGTAGTGATCAATTATTTTTAGAGCAACTTAGTGGCCCGAGCCGATTGGACAGAGTGCCTCATATGTGATCAACCTAATGAATCCATTTAAGCCTTATCAGTTACAATGAAACCACTTTTCAAATCGCAGTTTTCAGTCACACCTGATGGTAAGCGCCGACAGGGTCTAAGATGGAGCACACGAATCCAAGTAACAGAGATATAGAGCGATTCCCCTATACTCCTCTGGCTCTCACTTACAACGGAACACAGTAAACTGCTTAGCTTTAATTTGAGGGTGGTAGCTAGCCAGGCGAACCATATAGATCCTACCACTAAGCGTGCTAGGTTTTGTTGAATCTTAAAACACGCGTCTATTCCCAGGCTGCAGTGAGGAAGTTTTATATTCTAGCCCGTCCCCACACGGGGGAAACCTTTCTTCATTTTTACTAGGCAATGCTATCAGTACTGATATCCTCTGCTCCTTCTAATAGTGACGTGTTTGCAGGCGGGCTGATGTTCGGCCTGCACCACCAGGAGGCGGCGGGGGGGCTGCATGCTCAGCCCCGAGGGCCCGTCACCTCGCTCAAGGAGGAACCCCTTACCCGCGCCTGGATGACACCTACCTCGCTAGTTGATAATACCAAGTAAGTATAATGAAACATCTGGATCAAATTCATCATCAAGAATCTTTGCTGGACGTAAGATTGGTCTAAAAGGAGAGTGGTTTCCGTGGCTACCTCGCCAGGTACTGCATAGCTAGTCCTATCGAAACCATGACTCTCTTGCCGTTACTTGCGCCTTTTAGTGCTTCAGCATACAGTTGAGTGCTTTTACTAGTCATTTCTCAGAAGTTCGAAAGTTTTGTAGTTTTCCGCTTTATGGTATCTTTTTGTTGCCACAACATACCTGTATTAATAAGGTGAAGACATTGGCTTCTGTAATACAGTCTACACTAGCGCTGGAGCTAGGGAATTTTATGTCAGTAAATACACCTTTTCACCGTCAGTTGATTAGTGACGTTTCTCTGCAAAACGTTACAATACAAAGAATATCAAATATTTTCAAAAAAAACAAAGCATGTACAATATCGTCAGTAAAGTTCTAACAGTGCGGAAGTCAAAAATGGCTACTTTACAAGAGAGTAAAAAAACTATTTAAAACGAGCGTAACCTACGCTGAACGCAATATTGTTTTTAATTGAGGAGGTGAAGAACAAAACCTCACTTTTCCACTTTTCTTAATTTTCGAGAAAACAGTTAAATGTAAAAATATAACAAAGTACCACATCATTTTTTTTTATTTATTTCTTTATAAAACTATGTGATTCAGTCTATATCATCTACTAAATTGCTGTTAAAAATGTTAAGAATATTACCCAATATTTTGTAATGAAATTTGGAAATGTGAGGTTTTGATTAAACATTTCTGGAAAAGTGTGGTTTTGATGAAGTTTTCTGGAATATATAAAATATATAAGTAGTATGTAATAAATATAGTAAAGATTGCAACTAGGTAACTATTGAATTTTGTTCCGATAAAGTGAGCTTTTGAAATAAATCAATAGAGGCTGAACATTGAAGGCGATAAAGTGTGGTTTTGTTCGGAACCTCAACTTCAAAAGCAAATTTAAATAAGAAACGTGATGTTTTGATGAGTTTTTTCATATTTGCCACAATTTGTTCAACAAGTGTTGCCCGTAGACAAAAAAAAAGAGAAATTTTTAAAACTGGAAAAGTTAGGTTTTGTTCTTCACCTCCTCAATTATCATTACAAATAAACTCTTTGATGATTTAATAAACCTTTGAAAATCATAATAATCTTTTTAATTTCAAGTAATATTGTGGCTTTCGAAGTGCTATCTGTTTTTATCACAAAATTACTTTCGCACTGTTAGAACTTCACTGATGATATAGCTATTTTACTGTTTTTGATGATGTCGTTTACGTTTTATCGATAGCAGTCTCCTTACAGGGCTACAATATACGAAATGACCGAGCAACTCAGCCCTTACTCATCTTAGGGTGAAGGCTCGCTTTGCTCTCAAAATAGAAATGAATGTGCTGCTGTTTGATTTGGGCCAAAAACATTTAAAATCAGAACCAAATAATGAAAAACATAAAAGGAACTAAACGCCTTTTAAACAATAACACCCAATTGGAAAAAATAATGCGTTACTAATTAAATAAATTTATACATAATATTAAGAAATACAACTAAAATAATTCAACAAAAATTGTTGGTTAAACCCAAACAAACTACCCTCATTTGATACTATGTTAAACCATTTAGTGGCCGAAAAGAGCATCGCACTAAACTTATTATAGCCACCGAAATTGTGTTAGCGCTCTTCGAACTCAAAGCAAAACGAATGTACCCTATTTGACATTAAATAACTGTAAGGGATTAAGTTCGGTTCCTGATGCGGCTTTTTGGGGGTTGCTGTCAATCAATATGTTCGTCTGTGTTGAGGAAAGAACAACTGTGGATATATTTTGTAGTGGTTTTTGATCTAAATAATAATGAAAAGGATGAATAAAAAAAAATATAATTGTACAAAAAATCAAAAAGACAGTGTGATTCTTGATGATTTTCATTTAAAGTTAGATAGGATGACGAGGGATCTTTATTTATTTGAATAATTTATGTATACTCAACAATAATTTACAAGAGAAAAACAGTACTTATATCATTATGAGTACAAAGGTACTGCTTAATTCAATAACAATAAGCACAATTGCAACAAAATTCATTTAAATCTTTAGATTCGTGCTTATAGTAATACTTTATCATACCTACTGGAAGTACAGTCAAAGCCACCCGAAGGGTATGCTTATTCAGGTTAAAGCCAGTGAATAAAATAAATGTATTATTTCGGTTTAAACAATATAAATTACCAGTATCTACCAAAAATCACTTGCTGCTACCCGTCCGATACGTATTATGACTATTAACACGCGGTATCTTATCCAGGACCTACAAATTTTACACGGACCAACAGACAAAACGGCAGTAACATTAATAAAAAAAACTGTTTTATACTTTACACGAAAGTATACTAATTTTAAGACTTGTCAGTTTCAGACAGGCTATTCGAATAGCCTTATAAAAATTTAATAATTAATCCAAGTACTTCTGTTAAGGATTGGTGTGGTTCGGGAGAATAATCAAACGAGCTGCCATAGTTTATTATAATACCAGCAGTGTTGCAAGCACGATAAAAGGAAGTACACTTTAATACAATAGTTGTGGCAGCAATCACGTAATATAATCGATTGTAAAAGTAAAGAGACATTAAACTTTACGTAATTACAGTTTTTACATATTTCACTAAAGTAAATGTTAAAATTAATTAAATTGACGTGAGCGCGTCGCCATCAACTTCCCTGTGGTAGTTCTTTATTAATTTGAAAATACTGTGAGTAGTTCAATCAAATTCGGTTTTGAGACAGTCTGCGGTAAATATAAATTAAAAGAAACATTATTAAATTATCAAAATTACTAGCTTCCCAAAAATCACCTGCTCCTACCCGGCCGATACGTACAATGACTCTATTATCACGCGGTATCCAATCAGGGGCGTACAAATTTCGCACGGCCCATAATGAAGCATGCGGTAACAAGTGTGTATTCATAAACGCAAAGGGCGCGATAAATCATAGCATGGCACGATGCGGTGGGGCGAACGCTTCAGGCTACAGTTTTGCTTGCGACTGTACCAGAATAATTATGATACGTACTGTTTGAGGTGCAGTTGTGTTTATGTGATTCTTGATGAAATTGTGATTAAGGAGGGATTATAAGAGGCCTTTTGCCTTCCAGTTTATGGAGTGTTAAAGGATAACTTAAAAGAAACCCAGGCCATGTCCACTTGTCCAGCTGTGGACTGTCTGATAATAGGTGGAGTTAATTGATTTCAAGTGACACCTTTTAATATTATAAAGGAAAAATAGTTAATACATTATATTAACGTAAATTGAAAATAAAAATTATAATAACTCGATCAAGATAAAAATTAGATCTAAAATTAAAATGGATAATAATTTGAAAATAACATACATGTTTTATTCTCATTCCCCTACAGCCTTTTTTTATCTTTAGGGTTGACTCCAGTCTACCCAGATGCGGCAAAATATCAATATTTCACACTATTTATTCTTAACACTATTAAATTATTTATTCAAACTCATAATTTACTACAAAAACTAACAAAACCATATCTTTTATGATAATAATGAACTTGCGTAACAATACGAAACATTTGGCGTACTGTATAATGTGACGTATAGATGCACCAACTTGAATTAGGGAGTATTGTGTTTGTACAGAATCATAGAGCACCCTCCCGCCATCTGTCGTGTTTTAGCTAACCGAGTTTCGTTCTTAAAATGTTTACTTCAATTGTTGAATGTTTTTGTTTGTTTATATGGTCTGTGTTTGCTGTAGTCACTGATGGTTAGATTAATTACGTTTGATTCTATTTTTTTTTTCAAATTGGGTACTTGTGTAACGTTATCCAAAGCTCACAGTAAAATTAAAAGGCAGTTTAGATTCAGACATGCCACTTGAATAAAACAAAAATAACAAAAAAAACAGTTTTTCTTTTTTTCATAGTCAGTACGATTTTTTTTTTGTGAAGTTTGAATAGAAGCCCAATTCTCGTAATTAATTTGAAGTAAGACTGAAGGTTGACCGAACTGAGATTACATTATGAATTGAATAAAAAATGGTATTCTGGTACACTTAAAATTCGGTCCGGTTTCAGTATCATCTCAGTCTATCGCGATATAATGTCAATTCAGTCAACTTAAAATCTGTTACCGATAGCATACCGATATCAACAGTGATAGACTAAAATTCTAGAAATAAACGAGAATAACAACTTGTCAAAATGGCTCAGTAGGTAAATAACGTAACCAGAATACCCTTTTGGCTTCAGTCAACTTTCAATCTCATTTCAATATAATGTCACTTCTGACGTTGTTTGTTAACGAACAAGAATACCATTTGTCATATTCATGAGACTGAGACTAGACTGAGACTAGATCGAAACTATATTTTGAACATTTTTAATTACGAGAATTGGCCTGCAGATGTCAAGGCCAATTTTTGTTTTATTTTTCATGTATTTTTTTTTGCTGTAATCTCTGTCCCAATGTTGGCTATGGGCCTCTTCTTAGAATGAGAAGAGTTTAGGCCTTAGTCCACCACGCTGGCCTTAACAAATATTTATGTATTTAATAAACAAGGCACACCCACGACATATTTACAAAGGTAATATCAATAGGTAACACAAGTCTTCGATTCTGTGTAAATACATCACTTTTTTTTTTTTATCTTTTTTTATTTATTCTGTGTACAACATTCTCATTAAAAAGGTGAAAAACTATTCGTTAATTTTTTTAATACTTAGTTAAAATATTAGCAAAAAATTAATTTGTTACATAATAAATAAGGTTAGATTAGAAAATAAAATAAAAATAATACATTTCGTCTAATTGTACTTTGGTTAATGGTCTACAGACACCATCGATAAATTTTTGTTACTCTCTTTAAGGTTTCCTCACGATATTTTCCTTCACCGTTAACGCAAGTAATAATCAAGTTCTGATTCACACATGAATTCTAAAATTCAGAAGTAAGGGACGAGAAAAATAGGAATATTCGTAAAAAAAATTGGTGCAACCTCTACAAATTAATTTTTCAATAACCCACTAATTAAACTAATTGCAAGCAATCACCGGGTCTCGGGATGACAAATGTTGACAGATAGCTATCCGTCGGCGATGACAGACCCATTTGTAAGGGCCACTGTATATCATTAGGCCGCGCCCGCGTACTAGCGTTTTTAATAAATTACATTACTAGGTAATGATCCGTCTAAGAGTGCCACCTAAGTGTGTTGTACACGCGAATCGTAATTGTTTTGTGTACTAAAAGAATTATAATTTGTTTGAGTAATGAATAGTTTTCAATTGGCTTAAAATTTTTGTTTACTTGAAAACTAAAATCCCGTAAAACATATTAAAATTATTAGGCTATTAATTAATAACAACTCACCTGCAAAAACTTTTAATATTAAAATATTACTAAAATAATAAAAACGAGCTTGGACCATTCTAGTACGTACAACAGGCATACGTAAATAAAAAAACAAAAATAAACAAACAGTGCATGCACCATCCAAAAAAAAGATAAATAAATACACAGCCTAAAAAAATCGTCAAAGATTGACAAAACGCGCGCGATCTGTAAGCGGAAAAAGCACTACAACCTAATCGCGAACGCGCCGCCGAAACTGGTAACGATAAATAAAACAATGGAGTGTCGCGTGCGAGAGTATAAAATGGCAATCGCGAAACCAATTTGTTTACGCAAATTCTGCAGCGGGGAGAGATGAATGGGCAACCATAGCGTAATACGGTCCTGGTACGTAATGTGTTCTAGTGTTGCTACTGCGTTATCGAGGTTTTGAGGCCGAAATGTTTAAGAAGAAAGACGTTGCTGTGAGTTTATTTAAGAGAGCAAACGAGACAGTAGGATTGTTAAAAAAACATGTAGATTGCATCCCCGCGCTCAAACAAAAACTATTATTTACGTTTTATTTCACTTAATTAGCGTGTTAATTAGATATTACCAGGTTATTGCTATTAATCTGTAATTTTATAGTATATGCTTATCAATTTTGCATGGGTAGCAGACCTAAAATCTGCGGAGTGTTAGCAGATATCACAAAGTAAAGGCATGATAGTTCCAATGAGGCGACTGCTCTATGATACCTACTTAGATAGAAATTGTAATACCAATAATTTCAACAAACATTATTTTTAATCATCTTTTAGTAGGAAGAATATAATTTCGTTCAGAAATACAAATAAGTAGGACTAGAAATGTAAAAAGGGTTATGATAAATTCTACTCAGTGTGCTTTTTGTTAAATTAACTATAGGTCTGGTTCTGGTGTGGATTTCATAAATAATAACAATACTAAAGCGTTTCAAATCACTTTCTCAGTACAAAATTAAAAAATAATAGTAATATTTTATCATCACTTACTTTAAACTCATTACCACGGTAGAACATCACTAAAAGCAAGCTTCACATTTACGGGAAACAACAATGAAAAATGAGACCGAAGATTTGATGAACTGCGCGCATTTGAAATGTGGCTCTATCGATGTATTTATTGAACACATTGACAAACACATACTGCTTCTTTAAATTCCAAAATCAACCTTATTACTCACAGATAAGAGTGAAGCTTAAGGAATAATTAAAATTGTATTCTGTTTCGAAATTCGAACAGCCGCACATGTCGATATCGATGTGTGTGGTGCTATTCGTACATCGTCACTTCATTAGTGTTATCGATATTTTAGAATTGCTTCCGAATGTTAATCTTATATTAGTTTGAGTGTGATTTTGCTTCATAGTTTTAGAGGATACTAAACCGCTTTCATGTTTGTTCGAGATTAATTTTAAGTGTTAGTTAAAACATTGTCTAGAACATGTATGAAATTTTAAGATGACATAATTTTGACAGCAACCCTTGGAATATATCGCTCCAAAAAACAATGTGGAGAACGATTTATAAATATAGGCACAGGTTTCATTGTTCTGAACCGAACTGCCGTACACAATAACATAGTAACTGCGCCCATTTGTTAGAAAATTAAGTCATCAGTATCTACAGAAAAAATGCACGGGTTAACAGTAAAAAAAAAACAACAGTTACCATGCAAAACGACAACTTAATTCTCAGTAACGGTAAAAGCAATAAATCAATTTTTAAAAGGATTATAATCTGTTCTATTGTTTATCCGTATTTTTTGTTTAGTCTGTGGTATGCAAGAAAAGCGCGCGCAGTTTTGGTGGCAGTAAGTCTATTGACAAATTGCAGTTCAGAAATAAAGTAACTGTGAAAGACATGTGATAATTTATGACTCTACTACGTGGGTTCCGCAGTTTTTGTAACAAAACTTCGTGGTAAATTAATATTTTTAATCTTGTTTGTGGTTTTGGTGGCACACGACTACACGACATAGTTTGGTTAATTTAATACAGCTAAAGTTTTATAAGTTTTTGTAAAGATATACCTAATGATTTGTATTATAAGTTCGTTATTAACAATTATATCTTTCCAATAGCAATAATAATATTTTTAAGAGTATTTTATAATAATTTATAGATACGCGATGATTCACGAAAGCCCTTAAGATGACTCTCTGACCAAGCTTTGTTTAATTGTAGGTTCTTGATTTATAGCAGTGTAATTTAATTCCTTACTCCAAAACCAAAAAAGGATAAATGACTTTTAATATAAATAATAAACAATGCATGTTTAGACTTTCACAACTTATTTTTATATTATAACTTTCCTAAGACACGTTCATATTCATGTTTAGTTACGGTTTATTCTCGTGGATTTGTGAGGAGTTCGACTCACGACCTCACCGCGTGTTCAGCTTATGATAGCCCTTATCATCATTTATCCGTTTGGGTCCGAAACTAGTCGGGCAATCCCGAAAAATGCACGTGAGTAAACCGTAACTAATCATAAATATTTCATAATTTAATGACTTGTTTCATTAACATTAATATTTCTTGTCCCTATAGCAGCGTAGGCGTGGGTCGTGCGCACTTTGAGAAGCAGCCGCCCAGCAACCTGCGCAAGAGTAACTTCTTTCACTTCGTGGTCGCACTGTACGACCGTGCAGGACAACCTGTTGAGATCGAACGCACCGCCTTCATTGGATTCATTGAGAAAGATCAGGTTAGAAAAATATTCTATTGTTCAAACTGAAAATCAGCTGTGTTGGTACAGATTGCGACAGTGTCTTCTCTATTTCTTAGCACTTTGAACGAATAATAAAGAAAACCATTGAATTTATTACGTACTAGCTTTCGCCCGCAGCTTCGCTTGCTTGAAATTTTGAACCCGTTAAGTGACGATTTTCCATACAAACTTTCATCCCCTATTTAACTCCCTTAGGGGTTGAATTTCGAAAAATCCCTTGTTAGTGGATGCCTACGTTACAAAAGAAACCTACTGTCAAAATTTCAACTTTCTAACCCCAGTGGTTTAGGCTGTGCGTTGATAGATCAGTCAGTCAATCAGCTTCTCCTTTTATATGTATAAACTTTCAACCCCTATTTAACTCCCTTAGGGGTTGAATTTCGAAAAATCCCTACTTAGTGGATGCCTACGTTACAAAAGGAACCTACTGTCAAAATTTCAACTTTTTAACCCCAGCGGTTTAGGCTGTGCGTTGATAGATCAGTCAGTCAGTCAGTCAGCTTCTCCTTTTATATGTATAGACTAGCTTTTAACCGCGGTTTCACTCGCGTTAATTTAGAATTTGACAATCAACTCTTAACACACTACTAAAGTTTCTATAATAATATAATTCCATCATAATTCGAAAGACACGTGGCGCCATCTATGAACGTTATTGTTATTTTTCCCTGGAACAGTACTTTTTTCGGGATGAAAGGTACTCTATGTCCGTTTCTGTACACTTGACAACGTATATGCAAAATTTCAGGATGATCGGTTCAGTGATTTAGGCGTGAAAAAGTAACAAACTAACAAACTTACTTTCGCATTTATACTATTAGTTGAGATTTAAAGCCTACACCGTGTATTAAAGGCCAAAATTAAATAGTGTTTGGTTATCACTTGCATTAATGGTGAAGGAAAACATCGTGAGGAAACCTGCACACCTGAGAGGGCACCAAAAAGTTCCTATTGTGTGCAGTCCGCCACCTCGCTCAAGGCCAGCGTGGTGGAATAAGGCCTCTTTTAAGAATTCCATGCCCAACAGTGAGATAATAATGGGCTAATTATGCTTATGTATTATGCTAGTGTTTTTAATTAATACCTATAGTAAAAACACTTTGACACTAAATAAAACACTACAAGGTGTTAAAAAATCAACTCTTAAGAATTGTATTGGGTTACTCGGTATCGGAAATTGAACAACTTTTGTTCTACAACTTTTCGAAATTCGTGTATTTTTTTTATAACTTTCCATATAAATTTTAATTGATTTGTATGGACAGGCATAAAAAAAATTGGCGAATTTCGAAAAGTTAAAGAACAAAAGTTGTTCAATTTCCGATACCGAATTACCCCATAAAATTCTGTTGATTTTTTTACACCTTATTAAAGATACTTTTTTCATCATCTGTACTTCCTATTTATACACACTACCTATCGCATTCTGTAATTTATACGTAGCGTTTTTGTTAGAAAACTCACCCCATTAAAACATACTTTAAAAAAGACTTGAAACTCATTTATAATACAAAATAATGCGTAACAAACTGAGCCGATTACGCTATTCTGATATCCAAATAACTTTTAGCTTAGTTTGTCCCTTTCAATACGGCGCCATATTGTTAGTTTATCAAGGAATGTTCAAGACGAGATATGAATCGCGATTCACTCGAGTTCATCAATCAGGATCGCTCCGACATGATTTCTATTGTGTGCACAATACTTATTTACATAATACGCATGCGTGTTGGTGGCATGTGTTAAAATTAAAGGTTTCAATTTTTTGAAACTTTTACTTTTTTTAAATCCTCCTGTACCTATGGTTCGTAGAAGATGGAGTTCTTCATTAGCAGTGTTTGGAATAAATTCGTTTGAAAAAAAAATGTAACGAATGTATTATAGTTACGTGATTGTTTTGGTTTATTTGTCCATTTATTAATTTATTAAAAAAAATGTATCTACATATAAAATTAAAAAAATATAGTAGCCCACCGGCATCGGGAACAGGGTCCAAGCTACCGGTCGTCTGGGCCTCAGAGAGAGGGACTTCCTAACAATACGCGCCGCGTCAAGAAGTACTACTTTCTGTATCTGGCCCTTGATCCAACCGCCCAACGAGAACTTCTTTAGAAACATCTAAAGAAGCTTAATAGCCAAGAGCCTCGACCAACAGGTCGAGGCTCTTGGCTATGAAGCTATTGGATTTATTTTATTTCTAGCTTTTGCTAGAAGATATGTAAATTATTTTAACACAGTTATTTTTATGGTACTAGAAATGAAAAAAATGACATAAGTTATGCACTTCTAGCTTTTGCCTGCGGCTTCGCTCGCGTTAATTTAGAATTGGACAATCAACTCTTAACACTAATAAAGTTTCTATAATACTATAATTCAATCATGATTCGAAAGACACATGTCGCCATCTATGAACGTTATTGTTGTTTTCCTCGGGAACAGTACTTTTTTTCGGGATGAAAGGTACCCTATGTCCGTTTCTGTACACCTGACAACGTATATGTAAAATTTCAGGATGATCGGTTCAGTGGTTTAGGCGTGAAAAGGTAACAAACTTACTTTCGCATTTATAATATTAGTTAGGATTAGGATTTAGGTAAACCACATTG
This sequence comes from Amphipyra tragopoginis, assembly GCA_905220435.1. NCBI lineage: Eukaryota > Metazoa > Arthropoda > Insecta > Lepidoptera > Noctuidae > Amphipyra > Amphipyra tragopoginis. Next base: position 10,140,592 of record HG992005.1, on the reverse strand, counting down.
CCGTTACCGATTAATGCAAAAATGATCCAGCGAAGTCATTTTAACCTGTTAAATGTTGAGCGCAAACGCCGGTGCACGTAGTTAAATAAGTCAATGGCTTTTAGATGTAACTTAACGCAATGCAATAGAGCCGACGTATCTTGGCGAGTCTGAAGTTAGCTGATTAGCTGCGCAGATTCATTGCGCAGCCAAGCAACTAACTTCAGACTCGCCAAGATACGTCAGCTGTATTGTACTCTATTGATAAAAGATTAATAAAATACACTAGAACATATAACTACCCTCTAAAGGCCTCTGTAAATTAAGATACAGGCTTGCCTAATTGTAGTATACAGGGTGTAAACGAATTCGTGTAATTCCTTCAAACCGCGTGATCGGGTATTTCTGAAAATCAAGTAAAAAAAAATGCAAAATAAAATCATGGATTTCTATTCCTTAAGTCATTTTAGAGCCCCGAGTTAGCTGACTGTAAATAGTGATATCGGGTTCGTCGTGCCCGCAAGCCGCGTCGCCGTGCTTTCATTAATTTATGTGTGGCATCGAAATTTTGACACAAATAAAATATATTTTTTGCTTTTAATGAATCCTTGTAAGGTGGGTTAGATAAGATTACTACCGCATGAAAAAAAAAACTTATTTTTATACAAGCTAATTCCCGTGCGGGGGCAATCTAAACCAGTAGTAGATCATGTGGTTTTAAGGAATTACATGAATTCGTTAACACCCTTTACGTAGATACCTACTAACCATAAATATTGTCAGTACTTATATTAATAATTATATTTCACACAAACTACTTCCAATATTTTTATTACTTTGAGTAAAACAAGTGAAATACAAAATTATGTCTCCATACGATGTGGGTTACAGCGACTGTCGCCAGAGGGCGTTGGCGCGTTCACACGTCTTGTTTGTTGGCGTCGCGTTAATTATTCACATAGTAAACATTCATGTTCGCGTTTTTACTGAACGTGTGGCCCGCACTTTATGTGTAACTGTTAAGTATATTTTGGGCTTTAGTTTTTTTGGTTCGAATATTGGTAAAATTTTGAGTGTTTTTAACTTCTCTGTTATTTAAAACCTGTCTTCATCCAAATATACTTGGGAGCAAATAAATCGAGCCACTTCTATTTTTCACGTGTATGTATAATTGTTATTATTTTTGTTATTATGAAACAGATCAATTCTAAACGTATATCGCCTAAAAGGTTATTTGACAACCTTTACAATGAGGGTAGCTTTTTGTATTTTGAATTATATAATTCAAGAAACCAAAACTAATAACCAGGACACGTGAAAAAAGGAGTGGCTCGATTTCTTTGCTCCCAAGTGTATTTTAAAAGTTTTTGTAAAGTCTTAAACCTGCAAGATTTCAGTTAAATTTGGAACACACTGGGATTTAAAATAAAGGAGTTAAAATAAAAATGTTGATCGAACATTTTATTAAATTAAATCTACATTTCTATTATTTACTTAACTACTGTTAAGTGAATAACGCTAATAATATTCGCTACTGCGTATAGTGCGGCACAACTAAGTCACATCGGCAAACTTCGTAAAACCGATCACTTCCGAACCAAGTGCGACGTCAACACCACGAATATTTACTATTACTGCAGTCAAAAAATAATAATCTTTACGCTGACGCAATAAGTGTGAGTGGTGCGAAAATGAGAGACTCTCATTAGTTTTTCGATGTAACTTCTTAGTTGTGTCGTACTGTACTTTCTACGTCTGTTGTTTCTTTATTTTCTGTCCGTGTGGCGCCGGACGTAAAGAATATCACTACCACATTTCTTTCCATGGGTGTCGTAAAACGCGACTAAGGGATTCACTAGAGGATGGGCAGCAAGCGTTCTCTGAGTACTTTAACAACCATACTGCGATTGCCAACCCGCCTCCAAGCGTGGCGATTATGGCAAAGCCCCCTAACATTGCTTGGGGGAGGCCTATGTCCAGCAGTGGACGTCATTCGGCTAAATGATGATGATGTACTTCGTTCTAACTCGTTCAGATTATTATTTTTCTGTAAAACAAAATCAGTGAATTAAAATAAAACCTAGAAGAGTTCGTAGTCTATTTTATAATACAATAAAAATATCCATACTTACAGCTGATAAACTGCATACTCGTAGTAAAGAGAAGAATATATTCTGTACGTCGGACAATTCCATTAACCATAACATTTTGTTCCAGGAAGTTGAAGGGCAAAAGACGAACAATGGCATCCAGTACAGACTTCAATTACTTTATGCAAATGGTAAGTGACTATCTGCTCAGTTTTGGGGTTACTCCATAGCGAGGTTGAAGATATTTCTGGACAAATCCTCCCTTTTTTATGATACGGGAAAACTTTTATTTAATCAAAATGTTATGAGAAGATATGATTGACTAATGCCTGGTTCCTATGGACATAAAGAATCGTTTTGCTTACCAATAGTAGCATTTTTCATTGCCTAACTTGGCATATAAATAGACTAGTAGGCTAAATTTACATATTTTTAAATAACTTCATAGTAACCATATTATACAGGTGTCCCTGAAAGTATGGATCAAATCGAACAGGAACGTGGGCAATGTCATTCCCAAACTTTTTAAGCCTGAGAATGTCGGTGCAATTTTTACGGTTCAAAAGTTATAATCAGTTATTGTTTTTTTTTCAATCACATCGCATAGAAAAAAAACTTAAAAAAAAAAACTATTAGAGCCATCATTTTTTTTTCAGGACTTTGGCGACCAGTAGGCCTTTCTTGTAGTAATACTTTTACGCAGCTAGAAAACATGTGTTCAATAAGAAAAAAACATTTACTGCAAAGGCGTTTTTGATCCGGCAAAAATTTTACTCAAGTTTTTACTACTACAAGTTTTGAAATGACCTTGCCCACGCCCCTATTCGATTTGATCCATACTTCCAGGGACACCCTGTAGAGTGTTTTATAATCACAACATTTAAAAGAAGAATCATGATCGATGAAAATATACTTAAAATTTTAATCTAGCCTATTTTAGGCTTCAATCAATAATAACTAAAAATAATAAATTCAAAATATTATACAATATTGCAAAATTAATTTAAAATTATAAAAAATCTACTAAAAGTTTCGTATGATCGCTGCAAGGCGATCTTTTCGAGACAACCGTTGCATGGTCTAGAATATTACGGAAGAGACAAGGGTTAGTCAGCGATATAAATGTTAATAGTCAATCAAATAATATCAATCTATCTTCCATTAGATATAACATTAGACAAGGCACCAATATCTGTTGAACCATTTCTTCAAGTACAGTTTCAGCTCATCTTAATTGACCGTAAGGTTCATAATGGCATAATACTCTGTCGAATCCCTACTGGAAGCAAATATGTTGACAATTCTTTACTAAAATATGTCTTATTTGTCAATAGAGTATACATAGGTTTTAAATATGCACCCTGTACTTTGTAGGTAGTACAGTCACAAACATAATTGTACAGACAGACAGTCTCGACCGTCAATAGGTACAGTGATGTGCAAAGCATTATCGCCAGTTGGTCGGGAGTTGAGCAAATATTGCCCGACTTGACTTGCATTGTCGTTATGTCATGTATGGTACTGTCGTCAATAGCTATTGAAGATTGCCTTTAAGATGGCGCATGGAGGTTAAGGTTTTAGTAACTAATGCATTTATTTGTACTTAAAATTATGGAAGTATGTAGGATCGTATTTAAAGAGTGTTAATTAAAAGTTACTAACTAAAATTAAACTAATTAAAAGTAACTGAGAGTTCCATGATTGAAATAATACCAAAAAAATATGCGCAGTTAATCTGAAAAAAAATCAAAGTTTTTTATTTCAAATAGACCAAATAACAGGCACTTTTAAAACGTCAAAACTAGGTGCACGGTTACAAAAGGTAGGTTCTATGGAGAAGAGCCGGCAAGAAACTCCATGAACACTCTTTTCAAAATAGTAGTTCATGACAATTCCATTAACGTAGTGTGAGAAATAGAATGAAGTACTTTACTATTAAAACAAACTGCATAGACAGATCTGAATATAAAAGAAATGGTAGTCATATTTCAGTATTTATACACGTGAAAAATCTTCAGCAAACATTTATACAAGCAATTATGCCCTTTATTCCGTAGCAAGAAGGCATAAATCTAATGTAAACCTCAATCTCGTATTCAACAGACGTCGCTGACAACACAGACTATACGCGATGGTCGCATTGTAAATATTTGCCGTCTTGCCGTTAGACCACGGATAATGGAAAATTGGCACAGAATAGCGAGCTCTTGGACTATGAATGACGACTGCATTGAAGCTCTTAGACTATGTTATTGAAGTGGGAGCTGGGATAAATAACATTGTTGTTAATAACTTTGTTGAGCTTGAAGGATCTCGTGTTTTTGGTTATAAATATATGTGGATTCGTTTTTTGTAAACTTTTTAATGAATGTTTTGGGCAGTTAGTTACGTCCAATTATATTTATGAAACTGACTGAGAAAACTTAAAACGGGTTTTATGAAATGTCTTCTTTCTTAGTGCGAGTTTTTAATTGTTAAACCTGTCTATCTTCTTCTGTCTGTATTTCGTGATGGCCCGGAGATTACAGACGCGCTTGTTAAGCACCGGGTTGCGGGTTCAAACCCAGACTAGTACCAATCCTGCGGGGTTGCGGAATTTGTTCGAAAAAGTTACCGCGGCCCTGGAACGCAAAGGGCATTAGGAGGAATACGGATGGGTTTCAGTCAGTAAAAGTCTGACACTCCCTTCCGCTCCGTCCAGAGCGGAAGAAGTCATTTGATGATTTCCCATACTTAAAAAAAAGGCTTGTACCAATGTGACTTTTTCAATGTCATATGTACTTTCTTAGTTCTAAGACGCCACTGACATACGGTGAAGGAAAACATCGTAAGGAAACCTTGACTTAATGATCTGAAATCGAGAACACGCAGTAAGCAAGGCGTGATCAAGTGATCAATTCTCATTCTCTCTCTGTATGAGAAGAGGCCTTTGCCCTGTAGTAGGACAATTACAGGCTAATTTATTATTGTTTTATTATTATTAAACCTGTATTGATATGAAAATTCAGTGTAATTTGTTGTTATCAAAATTAACTATTATTTTTCATCGTTCATGTTCTTCTCAATATAAAACCTATAATACAATTACAATAGATATTATGTATGTATACAAAACTAAGGTTAATTCAAACAGTTTCGGGCACGGAACTCTAAAAAGATGAACCAAGCGTAGAGGCAATTCTAGGAGGTTAACAAATTGTGCAATGTCTGCCCCTACGTCGAGCTACGCTCGTAGCCCGTAGCTTGCTACGATCTTTATTGCTACTATGTGTAAATGTTACTGTTTTATAGGAGCGAGAATTAGAGCGTTCTTAATATAAACACAACATGTTGGAGAACATACTGCTAGAGTATGTTAGTAATGCGATTAATTCTTCTCCAAGTTTTTTAAGTCGTGAAGGCCCAGGCGAGTGTAAATGTGACTGTTTCAATGTCGTATGTACTTTCTTGGTTAATCTAAGATTCCTCTGAGATACGGTGAAAGAAAACTTCGTGAGGAAACCTGGACTTAATGGTCTGAAATCGCCAACCCGCAGTGAGCAAGCGTGGTGATCAATGCTCATTCCTTCTCTGTATGAGAGAACAGTTACAGGCTGATATTATTACTCATTTTAAAATTTTTGTTTTTACTTTTCGTAAAAGCCTGTAGATACGAACATACTCGATAACATTAAAAAACCGGCCAAGTGCGAGTCGGACTCGCGCACGAAGGGTTCCGTACCATTATCTATAAAAACGGCAAAAAAATCATGTCTATTGTGTGGGAGCCCCCCTTAAATATTTGTTTTATTTTAATTTAATTATTTATTTTTAAAGTGAATATATAACTAAATATTCTGTGAATATTTCAAGCGTCTACCTGTTGCCGTTATCAATATCGAGCAAAAACAAGCAAAAAAATCACGTTTGTTGTATGGGAGCCCCCTTAAATATTTATTTTATTCTGTTTTTCAGTATTTTTTGTTATAGCGGCAACAGAAATACATCATTTGTGAAAATTTCAACTGTCTAACTATCACGGTTCATGAGATATAGCCTGGTGACAGACGGACGGACGGACAGCGGAGTCTTAATTAGGGTCCCGTTTTACCCTTTGGGTACGTAACTCTAAAAAAAAAAGGTAAAAGTAAAAGTTTTAAAATAAAAGTATTTATTTTAAAAAAACGTGTTTGAAACAAATACTTGTACTGAGAGTGAGTTTGACTCCATAGTTCCAAGGGTAAGGTCTAAAGTCAACCCACCAGATCGTCGGTCTAGTATTAAGGGGCATACAAATCTCATAATTATATATACGTGACACTTATTGACTTACATCTTTCACAGGTATCCGACAAGAACAAGACATCTTCGTTCGCCTCATCGACTCAGTGACAAAGCAGGTAAGACTTTCAATTGTTTCTTTCTAAAATGGAACGTACATAAAGCCAATGAACACTAACAAACGAGGTTCGTTATAGCTTACATCCGATTGAAACCGGGAGTCCTTGTCTGCTAATTTACTTCGATACAGTATCGATAGCGTGCCGATAGAATAGTTTTAGTCATTTGGCATGCTATTACTATAATATTGGTTATTTGTGTAGTGGCTTTCCACTGATTTTCTATTAACTGTCATTTAACTGCCATTGAACTATTACTTCAATAAGAAAACATGAAAAGAGCCTCCACGAGTGACGATACTTTAGTAGGTCCGGCGCACCCTGGGTAGTCAGCCTCGCTACCAGTCTTGCTGACTGGCAAATCTTTTCACCACAGCATGAGAGATAAATAAAAATAGAAAACATTGAAGTTTTAGCAGAATATCTAATCTATCACAATCGTGATAGAATCTCAATAAGGTGTCGGTTGGATGACAATTGTATGTCATTTGATTTATATTAGCAGACTTGAACCTCTGGGGGCCAATTCTACTAACAGAAACTGTTATCAATTGCAACTGAATCGTTCATTCAGACAGTTTTCGCTTACGAAAACTGTCAAAATGTTTGGTTTTGTTTCTGTTGTCAAACAATTTCATAGTTTTCGTAAGATAAAAGTTTTGTATGACCAAATTAACAAATGACGAACGTTCATTGGCGTTCGTTGGCTTGTTGTGTACACTCACTACTGCGACAAGATATAATATGTCATGGATTTTGTCCCATCTCTCATACAAAATTCGTGACACATGTCTTGTCTCTCTTTGCAGTTCCTAAAATGGCTTTACCAAAACTTCCCCACGTTGTCCACGTGTCATCCACGTGGGTGCCACGCGACTGATTGTCATCGCCGTCGCCCGATTAGACCCTAATCCACACGCCCCTTGGTCAACTAAATTGCATTGCATTTGAGCACAATCATTATCTTTATCTCTTGTTACAATTTTATTTTATTTTAGTTTAGAATTTGATAGTGTGAACGGGGAGTGTCACGTTTAGAAATTTTGATCGACGTAAGGGGTTGGATCAGCTGGGTTTTATAGTTAGGTGTTAATCCTTGTGTTGGGATTTTGTTACATGGGAATTTTTGAGGATTCTGATGTATTGAAGTAATGTAACTCTTTGATAATATAGTTCTCGTGAGTAATCGTACTTACAAATGCGTGCGTCCAGAGATTTATGAAAAACCAGTTTCCACTAAATTAGTTTTTTTATTCAAGAATGAGTTCGTTCTTGATGTCGATCTGGCCTGATAGAAAGGGAAGGATGAGGTCTACGATGGAATGAACGCACCCAGAGAGATTAGCTTAGAATAGTGTTAGAAATTATTGTCATAGAATACGGAGGAGGTACGAAGTTTCATGGACAAATAAGTTTGAGATATGAACCTATCAACAACTTTCTTTGAAATAATTTATATCCGTGTTTCTTTGAGATAAGTTATAGATTCACAGTTGCTTATAGTTTTATTACCAACTCATTTGCAAAATTTTTATCGAATACCGACTGGGTGGGGACAGAGATGCCTAAACAGCTCTGAAGGGCGCGAGATTTTGAGAGCTGTCTTTTGTAACATTGACGTTCAAAATAACTAAGTAATTCTAGTCTATTTTGAATAAATGAGTTTTGAAGACTGATAGTACCGTATGGTGCCGGATGTAAAGAATAGCACTATCCCATCTCTTTCCATGGGTTTCGTAAAAGACGACTGAAGGATTCACTAGACAACGGGCAGCAGCGTTCTCTGAGTACTTTAACAACCATACTGCGATCGCCAACCCGCCTGCCAAGCGTGGCGATTATGGCAAACCCCCCCAACATATCCATGTGGCGAGGGGGAGGCCTATGCCCAGCAGTGGACGTCTTTCGGCTGAATGATGATGATGATGAAGACTGAAAACATTCGAAACTTCTACAAAGAAAAACTAATTTCCGAACCAAAATTTCCCCACCAAGTATCAAAATTTCAAGCAAGAATCAAGTGCAATTATAAGCAACACAAATAACAATATTAACGAAAACATGATGAAACTTCACCACCTCACATATATAATTTCAACACGTCGTCTCTTAGTGTTGCGTAACAAGAGGCCAATTACTAAAGATTTATGTTGAGAACATAATTAACTTAGGCCCAACGTTGTTAACTAAGAATTACGGAATCGTATGTGTATACCAGGTTGCAGTGTTTTGTTCAATAGCTGTTTGTTGATACTATTTTTGGTTGAATGTTGAATGAATGAATGAGATTTATTTTGTTTTATTTCGGGATAAAAAACAGTAGCACAATGAAATGTTATACATAAATAATAAAATATACAAAATACTAACACCATTCTCCTCTTTGTAAATGGTTTACACAGAAAATTATAAGAAGTGAACGATTTCTGCCGTTCAAGTTTGAGGGAATCAATATATAAGATATAAGAAGAAGATATAAGAGAAATGGATACTAAGTTTTTTCTCTGAAAAATATATACATGTTCTGCATCACAATATTGCAGGACTACTTAGCAAATCAGATGGATTATGTATTAATTTGGAAGAACTCAGAGAAAAAAACAAGACTGTAGATGCTATATGTATATCAGAGCATTTTATGATGGCGGGACATGAAGTAAACCTAAATCTATCAAATTACATATTGGCTTCATCTTACAGTCGAAACAATAGAAAAAGAGGAGGAACGTGCATCTTACTAAAAAAAGAACATAAATTCAGAGTACTTTCAGAAATCAGCAAATTCTGTATTGATTTTATATTTGAGTGTTGTGCAGTCGAACTTGTTGACTATAAGATTGTAATTATCTGCGTGTATAGAGTGCCTAAACGAAATAACTTGTTTACTTTTTTCCAGAAACTGGAAAAACTTTTGGTGTATGTTACTAAATTTAACTTTAAAAACATTTTGATTGCTGGAGATTTTAATATAGATATTCTGAAAACCAATAATGATACTCTAGATTTTGAATGTTTATTATTAAATTATAATCTAAAGTTCTACATGAACCGACGAGATGAGCCAGTGGAACTTGTATTGATAATTTCGCACATAATTTCAGAAAAGGTTGTAAAACCGAAACTTTAGAATTAGGGCTATCAGACCATACCGCCCAATTAATTAAAATTCCTGTTAATAAAATAATAAGCTTAAACTTTTGGCACACTATAAAACGCGATTACAGCTCAGACAATATAGAAAAGTTTAAAACGTGTATTAGTAGCGTATCTTTCTCAAATATTTACCATACCGATGACCCAAACATAGCTTATCAACATTTTATAGATGATTTTAAACTTTTTTATGACCTTTGTTTCCCACAATCACAATTTTTAATAAAAGTCAACAGTAAACCGAAATGGGTATCACGTGGCGTTAAGATATGCAGTAGAAAAAAAAAGGATTTGCTATGGCAATTCAGATTAAACTCCACAAATGAAAATAAATTAAAGTATCTCAATTATTGCAAACTATTTAAAAAAATTATAACATTAACAAAACGTGCACAAAATAACTATAAAATAAAAACTTCAAGTAATAAATGTAAAACTGCATGGCGAATTATAAACAAAACGAGACTTAACATACCAAAAGAAGCGATTGCTAACATAAAGATAAATGATAAAACTTATATTAATAATCCTACACAAATAGCTAACGCATTTAATAACTATTTTATTAAAAAAGTAAAACCCATTCCAGGTATCGGGAAAGAAGTAACGACTTTAATCAATCTCCGTCTAAATTCAATGTTTCTTGCACCAAGTTCACCCTACCAGATAAATAAAATTATCAGAAATCTGAAAAATACAAACAGTGTAGGACACGATGATATTTCCACAAAAATAATTAAGGCAGTTAATAATGATATCTGCCACCATCTGAGTCACATAATTAATTTATCTATATCAACAGGAATATTTCCAAAAGATCTTAAATTATCAATTATAAAACCCTTATTTAAAAAAGACAATAAGCAGTTGATGGAGAATTACAGGCCTATTGCATTATTATCAATATTTTCAAAAATTTTTGAAAAATATATTTATACCGAAATTAATTCTTATCTCGAAAAAAATAAAATATTGTGCAACGAACAAAAAGGGTTTCGACAGAATAAAACTATAAATATGGCCATTTACGAATTCATAAAAAATGTTAGTTGCCATGTTGACAAAACATCTCCTGTTTGTGCTATTTATTGCGATATGTCACAGGCATTCGATTATGTAGACCATAATTCAATAAACTTGACGCTTACGGTATTAGAGGCAATGTTTTAGATTTAATTCGATCCTATTTAACGAATCGACAACAATTTACGGAAATAACTAGAGTAAATATTAAAAGAAAAAAAGAAGAAACACACACCTCCATGAAGCGCTATGTATCATATGGTGTTCCCCAAGGCAGTGTACTGGGGCCACTCTTATTTATCATATACATCAATGACTTGCCAAATGTATCAACTCAGCCGATGACATTATTTGCTGATGACAGCACTGTTACAATTGCGTGTAAGGACGCTAATCACTATAATTTAGACATTAATACTACTTTGACATCTATAATTTCATGGCTAAATAATAATAATTTAAAAATTAATTTAACGAAAACAAACATAATGCACTTTGGACAAAGATTGCAAAACCCATTAAATGTAAACTGTGCTCATGACAATTACAATATAAATGAAGTTACTACTGCCCGTTTTCTTGGTTTAATTATAGACAGTAAGTTAAATTGGAAAGAACACATAGACGGACTATGTAAAAAAATCAGTAGCCTATCATATGCCCTATATAAACTTTCTCCAACTATTAACACTGATGCGCTACTCTCGGCTTATTACGGTCTTGTTGAATCTGTTCTCAGATATGGTATAATCTTTTGGGCCAACTCGACCAATAAAGACATGGCATTTAAAATGCAAAAGCGATGCATACGCGCTATGTTCGGTATCCAAAGTACTGAGAGCTGTAAGCCGTTTTTTATTGAATATAAACTTCTCACACTGCCGTCACTTTATATTTTGGAAATGGCTATATTTGTCAGAAGCAACCCTCACTTGTTTCCTCGCTTATGTGATTATGTAGTACGTAATCGCCGAGATAACAGTAGACTTTGTGTTTGCCCGGCTAAAACAGCGCTGCTTCACAAAAGTGTAGTATGCAAGGCTCCGTTAATCTATAACAAAATTCCAAATGTCGTTAAACAATTGAATAAGGATCTATTTAAGAAGACATTGAAAAATATATTGACAAAAAAATGCTATTATAATACTGATGATTTTCTTAATGACAAAACTTTATGAGTGTAACAAATGCATTATTTTATTTCTAAGTTGCTTGCTACTATTACTATTTAGATGTTTAATTAATGATTTATTTATTTGATTATTATTGCTTTTCTTTTTGCTATGAAACATTGTTGACATTTAATTTACATTTATTATTATGAAATTATCGAATGTAGTGCCATGTTTCAGTAGACATAATTTGTAACTACTTATATTTTTTTAACTGTTTTCATATTTGTACACCAGTCATGGTCAAACATGTTGATACTAGATATGATTTCACACCTGTAATAATATCACAACCGTGTATTATTAATATTCTACACATGTTTTTGCAAATAAATATATCTTTATCTTTATCTTTATAAAAAAAAACGACAATACAATACTTACTAGATTATCGAATATTGATTTCCTGGAGCAATCTGAAACACATAAGTAATTAAGTTTGTAGATAGAAGATAATTATGACAAGCAAAAATCCGGGAATGTCACTTTTTTATGAGTCTCTTCACTCTCTTTGATTGTAGTTGTAGACCCATTCATACGTTTTCGTTAAAAATCAGTATAACCCCGAAAAATTGCAACGATTTTAAGTACGGAACAGGAAATGAGGAGGTAAATTGCAGTTATTTTTTTTTGCGATTTTTGACTGCTTTTTCTGTAAAATTTTGATTACCCTGGTTTTTTGCCTGTAACTTTCATATTACATTGTAAATGGCCCCCTACTTTCAGTTATGTTCGGGACCCATTTATGACAAAATTTCAAATTTTAAATCGAATCGACAAACAACCCTCTACAAATGTCCCACAAATAACACAATAATATAACTTCAAATAAATTTTATTCTATCACAACCGCAAGTACGATAGCGTTGTTTTATGAGCGAGCAACAAATAAAAAGTGTGCTGCAGTGGACTCGAGACGTACTTGCATCGCAGCATCTCGCGTGATTTACATGAGCGACAACGCATACAGACTTTGAAATTGTGCAGTACTGTTGGGCACATTTTTTCACGTGTTACGTAAATAGAGAATAGTAGAAAAAGTGTAAAATCTTTAAAAAACGGTAGTGTCATTCTGTAAGAAACCCACCTCAATATCGACGGTTAGCTCGATATCCATAATGTCACAGTATGGATACTAGAAGCAAATAACACACAGATAATCGACAGTATAATCAATAACGCGTAGTTTTGTTATCCACGCTGTGTCACGACAAGTTGTCTTATTGACAGTCGCGATCGAGGTGAGATTCTTACAGAATTGCACTGCAGTATTGACATTTCAGTAACGTGTTTATAGCAAGTAAGCATTGATAGCCTAGCGGTTGAACTGTTACCTTTCATGTGGTGGGTCCGAGTTCGAACCAAAACCTCTGACTTTTAAATAGGTAAAAGAAACAAAAGTGTGCCATGAACTGCGCCATATTACTTTACTCTTTTTCACACATTACAATTTTTTTTTAAAATACTAACCCATAGTGGTTACGTGCAGCAATACTATATTTTTGCCTTTGGGTCAAACTTATACAAATAGAATAGAATAGAGAATAGAATATACTTTATTGTAGGTACTTACACCAAAACTGTAACACAGCTCTTAAACAATATTGAAGGGTACAATGGCGGTCTTATCGCTAATAGCGATATCTACCAGACAACCTTTGGATGAACAGGAAAACAATGAATAAGAATAGTATTATTTTGGAGAAATAAAAATTCAAAGTTGGGGAGAAATTAAAAATTACATCTGGCAACCCTGCCAGAGGAGATCGTGGCTAAATAGCTACAGCCGCATAGACCGATCTTCCAGGTTAAGCCACGCTTGCCGAGGTTGGTCTGTGGATGGGTGACCATTTACCATAGCGAGTTTCCTCCGTGCCTCGGAAAGCACGTAAAGCCGTTGGTCCCGGCTGTCATTTGTAGATCTTTGACAGTCGTTACTGTTGGTCAGAAGCCAGAAAGTCTGACAACCAGTCTTACCAAGAGTATCGTATTACCCAGTTACTGGGTTGTGGAGGTCTGATAGGCAGTCGCTCCATGTAAAATACTGATATTCAGCTGCATCCGGTTCGACTGGAAGCCGACCCCAACATAGTTGGGAAAAGGCTAGGCAGATGATGATGATTTAGCAACCCTGCCTGAGAGGGCTCTAAAAGTTCTGGATGGTGTGTGTAGTCCGCCAACCCCCACTATGCTGATAGACTAAGGCCTAAACCCTTCTCATTCTGAGAATAGGCCCGTGCCCAGCAGTGGGATAGTAATGGGCTGATTATGATTGTTTTTTTTTAATACCTACTTTTCCTCGCTCTAGGATTTCTCCCATATCGTAGGTGCGTTTACAGACACAAATCTTACATACACAAACGCCCAGACCCGAAACAACCATCTGTAGGCCATACAAATTTTTGTTTCGTGTGGGAATCGAACCCACGACCCGTAGCGCAGAAGCCAATCGCTTAGCCACGACACCAAACGTGTCGTCAAAATTTATAAAATAAGGTTAAAACAGTGTGCGCTTAAACCCGATTTTAGCGTTTTTATGTCAAAATCTTATTTTATGTGTACGAGAAGATGTATTGTATTGTACTATTATTGGTGTCAACATTCCTAATGTCAATGAATTATCTTTTTTTTTGTGTCAGCTATTTATTATCTGTATTCGGTTGCTGTAATCAGCCACATCAACTATTGTTTTATACTATTTTTTTTTAGTAAATTACGATTCACGTATAATTCGTTTCTGAAAACTTGAAAACACTTTTAGTAAAAACAGTTAAAAAGACAACAAGCGCAATGATTTACGCACCAGGCAAAGACGCCAGGCAGCCTTGCCAGAACAGTTACTGTAGATATTTTTATTATTACTGCAGTTGCATTTCTGTTGAATTTATTACGTTATATTCTTTTTTCCTTAACTGTTTAAAGCAAAACTACACGTAATTTAAAAGCATTTCTGTATTACAAGACTTTGTAACAGTCGACGTCATACGCAACTTTAAGGCTGAAGCCAGACGAGTGTAATTTACGTGGCTCAAAGTGAGTCAGCGTAATTTTTATAAGGATTTACTTACTAAATCCTTCTAAAAAATTACGCAGACTCATTTTGCGTCCTGTAAATTACGCTCGTCTGGCTCGGCGTAATTTTTTAGAGGGAGTTACTTACTAAATCCTTCTAAAAAATTACTCCGACTCATTTTGAGCCGCGTAAACTATGTTCGTCTGGCTTGAGCCTTAACAGTTTTTATCTTCAATTTTGTCATAATTATTTGTAATCGTCTATTTTCCTTAACTGTTTAAAGCAAAACTACAAATAATATTTAAAAGCACTACTAAATTACACGATTTTGTAGAAGTTGATATCATACACAACTTTTAAGTTTGTGGCTTCAATTTTGTCATATATATGATCATATTTTTTCCTTATGTATTTGAAGCAAAACTACAAATTATATTCAAAAGCACTACTAAATAACACGACTTTGTAGCAATCGATGTTACACGCGACTTTTAACAGTTTGCGTCTTCAATTTTAACATAATTATTTGTGATCGTCTTTTTCCTTAATTGTTTAAAGTAAAACTACATATTTAAAAGCACTACTAAATTACACGACTTTTTAGCAGTCGATGTTACACACAACTTTTAACAATTTGTGAATTCAATTTTGTCATATTTGTGATCGTATTTTTTCCTTAAAGCAAAACTACAAATAATATTTAAAAGCACTACTAAATAACATGACTTTGTAGCAGTCGATTAATTTTGTCTTATTTGTGATCGTCCTTCGAATTCTATGAATAAAACCTGGTTTCAAATTCTCTAAACCAGCTTCCGAAAGTCATTTTCCCAACAAAAGGCAACCAAATTAATATGTTGTTTGAACATCGTTAAATAAACATAATCATGACGCCACGTGCACTGCGCACGCCTCTCCATTCAAACCATAGAACGTTCTATGGGATTTGGCTGAATCTCATTCGGCGAACTATGAGTCAGTATCTTAAGACTATGCTCAAACAGAGGGTGGGCAGATTGATGTTTTAGATATTGATATGATAGTGATTTAGTATGGGAACACAAATAATCTTGTTGTTGCAACTTGTATGGGTGTTGGCTGTACAATTTTAACTACAAGAATATTTATTTTATAAAAATACTCACTCGTGTCTAATCGCGTAGTATAATTTTAAAAGGCACAGTATTCATTTTTTATTCCGACTGTTAGACCGAATTACACCTGCCGTGGTCACGGGTAGACTGAAGTGGTGGAGCAGTTGTCATCTTCGTGAAGCAAGGGTATCTTCATCTACCCTCATTTGATCTTAATTTTTTATTATGTTATCATTCAACTTGTATGGCTGTTGGCTATACAATTTTAACTACCAGAATATAATTTTTTTATTAAAATACTCACAAGGTTCTAATCGTGTAGTATAATTTTAAAAGGCACAATATACCTTTTCAAACCCGACGACTTGACCGAATTACACTGACCGTGGTCACGGGTAAACTGAAGTGGCGGAGCAGTTGTCATCTTCGTGAAGCAAGAGTATCTTCATCTCCCCTCACTTGATCTTGATTTTTTATTATGTTATCATCAGTACTTCGACACACTACACTAACGACGTCTTTACACTCGTCTAAAGTTAAGACGAGTGTAAAGACGTCGTTGGACGTTAGTAAAGACGAGTGTAAAGTTATCGTCAACGGGACGGTTTAGACTCTAAACCGTCCCGTTGGCGATAACAATTGCTTCAATAACGTCGGAATAAAAAAGGTACCGTCCGCGAGGCCTAAGCTAAGCTTTGCATTTGTCTGGGAATGAATGCAGACGCGTCCTTTACTTGGTTTAAACCAGTTTATACTGCTTTTTGGCAATCGATTCTATGTGCACTCACACAAATGCAAAGCTCAGCTTACGCCTCGTCAGTTGTATATTGTGCCTATTAAAATTATACTACTGACCGCCTCGTTGGTCTAGCGGTCGCAAGCGCGACTGCTGAACGTGAGGTCCGGGGTTCGATCCCCAGGTCGCGCAAAGTGTTATTGGGTTTTTCCGTGTGGTATTTCTCAGTAGCAGCCCGGAGTCTGGATTTGTGCCCGGTTGATGGCAACAGGCTCCCTATTACATGGGACTTAAACATAACGGCGAAATGTGGGTGTACTACACACCTCTGCCAACCCTTCGGGGAATAAAGCGTGATGTTATGTAACGTTATGTAAAATTATACTACGCGATTAGGCTGGAAATCCACCAGAGCTCTGCGAGGAAAATGTGCGGTGCGAAAATGTGTAGCGAGGATGTGAAACGGTGTGACTCTTTCGACCAGAGCTGTGCGGGGAATGTGTAATGTGTAGTGCGTAATGTGTTAATGATCATCTACCTCTTCCAAACACCATCTATTGACTGACTGGTAGGCGCATATTTTCAAATCCTCGCACACATTCTTATTAGCAACACATTCCTCGTAACACATTCCTCGTAACACATTCCTCGCAACACATTCCTCGCAACACATTCTTCGCAACTCATCCCTCGCTCGCTTGTTTTGTATGAACAAAAACCTCGCTCCGCTAAGCCCATATCCACCAGAGCTGCGCAGAGCGAAGCTAGGTAAATGAAGTGATTCTATTGGTGCTTACAAAACACATTCCTCGCTACGCAGCTTAGCACAGCTCTGGTGGATGCTCAGCCTTAGACCAGAGTCAGTATTTTTATAATATGTACAAATCGCGAAAGTTAAAAACATTTATTTAATTTTTGTTTAGTAATTTCACAGTTCGCAGGAGCATACGTTTACATTAGCAGTTCATGTGAAAAGTAAAATTAATTACGTTTTTCTAGACCACACTATTCGTAGAACTCCCGTTACATGTTTCTAGAATTCCACCATATTTTGTTGAGTGCCTTGACATAATTTGCACTCGGAAATCTTGTTTAATATTTTTGTCTTGCCGAAACGGTAGTTGCGTGTCCCGTTCGCATGCACCGTCCGACATTAGCTGATTGCTCGTTGTGCCCTCAGCCTAACGTTTTAATACAATTAAATCGACCGCAACTTACCCGAACATCTTTCATCGCCATTTTTGTGAACGACTCTTTTGCGTGACACTCGATTTGTACGGACTTATTAAGATAATGTTACGTGACATTTTGGATGATTACATTCTTTGTTTCAATCTGTTGTATTCAATCAACTTTTTATAGGGAAGTAATGGTTATAATATATAGGTACTAATAGAGCGTGTGTTTTGTCGTATACCGTTGGCAAGTTACTGATTATTTTTAATAAGCTTAAACATTTTCTACAAAAGTCACTCAACAATTTTAATCATATTTACTTAGGGTGTTCTGAAACTCAACGTAAAGCCAAGAAATAATGATAGGGCAGATTATGACAGTTAAGAAAAGAAAAATAAAATAAAATAATAAATAAAAATAAATAAATATTAGCCTGTAGCTGTCCCACTGCTGAGCAAAGGCCTCTTCTCATACAGAGAAGGAACGAGCATTGATCACCACGCTTGCTCACTGCGGGTTGGCGATTTCAGACCATAAGTCCAGGTTTCCTCACGATGTTTTCCTTCACCGTATGTCAGTGGTGTCTTAGATTAACTAAGAAAGTACATATGAAATTGAAAAAGTCACATTGATACTTGCCAAGATTTGAACCATAAATAAAATGTTACCTCATAAATCTAACTATTATGTGTGTATTTAAAAAAGAAAAAAAGAGAAAAAAAAACTACAATCGTAAATGGCCCATAAATTGTGAGTTTCGGGATAACCTATTTACAAATAAAGAAAAACAAAATTCTAATACTTCTGTATTCTGAGTACGAAACTATAAACATAAAAATATTCCTCCACATAGCTGTCAACTGGTATCGTATCCAGAAGACTGACATCATTACCACGTTGTATGCACATGCTAATTCTTTGACGTAATCCAAAAGCGTGATCCAAAGGCCTTTGGGTCACGTGAAGTGTCGACCAGTCGCCTTTTAATCATAGTAATATGATTACCGAAGCAGTTGCTAAAAAACTATTCACAAAATTATAGACCGACCGCTTATTTGAGACCGTTGCTGAGGCAGTTGCGCGGTACGGGAGGGGTGTTGTGCCGCGACGTGAGAGCCCACTGATTCGTTAACTTATGACAACTGTCACCCCTCCCGCACCGCGCAGCTACCTCAAGAACGGTCTCAGTTAAATGGTCGGACTTTAATAATTTACGAATAATATGAAATATTGCTGGAACAAAATTCTAATTAGCAAAAATTTAACCATAAACGGACTGCCTTATTAATCTAGTGTTCGCAAGCGTGTCTATTGAGCGTGAGGTTCTGGGTTCAATCCCCAGCTCATCATTCATCATCATCATTCAGCCGAAAGACGTCCACTGCTGGACATAGGCCTCCCCCAAGCATCGCTAAATCGACCGGCCCTGTGCCTTGCGCATCCAACGGATTCCCGCGACCTTCCTTGACCAGGGCAAGCGCAGCCGCCGGGGACTAGGGACCGTTTTTTCTTTGTGCTATCCATGTTGGGGGGTTTTGCCATAATCGCCACGCTCGGCAGGCGCGTTGGCGATCGCAGTATGGTTGTTAAAGTACTCAGAGAACGCTGCTACCCATCCTCTAGTAAATCCCTTAGTCGCCTTTTACGACACCCACGGGAAGAGATGGGGTAGTGCTATTCTTTACGTACGGCACCACACGGCAATCCCCAGCTCGGGCAGTGTTAATGGGTTCTTCCGTGTGGAATTTCTCAGGAGCAGCCTGGAGTTTAGATTTGTGCCCGGTTGGGGCTTGCTCCCTATCAACGGCGAAATTAGGGTGTCACTATACACCTCTGCCGAATCCTTCGGGGACTATAGGCGTGGTGTTATATTATGAACCATAACCGGCACTAGTAAAGCTATGTGTCTATTTTTTTAAGTCCCCACTAATTCCCCAGAGATTGAATCCCATGCGACGGAGTAGCCCAGTGCGGCGTCGACCCCAGACATCCTGGGGGATTGTCTCAATTCAAGGAGTGAACTTGAAAAATGTTAGCTCACACTACTATCATAGCGGTTCTAGTGTTATTGTTCTACATGCAACAAATGTTGGGAGTTACAAGTGTTTATATATTTGTGACCTTAAGGCTTTTCAGATAAGGGTGACCTTTTATATTCAAATGTGCGTAACGACTGAATGCATTAAGCATATTTTTTTATACTCAATGTATACTCGTATACTTTGCGTAAATATGATGTGTGGCTTTTTTTTAAAATTGACCTCGGAGAGCATGTTACATAGTCAGTCCTGGGTGTCATACGAATACCTACCGTCGTTACGGGTAGTCAGAAGCTCGAAAGACTGACAGCCGGTCTAAACTTAGGATATCGGCATTGCATAGTAACGATTTGCGGAGGTCTGATGGCTGTTGCTCCGTGTCTAATACTGGTATTCAGCTGCATCTGGTTAGGCTAGAAGCTGACCCCAACAGAGTGGAAAAAGGCTAGAAAGGGAGTAGGACATTCAGTCATTACGACTATCGATTAGAACTGCACAACAAAGTCGTACGAAATCTGATTTACAACCACACCTGATCCCATCCCCTTACTTAAGCCTGAATGCAGAGAGTACAACCCCAAAGCTATTTTGTTGTTCCTAAATACTTTCGTATGACCCTTGAATACCTATTACAATATACAAAGCAAAGTCCTCATAAATCCATGGTACAAAAGACGATAATACCCTGTTTCATATTCAATTAAATATTTTGTCAGGGATGAAAAAATCTATTTCGGATTTAGGGGGCTCAGGCTAATGTTGAATGTGTTAGTAATAGTTGCACAAATTGTTGTAAATACTTTTGTAGAAGATCTTGTGTAGTTTCTTTACCGAATTTTAAATAAAAGTTTTATTGTTTTGTATAAAAATGCAATTGATATCAATTTTCTGGGTTGTTACAGTGTAGGCCAAAAAAATAGGTGTGTTTCAAAGTGTTTTTAAAAAAAAACAATTTTTTCGTATTATTTATTTTCATGTTTCATGTTGGTATAGAGTGCAATATGGTATGGTAAGGTGTAATATGCTAGTGTTAAACAAAAGGTCAAAAATGCAATTCCCATGATAGTTATAAGTCCTTTTTATTTTGAATGATTAACATTATTTTATCCCCTCTATCTTTTAGGGCTACCAGTAATTAGATATTAATAGATAGACACGATGTACACGTGTTGGGGTTGGAAGTTACCAGATGAAAATAATTGAGACTCAGTAGTTTTTTGCTGTTTGAAGGCTTTAAAAATGTATTCTTTTAAAATATTAAAAAAGCATTTTAAAAAAAGAAAGAAAGAAAATACGTGTACCCATAGGTACACGTATTTTCTTTCTTTCTCGTCTCGTCTTTTTGTTTATGAATAATATTGAAGGCGGCTTCATCGATTTTCAAAAACGTTATCTGGTTCGTGAATTCAATGTGCGAATTATGCAAATAAGTTTTTGGTTTAGATAATAAAATGCAATAATTATGCATGCGAGGGTGCATGAATTAGCGAAAAAGTAATAACTTGATGAAGACGGCCCATTTTATCTTATCTGTTCGACGATTTTTTAATTAAATATCATATCTTGTGGGTCTAATTTATAATTTAGGTTAATGAGATTTTTTCTTACTCACTAGCCCTTACTATCACATCAGCAACATGAGAATCTATAAATGCTTCCTTTAATCAGGATGATGGTTTTAACCGCTAGCGGCCCGACCGACGAACCGGTTCGTCAGTGCCATTGTTTATCTATTGTATCTATAATTCCAGTACTTGAGACTTTAACTTGCAGTGTTTATTCCGAAAAATACTTAATCGTACTTTTTGTTTCAGCCTATCGTCTACGAAGGTCAGGACAAGAATCCGGAAATGTGCAGGGTTTTACTAACACATGAAGTTATGTGCAGGTAATTAAATTATTTATTAATTTCTATCATCATATTTCAGTCGCAAACGTTAATACACCATGATTATTTTGCGGCTAGTAAAATTTTCCCAGGGGATTTAATTCGTAGTTAATAACAACTTTTCCAAAAGTCGTAGAACAAAAGTTGTGTATTGTAACTAATATGTTCACCACAAAAAGTTATCCTAGCCACTAAAAAAACATGGTGTTTATAAGGTCCATCTAGGTCTATCTATGTCTAGGTCCATCTAGGTCTATCTATCAACGAAATATTTTAAGGGATACATCTACAGGGGTTAAAGAAAGAAATAAAAAATGTTTTTTTTTTTTAAATTACATTAAATTTACTTGATACGCAGAACAAATACTGGCTCATTACTATTTTCAACATCCATCACGCTAGTTTATACGTAGTATTTATTGACATTGAAGCGGGCATATTTTTTTTCTATGCAAAATTTCTCAAGCATAATTACAATTATAATAATTACGTTAAAACATACAAGAAAAAAAACATTTTTTTTCGCTTACTATGGCTTCTTTGCCACCTATAGATGTACCTCTGAAATATTTCGAGTATGAATAGATGGACCTTATATTTAGTCCATCAAAAGTATTGTTAGAATAAATTTTAAAAACATTACTGGCAACCAAGCAACTGAATTCCAATATTCGAATTCCATATTTGAAATTACATAATGACAAAAAAGTTATACACACTTCTGTTTCGTAGAAATGTCGCGATAGTCATTTGTCATAAATATTGACTCCCAAAATGTTATTGCACGGTCATGTTTCTCCAAACGGTAAGCTTTTGTGGCCGTACATAATACGACTGTGTCAATACTTTTAAAATTGGTCATAATGTAAGGATAACATCCCTTAAAAAGGCGGGCTATTTCTTTTAATGCTAGGGACAATTCTAGTTAGTATTATTTTTACATCCTTTTCTATAACTTTTGTAACGACTATTAAATAATAACGTTTTCCGTTCTTTACTTTTATTAATAACTTTACTTCAAGTACTTTTTTCAAATAAGCGTTTACTTCGTTATATCCTAATCCTAACTAATATTATAAAAGCGAAAGTAAGTTTGTTTGTTTGTTACCTTTTCACGCCTAAACCATTGAACCGATCATCCTGAAATTTTGCATATATGTCGTCAGGTGTACAGAAACGGACGTAGGGTGCATTTTATCCCGAATTAAAGTGCTGTTCCTGAGGAAAACAATAATGATGACAATAGATTGCGCCACGTGTCTTTCGAATCATGATTGAATTATTTAATTATAGAAACTTTAGTAGTGTGTTGAGTTAATTGTCAAATTCTAAATTAACGCGAACGAAGCCGCGGGCAAAGGCTAGTGGTATAATTAGGGGGATATTACACTGTCATACTTCTAGGATTATAGGTCTATGAGTTATAGATATTATGACAATGTCATTTTCATTTGAATCATTTTTTCAAATACAGATATGACTCTAGAGGTCATATAAGATATTGATCCTATAATGATCTATATATATATGACAGTGTAATATCCCCCGAAACAAGTACGTCACTCTCTTCCGACAATGTTGTATAACGTCACCATTTTGTGATATTTTCCCACCAATAACAACAAACTTTGATAACAGAAGCCGAAGCCTATTAATTCATCCATAGCTTTGACGTAGTAACGTACAGTCACGTGATTTAACTGTCACGAAAAGAGGCTACCTTGTTTTATTATACCATGCTTTGTTACTTTTATTAAGATATTTAATTCTTTATATAACGTTTTTTTTTATTAAGTTACGTACAAGCAAATAGTTAAGCCGAATAAAACTATGTACAATTACTTCAAGCATTACAAATGTAAACAACACTTACACACAAACGCATCTTGTAACTCCCTAATTACGACCGTGCAACAAAGAAGTGAGCGTCCTTATTAATTTAACCATTTGTTTGGGGTGGTTTTTCCGCTCGTAAATGTACAGTCTCGCCACTCTATCAATGTATGTGTGTGTGATGATACAATATCGTGTCAGTGTGAGCAATTAAAATTTTATTCCACCTTAGACTGTGTATCGTTGTCTCTTTTTGCTGGATATGTGCGTTTCTGTCGCACGTCTTCAGGGGAGGAGTCTCTAGGGAGTCTGTCCTTTCAATGTCTTTGATCCCTCCTCTTCACATGCCCATACCAAGACAAACGATTCCCTTTCAACTTTTCTGTCACTGGCGCCACTTTCAAACTTCCTCTAATATACTCATTCCTTTGCCCTTTGCGTCAAGGAGCCCCGGTAGGGCGCGTGCAGCGTATTGTTTGTTTAGTGTGGATACGGCGGTTGATAAGTTTTTTTTGTTGCCTAGTTTTGCACCTTGTATATAGAAACAAAAAATACTGGTGTTTAAACAAAATATGTAAGAATAACCGACAGACAAACAGGACGTTATTTAAGGATTTCCTTATTTTACCACAAAACCCAAAAAATACTTCGACTCATTTTGTTAAAAACGTTGTTTATTTACATCTAAAATCTAGATATTTCTTTCTCACAAGAGCGGTTTCATAAAACTAGCACTAAAAAAAAACTTAAGGAGTATAGGTAAATAAAAGAGAGGGTAGGTATATTTTCAAAAAAAAATGTATGTTTTTACGAAAATTCATGTTCATAAATAAATCGTCCGTGTTATGAGTGACATGATGCATCTAAACCCTTACGTACATTTACTAGCAATATTGATTTTTATCCCCAAAATGGATAGGTATCCCTTTAAGAGTACTCTACTGACGGTACAGGGGATCGCCCTAATGTGTCCCGATATTGAGAATTTATTGTACTTTCTGATGTTATTTTTGGCTTACAAATACCTTTTAAAATATTTCAGTGTTTTGTGACGTTTTTCATAATATTTAGTATTCGTAGTAGTAAGAAGAAAAATAAGTATTTATTTCATACAGTTAGAGGTTTATATAATTAAAAAAAGTGCGTTCAACAATAAGGAGGCATCTATCTACCTAAATGATAAATTGTACTTCTATGGTGATCTTACTAATTGCTGATAAAATGTAATAAATATTGTTGGCAATCCAACGCCTTTCTGCTACTCCAGTCATTTTTTTCAATCAACTTTACAATTTTCGTGCAATACCTACCTAATAAGGGTCTCATATTTTTTTTTTCTCATTTTTACGTACCGTATCATAACAGAATATATTTATTCCTAGCTGTGCCCGCGACTCCGTCCGCGTGGAAGTCGGAAACCAATACTATGTCGCAATAACTGAATTTTCTTTTTGATAACTTTAAATTCTAATATCTTTTGATTGATCAAATCGATTACGATAAAACAAAAACTAAATGTTACTCCAAGATACACCCAATATTTATTCATAAAAGTCGATCTTATTGAGTCAGTACTTATTACGTGATGCGTGCACAAACAAAGCGACAAACAGATAAATAGACAAAAAATACAAAAAATGATCGAAATGGATTCTATTGGTTATCCTTTAACGCCCCCGTAACTTTTATTTTGATATTTCAAATGTACAGATACACTATGTCTACAGATTTATTATAAATGTATCGATAATAAATACAATTACAAGTATTTAAGACATTTTAAATGCTTATTATTAAAACTACATTTTGTTTACAGTCGGTGTTGTGACAAGAAAAGTTGTGGTAACAGAAACGAAACTCCCTCAGACCCAGTTATCATCGACCGGTAAGCATACATTTAAGTTAACTATAACTGAACTTTCTTTTAAATTTATTGGAAATTGATTTATTCAAAAAAGGTATCAACTTTTGCTGTTGACTGAACAGTCAAAAGTCGATGACATTTTTGTAACGTTGAATTCAATTATTAGTGCATGTAATGATTATTTGAAAATTATTTAGGTAATAATACTAGTATTAAAGTGGGGTGCCCGTGTTTTTGCCGAAATATTTTATGTCGAATTTCATTACGCCGACAACGATTCGCCGACGTAATCTTTGCGGAAGCAATTTTTTACCCTAATTTGATTTCGCCGAATGATTATTAGCCACCATAATTATTTAGCCCAAAAATCATTCAGAAATTTTGTTTTGCTCGAATACCTATTTGGCTATTGCTTAATTTGCCAAATAAGTATTCGCACAACATTATTTTTACACAGCGGAATGTAATGTTAATCCGACTCAGCGCACCCCGACTAGGTACACGTGGTCTGACTCTGTTCTACCCCTAGAGTGTTATTTAAAAGCGTGGAGCCAGAAGCTCACGAAGGAGGTCCTGAGCGAAGCGAAGGGCCGACAAAGCGAGTCTTCTGGCGGAGCAAACCCAGAAACACTTGCATGCTTGCTTGCTTGAATGATGAGAAAATGATCCATCTAACAAGTGTAAAGTGGTCAATAATACAGCTGACTAATGAAACAGTGGCCAGCAGACTAGTTGGTGTAATAAAAAAATTAAAAACATAATTAGGGACTTTAATCATTCGGCGTTTTAATTATTCGGCGAAATGAAAAGTGGCAAAAGGTTTTCGGCCAGATGAGATTCGGCTAATAATATTTCGATATTTTAATAGAGAACCATTAAAGTGTTATATATTCTGTTATATTGTATACAAAATAATATATAAGGTGTTAACAAAATACCTGGACAAACTTTTACAGACCACAGTACTCAACAACTCAGTACAGAACAACTTTTACTACGGAACCAACTCTGAAAATACATTTTGATCGTGTAAGTATCGCACTTTTGTATGGAACAACAATTTTTTTATTATTTCAGAGTTGGTTTCATAGTAAAAGTTATTCATATTCATGAGTACTGTGATCTACAAAAGTTAGTCAAGTTATTTTGTTAACCCCTTACATAATTAAAATACATGTTTACATTTATAAAACACTTTTGAAACTTTGTACATTCATCATTTCGTTTTGATGTTGACTGTAAAAATGAAAACATACTGTAGAGATCTACAAAAATAAAATATTCCTACTGGTAAGTAGACTGGATCAACGTGAATAGACAAAGGTTGGACCAAATCTGCCCATTGTCCTTTAGTATGCATTCCGAATTTACGCGACCGAAGTTCGGCGGCTGATTTTCCGTTCCGACGCATTCGGCTGATATGACACACCATAAGTGCCTAACTTACGCGGCAGAAATTCAGTTGCGCAAACTTGTGCCCACAAGTTTGCACAAGTGTGCCCGCAAGGACACGCGGGTCTTCGTCAGTAATCGAACCGAACTTCGGTCGCGTATAATGTGTGCTCTACAGAATACGTTGCCGTCGAATTGACACTGAACTTACGCCCGACCGAAGTTCGGATGTACGCTATAACGCAACGTAATTTCGGCATAATGTGTCGTCAGTAATTCAAATAGCATTGCAGGCGTAACCATGCCGAAGTTCGGTCGCGTATCTTCGGCATAGTGTGTTAAGACACTTAGAGTTATTCATTCAATTACAAATAATTATGTACTTTTTAAGTGTCAATAACACATTGACTGCCTCGTTGGTCTAGTGGTCGCAAGCACGACTGCTGAGCGAGAGATCCTGGGTTCGGTTAGGCAAAGTATTGTTGGGTTTTTTCTATGTGGAATTACTTAGTAGCATACCAGATTTTGGATTCGTGCCCAGTTGATGGCAATAGACTCGCCCCCTATTTCACGGCGAAATCAGAGTTTACTATACACCTCTACTTAATTCTTCGGGGAATACAGGCGTAATTATGCGTTATGTGTACTTAATGCCACATTAAGTGTGGCGCCACACCATGCCGAAATTACGCGACCGAACTTCGGCGTCTATGTTTTTTAAGTAAAACGCGACGTAATTTTATCCTGGTGTGTCGCGGGTAATTTAAAAAGCATTGCAGGCGTAATCATGCCGAACTTCGGTCGCGTATCTTCGGCATAATGTGTTTAGACACTAAGGCTCTTCACAATCATCCAATTATACATCTCGCACTCCATTAAACTGTTACCATAAACTCCGAACGCAAAACAAAAACAAATCGCAAAGTTCATTGAACACTAAAACAATAGAGTGGCGTTTGTTAAAATTTCGTATTCCACAATTCGCGGCTATTCATCAGGGTTGCAATGACGGCAATCTCGAAACTTTGCCGAGGCAAATGCATTTTCGCGATACAGAAACTTTTGAGGCTCTCAGTCTGCATTGTATTTTTATTGCGATCGTTGCTGCCAGATATCTATTGCGGAGTTTTTGTTCGCGAAATTTTATTGAAAGCTCTTCGTGAACCTTGTTGATGTGTGGAATTTATTTTTGCATTTTGCGTAGGTTTTGTATTGTGATTGATGAAGTTTAATAATACAAGTGTTTTTAATCTTACTGACAGTAGTGTCAGCCGTATCAGTAAGATAGAAGTACATTATACCCTTTTCAACGTAACGAAACTGACGTTTATCTAAAAAACGTTACCAAATAACAATATCAAATACTTTAAAAAAAAACCGGATAAATGCGAGTCGGACTCGCGCGCGAAGAGTTCCGTAATCTATAAAAACGGCAAAAAAATCACGTTTGTTGTATGGGAGCCCCCTTAAATATTTATTTTATTCTGTTTTTTATTTGTTGTTATAGCGGCAACAAAAATACATCATCTGTGAAAATTTCAACTGTCTAACTATCACGGTTCATGAGATACAGCCTGGTGATAGACGGACAGATGGAAGGACAGCGGAGTCTTAGTAATATGGTCCCGTTTTACCCTTTGGGTACGGAACCCTAAAAACGAACATTAGGTAACAGCTATTTTACGGTTTTTGATGATGTCGTTTACGTTTTTCAATAGCAGTCTCCTTACGACTACATTATACGAAATGACCGCTATGTGACTCGTCTTTCGTTGAAAAGAGTATAATATTATTTTTTCCGTGACGAAGGTGTAAAATGAAATTGTCTGTAATTATTAAACATTATAATCTGATTAATTAATTACTGTAAGATAGGTAGGAGAGCGATCCCTGGCTAAAGCCAGAAATAAAATAAGGAAATCGAAGAATTTGTTACGGTTATCTACGAAAATTCAATCCATCGTTCAAGAGTTAGGAAATGAGGATATACAAGGTGGAAATGATGTTACGACAAGAAATGATATCACGTACTCTATGATGTGTTCTAGTACCGTACACAAAAAATCAGTTACTTCCAAGCAAATTTTTGTCGCATGATTTTTCAATTTCACTCATCCATGTAGACGAAGGGACGTTGAAGTGGAAACTTATGTTAACTACCTATATCTGTTCTACACGTGCAAATAAAGATAATTTTGGTTTAAACGGGTCATAGATTTACATAACTTCGCGTAGAGATCTTGATATTCGTAAAGTTATTAAATCGTACGAAAATTCCTTGAATAAACTATTGAATGTACATGATTGATTATTTGTGTTCGGTCGTAAAACTCATCAAAGAATACGTGGTTTTATTTAATGTCGTAACGTCATCATCACTTTGTATAAGACCTCCACTGTACCAATACTTATAGCAAATAAATTATTATGATAAACACCCATACAGCAACAGGGCCAAAAATTTATCAAGATTTTTACTTCCCATATACTTATTTTCGGCATTCGACATACTATAGGCTCATATAACCACAATATTTCGGCAGTCATCAAACGGGGGCCACAAACAACTCAATAAAAACAAAAGCTGCACAAAATTGCGCTCATATCGGTCTCACGCTGAGCCATTCAGCATTCTCTGATGTAGAACAGTGTCGGGAGGAGCGGCAGCTAATCAGGCTGACAAATATCGAAAATTTCAATAGAGCTGCGACCACTATTGATACGAGGGGTCGCGGGGCGTTCTCTATTTTTTATTTTTCGGCCTTTTTCGGGAATTCAATAGAGATAGGCGTCTCTCGTTCGGTACGTCGTTCGATATTTGAAATTTAGGGTTGGCGATCATGCTTTAAGTGATTTCTTAATAAACTGCATTTTGTGTTAGGTCTTATACTTAAGAAGGTTGATCATGGGTCAAATTAAGGCCATTTTAGTGTTTAAATACTTAGAATTTCAGCTTTTCTACTACCTTTCCTATCCAATCTACTCTACAGTACTAATATTGCAACGTAAGAACAAATCGCGCTTTTCAAACTTTTATACCTATAATTACCGTATTATGAAAAATGATTTATTTTCGTTCCCAGTATTAATGTCATTCTCGGTATCTCCCTGTACAAAGAAAAACATATAGGTAATAATTCCCTGCCAGCCCTACAAACAAAACGTCGCGCGTCGGTTTTGTAATTCGCTCGATTCAAATTTTTTTCTACCTTGGAAACAAAAAAATCAACGGTTGCCTTTGTGCCAACTTTCCTTTGGTTTTCGGCGCATGAAGTTGATCGTGGAAATTCTCCCTCACCACCAATAAAACTTGTGATTTTTTGAGCGTTTGATGTATCTAAATTAAACTCGGTTTTGTGTGATGTTCATTATTAGACGGGAATATTTCGACAAAAGGATTTTTTATGAATATTTATTGTCATTTATGATTGGTGGAATGGGAAATGGATTTTGAACTTATTTACGCTGTGGATAAAATAAAAAGGGAAAATGAGAATTCTGGTCTGCTTGTTTATAAACTTAATTAATTAACTTCATAACTTCACGCCTTATTCCCCGAAGGGTTGGCAGAGGTGTATAGTAACACCCACGTTTCGCCGTTATGTTTAAGTCCCATGTAATAGGGGGCGAGCCTATTGCCATCAACCGGGCACAAATCCAGACTCCGGGCTGCTACTGAGAAATTCCAGATGGAAAAACCCAATAACACTTTGCCTGACCTGGGGATCGAACCCAAGACCTCACGCTCAGCAGTCGCGCTTGCGACCACTAGACCAACGAAGCAGTCAGTAATTAATTAAGTAGTATTTATTCCGCAAATTAATTACTCATTTATGCTTTAGTTCACGCTTATGCTAAAACATTTTGCACTTAGTAAAAGCTAAATACAATTTACACAAGTTAACGTCAAGCATCAAGTACTATCACTGTCACAAGTCACTAGTATACGCAGCAATATCCATCAGGCCATTCATGTACACGGGCCTCGCCCACGGTACACTCGCGAACTAATGCGATAATTGAAATTGTGCAATTGCGTGCGAAACGCGCAACACCGAATTCATTACAGTCGAGTTTTTTGCAATTTGTTTTTTTTTCTGTTTCACTTTTTGCAGTGTCGCTGCCAGCGAAATGATACGTTTTCTGATGGTTTAATTATTTTATGCATGCGTCATCGTAGTCGTTTTATTTTGCAAATGGACGTTTTATCATAAAAGTTATTTTATGAGTAGCATAATTTTGTGGACGTTTAGTAGATGTTTTTAGTAGAGTGCTTTTTCTGTGATGGATTAGTTTTTCCTAGTTTATATCCACTCATTAGAAACGAAAGACGACGTTATCTCTAAACTGTTACACATTCCATTACTGTTGGGGTTCTTTTAAGAAATATTTAGGGAATATGACGAACTTGGGAGACTGCGGTCTGTGATAGACTGTGTTGATCAATATCACAAATCTTAATTATGTTAGACGGACGGATAAATAACATATTACTATAATCGACATAATTCAATACATAAAGTTAACGATAACAAATTGCCTTTTCACATCCCTACCCAATCGGAAACGAAACTCGAAACAACGCTCTAAACCGTTCGTGTATCGATAACACGGCGAATAATTGACGTAACGGTAAAAGCAGGCAACAATCCAGAACCCTACGAATCAGCAGCAATTTGTTAAGTGGATTTTTGGCCGAGACACGCTCGCGGCTCGTTGCGCTTCTGTACACAATTTCATTATCTCTGCCCGCCTGCCCGCCCGACTGTACTATTAACTTATGCGATACTGTTGTAAGCTATGGACATTTTTTCGATGTATTTTTTAAAGTTTTTTAGTAAAAAAATTTGCAGTTTTTTTTTGTAATTTTTTTTCACAGATTTTTTTGTAATAATTTCATCAAAAAAGTTTAAGCGAAAACTTTAAGTACCTAAATGCTAACTGTAAAGGTTTTTTTAAAAATTTATGGTTAGTGTTATTCGAATAAACTCATACGATAACATAATGAGACATCAGCACTTTAGTCAGAAAATTTCTACGTTTTTTTCTGTAGTAAAAATTTCAAACTAATTTTAGAAAATTTCAATACTATCATTGAAATTATCTAAAATTAGTTTGAAATTTTGTACGTGTAAAATTTGATGTGTAAACATATGTGTATATCTAACCAACTAAAATATTAAATCCATTTCTGCTTTATCTTCAAAGTGAATTAGCTTTTTAATCTATTACCCACCCAAAATGGTCATGTCCAACAAACAAATTAAAATCCAATCAACTACACTCAAAATCATTTGAGACACCCCTTAATATTGTTTCTTTAAGTACACCGTTTACTGGGCAGGTACTTTAGAAGATGGACTTTCCGAATCAATTCATGCCCACGCAAACGGTCCCCTACGCAATCACTTAAGAATTTTATGAACCGTAATGATTAAGATGTTTTGTTGTACTTGAATTTAAAGCTGTATATGAGGGGTTGAATAACTAAACTAGATTGTTGTGTTAAACATATTGTGACTGGAATAGCTATTAAAGGATTAGAGGACGTTTTAAAAGTAGTGTTGTTTGTTTGTCGAATAGGGTTGTACATTAATTGAGTTGGAGCGTGAGACTGTGGGTCTTCGATAAAATGATGTTTTAAAGACGGTTTGATTATGGAATAAAAGTCATCATGGCTTCAATAAGTACATATAAGACTGAAGTATCTTTTTAGCCTGTTCATTTTTTAATTACTTTAAACATGTGAGATAGTAAAAAAATCTTGCCAATACAGGAAAGTTTTGGCTAACTGCAAACTGCGATTAAAACATTTTCTGACTACAACAATTTCAAGATTATAAGTTCAAGGACTTGTTTCAAAATATTTATGTAATTTTATTCCGTAAGCAAGCTAGTTTTGATATTAGCTAACAGTTTTTCAATATCTCTAAAAATAAAAAATCGCCTGTTGACACTTGCCGTTTCTACCCTGTATATTTCTAAGATAAGAGTTATCCGAAGGTTGTGAAACAGGCCGTAATATTAGGTTCCATCATTTCAGTAATTCTTTCAAAAATAATATCAGTTACTTTTTTAAATGACAAACGTAGTAAAGGGGCAAAAAGTCCAGTCTCTGTCGACATATGGCCGACATCTATATTACAATGGGATCTTTACACCCTATTTCGGGTGCGACAAAATCGATTCCCAATTCGATATGACCCTCTTGTGCTACCGGTTTGATAGAGACATATTTTGAGTGTAAATGTACTCGTAGCTAGATAAAAATAGCTCAGAATTTAAGTGGTATAACGAAAAGCAAAAGTGTTGTCATGGGAATGAGTTATGTACTGATGAACCATCAGGGATAATCCTCGAAGACGTAGCCAAGCAAAGACAAAGAAGAACAAACAAAAAAAAAGCTTGAAATTAAACTGACAAATCTATCTAACCATTAAAAAAAGTGTATATTACGCTGGTTAGTAAATGAATTTCCCCATTTGCTATCGACAAACTTTAGGACATCGTTCCGAACACGAAATCCTAATTTTAAATTAAAATTACGTTAGCAAAAGGTGGGTTTCTATCGGCTGCAGTTTTCCGGTGATTTTCGGTCTTGTGAACGCCGGTGTGAGGGAATCACGGCTATTATATTATCTCATTAGACACGCCGCACCGCCGCGCTCCCGCCTCTTTTCTTCTCGCCAAATAAATTCCTTTTACGTCTGATATCTCTATTACCTTTTTTGTTTTGATACTTATCTAGATATCTTTCAAGACTACCTTTATTGAACCCTTTTTTGTTTTTATTACCAGCCAACTATTGCTTTTGGCTTCTGTTAAAAAGTGGAAAATATTTATCGGGTGCAGAAAACAAGTGTTAACGTTAAACTATAAATTTATATTACAAATAGTTTCCAACTACAAGTTTATTGGTGCACGACTTCGGAACGGCTCGGTTTGCAGTTACACTGAGAAAGTTTCCATAACTTCATAAGTCCCTTTATTAATAGCTTTGCACTTTCTTCTGTTCGCGGAGAACGGGGAATTTATTTGATTGTACTTTTTATTAGGTGTGCCCGTATTATTTCATAGAATTTAATTTTTGATAATACCCGTTAGAAGTTTCTTCAGAACATTCTTTAATCATCTACCGTTCATGCAGCATAAGGTTAGTGTCTATTAAGTACCTACCTATTTACTTATACCACTGTCGCAACTTTTATACATTTTACGTCAAATTACGCTACTTATCCCGTTAAAACGGCACTAACACAAGTAAACACAATACAAATCACACAAATCTGTACAAAAAGCGGAGGCGGCAACAAAAGAATTCGGCACACTTACAGTGTAATGTAAACCAAAAAAGAAAACTGGTCCCAAAAGTATACCCTGGGGGATACTCGCGCGCTTCGCCCGGCCCGATACAGACACGATGACTGGTGATTAGGCTTCTTATCCACGAGATAGCGACAGAAACTGTGCAAGACTTAACAACTAGGACCGTTTTCTTATTCCCTCCGACCAAGCATTTTCTTGCCCGCCGACTTATCTAACGCTACTGTTCAGCTTAAAATTCCTATGTAATATTAGCGGCTAACTTTCGTAGCTTATGAATTTTATCCTGCGTATTTAATTTATAATAATTAACATGGCAATTCTGGTTCTTCTGTGTTAAGGAAATAATATGTAAACGAAAATTCTGTAGTAGCAAAATATATTCTGAAATCAATAAATCATATTTCGGTAATGAGACGTCTCATTTCTGATTTATATCTGCGTATTGGTTGCCCCCCGATTTTTCTACTCGATAAGTCTGGGTGGTGATCGTAAATTGAAATATGATAAAGTCGCAGTAATAAGCTCCGGTAATCGCATCGACCCTCTGACTGTAGGCGCTCGAGTGACGACGGGAAAAGTCATGCGAACCTAATTTGGCAGTAGTTCATATTTTGAAAATTCTTTTAAGATATTTCACGTTGTATTTTTTATTTCCATTGCTCATTAATTATTATCATTCCTATTATCTTTCAACGCCAATCTTTTCCTGGAAGCTCCTTTTATTCCACAATGTTCGGGTCTTCTATCTCAATTCCGACCTCATTCCCGATTCCAATACGTGATTCGTCGGTTCGCAAATTATTCGGTGAAAATTCACCATCTCGTTAGAATGTGCGATCCAGTCGGGCGCGGCGAGCCAACCGCTTGATAAATTGTCTGGAATAATAATGATGAATTGCAACTAGTCCGATCCCAATGTAGGATCTAATCTATGGCGCTATTTTACTTCTATATACACATCTACACCGCTTTTATTAAAACACCATAAAGTTATTATAATTTTGACGTTTATCTAGTTGTTTTTAAATATTCCGCGAAACGAATATATTTAATTCTTCCAAATATGATTTCTAATTAAATTTTATTCGACGGTTTATATTACGTGGAGCTCGACAAAATTACTTCAAATTAGCGACAAATCTATTAAGAATAGGACGTCTCGAGCCCATTTAATTAGTGACGGGGTTTTATCATCCGCCCTCTTTCCTACTCGTTGAGAATTTCAACTGTAATACTGCCATATTGGCGAGGCTTAAATAATATTGGGCGTATCTAATAATAGACGTTCTTTTGTAATTTATTTATTCTGAGGAGTATATATTTTCTGAAAATTTATTCCAGATATCTGGTTTTATTTCTATTCGTTCATTAGAGGTGGTTATAAAAGTGGTAATGTAAAAGCGTCATTAAATTTAAATACTAATTCACGCGTGACATCTCCTTTGAAGACAAACACACCCAGTACTTGGTAGTAAAACAAACTAAAGTTAATTGTTGCTTTTATGATGACATCGCGTGAGTTGGGGTCAGATAGCAAACAAATTGTTACTTTTATTCTGTCACTGAAGTGGTATGTAACTTACTGTTCGGATGTGGCATTGTTTTAAAGTATACTTTACGTGAAACTAACTTCGCTCATTATCCATTATAGTATTCATCAAGTTACGTTTTATTATTAAGTAAATGATTTTGTTAATACAAGAGCTCACTCTGTACAGGATGTTGTGGATTAGGTACAAGGTATTTAAGATGTAATGCCTTCACGTTCCTTGTACGCCGGCTTAGAGTACTTTAGTTTTAGACTTCTATATTTCAAATTTCTGTTTTATATCTATAAAACATTATTTTTAAACTGGAAGTATTATAATTCCTTGTTTTTAGACCGTTTAAAATTTAATCTTCTGACACATAACCACAAAAAGCAAAACATCACTTATATTCAATTTATACGAGTGGCTCATTCATTTGTTTATCTTTATCTAGATTTGTATGTAATCATGCCCTTTTACTTGATTGATAGTATCTTCAATCTTCTTCAATTTTACGTTTAGTTAATTGCGGCTTACGAATCGACCCTGTTACAGCGCAACCACTGTTTTATGTCCATTAAGTTGATGATAGTGACTTTTGTCATTAGGATTTTACAGATTTTGGGGGAATATTTCTATTCCGTATCATTTTAAATATTTCTTAGTAACACTCTTTGTAAATGTTGAGCTAAATAAAGGGGAATGCCAAGATCCGGCCATTACAAAGTAGTATGAACTGACATGCCGTAATTTTGATAATTCGCGTTTATTTTTTGTAAGATTTATGTAATATAAATAAAGTCTGGAGAAGTACACCGTCGGATAGTCATTTTAAATAGTATTTCAATGTTTTGGTTAGTAAGTTTCAACGCTTTTTATCTACAACTACAAATAGAAATGTTGCACAGATTAAAAATAAAATTATATCGATACTAAAATTACATTTATAAATCGATTACAACTATGAAACAATAATGTAATTGTAAATAATTATATCACAATAATATCAAGTTATTTATTTATTTTATTTACACAAGTATTTATTTTTTATTCACGTTTTCTTTTTTGAATAATGTTTTAAGTGAATTGTGCTCTTCCATTATTAGCTATAAATTATAGTACTAAGCTTTATTAGTAATAAGCTGTTACGAATAATCCTAGTAACCACTATGACACAACACGTTTGTCACTATTGTTGTGATTTATCTTAAACGGTCTACTTTTCTTATACGAAACAAAATAAATAACACCAAACACGTTCAAGTGTTAGTTAACATATTTAATTAATCTCTTTGATTTAGGTATATTAATTTAAAATTAATATTTTGTAATATTGTGAAATAATTTACAAACATGCTATTATTACTATCAACTATTTATGTAGCGAAATAAGTGCCTATATTTCTTTTTTTATTTTATATTCCATTCGATGATATGCATAGGTACTTGATAATCGATTACGTTTAAAATCGAATATTGTTATGATTTTATTTTAATGGCGACAACACCTTTGTCACAATTAAAATAACTTCCACTTGTTTCTTACGATTAATTATGCGACAAAGTAAGTATCTGTATCGAAGTAAGAAACCATATTAAATGTAATTATTCCTTATCGTGAATACAATATTATGAATTCCGGTTGGGCAAGATTTTTGTTAAATAAAATACTTTGTTTAGTAAAAGTATGATTTTTATATAATTTGGTATTATGACATGCATGGTTTATCATCGTTGCCATGGCAACGTCAATAAACGCCAAATACAAAATAATATAATATTTATTTTGACTTGGTTTTGGTTTGGTTATTTAGGTATTATTCTGACCAAAAATGGTTTAATTTTGTTATTTACATAATTAAATGCTTTAATCAAACAATAATATTATGATTTTTACAAAAATATTGAAGGTCTATCAATATGACAAGGATTAAAAAAAATTGTCATGAAAATGTAGACGGAGTTAAAGAAAGTGTTAGTTCGATTTTCGAATTACTTTTCTTCCCTAAGTTAAAAATCTACTATTAAGGTCAACTTTATCGACCTATAACTTTTCTTGGTGTACTTCCAGCGGAAATGTTGTTATTGTAATACATTCTACAATATTTGCCCTTTTTAATAAGATATGTTTCATTCTTGTTCTTTCTGGCCGAGTCGTAAAGGAAATCTTGGCATTCCCCTTTTAAATATGATTGTATTAGAATTTTGCTTGATTAAATTTTGTGGATTTTTAATGCTACAGATCTGGATTAGAAGTTGACTTTTGCAATTTCTTTTCACACAATTTTATTTTTTCATACAAGACACAATTTTATCTTGAACAAACTCGATTGAACACAAAATTCACTCCTCACCTGTCAACAGAAATCTCATTCTGTATAACAATTTACAAATTCAAAACATGAGCAAACCCATTTCCACTTACGGATAGCAAGCATATGCATAGGAGCAGTTAGTGCCCCCCTTAGGGGCTCCAAGACGTCAGCGCGTTTAAGCGCCAATTAATTATTAAGGAACACTGAGCTTCCTTTGGCTCTTTGACGGCGACTGTACAACAATGTGGCTGACTCTCGTGATTGGCTGCTTTGTAAATTGCATTAACGTGGTTTGCTTGTGTGTTTGTTTACTTCTATCATAATGATAGAATGAGTGTTTATTAGGGATTTATTGGTGGAATAATCGAATGAGTTAAGTATTTTACAATTTGATGTATGTTTTGGTAAATAGTGAATAGGCAAAAGTTTTTGCCTTTGATACTAAATAAAGATGTAGCCGAATGAAGTTTCGGATTAAATCTATCTAAATAACTGTTAATAGAATCATTCATTTGTTAAACATAGACATTTACATTTTTTTTTGTTATAAAACGTTGCCCCACACTAAGATTTCTGTTGTATCGTGGGTGCGTTTACAGACACAAATCTCACAAACAAACGCCCAGACCCGAAACAACCACCTGTAAGCCATACAAATTTTTGTTCCGTGTGGGAATCGAACCCACGACCCGTAGCGCAGAAGCCAATTGCTTAGCCACTGCACCAAACGTGTTGTCACATTGAAGATTTTATATAATTAGGTACGTAGTGCACTATTTTTTGCCATTAATGACATACAAATTTTAAGTAGGTACAGAAAACATAACAACTTTAAAATTAAAAAAAAACAAAAGCTTCTAACAAGAAAGAATTAGCAATAAAAACTTTTTTTAATTTCTTTTTGTTTGTAATTAATTCGTAAAAGGATAGTTAATAACGTTTGTGATATGACATTCGGCTCATATTGATTTCTGAAGTTAAAGTACACTTACGTACACTTTTGATATGACGCAATAATTCTTTATAAGAATAGAAAGCACTTTTAAAATGTATTTCGGCAAACATTTCGTAGGGGTCGCCTTTGATGGAAGCGCCTTCTCCAATTGTCAGTTGTAAATTCAATTTTCACTTTATATTGCTAGTTTCACATGTCGGGGGGTGCACACCGATATTAGATACACATCTTTGGAAGACGAGATATGCGTTATGATACGAGTTGTTAGAATTCAGTTTACTTTGACAATACTGTTAAACGCTTAGATCTCGTTTTGTTCATTAGTATCAGAAAAGTTAAGATACCAACCAAGTTTGACGCTTTTTATCTTTGCGTGCTTAGAGAAGATAATAATAACAAGTTTTGAATTTTCGGCAAGCTCCTAAATCATTTAATATTATTTTCGCAAGCTATTTGGCTTGGGCTGTACCGTACTCTACCGAGCCCCCGGTTTTTTTACTATTAGTAAAACAACTATTTGTGAATTTAAAATAAAGAATTATAGACTGTTCCTATAGTAAAAACCAAAACCTTTGCCAACCATCTCAATATCTCTCATAAAGTGCACCCTAAATATTTTTTTCTCAGCTAAAATGTGCGTATAA
Organism: Amphipyra tragopoginis; assembly: GCA_905220435.1. Taxonomy (NCBI): domain Eukaryota; kingdom Metazoa; phylum Arthropoda; class Insecta; order Lepidoptera; family Noctuidae; genus Amphipyra; species Amphipyra tragopoginis. The sequence continues at coordinate 10,100,992 of HG992005.1, read as the reverse complement.
GGAAGAAATTCGGTTATACGCCAACTGGGGTAGATTAAATTGCATTGAGCTACCCATTAACGCCTTGTCAGATCGGGTTACGATTTATATATTTGATAAATCGGATATTTTGTAGTTGTGAATGCAAGGTTGTAAGTGCAAAATAACAGTGGAATTGAAGAATATTTTGAGATAGGTATATCTAATGCAGCATTAACAACTACAGCCCGACCGCTTATCTGAGACCGTTTCTGAGGTAGCCGCGTGGTGCGGGAGGGGTGTGGTGACGCGACGTGAGGGCTCACTGAATCGTCAACTTGTGACAGCTGTCACCCCTCCCGCACCGCACAGCTACCTCAGGGGGTATACTCCCTAAGTCCGTCAACGAAGTTAGTCGCCCGTCCGAAAGTAGCCCGAAACGTAGGAGTGAACAAAACAAGTGTCAAGTTCAACTTTTCGGACGGGCAAAAACACATCGATAGTAGGGACAGCTGTCAAATCGTGTTGTCATTCATTCTTAGTTCGGACCCCGAAATAATCGTATGTCCGTAGGTGATAGGGAGTAGGAAACGCTCGTAACTAAGGCCGAAACCACGAACTTCGTGCTTAGGGAGTAGACCCCCAGGAACGGTCTCAGTTAATTTGGTCGGGCTATAGCCAAGGAACGCCAACGAACGTTTGCCATTTGTTGAATTTGACCAAACTTCTTATAGAACGAATCCAGTTTCAATCAGTTTTTAATGGTATCGAGCCCCGTTCGTTAACTCGTCGTGAATGCTGCATAAGATGAATCTGGAGTTCACGATCATTGTAAAATGTCTTGTCCGCTATAACTATCACCCTCACATTCATTCGTTCTACCTAGCCTTTTCCCAAATATGTTTGAGTCAGCTTCCAGTGTAACCAAATGTGGCTGGATACCAGTATTTTACGCAGAGCGACTGCCATATGACCTCCGCAAACCAGTTATTGGGCAATGCCGATATCCTGAAGTGAGACCGCTTGCCAGATTTCCAGGCTTCTGACTACCCATAACGACTGTCATAAGTATTCGTATGACACCCAGGATCGATGGCTTAACGTGTTCTCTGAGACACTGTGGGTTCTTGATAAACATCACCCATCCATCGACTGACCTTGCAAATCGTATCGATCTACACATTCATGATGGTCATTTAGGGCATTAAGTTGACACTTGTAAATGACACAACAATATAATCGTTCAGGGGTGATTCTATCATTACAGTTTTAGCTAATATCGGTATGTCAGGATTGCGAGCAAGGTAAACACAGTAAATAAAACCAACATAGACTCTCCACCACTGAGAGTACTTGTATTTGGGTTAATATTAGTAACATTAACTAGATCACAGTATATTACTTTACACAATTATTACAAGATCATAAAATAAGGACAAGCTAATCAGATATAAAAGGTCAGACTTCCTCAGCTGTTCAACACGGAATGCTCTCGCTTCGTCGAATGACCACCGCCTTTTTAACCTCGGGTGGGCCGATCCATATCGACGACTACCCTCTCTTGTCAACATTGCCCAGTGCTATCCGCTACCGATAACACACTTAACAGTTAATAAAAAGATTATTGCACAGTACATATGTACATTTGTTAAACTTTTAACTCCGAATAAACATTCGTAAAGTTTCTTTTAGCATATACAAGATTTTTTAAACCTTTACGTAAATATTAAAATTTGTCATATTTTGGTACCCACTTCTATGTTTAGCTATAACTATTGTATGCCCTAAAGACAGGACATAACGGAACTGTATCTCTACATAGTATAAATCAAAGTCGTTTCCCGCTGTCTGTACGCTTATGGCTTTTAATGTGGTTTTCATCAATAGACAGAATGATTTAAGAGGAAGGTTTATATGTATAATACATACGCAATAAAAGACAAAAACGCGAGCGAAACATTGTTATTTATAATTAAAAGTTACTTCTTATAACCTATGCCCACATTAAAATGATTTATTTGACTTTGATTTTAGATAGAATTCAAAATCCATTTTGGTTCGAATCAACTGCTCTAAAGATATAAACATTTACTTACCCAAAGTTCCTCTACATTTGTTTTCGTTTGTCTTACAATTTTTCCCGTTGTCACGGAGAGTTAATGAAAGAATTAGCTTTCATTACAACTGATACGATTCCTTAAAGGGATTCCCGAATGAAGATGAAGTGCCTTCGTAACCTTTCTGATGGCTAAGGATCAATGTGGGAGAGGTCGTCCTCTTATCTTTGATTAGTTTTTCGGAACATATAAAATGCTGTTAGTACTGACACCTAAAGAGGTCTTATCCGCTCAATAATAAATATTATTTATCTATCTACTTAGAGAAACCTTTTCCAATTTATTAAAAGTTTATAATTCAATCTTATTACGGATATGAAACGTTGAACACAAAGTAAAATGGATGGTTCGCCGGCATAAATGAAGAGTCGTCCGGACTTTCAACTCTAATGCATTAATTAAGCTGGACCGATCCCCGAAAATCGTCTCGAAACTCTCTCTGTTTAAATTAGTGCAGAATTCATTTTCTTTTTTAATTCGTCTTCCAAATTCAAATAAGATTTCTTTTTTTTATTACGCCGCGCCGCATAAAAGGGTAGACCAGGATTCGTCGCTCTGTCGTTCACTTCGAAACGCTAATTCCTCCTCGTTTCGTGATACTGATTGGACGATATATTTAACAATGCTACCGACACGCTTCTCTGCGAAAAAATACATCTTACGTACTACCTTTTTTTCTCGCGCTTGGATTCCTTTATTTTCTTATTTTCTATTTGGCATCGCGGCCAAAGGTTGGAAGGGGCTGTGGGTTGTACAAGCGTTAATGATACTAATAGCAATTAGTGGAAGGTTGTGTTTGGCTTGTACGGTTTTGGTGTTTAGTTATTCCGTGTTCTATCTGTGTAAGCATATTACGGGGCACCCAGCCCATGGAGGGTCTTAACGGGAGGTCGTTTGCTGCGCTGCCAGCCTCCTAAGATTAATGACATTACGCCAAGACAGTTTGTAAGAGACAAACGTGACAAAAAACTGAGTTGTAATTAAGTAGATCGAATAAATAGATTTAATGGGTGATAGTGGTTTCTTTTGGCATTTACAATTTTTTTCTGAAGTATCCAAACCATATAACCTGTTTTGCATAAATAATGTATTACATTTCAAGTGTTGTAGTAACAGATAAAATATAAGCTTTACTAGCAGAAATTTGAGGTTAAACTTAATAGATGTTCTCAATAAGATAAGCGGCGTAGTAAAATTGCAGATGGCGTACAACATACAAGGCTTTACAAGATCGTGTTCCCGACTTCAAACTCTGAAGTCCGCACTGGACATCATAAAATATTTAACACTCATATCTCGCGGAGCGGTCCAAATATTATCGACTTGCCTATAAAATGGAAAAGTCCCGCTAAAAAAAGATAGATATATATTTTACACTTATGTAAGAAAGAGATGTGAACACCGTTATTGTACGATCTTTGGAAATTCGTCGGAAACGTTTGGTTTCTTTTCCATCGTTTTTATCGTGGTCGTTATATTTTGATAGAGCAGTTTGGTAGGATCGGCGATATAACGTTTATGTTTTGGTTTTCGGTAGATACCTTTTCGCGTTGTTTTGTTACAACATTTTGTTACTGTTTATTGTTTAGATAGTTGGCTATGCTACCGTTTGTAAGTACATTTGAGTTTGATAATGTAACACGAAAATTTTAGCAAAAGGGATCAGAGCAAGTCTTTTTTTTCTCCTCTTCTGTGGTCCGAGCTATTTAGCAATAGCTCATGCCGTGGTGAAAAGATTAGCCAGTCAGCAAGGTTGGTAGCGGGGCTGACTGCCCAGGGTGCGCCGGACATACTTAAGTATCGTCGTCTCTCGTGGAGTCTCTTTTAATGCATCAGATCAAGTGACTTCATAATATCCAAGGTGTTAAATAAACGTTCCATACAAATCAAAAAAACATTTTAATTGATTTGTATGGACAGGCATAAAAAAATTGGCAAATTTCGAAAAGTTGTAGAACAAAAGTTGTTCAATTTCCGATACCGAGTAACCCCACAAAATTCTTAGAGTTGATTTTTTAACACCTTGTAGTTCCTGCATATCCCTGTTTCAAAAAGACATGATGTAAGTATATGTTTATTTAATTTTGTTAAAATGGTCAGTTGATTGAGAAAAGTGTTTTTTTTTTCTTTTGTAAATATAAAATATAAAACGAAACTTAAGAAGTTTCGTTACAAAAATATATCTCAGTATCCAAAATTTTCTGTACATTATTGTGGGGATCGCATTTTATCAGGTACCTACCAAAGGGACGTAAATATGCTTACCTTAAAAGTTTCTAGTGATAAATACGTTGTAGGGCCCGTGAATGTAAAGCATCCGGTACAGTCGCTCACATAACGCCAACTCAGTTTTGATTGACGACAGTTTCTTATAAGTTTTATAAAATGTATCATTTTATTTGTAGGATGATGATATATTATACGTATAGGATAGATACTTTATTTACAAAATATGCAAACTTTTTTAGCTGATAAGTTAATATTGCTGAAATTGCCGGCTACAAACCTAGTGTTGCTCACTTATTTATATTTGACAAATTAATTAAAATTATTAATTTAATAATAACTAAGTATAAAAGTGTTCTTGAAATAACACTCTGTAGCATAGATTCACATTCTTATTATGATCCATTCAGATTGGTTGTTTAATATTGACACAGACCTCAAAAGGGTAGGTATTTCGTTGATAGTGGGCCTCATCATTAAAACGTCTGCATAAATTTGATAGAGTTTAAAAGCAACTAACGTTTTTGTATAGTATATCACTTGATTTGATTCTTGTTCTTAGGGCCTTGTTATTATTGTCGTTAGATCAGGATTTCAAATAATCAATTAGAGACCTTGCCCTACCGGCTAAGTTTTGCTGAACGAATTAAACGTTAAAAATGGCGTCCTTATATCATCAACATTAAACATGTAAGTTAATAGAGGCAACATTAAATGAGTAAAACTATAAAAACCTCCCGAATCGAGTGTTGCGCAGAGCCACGGCTGCCCCGTGGTTCATGCGTAACGTTCAACTCTATCTCGATCTAAAAATGCCAACCATCAGGCAATACCTCAAACGCATTTCCAAGCGTTACTTCGACACTGACCCCCGCCATCCGAACCCCCTAGTCGCCGCAGCGGCCGACTACAGTCCTTCTCTCATAAGTAAAGTTCGCCGTCCCAGGCACACATTTTTAGAGTTAGTGTAGTACAAGTAGTTAGCTTAGGTTAAGTATTTTACTTCCCCACCATTAGCTGGAGATCCTTCAGGTCTCGCCAATGAATCCAATCGCCCGGTGACGTAGAACGGGTCCCCAAGGACGACCTACCGTAGCTCAATAGAAAAAAAAGGGTAGAACGATGACTAATAATTTTACAAAAAAATCACTCACAAAGTAAACCAGTTTGTTCGCAAGTGTACGGCCGGTACAATAACTCAGCGGGTCCCTCTTGCGGATATGATACAGTGCGCACTGCAGCCACGTATATTTTTCATTCGACGGTCCAACTGCCAAAAATCTATCCGTACCTCAATATTATAGACTAGTTTAGGTATCTATCGTGGTATATTTTATATGAATAACGAATTTATAGAAGTAAAATAATGGTAAATACCATTATTTTACTTCTATAAATTCGCGGGATTTTTAGACTGGAAGCCGAACCCAACGTAGTTGAGAAAAGGCTAGGCAGAACAAGGAATATATCGCCGGGTTAATGCAAAAACCAACTTACTGCCCAAATCATAATTTCGAGTTTGGTGTTTTGAAAGTTTGTTTCCTAAAATTTCATATACTATCTTATCTAAGTTTGTGTCCTAAAACTTCAACTATCTTACCTAAGATAGTACATGACATTTTAGGAAACAAAATTTCAAAACATCGTTATTTGAAATCATGATTTGGGCAGTTAGTTGGTTTTTGAATTAACCCGGCGATAAAGGAGTTTTCTTTGATAAGGAATGTTTATAATATCCGAGTGAAAATTAAAATATTCACGCCTATATTGACTTAGAGGCGAGCAAATACATACAATCGCATGAAATAATTATGACAAATACTTAAGCATTTGAGTCTACAAATAGACTTTTTCGCAAATATTTATTACAGATCTTTAAGAAAGTCGCGATATTGCCTTGATTTCCTAGAATCAAACGATCCATTGATCAAGCATAATTTATTCATAACTACTGTTTCTTGGCATCGAAAAATTGCTGTTTTTGACTGAGACGAGATTTTTTCCAAATAGGCGCCTCGCCTAGTTAAAAGTATACTGCATAAGTTGTTCAACGAGTAAAACTTGAATGCTGTTAATAAACCCACCTAATACGGCTTCAAAGAAATGTGACACGCAATGATAATTTTCTGAATAAGATGAGAATTATTCAAATAGGTCCATCTAGACAAAAGTATACTGCGTAAGTTGTTCAACGAATAAAACTTGAATTCTGTAATAAACCCACGTAATACGGCTTCTAAGAAATGCTGACACGCAATGACCGTTTTCTGAATATGATGAGAATTATTCAATTAGGTCCATCAAGACAAAAGTATACTGCGTAAGTTGTTCAACGAATAAAACTTTAATACTGTTAATAAACCCACTTAATATTGCGCTGGCTTCAAAAAAACGCTGTCATGCAATGATGGTTCCCGAATAAGACGAGGATTATTCAAATATGTCTTTCATTTAGATTTGGCTGGAGACCCTTCAGGTCTCATCAATAATAGCCCTGTTGCGTAGAAACGATCTGCAAGGACCATCTATAGAGGAACAATAGAAAAAAAAACTCATGAAAGTAAAAATAAACTGCGTAAGTTGTTCAACAAATAAAACTTTAATACTGTTAATAAAGCCACTTAATATTGCGGCTTCAATTACGTACAGCATGATCCGCATAGCGTATGAAAATACGCGCCCGCGAATTTCCCAATAATAAATTATACTCCTTGTCCGCTTACCTCGGGTTAACCGGCTTTTATAAACTACCCGGGTAATTTATAACTATTACCCGGCCGAAAACGATCACGTGATATCACTTTATAGCATATTCAACGGGTAAATATGAGGGAACCATGTAATAATGTTTCGTGTATTTACATAAAAGTAAGTGGTTGAAACTATTCGTGATGAGGTTATAATTCTGTGGGTGAAGGGTAGACCCTCACTGGATTAAATTATTGGGTTAGTGATGATTAATTTTCTTGAAAAGTGATTGATCTTAAACTTCTTCGGTAGTCCTGCCCAATAGGTTCTTATTTTGCTTAGAGGTAATTTTTCCTTTCATTTCCTTTGTATTCTAGCAAGGCAAGATCTGGATTTAATAATAGAGCAACTGGAAAATTATATGTAATCTGGCCCGTACCAATTTGAAAAAACAATGTTTTGGTGATTTATTTTAAGAAAAGTCACGTGTTTTAACGACAACACTACAAACGTAGAATACAATTGAATAGAAGTAATGAAACACGTAAATTGGTACAGTACGACACAACTAAAAAGGTACGGTCAGCAACAGAAGTAGCTGAACATTTTAGTTTTTAAACTTGGAATTAATTAGAAAACTAATTGTTTTAAAACAAAAAGTTTAATAGATACCTAGAGCTGCTAGATACAGCTCTAAGTATGTCTTAAAGTTTTTGTTTCCTATCAATTAGTTATCTAATTAATGAAAAGTGCAAAAACTCAAATGTTCAGCTACTTCTGTTGCTGACTGTACGTCGATGTGCTGCCGTACTTACAAACATTCGTGGTCTTGAAGTCGCACTCAATTCGGAAGTGATCGGTTTTACGAAGTATACTATGCCACGTTTTAGTTGTGTCGTACTCTGCTGGTCAGAGATTTCCGCTGAAAATTTCGGGAAAACAATAGTTTAGCAGTTAGGTGCCAGTATTGTTGAAATAGTCACAATCTTCAGTGTCGTGAACATTGTTTCTTTTCTAATAATCCAATTGGTTAGTACTTCAATAAGCTCATTACCCACTCTCAATAGCATGATAATTTGTACTCTATAACCTGATTCGCTCTTTAACGGACATCTTTGCCTGAACTAAATCTGTTCAGCAGTATTGGCGTGAAGCTCCGACATACAAACAGATAAACGGACAGAAATTCTAAAAATTGTATTTTTGACATCTGCATCGTTTTTAATACACGTAGCAATCATTTTTGTCAAAAATATTGAATGTACAGTTTTTGCTTCTTTACGATTTTATTATACGTAAGTATGGAAGTGAAGATAACACACGAAAATAACATTGGCATTTAAAACCAGTTCTCTGTTCCAGATATTCCAACACTTATAATCTAAGCACACCACAATATGTTCAAAGTTTTTCATTTAACAACAAACAGTAACCGGGAAACATCGTGAAAATAGTCCACAAAACACTATCTTACCTTTCTAACACTACAACTAGGTACTTAATGTAATCGCGCTCAATATCCTTTGTTCACTTTCAGACTCATTAAAAAGGCGATGCAATTTAATGAGTTGATAGTGTGCGTTAACCCTCGCTACGTTTGCAGATACGACCTTTTTTGTACAAATAAAATTGGACTTTATTTGGTCGTGGTAAGTTCTATATTCTTTTGGAGGATTGGTGAAGCGTATTGGTATGTAGGGGTCGAAGATTAGTGGCCCACGCCTACCCGGCGGAGCGCTGAGCGGCTGATAGTGCCCAAGAGTGTAGTTACAATTAGACCGGTGCCCACAATGAAGTGATGCCGCGTAATGTTGCCCCTTGTCTTTGTATGTTGATTGTGCACGAAAGACCAATGTACGTATATGTTTCAAGTGTACATGTGCCTTAATTTCGGACTAGTTAGAGCTTATGAATATTAAAAGGTCGAGTGTGACGCTTATTAGTATGTAGGTAGACGAATGTATAGATTGGAACGTTAGTATCAAAATATAGGGTTGCTACAAATAAACTGGCGAAAGTTCACTGGGTTACTCGGTATCATTAATGAAATAAATTCAAATAAAAAAACTAAGTGAGTAGATAACGAGATACCTACTTACTATGTGCGCGCTCTTCGCTTCTGTATAAGTTTGGTCTCGTGCTGAATAATCAACTAAAATTTACGTATTTGTTCATATGAATTCTTCTATTAATGATACCTATACCCTTTATAACGTATGTTGATTCCTGACGTTTCTCTACAAAACTGTACCATACAAAGAATATCAAATATTATAATAACAAAAAAAAACATGGATAATATAGCTATATTACGGTTTTTGATGATGTCGTAAACGTTTTTTCGATAGCAGTCTCCTTACGGCTACAATTTACGAAATGATCGAGCTGTTAGGAATCATCTTTGGGTGAACAGAATATAGTAACCCTGTGGAATTTCTTCAGTTAATTTGAAGTCTTCTTCTCTCATGTCAGCACGAGCTATACGAGAATAGGTCATGCCGTGGTGAAAAGATTAGCCAGTCAGCAAGGTTGGTAGCGGGGCTGACTGCCCAGGGTGCGCCGCAAGAACTTAAGTATCATTACTTGTGGAGGATCTTTTCATGCACCCCAATTGTAATATGAAATAACCCTGTATATCATTGAAGGAAAGTTTTTTTATAAAATAAAAAAAATCGGGGCTTTCGCTCTCTTTTTTTGATTATACAGGATGTAAACGAATTCGTGTAATTCCTTCAAACCGCGTGGTCTACTGGTGACACTGATTGACCTTGCATAGGTATTTTTCAGAAACAACAAAAAAAAACTTTTCAAAAAATGAACCATAATATTCTGTAACTGAGTAATTTTAGAGTCCGGAGTTAACTGATTGCATAGAGCGATATCGCGCTAGTCGTGCCCGTCAGTGCGTCGTCGTGCCTCCATTCATTTATGCATGGCATCGAAATTTTCTATCACATACAATTTTATTGGGAAAAAAAAAAACTTTAATTTATTTTTAATAAATCAAAATCCCGTGCGGGGTTAATCTATACCATTAATATATCATGTGGTTTAAGGGAATTACATGAATTCGTTTACACCATGTATTTAACTTTGTTAGTGTTATATTTACTCACAATATTTTTAAATATTTTATGGGTAGCTACCCACGTAAACGAATACAGCTATGTACACTAATAAGACATAGACCATTATGTCCAGGAGCTATAAGTATATCCTATAGCATAAACAGTCCATCAATCTTTGGATTGTAAAAAGTGGTCGTTGATGCCAGCTATCTAGGATTCAGAGTTGCTAATGGTTGGCGCATCTAGGTTACTTTTAAAATTTAGTACTACTCTAGTAGCAAACACGTATTGGCATCGACGACGACTTTTTACGGCCGAAATATCTGTTTGACTTTCAGTATTTGTGTACAGTCATGAGCACCAACATGTATTATAGGTACACTTAACAAAACATAAAGTAAATAAAAATTTTAAATATTGTTTACATAGTAAGTGCAAACCCATACGAATACTTGGCAATTAAAATATTTAATTAATTCAATCGAAATTTAGGGAGAAAAATACTTTAATTTCGCTAGGTGTATACATGTTGGTGCCTATGACTGTACACAATACACAGACACTTTCGAAACAACCCTTCATTCATTCAAACAGCGCGTCTAGTACGTTTTAAAAATATGTCGTCGGCTGCCATTCTTTTCTATCTACCACATTACAAAACAACGATAACAATACATAAATACATATTATTATAATCAAAGTTAACAAGATACATCAGAGCAGCTCCACGACAAGTATTTTAGCTGAATTCTGGCAGACGAGAGGGGGCAAAAGGCGCTTACAAGCCGCGAGCGATTGCCCCGTCTAGCAGTAGGTACATTGTCAATTGGAAACTACTCGGCTCCGAGAGCAAGCGCTTTTAGATTTGAAAGAGTACCTAGTATAGTATACGTGGGATTTGCAGATAAATATTTCAAGTTGTTGTAGGAAATCGTGCAGAGGAAATTGTAAGTGAAGATTTGAAACTTGACGGCACGTTTGGTGCAGTGGCTAAGCGATTGTCTTCTGCGCTACGGGTCGTGGGTTCGATTCCCACACGGAACAAAAATTTGTATGGCCCACAGATGGTTGTTGCGGGTCTGGGCGTTTGTGTATGTGAGATTTATGTCTGTAAATGCACCCACGATACAAGAGAAATCTAAGTGAGGGGCAACGATTGTTTTTGAAAAAAATATCTTTTTAAAAAAATATTACACTAAAGAACCTTTGCTAGGATTTTATCCTGTATAACAGGTACAGCGGACCACGGTTAAAACAAATATCTGTAGACCATACAAATATAAATTCGTTGGAGGACCGAACACGGGGAACCTTAAGCCGCGTACGCACGAGCGAACACAAACATGGCGAACACGACTATCGAACACATTGTTCGCACGTGCGTACCACTACCGAACAGTGTGTTCGCCGAACACCTTCATAGTGATTCGTGTTCGATGTTCGTGTTCGCGATGTTCGGTGTTCGCTCGTGCGTACGCGGCTTTACAGAGCAGTGCCGAAGAGGTTGGCTTTAGGCGCGGCGTCTATTCAGCTGCCATAAATATTATCCATTCTAGTCATATTTTTTTATATTTCAGTGTTTAGCAGTCTTCTAGGAATGTTACGTTATTTTTCCTTCTTCTATCGTGTCAGCACGAGCTACACGAGAATAGGTCATGCCGTGGTGAAAAGATTAGCCAGTCAGCAAGGTTGGTAGCGGGGCTGACTGCCCAGGATGCGCCGGAAGTACTTAAGTATCGTCACTCGTGGAGGCTCTTTTCATGCACCCCATGTTATTTTTCCTGAAAAGCAGTAAGGACCGAGTCACACCGGAATGGTAGCGACCGGCAGCGACGCGGCGAGCACTTTCAGTGTGTGAAATAATTTTAAACTTTATCTACATATTAAAAAGACCAGTATCGCTTGAAAAGGTCTTGTCGCTGGTTCTGGCCGCGGCTGCCAGCGGCGACGCGAGGCCGCTCGCTCGCGGCACCGCGGGTAGCCGCGCGACCTTTTCAAGCGATACTGTTCTTTTTAATATGTAGATAAAGTTTAAAATTATTTCACACACTGAAAGTGCTCTCCGCATCGCTGCCGGCCGCTGCCATTCCTGTGTAACTGGACCCTTATAGTCTAGCGGTTGAACGCTTGCCTTCCATGTAGTCTGAGTTTGATACCAGAACCTGACTTTTCGAATTCATGTGCGGATCAGAATTTGATTTTCACTTGCGTTAACGGTGAAGGAAATCATCTTGAGAAATCCTAAACTGCTGAGAGGGCTTCAAGAAAAGACTTGTTCCTCCTCCTAACGAAGTCTTTTCTTGAATATATTTCAAGGTTTTAGATGTTGAAAGTACGGTAGTAATGTTTGAAATATCCTGGTAAGGTGACTTGTAACATTTTTGCTATAGATAGATTTATGGTTTCTACCTTGTTGGTCGGTTGTAGCTTCTTAAAGTTCTCGATGGTGTGTGCTGTGTGCACCAGGCCAGTGTGGTGAACTTATGCCTAAACCCTTTCCATACCAAGAATAGACCTTTGCCCAACAGTGGGACAGTAAAAGGCTGATTATGTTATGTTTACTGAAGAAGCCAACTTACCTATGTTTTAAAGCTGAATTGTGGCTTTTTTACACATGTAGGTATTGTGTGAGTTGCTCAACTCTTCGTTTACTCACATGTTCTTTATTAATCAGTTAACAAAAATCACTACACACAGTGTTTGATAAATCACATAATTTACATATTATTTGTTAATACTTAGACAGTTTTTTATGCAAAAGTTTTGCTTGCAACTTGTTGTTTTTTTTTTTAGCATTACTCAGTGAATAACGGTGCTGATTGCGTGATTACTTAAGTGTTTTATAAGTTTTTTGTAGTATTAAGCATTATTACGCAATTGTTTGTTATCCTAAAGTAATAAAAATTAAATAAAAACTACATATACTTAGGAGCAAATAAATCGAGCCACTTCTATATTTCACGTAGGTATAATTGTTATTATTTTTGGTATTAAGGAACAGATCAATTCTAAACATATATCGCCTGAAAGGTTATTTGATAACCTTTACAATGAGGGTAGTTTTTTGTATTTAGAATAACATAATTCATGAAACCAAAACTAATAACCAGGACCCGTGAAAAAAGCAGTGGCTCGATTTCTTTGCTCCCAAGTATAGTATAAAACAAAGTCGCTTCCCGCTGTCTGTCCATATGTATGCTTAGATCTTTAAAAGTACGCAACGGATTTTGATGCGGTTTTTTTTAAAAGATAGAGTGATTCAAGAGGAATGTTTACATGTGTAAAACATTGCACCCGTGCGAAGCCGGGGCGGGTCGCTAGTAAATGTATAAACTACACCAATTTAATTTTTCACGCGTTTCATATCCTCAATATGCATTCAACATAAAAACCATACAATTTCCATCGAAGAAAATTCTCTAAAACTAACGTTTACTGTTACGGAGGGCTATGAAAAGGCGAGGTTTTATCGCGTTGCCATGACGACGGTGGGATGCTGCGTCGCCCGCGATACCCTCCTCACTCGACACATTGGAAAAACTACTACAGTGCTTTATATTTACAGCTTTCGATATGTATGTATAGGAAGCATTGTAGGAAGTGAAAGTTCCCAAACCATGGATGGCAATCGATGAGTGCAGCTATACATTGTATTACAATGTCACAGATTGGAGGAAGGTTAAGGAAAATAAAAACCGAGATTTAAAAATTCATTTACAGTCGTACTGCAATTTTATAAAGGTTGAAAGTTTATTATTGGTTTATTGTTAGTTTTAAAAATCGTAAATCGTTTTAATGTTTCTAGACAGAATTGATCGAAAAGTTTTATGTTTTGAAATAGAAGTCGATTTCTTTTACTTCGTGAAGATTCGCGGTCATAATATTCCAGAAGATTCCTTGTCGTCTTTAAGGAAGTTTATTTTTAAGTTCAGCTACAGTACATCTATAAGTATCGTCGACATACTGTTGATAGAACAACTAAACTTAACATAAAAAACAGAACACGCGCCACATAAATCATGTACTCAGTTCCATCGCTATTTAATCACAATAGGAATCGTTCAATTGTTCCGTCTATTTACACCGTCAACGTAGACGGGGAACAGTTAACCCTTGAATTTGGTACACGCTGAAATATTAACGCCTGCTATGGAAGCACGCGGAAAAACAAGTCGAAAACTGGGCCCGTTATGGGCCCGTCGCATGTTACGCAAAGATTAAATCGTCGATGTTATTTAGATGCTCGCAGATATGACATTCTGTGATAAGTCTTTTGCTTGGTGGTAGAATCTACAATTTAACCTGGCTAGCTACCCACCCACACATCAAAATCAAGCTAAGCAGTGTACTGTGTTCCGTCGTGTGTATGTGAGAGCCAGAGGGGTATAGGGGAATCCCTCTATCTATCTATCTATCTCTGTTACATGGATTGCTGTGTTCCATGTATGACTCTGTCCATAACATCAGTTGAGAAAAACGGAACCAAGTCAAATAAAAATGCTTATGTGAAAGTTTGCATTAAAACAACCTCCACGGGTGATGATGCTTAAGTACCTACGGCCGGCGCATACTGAGCAGTTTGCTTCGCTACCAACCTTGCTGACTGGTTAATCCTTTCACTACAGCAGGAGCTATTCTCGTATAGCTCGTGCCGATACGAGAGTAGAAGTCAAAGTATAAACATAGGTCCATTTTTGCTATATATTTTTTTGCTTTATGAACAAATTAGATAAATTGTTATCCCAACAAGAATCAATGTCAATCAGAATATGTAACTACTTTGTTGAATTTTTCACGAAATAAACGGATTCGTTTCAGTGGATACAGTTTTGGTATTTGTATTTCAATTTGTGGATTTCAATATAAAAAAAATTGCCAACTGAACCATTATTAAAATTCTTTCTTAATTAATTCTGAATAGTTCCTACCCAAGACGGTTTTTTCGAAAATAACCCGAGTGTGGTAGCTATTTTTTTAATAAAAAACAAGCATAATATCTCTCAAAAGTTACTACAAAACACACCAAAATATGTACACTGTAATGGAGCCTACACCACAAACGTCCAATTTTAGATTTGACACAATAAACACCACTTCCACCTGCTTAATCTTTGGCGTCCGCTTCGCGTGTCGGTATTGAGTGGTGGCAGGGGAGGGGCGCACCAGGGGAGTCGATGCCGGCCCAGGGGACCGCCTCCCGAGGGAGCTGGCGACGGGCCGCGGGCCGCGGGGCCACGGGGGGGACGAAAGGTTAAAAGGGAAAAGTTATAAGAGACCGCTTGTTGTCGGATCTGCGTAGTTCGATTTTCGTATGCGGTTTAGCGAATTTTTCTTTGGCGTAGTGTTGTTATAAGTGTTGAGGGTGATACTAGTTTTGTAAGTTATCATTGGGTACACGCAGATCAAATACAATTATTGTTAAATTCTAACTAAGACTGAAAATTGTCCTATAAAATCTAGATAATCTGAGAAATAAATTATCAGTTCTACTTTAAAAACGATGACTAATTAATAACGCTGATTTATGTGCATCAGATTAAGCCTATAACAAATGCTGTGTACATGCAAAACTTACTAATTGAACATAAAGTCTATTAAAAACTTTTGAATAAAAAAAGTTCCCTTCCTAAATATTTAATTACAGGCGCATAATTTCTCGTTCTACCCAGACACGAATTATTTACAGATGTAGGTTTTTTTCAAATATTTACCCAAGAAATATCCGATGCAAATAAACATAGTCTATGCCGTCGGTGGTGTGGGGAGGGGGTATTCAAGTGTTCCGAGGCGACTTGAAAGAGGGCAACCTACTGCCTCGCCTCTTTGCCACGACTTAATGCCGTACTAGATTTTTTCCATCGAATAGTGAGAGATGTAAGTAGTACGTATAAATATAGCTACTGAAACTTGTAAGAGTATAATATTCTTAGATTGATTTAATGAAGTTAAAATTATGGGAAGAAAAAATAATACTATTCGAAGTGTGCTTATGTATTTATGGTAGGTACCTACCTAATGATGTGACTTTCATGGTCATGGAGATAAAATGCCTTCTTTAAAGTAATATAATGTTAGAATTCATCATAATCCTTACTAATAGTATAAATGCGAAAGTAACTCTGTTTGTCTGTGACTTCTTCACAACTGAACCGATTTTAATGAAATTTGATACAGAGATATTCTGAAACCCGGAGAAGGACATACACTACTATCATCCAGACGTGAAGGACGCGATATACGACATCCATGCGGACGAAGCCGCGAGGCAAACTCTAGTAATATATTATACATATTTCTATAAAGCAGCAACTGCTTTCTGCCTATCCTTTGAAACTATATTGGGGTCAGCTTCCTGCCTGACGCGGCTGAATACTAATTTAACACGGAGCGACTGTCATCAGGCTTCCGCAACCCAGTTACTGGGCAGTTCTGATATCTGCTCTACCTATAATAATAATAATAGCTTCATTTATAAAAAATCAAATATCTTGATTTAGCACACGAGGTTGTCGAGATGTGGGATGTTGACTCAGCAGTCATTGTGCCGATAGTCGTTTCAGCCAATGGCTTAATAGCCAAGAGCCTCGACAAACATCTGATGAGGCTCTTGTTAGGCAGCTGGATCAAGGGTTTGATTCAGAAAGCAGTACTTCTGGACACGGCGCGTATTGTTAGGAAGTTCCTCTCTCTGGAGCCCTGACCGCCGACAGCTTGGACTCTGTTCCCGATGCCGGTGGGCTACCATTTTTTACATTTTTTTTAAAAATTATAGTAGTATTTAAAAATGTAGATTATAAGTTAGAAAAATGAATAAACGGAATAAAAACTGCTTCATTTAAAAAAAAATGTAGCTGTTTCAATCGATTAATGGCTGTTATAAGGACACATTTTATTTCGAGGTAACTAATAGTGTGTAGGTCTCCTTTATTACCGAAAGGTTTTTGTTATATAAGCTGTTAAAGGATAGCTAGGGTAGTTTTTACGACGCAAACAGGAGACTTTCTTTACTGTTCGGCACACATTCGGGAAACGTTCGTAGTGTATTGTTAACAAAATTATAAGTACATCATATCGTAATTAAACTCTCTCTAAACCTTAATATCTCGGAAATAAGCATGATAGCTTATTCAAATTAAAAGTATTTCATAGACTATTTAATACTTCTCTAATAAAATTAAGCAAAATAGCTCCTGAGAGTTTAAGAATCACAAGTAACTTTTAATCTCCATTTTACGCCTTCAGCCAAGCTAAGTGTGGTTTCACCGCAATGATCGTTGAATAGTTTATGCGAAGCAAATAAATTAGTAAATTATTAACTTTCTAGTCAATTATTTTTACTTCAAATTAATTGTTACTACATTTTATTCATAGTTTAAAACATCCCTTAGTAATTTTGTAGGAGAATTACTTTCGCAAACCTGAGTAATGCCCGCTTCATACAAGAGCAGGACAGTGAGGCAGGGTAGTGAACAAAACAGTACTGCTACTATTTGAACGCGCGCGCAGCAACAGAACAATACAGGGTGTAAACGAATTCGTTTAATTCCTTAAAACCATATGAGCTACTACTGGTATAGGTTAACCCGGCACGGAATTCACCATGATTAAAAATAAAAATACAATTTTTTTCTTGCCGTTTCGGTAAGTTATTCTAAACCACCTAAAACGGCTTTAATAAAAAATATAAGCAATAAAATTACAGCAATAAATACTTTTTTTATGATATTGCTTTTCAATGCCACTCTTAAATGTATGAAAGCACGGCGACACAGCTGGCGGGCACGACTAGCACGATATCGCTCCGTGCAGTCAGTTAACTCAGGGCGCTAAAATGACTCAGAAATTGAATAACAGGTTATGATTTAAAAAAAATTTTTGCTGAATCTGTATAAAATCTGTGCTATCTCAATCTGTGTCACCAGTAGATTACGCGGTTTGAAGGAATTACACGAATTCGTTTACACCTTGTATAGTCAGAATAGTAAACGCGTGTTCAAATAGTAGAAGTACTTGTTCTGCTCACTTCTCTAGTCTGCCTCGCTGCCCTGCCTTTGAGTTGAGTTTGAGTTGCAGCAGTGGGACAGTCTCCACGAGTGACATTACTTAAGTATGTCCGGAGCACCCTGGGCAGGCAGCCCCGCTACCATTTTTCTGATTGACTAATCTTTTCACTACAGCATGAGCTATACTCGTATCTGTCGTATAAGAGAAAAAGTGGGACAGTAGATAAAAGAAAAAAAAACGTTGCAAAAAATTATACGTTTATTATTATCAGCCCGCAAATGTCCGCTACTGAACATGGTCCTCAAAGTCACCGCTACCATGAATAGTCAAAGGGGAAATTGTCATAATCACCACGCTTGGTATACAGATTGATGATTGTAGTTTGTTGTTAGGACGCTGCTGCCCGTCCTCCTAAAGAAATCCCTCAGTCGCTTTTTACCAGGGTTGTTATTGATACGAGATTTTGGATCTGGATATGGATATATTATCAGTATCTTATTGGTTTCGGTTATGGATATTAGATATGAAATAGTTTTCGAATATCCAATAATTTCGAATAGTTTCAGATATGAATATAGGACTTTTTTAAGGGATAGTGAATGGATGCAAAGTAAAATAATAATAATAAATAACATTTGTTTACAAAGTGATCAATATAAACTTTATTTTTATTAAGACACTACTGTACAGTATTAAAGGGCTACCTGTCAAAGTAAGTATTTAAACTCCGCCTCAATCCGAAACTATTCGAAACATTTATATCAGACACGCTTACAGCTATGGATCGTTTTTTATTTCGGATATCCGATAGTTTCTATTACGATTACGGAGCTCCATAACATCCCTGCTTTTTACGGCACCCACTAGTGGCAAAGGGGTGGTCTATTCAGCAGTATGGGCCTTTTAATTCACCCCTCTAAAAGTCCTAAAACCTATCATCAATACAACCCATATATTCTATTTACCTTCAGGTAATAATTTTACGGCTTACCGGACACCGCGCAGGAGCGATACCGCGGGATAACGCAACTGTCAGGTGGCCCTTACAATGATATTAATGTCCCGAGCTTTGGATGACCAGGGGAGGTACTTTTACGATACGTCTTACGTAGGGCTTGAGAAAAAATATGGCTGGTTACTTGAATTTTGGGAGTTAATCATAGAGTTATGTGTTTAGTAGACACGTAACAATATAAATCATCATCTGCCTAGCCTTTTCCCGACTATGTTGGGGTCGGCTTCCAGTCGAACCGGATGCAGCTGAATATCAGTATTTTACATGGAGCGACTGCCTATCAGACCTCCACAACCCAGTAACTGGGTAATACGATACTCTTGGTAAGACTGGTTGTCAGACTTTCTGGCTTCTGACCAACAGTAACGACTGTCAAAGATCTACAAATGACAGCCGGGACCAACGGCTTTACGTGCTTTCCGAGGCACGGAGGAAACTCGCTATGGTAAATGGTCACCCATTCACAGACCAACCTCGGCAAGCGTGGCTTAACCCGGAAGATCGGTCTATGCGGCTGTAATTATTTAGCCACGAGCTCCTCCACACGTAACAATATAAATATTTGGAATAAATATGAAAATTTTGTATAAAAAATGGATAAAATACTTTTCTACATAACTATTATTAATGATGGCAACTGCTTTAGTATTTAAAGAGCAGTCAAAAATCAATTTGTTTGAAAATATTGTAGCAATTTTGTTTGCTACAAATCAAATCATAATACTTACTAATATTTGCAAACATTTTCATGTTTAAAACATGTCTAGCGAATATCAATTTTAAAAACACAGGCTAGAAATTACCTACACGTACGAAAAAGATGAGTGTGCAGGCAACTAACTACACCAGGTCCCGGTCGTCGTTTGCCTGAGCAACTCCATAAAACATATAATCCACTAAAAACGAAAGACCGATAAGGCTATCGGTCTTTCGCGTACTTTACTCCTATGCCGTGTGTACAATTATCGTGATTATACAATCACGATAATTGTACACACGATTTTGTTTGGCCATACGGCCAACATAGCAAGAGAGAACAAAATCTACTTACTTGTACTCCTTCAAATAAAATCCATGGTTTGAGTGGCATAAAGTCGTAACGCGCAATATTGTGCCAAAGTGTTTAACATTAATAATGCGCAATAAGTATCATTCTCGAAATACGCAATTCCAAAATTTTCAGCGTGAATCAAAAAGAGAGTTGTTTCTATTTTTTTAACATATTAATTACATCACACCTGTTTTCCCCGAAGGGTTAGGTAAAGGTGTATAGTACACCCACATTTCGCCGTTATGTTTAAGTCCCATGTACCTATTACAGGGCGAGCCTATCGCCATCAACAGGGCACAAACTTCGACTCCGCAAAACCCAATAATACTTTGCCAGACCTGGTGATCGAACCCAGGACCATACGCTCAACAGTCGCGCTTACAACCACTAGATGAATGAGGCAGTGTTTAGCACATATTAAAGTAATAAAAAGCATTTAGCACATATTTTCCAAAAAAGAAACAGCAAGGAGTTCCTGTATCACTAAAGTTACAGCCGAAGTTACAAGGCAGAAAAACACCTACTTACCGTACTCCTTAAAATAAAATCCCCATTCACGGCAAGTCGTTTGACAGTGGCGTAAAGTCGTAACTCGCAATATTGTGACATAAGGTGTTTAACATAAATAATGCGAACAGATGTGTGGCGCCGCGGGCACCACAAATACGTTCGCGGGTACCAACGCCGCTCATATCTGGATACGTTTTTATTATTTGTATGGAGCTGTTGCTACGCTTGCAAAAACCACGAAAAAAAGTTGCATTCCGTGTAGGGCTAATTAGCTTCTGAAACTTGATTGGTTGAGGAAGAGAGGAGAAACGTTGTAAAGTTATGAAATCATGGTAGGTATTTCAAAAATGGTGCTGGTAATTCACTCCGCTGCAACAGTAGTAGTTAGAAGTGTCAATACATTAATCTTAGTACTCGTAGTAGCAAATGTTGAAGGTTTTAATATCCAAGATTAGAAGGAGGTAATTGCTTAGCATAATAATACATTAGGTGGTGTGGTCGTGATGTCTTCAAAGAAAACAAAAACACGTAAACAAATCCCACTTACGAATAATATACTCAGAAAATTAATATTCCTAATAATTTGTGGCGATTATTGAAAAGACCTTTCTCAAGTCAAACACAACCTTACTATATACGAACGGTAATAATTTATCACGTACATTAAGGGTGTCTAACAACTCTACTAAATCCACACGTGTTGGCACAGCAATATTCAGCGTGGCGGCATCGCCGGTGCCTCAGGCTATGTAAAATATTTCTGCTAAAGCATTCATCGTGATCGCCCGCCTGATCGTACGCTCAACATTACGCACCGACCAACTTACACAAACACCTCTCATGGACCTTACGACGACGACATAAAGGCCACACTACGTCAACAAAGATCTCAGAATAAAATTGCAAAGTTCGACTATTGTGTGTAATCCGATATGCCGATAGTTGGCCCGATAGACTTTCCGTTGGAAATTGTTTGATTCCGTTTCGAGGTTTCGTTTTGACAGCCAATAAAACAACGTAGGTCCTATATTCTTTTATTTCCGAAAATGAAGTCGGATTTTAGTTGCTGTCTGCACTTTGTCCATACGTTTTGTTTCCTTTTAGGTCCATTTCATATTCTTTTTTAAATTGTCACATGACTTTTCGTTTATGGCGCAAAAAATCAAAAAAACGTCGCGCAGTTCACACATTGGTTATCAATGGGGCAAAAAATTAGTTTGAATGGAAGAGCGGAAGGTACAAATTTGTGAACACGAGAAACAAATTAATACGTTACGTTTATGCGTAGAGAAGTGGAAACAGCTGGTAAACTTGGTGTTGAACTTGAGGCAGGTAGCGAAAGTTGTAAGAAGTCATCTGGATGCTTACGATGTTTTACTAAATCTAATGCTAATTTAGAAAATGATTATTTTGTTTTACTTTCAGTGACCATTATTGATTTTAGCTCTTCATTGTATACACACGTTTTTTATAGTATTTATACTCGGAATCCTTTTTCAAACTAAGTCTATGCCATTTAGCCTGACCCTATCTACTCATGATTGTTGGATTTATTACAGATTTTAATTTTAGTGGCGCTTATAATTAACATCCTTAACACAACTAAGTAGATCTGTCTAAACATATTCATAAGCAATTTTCATGTTACTCAAATTTTTATTAAAAAATGTACAACAATTTTAATAGGAAACAGTTCTGTTGTGTCTATAATTCATATGTTGTCGACGTTTGATTTATGTGTCCGCTTCATTTGCAGCATATTATCTGTTCACACGCCCGTCGATATTTTACGAGCCCACTATATACTTGTGACAGCTTTTAATATGAAAAAAACCTTACAAAATAGTTTCCATGTTCACAGTGCAGTATATTAAAAATTGGTTTTGTTGCAGGTTTTTCTTGAAGTTCTTCCTGAAATGCAACCAGAATTGTTTGAAGAATGCCGGGAACCCTCGAGATATGAGAAGGTTTCAGGTATGTAATATTTATAGATTCACCTTAATTAGTTATTTAATTAATGTCATATTAGTACAGAAGGAATAGATTATGTCACTTTCTACAATCGTGAACGATTGGCATCAATGCAATGTACTGAATCGACTATGTCCAACTTTTCAAAAGCTTATGTCAAGTCCAAACGTATCTGACAGTTCTATGGATTGTAATGGGCTTTAACGAGTGCAGAAAGTGCCTTTTTCTATGGAAGTAAAAAGTTACAAGCAACCCTTTCGGGATAACTAACTGTCCCACCGCAAGATCGTGTTTAACAATTGTTTAAATAAACCAAGGCTTAAACACCTTTTTTATGTATGGAGCTTGACGTTATAGATACGGTTTTAACAAGTGTCTAAACGTTTGTAGTAAGACCATTGGCGTTTATGTTATAAATAAAATTGTATATCTAATTGTAACTAGAAGACACGAAATAATGAGTGTGTCTCTCCCCTGTCCTGTCTGGAAAACAACCATCAAGTCCAATGATCACTAGTAATTATTCGTCTTGTCGACAACTGAATGTTACCTTGTTTACCAGACGTGGCGAAAAATTGCCGCGATCTTTACACGAGTCTGTCTGTATTACTCTGACTGGGTGTTCTAAGTCATAAACTGAAGAGATAGGGAAAATAAATGAATCAAAACCATGTAATGTCAAAGATTTTTTGTGTTGGAGGTTCAGTTTCACAGTAGTGAAATTTATAAAAAAATATATTTAAAAAAATGGAGCAGCGGGCTAATTCAACTAACAAAATTGTTGTCAAACGTAAACGAACCACAACCGTCAGTCAGTTTTTGTTTATGAAAACTGTCAAAATGATTGGTTTTGTTTTATTGAGTTAAACAATTTGACAGCTTTTGAAATTGAAAACTGTCTGAATGAAGGGTTTGGCTTTGTTTCGGTTGCAATTTATCAAGATTTATTTTAGGAGAATTAGGCCCTTGGTATGTTCTGTAATTTTTCTATTTTATAAAATTTATCGTGCCTTAAACGTTGCATATGAAGATCAGTGCAACTTGAGTAAAAAAAATAAGAACAAAAAACAATAAAAAAAATGAAAGAAACAATTAAAAGAAAAGATTTATTTATTTGCACTATACACTCTTCCCTTGCACCATGCCACTGTCTGTATTGCCCTTAACTGAAGGAAGGGTTGCGTTCACGACTCTTGAATATTTGAAGCGCCTCCAATTTAGGGGAGGGATGAAATTAAATTTATTTATACGAGTTTATTTATTTACTTTCAACCGATCTCTGCTTGCCCTTTACTTGTATTTTTTAATTGGTTATGTTGTTTTATTTTGTTAAAAACGCAATTGTAATTAATTTTGATTAGGACGTGAAATAAATAAATATCAACAAGTGGAAGTTAATGTATTTTTAAGTACGTTAGTTGTAGGCAGTAAACTAACCACTTAATGTCGAAAAATTCAGATTGCTTAAATAAAGTATAGACTCTAAAAAGTTCTATAAGTAATAGAGTAAGAAAATAAAATTTAAATTTAAAGAATTTCAGTTCTGCACTAAAGTTTCTAAAATAAATCTTTTGTATAACTCCCATTATTTCGACTTAGAATGACGTACTATTGTAACACCATACTAACACAAACTACAAAGTCGTTATTCACACTTAAAACTTCCCCACAAAATCTCGTAGCTCATAAGTAATATAACTAATTAGTAGCAGCCCTAACATAACTACCCAAAAGGTGCATTCACACAGTCTACTTATGAGTACAAATTTGCTTCCACAGTTGGTCTAAGACATATTTGTCTTACGTGTCCTCTTGCCAACTTTAAACAAATATAGAACTTACTGTTACACACATATTGCTCATTTCTATATGCAACAGAAATACTAACAATTTCTGAGTATGTGTGCGTGTGTATAGTAATGTCTATATTTGGGCTTTCTGTGTGTCATTGAATAATTCAGTGGTCGTTCCCCAACGTTTCAAGGGTAAGAATATATGGGTATAATATATAAGTACGTACATATTTATAGGTGGGTGTAGGAATCGAAATAATGCAGTCGCTTTATCGACGTGAATATTGTATTCCAGGTGATTTAGATGACAAACTTGGTGCTGTTTTAGAACGGCGATGAAGTTGCTCTAACTTCCAATTGTGTTTTCATTTTCTGCTTTCTGATAGTATATTATATTAATAAGTATGTATTAGTTTGTTAACTGGTTATAAAACATAAACCTTTTCAATAGAAACAAGCCTCACGTTTGTACCTCAATTAAAACTATTGTTGGTCCAAAGCTACCTACTAATAAAAATAAATATTTGCATACAAAGCACGCAGGTAGCTAATACCTACACTTGTTTACAAAACAGAATTTTTAAGCTACACCCCAAAGTACACTTGGCTAAAAAAAAACGTATCGATTGAATGGCCGTCTATCAATCGACCACCCACGCCACACATGCCCACATCAATACCCATACATGCACACAATGCACTTCCTTGCATACCCATTGGAAGAGTTTCGTCCATTTCGTCGCTCCCGAGACATTGGCTCCACCTCCCAAGGGACTCTCCCTTTCAGTTCCCTTCGCACTAGTGTGTGTTGGAATGCGGGCGTTTGTTTTGATGTGTGAAATGTAGACGCGTTGTATATCTTCATGCGTTTTATTTCGGTGACTGTACTTTTAGTTTTTAAAAATGGATGAGTAGAAACTTTGGCACACTTATACTTGTATATAAATAGTTCTTTGTCATGATTTACAATAACACAAGCATCAATAAACTGACACAATTTAACCGCTAGCGGCCCGACCGACGATCCGGATCGTCAGTGCCATTGTTTATCTATTGTGTCTATAATTACAGTACTCTATAAGTTAAATGTTCTATAAGCACATGGCGTGTCTTTATGAACATAATGAGAAGTATCAATTTCATCCTATTTATGATTATTTACGGTTTACTCACGTGCATTTTTCGGGATTGCCCGACTAGTTTCGGACCCAAACGGAGCCCTTAATCATAATCCTTATCATAATAATTTCATCCTTATAAAGTTGAAGCCTTGTTGCGTTAAAATTGTATATTATTTCTATAGATATTTCATCTATTTGCCATTTAACATAATTACGGTGAAACAATACTTTTAACACTAAAAAAGCTCAGCAAACGTTACAAGGCAGGAAACACCTACTTATCGTACTTACTCCTTAAAATAAAATCCCCATTTACGGCAAGTCGTTTGACAGTAGCGTAAAGTCGTAACTCGCAATATTGTGACCTAAGGGGCCTTATTACAAAAGATGGTTTAAACCAAGGCTAAGGTAAACCCAGGTTTAAAATATACCCATCACTTTCCTATGTCATATAACAAAAAGAGACGGGGTTATTTTAAAACCTAAGGTTTTTCTTAGACCATCTTTTGTAATAAGGGGGTACCCCCTTAGGGTGTTTAACGTAAATAATGCGAACAGATGAATGCAATTGACTAATTTAACTATTTGTTCTAGGTGGTAATATCAACTCAAGTGATGGTCGACGGTCCTCTGTTAGCGATATCAGACAATATGTTTGTCCACAACAACAGCAAGCATGGCCGGAGGGCGAAGCGGCTAGACCCAAGCGAAGGTACAGATGCCGCGACAGACAATACTTGTACGTTTTCTTTTATTTTTTTATGATTTTCGGTAATATTAAAACGTGCATTATAAGAAACGTGTAAATAAAAAATGGATTTTGTGATATTTTTTGGGTACATTTTGCTTGAAATAAGGCACGTTTTAATATTGAATTTTTTCCGTTCTTATTATGATTTATTATAAAAAAATAACGGCATCGATTATTTATTCTGTTGACTATACCTAATTATTACGCATGGAAGTGTTGACGAAATGCGCCAAGTTCTACTTTTTTGCCGTTTTCATTCAGACACAACATATTATGATTATTCATTAAACTGGAATTTCCGGTCTGATATTATTATCCGTCATTTTACCAGTGTCATATGTGTGAAAAAATTTAAAAAGTTTAAAATATTTTTAAACCTCAAAATAATATAAGTTTTTAACATTAAAATCTTTTTTAACACATACGTAAATACGTGTGAAATCCAACAGTCAATTGACGATAAATGTGCAAAACTCATAATACAGCGTTTTAAGACGTCGTTTGTATTCAAGGAATCACTGTAGACATTTCGCAAAGAACTTCAGCCGGGTGTTTCGGGGGGTGGGGGCGTTGAAGCGAGCATGAAGCGAATAGGGATAATTTAGTGAGAAATTATGCTCCGTACAAACTTGGAACATGCCTTCGAAATCATTCTGTACTATTTTAATTCTGCGATGTATCCTTATTGTTTGAATAATGGCATACTTTAGACAAGCGTGTACAGCTTTTCGTTATAAGTAATAGGTAAATCCAACTTAATTCTTGATTTTCTATGACATAACAATCAGATGAGTTGTCGTTTTATTGAAACTTTTAAACCCGACAAACTAGATAGATCCTTACTAGTTCCACCGGGTTCATCCATCGGAAAAACATCTACATGATACAAACAAGCATAATTTTCCATAAAATATTTAATAGTTGGTGTTTCCATTTGAACAAATACAAAATTAACCTATTCCACATTAAGAAAGCGTCAAAGTTTCGAAGGAGGCTAGACGGCGCGAAACCGACTCAAAGGGATTACACGGTGCGAATGAGAAAATTTGCACAAGTACTTGTTACCTTCGTAAAAACATTTCTACTTCCTATATTATTGTTTCTTACTGTAACATTTTATTTGTTTTGTGTTATGATTTATTTTTGTAAGTAGAAGGGGTCCATTAAAATAATATGTTACGGGATCTTTAAATAGGTATCAAAGGTTCCACGTATTTATTTGTTATCGTTTGTGTAATATTATCTCTGTCTAATTAAACCCAAGAATTTAATTGAATTTGAATTTATCTATCTTGATAAAGCTCCAGAAGGACACTGATTTGATTGATTTTATCAGGGATTGTAAATAATAAATACATCATCCGAGCGACCTTTTTCACGGAATATTAAAACATCTTAAATGGGGAATATAATATTAGTGAAATTAAAAAAGAACCACCGAAGTAATCGCCTTTCGTCCCCTTAAATTCACTTTCTCCCGTCTTTATTACAACGTTGTTCGCAAGATTTCAGTTTCCCCCTTGTTCAGCGCGTATCCCCCTAAACCTTGCACTCACAGCAGCTGACAACGTCATAACGACCGTAAAACTGTATTCCATAACCAACTTTATTACTTACCGTTAAAATTCATTTTCAATTACCATTACCGATCTCTTTATTCCGTGTATCAGTGACACTTACACGGTGACTTTTACGGTGTACAATTGTCCTTTTTCTAGAACAGTCTAAAGTGTACGTTCAAGTAGGACGGAGCGAGTTTTAGTGGCTTTGCGTTCAACTTTTAAGTTGTTGTACCATTCAGCCCTTACTTTTGCGGTTTCTAAGAAGATGCCATTTACGTCCCTCAATGCTATTTATATGAAAGTTGGGGAACTATTTTAAGCTTTGGCGTCGTGACTTGCAAAGATTTTGAAGATTCGAAATAGATAGGTAAATTGTTATTTATCGCTGCTTCTTTTTTATAATTTTTTTAGAGACTACCTACTAACTCTCGAAATTGTAGTCTTATCATGTTTTGATGCATTCGTAACAATATGACACTGGTAATTGAACTAAGGTTATACATATAGGTACCTACGTTCAGCTTTTTTTTTATAATTTTTGGGTCAAACAATTTTGGAATACTACAACACACACTATCAGTTCTCTATACAAACTCCTTCAGAGCTATTCACATTATGTATTCGGTAGCAGGTCTATATCCCCCGCTGCCAGTAGCCACACCGTGCATCAAGGCGATATCACCAAGCGAAGGCTGGACGTCGGGAGGATCAACAGTAATCATAGTCGGGGACAACTTCTTTGACGGACTTCAAGTTGTGTTTGGGACCATGTTGGTATGGAGTGAGGTGAGTTTCGTAATGTTTATAATACGAAAGATTTTGTTTTTATGCTGGTTTGAGTGATTAAAGTTTCATTTATCCTAAAAAGTAACAATGAAACGGTTGTTATAGTTTAGTACGTCTAGGCGAGATTCGTTGAGAACTTTTTTTTTTTAACTAATAACGCAATTGATATTAAGCGTTTTTCTTGTTGATCAAGTCGCTATTTAATGGTATGTCTACACCAGTGCGCTTTCAAGTTCATCTTGCGCTTTCAACTTTCAATTCCTCTTGCGTCAAACGTATGCAATATTGATTGCCATAGACGGATTAGCGTGCGCTAGAGGCATGCGCTTTTGTCGAACTAGAATAACCTCCGGTTTCTGAATTGAGAATTCGAGATAAGCAATACATAAGTAGTATTTGAATATGGGGTTGTCAAAAAAATGCTTTAAAATCTGTAATTTTTTTGCCAACTCTGTACTCAAATCTTACTTAAGTACTGCTTATCCTAGAGTTCTCAATTCAGAAACCGGAGGTTATTAAGGCATGCGCTATTGCATACGTTATGGCGCTTCAGGCATGCGTCAGACGAAGGCGCAAGTTTAACATGAAAGCGCATTGGTGTGGGCATAGCTTATTGTCAATAAATTAAAAGATGTGGATGTGAACCCAGCCAAGTTCTTTTATTTTTCTCAGACCAGTTTTAATAACACTTAATTTATCATACTACAAACAAAGCATAAGTACAATATTAATACAATAACACGTTTTATCAGTTAATAACATCACACGCGATAAGAGTGCAGACCCCTCCGCGTCACATACCGGGCGTCGTGGAAGTGACGCTTTCGTACAAGAGCAAGCAGTTCTGTAAGGGTGCGCCGGGAAGATTTGTTTATGTTTGTGAGTATACTATCTATAAGATGATTGAGGAACGTTTTACGTATATTTCTACTTGGTACTGTTCAGTTTTAGTTGATAGAGAATTAAGTATTTTTCACTAAGATTTACTAGGCATCAACCTGTTCCCTTGGCGTGAACACTTCCTTTTTTTGAGAGGCATATTAGTCAATGTTTGCACTGGACAGCGATAGGCTCAGTCCAAAGTAGATTAAGTAAAACTAGAGTGCGTTATCAATGAGGCTAGATAGTTTCTTAGAAGATTCGTAACTTTCTGTTTATTAACCCGGCGTCATGGGGGTTGGGTCTGTGCGACCCGTCACATTTTATTGCGCTTGTAGTTCGGTTACTATGCGTGCGACGTTGCCGTCCTTCTCAATAGCTAGAACAGTTGAGTTGTTCTATGCGTCTCAAGCAACATGTTAGTGGTGGCACAGCCGCAGTGGGAGTTACACGTGCACGAAATTGAATAAGGTATGTGAGACCCATCCCCGAAGTCAGTTTTGTGCTGACTGTACCAAAGATATGAAGTGTTTTTTTTTTCATAAGTTATTTTAGTTTTCTACAAAAAATTGCCATTAAAATATTAAGACTGATTGTTAAATTAATAATGTAATTACATTTAAATAGAAGAGAATTTTTTTGTTGACATTTGTCGTTATTTTTTTGAAATTTCATTTATGTGATTAAAACATAAATATAATACGATATTTGTGTTTCATTTATTTACTTAGATACCTAAAAACTTAACATGAATAATAATAACTTTATTATTTGTACAGTATTGGAATAATTCTGACATTAATAAACGGGTCGGTGAGACCCACCCCAACGTCCGTGTAACACTTTTCCACCCCCATGACGCCGGGTTAAATTGGGAAGATTTAGTTTTAATCCTATTTATAGGGCGACTACTGCTCTTGTTACCAAGTAAAATAAAACATCTCATTATTTACGTCCCATTTTTTTTTCTCAGAAATTAATCAGTAATTAGGGACATCGGAAAATCTTATACAATCCATCAATTAGGCTTTCATTTGTTAGTGGGCCAACTAATGATTGATTTTGTTTTTCTCTTGTTCGCATAGCAGCGTTGAACGAGCCAACGATAGATTACGGCTTTCAGAGGCTACAGAAACTTATACCAAGACATCCCGGGGACCCGGAAAAATTACCTAAGGTATGTGTTTTTGTTTTGCCTTATCGTTATTTTATCCTTTTTGTGTATAGCGAGTTTAGCAGACGGGTGTAATGTGGGGTTTTATATATTTAGTGCGGTGCATCTGAAATAGGAATATGATTGATGCGTGGCTGTTTTTGAGAGGAAAAATTTGTAAAATTTTAGCAAGTATTAAATGACGAGGATCATTTCATTTAAACAATACCTAATACATTTATAGTTAATCAGTTTTTTTATTTCCGATGCAATATTTAATTTCCAAAAACGATTAACAAAAATATTGTCTCTTAGGAAATAATTCTAAAACGAGCGGCGGACTTGGCGGAGGCGCTATACTCGATGCCTCGCAACAACCAACTAGGACTGGGCGCGCCGCGGTCCCCGCCCGCCAGCATGCCTTTCAACTCGTATACAGGACAGCTCGCTGTCAGCGTGCAGGATACTGCAGCCTCGCAGTGGACCGAAGGTGGGTTTCGTTATAAATTTTAGAAGCATGTGACTTTGGGTAGGAATTGCTTTTCTTCAGTTTAGTTTTGTTTTCCTTTTGTAGGTTTATAGAGTCAAAAAACCGATACATACTTATCTTACACGTAGTTTTAGTATTTTTTATGAACTTCAATTAATTGTTATTTCAGCCAGTGATAGTGCTCATTTATTAGTATTTTCTAACAATAAAAAGCTCTTCCCAACTTTTGATGCTATGTAATTTATAGGTGTAGTCAAACATTAACGGTAATTATGTGTTGATCCCAGGCTTTTTCTTTTAGAGGAGTACGCGCGCAGCGGCGGCTCGGTGTCACCTCGATATTGTTCCGCCGCATCCACCCCGCACGCCGCGCCCGCTGCCTACCCGCATCCACAACACTACCCTGCTCCGCCGACCTCACTCTTCAATACTACGTCACGTGAGTGCAATATTTTTTATTTATTTTTAACTTATTTGAATTTGGAAATGAGGTTAACTATGGGACTTGGCGGGGGCACTGCCGTGCATAGGACAATAATTGTATTTGATTAACATTTATTACCATGTGATATTATCAAATAATTACAAATAAGTTTGTTAAAAATGTTTAACAAAGTGGACTTTATACAAATGGGCAAAAACCAAGGGACAGTGACGAACAAAATTGTTAACATAATACAGGGTGTTAACGAATTCGTGTAATTCCTTCAAACCGCGTGATCTACTAGTGACACTGATTGACTCAGCATTGTTTTTTTTTCAGAATCAACAAAAAAAAGTATTCAAAAAATTAACCATGGTATTCTGTATCTGAGTAATTTTAGCGTCCCAAGTTAACTGACGTGGAGCGATATCGTGCTACTCGTGCCCGTTAGCTGTGTCGCCGTGCCTTCATTCATTTATGCATGGCATCGAAATTTTCTATTACTTAAATAAAAAAAATATCAGTGAAAAAAAAAAGTTTTTTTATTTTTAATCAATCTAAATCCCGTGCGGGGTTAATCTATATCATTAAAAGATCATGTGGTTTGAAGGAATTACACGAATTCGTTTACACCCTGTATATAGCAATGAAATAACAGTGGCTAACCG
Source organism: Amphipyra tragopoginis (assembly GCA_905220435.1). Taxonomy (NCBI): domain Eukaryota; kingdom Metazoa; phylum Arthropoda; class Insecta; order Lepidoptera; family Noctuidae; genus Amphipyra; species Amphipyra tragopoginis. The sequence continues at coordinate 10,068,757 of HG992005.1, read as the reverse complement.
TCCGCTTTTTATGTTTGTGATCTCAAAAGGGTTCGATTCCCGTAATAAAAAGGATACTTTTAGTCTTTAAAATTTGTTGTTTCTTTTAATAATAATCTTAATGACACTTTTAGATAGAGAAGTAATAAGTTAGAGAAATAGTTTGAAAAAATACTAAATTCGCCAAATAAATATAACATGTGCATCTAGCTTCTTATATTTTAAATTTTCTAACCCAGCTTATCTCCAGCTAAACAATGCAAACAAGATTTAAGTTCACATTTCCAACGCTTTCTTCGCACGGCATCTGTTTGTTTACGTCGCTTTGTGTTAACCCCTGTTTTCTTTATCCCGTCCAGTGTCTCTAGGACCGTACCATCCAGCGAACATGAATGGACACTTATCATCTGACCGTCACTATAACGCGTATAATACGAAAGATAGCGGACATTACAGTGAAAGAAATGGGAATTCTAAAAGCCTGGCCGACTGTCCGGTAAACATTCATACAAAATGCACCGGCAGCGATATGAAAGGGGCTCAGAATAAAGAGACTAAGCTGAGAAGCGCCTTTGCCGTTGTGAGGCAGAGTCCGCCACGGGTTGCCAATGAGCATCATCAGAATTGGCACCACCTCGCCGTTCAGTGTTAGTAGTTTTGTTTTATTTGTATTGCCATTTTGTTTTGTTTCGCTTTTTATTTTTTTCGTTGCGCTGTTTTTGGTGTGTTGTGTGTATGCTTGCTAACCCTATTCCAATCTTGATACAGTCGTGAATAGAATATTGTATACAATATGAATATGAAATATATTAGAATTAAAAATACTCAAATATATAAAAAAGTCAGATGCATTTGTATATTATAATACTCAAGTAGTAAAGATTAGATAATCTGTGGTTACGGTTTTGCTATATTTTATCAAAACACGAATAAACTATACTAAGAGTCATAATTACCATAGCTTTAACTACTAAATCAAAGGTAGTAAACTCCTTGATATCATTTTTTTAGTACATCTTTCTAACTATCACTAGCAATATTGTTACGTGAATAATCAAACATCAGATGATGTGTTGTTTATTTAAATAAAACACGTTTTCAAAATCGTTCTTATATTGCGATGATAGACAGGAAAGTGACAAAGTTGCTAAAGAGTGACATGAGTGTAACAGAGTGTTTTCCTTAGTTTTACCCTAGTGTTTCATTTTTAGAACATTTACTACTTATAACACAAAGTCTAACATCCTTTTTCCTTGTCCACAGGAATGGGCGGTTTAGTATCATCTCCTTTCAGCGTCAACCCGTTCTCTTTACCAACTTGCAGCGCTCAGCAGTACGCTCAAACAGCACCACTTGCTTCCAAGTAGCCCCCACCGATGTATTTCTACGACGGTCAGTTTGTCTTATCAGAGATTTATATGTAATTATAGAACTGATTTGGTCAGTATCTGTTGAAGGAAAAATTTATGAAATGATTGCAATTGGTTACATGGCTACTGAAAACTTGTTTTATCCTCATTTTGTGTAAGAAAGCAGTTTTTTTTTTTTGTTGAGAAACTGTGGAAGCTACAATACTTGTTTATCCTGTTGTTCCGATATTTTTACTGTACATATTTTTAGAAAATGTACATTTTTAAGTAATCAAGTACCCAATGCTTTCACACGTACGCCCTGAATTTATCATAATAATTGTGAAATACATACATATATTGCAAATATTGAATATTTAAAAATAGATCAATCATCATTTGTTCCCGATTGTACCAACGTCCAATACTTGAAAACTAGGATGTGGACGGTACGGGACGGCATTGTAAATATAATTGTAATTTTTATGTAAATATAATAATTAAGATAGAACATTCAATAGTTTGGTTGCTAGATTCGTCGTAGTGTAGATTTTATATACATTTGAAGGCTAACGTTAAACTGCTCAGGACGATTTTAAAATATCATGTAAAAAGTGATTCTGTTTTCGTTTTCCCGTAAATGTGTCGGTTTCGTTCTTGTAAAATCTGTGATATATTTATTGTAAGTAACGTTGTAAATTTTAATGTAAAACGTAAAAGTGTAAATTTTTCGATTCTTAAATTTGAATAGCGTTCAATTGTTTTTCGCGCTTAGGTTACGAATTCGGACATCGAAATATTTTAACCGAATATCGATCATATCTTAAACAATACATATCCAGTGAATACGAAGCTTGGGATATATAATATGTACAACGAAAGAAAATCTGATGCCGAAATAAATGTATACGAAAAAAATAAAAATACCTGGTTCACTTTGCTTAGATTCACGCAAAACGAATTGTATTTTGTGAGATATCCTCCGTGAATATATTATGTAGTTCGTATTATTGTTTAACGCAACTGTGTATCAAATAAGACATTGTAAATTGTAATCGTTCATGAAACAAATTATCACGAAATACGAGATTAAATTACGTAAAATAATTAAAATATGTTTTCATTTCTAATATGCACACCACTACGAACTTGGTAAAAAAAACGTAAAGAACTTGGGATACAATGAGTAAAATAAAGAAAATTAGTAATAACGATCCCATCAAAAACAATCATGTAAAAAAGCCAAATCTCGCGAATATTTTGCCGTTAAAAGTTCTGAGATCTAATGTAAGGCCAAGTCTAGCATTTCATTTATAAAGATACATTTTGGACCTTTCTTTCACTCTCATCTATGACAAAGATATAGGCGGCTTAAAAATGTCTTGAGTTGCTTCGAGAAAAAGGTGTACATCTGTCCCCTCTTGACCTTGGCGGGAGCACTACCGTGCCCCCTTATTCAAGTCAACTATCGACTTTGACTAATTTTGATTGTTTGATACTTACAACAGACATTTTGTAGACAAAGCGTTATCGCTTGGTAGTCACTTGGGTACGCAAACCGAAGCGAATTTCGATCGATCACATCAAACTGTGGTTCGAGCTATACAAGGTTAGTTGGAAAGGGGATACTAATCCAAAAGGGTGTTAAAGTATAAGTATATAATAATGAATAACTTTTGTTCTAGCATTTTCCCCAAAAGTCACTAGTTTAAGAGAAATAGCTGTTCAAAAATTTCATAAAAATACGCTAAAATCTATCTATCCTCAATTATGATCAGTTGGAGGGACATTTTAGGTCATATCTGGGGTCACCAAATAGAAGCTTCATTTTTTGATTTCGTAATTAAAGCGGGGATGAAGAATTTTTACAAACACTAAAATAAAAATCATTTTGCATGGAAATTAAAATGTTCGAATTTTGATATTTTAACACTTGCTTTTAAACAGTCATCAGTGATACTTTGGGGTATGAAAAGAGTCTACACGAGTGACGATACATACGTATGTCCGGCACACCCTGGGTAGTCAGCCCCGCTACCAATCTTGCTGACTGGCTAATCTTTTCACCACGGCATGAGCTATTCTCGTATAGCTCGTGCTGACACGATAGAAGAAGAAGAAGTGATACTTTAATCGCTAGCGGCCCAACCGACGATCCGGTTCGTCAGTGCCATTGTTTATCTATTGTGTCTATAATTACAGTACTCAATAAGTTAAGTGGCCTGCGGATTAGTACCCCCTTTCCGACTGACCTTGTATAGTTGGATTTTTGGTACTTATTTAATTTTACCAATTTAGGGTTATCCCCCTATGTTTAGGATTGGGACAATAAGACACTTGTTCTGCCTAGCCTTTTCCCAATTATTTTGGCGTCCAGTCGAACCAGATGCGGCTGAATACCAGTATTTTACACGGACCGACTGCCACCCAGTTACTGGGCAATAAATAAATAAAAAATAAAATAAAATCTTTTTATTTCAGACACTTTTGGCCCATAACATAAGTAGAACGACTAATACTACGTCTACGACTAATAATACAAACAACAAAAAATTAATTTAAGTATTTGCCGCCCTCTGGGACCCCGGGCACTCGCACTTGTGCTTGAACCCAGTGCCCCAGAAGGGGGCTGTCCAGCTTGTGGCTGAGCACGCTCAGGATGGTGTTGGTGCTCCCACGCGTTCGGAACATCAGCGAAGCGATACGGCGCCGCAGCACAGTGTGAAAGCCGTCTGTGTGCGGTGCAATGCCGATATCCCAAGGTTAAACCGGTTGTCAGACTTTCGGGCTTCTCACTACCCGTAACGACTGTCATAGGTATCGTATCTGTCGTATATGGCGAGAGCATTGAGGCCAATGCGATTTTCTCGATCCACACGTTGTGCGAACAATATTGGGCCGAGCGCTAGGGCCAACGTGTGGAGCCGGCCTTATACTAAGGTAAGACCGGTTGTCAGACCTACGGGCTTTTGGCTGTCATAGGTATTTGTATGACACCCGGGACGGACGGCTTAACGTGCTCTCCGAGGCATGGAGGGGTCTTGATGTGTAACGAACGGTCACCCATCCACGGACTGACCGCGGCAAGTGCAGCTTAACTTTCCAAATAGTATGATCCGCGCGTAAGCAGGCACGAGCCCCTAGGAACAATAAGACACTTGTAATATTAAAATTTTAACAAAGCATAAATGAAAAAATTAGGGATGGGCCGAACGTGGTTTGAACCGAATACGAACTTCGGCCAAACAGTCGGTGAAGATTAAAGGTTCGGCCGAACTTCGGTTATTTTCACCGCGCTTTCTCGAGAGCGACACTTCGAGCCCTGTTTACGCGCTCTCTTGATGCCGCCACATTAGTATTTTATTTTACTGGTTTAGTTTTATTACTTTAGTCAAAACAGTTGATTTATTTTAATATTTTCTTCTATCGAATGTTCGGCATTTGAACCGAATTTCGGCCGAGTTCTGTTCAGATTGCCGAAGTTCGGTTAAACCGAATGTGAAACGAATTTCGGCCCATCCCTAGAAAAAATACTTACATTTGAAGAATACTATTTAATTTATGTTATGACTGATGAGTGCCATAATGATCTATCCAGGCTCATTACAACTGGACAGAACCCATCCATCACTATCACATGTGACTCAAACAAAAACAGACTTTTGAACCATTGTGATTTCACACATGGTACTTTTTGCACCCCACTTGAAATATTATACTAACAATTTTTGTCCAAGGGTAATATTCCCTATTGTTGGCTGACTAGATAATGCATGGGTTTATTGCTGCCTCTAATTGTACTTAGTAAAGAATGGGGATCGTATTACTCCAAGATTAGCATTAGAATAGATTCGCCCGGTTTAAAGGTACAATTTTGTACATTTAAATTAATTATGGTGATCTAATATGGGCTTGGAATGGGTGTTATAATAAATGGGTACTTAATACGTTTAGAGGCATGGTACCTAAAAATGTACAAGATTTTTTAACAAACTTAATCAAAACAGGGACTCGACATTTTTTGTTTTGCAAATTTTAAATATACTTACCATAATCATTAGAACTTAGAACGGGATATTTACCATGTTTATTATTTGTTGTTGTGTAGTACTCACAACAAATAATAAACATGGTAAATATCCCGTTCTAAGTTCTAATGATTGTATTAGTGACCATGTCAGTTTAAAAACTTATATACTTACCATACTTTGCGGGGAGAGATTTGAAGAAAAACAACCGAAAAAAAAATGCTAAAAAATCTTATAACGCATTGCAGCATTTGCAGCTCGTAAGGCACCACATAAGGCAGCGAGCACACTATTGTCTAAGTAGATTACGCGACAATAATCCAAATTAGCGTTTAGTCGTGCTCGTTTGTCGTCGTGTGCGGCGCACGTGTGATGCGTCTGTCGCACGCGCCTGTCCCCGGATGCCATTCCATATCGGTGTGAAGACGGACATATTTGGAGCAGGCGGTGCAGGTTTGTATTTTGTATTATAATTAAGATTTATTTGATTGATTATTCACAATAGTTTTGATGCTGAGTACTCGCAACTGGTAGATTTCAATAAGTCAACCTAAAACTGAAACAGTAATTACACTAGGTAAACTTAATTATTTGACTGAAAACATGTAAGTATTGAAATAATTATGTCTACATACTTATAGATACCAAATATTTTTACTTCATTATAACTTCAATTAAAAATAAGTAGATTAGATTGTAGCAATTGTAATTCATTATTATGAAAATATAATTGAGTATCGAATTACAAAGAGGGCGGGAGTGACATTTTTATTCTTCTACATATTTGTCTGTCCCTCACGATAAACAAGTTAAGTGAACAAATCGTCTTGTCGCGTCAATCTGTCGCGTGGCGGTCGCAACGCGTGGCGGTCACGTGGCGATGTCGCGCATTACCAAATTAGCGTCCGGTGTGCACCTAGCCTTAAATTATGTTAAGCACGAGTCGTATTACTAATAGTTATTAGCTTTATGGATTGTAGTTTTCTTGAATTATTTTACGTAATAATGATATTTAAATATTTTTAACGTTACACCCTTACTTATAAAAGACGGTTAAAGTTTGCTTAACTAAAATTGCTTTTAAGTCTATTGCCATCTCTATTTATTGGTATACAAATGACAAGGACAGGTGTAATTTAATCAGTGTTTAAAAATGACAATCTTTTATAACTAAGGGGGTTGGTCTTTAAATACATACATGGTTAGTCGGAAAGGGGGTACTAATCCGAAGCCCACTTAAAGTATCGCTGATGACTGTTTGAAAGCAAGTGTTAAAATTTCAAAATTCGATATATTTTTTTTCGAAATAAAATTATTTTGTTTTAGTTTTTTCAAAAATTCTTCATCCCTGCTTTAGTTACAAATTCAGAAAATGGTGCTTCTAATTCATGACCCCAAATATGATCTAAAATGTAAACACAGCTGATCATAACTGGGGATAGATAGATTTTAGAGTTTTTTTTTTGAGATTTTTGAACAACTGTTTCTCTTATACTATTGAGTTTTGGGAAAAGTTGTAGAACAAAAGTTATTCATTATTATGTGTACTTTAACACCTTTTCGGATTAGTACCCCCTTTCTGACTAACCTTGTATAGTGTTTCTTGAAAGTTTTTCTTGTATCTAGTATGAAATTATAAATAAAACAGGCAGACAGATATACCTAAGGAAAATATTTATAGTCCAAACTGCAGACTACGAAAACAACACGAAATCGAGCCTAGAAACATTCTCAAAAATAAAACGTAAAACGCATAAGAAAGTCGAGGGTGGAACGGGCTGAAAACTGGGGTGGGGAGAGAGGGGGTGGTCGACAATAGGTGTACAGATAACTTTCCTTCTACAGTAGAGTCAATACCGACCCTAGGGAGTTTTACCCTCGGGGTTCGGTCGCTTGGGAAAACTAGACCCAACAATATAGAAAAGGACAGAGCTATACATCACGTGAAGGGGGGAACGGTGCATCGGATTGTACTTATGTATTAATAATATATAGAGGAAAAATGCCGAGGACGTGCGTCGAGTGATATGTTGCGACTGTTAGTAAGAGAGGGATGGATGACATCAATTTGTCGTGTCGTGATGGGGTTTTATTTTGTTTCTCCTTTTGCAATTTTTTTTTGGGACCATCTATTTTGTAGTTTATTCGATTCGGTTTCGATGGGGGCTGTTTAGCGGTTTGAAGAAAAACTTTTGATACCAAGTTTATAATTCACAATTTTCTCACTGTATAGTCAGCGTCAAATAGGTATATCGGGGCGAACAGACTGTTCATAATTACCGAAACAACTAAAGAAATTAAACTTTATCTTAATGGGATAAAATTCTTGTCAGAATGACAGTTATCGTGTACTGTATTCATTTTAAAACATACCTTTTATTATTGATATAAAGTTTATTTTTTTTCGTTTTTCAGATCATTTTGAACAGTTTGTTCGTCCCGATATATTTGATACTAACTATACATTCAATACAGATTTCATGACGTAGAGTCATATTCATATAGTAGAGTTCATATTGTAGGTAACGTACTATTATCTAACAGTTTTCGACAAAACACATTAACAACAACAAAAAATCTCAGACACTTAAAAAGTTATCAAAACAAACTTTAACACTTAAAAAACGGAAGTCATAAAATTAAATATTCACAAAATTAGTCCCTTAAAGGCAATTCGTAAATCTCCTGGAACTCACAGGTCCAAGTTTGTACCATAACGTCATAGTAAAACAGTTATAAGGCGATATCGCAGCGGCATCGAGGCGTGTCAACGGAGGCGTTAAGCGAAATTGAGTGAAAGTCGAGTTAAAGTATTAAAAGTTTTCAGCTAGCGATCTTTGTGAACGCGACGAGCGACCGCCGCAGACTTTGTAGGGTTGTAGTTACGTTGGGCGGTGAGTATCGACATCGATAAAAACAGAATGGTCAACTTAATAGGTAGGTGTTGTGTGTTGTATGATTGTAATATTATTGTCGACACGTTTGGTGCAGTGGCTGTGCAATTGCTTCTGTGCTACGGGTCGTGGGTTTGATTCCCACACGGAACAAATCTATGTATGGCCTTCTTGTTCCGGGTTGTTGCGTTTGTGCATGTGCTGATTTATGTCTGTAAAAGCTCCCACGATACAGGAGAAATCAAAGGGTGGGGCAAAGTTTATTTAAAATAAAAAAAATAAAAAAGAAGGACATGATATAACGAAAAAAATCAATATGACCGTTCTCTGACAATACCATAATATGGCGTTCGATTAGATTTTTGTTTAAGAATTCTCCATCAAATCATCTCAGGTATTGTCTTTACCATGAGGGTGGAGAAATGGTCGTAATTATGCTTGTCAGCGCACGGGATCAGTTGCAGCGAATCTGAAAAGAAAATGCTACGAGATGTAAAAGATTCAGTATCACGTTGTAGACAATAGTGTCGATAGATCTTATCTTACATCGACAAGACAAATCTCCGATTCCAGCCCTACTTCCTTAACACGGTGTAAGTTAATAATGTAATAGAATTACGAGGGAAAAACTGTTGAACTCCGACGGAGCGGGTCGCACTTAATTGTGGCACTTTGTTTGGAGTCCCACTGACGTTACTCGTACACTCGTACATATTATTTACGTTTTGATGTACATGTGTGGTAGGATTTTTGAAATGCTATTCTTGGATGTGGTTTTATAGGAATAAGCTCAAGACATGCATCTACATGGTGTAAACGAATTCGTGTAATTCCTTCAAACTACATGATCTATTAATGGTATAGATTAATACCACACGGGATTTAGATTGATTAAAAAAAAATAAAAAAATTCCCAAATATTTATTTTATGTCATAGAAAATTTCGATGCCATGCATAAATGAATGAACGCACGGCGACACAGCTGACGGGCACGACTAGCGCGATATTGCTCTACGCAATCAATTAATTTGGGACGGTAAAATTACTCAGATAGAGAATACCATGGCTAATTTTTTTGAATACTCTTTTTGTTGATTCTTAGAAATACCTATGCAGGGACAATCAGTGTCACCAGTAGATCACGCGGTTTGAAGGAATTACACGAATTCGTTTACACCCTGTATATGTAGATGCAAAAAAGTACTTCATAAGCCGCTCGCTAAGGATCTAATGTTGCTTTACCATGAGTATAATAATATAACCAGCCTGTAACTGTACTACTGCAGGCCAAAGGCCTCTTGCAGAGAAGGAACGAGCATTGATCAACAACCTTGATCACGCGGGTTGGCGATTTGAGACTATTAAGTCCAGGTAAGACTGCCTCGTTGGTCTAGTGGCCGCAAGTGCGACTGCTAAGCGTGAGGTCTTGGGTTCGATCCGCAGGTCGGGCAAAGGGTTATTGTGAAACCTTTTGTGAAGTTTGAAATACAGACAAACAGACAGACTTACATACATACAGATATAGGTTTCAAACTTATAAAACATCCTTTTTTTTGCGTCGTGGGCGAAAAAAAAGGCTTCAAACGTATAACACCTCTCTTTTTGAGAAGGGAATGAAAAAAAAATGCTTGAAAATGGAGTTTTTTTGCTTACTTTAAAGCGCAATGTATCGTAAACTATTAACTATACAAAAAATACTTCAGGCAGGAATTGTAGGGAATTTAACTGTGTACAACATTGGTCTGATCTATTTTTGGCATAAACTCCATAGATAAGGAGTTATTTAATAAAAACTCATTTTTGGGGTCTTTAATCTAAGATGGCGGAGCGCGCTGAGGTGACTCAAGGTTGAAAATTTGATTTTTTCATAAGAACACCTAAACAATCCAAAATTCAGGACTGACGGACCTTTTGCAAGTGAAACCCCTTTTTTGCGACCTGACGACTGGGCTATTACAGACTCATTTCAATCTTAGTTTTGACGTTTATTTAAGGACTGCAGTGTCAGTTCAGAATGTTAGCAGAATACCTTTTTGACTTCAATCATCTTACGATCTATTTTCGATCTCATTACAATATAAGTTCACGTTTGACGTTGTTTGTTAGTTTAGGAGAATATCATTTGTGATATTTACGACGTTGAGACTAAATCTGAATTATATTTTGAACATTTTTAATTACGGGAATTGGCCCTCAATGGACCAATTCTCTAGGACAGCAGCCATAGCTGCAATTAATGTCACCTCATGATAGAGTTATGCCATTACCAATCTTGATAAAGATACCCTATAATATTTTTTGTGATGTCAGTCATCTAATTGTTATACCTAACAGCGTTTTGTTACAAAGTTTTGCATGCTGCTTACAACAAAATCATGCGTCATGTATTTTTGTCGCATTTTAAATAGCCCAAAACTTCAACACACACATGACGCCTTCCTAAATAAATCCTACACATTATTCAAAACAAAAACCAACTATTTCAATATGCATAGACTTTAATAAAACTGAATTCAAATGCTAGAGTGACGTCTCAGAGGTACCTAGCAGACGAAAGTTGGACTAAAAATCATGCGGAATATGGAGGTAGTTAGCGAAAAATTTACAACTCGGACGTGTGGTGTCTAACATTTTACGCAGAGTCGAAATAAACTCCGGGATAGTTATAAACAATTCGTTGTTGTAGAATGAGAATGTGATGTGCCGTGACCATGATGAATGTATTTTAGGAGAGACGCTAATGTTTGTATTCGAACTGAGTTACTCTGAGCAATACATTTGCTCGGAGGTTCGTACACATGTCGTCGTCGATATGCGCCAAATTCGGTAGTCGCCAAGACCACAGTAGACATATAAGCTAAAGCAGTACCTCAATTACTATAATCGCCTAAATTGACACATACTGACACTCACTGTATACTGAGAATAATGCACTTTTTGTATGGGACTGTATTCCGAAAATACCTTATTGCAATCGGTGTGTCAAATCGGACGATTGTAGGTAGTTGAAGTACTACTTTAGCTTATAATCGATAATTGTGACGGGACGAGAACGTATCGAGAGAGATCAGAAGCGTTATAGCGATGCTGACGTCTAGTGTGAATTGTTTTAAAGCCTTTCGTAGTTATGGCAACACAAATGTCCGATAGGTACTCGAAGATTTCAGAGTCTTGGCACAGTATACAGGGTGATTGGCAGAACGTTGAACATACGAAAATGGTGGATAGGTGGGGTCATCTGCTACTTACTCAGCCCTAATTTATGTGGCCTTGGCAAATGGATATTTAAAAAAAATGTTTTTGCTTTCTTCTTGTTTCACCACTTTAAAGTGTAATTTTTATTAAACATGGGTAAAACAGGCAACAGATTTTTTTTTTTAAATCTTAAATGTTGGCAGATTCTTATAAAATTATTGCTTTATTCAGATGTTAGCTAGAAAAAAAGTTATGAGTCCTCAAACTTACAGAAACATGTAAAAAATACTTTCAACTTGCATTAAAAAAAAACCAGGGGTCCAGGGCCAAATAAATTAGGACTGAGTAAGTAGCAGATGACCCCACCTATCCAACATTTTCGTATGTTCAACGTTCTGCCAAACACTCTGAGTACTGTGCCAAGACTCTGAAATCGTCGAGTACCTATCGGACATTTGCGTTGTCCACGAAAGGCTTTAAAACAATAAAATTTACACAAGACGTCAACATCGCTATAACGCTTCTGATATCTCTCGATACGTTCTCGTCTCGTCACAATTATCGATACCAGGTCCACCCCAGTTCCAATACAATTTGAAAAGTTCTTAAAGTTTTTTGTAATCTACATCGAATGATGTAAATACGCAAGAATCTGCGTCGTTGTAGTACACGAGAAGTCTAGTAGAATATGACAATTGACATTATAGGTGTAAGAGAATTTTAGCTTAAAAATGACCTTTTCTGTTCTGCTTGGTCTTTTTCCCAAGTATGATGTAGTCAGCTTCCAGTCTAATCAGCAGTGCAATTCTGTAAGAATCTTACCTCGATCGCGACTGTCAATTAGATACTTGTCGTGACACAGCGTGGATAACAAAACTACGCGTTATTGATTATACTGTCGATTATCTGTGTGTTATTTGCTTCTATTATCCATACTGTGACATTATGGATATCGAGTTAACCGTCGATATTGAGGTGGATTTCTTACAGAATGACACTACAGATGTGACTGAATACCAGCTTCTGACTAACCGCAACGAGGTATTCTTTCATCGGTTTAACGTGTACTCAGAGGCACGCAAGCTTAAAAATTACCTAATAAACATTATTCCTACCAACAAAACACATGCATCCACTACCTATTCCACCTAATCTGCAACAGTTAGACAATAAATTTAATCGAATGTTTATTACGCGAGTACTTCACACATGTATACGTTGCCGATTCGCGCATCCCTTATCAAGATCGCGCCGAGTTTTATGGGGCTAATCGCGGCCACCGCAAATAGGACCCGGGTGGGTAATTTTCTAACCTGACCGATTATAGGATTACGGCTAATTAGCTATTACCAATATATTGTGACTTACAACGCAATTTCGCACGGTTATATTAAGGAATTGTTTGTCTTTAGTAAAAAGTTTTTTGAGAATTTGATTCGACAACTGCAGTGCGAGTACGGATCTTTTATCGAGTCGATTCGAGAAATGCATCTATTCTAAACGTCTAATTTGACATAAGATATAGATAAAACGACAACTGCTGTCATTTTATCTATATCCTATGTAAAATTTGAAGTTTAGAATAGATACATTTCTCGAATCGACTCGATAAAAGATTCGTGCTCGCGCCGCTGTGTTGACAATCATACTACAATATTCTGAAAATAAAGGAGATCACTTTTCATACATTTTAATACCTGTTTTTTTTATTTGGTGGCCACTAATCTGGGGGCACGGCAGTGCCCCGCCAAGTCTCGAGCAAAGCGGGCACGGCCTTACCATCTTTTCTCGAAGCCATTCGCGGCCCTTTCACCCCCCCTATATCTTCGCTGTGGACAAAGCTAGCAGTTTGAACTTTCGATAACCAAGAGTAATCATTATAACTAGCTAAACTTCCAAATTACATCATATTTGAACTTATAGTTTACGAGTTATCATCGATCAAAGTTACATCATTTTGTCACTCACTGACTCACTGACTGACCGATCATCAAAATTCTAAGATACTTCTAGCAGGCCTAGAACCTTGAAATTTGGCATCAAGATAGATTATTAGGCACATATAAAGGAAAAATTATAAAAACATAAAAAAATAGTTAATTATAGAAAACAATTTTATATTTGCCATTTTGCCAGGAACATGGTGTATGAATTTCGACTGCACTGTTAACTTTGTTCTTTGTTTACGTACAAAAAATATTGAATTGGTGTAGATTATTTATAAATTGTTATTTATTTAGGGCAAAATCTGAGAAATGAGATTCCATACCATCACGCCTGTATTCTCCGAAGGGTAGGACAGAGGTGTATACTAAGTATGTAACTATATGAACCCATTTATTACTGTCTCTAGATAACATTCATAAAGGCTAATTTAAATTGTTTAAAGTTTTAATATCTCACAAGTTTTCCCTCCAGAGGGCGGGGGCGGTCAAAATCAAAATCCAAGATGGCGGCTGTGAAATTTTACAAAATATGCGTCATGGGTGTCGTTCCCATGGTTTTCCGGGGTGCTGATGCCAAAAATGAGGTCAAAGTCAAAATCCAAGATGGCGACTGTGAAATTTTACAAAATATGCGTCATGGGTGTCGTGTCCATGGTTTTCGGGGGTGCTGATGACGAAAACGAGGTCGAAGTCAAAATCCAAGATGGCGCTGTGATACTTTACAAAATACGCGTCATGGGTGTCGTGTCCACATGCGAAATTCGTATGCAAAGCAGCAGTTGATGAACAAGACATTATTATGTCACCCAAAAAGAAAAGAAAGAGACCCACCTACAAAAAATAAATGAGATCCCACCAAAAACATTAAATGTAAAAAATGCCAAGTCTCTGTATGCAATCTTTCCACCGTAAAAAGTTTTAAGATCTCATAGAAGCCAAGTCCTATTCAATTTATTTTGTAGTTAGTTATCTATCTAGTGACTGTATTAATAGTTTTATTTCTATTATAATTATAGTGACTTGGCAATGAGCACAAGAAGAAACAAATATATTTGGAGGAGGTGAAATAACGCATAACGCACGCGTAATGTTTAATATCACAGGATTAGTTAAGTTCTTTTGATTTGACCATTAAACATAGGTACCTATGGATAATAATTGTGATGTTCTTATCAAATAAACTTAGGTTTTCTTAAACATGTATTGACGCACGTAGTCGATGTTGACCATAACTACTCATTGGCCGTAAAATCACGTCTGCATATCATAAATCACACATCAGCATAACAACTAATGTAATCATAGTACTCATAGATATCAATTCGTCATTAACAGTCGCACATAATTCCACACAGCAAGCAGCTTTTAATTTGTGCTCATTGCCAAGTCACTATAATTATAATAGAAATAAAACTATTAATACAGTCACTAGATAGATAACTAACTACAAAATAAATTGAATAGGACTTGGCTTCTATGAGATCTTAAAACTTTTTACGGTGGAAAGATTGCATACAGAGACTTGGCATTTTTTACATTTAATGTTTTTGGTGGGATGAAACTTACTTGAGACAGCTCTTGGTAATAAATATGTAGGAACATATTTTACCCAATATTACATTGCCCGACTTGAGGATCGCGTTTTTGGAGGCTGTCTTATATAGAATTGACGTTCAAAAGGAACTAAGTATAATTAAAGTCATTTGAATTAAAAAAAAATTGAGTTTGAGTTTGAACCTAGGATCCCAAGCTTGATGGTCGCACTATACCTACAAGGTAGCAGAAAAACAATTTTTGTGATAGTTTTGGAGTTTTATCAAGATGATAAAACTCCAAAATCATCACAAAAATTGTTGCAAAGAACACAGTTACACAATTTAATCTGCAGGAAAAAGAAAAAAAAAACGTTAATGAACTATGGTCAATCTCTATTATTATTCAGAAATGGATGATTACGTTAATAATGATCAATCACTACTTGCGGCAAAAAAAAAGTAATAAAATTGCCATGTGCTGTGGCTACGATCTAAGCAGTGTCAGTGTTACGTAGCTAAATATGACCAGTATAACTTGAACCCTCGCACCTTGTCCTTAGTATGAAATCATAGGCCAACCAGACTGGACAGAATCTCTTAAAGTTGTCTACGCAAGTTAACCAATGCAATTTTAGTTAGTTAATCTTATCGAGTAAGAATCAAAATTATTTTATTGTTTTTCACTTATATTTAAGGTAAGAAGATTAGTCGTGGCTAATTAACAACCACGCAGGTTATATGATTTGCAAGGTTAAGCTGCCCTTGCCGCGGTCAGTCCATGGATGGGTGACCAATTACACATCGAGACCCCGCCGTGCCTCGTAGAGCACGTTAAACCGTCGATCCCGGGTGTCATACAAATACCGATAGGTAGGTACAGCCGTTACTAAAACCAGTCTAACCTTAGCATTGCCCAGTAACTGGGTTACGGAGGTCTGATGGCAGTCGCTCCATGTAAAATACTGGTATTCATACGCTTTGACCCCTGATTCGGAGCAATTCGATTAGTCAGTTGTCGAACGATTCGGTAAGCTATCTCTTTTTCTCTCGTTACGAGAATGGTAAACGGAACAAGATAGAAAACCGAATCGGTCGACTGCTGCTTATCCAAAAGGTTTTGAATCGGGGGCAGGTTAGGCTAGAAGCTGACACCATTTTTAGGGTTCCGTAGTCAACAAGGAACCCTTATAGTTTCGCCATGTCCGTCCGCAGCTTAGCTCAGAGACTCTTAGTACTAGAAAGCTATAATTTGGCACAGATATACATATACGAGTAAATTACGCCGACAAAGTAGTAAAATAAAATCATGAAAAAAATTTTTTTGAGGGCGCCTCCTGTACATCTAAGGTAGGGATGTTTTTTTTTTCTCGTCTACCCCATCGTGTGGGGCGTTGTTGGATAGGTCTTTCAAAAATATTCTCAGCTTGTGAATACAATTTTTCGATTAAGGGATCCGTTTCTGAAATATTAAACTTTAAAGTGCTTATTTTTGTTAGGGTCATGTCCCCCCCCCCCCCCCTGCCAGTTAAACAGCTAGTTTTGGATATGTGAAAAAAATTAGTAGTATACAACGTTATTTTTACTTTATGCGAAAACCGAGACACCCCAACAAGATTTTCATCAGAACTGCCTGAATATGTGTTTTTTTTTAGTAAATCTCCAAGTTACACCTTAGTTTATGTCGCGTTAAGTTCGCTAAAAAAGTGTGAAATGCCTGAGATGTGCTATGCAGGAGTTGTCTAATACACGGAAACTGACCGAGCGGACCATTTCAAGCCTCAAGGTGTCTATTCCCGTCAATTGTTATGGGTAGAAACCTACTGAAACCAAACTGAAATTTATGAAAAAAAAAACAAACAAAAAAATGTGGTGTAAAAATATGTCAATCGATTCTCCTAGTGATTCTGAACAAACTAGTTTCAGGTTTCGCATATACTAAAACTAACCTTGTATACATCGAAGTTAAAAGGAAAACTATCATAGCTAAGTAGGTTTTACAAGTTTACGAGTAATAGTCGACCAACCGGAAAAGTAAAAATTTCGTACAAATTCTATTGAAAAATTACTAAGCCCTCTTCTAAGTCCGTATTATAGTGCAACTATGGAATCCTATTACTGCGCGTGGCCTGACACGAACTTGGCCGGTTTTTTTATTACTATACTTGGTCGCCTTTTATCCTCGTCGCACCTGATGGTAAGTGCAGACAGGGTCTTAGATGGAGCACACGAATCCAAGTAACAGAGAATAGAAGGATTCCCCTATACCCCTCTGGCTCTCACATACACACGACGGAACACAGTAAACTGCTTGGACTTTCATGTAACGGTGGTATATTGTTTTCACGATAAGAAGATTAAAATGACACATGTCAATAGGAGTTGCTAGACATGTGACTGTAGTCGATTCAACTATCGATATAATTTGTAAAATTTCAGCGAGAATTTGACAAATTATTGTAATGTGATTTTATGTACATTTCAAATACTTGTGATTTAAGTAATTAGGATTAAGTCAATTAGCATGCATATCTTCAACAACAGACGATTACGTGCTGATGTGATAATGAATCCAGCAGGTATGGGATGAGTGAAAATAAATGTTTATTTATCACCAATAATAAGCCCAGTAGCCGGGTCGCGAAAAAGAGGTTTATCTTGCGAAAGGTTCGTCGGTCCTGAATTTTGGATGTGTTATGTTAGGTATTTTTATGAAAAGCCCACAAACAGACACACAGACAGAGAGAGAAATAGACAGCCAAACAGAAAGACAGACATGGGCTTCAAACCTTAATTAATTTTAATAAGAATTGAATTTTCTACAAAATTGATGTGAATAATTTTTGGCATAAAACCCATAAGGAGTTATTTAATAAAAACTCATTTTTGGGTTCTTTAACCCAAGATGGCAGAGCGCGCCGAGGTCACTCAAGGCACAAAATTTGTAATTTTTATAAGAACCATAACACGTATCCAAAATTTAGGACTGACCGACCTTTTGCAAGGCAACTGGGCTATAATGAGCCTTATTTTAATTATTCAATCAACTGAGCCTATCGTCTATAATTATTACTATAGTCAAAATATTCATTCTGTTAATATAAATTTATCGAAATTATTTTATCGATACGCACGTCTCTGGCAACTGGTACCATCTGACGCAAGTTTGAAAACACGTCGGGTTTTTTTCAAAATCATTTATGAAATATATAATTATGGCGTT
The DNA here is from genome assembly GCA_905220435.1 of Amphipyra tragopoginis. NCBI lineage: Eukaryota > Metazoa > Arthropoda > Insecta > Lepidoptera > Noctuidae > Amphipyra > Amphipyra tragopoginis. The sequence continues at coordinate 10,050,610 of HG992005.1, read as the reverse complement.
AAACACATATAACTATATTGTTTCTATGTTTCTGATTTTAAAACAACCTTTTGGGTAACGCTTCATTAATATTTTAAATTGATATAATACTTGTTGAATTAAATTGTCATACACAAGCGCCATTACAATTTATTTTCATGTCATGAACTGACATCTGCCAAATTAATCAAGTTACCGTGAAAGCAATATAGCTAGCCAGGCGGACCGTATAGATCCTACCACCAAGCAAAAGTATAAGATACTATAAGACTACAAGAAATAATAAAGTTGGGAAAAGTAGAGTAAGTAAGAAGGTTAGGTTATGTCTGCATCCTTCATGCACACGTACCCATATGCACTAACAGACAGACACATGACGAAACTAGTTCCATTTTCAATCAGCCTACGGAACATTTAAAACCTAACTTTAATTAATATTCAAATTAAAATAAAACACATTCATAAAGAGCTACACTTTAACTAAATATCTACCAAAGTAGAAGCAACTAATTAATTAATATAATGATAGCACGAAGAAGTTATTTTTAATAGGTAAGTACTGGGATAAGCACTAAGTGCGTAGGATGGTAAGCCTCCCTTATAAATTGATAAGCTACTTACAAGAGATCGATTTCGCTTTTTATGGCTGCTTTTATTATTTATGAAGTTCGTGTAAATCTTTTAAATTATAGCTTCTTTTTGATAGCATAGTGTAACCGATCTTAATTTAATTTTAGATGTTTTGGTAACAGAACATTATTAAAATAATAAATGTTTTTTTTTCTGTAAATAAATCTGTGACAGACAGTTTGACAAGTCAATTTTATAAGTTTTTTTTTGAGAGTAGATGGCATGGCACGAAAAAAAGATATTTCGATTTTTTTACTAACTACTTAAGCAACATTGAAAATAAGTACCAATGAAATATTTATTTAATACAATTTCCTAGTTAAAATTGTGCACCAGCCAGAGACCAGCAACAAAGAGGCGATGACGTCATACCCCGTGCACTTCTTAGTAACTGAACATGCCCAAAACATGAACAGAAAATGCCCCGTCCAATAACTTGAAAAGCGTGTATGTCCTCCATTTTTTATCGATTTTATTTATTTTTTCAACAATCGTGTCCTTCACTACATCTTTCAAACTAATATTTTAGCACATGGACATTTATGAAAAAAAACATAATTAATGATAATTTTTTAGTACTAGTCAACTAACCTAACACACGGAAAATGTCCATGTGCTATAATTTTTGACATACGGTAATATTATATTAAAGTCTTGATAGTTGTAATATTAATTTTGGTACCAAGTTGCCTACCTTAATTGGTAGAACATAGTGAACTGCACATTCACCCAACATCTGGAAATGTATCTAAATGTACCTACCTACTGTGTTTTAGCAATAAAGTTTCGAATTTGAATTTGCTCCTTATTGAACAAATAAACGCCATAGCGACATTTGTATGATCGTAATGGTAAATTGCCCTAATGACCACGATTGCTAATTACAATGGGAACCTACTTATGTTGTTAATAAGCTCATAAGATGTTACTATCCATGCCTTTAGCAAAATCCTTTCATCATGGCTTAGGCTGCTTAGGGAAAGAAAGGCCTTATTATTTGTTGCAAACTCCATTATTAAACGAATTTAATTTCACATTTTGTTATTGTAAAAATCGATTGGCACTTCGTAACTTAAACTTAACTTACCTACTCGTAAGTTAGGTACGTAGGTATATTCAAAAGTTAAACAGACAGATGAACCATAGTAGTTCTATTTTAAAACTCTACAAATAAAATCTCCGACTCTTTCATAACAAAGTCAACAACTTTTCTTCGTCCCAAAAGGCTTTCGAGGCGACTACCGGCGCCATCTTGCTAAAACTTCTCTTACGTAGTACGGCCGCATTTCAAGAGATGGCGCTGTTCAATACTCGCGGGACCGACACGAATTCAGTTTCAGTGGGCACCGTCCTGAAACAGAACGTTTCGACTTGAGAAAGGGAGAGAGAAATTCTCAAGGCACGCCGTTCAGGGACTAGTCTCGTTTTGCTTCGATATTCCTTTTTGTTACAGCAGTGGGTGTGTTCACAGGCGGCCAATGGGAACGATTTCTCTTGGTCCGACCACACCTACCCAGTTTTCGATGCCTACAGGGAGTTGGATGGAAAAAAAATGTTGGAAATAGGTAATTTTGAACGTCGTTCGCCAGTGACGTAATTGCGAATTTATGGTTCAACGAATTACCTTGTTGATATTGCGAGTTGATTGAAATGGAATTTTAAATTATACTTCCTGTGTAAGTATTCAGTGTTTATGGAGTTTCAGCGTAATAACTGTTCCTTTACGTACAACATCATCGTGGCCTCAATATAGCAGAAAATTGGAGGTTTAACAAAGACTTTATGGTACTTTCTCTTCTTTGTGCGATCAAAAATAAGGTGATATACCTACGAGTCTATATTTTTAAAACATTGTATACGGAGTTTTAGCGGTATATTGTTAACGTGTTTCAAAATACCATTCTAAAAACGATCTCAAATAATAGGTCTATGGTAAATTAAATTATGTGGTCTATTTCCAACAAGATAATGAGGTTTATTCGTATAAACATTGCAATTCCTTTTTATTTATTATTTCCATGTTTTTTTTTTTTTTTTTTTAAACTTTTCCCCACTCTAAGATTTCTCTTGTATCGTGGGTGCGTTTACAGACACAAATCTTACAAACAAACGCTTTTACATTTAGTGTGCTCAATGAATTTATTCACCCGACAGACAGAACTATGTTGCTGGGGAGTTTGTTGTGTTTGTTTCTTCTTCACAGCATAAACACTAGGAAGCGGTGAAGGGAGGGCATTTTTGTGGGCTGTCTTTTGTAAAATAATGTTCAAAAAGAACGAAGTAATTCTAGTCTATTTTGAATCAATGAGTTTTGAAGTTAGAGTTGAAATTTATTTTTGAACATTTCTGTACAAAAATGACGTAAGTAAGTACTTTGATATAACACTAGAAAACCTTTTTCGTTTCCTACACACCACACATAAAGCTAGGCACACAACATAAAACTACGACGCTACGGTATGCAAAAGATATATTGATGGATAAGCCCCGTGTCCCTGGGAATACGGCGGTCTCTACACGGCTTAGCACTTCTAGGGGGAGTCGCACACCTTCCACACGAGTTTTAAAGTATACCAAATTGCTTTTTAGTGGCAGTTTTGAATAGTAGCTGTTTTGAAAGTTCGGAGACAACCTTGGTGTGATGGAAAGGGTCCACAGTGTTTTGTTAAAAGGTTTTTTTTTAAGACGATGACGTTTTACTATTAGGGTTTCGTGGTCGATTAAATTTTTTTAATACTATGTTGTATTTATTTGTGTCTTAAGTGTACTTAGACTTCATAAGTTCATGTCTTTTTATTTAGTGTCACCGCGAACTGACCCTTTCTAATTTCTTGCAAATCATGTCCATCCATAGGGTGTCTAGCAGAAATCGCCAAGTGCGATAAAATCGCCCTCTGCACATCTCTCTTTAGCAATGTTTCTTGTATGTTTTGTGTACAATAAAGAGTATTGTATTGTATGGTATTGTATCCGTAATACATCATAAATTTCGGATTATATTCATAGTACATTTGTTATTTGTAAGTTAACGAGTGATAGTGTGGTTTTTAGTAGCCCAGAATTAAAAAAAATAGATTTTATACATCATATAGTTGATTTTAAATTCCGCTACGCACACGCGTAGCACGTAGTAACAGCTACGAGCATCATTAGGTATACTTGATACAGCTGTGGCAAGTAGCGAAGACGTGGCGATGACTTGGCGCAGACACATGTCTTCTTTAAAAGCTTATATCGCGTAAATTATAAACATGTGACGCGGGCACGCCACGTCGTTGCCACGTCTCCGACATTCGCCACAGCTTTATAAACGACAGTCTTTCTTAAGTATTATTGATGATTTCAGGTTCCAAGCTATCCAAGCTTAAGCATTATACAAGCTTAGTTTTAGTATATACTAAACCTGAAACTAGTTTGTTCAGAATCACTAGGAGAATCGATTGACATATTTTTTACACCACATTTTTTTTTGTTTTTTTCATATATTTCCATTTTGTTTCAGTAGGTTTCTACACATAACATTTGTAGGGAATAGACACCTTGAGGCTTGAGATGGTCCGCTCGATCAGTTTCCGTGTATTAGACAACCCCTGCATAGCACATCTCAGGCATTTCACACTTTACTAGGGAACTTAACGCGACATAAACTGCGGTGTAACTTGGAGATTTATTAAAAAAAAAACACATATTCAAGCGGTTCTGATGAAAATCTTGTTGGGGTATCTCGGTTTTTGTATATTATAAAAATAACGTTGTATAAACACTAACACCAATAATTATTTAATCGTAACAATATCGATTTACACTAACAAAACAAAATTCTACAAAACAATTTCTTTTCAATACCCTTTAACGAGCAATCATAATTCTATCACATTTGTTACTACCCCTTTCACCATACACGACCATGTGTTCTGCCTATTACCACTAACGCCACACTACAACAAAGTAACAAGTGATATTTGACAAGCAATAAATTTAATTTCAGCTTGTACTATTGTGTTTTCATTTGTGTTCAATGTGCGATGAAATTAAGATATTTAGCGATTTGGGGTGTAGTGAATTTTGTGTTGCAAACTCAACAGAGTTTGAGAGGTTACGTAGGCTTGTTAAATGGATTAAAGGTAAAAATAAATACATATGGATTATTATCAATAGTATCTAAAAATATTAGTGACCTTAGTAATGCTCTATATGCCATAACTGCTATGGCAATTCTAGAAGGCATATTTTCTACTCTTATGTGAATTTATTTTTTACATTAACCTGCATTATTATCATTCTATGTCGCACGCTACTGTAATGGAATTGTCATGAATAGTCATGATCTACTATTTTAAAAAGAGTATTCATGGAGTTTCTTGCCGGCTCTTCTCCATAGAAACTACCTTTTGGAACCGTGCACCTAGTTTTGACGTTTTAAAAGTGCCTGTAATCTGGTCTATTTGAAATAAAAAACTTTGACTTTGACTCTATGAGATTATTCATCAAAATATTTTGGAATATACATCTTCTAAATATGTATTTTTAGTTCAATCATTATGAATTTTCTAAATGTTGCGTTACATACTTCTTCTCTCCTGACGGCACGAGCTATACAAGAATAGTCCACGCCGCGCCGAGGTGAAAAAATTAGCCAGGCTGCAATGTTGGTAGCGAGGCTGACTGCCTAGAGTGCGTCGGACGTACTTGAGTATCGTCGTGGAGACATTTTTAATGCACCCCAAACTAAAATGCGTTACTGACAATCTGATATAAATAAAATGCAATATTGTAACAGGCAAATTCCTATTTTAACCGACTTCCACAAGAGGAGGAGGTTCTCAACTCAACGTGCGTTTCTTTTATATGTTGGTTCAGCGATATCGTCGTCATTTGTAAACCGATTTTTGAATGAATTTGAAGATCAGATGAAGACTTTCGAAGATTGACAATGGAACTCATCAATGGTAATCGCATGTACAGTTTCAGAAGTCGGTGCCTTTAATTTGGTTCAGCATGAATTAGCACCGACTTCTGAAACTGTTAATTTTATAATGGCGTAATTATTGTAACTACTCTTTTTTTAATGTCAGTTTTTATTCTTTTTTTTAGGGTATATATTTTTAATTTAACAATCGGCAACAAAGTATGGATTAGTGAATAAAACAAAATTATTGAAACACTAAAACACCGAATCCCATATTGCACACACAAAATCTACACACGCAAAAGAAGGATGGAAATCAGGTGTGCGCACGTATTCTCGGCAATCATTAATATCTCGCTGCGTGTAATGACGTGCGACAGGCGGAGGTACAAGGCGTTCAAATTGAAATTCTTTCAGATAAACAAACACACTTATTAGATTTATTCTCCCCTTAAATATTTTTGGGAGGTGTTTCGGAATTCTTATATCGTGTTAAGAGACTGTCTGTTAATGTACTTTTACGTTATTTTATAGATTTAAGCTTTGCATTTTTTATAAAGGTAATGTCGTTTTGTTTTATGTACTCATGGCAAGATGTTTTGGTAGTAGACACTTAATTATATTTAGGTTAAACATAATAACGAAAACGGTATCACAAAATGCAAAAAGCGTCTTAGTTCTTTAAAATAATTGTTTTTTAAATCTGAAACGCTGTAATGTGTGATAATAAAGTTATTTTGATCTAAGAAAGAAGTTGATTATTAAAAAGAACTAATATATTTTGACTATCGGTTGATATTTGATCGCGCTATCATGACATGATAACAATGTTTTATAAGTACTTACTTTATTAGGATAGCTTTTATTTTTATTTGTAGGTATATACTTTTATTTGTAATTATTTAAATATTGTTTGTGTAAATATTAGAAGAATAATGTATGTAGGAATTGTATACGATATGAAAATAGTTAAGCAGTTCTTATTCTAAGATATACCGCGATTTCTACGTCAAATTAAGCAAGTCATTAATGAGTTTGAATACAAAACGTTTAGAAAGACTTACTTTACTAGTGATATTCTAGCGGTTGTACGGTTGTGGCCCGGCCTGCACCTCTGACTTTTCTAATTCATGTGCGGATCTGAATTTGATCATCACTTGAGTTAACACTGCAGGAAAACATCATGAGAGTAACCTGTACATCTGGGAGGGTTCTATAAAGTTCTCGTTAGTGTGTAAAGTCGACTAAGGTCGACTGGTAGAAAATGCCTATGGCATTAAGTCCGCCTCTGTACAAATTATGTGCGAAAGTATAAATAAATAAAGTCCGCCAACCCGCACCAGGCCAGCGTGCTGGACTAAGGCCCGGACTCCAGCAAAGCGGAGATGTGCGGTGACGTCCGAAGCGGAGACGAGAAGAAATGTTTTTCAGCTAGGGTGTATCCACCGAAACTGCGGACATGCGTACTGGCTAGACAGTAGCGGAGATATGTGCTGGCTAGGGTGGATATGTGCGCTGACTAGAGCAGAACTGAGCTGCTTGCGGCGAGCGTTGGATGTGAACGCACAGTTTAGTGCGATCTGACACGAAAGGTACACAACTCGTCTCCGCTGCGCGCCGTCGTCAGCTTGTGAGGCAAAGCTCACATCTCCGCTTCCATCGCGCCATACATTATGATACATCTCCGCTCAGCGGTATCCACCGGCTGAGTGGAGACGAGATGTGTGAATAACGAAATTCTATTGGTTTTTTAAAACACATCTCCGCTCGGCTCGTCTCGTCTCCGCTTTGCTGGAGTCCGGACTCCACCAAAGGCCCGGGCCTAAGATCTAAATCCTTCTCATTCTGAGAACTGGCCCGTGCCCAGTAGTGGGACAATAAGGGCTTATGTTATGTATCACAAGACGTAATAGCTTCGTTACACTCCATCCAAAAAGGCATATCTATCGATAAATTAAATCACTCCGTCTTATAACGAAGGTAGTCACAACAGAAATCTAAATAAGTAATCAGATTTCTGGTGGTAGTCACCCTATTCAGAATCTCGCTTATTTAAGAAACGTCGAGTTTATTCGTTCACTTCCACACCTCTTTGTGAATTTAATTTATTACGTCCCACAAATGAGATGAGACAAGTATCTTAGAGGCAGTGGGAATAAAAAAGTAAAACATGTTAGTACTGAAGGTATTTTGCTTAGGAGACATTCGCATTGAATTTGTTTCCGTTTAAATCCAAAATGTTAGTATGCTTTATTATTTTTTCTTACTCTCTCTTCTTCTATAAATGTATCTCCTTAAGTAATATACCCAAAGCTAAGTGTAGGTCTCCTCAAGCCATTCACTTCGGTCTTAGGCCTTCCGCATCCACGTATATTCCCCACTATCTTGACCAATTTTGCGCAACGCACTCGTCATCGCCATGGCTTTGGTTTTGAAAATACAACAATATTCATTACATGGTACATAGTTATGGAAAAATCGGATTGTCAATACATACGTTGCTACGGAAATTGTTGATCTGTCAAATCAAAGCCATTGCGCAGTTAGAATGCTGGTCTTCCATCCAACTTGCACGTGGCCTGCTCACGCTCCTACGATCACTCCTGGGTCTCCATTCCATTATCTTTCTACCCCATCTGTTGTTGGATCTTCGGTATAAATGGCCGGGTAACTTCCACTTCTTTCTTTTTATTACGAGGGCTTTGTCGGTCACCTTCGGTCTTCTTCTGATCTCTGTATTCCTGATACGATCACGAAGATAAATCCTCAACGTAGCCCTTTGGGTGACCTGCAGTTTGTCAATAGCTTTATTTTTAACCACGCACTATTAGCACTTCATTAGATTATAATGAAGTGGTAATAGTGCATGTACGTCCGGCGCACCCTGGGCAGTCAGCCTCGCTACCATCCTTGCTGACTGGCTAATATTTTCACCACGGAATGAGCTATTCTTGTATAGCTCGTGCCGACGAGATAGAAAAAGAAGAAGAAGCACTTCATTATTCCTTGTTTTCAACCCAGCTGTTTTACGTTCTGGTAGTTTTGGTCACGGTTTGATCTTTCTGTAACTAATTCTTAGGTTTAAGCGTGCACTGAGTAGCGTGATCGTCCAGGATAATAATGAGTGAATCACCGTATTTTATGGGAAATGACAGTCGCTTGACGTCCGTTAGGTCAACATCTAAAGAGACTCTCTTTAGGCAGCTGGATCAAAGGCTTGATACAAAAAGCGGTACTCCTAGACATGGCGCGCATTGTTAGGAGATTCCTTTTTCGAGGGCCCTGATCACCGCACTAGTGGCTTGGATCCTGTTCCAGATATAAGTGTTCCAGGGCTACTATTTTTAAATGACATAGGTACGTTATAGTTTAAAATGTAAATAACACGTTTTAATAAATTAATCTAGACGTAAAAAATACACCATTATAATTTGCTCTATCTACAGGGTGTTAAAGAAATCGTGTAATTCCTTCAAACCGCGTGATCTACTGGTGACACAGATTAACCCTAAATGAGAATTATAGAAAAAAATAAAAGAAAATTCGTTTTCAATTTCCGAGTCTTCTTAGAGCCTTGAGTTATCTGACTGCAAAGAAAGATATCGCGTTAGTCGTTCCTGCCAGCTGTGTCGCCGTACTTTCATTAATTTATGCGTGGCATCGAAATGTTCACAAGAATAAAATTATTTTTTGCAAAAAAGACTGTTTTTTTTTACTGAATCCTTATTAGATGTTTTAGATACGATCGGTAACAAAGCCGCATGAAAAAAAAAGAATTTTATTTTTTTATTTTTAATCAAGCTAAATCCCGTGCGGGGCCTGTCTACACCAGTAGTAGATCATGTGGTTTTAAGGAATTACACGAATTCATTAACACCCTGTATAGAACAACACAATAGGACGTATTCAATTTTAATCTACAATCCGACCTCTAAACTCTATCTAATTCAGTTTCTGCTGGCGTCATTAACTCCATACTTGTGACAGGGCTATAAACTTCTTATTGTACAATTATAAATGGCGTTTGTATCGCGTTTGTATTGTAGCACAATTCGTCAATGTGCCACGACTTTGTAGCAGATGTATTGCATTACAACTTCATTTTATACGAGTCGTTATCGGCTGGGGTTGGGTAACGGGGCTAGTGCAAAAGAAATGAGTGGATAAGATAGAATAATTAATTTTTGTAACTTACATGTTTATTATAAAGTATGTAAGTAACTCAAAATTAATAAACTCACATTAACTATTTGTTTGGAAACTCAAATCTGCAATTATTTGAGTGTGATCAACTAAAAATCTGGCGTGTTTGGACTTTTAGAAAAGTATCGTATTGTTTTTGATACATTTTTATAGCAGCAGTAATAGGTACTTATAAAACTTTATTAAATAAAGTTTTTAGTTACCAAATTTTGGTGGAATATTCAAAACATTAATTCTAGTATTTTATGTTATTCTAGTAATAAATACTTACACATTTAATCCAAACATAAATCTGAACAATACCCTTTTCACCGTAAGGTGAGTTTCTCTACAAAACCATACAAAGAATATCAAATATTATTACATAACAAAACATGGAAAATATAGCTATTATATGGTTTTTGATGATGTCGTTTACGTTTTTTTAATAGCAGTCTCTTTACGGTTTCAATTTACGAAATTACCGCTATGTCAGGATCTTTGGGTGAACAGATAACAGTATAATATAAATTTAGAGTAAAAACTAAAATACAGTTCAAAATAAAACGAAATAAAATTAAAAAAAACAACTTAATTCCCCCAAAATCACCGCTAGTCTTATCCACTCTAAACTAACGCCCCTCAGTACCGGCGCGCACGCACCGCGTCACAGATCTGTGTAAAGTACGAAATAATTTCACGCATCACATGACCCCGCGTATAATGACCCCAGAAGCTCCCCGGCGATGTCCCGGCCAAAACAAACAACGGCCTAATAAGAGAATGAATAAGTCCCCCGGACTCCCCCGAAGAATCCTTTCGGAAAAGAAATTGCGTCGGTTGAAGGAAGTTAATGTGTGTGTTAAGGGAATATTTGTTGGAGGTCCAATTGTAGCGTGTATTTGGATTTGATGAAGTTTTTCGTGTTCTAGTGTGATTCTATAGGCCTAGCACGAATGTTGTGACGTATAGTCATGTAAACGTAACGTAAACGTAACTTAAACGTGAGTAAATTTAGCATTAAATTGGAATCTTTATTCATATCTATATGTGAAACAAATTGTGCTTGTGAAACCAAAAAACTATTGGATAGTTGTAGTTTGGATTCTAAATTCACTTTAATTATTACGTTGCTGTACGTAAAAAAATTCGTGCTAGGTCTACTGGCCTCTACTATAGAAAACGGGTGCCATTAATAAATAAAAATAAAACAATCAGTTTATGCATCATTCTGCTTATTTTTTCCTTTTATGTTAATGTATCCTTCTGCTTTTAATTTTTCTTAAATATAATTTTAGGGTAATAAAAACGAAAGCTGTTTTAATGTGATACTTGGCTTCATATGAGACAAGACAGTGAATGATTTGAAATAATTACCTTTTTGGTGATAAGTGCGGATTCCAAATGATCTGAGGCCGGTCAAAAGCTTTTGTCTGCGCAACTCGGTAATAGGTTTAAAATTACTATTATTTTTAATTGACTATTTGTCGCCATTATTTTTATATATGATGATGATGAAAATATGATGATGATGATGAAAATATGATTCAGATGGATGAAATTGTAAAAGCGCTGAAAGGTATGAAAATTGGAAAAGCAGCTGGGTATGACAGAGTGTCTGTCGAAATGCTTAAGGGAGGTGACGGGGTGGTAGCAAGCCTGCTGTACCGGATCTTTAATATATGTTGGAGATACGGCCAAGTGCCAAGCGATTGGTGCAAAGCGGTAATCGTACCACTATATAAGGGAAAGGGTTCACAGCAAGAGTGTAAAAACTACCGCGGCATTAGCCTTTTGAGTGTAGTCGGCAAACTATATGCGAAAGTTTTAATTAATAGACTGATAAGAATAACAGACGAGAAAGTATGGGATGTTCAGGCAGGATTTAGAGAGGGAATGGGGTGTATGGATCAGATCTTCTCCTTAAGATGCATAGCCGAGAAACATCTGGCAAAGCACAAGAAAGTGTATTGCGCTTTCGTTGATTTGGAGAAGGCTTATGATAGTGTGTGGAGGGAAAAATTGTGGTCAACACTATCTACGTATGGGGTGGACTGACGCTTGGTGCGGGCACTGAAATCGCTGTACAGGGATTCCAGTGCTTGTATTAGGATAAATGGGGCGTTCACAGACTGGTTTGGCATCTCAAGGGGTGTTAGACAGGGTTGTGTAGCGTCACCATGGCTGTTCAACCTATACATGGATAGTTGTTTGACAGATTTAAAAGGGAGTGATTGTGGATTGAAAATGAATGAGTTGCCTGTCAAATGTCTTCTCTACGCAGATGATCAAGTTCTGCTTGCATCATCAGTGGAAGGGTTGCAAGACATGGTAACTGTGATGAACGAAGCATATAAGAGGAAAGGGATGAAAATTAATATAAGTAAGACGAAAGTAATGGTTTTTGAAAAAAATGCAGATGTATCTGGGTGTAAGGTAAAGATTGGAGATGAAAGTATTGAACAGGTGAATGAGTTTGTTTATTTGGGAAGTATGTTTACAAGAGATGGTAAGATTGATGAAGATGTGGAAAGGAGAGCAAATGCGGGAAATAAAGTGAATGGTGCTATGCATGCGGTTGTGGCTAACCAGTCGATGTCCAAAAAGGCACGGCTGGCTGTCCATAATGGTGTACTGGTACCAACGCTTATGTATGGAAGTGAATGTTGGTCTTGGAAGAAGAGTCATGAAAGTAGAATAAATGCCGTGGAAATGCGTTCCTTGCGAAGTATGTGCGGTGTAACTTTGAATGATAGAGTGAGGAATGATGTGATAAGACAAAGTTGCGGTTTAAAAGATGATGTAGTGACAAAAATTGAAAGGGGTATGCTTCGGTGGTTTGGGCATGTTGAAAGATTGAGTGAACGGCGATTAACAAAAGGAATTTATAAGGCGAATGTCAGTGGAAACGCCAGTAGAGGACGCCCTAGAAGGACATACATTGATGTTATTGGTGATGTTCTTCAAAAAGGACAGGTGCGTAGTACTTTCAACCGGCGTGCGTGTATGACAAGATGTATGACCGTGGACGAAGCGAAAGGAGTATGTAAGGATCGTAGCATGTGGCGTTCTACAGTTTCTGCCTACCCCCATGGGAAAAAGGCGTGAGTGTATGTATGTATGTATGTATTTTTATATAACAAACGATAAAAAAAACATAAAAGGTACTATGCCTTAACCCAGCACGCTTGCTATAAGTGTGTGTAAACCTAGCTTGGTTTTGGCGTAGTAAAATTCCAAGCTTGAACGAATTAGGTATTATTTGGAAAATTCTTGTTCAAAAATCTAAACACCGCGTTTATTCCTACCATCAAAAATAAAGGGGGTAAACACCAATCTGCGACAGAACCAATAAACTTCAGCACAATGTATGAAGAGATCAAACAATCGAATCCCACCGCAATCACACTGCGTCGGCTCCATAGATTGTGTTGACAAAACCAATGAACATTCTTAATTATTTGCCCGATTCGTGTAAACAATGACCTCAAACAAAAACCATCATAACTTGACCCCCCAACTTCTATAACCCACCCCATATTTAAATTGAACTTTACAGCATTACCAGAGGTCTATATTAAGTGGGTTTTGAAACTATTGTTTGACAGCGCGTGTAGGGTCTGTCTCAATTAAAAATATTGCTAACAAGACAAACAGTTGTCGCTTGAATTTTTGGGATTTTAATTGGCTATTTGGATAGAGATTTTTAGATAATGGTGTGTGGTGTCATATTTGTTTGTATTACGTTCCATATGCCACTTAGTTTTATTTAGGTATTGATTGAGTGTAACAACAAAGTATCTAACTTGCGTTTTGTTGTGTCGCCGGCAAATAATAGTTCTTTTGTATAAAACGAGAACGACTAAGGATTAAAAGTTGCATTTTCTTTCTATTAAATCGTAATTTACGATTGATATCCTATTCAGTTCTATATAAATGCATTCACTAGTAGCAATTTGAATCATCATCATATCAGCCTATTGCCGTCCACTTCTGAACGTAGGCCTCCCCCAAAGATCGCCAACCATCCAGGTCTTGGGCAGCCCGCATCCATCCGCTGCCAGCCACCTTATTCAAATCGTCGGTCCATCGTGCCGCAGGGCGTCCCACATTACGTTTGCCCAAACGCGGTCTCCACTCTAACACGTGTCTGCTCCATCTACCATCTGTTCGTCAGCAATTTGAATAGTAGGTACAAAACTGTAAGTTGTCATACTTATACATCACCTCGCCCACCCTGCCAGAGACGCCGGCGGCGGCTTTGCGAATCTTTTCAGTAATTTAGAATAAGGTCCTATAATCCTAAGCTATTTTAAAACGAGGTCCCTATACAAAGAAAACTCCTATTATCTACTCCGATGATTTTCAGCAGCTAGATGTGAAAAGTCATCTAGTTTTCGTTAGTCTTTAAGGCAGATTCCAACTCGGCCAACAGCAGAAAAAAAAAGAAAAACCAGCAGCAGTCTACATGACATAGGCCGTAGGCTTAGGCCACCAGTACTAACCATCCCACTTCGGCATCCAGATATTATGCAGATACTATGGCTAAAACAAGATGGAATAGACTATATCTTTCTCACCGTAAGGTGAATCTTGATTTTTCTCTACAAAACGTTACCTTACAGTGAACATCAAATATTTTAAAGAAAACATAGATACGAGTAATATAGCTATTTTAATGTTTTTGATGATGTAAAGAAAAGAAAGAAAGAAAAATTATTTATTCGCGCCAAAACCAAAAAAACTATTGAGAAAAATATGCGTCACATCCACGCAAAACGGCCATCGCTCAGCATAATGCTATGCCGTTTACGTTTTTCGATAGCAGTCTCCTTACGGCTTCAATTTATGAAATGACCGCTATGTCAGAACTCATCCTTCGTTAAACAGAGTATAGGAAAAATTATATAAGTAGAGACTAGATACCTACACATATAAATTCATGTCCCAAGTTATTACAAGAGATGGTTTAAACCAAAACTAAAGCAAACCCAGATTTAAAATAATATCACTTCCGAACGTCATAAAACTAAAGTAAACGGGGTTATTTAAAACCTGGATTTTATTTAGACCATCTTTTGTAATGAGAGATCTGAGGTTTTTCGTGTAGGGGCTTATCTAGTTATTCGAATAATTCTTCCTATAATAGAGCACAGATCAAACATTGTAAAATAATAAAGGCGGTTGTCGTATTATTTATCAGTAAAGTAGCACTCAATTTGGGTGAAGGGCTCAGTGGCCATGCGCCACATGCTTTAAAATAGGGATCGAGTGGTAGTGTTGGGCACAGCACTTCATGGGCTATCGACTCGTATTTATTCCCGGTAATAAATTAAGAGCCTAAATTTCTTATTTCAAATTATAAATCTAGTTCCATACCATAATCCTCAATGATGATAATCGTTAAACCTCAAAGTTTTGTTCTAGTTATATAACCTCGCTCACACAAGCTTTATTTCTGTCTTCTGTAAACTAAAGTCAATGTTTTGATTGGTTGGCAACGTAGTGCTTAGTGTAAATAATTAAAAAAATACAAATCTAAAAAGCATTATTTTGTTAGCGTTTCGTGGTAAAATGATGTCATGTATCTAGAACACACGGAATCTCGTTATTATAACGTTATCGATAGCTTGTTTTGCCCATCACTACATTAGTCACCCCTAATTTTTTGACCTGACAGGACATCTAAATATTTAAAAAGCTCTTATGCTATAATTACGTTGATTTATTGCTCTAGTTTCTTTCTTATTGTTTACATTGTTGAACTATTTTAATTATAGGAAACATTTTTTTTATTTATGTACCAGGATTTAAAACTCTTTTTATTCCAACAGCCTATTAAAATTAGTTTTGCCTAAAGAACCTTTTTTCTAGCAGCTTCCAGCTTCTTATTGTCTATACAACCAATCAGCGTGACCAGGTTTTCGCATACATAATCTTTTCAGTATAATTATTATAGTATCAACTGCATCCGAATTACGTATCACATTTGTAATTTCAATAGCTTTGATTTTGACAACACAACAATATTCATTGCGTGGTACATACTTGTGGAGAAGTCCGATTGTTATACATACGTTGCTATGGAAATTGTTAATCTGTCAAATCAAACCCATAGCGATTGCGAGTGTTTTGCGCAATTGGGATGCTGATCCCACAGTCAAACCGATTACACGGTTTTGTGGGACAAATAAATAAAATGAAGTAGTAGTTCCCTGATTAATTGCATCTTGTGATAACCATAGTGAATTAAACAATACGTGTATATATGTAGATAAGTAAAATAAAGCTATTTTACAAATGATATATAAGGTCCATATATTCATACACGAAATATTTTAAGGGATACATCTATAAGTGGTAAAGAAGCAATATAAATCAAAAAAAAAAACTTGGTATATATTTTTTTTATTAAATAATTTAAATTTACTTGATAGGTACACATAACAAATACTGGCTCATTACTATTTTCAACATCCATTACGCTAGTTTCTACGTAGTATTTACTGTCATTGAAGAGGGCAATTTTTTTTAAATTTTTTCATTATGTCTCAAGCATTATTACAATTATAATAATTACGTAAAATAAAATACTTAATTTTTTTGCTATTCTTTGGCTACTTTACCACCTATAGATGTATCCCTTCAAATATTTCGTGTATGAATAGATGGACCTTATCCCCCTTATTACAAAAGATGGTCTAAAAAAAACCATGGTTTTAATCTAGCCCGGTCTCTTTTTGTTATATGACATAAGAAAGTGATGGGTATATTTTAAACCTGGGTTTACCTTAGTGTTGGTTTAAACCATATTTTGTAATAAGGCCCTCTATGTAGGTATATATAGGTCACTGTAGTGTTATAGAAATTCTTAAAAAGAACAACATAAACTGCACATGTATGAAATCAAACATAACCAGTCAGAGAATTTAAACTATACCCATATAAACTAAAATCACAAAACCAACCACATAGGGTGTCTTCGTAACATTTGGCTTTAAAGCATTATCAGTACAGTCGCAGGGCATTTTAGTGTTATCTCCGATCCTCATCTCAGGGGTCGCAAAGTGGTCAGCCTGGTCTTGCGGGGCAACCCGGGTGTCAAGATGAAAGCTTGTTTTATTATGAGAAGGGTCACTCGCTAATGAGTTTAGTGGTTTTTGGATTAAATACAGGCAATTTCGGTAGTGAAGCTTGAATTTGATGTAGTGGCAAAAGTTGGATGTGAAGTAGTGTAGTTTTTGACACTATAATTAGTTTATTTCGCAGCTGGTGTGGGGATATAATACTATCATATATTTAGATACATAGATCTATAAGTCATAGATATAATACGACATATGACAATGTAATTAAAATTATTGACTTGTAAAAGTGTGTAACAGATTTATTTACAGAAATAAATATCATTTATCATCTTTATTATTGGAAAAAATATTATGATTTTCTTTGTATAGACTCAATTAATTTATTCACCTGACAGACAGAACTGTGTTGCTGGGGAGTTTGTTGCGCCGTTTCTTCTTCACAGCATAAACACTAGGAAGCGGTGAAGGCAGTGCTTTTTTGTGGGCTGTCTATTGTAAATCTGACGTTCAAAAAGAACTAAGTAATTCTAGTCTATTTTGAATAAATGAGTTTTGAGTTTTTTAGTTTGAGTTTGAATATAGACAAATGAAGAATCATTTCGTCATACACAGATATGACTCTAGAGGTCATACAAGAGATAATTATGGTTCTAGATATACAACGTTATTTTTAGTATATACAAAAACCGAGATACCCCAACAAGATTTTCATCAGAAGTGCCTGAATGTGTTTTTTTTTAAATAAATCTACAAGTTACACCGTAGTTTACGTCGCGTTAAGTTCCCTAGTAAAGTGTGAAATGCCTGAGATGTGCTATGCAGGGGTTGTCTAATACAACGAAACTGACCGAGCGGACCATCTCAAGCCTCAAGGTGTCTATTCCCGTCAACTGTTATGGGTAGAAACCTACTGAAACAAAACTGAAATTAGTGAAAAAATTTGGTTAAAAAAAAATTGTCAATCGATTCTCCTAGTGATTCTGAACAAACTAGTTTCAGGTTTATGATAGTGTTATATCCCCCTAAAACAAAAGAAGCTAGAAGAAGATTATGAGAATTTGTAGTCATAATATTACTAGAGAGCTTGGTCTGAGATCGTCAACCGGCTAGAACAGATCGATGACGTAGTTAATCCTCATGACGTAGTAAGTCCTATTTTAGAGAACCTGATGTTTTGCAGTGGACCTAAAAAGGCTGAGTGGATAACAAAACAAGTCCTAAGCCGATCGATTATTTACCAGGCAACAGAAAATATCTACGAGCTTAGTTTTAGTTTAAACTAAACCTGAAACTAGTTTGTTCAGAATCACTAGGAGAATCGATTGACATATTTTTGAAACCACTTTTTTTTTCGTAAATTTCAATTTTGTTTCAGTAGGTTTCTACCCATAATAAATGACGGGAATAGACACCTTGAGGCTTGAGATGGTCCGCTCGGTCAGTTTCTGTGTATTAGACAACCCCCGCTTAGCACATCTCAGGCATTTCACACTTTACTAGGGAACTTAACGCGACATAAACTACGGTGTAACTTGGAGATTTATTAAAAAAAAAACACATATTCAGGCAGTTCTGATGAAAATCTTGTTGTACTAAAAAAACGTTGTATAAACCACACAATATAATCAAAAAAATACCAAAAATCAAACTTAAATAAAAAAATACAGGAGAAACAAAAATATTCGAATTACATTGTTTCCCGTCGGCCGTCAAGTGTGACGCGAATGCATAATCAATCAGTAATTCTGAGCGTCACAGCGCTGTGACGTGACAATCGCATGGGATTTGAATTTCGAACAAAGATTTTCGGATTTCGATTCTTTATGGCTCTCGGTTTCGGTTTTGTAATGCGTTATGAAATGTAGCAGAGTTAAAATGTTGCGTACAGTCTTATTTGGAATATTTTGTTTCTTTTTAATCAAGTTTATTTTTCTTCTATTTTACAGACGAAGTTCCATATTTTGAAATAGTCTGCCTTAAGAATCTGTCTTGTCTACTTAAACATTTCCTCTCCTTCGACATTCCCATCAGAAAAAACAAGTTGGTAAATATCTATGTTGAAGTTGGCATTGAAAAAAATAGAATTTCCATTCCAGTTCCTGCATTCTAATTGCGCAACACACTCGTAATCGCTTGGCTATGATTTTGACAGGTCAACAAACTTCATGGCAACGTTTGTATTAAAAATCCGACTTCTCCACAACTATGTCCCACGCAATGAATATTGTTTTGACACATCAACTGTCATGATTGATGTTGGTTACGTTACGTAATTGCCTTGCTGATTATACTATTAAGTAATGGTTAAAGAACTCAATACTAAGTGTCCAATAAACTGTTTAATCAATAGAACTGTTCATTTTCATATGTAATTTTTGACGGACACAAAGACTCTCTCACCTTAAGCCTGATTTAAATAGGGTAAGTAACTGACTGCAAACTCGAGACAAGTCAGTGCTGACTCGATATTTACCTAGTGTAAATTGATTTGGTGTCAGTACAGCACTGTCGCGATCAATTTACACTATCGAGCCAGTACTGACTTTTCTCTGACTCACTGACTTGTCGAGTTTGGAGTCAGTTACTTACCCTGTGTAAATCAGGCTTAATACTAATCATAAAGTACGAAAACAGACCCCCAAAACAAAAAACAAAACACATTTCCCTTTACCGTTTCTAAAGGAATTATTCAAAAAGCTGTCAAATCGCTTCATCCAGTTCATCCTCCCGAACGTCGCCGACAATTCTCGATCATCTGCGGTTATCTTTAAAAGGGGAATCACAAAGAAATGCGTCGAATGAATGGATTTTAATTTTAAAAGCTTTCGCGGCGTTTTTCGGAATCCGTGTTACCCTCGGGAATTTGACGGTGATTATTGATGTTTTGACAACTCGCATTTACTATTAATTATGATAATGGATTGTGTGCGGTTGTAGGAATTATTGAAATAGAAATTTATTTGCGAGAAACACGGTATGTACATGGGACTTAAAATAATACAGGTAGGTACAGGTCAACATATTTCGCCGACACAGCGGCATGCAAATTAATTTAAAATAATTAAAATTGTGATACTTACGTTTATAATTTAGACTAGGAAGTTTTAGATTTATTTTGTATTTAATATTATACAAGACTGAATTAATTAACTTACAAAGTTTTAAACTTAGAAATATATCGGAATATATGTGTATCGTTTGTATTGGCTCCCCCAAATACAACTTTTTTATATTTAGTGTAATACTGTGGCTGCTGATAGAAAATATATATTCCGATATATTTCTAAGTCTACACTAAAAGCTGGAAAACCTTTCTATCTTTACAACATTCGTAATGACAGATGCATTCACACAAAACTTACAAGCATCGCGGAAGTATAATAACGCGAAAGTAGCAGCTCATTTCATACCAGTAAAGTGAGCATATTGCATTACCAGCTTACCATGCACTTGTTACAAGCCGAAATATACCCTACAGCATTCTAATAAAGGTTGTGTGAAGTGTATGAGCAAGATTGCAAGAGTAAGCGCACGTCATAACCTCTGAACGAAATTGGGGAAACCGTGTGAGATAAATCACGTTACAGATGTTAGTGTTTATACAGAGATACTCAGATAAATGTTATAGATAAAAGGCGTGAAAGAAAAAGGTGATAATAATTAAAAGGTTAAATGACAAGTGACTGAAAAATTAAAAGTTCTGAGCGGATAGTAATCCTATTGCTTAACATCAGTAGCATTATTTTCATTGCCAAACTTGGCATATAGATAGACGCGTAAGCTAATTTTAAGTGCCATAGCTACTTAAGAGCGGTTACACACTGCATCCGATCCGGATCCGTGAAAATACGGATATTAAAACTCGGACCGAATTCGGATATTACTTTCCGCACTAATCCGATCTCTGATCCAAATCCAAGCAATTCAGGGGCCATCTTTGGCATATTATGTCCGATCTGAATCCGAGGTAACGCGAAACCTTCATACAAACAGTACTACGGCTACTTCGGTCCGTCAATATTTCTTCCGAATTGGAGACTCACGGATGACGGAGAGAAATCGGATGACGGAAGTCGGATCTAGTGCATAAACTACCATACAAATAATTCTACGACTACTTCGGAACGTATTTTCACGGATTCGGATCGGATGCAGTGCGTAACCGCTCGAAGGGTCTACTATGCAAGGAAATGGGGTCTTTGTTTTATTATTGATAAAGATAAAGATATGTCTTTATTTTAATCAATAGCGCTCGGTAAAACACAGAAATCGGCCGTAAGGCGATTTTTTTCGAGTAAGAGCCGATTTTACTTTACTACTACTACCTTCATCTGAGAAATAAATGTGAAGTTTCGACAGCATTTGTTTAGAAATTCTGTCAAAACGTCTTATTTATTTCTCAGATAAATGCTATCCGACGTTGGTAAAATCAGGTCTAAAAAGTAAAACACCTTAAGGTACTCTTTATTCTGAACATTAGTTCGTTCCTTAGTCTAAAGAGTTTTTAGCTCTTGAAATTTAGTAATGGCCAACATTGCATAAGTTAGCTACGACAAAATTAGTGAATTCACAATATGAGTCATTTTTAAACTGTCTTTTACTGGATTCTATTTATTTTTTGATATATTGTTAGCTGTTCATCTAGGTATTCCTAGCATAGGAAACAAGTGGGCAAGTAACTTGCTGGCACCAACATAAAGAAAACCATTGACGTAGAAGCATATGGAGATCGGGTCAGCGCTCAAAAATGTCCGAAACGAATGTAGACTAAAACACGAAAAAGAAGACTAATTTACATCAATGGGTGCAGTCGAATCTCCGTATGGTAAAAAGCTAAATTAGGCATTGTAATGACGACATAGAATTTAAATTAGTTTGTTGGTATTTCTAAGTAGGTATACATAAATGTGGCGGGGTGCCTTTGGCGCGCGCTCTGATGATATAGGTAAATAAAGGATGGCTTTTTAAAAAAATTGTACTCGTCCCTTAGTCCGTGTGTTTCTACGTCAATAATCAAAACAGAAAAAAGTAGCCACGTATGGTCACCGTGCTCCCTCAATCCCGCTGCCCGTGATTGGCTGAATTTCCCACGAGGACGGAACGACTCGCGACTCAACTCTTAATTTCTTGTTTCAACTACGTCTTGTACCCTGTTAGCGCTTGGTAAGTATTCTTTAAACGTTTGTTTAGGTCCATGCAACAGTTTGGAAATTGAAATTGATTGTGTGGTCGCAGTACTAAGAGTATTCGCTGGAATAAAATAAGAGAGCTTCTCTAAAGAATGAACAAAAGACGTAGTATTGTGTAGTTCTTATGTTTCGTTGGTCTTAACCCTTTATAGGGCAGAAGATTTTAGGAAAAGTAAATAACAAAGAATTTGGCAACTTTTTATAAAACAATAAAAAAATTAAAAGAAAAAAAAATATTTTGTAAGTGTAATTTTATTTTTATTAAAGAAAATAGGAAAAAAATGTAATAATGCCAGGTTTAAAAATAAAAATATAACAAGTAGGCTTTCGAGACATCTTCCATGAAAGTTGGTGGCGGAAATATTGCCACTGCCGTATAAAGGGTAGCACGGAATAGAAAAATCTAGTGGAAGTGCCCACCAGCTGTGAACATTGGCTCACGGTATTAGCTACTTTCTGTGACACGAGCGAAGTCTCGCACTTATTACTTTGGTATCTTTCAATATAATTGACTATCTCGTTGGTCTAGCGGTCGCAAGCGCGACTGCTGAGCGTGAGGTCCTGGGTTCAATCCCCAGGTCGGGCCAAGTGTTATTGGGTTTTTCCGTGTGGAATTTCTCAGTAGCAGCCCGGAGTTGGGATGTGTCTATTACATGTGACGTAAAACATAACGGCGAAATGTGGGTGTACTAATACACCTCTGCCAACCCTTTGGGAAATACAGGCATGAGTTTATGTAAATGATAAATAATATTTATTTCTGTAAATAAATCTGTTACAGACACTTTTACAAGTCAATGTAAATTTTTTTTTTTAAGACTAGATGGCGCCGGCATTTCCTATCTGACTCGCTCTGGGAAGAAAAGCCGAAACAAACTCAGAGGTCAACGTCTCTTTTAAAATCCAGACATTGTGGTATAAAACTATGCGAGTGTAACAATGTAGGGCAACGTTTGGAATGGCCTTTTGAGGAAAGAGCCATAGCAGGTTTGAGTTGACCTGTCCCAACTGACGGCACGCATGCATCAGCCATCGTGTAGCTCAACCTTATTTTAGGGAGCTCAACGACCCGACGCACGACGACACGAATCAGCCGGACATTTGCGTAGGTCACAAAAAAAAAACTCAAACAGCCAAACAGTTCTAGGAAATGTATGTATAAAGCTAGCCTACATAGTACTCACATTCACAATTTAATAAAATAATATAAAAACAAACGACATATTAATAATAATAGTCGACAAAATGTCAAGGTATAATTGTTATGTCCGTTTGGCGACACTGGTTCCTGTACTAACGAAGTATAAGGGCACTTCCTTTTTTTTCTATTTGGTGGTTTTAAGACAAATATCAATCAACGTTTTTGAGGCCTTTTTCCAGCAACCGTTAGTTATGGACTGTTGATAGTTTTGCTGAATAAAGTTCGCTCCTAAAAAGGCTTCCTTTTTCCTTTCAAAAAGGACGTAAACTAAACGTGCATCAAGCCCTGCTCATCAACCAAAACCTTGTGCAAAAGACATTTCACTAAAGTAATACCCATTTAATGCATCCTATCATGGCATTTAAACAAAGACGTACAGAAACATCGCACCACGTCGTGGGTGATATAAAACAAGACCGCGGTTAGGCAAGCGAACCGGAAGGCTGCACGCGAATCAACTGATGAATACTAAATGCGTGTGCACCCATTCTATACATGGATGGATTCGTCAAGTAACAGCCATCTTATTTGGATAATTATAAGGTGGTGGTTATGGCGTCTAATTTGATGGGTTTAGAAAAAACGGTCCCTAAGTGTGAGAAAAGGGGGGATTTTGAAGTAACTTATAGTTAACATTCGAATGGCTAAAATAAAGAAAAATAACATAACATTATTGGTTACGCAAGGGCGTGTACACAAATTTCTATTAAAGCGAAATATCTAAAATCCCATCAAAAGTATTCATGTAAAAAAGCCAAGTCTCGCGACTCTTTTGCCGTAAAAAGTTCTGAAGCCTTGTACGGACTAAGCGTTTCGGCGTACGCGTAACCGATAACGCGCACATTGGAACGCTTAGTCCGTACAAGGCTTTAATCTAAAGGTGTGTACGGACTACGCGTTCCTGTGTTACGCGTAGTCGGAATACGCTGTCGTGCATTGGGTACGCGTACAGCTCCTGTACGGAAACAGACAACACAGTACTGTTTGTACACACGGCTACACATCAAGCTATACAAAACCAGTTTATCTTGGCGTCGCCTTGTATAATCTTTTCGCACAAGTAACGGTCAGCTTATACTGGTTTTGCATAGCTTGAAGTGTAGCCGTGTGTACTTGCCGACTGACGGCGGCTCGCGACGCTCGCGCTTCGAGTTAGCTCGCGCGGCACGCGTTCCCTAAGAGTGTACGCGTAGCTGCAAGTATGGACATGGCGTTCCAGGACACGCGTAACCGACTACGCGTACCAATTTACGCGCTGTCCGTACACACCTTAATGTAGAGCCAAGTCTGCGATTCTTTACATATTTTTGGCATTTAATCTCATGACTTCTCAATTACGCAGCATAAGGATATATTAGACTACATGTTTAAAAAATTTGCAATGAGTCTTGCATCACAGTAATCCTCATGCTGCGTGATTGCTCGCCAGATTGTACGTCCGTGCCTGCTCGACGTTGGCGGAGGCACTACTGTGCCCCCTAATATACCTTGAATAAGAAAATCTACAAGAATCGCCAAAAAGAACCACTAAGTCTTACAATACAAAATCCTTATTGTCCTTATCCTTGTATCAATAATTAGAAGCAGCGTAACATCTTCATTGTTCCTTTTTTACAAGGAATACAAAATCTACGCATGGATATACACACACACAATATTATCTATCTGTCTATTTATGTTAACAATGATATTCTTCTATTGTGGTTATTCAGTAGTACATTATTACGGTAGCCGTCCACGACGATGATGGATCGCGACCACCAAATCACATGAGATTTGAACTTACCCTTACTATGCGGTACACGAGTTGTGGCACTCTGATAATGGTACGGGTCGCCAGTACTTTTGGTTCTACGCATCAAGATTTAACGTGTATTTACATGTTCTAACCTAAAAATCTGTCCAGTGTTCTTGTTGGAACCGTGCCCTTCGCCGTATTACAATTCTTATTCTAATGACTTACGTCTAAGGGAAAATAACTTGGACCTAATCTGAGTTACATGAAATTAATTCCCTACCATCAATCAGTATTTATTGATCGTCCTTAAGTCTAAACCTAAAATAACATAGCATTCTTATCCTAAGCTACGACGTCCGTAACAGTTCTTTTTAATGCAATACAATACAAGATTCTCCACAAGATATCGTTTAAAAGGATATTAATTACATTATAGGTCGTTGTACCTTACTTTTTAACAGGTGTACGAATTTTTAATAGTGTTTATAAATTACAACTGTAGTTTTAACATGTCAGGTATGCGTTTTTTTTATTATTTAACAATAGTTTCCATTCTCGCCATTTAAACCAGCACATTCTTGTGTAATTTGTGCTTCTGGTTCCAATTTTGTAAGTTTTTCCTGACACACTTCTAAAACTCGTTCTTAATCCTAAATTAAAGCTTTTTCAATCTTGTTATAATAATTATTTCCCTGGATTTAGTAAATTGTATGAATTGAACAGCAACGTAACTGTTTTCTATGTTATTATTTTTAGTATTAATCAATCTCTATGCAATTATTTTCTGTAATTCAAACACAATGTATGTCTGCTTTATAAATAAATAAATGAACATAATATCATGCCTGTATTCTCTGAAAGGTTGGGCAGAGGTGTATAATACATTTCGCCGTTATGTTTATGTACCATCATGTAATAGGGGGCGAGCCTATTGCCGTCAACAGGGCACAAATCCAGACTCCGGACTACTACTGAGAAATTCCACACGGAAAAACCCAATAACATTTAGTCCGCTTGCGACCACAACGAGGCAGTAAATAAATAAAATATTAAAATTATTTTCCACATCTCCCAAAATATATTAAGCAATCTCAGGCTCCTCAAATCTCGTACCCCAAAACATAAGGTCTTACATTAACATTCGCAACATTCTGTGGGTCTGTATAAATATTTGACGTCGCGACTCTGTCTTATGCCTAATTTATTTTGACAAATCATCTTTAGCGAATAAAGGTGTGTTTGCTAAGGTACCGCGGGCTTGATAGAATGGATGCAAGGTTTTTTCACGGTGTATGGGGATTTCGTTTTCTTTTTGTAAATGTTTATCTATTGTACGGTGGCTTACTGACGCATTTTTGCTTCTTTTATAAGCGATATTAAATATGTTTTTTATGATTCTTTTGCGGACTATAATTTGATTTTCGTTTGCTTTAACGGTGAAAGAAAATATCGTAAGGAAACATGCACACCGGAGGATTACAAAAAAGTAAAGTTCTCGATGGAGAGTGTAGTCCGCCAACCCTACCATGCATGCGTAGTGGACTATGGCCTAACCCTTCTTATTCTGAAAACAAATCCCTGCCCAGCAGTAGAACACTAACGGCCTGATAATGTTATAATTTTTGTGCTAAGTTGCTTTAAGTGCTGCTACGCATTAGCAAAATGTGATTTCCTATGGCCATGATCGTCATCAAATTACTTGTAATCAGAACTTAGCCTTTCAACAGCCTCATCATCATCAGTATGTCAGCTGCCCACTGCTAGATATAGGCTTCTCCAATAGCAAACCTTTTCTACCTTGGGAAAATCCTTGTGTATGGCGAGGGTTATCTCTCGGGACTCTTACCGGCTAAAAATTCACGGTGTTGCTTCTCCTGGCCGAGGTCGCAGGATTGCAAGCTTATTTAATTTGAAGAATGAAGATTTACACAATTACAAAAAAAAAAAACCGTGATGGTCACTTTTGCACGGCTTTAACGTTGTCATAACAATCCCATTATAATTCGTGATATTTATTGACAATACTACCTAATTTGTATCCGTCTACAGAAATTGCACCATATTTGTTTGTTTATCAATATCAAATATCTTGAGTATATTCTTCCGAAAAATCCTCAAATTCCTTATTTACATCTTTACCTTTATGAATAACTAGTGAGACAATAAACAACGTTAACCTATATGGGGCAAATGCAAATATTGGGTGAGCAGATAGTTGAGCTCCAAGTTAAATAAGTAAGCTGCGAGCAAATCCCTGAAGGTCGCGACATCCGACATTCGGCGAGCCTTTATTTTACCTTCCATCTAACCAGACAGATACATCATGTTTCTTTTTATATTGAAGAACTAGCTGTACCCGCATGCGTTGCAATGCACTTTTTCCTACTTACTACCTACCTACTACCTACCTACTACCTACCTACTACCTACCTACTACCTACCTACTACCTACCTACTACCTACCTACTACCTACCTACTACCTACCTACTACCTACCTACTACCTACCTACTACCTACCTACTACCTACCTACTACCTACCTACTACCTACCTACTACCTACCTACTACCTACCTACTACCTACCTACTACCTACCTACTACCTACCTACTACCTACCTACTACCTACCTACTACCTACCTACTACCTACCTACTACCTACCTACTACCTACCTACTACCTACCTACTACCTACCTACTACCTACCTACTACCTACCTACTACCTACCTACTACCTACCTACTACCTACCTACTACCTACCTACTACCTACCTACTACCTACCTACTACCTACCTACTACCTACCTACTACCTACCTACTACCTACCTACTACCTACCTACTACCTACCTACTACCTACCTACTACCTACCTACTACCTACCTACTACCTACCTACTACCTACCTACTACCTACCTACTACCTACCTACTACCTACCTACTACCTACCTACTACCTACCTACTACCTACCTACTACCTACCTACTACCTACCTACTACCTACCTACTACCTACCTACTACCTACCTACTACCTACCTACTACCTACCTACTACCTACCTACTACCTACCTACTACCTACCTACTACCTACCTACTACCTACCTACTACCTACCTACTACCTACCTACTACCTACCTACTACCTACCTACTACCTACCTACTACCTACCTACTACCTACCTACTACCTACCTACTACCTACCTACTACCTACCTACTACCTACCTACATGATGTCGAACGGGATAAAAAGTATCCTATGTCCTTCTCCTGGCTCTAAACTACCTCCCTGCCAATTTTCAGCTAAATCGGTTCAGCCGTTCTTGAGTTATAAGTGAAGTAACTAACACGACTTTCTTTTATATATATAGATATTTTTGGAGCGTCTTTTTACATAGAATTACATTCTTTATTTCAATGGTTTTCATTTTTTTTTTTTTTTTTTAAAACGTTGCCCCACACTAAGATTTCTCTTGTATCGTGGGTGCGTTTACAGACACAAATCTCACAAACAAACGCCCAGACCCGGAACAACCATCTGTAGGCCATACAAATTTTTGTTCCGTGTGGGAATCGAACCCACGACCCGCAGCGCAGAAGCCAATCGCTTAGCCACTGCACCAAACGTGTCGTCAAAATTTTACAATACAACAATATTCATTGCGTGGTACATAGTTGTGGAGAAGTAGGATTGTTTATGCATGCATTGCTATGGAATCTGTTCACCTGTCAAAATAAAAGTCATAGAGATTACGAGTGTTTTGCGCAATTAGAATGCTGGTCTGTCAGTTTGTGATCTTGACATTGTTGGCTGCCATTTTGAACGTTTTCCAAAAGAAATTGAATCAAGGCATTTTTCTTTTTCAGTAGGTAGCGGTTCTCTTATTGGTTAATTGTTACAATTTAACAAACGTCCTCTTGAACCTGTACCCCAAGTGTGAGTTTTTTTCGTTAACTACTGTAGTTGCGTCACGCCAAAAATGTATGAAAATTTAGGCTGTGGCTCTAGGCGCCCCTTTCAATACTAATATTCGCGCGTTAATTGAACGGGGCGCCTAGAGCCACAGCCTAAATTTTCATACATTTTTGGCGTGACGCAACTACAGTAGTTAACGAAAAAAACTCACACTTGGGGTACTGGTTGTTAGTAACCAAACATTAAGACTAGTGTTTACCTCAGCTACCATGGGAGGAAACAGATGTTTACACGCCGGAATTAATACACATGTACTGTTTCTGGTACATTCTACTTTTAGCAATCAATAAAAATATTATAAATATTATTTATTGAACACCAAAAGAACCTCCAAGTACAGTGACAGTTTTAAAAATAGGTACAATGGCCGGACTTATCGCACCCAGCGATTCTTAAACTTTGAAAAGAAAAACCCTGTTTTACTGAAACCATCTTTCCAACAACCTGTAGACAAGCTCGCCGGTACCCATTTGACATAGCTTCATAATATATGAGACGAGTTAACAAGCATGTAGTTACTGGCTACCTCAGATGACGGTACGCTGTCGGTCCCCGGAGACTGACTAGTATGGAAATAACTTTGTTTTATAATATTGCTAATTAAGTTTTATGGAATTATATAAATTTTGAATGTTCTGTAATCCTCAAAGAGAGAATCCGTTTTCGGATATTATTTGGTTTGAGTAGATCCCGGGATAATTTGTATGCCTATAATAATATGTTAGAATAGGGTATTTGACTGAAAAAATCTAATTAGTCCGTCGTCAGTTAGATTATCAAAAAAGATTTGCCCCGTATTTTTTCTTTTGTTACGTAAACCAAAATTGACGAAGATATGACACTTTTAAAATTGCCAAAATGTCACAATCAAGTACAATTTTTACTTGCTTCTGACGTCACAAGCCCCTACTCTCGAGTTTTGATGCGTTATAACTTTCCAAATATTCATAGATTTAACAAAAGAAAAAATACGTGTCCATTATTTTTCAAAACTCTAACTGGCGGACTAATTAGATTTGCAATTTATTGATGCTGTCAACATGCTTATTGTGATTAGGAGACACATCAACTTTTAAGTTGCTTAGTGTTCTTATCGGAAAACAGTATTATTTTTCAATTGAATGCCTAACCGAATGTTTTTGTTAATTCTGGTTACATAATTGGGTTCATTCTTTATGTTTAGACTCAATTAATTTATTCACTTGACAGACAGATATGTGTTACTGGGGAGTTTGTTGCGCCGTTTCTTCATTACAGCAAAAACACTAGGAAGCGGAGAAGGGAGGGCGCTTTGGGGGGCTGTCTTATATGTACAATACACTATTTTGTATAAACGAGGTTTGAAGTTTAAAATAAAATGTTTTTTGGCGATACTTACTGTATTGATAAGAAGGAAAAGATGGATGGATTGTGTGAAAGATGATATGGGTAATAAAAACGTGAGCACTGAGATGACGGCTGACAAACTAAGGCCGTTTGTCCACCGCCGCCGTAACCAAGAACGAGATGATGTTGCCGAAGTAGCGATACATAAATGACTATGACCGCGTGTCCACCGCACGTCCGTCATCCAAGCGCCGTCATCTCGGCCACCGAGTTTGTCAGTAAATCGGCACTACCGCTAGAACTCCGCCGAGATCGTGACGGACCGAAATGCCGGCAATACAAAACACATTCTGCACTTGTCCACTACATCCGAGATTGACGGCGCCGGTGCACGGATTTCTATCTTGTGTGGAGAACCACCGAGATCGGTCGCGGCGGACACACGATCGCCGTCACGTCGTTCCGAACTCGGTTCGAAATAATCTCGTTTCTCGGTGACGGTGGCGGTGGACAAACGCTCTAATGAGAATGGAAGAGGAATACCTACATGTTGTGCCGACCCCACCCAGAGTGGGATGAGGGAGATGATGATGATGACTTCGATGGGTCCTATGTATAAGGGCTAAAGTGGATTTTTTGTCATTACCAATGTGAACCTACATATATCTACAGTTATAAGGTCCAAATTGGAAATTACTAAAATGCCACTTTGGCCCTTATTGGGTGATTCATTTGGAGGTACTTTTTTCAAAACCAAAAAAAAATAAAAAAACAATGTTATTGGGTTATCTTTATTATCATACAAAAGAACCATTCTTGACATTTATTTTTTAAAGATTATTTCTTTCTATTGTTGTCCGTAACTGCGGTTTACATGGTCCATTCTGCAGTTCCAATTTTCGATGACGCGTCCCAGCATTTCGAGTCGTATTTGGCGAATAACGCGAGTAATGTTGGCTTCCAGTTGCTTAATCGTACGCGGCTTATCCATATAGACTTTGGACTTTACATAGCCCCAAAAGAAAAAGTCTAGGGGTGTGTGTATCACAAGATCTAGGTGGCCAACTGACTGGCCCGAAGCGCAGAATTAACTGTTCACCAAATTGTTCTCGCAATAATGCCATGATTTCACGTGCTGTGTGGCAAGTGGCGCCGTCCTGTTGGTACCAAATGTCCTGGAGATCACGGACTTCAATTTCAGGAAAAAATTAGTTCGCTATCATGGCACGATAATCAAACGAAAATATGTCATCGAAAATTGAAATTACAGAATGGAGCATGTTAACCGCAGTTACGGACAACATTTAAAAGAAATAATCTTTAAAAAATAAATGTCAAGAATGGTTCTTTTGTATGATAATAAAGATAACCCAATAAATTTGTTTTTTTTATATTTTTTTTCAGTTTTGAAAAAAGTACCTCCAAATGAATCACCCGTTACATAGGACCCATCGACTTACTGTGTTGATAAACTACTAGAAAAAACACATCACATTTCCATAATTTCTAAGTTAAAAACCAACGAAAGCAATTTCGCAATAAAACTAAATCGACAGAACTCAAATACATTGCAAATGATATTCAAAACCAATATCAAATATCCACATCGTTTTACAAAATTCATACGGCTATCCAATTTGGTTCCTATCTCAACCGTCCAACGTCTGGCCCTTAAATAAGGCTATAAGCAGACGTTATCTGTATCGGGATGCAATGTAATTATGTGGGGACGGAAATGTCACTTCTTTAATATTTCATAAGGGTTAGTTCGGGGATTCTAAAGGGCGTTTTAATTTTGAGTTGCGATTGGAAATTGTTTTTGTGACCTTTTGGATGTCGTTTGCAATGGAAGCATTTGGGTTCGAGTTTCAATTGTTAGTAGGGAAATGAGTTTGGTGTTTGTTTATTTCATAATCCTTACTATAAATGCGGAAGTAACTCTGTCTGTCTGTGACGATTTCACGCCTAAACCGTTGAACCGATTTTGATGAAACTTGGTACAGAGATAGTCTGGAGAAGGACATAGGTTACTTTTATCCCGAAAAATACGGAATACGCGATAAAGGATATCCACGCCGGCGAAGCCGCGAGCGACCTCTACGGCTGTCCCATTTCAAAACCTAGTAAGGGCTTAAAGCGAAATTTTACAGGAAAGCGCATAAACGTTAAATCGGTCAGCCTTTGAAAAGTATTTATGTTAGGTAAAACCATGGGGTTTAAGTGACTTACTGGGTTTTAAAATGATCAGATGGCACTTACTAGGTATCGATGCTTAAATATATCTGCGTAAGCGCTGGTGTTTTTGTATTTGGTAGAGACTTTCTAGGTTAGCAAGATTATGCAATAAAACGATTTTTGTAAAAAGTGTCCCTTACTAGGTTTTGAAATGGGACAGCCGTCTAGTGGCGATATAAATGTAACTGAATGATAAAATTAAAACATTGGCATTACTTGAAAGTCTTATTTTCATAATATATGTCATGTATTTCTATGTCCTAAAAAACATGATACCTTTATTATTACAAGAATAAACTATTCACGCAAGACTTTTTGAATTAAAAAGAAGAAGATAATCTGTGACTTATCTAGTCCCAGCACGAGATAATGCATCAAAAAAATTATCTCCCGCTGCGCACGTTAGCCCGGCTGGTACGCTTTCCGAATTTGTGTCGGCGAAGCCCAATCAAAATAGAAGAGCCTAGATAATTTTCCAAATGATTTCTAACAGCATTCAAACTAATTAATATACTCTTAACATGTTTATCTTGAAAATTAATGGCAATTTACGAAGTGGTCAGGTAGTCGAGACTTCTGACCGAAACTAATCTGTCTCCCTAATTGTGTTAGCGACAACTTTGATCCCTGCCTCCCCCAGGATATGATCCGACAAGAAATTATATTAGTTATAGTTGGCTTCGCTAATAAAGGGCGAATTTTGTTGGGCCTATGAAGTTCTATTGGTAACTGTAGGTAGGAGTGTGTTGGTATGTCGAGTATTTGTACATGATTGATCGAAGGCTTCTAAGTGTAATAATGATTTGGGTTACAGGTTTATGCGTGTGTAAGATTATACAGGGTGTAAAAAGACCCATCACAAAGCCGAAAGCTACGCACTCTGTACATCAAACTAAACTACATTGACCAAAAATAATTGCTGGGAAACGACTTTTACTTTTTGGCATAAAAAAAATGCTTTTTTTTGTAGCGCACAATGTGTGGTTGTGGCGATGCCGCGCGTTTGCATGCATGCAGCGGCCACAAGCTGAGCCAAGGCGGTCGTGTGCGTTTGATATTCGTTGCGTTTTTGTAACTTCAAATGCGTAATTTGTGAGGAAAAATTGAAAATTTTGATAAGGTTGTTTGGAAGAAAGTTTAGTATTATCACTTAGAATACGTTATTGGAAAAAACTAAAAAAAAAATGTTAACTTTGACCTTCAATATCTCCAAAACCAATGGTTTCCCAGGTACGGTCTGGTAGAAAAAAATGATCCCAATAATGGGTAGAATATGTGGTTTTCGTTATCGTTAAGGGTCTTTTTACACCCGATATAATATTCTGTTCTGTATCCGAGTCTTTTTAGAGCACCGAGTTAACTGATTGCAAAGAGCGCTTTCGCGCTAGTCGTGCCCGCCAGCTGTGTTGCCGTGCTTTAAGGAGTAAAAGTAAAAAAAATGTAATTTTTTTATTGAACCCTTTTGTGGTTAAGAACGATTAATCGTAGCCTTTTTTATTATTTTTTTTGGTGACTTTTTCCGCTCTGGGCGGAGCGGAAGGGAGTGTCAGACTCTTACTGACTAAAACCCATCCGTGTTACTCCTAATGCCCTTTGCATTCCAGGGCCGCGGTAACTCTTTCGAACAAATTCCGCAACCCTGGCAGGCACTGGCCCTAGCGGGCCCCGTCTACTATGCTGACATCTCATCTCATTAAAAAAACGTTTATTTGTAATTTAATTTAAAACCTGCCTTTTTTATCGTGGGAAAATCCTCTTGGATACCCTTCGCCCGGGGAAGGGTTATGCCGGACTCTTACCGGATAAAAACCTACGGTGTTCCTACTCCTGACCCTTGGCCGGGGTCATGGGATTCGCAGCTGCATGCACCGCAACCCCGGCAGGCCTCGGTCCGCCAGCCCCTGGCAGACCTCTCCTTCTGTGGGGCCTTGCCCCACGTCCTCCTGAGAGGTGCGCACGGAACACATGCGCGCCGCCTTCTTGGGCCTGTCACTGGTCGGGCAACGGGTCCCCTAACCCGTCGCCTGCAGGCCACACACTAGGGTGGCCGGAGATAGTCGCGCGCCCTCCGGCGGCGGCCGGTGCGTCTGGCGCTGGAAGGGAGAGTGGCCGTCGCCTCTCGCTGCCTCTCCGCTCTCTTGGTCGCCGTCACCACCTCGCAAAAGGTGGCGACGGCTTCCCACGCAAAAACCTGCCTACCTTCTTTATATTTCTTAATTCATATTGGTAATAAAATCGGTGAGGGGCTCATGGCTAATTAACAACCGCGCGGATCATGATTTGCTAAGCTTCGCTTGCCGCAGTCATTCCGTAGATGGAAACCCGAAAGTCTGACAACCGGTCTAACCATAGAATATCGGCATTGGCCCAGTAACTGAGTTGCGGAGGTCTGATTGCCGTCGCTTCGTGTAAAATACTGGTATTCAGCCGCATCTGTGTAGACTGGAAGTTTACCCCAACATAGTTAGGTAAAGTCTGGACATTGGTATTAAAACCGATAAGATTTTTTTGTCAGACACTGACGGATAAAAGTAAAAAATCCAAAAAAAAAAAAACTATAGTAATTGTTTGACTCCTTGCTCAGAACTATTACTACTACTACTACTACTACTATTATCTACTACTACTACTACTATTACTTTGTTTCTCTCTCAGTTCACGGCTCATCTTCCATGCGGAAGACGTCCGGTCCTTTGGAAGGCATACACGGGGACACAGGTCCAACGCGCAGAGGCCCCTTTGAGAACTTTAATCTAAAATGGGGTGGGGCACCAACCGGGGACTATCCACGGCTGCACTATTGGAGTACAGTCATGGACCGTCCCAGGTGGGTGCAAAACTATTGTGAAATATGGTAAAAATAAAACTGGTCTATGGGATGGGGTGTTAAATGGACTATTTAACTTCTATTGCCGGAAGAAAACGGCGTCTGCCTTTCAACATTTAAAATTGAAACCTGTTGGCAGACGGTGACTCGCCAGCTCACTAGCTGGGCCCCCTGAAAAGCCGCCAGTACATAGGCGAAGGGGGCAGCAGACGTGTGAGCGGCTAGAGGTGTGGCCCCGGTTTCGCCGTCGCGGGTCTAAAAGACCCGGAGTGGGTTTCCCCGCTATTACTCCTTTAGACACTTCCACCCCCGAGCATATAGCTCTGGCGGCCCCCCTCTGGCCGGCCGATAAAGGCAAGACAGAGTTGAGAGTCCTGCGGGCACTCTTGGGGTTCCACTCCAGCCAGCCAATAAAGGCAAACTGGAGACGAGGCCCTGACCGACTCTCTGAGGCAATAAGGTACGCAGTGTCGCCACTCACCAACAGCTCGCCACAAGCTGCCCTGCCTACTATTACTTATTATTATTACTTCTTAGTACTATTTTTAAAATCAGTACGCAAAACTCATTTCTAACATAACAAAACATCACGCCTGTATTCTCCGAAGAGTTGTGTAGAGGTGTATATTATACCCACATTTCGCCGTTATGTTTCAAGTCCCATCTAATAGGTGGCGAGCCTATTGCCGTCAACCGGGCACAAATCCACACTCCGGACTGCTACTGAGAAATCCCACACGGAAAAACCTGATAACACCTTGCCCAAGCTGGGGATCGAACCCAGGACCTCATGCTCAGTAGTCGCACCTGCGACCACTGGACTAACGAGGTTGTCTCTCATTTGTAATTTGTTTAAAAATAAAATATACGTACATAAAAGAGAAACAACGATACTACCGTACCATACAATTCACAAACAATCTACTTGCCTACTGCACAAATTCTGTTAAAAATTCCAAGTCAAGTTTGAAATGCACCGAAAAACCCGCGACAATTTTTAAACCGAAAAATTATGCATGAAGCAATGTTATTCAATGAGGTGTACAAATTCCACCCTACATCTCCTTGAATATTTAAAGGCTCGATGTCTCGGCATCCTGAAAATTCATTACAGCGCCGCGTAAAAACGCCACCCTCTTTGTTTAAACGCAAAATCACAATAAACTTGTTCCTGTAATGGCCTATGCATTTTGAGGAGACTGTGTACATTGTAAACCGTTTTATTTATCGTTTTAATTTAAGCTGCGTGTGCGTAAAATTATGTAGGAAGATATTGGGATAAACGTGTGCTGTCCTAACAAAATTATGATCAGAACTTTGTTTTTATGTTATTTAGTAGGCAATACGTAACATATATACTAGATTGTATTAAGCAATACAATGAATAAATGAAACAATACAATAAAACAACTTACATAACAAACAAAGAAAAATTATATCCTAGACTAAAACTACCTATACAAACTAAAAGAGTGCATCAAAATATTTCTCCGCATAGGTACACTAAATACAACTGCAATATTGGCAAAACCAAATTTTCCTTCAAAGAAAAGTATTTTTTTAACATACATTGTGTACCTCTAGAAGTAGTCTTGTATCTGTAAATGTACCCAGCATTTATAGACACAAATCTTCCTACAAAACACCCAGTTGTTTCGTCAAATTTTAACTAATAAAGTAAACTTAAGAAAATGTTGAAAATGACTTCAAAAAACTGAAAATTAAATAGAATCAATATTTTCTGAATTCTACACTTAAGAATATGGGACCACCTCGGAAGTATAGTAATAAAACAGTTAAATAGATCAATCTATACGAGAAGATACACAAAAAAATAACATATAGGTAAACAGACGAATTGAGAACCTCCTCCCGTTTTAAAATCGGTTAATAATAATATCTATTTGTTTAAACACATTTCAAAACCAGTGACCACGATATATATAAAGCAATGCAAAACGTATTAATCTAATCTCCTCGGATTGTCCCTGGGCTAACTTCGGGTGGACTGTCTGGCTAGTCTTTGGGGACTGGACCGCTCTGATATTAGAATGTCTCCAATCATTACTATTGCTTAGATATATATATTTTATTGAGTGTGTTGATTAATAGGGTTGAGCGATATATGGCGTCGTTTATTTATATACTCTTATTTTAATTCTCTCAAAAAGTTACACAAATTACAGCAAAATTTCTAACCTTTGTGTGAGCTGGAGTCTATACTGGGTTTGATACTGTATGACAGATTTCTAGGCTCTCACCCTCTTAGATCGTATAGATCCTACCACCAAGGATTAGTTATGCTTCTAAAATATTTGCGTGATTTAGCACTTACACTTCATTAGGTAGGTATTAGAAATATAAGCTTTACACAATATGTGTGTAAAATGTAGCAGTTGCCATTCTATACATGTTTATTATCTTAGTACGAATCACAACTATTAAACATTTTGCCAATGTAAGAGCAAGTTAATTTTCAACAGAACTCAATTTTACCAATAGAATCGCTTAAACTTAGTTAAGGGACCTTTTTAACGATCCGTAAAGCATTTCAATTTACCACATTACTGGCAAATCAAGCGGGACTTGCCAATTTTGTGGCATTATAGTACAAATTTTGGACACAACCTTCATATAGTTACATGGATACCCAGGGGATCATTACCGTCATTCGATGGTAATGATACAAAGCCTTCCACATTGTATGCCTCATTAAATATTATTGAATCAAATTGGTGATCCAAATTCGGATATATTTCAACTATTTAAATGTGTCCGATAATTTGTAATGAGATAAAAAGGGGTTGTGTTTTTATAGGAATTGGCAAGAAACTTTGTTCTATGAAAGATTTGTTGCAACAAATATTTATGTCGCGCATTTTCGTACCAGCAAGCAGCGCGAGATAATTTTGTCATCGTGTTATCTTAGATAAGCGGTGTACATTATCTCGTCTCAACACGAGATAATCCGACGGCTAATTATCTCTCCCTGCGCATGTTTACCCGGCAGGTTGACATAGTTTCGACTACCCTACTTTGGACATGATATCGGAAATGAAGAAGAAAAAGTGGTTTGATTAAAAAAAAGTGACTTTCCAAATGTCATGATTATATCAGTAACTATAACCAAGAACGTCCAAGGCACTTTTCACACCTTTTCGTTTTAGATCCTGGATTCGAACATCTAATGGTTTGAGAAAAGCCTTTTCAGATTCAGAGTTAAAGGTAGAACAGCGAAGTGAAGGAGTGGTACCAAAAAAAAACGATCAGGCCTTTAATTTCGAAATCAGCGCAAAAACACATTGGCATTAACACATAAATAAAGAATAATAAACACATTACTCGTAAATAGCATTAATAGCAGTTTTATCCCCATAATGAGACAATAAATAAGCTCGATAAAGTTCGGCTCCGTTATTATTTACCGCGCATTTCGACAAATGGAACGTGCATTGTCGCGATTGGCGGGAATTTGTCGCCGATATTTATGGCTATTATTGTTGTGGAGCTACGAAAATGGTGTGTGACATTTTTTATTACTACCTATTTGCCATAGTCCTTACACTCATTATTATTACAGTAGATAGGTACTACTGTACATCAACTATTGAGAATGCAGCAATTCAATTCATCATTGTACAATGCTTATTTACCTACTTACATACTTTTTTCCGGTGACTTTTGACACTGTCTTTCTGTTCCAGTATCAAATATGTCGTTGATATTACCTTCCATTCGAAATTCTTATTCTTTTTAAGTAAGTATTCAACTTTTATACTTAAAACAGGTATGGTTTAATTGAAGCACTTGAAGGTTTCAAAAGGTAACCAATACTTATTTTGTGTCAGTAAGGGCCAAATTTTCAATCGTCAGATATTTTTTATCTGAAGAATAAATATGGCGGTTTGACATATTTACTGTACAAAAGCTGTCAAAACATTAAAATTATTCCTCAGATAAAAGCTACAACAACAAAATGTTGCAATAAACATCAATAACTTAAATATAGCATTGACACATTTATTTTAAACAAAAAATCATTACTAATTGTTACTAAATCTAATGGATCTTGGTCTGAAATAAACATATTATTATTATTATTATTCTTGTATCTCTTTGAGATCACGGCTCATCTTCCGTGCGGAAGATGTCCGGTCCTTTGGAAGGCATACACGGGGACACAGGTCCAACGCGCAGAGGCCCCTTTGAGAACTTTAATCTAAAATGGGATGGGGCACCAACCGGGGACTATCCACGGCTGCACTATTGGAGTACAGTCATGGACCGTCCCCGGTGGGTGCAAAACTATTGTAAAATATGCTAAAAATAAAATTGGTCTATGGGAGGGGGTGTTTAATGGACTGTTTAACTTCTATTGCCGGAAGAAAACGGCGGTTATTATTATTACAGCAATTTTAAAATAATATAGAGTACCTACCTATCCTAAAAGTTTGTTGTTATCAAAAGGAAAAGTAAATAAGTGCCTCATCCAAAATTCATTTGCATTTTGTTTGCATGTATTCGTTTATACTCGTAAACAGACAATATTGCATACAATTTATGCGTGTGTAATTAAACGTATCATGTTAATTGCGACCCTACAATATTGATGTTTTTACTATAAGATTTTAAGTAGGTATTTGTAGGTATTTAACACGCTAATTTGTAAATTCAAATCTTGGTCAATAATACATACATTGTATAAGTACCAATGGTAAAAAAAAATGTTTTAAGAACTTTGTAGGGTTACTCGGTGTCGGAAATTGGACTTTCGTAGAATAGTTTCGTATAGTAGTATTTTTTTACTTTCCATACTAATCATTAAAATATTTTTTGATTTGTAAGTATAATAATAAAATAACCACGCGATCATACTACCAAGCGTGCTGGGTTTTGTTGAATCTTACAACACGCGTCTATTCTATGTTTCTACTATTATCTACATAAACTATTCAAACTCGCACAATTTCAGTGTGAAACTGGACAACTAACAACAAATAGGTACACAACTTGTAGATATATTACCAAAAACCGGTAAGAAGGGTAATTTATCTGAAAAAGTTGAGACAAGGGTTGTAAATCGGTGTGCTCAACGTTTTTCGGTTAAACAAATGCGGGTATAAATTAGCTGAAGACTGACGAGGGTAACTTTGACACGTGGACATACGTACCTTATAAGTACTTTTTAAACATGATCATAGGTAAAGGTACAATTTGTATGCAAACAGATACATATCGACCTTATAAATGCAATTTTTCATAGAAATTGAGTTCATTTTGGTCTGAGCAACCTAAATGCGGTATTCTTAGGTACTACAGACCAGGAGGCTTATCATGACCTCTTATGAAAACGTTCAAATGCCAGCCAGTCAAATTCTGTTCAAAAGCAGGCCTGCTTCTGAATCGCTAAAAATCGTACCATGACAGTACTAAAAGTGAACGACTATTGAACCAAGTTGAACGGCAATGCTTGTTTATGGTACGATAAGTCTATACAAAAAAAGGTAAACGAATTTCGTATACGTCAAAGTAGCAGGCCTGCCGCAGGCCTGCTCTAACGATGTCATAGTACAAAAAAACAGGGCAGTTCAACTTCCAGGCAACTTCTGTCCTGCTTTAAGAGATCATAGTAAGCCCCCAGTTGTCAAACTTTCAAACTATGTAGGCCTAGCATGAATATTCACTGAAAAAAATGGACAGCAACACGTGTTTAGTAATTTCATATTTAGCCAAATTATGTTTACTAGCCAACCAAGCTTGATAATACAGCAAACCGTTTGTTTACTGGTAGCTTATTGATTTGGTTACTACGTTACAATAGTAGCATAAGTTATGTAGTCACTTTTTTATGCAACTAATATCGTAATATTGTGTTACATATAACAAAACAGTTTTTAAGTGTTTAATTTTAGTATATCTACGTCATTTACATCCGTCACATACTTACTACTGTTATTATAGGTATTTACAAAGCCAAACGTTTGATTTCCGAAGCTGTGTATAATCTAATTACTGCGAACAAGCGTCCTGCCAGACACAATGACATGACATGTCATGACAAGGCATAACATGGAGGTGCCCGTGTCTAGCTATTATGGAAATCTATGTTAATATTATATTTTTGATTATTTGTTTTCATGTTTAGAGTTTATGTTTAATATTTTAATATTATGAGGGTTAATACCCCGCTAATAGTTTTTAAATATTTAGTTAGCGAAGATATGAAATCTAGAAAAAAACTCCATTATTCATTATTCCACCGGCCCCCTTCTATTATCGGTCATCTAGGCGCACTGTAGGTTACCACCCCTTCCTGGTTTCTATTCCACCAACTCGCACTAGGCGTTTCCAAACGTCTTTTATAATGCGCACAGCAAAAGAGTAGAACTCTCTGCCTGCGTCTGTATTTCCGAACGCATACAAATCTTTTTTTTTTTTTTTTTTTTTTTATCGTGTGATAAACTTCATGGATACCCTTCGCCCTGGGAAGGCGAAGAGTTATGCCGGACTCTTACCGGCTAAAAACCCACGGTGTTCCTACTCCTGACCCTTGGCCAGGGTCA
Source organism: Amphipyra tragopoginis (assembly GCA_905220435.1). NCBI lineage: Eukaryota > Metazoa > Arthropoda > Insecta > Lepidoptera > Noctuidae > Amphipyra > Amphipyra tragopoginis. The sequence goes on along the minus strand of HG992005.1, from coordinate 10,008,771 downwards.
CGAGATTCGCAGCTGCATGCACCGCAACCCCGGCAGGCCTCGGTCCGCCAGCCCCTGGCAGACCTCTCCTTCTGTGGGGCCTTGCCCCACGTCCTCCTGAGAGGCGCGCACGGGACACATGCGCGCCGCCTTCTCGGGCCTGTCACTGGTCGGGCGACGGGTCCCCTAACCCGTCGCCCGCAGGCCACACACTAGGGTGGCCGGAGATCGTCGCGCGCCCTCGGGCGGCGCCCGGTGCGTCTGGCGCGGGAAGGGAGAGTGGCCGTCGCCTCTCGCTCCCTCTCCGCTCCCTCCTTGGCCGCCATCACCACCTCGCAAAAGGTGGCGACGGCTTCCCACGCACTCTCGCTCCCGACCATGGACAGAACCACGGCTGGAAGCGAGAGGTCACCACCGACCGCCGCGACTAGTTCGCGGCGCTGCGTCGCCCACGCACGGCACTCCTGCAATGTGTGCAGCGCCGTGTCTTCCGGGCAGTCGACGCAGTGGTGACATCCGGGCGTCTGCTCCCGGCCTATGCGACACAGGTACTTCCCGAAACATCCATGTCCCGAGAGCACCTGCGTCAGCCGGAAGCTCAGGGCGCCATGCCGCCTCTCCAGCCACTCCTCCATAACGGGTCTTACCGCCGCTATTGCGGCGTGCCCTGCGCTGGGTTGCGCAAGTCTTTCCTTCCACTCAGCCACTAGGATCTGGCGGAGCTCACTCCGCTCAGGCGCCTCCTCGCGCTGACGATAATCTCTTCAAAGTGAGAGTGAACAGGCTTCTTCTGGGTAAGCTCGCTCCATCGTCGACTTTGTCTCGGTCACTCCTGACCTAGAATAAGGACAAGAGCAAAATTGTTTTGCTATTAAATGGAATCAACATACATTCTTTTTCTGCCAAATTAAGTTGTCGGACGAAATCAGTCAGAAATGATAATCATGAAATTATTTTTAAACTTACTTGAAAAGCCCACATCAACAGAGACACATTATGTTATTTCAAAACTACAACTATAGTTCAGCCATTTGAATGTATAAAAGCTAAACAAATATTTTATTGTAAAAACATTCGGTGTACTTTAAGAATCCATCTCTCTCTCGTGTCAGCGGAAATAGCTCATGCTGTTGTGAAAAGATTATAGTCAGCAAGGTTGGTAGCGGGGCTGACTGCCCAGGGTGCGCCGGACGTACTTAAGTATCGTCACTCGTGGAGGCTCTTTTCATGCACCCCCATAAAAATCCATGAAACGTACTCACTTTTCGAAAACTAAATTATTAGACGAAAATTAAGTTTTTCTTAAAATGTGTATGTTTGATTCTCAAAGAAAAAAAAAGTTTATAACCTTTCATACAAAATTCAAATAGCTAAACCATAGATAGGTAGATATTCAATAAACAAGTCTAGAATAACTTCAATTTCCTATATTAAATAAACAGCCAAATAGAAATAGACCGGACTTATCCCTTACAGTCAACCGCAGTGTAAATACATAACTAGTGAGTACAATCGGCGACATTGACGTTCTGCCACCGGACAAGCGTTGCCCCAAACATTTATTACTGAACAGAAAGTGTAGTGGAGTCGAATAAGTATCACAATCATTTTAAAATTACTAATCGGATGTGGAATAAAAGTTTCGCTCAAAAGCGATCCCTTAGAACAACGCAGGCGAGATTTATCATTTAAGATTTGAATTTAATTATTATTGCACCAACACACTATACCTACTTGACTACACTATCAACTTAATTAAAAATCCTGGACATTCGTTGAATAAAAAACTAGACACTAATAAAGTGTATAATTATTGTAACCACCACCGCCTTTTAAATTACAATAATATCAATCTTTGTTCCTACATTAGCACGGGCAGTTGGATTCATAGTCATCGTTGACTTCCAATTGGTATACTGTTCTCCATTTAAAATTTGTTTTTTTCTTCTTCTTGATTTTAAAGTATTATGTATTTAGTCAAATATTTTTAGAGTTATATGAATTACATAAACAAAGATCCACATATTAGGTAGGTACTTACTTTTAATTTTTTTTTCGATATTTAACGTCACATGAGCCAATTTCTTTCAATAATTTCGACAAAAATTATATGTATCGTCAACTCTACGGTAGTTCCTGTTCCTGTGACGTCTGCATACATCACAGCACGCGCGCCATTATTCTAATTGGTCACAAATTATGCCTGATCGGGTTAGCTTAGTTTAGCTGGGGACCGCACGTAATTCAGTTTAACTATTGTGCGATTTACTGCTCTTTATTGATTATTGTATTGTTGCTATGATGTTTATAATTGATTTAATTGTCTTTTGTTTTTAAACAATACACGTAAAACTTTTAATAGTTTCTTTTTCACATCGTATGTAGTTCGTAGATTGAGAAGATATTGAAAATTTTAAGTTGATTGACATTAAGTAGCATTAAGACTTGTCTAGTTTTTTAACCAGATAGTAAAATATGTAAGTAATAATTTATTTTACTTTATTGTCATAAGTGTCTCACCCTGTTCCCGATGTGCTACTCGAACTATTGTGGGTTATTATTTTTATATTTTTAAATGTATACTTTGTTTTTTTAGCGATTTTTACAAAATAAAAATGTATAGAACTGAATAAAGGAATAATAAGTGTCTAATAAAATATCTTACCTAAAATATTACATTTTTACCTTAAAAATATTACATATTTTGAAGATCTTTTAGGTATATTGTTTTTAGATTTTAATTATAAAAACAGTTCATTTACAAACACCCATCTCAATATATTTAAATTTAATAGAAAAACAACAACATATAATAAGTACGACTAACAAAAAGGTACAGTTACATTAACATAACACGAAAATCCCATAAACATACGACATTTGTTTTAACACCCTTTTGCGTAAGCGACGTCGGATTGTCAAGGTTCCCCCTTTTGACGACGAAATTTACTGTATAATAAGCATTTGTATGAAAAATATGATTTGTGAGTTACATGAGTTTATATTAAGTTATGTATAATATGATATACAAATGAAAATTATTTGGGTGTTCTACGAATACCTATGATAATCGTCATGGGTAGTCAGAAGCCCGAAAGTCTGACAATCGATCTAACCTTAGGATTTTGGCATTGCCCTGTAACCGGATTGCGGAGGTCTGATGGCAGTCGCTCTGTTTAAAATTCTGGTATAGAGCCGCATCTGGTTAGACTGGAAGCTGACCCCAACGTAGTTGGAACAGAAGAAGAAGATAATTATGTAAATAATTTGAACACAGTTATTTTTTAAGTACTCATCATCATCTGCCTAGCCTTTTCCCAACTATGTTGGGGTCGGCTTCCAGTCGAACCGGATGCAGCTGAATATCAGTATTTTACATGGAGCGACTGCCTATCAGACCTCCACAACCCAGTAACTGGGTAATACGATACTCTTGGTAAGACTGGTTGTCAGACTTTCTGGCTTCTGACCCACAGTAACGACTGTCAAAGATCTACAAATGACAGCCGGGACCAACGGCTTTACGTGCTTTCCGAGGCACGGAGGAAACTCGCTATGGTAAATGGTCACCCATCCACAGACCAACCTCGGCAAGCGTGGCTTAACCCAGAAGATCGGTCTATGCGGCTGTAATTATTTAGCCACGAGCTCCTCTATTTTTTAAGTACTACAGAACGTAAAAAAAATGACATAAAAATGTATTATTGTGTTATAGTTAGTACCGGTAAACCGAGGTTACTTTAAAATACAGGGGCGACATTGATAGTTACTAAAAATATTGCATTTGGTTAAATATCTGTGTGAAAATGGAACTTGTGCATTTTAATTTAATATTGTAGGGAACGTTGACAGTTTTCCTATTTTACCATTCAGTATAGAGGTGTCTGCGATGTTAGATGGCGATGATAAAAAATATTAAATGACACCCCTGAATATGTAAAAAAAACGAGTTTTAGATTTCTCGTTTGGGGCTGCTTTGAAACTCAATGATAGAACAGAGATCATCAAAGTAGAAGGTCTACGGTCCAAGTTTGATAAGGAACATTTCTCCTTTTTTTTCTCGAAAACAATGCTCTGTTATTTTTTTTTATGCTGCCTATTTGATTTTATATATATCTGTTAATTCAGTTTATATTAAAGATTTTTGTTGTAGCATCTAAGATCAAAAATAAATAAGATGAAGACACATGAAGCTCAAAAAATTTATCAAAGCAACCCCGTTCTACGGTAGTTACATTTGAGGCCGTCAGCGCAAAATTGGCCTAAGCCACATTTTTTCATATGGGAGTTAAGTGCGGTAAATAATTTCAAACATGCTAATAAAATAAAAATAAAACAAAATGTCAGACTAGATTTAAGTCATTTTTTAATTAAAATTAGCATGTTTGATATTATAAGTATTTACCGCACATAACTCTTATACGAGGGAATGTGGCTAAGGCCATTTTTGCGCTGACGGCCTCATTTCTGACTTGCTTCTTGCTGGGTTTTATCTTTTTTGCTCGGTCTTTTCATTCTCCACTATTTTTAATAGTTTCAATTAGAGTCACAACGCTTCTGGATCGTTTGGCACAAATGTGATAATGAAAAAAAAAATATGCTGGTTGTAGGTACACGGTGTTCGTGGAAGTTTGCTTAGTTCTAAGTCATTATTCTACCACGTCGATTTAATTTTTGAAACGAAATATTTTATACATAATAGCTCTATTTCTTTCGTCAACTCTTTACGAAAACGTTTCCTTACAGAAGTCATATCCCAACACGGTAATATAATTAAAAAGACAACAAAATGAATGCGTGGTATTAATTTAAATTAAGTTAAGTATATTGTTGTGTGTGATTACAACGGTATTAACTTAACCCTTCCCTTGTTAATGTGATGTCAACGTTATTTATTGATGTTTAGTTTTAGTTGTACGGTATGCATAGAAATTTTAACCAAATTTTGTTTGTGTAAGTATATTATAATACTAGCTTTTGCCCGCGGCTTCGCTCGCGTTAATTAAGCTCAAAAAAAAATCTTAACATACTACAATAATTTCTATAATAATATAGTTCAATCGTGATTCGAAAGACACGTGGTGTCATCTATGATCGTTATTGTTGTTTTCCTCGGTAACAGTAGTTTTTTTCGGGACGAAAGGTATCCTATGTCCATTTTTGTACACCCGACAATATATATGCAAAATTTCAGGATGATTGGTTCAGTGGTTTGCGCGTGAAAAGGTAACAAACAAACAAACTTACTTTCGCAATTATAATGTTAGTTAGGAAGTTAGGATAGGATTAGGAAGTTAGGATATAAAACAACTACTGTAGAATTGGTCCTTGACTCAAAATAATCTTATAAGAAGCGAAGTAGGAATTTTAATGAGTGTTTAATTAATAACTTACTTATCAATTAATTCAGGTATAATATTCGTCGGTGGACTTTATACAACATGTAACATAATAAACGCAAACCCTGAAAGTAATTTGTTAAGAATCGGCAACTGAATCTATTGCAATCATTTTTGATAATTATAACATGGAAATATTTTTTCTTAAAACGAGCTTTTCGCGTACAAACTTTTCAGATAAAAAAACAGCCTTACAAAAAGGCCATAAGGCTGAATTTTAAATTCAGTTAACAATGAAAAGTAACACTATTTTCTTAAATAAACAATATTCAAGCACATAAAACTAAAATGTCAGTGTATGTACATGTATTACGATTATAACTGAATATTCTAACAGGGGTGTTTCAGTGTTTGCATTATTTCTGTTACATATTGTATAATAAAAATATAGTTACAAAAGTATGCAAAAGTCAGGCCCCAGTTCATCGTTCAGCCGAAATACGTCCACTGCTGGACATACGCCTCCCCCAAGCATCGCCACATCCCATGTTGGGGGGGTTTGCCATAATCGCCACGCTTGGCAGGCGGGTTGGCGATCGCAGTGTGGTTGTTAAAGTACTCAGAGAACGCTGCTGCCCATCCTCTAGTGAATCCCTTAGTCGCCTTTTACGACACCCATGGGAAGAGATGAGGTAGTGCTTGTTCAGTGTTATTCGAACACCCTTTTGCTGATCTAGCGAATCAATTAGGATTTAGGCCGCGTTGAGTGCGCGCCGAAGTCAGTGCATATTCGGACAGCAACTGGGTACATTCGCCAGCATTTTCATTAGCCAACATTTTAGCGTAGCCTTTTATTCGTTATAAAATAAATGGTTTTTAGCAAGTTAAATACAGCGTTTTAGTAATCAATCCAATAGTCAATACCACTTAGGTCGCGATCCGAACAGTGCTATTCTTTACATCCGCATGGACAACAAGGCCACAGTCGCTTCACGTAAAATATTCCACATTTTCACAATAGGTTTCGTCGCAAAAAATCAACAATTTTAAAACCATTAATTTTTCGATCCTCCTTTTCTGTCTGTACACAAATAGTCATTAATACTAGTAAAAGGGTGTGTGGCTTCCTTATCTCATATCTAGTATGGATATTTCTATGAGTTTTGGTCACGATGTTTTTCTATTAATGTAATTTTCCTTATCACAAGCGTCTCCTACATTGGTTGTAAGGTTGAACCTCGCAAAGTAAGCTGTAATTTTTTTTTTCATAACTTTGCCCCACGCTAGGATTTCTCCTGTATCGTGGGTGTGTTTACAGACACAAATCTCACATACAAAAACGCCCAGACCCGATAAAAATATTTGTAGGCCATACAAATTTTTGTTCCGTGTGGGAATCGAACCCACAACCCGTAGCGCAGAAGCCAATCGTTCAGCCACTGCACCAAACGTGTCGTCAAAATAAATAAAAGTTTATTGTTGATAATTATAACCCTTTTCAACGTAAGGTGAGTACTGCGGTTTTTCTACAAATTATTACCATACAAAGTTTATCAAAAATTAAAAAAAAAAAAAAAACTTTGGTAATATATTGTGTATGTTGTTGATTGTGTCGTTTATATGTTTTGACCTTACAGCTTACAATTAACGAAATGACCGCTATGTCTTTCGTTGAACAGAATATGGTCCGTCAAAATCTGTCATTTAATCATGCTATTGTAAAAGATATGTGGCTAAAATGTAATAATTGTGGCTGCTTAGTAAACTTGCAGCTGCATTTTCTAAACCGAGCCTTATTTTAACCTGAAAATCAACTCCACCAATTCCCATGTAAACAAAAATCCTAACCGGCCGGAAAAAAAACAACAAAAAGCGCCAAAAACATTCTAAAACCGCGGCCCAGCCATGTTTTATTCAAATTTACTTACATTTATACTAACGGGTACGACCTTTGGTACGGAATTGTATTCCCTTGCCAGACCATACATCTTCTTCACGCGCGGAGCGTAGGTACGTACTTATTTATTTCCGCAACGTACAACAAGGGAGCATGATGTTTTTGTTAGTTGCGAGCCGCGAAAATGGAAGCTGAGAAGCGAAATTTTGGGGTGAAAATAAAAAAGTAGAAACAAAAGTTAAGTTTCAGTTTCTATATTTCTATAATATTTGTTTAGTATAAAATTATTTATATGTGCTTGCTTCGCTCGCGTTAAAAAAACTCTTAACACACTACTAAAGTTTTTATAATAATATAATTTAATCATGATTCGAAATACACGTGGCGCCATCTATTATCGTTATTGTTGTTTTCCTCGGGAACAGTACTTTTTTTCGGGATGAAAGGTACCATAAGTCCGTTTCTGTACACCTGACAACGTATTATGCAAAATTTCAGGATGATTGGTTCAGTGGTTTAGGCGTGAAAAGGTAACAAACAAACAAACTTACTTACGCATTTATAATATTAGTTAGGATTGAGCCTTTTGCCTTTTCCAAGTAGCAACTAAATACAAAATAATTATTATACTTCTGATTCTCGATTGTGTGTAGTCCGCTACCCTGCACCAGATCAGCGGAGTGGACTAAGGCCTAAACCTTTCCCATCTTGAGAAGAGCCTTGTGCCCAGCAGTGGGACAGTAATGAGCTGATTATACAATGTGTCCGGTCATGGACTAGCGATATTCTAGGTACTTATATAACAACTATTCTAGTACACAAATACACTATACACTAGGGTCCAACCCACTTCCATTTTTTTGTTCCATATTCTGTATGTGTGTACAAAAAAAGTAATATCTCTCAAAGTTTTGGTCCTACTGAGATAAAAGTAGGCTTATTCGGAGGGCAACAATATTGTCTATCGTTTATATTACGATACAATGGGTACACATTTTCATAATTTTTAAGATAGAGAATATCTCAACAAGAAAGCAAAACGGCTCCCAAATAGCGGGGAAGTGAATTGGACCCTAGTGTGTAGTGTATTTGTGTATTAGAATAGTTGCTATTATATTCTAAGTACCTAGAATCTCGCTAGTTCATAACACATTTTATATGCCTAATCTAAAACACATTGTGTATGGCTAATCTAAGATAACGCGATGACAAAATTATCTCGCGCTGCTTGCTGGTACGAAAATGCGCGACATAAATATTAGTTACGACAAATTTTTCAAAAAACAAAGGTTCTTGTCAATTCGTATAAAAACACAACCCCTTTTCATCTCATAACGCTAGTCCGTGGCCGGACACACTGTATAACAAAATAACTGTTGTTCAAATGTTTTATAACGAATCATTTTGCTTAATTGAGCTGATCGTATGCTACAGCAGTTATCCAGCTGATTTATTGCTTGAGCCATATTTTACTGTCCCAACAACTACCTACACCAAAAACTCTAAGAATATTGGAAAATCTTAATACAGAACTGTAACACTTGCTCACGTAATTT